>OZ022330.1:42058138-47058138 GCA_963989225.1 Dromius quadrimaculatus
TTCTGATATTAGATAAAAGTCAAATACTTAATTTCAGTATCTTACGGTTAATCATTCTGGATTTATGCGGAAAATTCAAAAAAGTATCAAGTAAAGTGCACTTCCGGTATAGGCGATTGCAACCATAATGCGAGGTTCAAATCAACACCCTATATCAGTCTTAAATATGAAATTTCAGTATAATTGGTATAATATAGTTGGACGGTTCTTGAGATTTGCGAATTACGCACTTACGAACGTACCGACATCAAGACGAAAATAGACAAAATGGATTCAGGGATGTTCAAAACGGATATATCCATCAAAATCTCGATAGGTGAGTTTTGTCGGTTTCACAATACTTACTTGTTACTTTGTACAAGTAAGTAGAAATACCGACCAAAACGTTTATCTGCATCCATCCCGTCCAAATCTTCTAATGCTCTAGGTGGTAGTCCAGTCAAGTTAGTCTCAAAAATAGGGGTACCCTTGCATAAATTCCCAAGAAGCTGAAAATCGACATGAACGTTAGAAATACAATTATAGTGAAGTAGTGAAAAGTCCCTATCGATCCCATGTATGCAAAAAATTTTATACCAGGTCAAAGTTCACAAAAATGGGTTTTCCGGGTTTTTATGTGAAACGGTTGATTTTATGATAAAAGTAGTGGAGATAAGAATTGTAGATCTTGCAATTCTCTACAAAAATAGTCTCAATCCCTTTTTTCCTAAGACTTACCATTTCTGAGAAAAAGCCATTCTAGAGTTATATTTTTAATAATATGCATGACTACGCTGCCCATGTATATTATGGACGTATAATGTAGGTCAAACTGTTGGTCCGCGTAACTAGTACTCGTACATTGATATTGAATGACAATTCTAAGAATATGAAATGAAAAGAAACCCAGTCCCTCATTTTATGTGACCATGTGTGCGAATGGCCGAGCGTGTTTGTTCATCTATACATGCTGTGACGTCACTCGACCAAGAGGTCGCAGGTTCGAATCCACTCACCGACAATGGGTGATTTGTCGTAAAAATAAAAAATGCAGCTACTTGCATCATCACACTCGGATGCTACAGGTTGCCTACATATACACCTTAAAATATGTAGCAAAGGCACAAAATTCTGATCGGCAGTACGGCGGTGTTATACCGCGACTCGGTGATACCTATTAGGAAGGCCTAGGCCCTTACAAGGGCTGTTGCGCCAGTGATGAAAATGTGGCCTTAAGCAGCATCTGTCTGCTGTTCAATTGTCAACGTAACAGTGTTAGTCTATTACTTACTTTAAATTACTTGCATATATAAATTACGTTACGTATCTTTTGCAAAACATACACGTTATAAAAAACGTGTTCAATTAGCTTGTCTTCCTCCAACCTCGGCTTCTGCTCATCAACATTTTTATCAAGTATATTAGCAGCTTCGAGTGTGGCTTGCAAATCAATTGGATTCAAAAGAATAAATAATATATTGAAATCAATCCACACTCTACTTCCACCTCCACCAGAAAAGCTCCTTAATACTATATTTTATAACTGCACAAAGGGGAGTAATTCGAAAGTCGGCTGCAAAGAAGTAAGCTGACTTTGTTCACCAGCATGCACCAGCTGTCAAAGCCAGTCGTGTTTAAATACCAAATCTTCAACAGAAGAGAATCCTTATATCAACGATGAAACAATTGTTGAATCGCTATTTGAACAATTGACGTCAACTCAGGAAGATGAAGATGAAGAAGAAGTTGAATAAGAACTAATAATATATTAAACTTCAATAAGAAGACCGTAAAGTAGGCCTTCCGGGAAAACCACATTGAAAAATACGCGCCAAGTACACTTACTCATAGGTGGCGTGGAAACGTGTGCATATTATGGGGAATATAGCTTAAGAACGGCTTTTCTCAGAAATGGTAGATCTTAGGAAAAAAGAAGTGAATGCCATTTTTGTAGAAAATTGAAAGATCTACAATTTGTGTTTGAGCTATTTATATCATAAAACTGATCGTTTCTCTAAAAAATTCAAAAAACCTATTTTTGCGAACTTTGACCTCGCATAACATTTTTTGCACACACGGGATCGTTGGGGACTTCTCACAACTTCATTATAATGGTATCCTTGACGTTCATGTGAATTTTCAGCTTCTTGGGAATTTATGCAAGGGTGAATGTCTATTTTGACTGGACTATGGCCTGCGACGTGGCTTGAGGAGAGCCTTAGATTTTCTGGTCGAATCTGTTGTTTAAGAGCAAAAAAGGACTTTAGGCCGAGATGCACACTAGAACTGCGAGATTTCACCCGAACGTGAGCCCGATCCGAACTATTTTCAAGTTTCGGATTGTCCAATCTACGTTATTCCAGATTCAGGTCGGGCCGGGTTGAAGATTTTGAATCGGAACAGTTCGGGTTGGGTCGGGTTAGACTGGTTTGGGTTGGATTGAACCGGGACGGTTCGGGTTGGGCCTGTTTGGTTTCTGCATCATATTTTTCTCTCAATGCATTCTTATGGTTAACCTCCATTTCGAATATTAGTTTTTTTTTTTTATTTACATGTTATATCGCTAACAATGTGTATATATATATATATATATATATATATATATATATATATATATATATATATATATATATATATATATATATATATATATATATATATATATATATATATATATATATATATATATATATATATATACAGGGTGAAACAGAAATAAGTACATTAATTTCAACCAGTGATAGATTAATAACTTTTTCTTGAACTCTCATCTTTTTTCAGCATTTTTTGACCCCTTTAATTTAACGAGTCGTTCAGGTGCATAATTATCGGATCCAGTAGCAGTTACAACCCTGGTTACAACGAAACAATTGATTCCGACATATGTGAGCTATCAATTCCAGATCAATTCCTTCAAATAAATTTTGGAAAAAATCGTCTAATTATTATTGTCACAAGAGTTAAAACCTGTGGAAATGTCAAGCTCTTCTATTTGCGATTCCGCAGGCAGTGTAGGGTTAGTTCGGCGAATTTATTTGGAACGATTTCAGAAATGTCATTTTTCACTAAAAATTGAATCATTGTGGTTATGCTCATGTATTTAATGTCAAAATATTGTGCATTTATACATAATGATGAGAATACTATGAGATATTGAGAACTTATCGTTCACCTGAAACGTGGAACACCAGATGAAATGAATAAAATACATTAATTTATAAATGAAGCAGCTGTGAATTAGTTTTTTCTCGTATTATCACAAACTTCACAGTCAGGTCGTTTCAATGAAGTATGTCTCGTAAATTGATCTGTTGAACAAATAGAATATTGTATCTCATATTTTGAAAAATTTTAAAATCAATTACCAAACTCAGTGCGATACATTTGTAGGTTAAGTTTTCTGTTTTTCAAGAATAAGCTCTCACAATTTTTGCGGGAATATTTTCAGTTGAATTATTCATTAAATTAATTATTTTAAAAATGCATTCCATTTCATATTTCACCGTTCACTTTAAATAAATCGTTGAATGATTTTCTCTTTATGTTTGAGAGCCAACAGTAATGAAATAAGCTGCAACCAATTTTTAAGTTGATCGTAGATGGCAGCACAATCTGACCCATATTCTAACTGTGCACCCTCCTTACCCTCAGAGGGTGAGGGAGTGGACTTGAATTAGCTACTATTCAATAGAATCTTAGAAATTATCTTACACGTATTTTCTCATTTTTCGATGCGTTCAGCATTCACGAGATATTTGAGTGGTACGAGTGGTCTGAAACACCCGGTATATATATATATATATATATATATATATATATATATATATATA
Organism: Dromius quadrimaculatus; assembly: GCA_963989225.1. Taxonomy (NCBI): domain Eukaryota; kingdom Metazoa; phylum Arthropoda; class Insecta; order Coleoptera; family Carabidae; genus Dromius; species Dromius quadrimaculatus. The sequence goes on from OZ022330.1 coordinate 42,061,948, forward strand.
TATATATATATATATATATATATATATATATATATATATATATATATATATATATACATAAATATATATATGTTTATATCCAATGATGTACAAGCAAGTCACGTGATGTCCCCGTCAGATTTTCTATATAATCTATAGGCACTGTACAAGGCGTGCACCAGCAGCACTGACTTTTCGTTATAAGCATCATCCTGATAACTCAAAAAACACAATCTTGCATTGATGCAAATTGTCAGAAACTCAAGGCGTTACTACTCCCACATAGTATGTCTGTATCTGGTTTTGAGTAGAATATTGAAGCAGAACTTATATCTATGAGACGTAGATCTTCTTCATTTCTTTTTGATCATCTTGCTACAACAAACTATAATCTGTTTCATTGTATAAGGTATTTCATGAGTTAATTCAATGCTTTTGATACTGACCGGAGCGATGAATCAAAATTTGCTACGATATCTTCCAATTTTTGTCAAAAATGTGGTGAATGAATTCAGCTGAAGAATTAGCTTAGTGCAAATATACTGGTTTTGTTATCCAAATACCGTGAAATCGAATTCCTATCTCGGACAAAAATTCAGTATAATTTCCAATAGATTATATATTATGAAAATATGTATTTCTTGACTGGGAAAATTTGATGAATAGGAAAAAATTCTGGAATGCAGTCAATGCAATTTATTTCTATTTTTCTATCTCTACTAGTGTCGAAACTAGTAGAAATAGAAAAATAAAATTCTATATTATATTTTAGGGCCTACTCTGCACAAAAACTGAAAGTACTGAAAACAGCGCTTTATGAGGAGAAATATCACTCGATTTATCAATGTGCAGTATGAGCGTCTGCCAAACCCGTATCAAGTGAAAGGTGGGATTGACAGTTATTATCATTTATTTCAGAAAAATTAGATAGTATTTATCAAATTTGCTCATAGAATGGCACCTGCTTCATATTTGGACTTCTCCAACAATATAAAGACCTCTTGCTTGTATTACGTAGTTTGGGCTAATTTCACAGCGCAGCACACGAACTCCTATACAAACTTTTGACTTTGACAGAAGCACGAGAATCCGCAGCAAATGATCAGAATGATTTTACTTACACTTCTAACAAATCACTTATAAATAGTGACACCATAATCAAAATACCATGAGGATATTCAATTTGTAATTGAAGTTCAAGAATTTTTTTCTCATTAATACCCATGTAATTCTTCTCAAAATATTATAGTGTCTATGATTTGATTACATAAATACCTTTTTGAATCCTTATATTGATATTTTATAATACCACTATCAATATCTCAACGTTATATTTGTTCTTCACATAAAATATTCATGAGCAAAAACTACTAGAATGGTCATGTCGAACATTTCTCCATATTTATATTCCCGAATAAATAATATAAAAATATGAAATAATACTTCAAGAGAATATTTCGCACTAGTTGCCGATGATAATATGTTATGTATATGTACGTACCAATGCTGTTAGTATATGATAAGATCTACCATTTTATTCGAATGTGTTTCATCTATGAGTACTGTCATAGTTGAATATATTTAATGCACATCATACAGTGGCGTAGTATTATAAAAGTGGATGGGGATCATGATAAATTAAAACTCGATTATATGAATGATCATTTTGAACATACGGTAGTATCGAAGCTAATGGATAATCATAATAGAAATAATTTCTCTCAATCAAATCAGAGATTATGGATTATTGATGATTTGACAAGAATTTGAGTTACTTGATTAGAGAAATGAAATTTTGAGAAGCTCATACAAGTAGAGTATTGAAACTGAAAAATTTCTCGAAATCTACAGCTTATGTGAACAGCCCTTTTAGTTTGATGATACTATTTTGATTCCAATTTCTTCCAAAATTGTCCTTTTTGAAATAGCGACTCTACAGCTCTGTTTTGGCCCTTATTATGGTCAATTGAATAGCTGGGATCAGTCAACAATTTAATATAATATAAAGAGCTATATTGACAAGACTTAAATATCTTGGAAGTATTGGATGATGCTGACTGTTATGTGAAATGAAGAAAACGATGTACAGGAATTCAGTCACAAGTTTATTATTTCTATCCTACTCTACAGTTTTGGTCCCACATGGACCATCTTCAGGAGTGCTACATTCATACAAAAGAGTGAGAATGTGGGGCAAAAAGACAAAGTGTAATGGACAGTGTACTTACAATAGAATTAGTGTTTGTGTATGTTGTCATCTGTAGTGTTAACCTAAATTTTTTTTTTTTTATAAGTCGATATAATGAAAATTAGAAAAACAAACCTGTCATTAGTCAGAAATAGAAGAATAAATAAATGTATATATAAAAAAAATTTTAAATATAAAAACTAAGCGTGGCAACAACTGACCATTATGGAAGCCAGAGGCTGAGTACAGGTTACATAAAGTGAGTGCCCGTGTAATGCTGAAAAGCAAAGAACGCACAAGTCACAACAGTCAATTGTTGAAGTCAGCCAATGAAAAAGAATCACAGCAAGATGTCATGGAATGCAAGTCACAAGAGACTAAACGGCATAAACATGAAAATAATAAAAAAAAATCAAAACATCAAAAATCATTTCAATATGTTATCATAAATGGTGCTTAAGGCTATGGTATCCGTTTTCTCATTGACATTATTACTATCTTGTATTATAATTAACATCTCAAGTATTAGTCTTTTGTGTAGAATAGCCTGGTTATGTAAGATGTGATTTTCAGCAAAATTAAAAGAATGTCCAGTTTTGATGCAGTGACGAACTACCGCACACTTAGCACCCACCCTTCTAGCATTTTAACTGTTGCACTTGTGTACATCCAAACGTGTTTTCAAATACCGCTTCGTTTGACCTGTATACTGTGCTGGGCAATCATTACATGGAATCTTGTAAATTGGGATGGATCTCATATTTAAATACAGATGACAACATACACAAACACTGATTCTATTGGAAGTACACTGTTCATTACACTTTGTCTTTTTGTCCCACATTCTCACACTTTTGTATAAATGTAGCATCCCTGAAGATGGTCCAGGTGGGACTGAAACTGTAGAGTAGGATAAAAATAATCTACTTGTGACTGAATTCCCATACATCGTTTTCTTCATTGAATATCTTGATATAATTTTTTACACCTATCAAATTGCTATCCCTGCATCAATCTCCCAAATAATCTTACACAAATTAAAGTAGATGTCACAAAATAATTGTGACAAATTTTATGCTGTGGAAACAATTGAATATGAGAATTCTGAAACACTCGTTATTTGTTCCACAAAATTTTTAATCTGAGAATCGGTTTTGACACCATTATCTTAGATCGGAGAGCAACTGTATACTGTTTCGTCCTTATTAGGACTTGTCAGTACAGTATAGCCAAGAAATCAAGATGAGCAGGGCTTGGATCTCAAAGTGTCTAAATTCATAAGGATAGATGGACTGTAAAAGTGAAAACTACATGCAGCACCATCTATCGAGCATAAGGCCAGTTACGGGCATGAAAATAAAGTAAATATCACAGGTAGGGCTCTTGGCTCTACTGTACTGACGAGTTCTAATAAGGACGAAACACGTGTGTACAGTTGCTCCCCGATCTAAGATGAAGGTGTCAAAACCGATTCTCAGATTTGAAATTTTGTGGAACAAATAACGAGTGTTTCAGGATTTTCACACAAATTATTCTGATCTGAAGGTAACGAATCCATAATGTCGTCACAGAGCTTATTGTATTTCATTAAAAAATCCTTTCATTGCTTAAATGCTCATATTGAAGGTGCTGTGGAGTAACAGACTGATCTGCTTACCTAGGACTGCCCCTATATCGATCTTATAATAATATCACATAGCCTATATTGCATTATTACCCGATTTACAAGTTTATACAAAGATTCAATGTTCTAGCTTGCCAAGAAGTCGAAATACCGATCATAAAGTTCAGCCCTGACAGAAAATGTAGCTCTCATGATTATTATGATGAATATGTATGCTTTCCGGTTGATTTTACGAATGATTAATGGAATGATCGACTTAATTTGACTTGATTCAAAGAAGGATAATCACAAATATTATGAACAGAGATATTGGCACAAGAAATTTCGTCTCGAAACCCAACGGATGAATAATTCTCTTGCGCTACTGGCTAGAACTCATAATGTATGTTTTGCTGGAAACATTTTCATCAGATATAGAATGATATTGATCCATGCAGTTCCATTTATAAATAAATATGTCTCTCCTCTTTGTTCTATCCAATATTTTATCTCGGAAATTTTGAAATATGAAAAATTAAATTGAATATTATGATAATGGATACGCGCTAGTCACAAACAAAATCAGAACGGATGCTTTTTTAGTCAGATATCAATTTCAATCATTGCAAAGCTCACTACAAGTTTGGAAAATTAGAGGATTCAATTCTACGCTCAGCAAATATTTCAATGATAATAAACTACTGTACTTAACAGCGATAAATTCTTTGTTCTCCTTCAGATGGTATATGATAATAATAATAAGTCTTTATTACTTAGCAGGTATACAAACCCAAAACAAGTAAATGAAATTACAACTTAATAAATCCTAACTATAACACATTATCTAAAGAATCATATGCGTCGAATTGAAACCAGATCCAGAAATGCTCGACTAAAAAAAGACTTCAAAAGCTATTTAGATGCGCCATTGTTCTTCATTTCTTGAAGCTGACTTTTATGATTCATGCGCGTTATAATAAATCTATAACAATTCATTGATTACACAGGATAATCTGGATGGATGTAGCTCAACTATGAGAGACTTCCAATATAGGAAAATATACAAAATGAAGGTGACAGTACGGATTCAAATAAAATGTATATCACAAGTTTCCGATCGGAAGCCATAGGGCATGAAAATGAAGCTTGTGGAATGTTGGTTTCTAGGGAGACATTGCTGGAGTAGCCCAATATATATTACCATAACATTCTAACTCAATTAGCAGTAATGCGAGGAAACAGTAGCAGTTTGTTTCAGTTATCAACTTGATATACTTGCTCTGACTAAGACTGGTTGCTAGAAGAAGGGAGGCTTTGAGGTGAAAGCTGAATAGCGAATGATACTTTGGAACAGATAGAGCAATTTCGTCCTTCTATTCAGAAAATTATTTAAAAGCTAGTTCAAAATAACAAATTTTTTCGTATATACAATCGCGCAGGAGAAGTTTTGTGTTGGATAGATGACATTTAGAAATGGAACTCGAACAGAAAACTATGGTCCGTATTCCCACCTCTTAAAATCGCACTACTTCAGCAAAAATTTTGATAAAAGGAGATAGCGCTATATGATACAACATGAGATGGTGAGAGTAAGTGCATGAATTTTTAGGGAGTAGCGCTATTTTAAGAGGTGAGAATATGGACCTATATCTTTATCAACATCCATTTGATAATTCAAAGATTAATCAACGAAATGTCGAACGGAGAGAATTTATTTATTCACAGTGCGCCTACAAGCAGATCTTTTTCTATGGATTTCTGTTGTACAGGAAATTTTATTGCGTAGACTAGCTTGAAGTCCTTTTCTAAACAGATACAATTTTGTTGCTGCATCCGTAAAAAAAAAATATCTAAGACTCTATCATTTTCTCACGAAAATGTGTAAAAACATCCATCAAATAAAATATTGTTCTGATCTCCAGGAAAACTTGATGACTATCAAGCTTATAATATTAAAGCATCACTTGATAATCGTATAATGTGCATCTGAACATTTGTGTAGATAAGGACTCGTTCCCAAGGAAATATGAGTGTCTCGATGTCGCTGGACTCATCTAAATAACTGGAAGCTGTTATAACAATTATTGTCATTACAATTTTATGAGCACGTACGAGATCAATAATTGATCCAGAGACAAGATTATCATGCGAGTAAATCAAATTCTTGATACAATTACTGAAAAATAATAATACTCGGCATGTGAATTTTAACGCTCGACTTACACTATCTTTCCGTTCAGCAGTTAAACTCAATTTATAAATCTGAATTTGCCGTTCTGCTGTTGCTAGCGTTGATGAATCTACATTTTATCTTTGTAGTTTGTCGGTGACCCTTCAAACCCTCTATAAGCAGAAAATAGTTACATGACTTTTATATTACTATTCGCATCTGTCGTGAAATTTGTTTCTATTCCTGATGATCGTTTGCATTCAGATCAAACAAACATGATTTTCATATCGTTCTGTCTCCTGCATCATCTTCAGCAAATTGTGAATACAAGAAATTTTAGAACTAGGTTCGGAATGCTGTATCATTGTGTAAGTGATAGGAGCAAATAATTTTTATCGCTACATTTCGTTTGAGCTGACGATCGGTGAACTCGAACGCATTTTTCCTGTATCGTCTCCTCAATTCTCTTCCAAAAGCTCCAAATAGGCTAGTTAAGTAAGGTACAGTTCTTTCTGACTGATAAGGCGAGATGTATTTTCCTGCTTCTTATTCCAGACATAAAAAACATACAATAAATAAGGGGACGAGCTTACAAACTGATTTCTCGTATTTTATTCACACAGTGAACAAGATCGAGAATAATTCATTGGGTCGCTCAGATCTACAGGCTACAATTTTCTCTTTATACTCCGATCGGCAGATTATTACTTGATACGCTGTTTCTTGCTGAGAGCAGGGAACGGCTATTTATATCTGATCTTCAATTATTTATTACTTAGCCTGTCTTTCAGCTTTTTGAGCTGGCTGGCTAGCGTGACGCTGAGTTCTCAGCAGCTACAACACTTAACAGACTTAAATCTGGGACTAAATGGAAGCTGCTGCTCTGTAGGCTCAAAATTTAAGCTAGAGCGGTGCAACTGGTTATTAGAAGTATGATCCGTTGCATGATATTGATGGGTGAGAAAAATCGTATATAATTATTACTTCTTTATTTTAGAATAGTAGGATGTTTCATATACTGACATTTATAGATAAAAACATTGCAACAAGATAGTCCCAGGTAAAGTAATCTCTGGAACCGTCTAATTTACCAATTTCAATAGCATTGCCATTATCACTATTTATGCACCGTATTATGAGTAATAGATGGACAGTAAGCCTTGTAAGACTTTTTTTCTTCCAAAATTAACGACAATAACTCTACGACTACTGAATGAGGTCCTCAAGAGACCTCAGACTTTGTTTTTCTTGAATATCTTTCCAGACATTTCCTTAATAAATTTTCGCTCCCGTGTCTACATGAGTATTTTTGTTGAACAAAAAAGGTGCGTGGGGCTTCCAAGGGATCTCACGCCGCTATTGGTGTGTACTATTTTCTCCATAAACCAATGAGTTGATGAATGTTTTCTCATGTTTTTAACGGCGGAAAGACGTGGACATTATTTTTGCAACATATATATATATATATATATATATATATATATATATATATATATATATATATATATATACGATGTGATTTTGTGTTTGATTATATATATCATTGGATATATACAATCAAACACAAAAACTCATCGTTCCACAGTTAATCGTTTTGGATTTACCCAAGAGATTCTAAGAATCTATCAAGTAAAATACGCTTTCAGCCAAGTTGCTTGCTATGGAAACAGTAGGCCATTATTCTTATACTACAACATTTCTTAATACTAGTTTCCAAAATTCTACGACTACCAACAGATCTGAGTTCATGCGCAAAACTAAAGAATAAATTCCTACTGAGGAGCACTTCCGGCTCAGTCTATTGTTATGAAAATAGTAGGCAATCATTCAGATGCTACAGCAGACTGAAATACCAAATTTCAATATTCTGCACCTAATCGTTTCGAATTTATGCGGAAAATACCAAAAGACTGTCAAGTAAAGTGCACTTCCGGCTTGGTGGATATCAGTTAAAATAAAATATGAGTATCTGGACGGTATAATCGTTCTAAATACTAAATTCCAACAATCTACGTTCAATCGTTTTGGATTTATGCAGAAAATTCAAAAAATGTTTCGAATAAAGTGCTTTTCCGGTTCAGTCGATAGCAATCATAATGCAGGGTGTACAACTAGATATTATAAAAGTGCCTAATACAAAATTTGAATATTCTACGACTGATTGCTCAGAATTTATGCTCAAAATTCAAAAAGTCTGTCATATAAAGTGTACTTCCGGCTCAGTCGATTGTCACAAAAATAGAAGATGACCATTAAGATGCTATAGCAATTTCAAATGCTAGATTTCTGTATCCTACGACTGATCATTCTGGATTATTGCGGAAAATTAAAAATAAATTTTGAGTAAAGTGCACTTCCGTAAGCCAATCGCAATCATAATGCAAGATATATAAATAGATGTTATGGAAGTTCTTCATACGAAATTTCAATATGCTGTAGCAGATCATTCTATATTTATGCAAAAAATTCAAAAAAAGTCTCAAGTAAAGTGCACTTCTGGTCTTGTCGATTCTCATAAAAATATCTGATAATCACTCTGATACAACATCAACTTAAAATAATAAATTTCAACATTCTACGGTTTGTAACAATTATTTACTTGGAATAAAAGTATCATGAAATGTTTCTAGTGAAACTCCCAGATTATGATTTATCATTGCTGTACAAGTGACTATAAGAAAATACTTCAATAAATATAAGGTTTGCATATTCGCATCCAGTATTTGGTGTGTGGTAGGTTTCAAACCAGTGGCGGCGGCACAATGTGGCGCGAACTAATTAATGACTCTCTTTAGATAGCCTCAATTAACCAACATTACGTCACTTGTTCCTTAACTTATAGCTTCATTACACGGGGCACGGGTGCCACTGGCACCAAGTGCGATACGTCACTCCTAGGGATAAAGAGAAAGGACCAAACTACCGCAGCCAAAGACTGGGGACGAAAGAAGACGAATGTCATATATTCTTGTTGATTGCACTAATTTCTGATGTCTCATCGCAATGAAAAAGAGCTATATCATATCGAAATTTCGAACTACAATGTTATTAATAATTTCACATTTTGAGCTCTCCAAAATCTGAAATTAGATAATTCTTTAGATATAATATACAGGGTGTAAAAGGAATAAGTAGATTAATTTCAACCAGTGATAGTTCTCGTCAAGCCTAACAATTTTTCTTAGTAACTTTTTCCCGAATTCTCATCTATTTTTAGCATTTTTCATCCCCTATAATTTAACGAGTCGTTCAGGTGCATAGTTATCGGATCCAGTAGCAGTTGCAATAGAACAATAATTGATTTTAACATATGTGAGTTATCAATTCCCTCAAATGAATTCTGAAATAAAACAGAGTATAAATTATTAATTCTGTGTACGATTTCATGGGCAGTTTAGGATTAGCTTAGCAAATTTATTTGGAACGATCTCCGAATCATCATTTTTCACTAAAAATTGAACTATTGTGGTTATGCTAATGTATTTAATGTCAAAATATTATGCACTTATACATAACGATGAGAATACCATGGGATATTTAGAACCTAACGTTTATCTGGAACGTAAAACAGCAAATGAGATGAATGAAATACATTAATTTATAAATGAAGCACCTGTGTATTAGTTTTTCTCATATTATTACAAACTTCACACTCAGGTCGTTTCACTATAGTATGCTCCGTGAATTGATCTGCTGAATAAGCAGAATATTGTATCATATATTTCAGAAAATATTCAAAATCCATAACCAAATTTAGTTTGATACATTTATAGGTTATATTTTCTGTTCTTCAGGAATAGAATCTTCAAAAGTTCATGTAGCAATATTTCTATTGAATTATTCAGTAAATTAATCAATTTAGAATTACATTCCATTCAATATTCTACCGTTGTCTTCAAATAAATCGTTGAATGATTTTCTCTTTATGTTTCTGATGAAGTAGGTTAGGAACAGCAACTACTTTTCGAAGTGCTTGTAGATGGCCGCACAGTCTGACTCTCCTGACACAGTGACACAGTTTCAGACAATTCAAATCAACTGATTCAAGTGCAATGAACTTGTGCAGACAATCTCATGTTCAAGAAATGTACTATCCGAAAATATATGTGAAATCCCTAAATAAAAATCAAACTTCTTGAAAATGACATATAAATACGACTAAAAGACCAAATTATTGATTACAGAGACAAATTCAGTCTTTCTTCCAACATATACAAAAACAGAATAAAATATTCGAGGTGAGCGAATATCAATGTATTGTCAAAATACTAATATTTTTTCAGTTTCAAATAAATGATTGACAAGACTACGATGGCTCAAAGTTGAAAAATACTCCTTCCAATCGACAGTTGTCATTCTTCCAACAAATGAGCAACACTCAATTTGAACCATAGGCGAACTATGATTTTTTTGACAAAACTTTGATGAGTTTTCACTCTGTATCCAGAGGATTCACGGAAAAAAGTTATTGGGAAAAATTGTTATGCTTGACAAATTGCATCACAGGTTAAAATTATTGTACCTATTCCTGTTACACCCTGTATAATAGAGGTATGCTCAACATGCATCATTCCAGATTGAAGATTATCTAATACTCTTCGTAATGACGGTACTTTGCCGCCGCAAAAAGGTTGGTTATCTCAGAATGATCAAATGTTACAATATCTGCGGAAACTTTTGGTGAACTATATCGTGTCTTTTACAAACAATCTATTACTCTCACATGAGTTGAAATTTCTTCAAATGGATTGTTCTGTACGATTTTTTAAATTCTGCAGCACTCTATACTGCTGCCAATAATATAGTCTTTCACATAATAGTCTAAACTAGACAAGAACACAGGACTTTATAATATTGGCAACGTCCGTACGAATGGTTCTTTGTTTTATTATTACAAAAAATACATGATTTCGAGACGAGTGAAGAGATTTGTGAAACCGCATTTTATTGCACCAATGCAACACAACCTTCCTCCACCAACAACCGAGTTCGCAAATTTCACTAGAGGTATGATAATTTTGGTATTATTGCTCAATGATTCAATCACTTTGAAAGATTATAATTTATTGTTACTATGTAATAAAGAATTCCGAATCAATTCAGAATAATTCTATCTATCAGCTGTTAGAGCTCAAGGAAACTAATTCATTCATGTTTTGTAGCTGGAAAAAGGTACATTTCCATACAATTGCCATGATGATAATTATAATCTCACAATGAATAATTTCAAACAAAAAGTTTAAAAAATCGTCTGATATTCAAGTGGCTGATGGAATTATATTATATCTATAAGTACCAAACATTTAACGCAGTGTCGAAATAGTTTAGAAATGTTTACATGATAGAAAAGTAAGAAAGAGGTCGCAGAATAATTCATGATCTGAATGGAGAATTATATTGAAAGTGGTAGAAGTTTTTGGTAAACAGCAAAGTTAATTAGTGTTGGGGAAGTGAGACTGTATGAACGTTAATATTTGACGTTAAAAGTTACAAGAATATTCCCTTGAAAACCGGAAACTCATCAACTGGGTTAAGTAATTTCTGAGTTGAAGAAAAACAATTTCATTTTGGATAATGCATTCATTGCGAGGACGAAGGACGGCTGAACACTTTACTGGAAACAAATTCGAAGAGCACTAGATTGGGAATTGGATTATTGCATTCCTAGAAAATCTAATTGTATAGGCGGACTCCGAACTTATAGTCAAGGCAATAATTCCCTGTAGCACAATTTTTGTTGTATCATCATGAAAAAACATTTTGATGGAAACAATTGTTGAAATTACTGTAGCAATTACTACGCTGCTTGGCAAGGGTAACATCCCGCACTTCATGTAGAGAATTGTTTGCTAGATTCAAAATACTAACTGTTACCTCTCTGTACATTCTTGAATTAGGTAAATATATTTTCCAACACAAAAATGATTTTGTCTTAAACGCGAACATTCACAATTTTAATACTAGAAACAAAGAAAAATTTCGAGTACCATTAGTTAATTATACCCAAAATAAAAGTGCTCCTCACGTAATAGGACTGAAAATTTTCAATCATTTACCGGAACACATAGTTACTTGTGTTACATTGAAAACATTTATAATAAATTTGAAGCAATTTTTATTAACTAATAATTTCTACAGCTTAGAAGAGTATTTTGACTATGAAAATTGATTTTGTATTTATGTCTTATACTCAACTCATCTACTTTTATATTTGACGTTTTATATACATGCGAAACACCATCTCTTCTGAATAAAGTTATTATTATTATTATTATTATTATTAAATCGAATATCTTGAATATTTATCATTGCTATTCATTTTTATGGAGAGGATGGTTGATGAAGGACTACATGTTAACGATTAGGGAATTCAATATTACGACTCTTTGATACTTCAATAGTTGGTTGGTTGAACCCGTGGAGAACATATGTTATTGTCATGGAACTGACGAATAATATAATTTGGGATCACTTTTCGACGCCATAGAAATTAGGAGAATTATTCAGATAGTTATGACTATGAGCCTTATCTATGAATTTGAATTGATGCTGTATCCACCACAATGCTATTCCAGTTGAAAAGTGATATGAATTTTGCACCAAAATTACTTGATCTCACTTCTCGTGCTTGGCTCCTACTGGTTCTCCACGTGTGCTTATATACCATCAATTGATGTTCTTGAACATTCTCACCGTTAGAGAATGGGCAGACAACAGCAGAAATTTTCTAGAATGCTCCATATGCCAACTTTGATAATTAGTTGAGTGATTCAAGACAGTTTATATCTGTAACAATACTGTTACAATTATTCATTACTAGGAAATACCCGCAAATTCTTTCTTTAAAAAGATCTTGGAAATATATCAAGAACTCAGCTGGAACTTTCTTAATCCTGGAACGTCAAACGTAAAGCCAGAAATAGATACCTGAATTGTTGAAACGTAGCTATAGACTGACAATTTCTGATTTCAAACGAAATACGGATTCAATCCAAGCGATGTGTTGGAATGTCACTTGTTTCAACGTAGTTATTGATGTTAAAGAGCATTTGAACTTCAAATCATTCTTTGTTAATGACAAGAGGAGATTTTTAATCAGTAACGACCTCCTCTCTATGTCATACAGAAACATTGGAATATTATAGAGTCCGCATGACCTAACGTCGAGGACCTGCATGGCCCATTGCCCGCATGGCAATATTATAAGGTCCGTGTGACCTATCGTTGAGGATCCGCATGGTCCATTGCCAGCATAGCAATATTATATGGTTTGCGTGACCTATCGTCGAGGACACTCAGGGTCCAACGCCCGCATGGCGATATTATAAGGTCCGCATGACCTATCGTCGAGGAATCGCAAGCTCCGTCGTCCACATATTTTATCAATACTATGAGTGGGTAGGACATGTCGCTAGTTGTGTTCATTCCAAAGGATGGAAAAAATCCCAGATATAAAGTTTGCAAGTTATCAGAGATTTTATGTGAAAATCCAACTTGTAAAAAATACTCTAATTTATAATTGCATGAATAATTTAAAACTTGCGGAAAAAATTGTATTTTAACGTATTTCAGTACTTTGAGTACTCAAATTTTATTATGTCTTGATATTCACATTCAATAGTTGAAAAACAATTATTTCGTTTCACTGAGCAATCTACCAAGCGCGCGGGAGCGACTTCACCATGTTAGTCTTATTTTTATCTGCAAATGAAAATTATAAATATTGGTGGTAGAGTTCCAGGAGGTTGAACTTTTTTTCAGAAAATTTCCTATTCTTCAAGAATCTTCTTTCCAATTTTTGATATCTGCAGAAGTTTTTGAGATATTCGTGAAAAATAAGACTACCTTTTTTACAATAAATTGTCTATAACTATTGCAATTTCCACATGCGGAACTGCAACTTTCTAGAGAACCTTATAGATGAAATTACGAATCGAATGACATCTTGATAATAATTTTCTGAGTAGGCGAATTTGAATGTCATGGGATGACACATGTGAACTGGAATAAATATCTTATACTACGTAATGAATTGTTGAATTATCACTCATTAGAAATTGAACGCAATATTGAAGTAATTTATTAGTACAGTGGCTCAAAAATACTACTCCAAATATTCGGTATACAAAATTTGATGGGATACAGTAATTTTATAACAGGAGTATAAAGTTGAGCATATCATGACATTTGGTTTGTCGAGTCACTAAAATTGTTGGCCCAATATCATAATACTGTTCACATTCAAATAACAAACAAGATTCTATCTGCAGTCATCAATTTCCATATTTCAACAGTTATTGAGCATACAGCAAGAGAGCCCAGAGCACAGATTCAACAAACATCTGAGCTAATGAATTAATAAAAGTTTTTATGAACATAAATTAATAGAAATTTAGCTACCGCGCGTTTCGAATGGTGATGAAGCTGATTTAGGAAGAGAATTTACTTTGCGTATCGTTTGTGTAGCATTCACTTCATGCACTCACTTCACGCGTGACTGTAGTGAAAAATATGTGAGAAACTATTGTGAAAAGGTTTGTAAAATTGAGCATGAATTCAAGTTATTCTGCTCTGCATGAGGTAACTCCACTTTGAGATTCCAAAACTGTCCAGAATTGTCCTTGAGAATGTTTCAGAATGTATATTCATAATTTTGGACTCCATTTTCACAAACTTTGTCATTTCAGCTGATATTACATTCTTAGATATTAACGTTGAATAAAAGCCCCTATTAACGGTTTATCAGAAAAATAATGTTCACATCAAGCGAATAAAAGAGCACAGTGTGCTCTGGAATACTATAATAAAATGGTACTCAGTGATGAGTCAAAGTCAGATGTTCATGCTAGTACGATTTATGAGGATTCCATACAAATCTCCTGAAAAAATTGTTTAAAACGTATCATAGACTTCCCTCACGGTATAATGGTGCGCCGTTAAGAATGATTTTCATTCATAAATGGCACAATGAATGCTCAAAGATATTTGGAAACTTGTGACATTATAGTTGATTGCCCAGTATATTACACCTCCGATAGAGATCATATATTTCAATAGGATAACGCTTTACGCCTTACAACCAAAAGAGCAATGTGATAGTTGATCAATCGGCAGAGAGTCCAGATCTGGATGTGACTGATACAGAATGACATGAAATAAGAAAGGAATTAGGCGATGATCCTTAACGTACATTTCCTAATTTCTAGCTGAAGATGTAGCTATTATGAAGTATTCTTACAACTGAATTCTGTAGAATATCAAACTGTAAAATGTCTGTAGGAGTTCAAGACGTAGATATCCCTTATCAAATATCAGCACTGTTATCCGTCAAGCGATTTGAGCAATGGATTACACTTGCCACTAAGCAAATTCATCGATATGACCCCCTCCTATATGTATTCTTGCACAAATTGTAATCTTTTCTGTGATTTAACGAATACATTTCTCATAACCCATTTTTCTATCGTATGAATAGTTGCTAGGTCCAGATCAATGCAGTTTACTGATAACAACAATTTCCAGGAGATGTTACAAGGGACTTAATAGTATCATAAGATATTGTCGGCGACACTAAGAGAGTGATTTCTCATTAAAATAATTAGTACGTCAGCTCGCTACGGTCACATTCCAAAATAGTAAATTGAGGCAGAAATATTCAACAGAAATGCACTCAATACCTTTTATTGGGCCAAAATTAATTTTCACAGCAAGAGGACTCACGGCCACCGCTTATTTGCACTGAAAATACAGTATTCCAAACTGAAGCCGTATAATTTATTTTGGTTCAATTTCTATTTTATTTGACGATTTGACAGCGGTGCGCCAATATTAATAATTATAGTTTCCAGTATTCTGTACTGTAGTAGATGATTATCATGTTCATCATTATCATCCTGCTTCCACTCGCTTCCAGAAATATAGATATCGACTTATTGTCACATTATTTATCACGTGCACGCATACAAGGAATCTTGCCTATAACAGCAAAAAGACTAGTTCTTGCTAATGCTAATCTTTTTTGTCCTGTTCTTTGCCAGCGAACCTCTTGGATAGTGTTTCCACGAGACGAGACAAGACGAGACTTCAGAGAGTCTCGTCTCGGTCTCGTGCTGATCTCGCCTAACTCAGTGTCGTCTCGGTTTCGCCTTGGTCTCGAGTAGGTCAGTCTCGTCTTGTTCTCGAGTCTTGACGAGAGTCTTGCCATGATTTTTCATAATTACATATTCTTACATGCGTGAATCAATTCGTTCTGCCTGATTATTATTTGCCATGAATTCTACTGAAAATATGTATTTGTGTGTTTGATGCGCAAAGTTATCGTTGAGAACCACAGAAGTACAACGCTACAAATAATGTGTCTCTTGAATTTCGCGTATTACACAATTATTTCCATCTTGCTGAGCACCTCTGAGAGCTATGATCACATGTACATCGCGCTTGCGTGTTGGATGAACTTAGCGTAAAGCCTACGCCGAATTAGCAATACCAACAGTCGCACTGGGTAAAAAGTCTAAATCCAGGAGGCTCAGCGATGGTGGTGGCGGTGAGGCAAAAAAAAGTGCAACAAATCGTTCAATCTGGTGGCTGCACCGCGCAGCCTAACCGCGTTTCTCTAGCGCTTGTATATCTATTTGGCGTTCTGACGTAACGTGTGCGAGTGAGAAACAATGATAATTGCGAATGGTGGGAGGCGCTACGTGCCACCATATTTTGCCTCAACTCTATACACGATGCATCATAGGGCGTTGAGTTCACTGTATTCTAGACTTCTTGGCTCTGGGGCTTAGCTCTAATTTGTTAAGAATATCTTTTGATATCATTTTACAGACTCTCGGCATATGTACCACCTATCGGACAATAAGAGAGGTGATTCAATGTCACCGTCGTTGAAGATAGTCTTCTAGAAGTGAGAGACCCAGTCAAGTCAGTTTCCTTAGCTTGATGTCAGATTTGACATTCGTATGTTATGGAATAGTAACGATAGAATAGAATTATATTATTATAATCAACAATAAATCAGGAGAATGATTAAACATGAATTGAATTTGATTTCAAACACCGTTCTTAACTAACTGTTAGCATATAGTTGTCAATCATTTGTTGTTTGCACCCACATACAATATTTAAGTCCTTCAAATGTAACACTGACATAACAAAGTTGACATAGAGACTGCTATTTGTCTCCAAGCTGTCTCTATGAATTAGAATAGGATCCCTAGAGCCACGAGAATTCAAGAAAATAAAGAGGTTATAGTGTTATGCAACAAATGTGTGAACTTAGGCACATATTTGAAGTCAAGAATCGTTTAGTTACAGAAAATACTTCCTGAATTTCATAATGCTAGTTCACATATGTGTTTCACGCCACACCATATGTCTTCTACGATTCTCAATATAAATTCATGAACTAAATTCAGGTTACGGAAGCATTCATATGAATTGATGGGAGATCTGAGATGCCCACATGCTTAATTGACGCATTGTCTGCGATGTGTCAACCACCAAATTCAGAGGTGGATGAGGAAGAACCAGATATATCAATTGTTTCCAAATGAGGTTATGTTATTGACTGTGAATAACAAGCTATATGGTTCAAGTTACTGGAATTTATGCAAGAATAGTATTGATCCTCTTTTCTTATGGCCTAGTCTTGCCTAATCTGATATAATTTTGAACAAAACTAGATGAGATGCAGGCATATAACCAGAGATCTTATAGAAGTCGATTTATGCAACGATAATGTTTTCTTCCATTATGTCGATATTTTTTTTGTGGAATTAAAAGTGCTGTGCTAGTATTGGGATTCGTCCTGTTGCACAATCTTATCATATGAAATCTGCTGCGGCCACACAGTAAATCTTTAACCAGAAATTTCATGGCCGGTTTCATCGCTGTTTCATAGATTCAATGTCGCATCAATCAATTGCATATTTTGAAATGACAGCTGTCATTATCAAAGTGACAGCTGTCATTGTTGGATTGACGGATGGCGGTTATATTCAAGTCTTTACATAAAATGGGTATTTTTGAGAATGGAGAGTCCTAGATTTTCAAGCTCTTCAATTCATTGCAACATAGAGTTTTGATATTTGATTACCGTGAGTATAATTTCAAGATGGTAACGTGAATTCAACTGACTGTTCCATTCGTAGTATTTATAACAATGTGAACAATGCTAAATTGCCATAGAAACGGTGCATATCAGTGGGTATTTGGATGCGTAGAAATACCATCGGGTATTGCACTAGTGGTCAAAGTGAGTATTCCACTCAAAAATGTAGATACCTCCAATTTGTAATCTCGTGCTTTCTTCGTATATAATGGAATATTCTTCTGAATATCTTCATCAATTTCATTTTCTGATTAATCACCAAACCTTTTGGAACTAGTTTTTTTATCAGAACGCAATTTATTTCTCTATTATTCGTCAAAAAAAAAATGCAAGAAATTCTCATTTTTCAACTTGACAGAAGATTTTTTACTCGTTCCTACTAAAATTACGTGACTTGTTATTTGATTCGTGGAAAACTGATTTGAAAGAATGGTTTGACTCCTGGAATAGTCCTCTATATACCATTCGTAATTAAAGTATTATAGACTGTTCTTGTGATGCAATCACTCATGTTTATTATGCTTGTGAATAATAAATGAACAATCGTGATAGCATCACAAAAATAATTGATAATACTTCAACTACTCATGATATAATAAATGATTATCTATTCTATATTTCTACTAAGCTTTAGAATGATACCAAACTGAACATCATTCTACTAATTTCTGGACAAAAATAGAAAATCATTTAAATATCCCATTTTCAACTTCTATTAGAATCATTCTCGCAGGATAGATCCAAATGACTCACTCTTAATAAAGAAATTGACAAGAAGATATTGTTATATAGGCTGAATATGAAGTGAATGTTTTGAAAGAGCGGTGGAAAAAAATTATTGTCTCAATCGGGATCTTAGCTTTTAGTCAACATCTCAATTCAACTATTATTACTGCAGTTTGTGGGTATTTACTTTTACTCTCGAAATAAATCTATTGGATTTGACTCAAAAATGAATTTTGAGTGATTATGATGAAAGTCCTGTCGAGAGTGTCGCGAGACTCTCACCGAGACTTGACTCTGGTCTCGTCTCGATCTCGACTTTTGGCTCGAGACCCATTCTATGGTATTGTCTCGACTTTCTGAAGCGAGATGAGACGAGACTAAAACTGGTCTCGAGTCTCGTGTCAACACTACTCTTGGAAAATCTGAACAAGAACAAATATCACTTTAGAAGTCAGGAATACGCAATAGATTTTTTGGAATATTCACGAATTTTTGGAAAAGTCGAATAATCCGAACCAAACTAGTGAACCCACTATTGCAGTTAAAACAAGTACTAGTAGTCCAAGTGACGATCATCGAAAAAGATGATCATTGGAAGTAAGCACAGAATTTTTTTTATGGTAACCTGGATATGAGTTGAAAAATGTACCGCCAATCTGATAGTCTGTAACTAGCCCCCATTTATTCATTGTGATAGCAATATTCACATGAAGGAATAATATAGCGATGCAATTTGAGTCTTTTTTAGAAATACGTGAATTTGGCATTGGAAGTATTTCCATTATGAAATGAAAAAGAAATTAATTGCTGGAAGCTTTTAATTAAATTTTGAAAAGACAAGAGAAACACTCGAAAATAATCTTGTAAACATAATTAAAAAAAAGAGATAGAAACAAGGCTTTAGTATTTGAAATATCATTGAAGAGATTTCCAATTCTTCCTCCTTCTTGTGAAGCAAATGAGAGAAGCAAAAATAAAAAAGCCCAGAGAAACATAATTATATAACACAAACCGATGTAGCGTATAAATCTACCTTACCTATCGACCACACTCGCACGCATTCGGCTAGCTTCGGCAGACCTCGATCCGAAAGCTCCGAGCTTGAGGGAGCTTTATTTTCATTCAGTCCATTTCAGTCCTCTTTGCACAGAGCTTGATATTCTCTGCCATGCGGATTTGACACTTCTGTACTCTCGTAATAAGTAATAAACAGTGTGAATCGTGGAATTATCATATTGGCTGTGAAACTCTTCTGTTTTTGTCAAGCAGCGATGTGTTGATTTTGGTGGATTATATTTTGGGCAAGTTTGAGTGAGTGTGTGTGTACCACGTGGAATATGACCGTGTAGAAGACATAATCAGGCATGATGGAACGTGATTTGTTGCTATGGTTACTGTTAGCTGCTGTTGTCTTCATCGGGGATGCTACCCCTGCTACAAAAAGAAGTAAGTTCAAGGAATATTTCGTTTATCAATCAAGTTCACTGCACTGAATATCATTCCGCTCATTTGGATCCTTTTTATGTACTAATACATCAAAAAGAATGATTTTGTACGAGCACAGGATAATAAACGTGGCTATACTTCCTGTGTAGTGACAGTTGTGATAGTATATTCTCGAATTTATTTTGAGAGCTTCCTGGAAAACTATTTTACATTTGGCACCGTGGTATTCGCTTCTGATTTCATGTGAGTTATGGATATATTTGGAATACAATTTTGTACGTTATTAGCTGGAAATTATTTCTTCCAGAGAGAAATTTTGTGACTTCCTGTTATTCCAAGAAAAATCTCTAGATGAGCATCAGAAATAACAAGAATTAAGTTTGTCCTGAAATCGGTATCAATGAGGAGTCCGTATAAAATCATAAAGTTCCAAGTCCCGATATTTTCCATCAAAACATGAGAACTTCCTTGATGTCACATTGAAGCGATTCCAGTAGGCTGTATATAATGTTTAGATTAGAAATGTAGACAATCAATCATTATCAACAACAATTTGATGAAAGTATACAATTTGTTGACGGCTCACATAGTTTGAAGATTTAAACCTGGAAACTTTCAAGTCTGTGTCGACATGTTCAGTTGTTCACTCTTTATGAAATATTCTGGTAACTTTCAATTTCAACTGACCTATGAGCAAAATAATTTATCATGGCGAATTAATATATTCTTTGAATTGAACTTTGGAAAAAGAAGTTATTGTCATTTTGCTGGGGCAGTTTGTTGGCGCTAGCACATAAAATGCTACATTTTATTCTGCGTCTCAATGCAACACTAAGTATATATTCGACATATTTTTATTGACAGCAAAATAAAGCTTCCAATGAACTGTATCAAACAATCCTGCGAGCTTGAAACTTCATGACTATATCAAGAGACAAAATCAATCTTGCTTGTTTAATAATAGTAGAAATATATGAATCTATTATAGGGGTTGCATAGCAGGTCCGCAGAAACTTTGATCAATTTGGCAAGAATTTGCCTTAGTTCAGCCTCAAGATATACAACAGTGTTATGGAATTTCTCGTAGAAATTTTATACCTTTCACTGAACGAATCAATGCAATTCTGTGAACAGAGAGTAATGTACAATTGCAAATTTCAATATGACAATTGTAAAAAAGTGCATGAGAAGACAAAGTCATTTGGTATTCTCTTATAACATGGAAAATCGAAAGTATAATGATGCAGACATCAAGGCTGGAATCAATTTTTATTTCAATGAGATAGCAATAACGAAGTGCATCACTCAAACTAATGAAACCTGTTGTATACGTAATCCCTTTATTGCAAAACTGGAAATTTGGTCCAGAATAAGAGATAATAAAGTGAACGCATCAATGTTGAGTTCATTATAAACGCAAGATTTTTAATTGCAAACTAATGGAATTGAGAGCCTCTTTATTTTAAGTGTATTCGCTGGATCATTCGAAATGTTCATCAATAATAATACAAAGAAGCAAAATAAATATCTAATAATAAGTATGGATTTGTATCAGAGAAATCAATTTTAACAGATCTTCCAACATTTACACAATATTTACCAAACATGTAGACTATACTTTCTCTAACAAGGTTTTGGAGACTCACAAATATTTGAGAGGAAACTTAGGAAATTATTAAATGTCAAACATAAAATTAGATATGGATACTTGAATTGTTAGGAAGTAACCTCAAAAGTAACCATGGTAGTAACCAAACAACTTCTGATCCGTCGAAATTATTCTAAACGGCATACGAAATTATTTCAAACGATTTAATGGAATGTCATTCGTTCCAACATAATTTCTGATTATGGAATATACAAATTCCAGAACAGTGTTAGAGAAAATACGTTACTTCACTCTACTAATAACAATAACTGTCTGGTCCATCTACCCTGCAGTTAGTCAGTTCAGTCTTCAGAAGAATATGAATCATTTTATATAATATAATTTAGTGAAACATTGTTCACGAGTTATTTATTGATATTTATGTGAAGATTTAACTTCCTCCAAAGTTTGCTTTTCTTTCTTGATATAGATGAAGAACTCTGCACTATCGAGTAATCTGCGGAAAGCAAAACATTCAATTTTTTGCTAAAAATTAGGACGTCTGGAACCGCTGTGAAAAGTCCACCTCTTACAAAGTTGGAAAACAAGAATAATTTGATGTTCAATTCTAAAAACGGTTTCAATATTAATTATCATTGCACAGAAATTATTTCATCAACCTCTTAAGATCTTGGATGACTGTGAACTGCCTGAAATACCTTTTCATTATATTTGTTGGAAGCAAACTCGAATATTGCACGGTAGTATAATATTCCTCCTATCCAGATCATATTTTGATTCTAGAAAATTTACATATCCATTTTTGTAGATACTTTCCTCATATGATGTACAAAACCTGGCATAATATTTAATATAGTGGTCCTATAACCAATCTTGCTATTGATTTCTTCGAAATAAGTCAGACTAAACAATAGATAACATTTATATTCGAACGTAAGAATGATAAAATTGATTCTTCCGACTGGTTATCAGCAACTATAGATATTCTTCCATCAAATTTTTTCAGTCTCAAGAATTTACAATTTTTGCATTCATTGCATATGCAAGGATCATAAATCCTAAACTAACAATTTTGTGGTTAAAATCTCTGCATTTGTGAAACCTTTGGGGTAGAAGCAAATTATAAATGGATGATTCACATGTTGGACTCCTATATTTGAGAGACTTATATCAAGTGTTGATTTTTTCCCCTTCAGTGAATTCAACAGAGTCCACAGTTCTAATCTCTTGATTGCATATCATATATAGCTTAGAGCCTTAATTAGTTTTGATGAAAAATGAAATATATTTCCATGAATAAACTTTCAAAATTGCACTCAGAGTTGGTCATCTTTGATTGTTCTGAGAATAGGATTGTTACTTATTGAATTTACATACGTATTCAACAAGCATAGCTCAAATATACAGAATAGTGATAGGAGTAGTCTAATTGCAGAATTGCAGAAAATTATCGGACTTGACTGGAGAATTATTCATAAAACCTCAAGAATCGTATCATTCATTCCAAAGAAGCTCTTTATTGCCTATTCCTAATAAAATGTTAACAAGCACTCAGCGTATGAATAAGAGTTGTCGATAATATCTCCAGAACTGAAGTATCACAAATGATAGTTAAAAATGTAAGATCATTCCTAATAAACTATATACGATCATAGTAACTTTTCTTGTAGTACGATCCTCCCAAACAAAAAGAAAAATTTGTTCTAATCGTGACTCTGATTTATCAAAAATATCAAATTTCGAATGCACTGAACTCGTACAATGGTATACTTTTCCTCAGGGGGGAAAAGAATCAAATGGATTTCATTGAACAATAATCAATATTCTCCAAGAATTTATAACTTTAATGATTTTCAGAATTTTTATGGTACACTACAATTTTTGAGATTGATGGCCAGTTGCATCGCTCTCACTTAAATTTCGAGCTGCACTCAAACAAAAAAATATCGAAACAAAGTGATGATAGCAATGTAAATGTGACATTTGATTTTTGAGTTTTGATACGATATTGTTCAGTTAAGCGGCACTTAATATTTAAGAGGCAGCGGTGCAACGGGCCATGAGAGTATACTCATAGAGCTAACATAAGCTCTTTCTCTTTCTACTGACCGTTTGCTTGAACATAGAGACAGAGAGATGAAAAGAATATATTATAGTTCAAGAGCTGGCTGCAAAAAGCCCGGCCGATCGAGTAACAGAATGAAATGTTTTTCAAACGTCAGTACTCACCGCGACAATAAAAAAAGTCGTGGTGTGCCTAGACAAAAGTTGTGCACAAGTATAGTATGATTTTTTTTTATGATAAATTTTTTGTACAGCAACTATGCCAACGACGTAGCACTTTTTTTTTTGGATTGAAAAGTTCTACAAAACAATAAAATTAAAGTCTCCATGAGTTGATATTTTTTGAATAGAGCTTCGTCGAAGTCTTCAAAATCATCACTACGACCATACAAAAAACACATTCTAATTTTTATTGTACAGCAGAGCTTTTTGATAAAAAAAAAGAGTGCTACGCCATTCGTATATCTCGTTGACGGTTAAAGATACGCGAATGAGTCATACAATTGTTTTGGTAGTGAAAAATGTATCCTTAAGTTCTCAAAGGCTCTACAACCGTTAGAGAATGAGATGTTCGCGAAAAATTAGTCAAAAACGGGGTTTTTGATTTTTGACCTTCAATATCTCCTGAAGCCTCAGATTTCAACAATATGATTCGTGCATACTCATTGTACATGCCAAAACAAAGATATTCCCGCAAAAAAAAACAAAAACAGTATATACCAGTTATTTGACTAGTTCCTGAAAAATATTTGTTGATTTAACCGAGTGTATTATATTCACGTGAATTTCAACAAAAGTCAAGTATATCATATTTTCAAGCTCATAATTATGATGCATTACGTCCGGATAAAAGTATCTTAAAGAAATAAATATTTTCATTATTCCAGAGAATTATCCATTGATTAATATAGAATAGAAGTGTTGAACATTGTGGTAATTGATTTCTGAACAAATGCTTTTGCTTTTTACATTTTAGTTCTCTGAACTTTCTGAAAATTCTATCAAATGTGCAATATACACATGAATTCAACCAACAGTTTGGTATCTTATACCCATGAGCAAGTATTTCGTAATGCATTTCAATTGGTGAAGAGATATTTCCGAGATATTCCGAATATTCGGATATTCTTCATGACATTCAGAGCAGCATGCCATAGATTAATTTCTTGATCAATTTGATATTTATTCGACATAGTAGCAATGAGTCCATAAATATCCCTACTCAAAAAAAAGAAGAATCTGGTGGCTTTGTACTTCAAAATTCTGGTTCGCCTGATAGAGAACAATGCCTAATGATCAGAAATCATATGACAGATATCCGAGTGACAAAACTTGGATTATCACACCTGTATGAGTGTTGAAAAATGCATGACGAAACATTCCCCATCAATTTTCTAATAATTGAGTTCTTCATGATTTGAAGTTCATACATAAATTAATTACTACTATTTGCTTTGTTCTTTTGATCTCTTTGATGGAAAAATCTGATAGAAAATTAATTACTCTGAAAGCAATTATTAAACTTTTCATTATAAATTTTCATTTGGATACATTCATCCCATGATCATATTTATTAGAAGGAATTTTAATTGAGAATTTGACAAAATATTCTATCAGATATTTCACGTGAAATTTTTTATCAGGAACAAATTAGTATCAGTGGCTTGAGTTAATTCAACTAACATTACTTTTTCTGATGTCTACTGAATATTCATTACTTTTTGATGAGCAATATGATATGCAATGTAACTTTGGAATAATGAAATGGAGATGAAGCTAATGAATGAATTTTTGACAGGCTCAAGATACAATTATCAGATCCATCATTAGGTGGTCACATGGGCAGAGAAATCAAATTGAGATTAGATTCCTAATCTTTCTGAGAAGAGAATCAATTGTTGAGCAAACAAAATCTCTTACTGCTATTTTCTTTGACATTCATCTATTAACTGAACATTTATTGATCTGGTCAACACAGAAAAATTTTCCAGACTCCTGTTGATCGTTCTTGGTTCAATTGAAGGTGCTGATTATGGAACTAGCACTAGTTTTTTCAGCAGTTCTTGTTTTTGAATTACATACAGACTATAAATTCTTACGAACATATATATATTGTTACATACTTAAGTTGATTTGAATCCATACAATATCGTCTCTTATAGGATTTTCTGGAATATGGAGCTTGTTCAAGGTCTCGGCAAAGATTCCAACAATAATATGCCATCATATAATTGTCCTATCGTCCTTGGTATTGTACTTCCATAACTCGTATCTTGGTGAAATCTTTCATCCTGCTCCTCACTAAAATCTCCAAGAGCTTTAGGGAATCGATCTAAATGAGAATGTAAATAATGAACTTTGATGTTCTTGTTACACCCAAAGTCTCTCAAATTTGACAGCATATCCTGTATCAATTGTAAATAGTCTTCTGACTCTTTGGATCTTAAGAACGAATTATTTCCATGTCCTCTTTTCGAGCTCATTTCTGTGCTCAACAAAATTTGAATTTTTGATCAACAGTCTAATCTGTGAGAATACCTTATTACATTCAGAATTAGGGTAGCGACCCTACCCTTCAAAACTGACTAGCTCAGTAACCAAAAATAGAAATCAAAATAATCCCAGGGCTGGAAGTGAGGTACTTCCACAGTATGTGCCTTGGTATGGACGACGTTTTATCGCTGATGGTAAGCGAAAGCGAAGAATAACCACTTACAACTTCAACTAATCCCCAACACGTGGGCTGCTCCGCCGAATAATCAATGGCCAAACTGCCTCAAAATATTCGACCGGAGCACAGGTTTTTCCCAAATGAATCCCCAACTTGGGCTTGCACACGCAAAAAAAAACTTTGGAATAAATCCCAAAATTGTGGTGATGAAAAAAAAGCAAATAAATAAATGTACGTCTGTCCTACACCAGGACTTAAGGCTGACTATCTTCAATTAGGTCAAATCCGGTCGGTTTGACTTAATTGAAAATTAACCGTTTTTCATTAAGAAAAAAACCCTAGCGGGCGCCCCAGTACTAAGATTTAAAAAAATAAAACGTAACGTCACTACCTGCAGCGCGCGCATTGCAACAGCGACAATTTGAATCAAAAATCATGAACTAAAGTTAATTAACAAAAGTAAACAAAAACACACATTCAATATAAGCAAAAAAAACTGAGAATAAAGAAGAGAAAAGAAACGGAACTAAAGATTGAAATATGAATGAAATTATTAGATTGAAAACTGAAAATATCTTCAACCAAAAGTAAGTACATAAAGTGGATGAAATTGAACCCAAATAGCCCAAATTATATTTTAGAATCTGACCCAGCAAAAAAAAGTGACCAAAAGCCAAATTGGCACGTAACAACCTACTTTCAATTTTTCTGCACTTATAGCTCAGGAGATTTAATAGGTAAGAAGAACAATCATCGTCTTTGTAAAGGGCATCAATAAATTGCTTCCTAATGCCGAGTTTGTTATGAAGCGGTGGTAACATAATTCGATCTCGATTCACTAAATATAGATTTATCACATTTTGATTACCAATAACTAGTGACTCTCTCGATGGCTGCATTGTTGGAGTCCAGAGATTCTTTTCATTCGTAATATATTTACGATATTGTATCAAGGTATATACACCACGAATAAAACAGAAGCTGTCTGGATCGT
Organism: Dromius quadrimaculatus; assembly: GCA_963989225.1. NCBI lineage: Eukaryota > Metazoa > Arthropoda > Insecta > Coleoptera > Carabidae > Dromius > Dromius quadrimaculatus. The sequence continues at coordinate 42,089,510 of OZ022330.1, forward strand.
TCATACAAGATCTCCTCTTCGTAGTCAATTCACTGGTGAATTAACAGATATGCATACAATTTTTTCAATTTTGTTACTCACTTTCAGAATATAAATAAAAAATGATCGTGAATATCTCAAATAGTATTAAAGACAGAATCCAAATATAACCGTTGCTAGTTTGCTACTAGGATGAGAACAGTATTTGTATTTTTATTCTATTAAATGTTTCACATAAATTGGAAAGTCACTCGTAACTATAGAGATATTATCGGTATGATTTCAATTACTCATTATCAATAGAATTTTTGATCTGTGGATCTGAATTTTTGATCAGTGGATCTGAATATCATAAGCAACGCATTGTTTCAGCTATATTAAGAATTTAGAGACTCAACATTTCTCATGGTATATGTAATCGACTAACCGGTAGTCACATACAGGGCGTTGAAAGAAGAGGTTTGAGAAATTTAATGGCATATACATATCGATGTCCTGATTCACAACCAAAAAAAATTTTCTCGAAATTCGTATGATTTGTGCCTCACGAAGAGTACAATTTTTTGCCACTGGTCGACACGAAATTTTCAAAGAAGCTAATAGATGAGTATTTTAATCACGTAATCATGTTGAATAACAAATTTATTTATTTTATTCTGACATTTTGTAATGATACCTAACTCTCACTCATCATAAGATTGAGTAGTTGAATATATTTTTTAATCACGTGGTTGAGATACTAATTTATTAGCTTAATGAAGAATTTTCTGACGACCAGAAGTACCGGAAATGTACTCTTCTTGAAATACAAATTTTACGAGTTTTGAAAAAATTCTTCTAGATTGTGAATCAGCACATAAACTATATATGCCATTAAATTTTGTTAACTTTTTTGTTCAACAGCCTGTATAACACTTAACAACATTTCATTCTTGAAACTATTATATAAGGTGACATAATACTATCCTGGGAAATATCCTCATTCTCAGTTTACTTTATCTTTGCAGATAAAATTCACCAGGCCGGAAAAGCTGGCCCTTGAACTAATATTTAATAATACTCTGGAGAAACAGTAGATTATCATCAATACATCATTCTTTTGAGAATTTCCATTTTCAATTATCCATATTTTGGAAACATTTTTCTTCAACACTGTTTTGGAATTTGCATATTCCATAACCAAAAAACAAGTTGGAACGAATGACATTCCAAGAAATCGCTTAGAATGATTCCGTAAGCCGTTTAAAATGATTCCGTAAGCCTTTTGAATCATTTCGACGAATCAAAAGCTGTTAGTTTGGCTACTACCATGGTTACTCCCTAACAATTCAAGTATTCATATCTGGATTTGACGTTTGACATTTAATAATTTTTTAAGTTTCCTCTGGAATATTGGTGAGTTTCCATAACCTTGTTAGAGAAAGTATAGTCTACAACATGTTTGGAATGGCGTATTCCACACTCGCGAACCGTAATCCTCGCCTTCGGCTCGGTTTACAAACTTTTCGCTCGTTCAGAATACAGGCCATTCCAATACTTATTGTAGAATATACTATTCCATCTATTGTCGGTAACAATCGTAGAATATATTTCAGCATGGAATACTATCATGAATCAGTTTTGATCAATAAATTATTCATATTTGTATATTGTTCTACAGATTGCATCATGAATGGAGCAGTGTTTTATAATATTTCTTAAATAAAATGTTAAATATGATGTTTTGTTCATATATTATCATAGTAACAGGTATTATAAATATTTAATCATTTTCGGAAAGGTATTGGATCGAAATGTTTCCATCCGTACTATGTCTATATTGGAATCCAGATGATATTTGTTGGAATGAACAATCAGTTTCAGCTGTGATCTCTTTTGTTTGGGAGATGAAAGGAGATGAATCAAGAATTCATGTTATGATTTTCAAGAAGAAGAATTGACCTTTTGAGTTTTTTTGAGAATTTTCAGTTCAAATAGGGCATGAACAAAAAGAGTCGTATAGACATATCATATTTTGGATACTAAGGCCCAGTATTTCAGTGTTCGGATTACGAAAACTGTGGATTGATTTTCGTAGCAACGATTGTAAAAACAATTGTTACCATAGTAATTAAGCTCCGTTTAAGTAATCTATTGACAAACTGAACCTGAAATACTGGGTCTGACTGATCAAACAATTAAGAAATCAAAATGCTATCGAAAATATAAAATTTCTCATGGCTTTGCTTTATGATCCAGTCAAAAAAACAGGAAGCAAAAGAAGAATCTAGTTATTTTTGTGAAAAAAAAAAACTGTATATATGTATGAAGACACTTGTTAATTCTTTTAATATATTTCTCTTGAATCAGAATAAAGATCGAATGCACATATTTCCAATTATAACTAATATCTCTTCCATATTGGCAACTGAGAACATTTTTTCATTCCACCAAAATAAACTTAACATACAGGGTGGATTGCGAAATTGGAAACACCTTTTTTTTCTGAAGTTATCATAGATACCAAAAAATTGTTCAAATAAAACTTTTTGTACTTTCAATACCTAAATCTGTGTGAATTTGGTGGAAAAAAATTATTCCCGTAGATATTGCCATATTTTTACTTTCTTCAGATGAAATCTCCTGTATATTATTGCACTAATGCATAGGAAATAATTTTTGCTTTGGAAAAATTCAAGAGTTCTTACCGGTTAAACTTGATAGTTATTGAGATATAAACGAAAATATCTAAATGTTGCTTCACAAAATCAAGTGTGCGTTTAGAACAAAATTTTTTGACAGTTGAGTTATTTTGTGTTGTATTTGCGTTAAGAAAAATTGTGTTGTATACACATCATTGATATTTTTGTGTCAATAATATTACTATTAATTACGCGGGGAATTACACAACGTTTGTATTCTTTAAATTTAAATATTTTTGCGCGCTCAGACATTTGCACATCATCAAGAACGAAATGCATAGTTCAATTACTATTAAAAACAATGTACAAAATGAACAATTTTAGTATCATAGTGGAACATAAAGAAGTACGGAATAAAAGTTATCGAACTACACAAAATGTTCAAAATCTCCACCGTTTTCTCGAACACATAAATAAAGTCTTTTCAATAAATTTTGTTTTATATTAACTGTATTCAATTCAACAACAGCTTGTCCAATTCGGTTTTTCAGTTCATCAAGTGTAGCAGCGGACATTACATAAATTTTGTTTTTCATAGCTCCCCATATAAAAAAATCTAAAGGCGATAGATCCGGAGATCTTGCGGGCCACGATGTAGGGCCTCTGTTGCCAATCCAGGAATTTGAAAATTGTTGATTCAAATACTCAGTTACATCCAATGAATTATGCGGAGGAGAACCATCTTGCTGGAATATCATTCTGCGTCTAACTGCTGATGGCATATCATCCAGATAATCTTGAAGTTCATTTTGCAGAAAATTTGAGTATCTCTGTGATGTCAAAATGCCCTCATAGAGATATGGACCCAAAATAGTGTTGTTTATCAACTCGCACCATACGTTAATTGAAAAGCGTATTTGAAAATTTGAAATCAATGTTTGACGTTGATTCGTTTCCATTGGTTGCCAATAATGTGAATTATGTCTATTTAATATTCCATTGTTAGAGAAATTTGTTCCATCTGACCATAAAATTGTATCTAAGAAATTAGGCTCTGCAATATTTTCCAGTATCAAGTAATTACAAAATTGTAATCTTCTCACATCATCGCCAGGATGAAGATTATGAATTTTGTAGATTTTATAGGCTTTGTAGCTATGCTTTTTCAAAATCTTAAGAACCTTTGTGTGTGTGGAATTTATTTCCAATACAGCTTCTCTTATTGAATTTTTAGGGTATACATTGAAATATGCCAATACATCAACTTCTTAATTTTCATCTACTATCTCACGTGTTTTGTAATTTCTTGAAACTGACCCAGTCCCACGCAGCTTCCTCCCTAATTTGAATAAATACAAATGGTTTGGATAAAAGCGTTCCGGATACTGTTGTCTGTATAATTGTAGAGCTTGTTTCGAATTATTATTTGATAGATAAAAACATTTTATCATATCTAACTTCTCATTGATTGAATAATCTGCCATTATTAACACCAAATAATAATAGTATGTATGCAACACAATTTTTTGTAGCGCAAATACAATACAAAATAACTCAACTGTCAACAAATTTTGTTCTCAAGGTACACTGGTTTTGAGAACAGCATTTAGATATTTTTGTTAATATCTCAAAAACTATCAAGTCTAGCAGGTCTGAACCCTTAAACTTTTTTACAGCCAAAATATTTTCTATTTATTAGTGCAATAATATACAGGGTATTCCATTTAAAGAAATCAGAAATATGGCAATATATACGAGAATTAATTTTTTTTTCTACTAAATTCACACTGATTCAGTTAGCTTACTGGAAGATCTAGAAACTTTGATTGAACAATTTTTTGGTATCTATAATAACTTCCGAGAAAAATGGTGTTTCCAATTTCGCATTCCACCCTGTATGTATCTGGTAGATCCTATTCATTATTATTTCATTGATTATAAATTTAAATCAGTAGATTTGTAGATAACCATGAAAATTTGCGGTGTACACATCTTCACTCTTTGTCATCAGAACGGCTGATATCTTAGGAAGTCTTATAGGGGCTACACTTTTTATGATAACAACTTTTTTGGGAAGTTATGGGAATCACGACTCCAATCAAGGGTATATCCAAAATCAGAGGAAGAGTTCTCAGAAAAATGCATCTTGATTCGATCTTTTTTATAATTTGGCCTTTATAAAATCTGTTATCCCACAGAATTGTGGATAATATCAGTTATCGAGTTAGGCTTGTTAACAATGCGAGGTAGATATTCTTCTACCACCATGAAACATTGTTATGGAGTTCTTAGAATTTTTTTCACGTATATCAAGCTTCATAATCCTGGCTGATGTTTGGCGCTGCTATATTTGAGCAAATATTGTCTTGAAGAGAGCACCATTTACATATATCGAATTCAAGATCGAAATAGAGCTTTCTAACAATAATAATGGGTTTCAGAATCGCAAATTGAACCTATCCGGTCTGAATACATAATTTTGTTGGTAACAATATTGATCCTTCTATTTTTTGTGTCATCATTAGTCAGTCGAATTGATTAAATAAATCAAAGCATAGTTTATTAGTTAACTTCTTGTTATTACAGACTCAGGCTAGTTCTGTTCTCAGACATGAAACCGGGTATAAAAGCTATAAATAGAAGCAAAAAATAAATTGACATTCGCTTGAAGAGAACAACTCAAATCCTTGAAACTTACTAATAACTCTATAATTATTGGTATTTAAATGATGGTTTATGATGCGCTTGGTAGAGAACAAAGCATGACTTTTATGCTAGAGTAAACTTGGTTTGCATTTTGATCAATAAAAAGGCTGAAGACCTATGCTCAATTCAGGATTCACATATTAGTGATTTTATAAAAATAGATATCTGCTTAGGTATATTACAATGCTATTGATTACTGTTAAATGGTTGGCAAAATTAGATTCTTCAAACAGAATATTGTTCTTATTTCAATTACCGTTGTTTTCGTCTCATGATTTTTCACATTAACTCCACGTAACGCACACAGCTACACAAAAAATTCATGTCTGCTCCGAGCAAACAACGCTACTAATACACAGCGGATATTGTAGAAACTTGCCGGGAGAGCAAATATTTGCGCGATGATTTTTCAGCTGTAATTGCGAAGTTCATTCGGACTGGTAAGCAGCAACAGCTCAGTAAAATGGCTCGTGGACTTCGTCAAAATGGAGAGCTTACAAATTTTTTAATGGCGAAAAACAGCTAAGAGTAAATAATTGTATTTATTTTTGGCCTTTTCTGGGCACCTACAGTGGAGAATATCGTTTTTGCATGAATTTGTTTCTATCACATTTTATTCTGAACTGGTGTGAAATATATTACTTTTTACTTGAATAAGTAAGTTGAATAGTTATCTCTTGATCAAACTGAAGTGTCTGGAATACGTAATCCATTGAACACAAGAAAATATTCTGTATACATAAGATCCCTTTCTTTTTTATGTATCTCACTTCCAATCCAGAAAATACTATTTTTCATATTGTAAACAGTCGAAATATAATTATTGCGTGTCTACACAGCTAGGACTTCTTGGTGATTTGACTAAAATATGACCGGATATGTTCATTAGGGTCACTTACTACTGTATTTAAAACTGTTTGATCGGGCTTGAACTCTGTTTACGTGCAATTTTTTTTTTGTTCAAATCAATATTTCCATTATAACCCCAGGTAATTTGAGATATTTATTCCATTTTCTCAGTCAACATGATAAAAATGCGTTAAAATAGAGCATAAAATTCGATTATGTAATTAGAATGGGCAAGTCAGAGTTGGAAGCTTGAACTCCGTCGTTGGGATCATGAGAAAACCTAAAAGCTGATCTTAATCCTTTTGTGATGCTGTTTGCATTGTCAATTCATTTGATGAGACTCCTAATATTTTATATCATCTTACTTATATTTTCATCATATCATATTCTCTATAAATTAATGGAATATTTCGAAACATTGTAGACTCGAGCAAATTAGCAGAAAATTTGTTCTGTGCATGGTTTTTACTGAAGAATTGCTCTAATCGCACTAATTCTCAATATAGCACTGATTATCAGGTGTTAACGACATCACAACTACATAATGGTGAAAGTGGCAACAGAAAAAAATCGTTATGAAATATATCACCCCTGGGCTTTGGTACGTTTTTAGGTAGAGACTAGGAATACCTCATTTATTTCTCAAGTTTTTCACAAGCTCTATACATATTTTGATTGGTCGACTGTAGGTGACAGAAGTGATCAATATTCACGTAATAGGCTATGTGCAAGGGGGCGGAGTTTGAACAAATATCGATGCGAGCGCTCATTGTGAGCACCATTGTAACCATTGAACTCCATTTTTCAGAATACGTCAATGAGCTGTCACTGAGCATTGTAATTTAAAAGTAGAAATAATTGCATATAAAACATGAGAAAACGTTTGTTCTGCTTCAGGCTGTTGTGTTAAGGATGATTCAAGTGGAATATAGTTTCATATATTTCATGTACCCAGTTATAACATAAAAAAACGAGTGAAGTGAATCAAAGTGGTGAATAGAGTATTGTCTGTCTTTCATTATTAATCTATATAACAAATATGTTTGTAATTCAATTGTGAAATTAGAAATATTCATCATCGATTCGGGATTCATGAACTTACTCCTATCTCTAATTTGTAAGATGTTTCCGTGATAGAAGTTTGTCCGATGCACTTCGCAATAATTTTGTTGTTGATATTGTCAGCAACGTATTCTTCAACATGTTTAATATGGCACAACTAATTTTTTGCTTTTCTTCAATGCTTCCTCGGTAGAAGGCATACAGTGTTTGATAAATACAAACCCGATCTGCAAGATCATTGGCGTCATAATTTAAGGTTATCCTGTCAATTTGGACGAATTGAAACGTTTTCTCTATAATAGGTACGTTATAATTGAAGAAAAAAATACTCAAAATTAATAATTTCAGCGTACCTTCCATGCTATGCAAGTTATATTATACGCACACAGCTGAAATAAATAATATTAGTACATTTGAAAAATTATAGGTATGAAACAATGATAAAATGGAGTTCAATCGTTCTCCATTGCCCGCTAGAGGCGCTAATAGACTTCGCATGCAAGTAGCCTATACAATTTGTACAACGTATATCTCAGGTTTCCGATATTGTAGGGTCAGAATAACTTCATATATTGATTGTCTCAAATGCTTTTCGAGTCATTGATAACATAAGCTGTATAACTGAGAAAAATTCCCACAGACGAAGGCATGGGTGGTCTCTTATTGAGAACTTATAAATAAAAGAACATCATCCTATGAGTATGAATACACGGCACAAACAGAATTTTCAAGTACCTATTAGTATTACCTTGTTAAATTCATGGAATCTCAATTTCATGAGTCATGAATAAATAAATATTTTCATAGATGTTTCTTATTCATTTATGTAGATACTTGACAAGCTCTTTCAGAGGCTTTTTTCATAGAAATTATCCGTGATTTCAGTAGTGAGCACCTTCTTCAGATTATTATCTTTATGATGAAAATATAGAACGGAGAAAGAATAATTGAGCAGAGGGATAATTCATTTGAAATGATTTGCATTAACGCAGTTGTATACTATATATCCAAATTAGACTTCTTCCTGAATTGCAAATCCAAAATTTGTGTACCATCCTTCAGATTTATTCATCTGTCCTCTAGTTCTAATGTATATCACTCAAAAATTAGAGAGACTATCTTAACGGAATATCATGGAATCAAGTATGTACTTTGTAGCATTTGATTGGATTTGATTCATGTGAATGAATATTAGGACATCCAAATTTTCCGTGACTCCTTGTGGACGTCGCTGTCTCTGTAGTATCGATGGGTGTATAATGGAAGAGTTGATTATTGAGTGATAGAAATTGTAATAGAAATGGCTGTATACAATTAACTTATACAAATATAATAATCAGATATTGAAGTGAAAGATACAAATACACGTCTGGTACTACGCAGTAGACTGAAATAAATATTGTTAGACTTTGTTCCGTGATTCAGTGTTACTTATTCGATAGGTTATTATAATAAATGAAATAGTTGAAGCCAACTGGATTAATGAATGTGAGTAATAAAGAGAAAGAAATTTGGTCAAATTATCCAATTTGTTCTTCTCTGACTCTACAGTTTCGATTACATCTCAGCCATCCTCAGCAGCGCTACAATTACAAATTGAATAACTATAGATTTGGGTCTTAATAATGTTGATAATACGTATAAAAAGATTATTCTGTTCAATATAAAATACATGTATTTTGAAATATTTTAACATAGTCATGTAGCGAAAATAAGAGTTTGTCTATTGCCACAACCAACTTTCATTAAGGAAGCTAACTAAATGTGTGTCTAGAAGCATGGGACAATTCATTATCCAAAATCAAAGATGAAACGGATTCAGGTTTAACACCCAATTCAATTAAAAAAATCGGTTGTCTGTAAAGTCGGTTTACTGACGATAGTTGAACGTGACAACGTCATAAGAAAATACTGATGGAATGGTTGCTTTTTTCAAAAGAAAATTCTTATTTTATTTGTTTGATAGATATTTTGTATGAATATAGGAAATGAGGTAGATGTAAATCACAATTGATTTGATCAAGTTACATTTATTTGTACGCATGAATACAATTATGTAAATTTTTTTTTTTTTACAATGTTCATAGTTTTTACAAGTATGAATGTGCGTTGAGCAATTGTTTTACAACTTTCATTCACAACTTTTAAACATGTGTGATACCTAACTTCTTACAATTTGTGTTATTCTGTTGAGAATCACTGTGTGTGCTATCATTATCTTCATCGCCGCAATTATCGTTGCTATAAACAATTGACACCACATTCACTTTTCACTGCACTTCATACTTGACGAAAACATGTAAATATATTATTGTATTGGCAACTGAAATCACCGTTGGCGGCAGCACTATGCTTACAAAATGGTGGATTAAAAGTGGCTTACGGCAAGTTTGTAATATGTTCACAATGTGAATACGTTGATATTCAGCAAAGAAATATTCATATTTTGTTGGATGATTCAATTTAATTTCAATTGTGCGAGAAAGTATTGGCTTTCTTCTTTTATAACATTCAGTTTTCCTTTTAAATTTTTTTTATTTATATATGAATTTTAGTTGTGACTGGAAGACTGAATGAGGTTATGAAATTCATAGTTTAGAAAAAGTAATATCACAAGGGAGTATTTATGACATTTTTGTATTGTACATTACAGTTTTCTCTGTACGAATTTTTCTAATCCGCATATCTTGTTTATGAACTGGATCGTAGTCTCCACATTCATTTACTACCGAAACATTCCTTTTCCCCTTCTAGGAAATTTATGGAAACTCAAATTAACTAAATTTTGAATGACATCCATATGGACACAACAATTTTCAACACTTCTTCGTTCAGATTCCATATTTTGAAGAGTAAAATCTTGAGAAAGACTAATTACAGTAAAGCAATGAGGTTATGTAATTCAACAATATAGTCAAAAGCTGAGTATTTTTCACTGAATTAATTGCAACAAATCCAATATGAACTATTGTACTATGAAATTACATAGAAACAACCTCAAAAAAGCCATTAAATATTGCTAACAGAGCCATTAATATGATCATATGGAAATTAAATTTGAATCCACTTCACAATATAGTTCCGCTTATAACCGCTAGGTGGCTACGGGTTAATTTCAGTTACCAATAGAAGCTGTCCACGCGAACGCATCGCTCACTCAAATAGGAGAGAGACAGATGTCGAACGCTGCCGATCGCGGAGGCCGATTGTGCCTCTTTGTCGCTCGTTCCGCGCTCAATATTATATTGAAATACAAGTTTTATAAGACATGACTTCATTGCACTCGTTGTAGTTCTAAAACGAGTCACCTGCGGCGAGCTATTCAATGGAAAATGCCCTGGAACAACTCATGTAACAAACATTATATACTATTTTTCTATTTGAACTCTGATAAGTTGAAAAATATGATATATCTCAGTTCAAATATTGTCCGAGAGTTTCTCATCATTCGTGTGATTGTTGGTAAACTTGACCTGTAATTTAACGATGTTTGGGAGAAATCTTCTGTATTTTGAAAGATAAAAATGACAGTTTTCAGGTAGCCATAAAGGCCGGCTGCGTGAAGTAGGCAGGCCAACATTGAGCAGGAATATCAATAATTACATATACGTCAGTGCTTCGTTAGTGCTCCTTACTGCTTCCAAAATTTTTGAAAAAAACTTGATGGTCTGAGAAAATTCGCAAATGAAAATTACCGGCTCACTTCACGCCAACAGGCCATACATAGATGTTTGGTAAAAATACAAATATAATTTGTTAATGCTCTGTTAGTGCCCTTTTCTGCTTCTTATTGTTTTCCAATTCGTGTACTTTAACTGGCATTAGAAATGTTTTGACTTGGCCTGCTAACTTCACGCCAGCAGCTCCCAAACGCGCTTTTTGAGAGAAAAATATCATGGATTGTTAGTGCTTCGTTGGTGCTCTTTGCTGCGGGCGATAGTTCTCATATTTAACTATGCAAGTTACCCATAAAAGAATATTTTACTTGGCCTGCCAACTTCACGCTACCCGGTCAAGAAAATATTCAAATTTAAAAATATAAATCATATAGTTCGACAATTCTTTGATAGTGCCGTTTACTGCTGTATATAGTTTTCAAATTAGACTACGCATTTTGCAGAAATAAAATGAAAATTCCCTCGTGTATTGACCTGATACGGATTGGTTCAAAATTGGTTGCTTGACTTTCGTAAACAATATGAAATCTATATGAAATATTGATCAAATACTTGAACATTGTTGATACATTTTTTATTAAAAATTCTATATTCAAGTGTAAGTAATTTATAACTCAAACAATAGCGATATGCTTATTCTTATTCAAAATAAATTTAAATAATGTTTCTTATTTGATCAGACGTAGCTTGTCCTCTAGCGGCCTAAGACTCCAAAAACTACAATTAATACTTGTAGATCTTTGAAGCTACAGGGGTGCCCATTGAAATCTAAGGAGTAGAACCGTTTTTTAAGCAGCCCTATAAGATATGCAAACTCAAATCCATAATGTTCAATAATATACCTATGTGTCACAGAATGCGAAACCATATTATTCAAATCTAGAAAATTCAAATCTATAGAATACAGAAACGATAGAGTTGTGCACCATATAATCCAAAATATTCTTTTTATTTTTGATTAGGAGAATACAGGCACATTGGCTTTATGAAAATACGATTTATTAATTTGGATACGTAGAAAAGACGATGTTTCGACCATTGGTTTCTATCCGTCAACGAGTCAAAGATGATCTTTGACTCGTTGGGGAATAAACATCCTCCCAACAGTTATTCAATTTATTTTTTTCAAATATAACGTTACTATGCGGTAATATTATTTATAATTATATTTTAACATTACTCCAATGTAAACCTTTTTGACTTGAAAATGGCCACAACCAATAGTTGAAACGTCGTCTTTTCTACGTATCCAAATTAATAAATCGTATTTTTATTGATTTAAAAATCCAAGATATATCAAGTTAATTTTATTAAATTAAAGTATGAACAAACTCACTGCTGAAAAAATTAAACATTATATTATTCAAAGTTAGATAATAATTAATCTCTACATGTCATATATTAATCGGACACATTATATCGCCTTGGGTCTGACAAAACCATTGAATGGTTAAATGTTCCCAACTTAAATTTAGTCAAAAATTTTGCAATGTCACCAATCTGAAAACCATCATGTCTTTATTGCTACTCTCATTAGCGCCATCTACGTTGTATTATGAACACAAACACTAGTTTCATCAATGAGTATATGAATGCGTTATATTACGTCTGATAAATAAATGACAACTGGACAACATGTAGAGATTGATTATCATCAAACTTTGAATAATATGATGTTGAATTTTTTAAGCAGTGAGTTTGTTGATACTCTAATTTAATAAAATTAACTTGAAAAAGGCAGCACTTTGCTGTCGAAACGTTGTGTTTCTTATAAATTACAAAACTTATACCCAATAAAACATATTTATTCAAAAAATTAGAGCTTTGAAGATCTACGAGTATTAATTGTAGTTTTTGAAGTCTTAGGCCGCTAAATGACAAGCTACGTCCGATCAAATAAGAAACAATATCTTATTTTATTTTAAATAAGAATGAGCATATCGCTATTTCTTGAGTTATAAATTACCCACACTTGAATATGGAATTTTTAATAAAAAATTTATCAACAATGTTTAAGAATTTGATTGATATTTCATATTGCTTATGAAAGTCAAGCAACCAATTTTGAACCAATCCGTATCAAGTCAATATACGAGGTAATTTTTATTTTATTTGTGCAAAATGCGTAGTCTAATCTGGAAACTACTTACAGCAATAAACGGCACTAACGAAGAATTGTCAAACTATATGCTTTATATTTTTGAATTTCAATATTTTCTTGGCCGGATAGCGTGAAGTTGGCAGGCCAAGTAAAATATTCTTTTATTGCTAACTTGCATAGCTAAATATGAGAACTATCAACAACAGCAAAGAGCACTAACGCGTTTGTGACCTGCTGGCGTGAAGTTAGCAGGCCAAGTCAAAACATTTTTTAATGCTAGTTAAAGTATACGAATTTTAGAACAATAAGAAGCAGAAAAGGGCACTAACAAAGCATCAACAAATTATATTTTTATTTTTGTCAAAAATCTATGTATGGCCTGCAGGCGTGAAGTGAGCAAGTAATTTTTATTCGTGAAATTTCTCAAAGACTATTAAGTTTTTTTCACAAATTTTGGAAGCAGTAAAGAGCACTAACGAAGCACTAACATATATGAAGCTATAACCATTTCTGCTCAATGCCTACTTCACGCAGCCATAAAAGCCCTATAAAATCTAAAGTACATATTTTAGACCCTAAGTGAAAAAGTTTATGAAAAGATGTTATCATGCCCTTTGGTAATACAATATTAGAAAAAGGAGTAAATGAACAATTGCCTCATCTTACATCTATGATTATTACTTTTCTGATTGTGTACACAAATACAAATATGTAATGAAGGCAGCTTTAACAAACGAAAAGTATTTACGAACAATAAACCTTTGCGGACGAAAACATAGGTCCGTATTCTAGCCTCTTAAATGGACGCTACTACTAAAATTCAATGGATGAAGATTTTCAGAAAGTTGTATTATTTCAAGAGATGAGAGTACGGACTATAGAGACTGAGAATTTATACTTTTTATCCAAAAATGAATGCTATATCTTTTTGTATACCTGACTTCAAAGACACTTTTCCGAAAACCTTAAAAAAAATGTCGTCCTGGTCAATTTTGGCACACACACTTCTTGCGTGACTATAATGTATATACGTATAGATTGTTAATGGATACAAATTATAAATTCATGCAGCATATGAAAGATGTAAAATAAATTGCCTTTTGCTTATAAATTGATGTCCGGAAATGCAGTATTCTCGAACTACAGGATACCCAATTGGTAATCATCTATACCTTAATTCTAGTTGACAGCGAAATTTCACTTCCGTCATTATATTTTTTCTGTTGCCTCTAAAAACCGCACAAAATATTGTGCATTGAAATCTGATTTGATGAGCAGACATAATTGTATTATAAATTTATTGTTAATTAGTATGTTGAAATTTAGGATTTTTGTTATCTTTTTGTTTATCTATTCGTTCTGAGAATTCATCACTCAATAGGAAGGATATTATCTCAGGATGGAACAATAGCTATGATCTGTATGAATGAATGCAAAAGGAATAGAACCAATTTTGTAATGCTAATTGAAGCGACCGCTATTATGAGGAGGAGTGATTATCTGACTACAGCACCATCAGGCCATAATGTTTCAGACGTATTTCACAACAAGTTTGAAATCGAAGTAGTTAATTCATCTGTGAGTTCCCATAAATACTGTGTGAATACTTATAATTTCAAAAAAAGGCTGCTCACCTTTTCCGCTTCACTGGCTTATGGGTTATTTAACTTGCATATCCCATCCTAATATAAATATAGATGAGTGATTGATAGCTTGAATAAATATATATATGAAATGCTATGAATAATGACTGAATTGTTAGAGAAAGTGCTTCAAAAACTTAAGAAAAAATATCCCAACCTTGATAAATAAATAACAAAACAAAAGATTCTCTTCTATCCTATTCTTTCCTCCTCCCACCTATGGATCGTTATTCAACTGTTCAGGGATAGCGATCCGGGACCGACTCCGGCATTCCGGTCACCCGGAATAGAAGAACAGCAGCGAAGTGGCACAGATATAGCCAAGCTACTTCGTGGATCGTGTGACCGTGACGCGAGCGTGGCCTAACCTGACCTAGTTACGCGCTGAAATATTGAGCCGATGGCAATTTGGCGATTTTTGGCTACCATGACAGGAGGTCCGACTTCAAGGTGATACAATATATCACATGGGATCGTGTTTCCTGAGATTCAGAAAGGGAATAGTGCTGTGAGATAAGAATAAATAATTGATTTGATTAGGCGACACAGTTCCTGCTATACTAAATAAAAAGAATTGGTTGGATCCTACAGTAAATATCTCCTATTTTGATGAATGTGAACAATAAATTTCTATCAATTTCAATTCTATACACTATCTTCTTGAACTAGCAATTTTGTGATCAGATCAGTTGTGTACCACAACATAGGTCATGAACACAGATGTGCGGCAGTTATCAATCATATATAAAATTTTCGTTATTGATAGTTATTCATAATAATTTCATTAGAAGTGACGTGATTGGGAGAACTGTCAAATTCATGACTATTTAGTAATGATCGAAGAATTTTTGGTTCCAATCTCATATAGAAAAATAATTTGATTTTCAAGGATGTATGGATACATCTATCCGGAACACAATTAATTATGATATTTTAATATATCTTGTATCTATACCGCACGTTTCAACACATTCATTTGAGTTTTTTGTGAGTCTTTATTCGTAGATATTACAAAAAGACATCTCAAAACATTCAATATTCTTCCCAAATATGAAATGTTCCTTCATCTTCTATTATTTCTCATAGCAATCACATGAAGATTGAATTTTCTCAAACAAAATATACAGACGTAGCACACAAAACGAAATTGAAATACGTCAATTTGTTGTCAACATTGAAAACTAAAAACCTCTCT
Source organism: Dromius quadrimaculatus (assembly GCA_963989225.1). NCBI lineage: Eukaryota > Metazoa > Arthropoda > Insecta > Coleoptera > Carabidae > Dromius > Dromius quadrimaculatus. The sequence goes on from OZ022330.1 coordinate 42,105,343, forward strand.
TGCAGTGCGCTTTCTTCGGTTTAAGTCAAGAGAATGAAAATTTGGTTTTATTTTCCGAGCAGTGATGTCTGCATGTCAACAAAATGTGGCTTGAGGCTTGATATTCAATAAGATAAGGAATATTGGAAGTCTGTGATACTACAGCCAGTTCCAGTCGCGTTTGTCAACATGCGTACATCATGGACGAGATGTATTGATTCCAGTATTTACCGAGGTATCTACTATATTTATTCAAACTATTAACTACAACCAGTTCCAGTCGCATCTGTCTACATGCGACGAGATGTATCGATTCTATTATTTACCAAGGTATTCACTATACTCAATCAGATTATTATTAAATGCAGTATATATCATGAATTTGTTTCTTAGAACTTTCGGTCTACTTGCTATCAGGATAGTGACATCCCGTAATCGTATAATATTGTACAACAATAGTAGGACTAACTGTGAAAAACAGGCTCTATTAGTCGTCGGAAAGCAATTCGCTTTGCTAATCATAACAAATTTGCGATTTACACCTTCTACGGTTACAGTTTTTAGCGCATTTTTTATAAAAAAGCGCTATTATATCCACTTTGGCTGTCTGGCTGGCGTGACGCTGGGTTCTCAGCAACTATACTATTTACAGACTTGAAACTGGTACTAAATAAAAGCTGCTGTTTCGTAGGTTTGCACAAATTGCTTTAATTCACGCTCAGCGATTGTGGAAGATTCAACTATTCAATTACTTGTTTCAAGTGAAACAATGCCCATAGATGTATATGACATCAGGGATATGGCAACTAAAGTTTATTCAAGTGGATGAAAATTCAGTTACAACTTTAGCCGTGCCGGTCACTACTATTATGTACAGTTGTCAAGTCTGTCCGGGATTCATTCAATGACTTGTTTGACGTCAATTTGAAGCTTATTTGAATGAATTATTATTATTGGATGAAAATTTGTTTACTTTTGGTGTATTTTTCAATATAGCTTTGATAAAGATCAAATTATTATTTCAAGGTACAGCACATGACCTCCCGTCAGTCAATAACTGAACAATAAAGATTGAAAGGTATTTCTGAGTTTGTACATGCATAAATTATATACCTATCAAATAGTCAACTTGAAACTAGTACTAAATGGAGGTGCTGTTTCGTAAGTTTTCCCAAACTGCTTGATTTCAAGCTCAGTAATTGTGGGAGATGGTTATTTGCGAAATCTCTGAAGTAACAAGCATCCAAGAACTGTCAAAAATGCGCTTTCATCATTTAGATGATTCTCCAATTTCTTGATGATTGATGACGATTTTTGTCAATTCAACTTAAGAGCAACTCGCATAAATTTGTCATACAACTTTATCTGACATTGAGTGTAATTTTTAGCGCATTTTTCGCGCATTTTTCCGAAAAGGTTTGCACAAATTGCTTTAATTTAAGCTCAGTGATTTTGGAAAGTCAAATTATTCAATTACTTGTTTCAAGTGAAACAATGCTCATGGATATATATGACATTAGGGATATGGCAACTAAAATTAATTAAAGTAGATAAAAATTCAGTTACCACTTCAGCCGCCAGTGTCACTATTATTCTGTACAATTGTCAAATCTGTCCGGGATTCATTCAATGACTGGTTTGACGCGAATTTGAAGGTTATTGAAATTAATTATTATGATTAGTTGGAAATTTGTTTACTTTTGATGTATTTTTTCTATCTAGCTTTGATGAAGATCAAATTATCATTTCAAGGTACAGCACTTGACCTCCCGTCAGTCAATAACTAAACAATGAAGATTGAAAGGTATTTTTGAGTTTGTACATGCATAAATTATGTACCTATCAAATAGTCAACTTGAAACTAGTACTAAATGGAAGCTGCTGTTTCGTGAGTTCGCTCAAACTGCTTAATTTCAAGCTCAGTAACTGTGAAAGATGGTAATTTGCGAAATTTCTGAAGTAACAAGCATTTATGAGCTGTCAAAAATGCGCTTTCATCATCTAGATGACTCTTCAATTTTTTTAAATCAGTTCACGTGGAAATCCCAATATCCAATAATTTCAAGTTACAGCAGAATTCCGGTGCAGCAAAAAACTGTAGATATCATTCAGCTATTTTTCGAAAGAAGAGATTTTGGAGCACTGTCTGAAAATTAATCATCATACCATACTTCACCCATGATTATTTTGACCTGTATCACGAGCTCAGTTTTAGATTGTTCTAAGAACGCTGACTCAAGTAGAATTTCATGGCAAAAATGTTGGAGCAAGTTACAGAAAGTATAAATGTCTACAATATTTGTTCGGAATATTTCAATTCAAATAATTCGGATTATTTTCATCACCTCAAAACACGCACTCAAACAACATTCATAAAACAGTTGAAACAGAGATCGTGGTATCAGCTATATATTCGAGATATATTCGAAAGCTATTTAGATTTGGCATTTTGTTATGCAACTTTGTGCAGTTGATCACAACACTGTAAACATAGCAACTGAATCATTTGAAAATGACGTCAATGTTTCGCTTGCATATTCATACTACTTAGATAATACAAGAAGTTATCCTCAAGAAGAATAAATGTTATCAAATATGGAAGAACTCATTGATTCTGAAAATTATGAATGAAGGTGAATCCACAACCACTTTGGACTCTGCTGAATTCACATTCGAAGTTTAAATTAGGCAGAGTTGAAATTTCTGGCATTCAAAATCACTTTTGACATCGATTGTAATTCAGTAGTGCCATCTATGGAAACGGACACAAAATAGTACAAATATTGAATACTTTATTTTCTCTTTATCTACAAAAAAATAATATAAGTACAAATTCAACGCCTAATGCTATACTTTTATTAAAGAATAATTGTTATACTTGAAATTTTCGAGGAAGCGTTGTACGTAATCAAATAATGTTACTATATTCATGATGTCACAAACTGCTATGTTTACGTACTGTTTAAAACTGTATTGCACGTTCCAATAACCAAACCAATAAAATATTACAACATAATTTATATTCATGATGGGTACATTTTAAATTATATATAATATATCTAAATGTCACGTACACCGCTACCTTGAAAATTTCAACCAAGTTTCTATTCAATATAAAATTTGGAATGAATACATAAACATCAACGCATAAGATGTAAGCTTGCACATTGCAAGCATTGCAGTTCGAAGTCAAATTGTCCGGACTACAAATTTTGGCTGTAGATGTTTACCAATGAGCTCATATGCTTTGCTTCTAATTCCAAGCTAGTATGAAACTGAGCTGTGTTTATATATGATTGTTATTGTGCCTCAATAGGCCTCATTTCTTTCAACAAACTATAATAATCCATTCTAGCTGAGAACCTTCCAAGAGCTCTCATGGGACAACGATTCAAGTATTTTGCCTGGCCAAAATGTGGACATGATTCATTCACATCAAATGCATGACTTGAAACAAACTTTCTTAGGGTGAATTCAGAAAATGAGAACAACAAATATATTGGTCTATTACTTGAATATATACAAATGAGAATCTCCGATATGTGCAGATTTATTCATGTAAGTGAAGGAGAATTTTGACTTCTTACACCAAACAGACAATTTAATTGTCTTAAGATGAGAAACTGATGACATAGAAGTCTACTTATAAATAGACATGAATGAATAATATTCTGATGTTGCGATTAGCCGAACATGTGAATAAGCGTAACGAGCAATGTTGAAACCTTCTCAATTTTGATTATTATTTTTTGAAGCTCACCTATAATTTTTTTCAGTGAATAATAAATTGTTTAGGAGTTATATTATGGACAAATGGCAGCGACATTACATCAAGTCATGATATACCAGATATTTTCCTGGAGAAATCTTGAAAACACGCGACAAATGTGAACTTTGAGTAACTGTTAATACTGCACTAGAGATATAGTTTTGTACTGATTATTCCAAATAATATGATATTCACAGGTCATCTACTTTCGAAATCACTCTTCAATAATCACCATATCATTATAACAAACAACTTGATGAAGCAGAAAACATAGAACAGTCTGGGGAATAAATGAGCATAATTTACGAGACCACCCTGTGTTGTTTATGGTTCATTTAAAAATCCAAAAAAATTTATATCTTTTTTGGTAGCATAATATATCATTTTTATTCATACTCAGCAGCGTAACAATCCCATTAAAAACCAAAATCACATCCAGTGGAATAGCTTGAAGAAAAAGCCCTCGCAAGAAAAAGAACTGATGGGGATGAAAGAATCCTAGTGAGAATGTGTCACCTGTCTGACGTCCTTGACGTTGCGTCGGAAGGAAGCGGAGTTCTCTAAGTAATTACGCTACTTTGTGCTAGCGATCTATTTTACTTGCGATCATCTTAGTCTAAGGTAATAGGATGAATTCCGATTTCAGTGCAGACCATACTCTTTGATATACACATCCATCACAGATAAGTTTGATGGAGAATAAATCAGTACCTATCTACTTTGTTGAATCAAGCGAACTTTTCTCTAATTATTTATCATATTTATTTGGCTTATGTATGAAAACTACTCTGTATATTTTCTAGTTTCTGTACACTATCAAAAACAAGTTTTGAATTCTTTTGAACAAAATGTGCTTGTTTATTTGAACGTCAGAACTCTTTTGAAAACTGACTAGCCCAGACGAGCTCTAAATTTTTCGTTCTGCATCCAACTTCCCAGAAAAAGATATATTAATGAAGGGCACAGCTATATTTCATTAGATATTTGGGTCTTATTGAAAAAATTATCAATTTCTGAAAGTACGCGGTTTTAAGTTTCAAAACAACTAATTTATCCTGCATTCAAGGCCGCAAATTCCACAGGCAGCCAAATTTTCTTTGTGTGAAATTTTGATTTTCAAGGATCTTACTTTGTTTTCATGATGAAATGAATTCTAATAAGTATATCTTTATGATATTAGATACTTTAGTTATAATTTCTTTTGGATTATCTTCGATTAGGATTATTACGGAAGTAATACCATAAGCACTTATTCAATTTAATTTATCTGATTTTTTTTTTGAAATAATTTATGTACACTTCTCTTCTGGATTGAAAAATTTCTAACACAAAGATAATCATTTGTATCAGTATCACACTGTGCAATACAGAGCCGGATCCATATACTTATAGGCTTTTTGGGCTGCAGCCTAAAGCCCCGTTAATATACAGGGCCTCCAGTCCCCAATGAAGACAATGGACAATATTGTGAATATGGAAGTATTAGATGATGCTGACTGTTACGTGAAATGAAGAAAACGATGTACGGGAATTCAGTCACAAGTTTATTATTTCTATCCTACTCTAATAGGATAGAAATAATAAACTTGTGACTGAATTCCCGTACATCGTTTTCTTCAATATTGTGAATCTTGAAAAAAAACTAAATTCCATCATAAGATTGATAGATTTATATATTGGATAGTGGCCAAGGGATCAAGAAGAAAACCTTATCGTGAAGATGGAACTTCAAGTTTGATTGAACAATCCGGCGCCGAGACAGCCCGCCATCATCAGCTGAAGAGTAATATCATTTTTTCCAAATTAATTTGTATTTTACTGTTTGACTACTGTTCCTCAACATAATTTGATAATAACTGTATCATTCTTCAGCTAATGATGTGGGCTGTTTTGGCGCCTTATCTTTCTCGCATACCTTACTCATCATCATAGAGAACAGGTTTTTGACATAATGGCAAGTTTGATTAATTGAGTGGGCCTCCAAGAAGTGTTAGCTCAGGGCCCCACAAACTCATGGTCCGCCCTTGGTGCAATTGCAGAGTTGCTGTAATCATTCTTGCTTTTAGAATTTCGTTGTCGAATGACAAAAATAGGAGCTTATTTCGTTATGTCCCTCTGTCCATTTGTATGTCATAATTATTCTACTTGGAGACTATTGACACTATATCGATGAAATTAGAAATTAGGGAATCTTTTGATGAGACGCCATACAATGACGTAGTAAAATCACGAGAAGAAAAAAAAAAACGATGAGGAAGTGTACACTACACGAATAACTGAAGAATAATAATAGTATTCAAGTGCACATTGCCGTTTGGAGAGTTCTTGGATAGGTCTCAAAAAATAAGATGGATGTTTCATAATGTCGTTTCTAATCAGGTCAATATTAGATGAGATATGCGCTTCTGAAATCGTGAAGAGTTCTTCCAAATATATGGTAGAAAATTATGACAAAGATTGAGGTAGGTAGAACTAAAATAGCACTTGCAATAAGAATAGTTTCAAATGAAATATGACGTATGAACGTGTGGATTTTTATAGTTGGGATATTTTCCACTACCTACAGGATGTTTTTAAAGCTAAGCGATTTCACAATGTCTCTTAGAAATACTATGAAACGATGAAGGTTAACTATGGAATAATGGAATTCACTCAATTAAGATACTATTTTGAAGCTGACCATTAATACAAAATAATTTAGGCCTCCATCCAGGTTTTGTCATGATTGAAACTATGAGATTCTATATTATGAGATTGAATTTCAATAAATTATACAAAAATATTATCATAGTCAGTATCATTTCCATCGTTGGTTGATCCATTATATATTATATGTATAATATAATCAAAAATAACATTATCCACATCCAAATAATATTGTGCAGCCTGATTCAAGTTCCTCCACTTGCTCTTGGTAAAATTCAAAATGCAACTTCAATAGTATACAAGAATAGTCTTTTATATATTATGTGAGAGTGAACGAGAAATAACAGGGACTCATGAATCCTTCCATTAGTGCTTTCTTCAAAAACAATATCAGAATCTAGAACAATAGTTATTTATGTAATTAGTGCGCAAAATAATATTTGGGTGATTGAGAATAAAAATTTCTTGTCAAGGCGGCACCCGAGTCACAAATCATTCGAAAGCACCAAAGAAATTTCACGCACGAGTTGCATACATTATTCCTACAGACGTTAGGAAATTAAAAAAATATATTGAAATACAAAAATTAGTCGAGTTGTTTATCATGGCAACATGCACGTATTATATCGTGCACGTTGTCAAGATAAAATTAGTGTGAGGAATACTTCGTGCACGTTTTCATGATAAACAGCTCCAATGCGACATTTCGCATACTGATATTGATATATAAATATCGTAATTTTTTGACGTCTCTATGAATAGGTAATTTAAAATCTATTCATTCTTTTACCAGTAGTTTTTCCAAGAATCAGATTAGATTTCAAAGATGGAAAATATTCTCAATACTGCCCTTCGGACAACAGAGCTTAGCTTCATGCTTTTTGTAGCTGGTGATCCTATCAGTCAAGTCCATTTTGTTCTACAATATCTTGACTTTGACTGTAATAGGCCAAACAGCACTAAATATATCATATCTTACTTATCCCAGAGAAAAATGAACTATATGCATCTTGATTTCTCCAATTCTGCTAGCTTTAAAATGTGTCCATCACTATAAGCTGTGAGCTATAAGCTGTATCCATTGCTATAAGCTATAAGCATTAATCTAATTTTATATTCTTCGATAGGAATGTTCAAAGAATATAATTGGAAACACTAGGCTAATATCGAAAATGTATCTTATGAATGAAGTAGAAAATATTTTATGCAAGTCTTCATCTCACACATATTCAAATTTTATTTTGAGGTACAACCACGATAGGTGAGTGAATTAGAAAATCAGAGTGCCACATTATCTCTCACTATGCGTGCGACCTGTTTCAGAGATATACTATGCTTGTCTTACCTGTCGTGTGTAGATGTTTCATATAGCACTGCTTGAAAAATATTGAACAGAATATAAATTCCAATTACCAATATTGAACAATATATTTCTCCATAGCCGACCATTTAAAGTGAAGTTAATGGTTCCAGGTCAAAGTGAAAAGACCATTTCAAATTATGTGGAGATAGGGAGACTTCTTTTGCCTGACCAAATTTTTGTGAGGCAATAGTATATTATCTTCACTAAAAGTTTTGCCTTTTCAGGTATCAGCCAGTACTCTGAAGTCATCAGTAACGTAACAATGAAATAATGCACTAGATTATGATATAAATTTTGGAATAATTTCCAATTTTTTATACTTGTCATTAAAGTAATACTTCATTCGATATATTTTTCATATTTTACCTACATCTAAATATCAATGAATAGATTCCACTGTAATATACCATGTATTAATCGCTGTATGTAAAGTTTCCTGATATACCTTATTTGAGAGAAAAAAACCATTTTGAATAGTCCCTTTCTTTTAGAGAAATCCATGGCGTCCCGACGCGTCAGTAGCGTGCATAGGGGCCATGCCAGTCCCATGTGACTGGCGTCCCTGATGAGTGTCAGGAATGCGAATGACTCGAGCTTGCGTGTGTATTTAGATTGCATGTCTAGGATTTTTTTACCATTTTCTGCTCTTTCTATTTTCGGCTTTTATATTAGCGTTTCGATAGACTGGAGAAAGGTTCATTCGTGTTGTAAAAGATTGGAATATAATTGAACCTGAAATAAATAGTTTTTGGATTAAAATTGAGTTTTGGAAAAATGTATACGCACTATTAATTTGTTATAAATGATTGATTTCTAGAGGAGTTACATTAGCAAGAGGACTCATACAGATATACGTTGCATTAAATCACTAAATTTTGTTTTTGTAAGTGTAAAAAGTGGCACACATTGACGCACAATATTTTATTTCCACCAGCAATATTGAAAAACTTGATTATTCATATAAATTGATTTGCTTGAGATCTGATAGACAGTACAAGTGGATTTCCTTCTTACTACGACAATTTTGTTTGCTGTATAGGTACTTACTGAAAAATAAGTACAGCTTTAATTGTATGAATTTTCGTCTTTGTATCAGCTGGCGTTCTCCTGAAATATTATGAGTGATCCAGTTAACTCATGATCGGATATGGAATAAAGCGTGAGATATACAGTACTGCTTCAAATTGAATTTCCAGATGATTACAGACAAAATACGGACAATAATCCGGAATGAATGCACATCATATCACTTTACCAGTCAGGTAATAGTAATTGGCGTGATTGGAATCAGTTTAAAAATATTTGAAGAGTTAATATACTTTTCAAAAATTTCTTCAAATTTAAGTACTGTTTGTCTGATATGATTCAAATCATAAGCTGCATATCATAATTCATAAGCCTTGCTTCTGAAAATGTGCAAATAGTGATTCAAATCATATTGGGCAAACAGGACATATAGTCTAAGAGCTGGATACATAAAAAACCTTGTTATCGCTACATGGCTAATTCCTTTTGTAAAAGGATCTTTTTGTGTAGCCAAGTTCGAATCGTCTTGTCTGCCAGCGCAAATCTGTGGCTTTTTGACATTTTGAACTTGATATTTTATTTCAAATTGCCAAGAAATTTTTTGTCAATTTTGACGAGAACAAAGCCATTCACAATATCATTTCCTTAGTTACCAACTACTGCAGCCGTCAAACTGACATTCACAAAAGAAAAAGTATTCATGAAAAATTTACTATATTTTAAGGAAATTGGAACGATCGAAAATAAAACATTGTGAAAATTCTCATGTTCACTTAATCTAAGAGCTGGCTACATGAAAAAGCTTCCTATTATGAAATACTCCTTTTGTGTAGGCAAGTTCATATCGTCTTGTTTGCTAGCGGGATCCCGTGCCTTATAGTGAGGGTGGCTGGTAAAATAAGTGAAATTACGATATTAAATTTTCTATAAGATACATATATTATAATTATGAGAATAGCTTCCATATATTCTTGAGAAACAAGGTGAATTTTTGGCTGTTTGCTTGTGGCTAAAGTGCTGGCAGTCAGCGCGGAATTGGAATGAAATTTTAAATAAAAAAACTATCACATACATGCATACCGATTGATAAAATGTTATATTCATATAAAAGAATAGCCATATGTACGAAGGCAAACAAAAAAATCATAGTTGAAACCACGGCAGACAGATAATTAAAGTGCGCCTCTGCTAGCGCATTTATACCCGAACGCAGAACATTATTATTTTCAAATGATTCCATCCTTTTTATGTTCACCAAATAAATATGATTTACAGAAGTGACGTTTGATAAGTTTGACGTGCTATCTCATAGATGATGTGAAAATTTCCTTTTGTAAATGTCAGTTTGACGGCAGTAGTAGCTGGTAACTGAGGAAACGGTATTGTAAATGGCATTGTTCTCATCAAAATTGACATAGAATTTCTTGGCAATATGGATCAAAATATTAAGTTCAAAATGTCCAAAAGCCACGGATTCGCACTGGCAGACAAGACGATTCGAACTTAGCCACATAAAAAGATCCTTTTACAAAAGGAATCAGCCATGTAACAATAACAAGGTTTTTTATGTAGCCAGCTCTCCGTCTAATACATTTGAATACTGTTATAAAAAACATATTAACTTATTCAAAAATTTCCTAACCGATTCTTAATATGCCGATCACATTCTTGACTGTAAACAGTAAGCAGGTAAAATTGAAGATATGATGTCAATATATAAGCACTAAAGTATAAGAAGAGGCATAACGGATCCTAGATATTCTCACGACAACTTAATAGATCAAAAGTTTCGAGAACTCCGGTAGTGATATAAAGAAACAAACTACTCTCGACTTGGGAAAAGCTGCTACGGCAGTCGTTCTGAATGTGCCCTAAGAAGAACAATGCTTAATCAAGCTCATTTTTTCTACACTTGAGATTATCATTGCAGCTAGAAATCACACATTTCCTAATCACTAAAAGGCTGGGTTTTATCATATTACAAATGAAATGGTCCATCACCTCATTCAAATGATCAGAATAACATGCTTATTAGGTATATCACCTACTAGCGTAGATTGAAGGTTACCACTTATTATCTTATCAATCACAATTCGTCAAGATTTGCTATTAGACCAGTGCATTCGACCGAACTTACAATTTTTTAATGGAACTCTCCAAAAACTGAGTTCTAGCAGCCAAATTCTTATCAAGACGGGAACGGGGCTTAGTTAACCTTGTCAAAACCTAGTAACTTATTCAATTAGAATATTTCAATTAGATTTCCATCAGCTCTTATAAAATTGCGCTTCAAACCTAGAACTTTAGCATGTTTGTTGCAAATCCTCTCGGAAACAGAGAAGAATGGAGGATTATCTGACAAAAATGTCGTATGAATGTTCATTTGTACATTGCAATTGAGTTTTCAATAAGATAATGCAATAGCTCAGGGACACTATCGTAATGAAGAAAGATTCGATCAAAATTCAAACTGATATACCCACTCAGAATTTAAATATCTATTTCGGATTCATCTATAAGAATATCAATGATAGTAGTTAAATGGAGTGAAGAAGTATGAATATACACTTTCGTGATAGCTAATTTTTTGACATATGTGAGGATTTGAACTACTACGATTGGGTTTGAATATTGCACAAAATTTGAACCTCTTCATATCTCAATCATGTGTTGCATGTACATGTCTAACGGATCTGGATATGAACCAACCGAGAACCAAGTATTTGTGATGGGAAAATTTTTCATCAGAATTACATGCTTGATAGATTTATTGGAATAGTAGTCGTATACTGTGTTTCTTTTGATGTGTGTGCTATTAGTTTCTCGTTATTGATTCTCTCTGGATATCACTTCTTCACATGATATCATGCTACAAAAACTTATATTTCAGTCTGCTAGCCTTCCTATGTTTCGATAGAATTCAATAAATTGATGACATTAGGTTCAAATGTTTATATTGTATGATATGTATGATGAAAACGAATGATCTCTTGGGGATGTCCCAATAATACAAATAAATGTTATTTCTCATATTTCGAGCTGTCTCATTTCGCAGTCCATCTCTCCGTAATCTGTCTCAATTGCTGTATGGTGCCAGAGCCAGTATTCAAGTCAATAAGATCAGAAACTTTACCAAGCAAATTTCAACTTACTTCGAAAGTATGAAAGTATTCTTCTCAAATTTAACAATAAGAAATGGAATCAAATAAGTTTATACTCTGAGGTTGTAAGAATTAATTAGTTATTAACGAGTGAATGAATGGATTTTCCCATAAAGAATATACGGAACAATAACAAATAATTTTTATTTGCGTCTTAATAAGAAAGATAAAGATAAAGCTTATTTTGATCGCCGAATTACGTTGTGTTTATTGGTGCCGTCATGTCAATCAGTTCAGTAGATTTTCAGATAACCTTGATATGATTCACTTCAAAATACCGATAAAAATTGGGATTCGAAATTAAAAGTAAGGTAAAATCACTGTATCTGTAATTTATGATATCTATGCTGCAATTCTGTGCAAACTTATAAGTCTTATAAGTTTATATATCTGTAGAATATGAACAAATCGCAGTGAATTTGTAATTCTTGTTAATGAATAATCATCAATCAACATTTGATGAGTTTTTATTTATTTGTTATGAATTTATAAATCTGTAAGCCTTTCAAATTTGCACAGAATTGCAACATAGCTGAAATCCATGTACATTTTTGTCATTGAGAGGATCATTCCACAATTCCAAGATCTTATCAAGAGCGAAGAAATAATAAATTTGTTCATGTTTGTGTCATCAAATTATGGACTTTCTCCATCTGTTCCGTGAAAGCTTGCTTTTATCCTGGAAAAATTGCGATCAAGCCTTGAACTTATTTTGAAACATACTTTGCTGTCTCAATGAGACGTAGAGAAGAAAAACTGTTACCTTGATTTTTTTGTACAAACAGACTCTGTATTGTTTTATACCAACCGTATTAATATTGTATATCAAATCAAGTGTGCGCACTATCAAACAAGTGGAACTCGATGCTAAAATTATCCGACTAAAGTAATACAATTCTAATCTAGATTCTTATATGTTCCACACAAGTCAACATATACGAATCTAAAGTTATTTTCAGCCCATACACAGTAAAACTTGTATGAAATAGTGATGAATTGGAAAAGAAGATACTCTTAGTTTTCATACTTCTTCCTATCCAACTTGCCATATTTATTCAATACATATAGTCCAACAGGCTTTGAGCCCAATAACAGAAGAAGATACAAAAGTGTATATAATTTCGAGCACAAAAGCAGGAGAAACGATCAATCGCATTATATAATGTCAAGTGAAAACATTCATTTATCATACCATAAATAGTTGAAGTATTATCGATTATTTTTGTGGTGCTATCACCAATGTTTATTGTGCTTGCGTTTAAATACCACGAGTGTGCAGCACGAGTGGTAATCACAAGCACAATAAACATGAGTGATAGCACCACAAAAATAGTCTATAATACTTTAACTACAAATGGTATATGGAGGACTATTCCAGGAGTTAAACCATCTTTTCAAATTAGTTTTCTATGAATCTAGTAACAACTCACGTAATTTTCATAGGAACGAGTAAACAAACTTCTGTCAAACTGAAAATCAGAGTTTCTTGTATTTTCTTTGACGAATAATAGAGAAATATATTGCGTCTTGATATGGAATCTAGTTCAGAAAGGTTTGGTGATAGATCAGAAGATAAAATTGATGAAGATATTCAGGAAAATATTCCATTAAATACGAAGAAAGCACAAATTGGAGGTATCCACATCTTTGGGTAAAATATTCACTCTGACCACTAGTGTAATACCCGATGGTATTTCTATACGTCCAAATACCCACTGATATGCACCATTTCTATGACGATTTAGCATTGTTAACCTTTTTATAAATACTACGAATGGAATAGTCACAAAAATAATTCAGTGGTGTGGCTGGAGCAGGAATCTAGAATTATTTATTAGTATATCTGAATGAGAGTGGAAATTATCATAGATAGAGCTCATATTGTGAATAGTTAATCTAGATCAAATATTCGTATTTGCATCTGGCAGATGCAATCATTAATATCTGTTGGAAGTTCACGTCATGTATTCTCAAATATAATATTAATACAACAAGATCCAGCCAAAGATTATGGACAATTATTTAGTAACGAATTTTGAAACATTTTCCACATGTTTTCACAAGCTCCCACGAAAAATCGCAGGAGTTGAATAATGAAGCTCTGGACTCTGGAAACTATATCGCAAGTATCAATCAATAATACATGAATCATGTTTACTGTAATATTCCAGCACGGTATGTTTAGTGAAGTGGGAGATCCAGAATTTGAGAACTTAGGATTGATTCTGGGTGCGCGAGCTCGGCGCACATTCAACACCACAGCAGGCATATAGAGGCGCATAGATGACTGATATCAAACCATTGTTATAATTGTATATCAATGATTCTCAATTCATTTGAACTTTCCTGTATTTGCTTTGAAAAGTTGTTCATATTCATGCAAAATCTGTTGATTGACAAACGAATGAAAATATGATTTTATTATACCATCGTGTCATGTCTCAGTTTTGAAGGAATTACATGGGTAGCAAATATTATGCATATGCTGGGATCTCTCTTAGTAAATTTAAAGTCGAAGACAGTAAGCTGACTCTATAATGAATCCACATCGTCGTTTTAAATGAGAATTTTTCTATATCATCCAACAGTACTTATTATGAGAAGTTCAAAGAGAATCGTTAATGATGCCACATAATTTGCTAACTTTGTCTGCCAGAGTGTCACAGTGGCAAATATCTACACATTATAAATATCATGTTTCTCGGTAGAAGAAAAAATTGCAGTTGTAAGCCTGAGGCTCGGTTACATGGATCATTGTTGATTCATTATTTGTAAGCATGTTGTGGGCACAATTATTTAATAACGTCCAATTACAGAAAGAACAGGATCTCAAGTTTTTTCACGTTTTTGTAGTAACCTTTAAGTTGTACACACTATGGAATCATACATGAAGGTATGATTTTGGTCAAAGCCAAAACTGATTGATCGTGTCCAGCCGTAGCCTTCCGCTGAATCTAAAGCCAAAGCCGAATGTTTAACTTGAGTAAGAATCCTATAAGACTGGCTACAAGCAATGATATTGTAGGCATTATTTGATATAATGCATGATAGTAGTAACAAAAGAAGTACCCAGTAATACTAATTTTCTTATTGAAATTTAGTCTTTGACCGAATCAATCTCTCCGCTACCACTGGCTCCAGAAGTCTTGGCGAGTAAATTGCGTGCACTTATACAGGATCGTCCGTTTTTAGTGGATGGTATAAAACTTCGGCCTTGACAAAACCTTCGAATGATTTCTTGTCGAAGCCGGAGATGTGACTGAAGATATTTTGTGCTGAAGGTGACCGAAGCCGAAGCTGAAGCTGAAGCTGAGACTGAAGGTTTGGTCAGATATTATCAATATTGCTTCATATAACTGAGCCTTAATCATGCAGATAGAGAGAATCACCATCCAGTGATTTGAATCATATGGTTTTTGACTATCATGCAGTTACAAATCGTGCGACTTTCAGTCGCTTTCCTCATGTTTTATGCTCCTCCACATTTTCTTCTCGCAATAACGATTCAGTACGATGCCGTTAGTTTACTAGCGATTCATTGGTTTTTCTGTTACTTAAAAGGATTTGAATACATGTGAAAGATTCTTTTAAATCAAGAAGAACGAAGAAGTCAAAAACACTATGGAAGTCATAAACGTATCGCAATGTTTTGGCTACAATCATCTACGTTGCTCTATATGCCTACCACAATGTTAACCATGCGCCAAGCACGCGCATTCTGAATTAATTCTGGTTGCCTAGTCTATTTTTACATAGCATATGGAGCAAAAAATTCAAGGGGAGGTTTCTCATATATTATACTTTGATATCCTTCAAATGAATATTCAGAGTTTGAAGTATTGTCACTGAACTTATCGGATTGTTCGTCTGTTTTTATAAACTCACCAATCAGCCAGGAATCGCTTTGGCATCTTTGAACGAGTTTCATTCTATGGTTATTTTCTTGGAAAAAACAATATAAATGAATGCTAAGTAGTGACATTGTTGAAGCATAGAAAGGCCCAATTGAATAAAATTCCTATTTCAACATTTCACTGCCATTTCTGTGCATGCTTCTTCATTTTTTAGTTGATAGATAATTAAATTCACCTGTTCAGCTGCTGCGAGAGTAAAAAAAAATCATTCAAATATATTTATTATGTCTTAATCACTTTCGGATCATTCCAGAGGTGTACTCCGCTCGCAAGTTATTCGCTCTCAATCATCAAAACGGTTGAAATCAGTGATAAAAAATAGGACAATACTTTTTGTAGAGAGTTTGGTAGACACACTTTTTCCAATAAATATTTGTCTCAAAGATAAATAAACATTGATATGACGGAATTTATTCATCCTTCATAAAGAGCCTCGATTCAAATTGAGGGTACTTTTTGATCATTGGAACATCAGAATTAAAGATCCTAGAGAAATTCAGTCCGATCAGTTTATTCCCATATTTTGGTTATATGAATTTCACTCCAATATATTCTCATGTTCCAGTTAAATTGAATATATAATGTTGAATATATCAAAATAGTACAAACTGTGAGTCTTGATAATTCTCAGTTCGAGAAAAATGAGAAATAAATGTTCTCAAACAGATGAGAGAAACATAAGATCTTATCTTTATATTTATGTATGGATGTATATTCTCTAGGTAACATGATTTATATTGAGAGCGTGTATGAATAGTGGAAGTTTTACAATATTCTTCATAAAAAAATAATGGAATAATCAAGTCGGACTCGAAAATATTCATTCAATTCAGTAGAATGTTATTTGAATTGCAATGATACCAATCTACCCAATTATATCATATCATTCTATATATTTAAATTTCGAGATAAATATTTGTATACACAAATATAAATCACCGTTTGGGCTTTCAAACTACGGCGTCACACAAAATAATCTAATAAAAAATCTACAGCAGTAAAACAATGACAAATATAATTGAAAGCGGTCACACGAAATAGACATAATTAAATTCATCGCTATGATTGAAAGTGTTAATTCCAATTTCCAAATTACTCATTAGACCCGCAATCTGTAAATAAAATCTGGTACACTTCGTTGCCCCAAAAATTGGGGAGAAAAATGTTGTTCCGAACATATAATTTTGACGAAGTTACATAAACTTTGCAAGGGTTGATATTTACAGTCACATGCACATAAAATTCACAATGTCCGCTCAAATGATGTACAAATCCTACGTAATTATGTATCACATAATGTGTGTATTCGATTGTTGGTTATATATACCAACAACCATTCCATAATAATAAAAACCTTCATTATTATTATTACTATTTATTAAATGTTATTCCACGAGTAAACCATAGCAGACATTTCTAACTGTTATTTTCATACTTAGGCACATGATCGTTTATAATCGAATATTTGGTAGAGAACTGAGCAAGCTCCATCTACATTGGAAGTAAGGTGGATACGCGACCAATCACATCCAAAGAAATACTCCAATTGATAATGGTAAATCTGCTTCTCTCAAATTGTACGATTTGATAAGTTCTTTGCTCGGTTTGTTGGGAAATTATGTACATAATCTTCCCTAATATGTAAAACAATATTTAGTATTAGATGATGAGGACCACTTTGAATATTTCACGCCGGATACCGTTATAGGAACACATTTTTCTCTTTCATCCACATCTTTGTATAACTGACTCCAAAATATGTGTTACTTTTCAACATAGCTCAGAAACCACTCGATTCAACAATATTTAGATCCTATGTCTTCCCGAAGACAATTAATCATGATTTATATTCCTTTATCGAAGAAAAAAAACGGGCTAAAAACTCGAAGATTATAATCTTCATTTTCTAAAGTGTTTTTAATTTATGCGAGAATTTATGTAAGAGCCTGAAATATTTGTTATGGTGCCTCATAGATTTTACATGATGAGAATATAATTTTGCCCCCATACAACTCAACTTGAAAAATTGAAGAATTATCTTGGTGATCAAAGCGCATTTTCAGCAGCTCATAAATGTTAGATTTTGTAAATTACTATCTCCCACAATCATTGAGCTTGGAATGAAGCAGTTTGAGCAAACCTTCGAAGCAGCAGCTTTCACTTAGTATCAGTTTCAAGTTGATTATTATAAATAAATAAATAAATGAATGAATGAATAAATAAAATATCTTGTGTAACTCGCGAGTTATTAGAGTGAATAGTTTCTACCCTGAAATGGGTACTAACCCTTATCAGTTCGAAATTTAGGGTATAAAATTCAATAACTGACATGTTGCTTATTATAAGCAGCAGTTTCCAGATTTCAACTATGCATAGTTCAACAGTAATTACCTTTTGAATTTTAATTCAATTTTTACCCAAAGCTGGGTGTATGAATAAGAAAATCAAGCAGTTTGTGCAAACCCCCAAAATAGCAACTTTCATCTAATACCTGTTATAAGTTTGTAAGTGCAGTAGCTGCTAAGACCTCAGCGTCACACCAGCCAGCCAGCCAGCCAGCCAGTCAGCCAGCCAGCCAGCCAACCAGCCAGCCAGCAGCCAGCAGCCAGCCAGCCAGCCAGCGAGCCAGGCAGCCAAAGTGCATATAATAGCGTATTTTTTTTTTGCAAAAATGCGCCAAGAACTTGACCACATAGTACAAATTTTCTAGAGAATTATTTTCAAGAACTTTGAAATACTATTGCAATCATACAAGTACACAGAAGACAACTATAAACCTGGAATTCTCAAACGTGTGGAATTCTTATCAAAGTGAATGAGAACATTCTTTAATGTTATGTCATGTAGATATTATTTTGTAGTCTCTAGTCTATTATAAGCTAGTCATCTAGATAGATCAGTCAATTTGTAGGTATGTGTAAGCGGCGAATATGAAATGTCAAATTCAATGTATTGTAACATAACTTGACTCGTTCATGGATTTGTGAATTCATTTCTACTTAAGGCTACAATAATATGTTGGTAAAATATCTACTAATTTCTACTCATAACTGACGCCAAACTAGACATTACTACTAAATTTATTCATTATTCACACAATCAAACTGTCTGTTATTCATTTCTCGGCTCTTTTTCTTTTTTACTGGCTCACCCATTTATTTTGAATCCTGTGCGCTTCGTATTTGAGCTTTCATCAATTATTATCAGCTCGACTTAGTTCCGAGCTAATTTGACCCGGCTATGGTTTCTCGCAGCTTCTAGAAATTTCAAGTGGGTCAGACGTCACCACGTCCTTAGCGTAAGAGTCAGCTGGATCTGGCACCCGTTTAACTGGCGTGTGACAATGAAAGTCTATCCTGTGGCGGTTATGTTTGTTTCAGTATGCTTCAGTTAAAATCCACTGATCATATATTAGTTCATATTCCATGGAATAATTTCTGATATATCAAGTTAAAGACGTGAAAAATTCATCTTTGCCAGAAACTTCTCATTCTTCTACAAAAGTTGATAATTTTGATCGCTCTTTGCTTATGAGATCATATGATTAGAAATTAGATTCAAATAAATGATTTCGAATATATCACTCATATAAAAATTCTCCAATGAGACAAGTTGAATTATCATTTATTATACCATAAGTAGTTTGAGTATTATCGATTATTTTTGTGTTGCTATCACGAATGTTTATTGTGCTTGTGTTTGGATACCACAAGTGTGCAGCACGACTGGTATTCACAAGCACAATAAAAATTCGTGATAGCACCACAAAAATAGTCTATAATACTTTAACCACAAATGGTATATGGAGGACTATTCCAGGAGTCAAGCCATTTTTTCAAAATAGTTTTCTATGAATCTAGTAACAAGTCACGCAATTTTCATGGGAACGAGTGAACAAATTTCTGTCAAACTGAAAAATTATAATTTCTTGCATTCTCTTTGATGAATAATAGAGAAATAAATTGCGTTTTGAAATGGAAACTAGTTTAGAAAGGTTTGGTGATAGATCAGAAGATAAAATTGATAAAGATATTAAGAAAAATATTCCATTAAATACGAAGAAAGCACAAGTTGGAGGTATCCACATCTTTGAGTGGAATACTCACTTTGACCACTAGTGTAATACCCGATGGTATTTCTACACGTCCAAATACTCACTGATATGCACCGTTTCCATGGCGATTTAGCAATGTTAACCTTGTTATGAATACAACGAATGGAATAGTGAAGAAAATTCTAGTAACAAACTATTTTGGCAACACAAACAAATACAACATGTTTTGTTTGTATTGTAAATTGGAAATGTCAAAGTCAGTAGCAATTTCAATTTCTTTTAAGTTCTGTCAAAAGTCATTAAAATGAGTCGGTTTGACGCAATTGAAAAAGACGAAATCAACAAAAATAAAATGAGAACTGAACCAATAAATGCGGTAAGATTCTAAAACAGTATTTCAAGGCAGTTTATTCATTCAATGAATTTGAATCTTATTATCTAACATTCAAGGACTTCCTAAATATCATTTGTGCTTTAAAATCAACCAGATAATTTTCATTCATCTTGTTGTACAAATTTCATGAAAGTTATCGGTAATATTCAAGCTTTCGTGATATTACCCCCGAATATATCATCAAGTTGGAGCAATACAAAATATTTCTTGTAAAATATATCTTGATCATTGACTCAAACTTATAACATTGATGCATATTGGTTACCCCTACAATTTCTCAAGTTATATTGTGCTTGAGTTAGCTGCCAATTGTCTTCAGGCGTTGAGCATTTCTCAAGCAACGGGTTTCTAAAAACTATTAGAATTACTCCACGATTATCATGACCCAATAATATCTTAGTTGGTAATATTCACAGGAAAATTATCAGTTGCAAAGTACGAAAGATGTCAAACTTACTTTTCATCTGATTTGGATGTTAATAATGATTATTTGAAACATTCATTTTAATAATTGATTCTGGTGTTATTTTATCAACGACTAGAGGATTTTATACTTGAAAATTGTGATAAATGTATTTCTCTATGTAATATGAGCTGTCACATTCTTAAAATGACTAATGTTCATCTGTTCACTCACATTCTTCACACACCCTTTTTTTGCATTTGATTTTCTCTCACGTACCCTCTAACACTATATTGTTCTGACTATTATGCTTTGGCGAAGACATTTAGACTATATTGTCATACATCAATGCAGATACAAACACTAAGTACTCCTGCATATTCAATCGAGCATCCTCCAAATCGCACAAATTTTTTGACTGATGTTCTTGTCGGTTGATCAGATTCCATGATAATCGACCGACTCGACTGACAAATGAAATTGCACCTTCATGGTTTAGGTGATTGATGGATGCGGATTCCAAATTAATTAATATTAATTGGGGTGCCGCTCATCAATTATGAGCTTCCAGCTCCAAAGCTTCAGGTTGAGCAGACTACATAAAGGCGTAATCGTAACGCAGGATTGGATAATGAACAGACTCATACAAGTTTACTTTATTTCACACTCAGTAGAGATTATTCAATCAAGCGGAGTTAGAAAATATGGAATGAACTGATAATCGAGAATATTGCTCATTAAGCTAATCATCCCTTTGAATCATTGAAGGAAAAAGTTGAGAACAATTTGGCTCAAATATTGCTCTTTTGGAATATTATCTAACAATCCGATTCGAAAGACACTCTTAGACAATTTGAAGTCTAGCACTGACAATTTCTGTTATTTCAATGAATCAACCATCAAAATATATTCTGATTAACCAGATTCATATTTTCCTTTTATTTCTTCTAAAGAATCGCTTGAGATTGGATAAAGAAGTCCTTGATTAGAATCACACTCTCCTGTTGATGGTTGTGAATTATAAACTCCTTTAAGAAACTGACTATAAATATGTAATTCTTCCCCTTATCATCAAAAAATCTGTATTTTCAGTTCTCTAACTGCCGCTGAGTACCATTGGAACATGTTTCTCTTCAGTGCATCTTTTCAAATGAATTCTTCGAGCATAAAACATTTTTTTGTCAGTTCAGTAGAGCTACTTTTGTTGAATAATGAGGAGGTATCCATTTCCATATAGGATTCGGTATATAGAATAACTGTCCATATATCTATATCAAATAAACTAGCCAAGTTTAGTATTTAATGCTTCGCAACAGATACAATAGGGGAATAAGAAGTTATTCCTTTGAATACTTACGCTCAATCAAGGGCTCAGACATTCAATTGATAAAAAAATATTCCCAAGAAACTATCACAAACATATATCGCCTAATAGTAAAACTTGAGAGCGATTTGGTGCTTTCAGAGCTCTAGCTTTCATTATTCAATCTTCTATATGGGAAATTACCACTGTTCCCCAAAATATAAGTGGAGTGATGAAAATATTGAACTTCTTTTTTCTACGTTCAATTTTTGTGTTCCTTCCACAAAATATGAAAAGTCTATAGCACAATATCCCTACTCCTACTTGTTTTATTTCGGTCGGATCAGTGCACGTTGTTTGGCGGTCGAACTTAGTGACAGGGAAGTAAATCCGGCAGATTCCGGGATCAATTTGTCCGCGCTCCTGGACTCGAAGCTGCAGTCGCGCCTGCTGCATTGACAGCCTCGAGCCCCACCAGTTAACTCGAGCTAGAATACCCGACAAAGAAAAAAGACAGGATTCGTGTTATTGGTTTATTAGAGAGACTTACTGAACTGCTGCAGAATGATAATATTTCATGTGTTCAACAATTCCATCTGAGTTTTCATTTCGCAAAATATTTAGAACTCTAATTTTGTGATTGAATTATTTCTTGAAGTAAGCATGTATATTAATACGGAAATACATAATTGTTGAGAAAAAAACGACAAAATCATAGAGAATAGCAGATATTCCTACTAAAATATGTTCAGTTGTTCAATCTGCACAGATTTTCTTTAGAAATCCAACTAGCATTCAGACCTGATTCGTGGGTCATGTCTTTTGTTCTCCATCTTGCTCACACTAATTTTCCAACCCAAAGTGAAATACAAATATCACAATACATATAAAATTGGGCTGTGTCATGAAAATGAAGTTGTAATTTTATATTATTTCTTTAATATATAATATCAAACTATAAGTGTAGAAACTATTCTCATAATTTATAAATGAGTATATTATTCATGATCAATATTTGAAATTCAATAAATTTTGAATAAATGAAAGAAGAGTTTAAACGTTTTCTAATTGGTCCGATATTTATGTGACGTCACTTCGGTAGTAAACAATCCAGCAGTTATATACTCAAGTGGAGTTTTCGTGTGTATCGTCAATTTTTTATTGGAAAAACTATTTTAATATAGGTAAGCAATGTGTCTGAAAGATAATTTCACAAAAGCTAATTCAAGTAACATACCGGAAGTTAATTCATTCATGATTTATGAATACATAGTGGTAAATTAAAAATTCAATACTTCAGATGTACGAGGTATTAAGTTATCAATGTGAGCAGTTTTTTAGAATTATTCTCTCAATATTCAAATGCTGTTACATCTATTTGTACAAATCCAGTCGACAATCATTTTGTGATAATGCTATACGATCGGTCATGTGTGTGTTCAACGCGAAAATAAAACTTGTATACTGAAAGTAAGAATCACTTCAGGATACCTATTCTATAATTTTTCATGACTTTCCATCCACTTTAGGTGATATATTAATGACGTCATATCACCTCCCACCGTTGAAGCATCTGAAAGTATCTGTACTTGCTCAAGTTTCTGGTTATATACATTTATGTTGATACATCATATACCTATAGTTTGGAAATTTGTCAGATATTATGAATATAAACAATATAATAATTATTCATATTTTACAGTAAGTTCAATGAGAATTAAAATATGGCTGCGTAATATTTACAGTTATTTAAAGACTTATTGCATTCCTAATGTAACATTTCAAATTGATATTTGCTTACAATTTTTATGAATTTTCATCTTATGGTGAGTTTATACAGAAGAATTTTGTGTACTGTAGCCCACAACTAAATATCAAATTAATCTCAAAATGAAATATGGAACACCATAACCTCAAACGTAAAAACATCACTGTTGATAACATTCTATCAACACCTCTCTGCTCACAATCATCTCGGTGATTGTTATTTTGTAGTGTGAACATAAACGGCATAAACGCTTAAAATCGAGCTAAATGGCAGTATCCAAGTTGAAAAATTATTCTATCATCATTGC
Organism: Dromius quadrimaculatus; assembly: GCA_963989225.1. NCBI lineage: Eukaryota > Metazoa > Arthropoda > Insecta > Coleoptera > Carabidae > Dromius > Dromius quadrimaculatus. The sequence continues at coordinate 42,129,430 of OZ022330.1, forward strand.
ATATAAAACTGCACATCATAAATCAGTTCATTAAATCACTAGATAGAGACGGGAACTGATTTTCTTACGTTTGCAAAAAAATTCCTCAGCTTACTATTGAAAAGATTAGAGCAGGTATTTTTGATGGCCCCCAAATAAGACAACTTATTTATTTCAAAAATTCTTTGCCTGAGCTTGAATTAAGGACTTTGACAGCTTTTGTCTCTGTGATGCAGAACTTTCTCGGAAATACGAATTCAGAACATTGTATTGAACTTGTTCAAGACCTATTTTTATAATTGAAAGATATCGGGTGCAATATGAGCATAGAATTCCACTTTCTCCATAGTCATCTGGACAGGTTTTCGGAAAATTTAGGAGATTTGAGCAAGGAGCAAGGAAAACGTAACCATCAGGATTTACACGTGATGGAAGAACGTTATCAAGGTTTCTGGGATGATGTCTGACTATTGCTGGTCTCTGATACGCTATTTTCCTAAGTCTACACATAAGAGAAGAGCTCTAAGGCAAAGTTTCTCAGAATTCAATGATTAATTTAATTTTGTAATGAATTTTCACAGGTAAATAGATGTTTTTTTCTGTTTTAAACCTACATAGCTGGAACTCAAAAACTAGAGCGGATGAAAAAACTCTGCTTACATATTTAAAACAGGGATAGCATATTCACTCAGCAACAGCTACAATTTTCCTGGCAACAGATGTACTGTAAACTAGTGTAATTATTGATAAAGAAATACGATATTGCAGGGTTGCCTACTAAAATATGGCCGCAAATATTCTTATTGAATCTTGACAATTTCATTTTTCTATAAATTATTTGGAAGGGAGGTATATGAAGGACCTAAAAAGTTAGGATTGCTTCCTCTAGCTTGACCGCAAACTGTCGTCAATTTGATTGGAATTGACTAATTTGTTCAAGAGATATCTTCCGTTCTTATATATCTGTGACAGTTGGCAACCTCTCTTCGCGGGAACCTTCATATAGACAACCATGTACCTCTGGCGTAGAGTTGAGAATAAGCAATAATTTGATAGATAAATGAAGTAAAAAACTTTTCAGAACTCATTTTATAAATGAATATGTTTTATTTAGTATAAGTTCTGTAATTTATTAGAAACACAACGTTTCAACAGCAAAGTGCTGCCTTTTTCAAGTGAATAGAAATATAAATATAAATAAACAAAATTGTCAAGACAACAAAAATAAAAATAAAAGTACAAATCATAACTAGATCAGTTTAAGATATATTAACTCCTAGGATCGTAGAGCTCTGCCTGTAATTGATGATTCAATATCCACAGGTCTTCAGGAGATAATAATGAAGGTCTAAATAGGGAAACTGTCAACTCCTTGTGGTTCTAGGTCAATCTGGCTCTACTCTTTTTGGTTTGGCGCATAACTGAACCATCCACAGATCTTCTGCTGTGGCTGAGCATGCTATTCAAGAATTACATGGCATTGACTTCAAGAATACGAAGCTTCTGTCTAAAGAGAACAATTGGTTCAAGAGGCTTATAAGAGAAGCAATTGAAATTAAAAAATCACCGAATAATTTGAATTTGAATACTGGTTATGAACTTAATCGATCATGGCTACCAATCATTTGTTCATAATTTCAAGTTATTTGTATCTACGAATCTACTCGCAAGAGTTACTTCATCACCACCACCTGGTTCAGTTATGCGCCAAACCAAAAAGAGTAGAGCCAGATTGACCTAGAACCACAAGGAGTTGACAGTTTCCCTATTTATACCTCCATTATTATCTCCTGAAGACCTGTGGATATTGAATCATCAATTACAGGCAGAGCTCTACGATCCAAGGAGTTAATATATTTTAAACTAATCTAGTTATGATTTGTATTTTTATTTTTATTTTTGTTGTCTTGACAATTCTGTTTATTTATATTTATATTTCTATTCACTTGAAAAAGGCAGCACTTTGCTGTTGAAACGCTGTGTTTCTAATAAATTACAGAACTTATACCCAATAAAACATATTTATTGATAAATAAATAATTGAAATATATTGTAAACATATAGAATTAACGTTTTTGTACCTGTTTTACACCTAGTTGCCAAGAGGTTGCGGCCAAGTGAATGAATTTTGTGGATAACATTGACTATCAAGCATAGTATTTAACATACAAAAATTAGTTATTGTCAGACTAGTTTATTATTGTTTGCATAATAATATTGATTCCAGGATAATTATGTAATAAATAATACCCGAGGGCATTATCTTTTGAAATAATGCCCGATGGAATTATTTTGGCAAATATCAAACAAGAATATTACGTTCCCTAGTTACAGCAAGTAACTAGAGTAATTTCGTCAACAGAAATCACGACAGGACAAACATTGATAATAATTAGGTTGGAATAGTGAAAAGTCGGACAATAAACATAGAAGGCACCACGGGAGCTAAACGGACTATAATGCCCACGGTCAACGTACACAATAAGTCAATAAGTACAATACTGATTTCGCATAATATTTGGGAATCTTGCTAAGGCTCGGCCTCCAAACTATCATACTCAATCGGTAAGCTATACTGACTAACCTTAGTACTTGAATAATTATTCCAGAGTAGATGGCGGCTGCACACATTTAAAAGGACGAATCTATTGAACCAAATTTCATATCAAGCATTTGTGTTAGTTGAACTATGTAGTGCTTGACAAAGAGGTGCTTCCATAGTCAGATAACACAATATCAGAAGGTGCAGAGCATGAATTCATTATTATCGCCAGTCTCAGTTCATTTCTTGAATCTCAAACATTACAGCTTTAGAACCAACAAGTGTTACCAGCGCCATCTCTGTTACAAGAACAGAACTTACAAATTTCTGTGCTGTAGCACATCTGTACATAACAGGTGTGACAGTTATCAAATTGACACATATCGAACTAAATACAACTATATATTCTCCTCTAAATACTCATTTATGAAACCAATTGGCATTTCTATACTTAATTAACTTTTTTACACTCAGTCAAGTGTATCATAATAGTTGGTTTATACTTTTTCAACAATTTTTTTGACCCATTATTGTTTGTAGGTCATGAATGATGACGAGCGCAAAGAAATGTCTTACAGAATATTACTACAGTTCATTCCAGATAAGAACGGTCCAATGCTTTTTATGTCATTACGATTCAAGACTTCTCATTGGCCAAAATATGATCCAATTTTACATAGCCACAAAAATCGTACTCGACTGAGCTAGGGCTGAGGCTACTCAAAAATACAGAATCAAGGATGAAAATCTCTAATATTGAGAAAATACTCCTTAAATTTAAATTCATGCGGAAAACAATCTCGAAAGTAACTTTTGAGCCAATTACGTGTTTTCTATCAGTATTTATCATTTAGAAGCTTAAATCCAGCTTGATTGCCAGAATTTGTCCCAAAATGGGGAAGATTTAGAACAGCCCATTGCGAAAATTATAATATGACCTTGGAAAATCATCATATTTCAGCATAGGTATCCATATTCCCATCTCATATTGATTTTCAAGCTTAGCTCAGATCAATGAAATAATAACTGAATGTCTTGATCTCCTCAAATAGATATATTTGCTATTGGATACCTCTATTTGAGTTCTAATTATCTGAGATTCCAAGTGAAAGAATAATAACATATATTCAATCATTATCTAATGCTATTCAGAATGTCAGGTCTTTGTAGCCACTACTTACATATCCAAATATGGCTAGGTCTTTGTTAATAATATGGATTGTGGGAATTGGAACGTCCTGATAGATCGATTCATTGTAGAATGCTTAGAAATATACAACAAAATAATTTTCATGTGATATACGATCGCTCAATGCCTGCTTATTTATTTTTGGTCATTTATCGAGAAGTAAATTACCAGCAATCTAACTTTGTTACTGGTCATTATTAATACAGCCTGCATTGTTTGGGAATACAATTCTTGTTTTTGTCATGGCACAATGCTCTAATTCTGCTTTGTTAGTTTACTATTCTGCTTATCAATAACGTTTTTGGTTATCATTCATATTAATAATGCGATATCGATAATAATCATTTGTTCGCTTTGATTCTGATATTGAATAGCGATAGAAACATATGTTTATGAGATTATAATGAAATTCTCGATTTTATTAGGCATTGGTGAATGGTACATTGTGTATCAAAGATAATTTAGTGTTTCATTGGGTACACATTATCATTCTGAATAGGGATATTAATTTCAATTAGGGCAAATAGATCAGTTTTATGGGAGGCTCGGAGTCTGCCCATGGTTAATGGGGCATTATATTACAGCTGGTTACACTGTGCAATGTGTTTTTGGTTGATGGTAGCTGTTGAAAAACAATAAAGAAGGATCCAGGAACTATACATTTTTGTTGTACAACCGTTTCTTGTTAATTTTTCCCAACAAATTACTGACTAGAATTCAAGGTCACATTCTGTAGACTTGAGTTATTGAGAATTTTTATAAGCGTCACACTACATGGAAAGTGTACCGAGGCAAGTTTTTGTGCTTGAGGAATCGAATTAGCTTGAGACCTGAAGACAAGAACTTATTTCAAAGCGCGAACTAAGAATTTGTGATGCATTTTTTGTTATTCTAATTGACTGCAGCACCTGAAAAACCGCGGTGCTGTTCTTTTTCAGGATGGCCCTATCCAATTTTTCGTTTTTGAAGGCATTGATTAATTGCCCACGGTCATTGTAAGATGAAGCAAAAATGCACAAAAAAGAATTGTCTTTCTCCAGTTTTCTAATAGCTCAAAAAGTTGCTTAGTTGTGTTATCTTCAAAGAAAACTTTTGAAATTTACCAATTAAAAGCATTTTGAGGGTCCGCCAAGTCTTTTGGAAGTAGATATAATTTCGGAAAAACATACATTTCTTTTTGAACGAGTTCAAGTCTATATCGTTCAAAATAAGAATGAACAACAGTTTAAGTGTCTATGTACCTACCCCCACTTTTCCACTTGCTGCAGGCTAGTTCCAATTGAAAGTAGTCAAATAAGATAATAACACGTGAAAAAGGCCGAGGCGGACTCTAAATGATTGATTTCTATTACAGCTCTTAAAAGTACTGTTTATACGATCCATCTAACTATACATTTTGCTATACATCATTTACACGCTTACATACTAAGTTTTTGAAAATTGCAATCTTCTACTTCTTATATTAGTGACTCTGGCGGACTCAGTAGAAATGAAGCGATTGGAACAAAAACAGGTATGACATATGTGATACTAAGGGACATTTTTTGTAACTGTCACATCAAAGTAATAAGAAACTTTATTTTTGCTCCACCCTTATGCTCAGCACGATGTAGCTCTACGTAATGTTATTACGTCACAGACCACTTTACTGCGCTGATAGGTACAGCAGTATTGATTTGACAGTGTCACAATAATAACATAGCAATCGCTACCGGCGCTATGTCGGGCATAACACGGCTGTTATCACTTAAATTGAAAAATATGGAAAATATGGGAAATATGAGAAATACTGATCTAAATCAGTAGAATTTCTTTTCAAACCAATGATTGAAATTAGTCTCATATTTTATATCAATTTAATACTTTTTCTACTGCAGAACGAAATCACAATTCGACTGATGTGATTATTTGAGATATTTATGTTGAAATTTAGTTCTTTGAAACATATTTTTCAAGGTTTTTAGTAGAACACTGGAATCCCAAGCTATGTGCACGTTCATTTGAATTCTTGCTATTACTTTAGGACCGGTTGACGCACTGCATTCAATTATCATTATTATTTAATACAAGCCCGACAGGCTGAAGCTGTATTTTGTTTTGCATTTTGATTCTCCACTTTAATGCAAAGAAAAGTCATACACAAAATCATTGCAGTACACTCTGCCTCAAAATAGCAGCATTTAATGCCCTCAAATACGCAATAATAGTTCTAATGAATACTGATCATTCCATTCTATTTTGAAACACAAATTTAGAAAATTAATAAAGCCAATAAAATGAAACAATTATCAATTCAAAAAAATCAGTGACTTCCAATTTATTCCATTGAAATTATGATTTTTCCCAGCCCTGCTCAGCAATATATTGTAGACGGCGAAATTATACGCGACAGTAACTCCGCTCTATTGGAGAAACGCCGATATAGCTAGCGTGCAATTTCAATTGAATTGTTAAGTGCTTCTTAAGATAGGTATGTAAATATTCCAAGAAAAGTGACCAAACAAACAAATTTCCAATGATAATGATAGATTTTATTTGCCGTGAGCTTCAAGCTTAGGTATATTTTGCGACGAACCTAATATTTAGGGAAGGCCGAAAATCATGCGAAAGTTGTCATAAAACAAGATTGAGATTTTTGATTGATTTCTGCAATTGTTTTGTGGAAGAATCCTGGTGCGCATTGAATTAGGGAGAGTAAAATATTTCATCAACCGAATATATGGAGATAAGTATTTATAATTAAACATATATTAATTGAGAAATTGATGCTAAACAACTGCCGAAATTATGTACATACTACAATTTTTGATTGAATAAATTTTCAAACTTGACTGATAATACCAATATTACATTGAAATAAGTATATTGCGTCTTGTTGGTGATGCATCAAGGTTAATTTTACTAATTTTAGATACAGTTTGTATAATTGCAACAATAAAGAAGAGAACGGCAGACATGAGTTGCAGTTTGCATATACGTTAATCAGAAAATACACTTCTTTTCAAAACGAATTCTTTTTCCCTGGCGATATGTGCAGTGCATTTGTTAAAATCCACGTCTTCATTCCACTTCTAGAAATATTTTCAGAATCTCTACTATTGAGAAAAATATTTCCAATTATTATATTAGAAATTCAATACAATTAATTGAATTTTTTGCAGAAATTTACGTTTGTACTATTGTTTTCTAACATATCGATGCAATTGAATCCTAATCTGAGTAATAGTTACAAATATGCTACAAGGACCGAACGACTGTTATTTTTGTCCAGGATAAATTTGGCTGCATTCGGTGAAGACGAGGGCAAAGCCCAAGGCAGATGCGAGGGCGCAATGCGAGACGAAGGCGAGGGCGAAGCACGAGGCGGAGATGAGGGTGAAACCCAAGGCGTTGCTCCGTGCAGCCAAATTTATTCGTGACAATAATTACAGTCGTTTAGTGTCCGTGTTGCATACGATACTTTTTGTAACAAGTGTATCGAAGTACCCCTATTACTAAGTTTTTTGAATTCATTTGGATGTATCGAAACTATCTTATCGACTTTCGCAAATGCAATCACATTACAGTAAACTAATACAATGAAAAATAGCTTACATAATTCATTTTATTGATTGATGTTTTTTACATTTTCTGTGCTATCCCGTTCACAATAAATGCACACACTATAAAGAACAAATTCTATGATACAAATTTCTTTCGAATATCAATTTGACATATATCAATGAAATAAAAGAATTCAACGGCATCCATGATCCATGATCTACAATTTCATTTTTACCCAGCGGACAAAAATATCCATTAATTTCCAGTCAACAGAGAATTAATGAAAATTGTTACCGTGGTTTGGAATTGAGAAATTTCGAAGTAGAAGTTAGCTCAGTAATAGGGTATTTTCGGTGAACGTGTTACAAAAAATATTCTCCAATATATATTTCAATAATGCAAGACATCAACATCCCTCAACCTTATCAAATGATTTATATAATGTAACATACACTGATATTACTTTTCAAATAAGCTTCCTTGTTTTTCCTTGTTTTTGTTCCAAATATTGTAGGTCCTACAATATTTTTTCATTCATTTCACTTTTTCGAAATGTGGAATTGGAGATGAAGTTTATGTGAATTTACTATTGTTGATGATTTATTCTCAAATCTCTTCGTACTCTAGCAATCTGAATTTCTATTCTTTTCACTCTATACTCGCGATTTGGAAAAAAAAAAAATATCCATTCATGGTAGATTTTGTCGGTATGAGAGTATTTAGGCATAGAACATAGACCTCCATCTCTTATTCTTCAAATATATGTAAACATTTTGGTTTGGTTTTATGATAAAATTTATTTAGCTTTGACAAGTGACGCTCAAATGACAGTACGCTAACAATTTCCAGTTGACGCCATAAGATGTAGTTTGCGTCGCTACAAGATTGGCGTATAACTCAAGAAAAATTTCTGACGAATTTCATACCTGTGACAGTTCAGATTTGATTTTGTGGAAATCTGGAAAATTGTTTTCGACGAATGTCTCTTTTGACACTTCATTTGCTTTTTACTTTCATTGAGTAAATCACGCATGAAAGCCAGACGTAAATATCGTAGTAAGAAGCGTATGATCACAAAGAATATCTCTGTCAAACTTGGCGGTGATGTTAAAATCGCACTACTTCAGCAAAAATTCTAATAAAAGGACATAGCGCTATATGATGCAACATGAGATGATAAGAGAAAGTGCATCAATTTTTAGGAAGTAGCGCTATTTTAAGAGGTGAGAATATGGACCAATGATTTGTATATGTTCCAGACAGACACACACTTGCTCTTATTATATAGAATAGATGAAATTATTGCGTGAAATGAATTAGAATGAGATGCTTGATTGCGATTTCTTGGGTAATATGTGCAATGGAATTCCTTTTTCAAGCTAGCGAGAAATAGATCTACTGAAAAATTACTTGCTACGTCCCTATACACCTGTTGCGTATCTCTAATTTTTGACGAGAGCGCCGCATAGTATTTAAGAAACACAACACAATTCAATATTTTGGAACTATCTGTCAATGTATCTAAAAAATCTGAAATTATTTATCAAAATTTATCTTATATCCTTTTAAAATATAATATTATTTCATGGGAGCCTAGTTTATATTACATACTCAATTATGAACTTAGTGTGATGCAATAACCGTAACTTTATCATAATCAAATATTTATTGATGCGTATTGTTATTCCTGAACTAAACAATTTAGTGGTTTTTTCCATGATAAATTACTATCAGGATGTAAGTTACTTCCATATTTAAAATTATGTTTAAAAAAGTTAATCGCCTTCTGTGGTAATATTCCATCTACCGAATTTGTCATCAACCATATTTGATCAGCTTCGAAGCTTGCCAAATGATATTTGTTGAACTTCTTGAAGTTTACAATACTTGGCTATTCTTATAGATAATGTAAGAGATATATTCTTGAGATTCAAGTCAATTTTAATTTAATTTCTTTTCTGCTTTACAGTTTACCTCAGCCGAACCTGTAAAGCAGAAAAGAAATTAAATTGAAATTGACTGAGATCCCAAGAATATATCTCTTACATTATCTACATATCCAGTCAGCGTCAACCATTTTATCCAATTCTTATAGATGTCTGGGAAAGAATATTGAATGATATTCAACATATTATCATCAGTAATGATATCCAATTGGTTTTTTAATTTCTCTTTGTTTCGTTCTATAACTGCTTACCGGAAAACGAGAAAAATATGAAAAGGAACTATTTTTCCCATTATTCATATACCCAACTACAAAACACCCTATTTTCAAATGATTTCATTCTTTTTATGTTCATCAAATTAATATGACGTATTGGAGTGATATTTGACAAGTTTATCGTTCTACCTCACTAATATGAAATTTAACCGATAGAGCGGAGCCACAGGAGCTACGTAATAGGCGTTTAATATCAGACCGTCAAATAGTCGTAGATTTCAGTGCCTCATTCTGTTTTTTGTGCCTTCAAGAGGTTTGATAAATACAATGTATATTTAGAGTATAATAATGCCAAAATTAAAGCTGGACCTCAGGATCAACATGATCCAAATTAATTTTGAATTTGCATAAAAAAATATATTCTGATCCAATCTTGTTGCTTGTGCCATGCTTACGGAAAGAAATTCAGGAGAAAAAAGCCAGCGAAAAACGATAGACAGAAGGGTTCCACCTGCCCGAGTGTTTGAAATGAAAGCTCTATTATGCAAAAAAATATATCAGCTATCCACGTTTTTCTCGCTTCTGCAGATTGACTTTATGAAAGTTCATATCATGAGTATTCCGTAGAAGCTAATCACAGAAGGTTTTTAAATGACTGAATTAATATCTATCGTTTTCCGTCAACGTTTTTTATTTCCTTATCACTTCTTTAGCATGGCAGAAGCAACAAAAGTTGATCAGATCATGCTTTTTCATACAAATTCAAGATCAATTTTCAGTATGTTGATCACGCGGTCCAGCTTCAATTTTAGCATTATTATACTCTCAATATACATACTTATCAGACCTCTTAAAGGCAAAAGACACAAAATGAGGCACTGAGATCCACGAATATCTGACGGTCTTATGTTCAGTCTATTGAATTACTCATATATTTGATATCTTGTGTATTTCTTAATCTGCTTTAACATTAATCCATGAGCTCCATTGGAAGATCTCAAATGAAAAATTTGATCAACAAATTAACAAACTATATCATATCAAGAAGACAGTCTATTTTCGAAACAGGACTCGCACATGAGTTTACAATAAAAATGTTATCAAAATATCTAAATTAGAGTCAGAACTATCAGGAGATTGAACTCACTCTATATTTCATTCTAAAGTAAATGAATTCTTCAATAAAAGCATGGTATGGAATATTGTCGCATGAATTCACATGCAGACATAAAGATACGAGTACACAGACCAAGAGACATATAGTACATTGGAATTTCATTTGCCGGTATCCAGTAGCTCTTTCATGAGATTGAACGATATATCAAGGATAGAATTACTGCTTTATTATCCTAGCTCAATATCATTCGTTACCGAGGGGCTGAGATTCTAATTATGTCTCGGGAATGAGAGGTTAACAAGAAAAGTAATTTGATAGTATTATTCTCAAATTTGCCGCCACGGAAAGAGATTTTAGGGTGAGGTGTATATAAGTGAGTTCAAGTATACTGGAGGCTAATACTACGAACTTTGTTTCTATCTGTTTTAGAACTGTTGTTTTGGGAAGTGTTGGTCTGAAATTCTCAAAATAAAATTATTTTCTGCAAATATTGCAGACAAGAATGCATTCTCCGTGGATTGCAATTTGAGGTTGTGTTTTGAAGTAATCTACATAGAGCATTTTTTTGCTTTGGAATATTTCTTAAGCCAATCTTCTTGAAGCAGTCAAAGCAGATCTCTTGGTACGGGCCGATATATTGTAACATAGAGTTGATGAAGATTAGAAAGTCTTTCGAAAGAAACATCATAGATTTTGTGGGGAAAAGTTACTTAGTTTACTATATAAACTTCCAATGTTATCCGAAAATTTTATTAAGTCATTTTTGAAAATCAAGCTTTATCATTCTCCATGAATACAAAGTATATGGTATAGTATTAATATGTTACAAATTAAATATTCGATTGAAGAGTTACAAAATCAGGTGCAAACGTTTCTATTTTCCATTTTCTATCAGATTTTATAAATTTTCAGCTTTCTGTGTGAATTTTTTTTATTGCGATTGACATCACATTCATGTATACGTATATTGAGAAGTTCATAGTGAAATCCATCTCTTCTCTACGATGCACACATAGTTGATAAAAACATTCTCGCATTGATTTTTCCGTCATCTTTTCATTTGATTCTATCTGATTGTATATAGATTTTACTTACTATGTTCAAGTCAAATTTAGATATTTTCATTTCGACGCATTCTCCACTGTTCCATTCTGATGAATTCTAACAGAGTGGGGAAGACCAAGGCAAATGCAATATAGTATAATTAATATCACTTAAAACAATATGGCGGACACGCAAAGTGGCAAACTTACATTGGCTCAACAACACCCTTGAATCATGTATCAAATAGCGGATGTGATGAATAAAATTCAATGGAATATATGCCACTAATAAGAGCTACTTCCAATTTTAAATAATATATATTCATTCGAAACCTTGACGTATCGATCCTTTGACCTAGGACCTTCTTTAGAAAACAACGATACAGAATAAAACAAGGCAAGTAAGTAGATACTAAAAATATACAGAATACTAGATGTGACAAACGTGGATATCACATCTAAACAAAAAGAATAAAATCCTGTGGCATTCACCCAAGGCTTGAGGAAAACCAAGTAAAAACCCCAAACAGAGGAATATTTCCTATTTGGTACAGCGCCGCACATATCCCAAATCACAAAATACACGACATTTCAACAAGACAACGTAGCACTACTCTTTGCTATTGGTTTGGCTCACAACTGCAGTGTCAAATAGTCTTCAGTGTATTTTATAATCTAGAATATATACAGAACTACACCAACTAAAACATAGACATTATGTATGTGTGTTATTGATTATAGAAAGCCAAACATTTGATAATCCAAAACCGTCAGTATGGTTGAAGTTATTTCATGTTTAAATATCTCAATTGCTACTCTGACCAATCTACCATAAATCGGTGAGTATCTTGCGACTATTCCTGTTGCTTCAAACTTGATGTCAAGCAAAAACTCGATGGCATGATCAGTTACAGAAGATTTATTTGGATGGTTTAGTTTCATGCATCTCCTATGTTCAGCAATGCGAGTGTTCACAGTTCGGCTCGCCTGTCCAACTAGACTTACCCACAGGTACAAGAAGTCTTATAAATGCCCGAATATTGAAGAGGAATCACGTCCTTTACAGGTCTCATGAACTGCTCAATTTTCATCACCGGACCGAAGGAAACTTTGAAATTATATCTTGACAAGATTCTTCCGATCTTCTCTAAAACATTACTCACATAAGGTGGGGACACATAATTTTTACTCACGCCAGTATCCTCAACAGTAGCATTGGTTGACTTGGGCCAAAGAACTTTTTCAATGGAGAGATAACTGGCGCCATTTTTCTGGAAAATCACTTCGAAATCATTAATTTCATTATAAAGTTCATCAGGTTGACAAATATCATCAGCCCTTCGAAATAAGCATTAAATTGTTCCGTACTTTTGTGAAGGATGGTGATGTGAATGGGCATGAATATATTGATTCATGTGTGGAGGCTTCCTTATGAACAGTATGCGAAAGTCTACCATCATTGGTTCGTTTTGAAATGGTGAAGAGCCATTATTTTAGATTTCTGATATAAATTTGATATTTCCAAAGTCCCAAACGATCTGATCTGTGAGCTAGCAGTACTATGGAATAAAATTAAGTTCCTATAATTTATCAATTCTGCTTTACGGACAATTTAAAACATGTAATTCAATAATGTTCTGTATTCCCTCAGACATGCCACTTCAGATGCATTCTGGTAGTTGACACTGCTGTAAATTTTTACCTCTGCATGCGATTTTATCAACTTTATATCATAGTACTGCTGACTCATGATTTCGATCATCTGAGGCTTGGTTAGACTGTAATGAAGAGTCAAAGTAAGGAAGAACAGGTGTCTAGAGCTGCTGCCCTAATAAGAACTATGCCTTGAGAGCTGATTCTTGAATTTTCGTCTCTGTGAAACATCTAGGCTTTGAATTCGCGATAGATAATTAATTAATAAATGGCTACAATCTCTAAATGATCACTTGGTTAAAGAATTTTCCAAAATCCTAACTAGAGAACGCAACACACTTCTATGCATGTAGTTACAATTCAGTTAATACTAAAATATGTGATCTGAAGTACTGGATATTCAATATTCATTTCATCCGTTCAAGTGCATCTTCTTATGATGTTAAAAGCGTGTCCGACAAATGTTGTGTACCTAATAGTTATCATAGTGTTGAGGACCGTACCAGGAAAGCTTTTACGCAACACGTGTGTAAATGGGCATTGATGACATCCAACTAGCAATTTTTGCGATTTGGCAAGCCTGATTTTGATGGTATAGTTGACTTAATGGCATAATGCTAGAGTTTATATACTTTTCACAGAAATTTCCACTACCATTCACCTATACTTGTCAGAAACAGACAATGTAACTCACGAATGCATAAAATCATCTGTAATCATACAAAAAACTAAATTGTGGTGTAAAGTATGTTTCTATTTTTTCCATAATCATCAGAAATTGTAGGTAGTCGACAGACATAACATTTTTGACTTGCAATGTCTTGTCACTTATGATTGAAAACATTTACACAGCTCAAAATCTATTTCAGAAATATTTTCATTTGCAGTGAAAGTATCTATATCTGCAAGATTTAGATAATTGATCAATATGTGATTGTATTTTCAATTCTGGACCATCAGATTCCTATGAATTCTGAATTAAATAATAGGTGGTTGATGTGATTACTTGATAACATGATTCTACAGATAATTCACTATAAGAAGACAGCACAGTTCTATTACTTTGGATGCAAGTGTCAGATACTTCCTCGAAAACGAATGAATGAATATTGCGGGAAAATATATTCACATTATTTCTGAGAAGTAAGGAATTTAGGTGTTTACATACATAGTATGAATTCATTCATTATTGGCGGCAAGCAAAGTAAAGATCATGCAACTGACAGATAGTCGATAACGTTTTTGGTACTAGTATGAAGGTAGTCTGCATTTTAACAAAACAAAAGACTGGGAGCTGAAACTATAACTCTTTACTGACCAGAGTCTATTTTTTACGTGAATATCTGTCTTTGTTTGCACTTCCCCGTGAATAGTCATTTATCATTTCACTTAAGAACATTTGATCAATTCTTATAATAATATAAATTTCACCATGAATGCTTCAATCGTTCTGAATATCATTTTATATTTTGTAAGATATTAATTGATTCATAATCGATCAATGAGAATTTTAACAGTCGGAAACAAATGTGATAAGCAAAACTTCTGAATTCTGTCAGTTATATCTATCGATAAATACCGATCGACCATCTTATAAACTAGTTTCAAGTATCTTAAACAACTTTCCATTCCTGTTCTTTTGCTTCAACATATGCAGGAAAGCCAATATCCGCACATTTCGGAAATCCTATGTTAAACTCCCATTTTACGTATGACGTTGCACATCCTGTATACAAGAGCAGGAATGAGAGAATTACAACAAATAATGCTCCAAAAATTATTATATCTGTTCTTAAAATCAATTTTCACTCATGAAAAGTCTTTATTTGATGCAGTAGAGTATCTGTATCAAGAGATATTTGAGAAATAAAGTTTGACATTTCCGCCATGAATCAGATAACCATGGAAATAAAAGACCGAATGAAACAAACTCAAATTCTGACAGTTCAATTTTGTGTTATAACAACAATTATTAATAATGATGGAAAGTTGTTCAAAATCAATTTCCACCTATGGAAAGTCTTCATTCAATGCAGTAGAATATCTGTAGCATCTGAAAATATATAACAATATTAACACGGAATTTCACTGTCAGAATGAAAGTTTGTTCCATCCGTTTTTTATTTCCATGGCTATCTGATATTTGACGAAAATGTCCTATTCTATTCTCTAAATATCTGATGCTACAGATATCCTACTGCAATAAATAAAGACTATTCATGGGTGAAAATTTATTTGAAACAATTTTTTATTCCTGTATTTTTGCTCTAAGATATACAGAACAGCAAATTTCCGCACAATTTAAAAATCGCATGTTGAACTCCTTTTGTTCCACATCCTGTATATGAATGAATGAAGAGAGAGTTTAAACTACAGGTAGACAGTTGGTAAGAATATCTTTTTCAAAATTAATATTTTTGCATTCATGATATTCTATCTTTTCCATTTTTTATTGCCTTTTGATATATTGCTTTGTGTTGTTCTATAATATTGAAATTACCTAAGCTGATTGTGAGTTAATTTTAGGATAAATATCGATATCTGAATAAGAATAATTCACAAGTTAGATAACACCGAAATAATTGTTAATTTTTGTGCTGAATGAACAAGTCTGTTCTAGCGTGGTTGCATGTAAATAATATCACTTGATGTTAGTATCCATCCGATTTTGGTAGTGAAACGATGTGAGTTCTGTTTGTTATGATTCTATCTTATCCTAGTGAAAATTTTTAGATCATAGACATGAGAATTCAAGATATGGATTATTTCGAGAACTTTTTTGTGGATATTTAAGCCAATCGTTACGTAAAATTAGATGGCGGAAATAAGGGCTCAAAAGCGCGAGCACAACGTAAGTAAAGTGTATTATTATTCACAATAAAAACTCTACAGTCTACACCTTTAGATGTCTCAACTAATTGGAACATTATCTCAGAATATTTCTTTTATTAGGTTGATCATGATAGTCTCAGATTTATGAGTAAAATCATTTGAATTGCTCATTGCGATGGGAAAATGAATTGACTAATGTATTTTTATTTGTAATATCATGTAATGAATTATGAGCATTCTCTTACCGTAGTAAATAAAGAATAAAATCTATTCATGTGTTCCAAATTTGCTTTGTATGTAACTAAGGTCTATATTCACAAATATTCTGGCAATTGTAACCATAATAATAAGGCTCTGTTCATCTGAACTCTAGATAAGCTCGAACTGTACAACCGGGCCTTATTAGTAACAATGACATATACTTGATGATCATATTCAAAGTTTGGGCTAACGCAGATCTAGAGTATATATGGACGATTTATTCAAGAACGGAGTCAACATAATTTATGTTATTCAAAGACTAAGTAATAATACTTATCAATGAATATTGCTACAGTTAGTTAAATGAGTGATTAATTCAAACAATTCAACAATTTATTCTACATTTGTAATCACAATGATTTTTGATGAACTCTGATTCTCCGTGGCTTTGAATAGCATTTTAAATAGATGGTTTTGAGCACGATCTGAAGTTGGTACAAACTTATGAAACACGTGTTGAAACTGACTTCAATTATTATTGATATTGGTCTCTTACATTTCTTTCACAAGAGTTTTTTTTTTTTATTGATTTGGGCGATCCCGATCTGCATTTATTCAAGAAGTATAATGTGTCACTTGTTTTATGGACTATTAAAGCTTGCGCTACTGTGAATACTTGCTTGGCTTGTGCTTGAACAACACATGTTGTAACATATATTATTTCATGGCCAAAAGTTTTTTTTTTTTTTATTCATAGCTCTATGTTGAAACTGGTCTGTAAGACCAACCATCAACTTATCTCTAATATATCTTAATACTACATACATGTCTGCTAGATTAGATCCAATGACTTCTTCCAGTTTGTTCTATTGCTCTCACTACTACACTATCACTCTCGCACTGTGCTCTGCTTTTGACACAACACTATACAAGTTCGAATGGTTTTGTTCTCTTCAGTCTTCGGACCAACTGTTGATTATCCAGCAGCTGAAGAACTTCTGCGTTTTCGTGTAGGTGAAGCCTTTCCTCATGCTTCTTTGCGTACTTTTTAATTTCTTCCTTAACAGTTGGGATCCCAAGATCTCTATGAATATCATCATTCCTAACATACCATGGGGCATTCACCATGGCACGCAGAACTTTATTTTGGAATGTTTGTATTACTTTAATATTGCTGTCCTTTGTGCACCCCTAGAGTTGTATTCTATACATCCAGGTTGCTTTAATAATCTGATTATAGATCAGAGTTTTATTGTGTGGGGACAGGCTGGAATGTCTTCCTATAAGCCATGCATATTGTCTAAATTTCATGTTCAATTCCTCTTTTTTCTTTTTCACGTGCTCCTTCCATCTCAGTTTGGCGTCTTATGTCATACCTAGATATTTGGCCTTGTTTTCATGAGGAACTGCCATTTCGTTTATTAACAATGGCAGCGAGTTGTTCAAGTTTTTATTTGTGAAATTGATATGGACTGATTTTTCTTCATTTAGTTTAATTTTCCACTTTTTTGTCCAGTCATATATAGTATTACTTGCTTTTTGTAACAATCGGGTAGTGGTAGCCTCATCTTCACCTACTACTAATAAGGCTGTATCGTCTGCAAAGGTAGCTAATTTTCCTTGTTCTAGTTCTGGCAAGTCACTGGTAAATAAGACATATATGACAGGCCCAAGCACACTGCCTTGTGGGACTCCTGCTTGTATGGCTTTGAGTTCTGAGTATGCTTCCTCTTGTTTTATTCTAAACATTCTTTCTGTTATATACGAGGTAAGGATTTCGGCAAATTGTTTGGGAAGCATTTTATTTAATTTGTATATTAATCCTTCATGCCATACCTTATCGAAGGCCTGTGCGACATCTAGAAACAGTGCTGAGCAGATCTGTTTTTCTTCTAGGGCTTTTTCAATTATACTTGTGATTCTGTGCACTTGATCGATTGTCGAATGCTTTTCTCTGAAACCAAATTGATGGTTTGGAATCAGCTTGGCGTTATTAATGATTGGTTTCAATCTTTTAAGAAGAAGTTTTTCGAATAACTTTGAGATTACTGTCAGTAACGTGATTTCACATCATGAGGTGGCTTCCCAGGCTTGGGTATCATTATGACTTCAGCTACTTTCCAGTTGCCAGGTACATATCTCAGTCTGAAGGCTGCATTAATGAGATATGTCAGCATGACTATCCGTTTCTTTGGGAGTTGCTTTAGTATTTGACCAGTAATCAAGTCAAAGCCCGGTGCCTTTTTAGTGTTCAGATTTGTTTTAATTTCTTTCTCCACTTCTCTTGGAGTGACATGAGCAATTTCTTCTGTTTTGATATTGTTAATTTCTTCAAGGCTGTCATAATCACCCTGTATATAGTTTGGTGTGAAAACATTTGCTAGATGTTCAGCGAACAGATCTGCTTTTTGTTTATTCTCTCTTGCCCAGTCTCCGTGCTCTTTTCTTATTGGAGGGATTGTCGTGATCGGTCTTCTGATTTGTTTTGTGGCTTTTCACAATGAGTAATCAGTCTCTTCTTCCGCTGTTAGATTTTTTAAGAATGATGTCATGGATTAATCTTTTAGTTTACGGATCTCCCTTTTTAATTCCTGAGTTTTATTGTTGAGTATAGTTTTATCGGCTGGATGTCGCGTTCGTTGCCATTTTCGTCTTACTGATCTCTTCTCTTTGACTAAATTTCGTATTTCAATTGGGTAATTTGTTCCTTTTGTTCTATGGGTTATCTCTTTTGTATTGTTGAATACCGCCGTTTGAAGTATTCTGATGAATTTTTCAGATTCTATGTCCAGTTGTTCTGTTGTCTTCAATTTAACATTCAGATTGATTTCTTTGTGTAAATCTATTCTGAAGCTTTTCCAGTCTGTAGTTTTATTATCGAGAGTTGGTCTAGCTTCTTTTTTAATTATTCTTTCGCTCAGTGTCAATATAACGGCTGAGTGATCTGAGCTTAAGTCAAAGTTTTCTTCTGTATCTATGAAATTTGGTGAGATTTTTCTTGAGATGAAGAAGTCCAGTAAATCTGGAATTTTTTCTCTGTCAGTAGGCCAGTATGTAGGCTCTCCTGTTGAGTGATAATTACATCCTATTTCTCTAATGGCTTTTTTCAATTCACTTCCTTTAGTTGTAATCAGTCTTGCTCCCCAGTCGGTGTGTTTGGTATTGATGTCTCCTCCTAGTATGAACCTTTCACCCATATGCTGTAGCAATCGTTTGTAGTGTTCTATCTTCAAGTTATGCCTTGGTGGCCAGTATATTGAACCAATTCTTAGATTTTGCTTAGTAGATTTGATCATTATCGTAGTAAGCTGTATTTCTTTATTTTGTATTGAATGATCTTCGTGATGATTTATTGTATCTCTGATGATGATCGCACTTCCTCCCTTGGCATCATTATCTGGATGTGTAGTATGATAAATCTTAAAGCCTTTCAATTTGATTCTTTCGTAAGATGCGTCTCTGAGATTAGTCCCACATCTATATGTTGTGTGTTTAAGAGGACATCTAGTTCATGTTTTTTGTTTAGAATACCATTGGCACTCCATGTTGCTATTCTCAAGTCTTTTTTAAACATTTTTTGTTTTCATGACTGTGTTTGTCGCTCTGGCTTCCAGGCGATCTATTCTTTCACCAAACTGATTCATCAGTTGCATCATTTGTTGCAACATTTGTTGAATTATTGTGTCTTCCTTTGGTTGAGATTGTTGTGTAAGGCTGTTTTGCGGATTTTTGTTCCCTTGTGTAGCGAGAGCATAAAAGATTTGTTCCGTTGTCGGTTTTGATCGGAATATATTTCGTCTGGTTGTCTCTTTGGTTTGCTTCTGTTGATCTCTTCTTTTTTGTAATTCTTTGGCAATCACGCATCTTCTATAATTTGCTGGATGTGCCTCAGCACAGTTGGAACATTTCGCTGGTGAATTTTTTGGTTTTAAGCAATTTGTTGTTAAATGATTGCCTGCACACTTAACGCATATTGGATTTCGCTGACAGAACTTTTGTGTATGTCCGTAACTTTGACATCTTTTACATTGAGGTATTAATTTACCGGTCCTATACATTTCCACTCTGACTTTCATTTTTGCTAGATATTGTATTCCATGGATTTTTTTTATATCTTCAGTTATATCAAACGTCAACATGAACATTGGAAGCTTGATATTGGTTATTCACTTTGATTCTTTTCAATTTATTTTCAACTGATAATATTTTGAATCCTTCTTGTTCGAGTTCAATTCTAATATCTTCTGTGTCACAAGTTGGATGCAGATTTTTAACCATTATTCTTATTGGTCTTCTCTGTTTGTTTTCATATGAGTGCCATTGTAGTTTGGTTTCATTCAATGTTTTAGTTAATTCACGATACTCTGTTTCAGTATTAACATTTATTTTTAGTTGATCATTATTCATAAGAGTAGCTTTATAACTTAAATTTTTACCTTGAAGTTCTTTTTTTATTTCCTGATAGTTATTGGCATTGCTCACAATTACTGGAGGCGGCTTATGCTCTTTTGGTATATTTGTTTTATTTTGATCTGTAATTTTCATAGGGCTTTGTTCAGGAGATGACGTAGTCTTCCTCTTCTTTGATGGATGTCCTGAATTATACTTGGGTAACAACCATGGCCAAAAGTGAAATTTTGTTTAAGTCACAAACAAATTGTGACAATAAGCATATATTTATCTACAATAATGTGCTCTTTCATGCTCCAGAGAGTTGATTTTATAGGACCAGAACTATAATGCTCGCTATACCGAACTATTATCTTGATTTTAGGAGTAATTCATCTCAAAATATTTAAATTTTGTTCATTCGTTATCAGTCATGGGATATAACTATTCTAATTCATATTTATGAGTATTTCCCCAAATATTTTTGAAGCTATGGAAGAATTATGAATGTTGAATTTATCTATATATATATGACATCAAAATCTGAATTGACATTATCTTCTCTTGAAATTGTCGAGTGTTGGTGGGAGATATTTTGTACCCCACCCTCAAATATATTACATATGACATAAAAATTCAGATAGAAAAGTACGGAAACCAAAATTACTTCCATAAATTTAATATTTATAAATATAAATACTCGATATATCATATGGATATTTTATAACATGATTCTTCTGTTCAAATTTTCATGTTAAATTCGTACTTACGTTGATTTGACAAGAAGTTCTATTTGCAAACAACCTTCTACGATCACATGAAATGTGTCATCTGGAAATTGAGAACGGTCATTTTTGTCGGAATGACCTGTCAAAATTTTGAAGACTATTACATAAAACCGAAGGGAGCCATATTTCAAACCACATTTTCTTTGTCTTTATTACTGTCCTATTATGAGTGAGTGGAATAAAAGTTTTCAAAATCAAGTTAACTCGAAAGTTTTCTGTCGTATCCATGAACACAATTCAATTTCCGTATTAGGAGCTCCAACTATTTGATCTAAGAAGATTCATAGGAAACAACAAATTCCGTAAATAAACCACACCCAAGTAAACTCTAGTATCGAACAAAACAAGAATAATTATTTCTTCTTTTCTTTTCATGATTTCATTTCGTTCTCAGTAGTAGGTAAATCTTATTAGCCTTGCATTTTTTTTCTTTTTGTTGAAGACGATCTTTGAATTCACAGATAAATTGAAACTGTATTTCACGTCGTTCAGGAGACTTGTTCTTTTGTTAGCGACCGAAGCGAAGAAAAACATAATAAAATATGACAAATGATAAACGGTTTCTGTTATCTGAAGGAAGAAGCACTCTCCAATGAGAAAGAAAGTGGAATTAAGTCAGAATAAGTTGATTAGAAGAAAACATGAATGAGTAATAGTTCAATGAGGACTCAAGCTTCAAGTGCCTATGCAGACTGTCTCAAATGGATTATTATACCATGATTAACCATCATATCGTTTCAAAATAGATCTAGTTTAATAGGTAACATGTTCATTGTAGCAACTAGATATAAGTTTGTTTCCCCTAAATCTTGCAGATTTCCGTCGCTTCTTTCATATTGAATATAGATATTGAACAACTTCATAACAAAGAGAATAATGTAAAGAGTAGTAGGCCCATGGTTTTATCAACGGAGAGCGACGTTTATAGTTTTTTTTTTTGTCAGTCAATTTTCGTTATATTGTATTATTCACAAAGCAAAAATTACGTATCACATCAACCAGCTCCAGAATCTGATTTATGATATCGTACTCTTTTTTAAAGGTGGAATATTCTCATTGTTTTTACTTATGTAGAATTTGCTCCTGATATTTGTGTTGGAATTTTGAGCAGCAAGTAAAATATTCATGCTAATATTATATGTTTAGTAGAAGTCTACATTGATTTGGAGCATTCTATGAAAATTTATTATAATATATGCTGAACGAAAGAAGACATATGTATTGAAGAGAAAAAATATGAGAAGGTACTATGTATTGAGATTTCATATGTTTTCATTTGCAGTGAACTCAAATAACAAGAAATCAATTTTGCTATCATCTCATATTGATAATATGTTCTGGAATTACTTTACTGACTTCAATTGAATTTTTGTTGCTTTCTTCATTCTAAGACACAACAATAAAATTCAAAAATTGATTTGCCAACTATTGAGTTCAAAAGTAATTTAAAACTGTGATGATGTCTCCAAGTGATTAATTTCTATACTGTGTAAGAAAATTGGTTGTAGTGATTGTATCTGAATTGAATCAAGATCAAAAGATCAATGGCGAATATAGAATAACCATGTTATCTATTTGAACATGATTCAAATTTTTTATACGAAATGCTTCTCAAGTAGGTATGACGATACAAGATGTGTACAGTTATTTGCATCATTTATGAAATCTCGAGAACTATGGCAACTAGAATATTGTTTTGATGGGATAAAATCTGTGCAAAATTAGAGTTGAAAGTTTTTTTTATGTGCTGCAAAGTGGTGTCCAGAAGATGTTTATTCCAATTCGCATTTATAATTCAAACATTGTTGGGAATAAAGAAAACTATTCAAACGAATGTTACTCAGTTTCATTGGTACAATATCATCATTCTTGCTGATAGATTCCACCGGTTTTCACGAAGCTCTGTGCACAACATACAAATACCAACATTCATTTTCTCATTTATCAACGTAAAGTTGACGTCTCTCAAGCAACTAACTTCGTCGTTCATCTTCCATAGTGAGTACTTTGTTGCTAGCTTAGAATATTATCACTATGGTCGCTAACAGGAATAATGCTAATAAAATTTTGGTCATTCTGATGTTTGACCTGATGATAGTTCCTGAATTTCCTCAGTATTTGATTCACTTATGTAGAAATTGTAATGTTATGAGAACCATTTTTTTGTTCGGTTTTCCAGCATTGCATTCATACTATTATGTGGTTCTATGACCTTTATTTGTTTGGTGTTTCAATTTACCTACCGATAAATCACTTCATATGAATTTTAGAATTATTGTTATATGCCTATTTCACTAAGTCACCATGGTGGCGCAACCTAGTCGCGCTACCAAAAAAATCTATGATAAAGTAGATGTCATAAAATAATTGTGACATCTACTTTATTCACATGCCGTTACTGGCTTTATGCTCGATAGATGGTGCTGCATATAGTTTTTAATTTTGCAGTCCATCTATCATTATGATTTCAAACACTCTGGGATCCAAGCCCTGACTATGTTAGGTTCTTGGCTATACTGTACTGACGAGTCCTTATAAGGACGGAACACGTGTGTACAGTGGCTCCTTGATCTGAGATGATGGTGTCAAAACCAATTCTTAGATTTGAAAGTTTGTGGAACATATTAATAAATGTTTCAGTTTTTTTTTTTGAAATCTATGATATTTGCAGTCTCTTCTTTCCACAATTTGTAGGGTAATCAGCTTTAAAATTATAGATCAACCACTGTTTTTTTTCTTCTATCAAACTTTACACTACATCGCACGTATATTATTGCTTAATAGATGTCCAATTTGTGAGTAGTGTTGATTCTAGTGTCTCCTTTGGTAGCTCAGAGACATCACGAGTACGCAACCGATGGCACTACCGTGGTGCCTCAGTGAAATAATGTCTTATTCAAAACATACTCAGTTCTCCTTGATGTGATTCATTGATATTTGATGGCATTCCAATGAAGCTGCTTCAACTCGAATAACTTCAGTTCGTTTGAATGCTTAGCATTCTCTGACTGTCTATACAATTTTTTTGATGTAGAGTGAGAACTTCGATCCACGAATTTTATCATAAAATAAATCTCAAATTAGAAAATTAACATAGATAATTTCCACTACTCCATGTTAATGATACAATATATTTAACTTAACTGACGGTGAATGGACATTTTTGACAAGGGAATGTGGTATAAATCTAGCATAGATTATGCATGTGTATATACAATATGATGGACAGTAACATCGCGACTGTCGTTTCTATTGCAATGACAGCATATGACAATGAATTACAAGTATATATTGATAATTGTATCTATTTGTGAGACAAGGTACGGGCCAGATACCTCAGAAAAACAGTCCGATCAGAACTGTTTCCTATAGAATAGTACTTTCAAAAATCATTCAGATGAGTCTAATATAACAATGGGAAGAACCGAAAGAAGTAACGGATTAATTTTATAGAAATAGCAATAAGCAAATAATTATTGGCTACACAAAAGCCTTGAGAATAATAAACGAAGAGCTAGCCACATAGAAAACCTTGTTATCGCTACATGGCTGACTTCTAGTGTGAAAAGACCCTGTTTTGAAGCCAAGTTCTAATCGTCTTGTTTGCTAGCACGATTCCGTGGCTCTCGAACATTTTCAACTCAATATTTGAATTAAAATTTTCAAGAAATTTCTGTCAGTTTCAACAAAAACAGTTTCATTCACAATATCGTATCCTTAATTTGTAATAGCAGCCGTCAGAGTAACATTTACGAAAGAAAAAGTATTCATGAAAAATTTACTATATTTTACAAAAATTGCAAAGATCGAAAATAAAACATTGCAACATGCACGTGCAGAAAGTCTATGATGCTTCCTCTCACGTGCATCAGTGGCGGATCTACCAGCAGACTGAGAAGACTTGAGCCTAGGGCGGCAGATTTTAGGGGCGGTAAATTTGGAGATTGAATTTTTGTTTTTTGCTGTCTTCTGGTGTCTTGCAGAAAGCAGTCTACAACGCATCTTTCCGGAGACTTTTTTCTTTGCCGTTTTACTGTACATTCAACGGTACCTTAAAGTTCTATATTCTATGGTATAACATCCAGTTTGCGGCCTTCAACCAGTAATCGTCCATCGCTCATACTTTGAGATACATACATACTCATACAAATCCGACTACTGATTGAGGGCTGCGCACTAGGTGGTTTGTGTACCTATCGTTATTTGATATTGGCTGAGTATATCTGAATGATAGAATAAGTGAACCCAAGTGTGACTTATGCTAGGTATTGGTATGGGCTTTTTCAATAAAAAAAAAACATAAAATTCTTAATCACACTGTTCTCTAATTTTGATTTAGTTACCAATTTCGATCACTGGGTGATCATCCTCAGACTACTAGAGGGACTACAATGAGAGCAAATAAAACGTAAAACAAACAAACATACAAGCAGATAGAAATTTTTAACAAATGGTAACTTACACAATAAAATTACAGGAGCTTCACAAAAGAAAACGGCGTCAAGTAGCCCGCTAGTGTCATGTTGATGAAAAAATGTAAAAATGCGGAAATAAAGCACTAAGGAAAATGTTAAATGATATCAACAAAGATATATCCAATCTGTTCAACAAAATCCAAACTACAACTCAAAAAAACTGAAAAAACTCGGAAACTATCCAAAAAATCTCGTAAGAACTGGTTACGTAAACCGCGAATTAAATTAAAAGATTTAAAAGAGGGGTGTGTCTAAGGTTCGTTTGGTCATTCAAACTAAAATCGACATGGTTTTTTAAAGACTTCTTAATCTCTAAGTTTTCCAGGAAATCAAAAATATGCCATTTTTGCATATGTGTGAAATTTCAAAGTTTTTGGTAATATCAAAATCGTGTCCGCTTTCAATTAAATGATCAGCAAAACTTGATTGGCTGTTTCGAAATTTTAGTGCGCGCGCATGTTCTTTGAATCTCGTTGCAAATTTCCGGCCAGTCTTGCCAATGTGAAAACATTCACACGTGTCGCATTTCAACTAATAGACGCCAGATTGCGCCACTTATTCAGGTTTGCCCACTTTTTTTTTTTTGAAAAAAGATTTGTCAAAAAGTGAACAAACCTGAATTAGTGGCGCAATTTGGCGTCTATAAGTAAAATTGGGACACGTGTGAATGTTTTCACATTGGCAAGACTGGCCGGAAATTTGCAACGAGATTTGAAGAACATGCGTTCGCAGTAGAATTTCAAAACAGCCAATCAAGTTTTGCTGATCATTTAATTGAAAGCGGACACGATTTTGATATTACCAAAAACTTTGAAATTTCACACATACGCAAAAATGACAAAATTCTTGATTTCCTGGAAAACTTAGAGATTAAGAAGTCTTGAAATAACCATGCCGATTCTAGTTTGAATGACCAAACGAACCTTAGACACACCCCACTTTTGAATCTTTCAATCCAATTCGCGGTTTACGTAACTAGATCTTACGAGAGTTTTTGGATAGTTTTCGAGTTTTTCCAGTTTTTTTCAGTTTTAGTTTGGATTGTGTTGGACAGATTGGATTTATCTTCATTTATATCATTCTTCATTTTTCTTAGTGCTTTATTTCCGCTTTTCAACATTTTTCCATTAACATGACACTAGCGGGCTACTTGACGCTGTTTTCTTTTGTGAATCTCCTGTAATTTCATTGTGCAAGTTACCATTTTG
Source organism: Dromius quadrimaculatus (assembly GCA_963989225.1). NCBI lineage: Eukaryota > Metazoa > Arthropoda > Insecta > Coleoptera > Carabidae > Dromius > Dromius quadrimaculatus. The sequence goes on from OZ022330.1 coordinate 42,156,550, forward strand.
TATTTTTTGATTTGTTAAGAATTTCTACCTGCTTGTATGTTTGTTTGTTTCACGATTTATTTCCTCTCATTGTAGTCTTTCCGGTAGTCTGAGGATGATCACCCAGTGATCGAAACCGGTAACTAAATCAAAATTAGAGAACAGTGTGATTAAGAATTTTATGGTTTTTTTTTTTATTAAAAAAGCACTTACCGATTCCTAAATGATAGAAGATGTTGCAAAGAAAAAATGTCTTGATTCAAATATTCTTTGTTTCGAATAGATCAAGAGTTTGTTGAACATGTATTAACTCAAATACTTTTCAGGTTGAAAGCTAGATATAATTGACAACATTGAATATTCGTACTTGCGAATTCTTCTAGAAGCTCCATGTTGTACTAAGTGAGTAAATGTAAACCAAAACTTACGATTGCAAGAATAATCTAGGAATTGAAAATTATAGACGAATGGGCAGCAAAAACTCAACAGCCTCTATTTGAAAAATATGAAAATTCGACCCTGATGTGCACTCAGTTTAGAGCCCGGTCTTATACATAGGTCTTGACACTCGTCAGTAGTGAGGTATCCCTTATTGAAGCAGTTTACTAGTTATTAAACTAATACATACGGCGTTACGCTCGCAAACATAATTGTGCGAAAGAAACAGAGAATGTGCATAAGAAAGAGAAAAAACAGCGACTTTGATGTCAAATATTTATACTATTCAATCTTTCGCTAAATAAAAATATTTTTCCAGCAGTACTCAAAAACTCACAAATATGTCCAGTTTTCAAATCAGGTGATTCAAGTAACATATGTAATTATAGACCTATCGCGCTGTTGTCTAATATATCTAAGATATTCGAAACAATAATTTTCAATAAAGTTTATAACGATGTATCACAAAGTATCACTCCATTTCAGCATGGATTTATCAAGGGAAAATCTACAGTCTCCAATTCAATGAATTTTACAGATCACGTTCTCAACAATTTCTCAAACAATTCACAAATTGATGTTATATATACTGATTTCGCTAAGGCGTTTGACAGAGTTAGCCATAATATCTTAATAAATAAATTATACAATAACTTCAATTTTACTCTTCCGCTGTGTCAACTGATAGCATCTTACCTCACCTGCCGTTATCAGTATATTCGAATAAATGGATATTCCTCAAATTACTTTTTAGCTAACTCTGGTGTGCCTCAAGGCTCAAATTTAGGTCCTCTGTTGTTTCTTCTGTTTATCAACGATATAACTGCTTCAATCAAGTACTCAAATATTTTAATGTACGCAGATGATATAAAAAAATTTAAAACAATTAATTCGATTGATGATTGTTATGAACTTCAAAAGGATATAAACAATCTTATAGAATGGTCCGAATCATCGCAATTATCTTTCAATATATCGAAATGTAAAATAATGAGTTATTCGAGGAAACTTACGAATATAATACTCAATTATCATATGTCCTCATTGAATCTACAAAGAATTATCGAAACCAAAGATTTAGGAATTTTATTTGACAGCAAATTATTATTTGATAAGCATATTCTCCACTCAGTGGCTATCTCATATCGAAATCTACATTTTGTAATTAGATCGTCAAGGGCTTTTAAGAATATTTCGACTATGATGTATTTATATAATTGTTATGTTCGCTCTAAATTAGAATATGGCTGTCAAATTTGGTATCCATATTATACTGAATATAAGATAGTCATTGAGAGAGTTCAGAAAAAATTTCTTCGATATTGTTGGTATAGAAGATATGGTTCTTATGTTCATAACTTGAATTATGAGAATAGTATGTATACTTTTGGTCTATTATCTCTTGAAAAAAGGAGAAAAGTATTATGCGTTCTCTATATCTATAAATTGGTGAATAATTATATCAATGATAGCTATTCTTTGGGTAGATTACATTTCACAGTTCCACGAGCTAATATTCGACACCAATCAATATTTTACATATCTTTGTTCCACACGAATTATGAAATAAATTCTCCATTTAATCGTATGTGTAAGCTAGTTAATGCATTGAACTGTGAATTTGATCTATTTTTTGATACTTTGGCTATTTTCAAAACAAAAATTTTCGAATATTTTTCAAGTTGTCCATAATAATATAGCAAAATTTATGTACATTTAATATATTTTTTTTATTTTTTGTTATACAAGAATATATTTTTCTTATATTCATTTATTATTATTATTATATTCAATTTATTTACTCTAATATTTATGTACGATGTTCTATTGTTGGGATTGTATGATAATAGTTTGCACGTACTTCATTTGTTTATAAATACCCTCTGTAATTGGGATTTTAAATCCTGTTGAGTGGTCATAATAAATAAATAAATAAATAAAATGTCAAAAAATATAGATGAATATACAGAATTCAAACCAAAAAAATCTGACGTGGACATCACGTGACTTACTTGTACATCATTGGATATATATAATCGAACACATCACATCATTCCACGGCTAGTCGGTTACTATGGAAACAGTAGGTCATCATTCTTATGCTACGACATTCCTAAATACTGATTTCTAGGATTCTACGGTTAACAGTTCTGAATTTATGCGCAAAATTCCAAGACCGTCAAGTATAGTGCACTTCTGACTCAGTCGATCTCAATGAAAATAGGATATGAGCATATAGACAGTACTATCATCTTGAATACTGCATTCTTATATTCTATGTTCAATCGTTTTGGTTTTATGCGGAAAATTGAGGAATATTTTCAGTAAACTGCACTCCCGGCTTAGCCGATCACAATCATAATGCAAGGTGTACAACTAGATGCTATAAAAGTACTTGATACGATATCTCAATATTGTGCGACTGATTATTTTGAACTCATTAGAAAAATTCGAAAAGTTTGTAATATCAGGTGCACTTGCGGCTTAGTCAATTGGAACGAGAATAGGAGATGATCATTTGGATGCTACAGCAATTTCAAATACTGAATTCCAATATTCCACGGCTAATCATTCTAGATTCAAGCGGAAAATTCAAGAAAACTATCAGGTAAAGTGCACTGCATTGCAACCATATTGCGAGGTGCACATCAAGATCCTAGATCCTATACCAGTCATTTATACAAAATTTTAGCATTATAAATTTGACGAATACTGAGATTTTTGAGTTATGCACATACACACATACTTACGTACATACGTACCGACATCAAAATGGATTCAGGGATGCTTGAAACGGATTTATCCATCAGAATCCCGATATGTGAATTTTGTTGGTTTCACTATATTTCCTTGTACTTTTGGACCGTCAGATAGTCGTAGATGTCAGTGCCTCATTTAGCTTTTCATGCCTTCAAGAGGTTTGATTAGTAAGTATATTTGGAGTTCAATAATGCTGAAATTGAAGCTGGACCGTGTGACGCAACATAATGAAAATAAATTTTGAATTTGTATGAAAAACATGCTCTGATCCAACTTTGTCGCTTTTGTCATACTTATACGAAATGAGATTTAGAGAAAAACTAGCGTTTCGACCCGCTTCGCGGGTCTAAGCGCTAGGCTTCGCAGCTCCATATGTGAACCGCCTCCGGCAAAAATAATTTCTTGATAAGATTAGTTCCAATTATGATTTCAGCCTACATAATTCTCCTGCTTCATATTATATTTCTGCGTGATTTCACTCTTTTTTATAGACAATTCCCAATGTTATTTCATGTATTTATCTGGAGAAAAATTATTGATTTCAACTCCTTCACGATTTACAGAGACTCTAGGCGTCGCAGCTCCAAATATGTACCGCCTCTCTGACAAGAATTCTTCTTTGACAAGATCAATCCCGGATGTGAATTGAGCTCACGTAATTCCCCTGCTTCATATTATATTACTACACTTTTCTCTGCCCGTGATTATATTGATTGACAGTTTCCAATCATATTTAGGTATAAATCTTTAAGAAAATCATCGATTTCATTCCCTTCAAGGATTAGCGACGAGATGGCGAGAATCATCTACGCTTTGTATTTTGAAATTGATATTGATGCCAACAATTTATTTCACTTCAGTGATCATTGAATGATCACAGCTATCAGTTTACAATCGATTGCAACAATATTTTGCTCATCCTCATCCATAAATCATTGCTGATTGATCACAACAAAAGATGGACTGATTAAAACAATATTTTGTCGAAAGCAATGGAAGAGAAGGTGATCCCAATTATAAATTGTTGATAATGACTTGTACATAGCATTTTTTGTTGATAATACCAATAGTACGATATCCATTAAATAGTCAGTCCATCGATTGCAACAATCAACCAAAGATCACAATTGGAATTGAGTAAATGACAACAATAATTTTCAGTAGGTTTTTATCGTTTATCTCATGAATTAACAATTACTTCACGATTAAAGTCAAAATTGAGTTGATCACAACAAATGATTGTTGCCCGTGATAATCTACAATCGATGATTTCTACTCAGGAATTATTGTTGATTATAAGATCATGATAACCACTACAATAACAATACTAGTTTGAAAAAGTCATGTGATTATTATAAAAATATTATTGAATACAACAATCAAATCATTTATTCCAACAATAAAATTATGGATTTGAGTATACAATTTGGTCGTAGCATCAAAACAACAGTATAAGGTAACTAAAACGTCCAAACTACCAATTATAACAATACCAATGTTGATGAAAATAATAGCTTGTTGATTATAACAAAGAAATTGCTGTTGCAGTCTTGTTGATGAGAACAGTAAAATTATTCATTAAATCAATATTAGTTGTTCAAAGTGCCTATTTAATAAAATACAATATTAAGGAATTGATCAAAATAATAAAATTGATGAATGTAGCAATGAAAATGTTGACAGCTGTTGTATCATCTGACTACTCATCGTCCGATTCCTTAATATCCAACAAAAAACTTTTGTTCTTCACAATTACAATATATTTCAATAACAGATATTATGAACAAACACTAAAAGAAAAATAATATCTGACTCTTACAAAATATCTCTATCCACTCTTTCTTACGCACGCGCCTGCGCACGCGCACCCGAGCGTCAACGTCACACCTAACAATGTTACCAACTGTTGGAATAGATATCTGTGTTGACTGTTCCAATGACATTCATTAAAATCAGCTGATTACAACAGTAAATTTTTACTTGCAGCAACCCGTATCATCTATCAACATTTTCCGCGAAGACCCTTTCTTGAATAACTACGTTTAATCTGAGAATAAAGTATTGAATCTATCCATATCATGTGTCTCCTACACTTCTTGAGAAATTATTTTTTTTCAATCCCATATATGATTTCTCTCAACTATTACAATATATTTCAATAACTGATATTATGAACAAATACTAAAGAAAAATAATATCGGTTTCTCACAAAATATCTCTATCCACTCTTTCTTACGCACGCGCCTGCGCACGCGCACCCGAGAGTCTACGTCACACCTAACAATGTTACCAACTGTTGGAAAAGATGTCTGTGTTGATTGTTTCAATGACATTCATTAAAATCAGCTGATTACAACAGTAAAATTTCACTTGCAGCAACCCGTATCATCTATCAGCATTTTCCGCGAAAACCCTTTCTTGAATACGTATAATCTGAGAATAAAGCACTGAATCTATCCATATCATGTGTCTCCTACATTTCTTGAGAAATTAATTTTTTCCAATCCCAAAACTGATTTTTCTCATCGATATTACCAATTATTATTAAATTGGAAGTTCTAACCAATAATTCTTATTTCGTTTTATCTTCGTTCACGTCATCTACCATTTTATCGTATTTGTAGTTTTTAAATACAAAGATATATTTTGTTGACGTTTAATAAAATTGTACAATTTGAGGCAAAGAATATCCAAAAAGCCATGAATCTCGTTAATATTTAATAATTTGACAGGCCTGTATGTAAGTAGATGAATTAATTTGGTTCTAAAATCTTGTTCGTATATGTCTATTCTTACAAGGGTCTTATCTATGGGTTATTGAAATTTAGTCCTAAAATGTACCACTAATAGCAGTGATGCACGTTTCAACTTTCAGTTTGAGATCTTATGGTACTTGCAATATATATGTCTATGTCTGATTTACTCATTTGAAACATAAAGAGAGCAAAAATGTTTGAATTTAATAATTCGTACAACGCTTTTATTGAAGACTTCTTCAAGAAGAGAATCATTTGAAAAAAGCATTATTCAGGTACTTATCTTCTGTAGTCCATATAGGCTATGTTTGTTGTGTACAACCTGTGTACAAGAATGAACTCATGATTCCAACAATCACACTCTAGTCTCTAGTGCATACATCAGAATTGCCTATACTACGTATTAAAACATTAACTCATGAAATGAATCAACATTAGAGCCTAGACTATTAGATGTCAAAAACTACAGATCAAAGTTTTAGAATCACTGAGATTTGCTATTCTCCCCAATGCACTTGTCATCAAGAAAATATTTCATATCCAATTTTGTATACGAATTGAATAGGAACATCCACACTAAATAAGAAATCAGTGACTTTTGATATTGTAATAGAATGATATGTATTATACAGAATATTTACGTACAGTTTGTTTCAGTAATATGTTATAATTTACATTTTTCAAAATAAATGATGACAATCGATATTTTCATCATCGTTCTCACCCAAGCTTAGTGTTTTTCATCAGCTCAATGCCGCTTCTAGTAGAATTACTCTCTACATAACCTCAAATACGAAGTTATTTATGTTCATTGAGTGATTCATGATTTATATCTTTCAACAAGTACAAAATATTGATTGATGGCTCCATTATCGTAATATTATAATCAGTTGATTATTGCTTGTTTCATTGTTGACTCAAGCAAAATGTTCGAATGGCTGGGTTTATCAAGTCTTCAACTCAAATTCATTCAACTGAAAGAGATGTGAGAATAGCATAAACTAAACTATTGCTAAACAATATTGAAAATCTAAATAAATACTCGCGTATTGTTGAATATTTACCACATGTACCAGCTAAACTATACTTGACATGTTTCAAACTTCATTCAATCTTCAGTACTTATTTCATCCACAACAGAGAAACATCATGAATCAAAATATCCATTGATTATAAGAATCGATTTCTTCATAACAATTATATGTTGAAATCATTCTATAACTTAGCCAACAGCTAATCCATTTTGCGATCAGGCATATTCTGCGTTAAGAATGCATGAATATCGTGATATATTACTTTACTTCAAAAAATGTTTGAGCATAGCCTAAAAAATATTACATGAAATTGTCATTTTGTTAATATTATTCAATTAAACTACTTACTTTCTATTTATTAGGTGTGTACATTGTTGAAAACTGGAATTGGAGTTTTGCGTAAAAGCGAGTACGCATGTACATTCTGGGAAATAAGTTGGCAATACTGAATTTATTGAAATGTCAAAAAAATAGTAATTTTAATATTTAAGCATAATATTAGCTTAAAATGTATCACAAGTGATTTGCTCATGTTTGTTATAAATGTGTTAATACATAAATTTGTGAAACTTTTTCTCATCATGCAATATTCAATGAAATAATATTGAAACCTGAACGTCAAAGCTGACAGATAACATCGATGTTCAACAATTATTTGTACATGGCTACTATTTTTACGTGAGAGCGAGTACGCATGTACATTCTTCGCTTGAGAAATAAGTTGGCAATACTGAATTTATCGAAATGTCAAAAAAATGAGAATTTTAATATTTAAGCATAATATTAGCTCAAAATGTATCACAAGTGATTTGCTCATGTTTGTAATAGATGTATTAATACATAAATTTGTGGAAGTCTTTCTCATTTTGCAGTATTCAATGAAATAATATTGAAACCTAAACGTCAAAGCTGACAGATGTCATCGATGTTCAACAATTATTTGTACATGCCTACTATGTCCAGGAGGAATTTTTGACGGTTTTTGATTTTTTACACGAAACCTATAAGACTGGAAAAATTGAGACCCCCAAAAGGCACTGCTCGTCAAGAATATCAAATTTATAAAAAAAAAATCATGTTAATCAGAGTTCTCGTTTAGGCTGTAGCCGTGGCTAACTGAAAGTGTATCTTATGCCTTTTAGTATATAAGACTAGCGCTTGGCCTGCTACGCAGGCCTAAGCCCTAGGCTTCGCAGCTCCATATGTGAACCGCCTCCGGCAAATATTCTGTCTCTATAAGATAAATTCCAAGTACATTTTTAGCCCACAAAACCTTCGTGCTCCGTATTATATTTGTGCATTTTTCCCTACTCGTGATTTCACTGTTTTTTATTGACAATTCTCAATATTATTCTATGTATTCATCAATCGGATAAATTGATTCCAACTCTTCTACGAATTACAAAGTCTAAATTCAAAACTTCACAGCGAGATAACATGTCTGTGCCATGTTTCGCATATTCTCAGTCATTGCTTTACTGTTTTCGGATACAAATTAGAGTATTAGTTATTACAACTCATGTGATCCTTCTGTTTTATTTTGACGACATACTTACATCCTTACAATTTGCTTCGCTCGTCAATTTGTATGTAATCACAATCTTTCTGTCTCCTTTACAACTCTCACTATTATTTTGAATAGATATGGTTGATAATGCTGACTGAAATGATGCATGTACATCGAATATACAAAAAGATGGTTACTCCAGGTGGAACCGAGAATAACGAGTGAAAAAGTGAAATAGAATTTCAGTTGAAATTTTGTGTTTTCATCACTTATACCCATCATCTCTCAGAAGAATCATTTAGTAGATTCCTTCCATGAATTAGCGTATCTGATTTCTGAGCTCAATTGCGAGATTGAAAGACCGACTATTTTCTCCGTAGTAACATTGATCCTCATAGATTTCCTTCTAAATCACTGCTTTGAGTCTTAATCACTTAGCTCCAATGGTACATTTGGAGAAACATGCATGTTCCACGTTCCTATAGTAATAATTTTGGAGCTCATGCACTCTGCTATACTTTTGCTTTCCAAAAGCATGTTTCTTATTCATTCAGGCACTACTCACAAGCCCACGCTACATGTTCTGACTCCTTGTATAGAGCTACAATATTCAATTTTCTCTGGAATTGTGATTTAACTTGTATTGAAATCAATTCAACATTATTCATTAAATCAATATTAGTTGTTCAAAGTGCCTATTCAATAGAATACAATATCAAGGAATTGATCAAAATAATGAAATTGATGAATGTAGCAATGAAAATGTTGACAGCTGTTGTATCATCTGACTACTCGTCATCCGATTCCTTAATATCCAACAAAAAACTCATGTTCTTCACAATTACAATATATTTCAATAACAGATATTATGAAAAACACTAAAAGAAAAATAATATCTGACTCTTACAAAATATCTCTTACGCACACGCCTGCGCACGCGCACGCGAGCGTCAACGTCACACCTAACAATGTTACCAACTGTTGGAATGACATTCATTAAAATCAGCTGATTACAACAGTAAATTTTTACTTGCAGCAACCCGTATCATCTATCAACATTTTCCGCGAAGACCGTTTCTTGAATAACTACGTTTAATCTGAGAATAAAGTATTGAATCTATCCATATCATGTGTCTCCTACACTTCTTGAGAAATTAATTTTTTTCAATCCCATATATGATTTCTCTCTCTCTATTACAATATATTTCAATAACTGATATTATGAACAAACACTAAAAGAAAAATAATATCTGATTCTCACAAAATATCTCTATCCACTCTTTCTTACGCACGCGCCTGCGCACGCGCACCCGAGAGTCTACGTCACACCTAACAATGCTACCAACTGTTGGAATAGATGTCTGTGTTGATTGTTTCAATGACATTCATTAAAATCAGCTGATTACAACAGTAAAATTTCACTTGCAGCAACCCGTATCATCTATCAGCATTTTCCGCGAAAACCCTTTCTTGAATACGTATAATCTGAGAATAAAGCACTGAATCTATCCATATCATGTGTCTCCTACATTTCTTGAGAAATTAATTTTTTCCATTCCCATATATGACTTTTCTCATCGATATTACCGATTATTATTAAATTGGAAGTTCTAACCAATAATTCTCATTTCGTTTTATCTTCGTTCACGTCATCTACCATTTTATCGTATTTGTAGTTTTTAAATACAAAGATATATTTTGTTGACGTTTAATAAAATTGTACAATTTGAGGCAAAGAATATCCAAAAAGCCATGAATCTCGTTAATATTTAATAATTTGACAGGCCTGTATGTAAGTAGATGAATTAATTTGGTTCTAAAATCTTGTTCGCAAATGTCTATTCTTACAAGGGTCTTATCTATGGGTTATTGAAATTTAGTCCTAAAATGTACCACTAATAGCAGTGATGCACGTTTCAACTTTCAGTTTAAGATCTCATGGTACTTGCAATATATATGTCTATGTCTGATTTACTCATTTGAAACGTAAAGAGAGCAAAAATGTTTGAATTGAATAATTCGTACAACGCTATTATTGAAGACTTCTTCAAGAAGAGAATCATTTTAAAAAAGCATTATTCAGGTACTTATCTTCTGTAGTCCATATAGGCTATGTTTGTTGTGTATAACCTGTGTACAATAATGAACTCATGAGTCCAACAATCACACTCTAGTCTCTAGTGCATACATCAGAATTGCCTATACTACGTATTAAAACATTAACTCATGAAATGAATCAACATTAGAGCCTAGACTATTAGATGTCAGAAACTACAGACCAAAGTTTTAGAACCACTGAGATTTGTTACTCTCCCCAATGCACTTGTCACCAAGAAAATATTTCATATCCAATTTTGTATACCAATTGAATAGGAACATCCACACTAAATAAGAAATTAGTGACTTTTGATATTGTAATAAAATGATATGTATTATACAGGGCCCTGATTTTGTAACTAGAAAGCGATACCGAATAGAAATAAAAAATGGCGATGTGTTGAATGACGACCATCTTGGATTTTTATTCAACAGTGCGAATTCTAAGGTATTTCAAACATTTAATTCTTCTCTGTTTTAACGCATGCGTATTGTGGTAGCAATTTGAAAATAACACATGTTAGGGACTTGGGTGGGAGTTCCGGCGCTTGCTGGTCACTCGTTTGTAAACAAAAGGTCGAATTTCCTCGATGAACGCCTCTGCAGCAGCTTTATTCAATCTGCGTATTATAAATTTATCTGGAACATGACACAAAATATTCGCAATGCAATAAATTTACCGGAAAGTTGCTAAGAAATTGTCATCCGGCAGTTCAAAAGGATCCATAGCATCTCTTAATCTCCGCCTATCGATACGCAATTGGATATTTCCCCTGCGGAGCACCCGATAATACCATAGTGCCATAAAAGCCATCTGGATAAAGTAATAGAAGGTTTATTATTCTACATTCTTACAGTTTAAATTTTGATGCAGATTAATAGAATTATAAACAAATACTCACATCTTAAAATTCTTGAAACACAATAATTATAAACTCTCTAGGAACAAAATTTGAATTAAAACTTGAATCAACTTAACGCTACTAAACATCAACTATATTCACTCTGCCAAATACGTATTCGTCTGGTCCCGACCAGTTGAATAGGTCTATTCAGCCGAGAATAGCAGAAAATGGCCGACTTAAGATGGCGCTAGGTAACGAAAATGTATTCGGTATCGCTTTCTAGTTACAAAATCAGGGCCCAGAATATTTACGTACAGTTTATTTCAGTAATATGTTATAATTTACATTTTTCAAAATAAATGATGACAGTCGATATTTTCTTCATCGTTTTCACCCAAGCTTAGTGTGTTTCATCAGCTCCATGCCGCTTCCAGTAGAATTACTCTCTACATAACCTCAAATACGAAGTTATTTAAGTTCATTGAGTGATGTATGATTTATATCTTTCAACAAGTACAAAATATTGATTGATGGCTCCATTAAAGTAATATTATAATCGGTTGATTATTGCTTGTTTCATTGTTGACTCAAGCAAAATGTTCGATTGGCTGGGTTTATCAAGTCTTCAACTCAAATTTATTCAACTGAAAGAGATGTGAGAATAGCATGAACTAAACTATTACTAAACAATATTGAATATCTAAATAAATACTCGAGCATTGTTGAATATTTACCACATGTACCAGCTAAACTATACTTGACATGTTTCAAACTTCATTCAATCTTCAGTACTTATTTCATCCACAACAGAGAAACATCATGAATCAAAATATCCCTTGATTATAAGAATCGATTTCTTCATAACAATTATATGTTGAAATCATTCTATAACTTAGCCAACAACTAATCCATTCTGCGATCAGGCGTATTCTGCGTTAAAAATGCATGAATATCGTGACATATAACTTCATTTCAAAAAATGTTTGAGCATAGCCTAAAAAATATTACATAAAATTGTCATTTTGTTAATATTATTCAATTAAACTACTTACTTTCTATTCATTAGATGTGTACATTGTTGAAACTTGAATTGGAATTTTGCGTAAAAGCGAGTACGCATGTACATTCTGGGAAATAAGTTGGCAATACTGAATTTATTGAAATGTCAAAAAAATAGTAATTTTAATATTTAAGCATAATATTAGCTTAAAATGTATCACAAGTGATTTGCTCATGTTTGTTATAAATGTATTAATACATAAATTTGTGAAAATTTTTCTCATCCTGCAATATTCAATGAAATAACATTGAAACCTAAACGTCAAAGCTGACAGATATCATCGATGTTCAACAATTATTTGTACATGGCTACTATTTTTACGTGGAAGCGAGTGCGCATGTACATTCTTCGTTTGGGAAATAGGTTGGCAATACTGAAGTTATCGAAATGTCAAAAAAATAACAATTTTAATATTTAAGCATAATATTAGCTCAAAATGTATCACAAGTGATTTGCTCATGTTTGTAATAGATGTATTAATACATAAATTTGTGGAAATCCTCCTCATTTTGCAATATTCAATGAAATAATATCGGAACCTAAACGTCAAAGCTGACAGACGTCATCGATGTTCAACAATTATTTGTACATGCCTACTTTGTCCAGGATGAATTTTTGTCGGTTTTTGATTTTTTACACGGAACCTATGGGACTGAAAAAATTGAGAACTCCCAAAAGGCACTGCTCGTCAAGAATATCAAATTTATAAAAAAAAAATCATGTTAATCAGAGTTCTCGTTTAGGCTGTAGCCGTGGCTAACTGAAAGTGTATCTTATGCCTTTTAGTATATAAGACTAGCGCTTGGCCTGCTACGCAGGCCTAAGCCCTAGGCTTCGCAGCTCGATATGTGAACCGCCTCCGGCAAAAATTCTGTCTCTATAAGATGAATTCCAAATATATTTTTAGCCCACAAAATCCTCCTGCTCCATATTATATTTGTGCATTTTTTCCTACTCGTGATTTCACTGTTTTTTATTGACAACTCTCAATATTATTTCATGTATTCATCAATCGGATAAATTGATTTCAACTCTTCTACGAATTTCAAAGTCTAAATTCAAAACTTCACAGCGAGATAACATGTCTGGTGCATGTTTTGCATATTCTCAGTCACTGATCTACTGTTTTCAAATACAAATTAGAGTATTAGTTATTAAAACACATGTAATCCTTCTGTTTTATCTTGACGACCTACTTACATCCTTACAATTCGCTTCGCTCGTCAATTTGTATGTAATCACTATCTTTTTATCTCGTTTGCAACTCTCAATATTATCTTGAATATATATGGTTGATAATGCTGACTGAAATGATGCATGTACATCGAATATACAGAAAGATGGTTACTCCAAGTGAAACCGAGAATATCGAGAGGAAAAGTGAAATATAATTTCAATTGAAATTTTGTGTTTCCATCACTTACTCCCATTATCCTAAATATTTCTCTCAGGAGAATCATTTTGTTGATTTCTTCCATGAATTAGCGTATCTGATTTCTGAGCTCAATTGCGAGATTGATAGACCGCCTATTAAGCAGGACTATTTTCTCCGTAGTAACATTTTTTCCTTATAGATTGTATTCTAAATCACTGCTCTGAGTCTGAATTACTCAGCTCCAATTGTGCATTCAAAGAAACATGCATGTTTCACGTTCCTCCAGTAATAATTTTGGAGCTCACGCACTTTGATATACTTTTGCCTCCCAAAGACATGTTTTTTATCCATTCAGTCACTACTCTGGCACTCAAAAGCCCACGCTACATGTATTGACTCCTCATACATAGCTACAATACTCAATTTCCTCTGGAATTGTGATAATTTTTGTATTAAAATCAATTCAACATGTGTCTCAAATCCTTCTTCGATAAGAATAACATTTTCCCACCAAAATATCTAATAAAAAAAAAATCCACTTGGATATATTTCAACTATTTTCTACTCCAATTGAGGGCTCTTCAGAGTTATTATGGGGCAACGATTCAAGTATTTTAATTGGCCGATATACGAATCAATCTTACATAGGCGAAAACATCGGCTTTGGCTATCCGTCAGTTGCATCACCTCATAGCCGTTCATTAATCATGATAAATGAATTTGTGCAGTATGAAAATTCAGTTAACATATAGAAATATAATTCTATTTTATTTATTTCATCCATTGAATTTATTCAAAAGAGCATTTATTGTAAATAAATTGTGTTTATATCTCCGCCAATCAGTAGGCTTTAATCATGGTCCCATAGAAATCTTTGCACCGTTCCCAGCTAGAATAAGCCATGAAATACTCCATATTACTTTGCAATGTACGTCCACCCCAAAAAAAAGCCTAAAACTATTTCTGTTGAACGATTTTTTTCTTTTTTGAAATGTCAGAAAATTAAAACTGTTATACGCTAATGGAATGCAATCACCAGAGTATTTATCTCTTCCTCAACTACGCATTGGAACATTAGTTGAATATTAGGATACATGGATTGATAAATATTGGGGCCTAGATAATGAGATGCTGAGAACTCGAGATCCAAATTTTAGAACTTCTCACATGATTCTTGGGAATGTTGGAAGCACAAAGTTATGACAACTCCAAAATGTCCAAATAAAATTGAACATTGTTGTGTGAGAGAAATGGAATATATAGTTTTGTCTCAGTGTAAGTATGCTGGATTTGTGATTTGGAAGTTGTGGGATCGAGTCCCACCGACGTAGAAGAAGTTGGTAGAATTTCTACTGAATTATAATGTACTCTGTGGCGTACTCTCCAAGAGTAAGAACTGAGAGTATAGTACAGGACAATTTATTTTAGCATGGCTTTAGGAAATCCTCACAGTAAGGGGGCTATAAGCAGCTAATAAATTTTCTTTTTTCTGGGCTGTACTAAAATTATTTTGACTGTTATTTTAATATTAGCTTGAATTTTAAAAAAAAGTTATAGTTTAAGTATTAATTCAAATTTTAAAATTGAAATATATATAAAATAATTGCCAAATACTTTTTTCTTACATCTTAATATTATGTTCTAGGAAAAATACAGAAATTTACTTAAAAGAAAAATATTCTTAATACCACCCTTTTTCACAGGTAAACAAACTTCATGCTGTGCCGCGGTTTACCATGCTATTAGCGAAGTAAACTCATGCTAAAATAAATTGACCTGTACTATACCCGTATTTTGACGAATGGTAACAGTACTCTCAGAGAATATCAGTTTATTTCACAGATTGTCTGGTGCACTCTTACCAGATGAAAGGCGTGACTGATATTCATTTACCTATCATATTTAAAATATACCGTTTTCTGAGAGAAACTATGCTTTAATAATCTTTTTCAAATTCATCAAACGTTGATGAAATTACTTGAATTGATTCCATTTTTGGAAGAAATGATGGAAAATTTACAAGAAAAATTAAACTATGCCAACAATGAAACAGTTTTTTCGAGATATTACGTGGCTTACTCAAGAACTTCTAAGCATGCGGAATAAGTATTATTCTATTGTGACTGTAGAAAAATATTTTTTTGGTTCTTTCACCTGATTTATCAGAAAAGTACTCTATATTTCTCCCAAAGTTATACAAAGTGGAAAAATATTCTCTAATAATATTGACTTCTCAATTCATTATCTTCCAATTTATGATATCACAAATAAATGTAAGACAAATAGACTTTTTTGGTTTTAATTCTGTATATTTAATTTTATTTTTGACGTTTCGACTTTCTAACCAAAAATTTTCATCAGAAAAAATGATACAAAAATAAACAAGGCAAGAAGGTATCTAGGTATCAGATACTTTCTTGCCTTGTTTATTTTTGTATCATTTTTTCTGATGAAGATTTTCTGTTAGAAAGTCGAAACGTCAAAAATAAAATTAAATATACAGAATTAAAACCAAAAAAGTCTATTTATTATGATATAACTCTGAAAATATGTATAGATCATTAAATGTAAGACATTTTCACGGAATAAATCATATTGAGTGTAAGCACACTATTTCTTTCAAAACAACGCTGCTAGGGCTTTTACTCCATCAAATACAGCAACTTTCAGTATTTATTCTCAACCAATGTTTTCTTGATTAGAACTAAAAATTATCACAAATTTGAATTGACATCAATTCTTTCATAATCACCCTAAATAATACACTAATTGTCCAATATTCCAGTTAAAAACAGTCCAAGAGCTCTTATGGGACAACGATTCAATCTACCATGCTGGTAAAAATACAGACACGATTCACTCCCAGTAAATATACATAATTTGGACCACACTCTCTAAAAATTGGATTAAGTCATAAGAGCAATAGTTATATACATATACCATTCAAAAAAATCCAATTTGAATTTTCCGTCTGCATACATTTGATAAAAATATTTCATGCACGACTAACAGTTGATGTTCGCCAAGTACGATTCTGTGCTGATGTAAAATTGGTTCGCATTTCTGCCTATCAGAGATCTCTAATCGGAGTCCTATAAGAGCCTTGAGCAGGACTCAACTGAAATAGACTGTATTTTGATGAGAGCAACATTATTCTAATAGTCATTTTGATCAAGAACTGTCCAACGATTGTTATGGGACTACGATTCAAGCGTTCTGATTGACTTATATTTGAACTAATTCCACAATAGCACAATAATAGCACTTAGTTTGTCAGTTGCTCATTAATTATCATGAACAAATTGGTTCAAAGATTGAAATTTGTATCCATTCAGGTAATAAGTGAGTATACTCCTTGCTTTTATTTCTTGGATTCAATCACAGCAGAGTTGTTGTGAACTTTGGATTCATTGTGAGTGAATCATGTTCGCGGCTCAGTCATTCAGAAGACTTGAATCTTAATGCCGTGGGAGCTCTTGGACTGTTCTTGAAACACATGAACTATAGGCGAAAGTGCTATTGATAACTTCTAACAATTATTCATTGGACTTGATACTTTTTCTGCAACGTACTATTTTATACATTGTAACCTATTATACAAAATGATACAATCTTTTAGAATCTATTATTGTCTCATTTTCAATTTGAAACAGTTTTTCTGCCATGGCATTCTGGTATCTGTGAATATATAAAATTTTTTCCTTCTAATAACGATGTTTTTGCAATTTTTGGCCTTTTTATCCAAGCTGAAATGAAATATTTCTTGAAGAAAGTCAATCCAATATTTGTAAATTTAATTCATCAAAAAGTGACATTGAATACTTTTCTTGACAACGTTAATGATCATGGAATCCTGCAGCAGCTGCTTCTCTCACCGCAAGTTCATAATTTCTGCTTCAGGATCTCTACCGCGGGGGAACAATTCCTCAAGAATCACGTAAACAAAACATAAGTCATCCTTAACACAATAATCATTGTATAAGCTATAAAATGTATCACAGAAAAAAATGAAAATGGGAAATAACTTACGCTCAAATACATCAACAAAACTTTCATTCACATGGAAAAGTTCAATAAAATTAGCTCCCGATAATCTCACTTCTAGACTACGTATACCTCTGCAGCAGTCGATTTGCAATGGACGACTGACGCATCCGCACAAACAGTCCAGAAGCATAGGCCTTCAAAATGACTGAATCTTTGAGTCTTATAATCAGTACCCTGATCTTAAATTCTGATTCACAATGATTCTATTTCAATATTTTGATGTATATCTAGTCTACATCTATATTGGAATGGAGATGAACTATCCCAAGGAACAATTATGACCAAATATGACGTCGATACGACGTTACATTTTTAGTCATAATCGCGTCAGCAAGACGTCAATGCGTGGAGCTATATAACGTCATATCATGACGTAAGTTTGACGTCATATTATGACGTAAGTTTGACGTCGTATTATGACCTAAGTTTGACGTCAAATTATGACCTTAGTCTGACGTCACATTATGACCTAATTTTGACGTTATATTATGACTTGAATTCAACATCACTTTATGATCTTAATCATCACCTAAAAGTTCCTCAAGAAGTAAATAATAATAAAATAAGTAATATAGAACATCATAATGTCATATGGTAACATTATTACGTTGCATATCACCTGTTTGAATACTATTTATTCAAGGAACTCTTAGATACTTAGTGAATAATGAAACATCATTGTATTTTCAATTGATTTATTCAAAATACAAATATATTACAGGTAATAAAGAACTATCAAGTGAAAAAAAATTATATGTATCAAAACCTAAGAAAAAATTAAATACCATGACAAGAAAAAAACTGATCGTCAAGCATCTGTGAATTCTGGACCAATTTCTGTATACCTTCGGGCTATTTATTCAAATGTTGTGACCATGACGATAGTGTCAATAGCCGGCACTGCAGCAATTGAGTCAAAATTTGAAAAATGCACCATTATATACAGTCATCCTGGAAATCAATTTCATATGATTTTCAGTAATTCAAGATTCAACACTATTATTCAGATCCTATCAATCATCAGCTTTGTAGCTAGAAAAATTTTCAATAACAGTTATGAAATTCGGAAATATCTTTTATGATACATTTGTTTCCAGATTTTAAAATTCTTTTAAATCGATAGCAAATTATTCAATGTGTTGGATATACGATGAGTCACCTTTTTCTAATTTTAATATCGATACCCACCTTCCAATAACTTTAACAAAATTCTTGAGTGGAGCAATATCATGTAAACAAACAAATGAACCTCCCTGAACTGAACTACAAAAGAAAGACGATTGGTTTGGTGATAGCTTGATATTTCAATAGTCCGAATCTTACCAAAGATTTCCGAACTGTTGTAGAAGATGCGGGAGGCCTCCGAGCAAAAAGTCAAATATGTTACCCTTTGAATGCTTGTAACCCAAATAAATAGAGAATGAGGCTCTTCACTTTTATTAATAGACTGCTTAGAGAGATTTAAAGGAATAAATAAGATTTTATTTACACTGGAATATAAAAGCCGAACACACCTAATTTATATTTTATAACTTAACTCGTTCATAATTCCCATAATTGAACACTGATCTCCATATAATAATTTATAACTTCATATCTAGATAACCGATACTCATAATGTCGAATTTAAGTCATAAAATGAATGCTGGGATAAAAATGTTACATACGTCACAACATGACGTCGACCTCACGTCATAAAGTGACGTTGAGCTGAAAAATGAGACTCAATTGGTGGAAACGTAAGCGCAAAGTACACTGATTGAAAAAATATATTTAAAGAATCATTATATAGAGCATAAGTATGATTTCTCAAAACGCTGAAACATAACGTCAAATTTTGACGTCTGTTCAACATTTTATGACGTCAAGAAATGACGTCAATTTATGACCACAATTTGACTTGAAATATGACGTCGATTCAACGTCTTATGACGTCGAAATATGACCGTCAGCTTATGACTTCATTATGACCAAAATCTGACGTCACATTCTGGTCGAGGGTCAGTCATTGTTACTTGGGATTATTCTGGCTTCATTCAGTCAATCAACAATAGATTATTGTCAGTCAAAAAACATATTCCAAATCCACCATCTTATCATATTTGTAGTGTGTGTATACAAAGATATATGTTTATGTACAAATTGAGGCGAATAATATTTGAAAAGCCATAAATAGTCGGATAGAATTAGCATATCTTGGAAAAAAGATAACATATCCCATTTGACATTTTTTGCCATTTTTTCGAAAATTCATAACTTGTATTGTATTTAATATCTAGACTTCAAATTTTGACAAAATGTGAGTAAAGAATGATTCTAACACATGCATCAAATTTTCAGAAGATCGACTGTGAACTTTTGAAGATATGTTGGAGAAACTAAAAGAAGGCTCCTCCGAAAAACGGCCATTGAGAAGTTGTTAGATAACGTACACTAATTTTACAAAAAGCTTTCATTTTTTAAAGAAATACTCTACAATGTACCCGAATGGCGTTCTCTTTGAGCAAGTGAAAGTATGAAAAAAAATCGAATGCAAAAAACCGCACTTCTGCGATAACGATTTTTGGAGTATCAACAATTACAGAGAAGGCTTCATGAGTCGTTATTGTGGTATTGTTTATTGACCATTCAAACAACATTCTCAATAGTCAGAATGTATGTAGTCGGTCCACGCGAATTGGAGATGGCCCCCCGAGCGTAGCGGCATTCTACCACTTGCCACCGGTCAGAGCGCAAAAATACGATTTCTTGAGCAATGCTTCTATCGCAACGTTATGATTCTTCACATGAGCAGTAGAATGACGGAGACTGACTGATTTTTGAACGACACTGATTCTTCCCTCACGAAACAGCCTTGATTGCTGCTGCTGCTCTCCAACTCTCTTCTCTCTCTTGCCTCTATCCGAACGGCCTCTAATATTGCTGCTTGATGTCGTTCCCCTCTCTCCACCTCTCACCTGAGCGGCCAATACAACAAGTGAATGACGCATGGCAATAATACTGCCCTTTCGTAATTCATCGTAACATATTATACCAATCTTTAATCTAGTTCTTATTTTCACATGATTTTTTGTTGGAGAAGGCTTCATATACACTTATTTGACTTCCAATTATATGATAAATATAAGTAGTACATTGCTCTTCACAAAAAACTACGGAAACTATTCCTTGTATAGGTGAAATGCGATTTTTGCAATCGATCTTTCCTATACTCACACTTGCTCAAAAGAGACGCCATCTAGTCACTTTGTGGAGTAACTCTTGACAAAGGAAATGCAATCTGTGAAATTGATCTTTGCTGGCAACATTTCTCAAAAAGTTCACAATCGATCTTCTGAAAAATTTGATGCGTATTTTAAAATCTACTCTAACCACATTCTGTCAGAATTTTGAGTCCCAATAACACATACAATGCAAGTTATGAATTTCCGAAAAAATGACAAAAAAATAACGATTTTTTGCAGTTAATCCAAAAGCAGCTGGACTGATCCAAATTCAAAGGGACTTACTTGATTCGTCTTTCTATTGCGTACTTTTTCTAGCAGAACACTATTTTTTGTCAGATGCGTAGTTTTTTAGCAGAACGCAAAAAACCGTTTTTGCAGTTTTTTACTTTCTTTTGACAGCCTTTCTGACATTGTAGCCGCGTACAAATAGAATATGTTATTTGTCACGATATGAACTAACAAATACAAAAAAATATTTCAAATTATCAATCTTCTTGATTCAAGCATGTATTTGCGCTAATTCTGCCAAGCTAAAATCTCATTTTCATTTAACAGAATGACAGACCTATATATAAATTGATGAGATAAATCTGTTTTTGAGATCTAGTTCGTATATGTCTATCACTGCGGGGGGTCGTATCTAATAGTTATAGAAATTTGATTCTAAAATCTGCCACTACGGACAGTGATGCGCGTGCTAACTTCTAGTTTCTGATTTTATAGTCCTTGCAGTATATTTATCAATGTCCGTATCAAAAACTAATCCATCCATTTAACACGTAGATAGAGCACTCTTCCAATGTTCAAATGGAATAAAACGTACAATATTATTATTTAGGATTCCTACAAGAAGAGTATCTTTTGGAAATATATTTGTCCGAGTACATATTTCTCAGTTCGTTTCCTACAACAATTAACTCTTGATACCAACAATCACACTCTAGTACCTAGTGCTCATGGAAAGAATGAAAATTAGAGCCTAGAATATTAGATGACAGAAATTAGATGTCATAACTTAATATGACTCAGTTTTTTGATACAGACTGATGATTCTCACAAATTTTGATTATTGTAAACTCTTATTTGTTCATTCGTTGGAATTTTCAAAGTGTTAGCTTCATTGATAGCAAAAGGATATTATAGTCAGCTCTTGATTGCTTGTTCTATTGTTGTATTTGGACGGAATGTTCGATTGGCTGGGTTCATCAAGATCCAAATTCAAATTTATTCAACTAAAAGAAGTGTGAGATCAGTATAAACCAAACTATCAATGAACAATATTGAAAATAAGAATAGATACTCGTGTATTGTTGACTTTGTACCACATGTATCCACCAAACTGTAATTGACATGTTTCAAATTCCATTCAATCTTCAATACTTATTCCATCCACAACAGAGAAACATCGTGAATTGGAATATCGTATCCAGAAAATAGTATAATTAAATGATGGATCTTCGAATGACAGATAATCGGTATCAGTAATTGAAATTCACATCACTTGAGCAAGCGTTTTAAGTCTCATTGATTATTCTTTAGTGCCTACGAACAGTTAGGTTTCTTCCAACAATATCATTACAAATGAATTACTGAGAGTACCACTTCTTCAATCTCTTGAATTTATTGTATGCACGTTTCCTACAATATTTGTGAATGTGAAATAAATTGTCCAGTGTATTAATAACTACATGCCCATATTTCACTATTCTTCAAGATTTGATCCAAGAATTTATCCAATTCTCCGGTACGAAATACAAATTTAGTTTAATAATTATGAAATCATACCCATGAATAACCTTATTGTGTTCCGTCTTTGATAATTCACTAAATTCATCAAGTGAAAATTTTATTTATCCGAAATGATTCTCAAAATTTATGTATACGCTTTCAACAATATCTTAAAATGTCAAAAAGTTGAAATGTCATTTCAACAATTGAATATTAACATCAAGTCGCAATGATCAGAGCAGGACCAGCCACATTGGAACGATATTAAATGCTACAAACCCCGCAGCTTGTGATATCCACGCATGAACGCCTGATAGAATGTAAAAAAAAAATGTCTTAATCGAGTAGGGACCATAAAAGTATTTTTCCGAATCAAGGTAGGGCCTCTAGATAGAATTTGCTACAGAACGCAGGCTGACTTAATCCGGCACTGTCGCAGAAGCCACGTTTACATTAGAGCGAAACAACTAATAAATGTTGAATATATAAATTATTAAAAAAAACTTTTCAGTGAATAAAATGCATCAGATGACATTTGCTCATGACTATTATGTACTAAACTATCATTTAAACTCATGTAGACTCAGTAGATTTTATGAAATCTATAGAAATATTTTTCAGTTTGACATGTCAAAGTGACGTTTTCGAGATACAGTAAAAAGCATGAATCACAGTAGAGCGATAAAATTCATAAAAGTTGTACTTATAAATTATTCAAAATACCTTTTTAACAATTTAATTGTATCACAGGACATTTGCTCATGCATATTAAACATTAAACTAATGTTAAAATTGACGTAAAAATAACAGAAATAATAAAATTTATAAAAATGTTTTCGAAATTGAAATGTCAAAATGACGTGTGATTTTGTATACCCCTGTTGAATAGATGAATAAAAGATAGGGGCACGCTGATCAACGCAAATTTCCGCCGTTTTTAATTTTTCCTGCAAACACTATAAGCACCAAAAATATGAGACCTCCGGAAGGCACTAGTCCTAATGGGGATGTATAAAATAAAAAAAATTTCAGAAAAAACCATCAATAAATACAGGCTGTAGAGGTGGACAAAAAAGTGATGAATCTATACATAGAGTGGTACACTAGACGATTAGTATATAGTAACTAGCGTTTCGACCTGCTTCGCAGGTCTAAGCGCTAGGCTTCGCAGCTCCATAAGTGAACCGCCTCCGGCAAAAATAATTTCTTGATAAGATTAGTTCTGATTATAATTAGCCTACAGAGTCCTTCTGCTCCATATTATATTTCTGCATTCTCTCTTATTCGTGATTCCACTGTTTTTTATAGACAAACCCCAATGTTTTTTATGTATTTATCTGGAGAGAAATTATTGATTTCAACTCCCTCACAAACTACAGAGACACTAGGCGTCGCAGCTCCATATATGTACCGCCTCTCTGACAAGAATTCTTCTTTTACATAATCAATCTTGAATGTGAATTGAGCTCATATAATTCCTCTGATTCATATTATATTTCTTCACTTTTCTCTGCCCGTGATTGAATTGATTGACAGTTTCCAATGATATCTAGGTAAAATTCCTTGAGGAAATCATTGATTTCATTCTCTTTGAGGATTAGCGACGAGATGGCGAAATTGTTCCTCTAGTAGAACCATCTCTTCAATCGGACCTAAGATTATTATTATAAGTAGATATATAATCATCAAATACAATATATTACATCTTGAGGAACTAATAATAGCTAAATACTCCAATAAGAGTCAACCTCTTACCAATGGTAGTGAGATGCTAGTGCCAAGACCTGTATATAAGACCGCGATGCGTGAATTAACATGCTCTATTTTTGCATGGAAAACTTCAAAAGTTTTACAAATTGCCAATACCACTGTGAAAATACTTTACTCTATGTATTAAATTTGCAACAATGTAAGAGTTGGCGAACATCACCTTTTTTTTGTACATTCATGTTGTTCCTTCTAATTTGCAACATGTTCTGTCGAACTCATCCTCAACACTACCATCGTCAAACCCAGGCATGCGGCGTTCAAATATGAGTATAAAAAATTCTTATTCTGCATTGATAATGATTATTTCCATACTTTGAAAAAATTCATGGAACTTCATAATAAATAAAATTAAACCGCTAATAATTTTGGGAAATGTTCCAGGTGAATATTGTGCCAATTCATTTGGAGATCAATCTAAGTTATTTTATATCTTTTGATAAATACCACCGTTGATAAAATAAACGCAAAAAACTCAAATATTCGATCAATGAAGTTATGGTACCGCAGATTGCAAGTACCTTATCTATGAATATTAACCTATTTTTTGGATGAAAAACTTGAATATGAAATTTCAGTCACAGATTTCTAGGCGTTCTAAAGTAATCGTGTTTTGAGACGTAGACAAACACAACGACTGACTTTCTTTTGAATTATGTTTTTGGGTTCAGTAGAGTCTAAAACGTGAAGATTCATTGGAAGCGACAACTGTCCTCATGTTTTTTGTGAATGCGTCTCAGTGGTTGATTTCAATTTTTATTTCGAATGGAGTTGCATACCAATAGCGGAAAAATTGATGATTGGAAACTTAGATCTGTGACTTCAAATTTCAAATATTCAGGAAAGCTATGCAGAGCAAGTATTTAATATGTTACATTCAATAATATTCGAGTATGTTACCTATTGTATTCATAATTCAATTTGAAATATACGTTTGCTCCAATCACTGAAAATTTGCAAGATGATAGACATAAACCGAAGAACACAAGCTCCACTCTTTCAGAGCCCCTTAAAAAAACACGTTTCTGCAACAGATCTATCTTCCTAGATGATTACAAATTATTGAGTTGCCAAATGAATTTTTGAGAACAAAATAAATTTAATGAAGATCAATCAGGCACATCTTTGGCAGAATTCAGTTGAAGAGTACCTGATTGCGTTCAAGAAATTTTATGTGATTGCTGACAACTTCCACTTCAAGTTGCTAGAAATAAGAGATTGAAATTATTGTAAATTGACGATGATGGACTCAAATTTCATGCTATACTTTGTTTCCAACAATTGGTTACTTCATCTTGATAACAATAATATTATATCTCTTGATAACAAAAATAAATTTCCTAATTACATGAATGGATTCTCTTATAGCAATTATATGGTAATTTCATCTTGAAGTTCATTCAATAACTACATGACTCTACGATCTCTTGTTTGATAAAAGTTTTATAGTGTGAAATATGCATGTTCCCTATTTTGTATTCAAAATGCAATATTATTGTCTCATATTACTCTTATCCTAGTAATTTCTAAGCATAACCTGGAGAAGATCACAGAAATTTGTCATTTCATTATTATCATTTGATTAAACTACCTACTTTCTCTTCTATGAGATGTGTACATTGTTATGAATTGAAATTGGAAATGTGCGCAAAAGCGTACCTATAAATAGTATAATTAAATGATGGATCTTCGGATGATGGATGAATCAGCAGGATTAGTATATTAAATTCATATATCTTGAGCCAACGTTTCAAATCCAAACTAAAATTTCACTGACATACGCAGTAATTAGATACCAAGTAAGCTGACTGAACCTCTTCACAATTTCAGCGCTAATATTGAATTTATTATGAGCATGTTCTCTACAATATTTGTAAATGTGGTATAAATTGTCTAGTGCATTCATAAATACTTAGTGATGTTCAATTTTCCTTCAAAACTGTTCTTAAGGATTTATACAATCCTACGGTACAAAATAAAAATTTAGTTGAGTAATTAAACAGAATTTAGCATAGCATAGCATATATTTTCTCCTAATTACTTTGAATAATACACTTTTTATTCGACATGCCAGTTAAAAACGGTCCGAAAGCTTGAATGGGACCAATATCTCAGCCTCCAGATTGACCGGGATACCGAGTCGATTTACTCTCAATAAATATACATGATTTGAGACACTGTTTCTAAAAATTATATCAAGTTATAAGAGCAACAAATATATACATCAACTACCTGAACAGATCTAATTTGAATCTTCTGACTGCATGAATTCAGTTATGATGTTATTGATGTTTGATGCACGACTAACAGTAGATGGAACTGTCTGATAGCAAAGTACAATTTTGTGCTATTGTAAAACTGGTTCAGAATACTCAAATCGAAGTAGCACATTTTTAGCTGAAATAGATCATAATTTGAATAAAATACTAATAATTCTATAATACATTTCGATTAAGAACGGTCCAAAGATTCTTATAGGACTATGATTCTAGCCTTCCGATTGACCATGATGCGAACCAGTTTCACATAAGCACAGTAACACTTGGCTATGTGTCAGTTGCATCATTTATCAGTTGCTCATCAATTATCATGAACAGATTATTTTGAAGATTCAAATTTGCTTCCATTCGGTTAATATGTGACTGTATTTGTTGCTTTTATTTCTCGACTTCATTCCTAGCAAACTTGTTGTGAAACCTATATTCATTGTGAGTGGATCATATTCGCATTTCAGTCTATTGAAAGACTCAAATCGTAATGCCGTAAGAGCCCTTGGACCATTCTTGACATAAATGAACCATAGACAAAGATACTTTTGATCACTTCCAACAATTATCCATTGAACTTGATACTTTTCCTGCAATATACTACTTCATACATTGTTATCTATTATACAGATTGATACAATATTTTAGAATCTGCTGTCTCATTATAAATTTAAAATATTTTCTTGTCACGACATTCTAATTTTTCGTGAACAAATAAAATTTCATTTTCTCACATCGCTAAAACAATAAGTATTGTAAAAGCTGTAGAATATTTGTAGAGAAAAATACGAATACAAATTACGGCTCACTTTTGTGCTAGGAATCTAGTGACGTGCGCACGCACGTACCTTGTACATGTATTGCTATAGTCAGTGGCCTTCAAACAAAGAACATTCCACCTAAATACGTACAAGTGTGTGGCTCGCTGATAATAATGAATTTTTTTCAATACTAGTTGGCTCATAAAGCTTGGTTTAGGTTTTATTCTGGCTGTTTTTTTTTTTGAACTGAAAAAACACTAATTTACTGTTTTCCAATACTACTTGACCTCAAAAAGCTCGGTTTAGGTTAGGTTCTGTATTTTTTGAACTAAAAAACACTGATTTACTGTTCTCCAATACTAATTGGCCTGGAAAGCTCGTTTTAGGTTATGTTGAAGTTGCTTTTTCTTGAATGTAAAATACTAGTCCCCACCGTTCTAGTGCCACTGGAAAATTTCTTCGAATCTCTGTGGCGCCATCTCTTTTCACTTTTATAACTACCACTAGGTTCCTATTGTAAAAATCTACCCAAATTACTTATGGTCCAATGGAAGACTCTATTCGCATACGAAAGTTTAATAGAATAACATCACTTCTAGATATCAAATTAGTTTGCAGCAACCGATTAATAATTGACAACTGACGCATGCGCACAAACGGTTTAGAAGTGTATGCGTTCGTTCCGTTTGTATCTCAAAATTTGAGAAAGAATGAATACTGACAAATGATACTTTCATCATCGTTTTCACCCAAGCTTATCGTGTTTTATCAGCTCAATGCAGCTTTTAGGAGAAATATAGAAATACTACAAATACGAAATTTATAGAACTATTTATACTTCAATATGAATTTGTGTCATCATATTAGGCGTGTTTCTTCAGGCAATCAATGTGATCTAAGTGACAATGATTAAGTGATTCATGTTTCTTTGGTCGTTATTTGTTATCCCCACTTCTTCACTTTGTGATCACAAAATGACAATCCCCTTACCCTTTTGAATCGGATTTTTTGCATGTTCACGATGATTGCGATAATTTGAAAAATGGCGGATAGAACAGAACAAGAAAATCGTTGGTAAAACAATAAGTGCACATTCCGCATCTTATATGATGGAATAAATATACGAATAATCATACAATAATAGATAGTGCATGAGAAACAAACAATTTGATGAATTATAATAAAAATCAAAACGGAAAAATTCTGATATTTTAACCAATCAAAAGAAAAAAAATCGTCGAAAATCATAGCTACAAAATATATTTTTTAAAACGAATATATAAATATTTTCAAATCAAAATATTCAATTTGGTATTCTCACTATAGGATCGCTGCAATAAATGATCCATGATTCGTAATTCGTTGTTTTCTTGTTTCAAAAAATAATCATGATTCATATACAGCGAATATGATCCTGAGATGCACAGTATGATTGTCGAAGAAACACGCCTATTGTAACATGATCCATTTGATGATTCATAGATTATTGTACAAAATATTAAGGTACAATTAGTTCCTCAAGAAATATTTGATTTATATTTTTAAACAAATAAAAAATTCAGATTGATGGCCCCATTGTCGTAATCTAATGTCATTACTCTATTTGATCCATTGTTAGGTTATGGCCTGATGGTTTTCACCAATTTTGATCAATGTAAACTCCTATTCGTTGATGCAATTGAATTTTCAATGTATTGGCTTCATTGATTGAAAGGGATTTTATAATCTGCTGATGATTGCATGTTTCATTGTTGTACCTCAACAAAATGTACGATTGGATTGGTTGGTCCTTGCAATATATGTGTTAATGTCTGATTCATACATTTAAAACGTGGAAAGAGCACCTCACTAATATTTTAATGGAATATTATGTACAAAATTATCATTAAGAACTCCTCCAAGTTGAGTATCTTTTGGATACATATCTTCTGTAGTCCATATAGGCTACGTTTGTTGTGTATAACCTGTGTACAACAATGAACTCTTGAATTCAACAATGCCATTCAAGTCTCTAGTGCATACATCAGATTTATCTACTACGCATTGAATCATTAGCTCATGAATAAACATTAGAGCCTAGGCTATTAGATGTCAGAAACTTCAGATCGAAATTTTAGAACTACTGGGATTTGCTACTCTTTTCAATGAACTTGATATAGCCAAGGATCTTCCAACGGTATATAGCAGTATGATATAATTGTCTTTATATCAAACTTTGAATGAATATTTGCAGTATATGTACATCGATCGAATTTTTGGGATCGAAAGCAGAATCATCAAGTGATTATCTCTTATCATTTTCCATTTCATTCACCCAGTGAATAGGAACATCCATAATAAATATCAAATTGGTCACTTTTTTATACTATACAGAATATATACGTTTAATCTATTCGAGTATTATTTTATTATTTGAATCGTCCACACCCAAGCTTATCGTGTTTCATCAGCTCAATGCAGTTTTCAGGAGAATTATTTTCCACATAACTTCAAATAAAAAGTTGATGAGAATATTAATTTTTTTATTGCAGAATATTTATCACATGTACCAAACTATAGTTACTTGAGATAATCCAAGTGGCATTTAATCTTCAGTACTTATTCTACAAGAAATCAATATTGTAAATCAGGATATAAATCGTATCTAGAAAACAGTATATTCAAATGATGGATCGTCGGAAAATGGATGAATTAGTATTTGTGAATTGAATTCATATCACTCAAGTAGACGTTTCAAATCTTATTAATTCTTCTCCAGTACCTACAAATAATTAAATTTGCTTCAATAATATCACCACAAAACTATAATTTTGTGATTAGATAGGTACCAAGTAGACTGACTGAACTTCTATTCAACCTGCAGCGCTAATTATGAATCTATTGTATGCATGTTTCTTAAATATTCTTAAATATAAGATAAATTGTCTAGTGTATTCATGAATACATGCTTATGGTCCATTCATCTCGAATACTTTTCTTGATGATTTATTCGACTCTACGATATAAAATACGGAGTTAGTTGGATAATTATGAATACATACTAATGAATAACCTCATTCCGTTGATGATTCTGAATGGATATATTTGATTTGAGAAATATCTAAAAAAATTTATCGCGAAAGCCAGAATACTTTTTATAAATAAGGCTGGGCAACAACGATCATTACCACTATTACCAGTTCAATAATATGAAAGAGTAATTGATGGTGTGTTCATACAATAACGACGATGATTGAAATGTTATGCTCGTCCTCATGGTGGTAATAAAGCAGAACTTATTGATACGCTAGGATGACAATTATTTTCATATTAGGTTCAAATTATTCAATACAATATTAATTCTGAATACAGAAGGTAATAATCAAGATCACATTTAACACATTCTGGACATAATTTCAGATACTTTTGCTTCGTTGATTTGATAAATTTTCGACGAAATTCAAGACAAGGCTTTGGGAAGCGAATCAAATAATATTAATTGTCCAAAAATCACTTACTACGCATATCGCTGTGACATATTCCATAACAACAGCGCTATTTTGCCTTTTTGTGAACTGATAACAATATATATTTTTATTAAAAAGCTTGTATTATCATTTTACTGTGAATATATATCAAAATTGTAATAAATATTAGTTTCTTAAAATCTCACATTGAAAACATAGTATTAACGGCTTGTCTACGTATCAAGTGCCCAAGAAACATGGCGGATGTCCAGGCATGCGCACAGAAAAATTCCAATCATGAGAAGAGCTATTGTTGGCATCTTATATAAAAGTAAGTTTCTTGATTGAAAGAATTGATTTCCTGATAACAATTGGAATCATAATCATCGAGCATTCTGCTATAGCAGCTTCCAATAAATCCTTGAGCATAACCTAGAAGATATCACATAAAGTTACACTTGAATTACAAAAATGAGTTTCTTAATTACTAGAATCGGTTTCCTTATAACAATTACATGTTGAAATCATCTTGGAACTTATGCGATCGCTTGCTCGGAAGGATTTATATTGTACGAGATATGCCTGTTCTCTATTTTGTGTTGAAAATGCATAGTATTGTGACATTAAACTTTATTCCAAAAGAAGTTTGAGTATAGCCTAAAAAATATTACATAAGATTGTCATTTTGTTAATATTATTCAATTAAACTACTTACTTTCTATTTATGAGAAGTGTACATTGATGTGAACTGTCATTGACTGCAAATGCGAGTACGCATGTGCAGTTTCTGCTTGAGGATTAAGTTGGCAACACTGACGTTTTATTAAATGTCAAAAAATTCATTTCAATTAAAATAAGCTTTATAGAAGCTTCGAATACATCACAAATTATCCA
Organism: Dromius quadrimaculatus; assembly: GCA_963989225.1. Classification (NCBI taxonomy): domain Eukaryota; kingdom Metazoa; phylum Arthropoda; class Insecta; order Coleoptera; family Carabidae; genus Dromius; species Dromius quadrimaculatus. Next base: position 42,188,538 of record OZ022330.1, read on the forward strand.
TTTGAATGTTTTATCTATATTATAATACATAATATCTATATTAAATAGTGATGTTGTAATATTCTGAGAAATATTTAAAATACCTGTATGTCAAACTTGACAGAAGCGACCCGATATTCATTAATTTTTTGTCAGAGATAACTTGAGAATATTTCGACGGCCGGTGAACTGTCATTTTTGACAATTGTAATCGATGGTTTTGGCCTTCTCCTGTGATTACTATACATGTGATGGTATTCAAATATATGAAAGGCACTAGTCCTCATTAAGATGTATTGAATAGAGAAGAAATGAACAAAATTAAATATACCGTTTAAGCTGTAGCGATGGATAAAATTTTTTTTGGGAACATACAACTGACAGTTGTAATTGCAAAAATTTAAGCGGATTAGTATATAGGACTAGCGCTTGGCCTGCTACGCAGGCCTAAGCCCTAGGCTTCGCAGCTCGATATGTGAACCGCCTCCGGCAAAAATTCTGTCTTTATAAGATAAATTCAAAATATATTTTTAGCCCACAAAATCCTCCTGCTCCCTATTATATTTGTGCATCTCTCCCTACTCGTGATTTCACTATTTCTCATTGACAATTCTCAATATTATTTCATGTATTCATCAATCGGATAAATTGATTCCAATTCTTCTACGAATTACAGAGTCTGAATTTGGAACGTCACAGGAAGATAACAGGATTTCCAATCAAGCCTTTCCTAGGTCATTTTCAAAGTTTTGTAGTGAAATAACGGAATTTTCTATCAAGCAAGGCTACCTCCTTGAGAGAATTCCTTTTTTTGTGGAATGTTCTCTTTACTCCCAGTAATAATTTCACAGCTCACGCACTTTACTTGACTTATGTGTTCGCGAAACATAAGTCTTATCCATTTAATCATCACTCTGAAACTCACAAACATCACATTTCTCTACTCTTTAGCTAAAACTACTATATTTATAAGAATCATAATGTTTCTTGACTGTAGGAAAAAGTGACAAATGCAAAAAAAGCTCTGGTTTCAGCCATAAAATTTTTTTATTGATCAATCCACATCTATCAGATTCGGTTCCACTCAAGCCACCTTCGGGAGTTGGATGAAAACAATTCAGACAGAAAAATACATCGCTTACGGATTGTTGAATTATTCATGAGAAAAAATTATCAATAAAATAGTGAGAAATGACGTACAGCAATTAAAATATGTTCAAAAAGCATATAATTACGGTAATTGAGTTGAATCTTGGAATGAGTTGAATGAAACTTCGTGTTTTCTAATCAATAGTTACAAGAATAATAGTTCTTCTACTTTTTATCATCAATGAGAAAACACGTCCACATTTGTAACTTAATTCTTACTCATGAGTTTCGAATTAGCTGCAATAATTATATGCTATTTTCGCATATTTCAATTGCTGTATGTTATTTCTTTGTATTCCATTCACCTATTCTTTTTTTCTCATATATTATTCAACAATATATCGGTGATGTATTTTTCTGCCTAAATTGTATTCATATAACTTCTGAAGAGGGCTCAAGTGCAGCCAAAGAAATTTGTCTTCATTTATTATAATATCCATGTTCCTGTGAAATTGAGATATTACTTGTTTCAAAGCAATGCAGCATGTTTCTGGAGTTTTTCTGTGATTACTATGAATTCGGCAGGTTGAATTTCTAATCATTTTCATACAGAATTAATTTTCAATAAAACATATGTAAAGATTTTTTTAAATTTTCTAATTCTAGTCAATTCTTTCCGGAAGCATAGATACTGTCAACTGATTGGGAGGTTTGTATTCGATAGATAGAAGATAATGCTCCATTCATCCATTCAGTCATAAGTGTATCTGATTACACATATGTTCAGCAAGAACCACGTGAAGGTAGAAGCATATTTCTTGCCGGAAGAGGATGGGAGTCAAAGGATTTTTAGGTGGAGGAGACATAGAGACAAATTCAGTAATCTTACTATGTGATTAATCTTTCTCATATATATTTTAACTGTTCTTCTATATTCATCGTTCTTTTATACAATGAATTCTAGAGACATAAGGTTCAGTTTTCGAGGGCGAGACCTCGCACCGTTCCAAAATGTCCTAGGATATGACGATATTCCTCGTAGTATTTTCAAAATAGTGACTCTAATTAGACGTAATCTTCCCAAAATATTTTGATGTTCCAAACTTTGAGACCGTAAATATATTTGCTGCATACTATGAAAGATCCATTCGATCATGCTAACGTGATAACTAATAAGAACATAAAAAGGGATAAGAAGCACATTTTTTACTTAGTCTGAATTCAAAAGTTGTTATTTTCCTTGTTATGATAAAAAGAGAAATTGAAATTCATGGCACGTTTTAATATTTTTGATTCGTATTATTCACGTTATAATTTAGTATGTAAGCTATGATATACTCAAAATTATTTGAATGAGAATCGCCTATTGAAACAATTCTGAGAAATGTCAAATTTATCCTCTATATGAGCTATGTGGATTATCATTATCTTCTTATTAACATGTATAAGCTATATTATATTGATCTATGCATTACTGTGAAGTAGGCAAGAACAGTTTCAAAAGTAAAGACGTACATATTCAACTTTGCTTTAGTCATGATGGACATTTGCATTTGGTTTTGTTTTGCACGATAAACTCTATCCCCTGTTCTATTTTATTTCACAATTTATAAGGAAACAACAATTAATAATTTTAATCGTGATCCACATTGCCCAATTGAGTTTTTTGAGCTAATTTGACTTCTTTTATTAAAGATGAAGAAATGGAATGGAAATATTTGTGCATTATAATTTTTATTTTTTCTTTGATGAAAAGATATGATCTAAATGGAGTTTTCGAAAGAAAATATACGTCATCAAACTATTTGTCTCAATACTTATATGAAGAGTTGATAGAATAATATTTGTGTGTGATGAGAATTAAAACGATTCTTCATTCATTTTTATTACTTCTATAATATAATATGATTGAAATGAACTTATTCAGTGGATATATCGATTCGGTATGAATAATAGAAAAAAAAAATAGTAACGTAAATGAAAACTGATGAAAATGTGAGATTTTTCCTTGTTATACCTGTATGATGAATTCTGTTCTATTTTATTCATATTATAAGAAGAACTTTTTTTTTGCAACTCAATAACACGTCTTAACATATCCTGGTAAAATATTCCAATTTTAGTTTGTTCGATGTAGATTATGACTGAGCATGAAGGCTCGAGAATATTTAGAATTATTGAATAGAAATGGTTGATCGGAGAAATTTTGAAAAATATCGGAGTTATTCTCAATATGAGGTACGTGGATTATCTTTTTTTTTGTCTATCAGAATGCATTAGCTATATCATGTTGATTATTTAGATGTACAGTAGGCAAGAACAGATTCGAAAGTGAAGACGTACATATGGAACTTTGCTTTGGTCATGGTGGACATTTGCATTTTGTTTGTTCTGTACGATAAACTCTATCCTCTGTTCTGTTTTACTCCACAGTGTATAGAAGAAAACAGGTGATAATTCAAATCGTAATCCATGTACCTCAATTGAATTTTTAAGCTATATATTATATATATATATATATATATATATATATATATATATATATATATATATATATATATATATATATATATATCTGTTAAATTTATATAATGTATTTTGATTGGTTTCTTTCCTTCCATTCTATATTTTGTAACATGTGAAATATAATTGGAGTACTGTATGTGTATAGAACTGCTGTTAGCCTGTGAATATCATCATGTTGGCTTTCATTTAGCATTGCTGTTTATTTTCATACGTTTCTTCTCCAATAAATACTACACAATGGGTAATGGAATGGAATAGGAAAGTGTAAAAACCATTTGTCCTTGGAAAAATACATTCCAAAATTCAAATTATCAATAACATTTACAATAGATTCAGCAGTAAACTGATAGTTATGTCCTAGATTCAGATCGGAATTTTCTATTGAATAGATATTATTTCAAGTAAATTATTGAAATATTTCTTTGAAAACTATATTTTTTGTTATACCTTGGTTACTTTCATTGTCTTTATCGTTCTCTGGTATCTTAATCTTCAAACTATCAAAAGATCGAACTCAAGACATAGCAACATATAATTGTCCATGTGAAAACACAGGTTTCTCCAAGTTTATTCCAACGAAATCGAAAGTTTGTCCCTGTGATTTATTTATTGTCATTGAAAAAGCCAGTCTTATTGGGAATTGTCTCCGTTTGATTATGAATGGAAGATTTGAGTCTGTTTGTATCAAATCTATTCTTGGTAAAAAGATTCTGGAATGTGCACTTTGACCTGTTAACACTTCTAGGTCTAAATAGTTATTCTTCATTTGTTTCACGATCAATCGTGTTCCATTGCAAAGACCTTTTCTTGGATTCATGTTACGTAGAAGCATAACAATTGCCCCAATTTCCAATGAGAGTTTATGGGGTGGATATCCAGATGGTGTTTGCTTATGTAAGAATTCAATTGGAAAGTTCATATCGTTCTCTCCCTCATATATCGCTGTATCTGCACTATAATATATTTTTGGTCCACCTACAATTTTTGATAATACAAGTTCATTTTGGATCATCGTATCATCATTCTTTGGTGATAAAAAAGCTCTGTTCATAAACTTATATATATTCTGAGGCAGAATCCTCTCATTTCCAAATATTTCGTCGGCTAATGAGCTTTTGATAAGACAGTGGGATGGTATTGTAGCAATTTCCAAAATCGATTTGTTTTTACCATGGAAAACACGTGCGACAAGATCTGGTCGGTCCGAAGCAGTTTGTCCTTCATGTAAGTTTTCTGTAATCTCTTTCTACTTTGGATTGCAAGTAACAGTTATGAAAAGATCAGGTTTACCGAATTCACGAACAATTGCCATGGCGTTTTGATACATTTTTTGCATAAATCGCGGACCGCCTTGAAAAGTTGAGGGTAATATTACCATTGTACCTGGTTTTGCACCTTCGCTGGCTGATTTATTATTGATATGATCCATCAACCCACTATATAGCTCTACTCTCAGCTTTGGTTGATTTTGTCGAATAAAATTCGAACGTTCAGTTTCTACTTTTACGTAAGCATCCACAATGTACTGTTGCGTAAGTTTACCAGCTGATAAACACGGATTGAAAACACCACGATCCGCTTATCGATTTGTATAGAATTGGAGCATGGTCTGTTTCTTAACACCGTCCACTTGTTTCATGTTCATTTGCCAACCTTTTTCTCCACGGGGAAACAATAGAGGATAAGTCATTGGATCACAATTTTCACTAAACTGATGAATCCTGACACTACCTTTCCCTCTTGGATGTATACAAATATCTCGATCAATTGGTGGTTTGCCATCAGTTGAAGTGAAAACAACAGCAACCTCATTACTCGTTGGTAGATTATATCTCCGTTTGTCTTGTGTGCGATCGCTAATAATCCAAAGATTGATTTCTGGTAATGTTTCATTATTCTGTCTAGCCTTCTCAACCTCAATTTGTTCAACTTCTTTTAACATCATGTATGCGGATGCATATGGATTAACGTATGAGTTCATCTAGTCTCTGCATTATTTCTGGTTTGCATAATTTGTTAGAATCTTGATCCATCCTTTTTGCCAACGCATCCATTGTATCAATGATGTACAATTGTGCATATTTTTCTGTCTTTCCATTCGATGGGTAAATTGATCCATATGTATTATGATATATTTGACCATGGATTCTGAAAGTATATGGTCCTTTTCCTGGAGGTAGTGCAATCTGTGCTCCCATGGACGCAAAAGCTAGAGCACTGTTATAATTTCTAATATGTTGTATAAAATTTCTGCTATCCGCATCATTTTCCGTCATCAGTTTGTTTGAATATTCTGGAAATTCTGGTAGTATATCAACTGCTAATTTTCCTTTACGGCAACAAGTTGTAATCTTCCCGTCTGATGGTTTTTCACATGCGAAATTTCTTGACTGACAATTTGAACATGGAACATCCATTAATCCTAAATAATGTGGTTCAACAATTTCTTCAGAATCTTTTGTTGCCATTTTATATGTATCTACTGTTTTTTTCAAAATTTTGCTTCGCTTGATCATCATTTTTTCTTTTTTATGAATCAATTTTTCTTGTTTTTGCTTTTCTGTTTCTGATGCTGTGATTTTACGTCTTTCCTCTTTATTTCTTTCTAATCGTTTACGTTTCTCATCCTCCGTCTCTTTCTTAACATAATTTTTGGAGTTATCTCTCATTTTCCGTAGCCTTTCATCACGTTTATCTGGTGTTTCTTTTTCTATATATTCTTCCTTATTATCTTTCAATACCTGAAGCCTCTTTTTACGTTCTGCTATCGATTCATTACTTAAACGAAAATTTTTATAGGTGGCCTGCGTCATGGAACGCCTATTTCTCTCATCTCCACTTTCTGATTGCTACCTTTTCTTATAATTTTCATGTTTTTTTTTGCTGTCTTACATTGTTGGGAAAGTTTGATATTCGTCGAGCTCTGAACATACCAACTGCATGAGTCCTGAGTTGTGCAATATCGTAAATTTCATTCTCTGGATCTCTATTCAGTAGAATACTTGAGCAAAATGCCATTGCAAATAAACCACAATCAAAGCCATTTGTTTGTTTCTGTACTTTTGCGATCCTAATTTGAGGATGATATGGAAATAAATGATCCAAATAATTTCTTGCATCTTGATGAAGAGTTGTTGAGTTCAAACTATCATAAATCGTGATGAATATGCCATTATAATAAGCTGTTATCCAATGTCCAATTCCAGGGCCAAAATTGCGCAAATTCAAAACTTGTAGATGCTTAGTACCCTCTGGTATTGCTTGAATCCTATTCAAAGCCTCCAAATAATAAGTTGGTTGAGGTCTGTAGTCCGAAAAAGCATGGATCATGGTGAAAAATACGTCGAAATGAGTATCTTCAAGGTAACCTGAGGGATTTTGTAAGATGTTGTAATCGTGCTCTGTAAGTTCTTGTATCATTCTGAAATCATCATTCACGTCTAAATTGATATCTTCTGTATTGATATTAGTTTGCGTTCCGCTTTCTCCATGTATATCAGAATCTTTGGACTCCTGATATCTTACCTGCCGCTTGGAACGTTTTGACCTATTTTTCGTTGGCATTATAACGTATTTGCGAGTACAACTAAGAAATGAATATAATTGATTTATTATTTAAAAATTATCAAATGAATTACTGATGTTGATACTCTAGTTATCTGTTGAAATTCTCTTTATCAAGTAAAAGTAAACTTTTTTCTCACCTTTTAATCTAATATATGATTTTCTCAGTCGATAATAACTCTAGAGATACTAATTATTCAAGGACTTACTCAGCTCTTCTTGATTAATGTCTCACTTATGAATAAGTTACGAGAGTGAGATGGAAAAATATCTATTTTCCACACCAAAAACCTATAAATAAGAATTGTAGTAGTCAGTACCTGGAGAAAAATATATTTAAATAAATTATATTATAATTAAAAAATTATATCATGAAAAGTGTTCGATGGTAATAATTATTTTGAGAAATGTTAAACTAATGTTTCGCAGGCAACTCTTTTTTTCCTGTTGAAATTAATATTTCATGAGGAGAAGAGAAAAATATACTTATACTATTCGAGTTCCAACCGTAATCATTTGCCACATCTTATGATTTGTTTATTAATTTGTATAAATATGCAGTACATTGCAAAATTTCATATTATGGTTGAACAGTACATCTATTTAACAAAGATTCAAAATTGAATCAATTGTCAACAAATGAATTGTTCTACTTTTTGAATTGCAAGTAGGAAAGTCTTGGATAGTTCTTTTGCTGTTTATTGACTTACAACTGAAGTAATATAATAAAATCTTCATTTGATTTTAAAAGCTTCCTACGCAAATTCTTGATACATTTTTCAAATTTGTAAACGTGATTTTCTGACAGTTCCTGATTTTGATGAATCTTCACGTTTTAGACCCTACTGAGCCCGGAAAACATTATTCTAAAAAAGTCGGTCTATCGGTTTGTCAGTCCGTCGGTCTGTGTGGAAGCACGATAACATGAGAATGCATGCGAGTTTTTAACTAAATCTCATATCTACGTTTTCTATCAAAAAGCTAGGTTCAAGTTCGTAGATGAGCTTTTTTCAACAAGTGGTACCGAATTTTTATTGATGAAACTTTCTAGTTTTTTGCGATTATTTCATAAACGGTGGTATTTATCATAAAATATGAAATAACTGAAACTAGTCTTTGAATGATTTGGCACAACATTCACAGTGAACATTTCTCAAGATTATCAACGGTTTAGTTGTAATTATATAATTTGTTACATTTTTCTGAAGCAAAGAAATAATTAGAATCATAATCGTCATTCAAACTTGGACATCACATGCGAACGTACGTGAATTGTTTATTTTTTTCAAGTAATTTGGCTCTATCATGTTTGGTATCAAATTGAAGTTCTTGTGGAGATAATTCTGTCAAAGAGCGTATTTGAACGATTCAAATAATGTTTAGTTTATTATCAACTTTGAGCCCTTGGGGAGATAAGCTTAGTAGGTATCAGAAATAAAAATTGGTAGAATATCTTCAAATTACATTTCCGCCGATCGAATCTTGAAACTGTGTGTTTCAATGGATTAAAAACCCCACAAATCTAGGAAAGGACTCTCCATTTTCTTATATATAAAATACTCATTTGTATAAGGACAAAAAAATAACCGCCATCTGTCACTTTAACAATTATAGCTGTCACTTTGACAACGACAGTTTTCACTTTGACAATACGCAATTAATTGTTTCGACCTTTCAAATTCCTGGAACTGCGATGGAACTGGCCATAAAATTTATGGTCGGGAAAGTATTGTGTGGCTACAGCTGATTTTCAATCAATTTACAATTTTGCATATTTTCAATGTATCAAAGAGTCATACATAAACATTCAAACTTCAGCACAGCAAAGATCGCTTGAGCATTGTCTAAATACGCTTAGCCACCGAGGCGGCTATCATACAACTAAAAAATGCCTATTATTATTGATGGTAACTCATATCCTGAAAATAGTAGAATTTTGTGTCACATTTCCAAGCTGGGCATAAAAAGAAATATATTTTAAGTGACTGTATAGTCCTAGAAAAAGAATGCGTAGATCACGACATATTAAAAAAACATAAAATCTCAGATTTTTTTAAAATATATTTTTTTATTTCAGAAATTGTGATAGAGAAGTTTGAAGAAATACTTTCAGCTATTAAAGCTCTTCTTAGGCTGAATTGCAATTGAAAGACAAATAAAATCAGTTTATCCAAGCCCTAGTCGATTTAGTTGCTTTGGATAAATTGTGAGAAACTGTTGTTTACTTACTTGTACTGAGTACAGGGAAGTATTGTAAAACTGACAAAATTCACCTATCAAGATTTTGGTGGAAATATCCGTTCTGAGCATCCCTGAATCCATTTTGACTATTTTTGGCTTGATGTCGGTACGTATGTACAGATGTACGTGACTCGCAAATCTCAAAAATTATTGAATGTATTATGCTGAAATTTCGTATTCAAGACTGGTATGGGGTGTTGATTTGCACCTCGCATTATGGTTGCAATCGCCTGTACCAGAAGTTTCACTTGAAACTTTTTTTGAATTTTCCGCATAAATCGAGAATGATTAGCCGTAGGATACTGAAATGCAGTATTTGAGATTGCTGTAATATTTGAATGATCATGTCTCATTTTTGCTTCAATCGGCTGAACCGAAAAAGCACTTTATATGACAGACTTTTCGAATTTTCCGCGTAAATTCAAAACAATCAGTCGTAGAATTTTGTATCAAGCACATTTGTAACATCTAGTTGTGGGCCTCGCATCATGATTGCAATCGTCTATACCGGAAGTGCAATTTATTTCGAAAATTTTCTGAATTCTTCATATATGTCTATATATATATATATATATATATATATATATATATATATATATATATATATATATATATATATATATATATATATATATATATATATATATATATATATATATATATATATATATATATATATATCTAATGATGTACAAGTAAGTCACGTCAGATTTTCTTGACCATTTTCTCGAAAATTCACAATTTGCATTATATTTAATATAAATATTTGAAATTTTGATGGGATATGGGTTTTGCAGCTTTTAACATATGCACCACATTTCAGGAAGATTGACTGTAGAATTTTCAAAAAATTTCAAAGAAAAAATCTGACGTGGATATCACGTGACTCTCTTGTACATCATTGGATATATAGTCAAACACAAAATCTCATTCCAGGGCTAATCGTTTTGGATGAATCTTAAGGACTCTAAGAATCTGTCAAGTAAAATGCGCTTTTAGCCTAGCGTGTTGCTATGGGAACAGTAGATCATCATTATTATGCTTCAACATTCCTGAATACTGATTTGAGAGATTCTACGGCTATCAGTTCTGAATTCATGTGCATCATTGGAAAATGTATTCCAACTGAAGTGCACTTTCGGTTCAGTCTATTGTTATGAAAATAGCAGGCAATTATTCATATGCTACAGCAGACTATAATACCAAATTTCAGTACTTTATAGCCGACCGTTCCGAATATATGCAAATAATTTTCAAAGATTGTCAAGTGAAGTACCTTTTCGGCTCCATCGATCTCAATGAAAAAAGAATATGAATATTAAGATAGTATTCATCGTCTTGAATACTGAATTCTGAAAAGCTACGATCAATCATTTTGTATTTATGCTGAAAACTCGAAAAATGTTTCGGGTAAAGTGCACTTCCGGTTTAGCACATCGCAATCATACAGCTAGATGTTATAGAAATGCTCAATACGCAATTTCAATATTCTACAACTCATTGTTTTGAATTTATGCGAAAAATTTGAGAAGACTGTTCTATAAAGTGCACTTCCAGCTTGAACGACTGGTACAAAAGAAGAAGAAAACCATAAATATGCTACAGCTATTACAAATATCAAATTTCAGTATCCTACGGCTGATCAATCTGGATTTATGCGGAAAATTCAAAAAAGTTTCAAGTAAAGTGTACTTCCGGTACAGACGACTGCAACCATAATGCAAGGTGCTAGTTAAACACCCTATATTAGTGTTAAATACGAAATTTCAGCACAATACTTTCAAAGGATTTTGAGATTTTCGAGTTACGCACATACGTACCGACATCAAGCCGAAAATAGTCAAAATGGACTCAGGAATGCTTAAAACGGATATTTCCATCCAAATATCGATAGGCGAATTTTTTCGGCTTATAATACTCCCTTGTACTCATAGTACAAATGAATAAAAAATACCCTTGACGATAAAAGCTTTAATACGAATTTCACCGAGCAACTAACTTTGATCTCTATGATATTATGTGCCATTTTCGAACGTATCGACCGATTTTTGTTAGCATTCTAACGAATCTACAATTTTGATCTAGAAATTTGGTAAATCGAGCTTCATTTTAGAGATTTTGGAGCGAATTCTCTAAGAAAATGCTTTGAATGTGCGTTTTAACTTTTATTTTCAATCAAATAGAAGTGAATCACTTTCTCACCTTCAAATCAGATAGACAATTTCCACAATTAGATATGATTAGGTTATGGTAATAATTATTTACTGCTTCTTTCACTCAACTCACTTAATTACTCCGTTTATAGAATTATTACAGCATCAAACTCCGAAATTCCTATTCCTGTAGTAGAACCTACGAGAAAAATTGTTTTAGTGATGATTTCATAGATAAGTATGTCTAAAAAATTCACATTTTTAGGTTAAGTTGGTAAAATGATTATTTCGTTATATTCCTACCTTATTTTGATTGAAATCTGAATCTCTAATACAATCAACTTCCGCAAAATATAAAATTCAATGCGAAACTATTGTAATTTTTTCCGTCAATTAAGAAATCGAAGGGAGATATATTGTCGTATATTCTACACACAATGCAGGACAAAACTGAGTGTTATTAAACGCGGCAATAGGCGTGTTTCTTCGGGCAATCTATGTGATCTAAGTGACAATGATTAAGTGAATCATGTTTCTTTGGTCGTTATTTGTTATCCCCACTTCTTCACTTTGTGATCACAAAATGACAATCCCCTTACCCTTTTGAATCGGACTTTTTGCATGTTCACGATGATTGCGATAGCAGAATCTGTGTAAATTTGAAAAATGGCGGATAGAACAGAACAAGAAAATCGTTGGTAAAACAATAAGTGCACATTCAATAATCATACAATAATAGATAGTGCATGAAAAACAAACTATTTGAAGAATTATAATAAAAATCAATACGGAAAAATTCTGATATTTTAACCAATCAAAAGAAAAAAAATCGCAAAAAATCATAGCTATAAAATATATTTCTTAAAACGAATATATAAATATTTTCAAATCAAAATATTTAATTTAGTACTCTCACTATAGGATCGCTGCAATAAATGATCCATGATTCGTAATTCGTTGTTTTCTTGTTTCAAAAAATAATCATGATTCATATACAGCGAATATGATTCTGAGATGCACAATATGATTGTCGAAGAAACACGCCTAATATTACATCTGTTGTTTATAAGTGCGCAAGCGCAAGAACTCAATCTGGAGTGCGTTCGGATGCTAGATGTATCGCTCAAAGCAAAGCGATGTCAAATATGACATGATTGATGTTTAGCTAATTTAGTCGAACGACTTGAACCAACTTTCTTTCATTTTAACTAATCTTAAATTCAAAATAATGGCAGAGTTGCCTGTTTGCATGTTGAGGACCTCTGAATTTTTACTTCATAATGTTATTTTTTGGCTCAATCATGGATTGTTTAAATCAGCCACATAAACGTGCGACTTTCAAATACTTCCATTATGGTCAATCAATTCTGTTATGGAGCTAAAAGCTACAACATTGATTGATGACTTCATTGTCGTAATTAGATGTCATTACTTAATATGATTCAGTTTTCTGATACAGACTGATGATTCTCACAAAATTTGATTAATGTAAAATCTTATTTGTTCATTCGTTGGAATTTTCAAAGTGTTAGTTTCATTGATAGCGAAAGGATATTATAGTCAGCTCTTGATTGCTTGTTCTATTGTTGTATTTGGACAGAATGTTCGATTGGCTGGGTTTAATCAAGATCCAAATTCAAATTTATTCAACTGAAAAAAGTGTGAGATTAGTATAAACCAAACTATCAATGAACAATATTGAAAATCAGAATAGATACTCGTGTATTGTTGAATTTGTACCACATGTATCTACCAAACTGTACTTGTAATGTTTCAAATTCCATTCAATCTTCAATACTTATTCCATCCACAACATCGTGAATTGAAATATCGTATCCAGAAAATAGTATAATTAAATGATGGATTTTTGAAAAACAGATAATCAGTATCAGTAATTAAAATTAACATCACTTGAGTAAGCGTTTTGAATTTCATTGATTATTCTCCAGTGCCTACAAACAGTTAGGTTTCTTCCAACAATATTATTACAAATCAATTACTATTTGTACCACTTCTTCAATCTCTTGAATTTATTGTATGCACGTTTCCTAAGATATTTGTGAATGTGATATATATTGTCCAGTGTATTAATAACAACATGCCCATATTCCACTATTCTTCAAGATTTTTTCCAATAATTCATCCAATTCTACGGTACGGAATACAAATTTAGTTGAATAATTATGTATACATACCCTTGAATAACCTTTTTTTGTTCCATCTCCAATTATCCACTAGATTCATCAAGTAAGAATGATATTTATCCGAAATGATCCTCAAAATTCATGTATTTGTTTTCAAAGATATTTTAAAATGTCAAAAAGTTGAAATTTCATTTCAACAATTGAATATGAACATCAAGTCGCAATGATCAGAGCAGGACCAGCCACATTAGAACAATAATCAATGCTACGGACATCGCAGCTTGTGATATCCACGCACAAACGCTTGATAGAATGTAGAAAAAAAATGTCTCAATCGGGTTGGGACCATAAAAGTATCTTTCCTAATCAAGGTAGGGCCTGTAGATAGAATTTGCTACAGAACGCAGGCTGACTTAATCCGGCGCTGTCGCAAAAGCCACGTTTACATTAGCGCGAAACAACTAATAAATGTTGGAGATATAAATTATTTAAAACAACTTTTCAGTAAATAAAATGCATCAGATAACATTTGCTCATGACTATTATGTACTAAACTATCATTAGAATTCATGTAAACTCAGTAGATTTTATGAAATTTACCAAAATATTTTTCAACCTGACATGTCAAAGTGACGTTTTCGAGATTCAGTAAAAAGCATGAATCACAGTAGAACGACAAAATTTATAAAAGTTGTACTTATAAATTATTCAAAATACCTTTTTAACAATTGAATTGTATCACAGGATATCTGCTCATGCATATTTAACATTAAACTACTGTTAAAATTGACGTGAAAATAACAGAAATAATAAAATGTATGAAAATGTTTTCGAAATTGAAATGTCAAAATGACATATAATTTTGTATACCCCTGTTGAATAGATGAATAAAAGATAGGGGCACGCTGATCAACGCAAATTTTCGTCGTTTTTAATTTTTCCTGCAAATACTATAAGTACTAAAAATATGAGACCCCCGGAAGGCACTCGTCCTAATGAATATCTATCAAATAAAAAAAATTTCATGAAAATCCATCAATAAATACGACCTGTAGAAATGCGCAAAAAAGTGACGAATCTATACCGAGAGTGGAACATAAGGCTTTTAGTATATAGTAAACTAGCGTTTCGACCTGCTTCGCAGGTCTAAGCGCTAGGCTTCGCAGCTCCATATGTGAACCGCCTCCGGCAAAAATAATTTCTTGATAAGATTAATTCCGATTATAATTTTAGCCTACAGAATCCTCCTGCTCTATATTATAATCCTGCATTTTCTCTTATTCGTGATTTCACTGTTTTCTATAGACAATTCCCAATGTTATTTTATGTATTTATCTGGAGAGGAATTATTGATTTCAACTCCTTCACAAACTACAGATACACTAGGCGTCGCAGCTCCATATATGAACCGCCTCTTTGACAAGAATTCTTCTTTTACAAAATCAATCTCGAATGTGAATTGAGCTCACATAATTCCTCTGATTCATATTATATTTCTACACTTTTCTCTGCCCGTGATTACATTGATTGACATTTTTCAATGATATTTAGGTATAATTCGTTGAGAAAATTATTGATTTAATCCCCTTCAAGGATTAGCGACGAGATGCCGAGATTGTTTCTCTAGTAGAACTATATTTTCAAAAGAGCCACTCTTGCCTCACAATTTCAAATATTATACATAGGTCCTGATACTCACCAGTAATGAGGCTATATTATCATCAAAGCAGCTTATACGTTATTCAAACTACTACAGACGGCGTTACGATCGACAAGATAAGTGTGAGAGAAAAACAGGAAGTGTGCATCAGAAAGACGAGAAACAGCGATCCGAATCATTCAAGTCTGGATTGAATATTTAATTTCATATCCCATAATTCATTGATATGTAGCACTCAATATCAACAATATCCAAAATACTGCTATCAAATAGCAATAGAATATCTAATATTTCATAATAATTATATTCAAATCCTTTGTATTCACAAAAATGGATATTTTAACTTGTGACAAATAGATATTTCTCTCAATCTTCCTTAAACTATTATTATAAGTAGATTCATAATCATCAATCACAATATATTACAGCTTCTCACATCTTGCGGAACTAATATTAACTGAATACTTCAATAAGAGTCAATCCCTTACCAATGATAGTGGGATGCTAGTGTCAAGACCTGTCTATAAGACCGTATTGCGCAAATTAACATTCTTTTTTTTTGCATCAAAAACTGCAAAGGGCTTACAAATTGCCAATACCACTGTAAAAATACTCTACTCGATGTATTAAGTTTGCAACAATGTAGGAGTTAGCGAACATAATTTCTTTCTTATATATTCATGTTATTTCTTCTAATTTGCAGCATGTTTTGTTGAACGCATCGTCAACGCTACCACCGACAAACCTTGGCATGCGATGTCCAAATATGGGTATAAATAATTCTCATTTCAAATTGATGATAATTATTTCCCTACTTTAAAAAAATCTGACGTGAACATCACGTGACTTACTTGTACATCATCAGATCAATAATACAATCATATATCTCATTGGATATATATAATCAAACACAAAATCTCATCGTTCCACAGTTAATCGTTTTGGATTTACTCAAGATATTCTAAGAATCTGTCAAGTAAAATGCGCTTTTAGCCAAGACGGTTACAATAGAAACAGTAGGTTATTATTCTTATACTACAACATTCCTAAATACTTATTTCCAGAATTCTACGACTACCAACAGATCTGATTTTATGCGCAAAATTAAAAGATAAATTCCTACTGAAGTGCACTTCCGGTTCAGTCTATCGTTATGAAAATAGTAGGCAATCATTCAGATGCTACAGCAGATTGAAATATCAAATTTCAATATTAAGATCATTCCGAATTTATGCGAAAAATTCCAAAAGACTGTCAAGTAAAGTGCACTTTTGGTTCGGTGGATCTTGATAAAAATAGGATATGAGCATTCAGACAATATAATCATCTTGAATACTGAATTCTAACAATCCACGTTCAATTGTTTTGGATTTATGCGGAAAATTCAAAAAATGTTTCGAATAAAGTGCTCTTCCGGTTTATTCGATATCAATCACAGTGCAAGGCAACTAGACATTATAAAAGTGCCCAATACCTTATTCAAATATTCTATGATTGATTGCTTAGAGTTTATGCGGAAAATTCAAGAGTCTGTCATATAAAGTGCACTTCCGCCTTAGCCGACTGTTACAAAAATAGAAGATAACCCTTAGGATGCCACAGCAATTCCAAATGCTGAATTCCAGTGTCCTATGGCTAATCATTCCAAATTTATGCGGAAAATTTTACAAAGTTTCCTGTTCAGCCGATCGCAATCATGATGCAAGTTGTACAATAAGATGTTATGGAAGTTCTTTATACGAAATTTCAATATGCTATGGCAGATTATTCTATATTTATGCAAAAAATTCAAAAAGAGTCTCAAGTAAAGTGCACGTCTGGCTTGGCCGATTTATACAAAAATACCAGATTACTATTTTGATACGAAACCAAGTTTAAATTCTGAATTTCAACAATCTACGGTTGAACGTTCTGGATTTATCAGGAAACTTCAGAAAAAGTTTCAAGTAAAGTGAACTTCCGGTACAGACGATTGAAACCCTAATTCTATGTGCACAACGAGACCCTATACCATTCTTAAATACAAAATTTCTACATAATACGTTCGACCAGTTTTGAGATTTGCGAGTTACGCACGCATGTACGAACGCACGCATGCAAGAACATACGTAGCGACATCAAGCCAAAAATAGTCAAAATGGATTCAGGGATGCTCAAAACGGATATATCTATCAAAATCTTGATATGTGAATTTTGTCGGTTTCACAATATTTCCTTGTACTTTGTACAAGTAAATAATAATGTATCGAGTTTAATAATAAATAAAATAAAACCACTAATAATTTTGGGAAATGTTTCAGGTGAATGTTATGCCAATTCATTCATGGATCAATCTGAGTTATTTAATATTTTTTGATACATACCACCGGTAATGAAATGAACACAGAAAAGTCAAACGTTCCATCAATGAAGTTTCCTAGATGATTACAAATTATTGAGTAGCCAAATGAATTTTTGAGATCAAAACAAATTCAATAAAGAGTGATCAGGCACATCTTTGGCAGAATTTAGTTGAAGAGTACCTGATTGCGTTCAAAAAATTTCATGTGATTGCCGACGTCTCTCACTTCAAGTTGCTAGAAATAAGAGATTGGAATCATTGTATATTGACGATGATGGATTTAAACTCCATGCTATACTTTGTTTCAAACAATCAGTCCTGATAACAATAATATATCTTTTGATAACAGAAATGAATTTCATAACTACAAGAATGGATTCTCTAGATTACAAGAAAGGATTCTCTTGATTACAAGAATGGATTCTCATAACAATTATATGGTGATTAAATCTCGAAGTTCAGTCAATAACTACATCATTCTACGATCTCTTGTTTGATAAGTGTTTGATAGTGTGGAATATCCATGTTCCCTATTTTGTATTCAAAATGCAATAATATTGCCGCATATTACTCTTATCGTAGAAGTTTCTGAGCATAACCTGGAGAAGATTACAGAAATTTGTCATTTTATTGATATTATTCGATTAAACTATCTACTTTCTCTTCTATGAGATGTGTACATTATTGTGAATTGAAATTGGAAATGTGAGCAAACGCGTAATTATAAATGGTATAATCGAATGATGGATCGTCGGATGATGGATGAATCGGCAGGATTAGTATATTAAATTCATATCTCTTGAGCCAACATTTCGAATCTTATCAATTCTTCTTCAGTGTCTACAAACAATCGAATTTTCTGCAACAATATCATTACAGAACTATAATTTCACTGACATACGCAGTAATTAGATACCAAGTAAACTGACTGAACCTCTTATCAACCCGCAGCGCTAATAATGAATTTATTGTAAGCATGTTTACTACAATATTTGTAAATTGGTTTAGATTGTCTAGTGCATTCATGAATACATGGTCATGTTCAATTTTTCTTTGAAACTGTTCTTGAGGATTTATTCAATTCTATGGTACAAAATACAAATTTAGTTGAGTAATTGAACAGAATATATTATATGCATACAGTTTATTTGAGTGAAGTTTCATAATTTACATTTCTCAACAGATAAATGATGATGATTGATTTTTCTATTGTTGTTCCTAACCAATCTTTTCTTGATTCAAACTGAGAGTTTTCACAAATTTGGAATAACATATATTTTCTCCTAATAACATTGAATAATACAGTTTTTATTCGACATGCCAATTTAAAACGGTCCAAGAGCTCTTATGGGACCACTATTTTAGCCTCCAGGTTAACCGGTATACCAAGTCGATTTACTCTCAATAAATATACATGATTTGAAACACTGTTTCTAAAAATTATATCAAATTATAAGAGCAACAAATATATACATCAACTACGTGAACAGATCTGCTTTGAATCTTCTGAATGCATGAATTCAGTTATGATGTTATTGGTGTTTGATGCACGACTAACAGTAGATGGAACTGTCTGATAGCAAAGTAAAATTTTGCGCTATTGTAAAACTGGTTTAGAAGACTTGAATCGAAGTAGCACATTTTCAACTGGAATAGATCATAATTTTAATAAAAAAAAACAATAATTCTATAATTCATTTCGGTTAAGAACGGTCCAAAGACTCCAATAGGACCATGACTCTAGCTTTCCGATTGACCATGATGTCAGTTGCATCATTTATCAGTTACTCGTCAACTTTCAAGTTTGTTTCCATTCAGGTAATATGTGACTACATTTGTAGCTTTTATTTCTTGATTTTATTTCCAGCAAATTTGTTGTGAAACCTATATTCATTGTGAGTGGATCAAATCCGCATTTCAGTCTATTGAAAGACTCAAATCGTAACTCCGTAAGAGCCCTTGGACCATTCTTGACATAAAAGAACCATAGATAAAAATACTTTAAATCACTTCTAACAATTACTAATTGAACTTGATACTTTTTGTGCAATATACTATTTCGTACATTATAGTCTATTATACAGATTGATACAATATTTCAGAATCGATTGATGTCTCATTATGAATTCTAAATATTTTATTGACACAGCATTCTGATCTTTTGGGAACATATACAATTTCTTTTCCTCACAGGCTATGTGTTTGCAATTCTCGCCTCTATATTCAAGCTGGGATTTAATAAAACCTAAATAATGCTATTTCAATGTTTATAGATCTAATTTACCAAAAACTAGTTACAAACATTTTTCTCGGCCGCTCAAATGTTATTATGAAGTTCCGCATAAGCTGCTCCCCTTGCCGCAAGTACATTATTTCTGATTAAGAATATCTAGCGCAGTTACAACGATCGTTTGAGAACCACGTGAACAAAACATGAGCCATCCTTAAAACAATAAGTTTCGTGAAAGCTATAAAATATCTTATGGAAAAAATATGGATACAAATTACTTACGCTCTAATGGATGAACAAAGACTCTATTCGCATAGAAAAGTTTATTAGAATAACAATCCAAAACATCACTTCTAGACTGACAACCGATGCATGCGCACAAACGGCTTAGAAGTGCACGCATACTGATGCGTACGGAATGACTGCAATTTTGAGGTACAAAATTTAAGGCAAAATTAATTAACTTCAGAAACCCTGATACAGGGGCACACACGAATTCAATAGAAAGTACGTGAGGTACTATTAAGAGAGGATTGGCTGCATCTCAACAACAGGAAATGTAAAATTCGACCGTTACCTGCAGCCATTGTAACACATGAACACATGATTTATATCGAATTTCAGCTCAACATTATGGAATATAGTTCACCCTTCGAGGTGGTTTCCTCTCAAGTTCAAACCCACAGGCGCGCGCTGCGCAATTGCGGTAATATTCAGGAATGTTTTTCAAAGTCGCGAGCGTAGCGAGCTAACCTACAACTATAATTATACGTTGACAATTACGAATAGATCAAATTTCAAGCCGTTCAGGGTGAATTGCAAAAAAAAAAAAAATTCCGAATAACATTTACTCCGCCTTGAGTACCCTGAATCATATATTTCCTAGACTCCTATCATACAATCTCTCCAGCTGTGTTTTAGCCTGATTTTGCAGTTTTCTAATTGAAAAGACCACCGTTTCAGTACCGCTGACAAAATTTCATTGTATTAGATAATCGATAGTATCGCCATCTCTTGAAAATTGTTTGAACTATAAGAGCCCGCTATTATGCATGTGTACCATTATACGGAAAGTTTATCTGAGTATTATTTTATTATTTAAATCGTTCACACCCAAACTTATCGTGTTTCATCAGCTCAATGCAGCTTCCAGAAGAATTATTTTCTACTTAACCTCAAATATAAAGTTGATGAAAATATTTATTTTTTATTGCAGAATCTTTACCACATGTACGCATGTACCAAACTATAGTTACTTGACATATTCCATGAGACATTCAATCTTCAGTACCTATTTTACAGGAAAATAATATTGTAGATTATAGTATAAGTCCTATCTTGAAAATAGTACAATCAAATGATGAATCGTCGGAGGATGAATGTATCAGAATTAGTGAATTAGATTCATATCACTTGGGCAAACGTTTCACATCTAATTAATTCTTCTTCAGTGCCTAGAAATAATTAAATTTTCTTCAACAATATCACTAAAAAACTTTAATTTTTTGATTAGATAGGTACCAAGTGAACTGTCCAAACTTCTTTTCAACCTGCAGCGTTAATTTAGAGTTTATTGTATGCATGCTTCTAAAATATTTCCAAATGTGAAATAAATTTTCTAGTGTATCAATGAATACATTCCTATGTTCCATTTATCTCCAATACTTTTCTTAATGATGTATTCGATTCTAAGGGGATAAAATACGAAGTTAGTTGAGGCTTCTGCGCAGCTTTTCTGTCAAACACAACTGCTCCAATTGTTGACATCTTATATAAAAGTAAGTTTCTTGATTGAAAGAATTGATTTCCTGATAACAATTGGATTCATAATCATCGAGCATTCTGCTATAGCAGCTTCCAATAAATCCTTGAGCATAACCTAGAAAATATTACATAAAGTTACACTTAAATTACAAAAATAAGTTTCTTGATTATTACAATAGATTTCCTTATAACAATTACATGTTGAAATCATCTTGGAACTAATGCGATCGCTTGTTTGGAAGGATTTATATTGTACGAGATATGCCTGTTTTCTATTTTGTGTTGAAAATGCATAGTATTGTGACATTATACTTTATTCCAAAAGAAGTTTGAGTATAGCCTGAAAAATATTACATAAGATTGTCATTTTATTAATATTATTCAATTAAACTACTTACTTTCTATTTATGAGATGTGTACATTGATGTGAACTGTCATTGACTGCAAATGCGAGTCCGCATGTGCAGTTTCTGCTCATGAAATAAGTTGGCAATACTGACGTTTTATTGAATGTCAAAAAATTTATTTCTATTAAAATAAGCTTGATGGAAGCTTCAAATACATCACAAATTATCCATTTGAATATTTTATTTATATAACAATACATAATATCTATATTAAATAGTGATGTTGTAATATTTTGAGAAATATTTAAAATACCTGTATGTCAAACTTGACAGAAGCGACCTGATGTTCATTAATTTTTTGTCAGAGATGACTTGAGAATATTTCGACGGCCGGTGAACTGTCATTTTTGACAATTGTAATCGATGGTTTTGGCCTTCTCCTGTGATTACTATACATGTGACAGTTTTCAAATATATAAAAGGCACTAGTCCTCATTAAGATGTATTGAATAGAGAAGAAATGAACAAAATTAAATATACCGTTCAAGCTGCAGCGATGGATAAAAATTTTTTTGGTAACATCCAACTGACAGTTCTAATTCAAAAAATTTAAGCAAATTAGTATATAAGACTAGCGTTTCGACCTGCTTCGCAGGTCTAAGCGCTAGGCTTCGCAGCTCCATATGTGAACCGCCTCCGGCAAAAATAATTTCTTGATAAGATTAATTCCGATTATAATTTTAGCCTACAAAATTCTTCTGCTCTATATTATATTTCAGCATTCTCTCTTATTCGTGATTTCACTGTTTTTTTATGAACAAATCCCAATGTTTTTTTATGTATTTATCTGGAGAGAAATTATTGATTACAACTCCTCCACAAACTACAGAAACACTAGGCGTCGAGCTCCATATATGTACCGCCTCTCTGACAAGAATTCTTCTTTCACAAAATCAATCTCGAATGTGAATTGAGCTCACATAATTCCTCTGATTCATATTATATTACTACACTTTTCTCTGCCCGTGATTGAATTGATTGACAGTTTCCAATGATATCTAGGTAAAATTCCTTGAGAAAATCATTGATTCCATTCCCTTTAAGGATTAGCGACGAGATGGCGAAATTGTTCCTCTAGTAGAACCATCTTTTCAACTGGGCCTAAGACTATTATTATAAGTAGATATATAATCATCAAATACAATATATTACATCTTGAGGAACTAATAATAGCTAAATACTTCAATAAGAGTCAACCTCTTACCAATGGTAGTGAGATGCTAGTGCCAAGATCTGTATATAAGACCGTGATGCGTGAATTTACATGCTCTATTTCTGCATGGAAAACTGCAAAAGTTTTACAAATTGCCAATACCACTGTGAAAATACTTCACTCCATGTATTAAGTTTGCAACAATTCAAGAGTTAGCGGAACTAATTTTTTACTAATATATTCATGTTGTTCTTTCTTATTTGCAACGTTTTTGTCTAACGCATCGTCAACGCTACCATCGACAAACCTTGGCATGCCACGTCCAAATATGAGTATAAAAAATTCTAATTCTGCATTGATAATAATTATACCCCTACTTTAAAAAAATTCATCCAGCTTTATAATAAATAAGATATAACCGCTGATAATTTTAGGTAGTGTTGCCACGAGACAAGACGAGACGAGACTTCAGTGAGTCTCGTCTTGGTCTCGTGATGGTCCCGCCTGGCTGAGTCTCGTCTCGGTCTCGCCCTGGTCTCGAGTAGGTCAGTCTCGTCTCGGTCTCGAGTCTCGCCATGATTTCTCAAAATTACATATTCTCACATGCGGGAATCAATTCGTTCTACCTGATCATTATTTGCTATGAATTCTTCCAAAAATATGTATTTGTAGGTATGTTTGGTGCGCAAAGTCGCTCTGGGGTTTAATTCTTATTTGTGAAGATTGTGTTTTGACGCCATTTTATAGACTTTCGACACATGTACCACCTATCGGACAATTAGAGAAGCGCTTTTAATGTCATCATTATTGAAGACAGTCCTCCAGAAGTAAGAGACAGGGTAGAGTCAGTTTCCTTATTTAGATGTCAGATTTGACATTCGTATGTCATAAAATAGTAACAAGAAAATTATACTATTATATTTGATGATAGATCAGAATGATTAAACTGTATTTGAGTCTGAATCCAAACATCGTTCTTAACTAACTGCCAGCATAAAGTTGTCGATCATACGATATTCAAGTCCCTATAAATGTAACTATGACATCCTAATATTGACAAAAGACTGCGATCTGTCTACAGGCTGTCTCTATAAATTAAAATAGGACCTCTAGAGCCAAGACAATTCGAGATAATAAAGAGGTGATAGTTTTATGCAACAAATGTGTAAACTCAAGCATTATGACGATGTTAAGACTTCCTATTTACAGTCAAGAATCACTGAGTTACAGAAAATATTTTCCGAATTCAATAATACTAGTTTGCACATGTTGTTGACGCCACACGATATTTCTTCTACGATTCTCAAGATAAATTCATATAAACTAAATTCAGGTCACAAGAACGTTCATATGAATTGATGGTATAGATCTAAGACGCATAGTTTGCGATGTGTAAACCACCAAATTCAGAAGTGGATGAAGAAAAAGCAAATTTTCAGATGAGGTCATGTTATTGACTGTTAATAACGAGTTATATGAATCAAATGACATAAATTTATGAAAGAATAGTATTGATTCTCTCTTCCTATTCCAGTTCAGCTCAATCTGATATAATTTTGAATGAAATTGGATGACACACAGTAATATCACCAGAAATCTTATAGGAATCGATTTATATAACGTATTTACAGTAAAAATCAGTACTAGTATGATAGTTTTTTCTTCCATCATGTTGATAGTTTTTTGTGAAATTAATTGTGTTGTGCTAGTATTGGGGCTCGTCCTGTTGCACAATATCATCATATAAAATCTGTTGCGGTCACACAGTACTTCCCTAACAAAAAATTTCTTGGCCGGTTTCATCGCTGTGTCATAGATTTAGAGTGTTGCATCAATCAATTTCATATTTCGAAATGATAGCTGTCACCAAAGTGACAGCTGTCATTGTCAAAGCTACGGGTGTCATTGTTGAAATGGCGGATTGCGGTTATATTCAAGTCCCTACATTAAACAGATATTTTTGAAAATGGAGAGCTCTTTTCTGATTAATTGAAACATACAGTTATGACATTTAATCACCGGAAATTTAATATCATAACGTGGATTCAACTAATTATTTATTTTATATTCCTACTAAGCCTATCTCCCAGAGAGCTTAAGATTGATATCAAACTAGACATCATTAAAACAGCTTGTCAAAAAAACAATTGACAATCGTTTAAATATCCTATTTCATAGTTCTACTAGAATTATTCTTTATTTCTAGCAAACTTGTTGTGAAACCTATATTCATTGTGAGTGGATCATATTCGTAATTCAGTCTATTGAAAGACTCAAATCGTGATGCCGTAAGAGCCCTTGGACCATTCATGACATAAATGAACCATAGAAAAAAATACTTTTGATCACTTCTAACAATTATTCATTGAACTTGATACTTTCCCTGCAATATACTATTTCATACAATGTTATATATTATACAGATTGATACAATATTTTAGAATCTGCTGTCTCATTATAAATTTGAAATATCTTCATGTCACGACATTCTAATTTTTTGTGAACATATAAAATTTAATTTTCTCACATCGCTAAAAAAATAAGCATTGTAAAAGCTGTAGAATATTTGATAGAGAAAAATACGAATACAAATTACGGCTCAATTTTGTGCTAGGAATCTAGTGACGTGCGCATGCGCGTACCTTGTACATGTATTGCTATAGTCAGTGGCTTTCAAACAAAGAGCATTCCACCTCAATACGTACAAGTGTGTGGCTCACTGATAATAATGATTTTTTTCAATACTAGTTGGCTTATAAAGCTTGGTTTAGGTTTTATTCTGGCTGTTTTTTTTTTGAACTGAAAAAACACTAATTCACTGTTTTCCAAAACTACTTGACCTTAAAAAGCTTGGTTTAGGCTAGGTTTTGTATTTTTTGAACCTAAAAACACTGATTTACTGATTTCCAATACCAATTGGCCTGGGAAGCTCGTTTTAGGTTAAGTTAAAGTTGCTTTTTCTTGAATGTAAAATACTAGTCCCCACCGTTCTAGTGCCACTGGAAAA
Source organism: Dromius quadrimaculatus (assembly GCA_963989225.1). Classification (NCBI taxonomy): domain Eukaryota; kingdom Metazoa; phylum Arthropoda; class Insecta; order Coleoptera; family Carabidae; genus Dromius; species Dromius quadrimaculatus. The sequence continues at coordinate 42,214,796 of OZ022330.1, forward strand.
TTTCTTTGAATCTCTGTGGCGCCATCTCTTTTTACTTTTATAACTACCACTAGGTTCCTATTGTAAAAAATCTACCCAAATTACTTATGGCCTAAGGGAAGACTCTATTCGCATACGAAAGTTTAATAGAATAACATCACTTCTAGATTTCAAATTAGTTTGCAGCAACAGATTAATAATTGACAACTGACGCATGCGCACAAACGGTTAAGAAGTGTATGCGTACGTTTTGTTTGTATCTCAAAATTTGAGAAAGAATTAATAATGACAAATGATACTTTCATCATCGTTTTCACCCAAGCTTATCGTGTTTTATCAGTTCAATGGAGCTTTTAGGAGAAATATAGAAATACTACAAATACGAAATTGATAGAACTATGTATACTATAATATGAATTTGTGTCATCATATTGTAACATGATCCATTTGATGATTCATAGATTATTGCACAAAATATTTAGGTACAGTTAGTTCCTTGAGAAATATTTGATCCATATTTTCAAACAAATAAAAAATTCAGATTGATGGCCCCATTGTCGTAATCTAATGTCATTACTCTATTTGATCCATTGTTAGGTTATGGACTGATGGTTGTCACCAATTTTGATCAATGTAAACTCCTATTCGTTGATTCAATTGAATTTTCAATGTATTGGCTTCATTGATTGAAAGGGATTTTATAATCTGTTGATGATTGCATGTTCCATTGTTGTACCTCAACAAAATGTACGATTGGATTGGTTGGTCCTTGCAATATATGTGTTAATGTCTGATTCATACATTTAAAACGTAGAAAGAGCACCTCACTAATATTTTAATGGAATATTATGTACAAAATTATCATTGAGAACTCCTCCAAGTTGAGTATCTTTTGGTACATATCTTCTGTAATCCATATAGGCTACGTTTGTTGTGTATAACCTGTGAACAACAATGAACTCTTGAATTCAACAATGCCATTCAAGTCTCTAGTGCATACATCAGATTTATTTACTACGCATTGAATCATTTGCTCATGAATAAACATCAGAGCCTAGGCTATTGGATGTCAGAAACTTCAGATCGAAATCTTAGAACTACTGGGATTTGCTACTCTTTCCAATGAACTTGATATAGCCAAAGATCTTCCAACGGTATATAGCAGTATGATATAATCGTCTCTATATCAAATTTTGAATGAATATTTGCAGTATATGTACATCGATCGAATTTTTGGGATCGAAAGCAGAATCATCGAGTAATTATCTCTTATCATTTTCCATTTCATTTACTCAGTGAATAGGAACATCCATAATGAATATCAAATTGGTCACTTTTTTATAGTATACAGAATATATACGTTTAATCTATTCGAGTATTATTTTATTATTTGAATCGTCCACACCCAAGCTCATCGTGTTTCATCAGCTTAATGCAGTTTTCAGAAGAATTATTTTCCACATAACCTCAAATAAAAAGTTGATGAGAATATTTAATTTTTTATTGCAGAATATTTATCACATGTACCAAACTATAGTCACTTGAGATATTTCAAGTGGCATTTATTCTCCAGTACTTATTTTACAGGAAATCAATACTGTAAATCAGGATATAAATCGTATCTAAAAAATAGTATACTCAAATGATGGATCGTCAGAAAATGGATGAATCAGTATAAGTGAATTAAATTCATATCACTCAAGCAGACGTTTCAAATCTTATTAATTCTTCTCCAGTACCTACAAATAATTAAATTCTCTTCAATAATATCACCACAAAACTATAATTATGTGATTAGATGTGTAGGTACCAAGTAGACTGACTGAACTTCTCTTCAACCTGCAGCGCTAATTATGAATTTATTGTATGCATGTTTCTGAAATATTCTTAAATATAAGATAAATTGTCTAGTGTATTCATGAATACATGCTTATGGTTCATTCATCTCAAATACTTTTCTTGATAATTTATCCGACTCTACGATATAAAATACAGAGTTAGTTGGATAATTATGAATACATACCAATGAATAACCTTATTCCGTTGATGATCCTGAATGCATATATTCGATTTGAGAAATATCTAAAAAAAATTGTCGCAAAAGCCAGAATATTTTTTATAAATAAGGCTGGGCAACAACGATCATTACCACTATTACCAGTTTAATAATATGAAAGAGTAATTGATGGTGTGTTAATACAATAACGACGATGATTGAAATGTTATGCTCGTCCTCATGGTGGTAATAAAGCAGAACTTATTGATACGCTAGGATGACAATTATTCCCATATTAGGTTCAAATTATTCAATACAATATCAATTCTGAATACAGAGGGTAATAATCAAAAAATTTTTGCTTCGTTGATTTGATAAGTTTTCGACAAAATTCAAGACAAGGTTTTGGGAAGCTAATTAAATAATATTAATTGTCCAAGAATCACTTACTACGCATATCGCTGTGACATATTTCATAACAACAGCGCTATTCTGCCCCTTTGTGAACTGATAACAATATATATGTCCATTAAAAAGCTTGTATCATGATTTTACTGTAAATATATATCAAAATTGTAATAAATATGAATTTCCTAAAATCTCACATTGAAAACATAGTATCAACGGCTTATCTAAAGGCGTGTTCCTTTGACAATCATACTGTGAATCTCAGGATCATATTCGCTGTATATGAATCATGATTATTTTTTGAAACTAGAAAACAACTAACTACGAATCATGGGTCATATTTTGATTTGAGAATATTTATATATTCATTTTTGAAAGTATATTCAATAACTATGATTTTTGGCGATTTTTTCTCTTGTAATTGGTTAAAATATCAGAATTTTTCAGTATTGAATTTTATTATAATTCATTAAATAGTTTGTTTTTCAAGAATTATTTATTATTGCATGATTATTCGTATATTCATCCCTTCATATTAGATGCGGGATGTGCATTTATTGTTTTACCAACGATTTTCTTGTTGTGTTCTATCCGCCATATTTCAAATTTACACAGATTTTATTATTGCAATCATCGTGAACATGCAAAAAGTCCGATTCAGAAGGGTAAGGGGATTGTCACTTTGTGATCACAAAGTGAAAAAGTGGGGATAACGAATAACGACCAAAGAAACATGATTCACTCAATCATGAAGACTTAGATCACTTAGATTGCCCGAAGAAACACGCCTTGAGTATTAAGTGCCCAAGAAACATGGCGGATGTCCAGGCATGCGCACAAAAAAATTCCAATTATAAAAAGAGCTATTGTTGGCATCTTATATAAGAGCAAGTTTCTTGATTGAAAGAATTGATTTCCTGATAACAATTGGAATCATAATCATCAAGCATTCTGCTATAGCAGCTTCCAATAAATCCTTGAGCATAACCTAGAAAATATTACATAAAGTTACACTTAAATTACAAAAATAAGTTTCTTGATTATTACAATCGATTTCCTTATAACAATTACATGTTGAAATCATCTTGGAACTTATGCGATCGCTTGTTTGAAAGGATTTATTTTGTACGAGATATGCCTGTTCTCTATTTTGTGTTGAAAATGCATAGTATTGTGACATTATACTTTATTCCAAAAGAAGTTTGTGTATAGCCTAAAAAATATTACATAAGATTGTCATTTTGTTAATATTATTCAATTAAACTACTTACTTTCTATTTATGAGATGTGTACATTGATGTGAACTGTCATTGACTGCAAGTGCGAGTCCGCATGTGCAGTTTCTGCTCATGAAATAAGTTGGCAATACTGACGTTTTATTGAATGTCAAAAAATTTATTTCTATTAAAATAAGCTTGATGGAAGCTTCAAATACATCACAAATTATCCATTTGAATATTTTATTTATATAACAATACATAATATCTATATTAAATAGTGATGTTGTAATATTTTGAGAAATATTTAAAATACCTGTATGTCAAACTTGACAGAAGCGACCTGATGTTCATTAATTTTTTGTCAGAGATAACTTGAGAATATTTCGACGGCCGGTGAACTGTCATTTTTGACAATTGTAATCGATGGTTTTGACCTTCTCCTGTGATTACTATACATGTGACAGTTTTCAAATATATAAAAGGCACTAGTCTTAATTGAGATGCATCAAATAGAGAAGAAATGAACAAAATTAAATATACCGTTCAAGCTGCAGCGACGAATAAAAATTTTTTTGGTAACATCCAACTGACAGTTCTAATTCAAAAAATTTAAGCAAATTAGTATATAAGACTAGCGTTTCGACCTGCTTCGCAGGTCTAAGCGCTAGGCTTCGCAGCTCCATATGTGAACCGCCTCCGGCAAAAATAATTTCTTAATGAGATTAGTCCCAATCATAATTTCAGCGTACCGAATTCTCCTGCTCCATATTATATTTTTGCATTTTTCCCTATTCGTGATTACACTCTTTTTTATAGACAATTCTCAATGTTATTTTATGTATTTATCTGGAGAAAAATTATTGATTTCAACTTCTTCACGAATTACAGAGACTCTAGGCGTCGCAGCTCCAAATATGTACCGCCTCTCTAAGATTCTTTTTTGACAAGATCAATCTCGGATGTGAATCGAGCTCACGTAATTTCCCTGCTTCATATCATATCACTACACCTTTCTCTGCCCGTGATTATATTGATTGACAGTTTCCAATCATATTTAGGTATAAATGCTCAAGAAAATCATCGATTTCATTCCCTTTAAGGATTAGCGACGAGATGGCGGAATTGTTTCTCTAATAGAACTATCTTTCCAAAAGAACCACTCTTTCCAATATTATACACAGGTCTTGATATTTACCAGTGAGGGTATTCATTATTCAAGCAGCTTATTAGTTATTTGAAGTACTACAGACGGCCTTACGATCGACAGAATAGGTGTGCGCGAGAAAAAGAAAGTGTGCATCAGAAAGACAAGAAACAGCGATTCGAATCATTCAAGTCTGGATTGAATGTTTGCTCTTATATCACAAAATTCATTGATATATAGCACTCAATATCAATAATATTTAAGATATTGCCATCAAATAGCAATAGAATATCTAATATTTCATAATAATAATCTCCCTTAAACTATTATCATAAGTAGATTTATAATCATCAACTACAATATATTACAGCTTCTCACATCTTGAGGAACTGATAATAACTAAATACTTGAATAAGAGTCAACCCCATACCAACGGTAGTGGGATGCTAGTGTTGAAACCTGTATATAAGACCGTGATGCGTGGATTAACATGCTCTATTTTTGCATCGAAAACTGCAAAAGCTTTACAAATTGCTAATACCGCTGTGAAAATACTTTACTTTACGTATTAAGATTGCAACAATGAAAGAGTTACCGAACATAATTTTTTTCTTATATATTCATGTTATTCCTTCTAATTTGCAGCATGTTTTTCATAAAACTGCTAATAATTTTGGGAAATGTTCCAGGTAAATGTTGTGCCAATTCATTCAGGGATCAATCTAAGTTATTCTTTATTACTCATGCAAGATAAGTATTATTTTGCGCACGTTTTTCTGGGCGGTAAATGGCTTTTTGACTTTTGAGTGCGCCAAGTATAATTTGAGTGCGACAAGTTTATCGCTCGGAAAAATAAGCGCAAAATAGTACTTATCCCGCATTCGTAATGAAAAATAGTATTTGCAACTCGTGCGGTGTTGTCGATTGCCCACTTCGCTCTCGTGGGGAACCGACAACTTATCGCACTTGTTGCACAATATATCATCATATTCTGGGATAAGTACTACCGTTCATGAAATAAACGCAAAGAACTCAAAACTTCCATCGAATAAGTTTTGGTACCACAGATTAAAAATATCTTATTTATGAATATGAACTTATTTTTTTGATAAAAAACTTGAATATAAAATTTCAGTCAAAGATTTCTAGGCTTTCTCAAGTCATTATGCTCTTAGAAATAGACAAACACAACGACTGACTTTATTTTAAATTATGTTGTCTTGAGTTCAGTAGGGTCTAAAACGTAGAGATTCATTAGAAGCGGCAACTGTTCCCATACTTTTTTGTAGATGCATCTCAGTGGTTGATTTTAATTTTAATTTTAAATGGAGTTGCATACCAATAGCGGAAAAAAATATTGAGTAGTCATCACAATAATACACATTTCTTCTACATTGTCTTCTATACCCGATTTATAAGCCATTCAATAAGTTCATTTTCTCATCAATTTTGACCGTTGTAAAATAATCAGCATATACGGTGTGACACAATGATCGAGTTATATGAGAAACTTCTCTTCCAGGTCTGAACAAAGAATTAGGACCTTTTCTTATTTTTAATGTAATTTTGAGAATTCAAATTTTTCTCGGGATGTATATTTCCACACAAGCAAAAACGCTATGATCCTCACTTTCATGTCAAATGTTTCCGGCACTCTTCCTGCAGTTTTTGAGATAGTGACTCACTTTCTTGCCAATCAATAGATCATGAAGAATAGCGGAATATGTACGAGAGTAAAATATAATTAGATGTACGTAGAATCGTTGGAATAATTCAATAATGCCTTGAATGTATTCGCATTGTTTGCGATGCGCGAAATGCCTAATTCACTCACAGCTGTGGAAAAACCTAATATATGTGTGCAAAATTTTATTACAAGAAGCAAATTGGCTTCAAAGTTATCTCCAAGGATATTTTGAATTCAAAGCGAATTTGTTTAATATCAAATCAAAGTCAAGACCCAATTTAGTAGCTTTAATTCATTCATTCAGAAAAACTGGTAAATATGATTAACGTCTCAGTTGTTATACTGACTCATATTTCACATCTAAGACAGCATTCTAAGATCGATAATAAATTGCTCGAATATAGAACCAATCGGTTTTTTTTTGACCACAACGGAAATAAATCAGAAAGCAACCCTGGATTGCTGAATAAAATCATCTACGCTTTATATTTTGAAATTGATATTGATGCCAACAATTTATTTCACTTCAGTGATCATTGAATGATCACAGCTATCAGTTTGCAATCGATTGCAACAATATTCTGCTCATCCTCATCAATAGATCATTGCTGGTTGATCACAACAAAAGATGGACAGATTAAAACAATATTTTGTTGAAAGCTATGGAAGAGAAGGTGATCCTAATTATAAATTGCTGATAATGACTTGTACATAGCATTTTTTGTTGATTATACCAATAGTACGATATCCATTAAATAGTCAGTCCATCGATTGCAACAATCAACCATAGATTACAATTGGAATTGAGTAAATGACAACAATAATTTTAAGTAAGTTTTTATCGTTTATCTCATGAATTAACAATAACTTCACGATTAAAGTCAAAATTGAGTTGATCCCAACAAATGATTGTTGCCCGTGATAATCTACAATAGATGATTTCTACTCAGGAATTATTGTTGATAAAAAGATCATGATAACCACACTAGTTTGAAAGAGTCATGTGATTATAATAAAAATATTATTGAATACAACAATCAAATCATTTATTCCAACAATAAAATTGTGGATTTGAGTATACAATTTGGTCGTAGCATTAAAACAACAGTATAAGGTAACCAAAACGTTCAAACTACCAATTATAACAATACCAATATTGATGAAAATAATGGTTTGTTGATTATTACAAAGAAATTGCTGTTGCAGTCTTGTTGATGAGAACAGTAGAATTATTCATTAAATCAATATTAGTTGTTTAAAGTGCCTATTTAATAAAATACAATATTAAGGAATTGATCAAAATGATGAAATTGATGAATGTAGCAATGAAAATGTTGACAGCTGTTGTATGATCTGACTACTCGTCATCCGATTCCTTATATCCAACAAAAAACTCTTGTTCTTCACAATTACAATATATTTCAATAACAGATATTATGAACAAACACTAAAAGAAAAGTAATATCTGACTCTTACAAAATATCTCTATCCACTCTTTCTTACGTACGCGCCTGCGCACGCGCACTCGAGCGTCAACGTCACACCTAGCAATGTTACCAACTATTGGAATAGATGTCTGTGTTGATTGTTCCAATGACATTCATTAAAATCAGCTGATTACAACAGTAAATTTTTACTTGCAGCAACCCGTATCATCTATCAACATTTTCCGCGAAGACCCTTTCTTGAATAATCACGTTTAATCTGAGAATAAAGTATTGAAATTATCCATATCATGTGTCTCCTACACTTCTTGAGAAATCAATTTTTTCCAATCTCACATAAGCACAATAACACTTGGCTATGTGTCAGTTGCATCATTTATCAGTTGCTCATCAATTATCATGAATAGATTATTTTGAAGATTCAAATTTGCTTCCATTCGTTCAATATGTGACTGTATTTGTTGCTCTTATTTCTTGACTTTATTTCTAGCAAACTTGTTGTGAAACCTATATTCATTGTTTGTGGATCATATTCGCATTTCAGTCTATTGAAAGACTTAAATCGTAATGCCGTAAGAGCCCTTGGACCATTCATGACATAAATGAACCAAAGACAAAAATACTTCTGATCACTTCTAACCATTATTCATTGAACTTGATACTTTTCCTGCAATATACTATTTCATACATTGTTATCTATTATACAGATTGATACAATATTTTAGAATCTGCTGTCTTATTATAAATTTGAAATATTTTCTTGTCACGACATTCTAATTTTTCGTGAACATATGAAATTTCATTTGCTCACATCGCTAAAACAATAAGTATTGTTAAAGCTGTAGAATATTTGATAGAAAAAAATACGAATACAAATTACGGCTCCCTTTTATGCTAGGAACCTAGTGACGTGCGCATGCGCGTACCTTGTACATGTATCGCTATAGTCAGTAGCTTTCAAACAAAGAGCATTCCACCTAAATACGTACAAGTGTGTGCCTCGCTGACAATAATGAATTTTTTTCAATACTAGTTGGCTTATAAAGCTTGGTTTAGGTTTTATTCTGGCTGTTTTTTTTTTCAACTGAGAAAACACTAATTTACTGTTTTCCAATACTACTTGACCTTGAAAAGCTCGGTTCAGGTTGAGTTTTGTGTTTTTTTAACTGAAAAATACTGATTTACTGTTTTCCAATACTAATTGGCCTGGGAAGCTCGTTTTAGGTTATGTTATAATTGCTTTTTCTTGAATGTAAAATTCTAGTCCCCACCGTTCTAGTGCCACTTCGAATCTCTGTGGCGCCATCTCTTTTTACTTTCATAACTACTACTAGGTTCCTATTGTGAAAATCTACCCAAATTACTTATGGTCTAATGGAAGACTCTATTCGCATACGAATGTTTAATAGAATAACATCACTTCTAGATTTCAGATTAGTTTGCAGCAACAGATTAATGATTGACAACTGACGCATGCGCACAGACGGTTTAGAAGTGTATGCGTACGTTCCGTTTGTATCTCAAAATTTGAGAAAGAATGAATAATGACAAATGATACTTTCATCATCGTTTTCACCCAAGCTTATCGTGTTATATCAGCTCAATGCAGCTTTCAGGAGAAATATAGTATTACTACAAATACGAAATTGATAGAACTATTTATACTGCCAATCAAGTCTCTAGTGCATACATCAGATTTATCTACTACGCATTGAATCATTAGCTCATGAATAAACATCAGAGCCTAGGCTATTAGATGTCAGAAACTTCAGATCGAAATCTTAGAACTACTGGGATTTGCTACTCTTTTCAATGAACTTGATATAGCCAAGAATCTTCCAACGGTATATAGCAGTATGATATAATTGTCTTTATATCAAACTTTGAATGAATATTTGCAGTATATGTACATCGATCGAATTTTTGGAATCGAAAGCAGAATCATCAAGTAATTATATCTTATCATTTTCCATTTCATTTACCCAGTGAATAGGAACATCCATAATAAATATCAAATTGGTCACATTTTTATAGTATACAGAATATATACGTTTAATCTATTCAAGTATTATTATATTATTTGAATCGTCCACACCCAAGCTTATCGTGTTTCTTCAGCTCAATGCAGTTTTCAGGTGATTTATTTTCCACATAACCTCAAATAAAAAGTTGATGAGAATATTTATTTTTTTATTGCAGAATATTTATCATATGTACCAAACTGAAGTCACTTGAAATATTTCGAGTGGCATTTATTCTTCAGTACTTATTTTACAGGAAATCAATATTGTAAATCAGGATATAAATCGTATCTAGAAAATAGTATATTCAAATGATGGATCGTCAGAAAATGGATGAATCAGTATGAGTGAATTAAATTCATATCACTCAAGCAGACGTTTCAAATCTTAATAATTTCTCTCCAGTATCTACAAATAATTGAATTTTCTTCAATAATATCACCACAAAACTATAATTGTGTGATCAGATAGGTACCAAGTAGACTGACTGAACTTCTCTTCAACCTGCAGCGCTAATTATGAATTTATTGTATGCATGTTTCTGAAATATTCTCAAATATAAGATAAATTGTCTAGTGTAATAATGAATACATGCTTATGGTCCATTCATCTCAAATACTTTTCTTGATGATTTATTCGACTCTACGATATGAAATACGGAGTTAGTTGGATAATTATGAATGCATACCAATGAATAACCTTATTCCGTTGATGATCCTGAATGGATATATTCGATTTGAGAAATATCTAAAAAAATTTGTCGCAAGAGCCAGAATATTTTTTATAAATAAGGCTGGGCAACAACGATCATTACCACTATTACCAGTTCAATAATATGAAAGAGTAATTGATGGTGTGTTAATACAATAACGACGATGATTGAAATGTTATGCTCGTCCTCATGGTTGATACGCTAGGATGACAATTATTTTCATATTAGGTTCAAATTATTCAATACAATATTAATTCTGAATACAGAGAGTAATAATCAAAAAAATTCAGTAATGAATCACATTTAACACATTCTGGACATAATTTCAGATACTTTTGCTTCGTTGATTTGATAAGTTTTCGACGAAATTCAAGACAAGGCTTTGGGAAGCTAATTAAATAATATTAATTGTCCAAGAATCACTTACTACGCATATCGCTGTGACATATTCCATAACAACAGCGCTATTCTGCCCCTCTGTGAACTGATAACAATATATATTTCCATTAGAAAGCTTGTATCATGATTTTACTGTAAATATATATCAAAATTGTAATAAATATAAATTTCCTAAAATCTCACATTGAAAACATAGTATCAACGGCTTATCTAAAGGCGTGTTCCTTCGACAATCATACTGTGAATCTCAGGATCATATTCGCTGTATATGAATCATGATTATTTTTTGAAACTAGAAAACAACTAACTACGAATTATGGGTCATATTTTGATTTGAGAATATTTATATATTCATTTTTGAAAATATATTCTATAACTATGATTTTTGGCGATTTTTTCTCTTGTAATTGGTTAGAATATCAGAATTTTTCAGTATTGAATTTTATTATAATTCATTAAATAGTTAGGTTTTCAAGAATTATTTATTATTGCATGATTATTCGTATATTCATCCCTTCATATTAGATGCGGGATGTGCATTTATTGTTTTACCAACGATTTTCTTGTTGTGTTCTATCCGCCATATTTCAAATTTACACAGATTTTGTTATTGCAATCATCGTGAACATGCAAAAAGTCCGATTCAGAAGGGTAAGGGGATTGTCACTTTGTGATCACAAAGTGAAGAAGTGGGGATAACAAATAACGACTAATGATACATGATTCACTTAATCATGAAGACTTAGATCACTTAGATTGCCCGAAGAAACACGCCTTGAGTATTAAGTGCCCAAGAAACATGGCGGATGTCCAGGCATGCGCACAAAAAAATTCCAATTATGAAAAGAGCTATTGTTGGCATCTTGTATAAAAGTAAGTTTCTTGATTGAAAGAATTGATTTCCTGATAACAATTGGAATCATAATCACGAGCATTCTGCTATAGCAGCTTCCAATAAATCCTTGAGCATAACCTAGAAAATAGTACATAAAGTTACACTTGAGTTACAAAAATGAGTTTCTTGATTACTAGAATCGATTATCTTATAACAATTACATGTTGAAATCATCTTGGAACTTATGCGATCGCTTGCTTGGAAGGATTTATATTGTACGAAATATGCCTGTTTTCTATTTTGTGTTGAAAATGCATAGTATTGTGACATTATACTTTATTCCAGAAGAAGTTTGAGCACAGCCTGAAAATATAATATAAAATTATCATTTTGTTAATATTATTCAATTAAACTACTTACTTTCCATTTATGAGATGTGTACATTGATGTGAACTGTCATTGACTGCAAATGCGAGTCCGCATGTGCAGTTTCTGCTCTTGAAATAAGTTGGCAATACTGACGTTTTATTGAATGTCAAAAAATTTATTTCTATTAAAATAAGCTTGATGGAAGCTTCAAATACATCACAAATTATCCATTTGAATATTTTATTTATATAACAATACATAATATCTATATTAAATAGTGATGTTGTAATATTTTGAGAAATATTTAAAATACCTGTATGTCAAACTTGACAGAAGCGACCTGATGTTCATTAATTTTTTGTCAGAGATAACTTGAGAATATTTCGACGGCCGGTGAACTGTCATTTTTGACAATTGTAATCGATGGTTTTGGCCTTCTCCTGTGATTACTATACATGTGACAGTTTTCAAATATATAAAAGGCACTAGTCCTCATTAAGATGTATTGAATAGAGAAGAAATGAACAAAATTAAATATACCGTTTAAGCTGTAGCGATGGATAAAATTTTTTTTGGGAACATACAACTGACAGTTGTAATTGCAAAAATTTAAGCAAATTAGTATATAGGACTAGCATTTCGACCTGCTTCGCAGGTCTAAGCGCTAGGCTTCGCAGCTCCATATGTGAACCGCCTCCGGCATAAATAATTTCTTGATAAGATTAGTTCCGATTATAATTTTAGCGTACAGAATCCTTCTGCTCCATATCATATTTCTGCATCCTCTCTTATTCGTGATTTTACTGTTTTTTATAGACAAATCCCAATTGTTTTTTCATGTATTTATCTGGAGAGATATCATTGATTTCAACTCCTTCACAAACTACAGAAACACTAGTCGTCGCAGCTCCATATATGTACCGCCTCTCTGACAAGAATTCTTCTTTTACAAAATCAATCTCGAATGTGAATTGAGCTCACATAATTCCTCTGATTCATATTATATTTCTACACTTTTCTCTGCCCGTGATTGAATTGATTGACAGTTTCCAATGATATCTAGATAAAATTCCTTGAGAAAATCATTGATTTCATTTCCTTTAAGGATTAGCGACGAGATGGCGAAATTGTTCCTCTAGTAGAACCATCTTTTCAACCGGGCCTGAGACTATTATTATAAGTAGATATATAATCATCAAATACAATACATTACATCTTGAGGAACTAATAATAGCTAAATCCTCCAACAAGAGTCAATCTCTTATCAATGGTAGTGAGATACTAGTGCCAAGACCTGTATATAAGACCGTGATGCGTGAATTTACATGCTCTATTTCTGCATGGAAAACTGCAAAAGTTTTACAAATTGCCAATACCACTGTGAAAATAATTTACTCCATGTATTAAGTTTGCAATAATTTAAGAGTTAGCGGACATAATTTTTTACTTATATATTCATGTTGTTCTTTCTTATTTGCAACGTTTTTCGTCTAACGCATCGTCAACGCTACCATCGACAAACCTTGGTATGCCACGTCCAAATATAAGTATAAAAAATTTCATCTTGCATTGATAATAATTATTTCCCTACTTTAAAAAAATTCATCGAACTTCATGATAAATAAAATTAAACCGCTAATAATTTAGGGAAATGTTCCAGGTGAATGTTGTGCCAATTCATTTGGGGATCAATCTAAGTTATTTTATTTCTTTTGATAAATACCACCGTTGATAAAATAAAGGCAAAAAACTCAAACATTCCATCAATGAAGTTTTGGTATTACAGATTGAAAGTACCTTATTTATAAATATGAACTAATTTTTCGGATAAAAAACTTGAATATGAAATTTCAGTCAAAGATTTCTAGGCGTTCTCAAGTACTCGTGTTTTGAGACATAGACAAACAACGACTGACTCCCTTTTGAATCATGTTTTTGGGCTCAGTAGGGTCTGAAAAGTGAAGATTCATTGAAAGCGACAACTGTCCTTATACTTTCTTGTAAATGCGTCTCAGTGGTTGATTTTAATTTTAATTTTGAATGGAGTTGCATACCAATATATACATCAACTACCTGAACAGATCTAATTTGAATCTTCTGACTGCATGAATTCAGTTATGATGTTATTGATGTCTGATGCACGACTAACAGTAGATAGAACTGTCTGATAGTAAAGTACAATTTTGTGCTATTGTAAAACTGGTTCAGAAGACTTAAATCGAAGTAGCACATTTTTAACTGAAATAGATCATAATTTTAATAAAACAACAATAATTCAATAATACATTTCGGTCAAGAACGGTCCAAAGATTCTTATGGGACTATGATTCTAGCCTTCCGATTGACCATGATGCGAACCAGTTCCACAGAAGCACAATAACACTTGGCTGTGTGTCACTTGCATCATTTATCAGTTGCTTATCGATCATCATAAACAGATTATTTTGAAGATTCAAATTTGCTTCCATTCGGTTAATATGTGACTATATTTGTTGCTCCTATTTCTTGACTTTATTTCTAGCAAACTTGTTGTGAAACCTATATTCATTGTGAGTGTATCATATTCGCATTTCAGTCTATTGAAAGACTTAAATCGTAATGCCGTAAGAGCCCTTGGACCATTCATGACATAAATGAACCATAGAAAAAAATACTTTTGATCACTTCTAACAATTATTCATTGAACTTGATACTTTCCCTGCAATATACTATTTCATACATTGTTATCCATTATATAGATTGATACAATATTCTAGAATCTGCTGTCTCATTATAAATTTAAAATATTTTCATGTCACGACATTCTAATTTTTCGTGAACATATAAAATTTCATTTTCTCACATCGCTAAAACAATAAGTATTGTAAAAGCTGTAGAATATTTGATAGAAAAAAATACGAATACAAATTACGGCTCACTTTTATGCTAGGAACCTAGTGACGTGCGCATGCGCGTACCTTGTACATGTATTGCTATAGTCAGTGGCTTTCAAACAAAGAGCATTCCACCTAAATACGTACAAGTGTGTGGCTCGCTGACAATAATGAATTTTTTTCAATACTAGTTGGCTTATAATGCTTGGTTTAGGTTTTATTCTGGCTGTTTTTTTTTGATCTGAAAAAACACTAATTTACTGTTTTCCAATACTACTTGACCTTAAAAAGCTTGGTTTAGGTTAAGTTTTGTATTTTTTGAACTAAAAAACACTGATTTACTGTTTTCCAATACTAATTGACCTGGAAAGCTCGTTTTAGGTTATGTTGAAGTTGCTTTTTCCTGAATGTAAAATTCTGGTCCCCACCGTTCTAGTGCCACTGGAAAATTTATTTGAATATCTGTGGCGCCATTTCTTTTTACTTTTATAACTACCACTAGGTTCCTATTGTAAAAATCTACCCAAATTACTTATGGTCTAATGGAAGACTCTATTCGCATACGAAAGTTTAATAGAATAACATCACTTCTAGATTTCAAATTAGTTTGCAGCAACAGATTGATAATTGACAATTGACGCATGCGCACAAACGGTTTAGAAGTGTATGCGTACGTTCCGTTTGTATCTCAAAATTTGAGAAAGAATGAATTATGACAAATGATAATTTCATCATCGTTTTCACCCAAGCTTATCGTGTTTTATCAGCTCAATGCAGCTTTTAGGAGAAATATAGAAATACTACAAACACGAAATTGATAGAACTATGTATACTATAATATGAATTTGTGTCATCATATTGTAAAATGATCCATTTGATGATTTATAGATTATTGCGCTAAATATTTAGGTACAGTTAGTTCCTTGAGAAATATTTGATTTATATTTTTAAACAAATAAAAAATTCAGATTGATGGCCCCATTGTCGTAATCTAATGTCATTACTCTATTTGATCCATTGTTAGGTTATGGACAGATGGTTCTCACCAATTTTGATCAATGTAAACTCCTATTCGTTGATTCAATTGAATTTTCAATGTATTGGCTTCATTGATTGGAAGGGATTCTATAATCTGCTGATGATTGCATGTTTCATTGTTGTACCTCAACAAAATGTACGATTGGATTGGGTGGTCCTTGCAATATATGTGTTAATGTCTGATTCATACATTTAAAACGTAGAAAGAGCACCTCACTAATATCTTAATGGAATATTATGTACAAAATTATCATTAAGAACTCCTCCAAGTTGTGTATCTTTTGGTACATATCTTCTGTAATCCATATAGGCTACGTTTGTTGTGTGTAACCTGTGTACAACAATTAACTCTTGAATTCAACAATGCCATTCAAGTCTCTAGTTCATACATCAGATTTATCTACTACGCATTGAATCATTAGCTCATGAATAAACGTCAGAGCCTAGGCTAATAGATGTCAGAAACTTCAGTTCGAAATCTTAGAACTACTGGGATTTGCTACTCTTTCCAATGAACTTGATATAGCCAAGGATCTTCCAAAGGTATAAAGCAGTATGATATAATTGTCTTTATATCAAACTTTGAATGAATATTTGCAGTATATGTACATCGATCGAATTTCTGGGATCGAAAGCAGAATCATCAAGTAATTATCTCTTATCATTTTCCATTTCATTTACCCAGTGAATAGGAACATCCATAATATCAAATAGGTCACTTTTTCATAGTATACAGAATATATACGTTCAATCTATTCAAGTATTATTCTGATATTTGAATCGTCCACACCCAAGCTTATCGTGTTTCATTAGCTCAATGCAGTTTTCAGGAGAATTATTTTCCACATAACCTCAAATAAAAAGTTAATGAGAATATTTATTTTTTCATTGCAGAATATTTATCACATGTACCAAACTATAGTCACTTGAGATATTTCAAGTGGCATTTAATCTTCAGTACTTATTTTACAGGAAATCAATATTGTAAATCAGGATATAAATCGTATCTAGAAAGTAGTATATTCAAATGATGGATCGTCAGAAAATGGATGAATTAGTATTAGTGAATTGAATTCATATCACTCAAGCAGACGTTTCAAATCTTATTAATTCTTCTCCAGTACCTACAAATAATTAAATTTGCTTCAATAATATCACCACAAAACTATAATTTTGTGATTAGATAGGTACCAAGTAGACTGACTGAACTTCTCTTCAACCTGCAGCGCTAATTATGAATTTATTGTATGCATGTTTCTTAAATATTCTTAAATATAAGATAAATTGTCTAGTGTATTCATGAATACATGCTTATGGTCCATTCATCTCGAATACTTTTCTTGATGATTTATTCGACTCTACGATATAAAATACGGAGTTAGTTGGATAATTATGAATACATACCAATGAATAACCTCATTCCGTTGATGATCCTGAATGGATATATTTGATTTGAGAAATATCTAAAAAAAATTGTCGCAAAAGCCAGAATACTTTTTATAAATTAGGCTGGGCAACAACGATCATTACCACTATCACCAGTTCAATAATATGAAAGAGTAATT
Organism: Dromius quadrimaculatus; assembly: GCA_963989225.1. NCBI lineage: Eukaryota > Metazoa > Arthropoda > Insecta > Coleoptera > Carabidae > Dromius > Dromius quadrimaculatus. The sequence continues at coordinate 42,232,487 of OZ022330.1, forward strand.
GATGGTGTGTTCATACAATAACGACGATGATTGAAATGTTATGCTCGTCCTCATGGTGGTAATAAAGCAGAACTTATTGATACGCTAGGATGACAATCATTTTCATATTAGGTTCAAATTATTCAATACAATATTAATTCTGAATACAGAAGGTAATAATCAAGATCACATTTAACACATTCTGGACATAATTTCAGATACTTTTGCTTCGTTGATTTGATAAATTTTTGACGAAATTCAAGACAAGGCTTTGGGAAGCAAATCAAATAATATTAATTGTCCAAAAATCACTTACTACGCATATCGCTGTGACATATTCCATAACAACAGCGCTATTTTGCCTCTTTGTGAACTGATAACAATATATATTTTTATTAAAAAGCTTGTATTATCATTTTACTGTGAATATATATCAAAATTGTGATAAATATTAGTTTCTTGAAATCTCACATTGAAAACATAGTATTAACGGCTTGTCTACGTATCAAGTGCCCAAGAAACATGGCGAATGTCCAGGCATGCGCACAAAAAAATTCCAATCATGAGAAGAGCTATTGTTGGCATCTTATATAAAAGTAAGTTTCTTGATTGAAAGAATTGATTTCCTGATAACAATTGGAATCATAATCATCGAGCATTCTGCTATAGCAGCTTCCAATAAATCCTTGAGCATAACCTAGAAAATATCACATAAAGTTACACTTGAATTACAAAAATGAGTTTCTTAATTACTAGAATCGGTTTCCTTATAACAATTACATGTTGAAATCATCTTGGAACTTATGCGATCGCTTGCTCGGAAGGATTTATATTGTACGAAATATGCCTGTTTTCTTTTTTGTGTTGAAAATGCATAGTATTGTGTCATTAAACTTCATTCCAAAAGAAGTTTGAATATAGCCCAAAAAATATTACATAAGATTGTCATTTTGTTAATATTATTCAATTAAACTACTTACTTTCTATTTATGAGATGTGTACATTGATGTGAACTGTCATTGACTGCAAATGCGAGTGCGCATGTGCAGTTTCTGCTTGAGGATTGAGTTGGCAACACTGACGTTTTATTGAATGTCAAAAAATTTATTTATATTAAAATAAGCTTGATGGAAGCTTCAAATACATCACAAATTATCCATTTGAATATTTTATTTATATAACAATACATAATATCTATATTAAATAGTGATGTTGTAATATTTTGAGAAATATTTGAAATACCTGTATGTCAAACTTGACAGAAGCGACCTGATGTTCATTAATTTTTTGTCAGAGATGACTTGAGAATATTTCGACGGCCGGTGAACTGTCATTTTTGACAATTGTAATCGATGGTTTTGGCCTTCTCCTGTGATTACTATACATGTCATGGTATTCAAATATATAAAAGGCACTAGTCCTCATTAAGATGTATTGAATAGAGAAGAAATGAACAAAATTAAATACACCGTTAAAGCTGCAGCGATGGATAAAAATTTTTTTGGGAACATACAACTGACAGTTGTAATTCAAAAAATTTAAGCAAATTAGTATATAGGATATTTTGACATGTAACAGAACAAAATTTGAAAAAACTGACAACAGATTATCATTGCCTACCTTATATCATTTCAATTAAACTGATTGTTTCATACAGCAAGCTCTTATTTTCTGTTATACTCATAAACTGCACATTTAGCTTGGCCGATTGATACAAAAATAGTAAATAACTATTTTGATGCTACAACAATTTCAAACACTAAATTTCAATATACTATAGATTATCCTTCTAGATTTATGCAAAAAATTAAAAAAAAGTTTCAAGTAAAGTGCACTTCTGGCTTGGCCGATTTAAACAAAAATAGCAGATGACCATTCTGATACAACATCAAGTTCAAATACTGAATTTCAACATCCTACGGTTAATCATTCTGGATTTATTAGAAAAATTCGAAAAAAGTTTTAAGTGAAGTGCACTTCCGGGAAAGACGATTGGAACCATAATGCGAGGTACTCAACTAGACCATATACCAGTCTTAAATACAAAATTTCAACATTATACGTCTAACTAGTTTTGAGATTTGTGAGCTACGTACGCACGAACGCACGCACGCACGAACGCACGACTTAAAGCCAAAATTAGTCAAAATGGATTCAGGAATACTCAAACGGATATCTGCATCAAAATCTCGACAGGTGAATTTTGTCGGTTGCACAATACTTCCTTGTACTTAGTACAAGTAAGTGAAAAAACTTTTGATTGAAAATTTCAAGTTGGAATACATGAATGTTACCCTCAATTTCCATTGAATTATTATTGTGAGTAAATTTGAAGTACTCAACTACAAAATATAACATTTTCTCACCTTTTCTGTGATTCTTTATTATCGGAGACTTTGTAATCTGAACGCTTTAGTCCAAGATGTTTCGCCCTGTTTTACATCGTGGTACAAGGCAACAATCAGGCATATTTGATGAGTTGTACCCTCAATTATTCATCGATTCACAGTTATTTACTCAATATGAAGCATTATGAAGCACGATAAGGTGAGTTAGGTTAGATTCAATAATATTTTCAATCGTATAGTTTCTATTCTTCTTTGATACCCTGTTTAATACACACTTCATCTTTATCTTTCGCATACTCTTCTCGATCGTAGTACCTCTTTTGAAGCAAATGATGACTGAATACAGCTTTAATAAGAGTCAATTCGCAACAATAGTAATGGATGCTAGTGTCAAGACCTGTGTATAAGACTGTGGTCTAAAGCCACGTGCGCAGCACGATATTAGTAGCGAGTGTTAGTAGTCATGGTTAGTGTGAGATGTTTGACAGGTGCAGTCATGTGGTGTTGGCATTCACAACAACAAAGTGAGCCCAGAGTTGCTATGCACTCACCATTGTTAGTGCAAGAGTTTATATGCTCTAGATTTCTAATTTAGTAGGTTTAGACTCCAAAAGTAAAAATTTTATATCAAAATTTCATCTATTTGACCAGCCACCCCCACTATAAGCCAGGAGAACCCGCTGGCGTACCGCACCATCGAATACCCATTCCGTTAAAGGTCCGCTGCGGCGAAAGTCCACACATCCGAATACCAATTGCGAAGAATTCACCCCCCCTACTGTCCTGTGTGTCAGTAGCACTAAAATAGTGGTTTTTGTTTTCAATCGGCGATGCTTTGCACCCAGCTGACCAATCTCGATGTGCTATGCACAATGTTCATCAAACCTCTATTACAATCATGTCTTGTGGACGGTCATTCACAAGAAGCAGTAGTAAGAATAAACTCGCGGCAGTGAATATTCGATGGTGCGGACTTTCGCCGCAGCAAACATTCGTCGAAATGGCTATTCGACGGTGTGAGCTGTTCCGAAAAGAGTAGCGCTATGCTGTCTTGCTGAAATGTCGTGTATTTTTTTGTTTGGGATATTCGCGAAGCTGTACCAAATAATACATATTTCCCTGTTTGAGGATTTTTCACTTGATTTTTTCTCAAGCCTTGAATGAATGCTAGAGGATTTCTACCTTTTTTGTTTCGAATGTGATGTCCAATTTATCATATCTAGTAGTATGTATATTCTCAGTATCTAGTTACTTGCCTTGTTTTATTCTTGTATCATTGTTTTTTGGAGAAGACCGTGGGCCAAAGGATCAAAACGTCAAAATTTGCAATGATATATACAGAATTTATAGACAAAAGCAATTCATTATTCATTTAAATTCTGAAAAAAAGTATAGATTATCAAATTAATAAGCTTCAAGTATCATATCGTATGGATTACAACACGATCGTCCTATATTTGGGAACCTTCAGGGTAAGATAACAGATTAATAATCATAAGCAATATGAAAAAAGTGGAAAACTAGTCCCAGTTGGTAGTTTCTGAATGAATTATATATAACTTATTTGATTTTTCTGATTTGACATATTACGCGTGTGATTGAGAAATATAGTGAGCATTGCTAATATAAAATATCGATACCTTCACCTCTCATAGATGGTTTAGTCCAGTATGCTGTGGATTATTTTTACTAATTGTGGATAGAATCACTTGAGTTTCAAATTATAGTATGTACACAATTCGATTGTTCATGATCAAAAAGTGAAAATGTAGGTCAACGCAATATCTAACAAAGCCTAGAGCTATCCTTTCAATAGGTACTTACGTACCGTAGCAAAAGAACAAAACAATCTATGAGATCTCAATTCAAAGTAAAATCTACTTGAATTTGTTTGGAACCTCTGCTGTTTTCCTCCAATGTATTCCGCAGTCACATCATAAAGGACGTCATAATTCAACCGTTCCACTATCGTCTTTCGCACGATCAATTTCCGTCAAACTTGTTATAACACCCGTCAAAACTTGCCTGGAAATCGAACTGAACAAAATGGCAGTCAGCAATCTAGCTGCCATCTAGCATCGTAAGCGAAAAACATGAAAAGTTTGCAAGCAACGTACAAGACAAATTAATATGTTTCAGAATCGTTCCATTTCAGGAAAATAAAAAACTGTTTTGTGGAAAAGAGAACCGTGTACAAAGCGGATTGAAGATAATAAATTAGGAAAGAAAAGAAAGCGTGTAATTGGTTTAAGGATTGACTCATCATTTATTAGAATGATTGATACAATATTTAACTTCACTTCTTGAACCAGAGAATAATGTTGTAGTTCTTGAACATGGCTTCGTTTTTTCTCTTTTGTTTTTTTTTTATGGAAGAAGAACTTACTTGAGAGACAGAAATATGAAAAATGATATCGTCACAACTATAAAATATCCAAATCATTCGATTGTTCGCACTGATAATTGCTGTAATTATTATCTAAGCTGGTCTTTCGGAGCATTCAGGGGAATGTCTCTGTCAGTTGTCAGATATTTTATTGTTGCAATATGTGATTGTTACTACAAATTGTACTCAAAACTCTGATTGGTATAAAATGTTCAGGAGCATGTCACGAAGCTGTATAAATCCACATGAATAAGTAGAAGTAAAATAGTAACCTACAAAGTGACAGCTAGCGATTTCATTTCGTGCGACAAAGTGATAAGTAAAATGTAACCCATATCAAGTTATAGATTCACAATGAATTTGTGACACATTAATGTCAGGCATGAGATCCTGAAGAATTAGGTGAGAGTAATTTTTGATTGAGATGTTGAAAACTTGAAGTTGCAGTGCTCTGTACCGTAAATTGTGCCGAATGCTCACGATTAGATGCATGGCCTCCAGTGGAACGGAAAAGTAGCTGAAAATGATGTTAAAGCCGAAAATGATTTTAAAGCTCATGAAAACATTGGCAACCGAATATAAAGTATGTGCCATATAAGTTTTTCTTACGGTATGTCTACGAAACTTAAGATGGCTATAGCTGGAAAAAGCAAGTCATGGAGTAGAATAAAATGTGACACGCAAAATCCAGGCAATTGAAAGTCATGTGCTTTTTGCAGTTCGCTTTGCGTTCGCATTAATTCAACTGTATTGTCAGTCAATTTGATAATATTTAGTTTCTATTAACGTTCGGAAATTTTGCATGGCAATGAACTCAAATAGATATCTTGACATAGGGTACGATCCATTAGATGACAGCAACGCTCACACTCACGACCGCGGTTTTTGCTGTTCCACTTGAATCATGTTCGATGTGGTTGGTGCTTCAATTGGAATGATGCGAGTGTCTGGTAAATGTCAAATAAACTGTAAATTTGTGGTTAGGATCAAAAAGTAGATCAATAATAAATAATAAAAAGGATATACGAACGGAATGAATCCAATATGCCTGTGTGAATAAATCGCTCTTAAATAATAAATAATGATAATGAGAGACCATAAAATTATCTGTCATATTGAAAAATGGAAAATCTTGAATCAATTGACATAATTTGAAATCCAAAGTACAAATTGGAAAGGCATCTTCTAATTTAAATTGAACTTCTTGGCGATTTTTGTAAAAATTAACGCAATGACCGCTTCGACCCATTGTCGATATCAATGACGTCATCTATGACGTATTTATCATGAACTTGAAGACCGCGATAGTCTTGTGGAACGATTATTGAGGCGACATGAGCGTTGTGGAACGTACTCATAATGCCAATAAAATTATATACTTATTCTATTTCACGGATCGACTGTGCAAACTGGAACAAATTCTTATCATTGTCTTCAAGAAGAATGGTGATAATAAAATTTTGCCCTAGAATTAATAAGTATTTCATTATCAGTTATTTTATAGTACAAGGACAAGCAGAAGTATGTTGAGCATTTTTCTAAAATAATTAAACCAATGGAGCAGTGTTGTGTCGAACCAGCTATTCTAGAATAGCAGTTACATCTGCTACTGCTTCTTTCCATTAGCAGATAAAAATAGCTGCTATCATGATAGCAGGTACATAATATTCAGAAGTGCGTCTTATTTAGCGATGTTTTCGCTTAAACTTGAAATGAATCTAAGGAATCTAAGGTGTTATTTGCCTTCATCGCTTGCATTTTTTGTATCCTTAATTATATCTATACCTCTACCTAAACGTATAGTAAAGGGACAAGGTTGAATGTGGGTGTGATAGAAGACTGCTTCGCCCTACTTCATTCATCGAGTTAACTATTCTAGAAACAAGCTCTACATGCTTATGCTTCTACAATAAAATAACTTATTATAGAAGATATACTCTTTGAGGGCAGATTTTCACAATGATTGTTCTCCGTGAAGTCAATAATAAGGATCTCTCCCCGTTTGCCTAGTGATTCTGTGAAATAAAGTTGCGAAAAGCAGTGAAAAAGATTCAGATTGGCAGTTTGACCATGTTTATATCTATGCTGTGGTGCTATTAACGTTTTATTTCCATCTGCTATGTAAAATAGCAGCTATTTTTCTAGCACGTAGCAGTGGTTACTGCCATGTACATGTCTGTGCTGTGCTGCTATCTATTAGCGCGTTGAGCAACTTATTTTCAACTGCCATTCAAAATAGCAGCTATTCTTCTAGCTTGTAGCAGTAACCAACTGCTACGAATCATAATAGCAGTTGAAAAATAGCAGACTGCTATTTAGCAACCCATCACTACAATGGAGCGGAGCGAAGCAATCTTCTACTAACAAATTCAACACTAGTCCCTCCCTGTATTTACTGTACGTTCAGATAGAGGTATAGGTATGACCAAAGATACAGAAAATGTAATAGATAAAGCAAATAACAATTTAGATTTGTATCAATTCCATGTTTGGGAGAAGGCATCGCTATATGAGAAGCGTTTATTAATATTATAGCAGATATCTCCAACTGCTAAATGAAAGTAGCAGTAGCAAAAGTAACTGCTATTTTAAAATAGCAGATTCGACACAGCACCACTAAAAACCGATGCTGTAAATGATAGGTCCTCCTGGCAAGAGTATCTTGCTCAATTTTCATCAATTCTAAAAGACACGGAAGTATAGTGATGAGCAGCGAACAATTGACTTGCTTAGATCTTCAGAATACAGCGTCAGCTGTCCTCTTCGTTCAGTCTGTGCAGAAATATCTGGATTATGAGAAGCTGATATTCGAGTTCAAATTGCGCTTTAGAAATGAGCATACGACAGAACTGCTATATGAATAGCTACGAAACCAATAAGATTTGAGTATGCCGTGCAGAGTCTGACCAGAAAGCTTCAAAACAGTTATTTATGGTGGTAAGGCAATTCATGGATGCCATCGGCAATAACAAGATTGAGCAATTCGTGCGGCTGTCGATCTCGAAAACAGTGACAGAATCCCCCACGAAAACTTTGAAAATTAAGGCGGCCACGGAAGCCTTAAAATTGGCAAGAAAAACTCAATTGGTTGCGACATGAAGAAAAAAGAGAGGTCGAGAAAAATCACCAGCGCATGGAATTGAAACATTCAACAATAGAAATTAATGAAAGTCTTATTAATATGGTTGATGAAATATTGAAATCCATTTTCACTCTTCAGCTTCTCAGTCACTTAATTTTCCTGTACTCTATGTTTTAACATTTAGCAAACAACTACATTTTTATCACAGAGAAATTCGAAGTATGACATTCATAGATTTTTGTAGATATAGACTGGAAGATAACATAATTCAGGTACCAACAATAGATTCTCCCTTCGGTTAACTTCAAGGCCTGATTGAAATAATAAAGCCTTGTAAATATGCTGCTATATCTAAAAAAAAAAGATATAATGATTCCAAAGTATATTGTGTATTTATTTAATTGTTAGTAAACTTTTGATGTACTACCTGGGAACAATGGATTGGAATCAGCTTTCATCCGCTGCTGTTGAACAATAGTAGATTTTTCAATGAGCATATAATGGAGGTAATTTTTCAGAGGAATGAAATTCAGAGCAGGTATCAAAGATGGGTGTTATCATCATTTGAATGGCGAATAGCCGTCATGAACATGTCATATACTGTACTTGTATGTGGAATTATTTCATATTTAAAGCTATGAAGGACAAAATTCCAGAAGACCTTACATTGTACATTCATTTCCACGATGTAGATTGAATGAAATAAACTAGTGAAAATGTTATGATACAAAAATTATGGCCAAAAATAGCCTGAATTATTACAAGTTGATAATGGTATCAACTTGAGGAGTGATAGTATGTGACTTAGAAGAATGATGCTAGTATCAATTGAGAATACGTTTTAAATAACAATAGTGAGAATGCGCGTTTCTGTGCAATAATGTGGCGTAAGGATAGCTTAGATATTCGAAGCTGGATGCATAATGATGCATATTTATATGGTTCTAGATGGAATAGGCAATATTTTTGTTGACAAATGCAGGTACTTCAATTATAATAAAATATCTGACGTGAACATCACGTGACTTACTTGTACATCATTGGACATATATATTTATATATATATATATATATATATATATATATATATATATATATATATATATATATATATATATATATATATATATATATATATATATATATATATATATATATATATATATATATATATACATATATATATATATATATATATATATATATATATATATATATATATATATATATATATATATATATATATATACAATACGATGTGATTTTGTGTTCGATTATATTTATTATTGGATATATATAATCAAACACAAAATCTCATCGTTCCAAAGTTAATCGTTTTGGATTTACCCGAGAGATTCTAAGGATCTGTCAAGTGAAATGCGCTTTCAGCCAAGTCGGTTGCAATGGAACCAATAGGCCATCATTCTTATACTACAACATCCCTCAATATTGATTTCAAAAATTCTACGACTACCAACATATCTGAATTTATGCGCAAAATTCAAAAAATAAATCACTACTGAAGGGCACTTCCGGTTCAATCTATCGTTATGAAAATAGTAGGCAATCATTCAGATGCTACGGCAGAATGAAATACCAAACTTTAATATTCTACACCTGATCGTTTCGAATTTATGCGAAACATTCCAGAATACCCGGTGGATCTCAATAAAAATAGGATATGAACATCTAGACGGTATAATCGTCCTAAATCCTGAATTCTAACAATCTACGTTCAATCATTTTGGATTTATGCGACAAATTCAAAGAATGTTCCGGATAAAGTGCTCTTCCGGTTTGGTCGATAGGAATCATAATGCAAGATGTACAATAAGATGTTATAGAAGTTCTTTTTACGGAATTTCAATATGTTATGGCGGATCATTCTATATTTATGAAAAATATTCAAAAACAGTTGCAAGTGAAGTGCACTTCTGGCCTGGCCGATTCTTACAAAAATAGCAGATAACTATTCTGATACAACATCAAGTTCAAATACTGAATTTCAACATCCTACGGTTGATCATTCTGAATTTTCCGGAGAAATTCGAAAAAAGTTTCACGTAGAATGCAGTTCCGGTAAAGACGATTGGAACCATAATGCGAGGTGCACAACTTGACGTATGCACGAACGCACGCACGTACGAACGCACGAACATACGTACCGACATCATGCCAAAAATAGTCAAAATGAATTCTGGGATGCTCAAAACGGATATTTCCATCAAAATCTCGATAGATGAATTTTGTCGGTTACACAATACTTACTTGTTACTTTGTACAAGTAAGTAAAAACCATAGAATCTTCTCCAGTGAAAATTCAATATTGAGATGAGCATATTCAAGATAAATGCAACGATATTATTGTTGAATAAGATCCACGTATCAATAAAATGCTGTGTTCAGTAATAGTATATTGTACAACAAGTATAGAAAATGACCTATTTCACACGAGTTGTGTAATTTTCAGCACGAGACGGAGTCGAGTGCTGGGATCACACAAGTGTGAAATATGTGATTCTATACGTGTTGTACACTATACTTTTTCTACGATCACAGTTTTTAATGAAATATGTGGGTAAATCATTCGTATAACTGAGATTTTGAAGCTATTTTCACAAGTGTAAAATAATTTATGCATTTTAATTGTTTGCTCTGCTTATTTATTGTAACATTAATTTTAGCTATGATTTGGAACATTATTGATATATTTTCTATCAGTTGATTGACATTTAATTGTTGTGTAATCAAATTGTTGCAAACTACGGAAAGATTGTATCTGATTGGCTCACTCTCACCAAGCGACCTTCTGATTGGTTCATTAGTTAGAGTTTTCTGTGATCTGGGGTAGCGTGTTTTCTAAATCTTCGTCACTAACCATTTTCCAACTGCAGTTATGATATTTGTGGATATCTAATTTTGGTTATGATACAATAATTACATACATAATTTCTCGATTTCAACAGAATGTGATGGAATGTGTTTTGTCCGCTTCAATTTGACAGTTGTGATTCGTAGTGTTACCAACCTTCGGAATATATATTACAAGAATAATAAAATAATTCCAACAGAACTTAGTGCAATTTTGTTATTTAAATGTGGCTTATAAAAGAGCAAACAGAGATTTATATCAAGTCGGTGATATTTATCAATAATCTTGCTAAATATATCATATATATCACCTAAAGAATATTCAGAATGAATTATTAATATATAAGTTGGTCAAACTGGTGTGAGAAATGATTTCTCACGACTTTTCGCACAGTTGTGTGAAATTGTAAGTTTTCTAGTTGTGTTTTGTATGAGAAATATGTTGTTTTCTATAGTGATCGTAGAAAAAATACACTTAATCGTTGCATGGAGTTCCATACAATTCTGCTGACTTATGGAAATAAAACTCTAAAATAGTTTAGAAGCGTGAATAATTTTCATGCAATGAAAATCTCTGCATGAAGATCCACGTATTTGCTCTCCGCTTGTGATCATCTCCAGCAACCATTCCATTCAGTATATAAGCCTCTGCTTTCAATTATGAGATGTATTCGAAAAATGGAGCACACCTCATTCTCTTGCCCATTTCCATAAACGCACACACAATTCGTAAGAGATCCATTTCTCAACATGTTGTTTAAGATTGTTCCATCAAATCGGTACAACTTTCGGTCACATCAGAAGTAATGTCAACTTTGTAAAAATGAATGTAAAACGTACGATTTGCATTTTGAACTTCTTTTTCGATGATATTAAATTTGATGATATGATCATCATCTGTCTGTTTGCAATCAATATTATATCACACAATCTTCTTTCTGGATGATAAGGAACTAAATCAATTAGGTCTTGGTTATTACCATTGTCAAATAGTTTTTTTCAATTAAATTTCTCAATATGATGTTTTATTTTGTTCTCATAAGCTCCTCTCTGATTTTTAGGGCATTTTTTGCAAAAAAGCGCTATTATATTCACTTTGGCTGTCTGGCTGGCTGGCTGGCTGACTGGCTGGCTGGCGTGACGCTGAGTTCTCAGCAACTATAGTATTTACAGACTTGAAACTGGTACTAAATAAAAGCTGCTGTTTCATAGGTTTGCACATATTGCTTTAATTCAAGCTCAGTGATTGTGGAGGATTAAATTATTCAATTACTTGTTTCAAGTGAAACAATGTCCATAGATATATTTAGGGATATGGCAACTAAAATTTATTGGAGTAGATAAAAATTTAGTTACAACTTTCGCCGCGGCTGTCACTATTATTATGTACAGTTGTCAAATCTGTCCGGGATTCATTCAATGACTTGTTTGACGCGAATTTGAAGCTTATTAGAATGAATTATTATTATTGGATGAAAATTTATTTACTTTTGGTGTATTTTTTTTATATAGCTTTGATAAGGATCAAATTATCATTTTAAGGTACAGCACTTGATTTTCCGTCAGTCCATAACTGAACAATGAAGATTACAAGATATTTTTGAGTTTGTACATGCATAAATTATGTACCTATCAAATAGTCAACTTGAAACTAGTACTAAATGGAAGCTGCTATTTCGTAAATTTGCCCAAACTGCTCGATTTCAAGCTCAGTAATTGTGAGAGATGGTAATTTGCGAAATCTCTGAAGTAACAAGCATTCATGAGTTGTCAAAAATGCGCTTCCATCATCTAGATGATTCTCCCATTTTTTAAGTAATGCTATTCAGCACTTGTGTCGCCATTGAAATTTGAGGTCAGAACTTCAATGTTATGCAGATGATGAATTAATTGCGACAAATTGTAGATATAAGTGTACCAACTTTTTTATCGAAAAACAAGATAAGAGCAAATTAAATGTTGAGGTCCAGTAATCTCCGGAAGAATCTACATTCAATATATGATTCCTATAAGAATCAATCCATGTCATTGAGAAACTATATTAGGTGAAGAAATATGGAAGATATAGAACCAGATGTCAATATGAAAGTATCAATATTATAGTAAAATATATGCATCCCTGAAATCTTTGTCTGATTATTGCTATTTTGATGGAAGAACTTGTCAGACGGATCTGGAAGAGATGTATGAAATTTCAATCTACTTATATAGGTGCTTCACAACTTTAGGTACATACGTGAAGGGTATACATTGTTTGATATGTTGATCACGAATCTGAAAGATTTTTTTTCTTTTAATTCAAAAAATTAATTCACATTTTCCTACTCAAAGATTTTACGTTGCCGCTACTACTGGATGGATGGTTATTTGAAACCTCATAATATAATACGATATCAACTATTGAATTACTGCTAATAATTATATGGCATAATGAGTAAACTGATGTAATTTTACTCTGTTCGTAGAAGGCCGGCAGTTGAATCTCTATTTTTGGTGAATGATACATACCTACTCAGCTTTGTGGAAAAGTTGGTGATTTGTTTCTAAAATGGGTGACACAAACGGATTAGGCAATAATGAATCAGTGGATAGTGCTCATATGGAGAGACGCGATAAGATGCGAGACTAGCAAAATGTGTCTATGCCGAACGTTTACCATAAATGCGGCTGAACATGGTATGTTTTGAGCAATTTTTATGATAAATATCATAAATTCGGGGTCCATATAATACACTTATTTTTACATATCAATATCTTTGGAACATAATCAAATATCATTGATTGTGAATTGGTTTCAGTACAAATAATTCAATTTTGTCAGTTTATTTCGGAAGTATTATGTAATTCAGGTTTTCATCTACTTATATTGTTAGTTTTTAATGGGACAGCGAATCCACTGCAGTACTTAGAAAACGCTGTAGGGAGCTTACCTGTAAATGATCGAATTCTTGAAATTTTTTTTTTTTGATTCGTAATCAGTATATCGAACAACATATACCCTCAACATATGTACTAGAAGTTGTGAAACACCTGTGCAGAAAAAAATCTTTGATTTGACAAACCGCGAATCGTTTCATATGCTACGGGCTTAGTTATTACAGTATCTTTACTTTCAGACAAAAAAAAATCTGACACTCATGCGACTATTTTCAGTTAGTATGCCTGAACTCATGAACTTTTGTTTCCATTATAAAAAATCGGATGACTCGCGTATCCAGAATCTCTTTGTTATTCTGAATTCCATTGGAAAATACATGATTTATGGCTGTTTTTCTAAATCAAAAGAAGGCTCATAACTGCATAAGGAGAAGACATATCAGAAAGCTCCTCTGGAAAGAACCTGTCCACTTTGATCTAATATAAGACCCGGTTGCTTTTTTGCTCAAGTATCTGGGAAGAAATTTCAGGACGATAAAACTTATGTAGGGCGAAGATTGAATTATTTCTGAATAAATGAATGTAAGAAAATTGAGTAAATTTAGTGTTGAACAATGTAATCTAATATCATGGGAAAGTCATGCATCTTACATTTGAGTACACAAAGCTCACACTACTTCCGGCTTAACTGGTAGTTGTATCACTGAGTTCATTTATTGTACCAATATTGAATTCTACATCAAATGAGTAATATACATATTGAAATAATAAGCAAGGAAATTGCGAGTGTCTGCTTCTCCAGACAACGCTCGTCTGCATTATATAATTAAACGCAATTTACTCTGAAAGCTTCAGACTGGAAAAATTCAATTAGACGTACAAAACAAAACAATGGGGGCTTCGCCAGTCAACAGATCAGCGCTGGCAATGGTCAAGTTTATCTAAATTAGGTTCTCGGTGACAATTCAATCCGGCGGAAATAGTAGGAAAAACAGCAAAAAGAGAGATGGGAGGATAGGAACAGAGTAAGACTCATCTGTTCATCACAGTCCAATTGTAATTGAGGGGAAAAATCAATTATTCCTTATTATCATATCTTTATCTCACAACTTCAGGTACATAAGTTGAAGGTCTAAGTTGTTTGATATGCTGATAATGAATCAAAAAGAATCTTTCTGAAAACTCGAAAAATTACGGGTTGCACCCTCACAGCGTTTTCTTAGTGCTGCACTGGACTCTTGCAGTCTCATCAAAAACCAGCAATGCTAGTAGATAATAATCCAAATCACATAATATCAATGAAATAAACAAATAAAACTTGATTATTTTCAATGAAACCAATTCACAATTGATAATAGTTGAGCATGTTTCGAAGATAATGATATGTAAAAATAAGTGTATAAGTAAGTGTACGATGTCCAGGATACCGCCTTTAAGGAAAACGTTCTGCATAAACACGCTTTTCACTTGCTAGCACTATGTCCCACTAATTCATTATTGCTTAATCCATTCGCGACACCCATTTTTAGAACGAATCACCAACTCTTACACAAAGTCAAGTAGGTATATGTATCATCCACCAAAGATGCATATTATCCGCCAATCGACTACGAACAGAAAAAAATCACATTAACTTACTCATAACGCCATTCAATTATTAGTTATTATTTACTATTAGACATTATATTTTATCATGAAGTTCTACATAACCATCCATCCTGTGGCAGTGGCAACGGGAATTTTTTGACCGAGAACATGGAAATTAATTTTTGGAATTAAAAAAGAAAAATCTTGTAGATTCGTAATCAGCATATCAATCAATACATAGCGTCAACGTATGTATCCGAAGTTGTGAAACATCCTGAATATATATATATATATATATATATATATATATATATATATATATATATATATATATATATATATATATATATATATATATATATATATATATATATATATATATATATAAATTTTTATTTTTTTGACTGCAAATATTTGTGAATATGGATTGTATTGGGTATTCAGCCTTTTTTTTAAATTCTCATTTATTTCAAACCCTAGCTGTCGCCTCTAATTGGAGGCTTCATCAGGGGAACTAAATACATGAACAACAATAAGACAGTTAACATACAAAAAGCAATAAAATTGGTAAATGATAACTCACAGAAAAGTAGAGAATTAAATCTGAACAAACATTAAATACTTGTTGCCAAAAAACCAACTAGACAAGAGTACCACAATGAATAACCAGAAAACGTATAAATATGAATATAAGTATAAATTATAAATCATAAAAACGGTTGGGGGGGTAAATATATGACACCATAAAAAATATTGTAAAACATTGTCCTGACTTTGAAAATGTGGAAATTTTTGACGAGTGTGACAATTATGCCAAGCGTTTATTTTTAAAAATGTATCATATTAATCTTCATAGCAACACACTGAATAGAAAAACTGATACTCAAAATTTAAGTTCGCATTACTTTAATATAATCAAGTCTTCATATTCATAATATTTTATATTTGATTTGATTCATCTATTTTCTTACGCAAAACGAATTCATTCATTGATTGTTTATTTATTCATCCACTTGTTTTACAATATTTTTAGTGGTGTCATATATTTATCCTAGGGTTTGAAATAAATGAGAATTTCAAAAAAAAAGGCTGAATACTCAATACAATCCATATTCATATATATATATATATATATATATATATATATATATATATATATATATATATATATATATATATATATATATATATATATATATATATATATATATATATAATATGAATAATCACTGATTTTAATTTCCTGTCCCACTATATTATGATGACATAATTTTCACCAAATATTATGCATGTCAAAAAACATTAAACATAAAGATAGATATACTATAATATAAGTGTATTTGTTCTGTATCATTCAATGAGATGTAGTTATACAATTTGTGAAACATATATCTGGATATAGTTCTGATAATTACAATTCATTTGCATAATTAATGAATACGATACGTTTTCTCATTAGAGTTCCGTCTCATTATCAACAGTAATTACACAAGAGCTTTTTATTTTGCTGGATAAATTTCTGTTTTCACGAAACCTTGTCATTTAGCAATTTGACAAGAAAACTGTTCTAATAAAATCATGACACCGTAGGTGGAGTGATTTTATTTTTTGAATTTCGAGTCAAATTGCTGTCAAGTTACAAGGTTGAGTTGTCAAACTGAAACCCCAAGAAAAATAAAATGCTAGAGTGTAATTCGGCGAGATAAATTAACGACATTTTATTTAAGAGAAAGTTCATTCAAATGTGCAATTATTGATAGTACAATAATTATCATACATCGTTTCCTCTGACGTATTCCACTACGTATTCTCTATAATTTTATCCATCAATTCTTCGCATACTTTAAGTCCAATCTAGCAAAATATTTGAAATCTGACATACCGTCAGCACACCGTTGTACCTCTCTCCAATACATGATTTTGGTTTTCACAAAATACGATGAATTGTCTCCAGATACATGATTTATTGTTTTTTTGTATTTATAGACACACTTTACCTAATATTTTCTTATATATTTTCTTCGGAAATATTCCAAATTCTGTTTATTTTGCAGTTTAAGCATGGACAAATCATGCAAATGACATAAATATAGTAAGTGTTTAGATTTGGTTGCTAGGAGAAAGGTAAATAACATTTTATCACTTGGAAAAAGTCTCCTTCCTTTTTATACGCTGTCAAAACGATAAAATTGTTTTTCATATATGGCTTACTTTATATTGGAGTGGAATTATCGTATATAATATCACAAGGGACTGTAATTTTATCAATAAATTTTTCTTGAAAATATTGATCACCTAGCAACGTCGTGAGAGTCATCTGTCCGATTAAATCACGAGAGCGTAGCTCGAGGGATTTCATCTGAGTAGATGACTCGAAGGATGTTGCTTGAAGGTAATCAATGTTTGAAAGAAAAATTTATGATAAAATTAAAGTCGCGAGTGGTATTTGTGGAGAATATTTCTCGAATGAAATTGCTACTATAAGTATCTATTCTATAATGTTAGTTGCAACTACTAACCTTTTTTATTGAAAAATGCACTAAATTGCCTCTATATACTCTTGTATTTTTCAACTTTTTGTTTTCAATTTCATTATTTCCGGCGAAAAATGCCTTTCCAATACGATTGAATTTTGACATTTCCGAGAACTGATTGTTTGTTTATATTAGAACTGTGTATTGTTTCTCCATGACCATCCATGACAAAGGCAATTTATCGCACTAAATCGCTTGCCAACGGGAATTTACCGAGGTAACGGGAATTTTCAGAGGTAAATTCCCGTTGGCAAGGAATTTATTATTATAATTGTCATTGTAACTATGCAAAATTTGTCAGTATAATTGACATGAGTGAAATAATCAATATAAATAATAGTCCACATGATAAATATTTTTGGAAACATATTGTTGAATGATGCATAAATCCGATTATAATTACACATAGTGAGTGAAATAATTACTATTGAACAGCAGGATACGCTACCAATTGTTAAATGATATACTTTAATCACAAACTGATTATCTTCGAAATCTAATCCTTATATAGTTATTTGAATATCTATCGGAAAACATTACAGTTTATAGTTTGCACTACCTCGGCACGCCAATAAAGCGAATAGATCATAAACCTTTCCTAACATGTATCTTTATGTTTGAAACCTCAGTACGGAACACGGTTTTACTCTTAAAGAAAACGGTATTTGGGCATTTTTATACACAAGATATTCATTTCTATATGAAAAGGATACATAAAAGTACATTTAAGGTGGATTGTTGTATGAGAAATTGAGATACGGTAATCATAAAACAGAAATGCTAACATTTTATGCGGGATAGCTAACTGTTTCCTTGGACTGTAATATCATCAATATTCTTGAATGTTCTAACATGGTTCTGAGATCGAGCCTAGAGTGCTTTCACATTCAATATATAAGACCACAAGCTGAGTCTAAGAATCAATCCATGAAACTATATTATACGAAGAAATATATGAGAGATGTCATCATAAAATTTGTAATTGTTCGCACAAGTTCATTGAACTTTCCCAGGCACTTCCACAAAGATCAGTTAATTTGAATTTTGAACAGTTTGAATACATTTAAAGTCTGTGCTACCATCTATGAACGGCCCAAAAAGTAGTCTTCCAACATTAGGAGGAAATCCTCCAATGATTTATTTGAAGAAATCAATGGACTATTGATTGGCAATCAATTCTAAAATAATAAATCTAGTGAATAAAGCGACTGAAAGTATTGCCACAATTCTAAAAGCTTTCACTCTTGAAGAACAGAAAAGATAACCTACAAATGTATAATCAAACAAATTGTATCACTTCAAATTTCACTGTTGATTTCTTTTTGTCAGCGTATCTTGCTGAAAGCTAAAAATCTTCCAAATAAATGAATAGAATAGTATCTATAATCTGAACACTGAAACACTGGGCCTTATTTCTATTCTCTTGACAACCTTGTTGCTTAATATTACCTACTTTCTTCATACACCAATTCATATCGCCTTTGATCTTTTTCCACACATATAGATATACTCCTTAACTGTCATTGATTTGTCGTTCAATTTTCTTCCCCTTCCCTCAAATCAAAATAGAGACGATTAGACCCATGTTTTGTACAAGTGTGTTCTATTGACTGTAGATAATGATTCATCTGCAGAATAGACTCACAATAACGCACAAACACCTCTTTTATCATGGAAATTGATATATATTTCTTGTGTAATCTGTAAGTGATTCTATTCTCTTTCATCCATGTGGTGTCAGGGCTTTTCTATCAGGCTCCAGCTCACTACTATAGAGTTTTTCCAAATTTTTCTATTTTGTCCTAATTAATGGATCTTGAGATTGTCTTGATAGGTCTCAATCGCTACTTATTTTGTATCTTCTTTTGACACATGCATCAATGAATAATCTTTAACTTTGGTCGAGCAACACAATACGTAGTCAAAAGTCGATTTTTTATTCCTTCTTCACATCTCTCGCATATATTTTTCATAAACCTGTGTATGATGTGAATATTTGTTATAATGATACAAAGATTTCCTGGCTCATTTTCATTGTTGTTGCCAGTTTCTTGACTGTTCTCAGTCATCACATATTCCATAATTTTATTGTAGTTGTCTACTTGTGCGTAGGAATTATTATATAATAAATAAACTGGTTCTGTCCCAACGGATAATTTGATCTGAATACATACCATATCGCTGATTTTCTGATAGTTTGTTACTGGCGGACCAACTAGTCTTAAAATAATTATTATAGGTTTTTCCGATTATTGTATAGTAGAGAAATGGATTCATATCCGGAATTATGGAGGTCATGATGATTTATATTTTTTGGTCCGACCTGCAGCTTTGTGGAACTGACACTTCCTAATTCATCAACAAGATCTCAAAAATCAAGTAGCACGGTATTTTCTTTCAAGTATTGATTTGAATAATGTAGATATCCAAATAATCTAGTGGTACCCAGCTTAATTGAAAAATTAACATAATACTATATCTCAAAAGATCATCGGATGATGGATAAAAATGAAGGATAAAGAATTATTGAGTCATCTCTTCACGTTGCAAACGTTTCGATCTTTATTAGACCTTCATCAGTGCCTAAGGCAATAAAAAGAACAATAGAATACATAATATTCAATAACGTGCAAATAATTCTCACAATGAACAACAAAATAATAATTACCTTAGAGAAAAGTAGAACATAACCAAACATTTTATGATATTGTGCAAAGACATCTTTACACTTCTACAATACAGAAGCAACTGAATTACAAACGGAAATGTCAACAAGAAATCACTTGTTAATGAAACGTAACAACAAAAGACGTGCGCCAAAATTCAGCGGCAAATATAAAACCAAAATAATTGAATAACAAGTGCTATCTTTTACAAAATGACAAATCCAAGATATTTTGATACGTTTTACTTAAATATTCAGTATCAGTTCTGAAATTGATCGAGTTATGATCTAGATAAATATATATCATCTCCAAGAAATTCCTTTTCTTATAATTACTTTCATGATCTAAAATTTTAACATTAGCAAAATCGAAACGATGATTATTATCTATACTATGGCTGGATAAAGCTGTTTTTTTATCATCTAATTTCTTGCAATCATTTTTGTGATTATTCATACGACTTTTTACATACTGTTTCGTTTGACCTACGTACACGCCATTACAGTCAATACAATTTATTTTATAGATCACATTTGATGTATCTTCAATATTTACTCGATCTTTTAAACGACTAAATAAGCTTCCAATCTTTTTATTATTATAAAATACAATATTGGTTCTATTGTTGGTTAACACTTTCGCTAGCTGATATGAAACATTATTAATATATGGAATTTTAAAATATATTTTATGTTCAGTATTTATTTCTGTATTTTTATTGACTGTTAGAGCGGATAAAGTTGAGTGTAAAATTTTGGAAACAAATTTAAGTGGATAACCGTTATTATTCAATGAAATTCTTAATTTCTGGACATTCTCATGGTGAAAACGAGCATCACTAAGTGTGACAATCTTATTAATGGAGCTCTTAATAATTCCAATTTTTTGATGTAAAGGATGGTTAGACTGATAATGTAGCATCCTATCAGAAGAAGTAGGTTTTTTATAACAATTAGTTATCAAAGCACCGTGAGCTTGTCTCACAATGAGCAAATCCAGAAATGGTATACTGCCATCTTTTTCAATTTCCACTGTGAATTAAATTTTTGGGTTATAATTATTGAAAATGTTCAATGTTTCATCAATCATATCAGACGGAACAGAAGTCAAAATGTCATCAACATAAAGATGTAAGAAAATAAGATTGAAAGGAAGTTTGGTCAGGATATCATTTAATAATTTCGTCATGACCAAATTCGCAAAAATAGGAGACGCTGGATTGCTCATCGCACAACCATCAATCTGACTATAAAATTTTCCATTAAACTGAAAATAACTGCTGACAAAACAAAATTCAACAATATTTTTGAAAGAAGCAAGATCAATGGATGTGTGAGGTTCAATTCTCTCCCACACATCATCAATGGCATCAATGACCAAGTCTTTTGTGACATTAGTAAATAAGGATGATACATCCAACGAGATCAACATGTGGTTATCGGGTAATATATAATCTTTACATTTATTTACCACTTCAATAGAGTTTTTCACGTTATATGTGAGGTGTTCATCAATCATCAATAAAATATTCGATACAAATTTGGAAATATTATAAGAAGGTGAATTAATACATGACACCACCGGTCTCAAAGGAACTGGTGGAGGTTTATGGGTCTTAGGTAGACCATAAATTTTAGGTGAAACAGAATTATATGTTTTTAAGAATTTTGCAAGATTGTCATCTATGAACTGTTTATCATTAAGATCCTTAATCAGTTTATTATTCATTGTTTGATATTTACACGTAGGATCACATTTTAAAATCTTATAAGTATTAACGTCATCCAACAGCTCACCCATTTTTTCGTACGTCAAACGAAACAGTATGTAAAAAGTCGTATGAATAATCACAAAAATGATTGCAAGAAATTAGATGATAAAAAAACAGCTTTATCCAGCCATAGTATAGATAATAATCATCGTTTCGATTTTGCTAATGTTAAAATTTTAGATCATGAAAGTAATTATAAGAAAAGGAATTTCTTGGAGATGATATATATTTATCTAGATCATAACTCGATCAATTTCAGAACTGATACTGAATATTTAAGTAAAACGTATCAAAATATCTTGGATTTGTCATTTTGTAAAAGATAGCACTTGTTATTCAATTATTTTGGTTTTATATTTGCCGCTGAATTTTGGCGCACGTCTTTTGTTGTTACGTTTCATTAACAAGTGATTTCTTGTTGACATTTCCGTTTGTAATTCAGTTGCTTCTGTATTGTAGAAGTGTAAAGATGTCTTTGCACAATATCATAAAATGTTTGGTTATGTTCTACTTTTCTCTAAGGTAATTATTATTTTGTTGTTCATTGTGAGAATTATTTGCACGTTATTGAATATTATGTATTCTATTGTTCTTTTTATTGCCTTAGGCACTGATGAAGGTCTAATAAAGATCGAAACGTTTGCAACGTGAAGAGATGACTCAATAATTCTTTATCCTTCATTTTTATCCATCATCCGATGATCTTTTGAGATATATAATTTTTACTGGATATGACTATTTTCTAAATTTATCATTCACGGGAATATTTTTGACATCATGGGATTTTACAACGAAATTTCACATCAATTTGGCAAGGATGCGTCTCATACGCTCAAACAATGGTCCAACAAATTGAAAAACTTTACGGCACAGAAGAACAGAAGAATCTTCCTTCTACAATGCAGAAGCAACCACGTCATTCCCACCCATATACACATGGCAGTACAGAGATTATTCTGCATCTTTGAAGATAACAATCCATGTCTACAGGAATTCCAAAGTTTGTTAACTAGGTTAGAATCAAATTTATTACGTTTTGAAATCAATAGTACTCTTATCACTTTTAATATTATTAACAATGAATTAATTAAATTAAAGAATATGGCTAATTCACAATTGCCTGCATCTGTTGTATCAAATTTCAAAGCACATCAAGATATATGGTGTGAAAAATATTTTAATAACATCAAGAATAAACAAATTATGAAGTTTAATAAATTAAAATCTATTCAAGTTTGTAATATGGTAGCTGATGGACAAAATAATGTGATTAATTTAACAGATAGAATCATTCCTGATGATATTAACAATTTACTATCATTGGGTCCCAAATTCAATTTAGAATATAATAAAAATGAATATCCCATCATTAATTTGCTTAAAGATGTGGAATATTGCATCAGTAGTCAAAATGATCTGTCAGTTGATGAGAAACAAGCCCTCAGATTGAACACCACTAACATTATTACTAACTTCACTGAAAAACTGAATAATCATACTCATAAGGTCAGAAATAATAACAGTTTAAATGTAACATATCAAAAAACTAGGAAATTCCTTAAAGAAAATGATGATATTCTAGTAACTAATTCAGATAAAAGTAAGAGTACGGTTATTATCAAAAAAGAGTATTACAAAGAAAAAATGGGTGAGCTGTTGGATGACGTTAATACTTATAAGATTTTAAAATGTGATCCTACGTGTAAATATCAAACAATGAATAATAAACTGATTAAGGATCTTAATGATAAACAGTTCATAGATGACAATCTTGCAAAATTCTTAAAAACATATAATTCTGTTTCACCTAAAATTTATGGTCTACCTAAGACCCATAAACCTCCACCAGTTCCTTTGAGACCGGTGGTGTCATGTATTAATTCACCTTCTTATAATATTTCCAAATTTGTATCGAATATTTTATTGATGATTGATGAACACCTCACATATAACGTGAAAAACTCTATTGAAGTGGTAAATAAATGTAAAGATTATATATTACCCGATAACCACATGTTGATCTCGTTGGATGTATCATCCTTATTTACTAATGTCACAAAAGACTTGGTCATTGATGCCATTGATGATGTGTGGGAGAGAATTGAACCTCACACATCCATTGATCTTGCTTCTTTCAAAAATATTGTTGAATTTTGTTTTGTCAGCAGTTATTTTCAGTTTAATGGAAAATTTTATAGTCAGATTGATGGTTGTGCGATGGGCAATCCAGCGTCTCCTATTTTTGCGAATTTGGTCATGACGAAATTATTAAATGATATCCTGACCAAACTTCCTTTCAATCTTATTTTCTTACATCTTTATGTTGATGACATTTTGACTTCTGTTCCGTCTGATATGATTGATGAAACATTGAACATTTTCAATAATTATAACCCAAAAATTCAATTCACAGTGGAAATTGAAAAAGATGGCAGTATACCATTTCTGGATTTGCTCATTGTGAGACAAGCTCACGGTGCTTTGATAACTAATTGTTATAAAAAACCTACTTCTTCTGATAGGATGCTACATTATCAGTCTAACCATCCTTTACATCAAAAAATTGGAATTATTAAGAGCTCCATTAATAAGATTGTCACACTTAGTGATGCTCGTTTTCACCATGAGAATGTCCAGAAATTAAGAATTTCATTGAATAATAACGGTTATCCACTTAAATTTGTTTCCAAAATTTTACACTCAACTTTATCCGCTCTAACAGTCAATAAAAATACAGAAATAAATACTGAACATAAAATATATTTTAAAATTCCATATATTAATAATGTTTCATATCAGCTAGCGAAAGTGTTAACCAACAATAGAACCAATATTGTATTTTATAATAATAAAAAGATTGGAAGCTTATTTAGTCGTTTAAAAGATCGAGTAAATATTGAAGATACATCAAATGTGATCTATAAAATAAATTGTATTGACTGTAATGGCGTGTACGTAGGTCAAACGAAACAGTATGTAAAAAGTCGTATGAATAATCACAAAAATGATTGCAAGAAATTAGATGATAAAAAAACAGCTTTATCCAGCCATAGTATAGATAATAATCATCGTTTCGATTTTGCTAATGTTAAAATTTTAGATCATGAAAGTAATTATAAGAAAAGGAATTTCTTGGAGATGATATATATTTATCTAGATCATAACTCGATCAATTTCAGAACTGATACTGAATATTTAAGTAAAACGTATCAAAATATCTTGGATTTGTCATTTTGTAAAAGATAGCACTTGTTATTCAATTATTTTGGTTTTATATTTGCCGCTGAATTTTGGCGCACGTCTTTTGTTGTTACGTTTCATTAACAAGTGATTTCTTGTTGACATTTCCGTTTGTAATTCAGTTGCTTCTGTATTGTAGAAGTGTAAAGATGTCTTTGCACAATATCATAAAATGTTTGGTTATGTTCTACTTTTCTCTAAGGTAATTATTATTTTGTTGTTCATTGTGAGAATTATTTGCACGTTATTGAATATTATGTATTCTATTGTTCTTTTTATTGCCTTAGGCACTGATGAAGGTCTAATAAAGATCGAAACGTTTGCAACGTGAAGAGATGACTCAATAATTCTTTATCCTTCATTTTTATCCATCATCCGATGATCTTTTGAGATATATAATTTTTACTGGATATGACTATTTTCTAAATTTAACATAATACTGTTCTCATAGTGAGACCGAAAATTCATTATCTTCTACAAATTAGAATTAAAATTTTTCTATAAAAAAAACAAAGAGAGTTAATGAGAGAATGAATTTTCAGCTGATAAATTTTCAAGTTATTTTGT
Organism: Dromius quadrimaculatus; assembly: GCA_963989225.1. NCBI lineage: Eukaryota > Metazoa > Arthropoda > Insecta > Coleoptera > Carabidae > Dromius > Dromius quadrimaculatus. The sequence continues at coordinate 42,258,395 of OZ022330.1, forward strand.
TAGAGATAGTTATGATCTACTCAAAAATTACGTAGAGGGGAGACCGTGTAGCGTAATTACTACTGAATTATTTAAACTGCTGTTATGAACAGTACGTTTTAGTAACAAGAGAACGCAGACGGTTGATTAATAATCAGTGACGTAGATTAATCAGTTTCCTTGAAGCATAACTTCAAATAGGAAAATATAATTTCTTGAGGTGGGCTCATAAAATGACTATCAGTGTATCGCATGACATGTCTGAAAGCCCTTTTCTGTAGCTGTGGATAGCTTCGTAGTAAAATATCTACAGCTATAATTTGTGAATTAACTATAGATATGCCAAATAATGGCATATGATTCAATTGCTAATACAAAAATTCACAAGAAATCGCACAATTAATGGATAACTAACTTTATGTAGCCACTAGCATTCAATTGTAACACAGACCAACTATTTAGGAATATATTTCCCGATATATAGGCGGAACACATTGTTAATGTCATGTAAATCTGATTTGAATTGAAAGAAAATACTTTTTAGAACCCATTTTTTAATAAATATGTTTTATCTGGTGAGAATTTCCGTATGAATGAATAGAAACACAACGTTTCAACAGCAATGTACTGCCTTTTTTAAGTGTATAAATGTATAATAAGTAAATGAACAAAAATTGTTAAGACAACAAAAATACAAGAGGCGATTAGATAAGTATGAAATAATCACTTCCAGAATCGTAGAGCTCTGTCTGTGGCTCAGCTTATAATTCAATGTCCACAGGTCTTAGATAAAAATAATTTGAAATTATGAACAAATGACTGCGAACCACGATCGATTGAGTTCATAACCAGTATTCAAATTGAAATTATTGGGTGATTTTTTTGTTCCTATTGCTTCTCTTATTTGTCTCTTGAATCAATTGTTCTCTTTAGTCAGAAGCTTCATATTCTTGAAGTCAATGCCATGTAATTCTTGAGTAGCTTACTAAACCACCGCAAACTTTTTTGGGTGGTTCAATCTTACATGACGAGAATGCTCTCTGAATCTTGTTTCCACAGTTCTCTTGATTTGTCCAATATATACTTTGCCACATTGGCAGGGAGTCTTGTATATAACTGGATATTGTAGAGAAAATCTATCTTTAACATCACCAATAAGATTTCGAGTTTTCAAATTGGAAGTGTACGAGGATTTTATATCATATTCTTGTAAAAGTTCTCCAATTCTATTCGTTATACTAGCTACGTAAGGCAACGTAACAAATATATTTTTTCTACTTGGATCTTGAACAGGAGGCATAGAATTCGTCTGCCTGAGTGCTCTCTCGATCTGTGTTTTATTATAACCATTTTTCAAGAAAACATCATCTAAAATTTTGACTCCACAGTTTACTTGGATGACACAAAGAAGGGGCTCTCTGATATAGAATTCTAATGGTGCAAAATTTTCGAGCAGAATGGTGATTTAGGAACTCAAGTAAATATTGATTCGTATGAGTCGGCTTCCCATATACTGAAAGGATGAGTTTAATATTATCCTGTTTCTCCAGGTAAACATCCAGAAAAGAAAAACAGTTATTTGCTTCAACCACAATACTGAATTCAATGTTTTTATGTTGCATGTTCAGATGATTCAAAAATACATTCAATGCATCTCTACCATAAGGCCAAACAGCAAAAACATCTACATAACGTAGCCAAACAGTGGGTTTCTTCATAGCTATACTCAAAGCTTTCTGTTGAAAATTCTCCATGTAAAAATTAGCAATAGAAGGAGAAATAGGAGAGCCCATGGCGACACCATCGATTTGCTTGTGAAAATTACCATTGAAGATAAAGAGACAAGAAGTCAAACAATGTTTGAAAAGCCGGACAATATCAGTTGAAGAATGATCTTCTAATAATTTCAAAGTATCTATTATAGGTACTTTTGTGAATGAAGATGAAACGTCAAAACCGACAAGTAGATCATTATCTATCAATGTCATTTCACTAATCAAATCCACAAGATATTGAGAAGTATGACTAATCATCGACTTCAACAAACCATCTAAACATTTGGCTGATCCATATGTTGTTGAACCTATTGAATTGATGATAGGTCTCAGGAGAACATCTTTTTTAAAAATTTTCGGAAGACCATGAAACTTGGAAATGAAGAGATCTTGAGTGATACACTCTTTCTAAATATCTTGAGATAGAGACGATTCTTTCAAAAGTTTAGTTGTTTGATATTTTGAGGAGCCCAGTGGATTATTATTACCTTGAACGTAAGCTGCATCATCTAGTAAGTCATTTGCTTTTTGATGTAATCTTCTCTATTCAGGATGTCTGTAGCTTTGAAGTTCATTCCTTGATATGTTGGATCTGATAGCTGGAGCCTTCTTCAAAATACGCACAGTTTCATGGCGAATTTCCTGAGACTTCTCTGCAGGTAGCGTATTGATGGCAGCTTCCACATTCGTTATGATAAGACTTTCACATAAATATGACATAAAACCTCTTACACTTCCAATTTGAAAACTCGAAATCTTATTGGTGTTGTCTCTAAAATATCCAGTTATATACAAGATTCTCTGCCAATATGGCAAAGTATATATTGGACATACCAAGAGAACTGTGGAAACAAGATTTAGAGAGCATTATCGTCATGTAAGATTGAACCACCCAGAAAAGTTTGCGGTGGTTGAGTAAGCTATTCTAGAATTACATGGCATTGACTTCAAGAATATGAAGCTTCTGACTAAAGAGAACAATTGGTTCAAGAGACAAATAAGAGAAGCAATAGAAACAAAAAAATCACTCAATAATTCCAATTTGAATACTGGTTATGAACTCAATCGATCGTGGTTGCCAGTCATTTGTTCATAATTTCAAATTATTTTCATCTATGAATCTACTTGCAGGAGTTACTTCAACATCACCTTCTGAAAATCTGTTGATGGTTTAGTTATGTGTCAAATCAAAAAGAGTAGAGCCAGATTGACTTAGAACCACAAGAAGTTGACAATTTTCCCTATTCAGGCCTTCATTTTTGTCTCCTAAAGAACAGTGGACTTTGAATTATAAGCTAAACCACAGGCAGAGCTCTACGATCCTAGGAGTTAATATTTTATACTAATCCTATCACCTTTGTATTTTTATTATCTTGACAATTTTCGTTTATTAATTCATTATACATTTATACACTTCAAGAAGGCAGCGCATTGCTTTTGAAACGTTGTGTCTCCAATAATTTATACAGAAATTTTCACCAAATAAAACATATTTAATTTGAATTGGTTCAATTGTACTTGATATAAACGTAGTGAAAAGAAACTCTGTCTTCATATTATCAGTACCATTTAATGATTCATCCCTATTAAATAGGGTAGCTATGAATACAACTGATTTGACGTATCTCAAATACATGTCCTTTTTTGAATGTTCCATCCTCCGCTCATGTCTTTCCATGAACTTCCTTATAAACAATACATTCATACCATCATGGTTCGTCATATGAAAACAGTTGAATCTGATAACGCAAACATCTCTGCAAAGCATAATGGATATATGTGCGAAGCTGTATACCTATAGAATCGATGGTACTCAGTTATGGTATTATTACATCGAACAAACCATAATAACTAGTGCTGAATTATTGCTGCTTGCACAGCTAAGCTTCAGCTCGAACTAGTCCACTGGTCATTTGGGTGGAAATGCAATTAGGTGACTGTTCAGTGAGATATTCACAAAATTGGACTATGGGAACTAATTTGGTTCTCTGCAACATTCTATGACAGAATAAATTTTGGATGAAAGTCTAACTTGTAGTTCATCTGATTTCTTAGTTTTAAAATTTTCTTTGAAATAGTCTCTATATTTCTTAGTTGGATAAATTAGTGTTTATCAGAGTTTGAAATGGCTCAATATATGGAAAATATAACAGGAGAGAAATTAAAACTCTTAGACGTTTTTAATTCCCACTGCTCTTGTAATTCATTTAATTACTGACTGGTTTCGACTAATTGGTGGTCATCTTCGGGATATTACTAATAAAACTCATATAAAGGCACTATTTGACTGTTGAACTAGCTTTCGCTATGCGTTGAAATGATGCTCCTCCTGAGGCAGGTTCTTTTGAATCAGGTGCTAAGCCTGATATCTTTATACTTCTGTAGTAGTCTCCGATGACGAAGGACGAACCAAGCCAAAGTCGCTGTATCAGAAATATAAGAGGAGAGAAAGAAAAGAAGAAAAAGAAAAACTAGGAAATTTCTTCAATTTACACTGTTCTTGTGATTTACTTTAACTCTCACCAGTTTTGGTCAGTTGGTGACCACATTCAAAGTGATAACAAGAGAATTTGCTGTAGAACTGGTTTTCGATATTCCGTGTGAGCAGTGAATGTTGAAGAATTGAAAGTTCTTGGAACTGAATGTAGAAATTGCTTGAAATTAATAGGTGAATTTCTAATCGATTTCGGTCGCTTAGTAACAATTTATAATCGGAGCCGATATTTGAAGCATGTAAAAAAAAATTACTGAAGGGCTTCCTTTATGAATAAAAACTCACAAATCGAAATTGATTCTTAATTTATGTTTAACATTATAGTTTTATTAGCCTTGTGGTAATATTATATCATGTAGCCGTTCATAAGTCTTAATTTGGTTCCAGTTTCAATCTACAAGCGTACAAAAATCTCCAGTCACAGAGCTTATATTCTGGTTCGAAGTTTTTAGTAGCAAATTTGCTAATCAAAGAGAAACATTGAATGATATCACTATGTATGTTTTTTTTTTTACCTAGAATTATTGTCATACAAACTGGACGCATCTCATAAGAATTGGAAGTTGGTTCAAATTGAAACTCGAGTCTTCCTGACCACAAAAAAACCAAGGTATTACCGCTTTATCTGTCCGGGAGGTCGGCAGCCACACTTGAAATTATTCAATTTTTAGGTCCCAATTTCGGGCGCAGCTCCGCTTATTTCATCGATGGTACGATTATTCCTAATTATTATAGCTTGAGTCTTCCTGAACACGAGAATACCGAAGTACTGCCTTTCACCCCTTCCGGGAGGGCGACAGACTCATGAAGCCTATCTGATTTTTAGGTTCCAATTTTGAACGAAGCTGTACTTTGCTCATGAAATGTATCCTGGTTTCACCGTGCTCAGGAAGACTTAAGCTTCAATTTGGAAAAAATCGTGAGTTCAATGAGGAAAGTCGAGTACAAAAATGCGTTACACTTGGGAGTGACTGTCATCCTCGGGCAGTTCTTAGGTTTTTTCGTGTCCAGGAAGGCCCAAGCTACAATTCATAGAGAATAATCGTACATTCTATGAGAAGTACAGATGCATGTTCTCGAAATTGGGATCTTCACATCGAATTGACTTTAAGAGTGGTTACTGTCCCCCCGGACAGGATGGGAGGCAGCACTTCGGTATTCTTATTTTCAGGAAGGCTGAGGCTTTAATTAGAAAAAATAATCGTACATTCGATGAGAGAAGAACAGCTGCGCTCGAAATTAGGACCTGAAAATTGAATCATTTCAGGTGTGACTTCCGTCCTCCCGGATAGGTACAGTTTTTCCGTGATCAGGAAGGTACGAGCTTCTATTCGAGAGAAAAAGTAATTATCGTAAGCTCGATCAGATAAGTTCAATACGAAAATTGATTGCACTTAGAAGTGGCTGGCGTTCTTCTGAACGGGATAGGGGATAACACCCTGGTTTTTCTCGAAGAACCTGACCTCTGCTATCGATTAGTACTAGTTACAATCTTAAGTTCTATCAGGGAAGTTGCGTTGAAAAATTTGAACAGAATTACCCTCTTTCGCGATACTTAAGATTATTAAAGTCCAGCATTCTAATGACCATTGAATACCTGATCAATTCATTCACAATTTGGCCGTAAGTCCGATCAGGAAACATAAGGTGCGGCTGGTTCCTGGACTATAACAAGAAAACTAGGAACTACACGTTTTTAATGAAATTTCACAGATATCACCACCTACAATACAAAAGTAAATTATTTATTTGTGAATGCTACTTGCATGATAGCATGAAGCGTAAAAATGAGACAAAGCGATCTGTGAATGAGCCCTTATTTGTTGGGATTACAAGAATCTAACGTGAAATCAGAAAAAACATTTTAATTGATGGGAGAAGAGCTAATTATGATTGTTGGATATTCGAGACTACGTGAAAGATGTGTGTCTCAGATCACAGAGCAAGCAAAGATCTATCTTTATCAAACTGAAATCATGAATTGCAGCATTATTTCTGTAATAAATATGAATCATATATGGAATGTAAGCAGAGTATTTACCTCGATACAAATCATACTTAGTGTTAACATTCATCACGGCACCGATGTGATCTGATCTACTCAGACAAAGACTATCCCAAAAGTTGTCACGGATATGAAGATTGTTGTCAGAGAGACCATCTCAAATTAATTGTTATCATAGCAGCAAGCTTCGAAATGAAATCAAGAAAAAATAATGGAAAGAGAAATTGACTTCATATAAAAAACACATGATTACATACATACATTTGATATCGGAGGAATATGTTACTACCTGATATAGACAGATAATTAACTTCCTTTTCATATCTTATTATATAATATATCGTACGTATTAAGTAACTGAAAACCACAGATAGACTCAAAAAAGATCCCATTCTAGAATTTGTGTAATATTCACTTATTTAAGTAAACCTGAGATTGATATTTAATGTAATCACCGAAATCCTTCTCTGCTCATCCTATACAAATCAATGTTCAATCCTCCTACATCTTCTTCTTCTCTCTTCTTCTCCCACTTGCTATTCTCCTGATTGCAAAGTAAACTTTGTTCATGTTTAAACACAGTTCCTGCGAACAGTTTGAATAAATGCATGTATTATCGCCATCTTGACTAGGTTTCAAACACTCGACGTGTCGGAACAACGAGCTAAAAGGTGTTAAAATATTAATTAAACTCCAAGCAGGTGAACAAACATCGTTCAAGACATTAGAAAGTCGGTGTCAAGAGAGGGAATTGTAAATTTTAATTTGACAGTCGTGGAGGCGCTAGAGAAAGTGATTAAAGACATTCTGGGCAGAAGATTAGTCAACAAATCGGTTCGCTTCTCTCTTCCATTTTATTACAAATTTGTTCCATTGTATGAATATTCAATATGTAACTGAATATTCAATATGTACATTTTAAACATCAACTGCAGTGAAATTGCTTCTGATTTTCTAGAGACGAGCACATAACTTTAGAGCTTTTCAGGCGCGCTGTGATCGGAGCTTTTTTTCCCGTCATACTACAGGATTCTTATCGACTATTACTACTGGATGTCAACTTTAAAAGGGAAATTTTGTTTTTCAACATAAATCTTTCTTGAATCCATCCATATCATATGCAGTATCATCTTTTCCAAAGATATATTCCATATTCTACTAACGCATCTATTCAATTTGTGACTTGGAATTCTTCTGAGCAACGTTAAGATCAAACTTGTATACTTCTTTGAGATAGAATAGTTGCACACAAAATTGATGTGATTATTTTTACCATCCAAATATCGACTAATAGAACTGCACCATTCGACGTCAAGTGGTACAAGCTACACGGTCTTCAAGTGGATATTTTTTGGAAATTTTGACAGACAGATTGAATGTAAAAATGAGCAGATTCGGAGTCAAGTCTCTGGAATATATTGATGAATTTGGATAGGAAAAATAATCTTCCGAATACCACTCGAACTCCGAAATTAATCTGATATTTCTCTCAAGGTTCCCTGCAACAAATCAACTTGTCAAGTTTTCTAGAAAAGTCACTCGCGCTACTCACTCGTGATTTTTTAACCTGGAAAACTTGACACGTTCATTTGTTTGCAATGAACCTATCGAGAAATATCCGATAATTTCGAAGCTCTTGTAGTATTATATATGATTATCCAAATTCTACAGCTCTAGCTGAACATCTTACTAGAGAAGCTAAGAAACACAGGAGCATAGATGCTATAATACATGATAAAGAGAATAATTGGTTCGAAAGAAATGTTTTGAAGATAATCCATATTCAAAATACTGAAAACACTATGAGCAAGCTCATTGATGTTGACGATGCGAGTCAGATATACAGTTCCCTACTTCATTTACTACAGAAGACAGCTTGGAAATAACTTTCCAGTTTCCAATTTATCCTTCAATTTAGTTATTTAAAAATTTGTTGGCTATCACATGGAAATACTTTCAGGTAAAACTTCGAAAACAACTCAAATTAGTTGATATTTATCGTGTTTATAAACATTGTGTGCATTACTTGTAATATATGCGCTTGGGAACCCAAATGAAGTAACAGTGATAGGGATTCTAGAATCGAGCGTTAAGTTACGCCAGCGTTACTTAACGTCAGTAGTTTTCACGCTCCAATGTGAAGATGGTGTTCTGAAATGTCAACGCTAAAGTTGAACATTAATTTACACTGACGTTTAATTACCGCTAGCGTTAAATAATTCATTCCAAATTCTATATATGGCGTGGTATTGAGCCAATCAAATAACAAGAAATTTGACAATTTGTTGTCATATCTCATTTTGACATTTCATACTTTTTAATCTTTTGTGTGAATAATAAATTGTGAGATCTAGTTGTTATAAACAGAAAAGATTGGAAAGTAAGAAGTGTCATTTAGATTCGTAAATATTGAGAATACTATTTGATGTATTCATCTAGTCAACAAATGCTTACAAAAAAATATCTCCATTTTATATAGAATGTCACAGAAGCTTCCAAAGCTCCAAATTATTGATTCTGCAGCATGTGATCCAGCATCTTCCCATAAATGTGAAAAGAAGAGAAACAATCAAGACATTCATATCAAGACCACAATAGTCTATGCTGGTTTTTTAATCATGGTTTCACTAGAAACTGAACTAAATCTTGATATATTTATACTAAACTAGATCAACGAGAGTTGAATTCATCGGTCATAAAAATCAACTTTATAGCGAAGAAATTAGAGTGAGGAGATTTTGAGTTCTCATTTCAACAATAAATCTCTTGATTACAAAAACGAATATATCTCAATTGGAAGATGAAATTTCATTATTATTCAAGATAGACTTGATTCGACAGAGCGAGAAACATATGTTAAGGTATCTATATTCAAAATTCTTGTTGCATCAATTAACCTCCATATGACAGCAATAAATATTTTGATCGAAAACTAAGATTTTCATTCTCATTGTATTAAGACTTCAGTCAAATCTGCACGTTGACAAATTTGGTTGTTTCCTGAGAATATATACTGTTCAATTTATAAGAATATGATATTTGTTCACGATTCAAATAGAAGTGATATGCTCAAACTCGCACGGAAAAATTTGTCATATCTCTTGATTTTGCACATCAGGTCTTGGAGTACTTGTTCAAATCCTGAGCATGAGAAAATTTCCAAATTCTTGAAAATTTGATCATGTTATGTAAGATCAAAGTTGATTTGGTTCATTATTATTGCAGAATGTCGTTTCTCTAACTTATTTTATAGAAGTAGTTGGATATTTCTACTGATCCTATATTAATAACCTGAAAACGTAACACTTAACGCTGTCAAATGGTTAGCGGGACTTAACGTCGACTATCGGTGAAAACTTGAATTAACGTTCAGGTTCAGAATACGAAAATGTCAAAACGAGAGTTGAGTTCACTGCTCGACCTGAATTAATGCTTGGTTACAGAGTCCCTATGATTAATCAATTATTTTAATGAATATGGAATCATAATTATCATGAATTTCCTTATAAAAAAAATTGCTGTAATCATACTGCGCTGTTAGTCAGGACAAACCTAATTCAAACAGTGTTTGTTCAACATCAGACATTCATAGGGATTCTGTAACCAAGCTTCAATTCACGTCGAGCGTTAACGTGAACTTAACTCCCGTTTTGTCATTTTCGTATTCTGAACCTGAACGTTGATTAAAGTTCACGCCGATAGTCGACGTTAAGTCACGCTAGCCATTTGACAGCGTTAAGTGTTACGTTTTCAGGTTGTTCAGATAAGAATAGTAGAAATATCCCACTACTTCCACAAAATAAGTCAAATAAACAACATTTACCGATAAAGATGAACAAATTCGACACTGGTCTTATACAACAATGTTAAACATTCAAGAATTGAAAAATTTCTTCAGACTCAAGATTTGAACAATTACTCCAAGACCAAATTTGCAAAATCAAGAAGTATTTCAAATCTTTCAGTGCGAGTTTGAACGTAGCACGATGTTCAAAGTATCTATCATTTCTATTTGAATCGTGAACAAAGATCAGATAATTTATATGAGTCTATCTTATAAATTGAACAGTATATATTCTAAGCAGACAACTGAATTTGTCAACGCACAGATATGACTGAAGGCTCAATAAAATAAAAATTAAATCTTAGTTTTCAATCAAGATATCTATTGATGTCATCGAGAGGTTGATTTTTTGAATCAAAATTTTAAATGTAGATATCTTAACGTATATTCCTTACTTAGTTGATTCCAGTTTTTTTGTTATTAAAATGAAACTTTACTTTCCAATTGAGATATTTACTGTTGTAATCAACAGATTGATTGTTGGAATAGAAACTCAAAATCTTCTAACTTTTATTTCTTCGCTTCATTGTGGTTTCACTAAAATGAATTCTCTGCACATATGCATACGTAGGTATTACTATTTCCATTAACAGCTTTATCAGAATGGAACGCTTTGTCTATTTCAAGTTAATTTTTATAACTAATGAACTCAACTTTTGTTGATCTAGTTTTGTAGTTCAAATATTAAATCAAGAATCAGTTGGAAATAGCTGAGCTTCTACTTGAACCATTACTGAAAAATCAGCAAACTCTACCGCGTTCTTGATATATATCTTGCTTTTTTTCTCTACAATTTTCGTTCATGAAAAGATGCTGGATTATATGCTGCAAAATAAATGATTTACAGTTTGAAAGCTTGTGTAACATTTTATATAAATTGAAAATAGTTTTTTGAAGCATTTATTGTTAAAATGAATATGTCAAATGATTTCCTCAATCTCTACGAAACTAAATGACATAATAATCAGATTACACAGTACATATTTCACACTAAAGATTAAAAAGCATGAAATATCAAAATGAAATATGACAACAAATTGTTCAATTCCTTGTAATTTGATTGACTGAATTCCACGCATCTCATAGAATTCAGAATGAATCATTAAACGCTAGCGGTGATCCAACGTCAGTGTAAATTAACGTCCAACTTTCACGTTGATATTTTAGAATACCATCTTAACATTAGGGCGTGAAAACTATTGACGTTAAGTAACGTTGGCGTGCGTTAACGCTCGGTTCTAGAATCCCTTTGATTGTGTCAAATCTGATTGGTAAATATTTGATATATCATAGAGAAGTGTTGCAATCTCATGAAAAAATATTTCATACATACAGCGTGAAGTATAGATTTATGTGGGAGTTTATAATATTCGCAGGCCAACGTAGGGATGCTGCAGGATTCTAACGATTGAGCACGTGATCAAAACGCGATTCTTCTGTACAAGCCAATGATACTTAGAAGAAATTGCTAATTCTCGTCAAAAGACATATTGGATTGTTTATTCTGAAAATTTGATACAATGTCTGACTGTATTTCATTGTCTTTGCTGTAGCGCTGTCTTTATTTATGTTAGCTTCTCCATGGTTATTCCAAATCACCTTTATTCCTTACCTGCTCATATTTCCAATAAATATTTTTCTCTTATTATTGAAATTGAATCATAAAACCACCGAAAGCTTCAATTCATATATTTTCACAACAGCACTTAGGATACTGTTTCCTAACAAAATCCGTAAAAAGCAATCTGTGATAAAAGTAAGGACTTCTTATGCATTTCAATATAGGTTTTGTTCTTATTCATGTGACTTATCGTACCATATGCAAAGAGATTTGAAGTAGAAAATTTACGGAAGCATTGTATAGGATTTCGCCGTCTGCCTCGTATACATATATGAATTCAAATTTTGTTTCCAAACTCAGAATGCTCTGTTATTGTTTTCACGCACGAACGTGGAACTTCAGAAACTGAAAATGATTATTTTCCCAGAGTTCGCGAGGTGAATCAATATACCATGCAAAATGACTTTTACCTTCATGTTACGTATATAAGGAAAAGAAGCAGAGCTTTTTATTCCGAATATCTTGTATACAGTGTGTTTTAAAACACAGGAAACTATATTGATTCAAAGTTGTAGCCTAATTTTAGTACAATAAGAAAGAAATTCCAAAGTAGGACGTATTTTTGACAGTAGAAAAAGTTTTGTTAGACGACTGATTAACAAGATGGAATAAATGGCACATGAATTTTGAAAATTCCGGAACATCGTCTTGGGTAGATCTGTTCAAGCTTCTTGTTTATACATTCCTTATATATTCATAATTAAAAACATTGATATGATTTTTTCTAAAAACGACTTTTGATTCTGAATTCGGTATTTTCATTTGAAATCAAAAGTCGTTTTTATTGAATAAAATTCTGACCAAGTTTTCAGTTGTCATATGATATTTTTGACCAAGTTTCTAATTTCCAGGTATCAATGTGCAGAGAGTGCACAATAAAAGACAACATCTATCTGTGTGTCACAAATTCACATAGTTCAATGGGGAAGAACTTTTTTTTAACTTCATCAATTAGTGTTTTGTTGGAAAAAGTGAGCTCGGTGAGCTCCATAAACTATTTCTCTGTTCATGTTGCGCTCCTTAGTTATTGATAAATTGGTTGATAATGAAGTTCATTTCTAGTTTTCGAAAGCCTGTTAACCTGCAGCAAGGTGTTTGAGCATGCTATCAAAGTTTTCTATTGTTACAGATCTTATTATGATTCATCAATTTCACATAGATCACAGAACAATCTTCCTTGAGAAACTATCGCTTGTCCACCCTTTCCCAACACTCTTAAATATTCTAATTATTCTAAGTGCCGTCTACCAGCTGACGGATTCATCGTAACAATGACATTTTGCAACAATGTGCTAGCATTCAAATATCGAACAAATGACAAAAATATTCTCGAGAATGTACCCAAACGCCAACTTGGATAATAAGTACAACAATTATAAGTACAAACAATTGAATACATTAATATCTGTAACACCACTCATTTTAGTATCTATTAATATTTATCGGTGATGGAGAAATATTACGTGAGCAATTCCTCTTACTGCTCTAACTGCTATTTATCTTTAAATCTAAATAAGGGTAGAAAATTTTGTAGACATATTCTGTGTAACTAGCTTGATATTGTACTGAGATATATATTTTATTCAATTATCGATTATATATTGTCAAGGTAAAGTCAAATCACTTATGTCCAAATCGAGTCGGCTGAGTAAAGATTCATTGAAATACGGCTATGAATAAAGGTCGAAATCAAGGTTTTACCGACTCTTTCCTGAGACTTGAGCCCAGAAATCATCAAAATAAGTTCTTCTATATCGTCGAAACTGGAATCCGAACAGTAAGTGACATACATGTGTTCAATTTGTTCAAAAACTGGAATCTTTTGTAAGTACAATCATAATTTTTGTTAATGGTTTTGAGTATAATTCAAAATTATGTTATATGTAGCACTCCTGAAGATGACTCAGGTAAGGTCAAAACTGCAGAGGAAAAGAAACAATTTTTTCTTGACTGAATGTCCTCATCTCCATTTTTCATCAATCAACTTGCCAGTCAGCTTTATCCAAAACATCTAGTAAGTGACTTTCCGTCTCTGGGTTGCTGAAATCCCAAATACTAGTCACTTTCCGTGACGGGGCTACTGAAATCTCAAACCGTAATGACTAGCCGCCTCGGAGCTGTCAAAATTTCGAATACTAGTGATTTTCCGTTGCGAGGCTGCTAAAATCTTAAACCGTAGTGTCCAACCTTTTCGGGGCTGCCTTAATCTCTATTCTAAGTGACTTTTTGTCTCGAGGCTGCTAAGAGTCCAAACGATAGTGACTGACCGTCGCAGGGTTGCTATTGCCGAACCCGTTTAGTATCCACCTGCCTGTAGAGTGCCCCGCCGAGCTGCCGCAGAAACGCAAATAATTTTGACTCACCTTCTTTTGTCTTGGTTTATGTGTTTATATTGTTTATTGTCTCGCTCCGTTTATTCTATTCACATTCAATTCTGTGTGTCAATCAACTATGTTTGTCTCCACTACATGTTCCAGTTTCATTCATCGCAGAAAACCTCTTCCTTCTCGCTAGCTACCCAACATTATCACAGCCAGAGAGCTGCTCTGTATTGGCACTTCTCCGACCGCTAGTGCATCACAGATTGCCTACCTACCGTTATATTCAACATCTTGGTTACATGCCAAATGATAATATATTTTTAAAAGATAATCGGTGTGATCTTTATTGATTCGTCAATTTTACACACGTGACAACTGATGGTCGGATCCAATTTGATTCAGAGCTTGTCGAAAGCATTTCATCAAAATAGCGTGCGGGAAAATATGTGCCGGATATTTCAAATAGTTGGCAAAGGGCTGTGGCTAGTTGATAAGGAAAAACACAAATTTTTCAAGTTCTATATGTACCTCTCTTTAGAATGAATCACATAATATCTTCAAAAAAAGTCAAAAATCCAATTAATGAAAATCAAATTGAAAGTTCCCACTTGCGCCTATATTTCGAAAGAATACTTTGCGAAACCAAATTTTTCTGTTGAAGATTATCTATAAAAATTGTATTTTGGTCAGGAAACAGATGAACGCAGTTATCATGCGGAGAGATCTCTGTATACTAATGGCCATAGTTGCACCGCCGTCACCTAACTTTAAGGGAAGAATAATATCTATGGTTACCATTGTATGGACAATTGTTTCCATGGTAATTATTCCGTATTTAGAGTTAAGTGATAGCGGTGCAACTGGGCATATATCAAATAAAAATACTATAGAGTTATCGCGTCTCATTGAATCACTTCTGAGAAATTAGAGGAAACTGAGGAACCCCTTTTCTCGTATATAACATGTATATTATGCTACAAGGACTGAACGATTTTCGTTATTATCCAGGATTAAGTTGGCTGCACTTGATTATGGCGGGAGCAAAACCCGATGCGAAAGCGAGGACAAAACCTGATAGTCTAAGAGCCCGTAACAGAAAATAGCCAATGAAAATGACAAAGGCTGGCTTTTCTACAACCGATTCTTATAAGGGTGAAGATTCATAAAACCTGGTCAATCAGACGACAAGTGGGACAGGAAGGTATATCAGGTGTCTAATCAAACATGTAGTGATTTGAAAATACATGCAATGACTTGACAGAGTTTCAAACAAACTTCAAACGTTTCGTAAATTATATAAATAACAGAAAAAATTGTCAGTCAATCTTCAGGTGGGACTGTGACCAGTCAGTCAGCTTACAAGACTGCGATATCGCACGCATGATGCATACGGACTGCGGCTGTTATTAGTAATCATTTTTTTATTAATTACTCCTAAAACTCTTGATCTTCGCATTTTGGGGGCATCTCTTTTCTCTATCGCTTTATCCAAATCCAATATTCAGTTCAGCGTTAGTGTCTACTCTTTACCCTCCCTGACAGTTATGTTATAAAACGATTCTAGCAACGTTTTCCAAGATTGCCACCAATAAAAATAGATAGAAAGTCTGTGTCTCTCATGTTTTGATCGGTATTTGCAATTATAATTTGTTATATGATATAGCAATGTTGCTCATAGTAACCAATTTTCTTAGAGTGTTGGGGAGTCTATCTATACATTTCTACTCTACATGAACGATTCAATCACCGGAAAGTGGAGACTTATGCTTTTGATGTCTATAGAATATTTGTTTTGAAAATCATAGTCACAGATACTTTTCACTTCCTCAACCTATATATAATAGGGAAAGTATTGAAATCGTGATTCTTTGACAGTTCGAGATTCTGATGAATAATCATATTTCAGACCCCACTGTACCCAAAAAACATAGCAATGACAGCTGTCATTTTGACAATGACAGCTGTCAATTTGACAATGACAGCTGTCATTTTAAAAATGAACGCCATCATTTTGACAATTATCGTATTCAGCTTACAAAACTGCCCCGAGGTAGAGCAAACAAATATAGCCGATATTAACCAAGAAGAGAACCGAAGATCACCGATTTCGTTTGAATCTCGAATTTCGGTGAATATTGGAGTTCTTCGGTTTGTTCCATATTTATTCAGTCGCCCTGCCCGCTTGCAGTTTTGTGCGCCGAATACGGTATTTGACGCTATCACTTTGATGATGACAATTGTCAGTTTGACATTGACAAATGTCACTCTATTGTCGGGGTAAAACTGTGATGGCCACATCAGATTTCATTCTTTTAATAATAGATCAATAGATATGCAGATTCGCAAGACTAATTATCAAGATATCAAGATTTCTTGGCAAGAAGTTTTGATTCTCGATAGTACTTTCTTGTCTTGTCTTGGAAAATGAGAAATACTTCTTGTCTTGGTCTTGTCTTGATTTCAAAACAAGATCAAGATTACATCTTGATTCTTGTGAGACACAAGTTTCAAGCATCCCTGAATCCATTTTGACTATTTTTGGTTCGATGTCGGTACGTATGTGTGTGTGTGTGTGCGTTTGTAACTTTTCTTGGATTGTTCGCACAAATTCAGAATGACTAGCTTTAGGATTGAGCACTTCTATAACATCTAGTTGTACACCTGCCATTATAATTGCGATCGACTAAACCAGGAGTGCTGTTTACTCGAAACATTTTTTGAATTTTTCGCATGAATCCAAAACGATTGAACGTGGAATATTATAGTTCAATATTCAAGACGATAGTACCGTCTGAATGCTCATATCCTATTTTCATTGAGACCGACAGAGCCGAAAGTGCACTATACTTGACAATCTATTGGAATTTTTCGCATGGATTCGAAACGATCGGCTGTAGAGTATTGAAATTTGACATTTCAGTCTGTTGTAGCATCTTAAGGAATGTTTACTATTCTCATAACAATAGACTGAGCTAGAAGTGCACTTTAGTTAGAATTTATCCTTTGATTTTGTGCATAAATTCATAACTGTTAGCCGTAGAATCCTGGAAATCAGTATTTAGGAATATTGTAGCATAAGAATGATGACCGATTATTCCCATAGCAACTGACTGTGCTGGAAGCGCATTTTACTTGACAGATTTCCAGAATCTTCTGGATGAATTCAAAACAATTAGTCGTGGAACCATGAGATTTTGTGTTTGATTATATATATCCAATGATGTACAAGTAAGTTACATGATGCGAGCGTCAAATTTTTTCTCAATATACGCTTAAAAATAAGTCTATCCTCTAGAAAACTGAGACTACAAATGTTTTAATATCAATATTGCCTTAGTCATTCCATTGATTGATAATAAACAGTATCACGTAATCGAGATTTCGATATTTCTGAGGCCACCCCTGAGATGACCGCCAGAGTCACTATTTGACTGAAGTCATAGCTAGATTTGTACCAATTAAATTTTGATTATGTAGGCAGGTACTCATATCGAGAGAGCCATTTTATCTTGAATTTACAGAGCTTTGTTCGCTTTTGAGACGGCACTGTGTGATTTTTGTAACACCATACATTTTGCGATAAACTTAGATAAATTGAATTGACACCTTGCAAATTTCCTCAAAAATCGATCCCAAAATTCATAAAATACTCCTCATAAAGTTAAAATATCAGAGAATCGTCGGTTTTATCTATTCTTACGGCAATTTGGAGCCCGGTTGGCTGGCCAACTGGGATGATTAATGTACGATACGTAAATCATGTGATCCCGTCGTTGACAGGCTGTTTTAAAACATGCGCAGCCTATAACCGAGATTCGAACCATAGCTCAGGCCTAAACTGGAAGTAACGCAAAGCACAAAGAATGTATTGAAATCAATAAAGCCAAAACGGTGGAAGCTCGCGTCTGTTAACAGGGGACACGGTTCTTTCTTCACAAATAAGTTCAGAATTACAATCTCACTTCATTTGAGGTAAAATTATCGGAGAAGAAGAATTGAATTATTCTTTGAGTCCTGATTGGAAACGGATTATGTATTTTACTTTAAAATTTATAACATAATATATTTCAAGTAACATCTAACCAAAAACAAAATTTTCATTCTCAATGTTAAGTAGATTTTTGACCAATAAATCTAATAAAGTCATGGTCATGAGATATAAGCATATATAATTAATACGGGAATTTGAAGTAGTCATTTAAATATCATAAGGAATATTATGCACAAAATATTAAATCTCTGTATTTAGGTGTTCTCTGAGTTAGCTGCCATTAGAATCTTGAGACCATCCAAAATCGTACCCTTTATGGATCCATTGGTAAGTAATGTGATCGCGATAATGGTACAATGCAAGCTTTGGAACAAAGATCGTATTCAAGCACGATTCAATGTAGTAAACTATGCATGAAAATTAAATCAGTTACAGAACTTAACAGTACGCTAGACAACATTGACTGTAATCTGTTATATTGTTTTATTACTGAGATGCCTTAACGCTCAGTTCGCAAATTGTTTGCAATAGGTGAATCATTAAATTTGGAGGCAGCTGAGCCATAAAAACTAAATTTCCACTATCCATATTAAATTCCATCATCAAATTTCCCTCAAATTTTGTCTAATGTATCTATTGGTTATATCAAGGGGACCGTCATAATTTTGTAGCACACATGATATGAAATACATCATTGTCTTATGTAGGAATCGATCTTCCACAAATTGAGCGCTGAATTCTACTTAGTCGAATTGCAAATAGAACACAAGAGAGCTATAGGTGAATGAAGAGAATGAGCAATGATAAAGGATGATATTTATGCAATCCAAATATCATATATCTGATTATTTTAGGTGATTGAAGGAAAGTTATGTCCAATCTTTAGTTCACCACTCAAATTTCAACCGATATTCTTATATGAAGACTTGTCCTCTTCCAATCTCTAGCCTCTTCAATCCATTATTTATTCTCGCCTTATTTGACAAAGTAATCAGTGTGATACATCTTGAAATTCAACACAGATTGTATCAATAATCTATTGATCGTGAGTTAGCTTGCTTCACTTGCACTTTTGAACAAGATCCCTGAATTGCGACGAATTGCGCTCCACGTGCCTGAGCGGGGTTGAGCCGAGTAAACAGAAGAGGTCACCTGAACTCCTCATGTTAGGCCAAAATCTAGTTTATTTGAGAGCTACTGCTCACGATAACAGGTAATGAGAATATATACGAGCTTCACTTTTGTGAAACACAGCCAGTGATTCACAGAGACTCAGCCAGTTTTTGATCAATTTTCTGAACTATTTCTTCCATCTATTCACCTAGAAAAGAGATTCCTAACCTATTTTGGACCTTCGCTCCACTTATAGAGCAAGATCCCAGGCCCGCCAGACGTTACTTATTTTCTGAGAAACAAAATGTGTGGAATAGAGTAGTGATAGTATGTACTTTGATCATAAGTATACTTGGTAGTTTGTGCCGATGGCAAATTTACAGATACGAGGTGCTAGAGGTACGTTAAGGCATTACTCACTTTTCTTAAGATCTTGAGTTCTGATTTTGATGTATGATTCAGAACACAGAGTTAAAAATTTATAATCAACACTGCTAGACACTTTCCATCGATGGTTATTTCTGCTAGACCCTTTAAAGCTCACAAAGAATAACGTGATCTTGCTTATAGGCTGAGTACTAATTTTCATATATGATACTCAGAGTACAATTTTAATACTTGTTATTAACAGCCAGATCAATCGTAGGGCTAAACATCCACCGGACACAATTAGAATACCGCTGTGAATAAAAGCGTGAGGTCACTATTTGTAGGCTTGATAGTAAGAGAAGTATCTATGGACACCCAATTCTTCCTTGGTCTAGCTGTTTACAAAAAGTATTGAAATTGCTTCCTGACTATCATGTATAAGAATGCGGACTCAAACTATGAGTAAGATTACGTTATTTTTCTGTGAGCTATAGAGCATTCAGCAGGAATTACTGCCGATGGAAAGTGTTTGGTAGTGTTGATTATTATCAATTTTCAACGATATTCTCTAGAACATGAATAAAAATTAGCACCAAGACTTCAAGAAAAGTGATTTATGTCATAACGTACCTATAGCACCTCGTATCTATAAATTGACCGTCGACAAGAGCTAGCAAATATGCGTATGATCAAAGTACCGACTAGTACTACTCTAATCCACAAATGTTGTTTCTCAGAAATTGAGTAAGGTCTGGCGAGTCGCGGATCTTGGACTATTAGAAGAGCACAAAAATCTCAACACCACCCTAATCCGTAGCCCTATCTCCATAATAGATAATTTTTTATGAAATATCAAAAATTATTGCATTTTATCCGACTCTAATTCATCTATTTCCTATTGAAAATTATGAAGCAGAAATTGATGAGATGACAATAAAATGCTTCATTAAAATTCAAAGAATAAACACAGAATCAATGAAAAATAAGAAATGATGAATATCAATTATTGGTAAATAAAATAATCTGATGTAGACATCACGTCACTTACTTGTAAATCATTGGATATATTTTCTGCATACAATAATACGATAATCAAACACAAAACTCCATCGTTCCGCGAACAATAATTTTGGATTAATCAAAAAAATTCAAAAATCTGTCAAGTAAAGTGCGCTCTCGACCTAGTCGGTTGCTATGGAAACAGTAGGTCATTATTTTCATACTACAATATTCCTAAATACTGATTTCCAGGATTCTGAGGCTAACTGTCCAGAATTTATACTCAAAATTATGAGAAAAAATCAAACTGCAGTGCACTTCCGGTTCAGTCTATCTTGATGATAATAAAAAACAAAATGGTTGACGCTGACTGGATTTGTAAATAATGTGAGTGATATATTTTTGGGATTTCACTCAATTTATTTAACTTTATTTCTCCTCTGCCTTACAGTTTCGGCTGCACCTCTGCCATCCTTTCGCTTTTAAGGATGGCTGAGGTGCAGCCGAAACTGTAAGGCAGAAAAAAAATAAAATTGAATAAATTGACTGAAATCCCAAAAATATATCTCTCACATTATATAATAAAAGACAATCATTAAGATGCTACGGGAGACTTGAAAATTGAATATCAATACTTCACAGCCAATCGTTCCGAATTTATGCGAAAAACTCCGAAAGACTGTCAAATAAAGTGCACTCCCGGTTCATTCGATCTCAATGAAGATAAACTATAAGTATTCAGACGGTACTATCGTCTCAAATAGGTACTAGATTCTAACATTCTACTCACAATTGCGTTGGATTTATGCGGAAAGTTCAAAAAATGTCTCAAGTAAAGTTCATTCTCGGTACGGACAATTGCAATCATAATGCGAGGTGCACATGAAGACCCTATACTAGTCTCAAATACCAATTTTCAGCATTATTCGCTTGACGAGTTTAGATATTTGCGAGTTACGCACATACGTACCGACATCAAGCTGAAAATAGTCAAAATTGATTCAGGAATGCTCATAGCGGATATTCTCATCAAAATTTCGAAATGTGAATTATATCAGTTCCACAATGTTTCTTTGTACTTTGTACAAGTAAAACATTATTAGATACTTGAAGAGTGAAGTGTTAAAAATCTGTTAAGAGTTCCAATTTAGTTAAGATTAATCGCAGATGGCTACGTTCAATGATGTGTCATCAGTTCCTCTTCTTTGACAATAAATTAGCTACTGCATTAAATCCACGCTCAGCAATATAGGACGGAGAAAATGCGATTTATAAGTTTTGTACTATTGCTCACAATCCAGGGTGGATTGAGAACTGGTATTGATGATTGAAGCCGAAACTTCTGATGTCCATGTTTGAATTTTGCTTTGAGTTTTTCGTTAGTCATTAGTTTCTTTTCAAAATTTTATGAGTCCTCGGTATCTTTATTTGCGGAAAGATCAAAGTCTCAACTCGGTGTATGCATTTTTGAAATATATTGGAAACGCTCCATGAAAGCAACCTGAAGAATTGACAGGTGTTGGCAGGCAGTTACTAAATATTTCGGTTTTACTGATCATATTCCCGCGCAATTTATCTTCTCTATCTCCAAAGAAGTCCAATACTAAGTCAAATAGATTAGAAGAACGATTAAGACATACACTTTCAGAGAATCAACGTATTCGAATCAAGTAGTACCAAATGCACTTGCTATACATTGTATTATTCATCGTCAGCATTTGGTTGCAAAAAATATGAGTGAACGTCCGCATACGTCGCTCCATTATGTTATTGAAGCAGTCAATAAAACAAGACGCAATACATTGGATGATCAATTTAGTTAGATTTATAGATAGTTCTGAAAAAAATATTTATAATGAGTAGAACTATCGCTTTTATAAATTTGATTTAGTGCACGCATCAATTTGTATCTTTGCGATGCCAGCGCACTTTTTCCGCAAACAAGTCGTTTCATGCTCCCATACTCTTGTCGACAAATGTTTATTTATCCATGGAAACTGTTCATTTACTTCCCCCATATTCAGCTGGATTTTAATTTACAGGAGTGGAAAAATTCCAAGCATTTTGTGATATTGTCAAAATATAGAGAATCAAACACGGTTAAATAGAAAATTACCATTGTGTTACATCACAATCGACTATCTGGAGTGAGATTGCTTGAATTCTTTCTGAAGACGAGCACGTATTCTTGGAACCTTTTTTTGCGGAATGTTATCGGAAATACTTTTACATGATATGCTACAAGGTTTCGATCCACAAAAGATCTAGATGACTGTATGTTTATTTAATGAATGGAAAACATTGTAACTCCCACAAGTCCAATCGTATGATAAGCGGCATAATCTCTTCCAAATATACATTTGATATTTCTTGGAGGCATCTATTCAATTTATGGGTTCAAATTCTTTTGAAGGACATAATTGTGTCTATCAGCATTCATGACGTCGCGTCGCCATCGTCCACAATGTGTAATTGTCGATCCCCCTAGTTGTCATGGATCTCCAAATCATTACGAAGACTATAAAGAAATGTTTTCCTGAAAGCAAAAAGTTGAAATGATCTCTTGTCAATTCATTTAATAGTACGAGTCTTCGTCATTCGATACTATGATGTGATAAAGCTAGATTTAGAGTTTTACTTCAGTGACATCCGAAATAGAACCATGAGGTATCGAAAAGAAATCCATCACACTAATTGCCTTAAGAAAAATATTTTCTAGTGTTGTCTTGATGATATGACAAAACATGTCGACTAAGAAGATGGAAACTAACCTTGGAATCAGAAAATCAGTAAATATGGAAAAACTGACAAAAATTGAAAGAACATATTATATTATTCATATTTTGGAGATCGTTAATCACTCACTTGTACTAAGTACAAGGAAGTATTGTGAAACCGACAAAATTCACTTATCGAGATGTTTATGGAAATATCCGTTTTGAGCATTCCTTTATCAATTTTGACTATTTTCGGATTTATGTCGGTACGTATGTGCGTTCGTTCGTTCGTGCGTTCGTTGGTTTGTAACTCGCAATTCTCAAAACTGGTTGAACGTATAATGTTGAAATTCTGTATTCAAGACTGGTATAGGGTCTAGTTGTGCACCTCGCATTATGGTTCCAATCGTCTGTACCGGAAGCGAGCTTCACCTGAAACTTTTTTCGAATTTTTCTAATAAATCCAGAATGATCAACCGTGGCATATTGAAATTTAGTGTTTGAACTTGTCGTAGCATCGAAATGGTTATCTACTATTTTTGTGTCAATCGGCTAAGCCGGAAGTGCAGTTCATATGTATAACAGATATTCAGAATTTTCCGTATAAAACAATCAGTTTATTAAGATGATAAGATAGGCAATCATAATCTGTTGTCAATTTTTTGATTTTGTTTGACATTGTAAGTACATGTCAAAATACTATTAAAATTATATCAATTATAATCTAAAGTGAGAGAAAACTATATTGAATGAATTTGTGTATATATCAAATGATGTACAAGTAAGTCACGTGATGTTCACGTCAGATTTTTACTATACCATCAATATGGCCGATATGAAAGGGATGAAATGGATGAATTGACTATTATTATTGTACTCATTTGTAATACATGATAAACTCGTGATATACGTCTTTACTCATACACTTATATATAACCCTGCGATTTTCAACTACGTAAAAAATATGCATGAATATTGTGGAAGTATAAAATCTGTGACTTTAACCTTCATGATTAAGGGGCTAGTCTAGTCTCCAAAGGAGCAGCATTCGTACTTTTCTAATAACTCATTTTAGGTACAATTTGGAGAAAAATGTTATAGGAGAAAAATGTCTAGAATCATATTCTCAATGTCGAACTGTTTCTCAATTCTCGAAATTCCTGGAAAAAAATAAAAGCCACAATAGTTTTTATTTTTTTATTCAAATTTAAGTGAGCTTTTTCAAAAACATTTCACAGTTCGACAATTGTACCATTTATGAGAACGTGTTTGATTCTTTCAAAGAAGGATTTCCGAAAAATGGAAGTGTTATTAGAAAAGTACGATTTTACTTGATTTTTCAGCTTTGCCCTTACCCGGGTCAAGTGAGGAACGGCGGAAAGGACGCATTGATTACTGATACACTGTTACCAGTAATATCACAGGTTTATACTAATACTTGGAGAGATTGAAATTGAAAGTAATATCATTTGTAGAATAATTGTGAGATATGAGAAATTTCCCTGCCAGTGTCACATTTGAGATCCGAAAACGAAATAATATCTTCGCACAGAATTTCATGTATACAGAAGTATATTGTATGAAATCAATTTTAGAAATATAAAAATTGATACAGATTTTGCACCTTCTTATTTTTTTAGTATGTATTTATTCATAATAAATATATTAGGTACTGTAGATACGTGCCTAAGCGCTCTAGAACCTGAAAGGTTTCCTGAGCTTTTCATATACTCTCACTAGCTACTAAGTCCTATCGAAAATTGAGCCTAAAGGGACTAATAAGTTTGATACAGTATTGTACAATGAAAGCCTATTGCACGTTTCATGAATTGCAATACAAAATCCTGCATCTGTGTTACAGGCAGGAACCCTAAAGTTATCTTTTGCGAAATTACATGTTATTTCCTCCTGTCAGGAGCTCAGATGGACATACTCTGTAATACATGTATATGGATCAACTTTTTTAGAATTTTTGAAATATTTATGATTCGTATTGAGAGTTAAAAGAAAATTAAAGTCTTGTATCACACTGTTCAAAATTTTTTATTTTTTGTTGACCGGTTTTGACTACTGAGTAGCCATCTTCAGAACCTGTAGTTATATAGTGTGAGTATGATCATTAGATTACATTTGTATTTGTTCCAAATTAGAATTTTAAGTCTTCATGTATCTTCTTGTTATAGTCTCCCGGTTATGAAGATGGCTACTCAGTAGTCGAAACCGGTCAACAAAAAATAGAAAATTTTGAACAGTGTGATACAATACTTTAATTTTCTTTTATCTTCCAATATTATTCATATCACACTAGGGTTAAATCATTCTCATTATTTATGATTCGTGAAATCATGTCTATGAAGATGTTCACATCAGAATTGTCTCGTCACCTTGTGTATCAAGGATCCTACTTCTGCTTGAGAGAGCACTAAGTGTACAAGAAACAAGATAAGAAATAATCATGACTATTAGGTTATCTTATTCTATCAATAGCTGCCTCAAGACAAAATAATAATGATGTGAAGGTATCCAATAAATCAAGCGATCACTGGAAGAGCTTCAGGAAGTATTTTTGTATGATCAACGATGAGTAAATACAGAAAATCTAAAAGTTTTCGGTTAGAGTCTGGTACTTGAAAGAAATCATTCCTTCTTCAGTCTCATTAAAACTAAAACTCTCATGGAAAACTGAAATAAAAGTTATAATTGCCATAATGCTAATTTACAAATACACGTCAAAAAATAAATCTAAATACTGGAGAATATTGTAAAGTACCTTTCCATCTCAACAACATGGAGCGATATGTATCAAAAATGTATCTAAATGTCCCGAGGTACGGTATAAAAGCACTTGAAACTTTAAAGTTCTTCTCACATATTTTACGAGACCATAAATATCAATCTATGTTTATTATTTCATCGTTGACGTATAGTGGATGGCGCTCTCTTTTACTGTTCACATTTTGTTTGTAAAATATAGCGATAAAGAATTTTACCACTCTCTTTTGAAGAGTTAAGACTATCATCAAATTTGAATAGAAAATAGAGCTATAAAAGAGCTGGAATATTTTATTCTGCTCTTGATGATATTTTGTAGATATTTGGTTGAAATTGGACTCGATAGAAATAAGGTTATATGATCATTTATACAAATTTGAACAATGTTACAATTTGATGTAGGTGGTATTGTCGTATATATTTTGCTGTAATTTCTTTTTGAGATTGAATCACCAGAATGATGGTGTGCAATTGTAGTGATATGTTCATTGACTTAAGAGTAGAGAATGGACAAGCTTGTTTAGATGGAGCTACGGTTATAGATGGCGTGTGTCGATTGCTAGTTGGATTGGATCTCCTTTTCGAGAGAAAAATAGAGCGATCTGCTGATCATCATTTGTGTTTTACCAAGTGCAAATGTTGCTGGCCAATCCAGACTTTACTTCCATCTACTCCAGAGAGACTGCTAGAAACAATTGTCTGTAATTGCAAGAAAGGCTGCTCGAACAATTGTGGGTGCAGGAAAGTTTGATTATCATGTTCACCAGTCCGTGCCAATTGTCAAGGCCACTCTAGCATTATTGATAAATCAGATGCAATCAATGAAGATTCTTTCGAAATTGATGAGAGTCCAGCTGATATATCTCTCTTCTTAGAGCAGTCAACACAAATTTAGCAAGCAGAGAGAAAAGAGAGCGAAGAGGAAGAGGCGAGTGATCATGTAGAATCTGATGGATAATGTAGCTCTCTTGCCGCTACAATTTCCATCAATAAAATATTGTCTCATTGATATCCCTCGATCGGAATATATCGCGGAGTACTCCTACTGGAGGAACAACGTTTAGAAAAAAGCGCTCAGTACACTAGCTCGAAGATAGTGCGAAAATATATGCATACATACGGTCTGAAATCTCGATAACTCGAGAACGGTGCTTCGTAGGGAGAAGAGCATTGATACCTTTTTTGTAGGAAATTTTACGATTCACAAACTTTTCTTTGTTTCCTTTTTTGGTAGCTCTCATCGTTTCAGAGATATACGCAAAAAACGGAAATTTCCAACCTTTGACCTCAAATAAAAAACGACGCACCAGCGGGATTGATGGGGATTTCCGACATATTATTTGTATCGACGCATTCACGACTCATACAAAAATCCAGCTTGTTGGAAATTAATGCAAACTGGAATGTCTATTTTGTCTGGACTATTGCCGAAGCTCTCGTTCTGTAGTCTATGCTTGAGCATTTATGGCTTCTGGAGTACTAATTCGAATAGTAAATAAAACTTTTGAGCTTCAGTATATTAACACAATCTCTGTTCTTGACATTACCCATTGCTGGCTATTAAATCTTCATAAATCTACTAATTTCTCAATAATCATGATTTTTATTTCCTAATAAACAAATATTTTAGAAAATTTGAATACATTTTGACTTTCTTGATTCCACTAAAACCAATCAGCAACAAAAATGGCGAACTTCAGCAAAACTTACTGTATTTATTCACTCCGTGCTTTATCTTTTGTTCCATGTTAAAATGTGGAAATAGTTTCCAGTAGTTGAAAGGCTTTAAGTTTCTAGCGAGTAAAGATCTTGTATAGAGCGCAGAATTCGCAGGCATTAGAACTGGAATTGGCTAAGATTCCGCGGCCATTATTTCAAATAATTGACATTCCCGACTGTGTTCGTTACCGTTTCCGTAAACTCTGCGACCCGAATGAAACCTGACCGGTTCGTTTCCCTCTGAAACTAAAACCGTTCCGTGGTGGACTCGTACCGGGTTATGTACGTTGTCGATGTAAGGTCTAATGGAAAAACTTTGCTAAAATGAACAGACGTGTTTTCTCCTTTTAATCGAGAACAAGTTCTCCTAATCCGAGTCTGTTGAGTGGTTCAAGATGTGTGTATGGACATAGGAGAATGGTAAGATAATTATCTCGTTATTTTGAAAGAGGTCCGTCGTTATATGAGAACAGAGCAAATAGTATGCCTTCGACATTCTCAAAGAATATCAATTTTCAAACAATCATTTCTTCGTCTCAATAATTATTATATCAATGCTACAATTCAACAAGAGATTCTGTTCTCAATCATATATTATAGGTGTCTCACGTCTTCATGGTGGAGCGAAAGAATTCTTTATATTCTAGTATCACTGCAATAGTCGGAGAATACCATTAAGATTGGAATCTCTACATCTCAACAGTCTAGTTTTAGTACTAGAAACATAGGCATATATAGGAGCATATTCTAATCTTTCTCTCATAATACAAGGGCGATTTGAGTTCAAGAGTCTTCAAACATAGCAAAATAAATCGAATTCAGATGTCAAATATTGGTAAATTCCTCTGTGCTAGTACAAATTAATTGTTATCCTTAATGGATTTGAAAGTTGATATATAATAAATTCGATTGACGAAGCTGATATATGATACCAAAACCCTATCGAAGCATGGTTGCCTTGACTGGCATCACTAGTAAAATCAATATAATACTCTTGATTATCTGTTTAATGAAGAGAACTTTCAAGCAAAGACTAAAAAATATTTTATATTCCTTACTCCCTTGTATTCTATTGCAATTTCTATGACAACAAGTGAGCATGCCGAGATGCATGCTCTTCCTGAGAAAACATAGAGCTCGCCACACAGTAGATCTTGCTTGTTGTTGACGGTTACAGTCAATCAAATTCCAGAGGAATCAAGCATGCGCACAATTTTTACAAGCAAAAAAGCGGGATTCTTACTTCAACATCAAACTCTTGAATATGACTTATTTTTTTTTTTCTACTTTCTATATGAATAGATGAGCTATCGCGAAACTGTTATCATTGTGACGATTGTACCAACATTCAAATTTTCTTGTGGGCTTAGCGCATGAGCTATAGTTTGCTCCAGTTACAATAAATGCTGAACCATTTCGTGTGAGGCTGATTTGTGAAATTCAAATTTTGATTATTACGAAACCAAAAATAAGTAGAGACATGCCATTTTGATTCTAAAGCCTGTATATATTTTTTTCATGCGTCAAGTGAATATTTTACTCATCGTGAACAATGCATGAATCAAGCTTTTTCTGCGTCTCATTTCGATCATCATATGAACCCGTGTCAACTAAATTTCTGTGAATTCATACTTGTAACTTTCTCTGATCCACTAGTCTGGATATTTGTTGAGTCTAAATATCAACTTGTACTTTGGGCTTACTTGTTGTGTGCTCAATATCTGTTGAAATATGGAAGTTGAGGCTCGTAAAAATTATTTTGTATGCAATACGATTGTATACAAGTATCAGGACATTCGACTGATAATTTTAGTAACTCGGTAAATCTCGTCAACAAATACATGGCCTCATGTCACAATGCTCAGCTTGACACTATTCTTGCATCCATGATTATTCTCTCATTCATGGGAGAATATTTCAGGATTCATAGACTCACCAGATTTTTCTTTCCATCGTCCACAAATCATGCATTTTTGTACTTATAAAATAGATGGCTATTTTTGATGAATTTCATCAGTATATCTAGAAACTTCTAGAAAGTTTGACAAAGGCTAATTGAGCTACAGGACGAATAAGATCAGAATTAAAAAATAGTTGATATTTTGAACATCGCGAGTAACCGCCGAACAAACACAAATTATTCTATT
Source organism: Dromius quadrimaculatus (assembly GCA_963989225.1). Classification (NCBI taxonomy): domain Eukaryota; kingdom Metazoa; phylum Arthropoda; class Insecta; order Coleoptera; family Carabidae; genus Dromius; species Dromius quadrimaculatus. The sequence goes on from OZ022330.1 coordinate 42,288,261, forward strand.
ATAATTATGTAAATGTTTATAAAGCCTCTTCAAACATCTCAAAGTTTTATAAATTCGTATTAGAAACATTTACTTAGTATCCATATAATAGCTCTATACCCAAAATAGGCACAGATTATAGAACAATTAGCTATGTATATTAGAGTTTTGAGGATGAGTCTATTCAGCAATAATAAAGCTCATTAAGTAGTTTGAAAAAAGGTTTTAAAGCTTGTATAAAACAAATTATACAACTATTATAGGATAGTTTTATAAGCGTTCAGAGACGTAACTCACGTTAGAAATTTATTTTATAATTACTTTGAAAATATTTTATTGATGATTTTGTAGCTTCCATAGAATATATTTATATCAATTTACTTTATAGTTGTATTTATTTTGATAATAATATAAGAGTTCCAGTGATATAAAAGACATATTCAAATATGGAATAGTTTTGTAATAGTTGTGAATATTAACTTTGACTTCTTTTATTTGAAACTTAAATGAAGTTATGTTTTGCTGTTTAGAGTCGTGATATGATAATAATTGTATTATTTATTTCTGAATGTAGCATTATAATAGGTGGTAATTTCAAAACAATTCAAAATTTATTGATCAAATAGTACTTTGTACCTTTGAAATTATTAATGCGGATTCAGAATTATATAAAATATTCAATAATATGTTTATTTATTAAAAAAAAATAATATTTTTTCGCCAACTGTCAAAGAAACATGATATTTTCGTATTGTTATGGATACGCAAAGATCGTGATTTTTCCACTAGTAAAAAAATTTAACATATTTTTGCACACCTAATCTGATATAATTCAGTATAATAATGCTACAAGGATAGAAACAAACAGGTATTGAACAAAAAATAAATATGAATTTGTACACAAAACTACTTATTTTTGAATATAAAAGTTAATTGTTGACAGTTCTTGATTTATCAAACAACAATTGCGCATTCTTTTGGTAACAATACCCAGGTGACTGCGAATTAATTTTACTCTCTATTTTTTTCCTACATTTAACTGAATAAAACAAAAATAATTATCGTTGATCCATTTTTTTTGACAGTTGGCGAAAAAATATTGTTTGTATTACGTGCGCGAAGTGATTGTATTCTTTGTTACGCTTTCGAATGAATCTGTTACCTTGACCTTACGGTCTCGGTTAAAATTGACATTCTCAGGCGCAACAAATAAAACAATCACTTCGCACACTTAATACAAAAATAACTATTTTTTATATTTTATTTTGAACAACTTAAGAATGTTGTACAATATAGCAGCAATAAGTCAAATTATTCCAATAATGAGTTTGAATAGATATATTCAAGAAAATAAATATTTTATATGTTACTACTGTAATGGCCGACAAACATCACAAAATGAAGTTATCGAAATGATGGCCGTATTTTGCTTAACTTCATACAGCTATTATTGATCTTTTACAAATATTTCAGTTGCATTACAAATATTTATAAAACCTTTATATAGTGTTTTGCTTTATAGTTATTTCATTGTTACTTCACAAGAACTTATAAAAGCAGCTATCTACGTATTCATAACCAAAAAACTGGAATGATAGTATCACTTTAAGAATACTTATAAAGCAAAATTATAAAACAGTTAAAAATACAGAAAGTATTTGTTATATAAACGATACCACCATAATGTTTATATAGCATACAGCACTTTATATATCTATTATTATCTATGAATTACATATAGGGTACATTCCACTTAACGACCGCAACGATTGTGTCGCCTATTTTGCGTTCCACTTAAGGCCGCGGTTGTTGCGGTCGAGGTTTCAAACGTCACGGACACGTCACTAGTGACGTCATTCCTAAGGACTACAACGCTTGCAGTTAGAGCATGGGTCTGTGCGGTCGTTTGGAATTTTTCGCGCACTTTTAAAATCTGACAGCTTGTATATTAACAAGAAAATGGCGGAAGGACGACAAATGCAGAAACTGTCTCTCATAAATGCTGAAAATAATAATGTTGTTGAAGTTTTAGTAATTCCAGAAGAAGACTAATTGTGGGGCAACCTTTTACTGCTCTAGTTAAATCTTTCCGTATAATTTATTTAAATATAATATAAATTATCAGCTTGAGTTAAATTTTTTGAATCTTACAAGCGAACAACATAATAAATACAATCAAGTCAATTCTCACTCATCTCACTCATCTCAAATGGCTTTTAAATTCGGCTCCATTGTAACGGCCAACAACTTCAGGATAGTTTGTGACCCGAGGACAGCATTTTCGCTGTTTTCTTTCATAAAGAGCTGCTTCCTATTCTTCATCAGAGCTTGAACTTTCCGAAAACTATCTATTTATTCGACGCCTCATATACGTACCAATGACAGCAGTAGTAGCAGTCATATTTAGCTCGGCAGATATTTGTCTATTGACATATGTTCATAAACCTGTTCCACTTAAGTTTTTGCCCGCGACGATGCCTAGCTAGTGGAACGGAGATTTAGTCGTTGTGAGCGCGGTCGTTGTAGTCGTTAAGTGGAACGTACCCATAGTAGCATAGTAAAAGAGGTATATATCTCTAATAAAGTATAAGATATATTTTCAATTTGTTTAGAAAAAAATCTTATTTTCATATTATCTTAATTTATTTGTAGAGCATTAATATGTATTAAGAAATTTAGTTGAATCAGTTTATCTCTATTTTCGGGCTCTCAAGAGAATTGAAAGCTTCCAAAATATTATTGGTAGAGTAATTATTTTATAATTCAGTCCCGAAACTGTTTATGAGATAAAATATAAAGCAAGAATAAAAAACTGTCTCTTACTTTATAAAAGCTTCATTACTGTAGAAGTTATGCCGATATAGATATTCTATAAATTAAAATAGCTACATTATGGACCGTCAGATAGTCGAAGATTTGAGTGCCCCATTTTGTTTTCTCTGTCTTCAAGAGTTTTGATAAGTATGTATATTTAGAGTATAATAATGCCCAAATTAAAGCTGGACAGTGTGGCCAACATAATAATAATTAATTTTAAATTTTTATGAAAAATCCTGTTTTGATCCAATTTTCTCGTTTCTGCCATGCTTACGAAATGAAATTTAGGGAAAAAAGAGTCAGCGAAAAATGATAGGCAGAAGTGATCCACATTCAGACTTTCGCAAGATGTTTTCGTGCATATCTTGACTTGGCCATTCGAAAAACTTATGCCATTCGTTTTTACGAGATACTTATGATATCAACTTTCATATGGCCAAACGGCAGAAACGAGAAGAACGTGAAAAATTGAAATATTTTTTTGCATAATCGAGCCCTCATTCCAAACCCTTGGCCAAGTGGATCACTTCTGCCTATCATTTTTTGCTGACTCTTTTTTTCTAAAATTTCATTTCGTAAGCATGGCAGAAACGAGAAAATTGGATCAAAACAGGATTCTTCATAAAAATTTAAAATTAATTATTATTATGTTGGCCTCACGGTTCAGCTTTAGTTTTGGCATTATTATACTCTAAATATAAGAAAGAGAATGGAGCGACATTCAAGACTGGTTTATGATCCATTGCAAAATCAATAAATGAATAAATATCCTTTTACTCGCTACGCGTGTAGCATACACTCATAGTGCGCTAGTAGGCGAACGGAACCCACCCCAAAAATGAGCAAAGTTTGACCACACTCTTACTTCTATCTGGAATTAAGTTCTCTTGTTTTCGAGGTCGTTGAATACAAATATGAGGTGAATATTTACTTTAAAGTGGGGAAGCAATGTCAAAATGGCGATTTTTGCAAAATTCCAATATTTTATTTCTCATACTTTTTGATATTCAGCACGCTATATCTTTTGTACTTGTGAATATTCCCGCATGAAATTTCAACCTCGATTTCTCTGTAGTATTGCCTAGGAATAAAGATATGTTGTTTTGAAGTTGCGCCGTGCGCTCCGCGACAAACTTTTGCGCAGGCTTCGCTTGTGTGCTCAAAAACTACGCAAAAAAGTAACGTGGTCCCTCCAGTTGTAACAATTTTCCAATCTTTCATAAATTGAATAACTATTCATTTTCATTCTTTTGCTTCAACTGCAATTACACAGGAGTCGCTACAATTGCATACATTGCAACAATTTCAATTAGATTGTTCACATGAACATACAATAGTTTCACACACTGATTTTTCAGCATTAAAAGATCAACTTTTTTTTTTCAATACTCCCAACGCAGTAATTTTTTCATATCGATCAAACAATCATTCATTATTTTTGGTTATCAAGTCAGATGGTTTCAAATCAAAGACTTCATTATTACATTCCAAACGATAAATGACTCGTTTCATTATGAGATTCCTCAAACTGTTAAAGAATGAGTTTGCAAGTGCAACTCGGCCATATCATCGACAACGGTTATTCCGGGCTCTTTTGATATTGGTTGTTCTTTGACAATCTCGAATTGAACTCCTTTTTCTATAGAGTGCATGAAGTCTGATTTGTCGGTTCTTGTTCTGCATCCATCTTGTTGAAAAATCGATGATTGCATGACAGTAAGAGAAGAGCTCAAAAACAATTCTAAATCGACATCTTCTCAATTCTGCGAAATAATTAAAGCTTTTTGATAAATAACTTTAGGTGAAATAATTTTCTTAATAGTTTGATCATCGATTTTGGGAACAGTCTTCCTTTTGAGTCTTTGGAAGATCTTCTTTGATCGCGAATGAACAGGTTTATTCAGATTTTTGCAGAATTTTAAACAACTTTTGGCTTGGACCTCGCGGCCAGTCAATATGCACAATTCTAAAAATATAAAATTGAAACTTGAGACTCTACAGAAAACTGCCTTATGTATCATATCTTTTTCATGATAGTTGGTTTTTCGAATTTCGGAATTTCATACCCAACTTCTCTGTTGAATGTTAAAAACTGTGAAAACCTACAAAAATATTCTGAAAAATCATATCTTGATTTTAAATTGATAATTCAGGGTTTTCTCAGACTCATTTTCAAGGTGATACCATGAAAAAATCCAAGGTGAAATATCATGCAAGAATATTCGAATGCACTCAAGTTATAGCGAGTTCAATATCAAACAGTGTGGAAAATAAAATATTGGAATTCAGCTAAAAATCGCCATTTTGACATTGTTCCTCCATTTTAAAGTAAAAATAAAATTTGGTGACCTTCAAACCATGAGAAAAACCTAATTCCAGACATAAGCAAGGCGTGGTCTCACTTTGGTACTTCTAAGCATCTTTTTGGGGGTGTCTCACTCGCCTGCAATGTGTGTGATGTATAGAGACACGGGAAGCCTAATACGAGGATGAAGAGATGAGCCAAAGAAAATACGTCATGACTATAAATTTCATCATAATATGTTGATCAGTTCTGTCTATGATTCTCAATATTTTATTTGGAAAATTGTAGTAAAGATATGAGTAGAGTGGGATTAAACTCGCGATGAATATTTGCAGCTTCTTGGATTCGAGCCTATTATCGACTCAAATTTCAGTTGTTCATTTTGAGGCTACAAAGTCTTAAATCAAACTATGATGATCATGTTAAAATTCATCATTAAACTTGGAATGACGTGAACTTATCTACTCTATCAAGTGAAATAGGGTGTCTTTGAGGTGTTTATAGAACGATTATCGGAAAATATATATAATTTTTGGTATACCAATTACAAAGTCTGTAGAAACAGTACTTACTTAATTACCCATATGGGGAATTAAGGGCTCAAAGTTACAATAATTATGTTATAGTACTTATAGCCGGTAGTAATATTATGTGTGAAGCCTGCAATAGAATCAGGTTTTTTTTCCAATTGAAGAAATAATGGTTTTTCTCCTAGAGAACAAATAATTCCAGAAATAATCATTGTGTGTTATATACCGTGCTCCGCAAGCATTGTTTTCCTCACAGAAATATATTCAAATTTATTAGATCTCACATGATATACGGTGCTGAACATCCGATCGGTATCAAAATTTGGAGTGGAACCGCGTACAAAAATCTTGTGTAATTTATTTAAAAGAGATGAACTTCAACGTACAGGAGGAAAATTTCCCATAAATATTCTATTCTTTCCTTTTTGTTATGCATAGAATTCTCGCAAATCAAATCATACCGCAAATATTCTTATTGTTATTCAAAATACCATCAGCTCTTATTGTTATTAATGATATTCAAATGAAAATTCAATTCAATTTTCCGTAAATAGATTTGCTTTGAGGCAAGAAATCTTGTTCTTTGCACAAAGAATATCTGGAAGTTTGTGTGGGTTGGAGATCATGCACCCCCGTCTCAGCTTTAGTACGTACGCCAGTGGAGGCTGCATGATTGAAAGGCTGTGCTGTAAATCAGTTTTTCGTTTGCAAATAAAATGCACTTTGGTTCGTTTTACACGCAAGAGCACAGGACTATTTTAAATTTAAGAAGCTCCGTATCTTTCACGATAGTTCTTTTCTTGAGATATCTCAAGTATTCACTTTGAACGTATTTAAAAATTTGAACTCATATTTGTCCAGATAAGCCCATCGATGAAACTTGATATATGTACTTATAGATGCATAAAGATAAGTACATTATATCAAAGAGAACCTCTCCAGGTATGACTGAATGTGTATTCTATTATATTGTACGAAATTGTATGCAATATTTTGATTTGCGCATGATTTGACATATTATTGAGCAGATATTATTGTTGTAGATGACAATTACTATCATAGAAGAATATTGACAAAATATAGTTGTACTCGTAAGTAATTCAAAAAGCCTAAGTTTTTATGTACCAACTTTTTTGTTGGACTGTTAGTTTTACATCAACTTTGCGAAAAAAGTACCCTGAGAATCATATGTGGACTGAATTCCATTGTAGATCAATTCTCAGGATACAAAATTGTCGGTGATGTTACAAGCTAAAATCTTTGGTTAAAATATATCCCCAATACTATCATAACTTATGACTTATCAATGGAAAAACAACTTTTTGCACATTCAACTCACCTGAAAGTTTTATAATATTCGACACCTGTGTGAGTATTTCCTTATGACACGTCTTGATTACTTTGATCTAAGTACTATCATTTTTTGGTTCAGTTTTACTGGACCTCATAGAAAAACTGGAAAAAATTCGTTTACAGGAACATCGAACAATGTTTAAATGGTTGAAATTAATTTCTGATGAAAACATCAGGAGTTTCAATAGGTGAGTATTTTATTTGATACGGACTCATTCAATCGAATTGCATCATTTGCAAATGTTGTTTACATCAAATGAATCACCATATTGCTGGTTCACATTCAATCACGATTATGCACTGGTTTCCTCATTGTTGGTTTGGATATTATGGTAATGCATATCGCAACAAGAGATGTTTGATCAAATTGATTTGTAAAAAAAAAGAATACAACATGTCTCATGAATATTACCCGAAATATTTCAAAAATTTTCCATTAATTTTTCATAATGAATAAAAAGTAGAAGTAAAAATTAGATGCAATTCTCGGAGCTCGAGAATTGCGACACCTGTAGTTCATTCATCACAGTCTAACACATTCTAACACAATTCATTGAATACTCAACTCAAAGACTTCAACACAACCTACCAGAAACATTCGCCAATAACCTCAACAAAATTCAAAATATAACCAATGATCTTTTTTGTTCTCCCTCTTCTATTTTTTACCAGCTCAATTCGCAGGTATTATACATATGGAAGTAGTGGATATGCTGACTGTTAGATGATATGAAGAAAATGAAATTTGGGAGTTCAGTCAAGAGTTTTATTTTAATCTACTCTACAGTTTCAGTCCTGAAACTCTTGACTGAACTCCCAAATTTCATTTTCTTCATATTATACATATGGTAGGGTTCTTCAACATATTCTTGAGTATTATTATAACATCTTATTATTCTATATGTTCTCGGTTTATGTTTTGGGGGATCATTCTTCTTCACTGGATGTTAAAATATCTTAGGGTAGGCGTTTTTTCATTCTGATATCTGTTGATTTCTGACCCAATTTATAGTGGACTTCTCCTGGGTATATGTGGATTCTTGTTAGCAATTTTTCTGCTAATGTTTTGATGAACTCGATATTAGGTATTATACCGAGTTCGGTGTGAATCTGATCATTCCTTATATACTGTAACGAATTTGAGTCTATAAATTAGTCATTACGGCTTTACTAGTGCTTAGAATTATTGTGGGAATATTCTACATCAAGAAATAGAAGCGAATATATTTATTTTCTAGAAAATTGCTGGTACTTTCTAAATGAATAATTAGAGTTAAGTTGTAGTGTAGTGTGATAACCTCTAGTTCAAATTAGAATTATCTATCAGAAATAGTGTTAATTATCTAATTTATTATTTTAATGAATCATGAAAATGAATAGTAGTGTTTAGAAACTTCTGCTCCCTAAATTGAAATAAATAACATTACATTACCATGGGGAGTCGCTGATTATCCTTAGTATTTTGTATTGCAAAACTTGAATTTTGTTGGTCCAATCATTGTTTTTTAGATTAATAGGCCGCACTCGATTCTTAGTGGTGATTTGCTGTTCATCAGGGGGTAAAGCATTCCTAATTTGCTATAGCTTTGCTTTCATTTTTTATTTATATGATATTTGCAGTTTAGCCTTGTGTCCAAATATAATTACAGTGTGGACTACCCTGAAACTCATTCTCCTCAAACCTTAGGCCAATGCCAGAGTATTTTTATACTTTCTGTTTTGAATAGGATATCCACGTTATCACTTCTAGTTTCCTGTATATTTTCAATATCTAGTTACTTGCTTTGTCTATTTTTGTATCATTGTTTTCCAAAGAAAATCCTTGGTCAAAGAATCGAAACGTCAAAGCTCCCAAAAATATACAATATTTTGTACTTAAAACAACTCTATTATTTATTTGAATCAAGAGAAAATGTAAAGATTATTGAAATTATACTACAACTAGTGGTTTGCAAGGCGCCTTAGGGCCAGTTTCACCAAACCCAGTTAAATTTATCCAGAGATTATTTTATACGAAAACTATTATTGATACAATCGTAACTATAGTTACTAACTCAAAATAACCTCTAGATAAATTAAACTGACTTTGGCGAAACCGGGCCTTAGCTCTACCAATGAGCCATAAACTGCTGTAATAATTTGTTGCTGTAACTGAGTTATATCTCTATATCTATCTTAGAGCGTTACGGAGCGTTGAAATGATGTGCCCGCCACCTCTTTTGTCTTTTTTAGCCAAGCGACGCTTTCTAGAAGTAGGATTTTTGTCCTAACTCATTATAACTGTTGAAAAAAAAATTATACAAACCGATTTGGAAAGACCATTATGAAGCACACAATAATTCACGCGCAAATCAAGTCACATACAGAATGATACAAATGAACTCCAATCTGTGGTACATATTATTCAATTTTAAACATCAACAGAAATGCAAGAAATGTGAATTTTTTAATATTATCCTACCCTGTCAATCCAATCGTATTTGTTCCACAATAGAACATTCAAGGTGTAAAGTATGGATTCAAAAAAGTTTGAACTAATAACAGTTAAAGTCACAATTCACTACTATTTGAATTCAAAAATCAATATAAAAGTTGTAATACCACAACAATAGTATGAAATGATAGTGCTGTTGCCAAGTACCTCCATCATCACACGAAATATCGCAGATTCATATGAAAATAGAAGATATGCTTAGCACGTAATATATAATACCTTAAATGTAAATAATGATGATTTGGGTAAGTAATATTGATGAAATGGTTACCTGTATGAAAGAAAAAGAATATAAAAAATTTTTGCACTCATATGTGATTTGGACTTGGTACCTATCAAGCCATAGTCCAACCCTCTACCTGTAAGCCAAAGACTGCTCTAACAATTTGTTGCTGTAACTGTTTTATACATGTATATCTATCTTGGAGCGTTACAGAATCAATGAATTAGTGATGAGCGTGAATATATGTTAAGATTATGACTCATATTTGGACATCACATGCAAACATTCGTCAATTGTTTTTTCAAAATAAGCAATAAGTATTTCAATAGTTAGCCTCCAGTCTGAATATACTGACATTTATCTGCACAACTACAATATTAAGCTTGCATATTAATATACGGTAATATAATTTTAAGACAACAACAGAAAATTGGAAATTATGGTACGTAGTTCATAAGTAATTATCAAGTAAACTCCAGCAGAAAAAGCTCTGGATGTCGCAGGATCGATTCCCACCGTCAGCGTCGCGACGGGCACAAAGTCAGTATGATTTTCGCTGAATTATAATATACTATGTGGCGTACTTTCCACAGAAAAAAGAGTTCCGTAGATTGACAACTGGTAACCGCACCCTACGGCTGAAAAAATATCAGTCAATCTACCGAGTGCACTATAAGCCTCGGCCACACTCGTAGAGGATAAAAAGTGTAATTAATATTTATTCTATCTATTCTATTTAATATTTATAGGTACAATGTTTGATAAAATAAACGAACAGAGAAAAATCCATTTATTTATTTCAACATAGAATATCAACAATATTAATTAACGAATGGATGAAGTATCAGTTTCAGTGCGGAACATATTTGCATCCAGCGCATTTCGTTGATAATTATGATTATTACTAAAATATTGGATGTGTCCAGTTTGAAACATTAAGCCGGAAATATCAAACATTAGTAATCTCTTTTGAATAGGATTGATAGTTCATTAGAACTACAAGATTCAAAATAGCGGATATTATTATTCACATTTCGGATTATTTTGAATATTGTTGATATTCATCAATACACAGTTTGTATTGTTTGCGATTCAATAATAAAGATTATTCGATTAATGTGATCATTACTATTCATGCGTATCTCCAGTATTATTGGAACGCCATTATTCTTATTCTGATAGATATTTATGTAGAACTTGAATACTATGGGCCATAAATAGTACCCGCTTTATTCTTGGTTGGGTTTTTTGGTTCAAACTCTGTAAATCTTACTCATTTTTTGACATTACGACTTTCTTTCCAAGAGTCTCTTTTTTTTTTTGATGAGGATTCTTAGATAGATAATCAAACGTCGAAAATGAAATAAAAACATGGAATTTATATCAAAATATCTCTCCAATTATGATTTAATTCTGAAAAAAATTAATAGATCATATATTTTTTTCCATTGAATGAATGTGAGAATCTATGTAACAGCATAGATTCAACGACAGTTAATATGATGAATTATCTGAGAAGAGATAATTTTGAAAGAAAACTCCTGTTAGACCCAGTCCCTCCCAAGTAGAGGTGGTATCAACTAATAAATAGATTTGGGATTGGTTTTTTCAAATCCACCATCAAATTCGTTTGAGATTGAGTTTTAAATTGGCTTTAGGTGAATGGAATATGGTTTGTTGATTGTATAAAATCTATTTTTGCATAAATATACATTTATTGAACGGGCTTTGCTGCAGCTGCATCTCTCGAAACTTTGTCCAATTCAGAATGGATGCCTGATAATTGCAGTTATTCACAAAATTCCAATATCTTGATCTTCCTGTTATCTCATCACTATTGACTTGTTCATATCAGTCATGGAGCTTGTATTTATATATAAGTTCAATTTTCACTCGAATAGTTGGTCCTTATTTGCTTTGGACGAACTAATTTGGTCTCAGTTATCAAATTCATCAGATCTACTTTTTTTCTGTCTAAATCAGTGATTTATTATGACTTCTGACAGTGAACCTCCTATTTCATTGCTACATGGAGTAGTTCTCTGATTGTTCTTGGATTACTCTTCCAATTTATATTTCGTCTAAAACCAAGCATCAGTGATTTTTCCTTTTCTTCGAAGTCTAATATGTCTCACCATGTGGAAGTATTTACGGATTTTGATTATTTTACATTTCTCTTGAACCTAAATATCATCATCTTGTGACATTTCCTGCAACACCTTGATGTATATCACTAGAAGGTTAAGAGAACGACGGAGCCAATTAGCACCTCACTAACTGTGTTCTAAACAGCCACAGACAGATGGCGTTGTTCCAGCAATTTCTGCTTTTCTCCTTTTGTCGCAGTGTTGTTACTGCAGTGTGCTGTGCTTATTGCACTTTGTGCAGAGTTAAGCTTCAGCTGGAGCTATAGGTTTGTTTTGTAGCATGAAACGTTGCCAGCAATTGTAGTTCAAGATGCTTGAGGTGTTTACTGACATTTTGTAAAAGTTAAGGTAGTGGAAAGTTGGGTTAATTGTTTTCTAGAATGGTGTAAAGCAGGACGTTAAATGGCGATGCATTAAACTCTTGACATGTATACGATTGTGTTGTTCCGAATGTAGAAGCGAAGCAACGTCATGATGATTCAATATTCACATTTTGAAATATTTTTGCTCGATTTCTGAAACGTTTATCAAATAATACAATCTGTCAAAATGGAAGATAAAGAGTCGAATCTAATTATCAAGTGAGTTGATCCGCATTAATATTGAAGACTCGATTCTATACTTTCTATTCGCCTAGATGATTAGGTCTGATAAACGTTCTTGCCATGAAGGATTATGAATGAAGTACGATATTCATTGAAGAATACCTCCGTAATTATTCTATATTTGGAAGTTTCGGAAGCTGTCATGAGCCTCTCTCTGATAGTTCACAACTATAATGTAAAACTTGCTGAATATAGATAGTAAATAGAAGGAGAAATTATTCATACTGTTTTAATTAGAAACTGCTTTTATCCAAGATTTCTCACATCAAAAGTAGATTGATTTTATTCTCGATTACATTGCTGTAGTAGTTAAAAGTTATTCCACTCACTTTCGATATGATTAGTGCACTCATATTTTGTGAAAAATTCAACATACACATGTAATATGCTACTAATGTACTAATGTATTGATAAAAATACTTGGAGTTGAGTTAGTTTTGGAAAAATGTAGCCAGGTTGGTAGTTGTTAAGAAATTACTGATATAGCTGGTAGTTTGAGGAACAACTACTGATTTAACAACATTTTAGGAATTCAACTTCCCTCTGATATTTGACCTATTTTTGACAATGTAAACTTCAACAAATGAAAATTAGATATGAAAAATATACATCTTACAGGTTCAATACAAAAACTGTGGAAAATCCAAGTTTGGATGCACTTACACCTTAAAAAATCGAAAAGCTTCTGAACAAAAAACTATTACATACAAATTTTGACGAAAATATCATTATGAATGGTAGTGACGCAAATGTATCCGCTAAGCATAGTGCAATATCATCATATGAAAATAAACTTCTGACATATTTAGTCGATGACAGAAAGACAAGAGATTTTTGGAGACTACATACTTTTAAATGAACTATTTGTAATGCACAATACATTTTCACCATCCTCAGCACCAGTAGTCAGATCATTCTCATTTGCATCATTCAGAAATATATATATAAATTAGTGATTATATTTGTCAACTATTCTCATAATAGTCTTTGAAATGTACCTACTCCATTTATATAATTCACCTCTTTCCTCTTTTATTTTGTTTTTAATTTCATACAATAAAATTAGTGAGATATATTATTATTCCGAAGTAATTAGCAAAGTACTTAAAAAAGAATAGTTAACTACAAAGTAGTTAGAGATTGAACTACTTTTCAACAAGAATAATTATTTACTGAGTAGTTTCAACTTCTTTCTTATCATTCATCAAGTAATTGGTAGTTGAATCAACTATTTTTTGCAGTATTTGGCCCAGCTCATATTTTTGCAATATTATGAAAGTCGCCTGCATCGAATTCTCTCAAACATAACAAATTGAATATAGTCTATGATGGGTTAACGTACACTAAATCCAAGTGCAAGAAAAACAAAAGAGTAGAAATGTCAAATGATCATCAAATATGGATTAATATTCCTAAAAATGAAATGCTTCTTTTTCACCTCATGCATACATCATTTATGTAACGCTCTCTACTCTCTAAATTACAACTTCTTGAAAAATTTGTTACATTTATTCTGATAAAGCAGGAGATAAATATCTCGAACGCGGCAGAACATAAGTTTGAAAAACGTTTCGTTTCCTTTTGGAGCGAATTTATCATTACACATCATTTCCTACCTATGTTTCCGTTTTTCGGCACGCCATTCCAGAATTTATGTTTAACATTAGCAGAAAATAAATCGGTATTTTTTGATGCCGGGGAAAATCGAACGGAAGAAGGCGTCCAACTTCTTTTTGGTAATAAATCATATGTATTAGCCGTGACCCAAATGCATTAATACCAACATTAAAACTCCATCTATCTAGTGGTTCCCTATAGAGTCAGCTAGTCTGTTATTCAGAACAGATAGCGATATATTCTATTCATATCATCTAGAGAAGCATATTCCATCATTTGCCTGTTCTGTGGTTTACATAAATAATTTAAAAGAATAAAAGTGGAATATTCAAGGCTATTTTGTATCAAGCTCCCATTAATTATTATCATTCATTTCACAATGAACATTAAAAGCACATACAAAAACTCTGAATATTCACTCTTACCAATTGTCTTCATTTGTCAACAATCTCTTCAATCGGTAATAAGTTAATTATTGTACTACAGAATACTGCCGATCATTCAAATCACATACAAACATTTTTCTTATATACAATATTATCATTGGGAATGACAGATTTTTTGTTATCCAGAATCAAATTAATTATATTTTTCTGTTTCAGGTGAGTATATCATGACATATTCTGAATTTTGGACATATATAGGTAAGCAAGAATGATTAATCTGTCTTTGATATCGAAGGAAAATCTTTGTTGGAACCAAATTCAACATTTTTACCCTATACAGGGCGATGTTCATCTAAATATCAACTGGCGCACCACCACAAAATTTTAACCCAAATAATAATGATTGATGAACTGTTGATATGGATTTTGAAGAAATATACAATTTCTCAATGCTTCAAAATATTTATCATTTATGACGTGAAGAATTATTTAATAAAGAACATTCACTTAGTCCCTGCTTGGGCGCCATTGCATAACGTGACATCTGATGCACAAATTATATTTTCTGAGTCCCTGCGCAAGCACGTTTTTTTATATTGGAGAATTTCTGGGTAAACCGTTTTTGCCATCAATTCTTCTATTTGCAACGGTGTTGGCTGAGACCATCAACAAATCTCAGATGCCCTCCATGAATCTCATAGTAACGCTTGGGACTTATGCAATGGTTGCATATGTAATCATTGGGTGTTCAGTTAGTAGTAGTGTTGAATTGAGTCACAGTTTCCAGTGCTCTGTAGTTTTTTTCAAATAATTCAAGATATTTTTGTGACTATTTCACTCATAGATTTCTGAACCAATCAAAACTCAAAATTTTACCTAGTTACCTTGTTTTATTCCGAAAAAACACCCTTACACAAATTTTTTCGGAACCTTCTAGCCGATAAATTGCTGTATTTTCGTAACTAAGACAGTTTTGATAGATGAAAAGATTTTGACGTTTAAATAACTTCCCTAGCAATACTTTGTTCACATTGTTTATTTCCTGTAAAAATTCCGAACGTCACGCAAATTTGACATAAAAATGAGTAGATTCGGACGTTCACAAAAAGTGATTGTCAATGTTACACCTCAAAATACAGTCAAAGCGCGACCATCTATATGGAATCAATTTAGTGAGTTCTGTCAGGAAGAAGATTTTAGGTTATCGACTGATACTCCAGTGATTTAAATATCTGATATTCTCCAAGATTGGAGGCAGAAAAGAATGGGGATGTTAATGGAGAAATGTATGTTGAAACAATCTGGAATACTACAGCAAAAATTATACAAGAAAAATACTTCAATGAATATAACCGTAAGATTGATTGGAGACCACTAGCTTATTAAAATTACTGGGCATTCTAAAATTCATTCTATAAAACTATATCTTCAGCTCGATACTGAACATTATTTGAATTCAATTTATAGTTTAAGAAGCATTGAAACTACTTCATCTGCACCTGGACCATTAACTTCTACTTCTGAAACTGAAAATAATTACCAGAATCCTTTCAATGTGTATAATAATTGTACGTTTAATATATACAATGAATAATTCGTAAAAATGTAATACTATACTCTTTGATGTTCGTAGTATTGTAAAAAACAAAATTGAAGCTTTCATTTGTACATTCTGCATTCTGAAAATAGTCTTCCGAATACCATTCGTGATTAAGTTTGACCTGGCAAAATTTTCAGATTGTTTTACGAGAGCTTGCTACCATATTATTTCGTAGCATTGATCAAAAATAACTCGCTTGGCAGCTCGCGATTTTTCTGTCAATATCACTCAATAAATTACTAAGCAACAAGCTCTCGTAGCAATCTAAAAATTTTTTTTGTATATAATATCACAAGGAACTGTAATTTTATCAATAAATTTTTCTTGAAAACATTAATTACCTAGCAACATCGTGAAAGTCATCTGTCCAATTGAATCACGAGAGCGTGGCTTGAGGAATTTTATCCGAGCAGATGACTCGAAGGATGTTGCTTAATGGTAATCAATGTTTGAAAGAAGCAGCAAACTGAAAAAATTATGTTTTTGGAAAAACAATCAACGGGCAAAAACTTTGTAGTTTGCGGCATTTCTGAAAATCAAAATAAAGCAAAGGAGGAACTCACAGCAGCCATTTCTAAGATTATCAGTGTTTCATTACAGACCCCATGGATTCCGGAGAAATTGATAAATGCCATAAATTAGGCATAACTAGACGCAAAAGACCAGTTTAAATTCCTTCGCTGAGAGAAAGTCGAAATATAGAAATTCTTGGAGCAAGAAAGTATCTCAAAAGATCAATTTTCTATATTCAGGAGTATTTAAGTAAAGAAGAGAAGAGGAAAATTAATATATTAAATCCATTTCTTGTTGATGCTGAGAAGAAAGGTTTCAAAGCTTACATAAGAAATGGAGAACTTTGGGTGAAAGCTACAGCGAGGAAGATTAAGTAAAGGAAGACAAAGTAGTAAAAAAAAAATTGATCTCTACGCCTAATCTTGATGTACCGCAATTTATTCATGAGAATGAGTTTGTCAGACTTAGGGATGCAGATTTCTTACTCGAAACAGACAATGTCAGGGATAATTTTAATGGCAATTCATTATGCGATAAGAAGAAAGAATATCTGGAAAATAAAGCTGGGGGAAAAGCATCAACATCCAACGCATCAACACAACAAACGATACGTCCTTTTTAAGATCAACAAAGAAAGACACGCCAAAAGAGTGAAAAGCAATGATCAGATGAAAGACGGAGAATATATTTTTTTTCTAACATTCAGGGTTTTAAGAATTTTGTCAATAACTTAAGTACTTTTGGTGGCTCAGAAATTACATGTTTAATTGAAACATTGCTTGAAAAGACTCTATCAGATGTATTTACGGGGAAATATTTCAAAATTTTCAGTTTCAACGCGGGCCAAAGTAGCAGTCGAGGCCATGCAAGTGGAGGACTGGCTGTATATGTAAATTCAAAAAATAATATTAATAGTGAATGTATTGTTGAAAGTGAACACTGGCTTTTCGTACATATAAAATACAATCACTTTAGTGCAATTCTAAGGACAATATATTTGAAATCTGATATAATTTAATCTACGTGCTTGAGGTACTATATACAACTATCAGTGAATTATCATTCAAATTCAAAAATTGCCATTGGTTTATAGGTGGTGATTTCAATTGTATGATGGGCGAAATGAACGATTTGAGTGCAGATATGTTTGGTGAGACCAATCTATACACCTCCCGATCATCGTATGATAATACTATCAACACTAAAGGACGTACTCCAACTAATTTCATGGAAGAAAACGGGTTCATTCTATTAAATGGAAGAAGTGTGAGAGATTATCAGGGTCAATTCACATATTCGAACATCAACAGTAACAGCGTAATTGATTAGATTTGGTGTGATTATACAAGCGTTACAATAATTAGTGATTTCAGTGCTACGCATAATTTATTTTGTTCAGACCACTGTCCAATCAAACTTATAGTCAATGTTCCAATAATTAAAAGCAGTGCGGTCGCAGAATCTCAAGAAGTGTTTAAATTGGAATGAAATGATGACCTCGGTTTACAGTACACTCTCTCAATGCAGAACTCATCCTACATTAGCTTAGAAAATATGACCTTGAACCTAGTGTGTTATGAAAAACTAGTAACAACAATAATGAATTGAAGTAAAGCTCCTAATTTATCTCGTAACATTATTTATAGTCATCAGGATAATAACCCCAACAAAAATTGATATGACTATGAATGTGAATAAATGCACAGAATTGTAAAGCAAAATTCAAAAAGTTGTAAGAATAATAACTCTGATAATAATTCTAAGTAAGAATATCTAAAACCTGAAGAACAGTATGAAGCATTGGTCACCAACAAGGAACAGGATATGAGAAAAACATAATTACATTATTACAAAACTATCAGTCTTCTCAAGAATCGATCCATGATAATTCCAACGATTATGAATATATATTTGAGGTGATCTCATACTTTTATCATTATTTTAAATATGTGGGCTTTTGTGAATTTGAAAAGAAATCGTGCAACACATCAGGAAAGTCCCGAGAAATGGTACACAAGGCACTCCACTACGTGTCTACTAGCTATAACACTAACTGTTAATGGCCCTTGAGTCTTCAAAAGAATGTACTACCAACTACCAGATAGCTTTTTTTGAGAGTGCGAATATAAGTGATATACATGGCGAAAATCATCACATTCATTTGTCTTGATGAGAAAAGCTACAAAAAGGTCTCAATCTGATTTTGAATTTGTTCGAGCTCTATCAATAACACAAAATATATCCCGGAAGGACAGCTAGGAGTTCCTTCGAAATAAGAGATCGGAGACCTTTATCAAATCTGAATTTATCGGGCTTTTCTCCTTATTTTTCATATTTTGATAGCTTATAGCACTAAGCAGGCTTATCAAGATTTGATAGGACTGCGATGTATTGTCTGTACAGAACTCTCTTTAGTCTGAGTTCTGGGACAGTGCACAGTGGCACCTCAGCTGAAGAATAATTAATATCTCGATAGTTGCTCACTAATTATTGATAAGCTCATGCGTGCGAATGAACCAACAGTTTAAGAGTTCTCTGGACCGAATTAGTGACCATCCAAACTTGAAGCTAAGGATCAAACTTTCACGTTGCTGACTTGCGATTGATCCTAGGTGATCTCATTACAAACATGATGATACCAGAAAATACCCGGACTGACTTAGCTGAGATAGTACTACTGACTCCATTCGAATTCATACTCTGTCATCTTGAAAAGAGATTTTTTGTCTTGAATGCTTTCTCAAAGTCACTTTTTGGAAATAAATCCAAAATTTCTTGCGACTGGCGTTGGACCAAGGCGCCTGTGTCAGAACGGCGCCCTTCAGTTTGATTTCCATCTTTGTGGACTAAAAGAAGGTCGCTGGAATCAAAACAGGCTAATAAAGCATATGAGAAAGCGATGATATTCTGTGTTGAGCGAGATATTCACATGCATGGCGCATTATCGTCATGTAAAATCCATTTCTCTGCGCACCACAAGTCTGGTGATTTTCATTAAATGCTTACCCCTGAATGCCTTTAAATCATATAGTCAAACTCGTCATTCACTGTTTGACCTTGAGGTACAAGCGATCGATTGATGAAGCCTCCAATGTCGAAAAAAAATGCTTTTGATTGAACTGTTGTTTTCTCTTGACATCTTTATCAAAGGGACTACGAGTTCTTCCATTGTGATAACTGCTGACACAAGATTTATTATCGTCAGTGATAATCTTTGAAACGTTGACAGAAATCTTGACAAAATTGAATGCGAAGTTGCTTTTGATCCACAGTCAGCAGGCTAGGAGCAAACTTTGCAACGACGCCCCGCATGTTTGACCTAAACGTTAGAATTACTTGCATGTGACACCAACAACGTCAAGCCATTCTTTTGTACTTGCGCTCACGATTTGAATCTTGACCATATTTTCGAAAATGATGTTCATGGAAGATCTTCTGGATTATTCGTCGTCTTTCAAAAACATCTTTTCACGTTCAAATCGGCCAGAAAAAAAACGAGAAAGTCCCATCGCCTCTTCATCATAAGCTTGCTGTTTATTGTTTCTTCTTGTTCATGATGAAATCGTGATCAAACAAGCGTTGATAAGATCACTAACTGAAAAGCTTCCAAAATAAATACAATGATGAAACTTGACACTCTGCTTTAAGAAGTGACCAACTAAATAATACAGCAGGCATAACTCCGAGCTGCCATTTGTTTGCAAGTCACACAACTATTCCAGGGCCTTTTGATACCACCACGTATTGAATCTAGAATATGACTATCATTCTGCATACTCGGCTCAGCGGTATGTGGTTAGGCGTACTACTCCAGCTTCGACAATATGAATAATCAAAACTTGTGTAATCTCGGAACAATCATCTTTTAATGTAGCTTTTAGGAGGAAGAGGTTTCTCCCAGAATAATATCACTTTATATATTCATATATTTATCATGATCTTAATTTGCCTCTGAACATTAATTTTTATGCTTGTCCTGTGTAAGTTTGTACACAGGAACACAGCTTCAGACTTTTTTTGATGACTGTTCCAATACCAATATAGAAACCGATTGGTTTTCATAACGGTTAGTTGCTTGTTGATCAGATCTATTATCATGAATAATTCATTATTATATGATTACTCGCAATATTCAGCTATTATACACCTGTCACATCACTTAGATACATAAACATGAGACGCAAGGTATGCAGTTTCAGTCTCACCAACGATCATATTAAATCCCTGAGAAAGAAATATCTTTAAAATATACCTGTGATATTTTGCCTGTGAACACAAGCTCTTGAAACAAATAACTTGACTGAACAAATATTTTAATACAAATCAGTCCGGTCAAATCAGTCATTCACCCTTGCATGAATTCCCAAAAAGCTGAAAATTGACATGAGCGTTGGGGATACCATTATGATGAAGTTGTGGAAGGTCTCCTTCGTTTCCGTGTGTGCAATAAATTCTATGCGAGATCAAAGTTTTCAAAAAAGCCATTCTGAATTTATATCTTTCATGATATGCTCAGCTCACGTTTCCACGACGTCTATGAGGTAGTGTGCTTGACGCGAATCTCTCTACGTGATATCTCCAGTGGACCTACAACATGGTCTTTTCATTAAAGTTTGATATAATATTACCAGCTTCATGTACTAAAATTCCTCTTTCGATTCTTAAGCGCATGCACTTGAACAATGATTGTTAATTGTAGTCAAATATCTACTTTCTTGGTGTTTATCTCTAACACTGTCCATGCCTTCACTGAATCGTTTGATCCACTTATGACTAGTTTTCTTGATACCATTGTCCCTACAGTTATCAAGGGTTCAAGAACTATCAAGAATATCGTTAGTTTTGGGATAAAGCTTTCTGTCCATTGGAAGTGAAAAGCTACGAAAAGTTACGAAGTCAAGTTAACACGAATGATCCAATGTGTGGCTTGAGAATTAGTCACGTCCATTGAGCCCTATCATTCGTCAATGTTCGTGCGTTCAGCTGCGAAGTGCGAATCGATCTCATTTTGTTTGGATTTACGAATAAATGCGAATCACAGAGTGTTCAACCGAAACAAAAACTGATGTAATCTTATATCTCTGACGAAATTGCTGAATTTTTCATGTTAAATTTTTTTCTTCCAAGGAGAGGTAGAATGAGCTTTTTCTTATTCAAGAAAAGTAGCTGGACGGATAATGCCAAGCTGACAATTCAACAGCATACAGATGTTGCTTAGAGCCACATGGTCGCATATAATTAGGGACAGGGTTTATTTCCGTATCATATTATGGGAGATATTAATGGATAATAATGTATGAATCACGCAGACTGATAGTATCACCCATATTGTCTCAAATTTGGCTATTAATAATTTATTATAACAGGCTACAGTGCAAATATTCATTTTACAAACACGTATAATCACAAAATCGCTCACAATTACTCTTATTGAACGACCACTCTCTCGCTAGCTCGTGTGCCTTATATACCCTACTCCAACAATAAGCCAACATTCGAATGTCTGACAGGTGAACAACAATGAACCAGTCTTCATTCTGTAACCATAAATTATCAGTCATGCCCAACAATTGAACACCAACTAGCTAGGATTACAATTACAATAAATTATTGAATGCGAACTCGCATAAATAGTAGTGTGAACTGATAACTTGAAATAATTCACATTCGTGACTATATTATACGTCCATAATGTACATAGACAGCTAAGTCATGCATATATGGGGAATATAGAGTGTCGATTTTATTGTTGTAGGGAATTAAAAAATCTACAATTTCTATCATAAAACCAACCGTTTCGCTAAAACATTCAAAAAATCCAGTTTTTCGAACTTTGACTTCGCATAAAATTTATTACATACGCAGGATCGATGGGGACTCTTCAAAACTTCATTAAAATGGTACTCCTAGCGTCTACGTCAATTTTCAGATTCTTGAGAATTTACGCAAGAGTATCCCTATTTTAAAGGCTAGCTTGACCGGATTATTCACTTCTTTTTCCTCTATCAAAATGACTAAATCTGTGTACCTTCCAAATTCTATGTTCAGTAATCTCGAATTAAATGGTAAAATTTTAATTCTCTGATTTAAAATACATTTGATATTCATTTCACTATTCGATAATCTATTCTGCTTAACATCTGCTTGAACAACTCTCACTATGCTCGTCAATCCCCATACCATCTAACAACAACCCTTGTCAAGTCCTTATTTAACTAATTACTTAAATTCGTGGTAACTATCTGTTTGCAGTGGAACGGAGGTATCTTGTTATTTGATTTATAGAATGGCTTTGATGTTTAAGCTGAGCTTTATCAGAGCAAATATTCAACGGGTGAATGTAGGTATATTCAAATGTGTATGTGGAACTACTTATGTACTTATGTTATATGTAATTATGCTGTGTACAGCTGGTGATTTGGAACCGATTTCTCTGGCCTTGATTTCTTGCTTTTTATCATCTCATTGATAAGATTTTTTGATAAAAAGTATGGATTCACTGCGCATATTGAGATTAACATACATTGCTGTTAGTCAGGCTGAAGGCTGCAAAGGCACTAACGTCATAGAATTAGAAAGCTTCTTCCAATGCATTATTATATGTGATTTCGAAAATAACTAGCATTTCTTGTATCCACTGATTGTTAACTTGTAGTTATTCATGTATTCACACACCTCACTTGTTCTCAGTTATTGCAAGTATCGATATCGCTATGGGTACTTGATGCTCAACGAGTCAGGAATGAGTTAAAGTTCAAGTCCAAGTGCAAAAATGTTCGGTTTGTTGAAAATAAAGAATATCAAACTGAAATTCTGACAACAATATCAATTCTCCACGAACTCTTTATAATAATAATAATAAGCGACTGTCCATATGTTATAACAGATCTTAGAGATAAACAAGGCAGTGAAGTTGATTTCCCATTATCTTGAACACATAATTTTTCTACTTGTATATATTATGAAACTGATATTGTTATTTTTGATATTCAAGTGTCACGTGTGGCATCATGATAATCGCTTCATTCATGGAATATATCTGTAAATTACAGTCGTGCAGCAATTATAATTCATGTCTTGAATGTCGCGGATATTCTCAGTTCCGCCTTAATATTGATTGATGTTTAAATTCTTCATCAAGAAAATTAGAAGCTTTTTGAAGTAGTCAATAGATATGAAATTCAGTGAAATAGAGAAAGAAAAACGACTATGTCATGTGCCATAGTGACAGGTATTCTTATTCATAATCTTAAGGAATCCATCAATGACATAGTCTGGAAAATCTGTCGTTTTGATTCTTCCGGACTCCAGAAATTGTTTCTGCTAAATGTCTTGGCTGCATAAAGATGACAGTAGTTACAATATTTTCTGATGAATGAAATTTATTAATGAATTGATAACAATATTTCTGCTCAATTTGTAGAATTCAGGTACTTTGAGTAAATGTGAAGGATGATAACGGAGATAAAATAAGATATGAGCAGTAGACGGCAAAAACCAGTTAAAATCGCTGCTCATATGTATAACGAGTTGGCTTTGCGTGAAAAATGGAGGTATTCGAGTAGACTAGGGTATTTTTAGTGAAGAACTTGGATACTGAGCAATTTAAAGAACATTTCAATGTCAAAAAAAACCGTGAAGCGGAGAACTTTACGAAGTCCTACTTTTAATATAGATTTTTACTGCAAGAAATATTTTCATTCACGTTTAGCTGACTCATCAATCACAGAAGAGTTATTCCAATAATTAGAATACAAAATATCCGATGTAAAATTTCAAGATGAAATTTGTTTCAATAGTTTTCAAAAATCAAATCAAGCTATGTAGCATCCTTTGAAATGTGCAATGTCGACACTTATATCGTTGAGAGCAAATCAATGAGAAATTCTATCTGGTTGAACTTGAAATTTCTCCATGAACTAATTTGTGAAAAACTAATATTGTCTTTATCTTGACAAGATATATTAATACAAGTTTCAATTCATATCTGTTCCAACTTTCATTTCGTTGGCTCATATGCTCAGTACGTGATATTAATACACAACGCCCATGCCTAATGTACGATAATTAAATTTATGAAACATTATATATGCATACGTGCATTAACTAATGAAATGCAGCATGAGACAAGGATATCAAAGGGGTTGTTTATGTTTTGTGTTTTGTTGCTACTTAGATGAAAATGTAAAGATAAATTTGAATGTTACCTATTCGTATGTAATATCCTAAATTGAGAGTGTCTACCCTTTATTCTCCCTGTCAGTTATGTTATGAATCGATTTTAGCAACGATTTCCAAGATTGCCACCAATAGAAATGAATGCAAAGTATGTCTATTTCATTTTTCAATGGGTGCTTGCAATTATTACTTGTTATATGGTATAACAATGTTTCTAGGAGTTAACAACATAGAATATTGGGGAATTTTCCTGAACATTTCTCCTCTACATGAACGTTTTAATCACCGGGAACTGACGACTTATGCTTTCGATATGTATCAAATATTTTTTTTTAAAATCATAGTCACACATACTTTTCATTTTCCCGACTTATATATAATAGGGAAAGTATTTATTGAAATTGTGATTCTTTGATAGTTAGAGACTCTGATGAATTTCTACATTTTACATCCTACTGAACTCAAGAAATATAAGCTCAAATGAAATCGATCGGTCTGTCTTTCTGAAAGTTTAATAATTAGAGAATTCATACGAATTTTCGACTGAAACTTGATATTTGAGTTTTTTATTGAAAAGCTGGGCTAAAATTTATGAATGAGCTTATCCAACCAAAAACACTTAGGAGAAGACTCCCCGTTTTCAAGAATACTTATATTGTGAGGACTAAAATATAGCCGCCATCTGTTACCATAACAATGACAGCTGTTATTTCGACAGTGGCAGCTGTCACTTTGACAATGACAACTGTCACTTCGACAATGACAACTGTCACTTCGACAATGACAGCTGTCACTTCGACAATGACAGCTGTCACTTTGAAAATGACGCAGTCACTTATACAATGACGCTGTCACTTTGAATTGTCTGTTTGACAATGACAAATGTCAATTTGGAAGTTGGTATGACACTCCTAAATTCATAAAACACTGATGAAACTGGCCATGAAATTTATTGTCGAGGAAAAACTGTAATGGCCACAGCAGATTTTAAGATTTTAATAATAGATTGATAGATATGTAGAATTGAAAAATTTATTGTCAAGATATCAAGATTTCTTGACAAGAAATCTTGATTTTTGATTGTACCTCCTTGTCTTGTCTTGGAAAATGAGAAAAATTACTTGTCTTGATTTCAAGACAAGATCTAGACTATTTCTTGATTCTTATGAAACATTAAGGTATTCAGAACTCCAATTGCTAATCTAATGATCATTGCTAAGGCTAAAGAACGCTTCCTTCTTGAATTTTACAGTTACAGTAACGTGGAAGGTAAGAAAAATGTGTCTTGTAACAATTTCAGATATTCATGTTTTACAACAGGGGTCGGCAATCTGTGGCTCACGGGCCGCATGCGGCCCTTTGCAACTTTTTGCGTGGCCCGCCAAAGCACCAATATTCATTTTTAATCATATTTGTACTCGTATATGATATAAGATCACTATTCAAGTTACATTTCACATTTCAATGTGCGGCCCGCAAAAAAAAAATTATTGTGAAAATGGCCCGCCGACCGAAAAAGGTTGCCGACCCCTGCTTTACAACATAAGCATGAAGAAGTAAATTCAATATTGCGTCGCTATCATCAACAGAAGCAGCAGTACGATAACATTCGTTCCGAACCTATCATAAGGTTTAGCATTGGAATGGGAATGAATAAAAGGTAGAGCAATAAGGATGGAAAAGAAACAAGAACGGTCTAGTTCCTGTCACCACACTTGAGTCCCAAGCTCCGAAATGCTTGTTAAAACTTATTTCATGCAAATACAGAAAAAAAGTCAGAGGTTGGGTTCGTCATATGCACGAATTATAGTGGTACCTGTGATAATTCGCAAGTTCCATTACAATATGATGATGAGGAAGAAGAAACGGGGACTATTTTTGAGCCAACGTATGATGAACGAAGAGAATTGCGATCAAATTGATAATCCAATCACAAATGATGTGGAAAAAATTTTGGTCTGTGATGTTTCCATCGTTACTAAAGACAATGGACTCGCAACACAATCGGGAGTAGGAATTTTGGAATAGTGAATTGCGTGTGGATTAGGGCTACTGAAGATGCCACGTTGAGAAAAAGACAGTATAATCTGCAAAAATCAGAGAATTTCTTAACTACGTTACGCTTTGCTGAAAAAACTACATCGTCTGAACTAGTACATAAGTCTTATTTCCACAGCTACTGATCACGATGAAAAGGGTTATTGTGTGGAAATGTTCATATAAATCGAGTTTTCCAACAAACCTCTATAAAATTTGAGAAATTTTCATCGTTAATGGAAGAAAGAAATAATCACTGAAATTTATTTCAATTTGTGACCTGTAAATTGGGTCTATATCTAATAACGGATAGTATATCTGATGACCTCGATGCTAATTATGCACTCCGCGCTGTGTTGTGTATTTTATTATCGACAAGCGCTCCATTTCGAGTCTTGGAGCTATGGGTCATAAGAATGAATTCTTTAAAAAAGAGATTATCCACTGAGCAATGATACAAAGAGTTTTTTCTCTCAAATATTCAATATGACCAAAATTTGTCTATGAAAAACTACTTGCATCTCAATGCTCAGTATACTGTTTACTTTAGCAGGCGCCCGAGAATCCAAATTCTTCACTATTTCTGAATATTCCTCATCAAATTATCAGAATAAAGCCTCGATGATTCTCATTGCAATTGATCAAAAAAAAATTTTTATCAAAAAGAATCTGACGTGGACGTCACGTGACTTACTTGTATATATATATATATATATATATATATATATATATATATATATATATATATATATATATATATATATATATATATATATATATATATATATATATATATATATATATATATATATTTAAATCCTCATATCATTTTGGCGTCCTAATATTGCGCGTTTGCATTTAATCTGGCGTCCATTGTAAATTGGAGTCCGTATATCGGACGCCACTTTAGAATTGCTTCAAAATTTTTTCCTGGCTTGTTCCCGACCTCTAGAGGCTAAATTCAAAATTTCATTTTGACGCCAAAATGATAGGGAAATGTAAATTTCCGTATATTTTTAGTTCCGAAAAATTCCGCTCCAATTTTTAGTGGCGTCAAAAATATACGTGTATATTCCCACTTCATATATTTCGCTATCATACTGGCGTCCAGAAACTTGACAACACTGTCGCAGAACATCGATCGATAATGAAACAGATGCTTGTGCTTCTGACATGGAATTTGTTGGGAGTATGGCTTGAATTTGGAATTGCATTTTTTATGTATGTCATAACATAATATTTCTACCAATATTTTATTGCAGACTGAAGTATTATAGTACAGTTACTTGATGTCAGAAATTATTTTTGCTTAGAAATAATTCTTTATCAACTTAAAATTTGAGCAGTCAATTTTAAATATTAGGAAAAAACAGTTGAGTACTGACTCAAGTATGAGGAGTAAGTGAGCAAATTCATGTACCTCTTTCTAATAGTTCAA
Source organism: Dromius quadrimaculatus (assembly GCA_963989225.1). Classification (NCBI taxonomy): domain Eukaryota; kingdom Metazoa; phylum Arthropoda; class Insecta; order Coleoptera; family Carabidae; genus Dromius; species Dromius quadrimaculatus. The sequence goes on from OZ022330.1 coordinate 42,316,483, forward strand.
AAGCCGACCGCACCTTAACGTTCCTAGTCAAATTTAGGGCCGAATTGTATATGAATTGATCGAAGATATAGTAGTCATTAGGATGTCACCTTTATAAATCCAGGATCTAGTCCTAAGGATCAAATAAAGGCCATATCCGGTCAATAAGTTCGTGGTTAATCTGAAACTAGTATCAATCGATTGCAGAGGTCAAGTACTTTAGGACAAAATCAGGATAGTACCTCTGTTCTATTCAAAACAGAGGAAAAAGCACAACAATCATAAGGGAAGTTCTAAACGACAGGGCAGAGGGTGATATCTTGGTTTTTTTTTGGAGTATCCGACCTTTGCTACTAACAAGTACCAGTTTTAATTATAAGTTCTATCAGAGAAGTTGACTCTGACGACAATTGACCGTAAGTAGCCTTTTTCTGACGCTTAGGACAAGATTCCAGATTTAAAAAGTCTGTCACCCAATTGACCACTAAATTTTTGATTGATCTATGTAAAATTTGACCGTAAGTTCCATTAGGGAACATAAGGTGCAGTCGGCTCCCCAACTACAGGATCACTATAGAATGTGAGAGCTCGCTATTTCATCCGTGATGTGGTCTTATAATTGTTGTAGAAAAACAAATTATATCGTTTGTACAAAGCAAGTGGATCATTTTTGTTGCAAGTTCATCATTGCTTTCACCAGGACCAAATTGATGAGTCTCAAATTATTCATGTTTTTGAAGTCCCTGATGGTCACAAAGTTGCACTCTTAGTGTGATCGAAAGAAAGTTAGAATGGATGGATGAATTATCATCATTACATATCTCCTGTAATACATTATAAGATTAATATAAGTTTGTGATATACAAGGGAATGAAAACTAATTTTTGCTCCTAATAATATAATCTATTACAGGATATTACATTCATCATGGCTGAAAAATGTAAAGAGTTGGTATACAACATACATATAAGTTGGGACTTGGCGAAAACATTATTTGAGTTTTTCTATTTGTTCAATTCAGAATTCACTGGCAACATAAAACCGAAACAATTTTGTGTGAGAAACGAAAATGATGCTTTATTTTTCTTGAATCTGTCGGTAACAGAGTACACCAGAAGATAATTTGGGTTACTGTGAAAAGCCACAATTTGGTTCAAGGTACAAGTTGAATTTTTCTCAAATGAGAGCTTTAACTATTCAAGTGCCCGGTTTTTGCAAAGGGCTATATATTGAATGTATTCAACAACAACTGTAGTTTGGAAATGGTATGCTCAAACTGATTCCATATAACATACATAGATACTATCTTATATTCCAATTTGTGCGAGTTATCATATCATCGCTTCTCTCATTCAGTTTGTGGATAGATGAACATTGACTCTGTTGTCGCAACTGTGTGAAAACATTTCTTGAAGTCGGGGAGCCGGGCGCACCTCAAGTTCCCTGATCGAACTTATGGTCAAATTGTATGATATGAATCAATCGAGAATATTGTGGTCAATGAGGTGACAGACTTTATAAATCTAGAATCCTACTTCAAGTGTCGGAAAAAGATTACTATTTTTCATTTTTGTTAGGATCAACTTCTCTGTTAGATCTTATGATTGAAACTAGTACCAATTGATAGTGAAGGTCAAATGCCTTAGGAAAAAACCAAGGTGCTACCCCCTGCTCCGTTCGGAAGGGAAAGGAGAAGAATGGACAAGGATAATATTATGTGGTGGCAAAATTATGCTGGTAGCATTTTGAACAATTTTGCATCCCATATTCAATCTTTGATGAAAGATATATCACCGTTTTGCTCGAAAACATGAAAAAAATCTAATGTGAACACCACATGTCTTACTTGTACATCTTTTGACTCAATAATTAACAGTTGATACTAATATTGACTCTAGGCAAGATCGACTCCAACCATTATTTGAGATATTAATTCAATCATTCAGATGCTACAGTTCATTAATGGTCAGTTATACCGCTCTAACTCAAATTTCAAACTTCACTTATACAAAAAATGTCGAATCGAAATAAGGACAGCAATGTTCATGCCACATCCAATTTTCAAATTTTGATACGATATTGTTGAGTTAGGTGGCACCTAAAATTTAAGTGACAGCGGTGCAACTGGCCATGGAACGCTTAAGCAGTCTCAAATACCAAATTTCATCATTCTACGGCCTAAGTCTCGAATTTATGCGGAAACTTGAGAAAGATTGTCAGACAAAGCTTACTTCCAGCTAATAGATTGTTTTGAGAATATTAAGTTATTATTCGAAAGCTACAATTTCTCTAGATACAAAATTTCAAGATTCTACGGTTGATTGTTCTGGATTCATATGAAAATTCGAAAACGTGCTTAGTGAACTGCACTCCTGTTTAATCCGACTGCAGTCATAATGCAAGGTGTACAATTAGGTTTTATAGAAGTGTTTGATACGAAATTTCAATACTCCACACCTGATTGTTTTGAATTAATACAAGAACTCGAATAGACTGTGCAATTTCAGCACAGCCAATTAGTATTAAAATAGAAAATAACCATTAAGATGCCTCAGGGAAATTCAAAAAAAGTGCATTTGCGGTACAGACGATTGCAATCATAATAGGGGCTGCAAAACTAGACTTTGGACCAGTCTCAAATACAAAATTCAACTATATAGATACATACATTCATGCGTACGTACCGAAGTCAAGCCGAAAATAGTCAAAATGTATTTAGGGATGCTCAAAACGAAAATTTCCATCAAAATCTCGAAATGTGATTCTGGCGGTTCAACAATACTACTTATTTATACTTTGTACAAGTGAGTTGAAAGAAACTCACTTGGATTACTTCGATACTTATTGCATGTTCATTATTTCATATTATAAGTAGTATCTGACTTTGTGCATCATATTGCAACACGAACAGCGAAGGAAATTCTTAGGGACATACGATATGGAAGACTCCCGACTTTCAAAATTATACGTTTACCAATTTGCATTGTGGAAGAACTAATCAGAGAATGTAGTTGTACATAGTTCAACAAAATCCATTCTCAACGCTTGAACTTTTTGCCTTAAGATTGATATATAAGATAAGAAGAATGAATACTGATAAATGATATGCTCCCAGCAACTTTGAAGGATTTCATTCCCTATTTGCACGGCTGGGCGTATTCATATGTTTACCGGCTCTCCTTTCAAGGCGGTATGTTGATTTTACCGGCAAACTGTGATTACTATGGTTATGCTGACTTACCGCCTATGAGCAAAAGCGGTAAGTTAAAAATTGTGGACTTCCACAGAAAGTATTAATTTATTTATCGTTATTTATGATTGAATATTTACAATAAAATGTCAAACTTGACAGCTGACAGCGAATGAGCTATGAGTGGTAACTCAATTTGAAAGAGAATATTAGGATTCATATTTGGGGTAGGTCTTCCAATCGTGCAAAAAATTTTTTAAGCATCACTGTCAATAATTACAGGACCGATTTCGCTCAGTATTTGCAAACCTCGCCAAGGCTCGGCCTCCAAACAATTATTCTCAATCGGAAAACCGTACTTACTAACCTTAATAATTAAATAACTATTTTGGGTCTGATCTGTCCAATATTACTTCTTTGGGACTGATCTATGAAAACTACTTGATTAACACTCCACACTCACCTCTATGAGCAGTTTGATGAAGTCTTAGAAACAATTTTTGCCGAAATATTTATCATATCCTTCCGTCAATCTTTGTAGATCTTGCAATTAGAGAAGTAGATACGCATTTTCAGACAATAAAATAAGACAATTTCAATGGAAACTAAGATAAACATTAGCAATGTTTCAGAAACGAATGAATAAAATTTAGTGATTTTAAATTCTTTCGTGATGATCGCCTAAAAAAACGAAATATTCTGATACTCTCTTCTGGTCTCAGCTGGCGTTCCGGCCGTGAACCACAAATTCGACCAAAAAAGATCACCTCCATGGTCTTAATACACTAATTCCTTTTTTGTATCTTCCACGTAACAGGATCGATTCATAATGGTGAAGTGAGTTTTCTCTTAGGTATTCATAGGGATATGTATGAAGACTACTCGATAGACTGGTATTTATCATAAGAGTACCAAGATGAGGCATCTTAAGAAAGCAACAAATAATAACTCAGTGCACAGATAAAGTTTAATTTAGTTGCCTGAAACTCCATTACTGTTACTATCCAAATTTCATTCCTAACCAAAAGTTTATGTAGGGAAGATTTCCCAGCATTTCAATAATTCAAATTGACGATTATTGATTGAACTGATAACGCATACTTGAATTAGGGTAGCAACACTAGTTTAAATATTTTGAGTGTTGAGAGGGAAGTCGGTAATATGATAATAATTGTAGACAAATATTTCATCCGCTAGAGCTGAATCCAAGGGAAGAACTCTAAGACATGTGCCAAGTAGTATAGGGTATTTGATAAGGTGAGTAGGGAGTATTCCTTACCAGAGCCAGATTATGCATAAAGCCCGATAGGCACGAGTTCACGGACCTTGGCTTAAGGAGGCCTTAACTTTGGGGATTTCACAAGCATTTGAGTCACCAGCTCATGAATCTCATTGAATTACGACCAATGAGCTTCAATGAGTCTAGATCCGGCATTTGTGTTGATTAAGAGAGGATGTAGACATGATAGTTTCTCAGTGAAAAGTATCTGAACTAAGATTGTGTAGAATTCAATACTCTTCCAAGAAGTTATGAGATTTTTTTGTGTGCCTTACGGCTCTTAGGATATTGCAAAAATACTCTGTACTTTTTTTACAATATGATAACCTAATGAGGGGAGGTTTCCAGCTCCCAGAATTAAGATTTATATTCACACTGAACTTCATCACACATTTATAAAAAAATCTTGAGCAAAATGCAAGTTTAGTCCAAAACTTTGTCACATTTCCATAGAGCAATTATTATCACAATTTATATGACATTTGTAAGTCCTTCCTGATAAATTTTCCTTCACATACTTTCATTAATGGAGTCTACCAACAGTTCACGGACATGGCAAATACATTTTACTTCAGAACTCTAAAATAGCAATTATCGATCAAAAATCCATATTTTTTCGCAAAATCTTCCAATTAACTATGAGTTCTCTATCAATCAATGACATATCACTACTCTATGAAGATGTCTTGAGTATCAACCCATTTCAAAACTTGAATAATGTAATTCTACGCAAACCTTTGAATATATCGCTTCACATGTGTCATCGATAGAACATTTTACGCAAGAGACGTGCTTATCGGACTGTGGAAACTAAATCTGGCAACAAGGGGGACGCCACTTCAAACATGAAGTGAAAGCATATATATAGATAGGACGCCACTACAAACGCAATATGTAACGTATATTATTGACGCCACATTGATGTTATGATGAAAGGAAGTCATATTGTATAGGAAATGGGAACTCTGTGAATATTGCGTGAAATGGAATTTCTGTGTGAAATCTGAAGAGCCCATGAGAAATTATGTAATATACTTCGATCAGATCTCAAGTATACGCGTTCCTTTCAGTAGACGCCAAAATGAACATCTTTGTAAGGACGTCAAATTGATAGGAGGATTTATATATATATATATATATGTATATATATATATATATGTATGATCAAACACAACATCTCATCATTCCACGGCTGATATGGAAACAGTAAGTCATCATTCCTATGCTACAACATTCCTGAATACTGATTTCTAGGATTCTACGGCTAACAGTTCTGGATCTATGCGCAAAACTCCAAGATCGTCAAGTATAGTGCACTTTCGACTCAGTCGATCTCAATGAAAATAGGATATGAGCATCCAGACAGTACTATCATCTTGAATACTCTATTCTAATATTCTACGTTCAATCGTTTTGGATTCATGCGGAAGATTAAAACATGTCTCGAGAAAATTGCAATCCCGGCTCAGCCGATCACAATCATAATGCAAGGTGTACAACTAGATGCTATAGAAGTGCACAATACAAAATCTCAATATTCTGCGACTGATTATTTTGAATTTATGAGAAGAATTCGAAAAGTCTGTAATATGAAGTGCATTTCCGGCTTAGTCGATTGGGACGAGAATAGGAGATGATCATTTGGATGCTACAGCAATTTCAAATACTGAATTTCAGTATCTCACAACTAATCATTCTAGATTTATGCGGAAAATTCAAAAAGAGTATAAGGTAAAGTGCACTTCCAGTACAGACGATTGCAACCATAATGGGAGGTGCACATCCAGATCCTAGATCCTGTACCAGTCTTTTGAACAAAATTTCAGCATTATACGTTTGACGAATTCTGAGATTTGCGAATTACGCACATACACACATACATACGTATATACGTACCGACGTCAAGCCAAAAATAGTCAAAATGGATTCAGGGAAGCTCAAAACGGATACATCCATCAAAATCTCATTTGTTTTTAATGCCTCCAAAAGGTTTGATAAGTTTGTATATTTTGAGTTCAATGATGCTGAAAATAAAACTGAGAATAAAGCATGACCGTGTGACCAATATAATGAAAATTAATTTAAAATTTATATGAAAAAGTATGTTCTGATCCAATTTTGTCGCTCCTGTCATGCTTACGAAATGAGATCTAGGGAACAATATTTTAACATGTAAAATGTCAAACAGAATTGAAAATTGACAACAGATTATTATCATTGCCTACCTCATCATTTCAATTAAACTGATTGTTTTATACGGCAAATTCTGAATGTCTGTTATACTCATAAACTGCACTTCCGCTTTGGTCGATTAATACAAAGATAGTAGATAACTACTCTGATGCTACAAGTTCAAGCACTAAATTTCAATATGTTACGGCTGATCATCTAGATTTATGCAAAAAAAAATTTAAAAAGTTTCAAATAAAGTGTACTTCTGGCATGGCCGATTCTTAAAAAATAGCAGATAACCATTCTGATACAACATCAAGTTCAAATACTGAATTTCAACATCCTACGGTTGATCATTCTGGATTTATTGGAAAAATTCGGAAAAAGTTTCAAGTAAAGTGCACTTCCGGTACAGACGATTGGAACCATAATGCGAAGTGCTCAGCCAGACCCTATACCAATCTTGAATACAAAACTTCAACATTATACGTTCAGCCAGTTTTGAGATTTGCGAGTTACGCAAGCACGCTCGAACGCACGCACGAACATACATAGCGATATTAGGCCAAAAATAGTCAAAATGGATTCAAGGATGCTCAAAGCGGATATTTTCATCAAAATCTCGATAGGTGAATTTTGTCGTTTTCACAATACTTCCTTGTACTTAGTACCAGTAGGTAAATCTAAAAATACCGTATTAGTGTGAACTCTAAGACAGTAGCAAATTATATTCTCATGATTCCATAAGGATCATATCAAATTGTTATCAGTGCCCGCCAATGAGTGAATCCACTACCCTGCTAGAGAAACTGGTTCACTCCTGGATGAGAAGCTTTTTATTTAATATTATAGTTTTAAAATAATTCATATAAATAATACGTTTTAATATTTTATTTCATTGTGATAATTCTTTGTGGCTCCTTCTTTTTATTCTCATATTGATTCATTGAATAGTTTCATTTCTAATAGCAGTTAATTATTGCATGTTCATAAGGAATAATCAACTGTTTAATTCAATCTGGAGACAACACAAACTGTGAGATATTGTACTGGTTCTAATAGCCACAGATGGAAGAGCCTTGATGAAGAATAAAAAAAAAGCCACTCTGTTCATGAGAATATCTGTTTTGAGAAGCTGAATTTTATAAATGAATGTAAAAGTGATAAGTGAATAAATGAATGAGTAAAAGTCAACTCTATCAAAAGTAGCAAAGTAGCTTGTAAATTCGATATTCAGACACAGCAACAGCATCGTGTAGTGGGCAACGTATCTTTTGTTCAAGCAATAATCTAATATAATAAAAATGAAACGCTGTTCGTTAGTCTCGCTAAAACTCAGAAATGGCTGGACCGATTTGAATATTTTTTTTTCATTCTGTTCGCTTCAATACAGTGGTGGTTTAAATTAAAAATGATTAACATACATTAAGTAGTACACGAGCCGTATTTGTAGGTTCGCGCACCGTTCATTCAATTGGGTTAAAACATTCTATGGTTGTTGGTGACACTATCGCGAAGGTTTTTATTATAGTATCATCAATGTACAATAGGTGGCGCACGAGCCGTATTTGTCCATTCGTGCATCTTTCGTCTGATTGATTTGAAAATTATTGGATATAATTATTGTTGTCACATTCGTAAGCGTTTCCATTGTAGTGTCATCAATGTGGCGGCCGAGCCGTATTTGTTAGTTCGCGCATCGTTTATCCGATTGAGTTGAAATTTACTACAGTTGGTGTTGGCCCTATCGAGAGAGTTCTTAGTATTGTACCATCAACATACCTTGAGTGGCGCACGAGCCATATTTGTCTATTCACACATCGTTCATCTGATTGAGTTGAAATTTTATATAATTATTGTTGGCACCTGCATGAAGGTCTTGACATAGTACAACTAACGGTATTTGTCTGTTCAAGTATCGTTCAGCCGATTAAATTGAAATTTTCTGTAGTTGCTGCTGATGCTTGCGTGGGGACCAATTTTAAGAATTTTTTCACCAGTAGGATCCTAAACCTATTATCACTCAGTAACAAGGGCTATAATTTACTCTCAGAGAAAGCGCTACCTACGAAAACTTCAATAATGTAACCCAAGATGTGAAAAAATGACCAATAAAACTCCTTACATTGCCTGCGCTGCAATATAATCTCTTATCTCCCGTAATTTATTCAATGAAATACTGATGATGTTATCTATACATACATCTACGCACTTATCAAGAAATTTTGACAGTTCAGGTTATGTTTTAATTGTGTTACTCAAGCAAGGAATGTGATATTGTTCTCTATAATTGTCTTATACTATTAAACGATGCTTTAAAGATTCGTACAAAAATGTCCATAGATCTCACTACCCTTAAAATGAACAAATGTCTCCTTGGAGATGGCACTATCCCTCAGCTCTCACAGATCATTCGATTTTACTGTTGTAAATCCCTGTATCAGAACGTATATGGCGCCATCTTACACTGGAGTGTATTAGCCAAGTCTGAGCTGAGAGCTATCTGTGGTAGCAAATGTATGTATGAGCATAGTGGAATATTTATGTCTTCAGTGTGTGTGTGTGTATATGGATGTATGCTGACCTGGCAACAGACTGGCGCATCTCAGGGGTGCAATATCTCTAACAGAATTCGAATAGGCTATGGAGTGGAGTATATGGATGTATGGCAATGGTTGGATAAATAAAATAAAGGTAAATATTTTTACATTGCATTTTATTTTGGATTTCGAGCGACGAGGATAACTATGTATATTTTCATACAAATGACAGAAACAGGATACTTTTGATTTTCCTATGTTCGTTATATAAGTCTGTATGTCACAGTCATTTTACTCGGAAAATTTCATAACTAAAACGCTAAAATTCGGAAGGAAGGTGTTTTCTAAGAACTGCTGTTTAACGCGAATTTCTTCATCATATACCCTATTGCATTATACTTATTGCTGCTCATTGGTAACATTCTCTTCATTAATTTTATCGTGGTCACATGTGCGAAATTTAACATGACACTGCTGTATACAGTCTTCGAACCGTGTACAACTACTGAGCAATTCAATTACCTAACGGCATGTTCATCTGATTTAAATTTCACTGATTTTAATATCACGCTGAGTCTAAGGATTATTTCTAGTTGTTAAGAAGGGCCAGACGTACAAACTTTATTTATTTCTAATGTGAATTTCACTACTTCTGCATCCATGTTATAGTTTTATTTCGACAGGTAATTGAGAATATATTCAAATGTTGAACCAGTTCATAGCATTGATTGCCAAATACATTTTGATTACTGATAAATAGTCATAATTTTGATACATGCAGCATCGAGCTGTTTTCGAATAGCATGCTTTTAGAATTGAAAATTATTTCATAGTTATCAATGCCCTAAGACTATTATAGTTGAGAATGAATTTCATTCTATACCGGTTGAGTAAATATAGAGAATTCATATCGTGGGGATAAGAACTGCAATAATACAGATAGAACATTATTGTCGTGTACCATGAGCAGAAATGGTGATAGCCTGGGTTGAAGTAACAGAGAGTTGATTAGTAGACTATATTTACTCGTTAATTTAGTCAACTTCATGGGCCAATTATATCACAAATAGTTGAAAAACTGATATTGCTCATAGAAAGATGAACTTTTCATCCTACATCAATTTCACTTGCGGTTGCAGTGTCAATCATAATATTATTTAAGCTAGTGGTCACCCAGTGATCGAAATTCGACTACAATTGTTCAAATTGCTAAGTTTAAACGTTATTGAATGTAACTTTTCATCTCCGCGGGTTTCAGTTACAATTAACTGGGTATTCGACTTTCTATCCAAATGTAAGCTAGAAAATACTGGTGTTTCCATTCAAGATTTTAGAGTGATTCTCTTCCTGCTCCTCCTTCTCCTGGTGGAGGGAGATATCGTTGAACTTCTATTTGAGACATTTTATCCATTCGCTACATATTTCTTAATATATTTAGCGGTACAAAGTTTTTTATTCACATAAAATTGAAATAGTACATTTATATATAGTTCAAGCTTTCTGCACTCCTTCTTTATATAAACTTCAAGTATGCCAATTCTTCTATTCCATTGAGAGCGTGTTACAAAGCTTTCTCTTCGCGTGAACCTAAAATGGGACAGCCTGCATATAATTCTATCTTTCTGCATTCCTTCTTTATATAAACTTCAAGTATGCCAACTCTCACATTTCTCCGTAGTACACGTAGTACAAAGTTTTTCCTTCACCTAAAATTAAAGTGGGGCACCGTGTATATTATGTTAGCTATCTGCACTTCTCCATATCAACTCTAAGTATGCCAAATTCAACATTCCTTTGTGTCCGCAATATGCTCGAGAAAGAATACAAAATTTTCTATTCATATACTAATATATAGATCAAAATAGGACATTGTGTATATAATTTTTGATTTCTACGCACCTTCATATAAATGTCAAGTGTGCCGAATATCACATTACTCAGTACATGCTATATGCATAGAAAGGGGTACAAAGTTTTCTCTTCACGTATTGATATAAAATTAAAATGGGATCATCATATGGACTCTAAGTATGTCGAACCTCACATTAGCTCTCTCCACGTATTAATGAATGAATTAATCACGAGTACATTTTGTAATTAGACTCTGCTGCTAGTACTAGGATCGCCTGCTTCTGTTGATTTCATTTAGTCGAAAAGGCCTTTTTCTGTTTGATGTTACTAGATGTATTGAACATATTCCATCATTATGTTTAGGACTGGATACTGCTCCTAGTTGACAGGACAATCAAACACCACGTTGCAGTATATGAGCTCTTATTCCATAACTTTTAACAACGGTGAAACGCAAAAAAGGATATATATCTTGGACTGCCATGTCCCAGACATCTGTCAAATGCTATCTCTACTCACTACTTTTTGTATCAAGCTCATGAATAACACTTGAATCAGATTAAAGATACTATTTGAGCAAAGATAATGTACCATTATTATTTGCTATTTATTGTCAATACAAATAGTGAGAATATTGATTATATATTAGTTTATTTATAACTATGGCCATAATAAAATTATTGTGCATGATACCACAATAGGATAAGAATTCATAATATTGAGATAAATATCATAAATTTGAAATCTTATTTGCATTAGAAATGCAATTTATCAAATTTTAATTACCCAAGTATTTATTATCAGGAAATACGCAAGGCTTTCAGAAATCCAAAACTTGTAATTCATCATTTCTTTTATGTAACATTCAGGACGTTTCGGATATAAATTCACCCATCTTGACTTAAATTTCAAATAAGAACAAAAATGCATTCAAGTCTAACAATATAGAATAGAGTCTCACCAAAACGTAGATACAATGGTTCATGAATCTAATCATTTTTCTAACTATGAAAATAAAACACATCGAAAAATTAGATAATATTATTATTAATAACTTAGAAAAATTCGTCAGTATAATTGATATGAGCGAAATAATCAATGTAATGTCACTGTAGTCACAGTTCAGTCTCGAGAATATTTTTGTTGATGAATCTGATCAATACTTCAGAGTATCATATTCACAAGCAAAGGACTTGTGATGCATTCCAATGAATTTAAAGATATTTTGAAGAATTTAATCTGATAGAGTTAGCGAAATTACGGTCTAAAATCAAAAAAATTGATAACCTGATTTTTTTATTTGTTAGTTTATGATATAGCGAATAACATATCTCATTTGTACGTAGTCACGTTGTCAGGCAGGCTGTCAAGAAAACGGTCAAAAACTGTCAAGAACGATTTCTGTGTTACATAAAAAATCTATGCATTTGACGGAAAACTCGCGTTCAATTAGTAATTGAGACTTATAATTTTGACAGAATATGAAATCTATAATTTCCAACATACGCAACAAATTTCAGAAGGATCGACTAGGAACTCTTAAATAATAATAAATAAGTATTTATTTTCTTAGATACATTCACATGCATATAGAAAAAGTCAAAATGTGTTTAGGAGTACGTATAATTATATATTGAAATATTCAGAAAGAGTGTAAAAACTATGTAGTTGTAGAAAAATTTTTAGATCCTTTTTGAACTGTTTTATGTTTTTGTGCTGTCTTATATGATTTGGTAATTTATTGAAAATTCTCAAACCAATTCTCTCGAGAGAGTTCTTAACAATATTTAATTTAGATGTAGGTATGAAAAAATTGTTTTTTTGGCGAGTGTTGTGTTCGTGTACACTATTAGTTAAGGTAAATGATGCCTGGTTTTTAAAAATTAAGAGGCATAGTTCATATATGTATAGATTAGTTATGGTGAAAATTTTCTTTTTTTTTGAAAATTTCTCTACAAGAAGTGTTATAAGGCAAATACGCAATACATCTCATAAACCTCTTCTGTGCAACAAAAATGATGTCAGAAACATTTGATGAGCCCCAGAAGCAGATATTATATCTCACACGGGATTCTATGCAGGCGTAATAAAACATTAAAAGTTGATTATTGTTTAAATATTGCTTGAGATGTCTTACTTGATAGCATAGTTTGTTGAGAATTATGATGAGCTCGTCGCCAAGAGGTTTCCAGTTTAAGTTGTGAGTGATTGTCATGCCTAGTATTTTTGCAGACTCGTTATTATTTTTGTTTTTGCTTCCAAATTCAATAGTTATATCTTTATTTTTTTGGGAGTTCATATTAGAACGTACTATATTTGTTTTACTATAATTTAGGAACAAATTATTCTCATTGCACCAGGATGTTAAATACTGTGCATTTTGATTACATTTTTCTATTAACGTATTTGTGTCTGGTGAAGAAATTACTAGGGTTGTATCATCTGCGTACATAATCGGTATACAATCCACTGTTAGAGCTTTTTCTGAATCGTTAATATATAGAGTGAATAGTACTGGAGCAAAAACTGTGCCTTGTGGCACCCCGATATTTATCATTGCTAATTCAGAATTTACGATTTTCTTGTTATTATTTTTATCACTATTTGTTACTGAGACAAATTGATGTCTGTTCACTAAAAAGTTATTTATTCATTGTAAGGGAATTCCTCGTATTCTGACACATTCAAGTTTATGTAATAATCTTGAATGATCTACACAATCGAGGGCTTTACTAAAATCGCAGAAAATGCCAACCGGGTATTCGTCTTTATTTAAATTCTCTATAATTTTTCTGCAGAAGAAATTCAAGCCGTCTTTGGTAGAAATATTTGGTCTGGAACCAAATTGCCTGTCGGTAATAATTTTATTTGTTGTTAAAAATTCTCTAATCTTTCAAGAAAACAATATTCGAAGATTTTCGAGAAACAAGAAGTTAGTGCCACAGGCCTATAATTCTCCACATCAGTCCTATTCCTTTTTTATGGATATCTATTATTTTATTTGTTTTTGAGTGACCAGGAAAAGTTCCGCTTGCAAAAGATTGATTGGCAATATGTGTCAGTGGGACCGAGATCAAGGTGGCTACTTCCTGTAAAATATTATTGTGAACTCCATCTGGACCTGCTGACTTTTTGCTCTTGAGTTTCCTCAGGATAGTATACACCAACTCGGTTTCACTTACTGGGGTTAAGAAAAAACTGGCAGAGATCTTATTACATTTTATTTGGTTTTCATTTTTTAAATTGTCCTTGGGTATTCCCTCTAAAATATTCTGCGGAGCGTCTCTCAAGAAGTTATTGAAGATATTGGTTATTTTTAAAGGATCATCAATGTTTTCATTCTTGAAGGATAAGCTAATATTACCGTTCACACCGTTATTTCTAGTATTGCTATTTATAATATCCCAACTACTTTTTAGCATGTTGCTAGAGCTCATTTTCTTGTTTTGGAAATAGTATTTTTTCGTTCGTGCTACCAAGTTGAAGTGCTCTTTTTTCCTCTCTTAATGAATTGAAGCTAGTTCCGGATAGTGATTAATCAGATGAAAAAATGTTTTTAAATTTTCACTGGACTTAATGATTTCTATATCAACCCAACATTTTTTTTTAGTTGCTTGTGTTTGTATTATCTGCAAAGGAAAATTTCTGTCAGAATAATACTTAAAAATTGTAAAAAAACTATCAAAAGCTTCGTTTGTGTCATTTTTGCTGTACACATCGGTCCAAGATTCTTCTGATAGATCTGCATAGAATTTTTTTTTTTATTTACCTTGTTAAAAAGTCTGTCATATCGAACTGGTTTGGATTGTTTGATATTACTATACAAGGAATTAACTAATATTGTATTATGATCGGATATAAGATTTTTTCTGACAACGGCCGTACAATTTTCAGTATCTGTAAAAATGTGATCTAAAGTATAATTGCCTCTAGTAGGGGCGTTTACTATATTTTTTAGATTATAAGAAGCAAACATTTTTATAAATAAAACATATTCATTGGCGTCACGTATAGGATCTATGTTAAAATCTCCACAAATCATTACTTTATGGCTTATTCGAAAATATTTTTTTATAATTGCATTTAAATTTGCACACATTAGCTCACAATCAGTAGTTGTTAGCTTTTGTGGACCAATTTTACAGAATGCCTCTCCTTCGTCAAGAGTTACTCTACAACGTATCTAACTGACGTTAGTTTTGAGAAAGTGCAAGTTTGAAAAAAAATCGATTGCAAATTGCATTTGACCAATACAAGAAATATTTTCCGTGATTTCTTGTAAAAAGCAATGTATAACATATATTTTCGATATTAATTATAAGTCAAATGAGCGTGAATAACGCAAAAAATGTTGTGATGAATTACGAAAAAGCAGTATTATTGCCACGTATCCTTCACTTGTAGTAGTGGCCATTTAGGTAAGGAGTAGACAAAAAGGGAAACAGCAGCCAGCAGCAATAGTAGTGGCTGATTTGGTGGGGGTATGTGAGGGGATAGAGCTGGCGAGCAGCAGCAGCAATCGAGGCTGTTTGGTGGTGAGAGAGCCGGTTTCGTTCAAAAATATGTTGGTTTCATCATTTCACCGCTCCTGTGGAGAATCATAGCGTCGCAATAGAAGCTTCGCTTCAAAAGCTGTACTTCTGCGCTTTGGCCAGTGGCCAGTAGTAGAAGGCCGCTAAACTCGGAAGGTCACACCTGATTCGCGTGGACTATCTCCGTACATTATATCTGTTGGGAATGTTGTTAAAATGGTAAATGTAACAATAACGATTCATGAAGATTTTTCCATAATTGTTGATATTTTGAAAATCGATATCGCTGAAGTGCGTTTTTGCGACAAATTTTTCTCATACTTACACCAACTTAACAAAAACGTCATTTCAGTAAGTTGTAGAGTGATTCTTGACAAGAAAAAAAGCTTGTTGTAAAATTGATCTACGTTGGCTGACAATTTTTCTATGACCGTTTCTCGAAAAGACCCTCTTTTGTTCTGCTGTTCGTCATATCTGTATCCTACCGTCGGATAAATTGATTCTTATTAAAAAATTTCACAATTTTTTTTTAGTTTTGTACTTCATTCCTCACAACAATTTGTCTACAAGCTCATAGAACTTTCACAAATCTCATTTCGAGGAAATAACTCGAGGACTATTATTATTCCTGCATTTGTATCAATAATATCACTAATATTTTTATTAGCAGTTGAAGCGAACAATAAGATCACAAGATATCACAATGAAATCAAACTGCGCATTCATCAGACGATAATCTCTAACAACGCAACAATCTATTCCGCCTCTGTGAAATATTCCAACCTTTTCTAATACAGTAGTATTCTATAGCTTTTCCCTAACATACTCCTCTAGGAACAAGTGTTAACTAATGAATCTCTTCGGGTGCTACGAACCGTGAAAATAGCGTTCCGACACATTTACTTCGATGCTTTGCAATCCTGGAGCCTGCCTGAGATGTAATCCTTCGTTCCATACTAGATATCGGACGTTGGTTATATGGAGAAATGGAATTCGCGGGTTTAGGAATGAAGGTTCCGGAGGATTATGGTTATTTTGGGTGCAAAATGGTTATGAGTTCTACAAAGTAGAAGGTTTCATATGGTTATTGCTCAATTTGTAATGTTGTTAGGGATGCTATAATTAGAAACTAATGTGCTCCGATTCTCACAAGATAAGGGTGATTACACAGAATCTGATATAAATCCTACTAAATATCCTAAACGATGTCAATAGACACCAATGTACTATTCTCTCCAAAAGAGTGTAGCTAATGTAGATTTTTCCACAAAAGCAAATAACTGTTTATCATCAACGTCAAGACACATAAAAACTGAACTCAACCACCGACTTTGTATTAATGACGGTCACGAT
The DNA here is from genome assembly GCA_963989225.1 of Dromius quadrimaculatus. Lineage (NCBI taxonomy): Eukaryota > Metazoa > Arthropoda > Insecta > Coleoptera > Carabidae > Dromius > Dromius quadrimaculatus. The sequence continues at coordinate 42,333,379 of OZ022330.1, forward strand.
AGTAACTGTGGAATGCGTTGAATAAGAAAAATCAAAATACATTTATTCCACTTAATTCATACTAACTGAATTCACGGATGATCATAGAATTTGTCGTCAGCTACAAATACTTGAAAATATGAATGAAAAGAACACCTCAAGGAAGATTTATACCTGCATTGAAACTTTCCATATTGCAAATTTGACATAACAAAGTGAATATTTTTTTTTTTGATTTTGCAGGTAACAAGTCGAGGGTAGCCGCTTGTGATTTATCAATAAGATGTTGTGGTGTACTTGAAATTATCGTTTTAATACTTTTTTTTATTGAAACTAATCCTCTTTCAAATTTAATTTACAGTTACGAATGTTCTATTCGTAACTGTCAAATTAACTGAGGATATATGATTTTCATTTAGAGATTGACAATCAACAAATGCGACTCTACCAGGGATGAAACGATGTGAGAAACAAATTCAGCGGGCAGAAACAAGCTTGTTCCTCCTCTAGGGAAGAAACAGGCTTGTTTCTGCCCGGCTACACTCGCATTTTTCTGAAATTGTCTTGTTTCGACTGACAAAACAGGCGTTGAAATGCATTGTTTCAATGCAGGTATTATGAAAAGTTAATTTATTTCTCATGAGGTGCTTTCTAATAGAATCACTAACTAATTCTATCATATAACATCCAATCTTATTTTCACATGAATTATTAACAAACAGATCTCGATAAGAATTGATATAACATAAATTCATACAAATATCAAATTACAATTACACAAATAAAACTCATTAATTAATCAACAAAGTTTGAACAAATCATTGAATATTTGTTAATTTGACATCGTTGCTTATTTACCAAGTATTTCACATGAAACTGGACAAACAGGTAGTCGAATGAATGCAATTACATTAATTACAAATTAAAATTAATTAATTTTGCTCGGCTTTGTAAACATTGAAATTTACATTGAAAACAGAGTTAATCTGTGAATAAAATAATGGAATGCTATTGGTCTGCTATAGTTATGTTCCTGTTAAACAATTAATAGTTATTATCATGGCTTTATTCTCTGCTTTTCCGAAAAAATGTTCTCTGCTGTAGTTCTATCTGTACTGGAATTTTCATTCAAACATGCTTCACGTCTATATGATGCAAACACTATGGAACATGATTTTGATGTAATTGGGGATTGAAGAATAGTATATTACATCTGAGGTGGGAAGTATTTCATTACAGCCGAGAGCTCATTATATGACCGAGAGGCGAAGCCTCGAGGATCAGATATAGCTCGAGGCTGATATGAAATCCTTACCGAAGTATGTATACTATTTTATTCACAATCATCCCTAATTCTCCAAGAAATAATTGATTCAATTTCGACCTTCTTTCAATAAAGTAAATTGATGTAGTAGTCTATGAAAGCAAGAATGTTTTGAAAAATTCAATTTGACATTTGTAGGATTTATGATTTATGAATCAAGTTATTTATACATGTATCCATTGAAATTGTGATAAGTGCAGATATTAATAAGTTATATCAGTGAAATGGAGCTATATACTTGCCCCTGAATCGAACGAATCGAACAAAAGTGCTACGGATGTGAGTTCATAGCGATTTTGTTCATAATTTACAAATTTATGAATTTATAAGACATAGATTTACACAGAATTGCAACATAAATCCGCTTCTTTTCAATATTAATTGTTTTATTTGGATCATTAAATTATATAATCGGTATTTTTGACAGCACGAATTATTTTACTCCAACAAAGATTTATGACTGATGCTAGGCAACCCTGCATAAACATTTCCCATCCAAGAGATGGAAGTATCGCTTCCGACCCGTGAGCTAGTCATTGCAGTTGGAAATTATATACTTCCCAATCTCCAAATGGTTAGGAATTACCATATTACTATAATGATTGTGAATAATAGTATATTACATGTGAGGTGGTTTCATTACAGCCTAGGGCTTATTAGATGACCGAAAGACGAAGTCTCGAGGCTCAGATAAAGCGCAAGGCTGTAATAAAACTCCCACTGAACAATGTATACTATTTTATTTACAATCGCCCTCAATTATCCAAATTATCTTCTCATTCTATTCGTACATCGCCTTCTTCAAACACTATGTTAATGTATGCTAATAGTCTATGAAAACAAATGTTTAAATTTATTTATTAGTTCAGATTCAGATTGTGATATTTTGGAACAATGTACTCCCCCCGAGATAAGAGAAGCATCTACAGAAGCTAGTGAAAATCTGTTGCCTCAAAAGAGCAAAAGGCGGTATGAAAATATATACAAACATTACAGACATTAGTGTACTGCTAAACAAGTTCAGAAAAATTCAGAAAGTGTTGTGCTTGCTTATTTCAGTGACTTATCGAAAAATGAAGAGCCAACAACTTTATGGGCAACGTACTCTATGTTGAGACCAACACTGAAAATTAAAAAAATTCTGATATATCTAAATTTTGTGATCTAGCAACTTTTTTACAAAAACAGAATGTTGGATATAGACACAAAAAGTCGAGAAAATTTTTTAAGATTGATTTCGACAAATTTTTCATGATGCGTCTTTAGAATTTCTTCCTCAAAAGGTAGTTATCAATTTACTACCGGAATACATACTATCATACTTTGAAATTTTCAGGTCGCTTCCCATAATTGGCATTTCTGGGGCTTGTCAAAGCGACGAATTATCTAAAATGAGGTGACCGGCTTACAACTTTTGGAAAATTAAGTCTGTGTTGCTATTCTAGATACAAAAACATATCACCGCAAAGTATTTATCGTATCAAACTCCAAATGGATTGCAATATCAAAGCAATACATAAATTTGCGTATAAATACTGATAATGATAGATTATTTATGCAGATAAGATATGGTAAATTAACAAAACAGCCGTTCGGACATAGCACAATTCCTTTATTCCCAAAAAAAATTGCCATATATTCAAAATTAGAAAATCCTGATTTGTTTATTGGTCATTTCTTCCGAAGGACTGCTGCCACAATATTTGCTCATAATGGAGGTGATATTTTGCAATTAAAAAGACTTGGAGGATGGAAATCCAGTAATGTAGCCGAAGGGTACATTCATCATCATCACCTGGCACAACAGCCCTTGGGCCTTTCTAATCGGTATCACCGAGCCGCGGTATAACACCGCCGTACTGCCGATCAGAATTTCGTGCCATTGCTACATATTTTAAGGTGTATAGGCTGGCAACCTGTAGCACCTGAGTGTGTTGATGCAAGTAGCAGCATTTTTTATCTTCACGACAAATCACACATTATCGGTGAGTGGATTCGAACCTGCGACCTCTTGGTCGAGTGACGTCACAGCATGTATAGGTGAACAAACACACTCGGCCATCCGCACGAAGGGTACATTAATAGTTCATAAGATGAGCAGGCGAAAATTGCGAGTATGTTGACAAATACGAATACCTTGACTAAAATTTATGGATCAGGCACTTCCACTCAAGAATCTCAAATTAAACATAAATATCTATAAATATGGAGAGCTCCAGAAATTCAAATGTTACAGTGAATTTTAATCTAGATTCTAATAAATGGAAATATTCCTGCTCAATATTTATATTGCAATTATTTGTAGTTCTTGGCTATACTAGCAGTGTTATTTTAGGAAGAGTCTCAAGACAATATAAATATTTCAAGCTATTTTGATAGAAAATATTCAATTAAATTATGTAGACATATATATTTTCTGTAATTTGTATCTGAAGATTATTTCTTAGAGTATTTCGGAAAATTCTAATTGCATTGAAACACATTTTGACACAACGCTCATAGTACCGCCAAAAATCGAGCTCGTGGTACCAGCCAATATTTTTAAAGATTTATGATTATGTTGCTAGGCAACCATATGTGAACATTTCCTCCCTTAAAGATAATGAAATATTTGCAACCCAAGAGATTGTCATTTGCAGTTGAAAATGACATATATTTCCAACCTCTGAAATGTTAGGAATTGACATATTACTATAGTGATTGTGAATGAATATAATTACAAAAATCTCCAGGGTTCATATGTTTACAGTGGGACTTTCAATATAGAAATGTCTCTCTAATCCAAAATCCATATGTGCTGCAAATCTATTCTGGCAGAAACTTAGTTCTTGGAACAGCCAACATAGTATGATTTGACGGTATTAATTTTCTCTTTTACCGCAGTTGGATAGGTCTATCAAGATGTCAAAAAAAATATGATTATCATCTTAAAATGATAGATAACAATAATTGTGGCCAATCCAAGATGGCGGAAGCTAAGTTTTGTGAATCAACGGTATCTCGTGAAGTATTCTCCTGATTTCTTTACTGTTTTTCTAATCTGAAGTCCTATATGTGAGCTTTAAGTTTTGCATATGTACTACCGCGGTAAAGTCAGCCGTTAATTAGGCAGTTCATCTGAAAACCAATACTACTTGAATTGCTAATTAGCAGTTGACTTCACCAGAACATTCAATATGACAGAATTCAAATAGCACATGTACAGTTTCAGTTCAAAAAGATGTGTGGGAAATACTTTTAAAGATGAAGTTGATTTTTTAAAACTCAACATTTGACATCTTTGATCGGTGCCATTTCAATCAGCCACCACTTTGAGATGACAGTCGTAGCTTTTTGACATCCAAACAAACCTATCTAACGGCGGTAAAAAGGAAAAAAAATGTTATCATTCCTTTATTATTGGCTAGCAGGCCTAAGGACTGATGATAATGAAGGTGATAGTGTGTGTAGCATCAGAAATAAGATAGCATCATGCATTTAATCCGGAAAAATCAGACTCTTACTTCAAAAAAAAACCAATTCAAATTCTTGTTGTTTTTTTTGTGAAATTTATCATTTTTATTATACAGAGTGAATTAATTTCTTGTACTATTAAGTAAGCAGAACTCAATCCTGAACTAATAGAAGGGTGATCAAAGTAATATTATTGTCAAGATCTTAGTTTCCTTGATGCTATCGAGATCGCCGAATAATATTCTGAAGTTATTTCCCACCTAGAATGGCTGTGAAGGTAATGATAGAATAATTCAATACTTTTCGTTAGCCTACATCAACATCATATTGGCAGCTATCAATATCCCTTTTCAAAGTTAGAATCATACATTTTTCAAGGTATCATCGTCAAAACAAGATGAATCCAGTAATTGAGAAACTTCTTCACCGTGGTATAGCGAATATCAAGAAGAAAAAAATGGTGTACCCAAGCTCTCAATTCTGAATAACAATCTAGAAGATATTAAAGTATAATAAATAGAAAGCAAAGTCTCTCACCATATTCAACCTTCATATAATAAATGAAAAGAAAAACAATACTAAATGAGATTGACAAGTTCAGTGATAATTATTTACGGTGATCACCGTTGCGGGCGTATAGGCTATGTGCAAGAAGGCGGAGTTTGAAAAAATATTGATGCGAGCGCTCATGGTGAGCACCATTGTAATCATTGAACTCCATTTCTCAGAATACGTGATCGAGCATTGTAGTTTAAAAGTGAAAATAATTGCATATAAAACTTGAGAAAGCTCTTGTTCTGTTTCAGGCTGTAGTGTTGAGGATGATTCAAGTGAAATATAGTTACATAGATTTCATGTACGTAATTATAACATAAAAAAACGAATGGAATGGATCAAAGCGGTAAATAGAGTATTATCTGTTTTTCATTATCGCTCTATATAACAAAGATGTTTGTAATTCAATTGTGAAATTGGAAAAATTCTTCATCTATTTTGGATTCATTAATTTATCTCTATCTCTAATCTGTAAGGTGTTTCGGTGATAGAAGTTTGTCGGATGCACTTCGCAATAATTTTGTTGTAAATATTGTCAGCAACATATTTTTCAACATGTTTAATATGGCAAAACTAATTTCAATGCTTCTTCGGTAGAAGGGATACAGTGTTTGATACATACAAACTCAACCCGCAAGATTATCGGCATCATAATTTGAGGTTATCCTGTCAATTTGGACGAATTAAGGCGTTTTCTTCAATTAGTACGTTATTATAATAACGTACTAATTAAAGAAAACGCCTTAATTAATTCAATAATTATTGAAGAAGAGAAATACTCAAAATAAATAATTTCAACGTACCTTTCATGCTATGCAAGTTATACTATAAGCACACAGCTGAATTAAATAATTTTAGTACATTTAAAGAATTATAGGTATGAAACAATGATAAAACGGGAGTTGTCCGCTAGAGGCGCTAGTAGACTTCATGCACGTAGCCTATAAATGCGCGTGCTTCTTGGAATAAATTTATGACTTTCATATTGCTTCTCCCTATTTGTTTTCATTGGTGCAAAAAGTTGTTTGTCAATATTCAGAAACTATTAGTATATTTACAACAGAAGGGGAGCTAGTTATAATTTTCTCATGTGTTAGTTGCCTTTTCAAATGATCTGGCTAGAGAGTTTTGGAAATATACTGACACTATAATAAGTCGGGTTGTAACGATCATATTCCAAAATATATTGAGCTACTATTCCTGCTGGTTATCATGCAATTTTTTTCTAATGTCTGACACGATGATCGCCCCATGCCAAACGCACGCTCTTAGAACTAATTTCAATTCTTCAAGTCATATAACATTTCTCTGACATATAGAACTTACAGCCCATTTTCAGCTATGCCGTAGTTTTTCATCAAGAAAAGATTTCTAGTCCTGATGATCATTCCTTTTCTTGTCTTGATTTTGGAGACAAGAAAATGGAAATTTCTTGTTTTTCCCATTTCTTGGTGATTAATTTCAAGTCTTGTTTCAAGAATTCTTGATATCTCTTGATCTTGACATTCAGGAGGAATCCCCTTTATCTATTGCTTTATTCAATCCGAACAATCAGTTTAGCGTTAGTGCCTACTCTTTTACCTCCCTGTCAGTTAAGTTATGAATCGATTCTAGCTACGTTTCCCAAGATTGCCACGAATAAAAATAAATGAAATGTCTGTCATTTTCATGTATCAATCAGCATTTGCAATTATTATCTGTTATATGATATAGCAAAGTTGCTAAGAGTTAACAACTTTCTTAGAGTAGCGGATAATTTACCTGAACATTTCTCCACTACATGAACGATTTAATCACCGGAAACTGACCACATATGCCTTCGATATGTATCAAATATTTGTTCTGAAAATCATAGTCCCAGATACTTTTTACTTTCGTGATCTATATATAATAGGGAAAGTATTGAAATTGTGATTTCTTGATAGTTCGAGACTCTGATGAACTTTCACATTCTAGACCTTAATAAACCCAAGAAACATAAGTTTTTGACTGAAATTTAATATTTGAGTTTTTTATTGAAAAGATAGGTTGAAATTTATAGATGAGATTTTTCAACCAGAAAATCTAGGAGAAGACTACCCATTTTCAGAAATACTTATATTTTAATGACTTGAATATAGCCGCCATCTGTCACCATTGCAATGACAGCTGACATTTTGACTACGAAAGCTGCCACTTCGGCAATGACAGCTGTCACTTTGAAAATGACGCTGTCACTTTGACAATGATGCTGTCACTTTGAAAGTTGATATGATGACACTCCTTAATTCATGAAGCAGTGATGAAACTGGCCATGAAATTTATTGTCGGAGAAAAACTCCAATGGTCACAGGAGATTTTAATGATAGATTAATAAATATGCAGATTTGAGAAATTTATTGTAAAAATATCAGGATTTCTTGATAAGAAATCTTGATTATTGATAGTTCTTTCTTGTCCTGCCTTGGAAAATGAAAAATACTTCTTGTTTTGGTCTTGTCTTCATTTCAAGACAAGATTAAGATTATTCCTTGATTCTTGTGAAACACTACTTTGCCGCCATTCTGCGCAATTTCCTTTTATTGTAGGGTTGAAATTACATTAGATATGTATTCAACCTTGCGGAAAAATCATGAAGAACTATTATAAATATGGAAAATACTTCTGAACACGAACATATGGTTTCACTTGTAAATCATTGGATATATATATATATATATATATATATATATATATATATATATATATATATATATATATATATATATATATATATATATATATATATATATATATATATATATATATATGTATATATATATATATATATATATATATATATATATATATATATATATATATATATATACAGAGTGTAACAGAAATAAGTACATTAATTTTAACCAGTTATAGAACCCGTCAAGCATAACAATTTTTCTTAATATTTTTTTCTCGAATTCTCATCTTTTTTTAGCATTTTTCGACCCCTATAATTTAACGAGTCGTTCAGGTGCATAATTATCGGATCCAGTAGCAGTTACAACCCTGGTTACAACGAAACAATTGATTTCAACATATGTGAGCTATCAATTCCAGATCAATTCCTTCAAATAAATTTTGGAAAAAATCGTCTAATTATTATTGTCACAAAAGTTAAAACCTGTAAAAATGTCAAGCTCTTCTTTCTGCGATTTCGCAGGCAGTGTAGGATCAGTTCGGCGAATTTATTTGGAACGATTTCAAAAATGTCATTTTTCACTAAAAATTGAATTATTGTGGTTATGCTCATGTATTTAATCTCAAAATATTGTGCACTTATACATTATGATGAAAATACTATGAGATATTGAGAACTTATCGTTTACCTGCAGCGTAAAACACCAGATGAAATGAATAAAATAGATTAATTTATAAATGAAGCAGCTGTGAATTAGTTTTTTCTCATATTATTACAGACTTCACGATCAGGTCGTTTCAATGAAGTATGCCTTGTGAATTGATCTGTTGAACAAATAGAATATCGTATCTCATATTTTGAAGAATATTTAAAATCAATTACCAAACTCAGTGTGATACATTTGTGGGTTAGGTTTTCTGTTTCTAAAGAATAAGCTCTTACAATTTTTGCGGGAACATTTTCAGTTGAATTATTCATTAAATTAATTATTTATGAATTGCATTCCATTTCATATTTCACCGTTCACTTTAAATAAAGCGTTGAATGATTTTCTCTTCATGTTTGAGACCCAACAGTAATGAAGTAAGCTGAGAGCAGAAACTACTTTTTGAGTTGATCGTAGATGGCAGCACAATCTGACCCATATTCTAACTGTGTTACAGGCTGTATTCAGACTATTCAAATCAGCTGATCCAAGTGCAATGAAATCGTGCTGACAATCTGATGTTCAAGAAATGTACCAACTATTTGAAAATATACGTAAAATTCTTAAAAAAAATGAAATTTCTCAATAATAACATATAAATACGACCAATATACCAAATTGTTGGTTTCAGAGATAAATTTGATATTTCTTGCAACATATACAAAAATAGAATTATCGAGATGAGCGAATATCAGTGTATTATCAAAATACTGTTATTCTTTCAGTTCCAAATGAATTTTTGATAAGACTGTGATAGTTTAAAAATACAAAATATTCATTTAAATCGACAGCTGTCAATCTTTCAACAAATGAGAAACATTCAGTTCTAACCATAGGCGTACTATGAAATTTTTGACCAAACTTTGATGAATTTTCACTCGATATCCAGGGGACTTACAGAAAAAAGTTATCAAGAAAAATTGTCAGGCTTGAAAAGATCTATTGCAGGTTAAAATTAATGTACTTATTTCTGTTACACCCTGTATATATATATATATATAAATATATATATATATATATATATATATATATATATATATATATATTTATATATAAATATATATATATATATATATATATATATATATATATATATATATATATATATATATATATATATATATATATATATATATATATATATACATATATCTCATTGGATATTTACAATCAAACACAAAATCTCATCGTTCCTCAGTTAATCGTTTTGGATTTACCCAAGAAAATCTAAAAATCTGTCAAGTAAAATGCGTTTTTAGCCAACTCGGTTGCTATGGAAACAGTAGGCCATTATTCTTATACTACAACATTCCTTAATACTGATTTCCAAAATTCTACGACTACCAATAGATCTGGATTTATGCGCAAAATTGAAAAATAAATGTCTACTGAAGAGCACTTCTGGTTCATTCTATCGTCATGAAAATAGTAGGCAATCATTCAGATGCTACAGCAGACTGAAGTATCAAGTTTCTATATTCTACACCTGATAGTTTCGAATTTATGCAGAAAATTCCAAAAGACTGTCGAGTGAAGTGCACTTTCGGCTCAGTGGATCTCAAAAAAAATAAGATATGAGCATCTGGACGGTATAATCGTCCAAAATACTGAATTCTAACAATCTACGCTCAATTATTTTTGATTTATGCAGAAATGATCCGAATAAAGTGCTCTTCCGGCTTAGTCGATAGCAATCATAAGGGTGTATAACTAGATATTATAAAAGTGCCTAATACAAAATTTAAATATTCTACGACTGATTGTTTAGAATTTATGCGGCAAATTCAGAAAGTCTGTCATTTAAAGTGCACTTCCGGCTTAGCCGATTGTTAGCAGAATAGGAGATGACCATTCAGATGCTACAGCAATTTCAAATGCTAAATTCCAGTATCCTATGGTTGATCATTCTGAATTTATGCGGAAAATTAAAAAAAGTTGCAAGTAAAGTACACTTCCGGCTTAGCCGATCGCAATCATAATGCAAGATGTACAATAAGATGTTATAGAAGTTATTTATACGAAATTTCAATAACCTTTGACGAATCATTCTATATTTATGCAAAAATTTCAAAAAAAGTTCCGAGTAAAGTGCACTTCTGGCTTGTCTGATTCATACAAAAATAGCGAATAATTATTCTGATACAACATCAAACTCAGATACTGGATTTCAACATCCTACGGTTGATCATTCTGGATTTATTAGAAAAATTCGAAAAAAGTTTCAAACACGCCTATGTAATTTCCTATCTTAACTGTGTTGCAAAAGTGAAGCCAAAAATGTATATTGTTAGAGAGGGAAGGTAACTGAGATGTAGGTTGAGGCGGGCCTATGTTTGTATGGAAGTAAATGGCGAGTTTCGCTCTATTTAGTATTTTCATGTAGAAATATATTGTAAAATAGGAAGAAAATGTTTTATGCCAAATTGTAATAGTGGGAACAGAACTTGTAAAGAGAAATATTGCTTTTTTTCTGTACCCAAGAATAATATTTTATTGAATAATTGGCGCAAGAACATAACACGACAGAATAGAACATTGGAAATTACAGATTACGTTCATGAGAAACATTTCAGAGAGGAGGATATTATAGAAGAATGGTCGTCCAGAGATGTAAAAGTTAGTAGAAATTATTCTAAAATTATAATAGCAGATCTACTGACAATTCTATGTTAGAAATTGAAAGGTTATATCAATGTTTCAAATTTTTAAACGTATCTAACCTCGACTTTAGTGAAAAATTCAACTTCAAACAAACTTCTTGTCGATAAATTAATCAATTCATAAAACTTATAGATTTACACAGAATTGCAACATTAATTTTTCCACTTCTCATCAATATATAAAAGATATTGAGAATACAATTGTCAAAAGTGAGCGAAGAAAGTGTTCTTGTTAGCCCTGTGGCATATTAGATTGGTTTTTTCATTTCTCCTGTGCTACTTTTGGAAAATTGAAATGACCAAAAGTATATTGTGCAACAAGTGCAATAAGTTCTCGATTGTCCACGAGAGCTCAACTGGGCAACTGACAACTCCGCACTAGTTGCAGATACTATTTTTTATTACGAATGCGGCTAAACACTATTTTGGGCTCGTTTTTTTTTTTTTCGAGCGATAAATTATACTTGGCGCACGCAAAAGCCAAAGAGCCATTTATCACCCGAAGAAATATGGGTAAAATAGTACTTATCCTGCATGAGTAATAAAAACTATGTTTGAAGTATTCACTGATAGAATAGAGTCAAGTAATATTACTTTTATTGCGCAGTTTATTCAATAACTTTTTTTTACACCAGTAATTATGTCAAAAACTCACTTTTTGTGAGATCGTGGATGTATATTATATTTTTGTTCAATTTTTCGTTCATGTTCAACAAACAAAAAATTTTTGCAGAGCAGCATTTTCTATTTGTACCTTACTTTTAGTGAATAAGGAATTGTTTGTGTATATTTTCTCAATTTTATCACGCCCATTGTAATATAAAATATTCATCAAATTATTTATGTGCCTTTTATAATTCATAATCAGAAAACTCGCGTCCAAAGAAACGTTTATAAACATCATAATGTACTAATTCATTGCAGGTCCTAATAAATATAAATGCTAACTTTCTTTTACTTCTGCCTTCCATTTAATAAATAATGTAGAATTGGAATATAATCTAATTTCTGCATATGACGCACACAAAGCTGGACCCGCTCTCGCTATCTCTCTCTCAGCTGCCGCATCACATTTTAGGTTTCACGTTTTCCAACTGGGTGTCCGCTCCTCTATTATTCTTCTTCGTGGTTTCAAGTCAAGTGCATTTCCGGTACAGACGATTGGAACCATAATGCGATGTGCACAACAAGACCCTAAACCAGTCTTGAATACAAAATTTCAACATTATACGTTCAGCCAGTTTAGAGATTTGCGAGTTACGCACGAACGCACGCAGAAACATACGTACCGACATCAAGCCAAAAATAGTCAAAATGAGTTCAGGGATGCTCAAAACGGATATTCCCATTAGAATCTCGATAGGTGAATTTTGTCGGTTTCACAATACTTACATGTTACTTTGTACAAGTAAGTGAAAATGTATAATTCCATGGTCAGGTATTGAAAGAAAGCTCGCTCATTTCACAATTCTCCGTCATTTTTACCAGATGCCCCTATTTTGAGCTTGGAAATGATTTCAAATCTGACTCAAGCAGCCTCAGAAAAAAGTTGTTGGCCGTCATAAGACGTCCAGCAGAGTGGAAACATCACAGTGAATATTTGTATTCCTAATAAATGAGAATCAAGAACCACTAAAAAATATGAAGTGAAATCTTAGAGAGAAGTAGAATTGTTGACACGTGCGCAGAAGATAAACCACCTATTGATATCAGTGATCACATTTCTAAACTCAAATAAACAAATAATAATTAGAATAGTCATGGAAGGAAATATCTATCAACAAACGATTTCATAACCCCTGGTTTGACTTGAGAGATTGTGTTTCGTGAAGCAAATGTTGTGCACACACTGAACGTTCCACTGAAGCCTGCACTTTGATCATTATTGATTTTTTCCTGGACTTTTTGTTTAATTTTGATAACATGATCGTCACTGCCACTCATATTTTGATTCAATACCAGTATCACTGCTTCAGCGGAAAACATTATTGTAAATTGTATTGTCGATCGCACAACCAATTCACTCATGCTTATCAGCATTATTTGTCAGTGTAGCGTCTCCTACTGCTGCATATATATTCCCGAGTTTGACTAAAGCAGACCATCAAGTGTAACAAATTCGTCAGCATTAGATCACACAAATCTCAATAAACTTTACCCGATATAAATGTTCACATATCATTAATGTCAATTCAATAGTTATGACGAGACGAGTAGGCTTCTAGTTCTAGGATAAAGTGATCAATACATTGATTTCATGCAATCTTACTTACCACAAATCTGTTCCATATAACGACGTAATCAACTCACAATATCACTATTCTGGTACTATCGATCTGTCTCTTTCGCATTGGTTTAGGGCCATCAAAGGCTGAACAACCAGCACCACTATCTCCTCACTCTTTCCTTCCTATTGTACCCATCAATCAGCTCCAGGATATCTCTTAAAACGCCCTCCTCCCATCCTTACCGTTGTAACATCAACGATCACGGCTTCCTAAACGTGAATCGTGAAATGTGAACGTGGTTGATGTACGGATAAATTCGTGCTCAGCGATGAAATTTTCACCCAATAAAACAATTACGAATATATTGAGACGAATGAAGAGGAAGGGCGTTATGTGAAAAGTGGCAGCACAATAGGATAGGAGTGGATAAGGAATAATAAGATACGTATAATGATATCGTAGAGTTTCGTACCTGGTATGAGCTATACCGATATGATTATTTGTACTTCAAAGTTTCTGTTTGTTTCACTATTTGAGAGAAGGCCGACACAAAAAAATTGGATGAAATTGATTGTGATAATGTTCTCTACAAATTCTGTATATTTGTCAGTATATCTTCAAAATTCCCTGTTGAATATTCAGGATTCTTGCAATATAAATATTTGTTTTGTGAGTGCTGACATATTTTGTGATGATTATGCAATCTGTATTGTAAAAGTTTGTCTGAATTTTGATCGGCTTTTATAATTCTCTACACAATTCTATCCAACGAGCCAAGAACATATAAAATTGCGCATTCTAGATAAGTTAAGCTCCACCATTTTTCCACAGCCAATCCAATCAGCTCTCACGCACATAACAACCACATAACCTGTCTATAAACACATCTCACACGTTCGCTTTATCATCATCATGCTTCGTTCTTTCTCTGCAATTTGTTCTAAATTTAGCTGCGGTTCATGTCAGCCACGCTCGCATTACCTGTCGACCTGCAGTTTGCCGTTCACTCGTTCGAGCACAAGTCAATGAAGTCACGCGCGACCGCGTTTTACAACTTGCGTGACTAGAAATAGAGGGAGCGTGACAGCGCGTGACCGCTGACAATGCGTGTGGATAGGGAAGAGTAGATCGTGTGATGGATTGTGGGATAGAAATAAGTTCTGCTGAAATAATTTGATAGTTATTCTGCGGCCTACCTGTTGGAGAGATGAAGAATGGTATTGTTTTTTTGCGATAGATTGAATTGTATAACTTAGGACAATACCTCAATTATATTTATCGTTCTCTCAGTAATTGCTCTCATCTGTTCTAACACCTAGTGTACATTTTTCAAAATTTGAAGAAATGGAGTTTTTTGCTTGATATTTCCTCATAGTAAATTATGACAGACCGTCAAAATTCTTATTATGTGCAGTGCAGTATTCTTAGAAGCTCTGAATCTGTATATTGATTTAGTTTTGAATTATTTCTTATTACAAGCAAAAGTTAAATCACTCCTCTTGAAAAGAGTTCATTAGTTTATCACAATGAGCGTGTCGTCCCAGCAAGGTCCACAGTTGAATCAGAGCCCTGGTCTCTAAACCAGTCTGATCTCAAAGAAGTACTTGGAGACCAAACCATCAACTTCCAAAGTCGGATGTATCAAGTCATATTTATTGATGAGATTCGTCTCATTGCTATTTTTATAATAGATTGGATCAAAGGTCATTGTCCACTTTATCCTAGGTAGATGAAATCCGGCTATGACTATTTAGTCCCAGATAGACTAGTTCCGATTCATTATTTTTCATTATTCACTATGAATTAAATCCGAATCGTCGTTTGTTCCATTTAGGATGAATAAGAATAATTCGCTCTGCATTTATTCTGGAAGATAACAAAGTTCATAGATGTGTTTTAGTATAAATACCAGAAAAAATACGTACGTCTCTGCTTGGATCCCTATTCTTCTCCATCAACTTAATTGTCCCAGAAGAGCGATATTCAGCGTCACCAGATGGAAAAATTAACTTCAAGCTCGATATTTCAAAAATTGATTATTGTTCCTGAGAGGCTCAAGTTTGATTATTCAATATAAAAAGAACAGTGATCCTCCACAAAGATCAACATAGCTACGCAGCGATGTCATGTTATATATTTAATGAAATTTTTGCGAAACATGAAGTAATGATCATCCAACAATAGTGAAATTCAGTATAAAGGTATTACTTATTAATTTGTCTCGATCCTTCTTTTCCTCTCTTCCGGGAGGATCTTGCACAAATGTAACCAGCCAGCCAGGATCACTTTCAATATTCAATTTGCTACCGTTGTATCAACGAGAGATGCACAAAAATTTCTCACAAGGGCTTTATGACTGGAAATTCCATTATTTTTATCGGTATGCAATTCAAAAATACGGAATTTCATTTTTTTCCTTCAGTTTTTTAGGGCTGTTGCGAATTGCATGCCTCTCGGTACTAGACTTCAAATCACTGCCAACTATTTCATGTTACAAAGGCATGCAAAATGTCACAGAAAACCCATATTTTTGCAATACAATTGAAATTTGCTTTATTATCAAAAAGCGTGCATTCGTCAATAATATTTTTATCTCTCTTAACAATAGGTAAATATTCAACCCTTAAGAAGGCATGCGGTATGAAATTGAAGGAGCCCAACTGTCACCATCTCTCAGTTGATAAGCTCATGTTGAGCCGAAATTTATTTAGTTTGAAAGTTACTGCATGAAGCAGTAGGAGTACAATCAAATATACATCATACAATATGAAAGTGAATTTCTGTTTTTCCATTGAACTTAATTATTCTGTCATTGAGATCTTGCCTCACTGTAGGGATGATTGTTGCCGATCTATTCAGTCAGGGTCTCTTAGGCCACAAATCTAACTCAGTGGACTATATCTTTTGGATCTCCCAAAGATTATTTTATTTGTTCCACTACATTTACATAATGTTAGCAGGACTCTTTTGAAATGCGAAAAAATTCACCTAAAACTATTACACTAGTATACAAAATTCAACTATTTGTCTGTTTCTGTGAGTTTTATGGTTGATAATGTTCACTTATGACTTGTTTCTGTCAAAGATGACTTCAAATTTTTCTCTACAGCTCTAGTCCTTTGTTCTTGATTTTTATCATTCCTGCGTATTTATTTATCGATAACGTGCTTATTTCACTGTGTTAAAATTGATATCTGGAGTTTTTGTGACGTGAGTAGTTCAAGAAGACGAACTTTGAGCAATCCAAATCATTTTTGCTTCATATGCGGAGAATATGTGTACAAGGGTTGTAGAAAAGTTCATCAGAGAAAACATCTATTTTCTGTATTTTGGGATGCTCTTGGATAAAAATGACAAATCTTGGGCTCTTGATTGTGTTTGTAAATCGTGTGTTGAATATTCAAGATTATGGAAAAGTGGTAAAAGAAGTTCTTTCAAATTTGGAACACCAACCATTTGGTGGGAGCCCCGAAATCATCCCGATGACTGTTATAAACGCTAAACATCGAGCTAAATGGCAGTATTCTTGTTACAAAATTATTCTACCACCATTGCATATAAAACGGCACATCATGAATCTGTTTGTTAAATCACTAGATAGAGATAGGGACTGCTTTTCTTACATTTTCAAAAAAAAATTCTCAGCTCACTATTGAAAAGATTAGAGCAGGTATTTTTGATAGCCCCCAAATTAGACAACTTACGAAAGATACTGGAATCAAAAATTCTCTGACAGAGCTTGAATTATGGGCTCTGACAGCTTTTGTCTCTGTGATGCAGAACGTTCTCGGAAATACGAAATCAGAAAGTTATATTGACCTATTTTTACAATTAAAAAATATGGGGTGCAATATGAGCATAGAACTCCACTTTCTCCATAGTCACCTGGACAGGTTTTCGGAAAATTTAGGAGATATGAGCGAGGAGCAAAGAAAGCGTAAGCATCAGGATATTCACGTGATTGAAGAACGTTATCAAGGTTTCTGGGATGAGGTCTGACTATTGTTGGTCTCTGATACGCTATTTTCCCAAATCTACACATAAGAGAAGAGCTCTAAAGCAAAGTTTTTCAGAACCCAATGATTAATTTAATTTTTTAATGAATTTTTTCCATGCGAAGACATGTTTTTTCCTGTTTTAAACGTACATAGCTGAAACTCAAAAACTGAAGCTGATAAAAAAATTTTGCTTACATATTTAAAATTGGGATAACATATTTATTCAGCAACAGCTAAAAAATTTCCGGCAACTTATGTACTCTAAACTAGTGTTATTATTCGACTTCAGGATTTGAACCTGTCGGTCATGTCCCTAGGTTGACTTTTCACACACACAGCTATTTTTTCATTCAAACTTGCCACGTTTTTACCTTACTGATATGTGTATTGCCAGTCAACGTGTGCTGGCCCATGTTTAGCCCATAATTAGCTGTTGCTAGATAGCTTCATTGAGGCCAAGTTAATTTGATTCCCAACTTGGAAAGGTAACGAGAGCGAATACCGATCCGGAAAAGTCGTGAAAAACTTCATGACCTAACCGAGATCCAAACTCACGACCTCTGCGTCCAGAGACTAGCACTCTACTGCTATTTTGCCGTATTCATCCAAAACTAAGATCATGTCTGCTCAGATCTTGTACGTATAATTAAGCTGCAATCAATATTCTTGAATGTCATGTCTAAATTCGTTATTTGAACCACATTTCAGGTACGCCATACTGAAACAAGATCACTTTGATATTATGTTAAACTATTTCTCATTTGATCCAGATATAAACCTGAACAGATTATGATCTCGAAAATCATTGAACCGCTGCACTTTATACTGTATCTGCTTCCACCAATGTGAAAGCAACTACATTTCAAAATGGTACAAGAACTGTTTGATTAGTAGGTATAAATTAACGCAACGCGAAAATCAGATGCACTAATATTTTGCTAACGTCGTTTTGGATCCTGTTCACCCATATATCAAAACAACGTCAATCGTATTTCAATTGCCAGAAAGTCGCATTCAACAACTACAATTTAGGATATAGTCCAAGATCTCAGATCCGTCAGACGTTACTTATTTTCTGAAAGAAAAAATGTGTGAATTAAAGTAGTGTCAGTCAGTACTTTGATCATACGCATACTTGCTAGTTTGTACCGACGGCCAATTTATAGATACGATGTTAAAAGTACGTTACGACTTCTACCACTTTTATTAAAGTCTGAGTGCTGATTTTTATGTATGTTCTAGAGAATATTGTTGAAAACTGATAATCAACACTGTCAGACACCTCTCATCGGCAGTAAGCGCTTTGAAGCTCGCAAAAAGTAATTCAATCTTACTTATAGCCTGAGTCCTAATTTTCATGTAGGATACTCAGGGAGCAATTTCAATACTTGCTGTAAACAGCCAGACCAAGAGAGAGTTGGATGCACATAGATAATTCGCTTACTATCAAGTCTATAAATAGTAATCTCGCGCTTTAACTCACAGCGATATTCTAATTGTGTCTGGGGGATGTCTAATCCTACGATTGATCTGACTGTTGACAAAAAATATTGAAATTGTTGAAAAGAAGTAACACCGACTTGTTGAAAGATAAAACAATAATTTAACGGAAATTACGGTGGTTGTAGGGCAGAAACACTTCAGCAGAAAAGTTTCATTTAGATATAATTTTTATTTAAAGTCCAATATTTCGTAACAATTTTGTTACTTCATCAGGGATACTGAAAACGTACATCCAAGACGTCTCATTAAACGTCTTTTGTTTAACACCAGCTCAGCTGTTGCTGTACGAGAAATTGTCACTGACAACGAAACTAAAAAAAGTTATATCTCTTTTCCCAATGTTCCAGGCCTCACATCTGATCTTATTGGTTTATTTAAAGATGAAAAACATATTATTTCCACCAAGCAAAATTTGAAAACCGTCAATCAATTGTATTCAAAATTAAAAGATAAAACATCTGATTTTAACCAATCCAACTTAATTTACAAAATTCCATGCGGTGGTTATAGCAAATGTTACATCGGCCAAACTTCTCAGAAATTAAGTGCTAGAATGTCTCAACATAGACAAGGTGAGGGAAAGCTTGACATCAGTAATAAATGTGCTATGGCTATACATGTTCAAGAAACGCAGCATTTTGTGGACTATGACCAAACAATCATTTTAGAATTTGAAAATAACTATAGAAAAAGATTGTTTCTTGAAATGTGTCATATTAAATTGAATAAAAATATCACTGTTAACTATAAAACTGACCCTCAGAACCTGAGTGTAATGTACGCTCATCTTCTGGGGTCTTTTTAAAAGTATTAATAATTTAAATTTTGCGCGCTTATTTCTGATGACAGGATTTTCGTCCCCTCTTCTTGTTGAGTTCGTTTTCGTCGTTTACGTGTAGCCGGCAGTCAAAAACATGGCGTCACCACGTTGGCTGTGAATTTTTTAATAATTCTTATCATAAATATGGCTGTATTGTTTGACAAAAAAATTGAGTTTATGTTAACATAGTTAGTCACGTAATGAATGTGTGTTACGAAGACTTTTAACAATGGAAAATTTTCAACTGTTTCAAAAAATTTTACAATTTTATTCCAAGTTATAACTATTTGTGAGTTGTTTTCAAAATTTATTTTTGGATAAGTATTAAAAGAAATTTATGTACGTTTTCAGTATCCCTGATGAAGTAACAAAATTGTTACGAAATATTGGACTTTAAATAAAAATAACATCCACATGAAACTTTTCTGCTGAAGCGTTTCTGCCCTACAACCACCGTTATTTCCGTTAAATTATTGTTTTAATATTGAAATTGTTCCCTGAGTATCATATATAGAAATAAGCATTCAGACTATGAGCCAGATGACGTTATTCTTTGCAGGTTTTGAAGAGTCTAGCAGAAATTATCACCAATGTAAAGTGTCTAGCATAGCTAATTATCATATTTTAACAATATTCTCTAAAACAAACATAAAAATCAGCACTCGAAACTTTGAGGGAAGTAAGTACTGTCTTAACGTACATTTAGCACCTGGTATTTATGAATTGGCACAAACAATGCGTATGATCAAAGTACCGACTAAGACTACTCCATTTCAACTTTTTGTTTCTCAGAAAATTATTAGGGTCTGGCGGGCCTAGGAGCTTGCTCTAATTTCAATGGTCATTTCTGTAGATTCTTGCGCTGATTTTCAGACATTGATTTCTAATTCAAATCACTTCAACCAACTTTCATTCAATTCTATAAGTTTTGAATGTTAATGTGTGTCAAAGAGATTATATTGCCCAACTTTAACATTTGAAATGCATCACAAATATCTGCTTATATTTTCTAAATGATAAGCTATCCATGGAGCTCATATAAATCTCGCACATTCAAAGAAGATTATGAAAATATTCACGAAGCCAAACTTTCAAAAGTGACAAACTTAAGAAGTTTCTCTGAAAGATAGAAATGGAAAGAAAGTCTACAATAGTCAATCGGAAATTCTGCCGTTTCTAATCTTCTCGACGATCGCTATACTTCTGAAACATATGGAATTCTGTTGCCGCAATATCAATATATCGAATCAAAGCAATCATAACAAAACTCATTCGTGAATGTATTAATTTTTATAAGTGATGCATTTTGTTTGTTGCATCACTTCCGGTATTGTTCTAAAGAACAAGATATCACGTAAAAAATGGGGTGGAAACCCACGCGTCAGAAGTGAAACTTTTTAGGTTGGAAATCGAGACGTTATTTTGAGGGATTCATTGTGGTTGTCGTGTTGAGCAACTGGCGTTTTTAAGTCATCTTTAAACCATAATCTGTCACAAATTGTACACACGTAGCCGAAAGAATTCTCAATGAATCGTTTTTGAAAATCTTTGTGAGCATTTTTGTGGGTATCATAGTTTTAATAACGTGAAATAGGATCTAGGCATTTTAACTGAAATCTCTACAATAAAACAACACGAACCTAATACATAACTAATAGAAGCCACTATGTTTATTTGTGAAATACTTTGGGTTAGAGTCTAAAATGTACTACCAGTCCTGCTAATATGGCATCATGTACAGTTTGTTACAGCGTAAGCGCTACTATACCAAAAATACACCACGTGCGTTTATTCGCAGCAGCAAGAGGCCCCCCCTCCTTAATATTTCCAATACCTCTTCCTTCGCGCGCCCCGAGCCAAAATACGCACGACTAGAGAGCGGCCCGGCCCTTCAACTTCCGTTCCGTTTTTCACCGTGACGCTAGTTTAGGCAATTTTTTGATTTACTCACAGCGCCGAGCGTGCCTCAAGAAGTCACTTCAAAAACTACCTTTTTCTGTCGTAGAATGTTGAACTTGTTTACTGAGAGATTGAAAAAAGCATACATTCCCAGCTTTTATGACACCATCACACAGTGGTATAAGTAATCGCAGTAATATCATACGGTAAGATAGAGCTATACAAATGTTGCTGGTTATTTGCTCTCGAGAGTTATAAGAGCTGCAAAATCAACTACATGAAACTGAACCTGTATGATATATAGTTAGGATTTATTAATCTCCACAGAGCTCGAATCTGTAACTTTGTTGAACAAATAATAAACTGAGAATCGATTATTTGATTCAATATTTGATATTTGTATATCGTGTAGCTACAAATTCACCTTGTGCAGTCTAATTCATGAAACACAAATGTCGGTATCAAGTTCTCTGTCACGGGTGTCCATTAATAAGAGGCACAATATTATTTCATGCTTTCAAGAAAATTTGACATTATGACATTACCTATCATTCAATAAGTATCAAACCGGATATTTCGATTACTCCAGCGGAAAATAGTGAGCCTCATATTACGCAACCTTTGTCCCCTCATCCGTACAAGCAATTTCGTAATAACCAAATAAATGTAACATGCAGTTGTGAAGTTCAAGTTCTGGGAATAAGATCAATCAACATACAGTAAATTACTTATTCCACTTATATCCATTTCTGTTGCATTAAATTCAACTAGTTCTTTCTCGGATATTTTTCATTCATCTTCGTCCAAAAAATAAACTTTGTGAACTAAAAATGCGGTAACGATGACAGGATTATAAATGTTCACTCCAAAGAGCAAATAATGTTGGTATTCGTGGTGCATGTTGGCCAGTAGAAGCGGATAAATTATGGCCAAACACTTCCAAGGCGAAAACCAACTTACATTATTATTGCATATGGAAAAAAGAAGATACGTGAAGCGAGTTTTAATTCACTGAAAGAAAAATGAAGTATGATAAGAGATGAAAGTTCTAAATGAGTTATCTTATTGTTGATTATGTGCTCTTATTTATACCCGTGGATAAAATAAATATGTCAACAATAATAGTGTTTATATCATCCACACAAGATGGATCATCATCGACCTATCTTCAGTATAGAGATAATTCTATCAAGAGATAATTAGTGAGATGTACTTGTTGAGTATGGTTAAGATAGTAATTGATTGTAAACGATTGATATCTCGTATTGAAGTAGTGCAGGTACTGTTCAAGTTAATGGAAGATTGGGTAACTTGACTTAGCTTATGGAATATATCCATGGTTAATCAATCTAAATATGGATCTGTTATTGCGAGAGTCTGAAAGACGAAAATGGAAAAATTTCCAAGAAATCAAAGACAAAATACGCGAAGTTGGCGGACATGTGGGAAGGTGACTGCAATATTTTGATGAATGACGTGAAACTAGAACAAGTGGATGGGTGTGATGGGAAGAATTGAGCTGGAACTGGAACAAAGAATATTTACTGGTTATAAAATCTTGGATGAGTCAGGAACGTATGCACAGAATATGTCTGTTCAAACAGATCAAATATTGAGTGTATATGGAGGCGTATTGACAAGATGTGGCTACAGAGATATGAATCAATAGTAAATGCTATGAAAATGAGATTCTTGCGTGGGATAGGAAGTTTGAATATAATGATGCGTAGGGTATGTGATATTAGAATGGATATATCGAAAAAGTTGTAAAATAGTTATGTTGACTCAGACATATGAAACGTATGTGTAATTGTGTATACGTGGATGAAATAGGCGTGATTTTATAGACGGCCTGTGTGAAGATGAATGTATATGATTGGTCAACGGCAAGACGTGATTTATATGTATATATGTGAGTCTGGGATACAAATTTCGAATTTTTCTCATAATTTTGAGACAAACAGACGAGGAGACGATTGGTCCTATTGTGGTACTACTGTTCTAATAATCTTGAATATGATTGACCGAAAGATAAGATTTGTTGCGTTGTACACACTGATCGAATCGAATGTGTTTGCAAGGTTTTTCTGAAATTCGCGAGTTATTATTCACAATCAGTGGGTAGAACAAAGTATGTCTGATGACGATATTATGATCGCAAGTGCAGTTTTTAATTATCAGTGGAGAACTAGTTGAACGAAGAAGGGAGAAACGCTGTTAGTGGATGACCTCACTTTTAAAGAGCAGCGAACAGTATAACACATCCGCTTTAATGAATGACTGGACGATAGAAATAGAATACGAACCTTTCAGGAATTTTTGTAGAATGAAATCTACAGAATTTGAATTTTTATTCAATAAAATCAGAACCATGATTCCTAAGGAAGATACATCATTCAGTGTGGCTTCTCTTGTAGCACAAGGACTTATACTAAAATTACGATTCTTGGCCACTGTGGACTCGTACACATTTAAAAGTCTCGGCAATTTCGCTCCATGCATTCAGCTTCTTTAATTTGTTCTTGTAGTCGTCGGCGTCCTATGAAGGGTTCCATAAGCACTCACATTCTCGATGTGATTCTTTCAATTCCAGAATAGCAGCATTTCATTTTGATTGGATAATATTCTATACAAGTAGTTGAGCTAAATTTGCCTACTCTATCGTTCTGCCCCGAATGAAAATAATTTCTTAGACACGTACACACTAGTAACAGCAAATCTCAACATGCGCACAAATATTCTTTGATGTACTGCCTGGTGAGCGAATCCTGCCGAAGGCGAACGTATGTGTCTGTTGATGCTTGTTTGACCGTACACATTTAGCAAAAGCGTTCGTTCGTTATCATTCTTTCGCCGTCGTTCACTAGATGTATACGCGGCTTTTGGTGAATGGCCTCACATTTTGAAAGCAGACAAAAGTATAACGCAGCCGATTTGATGAATGAGTGAAAGATAGTAATATAAAACGAGTTTTTTGAGAATTTTACTCCGTGCATCCAGTTTCTTCACTTTGTTTTTTTAGTTGCCATTTGTAGCATTTCACAAACACTCACGTTCCGATTCGCAACGTACCAGATGAAAATAGATTCGAAGACACGTACACACTAGTAACAACGAATCACAACATGTGCAGAAGTTCTCTTTGATGTACCACCTAGTGAGCAAACTTTGCCGAAGGCATGTGTCTGTTGATGTTTGTTGGACCGAACACATTTAGCAAACGAATTCGTTCGTAATCTTTCTCTCGCCGCCGTTCGCTAGATGTAAGGGCTATGTGCAAGGAGGTGAAGTTTGAACAAATATTCATTTCTTGAGATACGTCATTGAGGATTGTAGTTTAAAAGTGAAAATAATTGCACATAAAACATAGGAAAACGCTTGTTCTGTTTTGGGCTGTTGTGTGGAGTAAAATATAGTTCCATAGATTTCATGTACGCAGTTATAACATAAAAAAACGAGTGAAGTGGACTAAATCGGTAAATAGAGTATAATCTGTCTTTCATTATTAATCTATATAACAGAAATGTTTGTGATTCAATTGTGAAATAAAAAGAACTCATCGTAGATTTGGGATCCATGGATTTACCTTTATCTCTAATTTGTTAGGTGTTTCATTGATAGATGTTTGCCATATGCACTTCGAAATAATTTTGTTGTTAATATTGTCAGCAACATATACTTCAACATGTTTAATATGGCAAAACTAATTGATTGCTTTTCTTCAATGCTTCCTCGGTAAAAGAGATACAGTGTTTGATACATACAAACCCTATCCGCAAGATCATCGGTGCTATAATTTGAGGTTATACTGTCAATTTGGACGAATAAAGACGTTTTCTCTAATAGGTACGTTATAATTGAGGAAAAAAATACCCTAAATAAATAATTCCAACGTACTTCTTATGCTATGCAGGTTATATTATACGCACACAGCGGAATCAAATAATATTAGTACCTTTAAAAAATTATGAGTATGAAAAAATAATAAAATGGGAGTACAATCGTTCTCAATTGCCCGCTAGCGGCGCACGTAGCCTTCACGCGGTTTTAGGATTTGTGTTTGTTCGAGTAATTCTGAAATCGCTAGTAAAGCCAAGAAAAACGTTCTAATCACTTTTGTTAAGATGAATCGAAAAGCAGATGTTACGAATTCCACGTGAAAGATGAGTGGACGTAGCTCTCACAACCCAAAAGCGTATTCATTTTACGTTACTTTTGTTGGATGTGTTGTTTCTTTTGCAGATAATAGTAGATAATCTAGGATAGTGATGTTATTATTTTGCCCATCCACAAACATGAATATGGATATTTGACATGGTCTCCAATTATATACAAGAAAAATAAATTCACATTATATTGTTTTCCTGAGCAAGCTTCACTAAACTATATTGTACTGGAGTTTTTTCATGAGAAACTTATTTTTTCACTTATTATTCTGAGATAATAGTTCAATACGCTGAATTTTCTACCAAATTCAATAAGTTAGGCGCAAGTGAACAGTGCAACATGCAAAGAACAGTAAAAATATAAGCACTTGCATTTTCTAATCCCATGAAGCCGAGGACTCAATTCGCACGTCTCTATTTCCAGTTGTTAGGTCAACTAGTTAGTAGAGATGACACATTTTGACTTAGTTTCAATCCGAATCAATTCTCCTACACATTGATTCCATCAGACTCAATCGAATCGCCGCCTAAAGCCCTTAATTCGTTTAGAGTGAACAAGGTCGACAAAGGAAGAGTAAGCTGAGATCCTCTCAGATGTTGATTGAAATACTGCAGCTCATAACTAGGTTCATTGATACCACAGATTAACTATTGCAGACATATAAGATACTCTCGGTTAGAATCCTTAATGTACCTATAGGTGTCTCCGAAAAATTTATGGAGGTCGCATTTACAATTAGAAAATACTAAACCATATGCAAAATGTTGAGGTTGAAGTAGCTTACTTGCATAATATAGGTACTAAAAATTCCCAAACGGTCCAAGTTAGAACGATATTGATGATTTTTTGTATGAATTAAATGCATCCTGAATACTTTATATGCTATTGTTACTTATTACTCGAAATTGGTAACAGTATTATTCTAATTTCCAATGTTATTTGCTTGTATGATTCAATTTCTTCCTCTAAAACAGACGTTTCTGCATTGCGCTAGTATTATGTTTATATCTTGTTCCATGAACTACGATTGTTCTACATGATCAAAAGTCTATAGACTCTAACATCTGTATCTACAAATGAAGAAAAACGCAGATTATTGATGCAAAATAGCAAGGACGGGCAGTCTGCGCAGCTCAGAGTTCACTTTAGCAGAATAAGCCTATTTACTTGGAAGATTTGAAAACGATTTACCAGAGACAGCACCAGTCGGGGAGTATGAATGTTTCAATTTCCCTATCGACAGTAACGTTGAAAGTACAAGACCATCTTTTCCGGTATTCAAAACGATGGCCTGCATGGCGTGGTTTACCTGTTTGAGGTAATAAAAATGTGCTGACAGGTTAGTTGTCGTTGATAATCCGTCTCAACTATCATTATGCTGTTGAAAATTTGAATATTGAAGGTGAATTGTATTACCAATTTTCTATTTTTCTATATTTAAGAATTGAAGAATATATTGCTGATGATAATGCTTTTTTTATCGGAGTCGATGGTGGTGAATGTTCAGAGGATAGCAGCAACGCATGAAATTACTCAATCCAATTCTATTTCATGCGTTGCTGTTTGTATTCTAAACATATACCATCGTCGATTCGAATAGAAAAAGAGAATTTATATTATCATCACAACTGGCAATACACTCATCAGTTCTGGAATAAAGAAGAAAAAAAAATCTGACGTGAACATCACGTGACTTACTTGTACATCATTAGATATAGGTATACACAAATTTATTCAATGAAGTTTTCTGTCACTTCATATTAAAATTAATATAGTTTCAATAATATCAGTGGAGAAGGATGAGGAGGAGAAGAACCAGTATTACGAAGAATTAGAACGTGTATTCAATAAAATACCAAGATATGATATCAAAATAATCCTAGGAGACTGCAATGCAAAAATAGGAAGAGAGGAAATCCACAAACCAACAATTGGATTATACAGTAAGCACGAAGAAACTAATAATAACGGCGGCAGGTTGATAGAGCTCGCGATGGAAAAAAACATGGTGATCAGAGCACTCAATTCCAACTCAAAGATATACATAAGGGAACGTGGAGGGCACCAAATGGAGAAACAGAGAACCAAATAGACCACATACTGATAGAAGAGCAGCACGCTGCGCAAATTACCGATATAAGGAGTTATAGAGGAGCGGATGCCGATTCGGATCACATGCTGGTCAGAGCAACGTTAAAACAAGTCCTAAATGCCAATAAACAACGTGAAGGAAATCGAAGAAGAATATATGACTACAACGAATTACAGGAAACAAGCAAACAGGAACAATACGAGAAAGAAATTGAGAGACAACTCAATAACATTCGAAGACCGACTAGCATAAAGGATAAATGGAAACGCATAGAAGAGGTGATAGGAGAAGCCTCCAAAATAAGATTAAAGAAACAGAAAAATCTGAAAGGTAAAGTCTGGTACGATAAAGAATGCGTGGAAGCAGCTAATAATAGGAAAAAAGCCAGAGAAGCAATTTTAAAAAACGATACAGAAGAGAATAGAAAAAGGTACAGAGATTCAAGAAGTGAAGCAAAGCAAATCTGCAGGAGGAAGAAGAGACTGAGTATCGAAAATAATTTAAAGGTGATGGAAGATAAGCTCAAGAATACAGAAATCAGGAACTTTTACCAAGACGTGAAAAAAGCGAAAACAAGATATCAAAAGAACGCTTTAGTTGTCGGAAGCAAAGACGGTCATCTTTTAGGAGGAAAAATGGAGAAGGCAGAGAGGTGGAAAGAATACTTTCAAGAATTCCTGAATAGGAATGAACCAAATGAAGCAGAAAATCAAAGAACAGGCATTAATAGAGAACTCCAAAGGGAGCCAAATGTGGAACCACCAATCGAGGAAGAAGTAAAAAGGTGTATTAAAGCAATAAAAACTATAAAAGTTCTGGAGAAAATGGTATAGATGCCAAAATGATAAAATACGGAGGGGAGAAACTGCATCATGAAATTAATGAACTCATTTGTAGCATATGGGAGGAAGAAAAATTACCAGAAATTTGGACAGGAGCAATAATGAAACCCATACACAAAAAAGGAGACAAGACTGTTTGCTCCAACTACCGAGGAATTGCATTACTAGATACAGTCTACAAGATTCTGGCGACACTCATCCAAGAAAAACTTAGTGCCTTTGAAGAGAATATTGTAGGAGAGTACCAGTGCGGTTTCAGACAAAACAGATCTGTTACAGACCAAATATTCGTCCTTAAGCAAATCCAAGTAAATTGCTACGAGCACGAAATGAAACTTCATGCACTGTTTATTGATTTTAAGCAGGCTTACGATTCAATAAACCGCAACAAGCTGAGCATGGCACTGTCAGAATTAGGAATACCTCGTAAACTGATTGATTTAGTTACAATGACGCTTGAAAATACTGAGAAAGTAGTATCGGTACAGAATACAACATCCAACGCGTTCAAGGTTCAAATTGGATTGAGGCAAGGAGATCCTCTATCGGCAATATTATTTAACCTAGCACTAGAAAAAGTTGTGAGAGACAGCGGTATTAACCTTGGTGGAATGATCTACAACAGTAATCACTAAATTTTGGCATATGCGGATGATGTAGTTATAATAGCAAGAACCTTAGAAGAGCTTAAAAAAGTGACAAGAGAACTCAGCCAAGCAGCGCAAATAATGGGACTCAACATAAACGAGGAGAAGTCAAAATATATGAAAATGAGAGGAACTATAAATGAGGGAAACATAAATTACATAACAATACAACACGAACGAGATAAGGAATTGAAATTTGAGAGGGTGAACAGTTTTATATACCTTGGTGTTCTGATAACTTATAATTGCGACAGTGGTAAAGAAGTAGACGCAAGGGAACAAAAGTGCAGGTAGCTTAATAGGAGTCCTGACTTCAAAACAAGTGTCACAAAGAACTAAAGTTAGAATTTACAAAACGGTTATACGCCCAGCAGTTACATATTCCTGCGAAACCTGGATCCTAAACAAAAAAGGAGAAGAAAAAGTTAGTAGATGGGAACGAAAAATACTGAGAAGAATATACGGGGGGCGAAAAGTTGGGTCACAGTGGGAAAGAAGAACCAACGAAGAGATAATGAGTATGTACGATGAAACAAACATAGCACAGATAATAAAGACGCAAAGAATGAGATGGATAGGTCACGTACAGAGATTATCAAAAGAGAGAACAACGAAAATTATGCTGAGAGCGGGACTCATAGGCGCTAAGAGAAGGGGTAGACCCAGAAGAAAATGGATTGACGCAGTAGAAGAGGATATTAGAAATCTGGGGGTAAAACACTGGAGAACTAAGGCAAAGGACCGAGGAAAGTGGAGAAATATTTTCAACCAAGCCCTAAGCCTGAAGGGCCTGTAGTGCTGAACTATATATAATATTTTGACATGACAAATGTCGAACAAAATCACAAAATTCACAACAGATTATCATTGCCCATCTTATCATTTCAATTAAACTGATTGTTTTATACGGCAAATTCTGAATGTCTGTTATACAGAGTGATCAAAAATTATTGTCCGTGCCGCATTGTTCTGATTTTTTCTTTGTCGCCTGCTTGAGATAGTGAGCTTCAAGTGACAGAGGACAGTTCGTCTGAAAACACTATTCTTACCAAAAAATTTGGTAGAATAATAATAAATTTTCAATAATCTTTCCAAAATACAGCTATTCACTTACTTCCTTGTTTTTTGAATCAGATTATGGATGAATCCATCACAAAATATGCAAAATATACGCCACTGTGTCTTAAAATGTCAGTAACGTAGCTACCAAAATAAATAAATTCATACTCACTTTATTCCATAAAGATAGTTTTGATCATTATGCAAACTTTTGCTTGTCGCGTGACGGACAATCATTATTGATCATACTGTACATATAAATTGATACAAAAATAGTGAATTACTATTTTGATGCTATAAGTTCAAACACTAAATTTCAATATGCTATTGCGGATCATTCTAAATTTATGCAAAAAGTTGAAAAACAGTTTCAAGTAAAGTGCATTTCTGGCTTGGCCGATCCAAACAAAGATAGCAGATAGCCATTCTGATACAACATCATGCTCAAATACTGAATCTCAACATCCTACGGTTGATCATTCTGGATTTATCAGGATTGGAAAAATGTCTCAAGTAAAGTGCACTTCCGGTACAGGCGATTGGAACCATAATGCGAGGTGCACAGCTAGATCCTATACCAGTCTTAAATACAGAAATTCAACATCATACTGTCACAAATATGAAATATTTGTAGTAATTAGGTCACATAATTATTTATTTGAATTCGCTGTAACTGTAATCATAGTTAGTACCGACAAGGTCGATGTTTGTCGGACATGATTGACAGGCAGAGTCATTCAGTGATTAAGTAGGAGTAACAGCGAGTGATATTGTAAACGTACGAGTATATAAAATAGATACTGGCACTGTAACCTGTGTTAAAAAGGTATTGACATTTCAATTTGTGACGAATTGGTGTCAGAAGTGGGATCCTGAGGAATTCAGTGGAAATAATTTTGGGTCCAGACGACGACGAGTGGATTAGGTTGCAGTGTTGTGGAGTGTTTAAAATTAAGTTGGGATTATTGTAAATGCCCAAGATCAGAAGCATGGACATCAGCAAGATGCAAGATCAGCTGAGGAGGATGATGGAATTCATGAAGACATCGGCGGCATCCGTGGAGCAGAAAATAGCCGAATCTACGGGAGGTATGAAGGCCATGGAAAAGAAGATGGCCGAATCTATGGAAGGTATGAAGGCCATGGAAAAGAAAGTGGCCGAATCTGCCAGAAGGTATGAAGATGGCGGTAGCTCAAGAGATGCAAACAGTTGAAGAGACAGTAGCTGAGTCAGTGAAAGAGACCGTGACAGAAGAGATGGAAGTCGTGGAAGAAGGAGTGGCTACAGAGTTGAGGAAGATTTTGGAGCAGAATGAAATGGTAACAGAAAAAATCCGAGAGGTTGAAGAGAAATTTGATGAGAAACTTACTAATGTGAATCGTCCAGTTGAGCAGGTTGAACACGATTTAGAAGCAAAATTAGACTCGATTGTCGCCGAGAGACTGCAGATCCTAAGTTTAAGTAGTGATGGCGTAGCCCTACGGATAGAAAGTGCTCTAGCATCTACTCCAAGGGAAGTTCAAGCTAATTTCACTTTGAAACCGACGCCGTATAATGGCAAGACTTCTTGGAATAAATATTTCGCTCAATTCAAGCTGATTTCAGAAAATAATGGTTGGAGTGTGAAACAAAAAGCTATTGTACTGGCTGGAGTGCTCCGATATACAGCATTAGCGGTACTCTCAGGACTGTCCGAACAAGAACGCCTCGATTATGGGAAGCTGACGTCTGAATTAAATCTACGCTTCGGAGAAGAGTACTTGAAGGAACTACTGCACGGACAGTTACGGAATCGTACGCAACTACACAAAGAGGATCTGACTACGGTTGCATATGCTGTGCAGAGTCTGGCCAGAAAAGCCTTTGCAAATTGTCCTGGCTCAGCACAGGAATATGCAGCAGTAAGACAGTTTATAAATGGCATCAGCGACTATGAGATTAGGCGAGTTGTCCAATCCGAAGACGGTGAGAGAAGCGCTAACCAAGGCCCTGGAAATTGAGGCGGCCACGAAGGCGTCAAGATTAGCAAATAGAGCAAGGTGGTTTGGGCACGATGTGGAAGAGCCTGAGGTAAAAAGGACTACGACTCATACAGGTTGTCGCGAGCGAGAACGATCTTCTTCTCGATTTGTATCGACCTCACCTGGACTGAGAAGAAGAATTAGATGCTGGCGTTGCGGCAAGGAGTGCCATATTCGAATGGATTGCCGTACCAAGCATACTGTTAATTATGGCATGGATACCTCATCTGGACGGCAGGAATTACCTAGATTATAGAGAATGAAATGCTGGCAGTGTGGTCAGGAAGGACATTTGGAGCAATTGTCACCGTTGCGCATCCAAAAGTCTTTGCAAAAATAAGACAAATTCCAGGCGAACGTGCCAAGACCCAGCGGATTTTACTGAAGACAGCAAATGGGAAGAGAATACCAGTACTTAGTATAGAGGAGCTTGAATTTTCAATTGGCAATTTGAAGAAAAAGCATCAATCATTCTGCAATCGTGGATGACTGCATTCTGGGTGTCGAGTTCCTGCGAGACTTTAATTGTGTCCTGGATTTGAAGGGTGACGTCTCACAGGTTGACGAGTAAGAATAAATACCCTCCTATTGTTGACAAATAAGAACGAAAGTGACTGATATTATTGCTCCAGGAAACCTCAGCTTAGATGAGATGATTTCACTTGGAGAGCAGAATCTTTTTAGTGATTTTGGAAATCTGGCTAGAGTCTGAGAAATCAAGCAAGATGAATCAATACTAGTGTTTCACAAGCATCAAGAAATAGTCTTGATCTTGCCTTGATCTTGTCTTGAAATCAAGACAAGACCAAGACAAGAAGTGCTATTCATTTTGCAAGACAAGACAAGAACGTACTATCAAGAATCAAGACTTCTTGTCAAGAAATATTGATATCTTGACAATTAATTATTCAAATCTGCATATTTATGATTCTATTATTGAAATATTGAAATCTGCTGTGGTTATCACAATTTTTTTCCGACAATAAATTTCATGGCCAGTTTCATCACTGTTTCATGAATTTAGGAGCATCATACCAACTTTCAAAGTGATATTTGTCATTGTCAAACTGACAGTTCAAAGTGACAGCGTCATTGTAAAAGTGACAGAGTCATTTTCAAAGTGACAGCGTCATTTTCAAAGTGACAGCTGTCATTGTCGAAGTGACGACTGTCATTGCTATCGTGACAGATGGCGGCTTACAATATAAGTATTTTTGAGAATGGAGACTCTTTTTTGAGATTTTCCAGTTGGAAAAGCTCATTTTCAAATTTAAACCTATTCGGGGGGAGTAAAAAGTATCGGTGACTATGATTTTCAAAACAAATATTTGATACATATCGAAAGCATAAGTCGTCAGTTACCGGTGATTAAATCGTTCATGTAGAAGAGAAATGTATTGGTAGAATCCCCAAAGAAAGTTGTCAATTCTTAGCAACATTGCTGTATCATATAACAATGATGATTGCAAATACTGATTAAAACATGAAATTGACAGACTTTTCATTTATTTCTATTGGTGGCAATCTTGGAAAACGTTGCTAGAATCGATTCATAACATAACTGACAGGGAGGATAAAGGATGGACACTAACGCCAAACTTAGTGTTCAGATTGGATATAACAATGGAGAAAGGGGATTCCCCCTAAAAGTCAAGATCGAGAAATATCAAGAACTCTTGAAACAAGACAAGAAATGCGTCGTCGAAAAATGGGCAAGACAAGAAATTTTTATATTCTTGTCTTAAAAATCAAGACAAGACAAGAAATGGTCATCAAAACAGGAAATCTTGTCTTGATGAAACACTAATTAGTACTATCAATGCACGAAATACGACAAGTTCAACAGGATGATTCCGTTCTGAAGTTGATCATAGAATGGATAAAGATCGGCCAGAAACCTAGCTTCCAGGAAACATCTGCTATGGATCCGATCACCAAGGCCTATTTGGCACAATGGAGCTTTCTGAGAGTCAGAAACAACTAACTATACAGACTACGAAAGAATTATGATGGAAAGGAGATGAAAGAAAAATTGATATTGCTAGGAAATCTAAATGATCGAATTTTGGAACAAATGCATGATGATAACAACGATGGACATTTCGGCATCAAGAAGACACTTGATAAAATCCGTGAACGTTTCTACTGGGTTGGCTGTCGAGAATACGTAGAGTGAGTCACTCAAGGAAGGGGTTCGCCACTCGGCAGAGCGCTACGAAGCAGCAGTACAACGTGCGCTCTCCGTTTAGATGAATTGTAGTGAACATACTCGGACCTTTGCCTATTACTGCACTGCCGAACATACAAGCTGCCAGCGACAGAATAAAGGCCCGATATGATCTGCTAGCCAGCGGTCCCCGGTTCCAGCAAAGCGAAGTTGGTGGGGTTCCACAACCCCAGAAGAAGAAGAGGGAAGTGTCTCAAACTGCAGAGAGATTGGAGGGGACCAGACGAGGTCATAGAGTGTTTGAATGACATTTTATCCCGGTTACGGAGGGGCAGAAGCGGCAAACCAAAAGTCGTTCATGGAAATAGGTTGTGGCCGTACCAAGGACGAAATTCTGAGTTCGTCGAGAACGACGAACCATGAGGGGGGAGCAATGTCACAAATATGAAATATTTTTAGTAATTAGGTCACATCATTATTGATTTGAATTCGCTGTGACTGTAATCGTAGTTAGTACTGACAAGGTCGATGATCAATTGTCGGACATGATTGACAGGCTATGGTCACTAGATGTTTGGTTATTGCCAGGCAACAATTGTTAAGCAATTGAATGTTGACCCATTGTCGGCTTGGGGTAATTAGAGCGTTAGCTAGGAGAGTGATTCATTCAGTCAGTGAGTCATTCAGTGATTGAGTACAAGTAACAGCGAGTGATATTGAAAATAAACAAGTATATGATAATAATTACGGTATCAAGGGTGTTGAAAGGACAATAACGCTTGAGGTCAACAGTGTACTTTTCGAGGGCCTCTTGCCTACGTTGACCGTAGGCATTATTGTCTGTTTAACACCCGTGTTGCCTTCAATGTTTAATGTCCGATTTTTGTTATATTTCAATCAAAATTTTTAGTAATGTATGTCCTGTCATTGTGATTTCTGTCAGAGAAATTATTCTAGTCCTTGTTTTTACCTAAGTATCCTGGAAACAATGTTAATATGACAGCAATAATAAACTAGTCAGACATTAAATAAATTCTGGCACTGTAACCTGTGTTAAAGAGTTATTCACAATAAAATTTGTAACAATACGTTCAACCAGTTTTGGGATTTGCGAGTTACGAACGCACGCACGAACGCACCGACATCAAGCTGAAAATAGTCAAGATGGATTCAGGGATGCTCAAAACGAATTAAAATCTTGATATGTGAATTTAGTCGGTTTCACAATACTTTCTTGCACTCAGTACAAGTAAGTAAGAAACATGAATTACACAATTCGCATAGAATATTCAAACTTTTGATCACAGAATGACATATGAGACGAAATATCAACGACCTCTCAACAAGCTCTCTATTACCTGGTACAGATGATCTCAAACAAAATGATCTTATACTTCTGCAAATTCCAATCTTGCTCCAGGCACATCATCTCCTGGTAATTCAATTCTGATTAAGTAGTCTTGACGTTACTGTCAATAGGAAGATCAAAGCATTTGTACACCGCGACTGGTGCTGCCTCTAGTGGTTTTCTCTTGAATCTTTCGGAGAAAATAGTTAATTGACAAGTGTCAAATTTGTGTATGATAGTATATACATGATATAATATCATGTACCTATGACAAACCTATAGTTGAATATCTGATAATTTTTGCTCCTTCAGAGTATTTATAGGCTCAGAACACCTTTATCAACATACACATCAATTCAAAGATATAGGTCCATATTCCCACCTCTTGAAATAGCGCTACTTCCTAGAAATGTATGCACTTTCTCTTACCATCTCATGTTTCATCATATAATGCTATCTCCTTCCATTGAAATTTTTTGCTGAAAGTAATGCGATTGTCTTTGAACTATCTGAATTTATATAAATATGTTTTATTGGGTATAAGTTCTGTAATTTATTATTATAAACGTTGTGTTTCTAATAAATTACAGAAC
Organism: Dromius quadrimaculatus; assembly: GCA_963989225.1. Classification (NCBI taxonomy): domain Eukaryota; kingdom Metazoa; phylum Arthropoda; class Insecta; order Coleoptera; family Carabidae; genus Dromius; species Dromius quadrimaculatus. The sequence goes on from OZ022330.1 coordinate 42,370,097, forward strand.
TTATACCCAATAAAACATATTTATTTAAAAATGAGTTCTGAAGAGTTTTTTCCTTCATTATCTGAATTTATGATTGAATATTGCACTCATAACAGACACTTGTTAAGATTTGAAGACATGTATTGAGATAAACGAAATACTCCTTCCACAGAAATTCAGCCATACGATTATACCTATCTTGGATCAAATAATTAGCATCTCAAAAATTGGATATTTGACTAGAATTCCTACATTAACTATGAACAAGAGAAGTTATATTCCTGAGAAATATTGTTATTTTCATCACATTTCTATGTAATTAATGACATCTTACGGTAGCATAATGATCCAAGAGGCTTCTGAGTCTTCAATGGAAATAATAATTATTCACATAATAATTAGTAGGATGCGTCTCTAATGAGAAGCAGTACGCTTAAGATAGTCTTATAATAGGGTTCAAACAAAGGGCTTATTCTCTTAACTTCGGTAAGGAAAACATCTTCCTTCCTACGGTAAAATGATTTCCATTGTAATGTGGTATTCTTGTCAGAGTAAATATTCCTGGTTTTGACTTATAGCATTTGTCAGAAGTTATATTATGCTTCTAGTGAACAGGATATAGAAATAACAAGTGAATCCTCTTTTTTCTCACTTAATCTAAAGATGGATATATAAGACCAAATAAATTCTCTACGTGAAAAGATCATGTGAAAATCTGATGGACCTAAAATATTCTATAAATGTACTCTGTCATGATAGCTATTCTGTATTTCTCATTTTTTAATGCTCCAGAAAATCTGTGGATGGGAGAAAACTCATGCGTTGAATGAGAGATTTAAGTTGTGGTATCTCTCTACTATTTTCTATTGTATGTACCAACAGCAACAAAACCTACTGCTGTGTGTGTATCAACCATAATGGAGTATGTATGATGATGACGTGAATATTTTTTCACGATTCACAGCTCTGATTTCAGTATCTTTATTCAATTAAAATTCGTTTATGAGATCTAATAGTAGCACTATCACAGGGTTGTCGCACAAATATATCATATTTTCACAAATTTCAATGTGAATAATTCCTTTACACAAGTTATAGTGCAAACATTTACTTCACAAACTCGTATGAGCACAAAATTGCTCACAGTTACTCGTACTGAATTAATTCCTTTCTACTAGCTCACGCTATTTATGTACCTAATCCAACAATGTACCAACATTCGAATCTCTAATAGTTGATGCCTGGTAACCACCGAACATATAGTAACCATAGGCTGTCAATGACGTCCAACAATTGAACGTCGACTTGGTCAATACTAACTAGAATTACAGTTACAATAAATTATTGGCTGAATAGCAAATTCAAATAAATAATAATGTGGACCATTCACTTGAAATATTTCACATTTGTGACAATATTATTATTAATAAATAATCTTTTTTGGTCTTAACTCTTTATATTTATTTTTATTCCAACGTTTCGACTTTCTATCCGAAAGTCTTCTTCAGAAAAAATGATACAAAAATAAACAAGGCAAGCAGGTATCTATAAATAAAAATGAATAAACAGAATTCAAACCAAAAAAGTTCATTGATCATAATATGAAACATGTATAGATCATTAATATTGATATTCACACAAGAAAAAATGTGCAACACTCAACCTCAATTACAATCTGAGGAGTTGGAAAATTTTGAACAATATGTCGTTTCCCTGGGTGCAAATCGAAGATAAGGGTCAAAGAACATTCATTCAATAGATTTCTATTGAATTATGGGGTACGCTAATCAGCAATACCACATATCAGATATAAATTCATTATAACAAAAGCACTTTTTCATTGAATGATCTTGGAAGATGACTTTCCTCTACTTTTCTTCTTTTTCAACTACTTTTCACAATGACCGCTTGACGTAATATACATAACTTTTTTTAGAACTATTTCAGTTTTTATTTGTCAATGTTATAATCGAAATTGAAGATACCGTAGCATACATAAGACTCCATTAGAGCATTATTTTAATTAATGTTCAGAAGATTGTACAAAAATATGAAGGACCTGTTCAATACTCTTAGAAATATCCCTTCAACAAAATGTGCGCACATATATATTCTTGATCATTTGATGAATACTATTTCTCTGAGTATTGAATAGCTGTTGATTTGACAGACTCATGGTATTATTCTTTACAAATCTATGAATCCTAAAGATTCATAAAAAACTGAAAGAAAGGCATTGATTTTTGTTGATTAATGTCAATTCTCTCATTACGATGATACGTTCATTGCGGTTTCGTTCATAATTTACAGATTTATGAGACTATGAGTCTGATTGATTCACACACAACTGCAACATGAATACCAAAAAAATATCATGATCGAAAGACTATGCTAAAACCAAACATGGAGAGATAAGAGGCACTAGAGGCCCTAGAGTAAATAATGAGCAAACTGAAGCATTTATTTGCTTCTTCTACGAAATTTCGAGACCAAGAGTCAGTTTTGACAATATCATCTTAGATCAAGGAGCAACTGTAGACACATGTCTCGTCCTTGTCAGGACTTGTATAGCCAAGGACCAAGGATAGTCAGAGTTTGAATATCAGACTAACTTTTGTATTCATGCGCTGGGCACAATATTCTTACAATTGTCTTCTGAAAAATCATATAATTTGATGTTCCTCGAAGACACTGTGGAAAGTATCAAGTTATCTATCTCTTCAAAAAATTGATTTTGGTAATATTTGTCAGAAATTTTCAAATCTTACACAAATCATAGTCACATTAAGCGTATAATGCTGATTCAGTGCTATAGAGGTGTAAATAGCTTTGCTTGTCCTCTAATATATAGTTGAGTGAAGGCTATGCACACGCTTCATAATAGCGTTTTTGATGTTCATTATATATATTTTCTGTACATGGCAGAAAAATGTGCACCACGACGATAAAGTGTTTTTCCAAGCTTCGATGAAAGACCAACTTCGGTTAGGCCTTGCGTGACCATGTTTTCTTTTGGCCCGGGAGACATCCACTTTCTCAGCTTGGTTACAAAGAACTATTCTCTTAACAATCTCACAAATGCAGCTTGCAGAATGAGTTGCTTTTAAGATGGTTCCAAACTCCTGTGAATGCTTGTGCTCTGAATAACTCTGATCAATTATATGGTTCTATAAATTTCTCTTGAATGAAGTTGACATTTACCCAAAGAAAATAGGGGGTAACTTATATTTGCGGTAATGGAACCATTTTGTAGTACTCTAAGGATTAGTAGTACAGTCTTTGATTGATCCCAAGTGTAAATTTTCCCATCTTGATAAAGATTATTAAAACAATTTTGAGTGATATTATTGAGCCACGCTTATAATAAACCAAAGATTGCTACTTGAAATCAAACGTGTACTTTCAGGAGAGGAAAATATATAACACAACTGAGAAAGATCTTCCACGTCTAGAATTGGCGGAGTAATCCTTCAATTACATCCGATATTTGATCCTGAAAAGCAGTCTTCATGAGATTGTTGGATCAGTTGATTGAACATGTCAACTCTACAATGAGGAAGATGAAGCGGAACATACCATATTGACTGCATCTTGTATATAAGGGAACGAGTGGATAACCTGTTAGGGTTTTTATAAATGAATCAAGGAGCTGATTTCCGAACAGATAGTAGAAATTTTCAAAAGTCTAAATCTCACATTGAAAAGAACTAGAAACTGCTTGAAATTCCAAAATCTATTGATAATGCTGATATTATTGATGATAGTATCAATACATTAGGCAGTCATTGATTCAAGATACATGTCGATTACCTTCACTTGATACTTTTTTCATACACTACTATCATATTCATTCACATAGATACACACAAGATCCATATATTATATTTTTCATACGTCAATTTACTCATTTATATGTTAATTCCATTGATATTATGTATCATGACTCTATCAATCGATCATATCTAAAAATATTGTAAGCTACAATGGTATGAATTGACAATGTGTTATATGAAGGGAATTCGGATCTTTGAGGGGTTCAGATACTGATTTCATAGAATGTTGGATGCTACAAAAGAAAAAAATTCAATGACATTAGTGTATTCGATTACGATATGCATTGAATAACGCTCTTAAGACCAAAATCATGTATAATTTGGCAGACGAAGGCCGTAGTTTTTGAGATTTCTTGGAATTCACATATTTTTTTCATTGGTGCTACTTTTTGTGTCACTCATATTTCTCCCAATAATCTATTTAAAGGATACATCTGTCGCAAGCTATTCCAAATACTTGCTACCGAAGTAACTTGATATAAATTCATTCATTATGTTTGGAGAAAACTGATCCTGATTCTTATCATAATTTATACCATTAGGATTTCGGCCCTCAAAACTGCACGTTTTCAATTCATTTGGGTACTACACTTTTTACACTCCTTATGATGGGGTCGAGACCATAGAGAGGAGAAAAAATGGGAAAAAATTTGACCTAATTTCCTCATCTTGATTATCATCATGATTTTTCTGTTAGAAACTCATCGAATTATGTTTGAGTCCTCCTAGTTGACATTGCCAGATACTCTTTTTATATTTCAATCTATCGTTCTAGGAATTAATTCTTGTTATAAGAAGCACTGTCTGCATAGTGATTGAAATGGTATATTTTGCCACGTCATATGCTTTCTACGCATTCTCATAGCTCATCGAACCATGCAAGAATTTCAATAAAATTCCTCTTGATAAAATACATACCAAGAAGCCCCTTACTCCCTGATGAGAGATTTTTCAACTTTTCTGTCATGTAATATAAGAGATGAAGAAAGAAATACTTATAAAATTAGTAATTTGAACAAATCCAACGGAGAAACATCTTCCAAATTTTGAAACTGAATTATTTAAACATATTTAATAATGCCTGGAACTTAATTCTTGTTATTGAGGATATCCCAGAATTCTGTTTATAAGATAAGAGCTCTGAGCTTCACTTTGAGGAAAAGGTAAATCATCATTATTTATTTCTCAGGCTACTGAAAGCACAAAAGATGACAAAACATGGATAAGATAGATTTACAAAGCATAAAACTATGTACGTAAATGTAAGCAGGAGGATATATCCACGATCGAAGGTTTGAACATGGGAATAAATTCAATAAACTGAAGATGCTTCTTCTAAATATCAAACTTTGATACTCTGATGCAATTCGTCAGGTCACAAGTTTTGCTTAGTAAGGCTACAGGTAAATTCAAAATCTAGAATAAGAGAGAAGTTATGATATAAAAAGTTATTTTAGATTTATTTTTGATTATCATACTCCTCTCGTATATTTGCATTGTACAGTTGAACACTTCAAATGCCACGTTCACTGTCATTCCAATATTTGTACAATAATTATTATGTCTGGAAATTATAGTCATCGAAGAGAGCAACTGGATTATGTTACACAATTGCACATCAACAGAGCATTTACACAAATGTTACGCCATGTGGCAGAAAGTCAGTGGCGCAGCGTGACGGGGGCAAGGGAGCGGTCCGCCCCGGGCGGCACACTTAGGGGGCGGCAAAATTTTACAATGAATCATAATAATATTCTGTGAATATTTCAATCATTTCATATTTTCAGAATAGATTCTAGAATCAACAAGCATTTTCAAGGAACGAAAACAGGTCATAAATTATTCTTCAATAAAAATATAAATATAAACAGTATCGTTATATTTCTAATTGACAGTCGATTTGCGTTTTTTATTCAATTCGCTGATAACTTGATCTTGTCGATCGACAAGGTATAATAATAAATGTTCTATACCTATTATATCAAGTGGCATACGTGTAAGTGTTTTTGTAACGAATGAGATTATTATGTTATACTACATATACAGGGTGTGCCACAAAACGCGGAAAATAGGAGTTTAACATGAGATTTTCAAATGTGCGGATATTGGCTCTCCTGTATATTTTAGAGCAAAAATTCGAGAATGGAAAGTTGTTTAAAATCAATTTTTATTTATAAAAAGTCTTCATTCAATGCAATTGAATATCTGTAGCACTAGAATTTTAGGAAACAGAATATGACATTTTTGTCAAAAATCAGATTGCTATGAGAATAAAAAAACGAATGAAACAAGTTTTCATTCTGACATTTCATTCTGTGTTATTATTGCTGATTTTATTTGAATCTATAGATATTCTAACGCATTGTACGAAGATTTTTTATAAGTAGAAATTGATTTTGAACAAGTCATTATTATTGATGATAATCGTTGTAATAACACTGAATTGAACTGTCAGAATGGGAGTTTGTTTCATTTGTTCTTTATTTCCATGGCTATCTAATTTTTCACGGAAATGTCATATCTTATTTCCTCAATATCTAATGCTACAGATATTCTCTTGCATCAAATTAAAGCTTTTCATGTGTCAAAATTTATTCTGAACAAATTTTTATTCCTGTACTTTTGCTCTAAAATATACAGGAGAGCCAATATCCACACATTTTAAAAATCGCATGTCAAACTCCTATGTTCCGCATTTCGTTGCACACCCTTATATAACTTTCCATTTGTAACTTTAACAGTACTCAATAATGTGACTGTCCTTGCCAAAAAATTTCATAGAATTACTATATATTTAGGTCTTAGATAGGAATACCTAAATAAGAGGGCGACAAACTTTTCTTTCGCCCCAGGCGGCTGATACCCACACTATGCCACTGCAGAAAGTATACCCTCTCTACACATCTCAAGAATGCACATACATTGTATTCTTCGCACGGTTACGCTGACACTGCAGCTCTTTGTACTGCCAAACTATGGCCAGCTAGCTCCGCTGTCATTTATTTATTGTAGGAACCCTTATATTTTTCAGGATATAAGCTATCAGTCTGTCAAGTCTTATTGAAATCCATCGAGTAGGTACTTTTCGCGTGATGTGTGCACAAGATGGAAATTCTCCACGAACTTATCATGTACAGATGATCAATTAGAAGTGAGCCGGAACAGCTAAATGAAGGCATCAAAAGTTTTTTTTAACTTTCAGGGACACTCATATCCAAGTTAATGATTGCAAACCGATGTTCTCGCTGAAATTAACCTTATGTTATATGAAAATATTCTACTATAATAGCAAAGCCATAGAATCCCACTTCTTTGGAAGTTATTGTGGAATCAAAACAATAATAACTCTGAATAGAAGAAACCACTTGAGCTAAAGCAAGCAAATATTATACCTACTTAAGTTCCCCTCACATATAACTGAGATCAATGACGTATTATTAAAGTAGACCCAGCGCGTCCTATGGCAGTTCACAGTTTGTTGTGATGTTAGCACTTACTAGGTGAGGGGTTCTGAGAAGCGAAGGAAGTAAACATGCTTGTTATGCGGTTTGCCTGCTTTTATTTATGTTTGAGAAGTGCGCGCCTTTATTCTGTACTGTATGTATATATTTGTTAAAATAGAAGTAATAATATATTAATTGATTCAAAATAAAAAAAAACGACATTTTTCCCACATCTCACAATCGATATTTTTTCAAATGAAAAACGCAACCTGCGATACAACGATGTTTACCCTCCTCACTCCACTGTTTACTCCTGCATCAAAACAAATGCCGCATGCTGGGTCTACTGTTAATACGTCATTGACTGAGATCGATTCTAAGTACTGGCATGTAGGTACTCGTATATAGCCCTAGAGAGATTCTTCCAGTTTGCTTTGATTTCCCCTCTCTTAGGTATACTGTATGGTTACACGACATCTATTGGACAGGACAAATAACACATCTGTCCTCAAGAGACAGGGAGATAGACGCACTAACATCATATATCAATCTGTAGAACTATAGCATGAATTTACGCTCACGACTAGAAACTCTATATATTTGATTCTAGGATTCGAACAGAATGTTTGTAAACTCATCATACGGAAGTTAATTTTGAGTTTTAATCCTGATGAGTAATAATTTCATTATTGTTCTAAGGGAGCATACCCTCAAAAAACTCTTCGGCAGATCTTTGAGTCACAATGCTTATAATTAGTTTGAACGATCACAAACATACATGCCTAGTAAGATTGGAAGCGTGGACAAAAAAAAATTTGCAAAGAGTCATTCAAGCACTATTTTAACTTACTGGATTATCAGTGGCAGCATCACTCATGTTTTTAATTGTGATTATCTAATAACGTAACTATTCATGTCGCTAATTTGGATTATATTCTGGTGTTAAATATAGGAATGTATTGTTAGCTGAAGTTTTCGTTGATGATAATATTTCGGGCAAGTTGCCTCCTCGTTTCATTCCGAATGGACGGCGTAGCAATCCGTCCGGCAGAATTTTATCATCAATCAACGTCAGTTACAGAGGTCTACAGTCCATACTACAGTCAATTCACGTCTACGGCTCAGCATAAGACACGATTTGAGCCTTCTGATTGGTCCAAATGCAAACGAAGGTAACATTCGCATAAAAATGCTACTCGATTATCTGTCAGTTACGTGTATGATTGTTCAATTGTTGCTTTATATTTTTAATCATAGATCAATCCGACTCTAAATGAAAGAAAATTAATCTTTTGTGCTTATCAAAATTAAAATAAGGATATGAAATATTATAAAAAATGAACCAATAAATAGCTATTCTCTCCCCAGTCACCGTTTCGTATTGATGAACTGGACTTTCGAATTCAAGTGTGGGTGGTTCAACTGTCCGTTCAACTGTTTCGTGAAGTATCTGTTCGTTTTTTAGTCACAACCTAATAAATTGAGTCCGTGGACTTCAATCTGATTTATTGTATAGTTTGATACATACAACTTGAGTTTCGAAAACTGTACGGTATCATTGTGCTTTCTGATAGCACATCTCTCCTTCTCAATTGTATATTTGATTATTTTAGATTTCTTGTCATCCATCTGCACATTTATTGAATTTTACATTTCAATAAATGAAGTGAGCTCCACTTTTTTCCAGAGATCATGACCATATCCATTATTCTCTGTATAAAAAGTTCAGATATTGAGCAAAAAAATACAAAGAAAATAGAAGATGCGTAGTCATGCTCTGAGTCGTAGATTCTCCGTGAAAATGTGGGACTAAAATCAAGTGTTTCGTATCAATATGAATTTGAATATGGTTGCAGAATACTTTCGATGCTGTCGTAGCTCTCGCATTTGTTTGGCAGTGGATTCTGTGGGTCTTCAAAACTCCTTCTAATGCGAGCTTTTTTCGATCTACATTTCCTATAATTTCGCGCATATTCACGACATTTTGAATTTTTCTTGCAATTTTCAGTTTAATACTGATTTTTATATATATATATATACGGAAAATATTTTCATTGTTTCACTTTGAGTCCCAGTAGTGACGCTTGCTTTCACCACACAAATTTATAACTCTTCACAACGCTAATTCACAAGGTTCACGCGCAAGTGGCTACATCAGCCCGATAACGTCACAGGCAGAACAAATAGTACACAACAAATGGGTACAGATATGTTCTATCTATTGTGACCTCAACAGTTGTTATCGCATCACTAGTCTTGTAGTTATGAGCGACTAGAATCTAATGGTATTCTCTAACACAAGAAAGTTTAACCAGCTATCACGAGCGGAAAGACCTCTTCACGTCAATATCATTTTATACAACAAATATATAATTTTGCGTAATATGACATTGAACCATACTTGCGGTTCAAAAGTCACAACATTTGCTGACACACGTATTGAACACAAATTTTCTCTATTCACTATTATATTTGAGCTTTTATTTAGCTCACAACAAGACAGCAAAATACTTCAAGAATTCATTGTTCTTTGCACTAGGCATTCAAATAGCTCATGAAATGGATCGGTGATAGGTATTGTCATCAGTGTTATCAACATGATTTTACATTCTAAATATGTTTATGTGATAGTAGAACAGTGATGCCTCAACGCTTAATTGAAGTAATTACTAAGTTTGGTGGTAGCCAGATACAGTAGCCACAAATTTAGGAGAAGCTCATTGCAAAATTCTTGCATCCATATGAGCTCCGTCTCAATGCAGTTGGCTCAGCAAAGGGGAATAAGTTCATCGAAGGAATCCAGCCAGCTATTGGGAAATTTATTGGAATATACAATTTCTCCTATTTATCTACAAATACAGACTTTTCCCACATTTTATAACATTATTGGCAAAATGTAGAGCATCAGAAAAAATTGAATGAAAACTCACCTCCGCGTTTAATTGCGATTTTTTGACTATCTATCATCTTGTCAGATAGACGCTACATGATGTAACAAATTACACTTTGTAAGCGACATCATAGATACTGATAGATACAATAACGTCCTCTAAAAGTATCCAATGTCACAAATTATAGTTACATTAGAAGAATATCGGAAATATTCTTCGCGGAGATTATGTTGCATTGGAGACTGGCTGTTGCAAAACAGAATTTCACTGTCGGAAAGAGTATCCAGTTGATCAGATCTTGTATCGAATAGAGTCTTGTAGCATATGAAAAAGAAGCTTTGTTCGAAATCTCCATGAAAATCTTCAAAGCCACTCTCCTGTTTCTAGAAATATTGAAGCAATTATTTTACTGCAGTTGATCTCCAAGCATCAGTTGATAGTAGGTGAAACGTATCAAACTTTCGGATAGTCCAAACAAGACGGTGACACATACGTAGTTTACCATTCAATTTTGTTGTTTTCCTGTATTTTGGCAATATTAGGTAATGCTCAAAATTTCCTTGATGCTTGGTAGCATGAATCACTAGCTAGCTGTGCCACTGAACATTCTAATAGGTGCTATAATATGTTTTTGGCTCAACTCGATGAACATAACTAGATGGATATTCACGTAACTTCATCATAGCTTTCTATAGGTCACTGTTTGAGTCCATCGTGTAAGCAGGCATGAAAACTAGCACGGTCCACGGAGTTCAGCATGTATGTAACTTCCCACCGAAATCAGCGGTGGTGTGAATTTTCATGACATGGAATCTTGTTGGGAATTCGATCAATGTTTTGATTATATTTCTTTCCCATTCTACAGTTCCGGATGTACCTCAGTCATCTTCAGAAGTGCTACAATTCAATGAGTCTTTTTTGTCAAGTACGAGAGATTTCTCACTAGCAGAACTAGTAGTTCGGTAGTGACAAACATTACAAAATTGTCATTTACATACATGTAAATATAGCTATCGAAATAATGTTTTTAACAGAAAACGACGTTTCAGGAGCAAATATTAAGGATTGTAATGTACAACAACAACACATTGGCTCGCTTGCCGTGACTTGAAAATTTCAGGGAGAGAAAAATTAATTAATTTACAGGTTAGTAATGAGAGTTTAGTTATGATGTACAAAATAATTATGAACTTAAAATTTATTTCAGAATGGAATATGAGTCAAGTATACTTGTTAAATAAGAAAAGTTCAATTAATTATGATAATTAAATATGTTAATAGAAGTTATATACGTCTTTTCAATCAACGTCAAATAATTATGAGAAGAATTGACAATTTATTTCATATTAATTCAAAAAATTATTGTAATAATCATAACGATCTGCATGAATTACGATGTTTAGAATACACATATGTATATTCATTAATTTTTCGTTATATTAAATTCATTCTTCTTGTAGCATATATCCATTTATTATACCTAACTTCATCAATGTGAGGTTTTATAAATGGTATGAAAAAACACATTTATCTCTGAGTATCGATTGTCGGAGGTACAGTTTGCAAAACTAGAATGTTTTGTTAGCGTTATAAATATTGAACAAAAATTTGTTGGATATATTCATTAATTTTAAATAATTCAGTTAGATGATTTAGATGACACTGTTGTAAATAGTTTACTATTTGTCCCTACCACAAGTGCTGCCTCTCGTGACAAATTAGCTACACCATTCTCAGGAAAAAGGCTCATTATTTCATTACTGTCTATGTGTGGTTGTCGAAAATACTTACGAAAAAATTATTTTGTGTAAAGCTAAAAGTGTATATTTATGTGAGGTTCTAACGTGATAGAATAGCGGATTTTTCTCTCCATCTGTCAAATACTACAACTAACATCCGTGGAAGTCGCCGACTGAATGCGGATTAGAAATCGTGCGTGCACGCATTGTCGAAAAATTACAAATTGGCGCAGTTAGAAATAAGTTAGGTGTGGTGTTGAACAATTGAAATTAAAATGAGATTCAAACATGTGTCAAAAATATGAACAAAAATCTGGAAAAGCAACATGGCTCTTGAAGATTATTGTCGTTCATGGTGCTGAGCGTAATAGTATCTGCTTTTTCATGATTATTTTGTTCGTCTTGTTCTATATACTACATTTTTGATATGAATTTTCTGTTTAAGTTGACTTCTTTATGGATAATGCTTGTTTCATCAGAATTGAGTGTATGTCCTGAATCTATGCAATGAGAGACTAGAGCACATTTTGGCGTGTTTTCACTTAATTTCTTACTATTTCGTTTATGTTTATCAAACCTTGTTCTTGAATTTCTTTTAGCTTGTCCTGTGTATTGTGCCGTACAATCATTGTATGATACTTTGTGATTTAAATCAGATCTTCAGTTTTCATCTGTTTTATCTATTTTGGAGATTGAAATACTTACTGTTTGAGATAAATTTCAACTCCCTTTTTATTCCTTAATACCTGGTTAATCATGTAACTAACGCTATCTATATACGGAATTGTGAATTATCTATCAGTCGAAGAATTTTTCTTATTCATGTCATTATCATTTAAATCAGAAGGACGATTCATGGTTTATCTCTTGATTAGTTACTGTGCTGCTGAGTTCGTTATGATACTTATTAGAAGTCAGATCTAGCAGCATTGCGAAGTTGACTTTTTGGATGATTTGACTGAACATTTAGATATCAGGTACTTGCTGAAACCATTTGGTTGTGATGTTGCCGCATTTTTCGTCAATCAGTAACATGTCAAGGGAAGGTGGGATATTTTCAACCTCTGTATCTCTTGTGAATTGTATGTGGGCATTAAAGCTATTGAAAATAATAACAATCTCATTTATTTCATATCTTGGCACAGCTGTAATTGAATCATCCACGTACTTTCTCATGAACGGAGCCCTGAATGACAACTTTACAATAACTTCTCTCAAAATTAAATCCATAACCAAATTTGCCACTACTGGAGAAATCGGATTTTCCGTTGCTGCACTAAACACCTGTCCATAAAGCTCACCATCAAGTTTTTAGATTCTGGACATATTCTCAATTTTGATGGAACTAGTATTATCCATAATGAAGTCAACTTTAACAAAAGACTTACATTAGAAATGTTGAATATCTACAAACTATAAATAAAAAGGCAGATACCTACTATTGCGCTTAGCACCATGTACAATAATATTCTTTCAGATCCATGTTACTTCTTCTGATTCATGTTTACATTTTTGATACCTTGCACGCTTGAATCTAGTTTCAATTCTGATTGTTCGATACCACAACTAACTCATTTCTACCCGTGCCAATTGGTAATTTCTTGACAATGCGTGCACGCACAAATTTCAAGTCGCACTCAGTCAGTATCTTCCACAAATATCAATTGTGGCATTTGGCAAATGGAAAAACAAAAATCCTGTATTTTATTCTGTTTAAATCACACATAAATGTGCACTTTTAGTTTCACACAGAATAATTCTTTTGTAAGTATTTCCGACAACCGTAATACACATCATCAGTAATAGAATAATCAAATTGCAGCACTTCTGAAGACGGCTGAGTAACAGCCGGAACTGCAAAGTAGGAAAGGAATAACATAATAGATAATAAATAACCCCCTGGTCGAGAATCATTCATTTGTCTGAATCCATATGACAATTGCACAAATTCCAACTTGATTTTTTCTGATCCATGGTCCATAAATACTGCATCTCCTTAAATTTTGTTAAACAGGCTCAGGTACACCTTGTGAATGTTCTGTCTTGTATCAAGAAAATAAATTTGTATCACTTTAGAGGTTGAAAGGATAAGTGATAGCCATTTAAAAGGTAAAAGTCAAATAGTAAGGCTCAAGTGGTGAGAATTGGAATTGTAAGTCGATCTCTACCAATCTCCAAGTTGAAAAGTAAATTTGAGATTGGATGACACCCTCCAGGTTAAGACTATTGATATAAAGACTTTTTCTTGTATTAAGATTTTTCTGAGCAAATATAGTTCGATTAAGATGAAAATGCATCTTTTCACAGCAAAGCTTTGACGTTAGTCGTCTTATTTGTTACAAAGCTGCAAGTCTTAAGTCATCATTTCAGTGACAAAACTTAACTATTCACGATCATATTGACCTTTGCACTTCAAGTTCTCAGCGATACCATTCAAGATGCTACAGATGCTGGATATGTAGGTACCATTTAAATTGCTCTGCTTATCAGTGTGCTTTTCAAGTGTGCGCAAAAATATATCAATTTTCTACTCATTCTGATATTGACTTGAAAATATTGTATACATATTGATTGCAACTGATGAAATTTTGAAACAGGATTTGTCCTCCACTCGGATCTCGATTTTTATCTTACCGAAGGGAACAGAAAAATATATAGCATCGAAGTAATGATGCTCTGGTAAGACGTCGAGTGAATAAGAATTTATAGTGCATAGTGACCTCGTCAGCCGATTTTAAATCTGTTCTGATATCTACCCACGCTTGGCGGTTCGATCAAAGCTCTAATGAAGTAGTGGATTATGACCTTGCAATACACTTCACACGTTGAGCTATGCAGACAACGCAGGATAAGATGACAAGAACAGAAGCATACTCAACGCCTTCTGTGTTCAAGTGAACGGGATCAGCAGGATTACAAAGATAAGAGCAAAATTTAGTTCAAGGTGACTTTTGAAGGATCGTGCAAGCTTTCAACAAGAATATGCTTATAAAGAAAAGTCCAATATATTTTTGCAATACTGAATATTGAATTCAATAAATATCACGCAACCATCGCAAGAATATAGAAAAATCCACCGCTGTTTATGGAGTTAATAGAAATCATGATTTGTTAAAGCTGGCCTAATGCAAGTTATACTTGCAACCAAAGCATCGTAAAACACGTTTTGAATGATTTTTTCTTTTTGTACAGATCAAAATCGATTTGATATATATTTCTAACGTATTCACCCCGATGAAAAAACTAAGATTCAATTTAAATACTTTGATTAAGATTTCTTAGCTCGCTTATACTCGTAAGTGAGTCTTTTAGCAATATTATGTGAATAGGACTCTATCACAGTCTGGTAAAATGGATCTCAGTCCGAATATTGATTGATGTAGTACAAAACTATGGAATCCAATATTTATAAATGATGTACAAATACTCTTGATCCCAAAGTCTATTAAATAAGAAGAATATGGCTCATAGAATAATTTCCACTTCAAAATGCTCGCATGTCACGATAGCTATATTTTTCAGTTGGGCGTATGCGTAGTTGGCCTATTCGTTTTATTATCAATGAAAAGTTGGAAGCTGGCCAATTTTGTCGTGTGATAGTGAATTGAAAATAAAGTTGAAATGAGATACCCTTAAGTTAATATGCCAAAAGATTCCTGTAAGGTTAACTTCTGGGAATTTGAATGTAATCGGAATAATTTGAAATTAATGGTAGGATTCTGAGTATTATCTTAAATTTCTATAACGTTACAGATCTATGAGCTTATTGGAATCCATAAGTGAAGATCTTATAGATACTATTAAAATGGTATTCTAAACAATTTTCTATAAGTTATGACGTCATGATACTTCCATTCACTGGAACTAGCAGTTCAATGTTGTCAATAAGTTAAGAAATAATTTTTACTTTTGGATTTTTTGTTCAAAAATACAGATTAATGTATTTTATTTATGGAGGGGCCACACTTGCGTCTAATGCCATTAATTAAAGCGTTATGTGACAATTGAAATATTGTTATTGACAATGTGTTTATTGTCAAACAACGCCTCAATTAATGGCATCAGGCGTAGATATGGCCCCAGCATTAAACTTCCAATGCACTCAAGTGAATAAATCATATACGACGTGAATAAAATCATCAAATATAACAATGCCTTCTAATTTTAATTCATATCTGTTCTCACTCAAGTTGTCATTATTTTTTATTTTGACATATTTAAATTGAGATTTTAAGAATTTTGCGAAAGGTTTGAAACATGAAGGTTTTCTAGTGATTATTGACATTACAAAAGTGTCATTGTGTGTTCTCGAAAGAACATTGTGTGTTCTCGAAAGAGAACCAGAAATATTACCAGGGCGCAATAAGTGTACATGGGTTATGAAGAATATGATTACGTATTCAAGAGTAATACTATAAATTCAACATTAGTGCCCAGTTGCACCGCTATCACTTATCTTTAAGTACGGAATAATTACCATGGGAACAATTGTCTATACAATGGTAACCATAGATATTATTCTTCCCTTAAAGTTAAGTGACGGCGGTGCAACTGGCCATAGATGATAATTATTTGAATAATAAATGAGAAGAATACATTGAATTCAATTGGGTCCAAATTTAGATGTAGGTGAATGGAAAAACCACTCGCGAGAAGATTTTGAGTGGCAAGAACCTGAAATTATATTCTTGAGCATAAATATTTATTATTGATGTATTTTGAAATGGCCATTTTCGAATTGATGCGAAGTTCATATTAAATTATGGGTAATTGTATTATCCTAGCATAACAATTGTTAAAAATGTTTATTTGGAGCTGCGAATGAGCTTACTGCATACTAAGATTTTTCTTATGAATCTCACATAATTTTTAAATGAATTCTCAATACAATTATTGGAAATAAATGCTAATTTTTCGAAATCCTTCACTAAATTATGATTTATTTTGACATTTCAAATGTCTTATGGTTAGAGTTGATCTAATCTTAACGTTATAGACATCTATTACATATTTGAAGAAATCTATAAGCTACAGATTCTTTCAGAATATCATTTTACCTAACGAATATGTAAGTTGTTATAGATTTTCTAATAGACGCTATAGAAACGCTTAGAATCCCACCATAGATTTGCATAAAGGTCATAGTCATTATTCGAAAATACTAATTTGTGTATTAAGAGCACAAAGTTGTTTTATAGCTCGATCACGAATGTTGAAATGTGAGTCAAAGAGGAACTCTGCAGTTGTGGAGAGCGACATATATACTTTAGGCCCATAATACGCACAGTATTTTACTAAACGACTTCCTGTATCTATTTTGAACATAATCTATACTCTTTTATCCTTCTTTAGTCAAATCCGTCATTATATGAGATTATTTTCTGAATTGAGCGATAAAGTCTACTCTCCCAGAAAAGGTATATTCACGAAATTTACGTTGACTAACTTTGTGTGTATAAATGAAGTAACGTGATTGTAACGTGCATTTCAAATGATATATTGTAGTTTCAGCAGGTTTAAATGGTTAGATATGCAACAAGATTGTGACCACATTAAGAAATGAGGCCAAATATCACGAGACAAGGCTTGTCAAGATGCAAAAACTATATTGCAAGCTGCATATAATATTCTTCCTATGACCTCAACACTCATATTTTGATGATTATTGAGCACAAAGCGAGAGAGTTCAGAGTGAAATTGGCCATTTGGACCTAACAAATAGAAAAAAAAATGGATTGGTGACAAGTGCTTCAAACTCATTCATACAGAAATATTCAATTTCAAACTTGGATGTTACGCATTCAAATAGTAGAAGATGAGGATGCGTACGTATCATTTGAATTGAATAATTACATGGAACAAAAATTCATTTCTTGTCAAATGTCGAAACTATACCGTTGATATCCTTTGAGATATTATAACTGATCAAGCAACATAGAATGTACCTAATTTGTCGCACGTTGCTATGGACGACGTGCGCTAATATTAGCTCTTCGGAAATCGTCAATTTTGCGTTCCTAGATAAATACGAAATCAACTCTTCACAGCATTTCTGGAAAAAATTAATTTTGTCGTCCTCCATCTTTGATATTCTTCACAAATAGAATGTATCAATCTCCCTGAACAGCATCAATTCCTAATAGCAAGGAATTGCAAAGTCAACATATCCTAAAAGATAGTAATGTCTATTTTGAAATATTACATCTCATAATAGTGATAAATACAGTTCTGTGATAATCACATTTCGGGAATAATTAGAAGCTTCACAAATTTTCAACGTTTATATCAACAGTCAATTTGCATCACCATTCACTTCTAGAATAAAATAGGATTTCTCGGTTATTGTGAAGCAAAGCAGAGAAATCTCATTTAGATGTTATTCTCAATGAAAATCCAGGATTCTTAATGATAATAACATGAAAATAAGACTTCTCTTCAGAAATGTTTGGCCCTACAACTACTGAGAAATCCGTTGACTCTTATTTTATCTTTTTTTTACTTCTGTCCAACATTTATTTGGGTAGTTCTGTTGCTCGCTACTGATTCATCATCTGACTAGAATACTGGCATATCAAAATTTTGTGTAACAATTCAAGAGGATGATTCCTCCAGAATTTTGGACAAGCAATTCTAAGTTCCAATAGAAAGAATTGGATAAAATGTTGTAGGTAGTATATATACTGAATAATAATACAAACTTTTAGGATCGATCTAATCTAATTCTATTCTTTTCTTGTTCCAGGTGAGTTTCTGCTCATGTTTTCCATATCGACACACCTTCTTCAAAATTTGTGAACTCCACAAATGAATTAATCATGATATTGGATGGATCAAAGTCGGTAATTATAAATATGAATAGTGATTGTGAAAAGTACGGCATAAAAGATAGAGTAACTTGTTCTAAATGGTCTCATTGATACAGATTTGAAAATTATAGTATATACATAAGTCACAATATATTATCATTAATTGACTGCACAGCGTCAACTCGTTTGTTTAATTCTACACATCTATACTGTGAAGTAGACAATTTATTTGAATAAGAGACTCACTCTATGAACTCATCAATATCACACATGAAAATAATTCTCTTATTGTACTCATATTTAGGAGATCTCATTCCAGAATTATTACAATCATCATTCATTTACTATTGCAATACCATAACTACAACTATACAAAAGAAAATCTTTAGGTTGATATATTACCTACTAACGTTACTATGGACTCATTTATGTTATTTTTCGTCGTTCTTTTAGTTGTTATAAGAACAATATTTGTATAATAGTGGCTGTTGACTAACTATGCAATTCTACGTCACATTCTAACTCAACCAAACTCATAGCTATAAAATATTGAAACAGTCTGGATCACAAATGGAAATTCATAATAAATAGATGACAAGCGATTTTAAATTTTTTCGTGATGATCGCCTGAAGAAAGTTTTGTGGACTATAGTTATTTTTTGGTCTCACCTGAATTGCAGTCTCACCTAGCGCTTCGACAGATTCCACCAAAAAAGATTATCTTTATTCATACACAAATTACTATTGTTGATTTGTCTTATGGTTACTTGCAATGAGTAAGTATGCACCAGGGTATGCACATTTGCTATTTTATCATGCCCATCAGAAAATGGCAAAAATATTCAGGTACAAGCATTTATTAATATATGATTTTTCATAAATTGTTGTATTTTCAATTCATTCCTTCAGAAGAAATTGTTCTCAGACTGACAAAAAAATAAAAAAAATCAGAATTGATATTATACGAAAATTATTAAACACTTATCTGAAATGTATGATAAGAATTTAAAAAAATAGTCGTTAGTTCTGATATGAAATAAGTATAATTCGATTTTGTGCTATGATCATCTGTTATTCATCATAATATTAGAAATATGGAGTGAAAATAAGAATAATAAGTGACAGACGCCTTTTTGGCTACTTTTCTCCTGGTA
This sequence comes from Dromius quadrimaculatus, assembly GCA_963989225.1. Lineage (NCBI taxonomy): Eukaryota > Metazoa > Arthropoda > Insecta > Coleoptera > Carabidae > Dromius > Dromius quadrimaculatus. The sequence goes on from OZ022330.1 coordinate 42,389,942, forward strand.
TGTCTAAGAAACTTTGGGATTGCGAAACAAGTGCCTCTAATATACTCAGTAATGGCGAGTAGCATATTGAAATGGTTGGATATGAACATATTAGAATAGCATCTTTCGTTGATAAAATTACAATCGGAATGCATCTGCTACATACAAGTAAACTGACAGTGGACAAGCCTAACATGTGTAATCTCTTTCAAATTATATACCCAGGATACAGAATTTCCAGTTCAGATTTTATTTATCCTATCTAATTCAAAACTTCATCTCACAATGCTCCCTCATTTCATCCTTGTGCCTTTACATTCCCCATCTTCCTATCCTTTACCTAGAATGTTTTGAAGTCATTTCGCTAGCACTTTCAGGTTTCACTGGAATAGGGAAGGAAGGAAAGCTGATCACGGCTTGAATCTCATGGTGCAAGAGAGAGATGAAGAGGAGAAAAAAGTTGACATGACGTAAATGGTGGAAGCTTCATGTATGAGATATATGAGAGCAAGTTGACTTTTTAGTCAAGTCTAAGAAAAATATATTTCTGTTAGTATCCTAGAACTTTTCAGAGGAAGGACAAAAAAGAATGGAGCTTGTTGTATAAACTGCTTCAATGTGTGAGAAATGGTTCAAATAAATAACATTCTATAATTATTTGTTACAAAGAAAAAAATTAAGTATGAAGCTCCTCATGTAGGTGGAATTGAAGATAAAATATTGCGTAAGCAAAGGCTTATCTACAATGTGGAGCTATTTTTTCTCAATCCTATCAAATTGCCAGTACAAATATTCAATTCTTTTTCTTGAATGTGGCGGTTTATATGTTCCAAAAGTCATATCAGATACCGATTTTTGTTTTACAGTGGTGTGTAACAAGGGCCGTTTCTGTTCTAGATGATGCTCTATATCAAAGGAGAAAATGCGACTATATTAATCCAATTTTCTAATTTTTATTGAGATACACAATTGCGAGGAGAAGTTGATTCAAAATGTGAGCCAAACATAACAAACAGGCTGGAAATTTGAAATATGAACTAGATATTTTGATTCAAGTCACAGGGAATATATATTAGACAATGGAAAATTTGTCATTCTGTGAACTATTTTATTATTGTGTTTGCTCCTCACAATATATTCCAACAGTTAATTTAGCCATCTTATACGCTCACATCCTCTCAATAATAATTTTTGATCTACAAAATCTCTTATTTTCTTTGTAACATGGCAAGTTAAATCTAAGTTTTACAGCACTCTCCTAGCAACAAGGTCTGAAAAAACTCAATAGGCTACGTGCATGAAGTCTACTAGCGCCTCTAGCGGGCAATGGAGAACGATTGAACTCCATTTTATCATTGTTTCATACCTATAATTTTTTAAATGTACCAATATTATTTAATTCAGCTGTGTGCGTACAATATAACATGCATAGCATAATAGGTACGTTGAAATTATTCATTTTGAGTATTTTTTTCTTCAATTATAATGCACCTATTATAGAGAAAACGTCTTAATTCGTCCAAATTGACAGGATAACCTCAAATTATGACGTCGATGATCTTGCAGATCGGGTTTGTATTTATCAAACACTGTATCCCTTTTACCGAGGAAGCATTGAAGACAAGCGTGAAATTAGTTTTGCCATATTAAACATGTTGAAGAATATGTTGCTGACAATATTAACAACAAAGTTATTGCGAAGTGCACCTGACAAACTTCTATCACTGAAACATCTTACAAATTAGAGATAGAGGTAAATTCATGAATCCCAAATCGATGATGAATATTTCTAATTTCACAATTGAATTACAAACATATTTGTTATATAGATTAATAATGAAAGACAGACAATACTCTATTTACCGCTTTGATTCACTTCACTCGTTTTTTTATGTTATAACTGGGTACATGAAATCTATGAAACTGCATTTCACTTGAATCATCCTGAACACAATAGCCTGAAACAGAACAAACGTTTTCCCATGTTTTATATGCAATTATTTTCACTTTTATATTACAATGCTCAATGACAGCTCATTGGCGTATTCTGAGAAATGGAGTTCAATGGTTACAATGGTGCTCACAATGAGCGCTCGCATCGATATTTGTTCAAACTCCGCCCCCTTGCACATAGCCTATAGGAAAAATATTCTTCTGTCTCAAAATATTTTAAACAGTGTTTCATGTATCACTTGTTCCTATCATGATATTTCTCGTTTTTTCTTGTTCTTGCTACAAGAAATAGTGAAAATGGCTGGAATAGACAGAAAAAGATTTTTTGTTGCAAAAAGCAAGACTTCTTGAATTATTTTTGCATCAGAGGCCAAATATAGAGTTTGACGGTGATTGAACAAATTTTTCAAAGCAATAAGCAAAATCATTCGCCTCTCTAATTCGAAAATAGAGCAATGATCCAATTTGTCCCAGAAAAAGTGGCTCGATCAGTCTCAAAAATAAGAGATTCCACAATAAATATTTCACATGGATGTCCTTCGACAATGTACTTGAATGTGAATCAGATATTGAGCTTGAACCCATGCCTAATAACATGAGCGAAGTAGTTGTAAATATATCACAACGAAATTTCAAATAGGTGATTTATGTGGTAGCCAAAATTGCATACACTACAACGTCCCATACTGACCTATGAGCTCAATGAGAAACTATCTTTGAAAAAAGTGGAAGAAAAATAAGACATTATACGCTACTTATATGCTTTCGCTCTCTTCTTGTCTGACTTCATCTACCTCTTTATCAGCTTTAGACAACAATATATCCTGTAATTATTTCGGGAATAAAAGTAGTATGAAATTATAACTTAATGAATATCAGCGACAAACTATAACCGATCTATAACGATTATACTCTCTGTACATCACTGAAGCTAACGCAGCTGGTTTTTTTGAGAAGAATTATAGTAAATATTCCAGATAATTCAGATGTGGGAAGCAAGTTTCCACACCTATTTAATTGAAATCAAAATCATTTCTTGAATACTATATGGATGTAGCACAAATAATACAATACATTTGTGAATTATTAACGAAAATTTGCAACACAAAAAGAATCCAAACTGACAGGCATTAATTGTAAACCTACATATATGGATAAATTAATGTGAATAACAATTGAATAATTCTGCGATAATATTGTTCATAATCCTGGATATATTTGTATCATGCTTTTGTTTTAATTATATTACGTATTGAATGAAACTTTTTTCACTCGACGTAGAATGGATAGAGTTATATTATAATTATTTATTTTCTCTTTAATTAAACCCGACATTATTCCTGCAAAATGAGATATTTTATTCATATGGAAATATTGGTATATTATAAATGCAGATATAAATCATAAATTAGTTATTTTTTTTTTCAACAGGCATCCTGAAAATTGATTAATGCACAGTCTATATATTTCCCATAATGCAGTGAATGATATATGATATAAAATTTTGAACAATATTATTATTTGATTATTAAAATAATGACCCTCTGAAAAAGGTTATCAGACATGGTTCATATATAATTTATCATTCTATTTTCACAAAAACTAATATTAATAGCAAAGGTATCAATCTCTCTGAGTCCACATTCATAAATTTATTATATGGATGTTGTTTCATATTTTGGAATATTCTCATGACTTGTTAATTTGAATGGAATTAGTCAGCAGATCTCGCTTGGGTTTGCTCAGAACATAAATTATTCTCAGCGCCCATTACCAAGAGCATCCGTATATTAAAATATTCGAAATGTTCCCAGAATATTTGAAAATATCTGAATAGTTATCCAACAATTGTTATCTGAGCCGATTTTAGAACTGAAGAACCATGAAAAAATCTGTCTTTGAACTGAGTGGCTTCTTATCGCAAACAATGTGTCAATTGAGCGTTCATGTTTTAGATTGAAATTTTCTATAATTTTATGTTGGTAACACTATCTAAGACACCTATCGCCGATCGTTCCAATATTTTTTTGTGAGGTCCATATATCAACTTATGTTTGGTACACCTTTGCCTTATAATTTTTCAAATATGGAAGTTGAGGGCCGTGAATAAATCTCATGACAGTCGGACAACAATATTCGGAATTGATCAAACCTCGTCTCAATATATTTGGTCCCGTGTTATGGTATAATATTTGACATACTTGTTGCATCCAATTATTTTCACACTGAATGGGCTCTACCACAAAACTCTTTGGTGATATATTCAACAATATCCATGAATTCGATAATTTTTTCGTCAATAATACATAAAATGGAGGGATAGCAAGTAAATGAACATCAATATTTTCTATTCACATATCAAGTATTGATGACAAAGTACTTGAGCATGATATTCAAAATCCATTAATTCCAGCATATATAGTAATTCGTGGTCGAATCGTGGAGCTTGACATCTCTCTCCAGTTAACAGTTTGATATCTCTGGGACACAAGTATCATAATCAGTCAAAATTCAATCATGTGATCAGTAACGTATGCTTCATACGTCATATCTATATTTGCTCGGTGAATAACTCCTCTTTGTAAGCTCAAATATATATTGTCCTGCAATTCAATATGAGAAGTAGGTTTTCACCAGCATTTTACAATCGTAAAATAGTTCATTCACAGCCATTTAACATGTATTGCTATGAAAACAAATTCACAAAGCTGACTGATCAGCTGGCTTAAGCATTCGTGATAATTTCTCAGACTCTCGCCGAGACTTGACTTTGGTCTCGTCTCGGTCTCAACTTTCAGCTCGAGACCCATTCCGTGGTCTCGTCTAGACTTTTTGGAGCGAGAGACGAGACCGAGACTGATCTCGAGTCTTGTGGCAACACTATCAATGACCGCTTGTCGGTCCAAAACAGTCATAATTTGAAAATATATTATCGGTCCAAAAAACATATTGTCCGATTGAAATATTGGTTCTTATTGTCAGTCCGACAAGAAAATGCTCGTACATATATAACTCAGTTTTTGACGTATCAAATTAGAAAAAGAAATATATCATTATGTCGCTAAGTTAGAACGTTACTCACTTTGATCTTTCATCTCAGGGGGCTCCAAGTAGAACTAAATTGGTATTCGATATTCCATCCGAATCTGAAATTAGGACTAGTGGTTCCCATTCAAGATTTTAAAGTGACTTCTTCCCCTGACTTTAGGAGGGGAAGAGAAATCTTTGGAATCTTTCTTTAACCATTCGGTGCATATTTCTCCAGATATACTTCAAATATGCCATATCTCACATTCTCCTCACAGACTTCAACTAAGCCAAGTTTAACATCGCCTCGTGTGCGCGGTACAAAGTTTTCTCTTCACGTCGTAAAATTATAATGGGACACCTGTATATACTTTCAGCTTTCTGCACTCGATCATATATACTTCAAGTATGTCAAATATTAAATTTTTTTGTGCGTGTAATATGCTTGAAAAGGGATACAAAGCTTCTTCTTCACGTATTGATATATAGATTAAAATGAGACACCCGTACACAATTTTCGCTTTCTGTCCATCTTCTCGATATAAATTTTGAGTATGTCAAATCTCACACTCTTCCGTGCATGCAATATGCTCAAAAAGAGGTTAAAAGTTTGCTCTTGATGTATTAATATATAGATATCACAGTTGAAGTTGAATTTGAATGATATTTGAGGTGATTATCACAGTATACTGACATTATATCACACATTTGATTCCAAAATAATATTAGTATATTGGTGCACAAGCCTTTCTTTTATTATTCATGATCAATGATTATACTGACTTGATATGCATTTCATATATGCCTATGAACGCAGCCGCATTCATACCACATACTTTTGATTCTTCTGAAGCATTGCCCCACTTAAATTATTGGAAATGTGTACAGTAATGTTCTAGACACTATTTGAATGGAAAATAAAAATCATAGGGATGAGCGGTCATTGATGAAGGATCTGTTATAAACCTGACACGTTTTTAGTGTCGGACTGAGAAAACGCCCCCGAAAATTTGTCGGACAAAACCACCAAAATAATTGAGCATGTCCTCAAAGTCTCAGACTAGCGGTAATCCGTTTTCATACCAACGTACTTGTGACAAGTGCGGCTTGTCGGACTCACCGCTGGCCCTCAATAATAATGTCGGACAGTATTATTTTTCATTTTGTAATCGAAAACTCTTTCGATTGTGTGAACATCAATATGACAGTAATACATTCTCAAGGCTTCATGAAATTGACATGTTCCATTAGCCCTCGCTGAAAAACGCCCCCAAATCAAGAATATCGTCAAATGTGAAAGCTGTCGGACTCATCACAATGAAGTCACTCACAAAGTATGTATGCCCTGTCTCACGGACTAAGGCTTGGAATACATTATATTATAATCTTTCAGATGAATTTTAATTGAGCCTCGTCCGAACCCAGTGGCAACAACTTAGTTTCTTGTTCTTATTCATAATTTTTGTAGTGTTGTCACAAGGCTCGAGACCAGCCTCGGTATCGTCGAGTCTTGCTTTAGAAATTCGAGACAAGTCCATAAAATTGGTCTCAAGCCAAAAGTTGAGACCAAGGGTCTAGACAAGACTTGAATTATTTTCATTTAAAATTTATTTTAAAATCATATCCAATAAATTTTTCTCGTAAGCAATCTCATACAGCTTTCTTCAAGTGGGTGTATACCGACAAACTGCAGCAATAATTGATTAAATATATATCCTCATTATTGTCACGATTTATTTTGGATTATATCAAACTGTCTTTTTGTTTATTCTTGCTTCCAATCATTTGACAGCTTCAGCATACAAACAGTTGGCTGATTTCATAGGCAAATTGCTATTACCTTGAATATATTCAGCTTGCCTAACACTTGCTTCTTTGTTGGTAGATAATATTTCAAATTTTTGTCAACTCGATGTAATACATTTTGAGCTAAATCTGTCTCACCAATTGATTTATTTGTTCTTGTGGAGCACGTGTTGCAGTTAGGGTTTGGGTACCGGGACGTCTCGTGTCTCGAAGTCTCAGGACTTTTTGTGAATTTAGTTGTCTTGGATTCTGAAACTTTCAGATCGAGACTTGAGACACTGTTATTAAAATTGAACTGTAATAGTTTCATTTTCAAAAAGCCACAATAAATTTCATCAGTATCCTGCACTGTTTCATTGAAAGCGCCATCCATTAACATGACGAATAATTACTTAATAATCTACTATTCTCACGTTAGTACACAATAAATGCGTTCGCCGCCATATTGTTGTTTTAAAGTCAAATGGAACGGCCAATCAATTATAATTGTAAAGACTCGATTTGATGTTTAAAAAATGTAGATTTTCACTAAAATTTCTTTTTTCATTGATAAATCTTGCCACAAATAAACTCGATTCTAATTTTATTGTGAGCAGTCTCAAAGTCCTGGGACATCACGAGACTATGATTTCAGGTTGTCTTGTGTCCCGGGACATTGAAATTATCCTAGTCGCAGTACCATTCCACTAACGATCCAACCCTAATAAACAATTTATATTGTTCATTTGCAGCTTCAGCACAACTTGTATGCATTTACTTTTTGCATATTCCTTCAAGAATTTGAAAAAGCTCGCTATTTTTGAACTTTGAGACAATTTTTTCTACCGCTCTTTCAGAATCCTGAACTTGATTACTCAATATTTGTCTTACATAACATTGGTATATTCCATTTTATATAATGAGATTGTGCAACAGGGCAAATCCCAAAACTAATACAATACTTCAGTTCACAAGAAAATATGACAATTATCGACAAAATAGGAATATGTTACATACAATTGAGTTGAAAAGAACTGCAAATCATTTTCCTGTATCTTGTATCTAATCCAATATCATTCGAAATAACATCAGATTAGGCTAAACTGGTTCCTAGGAAGAATATGAATACCATTTTTTATGAATTTTAGTAATTTGAATTAGATTACTCGTTATTTACAGTCAATAATGTAACCTCATTTGAAAATTTGGTTTTTCTTCATCCGCCTCTGAGCTTGGTAGCCTACACCTCCCAAACAATACGTAAACTGAGCATTCAGGCATCTGAGATCATAAATTCATATGAACGCTTTTGTAATCTGAATTAGATTCGTGAATTTATATTGAGAATCGTAGAAGAAATTTTGTGTGGTGTGAAGCATATGTATGTGCGAACTAGCATAATGAAATCCGGAATAGTATATTTTGCAACAAGTATTCTAATTCTAAACGAGTGAATAGTTTGTAGTGGAGAATACGCCATTCCAGACATGTTGTTGATTATAATTCCTTCAACAAGATTTTAGAAACTCACAAATATTCAAGAAAAAACTTCCAAAATTATGTAAGTAATAGTAGAACAATGTCTACAGTTCTTGGATAACTGGCTTTATTTCAACTGACACATATCAATTTGACGATGTTCAGATTTTGATTGGAGTCATCTCCAAGTCTATGATTGAATATTAAATTAAGCAAGAGTACATTGTCTTTATGTTGAACAAAACATGATTTAATAGTCTAACCAGTCATAAATATAACAACTTACAGATAAAATGCTCATCATTTGAATATATCTTAAATTTCGCAGTTTTTTGTATTCTCAAAGATTCTGATGAATTATGTTGGAAACCACATTTTTGGATGTGAGGGATTTTTGAACATGTTATATCAAAAGTATAACTTGGAGACAGCATGATTTGGTTTATTCTCTCCCGTGTTCTCTACATCTAATGTTGAAACTCCTGAATCTTATTTACTCGAGAAGTGAATTACTCTGCTATAATAATTCAGTACGGTCGGCATGGCTGGAGTTCACTGTAATTATATTGTCTTTATAAGTTTGTTTTCTATATATGATTCTGAATGTAAAGTTTTTGAGTGTCCTTGTGATGATAACATTCAACAAATGGATTCTACCGATAATATCAATAAGATAATTGTCTGTTAGATCTGTTTATCATCCATCTGAATAACTCTCTATTTATGCCTCCGCAGTCACGCTCAATATTTGCTTTCATACTTCATTGCAGGTACAATTACTCGGTAATATATACTTGCAGCCCTTGTAAGAGCCATATTACGTGTTCACGTTTCTAACGTACTTAAAATCCGCAAATACTCTTCTCCAAATCTCTTGCCAAATCTTTCATCACTCGACATAACGCACCCAGATACTGGAACTCATCCGCTTGTTTCAATGTCACATCATTCATAACAATGCAATCAGTCACAAATTCATTATTCTCAATCACAAAAAATTCAATATTTATCGGTATTCAAAATAAGATTTATCTCCTTTGCAGCTTAGTATATTGTTCCAATTATTCTATTCGATTGATCTTCAATTCCACTGAAGACAACAACATAGTCTAAGTCTAACGCAGGGATTAGACTTTCAACAATAAATATATGCCATTAAAGCAATTCTTAGCATTTTCATAGGACTGAATTCAATTATGGATATAAAGAAACTCCTATCTATTCTTAGCATTTTTTGTTACAATAAGGAGTCTCAAATGATTTTGCTCTTCTATATGTTGCTGTAGCAGTATAGAAAGAATGCTTACGTCATAGAAATGCAACAGTAGAAAGAAAATCCACTCGAAAGTTATTCCGAATAATTTCCAGTTACACTTCACGTAGTCATCAAACCGTCATCAGCAGCAAGAAATAAACAATGTGAAATTATAGTTCGACAAGTACAATAAACAGCAACAAATGATGTTGTGGTACTGTACACGATTTCAACAGTGAATAATCTCTTCTGTCACCGGCAGTCATTTTGTATTTTCAGCATCCATCCATGCCGCGTTTGACTTATGGCAGCTGCTTGTTTTGTACTTGTGTTGAATTATTAGTTACGGAAGCAGCTTTTGCGACAAAGATTGAATGTACAGCTGAATTTGTTCTAGATATCAACTTGTCTTTCGAAAGACTGATGAGTTTTGATTGTCGTTTTTAGAAACAGGAAGTTTATATCAATTGCTGTTTTTAGATGTCTGAATGTAACTATCTGACAGGGTATAAAAATTATTCTCCCTACTATCAGGATCCTAATAGCCATAAGAACAGAAAAGAAGTTTAAATGAAATGGGAACTGTGTAATAGGAGACCAAATTTTCAAAGATAAAATTGAATATGATAACCATTTGAAGACTCAAGCTTATATGTCATATCTCGGAAATGTGTCCCTGGAAAATAAAACTATGAACGCCATTCTCTAGTAAACTAGAAAAAAAAGACATCAACAAAATTATTATTTGATCTACCACAAGAGATATTTCAGGAACAAAAACAAAACTTTTTAGGATATGATGTTACTCTTTGAACATAATTTTTATGATGCATGTCATTTGGAATGAGTTAGTTTGTAGTGCAGCAAGTAGCATCTAGCATCTAGCTGATGTTTGAAGAGTTAAATTATACCCTAAAATTGCATGTTTGAAAATTTTTATATTCTGGGTAGGAGTTCTCTGTGAAATAACTCCTCCCTGACTGAATTGGAGCCTCTTTTGGAAAACGATTGTTCTTTTCTTCTAGAGGCTAGTTCATTGTTGATTTTATTTTCAAGTAGATATTTTTCATTTTCTTAAAATTGTAAAAGTCTTGAAGTTATATATAATAGGCCATATGCTGGCAATGTGAAAATTAAATTGTTTGTAACTGCCAATTAGTACAGAACCGAAAGGTATTCATTATAATTCCAAAAGTTGTAGAATCAGTTCTTGCTATCTTTCAGTTCCATGTTAACATTGTGGGTCACTATTGATTCATCAATTGTTCGACTTCTATAGGTTAATAGCTGATTTCTCAAATATATATAGCACTTTTACTCTCACACCTTGTTGACATTTTATTCTGATTCTTGTTTCCATAGGAAATTTGATTACTTAAGTGTTGCTTGACTTTGGGAGCGATTTCAAACTGATTCTTGTTAATCTCAAGCTCGGCATGCTGGTATTGATCTGAATTATTTTGAGGTGATATGCAGCGTTCGCATTCTAGTTTATTTTGCGTTTGAAATTTGTTGGGACATTGATCAGGCTTGCTTTCAACACAAATGTCATGAAGAGGTCTAATTTTGTAATATGTAGATTCCAACAAATACTCAATGTAAAGTATTACTGTAATAGAATCTATTTTAACTTGATTAGGTATTGGATGGAATTAATGAATATCAAATAATGTCCCAGAAGTAATTGGTATCAAAATGAAATAGATAGCTCGTGGATGCTCTATTTTACAATTGACTGTGATCGCTGACTCAAAATTCATTATACCATCATGTTTTGGTTTGAATGGTAATTGATTGGAATAATATTCATCTTTTATCTTAATTCTGGGAATGATTTTTGTGGTTTAATTGTACTGGATGCAATGTCTTCAATTTACACATTGTATCTCGTGAAAAAAACGTCCAATATAGTATTGTCTATTGAAATGAATTGATTATGCAATTTTTATCATAAATAAATCATCTAACTAGCTGTCACCCGAGGCTCCACTCGCATACAGCGCGGCAGCCCTGTGCTATCGATGATTACAGAGCTGCGGTGCTATCTATATTAACTATTGTATTTTAAGATCATCCCTGAGCACACCGCAGTCCTCGTCCTTGATAGCCATGTGCAATCGTTATTTTTTCTTGTTCTGTTTGTTAAACAGTTGCAATTTTAATATAAATATTCCTCCAGCTGCTCTAAGCTCGGGCATGAGACGTTTCAGTGCCGTCGGATCGGCACGGCCGTTTTGTCACTGAGCCAGCTCAAAACTGGTCAATTTGTAGCCGTCAGCTCAGCGCTACATATGAATGAAACATTAATTGATACTTGAACTATGAACTCAAGCTCGACGTGTGGAATTTTGCATTACTTGAAACAGTAATTCTATTTTCAACCGGCGATGCTTCGCATTGTTGACGAATGAGTAAGCCTCGTCTGCTCTAACTAAGCTCGCCGTATAAATTTTGCGTAACTTGAAGCAGTCGCTCAGTTGAACCGGCTGGCGCTGAACTGGCTGGCGAAGAAACGGTGGCGCTGAATGATACCATTCCCCTATACTCACAGATAGTGCCACAAGTGTATGGCTATGCCATTTCAATAGGATGGAGATGTCTTGTAAGGAGCCCAGAACGTTCATAAAAGACTCCTAAGTCTTTGCTTGTCTTGATATGTATATCGCGAATGATCATTTTAGTCATCCGTCTTCGTTCTCAAGAGATACAGCAACATATTCATTCTTGTCGTACAGAATACTACCACTCATTCCTGGGTTATCGCAATTCTTTATTATGAATGCCGTTGGAGTTGTTTCAGTAATTGTCATCCGTCGAATTGACATTTGAGAAAAAGTGTGTATTTTCATAATACTTTCATTGAAAAAACGCGTTTCAACGCCTGTTTTGTCAGTCGAAACAAGGCAATTTCAGACAAATGCGAGTGTAGCCGGGCAGAAACAAGCCTGTTCCTGCCCTAGGGGAGTAACAAGCTTGCTTCTGCCCGCTGAATTTGTTCCTCACATCGTTTTATCCCTGGCAGAGTCGCATTTTTTTATTGTCAGTCTCTAAATGAAAATCATATAGCCTCAGTTAATTTGACCGTTGTATTTGTAACTGCGAATTGAATCGGGAAGATAATTAGTTTCAAGAAAAAAAAGTATTAATACGAAAATTTCAAGTACACCACAACATCTTATTGATAAAGCACAAGCAGCTACTTTCGACTTGTTATCTGCAAAATCAAAAATATAATATTTATTTTGTTACGTCAAATTTGTCATATGGAAAGTTTTAATACAGGTATTATGAAAAATACAGTGTGTGGCACGGGACAAAACACGATTTCAGTCAAGCTGAAATGGTCCTTTCTCGTCCCTAGCCACACAATATACTATTGTTTCCCAATTTTGCAGATCTAGTGAGCGTAAAGGTGAAATATGCTTGCTAACTGACTACTTGCTCCAGTTTTGAATGACAATCTATTAGCATATAGACTGGAATAAGTTTTCAATAATACCAAATTAGAATTATTATTTGAACATGAAAACAAGGATTCTTGAACATCTCGCTGTGCTCCTAGTAATGACAGCATTTCTACTTTTATCTCATTCCAAACGGAAAATCAGTTGGAGGACTTCAAAATATGTAAGTAATTTAATTTGTATATTTCACTCTTGATATCTTTCACCAAACTCTCTCCTTGATGTAGCAGGTAGAGTGTAAACTTTTTGTGAAGTAAGCTATGCAAATAAACAGTTAATTTCTCTCTGAATTCTCTACTTGTCATGATTTTCCTTGGAAATTAATTTAATATCGTGTTCTAATGAGAAAATTTGCATTTGTGTATAAATTGAGTTGACGTGCGGTAACGAAGCTTATCTTTGCGGGAAGAAACAGCAGACGGTAAATTATATCTGTTGGTAATTACAAGCTGATTTTACACATAGCACTTGTGTTGAAACAAAGGGAGCAATGTAAACATACGACATTGCAGTGTTTTGCGACGAGGTAGAAATGTATGTCTCATGAAAATTGACATCAATAGTTATATGTGGATACTACATCCTAACCAATAAATCTGAATATTCAATATTTATACAAAGTGTTGTCGGAATTAGAGATGTGCCAATAATTATCAATTTCTAATATATACATATTACCGCACATGTACCCAAGAACTCATATTCTTCAACTTTATAGCCTCAAATTTATTTTTTCATTTAAAAAATAAATGCACACAGGTAAGTGATCATAAATACAATATGAAATATCAGAATAGGATTGATATAAAACAAAATATGAATAGTAGCCAATGAAAAACCGAGTTGTATGTTGGGGGTTTATGGGCTTGAAGCTCTCTTTCTCTCTCTCTCTATGTATGAAAGAGAGTTTCTGAAAATCATCGCTTATCATATGATGACGTTAACTTGAATAACGGATCTCTCTTGCATAGTGATAATTACAGCTTCAACTTTGGTATTCCCACGACAAATGTTATGTATTACCGAACACCGTTTTTGATCTTTTACATCAATCAAAGTACGCCTGAATGAAAAATTCGTTTTTAACTCAACGATAAGCGGAGGCTTGAAAGATCTCCTCAATAACTTTGTTCATGTTTATGTTTCTGCTGATGTAATTGGCGCACGATATTTCTGGTTATATCTCACAATCCTACTTAAAATTTTTTTCTCCCTGCAGAATTTTAATTTCCATTGCCAATTGTTGAAAGTTCTCATATATCAAAAATTTCAAGTGTGTCCGAAAAAATGAAACAGTTCCGTATGGATGTTATTTTCAATTAGTATTTTTGAAAGTGTCATTAGTGGAATAGGTATTTATCACATTCTTTGAATCTTTTTGTACTGTCACCTAATGATCTCCTTGTTCAAAACAGAGCTGAAAAATCATCAGCCAAAATTAAAGAAAGCTACAAGGCATCAGATGTTTCATTTCGCCAGAATGGTAGCATTGTCATGTTAGTTTTACAAATTTATTCATATTCTGCATATTCGAGAGCTATTGTGTATTCGATCATTCTATAAGTTCTCCTTTATGACCTGCAATTTTTTTATGATCTGCTAGAACGTGGATGGACACGAGCATCTTAAATTCAAATTCCTTGAAAAAAATGTTTCTTTGGGAATATCTCAGTCGCAAAGTTATCACTATCCAGTTCCAATCATAAAATCAATTGAATTAACCTTGAATCCCTTTCAAATGGAAGATTATTTTCAATAAAATTTTTGGAAAGCTTCTTGCATCAAGATCTAGAAGCACTTCTGCAAAGCTGTAGAAGCTTTTTTGTATTGCTCTACGCAATCCTAGACGCCATATTGACAGATTTCTAAAGGCAAACAGTTTATGCAGGAGGCTGTTCATAATTCCGAGAGTCAATTATATCGAGCTAAGCGCGAAGTAGTGGAAATAATTACGGTATAAGATAAATATTGTAGCCCACCTGAATGAATTTTTAGTGTACTACGTTAGTGTTGAGATTATTTATTTCAATTAACTCAAAAAACCTAACAGTATGATATAGTTGGATGAATGAAATCGGGAAGAAACAATTTCAACTAACAAGCTCAAATACGCAATTATCCAACAGCATGCATGAATTTTTATGTGTTACAGTTAAGGTGTGCGTAGAAGCAAGATCATAACGAATGAGGTCACATAATTTTTTAGTCATTTGAGGAAACAAAATAAAGTTTATACCTATAGGTAAGTCCCTTTATGAATATTGGGATATAAGTACAAAAAAAAAGTTGGATGCTTCCATTTGCTCTTTTTTTTGTCTTGCAAGGATCACAGTATCTTTCATATTTTCAATAAATAAGAGCTTTAATATGATTTCATTTTGATTAAATATTCGGTATATGTGCTCTCTCTTTCTTAGTTATGTTGATACAGATGAAGCAATGTCAACATTCGCATTATCAAGCGATATTGTAGAGTTGCATGTCTTATTAAAACTCGACATCACTTAGATGTGGATGCCACATTTCTAACCTTTGTATTTTCTTGAACATGAACATATGCCAGAGGGAATCTTAATTGGATGAGAAACACAGCAATTCGCAAATGGAATGTCTCGAAAGATGAGTTTGTTGTAATAATAATATAGTGTTTGCTATGCATTATTCATATATCCATTGTTCCATGCTCTTATCTTAATTTGTATGGCATAATTGGGTGACATATTAATTTATATATCCAACTTGCATATCACATATACATTGCATTTGACAAAAGCACATATAGAGTGGCTTCACACTCCAGTTGGAGTTGTGCCGCTTCTGTGAAGCTTTCTAGATCCTTTTCTTGGAGGGGATCAGTCTCCATTTCTTTTTTCTTTAGAATCTTTCAGCTATATTTTTCCATGCTTTTCTATCTCTAGTTTTTTCTCTCCAATTTCTCTTTCCTGCTATTCTTAAGTCTGCCTCAACTTCTTTTATCCACGTTGATCTTGGTCTCCCTCTTTTCCTTCTTTCTCCTGGACTCCATTATTGTCTTTATTGGGTTTGTGTTCTCGGCTCTACATACGTGTCCTAAACATTTTATTTTTTGTTGTTTTATTCCTCGTACTATGTCTTCTCCTTCTAATTCTCTCTTCATCAGTTATTTTTTTGGGCCGTAGGATTGCTCTAATTATTTTTATCTCCATTATTCCTAATTCCTCTTCATCTTTTCTAGTTGAAGTGAATGTTCCTGCTGCGTATAATGTTACTGGTCTTATAATTGTCTTGTACATTCCTAATTTTGTTTGCGTTTATTCACAAGCCTATATTGTTTCCTCTTATAGTAATTATTTCTAGTAGATCTTTCATCACTTGCCTATTTTTTGCAATTATAGTAATTTCGTCGACATACGCAATTATTTGTCCTCCGCCTGTTCTTGATGTTCCTTTTTTATTTCTATAGGTATATATTTTGAGACTAGATTAAATAAGGTTGCCGATAGTGCATCTTCTTGTCTAACTGCTCTATTGATTACAATATCCTCTGTTTCATCTTCTAAAGTCTTGATAGATATCTTAGTTTATTGTGATGTTGCTTTCATTAATCTTCTTAGTTTTTCATCCACTTTTGATTCTTTCGAAGATTTTAACAATTTTTATCTTTGAATTGAGTCAAAGGCCTGTTTGAAATCTATAAACAATATTTCCGAGTTCAGGTTATATCCTATATTCTTCTCTATTATTTGTTCAATAGTTTGTATAGCATCAGTTGTTCATTTTCCTTCGACAAAATCGCATTGAGATTGTCCAATTGTGTTCCTTGTTTCCGTTGTTAGTCTTTTTGGAACTATTGTGGAGAAAATTTTTTAAGCTGTATTTATTACTGTGATTCCTCTGTAGTTTTCACGTTTCTGTTGATCCCCCTTTTTATGGATCATCACGATTTGCCTCGCCTTCCATTCTTCTGGTACTTTTCCTTCTCTCAATTTTTTAAAAATGAGGTCCTGTATGTCTTGATGTAAGGTTTCTCCTTCATGTTTTATCAGTTCCATGTTAGTTCTAACTCTTTCTGTTGTTTTTTCCATTATGACTATTTTTTATTATCTTTTTACTTCTGTTAGGGTAGGTTCTTCGAGTGTATCCGTTTCACTTTCTTGAGCTATGATCCCCAGGTTAATTTCTGTCTCTGTTAGTAATTCTGTGAAGTGGTCAGCTCATTTTTGCTTGTATTACTGTTCATTTTCCGCTACACTGCCAGTTTTGTCTCTTATGCTGTGTATATTTGCTTTGTATTGCTTACTGTTCTCTCTCTTCTGTTGGGAGGATCTTTTTGTGTTCCTTTTTATTCTTTCTTCCTCTATGAATTCAATTTTATTATATATCCAGTTTGTCTTGTTCCTTCTTAATGATATATAACATTTATTTATCATTCTGACGTACTCATTTTCATCCTTTTTTTTATTTGTTTCTATCCATTTGAGTCTTGCAAGCCTTTTCACATTTATTGAATTTTTTATCTCTTTGCTGAACCAGTCACTATTTTTGTTCTGCTGTACTTTCCCTATCCATCTCTGCGCTGCATTATCGATAAAATTTTTTAAACTTCTTCAATTGTATTGTCTCTTTCTTTCAAGTTTTGCTCTATTTGATCCGCGTATTTGTTTCTTCTGTTTTCATTATCAAGTTTAGTTATATTCCATTTACTATAAGTATTATTGCGCTTCATTCTTTCCTTCACTTCATTTCTTATTGTCGCAATAACGATAAAATTGTCTCAGTCCGCGCATGCGCCTCTGTAACTTAGCACGTCCGATATTGATGACTGTTTTCTTCTTATAATCAATACATGGTCGATTTGTGTTTCGGTTTTTTTATCTTGAGATGTCCATAATACTTTGACTCACTGCTTAATTGCACGGCCTTTGCCTGTTGTGTTTTGTTCTTTCGTATATAGTATGTTTTCCTGCTACTTGTTGTATACAGTCTTCCTTTTCTATCTGCGCGTTGAAGTCTCCCAGCACAATGACTACATCTTCTTCTGATATTTTTTCTATTCCATCTTCTACTTCTCTATAGAACCCTTCTTTTACTTTATCTCTTGCACTTTTGGTAGGAACGTATATATTTATTATTGATAATTTAAACGGATTTCATTTTAATCTTATATAGGCATTCGTTTACTTATCGGTTTGAATTCTATTACTTCATATTTAAGCTCATTTATAGTAATTAACGTATCAAGGGTGGTCAAAGGACAATAATGCCTGAGGTCAACAGTGTACTTTTCGAGGGCCTCTGGCCCGAGGTGTGTACGTTGACCGTAGGCATTATTGTCTGTTCAACACCCGTGTTGCCTTCAATGTTTAATGTCCGATTTTTG
This sequence comes from Dromius quadrimaculatus, assembly GCA_963989225.1. Classification (NCBI taxonomy): domain Eukaryota; kingdom Metazoa; phylum Arthropoda; class Insecta; order Coleoptera; family Carabidae; genus Dromius; species Dromius quadrimaculatus. Next base: position 42,408,243 of record OZ022330.1, read on the forward strand.
TTGCATTTCAATCAAAACTTTCAGTAATGTATGTCCTGTCATTGTGATTTCTGTCAGAGAAATTACTCTAGTTACTTGCTGTAACTAGGCAACTTGTTTGTTAACATAATGCCCTCGGGTATTATTTATTACGTAACTACCCTAAAAACAATGTTATTATGACAGCAATAATAAACTAGTAGGACATTAAAATTATTAATGCTACTCCATATTGACCCTGCTTTTTGTCTTCTGGGTACAATATTTTTTATTAATTACTCCTTCATTGCTCCATCTTACTTCCTGTATTGCTGCCACATTCATTTTATATCTTGCAAATTTTGCAACTACCTCGCCTATTTTTCTTGACCGTAGCATTGTTCTCACATTCCATGTACTTATATGCAATTTTAGTTTCTTTTTTGTTTTCTCTTTTTGTTTAAGCTATTCTTATTTTATGTCTGTCTTACATCGTTATTTCCTTTTTATTAGTTCCAATAATTTTTTCATCTATTAGTTTTTTGGATTATTTTGAGTTAATTTTTCACTGATCTTTTTTTCCTCTTCGTCCCATTCGTGCCAGATTCCGTTTATCAGCAGATAAAAGCGCATACTGCTGCTATAATAAATCACATTAAGTAGATAAAGAGTAATATTGACTTACTCTAGCAAGTTCGTAATTCTTTCTATTATGCGTTATCTTTTACCACTCCATGAAGATTTTTTTGCACAATTATTCATAAAAGCCAACATTTCACAGTCTGTTACTATCTACTCATGCAATCATAGATAAATCTATATATTTATAGCAGGTGAAAATTGCTCGTCAGGAGTCCGACTACGATTTTTGTGCTTTGGTAAACTTGATTCACATATCAGCTGAGATTATTGTCCCCTTATGCTCTTATTCCAGATGTAAATGAACGATATTATTTGTCTTAGTGTAACTGGACAGATTCCTATTGAATATTTGGAATCAATTTTACTGATTTCAATTTATATCTAGAGATTATTCCAAGATGATAAGTATAATCAACAAAAGTTTTGTGAAAATCCACCTCCAAATCATCGAAAAAGTGAGCCTTCGAATATTTTTAGAAGTTCATGGATGTAATAATCATTATTGATATCATATTCTATGGTTTTGAGATTGATTTCACTTTGTCAGTCGAATTCATCTTGAAGTTCTTTCATACGTAAACTTAAGTTCATACTATTTTTATCTCAATTACTAACTCCCAATAATCTCTTTAACTGGAATATATTGAATTATCGTTGAAGAATCTCCAGCTCGTGGCGAAATGATGAGCAGTATTAAGCTCTATAATTTTATTTTAATATTCATATAATTGGTGTTATACTTATGATCAGTCTTCTTTTCACTTTTGTTCGAGTCGAGTCTCGTTCCATACTCACATGACAAGCAGAGCAAAAAATCTATCTATGATTATCGCTTAAGATATTATATCAAGTTGAGCTCGGTGTAACGGCCGGAGGCTCTGATATTAATCGCTATAGTATTTGCATGTGTGACGTCATCACTTGTGCATTTCTTGAGATTGGCTGAAGATTGCCTTAGGAAGTGCGATAATGCATGATGTTATATGAGAAATGTGATGGAGTTTGGTGATAGAAGTATTGACATAAGATTCACAGGTAATTAGAGGATTGGTAATTGAATTTAGCTGTTTAAAACTTTAGGAACTCATAATTCCAGATAAAAATTGAGTTGAAAGTGGAATATGAAATTTCAGACTTGCGCTATTGTACATGGGATTCTTTTCTGCTAAATATGTCCAATATAAACTGAAATTTTAGAAATAAATATGTTTTATTGGGACATCAGTTTGATTTTTATTTTCATATCTCTTTACATTTGAGAATGGCAGCACTTTGCTGTCGGAACGTTGTGTTTCTAAGTAATGTACAAAAATGATATCCCAATAAAACATATTTATTTATAAACTGAGTTCTGAAAAGGTTTTTCCTCCATTAAAATTTCAGATTTCAACAAGAATCTTAAGACTTCATATGAAGTATTTTATACAGCATCAATTTAATGATAGTTCCAAATCTCATATTAGTAGAAAATAAAATAAGACTATTTGCCAGAGGTTCCATTCCAGAGGTAGTAGAACTCTCACAGAGTCATAGTCACATAAGTAGGATCAGAAGATAGCTAATATTATTACATGCCATAATATTCTTGGCTCAAATATGCAGCTCTGTCAATTCAAACAACAAAATATGAACTTGAAAAACTCAATCGACAGGTTAAGAAACTCACGCGTAAGTCTCTAGTTCATTGTTAGAGAAAGCTTATCCTTTTATTTCTGACTAGATTCATTTTACTTATCTGAATAATTTTATATAGAGTACTTCAGCTCAAATTTGAATTCTGCTGTAGATTCTAACATAATTTGTTGAAGCAGCAAAATATGCATGTGAAGTAACTAGATTCTGAGCGTTTGAGAAAGCTGCATTCTCACCTCTCGTATGCTGTCCACGTGTCCCATGTTCTTTATCTGCCACGTATTCTTACATGTTACATGGCACTCTGCCACATCACGCCGCCGTGTCACGCGGTATGTTCACATTGCTGAAATGCCAATGGCGAGATGATTTAGAACGGTGTCAGAACACCAAGATTTATGACATAATGAAAGCGGACAACTTTATATATGGCGTTCAAGCAGAAACTTTGCTGCTCACTTAATGAAATGAAAATACTTCCACAACATTGTTGTTTGTTCACGTAGAACGTGGGCTTCCACAACTTCCAATGGTGAGTTTTCGTGTGAGCGATTTTAGCTGATAAGCTGACAATTACTTTGAAAACATCTGCTTTAAGAGATATGTAATACAAATCATGGATCGTAGGAAAGGAATTTGCTCGAACTCAACTGATACCAAATTTTTCTTCTTTGCTCTTTGTAGAAATACTGAATATCATGAAATATTTGATAGAATACCAACCTGAATAAGATAAAATCGAAGATCATAATTATTGTATAGAGTTTTTCCACGACGAAAGATTATGGCAAGAAGGTAAGGTATTATGAAAATGTTGGAAAATCTTTCATATCCAGACGATTAAGAAGCAAAAGTTATGAATTCAATAAGTGAGATCCACACAGAAAGCTCCTCTGATTTTTTTATACATAGACTGGTGAGGCATGTAAACCCTAAATATTGATATGTCGCATAATCTGAGAGCTTTGATGAACTAAGATAATGTGAACTCCAGAAACTGAAAATCCTGATCATCTGATAATCTGGTGGAAAAATTTAAGTCCCACTGATTCACATTCATTTCAATTCTTGTCACTAAAGTAACGTCATACATTTGTCATGATGGTTACCTGATACTTTTGTCATCATGGTAATTGGACAACTGATCATTATGGTGACCAGATGAGTCTGTACTGATCAATCATTATGATAAAGGGAACTGAATTTAACCCAATGTCATCAATTGTTCTTCGAAATGGCATGAATATTTGAGGATTATCACATGTGGTTATCGTTGTGTTATCTTTTGATATGAATTCCATGAATCAGCTTTGTCCAGAAACGCCATTTACCATTTCATATCTTACGAAACACTAGCACAAAAAAATCTAGCAATTAGTATAAAATATCGATGAAATACAAAGAAGACAACATTCTTGTGATAAATCGTCCATAATCTTGATAGGAAATTGAGCTATCGCAATAGCTTGTCATAGTAGAAATGGGAGCAATATTTTCCTGCACGCATCTCGTATCTATGGACTGAAGTGATTAATCAATTGGCTGAAATGTCCTCGACCGCAAATCGCATGAAATCTCTGCCTGGAGCGTAAATAGAAAGCGTCGGATAGTGAGAATTGCTGCAAATTGCCGGCGATTTATCGTCGTATTGCTTTTCATCTATGGCAGAAGGATTTCCGACAAATGCTTATTCCAGAAGGAAAAGAGAAATACTGCATGATTTTTCAATTCAAGTACTTTAAAAATGTTTTTTAGGGAACAGAACCAGTCTGACATTCTCTTAAAATGGATTATGTTAACAAAGAGAATAATTATTTATCAAAAAGATTTTGTTGAAATTGCACTGTGCCAAGAAAATGATGATATAGCATGAACTAGACGAAATCGAAACTGCATATCGAGTTCTGGATGGAACATAACTTTCTGATAGGTACCTCAGAGACTCAAATTCCTTGGGCCAGGACTATTGATGGTTGATTCGAACCGGAATCTTGTGACTAACTATGATTTATATCGTATAAATGATTGTTCTGTACTGCCAGTTATCAAACTAGAGACGGTAGGAGTTTTTGGTTGTTATTTGTCGTTTTTATCTGGAATGTTGATATTTGTATTGTGTATCCATTTTTGGATATATCAAAATGACCAAGAATGAGTGAGTGAGTGAATATATACGACGACAGTTACAATGAGAACAGAAATAAATAAGAAAATTTCCGTTCTCAATATATAAATAATCATTGGATATAGTCATCTTAACAAGAAGTTGAACTCCTACATACTCATTTCTAAACACATTCTCAGCACTTTTATGTAGTTCAAAACTGCATCTACTCAAACTTTTCATACTTGTTACGTTATCGGAATATATATTTCCAGTTGATAGGGAAACTAAAGTACCTATCATCTATTCGTGAAGTCTCTGTCTATCAAGTTGAGATTTTTTTGTGTATCTGTGAATACTCTTCCAAAAACAATGCTTGAATCTTCTTAAAATGTGTTACGACTTCGCTCTGACCAGCAAACATAAACCTAGCTATAGTATTAACTTTTTTCATCTTGGTGTGAAACAGACGATATTTGATGGGTGATTCTTTCGAAGGTACTTTTTTCATGATAGAAATAATCACTAATAAATCTATTTCATCGGGTTATATTTATGCTGGGTCCACACTTACGTTCAACGCCATTATTTAAGGTGTTATTTAACATTAAACATAGGTGTAGTCATGTCTTAGTGCGCTACTTTATTCACGGTGTTGATAATAAATTAAGGCGCTAAACGATAAGTCGGTTGGCGGTTTAATTCTACACATCAAAGTGATCAAGCGCATTATTTATCGCAATATTGTGGCTTCACTAACTTCATCTCATTATCAACTGTCATTGTGAATTTTTATCGCCCTTCATACAGTCTCTTGCGCAAACGTTGGGGAGCGACACTAGCGCTCGGGGTGATTGATTTTGAAAGTAGCTGCATGTGAAAATTTGAATCATCATTACGTGGAATAAATAAATAAAAGCTGGAAAGATTATAATGAAGCTTGAAATAAGTTCAAAAACACAAGTGAATGATGGCTAATGGAGTTATAAAAGGGACAGGATTCCAATTCATTCAACCTGATTGTATCCAGAGTACAATATAACTGAGAGGGAAATTAGTGCAAGAAAGTAAGCATTTGGGTTTAATGTTGAAGAAAAACTGTTTTGATTGATTTTCGCGCATGTTGTAGAGCAAATGTCGATTAGTTCTTGTCCGTATAAAGTTTTTAAGGAAGTAAGATGTGTTATTTCGAAGTAAATAATTATAGGCTGCTACATGTCTGTCAAACGAATCAAAACATGTCATATTGAAGTATATTTCCTTACAGTGCCTGAGGTTGATGAAACGCAAGAAATTTTGTATGCATTTTAAAATATACAAAATTGCTATAGCTTACAATGGCTTAACCTAACTTCTCATATAGATTTCCTAGTTTCATCAAGTAATTTCTACATTTAATAAATATTCTATAATTATTACTGACTCCTTTTTACTTTCTTTACTCGTTTAATAGCCTGAATGAATTCTTTTCCTATTCCTATTTCATTTTATCTGAATGAAAACTTGTTGAAATGTTTATGTTATTTTGTGTTACCGTTACTATTTTATAGTTTGAAATGCAACAATTTGTAAAATCAACACGTAGTATTCCAACTTTCATCATGGTCAATTCATTTATGAATTGCTTTATAATTCAAATTTTATACACATATCCTGAAATCATGTGCAATGATAACGTTTTGCTTACATGCTAGTACTGTCAAAATTAACCACTATTGACACTGCAATCTATTCGCAAAGAGCCTAAAATCTAATGAATTTTAGATCGGAATAATACTATCACCAATGGTATACAATATAATGGTTTAGCTAATGAAAAAGTCATCAAGTTCTAAGAAGTATCTCTAATAAAACGTTTTTTATGGGATAGTGCCCTGACGGCCAATTTAGTGACATTTATGATGATATTTGTCATTGAATGCTAATATGGTCACTCAATTTGATGCATGACTTAGAGCGTTATATTTGACGCCATATCTGTCGCAAAAATTTCCGTAAAACATCACATCCAGCATTATTATCATACAAAAAATCGTTTTTTTTTTTTCAAGATCATTTATTTCAAATGTTGATCGTAACTACGGCTACTACGATCTTTTCAAATTTCCAATGACGTGTCAAGCATTTCGAGTAATATATGGCGAATAACGCGAGTAATTCTTGCTGCCGATTCCTCAATCGTAGCCGTTCTATTCATGTACACTTCAGACTATACATAGCCTGAAGGAGAAAGTCTAGAGGTGTGATTTCACACAACTTAGACAATTTATCGGTTCGCAGCGTGAAATTGACTGTTCATCGAATCTCAATGAAGTCATGGTTTCATGGACTATGTGGTAAATAGCGTCATCTTTTCGGTACCAAATGTCCTCGAAATCACGATGTTCAATTTCAGACAGCAAATAACGTGCCCCATTAATAGCTACGATCTGGTTGATTACTCCCAGCTACCGCCGCTATATTTTCATTACCATGTACTGAATGTAGCCTATTTGATCGCGTATTATTTGGCCGATCATGTGAACCATAAGTAGGTATGGAACACATTTCTTGTAGAACGCTGATTTTTGTTGTACAGTAAAAACATTTCTAGGCTGTGAGTCTTTTTATGGTAAAATGTCGAATGATACCAAACTAAAATACAATGACAAGTTGTCACGACTCATGCATGGTCTAGTAAAAAACTCAAAGAGAAATAAGTATCTCTAAATGAATCACGCGTTACAAGGCACTGTTCCAAAAGATTTGCTCTCGAGCTCATTAGATTCAATGATTTGAAGACTGGACTTCGTATGATAAGTAAATGTTTTCATCAACAAAATTTGTGAAAACTAATTTTTTATTGCGCGGTTGTTCAGCTGCAGGTAATTTAAAACAAGTTTTGATGCAAAAAATTGTCAATAATAGTTTGTTTCCAGGTTAGCAGTGAATAGAAAATTCTCTACATCAGGCACCAGAATTTGTTCCAGTAAATAAAATATTTTTACACAAACCGTTTTTATTTTTCCTCATAGATATTATACACACGTTTGCTATCAAGGGTAAACAGTTCAGAAGGCCATTTCTATTCAATAAGAATCGATATTTACACTAAGTCTTACGATCCTCCCCATTCCAATGGCTTCATTTTGAACTGCTGCAGTATTAATAATTAGTTTTGCAATTCGCTGCACTTCTCGAAATTGTTTTATGGTATTATTCATACTTTTTGTCCTGAATATCTGTTTCCAAGCCAAGTGACTGAATAAAAACATCTAGTCTCCTTAGCGCGATACATATCATTGCTTGAACTTTTTGGTTATTGTTTGGATCATGGGAGAATCCGCACTCGCCTCAGAGGTGCTCTGTGATTCCAGGATTTCATCCTCCAGAATCAAAAGAAATTATGAGCCTCAGCACTTTCATCTCCAAATATATAGAATATATGTTTAACGAAACAAAAAAATCCACAACAATTGTATATCCGTAGCTGCCAATTGAGAGAGTCTCCAACACACCCATGTGAGAAATGAGAGAGTTATTCAAGTGACGATCTGAGAGTTTCAGTTATCGATTCAAGAGAAAAGACTAAAATGGATGCATCCAGAAGTGAATATGCAAAAATTCACATTATAACATCTATCACCATAAAGAATACCTTACGAAACATTTCTTCGTTTGTTTTCAAAGTTATACAAGAAAGTTTAGTACAAAATCTGAAGCTTAATCAAACGTTCAAGGCTTGGATACGTTTCCAATGTCCCTCACCCACTTCTGTTACATTTTACAATCTGAAACGCTGACGTCTTTGGTTTTCAAACAGATCCTGCCTTTTGCAATAATACTAGTCTTTTTCTGCTTGAATTGTGTGCGCATAATGTGTGCTCCAATAAACTTTGAAGACACCACAAAGTGGCATGCATGCTTTAGGGAGAACTGACAGAGGAAGGCGAATCGAAGTATTGGAAAGCTTGGTAATTTGGAAGAATATTTTTTCAATGATAGATGACAGCTTTGTGAGAGGGTGAGATCCTCGTTTTAATCGCTTTTCTTTTATCGTATCCGGGATGAAAGATAATAATTTATTGCATATTCAGTTGGGATTAACGCGAAATTAAAATTGTATATTCAACTAAATATTTCAATAATGGAAGAGATAGATATTACAGATGATGGAAAAAAGGAGTTAACAAATTTCGCGGAGGACGAGGAGTCTTTGAAGTGTATTTGTCTGCAGCAAAATTCATTGCAAGTATCAAATATACCATCTCATATTTCGAGGCTTTATTTAGTCAAGAAGGTTCCGAGGACAATGAAAGTTTGAGGAGCCTTCTCTAACAGAATGACAATATATTGAGAACTTCAGGCTCAATTTATAAGATTTTCAGGGAAGTCACTCGACTGTTTTTTGCTGCCATCAAGAGCTACATTTAATTGAAGGCCGGTTCCTCCAACGTCAGTTAGATTCCTCTGGACGTTAATTTATACGATAATCAGTTTTGATATTATTGTTACCTTGGTTACAAACTCAAAATAACCTACAGATAAATTGAACTGATGTCGGCAGAAATAGCTCTTAGAAAATTAACTGATGTCGGTTGTTACTTTGACCTGAATGGTTGTCTTCATTGAAACTAGTTAATTCTATTAATTATCAATTTTCCCTCTGCAGCTAGGAACTATGGTAGGGGATGTATATTGTCCAGAAATAGGTCAGAAAATGATTTCTCACTGTGCGGAAGAGTAATTGCAATGTCAGAGCCTTCATTGATCTTGTAAAACTCAATAACAGTTGCTTACTGCTCTTTATTTTAGTCAGTAAATCTTGGCCAAAGGGTGGATTGAGAAAAGTCGAATTCTCATCAGCTATAACAGTACTTATCAGATACATGATGTATTCAAATAATTACAACTCTCTGGAATTCTAGGAGAGCTATATGAGTTCGAAAGAGAATTCCAGACAACAGAGATATTCTCAAAATATAAATAATAACTCCAAACTTTGGCCCTTCTGAAGATATCGTATCACAGATAATGATTAGAGAAACCGAGTTGCTTAGGAAGCTTGATGTATCTCATGATAAATCTGCACCTTCGATTACAAAATTCCGCTAATAGTTAGGTAATTTCTGAAGTGGTTATAAATTATAATTATTATTGTGCTTCTTTGAAAATTTAAGTGATGGATCATACAAAAGTCCAATAGTTGAAACTGCTCAGTGTTCAAAGTGAACACATTTGGAGAACTGTGAATGAATAGTCACACTATTTGGTAGATGAATATCTCGATTACTCGGACTTGATCCCAAACTGGAACACTTGTGCATTCATATACAGTTCCGTGCATTTATTGCACGGTACCTATAACATTTGTTGAAATTCAAATTCAATAACCAGAACCAATGAGAAGTCAAAGTTAATACTTCATTTGGAACTCCTTATATATAGATGTGTAATGTTCCTAGTGACAAGACCAGGAACACAAATTTTGCATAGGCCCAATAATTTGTTCTGAAAGTGAAATATACGATTATTTTCCAAGATAAATTCCAAGCCACCTCTTAGTATAAGTGGATTGTGCTCAGAAAACAAAATAAATTTTTCAATTCATATAATCCTTGACAGTATTCCGCCTACTTTATATCCTGTAATGGCCTCATAATTCTTTTAATTTTGCTAAATTCAGCATAAAGCCGCAATTTTTATTTTCCTGAGCTTCGCAAACATTAGCAAGCATTAGAATAGAGTAAGCCATGATTCAAAGACAGCGTACGTTGTAAGGAAACAATAGGATGCTTCAAGCCTTCGTTTGTTTAGGGTCTCTCTGCCATATACACACAGTACGTACAAAGCGCATTTACAATATACTTCCTACAATCAAGCTACCATGAAACATGTGACTCTAGAGTCTAGATGAAGCATAGCAGTATATTCTATGACACTATAATACAAATTGTCTATATCGAATAGGAATATGGTTTGCTAAGTTTGCTGCAGTATAGTTCTGAATAAAACTACCCTACTATCCTAGGAATCAGGCTACAAAACGATAGATCAAGTGAAAAGATGGCAAGAAATTGAACTATTTATCATTTTATCCAATAATTTCACAATTGTACACCTCCATTTTGTCTTTTGCATCATAAAGCAAAGAATCTCTGATCTACAGAACAGTGTTATATCACTTATTGCTTCATCATTATATTCATATGAAATATTCATATAAATAGTACTTGATTCATTGAATTAAGTCTGAGTTTTTGGTCAGACGGGTTTTTTTAAACCATCTTGAAGGAGTTGATGTGAACTTGATTGATATTTATTAATCCAATCCCCTACACTCGCTTCTTCTCGTAAACCGGCTTTGGAAAGTGTATCCTGTTCGCACAATTTTTTCTGTGTCACACTAAGACTAGCTAGTTCATCTCGTAGAGAATACTTTGGAGATGGTACTTGACTGAGATCTATTTTTTCATCCCCTAAAAGTGACATAAAAGGCTCCAAAGTTAGGTGTTGTCAAAAAAATCATGTTTCTCATCCCTATTTGTATACTTTTAGTGAGAAAAAAATTCATAGGAGCCATCAGGAACCCATGTTTTATTTGTTTTCAAAGCCTCAAGTTTCAGGCAGAATTAGAATTGATCATATAAGGATAGAACTTACCTCTCTGAAATAAGTGAGATACTGGTTGCAACAATAAAATCGACCATCATATTACAAAAAAATTAAAATTGGTAGTCTCTTGGAGGAAATCTTATTTTTGACAGATACTCTTATCTTAGTCAAATGCTATTCACAATCAGCTTTGGTCAGAGAATAACAAAATTTATACAGTCTCAGTTGAATGCGATCAGAATCGTGACGATAATGCCTATTCAGCTCCGTAACTCATTCATTTTTGGAATAATTTTTTATTTACCTAGCTCATTTCATTTCGATTGTTGATATCATTGAAATATGTAAATAGAGTGTCAAATTTCTTATTCGAATTATCGCCTACTCTATATAAAACCTGGAAGCCTCACCGTAATTATCCTAATCATCTTTGGATCCTTCACAATGTTTTCATCCATATGAAACAATCATTGATGAATAAGCCTTCATGTCTATTATTTGAGAATCTATATCCATAAAAGCGGAATACCATTCAAAACAAAATCTCAAAAACTGCCTGGCCGATTGAGCTGAAATTTGGCAGGCAAGTAGTATGTTGGAAGTAAACGTCAGCTAGGATAGATAAGTAGTTTGTGAGGAACAAAGGTTTTTTGATCAAGGATTTTGCAACGGGACCGAATCAAGGATAAATAATGGTGTTGCAAATTCATATGAAATTTTTATTTCTTTGCTGTTGGAGGCATGTCGGTACGTGTATGGGTATATATGCATGTAATTCGCAAATCTCAAAATTCGTCAAACGCATAATGCTGAAATATTGTACTTAAGACAGGTCTAAGGTCTAATTGTGCACCTCGCATTATGGTTGCAAGGTCTGTACCGAAAATACACTTTACTTGAAATATTTTTTGAATTTCTCTCATCAATCCGAAATAGTTAGCCGCCGCAGGACGTTGAAATTCAGTACTCGAAATTGCTGTAGCATCTTGATGATTATCTTTAATTTTCATACTACTTGGCTGAACCAAAAGTGCACTTTATACATCAAACTTTTCGAATTCGGCGCATAAATTCAAAATGATCTCCCTAAAATACTGAAATTCCGTATCAAGCACTTCTATAACATCCAGTAGCTGTGCACCTTGCAGTATAATTGCCATCGTCTGTACTGGAAGTGCACTTTATTCGAAACATTCTTCCAAACTTTCACATAAATCTAAATGCTCTTATCCTTTTTTCATTGAGATCGACTTAGCCAGAAATGCTCTTCACTTGACAGTCTTTCGGAACTTTTGGCATAAATTGCGAAACAATTGGCCGTAGAATATTGACATTCAATATCTCAGTCTGAATCGATTGAACCGAAAGTACACTCAAGTTGAATTTTTCTTTATATTTTGCGCATTATATCAAGACTACTGGCCGTAGAAACTTGGAAATCAGTATTCAGAAATGTTGTAGTATAAGAATGATGATCTCCTATTTTCATAGCTACCGATTGGACCGAGAGCGCACTTCACTTTACAGATTTTTAGAATCTCCTATATAAATCCAAAACTCTCAGCCGTGTAAGAATGAGATTTTATGTTTCTTTATATTATTATTATATGCAAGAAATATATCCATTGATGCACGAGTAAGTCACGTGATGTCAACGTCCAATTTTTTCAACTATAATCAAATTCACTTCTCACACATTTAAATTTCGCCTTGCAAAAGTTTCTGCACATCGTACCTCGTGACAGTTGTGGCTCACGTGCTAGTCGGCTCGTGTCCCATAACCTGCACGGGCGTAATAAGTCCGATCAAAATTCAAAAATCATTTATATACCTTGATCTTAATTCTGCGTTATCACATCCATTATTGACAGAATTTGATTCATCTCTCCTGATTATCTCTTCCTGTTCTTTATCATCTCTTCTACCCGCACTTGATATATTTGTAAATACATTCTGAAACTCACGTGGTTATTAAATTATAATATCGAATAATCGAATCACATAATACAAATTAAAATCAAGAGAAGCAACAAATAGCACTGACGGCAGTAAGATAGAGTAAGAGAGAAGCAGAGTGCTTGAAAGTCGATATCATTGATATCTGTCTCTAGATAGAAATCTGTCGAATTTATTCATTTCACTGTTCATGCTGTGCATCATAACGCCGAGATAGAAGCTTCGCTTTAAGAATAAAATCAAAGTGTCGATCTGTGACTTAGCAATAAGGACTTTTTCTCAGTCTCATATGGTTATCTGCAAGACTTTGAAACCTACTCACACATTTTTTGAATCTTTGTCTGTCTATTTGCTTGTCTTGTCTGATTTTCGAAGCGGCTACATAGATTGAGTTGAAATTTACTATAGTTGTTATTGATGCTTGTGAACATATTTCTGATAGAGTAATATCAATATACAGTACACACAAGTAGTAATTGTTCGCTCGCGCATCGCTCATCCGATTGAGTTCAATCTTTGTACAGATATTGCTAGCACTTACGTTAATATTTTTGACATAGTATTCATTCGAAAAACCATCAAAGTATGACTCGCACTGCAGACTAATCTCAATCAACTTGAATCTTTCTACAGTTGCTGTTGCTCGTGAAGATCTCTAGCATGAAACCATCAACATATAATAGGGATGCACAAGTCGTATTTGTTCGTTTGCGTACTATCCATCTGGCTGAGTTTGCACTTGATTGGGATAAATTAAAAATATTCAAAAGTTATACGATCGGGTGCAGCACCCAATCGAACAAAAGCAGCAGTAAATTATTACACAAATATTTTCATTGATTTCAAAAAAAACATCTGTATGCGAGTGTTATAGCGGGTAACAGCTAATATAGTAATGTTTGTCAGAATAAATGTGTACTTCAAGAAATACGTATGAAGCATTCAAAAATAAGCCCCACGCAAAATAGAAAAAAGCTGTTTTAAACTTGATTCCATAGAATAGCTCGATCAGAATGGATAATGATAAATTTCATAGAAATCAATCCCTGAAGAACTTCCACTTTCATTACCGAAGGTGGAGAAGAAAGCCTCTAATGAAGTTGAAATTTCAATAATTATGTTTTAAACACGATTGGGCGCTTCGGTCCTCTATTCGAGATGATATGTTGATTTCACCATACAAACTATTGGTACTATGGTTATGCTGACTTACCGCCCATGGGCAATGGCAATAAAAAGTCAAACATGACAGCTGACACCAAATAAAAATCACTAGTAGTAGCTCAATTTGAAAAAGAAAATTCAGATTCATATTTTGTTGATTAATGAAGTACGCACTGTACGTACGACCGTAGAAGAAATTTGAATAATATTTATTTCATGAAGCTTTGAGCCATTATTGACTTTGCCACTGGAAGGTCTATCGGGCCACTACAAATCCCTATTAAATTACAATGCGAAATTTTTTTTTTTGATTCAGTTGATCTGTTCTTCAGAACAATCGTAGTCTAAATTATAAAAACTGAGAACAGAATACCATTTTCCAGAGTTTTGTAAAACTAGAAGGAAATTATGCAAGACGATAAGAACAGAATGGGAGAGAAGGTGAGCTACAGAAAAGTACTCGCATAATGCTAACGATTCAAAGGATAATATACATTATCTGTTATTTATATGGGCAAATCGATGTCAACAGCAGTAGATCAAGTGGTTGAGAAAGCTTTTAATGTTAATTTTGCACCAAACGGGACTGCAACTATCATTAAATACTCTAGTCATTTTCTCATCTGGTGAACAGAAATATCTTATTTTTGCAATGTAGTCTTCGATACCCACTGCGCATCAAAACTAAATAGCTATTTTCTATTCATACTGAATTTTAAGTTTTTTCTCATGTTCTGATTGCCTTTAGAATCTTTTTCTGATACTCGTATGAGATACTTCTGAAATTAGGCAATTAACAGAGATAAGATTGCAAATAGATTTTGATATTGCTGGAAACATCATTGCTTCAGACAAAAACTGTTCCATTGTAAAATTGAATGAGATGAGTCTGGTCCTTTTTTTAGTATATTTCGTACGTTAGAATGATTGTGATTCTGTTCTTTCTAGACTCCTAGTATAGCAAGTGATGATATTGCGACATCAAATTATTGACTGAAACATCTTCGGTACCTTATATTATCCGAAACATTAGCAAAAAAGATGAGTTTGTGAAGCTCAGGGTTACAGTCTAATATCAAAATACTTCTTTCCCATCAGTCAATAAATCTGAAAAGAAGACACTATTACAAAAAAAAAATTAATAATAATATTAATCACACCATTCACTTGATACAAGTATGACAGACAGTTAGTAGATTGATTGTTATTTCCTCAGTCGTAAAGTGTGGTTACACTATTATCTGATGCATATTTAACAGCATGAAGAGTGTTCATTGCTATGTATTGTTTAAAAGTGCATTCTTAAATATTGATCTCCATGTTTTAAGAACTTATCAGGTCCATATGTATGGTGGGAAGTTCGCACCATTTACTGAAACGCATTTCATGAAAACATGTCAAGCACTGAAGATAAACTTGCCAAATATAAAAGCAGTTTACGCTTGTGGAATATTTACGCATCATAATAAGGGCTTACGGTTATGGGGGAAATTTTGTGGAATGTGGAAGGAGTATTTGCAAGAGTATATTTGCTACTTTTTGAAGAAGATTGAGGCAAGAGGAACAGTAGAAGGAGTTAATATTGCTGTCTATGAACGTCAACGAAAATGACATAATATACTTCAGTTTTTGTACTCATTTAGATATATTTCAATTAAGAAGTTCTCAGTTATCCATTTGAGACCCATTTCACAATTTCACAATTTCCTGAAATAGTCACTATATATTCAAAGACTACAATAGACTAAAATAGATGTTATTGCATTATTCAAAGAGCCTCTGATATCTACTACTTTATAGAAAAGGTGATACATTGAAAACTGATTCCTACCTCACTCCTCAAGGAACCTTTGCTCGTATTCTTACCTATATACATAGCAAGCATCAATCTTAGAGGAAAAGTGCTCGTCCAAATGTTGACGATATGGACCTCAGATTTCACGATAATGATACGAGTAAGGACCGAAAGGTTCATAGTTTCATGTAAAAGATATTTAGTCCTAATTTTTAACTTGTTATTAGAGAGCTAAATTCCGCAATACTTATATCACGAAGTTTTAGCTCATCATCCCTACCATTGGAAGTTTGTGGAGCTACAAAAGAGACAAGTTCTCCAATAATTGTCAGATAGATGAGTACATAAAAGCATATGATATACGAATCACACATTTCTGACAGGGATCAGATTTGGGAACATGAACAAAACACGATATATATTTTTCAGTGAAGTCATAAGAGTGGGGAGTTTTCTAATACAAGGGAACCCGGAGCATCTTGATCAAATAGGATGAAATCATCTACGACAAACTATTGATGAATTTCCGATCTAATATTGTACACTCAATGTGATCTTACTTTTACTCTGTACATTTGGTACAACGATTCTAATAGAACTTTGAATTTAACAGCATTCGACAACAGTTTTTAAATCTCCATTCGATGAATGTCTACGTCCTTTCCTATACTTCTTTAGTTTTGAAAGTGGATAATGGCTAAATGGTGCTGAATCATGAAAATGAGTGAAATCATCACTCAATTCGAAGATCATTTGATAATTTTTTCCGAGAAATATTATTTTCAATAATGAAAGATGATAGAGAGTTAGTATAACGCTGAAGGTGCTAAGGGTGTCCGGTACTTCCCGAAGTTTCTCGTGAGGAAACTGGAGTTTAACTTACTATTCACATTCACTAAGTATCCGCAATTGTAATTATTTGTGAAGTTAGTTTCTATGTATCATCAGCGGAGGATTGCAAAGGTACTTTTTGATATTTCATTCACTATTTTTCTCATTTGTCAATATTCAATGTGATTTACCCAATCTTTGTCCTAAAAAATTGGAGATTCTCCTACTGATTTTTATGCACAAAATTCCTTGAACCTCTGTGAGCCAGTATATATTCACTCTTCCGACTTTCCTTTCCTGGATAGTAACGATGAATATAAATTTCATTCATTGTCACCATTTCATTCAGAGAGTTGAATGAATACTGTTCAGAACATTAATAGAATAACTCGGATACTGTAACTGTCAGTTGTTTTTGATCAGCATAAAGACAGTTATTTTACTATTTTAATGGGCAGCGGGGAGTAGTATATTGTGTGACTAGGGACGAAACAAGACGATTTCAGCTGAGGAGGAGTGTTGCTTTCCTGAGCGAAGCGAGGGCTGGTATCAGTCTTGGCTGAAATCGTATTTTGTCCCGTGCCACACACTGTATTTTTCATAATACCTGCATCGAAACTTTCCATATTACGAGTTTATCATAGCAAAGTCAGAATTTTCCTTTTGATTTTGCAGGTAACAAGTCGAGAGTAGCTGCTTGTACTTATCAATAAGATGTTGTGGTGTACTTGAAATTATCGTATTAATACTTTTTTCTTTGGAACTAATCGTCTTTTCAATTCAATTTACAGTTACGAATACAATAACTGTCAATTTAACTGAGGTTATATGATTTTCATTTAGAGATTGACCATGAACAAATGCGACTCTGCCAGGGATAGAACGATGTAAGACACAATTTCAGCGGGCAGAAACAAGCTTTTTTTCCCATAGGAGAGAAACAGGCTTGTTTCTGCCAGGCTACATTCGCATTTGTCTGAGATTGTCTTGTTTCGACCGACAAAACAGACGTTGAAATGCGTTGTTTCAATGCAAGTATTGTGAAAAATATATTTATATGAAATATCTAGAATTACTACTATATGTTTCAGCCCAATCCGTCAATCTTCCAAAACCATTTCATACTTAGTATTAACATTCTCTGTTATCACCACAGGAACAGGTTACCGCACGGTTTTTATCACTGATGTCGATTCCCGCTCTAATGAAAACCGCAACTAGATTCTTTGTGCTAGTTTAACACATCATTTTCTTAATATGTTGAATATGTCATCATGAATTTCTCTCACGAAAAATTCTTCAAAAAAGAGGTATTCCAGCACCGATCGGTATTTGATTTCACTAGATCCAAAATTTCGATCTGCCCCTCAGAAAAAAGTCACAAAAATAGCACACTGAAGTTTAGCCTCTCAAATTTCATTTATATATCCACTTAACATATTGAATATATTCTCTTGTGTTTCGAATTGGAATTGGTTTAGACCAAAAATTTATCAATAAGTCATCGTAATGTAATGTCGCACAAATTTTAAAACATCTCCATCGATCTTGTCAATGCATCATGCTAAAATTTTGCACAGAATACTCAGATATGAAATTTTTGATCGATTAGAAGATAGCACGATCAAATATAATGTCAAAAGAGCGGCTAAGCCCAAAATCGCTGAGAAAGCATTTTATCCTTGATTTTGTGCGAATATCACGTTCTTGAACAGGTAATCCGGCTTATTATGACTTTTATTTTTTTACTTAATTCCACTATTATTTGAAGCATACTAGAGTGTACTAAATATAGAACGGAATCATTGTGTGAACACGTTACTCTATCCACAATTAAATGAATTATTTCAAAAAGTATAAAACTGAAGCTGTTTTACGTTTGTTGTGACAGATATTTTCATCAAATATGCCTCAAGAGATACGGAGCAAAGCACTCTTTTTTATTACACTATATCCGCATAGTTTCGACAGCGAATATCTAAGTTCAAAATAAAATAACTGCTCCATATTCCCGATAACATGCAATATACTATTTCCACCTTACTCTATTTGATCGATTTGCACGTGTCAATTTTTTTATTTTGGTACTTGAAATGCACAATTATTGTGAATTATTGAGAGGGTTAAAATATGTAACGTGAATAATGCATTTTGTGTTATTTTATAGTACCCACGATAGGAGAAATCTGGTCCTAGATTTTGCTGCACCCTCAATTTGATTCTTTCCGGTATATTCTAATTCGTTCTATTGAGATAAGTATCGAAAAATAAAAACTGCTTTTGATTCTAAAATCTGTATATTTATTTGAAACTTTGACATGCTAAGGCCTTTGGTCAAAGGATCGAAACGTCCAAATTTCAAGTTAATATACAGAATTTAGAGTCGAAAGTAGTTTTTATCCAATACAATTCTGAAAAATT
The DNA here is from genome assembly GCA_963989225.1 of Dromius quadrimaculatus. Lineage (NCBI taxonomy): Eukaryota > Metazoa > Arthropoda > Insecta > Coleoptera > Carabidae > Dromius > Dromius quadrimaculatus. The sequence goes on from OZ022330.1 coordinate 42,427,340, forward strand.
CTTAGATTGTTGAGATGAGTATTGGAAAAGACTGAAAACTTCGAAATATCAAGGGATTCGAATAGCAAAGCTAGTATCATCAAGGTATCGAAGAATTATTCTGGAACAGTAAGTATGTATACTCTGCAGAAATGGCACTTTTTGTTGCTAAATAAATGTATCCATGTATAATTTGAAAATCGATTCTTGATTTTCAACGCTTATCTCGAAGCACATGTGCGAACTATATTTTTATCCTTTCTTCTCTTCTTTGTTGGGAAGAATTGATTCTTCCTGTATCCATATCTATTCCCCTCTAGAATTCCAGAAGCAATATGCAATATTCATTCAACATCTCCGATTGCCAATAGAATAATAGCGTAATTTGTATCATCTGTTTAATTTCATGATTATTAAGGTGTATTTTCACATCTACTATTTACTATATCTCTCTATTTCTATACGCCGAAATCAGATTCAAATCATTTCAATATGTCGCTCACTGCGAGCACTGTCGCTTATGTGTGTGATGAAATAAAGCTTGAAGAGCGGTTCATGATAATGATGAAAATGTCTTCAAGATAATCAACTTGTCAAGCATCCAAATTTTCAGTTCACTTTCGTATATTCAAGCTACTTGAATAATTTAGAGTGCTGTATAATTCACTATTATTCTTGTTTTAGGATTCTATTTTTAGATATACACCAACACTGCCATAGTGTCTGTCATATTTCCTCACTCATTGTTTTCAACACTAAATAATTGATGCACTAAACATTTTCTTCTAACTCTACTGCCGGCCCGGATTTCTGGAACCGTCCTAGTTCCTGCCATCCTGCCTTGTTTAGACCGCGTGACGCTGCCTCATAAATCACCCTTTCCGCACGTTTTACCCCTTTTCCTGCTTGTAGTACTGCGCTAGCAGTTGTTTCTTCACCGGTCACCTCACTCTTCAACTCTGCGACTGCCACCAAACTCACAACACTTGAACTATACTTCGTTACAATAACAATATGGGTTACTTGACAGAGCTAATTTAATCAATACTCATAGTACATCATTTACTATCAAAGTGATAAGGGTGAACAGGGGAGGCTATGATAAAATGGACGAGGAATAGAATATGATTGTTTATAAAAAATTTAAATGAATATTTTATCATCGAGGGAGATATTTTCTATTTGCTATTGGAACTTTCTAAATGGAGATAGTTTCACGGCTAGAGTAAAAAATGAGTCAAGCCTTAAAAATCATTTCTAGGAGAACAAATTTCACCATTCGATCACTTACAATTTTATATGGAGAGAAATAATATGTAGGTAACATTGAACAGCTACCTGAAAGCTTTCAAATCGCCCAATAAGATAAACTCTAAGATTTTGAAAGAATTCGAGCTGAACTCAGTTCTTGAAATAATATAATTTCTATTTTAGTGAAGCAATGAAAAGCTTGTGATTGATTTTCTATGTACAATAGTAGGTGAAAAAATGTCATATTGGTAAATTTCATTGCAAAATATAATATATTTTTCATGGAATTTAACACTGGATTGCTCTTGTCACCAGACGCTTGAAATTGAGTTCCAAATGAAATACATGTAACTCAATCTTGGATGATGTTACGAACGGAAAAATTCAATCACAATCATATAAAATATCTTCACTGATGAACCAAGAGACAAATATAGACTCTTCGGTAAGTTAAAAGAATATGAACTTCTGGCCATACTTGAGGGTCATTTTTTGTAACACGTATAGGTACCGAAAGTACTCTAATACTGAGCTAACTTCTGCTCCGGAAGTTCTAAATTCCAAACCATATGGTAAAAATTTTCATTTATTCTCAATTGACAAGAAATAAAAGGATATTCATATCCGCTGGGTAGAAATGAAAATAAATTGTGGATCATGGATGCCGTTGGATTTTTATTATACCATTGAGATATGTCAAAATAATATTTGGGGAAAGCTTGTATTACAGGAGGTGTTCGTTATAGTGTGTGCATTGATTGTGATCGGGATAGCACGGAAAATGTGGAAAATATCAATTAATAAAATAGATCATGTATTATTGAATTAGTTCACTGTAATGTGATCGCAATGCAGAAATTTGTTTCTTAAACTGATAAGATAGTTTCAATACATCTTAGTTCATTTGAAAAGCTCAGTCATTGGGATACCTCGGTGCACTTGTTACAAAAAGTATCGTATGCAACACAGACACTGAACGACTGTCATTATTGTCACGGACAAAAATTTGGCTGCACGAGGATACGTTCTCATCTTCGTCTTGTGCTTCGCCCTCGCCTTCACCTTGTACTTCGCCCTCGCCTTTGCCTCGGGCTTTGCCCTCGTCTTCACCGAATGCAGCCAAATTTATCCTGGACAAAAATGGAACAACTTTGAAAATTATGTAAAGTCAGACGTAAAGCTAGAAAAGAATATCTGAACTATTGAGACGTAACCATAGCTACTGAAATTACAGCTTTTGATCCATCGAAATGATTTCACACGGTTACAGAGTATTATTCTTACATGACGTGTGGAATGTCACCTGTTTCAACATAATTTTTGGTTATGGAATATACAAATTTCATAAAAGTGTTGAAGAAACGAACTTCTAGCACCTTTTATTTGTAAATTGGCCGTCGGTTCAAGCTAGCAAGTATGCGTACGATCAAAGTACATACTAACACTAATCTATTCGAGTCTAAAACATGATCTCAGAACCAGGCATATATATTATTGGAACAAAATTATCCAAAACCTAATTTCAAATTGCAAGTTGTTTTCTATTTACCATTACAAGTGTTAATTGGATGACTACTCGGAGAATTCAACAATATAAATCTAATATAATAAAGATAAAACGCTGTTCGTCAGTATCGTTGAAACTCAAAAACGGCCTGACCGATTCAAATAATTTCTTCTCATTCTGTTCGCTTTATTACAGTAGTGGTTTCAATGGAAAATGATCAAGTTACATCAAGTTGTGCACGAGCCGTATTTTTTCGCAGTTCATTCAATTGAGTCAAGACATTCTATAGTTATTGGTAGTAATATCGTGAAGGTTTTCATTATAATACCATCCACGTACAATAAACAAGTCGTATTTGTTTGTTCGTGTATCGTTCGTCTGATTTAGTTGGAAATTATTATAGCTATTGTTGGCACATTTGTGAGGGATCTTATTATAGTGTCCTTAACGGGTCGCACGAGCCATATTTGTTCGTTTGCGCATCGTTTATCCGATTGAGTTGAAACCTACTACAGTTGTTGTTGGCTTTTTCGAGAAAGCTTTTAGTATTGTACTATCAACATACTTTAAGTGGCGCATTAGCCGTATCTGTCCGTTCACACATCGTTCTTCCGATAGAGTTAGAATTTGATAAAGCTGTGGTTGGCACTTGCATGAAGGCTATGACATAGTACTACTAACGGTATTTGTCCGTTCGAGCATCGTTCAACCGATTTAATTGAAACTTTCTATAGTTGCTGCTGGTGCTTGCGTGGATACCGATTTTAGGAATTCTTGCAAGAGTTGAGTTTTATACCCACTATCACTGAGTTACATGATGGGCTATAATTTACTTTCAAAAAAAAGGGTTACCCACAAAAACTTCGATAATGTAACCCAAGATATGAAAAATTATCGTATATAATATCACAAGGGACTGTCATTTTATCAATAAATTTTTCTTGAGAACATTGATTACCTAGCAACATCGTGAGAGTCATCTGTCCGATTGAATCACGAGAGCGTAGCTCGAGGGATTTCATCTGAGCAGATGACTCGAAGGATGTTGCTTAAAGGTTCCGAGAACTGATTGTTTGTTTATATTAGAACTGTGTATTGTTTCTCCATGACGAAGGCAACGGGAATTTACCGAGGTAACGGGAATTTAACGAGGTAACGGGAATTTTCAGAGGTAAATTCCCGTTGGCAAAGAATTTATTTTTATAATTGTCATTGTAACTATGCAAAATTTGTCAATATGATTGACATGAGTGAAATAATCAATAAAATTCCCTACATTGCGTGCGCTGCAATATAATTCTCTATTAGATACTGATGATGCTATCTATACATAGATCTACGCACTTATCAGAATATATATACTCAAGCAAGAAATGTGGTATTATTCCCAATAACTATTTCATACTAATAAACTATGGTTTAAAGATTTGTACAAAAATGGTAAATATTATTCAATATCCATCCGTGCGAAGCTGGCACGGGTTGCTAGTGAACTAATATACATTAATAGAAAATGTCAATTCTTTTAACTCAAACCATCTCGTGAATCTCTCATACAGCCTCAAAAAATGCATAGATAGTACAAATTCTGTCAGATATATATTTTTTGATATAAATTAATTGGAACAATGCAAATTTTTCTTCTCAATTGTCACAAAATTACGTTATTGTATCATATATCCATATTCTTAATGTCAGTAATTTGAAAGTAACATTTTATAATTTCTTGTCTCACTCTCCCATGATTGAAATTAAACAGAGTTCATTGTTGACAGATGCATGAAAAAAGGATTTCATCTGATTGATCGTTCACTTGAGCACAATCATAATTTTCTAAGGATTGATTTCCACCAACGAAATTATGGATGGGTTTATATATATATATATATATATATGTATATATATATATAAATATACATATTTTTTGTCTATACGCTATGTCAGTAGCGTTGTGCGCGGCGCGAGCGCCGTCCTGGTGGCGATACTTGGCATTTATTTACTAATATATTTAATCAACAGATTCTGATGTATTCACGTATTTTGCAAAACTGGCACTCAAAATTTGCAGATAGTTTGCTACAATGACAGTAGTACTTCGATGCGAGTCTCAAAAAGTTGATTTATCCATATTTAGATCCAAAAGTTTGAGCAAAGGGAAAGAATTGGTACAAAGTTTTTATGTCAGCGACGAAGAAGGAATTGAAAATAACGAAGAAGATAGTAAAATTACGGGAGTTACTTTGCGCGAAACGCCTGGCACATTTAGTGATGGAACAAATCCGAATTTGTATATTGTATTGGTCGAGATATGACTGCGTAAATTATTATAAGTGTAAACATAGTTTTCTACTTGACATGATAATACGTACGTTCGGGTGTACTTTTTGGATGTTCTGTTTAATTATTGTCCGAATATTGAATCGATGAACAATATTAATTTCCCTCGTGATTTTACATAACTTCATCTGATATTTTTTTTTTTTTTTTTTTTTTTTTTATAATTACAAATTAAATTTACAACTGGCGTTTTTGGCCAACAAGAAAATGAGATAAATGTAATTCAATAGTATGAGAGGAGATAATTTTGTCATTTCCATTACATGATATTCCACTTATGTTACATTCATAATTAAATCTAGCGGTTTTTTTCTGTCAAGTCTTCTTGTGGTGAATTCATTATTGAGCAGATTAAGGGCTTCCTCGTTTGGGTGGTTGTTTAGTCGTTTTTCGTATTTTTCAGCAAATTCTTTTATTTGTTCATTTACATATTTTATCTTCAGATCTGTGTGGATAATTTCATTGTTTACGTACCAGGGAGCGTTTGATATAAGTCGTAGGGTTTTATTTTGAAACCTCTGTATAGTGTCTATATTTGATTTTTTTGCGCAGCCCCAGAGCTGTATTCCGTAGGACCATATGGGAATGAGCGTTACTTTATATAGAAGCAGTTTATTTTCCAGACTTAATTGTGACTTCGGTCCAAGTAGCCAGTACATCTTTCTCAATTTTATATCTAATTGTTTTCTTTTTTTCTGAAGATGTTTTTGCCATGTGCCTCTTTTATCTAGCCACATGCCCAAGTATTTGGTATCGTTTTTTAGATTCAGCGGGTTATTATTTAGTTTGACTTCAGGGCAAGTTGTGTGTCTTGTTGTAAAGGTAACATTAACTGACTTACTTTCATTCAATGTTATCCTCCATTTTTGTGCCCATTGTTCAATTTTGGTTAGGGATGATTGTAGAAGCTGAGAGGCTTCATTCGGATCTTCATGAGTGGCGAGTATCGCTGTGTCGTCTGCGTACGTAGCAATTAAGACATCTTTTTCTTTTGGTAGATCTGCAGTATATATTAAATATAAAATTGGTCCTAGTACGCTCCCCTGTGGTACTCCTGCATGAATGGGGTAGATGTTTGATCTACTGTTTTCGTGGTATACATAGAAATTTCTTTCGCTAAGGTAGGATTTGAGCAATAGGAAGTATTGGGATGGTAAGCATTTTTTGATTTTAAATAATAATCCACTGTGCCAGACCTTATCAAATGCTTGGCTAACATCTATGAACGCACTGTTACATATTTTTTTCTCTTCGAAACTTTCTTCTATTTTATTGACAACACGGTTAATTTGTTCGATTGTCGAATGTTGCACGCGGAAGCCAAATTGGTGTTGCGGTATTATGTTGTTTTCTTCTATTATTGGTTTTAGGCGTTTTAATAGAATTTTCTCAAACAATTTCGACAAAATTGGAAGTAATGAAATCGGTCGATAGGATTTGACTTCTTGAGGAGTTTTATCAGGTTTATGGATCAATAAAATATGGGCAAGCTTCCATTGGATTGGGAAATATTGGACTCTTAATATTGCGTTATATATTTGCGTAATTAATACGATAGCTTTCTTAGGGATCTCTTTTAGGATTTTAGCCGTGACTAGATCGTATCCTGGTGCCTTCTTTTCATTTAAGAGCGATATTTCTTGTTTAATTTCCAATTGCGTGGTGTATTTGATTGGATTGGAAAGTTGCAAGGGGGTCTCAAGATATTGGAATATTTCATTATCTATGTTGTTGGCTGAGGGAGAGGCATTTGGTTTGAATACATCTGAGAAATATTTTGCAAAAGTCTCAGCTTTATCCTGATCTTCTCTTGCCCATGAGCCGTCTTCTTTTTTTATTGCTGGTATATGTTGTTGTGGTCGTTTCCATCTTCTTGTTGCTTTCCACAAAGAGTAGTCATCTTGTGGGTAGATTGATAAGTTTCTGATATATTCTTGGAAGGAATCATTTCTTATTTCATTTAGTAGTTTTTTAACTTCGGTTGTTAGTTTGTTAAGTATTTTTTTGTCTTCTGGATGTCTCGAGGACTGCCATTTCTTTCTTGCTGCTCTTTTTTGTGCGATTTTTATTTTTATATGTTTTGGGTAATTTATATCGTTGATAGTCTTTACGTTTGAGTCAGGGGTTGACTCCCATGCAGCGTTTTGAATTATTCTTGTTAAATGTTCAGTTGCGTCGTCTATATTGTCTTCTGTTTGCAATGGGATTTGTGAATTGATATGTCTGTTCACATGTTCTCTGAAAGAAGTCCAATTTGTTTTTGAATTATAGAGTGAGGGTTTCTTTAATTTATTGATGATTGTAGAACTTATTGTTAATATTACGGCAGAATGATCACTTGTTAGTTCATAGTTGTCACTTATATCGATGTAGTTTGTAGATAATTTATTAACTATGAAGAAATCTAAAAGGTCTGGTGTTTTGGCCTTATCGGTGGGCCAATAAGTTGGTTTGCCTGTACTTATGTGACTGTATTGTTTGTTCAGTAGTGTTTTTTGTAATTCTCTTCCTTTAGGGTTGAGAATTCGTGAGCCCCAATGGGTATGCTTTGCGTTAAAATCGCCGCCAGCAATAAATCTATTGTTAAGGGTTTCGAAAAATTCGTCATATTGTTCTTTTTTTATAACATGTTTTGGTGGAGAATATACTGCAGAAATAGTGAGTTCTCCATGTGTGTCTTTTATTTTCAGGTTTGTAGCTTGTAGGAACTCTTTTTGGTATTTTTCCATCTCGTAATGGTAAATGTTGTCTCTGATGATTATAGCCGTCCCCCCGTGCGCCGTTCCATCAGGGTGTTCAGTGTGATATGTTTTGTGATTTGGTATTTTGATGTAATTTTTGTTTGTAAAATGAGTTTCACTTATTAATAGAATGTCGATTCTCTGTTCTTTGAGGAAATATTTTATTTCTTCTTGATGATTCGCTAAGCCATTAGCATTCCATAAAGCTATACGTAAGCTACTATCCATAAGAGTTGTTTGGAACAAGCTTGGAGAGTAAGTTTAGAATCATGGTATTTTGATTCATCAGCTGAGAGAACATGGTTTCAAATTTTTGTAAAAATTGTGTTAACGTGACATCTCCATCGTTTTGTGTGATGTTATTTGATGTAGGTTTTTGACTATTTGTGATTATTTTAGCGTAGCTTAAATTTGGGGTGACGGTTGTGGCATATCTTGTATCGCTGTGAATTGCCTGACGTTTTTCATTCTGCTTGTTTCTTTTAGTTTGTAGTTCACGATATATGGCACATCCTTTATAGTTGGCTGGATGTGCTCCTTGGCAATGGACGCATTTAGGTGGAATATCTTTATCTTTTTTGCATAGTTTTGTGTCATGTTGACCAGCACATTTTACGCAGTAATATAATTTAGTGCAATATGATTTCGTATGTCCATAATCCTGGCATCTCGTGCATTGCGGGATATCTCTCTTTTTTCGAGGAGGCTCAACACTTATTATGGTGTTGAGCATGTGTTTTACTTCGTAAATATTTTTGTTTTTCTGGTCTGGTTCTAAATCGACAAAGAAAAGCGGTAGTGGCTCCTTGGTATGCCAGCTTCTTATATTAGTTATATTTCGTACCTTAAATCCTTTGTTTTCAAGCTCTTCTTTTATTTCTTCGGTTGGTACAGAAGAATGTAAGTTTTTTATTACGACCCTGTACGATCGTTCCTGTTTAATTTGATAGGTATACATTTTAATATTATTTACTTTTAGTAGCCGTATTAGTTTGCGGAAAGCATCTGTTGAGTTTACTTTAACAATGATTGTGTTGTCTGTCGTTGCTTTGCATGTAAATTCGTTTTTTTGTAGAACTGTCAATATTGTTTCAATCATACCTTGATAGTTGGTAACACCTTGTATGTGTATTGGTGGTGGTCTTGGTTCCAATGGCTCATTTCTTTCTTTCTGTGTTTCTACGTCTTGTTCCATACTATTCAGTATCTCGAATCTGTTTTCATTGTCAAATATATTTGTCCGTTTAGTTTTAGGTTGCTGTACTTTTTCATTTTTATCTCGGCTTCTCTTCTTAGCTACTTGCCAAGTTATTATCGGCTCATTATAGCTAGTATCTGAAGCTGTGGTAATTGGTGAGATTTGGGATGTCCCAGCGATTGTAAATTGGTATGGTGTGCTGCAGATTGGCGTATTTTGAACAGTAACTGTTCCCGGATTGTAATAAGGTGTTGTCGAAATTGTGGTTGAGACTGTTGTTGTATTTGTTGTTATAATATTGCCGCCACTTGTTAGCTGCATGGTATTCGTTTTTAAATTATTTATATCTAAGGTTAAATTTTACTATACTTGGCAACCCTGATGCGAGAGCGCAGCCTGAAGTTACCTGTGTTGAGCGCACTTAACCTTGGGTTCACTTAACTTGATTTTAACGTCTTTTTTATGTTCTTTGTATGTCTAACACTAATCTTAATTATTTTTCTTACACTATATACACTTATAAAGTTTTTTGACACAAATTCACGAATTTATACTGCACTTTTAGTATATTTTTGAAGCTTTTTATGCAGATAAACACTTAAGTCACTTTACTTTCTCACTGTTGCCAACTATTTCATCTGATATTTACGAGTTATTTCTATGAATTGAAAATAATCTGTGTGACTAAACTTCTTTATTTGGTGTGCTTTGAATTCTTCATTAGGAATCAGCATCGTTCATGCCTGATAATTTGATATTTGCTTGCCAGATACGAGTTATCCGAAAGCATCATTCATTTAAATAAGTAAAAATTAATTAATAAGGATTCATGCATGATACTTTGTCTTCAGTGATTATATCATTGAAATATTATTTCAATAATTCAATATTGATACTATACAAACATTAAACAATTTAAAAAACACTAACTGCTTATTTCTGAGGTTCGCTAATATAATAATAGGTCTGTGTTTTTTACATGATATCTGTGGAAATTTATTAATACAGGACAATTTAGGTCGAAAAATTGTTAATATCAGTGATACGCAGCTACAGTTTGCATGTAAATCAACACAGAAAGTATCTGCTTCAAGATTGACCAGCCAATGATTTGGATTCGTCCAGTACAGTTGGATAAATATCATAAGAGTGCAAGGATTGATAGTATGTACTATTGCATAAAAGCAAACTGGGAAGATAACTTTTACACAGTTCCTCACGCTCATTCGCGATTCGGAAATGAATAAAATTTCAGTTCACCATTGCGCAATTGTGTGTGTGCGAACACTAAGGAACACAACAAATTAAACCACATCCCGATGATTTCCACTTTTTCAAAGGATTTCCCATATTTATTTGCCTCAAAAATTCAGTTTGGCTTTATGATCTTTCATATTTGTTTTGACAGCTCCAGTCAGTATTAGTAAAGAGCTTGTAACTTCTACAGCATGGAGTCGCGTTCATCGCTACTGACATAGCGTATACATATATCATGCTATCTCTTGAAATAAGGTTGATATAAGCCCTGAACTGCAATTCAAACTCTTTAATCTTGGAACTGTGTCACCTCCAATCATAAACTTCACATCCATATTGTCCATATCATCAAAATCTATCTATTTTGCTTTTCTTTTAATTTTGACGTGATTGATGAATATCCTAGAACATAATCGTCGTTATTAACCAAGTTTTGAGATTTAAAATTTTGCAAATATTTCCTTACGTGTCTATGCACGGCAATTTTTATATTCTCGTGATGGTTCATTTTGCGTTTTGAGATGAACAATTACAGTCGCTCTACTAAAGCGGTTCATTACGAACGACGATATTATTCAAACTGCTTCCTTACATTAGGAACTACAAGAAGCTATTGGGATTATTCCTTCACTCTATGTTGATCTACAATTTAATTGAATTCTTTCTCTGCCTTCTAACTGTGCTCTCTGGTTGAGAATTTTTCACTCCAAATAAGCTAAAACATACATATTAGGAGACAAAATTCAATAGCCACTTCATATATCAAATATCATCAGATATAACCAGTCAACAATATTCTGAGAAATTGATCTGCATTCTTCTAAAATTTTGCTGTGATGCTTTTTGGAACTTAACCTAATAATTCATGATCATATTAGACTCGAATTTCATTTTATTCGATCCAAAAAAAAAATCATTCAACATAGCACTGACTACACCTTCAGAATTATTCCTAAAAATTGTCGCATAACAACTATATTATAATGAGAAATTATGCGCTCCATTATGTAAAATACACCTTCTAAACTATTCGTTGGAGAATTTATGCAACAGCAATTTTCATAACAAATTACTGTAATTAAAATACTCAACAAATGTCTAGTTTCCGCACGTAAATTAGAATAGTAATAACTGCGTGTATAATCACATTTGAAATCGTAATGTTACATTCACACAATGTCCACACTTCACGTATTCATGATGAAAAATAATCACGGATTTTATTTCTGTAGAACGTGTATTTATAATTACTAACACTCGCATCATACATGGGTTTAAATTCTGTAAACATTTTATGACAAGGTAATTGCCAATGAATCGGATCAACTGAATTTCATGCTCATAATTTATATTTGATCACATTAGTTTTATTTTCGAATGAAATATTGGTCATGTAATTAGGTGTAGGTAAATTTTAGTGGGATTTTCAATTTCAACAAATGGAATTTATTTGGAACAAAAAAAAAAGATGAATACATATCAATTATCCTTTTATTTACTAGCCTGGTGTGGCAAACGATGTTCTATTTGCTCATCAATAAATTATTTAATATCTATTAAACCGTAAAATACAGTTATAAGTGGTCAAAACATTGATGTTTTCAGCTCTCGTGTGAAGTACGCTGCAGAATATTCTTAAATTCAGTGTAAATTTGAAAATCGGATTGACTTCTTGTTCGAACCTAGGATCAAACCTTTGAGCTTGGGATTGCAAAGCCAGCATATTTCTACTGATCTATGAAACAAAAAATAGTCAGTTTATTATTGATTCTCTTACAGATTGAAGAGTACAAATAATAGCAATCTTTGCTGAGCTTTATTTGTATATACTACGGCTTGAAGACCGTAGTGCTGCACAGATATCCCTTTGTATCTTACCTGGTTTGTGAATTATATATGTCTGATAGCTTCTCCCTATCCTATGCTTTCTTCAGAAACTTCTGCCATTATGTCCTCCGTCCCACTTCAGTCTGATGCCTTCATTTTGACTACTAGAGACATCAAGATCAAAAATATTAAGTGGCCAGATAAAATCCAATCAACATGGCAATAACACAGAGTTACACATGCAATGAAATTGTTTTAGGATCTTTTGGAATTACTCTATTTCTTGTTTCGAATAGAACTCTTCATACAAAACTGAGAGCAATAGTAGGTACACAGAGCAACGCCAGATGGCAGTAGCGAGAATAATCCAGTTCTATCATATAACAGAAATATACAGAAAAGATTGACTGATAAAACTGAAGAATACGAGTTGATATTCCTAGATTCAAATTAGCAGAGTCAATAAATCGATTTAGAAACATATGTGCCTCTATATATGTATTCATTGTGATAGTAAGACATACCGAAAGAGACTCAGAAATCAGTGGATCAGACTGAGCAGAGTCTATATAAATATGCTCTCATCTATCATATTTCGATCGGCCGACTAGTAATATTAGAAAAGAAAAGTTACTTCTAATATCAATGATTAATATAAGACTGGTTATATTAGTTCTAGAGAATACCAGTTAATGAAGAATGGATATCTTCTGTGAAATATTTATTGCTCATGTAACGATCGCTCATATCTTAAGCCACGGCGGACTCTATACCAGGCGGGAGTGTGACCCCCACTACCACAGCATTCGCGTGACGTCAGTAGGCTGGTTTTTACACAGTTTCATGCGATGTAATAGTATTAAATTTGTATTTTAGAACTATAATGCTTATGCAGAATGATTATTGACTTACTAACAACATTAATAACAGTAATTCTCTTGTCTCTGAATATAGTTTTAGAGTAAAACGCTGTAATGCGATGAATTAACTCAAAATAACAGTTCGCTATCAATGCTTTCATTAACATATATTCTATCAAGTTGCAAAATCACCCACTTGTCCTCTTCTTTTGTGAGTCTATTTGCAATAACTCTTAAAAAATGATTATTTCCTATTTAAGAACTTGAAGATATATGAAAAGAAGCTGTGAGTTGTTGCAAATATTTAGGATGTGATTGCTTATTAATCATGTGAGACCAAATAATAATTTTTGAAGTGTAGCGCTTTTGATTTGAAAAAAGGAGACTTATTTGTTCACTTGAGTACAATAATTGCCCAATTCTCTCTTCATCGCCTTCGTTCTCAGACATCATTATTCAAATTCTAAATAATAGAATAAATATTGACAAAATCAGTTTCATTTAACATACATTCTGGAATATCTCTCAATTTGGATAATGTATCAAGCTTATTTGTAGATAATGGAGTGTTATTATGCTGTAATTCACTCAAACTTACCAGTTTATTTTCGAAGAAATACTTTGCGCTCAGATTTCTATCTATTCCAATATAAAAGAAACGACTCACTGCTTTGGAATCCATTTTCTAAATAATAATACCGTCTTCATTTACTTTTACAAAAATATCGCCATTTATAGTTTTGACAAATTCAGGTGCTTTTTCAAGCAGTTAGTCAAAATTCTGAACTCTATTTTCCATTAGTTGTATTTCTAATATCTCATTAGTTTTTTCTTGTTCTTTTTTTCTGATTTCAAAATTTCGTTCGTCTAAGATTTAATTTTAGTATTTGATTTCATATTTAAATAATGAGGAAGTCCAAGCAAGATAGTTTGAAACGGATTAGGTTTCAAATGCGGTTTATCGTAATAAAAAGTCCTAATTTCTCCTGGATAATTGTATTTATTTATGTAGCTAATTGCAATGCAATCTCCAGAAATTCAATTGAAGTTACATTTTCTTCTGTACTATCATAATTGCTTTTACAAGCTGAGACACAGCTTTTGCGAGGTATGTTTAAATTGAATAATATGTATATATTTAGGTGGATATTCGAAATATTAAAAGAAAATCTACTTCGTATCACGAAGTCATCAAGTCTACTACTATCGCTGGCTCGCTCACAAAGCCTACTGACGTCACGCTCCCCTCCATCACACTCCCGCCTGGTAAATGGAGTTCGCCGTGCTCAAGCGCTACAATTGGATTCAAATCGTATCCAGCCTGAGCGTTACCACTGGAAATTTCTGCAACCATCTGGGCTAATCTGATCCATAGTACGACTTGTAGTCGTACCTGGTAAAGCAGAGGATTTTTTCAGTTAATGAGTTGAAATTAATTGAATTTGATCTGCTATATTGAACTGACAATAAGTAATTATTGTCATTGTGAATAAATTGAAAATCTATTTCAAAATACTCCGGATTATTTTCAACTCGATCGGTAAGTTCTTATCAATCAATGATATTTTGAGCTGACAAAGTTCTCAGAGTATTTACTTGTCGCAATTGTTCCTATTTGTCGAAAATATTATCAATCGATGGTAAATTGATGATTGTGTTACAGAATACGGACGAATATCTTGAAAGTTGAATTTCATTTTAACAAACAAAATCAGCAAGACTTTGTCTATTGAATAGAACTTATATTTTAGCATAATTTCTGGAGTGAATATTCCATTTTAGCTTACTACTAGCAATTAATAAATAAGATTCACAAAATCCTGACAAAAAGCTGGATCAAGCTTTGTATATTTATCTTCGTTCCATAATACTAACAGGGAACTCAGTAGAAAGTACCATTCACCAAAAAATGCCCCGTTATATGTTATAACGATAACTTCTATATGCAACCGGTTGCTTTTGACTAAAGCAGAGGCTCCCAACTTGTTTTTTCTGGTAGACCACTTTCAAAATTTTACTGGTTTCAGTGAACCTCAAATTTCTTTTTGTCGGCCCCCACTTGCAACTTGTGCATCTCCATTTTTCTCCAGCCCACGTAGACAACTGTTGATTCTCCTGTGGACTCCAGGGGGTCCACCTGGACTACTTTAGGAATCACTGGACTAAAGTTAGTTGTAAACCGATCAATATCAGCAATTTGACAGAGTCGCCCACAATTCTTGTGCTATGTAGCACGAAAAGTAGACAGATAAATTGTTGTATTATTAATGATCGGATCAATAAATTTACTCAATCACTGAATTCAATATAGTTGTTTTGTTAGTGAATGAAGATTGAGAAACTTTAGCATACCTCATTATTCAAAATTTATTAGCAGTAAATGTCATCAATTTGTCATTATTTAATCTAGGAGTTTGGCATTGCTATTGAATATTGTCGGTGGAGAAAAATAGAGCGTATACTGTCTTAAATGATAAATTAGAAATTGGTACATCATGAAGAACAAATAGAACTACATTGTAATTAACGAGATAAAATTAAATACATATAAGTATTCAGCATCATTTTTGCTTCTCCGATCTATATAGGAAAAATATTGTTATCACGATTTTTTGAGAGCTCGAGATTTTTATGATTCTTCACGTTTTACCGAATCCAAAAAACAATTAAAAGAAAAGTCGATTGGTCTGTCGGTCGTTATAAGAGTAGTGTATCATATTCAAGTATTTTAGATTCGAATTTTTTTATCAATAAGCTAGGTTTGAGTTTGTGAATGGATATGTTCACAGATTTTACTCGAAATTCTGAAATAAATAGCAAGATTTTGAATGCATGAGATTCATTTTTCCAATGCTCCTCTATCATGACTTCACAATATACTCCGAGGGTGATTCCGAAGATTTTATTGTTATTTGTATATTTAGAATGCAAAATTATATTTTGTTACTCGATAGTAAATGTGGAGAGCGACAAAAGTACTCTCTCAATTATTTGAATGATCATTATATACCCAGCAAATGATAAATATTTATCACACCACATAATATCTTTATAATGGATCGAAGTTGAATAAGAATTATTCCTAAACAGAATTTCTTCTGGAATCGATTTGTTGGACAAAATCTCATACCTGATTTTGTGAATCTTTCAGTACATGTATCATCTCAGTGAATATATATGTACTTACATACTAGCCTGTTCATCCAGAAAACACAAATGTTATTTATTCTGATGTGATTCATGATTCAAAGATTATCACACATTTTTTCTACATCATTAGTTTCTCTTCTCATTTGGCAATAATAAACGTAACTACGTCCACCCTCTCTGCAAGAATTTCTTTGATAATCATGAAGAATTCTGGAAGATATAAAATCTTTCATGAA
The DNA here is from genome assembly GCA_963989225.1 of Dromius quadrimaculatus. Classification (NCBI taxonomy): domain Eukaryota; kingdom Metazoa; phylum Arthropoda; class Insecta; order Coleoptera; family Carabidae; genus Dromius; species Dromius quadrimaculatus. Next base: position 42,443,683 of record OZ022330.1, read on the forward strand.
CTACTCCATTACTTTCATGAAAACGTTCTGTTTCAGTTTCAAAGTTATTCTTAAGCTTCAGCAATACAAAGGAATGTGTACGCCGCGGGCATGACTCAATTCCACAAATCCTCATGCCAAAGTTTCTTGTGCTTTTTGTAGACTGAATTGATATACGTTGAGGTCCCTAGAAACTGAATTCAATGAGACTCATTAGCTGGTGAATATTTATTGAGAATTTTGGAAATCCCTAGGTTCCTGAGACCCTAGACATATCCATTGTGTGCCTGATGGATGATTATACATAAAATATTTTTCAAGCAAATTAAGCAAGAAACGTCAAACCTAATCAACTAAAATGTTGATAAATTTGAGATAAACTGACGATTTGAGTTGTATTATGTAGGATCATTATGGAATATACGCTTGTTTTCAAAAGACAAAAATCGACTTCCAAGATGTAGATAATCTAGTTACGGACGTGAGTTTATATGAAGGTACCTCAGTCACAATATTCCATAGGCCCTCTGAGTTGATGAAAATATATTATATGTACGAGAAACCATCAGACTCTAGGGCTTCTATGCTCAATGTGCTAGATGAATAATATGGAACCATGCACCAACCTTAATACGTAAGTAACTATCATATGCTTTTAAAATCATAAGTCTGTCTTTTTAATTAGAAAAATTCTGAGATTTTTGAATTATGTTCAACACACGAGCTGAGGGAATTTCAAGACTATTCAAACTGCTTTTTGGATATTTATCTTCAATATTCAGGCCTGGATTCACACCTTATTCATGATAACCAACAGATGAAATTATTGTCAAAATTTCTCGCTGAAATTTTCTACCATAATATAAGAAATTATTATTGGAAAGAATCAAAATCTGATACATTCTAAAAACTGGAAAAACCTTGGATATGAGATCAAGAAGCACCTCAGTCCTCAGTCTACTCATCAAAAAATTACAACAGTGAGGAACCGCGTTCTCATACAACAGTGTATTAAAATGGGTGGCAATCGTTATTATATTATCATAGTCATTCGAAGTGGAAGGAATAACGTGAATATACTCATACAATTGCGAACAGAATAAATTTCTTCCCAGAAGCTCCAATGTATGTCGACTGTGGTTATGATCTCTTCCAAAAAGTTCCGATATGAAATTCCACATTTGTTTCCTGCTTGGGCAATGACAACCGTTGTCACGTTTCCTCGGTAATGTATGTGTAACAACCCGATGAAAGCCATTACACCGCAACATTATAATGCAGGATGTATCACTATGTGCTCCGTACACACAAATCTACTCACATGCATGAATTCAGTGGCGGAACTTCAGTATTAAACCATTGCTGTAGATTCTGAGTTTTGAGATAATTTGCAGGAAATTTTGACAATTTATTGTTACAAACTGCTTTTTAGACCTTCTCAAAATTTTCTGACACGATTTCACTTCTTTCCTGAGAATTATCAATGAGTAAATTTTGAGTTCCGGCTATAAATTAAATGGTATAAGTTGATTACGAGTGTACCATATGGTATAACACTTGCAATATGAAGAAGTTCAACAATTTTTGGCCCGAATAATGTTTTTTGAAGAATTTTGGATACTTTGGAATGAGTTTTTGATGGATTCTTGAAATTATACTTAGATACATATTTTTTTTCTCCAGAAGTTTATGAAAAGTGTGTGAAAAATTAGTCGTCACAATAATAAAGCGCAACAAAAACAAGAGTTGTGATATACAGGCATAATCGTTATTTTTGCTCGGTGTACCAATCAGTAACAATACTACCTCTAGCCTGTAGGTTTAAGTACTATAAGGTGACACAAGTAGATTTGGAGTTCTGCCCTAATAATTGCCGGTACAGAGCTATGTGGGATCGACACTGATCTCTGGATTGGATTTAGGCCGCTAAGAAGCGTCCCCAATTGAGCGCCGCCATCTTGGCAAAAATTGAGGTCTTGTGACAGTTCAGTATGGCGTTCGGCCGCGATATTCAAAACTCAGCTGTTTGGCTTGACGGTATTTTATTTATCAAACATGATGGTCGTGTGCAGGTTTTGCAAAAAGAAACCCGATTCATCAAGAAATTTGACGCTGCACAAGTAGTACGATGAAATAATCAGAAGTAACTGTCGTTATGACTGAAATAAGTGAACATCACTTATTTTTATTGCTATGCTGTGATGTAAATATTCTCAAAATTTCTATCTGATGAAGAATCGTTAAAAAAATGGCTCGAATTAATGGGTTTGCCAAACTTAGAAATAGCCAAAAACATGAGGTTATGTTATCAACATTTTTTTGCGTCCGCGCTAAAACAAAATAAAAGATACACGACTCTGGATAATAATACTGTTCCGACTATTTTCAACGAACTACACAAAAAGTATTGCGTTAACTACAAAACCAAAAAAGATGTAATCGACAGTTCTACAGGTAAGTATGCAATTAAATGAATTCGACTTATGTACTTATTCAAAAAACATTCATATGGCTACACAATTCTCAATATGATTTACTTATTGTTTAGTTTCATAAGAAAATCATAAAACTATTCAACGAATTCGATTTCACAGAACTACAATGTTTAAAAAATTGTTAAAATTCTGATACTGAAAAGTTAAAAGATATTTTTAGCTTATAATGAATATTTCAACTATTATAAACCAAATCTAGTGTTATATAAAAATAAGTGGAGATTGAAGAGAAATCAATCACATTAATTGACTTTAGGATAATTTTTTTCACAACTGCACTGATTATTCAGGTATTTACGTCAAATACAAGGGTCGCAATCAAACTTTGTACATGACGTCATGAAAGTTCTTCGAAAGGATATAAAGACACAAATTGAATAGATGAGTTCGAGAAATACTAAGCGTGTATTTGGAAAAGATGATGCCGCTTGTCATACGGCTGGATTCGTGAAAGATTCTTCTTAGAAAACATAATTTCACTTCCAAAGTGGACGATAAGCAAATCTGTTTACGATCGAAGCCCTGTAGCATATAATGAAAACAATCTCGAATCACAGCGCGCTTAAAAAGTTTGACAGTTACGTGCTTGTCTCCAAAAAATAAGGAGTAATTCTACCTCAGTTGATTACTGAACATCAGTTTAAACTATGTTGGAAGTATCGAGTCGATTTAAGACGATTCAACGCAGAGTAAATTTTCTATTTGATTCTGGTTGGTTTGCTTTATTTTAAAAATACGTGGAAATGCTCGAAATTTTTCTATATCTGTTATCCTCAATATAGCTGATTATGTGGAAAGTAAACAAATGAAATATGTGAAGAATGAAAGGAGAACTGTCGAAAAACGTGCTAAGTTCCATTTCTTCCCAAAAACATTTTTCATTGCCTGTGACAATTCCACTGAAACGGAGTTCGTATTTCATAACTAATCTAGTCTGGCAAGTAGCTGTTTTTATTGTTTGAGCTTATTCATGGAATGTTCATTAAAAATTGCTAAAGATCTTCTCAACTAGTTCACTTAGAACGAATCACTCCTAACTCATGCGTATTTTTTCAGCTCGAGAGCAGAATGCGTATTTCGTCCAATTGAAGAAGGGTTTGAACAAGATTTTAGCTCCCTCAAATTTCCCGTTAATCCTCTGGTTGAAATGCATGAGAAAATTATTTAGAAAATGGAATTTCTCACAATCTTTACTCCCAGCGTTATGTACTATATCAGTTTTTCTTAAAAAACTATAACATTGAGTGAATTTACAGTCAGATGTTTCGTCGCATGAAATGGAATCCAGTTTCATGATAAAATGATTTGTTGCCAGAAATTCATGCTGGGAAACAACATGCAGCAAAGGGCGTGAACCGCTTCATGCTGAGAGGTTTCCAGAGGAGCGATAAGGGAGTCGAACTGTCCATAGAAAAGTCGAATAGAGATGAGAACTTCGAGAAATTGATAATGCAATTATAGAATGAGAGTAAAAATTGTCAAAAGATCTGTTCCCAATAGCTGTGCAAACATATGGAACGAGATAATAAATCATTAAATTGTTTTATGAGGAATTATACTTCAAAAAACACTTATAATCTAGTCTCAATTTTTTTTTCATATGAATGCTGTGATTATTGGTCTGACCGGAATGCAACCTAATGCTACATATCAAAATGAAGAAGAATTTCATGCCTAATAGAATTGCATAATGCATTTTCAACCTAGGATTAGTGTAAAACTAGAAGGAATCAAGATAATTTATTCCATTATACTTAAAGTTGCGATATAAACATACGTCAAGGTGGAAAAATATGCTTTGGATTCTGGGAAAAACCTCTGTGATTTTTCAGGTAGATTGAATCTTTCCACTTCCTATTGACTCGACTACAAACTATTTTCATACCAGAGTTTTTTTTTTATACGGATATATGGAGAACGTGTTATTTCCATAGTTCCAATGGAACTCATTGATAGCATTATATTAAAATAGTAATTTTATAACTAAACATCATCTATTTTTTCCCACAACTGTAATCAGAACTAGTTTTCATTGCGCTCGATAACATTTTTTAAACATATCTTGACAAGCTCCTGACTTAAGATATATTAAACACGACTAGAATTTGGCACGAACATATAAGGCAAAGGCTGAACCTAGTTCCAATCATTTACTACATTAGTACTTGATATTATTCTCAGAATAATTTTTTCTAAGTCAATTTCTGCTGTCTCAATTTGCATTTGTAGAAAAAGTGTGATATGTAACTCATGTTACAGACTTTTACTCTTGCGTTATCCTGAGCATTCGCTCTGCTCGAACCTAAGTATATCGTGCTCTAAGTATATCGTGTTCATATAAAATGTTACATATTGTACTATTGTCTTTTAGCAGTGGTTATAAGCAATCTATTTGAAACTGATCTTAGTATCTAAGAGCCGATTTCTTCTTCTTCTTCTTTGGCACTACAGACTGTAAAAGTCCCTAGCCTGGTCTATCTGCCTCCTCCAATGTAACTTGTCCCCGGAATATCTTAATTTCGTCTTCTCCATATCCTTGGCTACGCAAGTTCCCCATCTATATCTTGGTCTGCCCCTTGGCCTGCTCCCTTGTGGAATATGTTTGTATATTCGTTCAACCTGACGCTCTTTGCTCATCCAGTTTAAGTGCCCATATAGTCGGAGAGCTGGTGACGGTTTTTCTGATGTATCTACGTAAGGCAAAATATTATCAAATATTCATGTAAAAGTGTTTCCTATTTCAGAATCTGTAAATCTGGCAGCATCTGTCTCTTGCGTTTCAGGTATAAGGTAGAAATTACATGGATAAAAATTCAAGTTTCTTAAGTAATGATGTAAGACTTTTTCTAAACTTTATATCATAGGATAATTATTAAGAATCTATAAAATTACATTCCCTGCTTGATTATTTGTTGTTAACATGTTGCCAGACTCATTTGTATTTTGAAAACAGTTTTTTTTTCAATGTATCTGCGTAAGGTCCGGCATATTCTTTTTTATATGGAAGATGATACTTATAGATCAAATTACGAAATGCCAGACCACAATTTTGTTGTGAACACCTCTGAAAAAATATTGAAAAAATAATTATCTGAAGAAACTTTCCAAGCTACTATGTTCTTCAATTGCGAAATAAGAACGTGAGGTGCATGTGGGACTGATTCTGAACTCAATATTATTGGATAATTATTAAGAATCTATAGAATAACATTCCCTGCCTTGATTATTTGCTGTTAACATGTCGTCAGACTCATTTATATTTGAAAAAAAAAAAAGATTTGCTCCGCGTATCTACGTGAAGTCGATTGTTTTATATGACGGATGATACAAATAGGTCGAATTATGAAATACCAGATCAAAATTTTGCTGTGAACATTTCAAAAAAATATTTAAAATCTACTATTTTTGTAACAAGTATTGTATCTAGTAGGTAACTGAGAAATACAGAAACAGGAGCAGCAGAATAGAGCGGATCTTACTTTGAACTCTATTTTACCGTGTACTTTTTTATGAAAACAAGATTCCCATAAGATATAAGTTATTCTTATCAAAAATTACATTTATCAGTCATTAAAGGCTGGTTTATGATGGATTTAATTCACAAATTATATATATAGTCACCAATTCTATTGTAATCGGATTATTAATACAGGTTACAGTGCAAATATTTCTTCCACAAACTCTCATAATGACAAAATCGCTCACAGTTACTCTTCCTGAATGAATCCACTGCCGCTAGCTCGCGCACTTTATATACTCTACTCCAACAATAGGCCAACATTCAAATGTTTGACAATTGAACAACAATGAGCTAGCATTCAAATGTCTGACAACCAACTATTTAGCAATAATATGTGACAATGGGCTGTTTTTCAATTCTGACATAATGATATTCAGAATCTAAAAATTTGAATTTCCTGATTCTTATTGATAGAGTCAAGAATAATCTATAAAGTCCTGATAACGCCACAGTCTTTAGATCGTAAGAATATTGTTAGACGTACGTGTACGCCGAGATAAAATGTAAACGTATGTCGAGTAATTTACAGTGGCGCTACCCAACTGAACATTCAAACTAATCACTAGCAGAAAATGTTTGGTCTACTGTACAACTCTGTGGTATAACTGAACAACTGACAGTGACTATTACGTCATGGATGGCGCTTGTTCGAATGAACATTTTCATTTCAATATTTTGAATTGAATACAAAGCAAAACATGATAATTTTCATATTCATATCAACAATTAATAGCAAACTTTTATGTGCAATATTTGATTTTCAAGAGTTTCTAAATCGAACGAGCCCATTTGATCCCATGTTATTCCATAGTGTACATGAAAAAACTAAAATCTGTCGTTGTTTCTGATTACCGGATGATTAAAAGACTGGAGGCCAATTTCACCAAAGCCAGTAAAAATTTTCCAGAGATTATTTTATACAAAAACTATTGTTGATACAATTGCAACAATAGTTATGAACTCAAAATAACCTCTAGATGAATTCAAGTGACTTCAGTGAAATCAAGCCTAGAAATTTTAAATGTAGCCTGGAATTGGATGACAATATATTATTAACTTGCTCTCTTTCTTCTGTTTGTATGAAATCTTGTAATCAAAATTACAGCCACTTCTCAGCTAATCAGAGCAATCAAACTTCCACAGTAGCTCAGTTTTTAATGATCATACAATATTCAATCGTTTGAAGCACGCTGTATCTCCTGTGAATATGAAAATAGCAGGCAAGTGTACTTAGTGACGTAAAGCGAACAGATTGTAAGCTTTTGCTGATGGTGGAATCGAGGACTAAGGATATTGTTTCCGCTCTTTTTACCTATCCCTTATAGCAAAACTGATGCATCAAATAACAAAGATTACATTTTATGATTTTTTTGAAGCAAATAAAGACTGAAATGTGAGAAAAATCATTATTGAAAATAACTTCTTTAATCACTACTAGCCTGAAGCTGGAAGCGTGGAGCAAATCATCATATTCTTCTCATATCGCATCGAATCAAATACGCCCCACGTTCTAAGTTTGCAATTGAAAAACGTAGTAGCTTGGAAAGTTTCTGCTAATTATTTTTTAAATATTTTTTTTAGTGGTGTTCACAACAAAATTTTAGTCTGGTATTTCATAATTCGATCTATATGTATAATCTTCCATATGAAAAATAATATGCCAGACCTCACGCAGATACATTGGAAAAAAAAAATATTTTCAAAATACAAATGAGTCTGGCAACATGTTAACAACAAATAATCAAGCAGGGAATGTTATTCAATAGATTCCCAATAATTATCCTATGATATAAAGTTTAAAAAAGTATTACATCATTACTTAAAAAACTTGAATTTTTATCCATGTAATTTCTACCTTATATCTGAAACGCAAGAGACAGATACTGCCAGACTTATAGATTCTCAAATAGGAAACACTTTTACATGTATATTTGATGATATTTTGCCTTACGTAGATACATCAGCAAAATCGTCGTCAGCTCTCAGACTAATACCATCCGAGTCGCTGTAGTTTCATGAATAACGTTAAGCGAACATCATCATACAGTTCCTATAACTCTGTGTTCTCTTTTATGCGCCATTCGTTATTTTCGTGTATTGGGCCCTATATTTTTCTCAAAATTTGGCATTCAAATATATCCAATTTCTCGTTGTCTTTCTGACTCATTGTCCACGTCTCCCCTCCATACGCTACCACTGGTCTCACTTATGTTTTATACATTCTGATCTTGATGGTTCTTGATACTAGTTTACTTAGGAATAAATCACTGATCACGTAGTAGCTTCTTATTTCTGCTGCTTTTCTCTTGGTTATATCATCTGATTTATTATTTGTTGAGGTTATTAAGGATCCCAAGTATGAAAATTCCGATACCTGCTCGAAATCTCTTCCTTCTGTGGGTTGCAGTGTGCATATAGCCTTGCTTTTTGATACACACATTATTTTCGTTTTTGCTTCATTGTTTCTTAGTCCTAGCTTCCTTGCCTCGTCTTATAGTCTAATGAATGCCTTCTCAACTTTCTTTTTGCTTGTCCCAACTATATCCAGATCGTTTGCGTATCCTAAGATTTGAACAGTGTCCCTGTTCTCTGGTCCAGATTTGCCTCTACTATTTCTGTTTGTAGAGCTCAGCTATGTCAAAAGACAATGGGGCCAGTACATCTTCCTGACGTAGTCCCTCTTCCACCTCGAATTGGTATGATATCATATTGTTGTATTTGACTACAGCTTTTGTTTCCCTCATAGTCATTCTTGTCAGATCGATAAGTTTTTTTGGTATATCCATCTCTGCCATTGCCGTATATAGATTCTATTTATACTGTCACATGCTGCTTTGAAATTCACAAACTTATGCCATACCTTTTTGTCAAATTAGTAGAGCGGTCTGCTCTGAAGCCGCATTGATAATCCCCTGATTCTGCTTCCGTATATAGTGTCAGTCTATCGTATAATATGCTTGGAAATATTTTGTATGGCACGCAGAGTAGACTGATGCCCCTGTAATTGCTCTTTTTTGTATACGGGTATGATGGTTGCATCCTCTTATTCCTTGGGCATTTCCTCTCTTTCCCATATATTTTTTATTATTCTATGTATTTCTTCCAGTGATCGCTGTCCTCCGCTTTCAATAAGTTCTGCAGGTAGCATATCTATGCCCGCTACTTCATTAGTTTTTAATCTATCTACTACTAGAGATACCTCCTCCAAAGGTCATTTTACTGTAATTCATATAGATCTATAGATATATCATATTACATTCACGTGTGAGTGAATTCTTATTCTATTTACTGGAAACATTGTATAAATTGAGCTCCCAGTTGCTATTGTAGAATAAAAAGATCCTATTTATGCTCAGTTATAGTAAAAAAGTTCGAATATATTTATGTCAATTACTCCAATTTCAACTGTGGAAATGACAGCAGTCTAGGATAATGATTCGCTTGCTTTATGACATTGAAGTATAATTTGCGTAGTACTGCTGAGCTCCATTGGTCATCCTTTTGCTGTCAGGTCTTGTCCTATTATTGTTCAGGAAGACCCAATTATTTTTGATATAGGTCTTTTTTCAAACCTTGACAGCGTTCTTTTGTTTCATGCAGAACGACAGGCACATAAAGTTACACTAGATTCTTATTTTATCCTTGCATTAATAGAACAAGAACACAAATCTGGTCAGACAGAGAGTCGTTTGAATATATTTCTTTAATCTTACTCATGCAAAAGCTATATTTGTCTTTCCAGAAAATGAGGAATGGATTAATAATATTCAAATGTGGAGAATTCTCTTCGAAATCGAACGGTCAGAAACGTTATTTGGAAAGATATTTGTGGAGAATCATGAGAGAAAATGATTCGACCATATTGAATATTCTGTTCGCCAGAGTTCACAACAGGACATGGAAAATTTCATGAGTCCATTATATCTGAGCAACAATTATGCAGAATAATTTTCCTATCCAAATGACATACAAATAAAAAGATTGTAACAAATTTATTTACAACGAATATAAATGCAGAAGTAGAAAAAAGTCATATTGTGCATGCGAATATGAATACGAATACGAATTACTTTCCTTCCAATTCAATTTCGATGAGAACAGCATATTCAAAACTCAAATCCATATTATTTATTAAACAATTTGAGGAATTGATTTTGATGCTCATCAAAGATGCATGATACAGCATTTTCATAACTATTTCTGCTACTGATACAAAAACAACGGCTAAAAACAATTTGATTGCGAAACCGATTGAAAGTGTCGATAAGATGCGAATCTTCCGCATATTACAAATGCAAAAGCGAATATAAATTACAGCGCTAACAAATATTGCTTTGCTTCGGATTCGATCAAAAAGTAGGTAGAAAAATGGAAACAAGGAATGCAGGGTACTTTGACTGTCAATTGTGCTAACATCATTTTCAATCATGTAATAATATTTATCTAATTCCGTTTTGAAAAGTCAAATTTCACATCAATTTCGGACGTTATGCAATGTCCCATTTTTCATAACTATCCTACAACAGTTGCGTAAAGTAGTTATGTAATGACTTTACATAACTGGCCATGTTCTAGAGCTAATCAATTATACTTATCTGCGTACAACTGAAAGAATGATTTATTACTTACAGTATGCAGTATTGGCAGAGTTATTGATATCAAAGGATACTATTAGACTGGGAGCTGGTGACAGGTGGGGTTCTCCGATTTTATACCGCTTGCCTTTTTGAGGGTTGATAATTTACCTCTAAATAAGAAAGATAAAAATGTTACTAAGCGATGCACGCTTTCCGGTCATAGTTCAAATTCCAATTTAAGGTCTGAAAAATAAGTGGTTTTTTCCGTGATATCAAATTGCATGCCTTTGTAATGTTGAATAATTGGAATTAATCTAAAGTCAAGTATTGAAAGGCAAGCGATTCGCAACAGCCCAAGTGGCTCAAAGGGTTGCGTGAACTTGTGAGAAAAATATGAGAAATGCCGTGTTTCCAAATTGCATGCCAATGAGAAAAATTGAAGTTTCAGTCATAAAACCCTTGTAAAAAAATTGGCAAGCATTTCTCGTTGGCGCAAGGGTTTGAAATTTGGGGGTAATCTTGCATAAATTTTGCACCAATTTGCCGTGATTTCAAATTGCATGCCATTTCAACTATAGGTAATTTGCTCGATGAATTGTTATTGAGAAAATTGGCATGCACCCCAGGATGTCCCAAAATGGAGGCATGCATTGAGGAAGTTGCAAAAAAAAGAGGTAAAATTTCCGTCATTTTATTCTGCATGCCATTGTGTATTTCGTTCAAAATTATTTTTTTTAGACGACACAAAGAATGGCAAGCATGTTGCTCAGGCTCATCATTGATAAATTTTGGAAAAAGGATTGGGAAAAAGTGCTCGTAAATTAATTCAATAAAATTAACAGGGATTATTCGGCGAATTTATTCATTTAAATTTTTTGACTTATTTTAAACAATAATGGCCTAGGTGAGTCTCTTCCAAAATACTGCAGAGAGCTACAATTTAATTTATCCATAATATTTTCATAGCAACAATTCCAAAAATATTCAATTGAAATCACTGGAAAGCTCAAATTTCCCTATTAATATCGGTATTAGCTCTAACTGGGTATAACATTAAATTGCAACCAATGAGGCACTAGAATAATACTATATCAAAGAGTCCTGATAAGAAAGAAACACGTATGTACAGTTGACATCCCAACTTCTGAATTTGTGAAACATTAAAGTTTTCAATCTTGCTATTAATAAAATAATAATCACACATATTAACAACGAAAAACATAATAATTATGCTCTTACTTTTCGCCCGGAATGTGAATAAGTTATGTGGATGAAATATTGTAGCAAAATGTATTTTTGAAAGGTCAATTGCCTTCATCTGGAACTTAATAGTAGGTATATCTTCATTATTATGCGAACATATTATTATCATTATGAAAAAATAAAGAATCTAATTATCAGAAGAAAATAATTTATTATCATAGAATAATCATACTTAAATAGCTAATAGGATGTTCCATAATATAAATAAATAGGAATGGAAAGGAATCTGAAATTGGCAATAATTGCTCAAATTTCCATTTCCTCATCATAATTATTGTCAATTTCAGGTTCTTCTTCAGTAGTTTCACCATCTATTTGAGAATAAGTGTCGCTGTCATCATCGTCCGATTCATCCTTATCGTCCTCGTTGTCGGCACTTCTCACAATATCATCCTCTTCAACTCTATTCTCTTGTGGATCTGTGAAAATTATTGCAAAAATTTTGTTTAATGAATTATTATTATTAGTATCTACTCTTGAAGTATAATTACAGAAAAATTTCCAATACAATACTGGAACAGCTAGAGAAATTATTCCCTCAAACGCTTGTAAATTGAAATATGTATCAAAAATATAAGTACCATCAATAATTTCCTGAATATTTTGTGGAACATCATCACCTTCAAACCACTTGAAGGTGTAAGCATCATTCTCCAATAGCCATCCAAATTCTTGCACATTCAGGCTGGTGTTAGGTACTGCAGAAAAAGCATTTTTCCACAAATGCCCGATGTAAGCAGTTCGAAGAATTTGTTGATGAAGTTCACGCTTGCAAGGTGGTAATATGCAAGGATCAAATTCCAGCAACTTTTGCTTGAATTTATCTGTGGGCTCAATGTTATGGCCATAGCTGTATGAAAACATGAGTAAACGAGCCTCATCTACATTAGAGCACCTTCCCAAGCAATTTTTTGTTGTTGCATACATTTTGCATACGAATTCCTCTATGATGGAAAATGCTGCTTCATAATTTTGATTTGAAGGGTCTTGCAATACAGCGAAAGCTTGTTGAATTTTTTCACTTTTTTTGTATAACTCCCATGGTTTTTTTTTTTCCCTTGCGGAAAAATGCTGGGTTGTAGTCGCATCCGGTGAATGCGTGGAACGCAGGTAAGCCGGAGCATTTCAAGGTTCCCAACGCTTTATATATTTCATTAATATTTATATACCGACGATTATTGCCGGTGCTGTAAAGAAGCCAGACCTTCAATGACTGTGGTATATGCATCATATTACCCAGGATGATAACAAAGATGTCGGAGTCACAACATTTGATGACAACCTCTTTGTCTTCCATTTGGCACAAGAAAAATACAATTTTCGTATCAGCCTCCTCGTGACCTTCGCATTTCAAATGGGGAATTATCTCACAAACTACTGATCCATCTTCAGCTACTTTGTATTTTTGGCATCGCTCAAAGGAGACAAAAATTTGTTTATCTTTAATATAATGTTTCACTTTTGATTCAGATGCCCAGTAGTCCATAATAAAAGTAATGAACGATTTCTTGAAGTTAATATTCTTTAATTCAGCTCCAAAATCCGATGGTCGCTTTTGATCTGGACCTAATCAAAATGGAAACCAAATTTCAGATGAATTATAAAAATGAACTTGAAAAAATAAGTAAAAATATGATATGTTTGGACCTTGAAACTGTGTGCATTTACAAAAATGGGACATCGTCCTTGTGTGTTATATTGATCAAATCTTTTTTCACTATGATAATTGTCAAGACTCAAATTATTGATTCCTCTGTTTGAGGTTGTTTCACGTGATCAGACCTTGGGTTAATGCCAGAGAAATTTTATCCTTTCTCCACTAAATGTGGAACCCAAGTTCTCACAGCTAGTATTCAGTATATTTTAATTATGTAGATACTTGCCTTGTTTATTTTTGTATCATTGTTTCTGATGGAGACTTTCATATAGAGAGAGTCAATACGTCGAATATAAACAGATATACAGAATTTAAACTAGAAAAACCTAATCATTATGTTTCAATTCTAAAAGCATGTATAGATCATTGAAGTTCTGTTCAAAAAAAGAAATTGCTTAGGCTGTAAAAAGAGTTATCAAAAGCTTTCTGTCTTATGACGGAAAAAGACGTGAAACATTTTCAATTGACTTATTCGAGCGTGCATATAAAGAGCTTATTCTGCTTATTCATAGTCATATCAAAATAGTATAACTAGTTGATAATATATTTTTACCTTTGAACTCATATTGTACATTGAAATTATCTCTCAAGATATGTTCATTATCCTTTATAGATGGACTCTTGTATTCATCGAAAAGTATATATATTTCTTTTGCATTAGGATTTATCGTCGTTATACTTTCTAGAATTTTTATTGCTACGGCTCCCAGTGTCGATGGCACTTGTGTTAATTGATGTAATAGAAACATGCCATCGATTATGACTACATTTACATTATTTGGTTGACAATGTTCTTCTGGAAAATCACTTTTTTGGATGTAAGTTTCTAATATTTTAGTTATAACTGATTTGTCAGTTTTGTTAATGGTGCCATCCATATGACAGAGCGAAAGAGGCACCGGTGTTAGAGGGTAAGATAAAACCTAAAAGAGAAAACATACAGAATTTCAATATTCTATATATGAAACATTTTCATCACTCAGTTCATTCAAAATCTGGTTTGAATGACCAATGGTTCAATCAGTTCAAATAAAATCATGAATATATCTATACTAGGAGTATATGAATTAAAAACGATGTTACCTTTTCCATATTGATGTTTTCTTTTGAGCCCCATGCTATCCCCAGTAGTCTGCCAAATAAATTTTTTTGTAATTTCACTTCCTGGATTTTCCCATTGACTCTGAGTTTCATCTTTTTTATGCAGCTTGCAAAGTTTAGAATTTTATTTCTTTTGATTACATATTTGCCAAAGTTCTTCTCGTTTTCTTTGCATTCTTCAATCATACATTTTTTCATATTTTCCCCAATTATTTCAATATTCAATAAGAATTCTGATACTTCATCAGGTGCTGCTTTCCCTGTTGAAACATTTAAAAGTACATCCTTTCTTACATCTGAAGAGAATGGATTCATTCTCTCAGTCAAGGTGGAAGTAAAACTGTGCATATGTTTTTCACTTCTTACTATCCTATGATGCAGCAAGTCATTGGTGATGTCTTGGACGACATCAAGACCGCACTCTTCCATGACTTTTGATATAAGTGCACACCTCAAGCCGTGATTTATAGCCCATCTTTGCCGAGCGGCTATTGAGTTCGTGATGTGCCTAATACCAGTAAGTCTTCTGCCTGCATCAGCATTGATGGTCTGTTCCAAAGTCAGATCTATCGGCATACGAGAAAATGGTTTACATGTTCTTTTGCATCCAAAACTTCCTTTTCTGAATTGTTCTTTTAATCCAGGGTGTGTATTATCGACATTCAAAAGAGTATTCAAGTACCATACCAACCAACGAGCATAGTTTTGATGATTCAAAGTGAAAAATAAATTGGTCATTTTGTCTATGGCGTAGCAATATAGCTCAAATTCAGCTGTTCTTATGCTTCTCTCAAATAATAAGTAATAACCTATGTGTTTTGAATATTAATTAATTATATATATATATATATATATATATATATATATATATATATATATATATATATATATATATATATATATATATATATATATATATATATATATATATATATATATATATATATATATATATATATATACAGTATGTGAACCAGAAAGCAAGCCATAGATATTCAACATGAGGAATAAGTTTTTAATTCATGTTAGATGAAAATACTGCAAATATAACATTCAGAGGATCAAATTATTTGTCCAAATCAGTAATTACATTCTATTTTACAGGTTCCAAATTACACAGGACTGAAAACAATATAATTTGGGAAGCAATGCGAACTGAAAAACTGATTTTTCATGTTAAATGTCCATGGCTACACACTGTATACATGAATAAATTATATATATATATATATATATATATATATATATATATATATATATATATATATATATATATATATATATATATATATATATATATATATATATATATATATATATATAAAATGAATAGTAACCTATCAGTTGCAGATATATTGCATAAAATTTTTGGGTTTTGCCATATTTTTCGTTGAGAGTCTCTTGCTGGAACCCTACAAATTCATTTAAAATATCTTGCGTACTAGAATCATTAACGACGTCTTCTATAGTGCATTCACTACGCTGAAATTTTTGCAATAATTGTTTTATATTTGGGTTGACTTCGATTTCCTTTGAGTCCAAAAAGTTTTGAAATTGTAGCTTCTGAAGACATAAATAAACAAGAACGTGTAATCGTTTACATCGGTTAAAATGTTTCCCAGATAAAAATCCTGAAATCGAGCCACTTCCAAGCAAATCGCTCTCCACCAATACGGTCTCCAATCCGCATGAAGTGATGAAAGTACCTATTGAAATAATATCAATTATATAAATATATGTGAAAAAAACTTTTGTTCTCGTTTATTTGAGCCAATGATGTACTCCAAAAATTTCCTTACAAATATCATAGGATATTTTACTTCTTATAGAAAGTAACCTACGGAAATATTTTTTCTGCGGGTATAAATGAGCTCAAACAAAAGATAAATATTTTCTAATACTGAAGAAATTACCTATTGCTTTGAAAAACGACATTTGTATATGAAAACCGCCAATGTGTATGAATAATCTTCTGAATTCATTTCGCTCTGTATTTTGTAATGGCAAAGCTATTCTTGCTATTCCTAGATCATATGTCACCTGTGCATACTGCTCGCCACACTCATCTGCAATTTGAATGGCTCTGCGCATTGTTTCTAATACGACAGCATGATCTGTGGGAGGTTCATTAATTGGTGTCAAATAGAAAACTTTCTGTATCACTTGGTCATCATTAGGATCAATTTTCGCATTGAATCCAACCCACATTGGAGTTGTTATACCGAAAGCATGTGACATCATCCACGCCAAATCCACCTTCCTACCGTGATCCAGGCTCTCCGGAATAACGTTTCTTTCAGGAGAATCGTACGGTAACACAGTAGCTTGTATTTTCGGTTTTTTTAGATATGGCTGCAGTTCCGGAAGGTAGGCTTCAAAAGTTCGCCTTCTTTTTCTTTGGCTAGAGAAATGCCCAGTGATTTCGTCATCTTTATTGTTGATCCCGCTCTCCTCTCTATCAATAATATTTTGAACAACAATCCCAACAGTGTCGTTGAGAGTCGTATTTTGTACTGTAACGCTATCGATAAATCTATCAAAATTATCGAAGGCACATACGGTAAGCAAACCTGGTTCAGAGACAACATCAGAAGAACAGATTCGTGAAGAGTCCACACACGAAAAAGTTGCTTCCGTCTCCAACTCTTCAAGCACGTTATAACTACATATGTGCCCATATCTTTGCAGAATTCGCACAATTTTTTTACTATTTGTGAAACTCTTAATCGTGCTTCCAAGAACTATGTGCTTTGAAGGTATAGTTTTACCATTAGATACAGCTTGAATAATATCGCTCGAAAAAGACTTCACCAATCTCGCAGTTCTGGGACTTTTACGTCGTCGAAAGTTAAAACCTGCAAGTAGTGTATTCAAAAAATGTGTGAGCTCTTTTGGAATTTCACATTCACCAGCAATTAAATTTTGAATTGTGATATCGGGGCCAAATTTATTACTTGCGTTATCAAGAATAACACGTCTTAAAAGTAATGCCGCCTCCTGTAATATATCATCATCCTGCAACGTATCTATATTGAATGTGACTCCACCATAAGGCAGTATTACCCTAGTTCTTTTATAATATTCCATTTTGATCTTCCTGCGAAATTTTTTTAGTAATTTTTCAGATACGTGCTTTGTATACACTAACGTTGGCTGCTCATCTCCACTAAATTTATTATATTGTTCCAAAAGAACTTCTTTGAATAGCCGATAAATCAAATCGAGAGTACAAGCATTTTTTTTATCAATTACAAATTTTCTAACAAAATTAAAAATTGTTGCGAACGCGACTTTATAACACTCTCTCGTTCTGTGCCATACGCCTTCAGACCTACGTTCTCTCTTTGCAATCAAATTATTGTAGTTTAATCGACGAGTTTTATGATATGGGACCTTGCGTTCTACATCTACATATGTTTTTATTTCGGCTACTAATTCGAAATCCTCCCATAGTATGGCTTGATACATAAAATCTTCCCACTTCCGGAACTGTTTACTTTCCGAGATTGCTTCACTTCGACCTCGTACCTTCTTATGGCCAGATCGGTTACATAAAATGCATGTAAGTTTTTCCGACGGGTCCTTATATTGAAATTCTTGGGATTCATCAATATTTAAAAAGCTATCTATACTATTATTGGCTCCAGGCACATTTTTTTCAGTAAAGATATTATCTAGAATCGGTGATGGACTGAAAATGAATAAATAGATGTACGGAACAAATTGATAATTGAATTCAAATATATATGATCGAATAAGTAATATATTATGAAAGAAATTGATACTGGTAACCTGTTTCCATTAAAAAACAAAGTACTCACTTGATACTTATCGCAGATTCATTCAGATTATCTGATTTGAATTGCGCTTTGAGAGCGTTGAAATTGTTCCTGCATTTCGAATGATACCCAATAGTATCATTGACTTCTTGAGGAAGTTCGACGTCGCTGTACTTCAATTGATGAACTTTTCTTCGCTCTAAAGAGTCTGCGCAAGTTTTTAGCGTCTCCGGTGTGAATAAATGTATAGGAGCTGTCCGTTGACAGTTCAAAAAGCACTTTTTTTTTTCTTGTTCGATTCGCTCAAGAGCATTGTCATCACCAGACATATCGATTATTGTTTCAAACAACATCTACAACTTTCAAATAAAACATGAAACCGAGAAAAATCAGACTCATAACATGGATGTAAATTTTGAAAATCACCATAATAGAATTAAATAATTTTACATGAAGCATGTTTGAGACGGTGATTCAAGAAATTTCAATCATACCCTATTATTGGATACAATTGAATGCCACCCAATATTACTTATTTATAAATTTTATTAGAATTTGTATGCTTTTTAAACGAATGTATTCAATTAACTTCATATAACTATGCATAAAATGTCCAATGAAGATATTTTTACAGTGTACCTTAACATTTCTCATAAAAAACCACCGTAAATTTGGAAGAAGTTTTATATCAATAAGTAGAGTAAATAAGTTCAGAATGATTCAATTTAAATAACAAAAATCACTAAATGAAACACACACTGGGCGATAGCTGATAGTAAGACAAAAAATATGCTTAAAAAATAATACCAGAGCCACGACACGTGACGTCGTTGAAGGGTGAATAGAATAAATCAATTTTATATATTTTTTTTGTACTTACCAATAAATATTTGAACAAAAAATGCGCGAACATCACTATTATCATCACTTTCAATCTAATTCACAGGAATATTTCCATGATACATAAAGCGTACCTATTACACGAAATGACTACACAATAGAAAACTGGAAAGATTGAAAAATAAGCCTGATTCATAAATGACATGAAATACACATGTAGTGATTAAGAGTTCACACCATGAAATGAAATGGAAAAGGAATTGACCAGACTTTATTACGTATTCTATTCTATTTCATTCTATTTCAATCCAGTCCAATTTCGCTCGTATGTATCCGACAATGCTCATAAAGCACTGACAAGTCTAGAATGGAATTATTGTAGCGACTTACTAATTTGTTATTTAATTACTATAAATATCAGAAACTATCTACGATTTTATCTATTTATTAATCTATTTATCACAATATACAGGCAAAGCATATCCAATCTGCAACAAATCAAAGTGCTTGCGCATGATGTAAACACAAAAAAAAAACATATTGAATCAGCAATAATAAAATTATTGCATGATAAATAGCTAACACAATCAGATCAACTACCTAATCAGTTGGATGTAACAGAAAAACATTTCTTGTTATGTATAATTCAAAGTGAGAATAAACCATATTAAAATCTAACAGTGCATGGTATTTTCATATTACTCTTCACTTATTCATGTCAAACATAAGCCCTAATGGTATTAGAGTATTGTTTTTAAGCCTAATTGTATTACTTCCAACAATCTGCATTATTATGAAACACTTACCTGCCATGTCTATAATTACAAACTCAGTTGATTCTAAGACATATTTTCTTGATTTATTTTTATTTGTAAATATTTGTCCTATGTCATATGCATTGAATTTTTTTATTTCAACTTGAAGCATAAGTATTTGTTTATTGAAATACAAAATAAAATCACGGAAATATTTTTACTTTGTTTCGCCACTTTTTCCAAAGTTTTTCAATGATCGGACAGAGTTACATGCATGCCATTTTCCGAATGAATTCAAAACAGCATTTATTAATGTAATATAGAATGGCAGGCAGAATGAAATCGGAGAAATTTTGCGTGTTTTATATGCAACTTCCATTATTATTTAAAATATGAAGGGCTTGAGAAACATGCTTGCCATTTCCCAAATGAATTTGAAACAGCATTTATTGATGTAATACAAAATGGCAGGCAGAATAAAGTCAGAGAAATTTTGCTAATTTTTTATGCAACTTTTATTATTATTTAAAATATGAAGGGCTTAAGCAACATGCTTGCCATTGCCCATATGTATTTAAAACAGCATTTATTGATGTTATATAGAATGGCAGGCAGAATAAAGTCGGAGAAATTTTGCATGTTTTTTATGCAACTTTCATTATTATTTAAAATATGAAGGGCTTAAGCAACATGCATGCCATTCTAAATTTATAATTATTTCACTTCAAAATAAAGATTTTGCTCCATTTGAGGTAGTTTGAAATCACGGCAAATTGATGCAAAATTTATGCAAGATTACCCCCAAATTTCAAACCCTTGCGCCAACGAGGAATGCTTGCCAATTTTTTTACAAGAGTTTTATGACCAAAACTTCAATTCTTTTCATTGGCATGCAATTTGGGAACACGGCATTTTTCATATTTTTTTTCACAAGTTCATGCAACCCTTTGAGCCACTTGGGCTGTTGCGAATCGCTTGCCTTTCAGTATTTGGCTTCAGATTGATTTCAATTATTCCACATAACAAAGGCATGCAATATGATATCACGGAAAAAACCACTTTTTTTTCAGACCTTTAATTGGAATTTGAACTATGACCGGAAAGCGTGCATCGCTTAATAACATTTTTATCTTTCTTATTTAGAGGTAAATTATCAACCCTCAAAAAGGCAAGCGGTATAAAATCGGAGAACCCCACCTGTCACTAGCTCCCAGTCTATATATCACTTAGGATATCACTGCTTGAGTATATTTTTAAAAATTATTTTGACGTTCTGTGAAAATTCGATATTTGTTCATTTCAGTGCACTCTTGTTTCTGTAGTAACAATAGATGGTCATGAATCACAGTCATCTGAATTTTGAGAGATGTTCCCATTCAAAAATATAGATAAAATTATTCTGACGGAATTAGATAAAATTTTGTACAAAATACGTTATGAAATGCCATATTGTTTGACTCACGTAATTTGCAAAACTCGCTACGCTCGTTCTGGCAAATATTACATTTCGTCAAACAATATGGCACTTCTCATAACTAATTATGTAAATAACTATTATTTATTTATTTTTTCATTTATGTAACACAATATACATACAAAGCCTATCCAATATACAAAAAATCAAAGTGCTTGCGCATAATATATTTTTTTATTCAATTTTGATGTTTTAAAGCTACATTATTAAATCCATAGCAACAGTCATAAGTAAATGTTCATTCACTAGTGACTTAAAATGAATTATTCGTGATTTAAAAAAAACTGAATCATTGTTGGTACTCCTTTCATAGAATGATTTCGATTTCTGAGGTATAATTTTCCCAACTGTTGCGGCTGCTTCGTTTAAAATGGTATCGCGGACGAGAACATCGTTTTCATCACTTTTTTCTGAGCTTTCTTCCATCATTTCAGACAATTATAACGCTTCAATTCAAAATTCATAAAACTGACAGTTTGCTGACAGTCACACTCCCGAATGTTTGAAAAACAAACACTCGTCGCGATATCAACAAAGCTCCTTTGCAACTGCAATTTGATTTTCTAGAATTTTGTTTCTCAGTTTCATCTTCCAGAAATTTACGCAAAATTAAATAAAATTATGTATACAAACACGTGAATTGAACCTCTTTATTTGCTCGAAGAATTGAACCACTCGCACTAAATGTGCTTGTGCTTTTGAACTTTCTTTTCGCGAATAAACAGTGGTTTTATCCACTTGTTGTATAAATAACTAATATACTAAATAGTATTAATCAAACAACAAACACAAAAAAAAACATATCAAATCAACAATAACAAAATTTGTGCATAATAAATAGCTAACACAATTGGATTAACCTGTTAATCAGTTAGTAATAACAAAGAATATATTTTCTTTCATACAATTAATATTGAGAATAAACCATAATAAAATCTAATAGTGCAAGATATTTCTCACTATATTCATTGTCACTTTTTGTAATTCTTATGAAAGGATCTCGCAATTGATAGTTAAACTCAGAAGTTCTTCCAATAAACGGTTTGTTGAACCTTAACCTATAAAAAGCATGTGATTTTATCACATTTATTGCAGCTATAACTTCAATCATGTTATTATTTCGAATTTAAAATGGATCAACTTCCAAATACTTCACTTTTTTCAGTGATTTGTGGTGGCAGCATCGTTTTGTTTGATTCAGTGATGAAGTGATTGAGTTAGAATCATTGGTGAGTGGGTCTGTGTTGCGTTTTTTGTTTGTTTGTGTACTCTCGCACTGCGATGCTGAGAAAGATCTATTCTAAAGGTCAGTTTGTTATTCTCTCACTTCCAGCTTGAGAGAATCCACAGTATGACTGGGACTGATTCCTCTGCAAAGTTGAGTATCAGTTACTGCAAAAACTCTATCCTCACACTGCAGTGTTGAGAAAGATCTGCGGTTCAGCTGTTTTCTCGTTTTCGAGCTGAGAGAGAGTCAACAATGTTCGTGGGATTGGCTTCTCTGCAGAGTTGAGTATAATTTCCTGCGGAAACTGTACTCTTGCGCTGCGGTAGAATCTCACTTGCGGACTAGAGCCAAACCTCTTGTCCTTTTACGTTCAGCAAACAAGGATCTACAACCTATATGACAAATAGTTCCAGGCCCATTTAACATTGATACACAATATACGATTATTTGATTAAAAATCATAAATATGAATGGTTATACAGTTTATCAATTTCTCCTAGTTGCACTGTATTTTATTTGATATGATCGTGATACTAAACTGTGATTCGCGCGAGACTCCACAAGTTGCTTAATGTTGAAAAATATTGCTGTCATGTATATCGATGAACAATTACGAACTCTTTCCGACAATCTGATACAGTCGTGAGGAAAATTAATATGACTTGATGATTGACTTTTTCACTCTCTCCGTAGATTGTCTTCCCAGTTATTTCTGAAACATGAGTTGTATTTATAAATAAGCTGTATATCTCATTTGGATTAATATCTATAACTCCAATGAATTCATTCATCAGCGAAACACAATTAATGGTCTTCCTTGAGAGACGATTGAATAAAGCAATTGTATCAGATAAAGTACAGGTCACAATCATCAATCTATATTGATGGATTGTTTAATCTAACCATCACAGCTCAAGTTTCAAAAATCACCTGTAAATACATTCTGCAGAATCGTTGTGTTACATAGAAACACAACTGTACCTCATGGTGACGTTGAGTCTCCTATCAACACGTCTCACACTCTCAAAGCTCTTGAAAGCTCAACTTATGACCACACAATCCAATAAGAGATAGATCAATTAAACATATCAATTATCTTCAGTTAATTTCACTATATCACATTGGATATTATTATGAAACAATAGGTACATCATATTGATTTATCTTATAGTATTATGTATGCAGCTTGAGCTTCGAAAATTCCGGAAGTATATAATCTACGGAATCGATGTGCTCCTGAATACACAGCCCAGTCGTTGTGTTTTTCAGTAAGAAGTTTTATTTTTCATATTGAATATATCAGATCTATTAGGCTATGTGCATAAAGTCTACTAGCGCCACTAGCGGGCAATGGAAAACGATTTAACTCCGTATTTATCATTTTTTCATACATATAATTTTTTTAATATACTGATATTATTTAATCCATCTGTGTGCGTATAACTTGCATAGCATATGAAAGTTACATTGAAATTATTCATCTCGGGTATTTTTAGCGCATTTTTAGCGCATTTTTCCGAAAAAAGCGCTATTATATGCACTTTGGCTGTCTGGCTGGCTGGCTGGCTGGCTGGCTGGCTGGCTGGCTGGCTGGCTGGCTGGCTGGCTGGCTGGCTGGCTGGCGTGACGCTGAGATCTCAGCAACTATACTATTTACAGACTTGAAACTGGTACTAAATAAAAGCTGCTGTTTCGTAGACTTGCACAAATTGCTTTAATTCAAGCTCAGTGATTGTGGAAAATTGAATTATTCAATTACTTCTTTCAAGTGGAACAATGTCCATAGATATCTATGACATTAGGGATATGGCAACTAAAATTTATTAAAGTAGATAAAAATTTAGTTACAACTTTCGCCGCGGGTGTCACTTTTATTATGTACAGTTGTCAAATCTGTCCGGGATTCATTCAATGACTTGTTTGACGCGAATTTGAAGCTTATTAGAATGAATTACTATTATTGGATGAAAATTTGTTCACTTTTGGTGTATTTTTTTTATATAGCTTTGATAAAGATCAAATTATCATTTTAAGCTACAACACTTGACCTCCTGTCAGTCAATAACTAAACAATGAAGATTGAAAGGTATTTTTGAATTTGTACATGTATAAATTATGTACCTATTGAATAGTCAACTTGAAACTAGTACTAAATGGAAGCTGCTGTTTTGAAAGTTTGCCCAAACTGCTTGATTTCAAGCTCAGTAATTGTAAGAGATGGTAATTTGCGAAATCTCTGAAGTAACAAGCATTCATGAGCTGTCAAAAATGCGCTTCCATCATCTAGATGATTCTTCCATTTTTTGTAAGAGAGTGCTATTATATTCACTTTGGCAGTCTGGCTGGCTGGCTGGCTGGCTGGCGTGACGCTCAGTTCTCAGCGACTATACTATTTACAGACTTGAAACTGGTACTAAATAAAAGCTGCTATTTCGTAGGTTTGCACAAATTGCTTTAATTCAAGCTCAGTGATTGTGGAAGATTGAATTATTCAATTACTTGTTCCAAGTGAAACAATGCCCATAGATACATATGACATTAGGGATATGGCAACTGAAATTTATTGAAGTAGATAAAAATTTAGTTACAACTTCCGCCACAGGTGTCACTATTATTATGTACAGCTGTCAAATCTGTCCGGGACTCATTCAATGACTTGTTTGACGCGAATTTGAAGCTTATTAGAATGAATTATTATTATTGGATGAAAATTTGTTTACATTTGGTGTATTTTTTCTCATATAGCTTTGATAAAGATCAAATTATCATTTTAAGGTACAACACTTGACCTCCCGTCAGTCAATAACCAAACAATGAAGATTAAAAAGTATTTTTGAGTTTGTACATGCATAAATTATGTACCTATCAAATAGTCAACTTGAAACTAGTACTAAATAGAAGCTGCTGTTTCGTAAGTTTGCCCAAACTGCTTGATCTCAAGCTCAGTAATTGTGAGAGATGGTAATTTACGAAATCTCTAAAGTGACAAGCATTCATAAGCTGTCAAAAATGCGCTTATATCATCTAGATGATTCTTCCATTTTTTCCCTCAATTGTGACGTAACTGTTAGAGGAAACTTAATTCGTTTAAATTGACAGGGTAACCTCAAACTATGGCACCGATGATCTTGCAGACTGAATTTTAGTTTCATATTCTCATCTTTTTGCGTGGAAGAACTCGACTTTGAAGGAATAAAATGTTACCTGCAAAGTTTCTCTCTACAAATCATTGTTGCTATTATATGGTTTCTTCCTAGAAATATGTACATTATCAGATATTCAATTTTTTCTCTGGCGAATCATTGTGATATTCTAGGAAAGTTCCTTCATCCAATTTTCAGCATTCTATATCAATGTTATGAGCATGCATTTGTAGTCCTGAAATGTAGATACAAACCATATCCTTGCATGGTCGGTTTAATATATCCACATTTCAGTGGAGTGATGGACGAACGTTTCACATTATTTTACGTTATGGTGGTAGTTTAGTGCATTTCATTTTGTGTATGTCCATTCTTTATACGACTATTCATTGTTATATTATTTCTTTTGTTAATAGTTATGCTAATGCTATTATGTAACATAATAATGAAGAATTCATATACTTGCTTGTAGTAGATTCATCGAGTTTAGTGAAATGCTCCATATGCCTGCTTTACGCGGTTATAAATATACATATGATTGTACAGAGTCTTCTTGCTCAATCATATTTAACCAGCTTAAGTGACGAAATTTCACAGAATGGCATTGTTTGATGCAAAATTGTAAAAATAGTTGAAATAGTGCATGTTATTTACTGAAGCTATTTTCATCAAATTTTGGTAATATATACGAGCTTAAGAATTTATAGCTAGCTTGTGCGTTCAGCATTCATGTAACTCCATTCCTACTATGATTCAAGCAGTTATGTTATGTCAATGGTAATACTATCAAAGAAGATTTTTTGTTCCTGTAAGAAACTATTATGAAAGATGTGGAATCAAGAAAATACGTCGAAATTAATAAAAGTACTAGACCACAACCAAATCTTCATCAAGTGTTCAATAAACTTACACTGAACAAAAACAATTATATTAGCTGTTGCTGTCATGCTATTAGATATGCTAATAAAAATTGTTGAATATGACAAGAAATTCATGTGAAATTACATGTGAAATTAGAATTTGATCGTGGGAAGAGGGAAATAGAAACCCTAAATTCACTTTTACCACTCTTTTCATTGAGATATATGTATTTTATATAAGCTCAAAATAAGATTGAAATTATCTACAATTCATCAACTAACGGTGTTTGAGAAACGTTGAATTTGAAGTCTCCCCTATTTCTTGACCACTCATGAATAGGCAAAAAAGTTTTGTCATTCAAACGATGTGTGTCTCGTGAATAAATTGATTCAACTGCTGTACGACAAAGCAATTGAGTAAACAACAAATGCATCATTTCGGATCAAGTTTCACCAAGATTCAAATATTCAACAAAAAATTGTTGTTCAATAACTGGTTTCTCATATACATGTTTACTGAGATGAGACTTTTGAAAGTCCTTTAGAAGAGAAACTGATTTTCTACAAGATATCAGCTCTTGTTTTTTTGAAGAGTAGCAGAACGAAAGATGACAGTTTGATGAATTTATTGTGAATGACTCTACGACTTGTTCGCTACACCTGCAAATAATGTAGTTATGCTATCACGATACGATTTTTCCAACTACATCAGATGAGACAATAATACCGTATACCTTGTGATTGCCCGATTGATGAAAAGTAGTTACACCTTCACTTTCTCAAACTGTTCCACAACAACATGACTTAGTGTCGACAAGGCCTCTTCATCACAGAGTAGAGTGTGAAGATTTCAAATATTTCACATTTTTTCTTACAGTCAATCGATTGTATATATGATCTTTTAGATTTTTGTATCGTAATCATTCAGTCTGATTTGAAATTCATAGGTTGAATATGTACTCAAATAACTGTAGTGTATATTGAACTTTCCTGTGCTTTGAAATTAACGAGGCTTTCATGAAAAAATTAAACGGACAAAGTTAAGCGGCAGGTAATTGTACGTCTTGCAATCACTGCTTTCTTTCTTCCGCTGGATTTTCCGAATTAAATTCTTTTTGAACTCATTTGTGTAAGAAACTTTGAGTAGTGGAACTGGTATGGCATACTCAAATTGAAGTGTTGTCTCCGTGATCTTATTGAAATGGAATGAAAAAGCCATTATCTCACCTGAACAGCGAGTACATTTACACTCGCAATTAATTTGTTTATACATGTGGTACAATCGTGAACTTTAATACCTTATCGGAATTCAATGTATATAATACAAGAAATGTAGGAGTTACATCGGATCCATCTAATGATAATCCAACAAAATAGGAGAAATTTTGGAATATCTTCTCAAATTTGAGTTATTCCTACGGAATAACTGTTTTAGATCAATATACATCAATAAATGATGAATTACATAACCGCAGATATACAATATTTATCCATTCGGATTTAACTACATTGAGTCAGTTTTTCACCCTAATGTATCAATGAAATCAATATTTATCATAAATACTACTTCCAAATGTATTTTCTATCTATTGAAGATGCAAGTTCAAACGTGCTGACTTAGGGCCATACTACAATACTACACACGATTTCTCTTGATCCGATCCCCCTTTTCTCATCATATATTTCCAAATTTGACAAGCTAACTTACAGTTGATTCAGTTATGTCTCTTTTAATTTATTAATTTTATCATCCGCTATCAAATTCGACATACTACACTTATTCCTGGCTAACTGTTTGCCAATGACTAGAATTTTCCCCTAAACCATATTCTCTTCTTGTGAAGTGGGTAAATAATAAATAGCAGTAGTCGATTAGGCATTAATCTTAACAAACAGATGTAAACAGATACGAACTAATATTTAACTAGCATCAGGCGGCGTCAACATTTCTGCGCTCAATCGGGCACCATGTCACGTCCAATACAAGTGAATATCCCTCAACCAAACCATTACTGTGATCGGAATTCTCTGAAGAGATGGAGAACATCAGCGCTAGCGATCATATTTCATTGTTCACATTGATAGAATGAAAACTCGAATAGATAGTCCTAAATACGTAGTTCTGTTGCTATTGAATCCATGAATCAATCATATTCTGGAAAGATATGCCCGCACCTGCAAAACAACCGTTCTAAAGAGGATACAAATAACTATTTCATAAAGATTATTTCTACTAGAGGGATACCTCAAATTCTTCACCGTAATAATTCATCGCTGGTCAAAGAATCCTCGATATACATTCAACTATAATTAATATGAGGAACTAAGTTAAGCGATGGTGATTCAAAATTTCAACTAATCAGTACAAAGCAAATTTTTTCATGACGGTGCCCTTATAAATTAGTTGCATAAACTTCTATTATATGTTTGGAATGAGAAAACTTTTATACTGAAAGTTATAAAAATTAAACAGACTGCCATCCGAAGAAAAGTCATTCTGTTTTAGTATACCTCAAGTACCACTGTCATAAAATACAATATTATTGCATAAATAAAGGTTATCTTTTTTGTTATACCAAAATGGATAGTCCTGGAGAGATTACCCTGCCGCATTTTCATGACATAGCTGCTCTTGTTTTTAGCTTTGATAATGTGAAACTTGAAGTAGGGATATTCAAGTCTTGAGATCACTTCTTGAACTAGATGAAAGATTGACTTATATCATATAATTTTTAACAGTTATATTGAAGAGAACCACTCACAAAATTATCTTAATTCTTTGAAGTCTTTGGAAATTTCGCTTGCATCCCTAACGTGTGTGTGAACTTCATCTCAATTCACTTTTCAGAAAACAAACAATAAAATTAAGAGGGTAATATATTCATTCTATCTTACATATCTCCGGCAAAAATTCATTCGAACAAGGAATAATATAGCTGCAAGTGACTTGGTTATTTTCAATCTTCACATATGTATGTATTTCAATCTATTTACTATAAATATATGATCTAAACTGTACAAATATAGGATAATTAAGTACAGGATTTCATGACATTCAGATTATCGATCAAAATTATAATATTATTAATGGCTAGCTATATCAGTTTAGCTTAGGTTTAAAGCTTCGCTCAAACAAAAAATTTCTAATCAGAGCAACTTCCACTTCTTCACTTCATACTTGACTTTTGAGTTTTGATACGATGTTGTTAATTTGAAATTTAAGGAACAGCGATGCAACCCTCTATAATGCGTCTATTACCTCAATTTGCAGAAATGCCATAACATGTGAGGATGCTTGGAAGATAGAATTTCATTCCAAACAGATAGTTATCATGGTATTCTTGGTTTAAATCCAAGCGATTAACATATATTGCTAATCGAAAAACTCTGGCAATGGCTAATTTGAATTCCAAATGGACTTTCCCAAGCTAAAGTTTCGAGCCATGACTCTTTTTTAGATTAATTTCTCCTATTCTGCGGAATCCATTATCGATATACACAATTGAATTGAATTGTTAATCTATTTACTAGCAGTCGCTGACCTTCAATTAGCTTATATACTGATACGCTATTGCTAACTGCTGTCTACCAATGTTGTGAGTACAGTGAACACTGCGTTAAGTGTTCCTGCTGAATGTTGCCAACATTTACGGTGCTGCTGGATTCACCCTGAACTAGAAACTGGCAGTCGTAGATTTCTGTGTGCAACTTAATTGGATCTTCTTGAGGTTATGATGAAGGGTTTAGGGTTAATGGAAGTCTGAAACCATGATGAAGAGTGAAAGATTCAGTTCTATGAGGAGACAAGAAATGCCAAGAGATTAGAATTATATTGAAAGGAGTAGAGCTGAAAATGTGGGATTGATTCTGAATAGAGAGCTCAAAAAATTTTTGTGAACCAAAAGAAAAAAGTGTCGATCCGTCTATTGAGAATGATTGACTGTTTGTTTACTCTTGCTACAAATTCTCTTACAGTAAGAGTATCTTGGAAGGATGCATATCTGAGTTTAGTGTGATTTATAGTAAAACAAATCTGTTTCCATTTTGATTGTTGAAGAAGTACTCAGAGTTTCCAAACAATTCATTCCTGATGCA
Organism: Dromius quadrimaculatus; assembly: GCA_963989225.1. Classification (NCBI taxonomy): domain Eukaryota; kingdom Metazoa; phylum Arthropoda; class Insecta; order Coleoptera; family Carabidae; genus Dromius; species Dromius quadrimaculatus. Next base: position 42,474,449 of record OZ022330.1, read on the forward strand.
AAGCCATATGAATTTTATTGTAATATCAAGAAGATGCTCGTGCTGTGTTGAAATTGATTACTTATCTTCAACTTTAGATCAGATTACTGGTTTTCAAGTAGAGATCTGGGCTTGAGATCATGTAGCAAACGTAAGTGGCGTCATACTTTGGTCTCCAAATAATACTCACTCCCATAAACAGGGCGACAGAGTAAACATCTCAGTTTCACAGTCATTACAAAATGATGAGATAATACCAATTCCTTCATTACACCGGTTTAGTATGCTTACGTAAGTGGGTACTTTTGGTAGGTGTAAGTGTCAATTTTGTACAAATTTCTGATGATATATCAAGGAATTCAGGATTCTGACTCATGTATATATTTGTAAAATGCAATATAGAAAACAATATATCAATCAATAACGCCTTTCATCCGATATGGATTTTGCAGACACTTATGGTCAGTTGCACTGCTCTAGCTTAAATTTGAGGTCTTACTTAAACAGAAAATATTAGATCGGAATAATCACAGTAATGTTTATGTCACATTTGACTTTTGGATCTTGATACAATATTTTTGAACTAAGCAACACTTAAAATTCAAGGGACAGCGGTGGAACTGGCCATGAAAGTGTGTATGGAAGATGTCAGCCGTATGGTGTTATTATCAGTCATTATGCTACAGATACTCTCAGTTTTTGTGAAGAGTATTTTATAAAATTGCTGCAGGAAACAAAGCAAAACTCATAAGTCGATCATCTAAATTGAAAGTCTATAAGACACTGATAAGACCCGTCATAATATACGGTTGCGATATATGGACCCTAACAAAAAAACGTGAAGAAATGCTGAGATCAAACGAAAGGAAGGTGCTAAGGAAGATATTTGGACGAACCATAGAAAATGATGGATCGTGTAGGATTAAAATGAATCATGAACTAGATACATTAATAGAGCATACAGATATTATACGATACATCAATGCGCAGCGAATAAATTGGATGGGTCCCGTAATGAGAATAAGCAACGAACGTGTAGCCAAAAAGTTAACAAATTGGAAGCCGTGGGAAACGAGAGCAAAAGGTAGACCAAAGAAACGGGAGAAAGACGATTTCATAGAAGATCTTAAAAAGATGAAAGCTGAAAATTGGACGTTGAAAGTTGAAGATAAGAAGTCTTGTAAGGAGACAACAGAGCAAACTGAAATTCATCAAGGATTGTAATGCTATAGGGAGAAAAAGAATATCATAACTAAGAAGAATCGAACTGACTTTTCTGCTTGTCGGTGAAATTCACCCCGCGACGCGATCTCCGGGTTATAATGCCTTATATTCATACTCATACTGAGCTATGAATACAATGCAATGAAATATAATATTAACTAATATCTGTGATTTCTTCCACTTGGCATACTATTATATAAAAAAAAAACAAGTAGACTTTATGAATCTGGGATCCTGAGCTTAGTGTCAGTAAGAACGCTGTTTTCGATCAATTTTTTCAAGGTCTTCCCTAATAGAACATATGATTGAAGCGTTCATTATTCACTAAGGGTCAAGTACTTTAGGAAAAAACCAGGATGCTCCCCTCTGACCCGTTCGAGAAGGCAGCAGCCACCCCTAAGTGTTACCCATTTTTGTATTCAACATCTGCGATAGAATTTACGATTGTTGTTTTTTTTCCTGTTTCGAACAGGACAGGAGACAGTATCTTGGTTTTGTCTCAAAACTTGACCTCTGCTATCGATTGTTCTATAAGAGATGTTAATCTAAAAAAAATGATCAAAAAAATCCTTTTCTTCGATACTTAGGAACGAATCTTTGACTTATAAAGTCTGGCATTCTATTGACGGCTATATTCTCGATCGATTCATATACAATTTGGCCATACGTGCGATCAGAAAAGATGAGGTGTGGTAGGCTCCTGGACTATCATAGATATAAAATGCAAATGCTCCATCCAACCACATGTTTCCCACCTCATGTTGTAAATGAGAATTATTTTGAGATGAATCACGAAAGCATATATGATTGGACTTTTTCAGATTTAAAGAATTTGTTTCAAAATGTCTTTTTTTGTGTTCCCAAGCACACAACAACGGTGCATCATGGTTTTATGCGATAAGCTAGAATCGATTGATAGTCACAAAACAAAATTGAATCAAGAATCATCAACAAGAATACAATTTAAAAACTTGTGTACAATACAAGCGAATGGTTTATTCAAGTTTTTCTGATGAATGCCTTATGTTAGGCATATCCTTGAAGTTATGAAATTATCTCCCTTTCTCTCAACCACAACAATACTATTTTCTCTCTGAAGCGCGTCATCTTTTATAGAACGTAACTCTTTGTTTCCTATTGTAGAATAACTTGCTAGAAATCACTTGATTCGCTGTAGATTCGATTTGATATCAATCAAATTGACTGTTCAAAACTAATAGGAAGAAATATTTATAAAATTGTCTTATGTGATGAATGTGAGGAGGCATCATGTCCATGTTCATATGCATCTTGAAAACAATTAGCAAATAGGAATATTGTTCTACTTCAAAGTTTGTAGTTTACTCTGATACCATCTCATTCTTTGGACCACTGCATAACTTCACATTTACATGAGGACTCTAATACATTCTAATTCCGACAAGAAAACGAGATACAGACATACTTAATAAGACAAAAACAGATTAATCTGGAGTTCTAGTCAAGTTAAACAGATCTACAATGTTAGGCCTTCCAGAGGACAATTGGTCGCACTGTGGTCTGTTAAATCTGCTGACGGGATTACAGCTGCAGCTTCAGCTTCAGTATTCAGGGTTAGCTGAGGCCGTTTGCAAGTTGCGATCGCTTGCAGGCTTGGACTGAGATTTATGTGCGGCTGGGACATTGCGACATGACTGCCTTGGAACAGAGGTAGAGAAAGGGAGATAGCAGTGCTGGATTTCAAATTAGAGTGAAAATGAAAGCTATGAGATATACAGAAGTAACGTGTACTTCAGGCTCTACAATGAATAAATATTTGGTCGACAGTTCACTTAGTTGTGCTACTATATAGGTACACATTACGAAGAAATTATACAAAAGATGTCTATGCCTTCTTGTATTTCTCTCAATTTATTTGTGTTTTGTTGACTTCAATGACTCTTCCCCGTCTCTTGTAGTTTTTGATTCACTATCGCTCTAGCGTCGTCTATTTCTATTGGTGTTGAGATAGTGGTTTCTTTGGTGGCCTACTTTGCAGCAATGTCAGTTTGTTCATCTCCCTGTATTACAATGTGCGAAGGACCCTGATGAATTTGAATAAAATGTTTTCAAATGATAGCTGGTGTAGGAGGTCTTGAATATTTTCAACTACAGGCTGTTTGGATTAGCATACAATAATATTTTGAATGTTTGATGAAGCTGATAATTCACAACAACTCCAACGATGACTTCGATAGTAGGTCTTTTTTCTTAATGCCCACAAAAAGTTAACACTGTGGAAGAATTTCGAATATTCGTATTATAGACAATACTCCATATTTATACAAAAAAAAGCTTGAATGATTTTATGGAGCATCGTTATTTCTGTAGGTGAAATGCCAAGTCCTTCTTTTTCATGTTGAATCGTTGACTGTTCAGATATTTTTATTTCAACTATTTTGAGAGTCGAAGAAAATGAAGCTGCAATTCCCTTGCACATTTTATTATGTATCATGCATCTCGGTAGTTTGTTGTGTATAATGTTATTAATGAAATCATGAATGTAGCTCTACGCATATTGCATCCATCATTCGAATTCAATATAACCAAACTGTGATAGTCAAATACTATGATTTATCCCTCAATCTATTGATTTTTGCATCTTCTATTTTATGTTCAAAACTGGTTTTGATTGGAAACTTTGTTATAATATTATATCAAAAACAACATGACGCGTTGAAATCATTGTGACTGAGCCAAATAAAATGTACTTCAAAAGTTCAGACGCAAGCTATAAAACAACAATACAAGAAGTAACCAAGAAGAATGAGTGTTAATCAACCATTTAGAGTAGCCACGATCTCATTGTATTCTATATTTCTACTAAATATATTTATATATTTAAATTGTTGTGAAAAAACCTATTAGCATTTGAACTCTGTCACTTGGTCATCAATTTATTATCGATATATTAGACTTTCCACGAATTGAAGTTATTCAGAATCTCTGTCAATGTGAACTATATTTATTGAATAAGATAGATAATGATGCTTGATAGAATATGACAAACTTGTATTGTTTTCATTGTAATTCTGACCCACTTTTAAAGTAAAACGGTTATGATATGACACTATTCAAATATTATTCAATTAACATCAGATACTCAGTATTTGAATATATATTTTGATTATCACGTTTTCCTGGTATTTAAATCGATGCTACGTACACAATTGTGAATTGTTAAATCGAACGCACAACTAATGCAATGCTCATCAGCTGTGATTGCAGCATTGCGTCCTTATTCCCTCAAGGTCACTCCTGAGTCTGACCACAGCGGCTTCGAGCAAGTGTAACAAGTTCGTTATATTATACGTTATACATAGATCTCAATGCACTCTACGCCTGGTATAAAAGTTAGCACATCAAAAATCTATTGATTCAACCACAGAATGATCCCGATTATCCCAAAATAAAAACTCAAGCCTCAAATAATATGACGATACATGTAATTACTTACCTCAAATTGCAAAATATCAGCTACTTACAAAATATCTCCCAAGTCCGTGCCTGACTCCACAATGGGTCAGTTCAGGGATTTAATAGAGGAAATATTGTTATCATCCTGAATAATTTGTACTAGCTTGAGGGTAATAAATAGATGCGGTTTGTAAATGCTATTGCTTTCCTTTTCTTTCCTTCTTGCTTAATGTATATATCCCTCCTCTTTGCTCTTTCCTCTCAAATAGAACCGTTTCCGGTCGACATTGCACATACATACACATTCTACTTACGGAAGAGAAACCATGAGCACATATTCAGTATCATATACTCATAAATATCTACGAGGCTCTCTACTTGATAGTAAAATGTATAGTAGAACAGATTAAGTTTTTTTCTCTCTCCAATCAATTCGGAATTTTGGACGAGTTCCGGATAAAGTTGTTTTCACAAGGAATGATAGGAAGTTACTCAAAATCTTATAATTAAGAGGATGGAAAATTGATTTTTTGTCTATTATTTAACTTAATATATACATATTCATATCATATATTTACCCTGAGAACTTAAACTAGTCCACACAGAGTTCTCTACCAATTCTATGCTGAGAAATCGGAGCTCATTCAGTTTCTCATCCACTGGTATTCAACAGCTCACTTCAGTAGCTTGAAACACTAATGCAAAACACATAGATCTATGATTTTTTTTTTTCATTTAATTAGCATGCTACACTAGTTTAAACGGATTTTTCCTCTTCATTTTTCTGAGTAGTTCACTACGATTTAGAAGTTGAATGACTTTGAGATTGGTGTGATTGTTGAGTCTTGCTTCATGCTTTTCAGCAGATCTTTTGATTTAGGTGGCCACGTAGATCTCAATGCAGGTTCTGGTTACGAATATACCATGGTGCATTTGCTAAATTGCGTAGCACTTTGTCCAAACGTTTTAATTTTCCTTATATGACTCTTTTTAGCATACCTCCACAGTTGTATGCCATAAAGCCTCCAGTAACCAATACAGTTTTCTATATTTAATGCTTAGCTTCTCTGAGGAGCTGAGCCTTCCAATGTAATTTAACATCAAGTGTCATATCAAAGTATTTTGCACTATTCTCGTGAAGAATTGTATTATTCTTGATTGAGACAAATATTTGGTCTCTTAATCTCTTGTTTGTAAAGTCAATATGATTAGATTTTTGTTTCATTCAGTTTTATTGTACAGATTTTTGTCAAATTGTTGATTTGGTCGCGAACTTGTTGTTGTTTCTGCGCGGAGTCTCCAAGTTTTTCATCTATTGCTAGGATTGCAGTATCATCTGCAAAAAAAAGCAGTGACAACATTTTCCATCTGAGGTATGTCATTTGTATAAATCAAGTGTAGGATGAGTCCTAAGACACTACCCTCTAGTATTTTCGCTTTTATTTCTTTTAAATCCGAATGTACATCTTCTTGTTTTACTCTGAACAATCGATTAGAGATGAATGACTGTAATACTTGCTTATATATTTGCTATTATTTTTGTGAAGAAGTCTTTTATGTCACACTTTATCAAAAACCTGAGATATATCAAGAAAAACAGCGGAGCATATCTGCCTTTCTTCTACTACTTTTTCTATTGTATGGATGATTTCATGCATCTAGTTGATTGTTAAGTGCTTACTCCTAAATCCAAATTGAGGATCGTCGGGTATTATATTTCACTATTAATTATTGGTTTCAATCTTTCAAGTAATAACTTTCCGAATACTTTTGAAATCAGTGGTAATAGGGAAATTGGTCTGCAGAACTTGACTTCATTCGGTGGTTTTTCTGGCTTCTGTAACATGATCACTTCTGCTTCTTTTCAGCTGCTTGGTAAGTATTCGAATTTTGATGATGCGTTTAATAAATAAGTTAGCATGACGATCCCTCTTCTGCGTAGCTCTTCCAAGATTTCGCCTGTGATAGAATCGAACCCTGGTGCTTTCTTGGAGTTCAGGTTCCTGTTCATTTCATTTGCCACTTCTTTCGGAGTAACTAGTTTTATTTGTACATTTTTATAGTATTCTATTTGTTCAAGGGTAGTATCTTCTTGTGCGTCATTTGGTTTGAATATATTTTCAAGATGTTCTGCAAAAGTATCTGCTATTACTTATTTCCTCTTACTCAGTCCCCATTCAGCATTCTGATGGGTGCAATTTGGGTGATAGGTCGTTTTAATGTTCTGGTTGCCTGCATTGTTGACATGTTGTACACAAACATAATGCTAATCTGTAACTGGTATGGTGCAATTACTGGAACGTCGATGGTATGGTGGGATCAGCCAGACCCCAGGCTCAATGCCTCGAGATGTATGACGTCACAATAACTCATAGATTTCTTATAGGTACTTCATGATTATTCTGGTATAGTTGAACGTATGGTGTATATGAAATGGCACACATTTTCACATAAGAATTTTGTTTATTGAAAACATACAAATACTGACAGGAAAAGAACTAAGAGGTTGAGCATTCTTTGAGTTCAGATAATTGTTACAATCCAAACGTGATACGTTTTTGAACATTCTTAACATGCAATATGTATTCCACTTTAAGCAGAAAATCAAATACAGTGATACTCTTGTAATCTTAAGGCGAGTGTCTTGGTGTAGCATGGCTTGATATAAACTCTTATTTCATCATGTTATCTACTTCCCTATCATACCACTTAGAAACCTAATTAAAAAACATTTTGAAAGAAATAGAGTGTTTACACACAGATATTACCTTACTTTTTTGATACAATTACCCATTTGTTAGATAATTGTTGTAAAAGCTACAACAAATTGCTGTATTTTTGAATTCAATTTTACGCGATACTGAGAATCAGTTTCAAATTTCTACTTCTGAGCTCGTGTATAGAATCTCGTGAACTTCAAACACTGTTTTTTTGAGAAAAAATCGTAGTGTAGATTTCAAGTAAATTACATAATAGCTTTAGTGAAAATTCGAATATTTCGTTGAAATTTGTCTATAGCAAGAGGCGACACTAAGTGAGAGAATTAAGAGTTAAATAGAACACCGCCTTTAGGGTCTATGACACTACCTGCAAGCAGTTCAGATTCACGAGATCCTTTGCTTCAAAACTGAGAATTCAATATTGAACAAGAAATTCAGGCATAGCATTGTGCTATCAGAAATCTTTATTTATTCAAGGAGGAAATATTTGAATTGAAATGGAACTATGGTACTATTTGGCGTTTTGAAATCTCACAAAGCTTAACAACTTGCAGTTTTGTTATACAAAAGGGATTAAAGATTAAGATTTTTGAAGTTTAAGGAAGTATTCTTAGTGATTATACAAATCTGTTAATACAGCATTGTTTTTCTGAAAAGAATTATAGTTAGAGAAAGAGGATTAGAGATTTGTTGTTCTCAGAAGAAGAGATGATCAATGTGCTTTACATTGTGAGGTTGGTTCACTCTTTTGACAAGTGCTGGTGAGAATAAATACATAATATAGATACAAATACAAATTCTCAAGACAAGAAAATGAAAATTTCTTGTCTTGCTCATTTCTTGGCAACGCATTTCTTGTCTTGTTTCAAGAATTCTTGATAGTACATATTTTTTCAAAAAATTCAGAATTCTAATATCTCTGTGCATATAACCCCTTATTGTGAACTTTCTGGCTGATACTGTGGAGAAAAGTACTCATAATCCATAGATATTGTCAAATGTGAATGTTTGTAGTTTCTTTGTAGGTATCGAATTATAATTTTTTTTTCTGTCTGTGTTTTATAATTATTACATAGGTTCCCTTCGAAATGCTTGAACATTTCATTTTGCACCTTGATTTTCAGAAATGTAACATCCAGGAGAAGAAACTAATTTCAAATTGTGGAGTGAGAATCGCGAATACATGAATGAAACGGAGCCGAGATAAGAAATAAATTATAAACATTGAAAAATGTAGGGAATCTTCACATATTGACTATTTCACCTGAATCTCCGAGCCAGTCCATACCGTAAATAGGCACACATCTTTGTTTGATACAAGCAGTTAACCCTGAATTTTAATTACTATAAAATTCGATATATTTTTCTGTAGCGAAGAAATAATGAGAATCATAATGCGGATTTAGAATCATTATGAGGAACTCATATTTAGACATTACGTGCAAACGTTTGTCAACATCGCAGAATAAGTAATTTGGTTTTATCGTGTTTGGTAGAGCTATTTTAATGATGTCTAGTTCGGTATCAATTTAGGTAGATGAGCTTAGTAGAAATATAGAATAAATAGACAGTGAAATCCAGTTGACAATCCCTCAATTACACTTCCACCGATCAAGTATCATAACTGTACGTTCCAATGAATTAAAGACCCCGTAATCTAGATGAAGACCCTTCATTTTCAAAAATACTCATTTTGTAAGGATTAAAATATAACCGCCATCTGTTACTATAACAATGACTGCTGTCATTTTGACAATGACGGCTGCCACTCAAACAATTCCAGCCTGATGTCAGCTGTCACTTTGACAATAACGCAGTCACCAGGCAGTCACTTTGACGATGACAATTGGCACTGACACTTTGACAATTGGTACGACAGTCTAAATTAGATTTTGATATTTCCATGATAGATTAATGAATGCGGATTTAGGAAATTAACTGTCGAGATATCAAGATTTCTTGATAAGATCTCTCGAATCTTGATCGTACTTTCTTGTCTTGTCTTGGGAGATAGAAAATACTTTTTGTCTTTCAATTTCAAGACAAGGTCAAGATTATTTCCTGATTCTTGTGTAACACTAGAAATAATAGACATTCTATCTTTCAAAAAATTTATGACTTTTGAGAACGTCCCTTTTCGTCATAAAATGACCAATTGTGAGGTACGTTCGAAACTCTTGAAAGCTGCGACATATGTATTAGATAGTTAGCATTGCTCACTGCAATGACGTACATCGAATGCTCACTACTTACTAGGGAACGCCTTAATTCACCTATTTTTCTTTTCCTCCCTTTACACTTGCAAAATCTTAGATGGTTTAGGATTGTAAGAGAATCGCCTTAAGTGAAAAATTGCAAGGGTCCTCCTGGACCATCTTCACAGACACTAATTTAATTTTCTGGTCTTACTCATGTGAACACTTAGCACACCTGGTTTGTTTCTCTAATTGATTTGCTCCACTCTCTTGTGCTCCAGCAACATATATTCTGCTTTATATAGAATTCTAGGAATATATTTATTTTCAATTCTTATTTTCATACAAAAACAACAAATTGTCTTGCCAGTACCTCTATAATCATTCTTCAAACCGCGGATCATCCATTTTCATTTGCTCTCACGATTAAGTCAATATTACAAAGTTCAGAACAAGATAATCTTGAATACAAAAAAATCACATAATTGATATGGTGGGGTCTCACAGCCTCAAGCAAACAAACTCTGACTAATAATAACAGATGGAAATGGATAGAAACATCGCACTCTACCATTCAAAACGCATTGACTGAAAGATACACGAGCGCACAGTATTATCGAGTAAGAACTGTTTGATCTATCAAGAAAAATAAGAACGCTGGAGTCTGGTGGATCCCACTATACCAGTTACGGGTCAACTCAGCTTGTGAATGATTCTTATCAATAATATCGAAAAAAAGGCCCCAGCTGTCAGATCTAGCATATCAAGAAGTGAACTTCAATGCCTGAGAGAAGTAAGAGATAATAAGGATATTGTTGTTTTACCAGCTGATAAGGGCAAAGCTACAGTCATCCTAAGTAGAGAAGATTACATCAAAAAAGCAAATGACTCACTAGATGATGCAGCTTACGTTCAAGTTGATAATAATCCTTTGAGCTCTCCAAAATATCAAACAACTAGACTTTTGAAAGAACCGTCTTTCCCTCAAGATATTCAGAAAAAGCTTATTCCTCAAGATCTTGTCATCTCCAAGTTTTACGGTCTGCCAGAAATTTATGAAAAAGATGTTCCTCCAAGACCCATTGTTAATTCAATAGATTCAACAACATATGGATTAGCCAAATATTTGGATGGTTTGTTGAAGCAGTTGATTGGTCATACTTCAATAGGTTCAACAACATATGGATTAGCCAAATATTTGAATGGTTTGTTGAAGCAGTTGATAGGTTCAACAACATATGTTAAGGATTCTCGACATTTTGTGGATTTGATTAGTAATATGACACTGACAGATAGTGATCTACTTGTCAGTTTTGACGTTTCATCTTCATTCACAAAAGCATCTATCATCCACACAATGAAATTATTGGAAGATCATTTTTCATCTAATATTATCAACCTTCTCAAACACTGTTTGACTTCTCAATTCTTTATCTACAATGGTAATTTTTACAAGCAAATCGATGGTGTTGCCATGGGTTCTCCTATTTCTCCGTCTATTGCCAATTTTTACATAGAGAATTTTGAACAAGAAGCTTTAAGCACAGCTATGAAGGAACCCACTGTTTGGCTACGTTATTTTGACTTCAAAAGTTTGACATTTGACGTCTCATTTATTTTACAACTACAGGTTATACCAAGTTACCACCAAAATTGTTACTCATATTTTTCAAATTGCAGGACCTCACTTTTTATCTACACATGAACATTACCACTTCAAGTTATCATGAAAATTGCTACTCGTACCATTTGAATTGCTATCCTAACCACTTAGTTTTCTCAGTGTATGAACTGATGTACAAGAATTTGTGGTAGAGTGGCTCTAGAAAATAACAATGGTAAACCTAAATTGGGTGATACATTCATTCTTTCGTGCAGTACTGAATCCCTAGAAGTTTGCTTTTGTGATTGCGTCTATGTGCTATATTGGAATATCTGAGTTCTCTTCTAGAAAATAGGGTACTCAACTATCAACTATCAAAATTAGGGAAATTTTTCATAGAAATACGAAAGAATGTAATAATATAATAGATGTGAGCGACGAAAATAGTATTGAATATTGCTTCGTTTCAATTGATTACACAATTTAATGCTCATGTTATACTTGATGACGCATGAACTTCGATTAAGTCCCTCAAACAGTGGATTTCAAATTTTTTATCTTACCCGTGAAAAAATTTGCTAGAACGTGAAGATCCATCAGAATCTCAAATTTCCAGAGAAACACGATCACAAATCTTCCCCTAATATACAGGTCGGGAAAGTAAGAAGCATATGTACGAGAGGGTAGAGTTTGTCTCTCTGTGATCCTTTCACTGAAATTCGTTCTAAATTTTCCATCACGTGATAAGTTGAAGAGCACAGAGTATATAAAATTATCTCATTATTAATAATTCGGTATATCTACCACGATATACTCGCCTCTGAGCAATTCTGAACAAATTCAATTCTTAAAACGTCCAAGAAAACTCTTTTGACAGTACCTTCTGGCTGTTATAAACCTGATCATAATTTCCTTCGTCTCAACAGAATTTCCGATATTCAGTCGACGAATCTATCTAAAAGTAGTTGAAGAGATTGACATTCTGTCAATCTTTTTATAATATCAGATAAAGTTGAGTGACAGTGCTGATTTAGGAAAAAACATGATGCAAACGTGGGTCTCGATATATTTGAACGATATTTGATTTTTTACTATTCAAAGCGATATTTGATTATCAAAATGGAATAAAAAAAGCTTTGTGATGTGTATGTGTACTAATGATATTTTAATTTCACATGTTTAAAAGCTGGAACAGCATTCTGTTATTTGCAGAAGTAATTAATACACGATTTTCATTTTAAGGTTCATTGTTATAATAGATTAATGAGATAAATTCAACAAGCACACTCGTCAGATATAGATCGTTCAATTATAATAGTATAATAATGAAGATAGATAAGAAATGAATGAGAGGAGCACTCTCCCACAATATTAATAATTTTCTTTCATTCAGAGTTCAACGATACATCAACATTTAGGCCATGAGTAACCGAAACAGAATTTCTGCAATGTATCGAATATATATTATATTATATATGATGCACATAGTTAAATTGCTTGAGGAAGCTCGATGAATTGTTAGAGCTTCTAGGTTTTTCACTGAGGTGGTTGTCACGTAGCTTTGTCCACGTTATGCAGTAAGTTGGAGGTAGTTTATGAGTAAGTATTCTATTGTCATCTGTTCGTTGCATATTGGACATTCAAAATAATTTGTTGCTCCCATAATGTGTTGTTGTGTCAGTTTTATGTATCCTATCCGTAATCTCGTCACTATAATTTGTGCTCTTTTGTTTCTTGTTATAGTACATAGAATCCATAATGATTAACACTGGATGTACATTACGATTGCGAAGTTTTTATCTTAAGTGGTTTGCTGACATGGAACTGAGAACTTAAGTAATTTTCACAGGTTATAATCATGAGACATAGAGATGAAACTGATGCCCTCAAATATCTAAATTAGAGTTAGACTATAGGCTACGTGCATGAAGTCTACTAGTGCCTCTGGAGGGCAATGGAGAACGATTGAACTCCATTTTATCATTGTTTCATATCTATAATTTTTTAAATGTACTAATATTATTCAATTCAGCTGTGTGTGTATAATATAACTTGCATAGCATAAAAGGTACGTTTAAATTATTTACTTTAAGTATTTTTTTCTTCAATTATAACGTACCTATTAGAGAAATCGTCTTAATTCGTTCAAATTGACAGGATAACCTTAAATTATGACGTCGATGATCTTGCAGATTGGGTTTGTATTTATCAAACACTGTATCCCTTTTACCGAGGAAGCATTGAAGAAAAGCGTGGAATTAGTTTTGCCATATTGAACATGTTGAAGAATATGTTGCTGACAATATTAACAACATAATTATTGCGAAATGCATCTGACAAACTTTTATCATTAAAACATCTTACAAATTAGAGATAGAGGTAAATTTATTAATCCCAAATCGATGATGAATGTTCCTTATTTCACAATTGAATTACAAACATGTTTGTTATATAGATTAATAATGAAATACAGACAATACTCTATTCACCGCTTTGATTCACTTCACTCGTTTTTTTATGTTATAACTGGGTACATGAAATCTATGAAACTATATTTCACTTGAATCATCCTTAACACAACAGCCTGAAACAGAACAAACGTTTTCTCATGTTCTATATGCAATTATTCTCACTTTTAAACTACAGTGCCCAATGACAGCTCAATGACGTATTCTGAGAGATGGAGTTCGATATTTACAATTGTGCTCACCATAAGCGCTCGCATCGATATTTGTTCAAAGTCCGCCCCCTTGCATATAGCCTATAGTGAGCTCAAAATTTTTTCGTATCAGCATAAACTACTTAATATATCCAATAAAAATAGAGCTTCATGTGATTTGCTTATCAGAATTGGATAACACTTAGTTATGCTAGAGTGGTAGTTATTGAACATCAAATTTCAATAATATAATCGATAAGGTCAAAGAGACTGCAGAATTGATAGCGGTCAGCGGACATCACATAATACGTGTGGTTATCATGCGGACGGGCCCTGTTTCCACGACGTGTAGTTTTGCGAATCAGTAGTGATTTTCATGACGCGTTAATCAGGGAATGTTTTGACTCATGCAAGTCAAATTGGCCTTGTTCAAGCTAACATTAGAAGGGACAGATTGAGAGGGCAACTCTATTTTGTGCACCAAATATTCAAAGTCTCAAAAGGCTTTGGAAGGAATAGAAATAAGAGTCGGATGCGATGTTCAACTGTATGTAGATTGGAATCAGGGTGACAGAAATTTCAAGCATCTGCCAGATGACACTTGAATTTTCTGATCCTTATTATTTATTCATGAATTTATAGATATCTATGTACCGAAGTATCTATGTTTTGATAAAATGCTCTGACAAAAATTATAGTGGAGAGTACATCAACTCGCATAGCACTTTCTGTATTCACACTAGATTTTCACTCTTTGACAGTCCTGTCACGAGTTCACTTTAAGAGACTGCCAACAATATCAGAGGTAGCCCTTTCTTTCATATCTTGATAAGATTTAAGCACGTTTGAGACTTTGTGCTATTTTGACACTGATCTCTATATAACACTGGATTGGATTTAGGCCGCTGGAATGAGGCCCCAATCGAGCATCGCCATCTTGGCAAAAACTGAGGTTTTGTGTCAGATCAATACCGCGTTGTGCCGCGATATTTAAAATTTAGCTGTCTGGTTTGCCGAGATTTTATTTATCTAACATGATGATCGAGTGCATGTTTTGCGGAAAGAAACCAGATTCATCAAGAAATTTGACACTGCACAAGTAAGTACAACAAATGAACCTGAAGTAACTGTCGTTATGACTGAAATAAGTGAACAATTCTTATTTTTATTGCTATGCTATGATGTGAATATTTTCAAGATTTCCATCCGATGAACAATCGTTCTAGAAATGGCTCGAACAAATGAGTTTGCCAAACTTAGAAATAGCCAAAAACATGAGGTTGTGTTCTCAAAATTGTGTTGCGTCCGCGAAAAGATACACGACTCTGGAAAATGATGTTGTTCCGACTATTTTCAACGAACTATACAAAAACTATAGCCTTAACTGCAAAACCAAAAAAAAATGTTCAAATAGTCACACAATTCTCAATACGATTTATTTATTGCTTAGATTTATAACAAAAATCGTAAAACTATTCAATGAATTTGACAATTCAGAGCTAAAATGTTTAAAAAATAGTTAAAATACTGATACTAAAAAGTTAACAAATATTTTGAGCTATTAATGAATATTTTTAAATATTTCAACTATTATAACAATTTTTAAATACTTTGAACTATTATTGACTATTAATGTGTGCATATTGAGAATTATTCCATCATCTAACTTGTATTATACTTCGAATTTTATCAAGTGTCTTCTATAAGTGTTTTGAATTTGCCGCCAAATAGTGACACAAAGCCTCAGTTTTACTGTCAAGGCCGCCGTTCAACCGGGGCCGCTTTCAGATGCCAGAATACGGTCTAAACCCAATCCGGTGTTATATTAGAGATCAGTGTATTTTGAGCACTTGATTCACAATCAGCTTCCATACATATCATTATCCTCCATGTAAAAATTATAGGCGGTATGTATCAAACATAAAACTACTCGTGAGCCAGCAGGAAGAGGTGGAACGATACTCATTAAGCGTTTTTTTCATTATTAGAGAAGTAGATGAAGATAAGGAAGCAAGAACGAACAAAAAATAATTCTGACGATTTCATACAATATTTGCCGCTGATGTTTGTTTATATCATTATGATACATTTTATATTTATTGGAATATCTGATATCTCTCAAATATAATAGATGATAACCTGATTGTTAATTCCATTAGAAATTGTAGAAGAAGATCATAATTTTATATGGCTCTTGTATTTTCAACAAAGTATGATAGGTATAGTCATAAAAATCTGATACTATAAATGGTTCTAAAAGAACACACCTCAACAATAAGGAGATATTTTTTCTGGGGATATGAAACATCATATCAGCTGAAGCAACAGAAAAATGTGTTCAGTACGTTTTGTATGAAAATACCATATTTGTCAATTTGGTTAACCTGCTAAAGTTGGCAAGTTTACTTTCTAATAAAAATAACCACAAAAATTAAACAACCATGTAGCATTATGTGTCGTCTGAAAAAAATGGAGCATCGGACTTCTAAATTTAGTGCTCTGTATACAAATTGATACTACTATTTAGAATCGTTGTCATGAAATTTTATATTATACTATCAAGGGTTATTCTATTTCTCAAGTGTATTAATTGAAGCTCAGCCTCAGTGAGACATGTAGTGCTCGATTATTTGGCTTCTTGATGTATTTTATTCTGATAAATTGGAAGGAGATAACATAAGAAGCCTTGATTGTTCAACAACATAGTCAAGCATATACTTGCCGGATGATGTCATATTTGGTTCAATAAGTGATTCATATTATTAACCCAGTGTGATGATAATCTCATCATTATACTAGTAATATAGTTACTTTGTTTTGTATGTAGTAAGCAGTAGCACAATGTGGATAGTATTATCTTTCATGTAACAAGAGGAGAAAATCTCCTATCTCGATGGGAACCTCGTATCTAGAATGTATGTAATAACTTTGCCACCACATTCCAGTTATTTGGTAGTGGCTATCAGCATTCCGTTCGATGCATAAATGTATTTTACCTTCAAATTTCAGATGATGATATCTCCTTATTTCAAACCTGAGATAATGCTTGGTGTGATGCAGCGTGATTGATGGAAGTGTGAGCAAAGTGACGGCTGATGTATTGATCAGCCATCAATTTGTTATCACGTGCTTGAATAGAAGAAGCAAGTTTGACGCTTGTCAATTCGTGTTTGTTGTTTCAATAGACGGTTTGATCGGAACGTGTCAGAGGGTGATTCTGAGGGACTGGAGAGTAGATAAAGAAGAAAAATCCCGTATTGAACTTAAATTTGATTCATGATATATTTGATGTTACAGATATATTTTCGTCATCAAAGTGTAATTTTGAAGTGAAAAGTATTCAATCCCACTCCAATATGGTTCTTGCTATTACTCTGTGAGCAGAAATGAAGATATTACACATCTTATAATTTGCTAACTTTGTGTCCATTCTAGAAATAGATAGCTTTGGGTTTTGATGTGTTCAAAGAGGCTAGTCTGAAGATCCAAAAACTTATTGCTCTGATGATTGACGAGAAATAACCTGAAAGTGAATGATAGTATTATTTGAGATTTTTTTTGGATGTACTCATAGGAGTATGAATGGTAATTCTATGGAAACAATGAGGATGTTGTATAGGAAAAACTTACTGCTGATTGGTTTGGTAGGAGACAGTAATTATTGCAGTATTCTCAATAATGTTTAGCAACACAATAAATCTTATACAGTGCTGAACATATGCTTGAAAGCAAGTTGAGGCGTTGCAAACTAATGATCAGCATTTTTTTAACATAGTAGCTCAGAAAGACTACATCAACCGCACGGTAAAAAAATTGTGATTCCTATTGTTCACTACATTAGTTCGGTATAAATCTTACATTTCGTTACAAGATGATTGAGCCGAACATAGGTGAGAGTTTCAGCATTGATTTTTTATCAAGAAAAGAATAAGGAAGAGGATGATTTTGCAGTGATTCAAATAAAAATGAGGAATTGAACGCATAAAACATATTCAGTGACGATTGCGAGTAAATTGTTTGTCAAGCTTACAATGTCTTTCAATAATTCACTCGGAAAATCCAACTGCTTATAAGAAAAAATCTTCCGAATGTCCAGAAAAATAAACCGAATTTTTAATACGCAGATAAAATGAAGAATTGTCAATAATCTCCAGTTGTGCCGTCATATTCAAAATACACTAATACGCCTTGAGTAAATCGTCACCGCACGACCAAAAGACGAATATTAGTTGCAGAAGGATTCCAATGATTTGATTAGCATGCATTCTAATAGAAAAAATAATTTATTCAGTTAATTATAAATTTGTTCCAGGTGAAATTGGAGAGAATGATCAATACAATAATTATATAAAATTGAAAAGAACATGAATCTGATTTTGAATATTGATAAAAATTGGGTATGAAGATGTTCGGGCAAAACTGAACTATAACTGGTCGTAATATCATGTAGAATATGGATTATATTCACATCAGTTAGTTGTAGAACAGAATTGGGGTGACCTTAAATTTAATCCGTCAAAAAAGACAAAATTAGATACATGAGTATTTTATTTTGTAATTTCATTGCACAAGCGATTGTATGATGTTTTAAAGTGATATGATACAAAAACATCACATTCATGTTTCTTAAAAGCTGTTTATACTGTAAGAGCAATATTCCCCTCGATAAAATTGAATCGATAACGCTTTCTTTGCATCTATATTGTCTTATGCTTGCTGCAATGTCAGAATATGACTTCCATATTTTGCCCAGATGAATAAATATAACTGGAAATCACTTCCTGACATACAGGGTGTATCTATACCAACGAGATATACGACTATAGAGTTGCGCATCGCGCTTACATGCTTTATCGGTTGGAAGCCATCTTTGATACAACCTACAGCAGGTTGCAGTTTTACGCTTACCAAATATTTTGCTTTATTTGCACATTGAGATTATAAGATATTGCAGACGTTGATTCCCTTCTTCCCAACTAATTTCCCTTGAAAAATTGTCGTGGTTCTATTTTGAAATTATTGGATTTTTGGGAGATGACTAAATATTTGTATTCAAAGATCTGATTATTTGTGTATGCTTCATAGTTAATTGACTGCGTTGGGAACATTTTCAGGCATATCTCTCAAATTAACTGGGCAAAAATGCATTGAACCAGGGGAAGGTTTTATTACTATTCAATATTCATTATACAACATTCTGGTGCAAAATGCTTGGGGGAAATTGATAGTTATTTATGCAACAACAATGTGAAGCTGGAGCATTATGGCATGAGTTCAAGTATTTGATGACGAATTATTTGCCGAGTCACTAAAATTATTGGTCGAATGTCTTAATGCTTCTTTACACTCGAACTGCATACAAAGTTTACCTACGGCACTCAATTTTTTGTCAATTATTAAGCACACAAAAAGAGAACCATGAGCACAAAAAGACATTCAGGTCTGATAAATAACAAAACAAATAGAAAATTTAATTGCTATGTCTTTAAATAGTGGTAATTCTGAGATGCAAAATAGCTTTAGTTTCACGCATTGTTTACGGTACCCGCATGTAAACTAGCGTAGAAAAACTCCTTTTTGTGAAATCACAGTTTCTTAATCTTTGTGTATTCAGCCACTTCTGTCTCATTCCGATATTTCCAGGAAATCTGTGAAAAATATTATTCAATTATCTGATTTATGAATTTCAAACACTATGAAATTTTTTGCGACCATTTGTAATTTGTTCATTTGTACAACCAGAAATCATGCATTTTTCTAGCATTGTGAAATAACGCGACAAAAATTCTCCTTTAAAAGGCGCTCAAGCCATACTGTTTATCACAGTTACAGCACAGATTACCCTCCTGGCTGTAAGCATGGCTGACATTCCGTCGTTGAAGTTGCTACGGCTGCAATGCATTCAGACGTGTGCGATGCGCCACTCTATAGTTATATACCTCGTTGATCTATACCTATGTAACAAACTTTGATAGTATATAGTATTTGGCGTACTAATCATGAATCAGGAAGAATTTTTTTAAATTCTTTATTTTAAAAGAGGGTTTTAGTAAATGAAAGGTTTGGGGACACTGGTTTGATGGCTACTCTGAAGATTAATTACCTTAAATTTATCAAAATAGACTACTTCCATGAACATGACATTATATTGTGTTTATATTTTCGGATATGAAGTTGAAAAACAGTGGTACATGAGATTCCCATGCTCTGCTAAGTACTGTTAATTTTACTAATTTTGAAAAAATTCTTTTTGATTCATGATTAGTACGCCAAATACTATATACCATTGAAATTTGTTACATAGGTATAGATACACTCTGCATATATGCGAGAGATCAACGTATTTACTATGATGTTTCAATGAACAGTACATAACAAGACCAAACAAGTTAACCTATTCATATCTCATGCTTCATTATTCCTGGCCATTATCATCAGAACTATCTCTATTCGCATTTGAACAACTGAATGTACCTAAAACAAATGATGGGCAAGTTGACTTTAAAAGAAGAACATGTACATCTAGGTTCATCAATAATAACTCACGGAGGATATATCATTCTAGGAATCCATGACTAATCCTAAATGCTTGTTGTACTGATATTATTATTATTATCATTATTATTATTATTATTATTATTTTACTATAGGGCTCTAAAGTACAACTGCCTGTAGTCACTGCGACCTAAAAGATCTATTGTAACGTGCCCTTGTTATTATTCCTCTGTCAGGTTTAGGCTTTTGTAGAAACCTATAATCTGCATGGGAGTCAGTTCTATGACATCGTCAGGATTTATGAAAACCTTTCCGAATCTGTCCAGTCGTCTCCTAGAGATAGCTGGACAGTCACATATAATATGCTCTGATGTTTCATCTTCCTCATTGCAGAGTCGGCAAATGCTGTCAGCTGCTATACCAATATTATGCAGATGGTATTTTAGAGCGAGATGTCCTGTGAAGATTCCTGTAAGGATTCTAACGTCCTCCTCTCCCAGTTTGAGGATTTCTTTCTTTTTGATGTTGAGAGGGTTCAAAAATCTTTTAGCTTGTGTTAGACCTGGAACTTCTTCCCAGTGCCTAGCTATAGATTTTTCCTCCCAGGAATTGACTTCTAGTTTTGAGTGACTCCTGAGGATGCCACAGAAAGGTTCTGATCCCACAAAAGTGAGTTTGGCCCCTTTTTTCGCCAGTGCTCATGGCACTAGTGATGTTAAGACAGGCCAGTCGCTGCACTTTTTGCAACTGCTTCTGGGCTGTGCTTTGTGCGGTTTTTTGCCACCATATGAGTGATGCATAGGTGATCATGGATCTGACGATCGCCACATATGACCAGTAGGCCATGTGTGGTTTTAGTCCCCAGTTTCTGCCAAGCAGTCTGCGACAAGTGTATATTGTCACCGTTGCTTCCTTTAAAATCATATGTAGGTGAGAGTTACATGTTATTTTCTGGTCAAGGATTACTCCCAGATATTTCACTTCTTTTGCCAACTCTAGTGTTGCACCATTGAGGACTGAGGCTGTGAGAGCCGGTTTCCTTCTCCGAGTGAATGGTACTAATACTGTTTTAGTTGGGTTAACATTAAGTCCCTTATTTTGACACCATTGTGGTGTGAGGTCAACGGCACTTTGCATAAGTTGTAGGATTGTTGCATCTTTTTTTCCTGTTACAAGGACGGTTATGTCGTCAGCATAGCCTACGACAAAATATCCTGCATCGGAAAAAGTAGTGAGGAGGTCGTCCACCACTATCAGCCAGCATAGTGGCGAAAGTACTCCTCCTTGAAGACAACCTTTATTGGCGGTGACAGTTAGAGCTTCTCCTTCAATTAAAACTGTGATTTTTCGATTTTCCAGCATGGCTTTAATCCATTCTTTTATCGAAGGATCGAATCCCTTTGTTGTGCCTGCCCTTTGGATTGCTTCAAATGAGGTGTTATCAAAAGCTCCCTCTATATCCATGAAAGCCCTTAGGGCTATTTCTTTATTACCAAGCGCTTTTTCAATCTTGTTCACTAGGCTATGAAGAGCTGTTGTGGTTGACTTGGATTTTTGGTAAGCAAACTGGTACCTTCGAGAGAACTTCACTTCTAAGGTATTGATCCAGAGCTTTTTCCATCCCTTTGAGGATGAATGAAGAAAGACTGATTGGTCTATAAGCCTTAGGTTGCACTGCTGGTCGTCCTCCTCCTTTAGGTATAAAAATTACCTTGGTTTCTCTCCACAGTTTTGGTATGTAATTGAGGGCAAGGCTGGCCCTATACAGTTTGCAAAGAACTGATACAAGCACCCTAAGGCTTTTTTGAAGCAAGGCAGGGAATATCCCATCGCCTCCTGGTGATTTGTAGGGCTTGAAGGACATAATAGCCCATTTCCGGTAAGACTTTGGGTCCGCGGTGAGGGAATGTTTAGTTGCGCCCCTGGAAAGTTATGTAGGTTAAATTCTACTGACTCGGTAAAGTGAGTGCCTAATAATAGCTCTAGCGTTTCCCTTGGGCTTTTGGTATAACTACCATCGGCATTTATTAGAAAGCCTGGTTTGTTTGTGTGATCTTTTGAAAGGACCTTTTGTAGCCGAGCTGCAGAGTGTGCATCATTTACTCCTTCACAGAAGCTACGCCACGTCCTTCTTTTTGATCTGCGGATCTCTACATTGTAGTCCTTTAGGGCTGCTTTATAGTGTTCCCAATGATCTGGTAATCTAGAGTTCTTAGATTTGTTATAGAGCTTCCTGGTCTCAGACCTTAGATGTTCTAACTGTTCATTCCACCAAGGCATTTTGTGTGTGCTGCGCTTTTGTTTTAGTGGACAGTTATCTTCATATGCAGAATGTAGTATGTTATGCATTTGGACAGAAGCTAATTCTTGGTCTTCTATTGTATTAATAACAGTATCGTAGAGTACCTCAACTTCAGGCGTTTGTTGAATCTCATATGAGGTCTAGTCTGTCAGTTTTGGAATTCTTATTTCAGTTGTAGTGTTACTCAATGCCTCTATGTCAAATCTCATATACCGATGATCCGACAGTGAGGCCTCATTTGTTACACGCCAGCCCTTGATATTTGGACTCGATTGAGTATTTATCAAGGTTAAGTCCAGAACCTCTCTCCTATTTTTGGTAACGAAAGTAGGCTCTTTGCCTCTATTTCCTATGTCTATGTTGGACATATTTAGGAATTCAAAAAGGCACTCACCTCTGGTGTTCGTGTCAGTGCTGCCCCATGAGGTATGGTGTGCATTTGCATCGCAACCTACAATGAAATGTTTATTCTTCTTTTTGCAGTGAGAAATAAGGTTCTCTACCTCTTTTGGAGGTGGCGCATCGGCTGAGTCACCGGGGAAATACGCTGAGGCAATAATTACAAATGATGGGCAAGTTGACTTCAAAAGAAGAACATGTACATCTAGGTTTATCAATAATAACTCACGGAGTATCTATTATTCTAGGAATCCACGACTAATCCAAAATGCAGTGTTTGTACTGATATTGATGTATGAAGTGTATTTTGTGCGTGATTACAGAAGCCTAAATGAATGTTTAGTGTGATATTTGGAGAACTAGTGAAAAAATAAGTGAGTCAAGTAGAGCAGAAAAGGTCTTTGTAACAAATACATGATGCAGAAAATCCAAGAAATACGATTACATGGATTAATATAACATGATAATTCGTATATCAAGCTAAGAGAGCTTCACAAAAACTAATCAATTACATTTATACATATTTAATGATCTTATGACAGATGAAACAATAATGTATATGAATATATCAACACTCTTTATTAGTAATTATACAACTCAACTGAAATTGGAGTAATATTGTTTGATTTCCAATATAAACTTTTCCATTTCACATATATTCAAGAACCTGAGTTAACTAATATTCTGTGATATCTTATATTTCTTCTGATTATGAAGTTTTGGTTGCTGCAAGTATCATGATTAGATATATTATTGAATTCTTGAAGCACATCACTGAGATGTTTTGCATAAACCAATCTTATAATTTCTGTTCAAGACCTTGGTTTGACAAATATACATCAAAAATCAATTTTTAAGTGACATATTTCTTCAATGCTGTATGTGTTATCATTTCTTATAAGACACCACCTGTAGCTCTAGCTATGAAGTCTACTCTTATAGTATAGCGAGGCAAAGTATCGAGGACTTCATTCTCACGTTGATGTGCTGTAACAATTCAAGAATTCTGATAACACATACACTCTTGCCAAATAATAGAACTATCAATGTGTCAAGAGATAGTCGGGGTTGTTTGTGAGTAGCGTTTGAGACAATTGCCCAGGGGTATTAATAAACAAGCTTGTGTAGATAGGTCCATGAAGTGGAATAATAAATGAAGAGAGGGGACACTATAATCTGGATCCAGAATTGGGTAAGGTTGATCATTGTAGGAACAAGGCTTTCAATAATAAGAATTTCAATCTCATTTTGATCCTTGATTTCCACTGTTACTTTATTAGTCATTGATATTTGTTATAAGCGATAAAGTTATTTGCTCAGACAATGAGACACGGACTTTGTATAAGAGCGAGCGATAGAGAAGTATGTCAGCTCCAATAAAATCGATTCTATGATTGCATGATATGGAACATGAAGTAAAATTCTATCGTGATAAGATACCATTTCCATGCAAGTCAGTCGCTACAAGTCAGCCACTGCAAGTCCATATTTCATAGGATCTGATAAAATCAATAACAAGTATTTTGCTGGCAAATAATCCTCATGCTCCATTCTCACGTGCCATCCATGGTTTACTTGAAACTTGCGGATTATGGAAATGTGTCGATAAATCCCTATTTATACATTTATTTAAGGAAAATCGTTACTTGCCGCCGATGTGGTTTCTAATAGAATTTTATAGCTTTCATGTGTGAAGAGCACATTGAAGGTTTTTGAAACTCACTGCTCAGTGGCGGCCCGTACAGAATGGTAGTCAAATTTTGACTTTGAACGGAAAGATGGATTATTCTGGATTAAAACGGATTCAAGTTTAGGTAAAACTCCTGTTCTATCACCTAATCAAAGTTTCGAGGCATGACATACGCAGGATCATCCAGCATAGTTAAAATTAAATATTGGAAATGCAATGTATCACTTCTGAATTATCATTAGGAGGGCATTTATACAAATATTCCAGCTTCAATCTTATAGTAACTGATCTTTCAGGAAGATATTCTTCAAGCTTCATATTTTCAACAATAATAAAATCTTATGTTTTCATAAAACAATAAGGATCTACTATCGTATCACATTACTGAATACTCTTATTTTGAATTTGCAATAACTTCCAAGTCATAACGGTTAGTCTAGTTTCCTAATGCATCAAATTACGTTATAACGATGTACGCACTGACCAGGAATAAATCTGAAATTTAATCGATACGAAAATTTGTGTACCATCTACATATGAATGAGCTGAACTAAGATTGAATAGAGGTGGACCTATATTAACCAAGTGAATTGATCATCAGGAAATCACAGCTAGGATTTTTGTGTGAACATTATAGTCCGTGAGACAGCGCATAAATTTTTTGTTGATTACCGCTCACTTGAAACTTTGTGAGTGGCTTCATTGTGATGAGTCCGATAACTTTTTCATTTGGCAAAATTCTAGATTTGGGGGCGTTTACCCGCGAGGGATAATTAATTGAAAGAATATTACCGTAATACTGATCTTTACACTAATCGAAAGATTTTCTGATTATAAAATGAAAAAAATATATTGTCCGACATGAATATTAGGGCTAGCGGTGAGTCCGACTTGTCATAGGTACCAACATACTTAACATTAGTACCAACATACTTATGACAAGTGCGGCTTGTCGGATTCACCGGTAGCCTCAATATTCATGTCGGACAATATTTTTCCTTCATTTTATTATCAAAAAATCTTTCGATTAGTGTAAAGATCAGTATTACGGCAATATTCTTTTAATTAATTAGCCCTCGCTGGAAGACGCCCCCTATCTAGAATTTTGCTTAATGAAAAAGTTGTCGGACTCATCACAATGAAGCCACTCACAAAGTTTCAAGTGAGCGGTGATCAACGAAAAATTTAGGCACTGTCTCACGGACTATTAAACAATATACTAACCAAAAAGTGTCCACTTTCTGAAAACTCTTGCTTGATTACACAACAATCAATGAATGAACATGATATTGAGCAAAATGCATTCAGTTTACGTAATATTTTATTGATACAATGAGAAGTCGGGAAGGGGTGGCTATCAGTCAAGGCCAAAACAACTCATTTGTTGAAGAAGGAGTGATTTGGAAAACACTGCCAACGTGACATCATAAAATAATAATGATATTTGATAGCTTATCGTTGCTTGATGTGGTAGTAAAGTCTTTGTTTAGAAGCCATTTTGCGACATAAGGCTCATTCTAGCCTCTAGCTGAAGGTTGGTATCTAGGTCGCAATTTTTTTTCTGGAGCAGCTCTTACAGAAATACTTATGCATTGGAATTGGGTAGTATTCTTTTGATTTGGGGGCTTGAGCATTTCTAAGGCTTCTATCATTCCGACGACATTAAGAAAAAGCCACACGGAATGAGGACATAAACTTGTTATCTTTAATTGTGGTTCGACTATTGAGCCAGAATAACAACAGGGTCTGGATTTATTCTTTTGAACCTAATATGAACTGAACCGGATTGAATTGATTTGGATCACATAACGAACGGTAAACTAGGTCTTACCCAACAAGGCTAAATAAGAAATGGACTACATTTGATTAATTTAGAATAAATAAACAAATTTCATCGTCAATGGAGCTGCGTGAACTTGATGTGGTCAGTCCAGATTACTAAAACAATGAGATCATGCAGGATCTCTCGACTAAATCAAATTATTATCAATTAATATGGACTTGAAGCAATTTGAGTACATTTGAATCTGGATCACAAGCAAATTTCAAGGATGAAGCTCTCTCTCTGGTTGGAGTTCAAGTTAGCAAAAAAGGCAGCCGAAACAATATGTTTGATGAATTATGCATGCGTCCTCACCTAAATTAAAACTGTTAATACCACAGACACAAATAATGAATTATTTTGGATTTTTTTTTTCATGAATTCTAGGATTTGAATAAAGTGTTTATATCTCTAGGTTGACTTTGCAACACTCACAGCTAGTCTTCATTTTGCTTGTCACGTTTTCACATTGTGCCATGTGTGTTGTCAATCAACCGTGCAGATCCTTTTACAACAATTAGCCGATGCTAGATAGCTTCATTCTTGTCAAGTTTATTTGATTCCTAACTTGGGAAGGTAGCGAGAGTAGATACCGATCTAGACAAGTCGGAAATTTTTTTTGAACTCACGACCTTCATGATCGATGCTTCCGTTCAACTGATAATCGATAAAGTACTTATCCTTGCGTTTTTGTACTCACATTTTCATAAATATTTGAAAAAATACTGGAATATAAAAGCTACCAATCGTCTGAAATGTCAAGTGAGTTATCATGTATCACGAGGAGGCTGCAGATGAAATTGGATATCTTGAAGCTAATGTAGAATCAAAGTCATATCTGACGTGGCAGAGGATTCTTTGTAAGCATTATAACTACTATGAAATCACGGTGATTATTATTTTGATAATAATTATGTTATCTTTGCCAAATAACAGAGCTGAGCTGACGCGCTTGCAAGGCCGCAAAGACTCTAACTAAAGTCCGAGGTGTGCGTGGAACAGGACCTCAGAATACCTGCCAGAAGTGACAGTTTGATGAAAATGTTCAGTTATAGATAGAGAGATACTTTATCAAACAGATTTAGATGCCCACTCGGCTATTCTCTCAAAATTTCGTTGAGGTTCGTCTCAAAATGCTTTGTATTAGAGTATTCAGAACGTTCTTTGCACTCCACGAGCATGTGGTGCATTTAATATTGGATTAATGGATTCGTTTATTGTCTGATGAATTGATCCTTATATCAAAAGTACTATGTGATATAGAACTGCTATCAATTATCATTTTCTTATGTTGAGAATATTTATTCAACAAACATTTTAAGCTTCTCTTTTCAGTCCAAAAACAAATTTGAATATTCAAGATTAGCGGAACAGATTTTTGTAGATCGAAAACGCTGACAGAGAGTGTTGTTCCTGGATGATCTTTTGTGACAGAGCTATTGACTAAAAGATTGAGGACGGATTTATCATAATGCTGATTTATGGACGTTTGCAAGGTTTCAAAGCAGCTTTTTATAGTTGAAACCTGATGGATAGGCTTTCGCAAAGAATATTGTTGCAATTCCGTGCAAACCTTTAGGTCAGTAAGATTTGTAAATTTGTGAATTATATACAAAATCGTATTGGATTTGACATTCTTATAAAGAAATTCACAGTATTCAATAAAAATCGATACATTCTCAACTATTTTTCATGGATTTATAGATCTATAGGTATAGCAACATAATTGATAATTTTTGGTCTTATAACTTACCTACTAGCTTAAATATGATGACGCACGACAGAGATGAGAGAAGTACAGCTGCGTTCGAATTTGGGACCTGATGACAGGATAGATTTTAAGAGTGGCTGCCGCCCTCCCGGGCAGAGTGAAAGGCAATACTATGGTATTATCGTGTTCAGAAAGCCTCAAGTTACAATTAGAGAGAGTAATCGTACATTTGATGAGAGAAATACAGCTGCATTCAAATTAAGAACCTGAAAATTGAATAATTTTGTAGGTGGCTGCCACCCCTCTGGAGAAGTAAAGAGGCGATACCTTGGTTTTTTCGTATTCAGGAAGGTTTGAGCTTAAATCGGAAAAAATGATAACTTCAAGCTCCATCAGGAAAGTTTCATACAGAAATGGATTACACCTAGCGGTAGTTGCTGCCTTTCTGGGCACTTAGAACAGGACCCTGCATTTATAAAGTCTAGCATCCTATTGACTACTGAATACTTGATTGATTCATATTCAATTTGGATGTGAGTCCGATCTGGAAACATGAAGTGTGGACGATTCCTAGACTATACTGATTTGATGGAAACTAAATTGCATGTAACAGAACGACGAACTCTATAACACATATAATACTGTGACACTGTAACACTTGAAAATACGGTGTGCAAGTGCGATATTTGAAAGTCAAGTTATCAAGTTCAATATCTGACGTTGCGTATCTGTATGTACTTATGTACTAAAATCTTTCAGATCAACTTTATCAATAGTGATACTAATCATCATCACTGGCGCAACAGCCCTTGTAAGGGCCTGGGCCTTTCTAATCGGTATCACCGAGCCGCGGTATAACATCGCCGTACTGCCGATCAGAATTTCGTGCCATTGCTACATATTTTAAGGTGTATAGGTTGGCAACCTGTAGCACCCGAGTGTGATGATGCAAGTAGCTGCATTTTTTATTTTTACGACAAATCACACATTGTCGGTGAGTGGATTCGAACCTGCGACCTCTTGGTCGAGTGACGTCACAGCATGTATAGGTGAACAAACACGCTCGGCCATCCGCACTCACTGGTGATACTAATATGCATCTAAATTATCTGTCAATAATGCTACAGCGTTGAGCAGACAGTGTAAATGGTATTGAACTCAGACCATAATCCAGATTAGTCAGGAATCTTTGAGCTCCGTACAATTCCCTTCGTCCAACTTATAATATCCAACACCATCGCCTCTTGGACTTATAGCATTTTTGCTTATCTTCTCTCTATTTTTGTCGTAATTTCTATATATCACGGTATATGCATACATCTTTATTTTGCTGTGTGCAATATTAGGACCGCTTAAAGATGACTACAATCATTGGATTATCATTTTGAAGGTAACGACTTTCTAGATGCAGAATATCAGTTTCTTATTTGAGTAATAATTCTGACAATCAACTACCAACAGATTCTGAATGAATTGAAATGCTTGAGAGTGATGACAATCTCGAAGGGTATTTCAAGAGATCAATCATGCGTCACTTTAGTTAAGTCACTGAATAGGGAATATGCATGAAATTTAAATTTGGTTCAAATATTTTTTTTCCGAATTTATATTGGCCGGACTTCTGTACTAAACCATCATTTTGGTATTTAATATATTTTTAATTACTCAAAATCAATAAATAAAAATGCAAATCAAGCGCGGGAAATTCAAAGTTCCAAAACGCAACGCCATTGGTTAAAACGAAATGTGACGTCAGATACTACTAATACTGCTTACATCTGTATGGCATTGCAAGCTTTTGATTAGAAAACATAGTAATAACGTGTGTGTTGTGAATTCATTCATTGTTTAAGTGTAATTTTAGCATCCTAGTGAGATTATAAATCATTATAAGCCGCATACATACACTGAATTTTATTGCTAAAAATAATTACATTCAGAGTACGTTCCACTTGATGACCGCAACGCTCACGCTCACGATCGCAGTTTTTGCTGTTCCTCTTACTCATGGTCGATGTGGCTGGTGCTTTAAGTGAAACGATGCGAGTGTATATTAAATGTCAAATAAACTGACAACTTCTGGTTAGAATCGAAAATTAAATCATAAATAAGATTAAACTAACCTGTAGCAAAAAGGATATACGAATGGAATAAATCCAATATGCCTGTGTAAATCAATCGCTCTTGAATAATAAATAATGATAATGAGAGACCATGAAATTATCTGTTATATGACAAATGGAAAATCTTGAATCAATTGACATAGCTTGAAATTGAAAGTACAAATTGGAAAGGCATCTTCTCATTTAATTTGAACTTCTTGGCGATTTATTCAGAAATGAACTCAACGACCGCTTCAACCCACTTTCAAATCGCGGACGTAGGGAGCTTGAAGTAGTCGAGATCAATGACGTCATCTATGACGTATTTATCATGAACGCCAAGACCGCGATCGTCTTGTGAAACGATTATTGAGGGGACATGAGCGTTGCGGCAGTCTAGTGGAACGTACTCATATGTTATTCATGATCTGTCAAGTTTATTATGACACTTTATCTCTTCTGATAACCTTACATAATTTCTTTAGTATTTTAAAACCTGTCTGGATTGGAAAAAAGACTTTGTCAGGTACATTTCTGATAGTATTTTGCATTCAGGCACAATGCAATACTTATAAACTGACTTTTGACCTTTTTTAATGCTGAAATAAGTTGAGAATGAAAACACCTGTGGTAAACAATGAATTGTGATGTCACTGGACATGTTATTTGACGTCATCCATAGAGTGCGCGAAAATGGCGGCGTTTGAACAGCTCAAAGTTATTCTCAATTTTAAATATTTTTTTAAACTTGATAACAGCACTTTTAAACATAATTTATATTTTTCACTATGTTATAACGATGTGATCAGTGAGTTAAAAATATTAAAAAAATTCATGAATATTCCCTATTCTTGGAGAATATTTCACCTCAAAAAATCTAAATTAGGGTTATCGGTTGGATTCACAACAACTTCATAGCATTTCCAAACTCCTATCATATCCACGAGCTGCCACTGAGATCTTCCAAAGTTCTCTGACATATCAAAAATGAAAAATAGATTCCGACTTCAAGACGTCATACAGTGAAATCATAAATAAAATATATAAGAAGGGGTAGGATACACTTGGCTTGTTTCGCTCTGAATAAAATTCAAAGCTTTTATTATATGCGTTTGTGGTTTTATTTTTGAATATTGTTTATCTGGATTTGATCCCAAGTAGAGAATCTCGTTGAAGAATTTAACACTTGAAGAAGAATAGCAAGCAGCTCTAAAAATGATATATTACCGACATAAAATAAGAAAGTAGGGGCTGCTATTCAAGTATTTATTATTCAGCCTCATTCATAAGTTGCATGATATTCAAGTATCAGAGCATCGAAGGTTAGTTCCAAGTTTTATAGCGCAAATGTGAGTTTATAGCTTCATGAGATGTTAGTTGAAGAGACCATTCACGTAACGCAGATAGCTTCAAGCTTAAAGTATTTGTCATATGCTAGAATAATAAAGAATTTTAATGACGTCGAAAGAATTATGGAGCATCATGTATAAAACCAGCTTTTATTGATGAACTTATTTTTATAATCGTCATTGTGAATGATTATCACAGAAATGAAAGCTGAAAAGACCAATAAGCTGGAAAATTCAATAGGATTACTTGGAACCCTTCACTATTAGTGAGAACTTCATACAATTTTTATTGGAATCACAAAATTTACAGAACAAAAAGTGATTCTTACACTAATTTGAATATGAAAACTATGAATAAACTTGAGTATGACTTTGCTAAGAGGATCAGATGTGTCAAAATAAAAAAATGATTGATTTTTTCTTCTTCACATTAGAAAAATTCAGATTTTAAAAAGGAACTTGAATAGAGTGTCAAAGGTTAGGTTAATTGGAGTATAGTTGGGAGTTTTTTGAACAATAAAACTGGAGTCACATTGTTCTGATATTTTGCGATACGCTATTGGGATGCATTGTGACACAACGTATTGATGATAACAATACTTTGTGTAATTCACGAGTAGCTGTAGCTCTATCATCTACTTATTTTAATTGTTAGTTGATTCATCACAAAAAAACGATAGCTAGGAATGTTTCCATGATTTTTTCAGAATGTACAAATATAATATTGAATTCGAGTGTCTCAAGGTAACTACTCACATTGAAATATTGATTGTATAAAGCATCATTATCACCAATATTTAGTTTCAACCATGTTTATGCCGTAATCTGCGTCTAATACGTGCATACTCGTCTGATATATTTTTGTAGGAATACTGGCACTATAATTATGTCAAGAAGTGAGATCTCATATCTCCTGTCCAAAGTGGTAATGAGAATAGTCACACTATGCGATTTAAACCTTATAATTGCAATGGATATATAGCGGCACAAAATGTTCTTTGGGTAATAGAAAATGTAGTAATCTATTGTGGATGTATTTTTCATTTTCAATATCCAATTTAACACTTATTCAGCTACACAGTGAAAAAAGAGTGCTCGAAATGAATGTGAGAGCAAATCAAATATCAAACTGTGAAGCATGCTTCACAATATGAAAAGGAATTATCGAAATTTCAACAATATTCCTGAATACAATGCAACGAAACTGTATGCCAATATTGTACACAAACTACGTTTGATCGCGATCAAGCTTCATTAGTGCTGACTTCAGTCTAAGCTGAACAATAAAAAATATGAGGGGAGCAGAATGGAATAATATGTTGGATGTATGCTTCCAGTTTGTTGGGATGTTTCCAATATCAACAATTCTCTTATTCTAATCCAATTCGCCTGTTGGTTCGATTCACCTCGGTCAAATCAATACATTGAATGATGTTGAATACATGCAATATTGTGTCTTGATACAAGATAATACATCAGAAGAATCAGTTTCTAACTTGAAAGGCTTATTTTGTACCAATCGGTGGAAATTTCTCAGCACATTGGTAGAAATAATATGTGCTACTTTCTTCCACTTCAACAGGAGCATATACAAAATTGATCCGTATTCCGTGGTTATTCTTGGAGTTTTTGTCGAAATGTAGTGCTGAAATACGTATTTCACCAATTGGTACAAATTTCAATTTCAGATATATGTCTTAGGAAGTTATAGCCGGAAAATTTTTTTCTCTCAGTCAATGAAAAACTTTTTATATGAGAGAGGGTTAACCCTTCATCATGGTACAGGAAGTTTTTTTAGGTTGGTACTTAAAGTATCGGAAAATTAACACCATTCAGAACAGGCAGAGACATCGACTCTTGATATTGGTGTTCGTACCGTGAGAAAATAAAATTATCCATGATTGAAGAATATCTATTAATGAAGCCCTTGGTTTTATTAATTCGTCCCATAATTCGCTCACATCTATCAAAAGTGAAAGATCAATTGAGCTTTCTAGTTCATCTTCAACAAACTCAAGTATCTCCTTCAGACCTTCTACGACTGATTTAAAATTTCAATAGAAAATTATTCCGATGTGTAACTGCATATCTGCGTGATTGATTTTATCTTTTTCTTTTCCAGCGGACGTGAAAAGAGATCACTGTAACAAAACTGTGGATATTTATGAGGATGTATCAAGTCCGGAAGTGACGCCGGAGACTGTGGGTCGGCCCATGACTTGTTGGTACCGTTTCCGGTCGTTTCGAGGCACGCCAAGAGACTGGATATTGAGAATTCGGTTCAAGAAATTCAAAGTTGGGACGTTACTGAACGCTACAACTTGTCACATGGGATACATGCAGGTAAGAATCTAATATAAAAAAATTAAACACTGTTCGTGAGTCTCGCTAAAACACAAAAACTGCTTGACCGATTTGAATAATTTTTTTCTTATTTTGTTTGCTTTGATACAGTGCTAGTTTACATAGAAAATTAAAACATACATTCAGTAGTGCACGAGCCGTATTTGTTCGTTCGCGCACCGTTCATTCAATTGGGTTTAAACATTCTATAGATGTAGGTGGCACTATCGTGAAGATTTTCATTAAAGTACTATCAACGTACAATAAGCGACGCACGAGCCGTATTTGCTCGTTCGTGCATCGTTCGTCTGATTGAGTTGGAACTTATTATAGTTGTTGTTGACACATTCGTAGGAGCTCTTATTATAATGTCATTATGTGGCGCACGAGGCGTATTTGTTTGTTCGTGCAACGTTTATCCAATTAAGTTGAAAATTACTACAGTTGTTGTTGGCTCTTTCGAGGAAGTTCTTAGTACTGTACCATCAACATACCTTAAGTGGCGCACAAGCCGTATTGGTCCGTTCACATATCATTCATACTATTGAGCTGGATTTTTATATTTGTTGCCACTTGCATGAAGATTCTGACATAGTACTACTAATGGTATTTGTCCGTTCGAGCATCGTTCAACCGATTAAATCGGAATTTCTCAAAGTTGCTGCTGGCGCTTACGTGAAGACCGATTTCAAAAATTCTTCCACCAGTAGAATCCCATACCTTTTATCACTTAGTAACATGGGCTATAATTTACTCTCAAAAAAAGGGTTACCTACGAAAACTTAGATAATGTAACCCAAGATGTGAAAAAATTACCAATAAAACTTCTTACATTGCCAGCGCTGCAATATAATCTTTTATTTCCTGCAATGTATCTAATAACTATCTAATCCTAGTTTTAAAAGAGAAATGAAAAAAATCCTTATAGATAAGTCATATTACCCTATATCAGAATATTCTGAACAAATCTTTTAGGCCCATATTCATGTTCATACAATGCTTATGAGTTTATTCTTTTATGTATATTATTTGTGTTAAATTTTTTAAATTTTGCTCTGTTTTATCAATGACTTTTCAATCTAAAATATTTTTGATATAATAATTATCATGTTCACTACATAGATCTACGCATTTTTGAAATTTTTGACAGTTTAGGTTATGTTTTAATTGTGTTACTCAAGCAAAAAAGGTATTTTTAATAACTATCTCATACTATTGAACTAAGCTTCAAAGATTCGTACAAAAATGTTGAATATTATTGAATCTTCACCCGTGCGAAATCGGCACGGGTTGCTAGTATCATATATTTCAATCGAAGAGAAATTCTTATCTATCGGTCATCAGCAGCTGAGTACTTGCAAACAAAAATGAAAAATTTGTCAATAGAGAAATATAATCAATCACATACCATAGGTAAAACATTGTAACAAAGAGGTGATGCAGATAGATCTACACATGCAATCGACATCTTGCTGATTTCGTTGTGAGAATAAAAATAGAAATTAATTGAATACAATGATTTAAGGTGTCTGGATTAGTGAATATGAGTAACAGAGATTAAGGAATTCAGACAATTATTTCATATTTTCTTCTAGTTAGGAAAAAAAAATTGAAGAATTGACTAAATTCCCTCATCTTTATTCCTCACATTGAAATTAATGTGAAGTGAAACCTCTGAAACGAATTTTTGTTCTATTAGTAGTAGTAGTGACACACGCAAAGCATGCAATACATCGTTGCTTGAGTAATTGATATAAGTGAAACTTCCAGCTAATTAGAAGGCTTAAATCATAGTGCTAAGCTGAGAAATAAGGTCACAAAAATTTTGACCTCTAATGCTCCATTTGCGGTCATTTTCAAGCATATGATTCGTTAGAAAATCAGAATTGAAAAGTGCTTCCCGATAATTCAAAACTAATAGATGAGGTAGGATTTTAAATGCCTCTTAGCGGGTGATGACCGAGAAAGATTTTTAATGCTAGCAGAATGTGAATGCTGCATTCAGAAATGAATTTTTCGTCCAAAGAACTATGCGACCGGAATTTTCGTAAATCTCGAAAACTGTAGCACTCTTAGCGAAGAAGTTTTACTATCAAAAAGCTTCAAGGTCATTAAGCTGATTCTGTTCTGTATTTGTACATAGCGAGGCATCTGCGTGATTTCCAAACAATGCGTTAATTATGAGATTTAAGGCAGATAATTTAATTACTATCGAATCAGACTGACATACTTCATAACACATCCATTGCATTGCAAATGACATGTGATCATTGTCCGATGCTATTTTAAGTATAGCTTGGTATTACATAACTATTCGAAGAATTATAGACATACTAGCTGACCCGGCGTACTTCGTAACGCCACACAATTTATAAATTCAGATTGCAAGCTACTGTCGAATTGTGAAAAGATCTTCTCTTGTGGGATATCAATCGAAATAGGGGATTTTTGTATATGGCCGAGACTTTGCAGTTCCACTGGATGTCTTTTAAGTATCTATATATTTATTAAAGATTATGCATTAAATATATGAGGTCACATGACATGCTTATTCAAGTGATTATATGGAAGTGATTATTATATTGGACATAAAAAGTGAAGTTCATCAGAATCGAATTGAAACCATCCAGAAAAAATTCCTTAAATATCTGTACTTCAAAACTTTCAATTGCTATCCAGATTATTCCATTCCTTACAATGATTTACTTGATACTTTCAATTTTCATAGCCTGATCGAACGTCGCAAATTTCAACTTGCACATCATCTTAGTAAATTGATTCATGGAGAAATTGATGACCTTATTTGTTTATATCTTCTCCCTTTTTACACCCCTTATATCACTACACGGTCTTCCCATACTTTCTATCTCCCTACTTCTCGAACTAATGTTCTTTCCTCTTCACCTTTATACCGTATGTGTCATACTTATCAGCATAAATTTTCTAATGTTGATGTTTTTTTGCAACTGCCCAAAACTTTTATTAAATTACTTAGGAATAATTAAACGAAATAGCTTAACTAAGTGTTACGCAGTATGAGTAAAATTTATATTGTAGATTAATCAAATTTTGTATTTTCCTGTCCTCTCATTGGGTCTTGTACCTGTTGGACAGTGTATGTTTAAATAAATAAATAAATAAATAACTTGCCCATTTGAATATGAACCTAACTAAAATGTAACAATGAAATGGATATGCATGTGCTGGGAATAATCCAAGTTTACCAAACTTGCTTCGTTCATATAGCGGTTTATTATTTTTCGCAATGCGAGCGAAACGAGCTTGGTTAAAAATAAGTCGTCATGCAAACAAAGCAAACTCTGTCAACGTTTAAATACCTTATTAGAGATGTGAACTCGGCTAACGGTAAGCTGCGGTGCCAGCGAAGCAAGCTCGATCAACGGTAAGCCACCGTACGAGCAAATCGATCTCAGTCAACTGTGCGAGCAAAACGAGCTCAGATAACTGTAAACTGCCAACTGTAAACTGCCGTGTGAGCGGAGCGAGCTTGGTCAATGCCAAGCTGCTGTGCAAGCGAAAAGAGCTCAGTTAACAGCAAACTGCCGTGCGAGTGAAACAAGCCTGGTTGACTATAAGCTATCGTGCAATCTAGTTGAGCTCGACGTCGTGTGAGCGAAGCGTGCTCGGTCAATGTTAAGACGCCGTGCGAGCGTTGCAAACCCAATTAAAAGGACCTGAAATCTCCAAATTCATTTTCTGGTCCTATCGGCTACATTGGTTCATTCCACCCTGGGGCAAATCTTATAAGCTGAATACGATAAATAAGTTCCCATGATATCATCAAAAAATCTTTTTTATACAAAATGTATGAGAGAATGATATTTCTTCTTTCGATTTTTTGATACTTATTCTGCTATTCTGGATGGAGGCAAATCCAAAAATTCAAAGATTATGAAGATCGGTCAAGCCGTTCTTGATTTATGAATGGTGTGAGTAACCCGACTGTGTTTTATATAATACTGATATCAATCTAATTTTCGATATAAACTTTGATTAAGTAAGAATAGTTCATTATTTGTGTATTGAGTCATTATCAATATACATTCTTTCCACCAAAGCAGAAAAATTCATTGGAAAAAAAACTCATTCAAATACAGATTTTTTGTGCCACAACCGTCTCGTACGTCTCCAGAACACTCTTTCAAAGTGTCACCACAATCTGATCAATGGTTCCGAAACGCATAAGGTACATACATACAAAAATTGATTTTTATTTATGTAGATTTCACTTTGTGTTTAGAATAAACGATACGTTGGAGATAATTACCTGATCTATTATGTTCTGTACCTTCATACCTCATAATGTTCTAAATTGAAACTATATGTGTGCAGGTTGGTCTCTCCTAACAAAAGCTACCTACATTCGTAGGGCAATTTCATGAATATTTCATTGAATTCTATAAACTCTGCACATGGAACTCATATATATTTTTTGATCAATTATGTTGACGGCACAATATAAAAATATGAAAATAGTTTTGAGTTTACAAGAGTTAGCTTTTTGGATGCCACTCACTCCAATTGCTGAGAGAAAAAATGGTATGATTCCGAGAGCGTTTTATTCATGAGGGAAATATGACCATTAAGTGCAAATCAAATTATATAATCCATATACAAATTTATTTTGTAGCAAATATATCATGGAATCATTCAAACTCTGATATGTTGAAAAAGAATCACAATGGCGATAGAAGCATTTATTCACAACTGTTTGAATGAAGATGCTCTATGTTTCACTCTAAACATCTCTCATCATATAGTTAGTTGGAATGATATATTATTCATACGAATTATGATTTTTCATCGATGGATCACATTATTATGAATAAAATTATTCTGTTTGGAATCACTCATCATCATTTTTTGAGCTGATAATATCATTTGCCTTTGGTCAACTCTCGTTTTTCAGCAATAAACTCTGGTATTACAGCCTGTATTTCCTTGGCAAATTGTGACGTTCACTTGATTTGATATACAATAAAATAAGATTTGGAGATTAAAATAAATTGAGTATTCATTATTCAACTCGCGTATGATGAATTTACTTTATTTGGATGGATAACAATAGTTAACTCTGGTTTTTGCTCTGAACTCCTGGAAAATAGCATTCACTATACGCTTAAACCTTCGTCTAGTGAAAAGCGAATCAAGACTGACCCGGAATTCAATTTCTTTTTGCAGTTTATCACCATTTTTCAACTCCCTTTTCCTCTCTCACTAATTCTTTCCTAAATATTGTAATGAGTACTTACGAGATTATTAACAGAACAAGGACTCTCTATAAAAATAATCTCTGTTTTGTTTCAGAAGTGGCAAGATTAGAATTATTCACAATATTTATGAATTTATCACTAATAATCATAGGTTTCTAAGAAAAAACTTTGAGAGCCAACTTGAGGGAGAACCAAAATTGATTTGATTCCAAGTTGAGCTCAGCATAGTAACTATTTTTCTTGCCAAGTCTCGGTCAACGGACTTTCTTCAATTCTCAAGAATTTGTTGTTGATATGAGAATGAATATGAGCTTGTAGATAGTAGCCATTTGATGATATTGATTATAATTGAAAAAAAAAATTATTTATATGAAGCCTCTATATCACTTTCCTTACGAACCTGAATAGAGAAATACAAAGCATCATCCAGGAACCGCACAAATAAATTCATAATGATTGATGAACGACTATCAAATGCATCATCGCATGTATTGCACTTGGCTATCCGTCAATTGCATCAATTGACAATAGCCAAGTGCGATTTTGATGCTAATATGAAATTGGTTCCCATTTTGGCCAAAAGGCTCGAATATCAGTCCCATAAAAACCCTTGGACCGTTCTTAACCGAAAAAATCAATTCGGAAAAGTCGATATGACTTTATTCCGACGGCGACGGAGAGATTCAAGGTGGACTCAATAGGG
Source organism: Dromius quadrimaculatus (assembly GCA_963989225.1). Classification (NCBI taxonomy): domain Eukaryota; kingdom Metazoa; phylum Arthropoda; class Insecta; order Coleoptera; family Carabidae; genus Dromius; species Dromius quadrimaculatus. The sequence continues at coordinate 42,514,414 of OZ022330.1, forward strand.
TAGAGATTGAATGAATGAATCACAGCGAATCTAGGCTCCTTTCTACCCATTGCGCATGCAATTGTATTGCTTGTGCTAGATTTCAGTATTTAGAGACAAATTTCATACAACTAAATTGATATAACTGTATCAGTATGCATGAATAACTAGATTTAGATACATGAAACTATATCGAGGCCACACAAAATTGCAAGATAGGCGAATGAAGCTGCAAGACGTGAAAAAGTAAAAAAAAATGGTGCTAGCGAGTTGACTGAGCAATATGTTGCGCAAGTTCAGGAAACAAAATTTCAAATAAGTCAACACACAGAATGGGCGAACAGATTCATGGAAAGTATTTAAAAATTAATCACAAAATCATAATTAATGCCCATGACCGCAACAATTGAGTGGTAAACCACATATGTGCAAGAAACTTGTGCTGTAATGCCAGAAAACACAAGCCAGACCTGACCTGACCGCAAAAACCAAAATTGAGCAATTGAACCGCATCATATTATTCAACAGGAGCTTCAACCTGAGCAATATGACATAAAGATATGTGTTCCAAGACTATGCGTGCCGGGTCACAAAATTTTTGCATGCAATTTTTTATCAAGACTGGTGACTTCAATATTCTGACAATTATTGAGCACATAGCAAGTGAGCCTGGAGCAAAAGGCGGTATTAAGATTTAAGGAATAGACGAAGGAATGGATTGACAGTTAGATGCTACGAAAATAAGTTCATATTGTGGTAGAGCATAAACGTTTAGTTTGTGTATCGTTTGCGATATGTGTGAGAGGACTATGAGACCTGCTGACCTTTCGTGGTACAGACAATATTGTTTTAACATAGAAGATATTCACAGTATATTATTCTATTCCAATCAATGGTACACGTGGTGAGAATAAATAATAATTAATCATGATTCAAGCTAAGGTTAAATAGTCCAAGAAACTAACTCTTCCCACTAATTTATTTCAGAATAGATTTATTCTGATATTCTTTCAAACCACAAGAAAGCATTAGGATTCACTATTCCAATGCAAGTACAATTCGGAAAAGCTGCTCACCGGTAACCATTAACCTCTGAATCTGCAGTATTTATTCGTCCTCTTGTTTTAAAATGTTATTCCTGTGGAAATCGACGGTATCATTTCATATTTCATGCCTTGTTTATACGAAAAGAAAATGAAATACACATTGTGCGGTTTTGATTTGCCGATTCTTTTTCTGCTATTGTTGGAGATTTGTAATCGTAAATGGCAAACAGAAATATGATTCAATATTAATTCATGCTCTAAATTCAGATTTCAATTGAAGACAATAGTTTCAGGCTCTTAACAAAATAGAAAGCTCTCTTTCATGTAAATTTAATTAGTTAAAAGCATACCCACAAGCTTCATTAGTATATTTGATTTCGTTCCACAACAGAATTACATACATATCCTCAATATAAAATCTGAACGATTTCCTGCAAAATAGTTTCTATGACTTGTTTTTTACAATCCTGATTATACCCAATCATATCTTCAAAAATAGTTATATGGTCGAATCTTTAGATAGGTATTCAGAATTGGAAATTCCATTCGTCAATTGAGTAGCAAAAGTTTTGGCAAGAGTAGTCGAAAAATTGATTCCAAATGAGAACTGAGTAGTATTCGAATACTTTAGTATTCGGATTTAGTATTTCAATACTTTTTGTGTATCCGGATACTGTTTCCGAGTACTTGAAAAAAGTTATATTCGTTATCCGTATCCGCAAGATAATTGTGAAAGTATCTGTAACGTATTCGAATACTTTCTTTCCTTCACGGATACAATTTTATTAGGTATTCTCCCAATGTGTCTCTACAGCGCTGACCGTCTCGTGTCGTGAGGCGCAAGCATCTGGAGAAATGACGGACAGACAAAAATCGTTAAGATATCTTGAAGTTGAAAGAACAAACATGCGAATGCTCAATGAATACCCATCATTGAAGAAGTTGTCTCTAATATATAGTACATGCCTGCCTTATTCAGTACCAGTTGAAAGATCATTTTCCTTTGCAACTATGATAGATATAGTACGACGATACGCATCCATTGATTAGAATTTAGAAATTTTTGTTCTGACTGAGGCAAACTCTGATAAATTACACCAAAATAGTTGCAAAAATTCAATATAATAAGCTTAATAAAGGTTTTTGTTCTCTAATAATGATTAATTTCACTTAGATATTCATCCTTTCAAGTAGCCGTATCCAATATTCTATAAAAGTATTCGAGTACAAGTATTTTGAGAACATTTTCTGACAAAAGTATATGTATTCGTTATTCAGTATCCGAACGCTATTGGTTGTATCCGTATCTGGTATTGGAATACATATTTCAAGTATCCGTACCCAGCTCTCTTCCAAAGTATCTTTCATATATGAATGTTGATGATCTGATATGATCAATAACAACTAATAATATATCAGTTTGATGGCGCACTCATTTTTGAGAGCTCAGTCCCAGATATTAAAATTTTTCACAAATGCTGATTTTGATCTTTGAACGAACACGATATTTTCTACACTTCTAATCACTAAAGATGGAAATTGAAGTTATATCAATATATTTCCATAGATTATCATGTATAGACCTTATTTAATTATGCTTGTTATTAAATAGAAACTTGTGAAAATATAGTTCTGAATTATTATTATTATGGAAATTTATTGGGAAAATATTCGATAAACCCAAAATTGTGTGCTCCCAAAGATTTTATTCGTATATTGAAGTGAGAAATGATATTCCTACTACAGATTTTCATGACGAATAATCATACAATAATTAAATTTTCTTAGAAATAAAATTCTTTCGTAATTGATTATTATTAAGTCATTCAGAGAACCACCGAGAAGCAATATGATAATTATGAAATCGTATACATAAATATTTTAAGATTAAATACTCAGGTCTGAGCCTGGTCCTACGTCGCAAGTTTTGGTGCGGTAAGCCACTAGAACTGGATTGTATAAAAGCGTGTTAAATCGCAAGATATCTCAACTCAAGTCGAAGTTATTTTGAAATTGAAGTATTTCAAGTGACATTACAGAAATCATAACAAAATTTTTATCATTTCCAAATTTCCAAATTCGTACTGTTAATCCTACATATCATCCATATTTTCGACTTATTCATTGAGAGCTCAGAGTCCAATTGATAAAAAGAATCTGAAATTGACCAAGTGGGAAGTAGCTGTCAAACAGTAAACTATTTGAATTCAAGCACTAAGCTCGCAGTACATGAAATCCAAGGTTAAATTGCTTCCATGCAATTCACTCTAGGTTACCCCTTGCTCCATGAAATATAGAACAATTTAATGTAATTCTAGCAGTCATGAATACAGCCGATTCAAATTTCATACTTATGTAAATATCACGGTATATAGAATTATTTTCCAGAAAACTATTTATAGAAACGAAGCTATTTAGTAACTCGGAGTGAAAATCAATAGGGTTCCAATCTGACTGCTAACCAATCGATAGAATTAGGAATTGCGCGTTCTCAAGAAACCAGCATTGAGGACGAAGATATATCATTTTTCAAAGGTTATAAATACTCTGATTTCTAAAAAGATATGAATGAGTGATGATTTCTTGAGAATCTCCTGGGTTAATCACAATCATTTCGTTGACATTAAAGACATGAACGCTAGTCGATATTAAAAGCCACACCGCGTCGTCGAGCGTACAATACCAAATAATGCAACAATAAATTTGAATAAGAGATATACTGAAGTGACGTTTGACGTGATACCTCAACATGAGAAATTTGATTCTGCGAAGATACCAAAGCTACGCAATAGACATGAAGCAGAAGTTGATTTTGAAAAGAAGAAATGAAAAGAAAATTCAAGGACTGCATTTATTATACAACTTGGAAATCTTTGCACTTGATAATATGCAAATAGCATTCTCTTCATACACATGACAAAAAAGGATGAAGACATTAAATTACGATGAATTGTGTTTGAATAACTCAAATTTTTCTCGTGAATAATGAATATATACCCAGTACGGGTAGAGCAGACACTTGAAGTGCACTTGGTAGATTGATTGACAATTCTCAAACCATGAGAAGTGGTTACCTGTCGTCAAGCAACGGATATCCCTAGTTTTTGTGGCGAATACGTCACAGAGTATATAATAAATCAGTCAAAATCTCACTGACTTTTTTACTCATCGTGTTAGTTATATTCGACCCCATGAATAATAATGACTCAAATGCAGGAGTTTGAATAATCCAAATTCAAAATAACATTCTTCATTTGAAATCATGATAAAAAATTTTATTGAGTACATAAGAAAAAAGCATACACTTGAATCGCACTTTAATTGATTGATTGATATTTTTTAAACCGTGGGAAGTGGTTACCAGTCGTCAAGCTTAGAATATCCCTAGTTTTCATGGAGAATACGTCACAGAGCATATAATAATTCAGTGCAAATCCTAATGACTTTTCTTGTCCATTGTGTTAGCCAGATTCGACTCCATAAATAACAATAACTTGAATGCAGGAGTTTGAATAACCTAGATTCAAAATGACATTGCTTATATGAAATAATGATGAAAAAATTTATTGAGTACACAAGAAAAAGCATACACTTGAATCGTTCTTGATAGATTGATTGATATGTCTCAAACCGTGGCAAGTGATTATTATAGAAATATAATCTGCAGATCTCTGGAACTGTAATGAATAAAAGTCGAAATAGTTTTTATATTTTATATTTTATTTTTTATATATTGACAATTCAGAAAAATATCAAAAAACTACACATCACATTTTTTTCATGGACAACTAAAATAGTTATTTGTGTATCAAGGCCGTAAAGGTTATCTTTTTTGGTCGAATCTGTTGTTTGCGGCCGAAGCGTAGCTGAGGCTGCAATTCAGGTGAGACCAAAAAAGAACTGTAGGCCGAGGTACACACAACGTTTTTTAAAATTACAAAATTTTATCAATTTATTTCTAGAACATTGCAATTGTAAATCTTAGTTGCCGCTGAAATTGTTTTATTTTATTGTCTTCTAAACAAAGTGACATTTGTAAAAAATGCGTATCAATTTCTTGAATTACACGAACTATGAAGGTTGATGGAAGAATATAATATGTATTTCGTCGAAAACTGTTTCTTAAAGAGTTCATCAAGCAGCCCATATAGGTAGGTATGAAGTGTTTATGAAATAGTCTTTGACAGATCAGTCCCAAAAAGTAATATTTGACAGATCAGTCCCAAAAAGTAAAATTTGACAGATGTGTACCAAAAAGTGAAACTTCACGGCCGCAAAAGGAGCCATAGAAACAACTTTTTTGTTATGATCGCCTAAAAATATATATTGTTACAATAAAATTGTTCAAATTGCCATTCTGTTCAATACTTCTTCTCAATTTGACAATATTTAAATTAATTTAATTAGTTTTCTGAAATAATCAATTTTTGTTGAATTTAGTGGCTTCGTCAGTAAATCCGCCATCATCTCACTTGTTGGACAATATTGGAAATTCATTTCTCCGGATTTCTTCAAGTCTTTTATAAAATGATATTTTACGGCAATATGTTTGGATTTATTTTTAATATTCTCATTTTCCAACAGTTTTAATGTACTCTGATTATCTTCATACACAGTAAGAAAGTTCATGTCTTCATTGAAATCAGTTAACAACTTTTTAATCCATTTTATTTCTTGACAAGCGTCACTGAGAGATATGTATTCAGCTTCTGTTGAGCTCAAAGATACACGTGTTTGTTTTTTACTTGACCAAGAAACTGTACTTCCATGTAATTTTATTAAAAAACTGTTTGTCGATTTTCGGTCTGAGCTATCCCCAGCCCAATCAGCATCTGCATATCAAATGAATTCATCCACTCCGTTTTCATCTCCAAGAATTAATTTCAAATTGATTGTTCCTTGTAAATATCTGAATATTCTTTCAATTTCTGTCCAATCATTCTTACTTGGATTACTTACTTTTCTACTTAATATTGATATAGATGATGCTATATCTGGTATTGGCAAATAAATATAATAATGAACCTATTGCTTGACAGTACAATTCGTTATTTGGCAGAGTTTCTTTATTTATTTCAGTATTTCTGAAATATCCCAGATCCAATGGTATTCGTGATATTTTACAATTTTCCATTTTAAATTTCTTCAGAATGGTTTTGATATAATTCTTCTGATGTATCAAGAATATTTCATCATCTCTTCTTTCAACTTCTATGCCTAAATAGTACTTAAAGTCGCCTAGTAATTTTACTTCAAAGTGTTTATTTGAAACTCTTCAACTTCTAGGATATAATCATTATTGTTCGCAGCTACAATAATATCATCAACATACAGCAGAATATATATGATATCATTATCATTTCCTTTTTTTGTATATAAGCATGAGTCTGCATCATCCCTTCTGAATCCGTTTTCCAATAGTACGTCATTAATTCTGTCATTCCACAATTTTGCAGCTTGCTTCAATCCATAAATGCTTCTTTTTAATTTACAAACAAAATTTGGATTTTGCTTATCTTCAAAACCTGTTGGTTGTTTCATGAAAACAGATTCCTCTAAAAATCCATTCAAGAAAGCTGTTTCTATATCTATGTGCTCCACAAGCATCTTCTTCAAACCACAAGTCGTTAATAATATTCTTACTGTTGTTTGCTTCACGACTGGCGCAAAAACTTCATCATAATCTTCTCCATAATTTTGTAAATAACCTTTTGCTACAAGACGAGCTCGGTATCGTACTTTGTTGTTTGTTGGTTCACATTTTAATTTGTAGACCCATTTACAATCAACAGTTCTTCTGTTTCTTAGAAGTTCTACAAGATCCCATGCTTGGCATTTCTGCATGCTTTCAATTTCATCTTTCATTGCATCCATCCAGTGCTGTTTATCAGGTGATCTTATAGCATCTTCATACGATTTTGGCTCATCATTTTCTTCTGTTATTCTGGTAGCTTCAAATGTTTCTTGCTTATTATTTTCATCTGCAGGTATTTCTGTTGTTTTTCTGGGAATTTCTCTTTCCTCTTCTAATATTCCAGTTATATTCCGAGAAACTTCAATTTCACCATTACTTTCTTCTTGCCATTCTTCGCTCAATGTAATAATCACATCATTTTCAAAATTTTCTAATTTTTTTCTGGAATAGTAATCTCCTTGGTCAATGTTTGTTCTATGAATTTAACGTTTCTGCTGAACACAATATTATTTGTATTGGCATCAAGAAGCCTGTACGCTTTTGATTCTCCAGAATAACCAACTAGTTTCAATTTTCTGCTGTGATCATCCAATTTTTGTCTTTTTTCTTCTGGAACGTATACAAAAGCATCACAATCAAATATTCTTATATATCTAAGATTGGGTTTTCTTCCATACTACAATTCATATGCAGTTTTGTTACAAACTCTTGTTGGTAATCTATTTTGCATATAATTGGCAGTTACTACAGCTTCTCCCCAATATCTTGAATGTAGCTGTGATTCAAGTAGCATACATTCAACCATTTCCCTTAAATATCTATTTTTCCGTTCAGTGACGCCATTCTGTTCAGGCGTATAAGGCGCAGAAAATTTATGTTCAGTTCCATTCTTCTTCAAATATTCATTAAATAAGTTTGAAGTATTTTTTCCGCCATTGTCACTTAGTAATGTCTTCATTCTTCTATTGAATTTCGTATACATTTCTTCTGCGAATTCTTTATATTTATTCAATACTTCATCTTTACTTTTTAATAAGTAAATAAACGTATACCGACTGTAGTCATCTATGAACGTTAAAATATGACCAATAGGTGTATTCACCTGAATTGGTTCACATACATCTGTATGTTTGAATCAAGTTTCTCTTGACTTAGATTTTCTGAATGCTTCGGTCCGCTCATTTTTCCCTTGCAACAAACTTCACATTTTTAGTTTGGAATTGAATCAAATTTGATTTGTATATCATTTACAAGAGATTTCTTCTCAATGAGATGAATTGCATTTACATCCCTATGACCAAATCTTCGGTGTAGTAAATTTATGTCATTCAAAACAACTTTCTTCTGAATCATCAATGTCTTATTCGTTCGATTAACTGTATATAAATTATTTGTCAAAACGCATTTTGCCATAACTTCATCATTTTTATGAATTCTTGTCTTTAAATGTGACAGTTAATCCATTTTTCGTTAATTTGTTTACTGACAATAAATTCCCATCAATTTCTGGTATGAACAAGACATTTTTTACCAAAATTTTGTCTCTTCTTCCCTCTCTATCTTCTACTTCTAACCATCCTTGGCCCACACCTCTGGATTCTAGACTTCTTCCATCAGCAAGATAAACTGTCTCCTTTTTTGAAAAATCAATATTTTCAAAGAAATTTCAATCACAGGCCATATGACAGGTCGCTGCAGAATCTATGTACCATTCTTCCTTTGATGATGATGATAACGAAAAATATTTTTCGATATTGTTCATATCTTCTGTATTTCCATTACTTGTTAACATTTTGTTCGCTTTATGACATTCTATTTTAGTATTCTTCTCTTTTTATTTCCTATATTTCCAACATCGATCTCTGAAATGTCCCTTCTTTCTATAATAATAACACTCCTTTTCAGTATGACTATAGTTTTTATTGTATTTTGTCCTCATTTTCAACGCTGTTTGATTATCTTGTATATTTTCTTCTCTTCGTTTACTTTCTTGAAGTAATCTTCCCTTGACAATCTCAACTGTCAAATCAGATTCTGGACGTGTTTCCAATGCCATTACAATAGTGTCATAACTATCCGATAAACTGCTAAGAATAAGAGCAACAATTAAATTATCTGCTGAAGTTTCTCCCATTGCTGCTAGTTTATCAATCAACTCCACCATTTGAACCAAATGATCTCCCATGTTACCATCTTCTGTGAGTTTCAGCCGACAAATTTTCTTCAAAAGTGCAACTTTATTAGATAATGAAGATTTTCCATGATATTGCTTCAAAGATTTCCAATATTCATGAGCTGTTTTGTATTTTTTAGTATGAATCAGTTGTGAATCTTCAATTAACAATCCAATTCAAGCTTTTGCTTTATTATTTTCCGCCAACCAATTTGCATCTTCATTTATTGGTTTTTCATTAAGAACAATATCCCAAAAATCTTCTTTAACAAGGAGAAGCTCCATCCTATAACTCCACACATCATAATTATCATTATCGTTCTATAGCAGACTTAATATCATCAGTCATCTTCAGTATATCTATAGAAATATAATAGTATTAATAACTTTATTCAATTACAAACTCCTGGGCCTCATAACCTATAGAAATATAATCTGCAGAATTCTAGAACTGTAATGAATAAAAGTCGTAATACTTTTTATACTTTATATTCCATTTTTTATAAATTGACAAATCAGAAAAGTATCAAAAAATGGAAGAATCTAGATGATGAAAGCGCATTTTTGACAGCTCATGAATGCTTGTTACTTCAGAGATCTCGCGAGTTAACATCTCTTACAATTACTGATCTTGGAATCAAGCAGTTTAGGCAAACTTACGAAACAGCAGCTTTCATTTAGTACTAGTTTCAAGTTGACTATTTGATAGGTACATAATTTATGCATGTACAAACTCAAAAATATCTTCTAATCTTCATTGTTTAGTTATTGACTGACGGGAGGTCAAGTGCTGTACTTAAAAATGATAATTTGATCTTCATCAAAGCTCTATGAGAAAATACACCAAAAGTGAACAAATTTTCATCCAATAATAATAATTCATTCTAATAAGCTTCAAATTCGCGTCGAACAAGTCATTGAATGAATCCCGGACAGATTTGACAACTGTACATAATAATAGTGACACCCGCGGCGAAAGTTGTAACTAAATTTTTATCTACTTAAATAAATTTTAGTTGCCATATCCCTAATGTCATATATATCTATGAGCATTGTTTCACTTGAAACAAGTAATTGAATAATTCAACCTTCCACAATCACTGAACTTGAATTAAAGCAATTTGTGCAAACCTACGAAACAGCAGCTTTTATTCAGTACCAGTTTCAAGTCTGTAAATAGTATAGTTGCTGAGAACCAGCGTCACGCCAGCCAGCCAGCCAAAGTGAATATAATAGCGCTTTTTTCCAAAAAATGGAAGAATCATCTAGATGATGAAAGCGCATTTTTGACAGCTCATGAATGCTTGTTACTTCAGAGATTTCGCAAATTACCATCTCTCACAATTACTGAGCTTGAAATTAAGCAGTTTGGGCAAACTTACGAAGCAGCAGCTTCTATTTAGTACTAGTTTCAAGTTGACTATTTGATAGGTACATAATTTATGCATGTACAAACTCAAAAATACCTTTTTATCTTCATTGTTTAGTTATTGACTGACGGGAGGTTAAGTGCTGTACCTTAAAATAATACTTTGATCTTTATCAAAGCTATATAAAAAAAATACACCAAAAGTAAACAAATTTTCATCCAATAATAATGATTTATTCTAATAAGCTTCAAATTCGCGTCAAACAAGTCATTGAATGAATCCCGGACAGATGTGACAACTGTACATAATAATAGTGACACCTGCGGCTAAAGTTGTAACTGAATTTTTATCTACTTCAATAAATTTTAGTTGCCATATCCCTAATGTCATATATATCTATGAGCATTGTTTCACTTGAAACAAATAATTGAATAATTTAATCTTCCACAATCACTGAGCTTGAATTAAAGCAATTTGTGCAGACCTACGAAACAGCAGCTTTTATTTAGTACCAGTTTCAAGTCTGTAAATAGTATAGTTACTGAGAACTCAGCGTCACGCCAGCCAGCCAGACAGCCAAAGTGAATATAATAGCGCCTTTTTCCAAAAAATGCGCTAAAAATGCGCTAAAAACTACACATCACATTTTATTCATGGACAACTAAAAATATATATTATAACAATATAATTGTTCAAATTGTCATTCTGTTCAATAATTATCGGTCGTCAATCTACGGATGTCCCTAGTTTTTATGGAGAATACGTCACAGAGTATATAATAATTCAGTGAAAATTTTGATGACTTTTCTTGTCCATGGTGTTAGCCAGATTGGACTCCATAAATAATAATAACTTAAATACTGGAGTCTGAATAGCTTAAATTTAAAATAGCACTCTATATATGAAACCATGATGGAGAAAAATTATTGAGTACACAAGAAAAAAGCATATTATAAAATACACTCTTCTGGAATGAGACTATTCTGTCAGTTACTGGAATGTATGATAATTTTAGGATCATATCATGTATTCAAAAGGATACAGAAATATGAAAAGTAGAAATGCTCATCAAGCTGCAAGTTTGGATTCAATAGGATACAAAGTTTCAACTTGATTGTAACTTAGAGTTTTATTATCCTAGTTGGATTCTAAATAGTTACTTTGGAACGAAGAGCGCACTTCACGTTTTATCATTTCTCTACCAAATCACACTCTGCTTCATAAGGAATCAAATATTTCTAAGTGATCAAATGATCAACCTGAAGAATTTGTTTTTATATAGATCAGAGCGGTTTAGTCGTGTTAAGGTAAAATCAATGGCTGGTACCACGAGCTCTGTTTTTGGCGCTACTAAGAGCGATGTGTCAAGATGTGTTTTAACGCAATTAGAATTTTCCCAAATACTTTAGAAAATAATCTTTAGATACAAATTACGGAAAACACATATGTCTACAAAATTTATTTGAATATTTTCCTTTAAAATAGCTTTGAATATTTATATTGCCCTAAAACTCTTCCTCAAATAACACTGCTAGTATAGCCAAAAACAGAGCTTGTGGTACCAGCCAATGTTTTTGTGTGGTAACAGCTAATTTATAACTATTCTTATAGGAAAATTGTACTAAATATCAAAACTCTTGAAAAGAAGGCCATAAATGCGTAATCAACCACATCATGCATTCATATGAGAAAATTATCATAAATTTGTACAATTTGATCGAAACACAAAGACTATCCAATTCATCGATCCAAAACTTTTGTTGATCGTTTCACGGATGATACTTCTTGAAAATATGAATAATATAACACTGCTGAGTAATGAGGATCATAGGAGCCAAAAATTATTTGATCTCTATTCTTGAAGATCCTCGGATATACAAAAGTTGGCCGAAGATTGGTTAGTGAAAGATTCATAGTCTCCAAGTTTTAAAATTTGTGTAAGAGGTTTTAAAAACGGTTCTCCTACAGTCACTATGGGATGATACGGATATCCATCTCCCCTGCAGCGAGCGGAATTGTGGGCGTTTCACACGCACAAAATTTCCTAAGACAGACATGCGACCCCATTGCTTTCATAATTTTTTTTCAAATTTCAATATCTTTATTATTCCTCTCTGAATTATAAATAATAATAATGATTGTCCGTTGAAGAATATACTTTTAATTGAAAATATAAATAATATGATATCAATTTAATTGATATTTTTAATTCTTATTTGCCGTTCATATAATTTGGTTTTTAGTACCACCAAAAATATCTTACCCAATATAACATATTTTATGGAGAAAACAAAGTGTGGGAATCCAGTTAAGAGTTTTATTTTCATTCTATACTCTACAGTTTTGGTCCCACTGTGGAGTAGAATGAAAATGAATCTAAATATATTTTATTGGGATATAAGTTCTGTACATCAATTAGAAACACAACGTTTCGACAGCAAAGTGCTGCCTTTTTCAAGTGTAAAGGAATATTTTTTAACACATTATACACTTATTAATACAGTAGCAGGAAAAATATATTTTGGCGGAGGATTCTTCATTTCCAATCTACATATAAATCCGATTCAGAATAAATGGATCATGAAATTTAATTGACTCGGACCAATGAAAACACCTATGTTGCCTCCAATTCAAATCGGATGTATTAGCATTTTGCTTTTGACAATTAGCATTCTACATTGGAAACTAATTAAGAATTTAGATAAATAACTGAATTTGACAGAATGAAATGTACTGGAAAATTTGGGGAGCATATTCATCAATTAGTTATCCAACAAAAACAGAAATTGCAAATTCAAATCAGCTTTCTACCCTTATTTGAGTTCAAGCCAACGGGTCTCCGAAAGTTCCCATAAATTAAATTTTACTGTTACAAAATTTCAGTGATTAGGGAATATAAAGGCAGTTGCGGAGAACAGAGTCAATCTCGAGTTTAATTTCATGACGAAGTATTTAATTTAATTTCTTTGTTTGCACTCCTAAAATCAATGAATTGGTTGACTTAAATGTATTGTCGGGTCAGTGGCTCAGTGCGTCTGCGCGCTGTTCACTACACGTCTGTGAGGTATGAAATTCAGAGGATCCCAGTTCAAGTTCTGGCCCGTATGTACGATGTACCATACAAGGTCATGTATTCAAAACACTCATGAGCACTATATCTTCACAACATGTAATTTTGATCTTGTCCTAGTGGTATGAGATGTCTATCTTATGCCGATCGGTCGTATGTGAACTGAGATCGTTGCACAGGTTGAGATTTCGGATCTATCAGATGATGCGGTAAAGAAACGAGTACGCATGTATTTGAGGCCTTGACTGTCGAACCGAAAAAGAAGAATAATGTGTTAAGCAAGATGACCTTTTCATAACAATCATTCCTGAAACGAATAGATCGATATTAGACTAATCCCGATAACTTGAACTCAAGAAGAAATCGAGTGGGACAAGGATCGGCTGGATCGGAAGAGCATTTAATATAACAGTCTTTTTGAATTTCTCGCATAAATTAAAACAATCAGCCGTAGTATATTGAAATTTGGTATCAAGCACTCCTGTAACATTCAGTTGTACATCTTATATTTTGATTTCGATCGGCTTAACTGGAAGTATAGTTAATAATACAGTTTCTCGAACTTTTTGCATGAATCCAGAACGATCAGTTATAGAATCATGAAATTTAGTATTCAAAGCAATTGATGACTTTATATTTTCATAGCAATATACTAAACCGGAGATGAACTTCATCTGACAATCATTTATAATTTAGTATTGGAGACTGATACAGCGTTGTAATGAATTGGAGCATCTGAATGATCACCTCAGATTTTGGTTGCAATCGATTTTGTCGCATGTCAATGTCAGTGTAACTTTCACTCTCACTTTTGATTTTTCAGTCAAAAGGTGAGCAAGTAAGTCATGTGATATCCACATCAGATTATTTTTTCCTTGTTCATGTAAAGAAAACTTAACTGCATATCATGCAGTCTGAATTCTCTGATTTTCTCATCTCCTTTTATAAGATGATCTGTTATAGTATAGAAGCAAATAAAATATAATTGAATGATAATATATGATTTAGATACTCATTCCAACTTCAGATGTTAGATCCAGGATACTTACTGAGAAAGAAGTTGTATTTTAAATATTTACCTAATGCATAACTATAGGCTCAGTAGGTTGTGAAGTTCCGTTTCAAAATGAAGTCACGTGGACATTCTGTACAAAATGTGAAGTACCTTTTCCGCAGTAATATTTGAATGAATTGTTATGTCCATTATTTAGAAGTTCCCCCCGTAATAGAATATCTATATTCAAAATAGAAACTATATAACAAAAGGTGAGATAGTAATAAGAGAGAAAACAGGGTAATAAAATTAATTTTCAATATTCTCTTAGTTCTCTCTCATTTACTGATCGATCACTTTAGCAAATAAAATGATTAAGCAACTGAAATACATGGGAAGGGTTCTATTAATAGTGTAACCAATGTTGGCCATCTGAATCATGAGTGATAACTTGTTGGAATGAAAAAGAAATCGAGCAATTCCAAGAAATTTCCAGCCTAAAAGTTACTGAAGGAACTTATTATAGTGCAAACTCGATGAACTCCAAGCTATTATGGGGTTTTCGAATACCTATCTTAAGTTGCTATATCAAAATAAAATTTGGCATAATCGCCTATTCGCAACTTAATCGGAAGCTTGAATGGAATAAGCACTGTGCAATCTATTAATATCGTCACATATCCAGAATTAGCAACCATTTTCCTAATTCATGAAAAAATAATGTCGAAGTTCCTTCCACAAAGTCTTTATTATCTTTAGCAGATCGTGCAACATCTGCAGACCTACTAAGTTGGTAAACCAAGAAATAGAATAATTCTTCAATACAAGAGCAACTACCTAGTGTATTAAGGTAGTTATATCACTTTTTACTACACCTCATCTGCACTGCAATCAACTCTCGTGCGAAGAAATAGAAGAATAACTAGTTGGTACCGTTGTGATATCTGAAGTTTTTTCTTCCAAAAGGTGAGTTAGCACTGAATAATTATCAACGCAACTGAAAATTCTTTCAATTTCAGATAAGAACAATACAATAGATAGTGTCTTGAAATAGAATTGTTCATTTCACGAACCTTGTATTCACGCCTATTATCGTCATAACTCAGAACATCGTTGTACAAAACTGATCTAAACGCCGGGCATCTGGTACAAATCATCTGTTTCAAAAAAATGCCACATGTCGCAAGACTTGCAAGTGGACTCGCCATAAATCGATATTAATATTTGATAGAACACGTTTTTCATTCGCGACATACCGACAAGGAAGTAGCTGATAGATTCTTACTTTAGTTATTCTTGAAAAGATTGGTTTCAGATAGATCTTCTAATTTCCAATCTCACTCATCTCTAAATCTGCTAAATTCTGGTTTTGACCAGAATATTGTTGAATCACAAATTTCACTGATTTCATGGCTTCTTTCCTTGATTATTTGTAGCTTTTGTAGTACAGTATATAAAAGTTGACAGCCTGGGTATGAATTGATTGATTAATTTCTTGTGTTATTGCCTATGAATAGAACAAAAATAATATAACATATTTAGTTGAGTGCTACTATAGATACTTCCAGAAAATTGAAAAATTTTAATTTTCCTCATTTTCAAATTATACATAATCAGTATAATAGTCTTGTAGATAGGAAATGAAAGTCATATTTAATTTTCAACTGACTGCAAGTGGAATGGATCAGTAATCATATATAAAATATGTCTGATTGAATCACATTCAAGGTTTGTCCGCATGCACGAGGTGTTAGGCAGAATTGGTGAGAAAATAAAAATTTACTGGCTGCAGTCAATGCAGATAAGTTTGATTCATGAAAAAGTTTAGGAGGAAGTTGCAGACGTTGACAAATATTTTCTACATGCTCAAAAGATATGGTGATGTGCATTGTGCACATCGTCAATATCTGCAACTTCCTCCTAGCCTTTTTCATCAACCAAACATAGCTGTATTATCAATTTTTGAGAGCTCCAATTCCGTGACCATTCATTGTACCAATCAGCAATAACAAGAAATATCAGTAGTTATTGGAAGGATTTGAAAGATTGTTTAATAGAGCTATTTATGATGTGATTATATTCTGAGTCCTACTAGAAACTCCATTTTCTCTGTTAGTCCTTTCTAAGTACCAGTTCAATACGCTTTCCAAGAAGAAGGTGTCTATTTTTATATGTGGACATGATTGTTTGTCTGGAAGTAAAACTGTGAGACTAATCAATCTAAAACTGAGGCACAAATGGTTTCAGCATGAGTTTTGCCACAAAAATTGCTTAAATCGTTTGGTTTCTCCCATAGTTTTTAAATTAGATGAGATCAAGAATGAAGAGATGTTATTGTTTGAGTACATTGATTGTTACAATTCGATAGGCATTATTGCAAATAGTTTCATTACTGCTACTTTACGAAGTTCACCCTTTCTCGAAAATCAATTTACTCCAAGCTATAGATTTTCGAGATTCGATATTTATGTTGGGTACCTAGCTAGGTTTTTGCTTGTATTTCATTATACTTTAATGTTGAGAAAATTTTTTCTTTAGATTCAGTCACAAAAGTTTATTTTATTTTTCTATCAGTCAAACCACTCTACCAGTTTCGGCTCCACTTGAGCCCTCCTCAAGAGTTCTACAAAAATTTGAATGATATGATGAGAATAGAAAAAACTTACAATACAATATACGGAAAACTTACGGATGAATACAGATGAGAAAGAAATGAAATTTTTGAGAAAAAACATCGCTCAAAAGATGTTGACATGAAAATATAACACAATAAAATTATACTAAAAAATGTACAGCATATGAAATATGCGAAAAACATATCATTATGAACTGCTAAGTCACACCTTAACATGAGTAAAAAATTGAGTACAAATTAAAGTTACACAAAATGGCGTGTTGTTACCTAATTAATAATTAATAAGTCAACATAATATGGTAATATATGGTTTGACTGATGGAAAAATAAAAAAAATAAACTTTTGTGACTGAATCCAAATAAAAAAAACTTTCTTCAACATTATTTCCTACAGTCAAGCTACATAATTATATATTTTCTCATTATACTTTAACTTTGTATGAGAAGATCATAGCTCTACTGCATCTGATATGATTTTTGGCTCAATGTATACTACAAAAGAAGCAAAATAATCGTTCCAGATTTTCTAATTCTTCTTAGAACATCCTTGGTAGCTTAATTTTTATACTTAACTCAACTTTCGAAAATCTTCGAATCGATCCAAGCAATGAAGCTTCACATGAATTACCCACCCATAAGAGATAATTTCGCTTTGAAAAAATTCTCCAATATTTTCTCTCCCCATAACAATATTTGCTCCCGTACCCTATTTCCATACATCATGTCGGTTGCAGACTTCATCTTCCGGCTTTTGCCCTCATTTTGCCCCACTGTCAACGCTGCCAGTACCAGGGACGGCTTATGTTGTATCCGCACCGTCAAATGCACGTCAACAACAGCCAAATATTGTGAGTGAACGCTTTATGTTAGACGTCTCTTAGACAACGATTAGAGAAGAAAGTCAGATCCGAGAGAAATTTTTTTCGAAAGAGATGTTATGTCGGTTATTCCCAGTAGAAAACTTAGGGTGATTCCATTTTTGTAGAGCCATAAGTACAGGGTGAAGCAGATGGGAAAGACAGTTCGAATATATTCAAAATATGATTTTGTGGGGGAGTGAAAATATGCAAATCCTACACGGCAATCAATGAATGCTCAGTAACAGAAAAGTTCAGGTCAATCATTCATCAAAATGAAGAATATCGAATCGAATTCAATCACAAAGTGGATTGATTTGGAATACTATTGGAAACTACTTCATATTGTTGATAATTCTAATTGATGAACAGATTTTATGACCGATTCTGCAATCGAGTATAAGAATATCCCTCCAAACCAGTTTATCATGCTGCACCAATGTGTTCATTTTGATCAAATTGCTTCTTATATAAATATTCTCCTGGGTGTACAAATGCAGTTGAAATCATCCAAACATGTTTCAACATAACATTTATTGTCTTTACAAGTATAAAGGGCTGTCTTATGAGCACACATATATATATATATATATATATATATATATATATATATATATATATATATATATATATATATATATATATATATATATATATATATATATATATATATATATATATATATATATATATATATATATATATATATATAAGTTAAGTTCAAACGCAACTGCCGATTAGTTGAGAAAACAATGATTTTTGGGCGTAGCAGTCAGTTTATAGTGGCCAGAAATAAAAGATATTATGTTTTTTTAACAGTGTTGCACAACTTATTTATCTGTTTTCTCTCCAAGTTGAAGAAAATTTATGTATTTATTAAAATTTTATTGTTACATGAAATATGTGTTTGGACCTACGAGAACACAAAAAATGTTGAAATGTGTTTTAACAAAAAAAAATTCTTATATAAATTGATGAATGTTAATCTACTTATTCTACTCGCATAAAATGTAAGTCAAAATAATCTGTTAAAATTTTACAAAAAAAATTTCGATTTTATACCTTTCCTTTACAAAAGAAATTGATTATGTGGAATTCTCTGTGATATTCTAGCGTCCTGATGAAGATTATGATATAAATCGAAAGCTTGACTATTTTAAAAGAGAACTCTTTTATTTGTGGCCACTATAAACTGACTGCTACGCCCACAAAACATTATTTTCTTATATATATATAGAGCACGCCTTCTTCTCAAGATGAGGTTGACATAAATTCCATTTAACATTCAATCAGCAATCATTTTCCGCCAAATACTACTGTCTAGAAACACTTCTCTCACCCCATCCACATTCATCATTCTATTCATACATGCTTGTTGACTCGCGCAATTTGTTGGAGAATAATTTTTTTAGCATAAAGTGTTTGTGACTCAAACTCAAGAAAACATGTTGATATGAAGACTTATTGAGATTTTAATCACATAACAGTTTAGAATATGAAATATTGAAATGTCTTACCGAATGTGCATCAAATTATATGTTGAATTTTCTTGGATCTTTATGGAGAACAACCAATTAGCTAGATTCTGGGAAATTAGAACTATATGTATTTCTGTAAAAGTCTTGCGACATACAACTTGCACAAATTTTTTTCAATTGGAAAATGGAACATAGGGCTCACTCTGAGAAATGAAAGGTATCTTCGTAAAATGATAGTGGAATGATGGCTATGAAAGGTGAAAATCACCCTTGGAAGACTCTGTAGCTCTCAAGCCTAATTACACAGTATCTGTTTTGTTCTAGGAATAGCTCAATTACACAGGTTGCAATAATCGTTGAACCAATTATCACAAATAATACAAGCAATACAGTTGAATATCTTCCCTAACCTCCAAAATTTTTCTGACTCCATGAAAATATCATATCAAAGTTGCTGTCACGTGGAATGCAGGAAAAATCTAAAAAATGAGAAATTAACCTCAAAAACACAGTCTCTCCCAAATAATTTTAAAACAATGCACTCAGATGAGCAATAACCCTTTACAAAAGATGTAACTGATATAATTTTGCATATTCTGGTTTTGTAAAGGATTTCTCAGCACAAAAGTTGGCTGAGATATTATAGTACTTTGAATATAAGAACTCTATCCATTTCTCTAATTGAAAATGAAGAACGATCACCTCATAATACATAATTTCTTACAGAAATGATTCATCTTCTCAATGAAATCACCCTCAAACTATTTGGTTCACCTGCAATTGAAAAAAAATGAGTTTCTGAATATTCATAAATTGTAGAATGATCTATCTCGCAACCATGTCATCTCAAAATATATCTTCTTCCTAAAAGTGTTCTTCGGATTTTTTCGATCTGTTGAGAGATGAGAAAGTTATCGTCGTTTCCTATTTCCAAGAAATGCGATACTCTAAAATTTAAAACAGCGGTAACTTCTCCACTTCGCAATGGATTGGGAGAAACCAGAGAGCATTTGGAAGGCAAAGACTTACACTTCATGATTTCTTAGTTTTCAAATATTCACTGATCCATACAAAAAAGAAACATCTGAAAAATTAGGAAAAATTATTAATACTCACAATAATACCATTATCCTTGCCCTTATTACTCTACTTCACTCTATACTATGACTGCAAGAACTTTAAAAATTGCACTCTCAAAGATATTGGAATTTATTATCCATTTCTGGATCAACCAATCAGTTTGACGATAATTCTATCAAAGAAGTGGATAATATATCTATGAAGTCATGAATTATCCCATTTTATTTTCAATTTGATATCTCAGCCAAGTTTTGTGCTAGCGATGTCATGGATGTGATATGTGAAAAATTATGTATGTCCCAACTTTTGTTCGAGAAAATTTTCTTGCTGAGTCCTCTCATACTTTATCTCCTTCTTCAGGTGGTTTTCCAGAAGTCCACATGAAGATTTGGGCATGTCATATGTCAGTTTGGCTTCCCTTACGGGATTTTCATTGCTTTCATTTCACTCATGCCCTGATACCCACTATACTGTGACATGTTTACGTTTTGCCAATTGCTGAAGGATTTTTTGCAGTTACTGACTAGCTTGGATTGACAGGCTCAAAAGCTTATTGCCTTCAGGGCAGCTTGAATATCTCACATCATGTTGATTATTATCCCTTTACAAATATTTCTCGGATTTATTTCTGTACTGCCTAATTTTCAAGTTATTTGTGGAGACTGATTCTTTGATGTTAATATATCATTTTCTCCAACACTGTTTTGGAATTTGCATATTCCATAACCAAAAATTATGTTGGAACGAATGACATTCCAAAAAATCGTTTAGAATGATTCCGTATGCCGTTTAGAATGATTCTGTAAGCCTTTAGAATCATTTCGACGAATCAGAAGCTGTTAGTTTGGCTACTACCATGGTTACTTCCTAACAATTCAAGTATTCATATCTGGATCTGACGTTTGACATTTAATGATTTTTCAAGTTTTCTCTGAAATATTGGTGAGTTTCCAAAACTTTGATAGAGAAAGTATAGTCTACAACATGTTTGGAATGGCGTATTCCACACTCGCGCACCGTACTCCGAGCCGAAGGCGAGGATTACAAACTTTTCGCTCGTTCAGAATACAGGCCATTCCAATACTTATTGTAGAATATACTATTCTAAAATTTCTCAGCATATTACATGACAGTGATTTTGATATGTTATTGTAGATCCCATCAATATATACACAAATTTTCATTAGGTCAAAAAAAATTCGGAACTCAGAGTTTCTTTTTCTTGCACAATGAAGTGATTGAGCTACGCTTGGGATGAATCAAAGACCGTGCAACCAGGCATTAAGTTTATGAAATATTTTTCTATATTTGAAAAAAATATGTTATCCTTGATCTCATGTCAGTTTTGTGAATATTCTCTTACTATGGCTTCAAATTTTAGGCTCAAATTTGTAGAATAATATTTATTTTGACAAATTTCGCACGATGAGAAATAGATAGAATGTTCATATTCAAATGCTTAATAATTGATGTTTGATGACTAATGCTGAAACTAATTGTACAGTTGAGCGCATTCACAATGAGACCTTGAGCTTTTTAGAATATATCTCATTTTCCAACTTGAGGAACTCAATTGATACATCAATGTCGCACACTTGCTGCTGAATTGTTTATTATCCTGATCGAGAAATTTATGAAATCACCATATTTTCATTCTGAGTAATAAGAACTAGTTTTTCGGAATAGAAAGAGTCTGAATTAGCACGAGCAAAGCTAATTCGGGATATCCGTATGAAATAGAATGAAGAAAAAATGAGTAGCACTAACAAAATATATACATAGATTTATGAATATAAATAGAGCTAATCATATAAGCAATTTTGCTTCTGTAATTTCTGGTTTCATTCTTCTTCTTAACGAATAGCATATTCGGCAGACATAAAAATTAACAAATACGCCGCAATCAGAACCGTTACTTTGTGCGTATAAGGGTACACCGTCAAAAACTTATTTTTTGCGAGCAATCTCAGTTCTCCAAAATAGACTATATTTTGTATATCGCTTCTAACAAAACATCCTTTCCAGTCACTATTTATAGTTCATTTGAATATGAATGTGTCCTTGACGGGCTTTCGATGGTCCTCCGATCCTTGATGGGTTTTTTTGAGTAAAAATGTGGATTTTTTTATTATTTTTTGAGGGATCACCCAAATTTGTAGATCAGTCATATCATTTTCAATCGTAGATTAGAGGATGAAAACCGGTTTTTTCAAGAGTAGCGGATGTGGGATGCAATTACCGTATGCCAAAAAATCTTAGCTGAGTTCAGATACTATTCATATTTCAAATGAATACAAAGATAGCATTATATTCAAATACCGGTTAAAAGCAGCTTGAGAAATCCACCCACTAGACTCTCTTGAAAAATGATGAGATTTTGATCTAACATTCTTATACTTAATCGAAGCTGATTTTGATTTGAAGTTTACAGAGTACGATAGTACTATGAGAGAGAAGCATCGTATTTCCCAAGAGACATGAATGAAATTAAAATCCGTTGTGAGACCATCTGCAATATATTTTCATCCGTCAAATTTTGGAGAAGGTTCTCTGTCAACACTTCATTTTCTCCATTTAACTCTATGGAAATCAAGTCACGCACTCTATTATCTTATCAGAGTAACAGTTCAATTGTATCGCATTCCACTTTAGTTTATTGTTAATTACTCTGATAGTAATTAAAATGGTTGTTTGTAAATCAGAGCATGTTTGTTTTATCGGTTGAAAGTTTCCACATTGTTGTATCGACTTTTCAAATCATTTATAGAACTGAATTAGAGGCGTGTTCTCAGAGTCCATTAACAGAATTGGAATGTTTTGAACTTTCATATCCAACATCAACATTAATTAAAATCAATAAATAATTAATTTTCAATTAGTGCCGTTTGAAATATAAATAATAGATGACAATTTATATGTGATAAATTCAAGAAATATGTACTATATAGATATAGTAATGATTCATGCAGCAAGAATGTAGAAGTGAACATTATGATATGATGCAAATTATCCTGCGACGAGGCCTGCCGAGATTGTGACAGAACCAACTTTAATAACTCTCAAGTAAATTGTGAGAGAACTTATGATTGATGATCAATGTTTTTGGAAAAGATCATCTACTAAACGATCAATAAGTTGAATCCAATCATATAAGTTGATAGATATATTTTTTTGTAAATGATCAAATTGTAATTGCAATGGAATGCCCTTATTACAAATATTTTAATTAGAATCGTGTTAAAAATATTGATGACGATAGAGCTATCCTTGCATTTGTATTCATTTGAACCGATCTTGAAGAAATATATTGGCAATTCATCCAGTTGGCAGAGTGATTTCCAAAACAAAATATATTGATAAGGAGCTTAAAAATCATTCGACTAAAAAGCATATTGTACGTAGAAGTTTTTTCTTGATCTGAGACTCTCATATCAATCATTAAATCAAATTCAACATATATAGCATGCTCGTTAATGAAGATTTTTTGACTTCCTCACAAGTATAATATATGTGGAATGATGTGAATAGATCAGAATCTCATTTGAATGTCTATGCTTAAAAATCATTTCTTAGTGATGAATACTGAAATTAGATTCGATTCAAAAAATCAAGAATCCCATTTTTCGCATTACAATATCCATCGAGTCTCTTGCTAGCTTCTAGCATTTAATTATACTAGATTAATCTGAAATTCCTAAGTATGCCAGAGAATGTGTGTTTTGATTTATCTTATCTGGAGGTGTCTCAACAAGAGCAGAGAGCAAAAACTGTTCAATTGATAATTAACATTTTATCCATATATGTAAACAGTTCCAGTAATCATTGTTAATATGTCCTCAAGTATATAGCTATATTAGTGATATCTTGGCAACCATTGGCCAAAATTATTATGCTGCTAAATGTGCTAAATATATTATAGATTCACTGGACCTGTCAAGAATTGGCTAAAATTGAAATCAGATGTCTGAAATGGTATAGAATCAAACACTCGGATATCCAATACCCGAGATTTTAGGTAAACTGACTGCGTTAACTTAGCTACAAGGTCATCAAATAAGATTATATAATAATTAACGGCGCGCTCTTAACTTCATTAGGTTCTTTGAATCTGATTATACAATCGTATGTGTGATAGAAATATATTTCAGTCTGATCGGCACCATAATCAAGAGAGATTCTTGAACAATAATTCTTCCGGTATTCCATCTACAGGATGGGAAATAATTATTTATTCCATAAACTGTGAATATTCAATGGGATGAACCATCAAGAAAGCAATTTTCCAAATCAATCGGAGGTGAAGCGTTCCCGATCACTCCGCCAAGCAATCTTCAATAAAATTCTTCTGCTTGGAAAACAAGAATACAACCAATATGCATAAGTGACTTTTTCATATTGAAATGTCTACAGAAAGTTCCTTTGTCTGCAGAACCAGATCTAACATCCTCTCCCCCAATTCTCAAAACGAAACAACGACCACAATACATATATATTCACCCTTCATTTAAATTTCAGTACTTTAGTTGGAATTTTTTGTCCGTTTCGCCTTGGAACAAGCGAACAAGTGTAATCCTATGTCTATAAGAAGAAGCATTTGTAAGGCAGGTTGGCGGCTTATGCTAAATCATATATTGAATTTCATGAAATGCAAAGCGCAAAAGCAGATTATCACGGCCATGGTCGAGGATCCACGAAGTATTCACAACTTTTAAGATGACAGGGATAAAGCTATGTAAAGTCGGCGAAGTTTTTCCAAGCTTCTGGATTATGCGGATTCCTATTGCATCAAATATAAATAAATTGTAGAATAGAGCTGGAAAACTATTTTTTTCTCATGAAGAATGCAAATAACGGGTAGAATGGTAGTGTACTAATCTGTATTATTCCAAAGACTTGTACATAATCATTACTCTTCTGGACTAATCAACATTGAAAATAGAGTTTGACTGATATTCAACAGTAATGAGAATAGTATTTTCTCAACCAAGACAGAAAGAGTATTGATATGAAACAAATCCACAGATCTGACGTTTAGATATAATATTGTAATGTCTATTGCTTGACAAAATATAGTTTGTGATTAAATGAAAATCACTATTTGATGATTCAAATCGATTTAAAAGTTTTATTCTTCTCAATATCACTAACAACACTATATTTATTCATTTATCACTTATTATTAACTTACGAGCTTCCTCACTCTCGCACGTTACAATATCATTGATGTGTTCTGTTTGACAAATTTTGAAGAAGATTGAATCATACGTGCATTGAAATTGATGTCATTCATGTTTTGTGGAGGTCAATTCATCATAATATTGGAAATCAAAAACTTGGACGATATTTAAAACGTAAGATATCACTGTCTCAAGATTTTGTATTCAAATAAAAACTTAGTTTGTATTGTGTTTCCGATGACATTAGTATTCATGAATAAAAAATTGATATCATAATCCACATGAAGATCGGAAAAATTGATACGACAGAAAATCAGATTGACTGTCTGGCTTGAACTTCCAGCATATATTTCACTTCAACACTGAAACGCCATTCGAAATGTTCATAGAATGGCAAACAATAATAGATGATTGTTATCGAGAAGCAAAGAATTCATTTTAAGAATATAGCGCCGGAGACAGATAAGCACATTGCGTCTCTTTCAGAGTACTATGAATAGCGCTCCTCTAGCGGTCACTATGAAACTTTTCTTTCAGTGCTGATATTTTATTGCCTTTTAATTCAGTTTTCTTAGGATTCCATAGTCAATTGACGGAAACAGAATCCTCTGTCCGCCTGTCCGTCTGTTTTTCTGTCCGTCTGTCTGGTCTGTCTGTTCGTCTATCTGTCCGTCCGTCTGTTCGCCTGTTTGTCCGTCTGTTTTCCTGTTTGTCAGTATGTCATAGTCATTCTGCTTTGAGATTATTGGCACTCTATAGATGGAATTTGGGGAAAAAGGGTCTTGTATTAAACATTTTAAAATGATATAGTGGAATTATGAAAAAAAATTGTAGCACACCATACATATAACTAAAGGATTAAAAAAATTCATACAATACATAGTTGTAAAAGGTACCGTTAGATGGATCTTAAAAAGTAATAGATAAGTTCAGAAATGATTGTTAAATTTTTGAGAATGCTGTGAAACATTTTATATCTCAAAGCCGATTCTTAGATATGAATTCTTGTGGGACACAGGTCTCTTCAATTTCAATTTTTAATTGGAATGTTCCACAGCATTCTCAAAATTTTAACAATTTATTGTTGATTTCTATTTTATCTACATACCGTAAATGGTTCAAGTCTCGATAGATGGTGCTGCATGTGAATTTCACCTCTGCTCATCATATATCATTATAAGATAATAGTGGTCTTGGGATCCAAATTATGACCAAGGTAATTGAGCTCCGCTGAATTTGAAGCGAGGGCTGAAATACTATCCCTAAGAGTTCTACTTGCACTTGGCTGGATTCTTTTCGGAATCTTATCTCCTGTCATATTATTCTTTCTTCATCGTTTATTTACTATTGCAACCTAATTTCGA
The DNA here is from genome assembly GCA_963989225.1 of Dromius quadrimaculatus. Taxonomy (NCBI): domain Eukaryota; kingdom Metazoa; phylum Arthropoda; class Insecta; order Coleoptera; family Carabidae; genus Dromius; species Dromius quadrimaculatus. The sequence continues at coordinate 42,541,332 of OZ022330.1, forward strand.
TATATAAATACTACTGGATGATTATTTTCCTATATAGCTTCGGTGGGACTGTACTGAACGGATGGAACTGAAGTTGTCTACGAATCTGACAGATGGGGTACTAGGGTACATACTAATTTTTTCTTCGGAAAAATCGGATGAAGATAGCTCGCTTGGCTCGTATATTTGAGAAAATCTCTAAATATCATTGAATTACATTGTGCACGCCTGCAGGTTGGAACTTAAGTTTGAAATGACCGATGAGGATGATTTTAAGCCTTTAATATTAAGTCACAATCCTATTTGCTCATTCTAATCAAAAGTGACTCTGAATTATGGGGGAGGAGTATCGGCTGATACATAACTGGAATATGACGAAGAGTGAGATTCCGGAAAAAGCTTGGAAAATATGTGACTACTGAGAGAACGATTTCACGATAAGGAGTACAACTGCGGTGAACATTCAAGCAAATTAATATCTCGTCAAAAATGATTTGAAAATTCAGATATAAAAATCGATATAATGGAAATATTGTTTGATAGTGACAACTGCGTCAGCACATATTTGCAATTTGATAACCGTGCATAATTTATTCTAATAGAAGTAATCCAAATTTTATTTAATCTTTCTGCTGATATCCATATTCATACGGCGTCTAGCACTGAATAAGGATTGTCCAAAAACATGCGATACTCATTGCAACCAGTACCCCCCTCACAAGCATCACGCTAACAAAAACTGTAATCACTAGCATAGGTATACAAATGAATGTGATGTATTATATATGAAATACCTCATCTTTGTCATTTAAAATGAAATTCAGAAATTCAAGTTCTGATTTCTGTACACGAGACTTCTTGGACCGAGATAAGTTAGCATCTTTCCACTCCTTCAAATCCAGCTGCCAAGCTGTTCGAATCTATCAACAAACTGTCAGAGTACTATTCATTGCAACCACATTCTCGTTTTCGGCATTTAAAAGTGATTCAGTCCTATTATTTATCAATAAATGTACACTCGTGAACCAGAATTCAGAACTTTTTGGAAGCTGCCATGCTTTGACTCAATTCCAGTATTATTTGAAATATTGTCGATCTACATGACACCAATAATGCTGCAGAATATAATCACTCTCAAGTTTCATATATACAATAAGATTTTGACACTTTTAGAGATAGAACGTCTATGTAGGTGAAATGAACTTTGAAGAAAAATCACTATCACCTATCTTCATCATGCTCTAATCTAAAAGAAACTAATTTTGTCAGAATTCAAAATGTTCAAGCCACTCTCAAATTCACATAATTTCTATGATGCTAACACTTTTTAACATAAGAACTCAAATAATAAATAGACAGCTGACGGAAAGCAACGATAGTAAATATTCCATATAAAAATTCTGAAACACTCGTTATTGTTCAATTTCAAATCTGAGAATCGGTTTTGACACCATCATCTTTAATCGTGTATACAGTTGCTTCCTGATCTAAGATGATGGTGTCGAAGTCGATTCTCAGATTTGAAATTTTGTGGAACAAATAACGAGTGTTTCAGAATTTTTATATTCAATTGTTTCCACAGCATAAAATTTGTCACAATTATTTTGTGACATCTACTTTAAGTGAAAATTTTGTTCATCGGAAGAACTCTGCAACTTTATATGTTTAACTGAGGCTTCCTGTTTTTTCATTATCAATTTTAAATGTTTGAATCTCTTGATACTAGTTTACCAATGGACTTGTAGCCAAATCGATTTGATTTCCAAGTTGGAAGGATGGCGAGAGTGAATACCAATCCAGTCAAGTCGTGAAATACCTTATGGCCTGGTTGAGATTCAGAATCACGACCTTTGCGTCCAGAGGCAAATTTTGTTTATCGGAAGGACTCTGTTATTCCATATGTAAGGCTTCTTGTTGTTTGATTTTCTATGTTTAATGCTTGAATTTCTTGGTGCAAGTTGATCAATGAAATTGACTTTCTCTGAAAGAAATACAAATCTTCATCCGATCTAGAGAATTAAATCTCCTTAACATATTATTTTAACCATTTTAGCAAATTTGTGCTCCTTATCAAAATCATCAGATCCATCTCTGGTGAATTTTAGCTTCAATAACTCTGCATCCTTGACAAAGATACAAGTTTATGGCGATGTACACAAGAGATACATAGTATAGTTTCATCAATGCGATGTTAGTAGTCTTGTTATCCTACCGCTCTCACTTCAATCCTGTAGAATATATCACCAGGACAGACGGTAGAAAGGAAGATAAGTGGTTCTCAACAACTATAGAGTAAGTTCCATGCCGAAGTGGATAGTTTGATGTGAATAATATAAGTAGGTTGATCAAACTGGAGTGTAAGTGATCCATGGAAGCTGAGTGGATATTGAACTATTATTATTTGAAGTGTTCGACACATAGCAATCATTTTCCAGTTAACCACCATACTTGGTAATAGGTACGACTGAAATATTGTATAATGTGTAGAATACAGTTATCTTTTTCTGCTGAATATTCTACTGAATAATAACCATAAAAATATCTGTGTGGTGTTTATTTGCGTCACTAATTACCATCTTTGTTTTCTTTTGCATGAAACACCTGTTCTGCATTACTTGAAAATAACAAACTGCACATGAAGCACGCTGACTTTGACCATTTGCTACAATAAAAAAGTCATAATCTATTTGACCCATTAGTAATAACCATTGGTAACTGTTGTATTATTTCTTGTGTTAAAAGAGACGAGATACATAATAATAATCGATATCAGATATATGAAATTATAAGACGATATAAAGAAACTTATGTTTGGCTGATGAGCTGTTGACAGCCTTGCCGTCAGGAGTAAAGGGATGGTCAGGTGTAAGGGCGTGATCAAGCCAAATTCTCTTGAAAGTAATATGAGTTTGAGCCACAGCGCTCTGTGAGATGTCATCATAGAGTCACACACATCAATGCTCCACCATCGGGGCATTTCAGATTCAGTTTAGGTACCTAGAACGGATATAAAAATGATACACCTGTCTCAGAGGTTGGATAGGATATCCGATTAACAGATAAGCCATTAAGCTCAGATAGCTACCAGTACAATAGTTAACATCGATGCCCGCGAGTTGGTCGATTTACCTACTTTCGCAACAGCCTCGTTGCCCGCAATAACACACAGTTCATACGGTTGACATATCCTGTATATGTAACTGAACCTTTGTGACAAAATTTGATGGTATATATAGTATTGGACGTACTGATCATGAATCAAAAAGAATATCGCTGAAATTCAAAAATTGAGAAATGGTTTCAATCAAATAAACAGTTTTGGGCCACTGAGCTAATAATTTATCTTAGAATAACCACATTACTCGTAACCATTACTCAACAACTAATCACAAATTAAATAGATATTGAATAATACATAAATGGATCAAATAATTTTCAAATGATTTCTGTTTACAAGTTTGTAGCGTATAACCGTGTTTGATGCTATTGTTATTGAATAAAAAAAAAAAGAGAATTGAAATGGATATTGCATTTAGTAATTTAGAAGTAACTGACATGATGATAGTATACGTAGAAGTGAAGCAAAACGGGAGAGCAGCGCAGCGTTTGTATGCGGAATGATATCCTGACGGACGGCATCCCAGTCATCGAATGTTTGGGAGACTACTACAACGTCTACGTGATACAGGATCACTTCGACCTTATCCTGGTAGAAGTAGAGGACGTCAAAGATACCGACCAAATTTCGAAAATATCTTATCGGATATAATTGATGTTAATCCTACAATTAGTACTTGCCAAATTTCACGCAACTAGGTACAAGAAGTCTCTCATATGACTGTGTGGAGGATTCTTCGAAACTTAAGGTACCATCCGTTCCATTACCAAAAAGTTCAAAATCTGATGCAACGCGACTAACTCGAGTGGGTAAATTTCTGCCAATGGCTTCTTCACCAACATGCACAAGACCAAAATTTCACATTAAATGTAATTTTTCTCGATGATTTCGGGTTCACTCGAGATGGTATTTATGGTTTAAACAATTCACATCACTGGTCACAAGAAAACACACATGTTATTAGAAGAAGTAATTTCCAGGATCGATTCTCTTCGAACGTTTGGGCTAGGAATGTGTATAGTACTCTACTTGGTCCATACATTTTACCTGCGCGTATGAATGGTAACGATGACTTAGGGTTTTTACAAAACACTCTACCAAAATTGTTAGAGGACATTCCGCTAGATGTTCAGCAGCATGCATGGTTTCTCCATGACGATGCACCTCCGCACTACAGCAGATTTGTAAGAGAGCATTTAGATACTGCATACGAAGGTCGTTGGATGGGGCGTGGTGGTCCTGTACGATGGCCTTCGAGATCACCTGATCTTTATCCTTTTGATTTCTATTTTTGAGGTAATTTCAAGTCATCAGTTTATGACAACCAAGATGCGCCGCAAAGTATTAAAGAACTGCAACAGAGTATTGAAAATAGCGCAGAAATAATAAAAGAATACAATTACCACTGTCAAGCTTGTATCGTTAACCTCATTCAACGTGCTGCATTGTGTGTTGCTGCGAACGGCGACAATTTTGAGAAATTTTTATAAATTTATAATCTTTCAAATCTTTTCTTCAGATTCATGTAATATCTTGTGTAGTACAAATATTATTTAATCTGCAGTTCATGAGAGTATTCTCATTTAATCAATTGATTCGCTTCACTGATAGTAAATTACGCATGTGAATATTGTGTAACAAAGTTTTTTATTACTTACTTGTACTAAGTACTAGAAAGTATTGTGAAACTGACAAAATTCACCTATCGAGATTTTGATGGAAATATTGGTTTTGAGCAACCCTGAATCCATTATGACTGTTTTTGGCTTGATGTCGGTACGTAAGTTCGTGCGTGCGTTCGTGCGTGCGTGCGTGCGTAACTCGCAAATCTCAAAAGTGGTTGAACGTTTAATGTTGAAATTTTGTATTTAAGATTGGAATAGGGTCTAGTTGTGCACCTCGTATCAAGCTTTCAATTGTCTGTACTGGGAGTGCACTTTACTTGAAACATTTTTCGAATTTTTCTAATAAATCCAGAATGATCGACCATAGGATATTGAAACTCAGTATCTGACATTAATGTTGTATCAAAATGGTTATCTGATATTTTTGTGAGAATCGACTAGGCCAAAAGTGCACTTAACTTGAAACTTGAATTTCTTGCATAAATATAGAATGATCCGTCATAGCATATAGAAATTTTGTATAAAGAACTTCTATAACATCTTATTCTACATTTTGCATTATTATTGCCATCGGCTGAACCGGAAGTGCACTTTACTTGCAACTTTTTTTTTAATTTTCCACATAAATTCAGAATGATCAGTCATAGGACACTGGAGTTTAGCATTTAAAACTGCTGTAGCATCTAGATGGTCATCTTCTATTTTTGTGAGAATCGGCTGAGCCAGAAGTGCATTTTATATGACAGACTTTTTGAATTTCCTGCATTAATTCTAAGCAATCAGTCGTAGAATATTGAAATTTCGTATTAGGCACTTTTTTAATATCTAGTTGTATACTTTGCATTATGATTGCTATCGACTAAGCCGGAAGAGCACTTTATTCGATTTTTTTTTTCAATTTTCTGTATAAATTCAAAACGATTGAACGTAGATTGTTAGAATTCAGTATTCAGAACGATTATACCGTATAGATGCTCATATCATATTTTTATTGAGATCCACCAACCCGGAAGTGCACTTTACTCGACCGTCTTTTGGAATTTTTCGCAATAATTTCGAAACGATCAGGTGTAGAATATTGAAATCTGATATCTCAGTCTGCTGTAGCATCTGAATGATTGTCTACTATTTCCATAACAATAGACTGAACCGGAAGTGCTCTTCAGTAGGAATTTATAATTGGTAGTCGTAGAATTTTGGAAATCAGTATTAAGGAATGTTGTAGTATAAAAATAATGGCCTACTGTTTCCATAGCAACCGACTTGGCTGAAAGCGCATTCTACTTGACAGATTCCTAGAATCTCTTGGATAAATTCAAAACGATTAACTGTGGAACGATGAGATTTTGTGTTTGATTATACATATCCAATGATATATATGATCAAACACAAAATCACATCGTATTATATATTTATCCAATGATGTACAAGTAAGTCACTTGATGTTCAATTCAGATTTTTTATATTGTTGAGGAGTACCTATGACAACCAGCGGTACCCAGAATGCAATATTTTGGCAAACTTTTGCTGTTTTCACGAATTCCAGCGACATTCTTATTGATTCATGATCGGTACGTCCAATACTATATACCATCAAATGTTGTTACAAAGGTTCAGTTACAACCTGTATATCCTCTCGCACAACACAAACAGAATGATGTAGCACTGGGGGTACCAGCTCCCAGATAGCTAAGTCACTAGCACTGTTTATCTCACGTTGGACGATAACTACGGATAGCTATCAATACGTCATGTCGTACCAATGCTAGTGACACACGCAGGTTAATTGATCTACGCACTATTGGAACAATACCGTTGCCGCAATAACATACAGTACATGCGGTTGGCAACTATCATCGCCGTCACAAGATCAAGGTGTGAGCACCGATGGCATTGCTACCTTGGATAGCTAAAGATACTAACTCTTCAAAGAAAAGGGATCATACCCCAGGCACACTTAGCGTAGCGTTAACACATGTGACGCTCAACATACAAAACTCATAATACTCAATGACGGACAAACTCACCAATTGATACTAGTTCTCAGCTAATTCACATCGCTGAATTGAATAATATGATGGCTAATGAGGCTCAGATAATCAAAGTAAACAATGCACCACACAAAAAGAATGGTTCACTCGAAACTAGGTTTTATTGTATACTACGGTTTTCGGGTCATATTGGTGTAGCAGGATGTGCCGATAATCTGTTCACATTCCGAAGACAGAGTAATGAGTCAGACCATATAGTGAGCTTCTGACCAATTAATATTCATTTTAAAAGCATGAAAATATTTGTGAATTACTGTGAGTAAAATTATATAAAATTAGCTCAATACGAGTAAATATGTAAGTATTTGCATGAAAATAGATACCTTATTATTTGTAAAAACTCCAGTCATTTGGCCATTTGCCCGGCGTTGAGACGTCTCAAATCTCCGTAGTTACACGGATCAGACGCTAAAGTCGACGCTGCCGTGTAGAACATAGCAGATAGTGACAGCGACATGAACTGTCAAAGAAAGCGGAGGTCTTCGCTATTCTCTACTTACGAATAACGAATAAAAGAGTTAAGAGGATGTCTCTGTGTACAAGGATCTGGCACAACATTTGTGCCATTTAAACTACCTTCCATGGTGAACTGGAAGTTGAAGAAGGCGTAAATATTCCACAGAATACAGTGAAATGAGTTCAATAAATCTCATAGCTTCAATCAGATTGCTCAAAATTCATAGGATATTAAAAATGAATTTTTGTCACATTTCAGATACTTTGCGATCATAGCGACGATATATACTTAGGTAATCTTGCTTCTTGCAACAATAAGTCCTGTTCTTGCTTATGATAGTATCATCTCATCTTGCTTCATCAGAGAACAATACAGGAGTATAAAAAACTAAGAAGGAAACATACAGCTTCTGAACCACTAGTTTCGATAAACGGCATTATCTGCCTTGAGCTACGATAAGTGATTCAGGTCTATCAAAGTTATGTAGCTCATTTTTTGAATGATAGTAAATACTTCATTAATCATTCTCAATGAAGGCTGTAAATAGACCATGGATTCAATGACAAAAATTTGTTCTTGCTTCGATAAATTCACGTGAATCTATAGCTACATTCTGCTAAATCCAATTCCCGTTTTGTCATGAAATGTTACGGTACATTATATCGTATGACCTTAGTCAGACGAGGCAAGAATAAAATATCGCACCGCAGTTATATGCAACAGACAGAGAATTCACAATCACATGTGAAAATAGACTTTGAAGTCGTTAGTAAAAGAGTACCGTACAGAAGTAGATCATTTGGAATTACTTGATTACGTTTGGTAGACGGTAATCTGGTTCAAATTAGTTTATAGCTTAAGATCAATACCACGGTGCTGTTCTACAGAAATATGCACCTCAATTCATACGAACCACATCACCGATTATTTAGGAATCATTAGAAATGCAAGGAAAAACCTTGAGCATTTGACAGATAATATGGATGATCAATCTCATATCTTCAATGACCTTGTCAATAACGCTGTTGAGACAATTTTTGATGTGGTGTTTTGCCTGATACATCATATAATGCTGTTGATTCAGGAGTCATTTGTTCCAGAAGCAGAGAGTCTGAATGCACTATTCAATATAAATACAAATAAATATTGCAGTCCTCCCACAAAATACAAACATGTCCTCTATTTATCGGAAATTGTGCCTTCTATCTTGCATATCCTTGACATCTCATTCATAACAGATTATTGATGGATGGTATTTCCCTTAATTATTTGTGGATCTTCTTTCAATAATATACTTATCCATAAATCTTGATATTGAAGTGGAGTCAGTAATTATAGGCCGATTTCAATATTGTCGGTGTTCGGAGAGATTTTTAACAGCCTTATCAATTACAAAATCAAATAAGTAGGGATGAAGTTGAAGAGATTCAGTCAAAAATTCCAATATTCCTCGTACTCTACATTCTCGGCCACACCTTGACCATCCTGGGATATAAAAAAAGTTTTCATAGAAAAAAGGAAATTAATGTTTCAATTCACCATTGAACATATATTGTTCAATCACATACGCACCATTTTTTCACTCCTGAAAATAGTCAAGACTTTGCCAGAACGCTAAAGTGAAAAGGAATACTTGAATTTGTGATTGAACTCAATTATAGCATATATTCTCATTCAATGTTCCTGTCAGTGTCATTAACCAAATTTAATTGAAATCAAATACGGCTCAACAAATGTCATTGAACGATAGCAAATTGGATTTTTTGCTGGAAAATCAGTAGGTACTGTATCATTTAACTTCTTCCATCAAATTCATATTCAGTTCCATGGATATTCATGGAAGACGTATAGTTGAGCCAGCCTACCTGTTGAATACTTTTTAATCCCAAGGGTCAACTGATCTCACAGAATAGTTGGGCTAGGAGGAAGCATTCGTTTGGTGCTTTTTTATCACTATTTCTCATTTTTTGATACAAGAAGGGCCTGCACTATCCATATGTACAATGAATTTTCAATATCCTCAATATCTGTGTAGAAAAAAAGCAGATCCAGGGACGACGCTGAATATAAACAATACTCACCCTGTCTTACACGCTCAAGCTAAATACATTCACTGATCACAAGTACTGAAGCAATACAGAGGCTACAACAGTGTTTACGCATATGATGCACTAGTGCGTCATGCGCACTGCAACAACTATGCTTAGAACCCACTGATGAGTCTTGCGCACTGAACATGTTTCTGGCCCTGAAGCATCTGAATTCCTCCACAAAACCTCAGGTAACTATAATCCTATATTCGAATTTCTCCACCAAGGGATTATGGACGTATCTGAGTTCCACCACAAAGCCACAAATAGCTTTGCCCAAGCTCACTAGTAAATTGAAGCTTTATTAGTGACACTAGAATAGTGGTTTTGTTCCAAGTCCATGATTTTTCGCACCAAAACAAACAAGCGTGCTTTGCCCGCTCCAATCAAGCTCGACATGTGAAATCTTGCGGAACTTGAAATAGTGCATTCTTTTCAACCGGCGTTGCCTCGCACTGAAAAAACGCCTGCTCTGACCGAACTCTACGTGTGGAGTCTCGTGTGACTTGAAACGGTGAATTCGTTTTCAACAAACGATGCTTTTCACCAAAACACACTGTCGGGCTTTACTCGCTTGGACCAAGCTCGACGTGTGGAGTCTAGCGTGTGCTTAACATATCCTATTGGGTCAAAAGTAGTCTTCAATTTGTCCCTTATATTTGTTTTCTTGACAGCTACTGCTAACCCTGCTAACAGCTGCGGTGAAGGAACTCGACTATGGGATTATTTTTCTAACCTAACGGTCGAGGATTAATACAAGTGAAAGTGGAGGAATTCGAACTCAGCGCGGGGCCCAACTGTCACGCACTCACTTACATTACTCTGAACATGCTTTTTATAATTTATATGAATCAATCAAAAAGATTTGGCTATATAAAACTCTATCTGGTATGACACCCTGTTAAACTTCCAAAGATGATATTCGAAAAGATTTGGACTAGGCTATTGATATTAGTCTGCTCTCATTACTAAGGATCAAAGGTATCTATTCCTAGCTATCTATTCCTAGCTACCACTTACAACCAGTTAACGGGGCAACGCTTGTCGAGAGCATCAAGAATGTTATAAACAATCGCAAAATTGTTTCATTTGCTCGTCGTTGACCTTTTGAAAGTCTGTCAATCGACATTCAATGATGTCGAAAACTTAAAATTATCACTTATACTTGTTGAACGGGACAATGGACCGCTCAAAAGCGCTCAAAATTGTGAAAAATTGACTTATTTGCTCATCAAGGAGGGCCATAGTGCACATGCAAAAACATTGTGATTTGCTAGACAAACCTAGTATAAATGATCGTTAAAGTCACCGCTGTAAGCGAAGCTGCGAGAATCCGTGCGTGGTTGTTGAACAGTTCAATTTTTATGTGATACAGAAGGACAGAAACTCGAGGAAACCACGTACAATAATTTTTTGTACGAACTTTACACTGATTTGACTAGTTTCACGTACACTTCTGGAAACGTGACTTGTGATGTTAGATGTAAAAAATGGTGAACTTAAAAAGTGGTTTTTGCCAAATAGTGGCGGAAAGAAACTCTTTCCTCCAAAAACAAAGAAAAAAGCCTGAAAGTGCTAAAAAAATTTCGAAACTCGCGCGGAGAAATGTTTGAAAGGAGGTGACATATCTTTGCTCGCTACAGCGATAGCGAACTCATATGAAGGCTTTTACATAAAGTTCCCAAGTAATAGAAATAAGTGCTTTATTTATAATTAGATGCATCATAATTATAGGTTTAACAATTATTTATAGGTTGATCGTACGCATAGTCGGTGAGTTTCTTGAATTTCACGCTAGAAAGGGGTAAAGTCGCATATTTTTATAAATAAATGGAAATAATTGGTCCCATTCAAGATTTCAGCGCGACTTCCTACCATTCACCTCCTTTCTTTCTCTGAGAAAGTGAGAATTTGATGTCACACATTTCTCCATTCGATGTATATTTTTCAAGATATATCAGCGAGAAATATTCTCTTTTCCAGCAGTTAATTAAAATAGGATACCTTGTATATAATTAAAGCTATCTGCACTTCTTCTCCACATGAACTTTTAGTATATCAAATGTTACATTCTTTCGTGCGCATAATATGCTAAAAAAGGGGCACAAGGCTTTCTTTTAACGTGTTATTATATAGATTTATTATGATTTGATTGAGATGGACGTGTCTATTCCCTAAAGCTCATGCATTCTGTTTCTAGGAATGTATCAAATCCCTATGGAAAGCTGATTCCAAATTTTGAAGTCGGTTCCAACTTTTGAATATTATTATCTTTAAATTCAACAATTATTCCATAATTGTTCAAGATATATTGAATCTGTGTATTATTGCTAATGTATCAGAATATGGCCTATATTTTTTCGAAGGATAAATATTTGATTTCTATAGTAGTGGCAAGCCTATATTGATCTTCTGCATGGATTTTGATTTCGTATCAGCTTAATCTCTTGTGTCGGAAAAAAGACTCAGTGAATCCCACCTTTTTTTAACTAGCCATGCAAAACTAATTTCAATCAGAATTTCATGCATTTTGAGTAAATATTTGGATCAGTTTCTTACGTAAAATATTTTTGCAGGAAACCAATTTCCATTAATGCAGAGGCCACACTTATGTCTAATGCCATTAGGTAAGGCGTTATGTGACAATTGACATATTGTCATTGACAATGTGTTGATTATTGAATAACGCCTCAACTAATGACATTAGATGTAAATGTGGCCCCGGCATAAAAATTCAATCAGCTTCTCTAATAGGCATGTGTTTTCATATTATATATCTATACTCAGAGGTTTCAAAAATTAAAGCAGTGTCATTGTGACATTTCCATTTTATTCAACATGAACTATTCTATTTGTGAGTTCTCTATTGTTCATAACCATTCAAAACATGCAATACCATTTCACATTTTCAACATGTGCTGTATAGTTGCCGGCATTTGATTACTGCTCCATATCAATCCTCTTCCAAATTGATTTTTGAATAGTGCTTCATGAAATATTCTACATCAGCGGCGTCCACAAAATTTTAACAGGAGACGTATAGAGGGATCGGAGAGATTTCGATCAATGACTATAATGCAGGGGCCACACTTACGTCTAATGTCATTTATAACGACATTATGTGACAATTGACATATTGTCATTGACAATGTGTTCATTATTGAATAACGCCTCAATTAGTGACATTAGACGTAAATGTGGCCCCAGCATAAATGTAACAATTTCAGCCAGACTTAGGCTCGAGATATCCAACTCCTAATAAATTTATTTGGTGGATAATAACTATGGCAATAATTGTGTGCACAATTGTTACCACAGTTATTATTCACCAAATAAATTTATTAGGAGATAGATATCTTGGGCCTTAGCGTAAAATCTGATTCACAGAGTGGATATAATCAATATTCAACTTATCATGCCACAATCTATTAAAAGGAACTATTCCATCATAATATTCAGATAGTAGATTTCATTTTTCATGATTGCCACATCACATTCTGGTAGCTCTCCATAATGCCCATGTCACATCAAACAGTGATCATGAGTGGCCATGAGTGGCTTTTCCCATGAAATAAAAGAACACACTTTCTCTGTTTGAATACATTCCAAAATAAACAATAATCAAGCACAACAAATGTGCCACAAAACGACAAACTGCAATGTGTAACATATGATGTGCATGAAGCTAGCTGTATTTTTTTCTTCAGTGGCCACTGATAAAAATTAGAGAATCCGCTATTCTCATGAATGATGGGTGTGTTCTGTCGTTTCATGTGTTGCCACTCATAGCCACTCATGGCCACTATTTGGTGTGACAAAGGAGTGATACAAGATCATATATCTCCTATTTTTTCCATCAAAATCGCGAATGAGAACTGTTGCTTAGATTGTGGGCTGAAGAAGCAACACTTGAGAGTCTCAAATCCAATGGCAATAATAAAAAATTTTTTGAAATTATGCAGTCGACATCATTCTAAAATAGAAAAAAAACATTGACACATTCAAACTCAAAGTTAGTTTAGAGCGGTACACTCTAATATTATCCACAGATTGATAGCAGAGAAAATACATATTTTACGTTTAAGTAACATCCTACGAGTCATCTAATCAGACTAAATTCCTCGATTTACGCTCTCGTGATTTATTCGGATGGATGACTCTCACGATGTTGCTAAGTGAACAATGTTTCCAAGAAATATCTATTGATATTATTGCAGTCTCTTGTGATATTATATACGATAAATGAATTACTCTTACAGTGGAGACGATTATGAGGGATCATATAGAATATACTATTTGCAGAATAACCCATATTCTTCCGTTTGCACGCCTCTGTCAAGCTAACCATTTGTTTGAGTTTACCGTCGTTAATCTTCAGAACATCTCTGTAATTACTTTAAGCTACTGCATCGACATAAATCACTTTTTATAGTCCGGACTAAAGTTTTCACATTATTAAAAGCAATCACTACCACATGTAATAACTTGAGCGAGGTCACAATGTTTTCATTCTATTACTGCGGTCAAAATTATCTCACGACGTCATGAAACGAGATTAGTTTGATATAAGTTGAATTTTATCTGATTTTCTTTGAAACAATTGACTATGCAATGAGAAATCAAGTTTTTTGAGTTTTCAATCTGCGACTTTGTCATGAATGCAATCATTTCTGATTACTAGTAACTTTATTGAAATAAAGCACTTCCCTTTAGGAAAGAGTTCACAGCGAATAAAGTTTTTGTATGAAGCTTCAGTGAGTCCTTGTGATTCATATCAGAAGCTCTTATTGATTCTTTCGAATCAGTACTCTTATGAACATTATTTGTGAGATCTATCCATGTTTCCAGAATCAAATGAATGATATTCTTTTTTCAATTATAAGCTTTGTACATTCATTTGGAATTTTTGACGTTTTGATATTTTGGCCAAGAATATTCTTCAGAGAACAATGATACAAAAATAAAGAAGGTAAGTAACTAGTCAGTGCAGTTGTGAGCCAAACCGATAGAAAAAAGTAGCGCTAAGCTGTCTTGTCGAAATGTCGTGTATTTTGTAGTTGAGATCTGTGTGGAGTCGTGCTGAATGAGACTCTCTGTTTGGGGCTTTGTCACATGGGTTTTCCTCAACCCTTGGATGAATGCTGTAGGATTTTTATTCTCTGTTCTGAATGTGATATCTACGTTATCGCATCTAGTACTGTGTACATTTTTAGTGGTTATCCGCCTTGTTTATTTTTGTATCATTGTTTCCTGAAGATGATCCTTGGTCAAAGGATGAAAACGTCAAAGATTTCAAATGTATATACAGAATTTAAAGCTTCAAACTGTTAATTAACATCTTTTTATCTATAAATCATATAGTATTAATGTCTAGTATCAAATTCAAGGGTTAGTATATTCTATTTATAAAAACAATTTATATAACTTATATGTACTCAGTACCCATGAGTAATCATGCTCTTCTTTCTACACTATCCTCTAAACTAGGTCCTGAATCCCCTGTGTCCTATCCACAAAAAATTAAAAATATCATGGATGAGTTTGAAGGAATAAATCAACAACATACTGTTAAAATTATCTTTTCTCGACATTTAAAATAGTATAGGAATAATATTTTGTTGTGTACTAAAATCTCTCTCATAGTCCTCATTGGACTATATAGTTTATCCATAGATTGGGTAACGGAATATCTATGATAATGATATATTTGTGAATAGTTGAACTAGTCACAGTCAATCGACAAAGAATAATGCGATTTTCCTAGATTCTAGTTCGATAGTCTAGATGTTATTGTACTATTTTTAAAGAATTGAAAATCGATTGGTAATAAGGTAACTCTGAAAAGTCTCTGGCAGAAGAATTTGTGGATATATGCTTGATACATTGAAGAAGAGAACCACTAATAGAGATTTAGCTGCCGATAGTCAATAAAACTAACATTAGTGATTGAGATCTGATTCCATGTCGAACTCAAAAAATTACCTAATCTCTCTCTTATAGCTCTCACTGGGTTCAATAGCTGATGTCTCATTTAGGATAGTATAAAACAACAGGAAATAAATAAAAAAAAGTTGTCCCTATATTTTTTGGGACAGAAATGAGATAATGCTTATAATTGATGAGACAGTTACTTAATAATTTCTTTCTTCATCTTCAAAAATTTGTTCGAATATACTCCGAGTAGAGTTGAAGTATGTAAGGAGATACTGTTGTCGTAAAAAAATGTGCCTACTTGAAATTGTTATGAACTCAACATAATGTTTACAAATTAGGCTTGGTATCGAGTGATCCTCTTTCAAATACAAAGAGACTATCATCTATGTACAAAACCGACGGAAATATTTGAAGGAATATGAACTTCAAATGTGATTAGTGTTGACAGCAAAAACTTACTGGTAAATCCATACTTCCGAATGCTTGAAAAACACTCTTCGCAATATCAACGAAGCTCACTTGCAACTGCAATTTGATTTTTTTAAATTTTGCTCCAAGTTTCATGTTCCGGAAATTTAAGCAAAATAAAATAAAGTTATGTATACAAACACATGAATTAAACCTCTTCATTTGCTCGTAGAATTGAACCACTCGCGCTGAACGCGCTCGTGATTTTGAACTTTTTTCTCGCAAATATACAGTGACCTAATTCACTTGTTGTATAAATAACTATTATTTCTTCTCTGCCTTACAGTTCTGGCTGCACCTCAGCCATCCCCAAAAGCGCTACAATTCTATTCTATTACTAATTATGTGTATGTGAATGTCAGAAACAATTACAAAGAAATTATTGTTTGAAAAAATTCAAGTTATTACATTGGTTAAAAAAAATATTAATATGAAGAAGCGGAAGAAAAGAGAAATTTTCTCATGTTAATTGCCACACCCGAAATCTGCGGAAGACGTTGGCAAACTGCATGGTAAAAATCGTGCGTGCACGCATTGTCAAAAAAAAATAAAATTGGCATTGGTATTATATTGTTATGTTTATTGCTTGAAGAAATAGTTCATAATTATAAAAGTCACTATTAAATAATATAAAATGTAATGAAAGTATTATTCTTATGAATATCACTAACAAGAGTATATTATTTACTTATCACTTATTACTAACTCAAAGACGCAGATATTCATATTGAACTATTTATATACACTGTTTACTTCACTGTTTGATATTCACTGTACTAGATTCACCATTACACCACTTTTCAAATTGTTTGCTTGCGTTTATATATAGAAAATATCCATCTCTCGAATGTTCTACCACATTTCTTAAATATTGCTAAAGGCTTTCATCGAGCTGGGCGATGCGGCGCGGTACGGCGTGAAACTACGAGGATAAAAGGCTCCGCCCAAACCAGGTCACCTGCACGAACCTCCACACTCTCGCACGTTACAATATATACATTTGAAGCCAATGTATCACTCCAATTTTTTCTAACAATAATTCCTTTGTGAGTATTTCTGACAATCACATACACATAATTAGTAATAAAATAAAATAGTAGCGCTTTTGAGGATGGCTGCGATGCGAAACTATAAGGCAGAAAAGTAATAAAATTAAATAAATTGACTGAAATCCCAGAGATATATCACTCACATTATTCACATATCCAATCAGCGTCAACCATTTTATTGAATTACCGTCGTATGTTTATGAGCTCTGCAAAAAAGGGAAACAATCTAGAATCTGGGTTTCATCCGCTTCTTGCTCACCTGAAAACAATCTATGGGTATGAATGTATGTACATATTCTCTAATTTTTTATTAGTTGGATCTTTGTATATTTTATCTTATTTTTCAAAATGGGAATTTTAATTCTTAATGAACTATCATATGTACTACGAAACAATAATTTTCTCAACTTATTGAGAGTCAATTATTTCCAGAAAATCTGTGATATACCCTCTTTGATAACGAAAATTGTTGAAGCTAATTGGAATAGAGAATCTTAGTGATGGAACGAAGGAAATTCGGTTAGTTAATATATTCTGGATAAAATGGTTGACGTTGACTGCAATGTGTGACTAGCGCACATCTCGGCGTATTTTTATTCCATTTTTTACTATTTCGTTTGTGTTCATCAAGCCTTGTTTACAAACTAAAAGATATTTGAAAACAAGGCTTGATGAACACAAACAAAATAGTAACAAATTGAATAAAAATACGCCTAGATGTGCGCTAGTCACACATTGCATTGATTCAGGTCATACATTCAATTTTGATGAAACTAGTATTATTCATGATGAAGTAAACTTGAATAAAATTCCTACATTAGAGATGTTCTATATAAAACAGGACAAGCAAAATATCAATGAAAAGACAGATACTATAGCGCTTAGCACGATTTACAACAATATCCTTCAGATCTAGGCTCATGTTACTTTTTTGATTTTAGTTTATATTCTTGACACCTTGCGTGATGCACAATTTCAATTGATTGACACCACAATTTACAAACTTCTACCAGTGTCAATAAGTATTTTTTTGACAATGCGTGCACGCACGATTTTTAACACGCAGTTAGCCAACGCCTTCCATAGATGTCGGGTATGGCATATGACAAGAGAAAATTTCTCTTTCTTTCTTCGCTTTTTAATATTAATATAAATTTAAACAAATGTATAGCTTCAATTTTTTGAAAAATAATTCATCTGTAAGTATTTCTGACATTCATATATACATGATTAGTAATCAAATGAAATTGTAGCGCTTTTGAGGATGGCTGAGGTGCAGCCGAAACTGTAAAGCAGAAAAGAAATTAAATCAAAATTGACTGAAATCCCAAGAATGTATCTCTTACATTATTAATATATTCTGTCTTAACTGAACTCCATGATTTTCATTACTTACGTACTTCATTAAATTCTTTCCATTTGCACGTATTGATCATTCGACCTACTTTCTTACTTTCAGGTCAACATTAGGTCTCACATTTTCCGTCTTAAAAACGCTTAAACTAATTCCCAACACCATTAAAGAACTCAGTTTCTCTAAAATTAGATCCTCGGATTTTTATTCGGATTCCTGCGCGTTTGAATTTATTCTTAGGCCGCTGTACGAATACATTATCAAGGGCATAAAACAAAGCTCCGGTCGTAAACACGAACAAAAAAAGGCTGATTTCACTTTGCTGCAGGGAGGAGAGTTTTATGGTCTAGAAGGTGGGAGGATGTAATCACGTTCTGGAGCTAAACAGTAAATTGAAGAATTTTTTCCTGAAAAAAAGTTGATTAAGAATATTCCAGAAATATTTGATGAATATTACGTTCAAATTCACTTGACAGATATAACTTAACATTCTAATCTATGATGCAACATTCTGTCGGAATAAATAATCCAGATTAAATTAGATCGGGCGGTGAAAACCAAAAAATAGAGTTGAAAGATAATCAAGTAATAGAGAGTAAGTTTGGTCTGTTCTTGCCTATTCTGATACATTTATGTAAGAGGTAGGATATTTATGTGGTTTTCTGTACATCTTGGTGCAAAAATGCAAAAGTTAAGATCTGTTCAAAAAAAAAAATACTCAAATTTTCTCTTGTTTATTTTTTTGAGTATTTCCATCATTATAATTTCTGTAACATATGGAAAAAGATGTTAATTTTGGATAAAGCTAGTTTATGAATGTCAAACTGGGGACTGCAAACTGCGGTGCTCTGAAACCCTCAGCAGACAATGATGCTCATACACCGGGAATGAAAATAAATTGTTCAAAATTGAATAGTAGAAACGATTTACGTGATTAGGAATTGGTAAGGGCATTTTTAATAAAAAAAAAAACATAAAATTCTTAAGCACACTGTTCTCTAATTTTGATTTAGTTACCGGTTTCGATCACTGGGTGATCATCCTCAGACTACCGGAGAGACTACAATGAGAGGAAATAAAACGTAAAACGAACAAACATACAAGCAGGTAGAAATTTTTAACGAATCAAAAAATACAAAATGGTAACTTACACAATAAAATTACAGGAGCTTCACCAAAGAAAATGGCGTCAAGTAGCCCGCTAGTGTCATGTTAATGAAAAAATGTGAAAAAACGGAAATAAAGCACTAAAAAAAATGTAGAATAATATGAAAAGATATATCTAATCTGTTCAACAAAATCCAGACTACAACTGAAAAAAACTGAAAGAACTTGAAAACTATCCAAAAAATCTCGTAAGAATTAGTTACGTGAACCCCGAATTAAATTGAAAGCTTTGAAAGTGGGGTGTATCTAAGGTTCGTTTGGTCATTCACGTAATGTACATTGAAGCCATGATTCAGCCATGGAGATAAAAAATTGATGGTATGTGTAGAAATATATTTGTGTGATTTGGCGCTTTTCAACGGTAGTCTTAGTCTGTCACTGGTTTCGAATTTTTTCTACCTGCAGCTACCAATGCTTAGTAATGGATTTATATATTGTAATGCAACTTATATTTTCGATACTTGATTTTATTTTCTAATAGTCGAACGACAGTTTCAAAAAGTATTCTGAACAAGAAACTGGTCTCCATCAATTGAGGTTCATCGTATTTTGTGATCGAAAGTTTGAGTCCGTGTCTCTTATCTGTTTCGATACTTCTGGATGACTGAGAATTGAATTTTTACTATTCTAATAATATGACGTAGTTTCCTTATATCTTGCGCAAAAAGTGCAATATTGCACATATATCAACATAAAGAATCTTCCAGCAGGAACAAAATCGTAGTAGGATTGTCATTTAATCTCGAAGAAGCAGATAGACTAACAATTGATATTTTATTTCCGTCATATGATGCCAAATGTGTATTTGGTAGCTGAGAGCGAGTCTTCTCATGTTTCATATGCTATAACTTGACAATAAAAGTACAAATATGAATATAACAGAAAGAACAATATTCACAGAAAGCAGAATAATTCAGGTGATATGTTTACTTTGCATCTGAGTAGATTTTGATGATATCCTTTGAACGAAGCCACGGTTAAAGATCTGACCGCGTTATTATTACGTCCATTTCTTCTTAGAATCAAAATACAACTTTTTTAGAGAATTAGTCACGGAGAATTACGGTTCAGCTGGGCTGCCTATCAAAATATGGCTGCAAGTACCTTGAATCAAACTCAAGATATATAATTCATTTCAAAGAGAGGTATATAATGAACCTAAAAATTTGGATTGCCGCTTCTCATTTTACTACAATCTCTTGGTGACCATGTATAAACAGGTGTAACTCCAATAAATTTACGCGTTCGTAACTATCTTGATGAATTATCCACCAAATTAAAAAAGTATGTTCTCCGTGAATAAAATTAGTATCATTTTTTTGTCCTTAAACATAAGGTTCATAACCTGTAGTTGAAAATCCTGTACATGAAGTTTTTTTCTTATTGTGACATGTCAAAGATGTATGTGAAAATTTTAAACGTGACCGCCGGAATGGTACTTTTTGCCAAACGCTGCTGTGACGTCATCACGCATGTTGGCGATCAAGAGTCAGTGCATAAGAAATAGGAGCTGTATTTTCGACTTAAAATAAAATAAGTCACAAAATTAGATCTGACGGGTTGGTTAGGTAACAGTTCACCCCTCCTTTCGTATTATCTGTTGGAACATTCATGAATAAGCTATTTGGTTCGTAATAACTGCTGCAAATAAGTATTGTATTGTGCTGATTGTGAAGCTTAGATAAAATACAAGACTCATTTATTTATTTTGAGTGCTTTAATTTTGTGTGTAATATCGAATATACGATAAACCCAGATAAGTGTTGATCAAAAGTTCCATCTGTGTAAATGAGCAATACGTTTATAGACAGGCACACTTCTGCGAATAATAGGCGCCGAATCCAAGAGGATCTAGAGTGCCCTAGTTGAATGGATCATGCAGGCCTCCGATATAATTAACAGTTGAATTTTTTTTTTGATTACGATATCATCACAAAATTGCTCTGCCATATTAACTGGGTACGTGAGCAAAACAATTTTGTAGTGATATTGTAAGAGAAAAAAATTCAAATGATCATTTTGTAGGCACTGAAGGGAATTCAATAAAATTAGAAACGTTTGTCAAAGTGCTGTGAGTTTGAAAACTTATCCTGAATTATCTATCATCCCACGATCTACCATTCAACTAATTCAGATAATTTCCCAAACCTAATATTACTCCAGGTACATTTCCATATTTGAAACTCAGATCGACAGATTCAATTCCAAATAAGTACATGTTAACTTCTTTTGTAAAACATGAACTATTTCTTTTTCTCTGTTGAAACTTTTGCTCTTTTTATCCAATTTCTATTTGTGATTTATTTACTTTTATGCATATCGTTATCTGTGCAGAGCGGAACATATATTTACTTGGAGTTCATATCAGTATTTAGGTTAGATATATGTCTTTTAGCTGCTATTGATTTTCGCGAGGCTTGTGCTATTTCAAGTGAATATTCTCTTTCACGTACTTGAGCGGAATATTGAAATTTCTTTCATGTAGGATAGAAGCAACGTTGGAATCTTGAATAAATTAGAGAATTTCAGTTGTAGAAATGGAAGTTCAATAATGATATATGGAATAAAGTAGTTATATTTACTGATATCACATTTCAACAAGCAGAAAGCTGCGCTATGATATCTCTATCCATGTATATTATTGTCCTAAATTACGAAACTGAAATTGTTTAGCACTTGATATGAACTTGACATAACATAGAATTTTCGGTTTGAGAAAATCTTTTTTCAAATTTCTGGATGCTTGTAGGGCAGAGCAATTCAGAAAAAAGGTTTATTGATTTGTTATATTTATTTCACAAATGCAGAAAATATCTCTTCAGTTTCAGTCATAGAATATTAAATGATTAAACCACTTTACCAGTTTCAGCTCCACTTGAGCCCTCCTCAGGAATTGGATAAGTAAATTCAGACGGAAATAAATTGTTAATACATCGCTGATGGAATATGGAATAATACATTGGAAAGATGAAGTAATGAGAGACGACGTGCATTAATTGAAATAAGCGAAAAAATTATATTGTTATGGTAGCTGAATCAAAACTTAAAATGAGTAAAAATTGAGTAACACATGACTACCAAAGAGCATTAAAACAGCTTTATGAATATTTTGAAAGATAACGAACAAAGAATAAGAAGATGGAAATGAGGAAGATATGAAATATAATTAAGGAGTAAGGAAGGAGGAATTAAGAAAACACAACATAAACATAATTGTTAAGAAGACAAAAGTAATGGTGATATCGAAAGAGGACATGATAACTAATACACAGCTAGACAGATGCAAAATAGAACAAGTAGAAGACTGTACATTCTTAGAAGTAACAATAAATAATAAAGAAAATATGGAGCCAGATATTAACAAGAAAATACAAGCAGCTAACAGAAACTATTATGCACTAAACAAAGTGGTACTAGGAAATAAACAAGTATCCAAGAATACAAGAATGACACTATACAGAACTGTGTACCGACCAGCTTTAATATCTGGAAGTGAATCGTGGATACTAGAACAGAGACTGAAAAGTAATGTACAATCATCGGAAATGCGATACTTGAGAAGAGTTGACGGAGTTACAAGGTTAGACAGAATAAGAAACAACTTACTTACTTTACTTAATCCTTTGCTCATCTACCTCTTGGTGTAAGGCGTTCTTTCTTTATTCTTCTTTGCCACTCGATAGGTATTCTTCGCCACATGCATCTCCACGTCTTCCGGTTGGTCATACTTTTTGTTGCCTCTGGCCAACTTATACCCTGGTGCTTTGCTGCCTCTATTACCTGATCCTCCCATTTGTTCTCTGGTCGTCTCCTCTTTCTCTTAACGTGATTTCTCATTTCGTAAACTTGTTTTGCTAACCGGTCGTCACTCATTCTGTGCAGATGTTCCGCCCATCTGAATTGTCTTTCTTGGATGCAATGTTTCACCGATTTTGTTCCCAGATTTTTCCTAAACGTGTCGTTTCTTATTTTGTCCATTTTTGTTTTGCCCTCGATTTTTCCGAGGAAACGCATCCCTCTATTTTGTAACCTGCTTTGATGTCTTTTCTGTGTTGTCCAAGACTCACTTCCGTATGTTGATACAGAAACTGCTACTTTCTTGGAAACTTCTACTTTCGTCTGTTTAGGAATCTCTTTTTTATCAAGAAACTTGGTTTTCAGTGAGTTGAATAATCTTCCTGTTGCTGCTACTCTTTCCTCTATTCCTTGATCTAGCGTGCCATTTTTGCTAATTACCTCACCTAAATATTCAAATGTCTCAACTTCTTCTATCTCCTTTCCATGCAGTTTTATATTTTGTTTTTCTACGCTCTTTGTTGCCATCGTTTTTGTTTTCTCTACATTTATTATCATGTTTCATTTCCTAAGCTCCTCGTCTAATACCTTAATGTCATGCTCTAGTTCTTTTGCACTTCCTCCGAAAACTACCATATCATCCACATAAGCTAGTATTGCTACTTTTATTTCCTTCATTTTCTAGTTACCCACTTTGTACGTCTTCAGTTTGTTTCTAACCATCTTGCATATATCGTCTAGGTACAAAGTGAACAACAAATAACTTTAAATACATCCTTGCCTCAATCCTACATTCGTGGTGAAATATTCTGATTTATTATTTCTTGTTCACACATAACTCTTGTTTGTGACGTATAGACCATTGACACTTTCCATCAGGTAATCTTCGATTTCTCTTTCTTGTAGCACTCCTCAAATTCTTATTCTTATTACTCTGTCAAATGCCTTTTCCAGGTCCACGAAACCTAGATGTAGCTGGCGCCCGGTAAATCTTGCCTTTCCTATCGCTTGTCTGAGGGTAAATGAATGGTCCTGTACTCCTCTATCTGATCTGAAGCCGCACTGTGATTCTTCTAGCAAACCCTCAATCCTATTTCTAATTCTCCCTTCTATTATCCTTGCGAATGCTCTTCCTGGTACACTCGTTAAAGCTAGCACTCTGTAATTTTGGGATTCTTTGCTGTCCCTCTTCTTAAATATTGGTACAATTGTACCTATCCGCCAGTCTACTGGCGCTGTTCCACGTTCAATAATCTTATTAAATATTGTTCTTAAACACTTCTCTCCTTCTTCGCCCATATATTTTGTCATTTCGGCGGTAATATTGTCATGTTCTGGTGATTTTCCATTTCTTATTTTCTTGATTGCTGCTTTCACTTCTTCTGTGTTTATACATTCTATGTTCGGGTTTGCCTCTTGTATTCTGTTACTTGTTTTGTTGCTTATAGTATTAGTTTTTCCTCCTCCATTTTCTTGTAATAAGTCTTCAAAATATTCTTCCCATCTTCTCATGATTTGATCTTCAGTTATTAATATTTTCCCTTCTTTGTCTTTCAGGTTCTCTGAAACTGTTGCTTCATCATTATTTCTCATATTTCTTAAAATTCCATGAAAAAGTTTTTGGTTATCTGTGTAAGATTCTTTTTATCTATTTTCGAACTTCTCCCACTCCTCCGTCTTCCTTTCAAACTTTTGAAATTCCAGTTTCCTATCCGTATTGAATCTTGTTAATAAGAAACAAACAAGTAAGATATAATCAAGGAATAGAAAGCATACATAAGACCATAGAAATAACAAAACACAAGTTTCATGGTATGGTCACTTAGTCAGAATACCAGAAAAAAATCAGACGAGACAAGTTCGGAAAGCAAGAATCACACGAAAGAAAAAAAAGACCAAAGAAGACCTAGGAAAAAAACCTTAATAGAAATTCTTTACAGAAACGACATCAGTTGACAAGAAGTAAAGAGAATAGCACAGAGCAGACAAGAGTGGTAAGAACTTATCACTGATTCTAAATGAAAATATTATAATTTAGACACCCAGAAAGGTGGAATCACTTTGTACAAAGTACAAACCGACAAAATTCACATTCCGAGATTTTGATGGAAATATCCGTTTTAAGAATTCCTGAATCCATTTCAACTATTTTTGGCTTGATGTCGGTACGTATGTGGGTATAATCGTAACTCCCAAATCTCAGAACCCGTCAGACGTATAATGCTGAAATTTTGTAGTTATGACTGGTGTAAGATCTGGATGTGCACTTCGCATTATGGTTGCGATCGTCTGTACCAGAAGTGCACTTCACATGAAATTTTTCTTTAACTTTCTGCATGAATCCAGAACAATCAGCCGTGGGATACTGATATTGAGTATTTGGGATTGTTATAGCACTTAAATGATCATTTCCTATTTTTGTACAGATCAGTTGAGCTAGAAGTGCACTTTATATAACAGACTTTTCGAATTTTCCGCATAAATTTAAAACCATGTCAGTCGTAGAGTATTGAAATTTTGTGTAAGGCCTACTATAACATCTGATTGTGCACATCGCATTATGATTACAATCGTCTGTACCGGAAGTGCACTTCATTCAATTTTTCATTTTAATTTTCTGCATGAATTCAGAACTATCGAACGTAGAATGTTAGAACTCAGTATTCAAGACGATAGTACCGTCTAGATGCTCATATCTCCTTTCCATTGTTATTCAGTATTTCAGTCTGCTGTAGCATCCGAATGATTGCTTCCTATTCTCATAACAATAGACTGAACCGGAAGTGTATTCCAGTCGGATTTTTATTTTAGTTTGGGCCAAAATTCAATACTGTTAGCCGTAGAATCTTGTGAATCATTATTCAGGAATGTTGAAGCATAAGAATGATGACCTATTGTTTTTATAGCAACCGACTAGGTCAGAAGCGCATTCTATTAAATCCAGAACGATCAGCCGTGGAACGATGAGATTTGATCATTGTATTATTATATGCAGAAAATATATTCAACGATGTACAAGTAAGTCACGTGATGACCACATCAGATTTTTAAATTTCAATTTGAATCAAATATTCCGTAACATTCTTGTTACTTTATCGAAAATATTCGGAACGTGAAAAAATCATAACAATTATTGTTCAAAATATTTCATCTTCAGAAACTTAAACTTGTGATGTGTTGTTGAATGTTTCAAAAATAGTAGATTCTCTCATCTGGAAAATGGACAGATGTGGGTTGAACATATTCAGTAGAACAAATAACATTAAATATGATTTGATGAAAACATTATCTTTGGCTATGACCACTACAAAAAAATCAGCAATGGATAGAGAAGGAACAAAGCGCACAAAAGTCAATAAAATTATATTGAGTTGACGTAGTTTGGCTTCAGAATTTGTTCTAGTCTTATGTTTTGATTTAAGTTTTCATGGCACATTTGTAGCAATTTTCCATTTCGATGCTGGCGTCAGCCCCGCGTATAATAATAACAGCATGTTTGGCTCTTATTATAAAACGGATGTTTGATAAATCATTTTGGATAGAAATTCTGAGCCAATATGAGTTTCGACCGTTGCAAAGCTGTTAGTTTGATAGTAGAATGGAAGTTCGTCTGATTCCACTTTCAAATCTATAATTAGATGAATTTTCATGTGATTTATGCGATGATAGTTGAAGTATTTCCAGAACTTTTCACTGTATCTAGTCGAAAATAATTGTTTGATGAATCATACTCGATGAATAAGCATTTGTATAGTACTTAAACAGAATATTCCAAAAAGTATTTTGAGAGACGTATCATATGCTTGTTCAAAATACATCTTATCACAAAAACTATTCCAACTCATCTGAATCAGATTATATTTAAATTGTATAGAACTTCCAGCAACAATTTAATCACAGTACAGAAATCAAAATGATGTGAAAATATAAGTTGAGTTCTGACTCTGAATACTTTGATAAGTCTCTACCTAATTGCAAAATTCAATACTCAGTTTTCAAACAGTTTCTCACTCCACTACCCTAGTATTTCAATTAAACACAAAAGTTTTCTCCGTACAACTGGCAACATAGCAACTTTAAAGTTTTCCCTCTGGAAATCATTCACAAAATAACACTAATGGAAAATGACTTTTATACAATTGGGAAAACGAAACACCAAGAAATGAATGTTCCAGACGTCAATAAGATCCTGCTAAGCCTTGTGGCTATTCCCATAGGGATGAAAATTGTCTGCGGAAAAGAATTTCTTCCAGAGCCATACATAATATAATTACGTGGAGTTGCAAGATTTATGATAATACCGGGTAGAGTCTTAAACACACTTTGGAGTTCAAATAAAATTTTATTAAAAGACCTCCCAAAGTTTTTATGTAAGCCTCATTTCACAGAAAATGTGCGATATTTGTGATGAAAAATTTAATCTTAGGCCAAGACACTTCCTCCCATTTGAGATTTGAAAAAAAATAATTTCTTGAAATCAAGGAGCAATGAATAAAAGCTTCATATTTCCATGATTTTAGGAAAGAAAATGATAACTTATCTCATTTGATCAATATTGCAAAAAACTGTGGCTTCCAGGTTTTGGACCCTACTGAAGCCAGAAAACATAATTTTAGGAAAAGTCGGTCTATCTGTTTGTCGATCGATCTGTATTAGAGCACGATAATTCAAGAACGCGTGCGAATTTTTGATTAAACTCTATATCTTAGTTTTTCATCAAAAAATTAAGTTCAAATTCATATATATGAGCTGTTTTCAATTAGTGATACCAAAATTTTGTTGATGGAACTGTTCAGTTGTCTGTGTTTATTTTATTAACAGTAGTATTCATCATAAAATATGAAATCACTATAATTGATCCTCGAATAATTTGACATTCATCAAAATTATCAGCGATTCATTTGTTATTATTAAAATTTGAGTTATTATAAAACTCGTAATATTTTTCTAAGGGAAAGAAATTATGAATATGCCATCTTTCACTTTGACAATGATAGCTGTCACTTTGAAATATGCAATTTATTGATGCGATACTCTAAATTTCTCAAACAGCGATGAATCTGGCCATG
The DNA here is from genome assembly GCA_963989225.1 of Dromius quadrimaculatus. Lineage (NCBI taxonomy): Eukaryota > Metazoa > Arthropoda > Insecta > Coleoptera > Carabidae > Dromius > Dromius quadrimaculatus. The sequence goes on from OZ022330.1 coordinate 42,569,488, forward strand.
AAATCTATGGTCAAAGAGGTACTGCGTTGACCACAACAGTATTTGTTTTTTGCAATATAAGAAGTGAATGACATCTTAGCGCAAGAACAATTATGCTTAGATTTCGAATGAAATCAATGAATTCAAATTATCAACAGTAATTACACAAGAGCTTTTTATTTTACTGGATAAATTTCTATTTTAACAAAACCTTGTTACCTAGCAATTTGACAAAAAAACTGTTCTAATAAAATCACGACGCCGTAGATGGAGTGATTTAATTTTTTGAACAGTTTTCGAGTCAAATTGCTGTCAGGTTACAAGGTTGAGTTGTCAAACTGAAATTTATCCCAAGAAAAATAAAATGCTAGAGTGTAATTCGGCGAGATAATTTAACGACATTTCATTCATGAAACAGTTTATTCAAATGTGCAATTATTGAGAGTACAATTATCATAAATCGTTTCATTTGACACATTCCATTACATATTTTTAATGATTTTTTTCATCAATTCTCCGCATATTCTAAGTCCAATCTAACAAAATATTTGAAATTTCACGTACCGTTGTACCTCTTTCTAATACATAATTCTGGTTTTCACAAAATATGATACATTGTCTCCAGATACATGATTTATTGTTTTTTGTATTTATAGACACACTTTTCTTGATATTTTCTTTTATATTTTTTTCGGAAATACTCCAAATTCTGTTTATTTTGCAGTTTGAGCATGGATAAATAATGCAAATGACATTAATATAGTGAATGTTTTGATTTGGTAATTGTTTTTAACTTATGGCTTACTTTATATTGGAGTGGAATGATCAATACCAAAGTTTTTTATTCATACATACTTTCAGGTGCGTAAAGTTGGCAGACAATTTTGAGCTATTGTTGGTTAGTGCTTCGTTAGTGCTTCTTAGTGCTCCCAACTTTCCCATATCACGTCATGAATGACGTACGCTTGTTTTCCTGCTAACTTTACGCTAGCTGACACTATTGAGCATAAACTAATGAACTTGGTGTGGTTGGTTAGTGCTTCGTTAGGGCTTCTTAGTGCTTCCACTCCAAATGCAATGGTGACGTCATGAATAACGTTCGATCACTTCTCTGCAAACTTCACACTAACTTTCCAACAGAAATTATTGAACTTGGTGTCATTGGTTAGTGCTTCATTAGTGCTTCATAATGCTTTTAAATTTTTCACTCCAAGTACCGTAGTGACGTCACGAATAACGTTCAAATACTTTTCTGCCAACTTTACGTTAGCTGACACTTTTCAACAGGAATTAATCATCTTGGTATCATTAGTTAGTGCTGTGATAGTGCTTCTTAGTGCTTCCAAATTTTCCACTTCATGTGCCATAGGGACGTCACGAATAACGTTTTATTACTTCTCTTCCAACTCTACGCTAGCTGACACTATTAATTAAAAATTATTGAGCTTAGCAAACAATAGCAAAACATACCATATTGTAGATAGGTATTCAATTAGTGCTTTCTAGTACCCTCCAAGAAACTCCACCTGTTTACTCAGTGACACCATGAATAACGGTTTTTTCCTAGTGCATTAGGCTACTCGATAAATATCTCAAAGGAAAGATGAGTTTAGCATCATTTTTTTGAGCTTTGTTTGTGCTTTAGATTGTTGAAGTAATTACAAAATCAAAAGCCATGATAATGTCAGAAAAAACTTCAAATTATTCTTATGAATAATTGTATGACAAGATTTACACTACTCAGCTGTAGAAGTGTATTCTAGATTGTGGTAATAGTGTATCCAAAATAATAAAACCAAATTTTTTGAATTAAACGATGTGCAATATTGAAGGCCAGTCTCACAGTTTCGTAATAACTTCATCACAAATGTATAGTATCAATTGTTCAAGTAATGGTTGCTCCAGCTCACGAGAGAATATGTTAAGTCCATGCCTATGCAATTTACTATCTTGAATGTGTTATGTAAGTCGATAAAAAAATGTGATATGGAGATATAAGGCAAATAAAAGGTAGTCAGATGAGCTCTATGTTTGTATGGTATTAAGTCAAGAGTTTTGCTTCATTTAGCATTCTCTTTCAAAAAAAGCTGGTGGAATGGGCATAAAATATATTGTTCCTACTTGTAATAGTGAGCACAGAACTCCAAAAAGTCATATGAAATTTTTCCTGTACCCAAAGAGAATATTTTGTTAAATAAGAGGTGCAATTATACGAAGGAAGGACAGCGTACTTCAAAACTCATATCTATTTTTTGAATGAGGAATCGCCTAAGCGTGAGAAATGATTGAAGAATAGTAAGGTTTTGAGAGAATATCGGAAGAATCTTGTCCTTTAATAAATATGTTTTATTTGGAAAAGTTCTGTGTACAAAAATGATAAGAAACACAACGTTCCAACAGCTGCCTTTTTCAAGTGTAAAAGTATAATAAATAAATGAACTAAAATTGTCAAGACAACAAAAATACAAAAGGTGACTAGATAATATATCAAGTCCTAGGATCGTAGAGCTCTGCCTGTGGCTCAGCATATAGTTCAATATCCACGGGTCTTCAGAAGATGAAAATAAAGGTCTAAATAGGGAAATAGTCAACTCCTTATGGTTCTAGGTCAATCTGGCTCTACTCTTTTTGGTTTGGCACATAACTGAGCCATCCACAGATCTTCAAGAGGTGGTGTTGAAGTAACTCTTGCAAATAGATCCATAGATAAAAATAACTTGAGATTATGAACAAATGACTGGTAACCACGATCGATTGAGTTCATAGCCAATATTCAAATTCAAATTATTAGGTGATTTTTTTATTTCTATTGCATCTCTTATTGGCCTCTTGAACCAATTGTTCTCTTCAGCCAGAAGCTTTGTATTCCTAAAGTCAATGCCATGTAATTCTTCAATGGCATGCTCAGCCACCGAAGACTTTTCTGGGTGGTTTTATTTTGAAATGCTGATTGGTTTCGATTCTTCAAAGAATCATCACTAAAGCTGGTTCAGACTACAGAAAGAAACGATCACATAAAATCTATTCTGTTACATAAATGTGAACAAGTTGAATATTCGAAATAAACTCACACTATACAACTACGAAAGAACTTTTATTAGCTTGTTGAAAAACATTCTGGGAGAACAGCAAAATACGTCAAAACTATCCATAGCGCTACTCACTTGTCACTTGCACTCATATTCAATTATTTAAACTATTAACAAATGACTTTTCGATTTATTGGTGATTTAATTGAGCTTATATCTATTCGTATTACATGGAATGATAATACTTATTATCCAAGGGTAATTGAATACATTTGCACGTTCCATCCAATTTTGCGGATGAAAAAAATTATAATTTGAAAATCTCACAAACTATGAGTTCTATTTTACCGTACCTAGTACATTGATGACGAATTCACGCTAATTCAGTCCTGTCATCAGAACAATTTTTTCCAACGAATTTCATAACAATAAACCTAATTGTATGAATAATTCATTATTAATCTAGCAATAATTCTCTTTTAATGAGCTTATACAATATTCATTATCTGAAATCACCATATTATCAATTTTATATATTGTCACATGAAATAAACTGGTAATAAAATTTTGTTGCCCTTATCTCACATAACAGGCTATATTATTATATTATAAATATTATACAATAAAACTGCTGATCTGGAAGCTCTTTTGAAATTAAATAAGTATAAAGAGTGTAATATACTATGCATATCTGAACATTGGCTCCGTGAAGAGGCAATTGAATTTACAGTCATTGAAAATTTCGACCTAGCATCCCACTCTTGTAGGTCTCCAAGAATTCATGGTGGTGTAGCAATTTACGTCAGGAAAAAGTTGGATTTTGAGAGACTACCTCATATCCAAAATCTATCAACAGATATTCACTTGGAAATATGTGCCATTCAATTCCGAAAAGAGTGCATTGTGGTTTGCGTATACAGATCACCAGAAGGTAACTTTGAGTATTCTCTTGAAACTCTTGAAGAATGTTTATCTCTCTTAGTGATGAAAAATTACCAAATTGTTATCTGTGGCAACTTCAATGTTGGTCTGTTGAAAGCAAACAAAAATTCGATTAGTTTGAATAACACTTTCAGAAGTTTTGGCTTCTACCAGACAGTAAATTCCCCAACAAAAATGACATCAACATCTTCAACTTGTATTGATAATATCTTCACCAATATTAAGTCGTGTGATATTCAAACAAATTTAATATATGAACAGCTAGCAGATCACTATGGTATACTGTGCATCAAGAAGAATGATACATCACATTTTAATAGTCATGAAACGGAACTACACTGTGTGAACAAAATAAATTATGATCTCCTAAACCACGAACTAGCCAAAGCTGACTGGTCTACTATGTACTCTCACACGGACATAAATGATATCATGGACGAATTCATAAATATATTCCTCCATTGCACCGATACGGCCTCATATACGGTGACAATGCCGAAAGGCAAAAGATATTCGATAACTTGGTTCGATGATAAATTACGTAAACAAAGAGATTTTCAACATTCTCTTCAAGATTATCAACGAATTATTACCACCGATCTAAAATCTATAAATGATAATAATAATAATAATAATATTTATTTCATCCAGGGATCACAGAAAATGATATGGAGATAGTCAACAGAAATTAGGTATAAAATTAACCACACAAATATTCATTAACAGAATAGTAACCCTTACTTAGTAAATACAGAAATAATTTGGATTTGAAGATAATAAGTGATTCCGAGATTCTAATTTCATCGGGTAATTTGTTATATAACAGAGCACCAGCATAAGCTACACATTTTTCAAAAAGAGATAATCTATGTTTAGGTAGCTGGAAATTCAGATTGTTCCTTGTTGTGTAGTTATGATTGGAGCTATGTTTCACAAAATCTTGAACATTCTTATATACATAAATACATATCTGGTATATATACAAACAAGGAAGTGATAGTATTTTGTATTTTGAAAATAACTCTCTGCAGGACACAATATTGCTAACATTAGCCATACATCGAAGAATGCGCTTCTGCATTTTGAAAACTCTTTCAGAATTATTAGAATTGCCCCAAAATATGATAGCATATGAAAGAAAAGAATTGATTTGTGCATAATAAAAAATACGTAGAGTATTCCAGTCAACAGAAAAACGTATTCTTTTCACTGCAAAGCAAAGACTTGATAATTTTTTACAAACATAATCACAGTGTTCGGAAAAATCTAAATTGATGTCGATGAACAATCCACATACTTTCGTATTTGTTACATTTGGAATAGATTTACCATTCATTTTAACTAGAAAACTTTCGTTCAGTATCTTCCTTTTGGTACAAATATTGAGTAATGCTGATTTACTTGGATTACAAATAAGGTCATGGTTAGAACACCATTCAAATAATGAATTTAGAGACTCATTGACAAGATTAATTGTTTGTGGTAATAGAGGTGTCATCAGCATACATTACTGTTTGACCATAGTTAAAAGAGTGAGGGAGATCATTAGCATAAACAATAAAGAGTAACGGACCAAGGACAGACCTTTGGGGAACTCCACGCAAAACTGATAGTACTTCCGATTTTACACCATCTATTTCAGTAAATTGATGTCTATTAGACAAATAGGATGTAATCCAACTTGCAGCAATACCTCTTACACCATAAGCCTTGAGCTTTTGATTGAGAATTTCATGATTTATACAATCAAATGCCTTACTGAGATCTAAGAAAACAGCAAGTGTGCTGTTACCCTTTTCCAAATTATTGTACAAATACTGAATTAAATCATTTAGTGCGGACGTAGTTGATTTGCCGGGTTTGAAACCATGCTGCTCATTTTTCAAGATATTATGTTTAGTAAACCAGTGCAAGAGTTTCTTTGCCATAACTGTTTCAAGAATTTTTGAGAAGATCGATAAAACAGAAATTGGTCTATAATTATCTAAACATGTTTTTACACCTTTTTTGTGGATAGGAATTGTTTTTGCCATTTTCAAATCTACTGGAAAACACCAGTTGCAAATGATTCATTGATAAGAAAAGTTAAGGGTGACACTACAAATTCTGATACTTTTTTAAGAGTAGCGGAACTGATTCCATCGTACCCAGTGAAGAAGGATAATTTTAGATTATTCATGATACTAAGGACATCAAATTCAGTTACTGGTTCTAGAAACATTGATTGTCTGATTGATATATTATCGATATTTTTATCAGTATGGAGTTTTGTTGTATTCTCAGACAACAGATTGTCAGCAATATGAACAAAATAATCATTTAAGGTATTACATATCTCATTTAAGGTTGTTATTGACTCACCGTCTACAACTAATTCCTAATTTTGTTGGGTGTTATTAGCAGTACTAAAATTACTGTTTATAACTTTCCATACTGACCGTGATTTATTGGTAGCTTTGGAAATAATTGCATTATTATGTTGCAATTTCGCATAACTAATTAACTTATTGTACTCCTTCTTACAACTAATATAGCAGTCTCTAACTTCTGCATTATCAGCAAATTGATTTGGCAGATAGTTCAACTCCTTGACTTTCTTGCCAAGTTCAATAATATCTTTGTTGATCCAGCAATTCTTGATTTTCGGTTTAGTAGTATTAATAGTTCTAGTGATAGGAAATGCCAAATTGAAATAAAAGTCGAAAGTAGCAGTGAAGTGTTGAAATTTGTCATTAAAGTCTTCAATATTATATAAATCAGCCCATTTTTCTTTCATCATTAAATGTGCAAAATATGTGTAATTTGAATTATTGAACAACCTCTTTTGAACTGTAACAGCGTTCGTAGTACATGGTTTGCAATTATATAAAGTGAATATTTGTCCAGAATGATCCGAGATGGCGGTATGAATTACTTCTGGCTTGAATAATAAAGAACTGATATTTGTAACAATATTGTCAACACATGTAGCACTTGTTTTACTTATTCTTGTAGGTTCGGATATAGTTATATTAAGGTTGAAAGATAGTAAAATATCTAGCAGCTCAATTCGCTGTTTAGATTGTTTGAGAAAATCCACGTTGAAATCCGCACATAATATGATATTAATTAACTTATTTTGTCCAAATACGTCGTGTAAAAATTGTTCTAATTTACATAGAAAAATATTGAAGTTACTAGTTGGAGTCCGGTAAATGCACATGATAACTGTTTTACAGTTATTTAGAAATAATTCTGCAGCCGTACACTCAAAGTGAAGTTCAGTAGCATATTTGGAGACGTCGTGAGTGTTGATTTTCAGTAATTTTTTAGCCATGATAATTACACCACCATGATTATGATCAGATCTTGAGTAGTAGCTAATAGTTAGAAAATCACGAATATATATTTGTTCACATTCATTTTCTTTCAACCAATGCTCGCTTAGGCACATGATATCGATATCCACATTAGCTTTTAAAAGCTCAAGATGATCTAATTTATTGGATAACGATTGCACGTTATGATGCAAAAGACAGAAACTGCAATAATTTGTTGTCATTGTTCGTCAGTTTTCTTTCTTCTTCCAAGAAAAAACCGGCGAAAAGCAACTCCACTCGGCCAGAAATCAGCATAATTAAGATCATCAAGTGAATCAAATGGAAATCCAACTTTAAATGATGCGTAGGCACCCTGAGTTTTTAATTTTTCACAAGAGAAACTATTGTTAGGTTTTGATAGATTGAGAAAATTAATTACTTGTTCCGCAGTAGTTTCGGGTGCGAGCCTATAAACATGGAGCCAACCGGTCTTCGGGATAGATTTAAGAGTACTTACTCCAGAGTTGCTAACAATTATTGGTGGCCTGTTCACCTTTTTTCTCCTCATAACTTCGGTGAAGTCATCAAGAAGTATTTCAGTACTGTCCTGTGTGACAGCATTTTGAATAACTTCCGATTCATTATTGAATTTAGCATGTTAGTCGATACTTGACTTAAGCTTTGGTTTATGACCTTCGGTCTGAGTCAAGGCTACTTTGAACGATGTACAAGGTACTTGCTGCGACATCTGGTTTGTTTTGATGTTTTTTATTGATTCATCAGCTGAGATAGATCGGTTTGCGTCCTCACTTTTTTGCCATGCAGTTTTATTGTTCAGAAGTTGCAACTTGAGCTGTTCTACTTCTTTCTTCAGATAGGAATACTTATCTTCAACTTCTACAAGAATACTCCTATATGCTGCATCTTCGCCTGCTAAAAGTAAGTTCTTCCTCTCAATTTCTTGATAACGTATTTCAAGTAGAGTTAGAGGTCGACTACTCTCATCACAATTTGGACAGTTCCATCTGAGATCCTCTAGCATTCCATTTACATTGCCACATTTCAAATGATAATCGGATTTACATTTACATTTACCATTTTTAACTTTTTTTTTACATTTAGAACACTTAAATTCATTCAAATATAAAGCATCACTTAAACTTTGATTGACTTTGTCCGCCATTTTTAACTGACTCATATTGAAACTGTCAAAACCAAATATCGACAAAATATGAGACATGCCAAAAAACAAGCAAATTGCAATTTTTCATTGAATTCAAGAAATATTAATAAAGATTCTTGGAAATTGATACAAGATTATCAAGGTAGTACCACCCAAACTATTACTAAAATAGCTCCAGATGATTTCAACGACTATATTACAAATTCCGAATTCGATCTTTCTGGCACCAGTTACTACGTCTAAGGTTCACTCTACAATTTGTGATCTGAACACATCTCATAGCAGGGACATTTTTGGTATGGATACTAAAACATTGAAAGAAACTGCTGTTAACATATCTGAACACTTATGTTTTATTATAAACAAGGTATTTGAAACAGGATATTTTCCATGTCAACTAAAAATCACCAAGGTATGTCCCTTCTTCAAAAAAGATGATTTAGAGAATTATAGGCCAATTTCGACAGTGCCCTGGTTTTCCAAGATTATTGAGATCATTTTAGAAGGTAAAATAGTATCTTTTCTTGACAGTAATAACACTCTCACTGATAAACAATTTGGTTTTAGAAAGAATGAATCTACCAGCCATGCTCTCGTTCAGAACGTCAGTAATATCGTCACTGCTATAGATAACAACAAAAAAGTGGCTCTCATAGAACAGCAGAGGAACAGCAAGAAATTTATTTCTGTCATATCTGCAAGATAGGAAACAGTGTGTAGTTCTTAACAATAATGTTTCTGAACTATTTTAAGTTCGCAATGGCGTGCCTCAGGGTTCAGTTATTGGCCCACTGTTATTCATTCTATATATGAACGATTTGCCTAATTATGTTGAATGTTGTGAGACTGTGTTGTTTGCAGACGATACTTCTTTTATTGATGAACTGGTGTGAATTCTGATCACGTACAAGATCAATGTGCTAGAGAGTGCTGAGGTTTGGTTTGGTGCTAATAAACTCCAATTAAACGATACAAAAACTCAAATAATTAGCTTTAACTTAAAGTCCACCACCAATGTTAACAGTGTCAAATATACCAACGTACTGGGTCTCAACATTGACTCACCACTGTCCTGGTTACCTCACTCGGCGCCCCTAGCGAAGAAGCTGTCGTAATTATTATATCTCCTACGAAAACTTCGCGACAAAACGAATATAGAAACTTTGAGAACGGTTTATTTCGGACTTTTTCAGTCTGTTTTAAATTATGGTATTATTCTATGGTATTGGAGCCAGACTAGAGAAAAGATATTTACAAAAAAGAGCCATTAGAATTATTTCAAACAAGCCCAGTCGAGATCATTGTGGACACTTATTTATTAGTCTAGAGACTTCAACTGTGCCGTCTTATATATATATATATATATATATATATATATATATATATATATATATATATATATATATATATATATATATATATATATATATATATATATATATATATATATATATATATATATATATATATATATATATATATATATATATATATATATATATATATATATATATATATATATATATATATATATATATATATATATATATATATATATATATATATATATATATATATATATATATATATATATATATATATATATATATATATATATATATATATATATATATATATATATATATATATATATATATATATATATATATATATATATATAACTGCCCTATTTTTATAAAATCCAACTTAAATTTATAGGACGAATATCAAAAGGAACATAATTACAACACTCGTTTTAATAGTAACTTGAACGTACCACCTCATAGGCTTGAAGTTTTGAAAAAGGGACCGTTGTATAATTGCTTGAAATTTTTTAATGAAATTCCTCCTAAAGTACGTTGTACTCCAATAAAACTCTTCAAGAGAAGTATAAAGATGGAGTTATTGAAATATAGTTTCTATTCAGTTGAAGAATTTATGAACTGTCAGAGTTTCCTGTGCTAGTCGAAGATATATTATATATATATTTTTTTTTTGTTTTGTTATTTTATTATAGTATTGCGATGTATACTTATTCAATGTTTCATGTTCCATATATATATAGATTAAGTATTACTGATTTATGATTTTTATCTATTTAAATTTTGACTGGGCTATATTTTCTATGTATTTTTGCAATTGCCAATAAATAAATAATATGATATGATATGATATGATATTCGTAATCATAACAAAAAAGGTCAATAAAATAACAATCACATAGTATTATCGTGACACATTAGATACGAGTGAGACTACTTATCCTCTAGGGATTAAAATATTCATTATGCAATTAGCTCCAAGATCAAACTTAAACATAATACTCAATACAATTTTGTAATTGTTACGATGCAAACAAACACGAAATTGAATTGAAAAAGAAATTAAAAGTATCATCCGTGTCATTATTAGCTTATATGAATAATCTTCTAAGTAAAAAGATGCGAATGGTTTATTTCAAGTCCCAATTTTAAATAACTGTATATTCAAAATATATTTTACTACATTATTTTGATAAAATATTAGATTCTCTCACTTTATGTGATTATGCTATTATCTTCATTCAACTTATCAGTCAGCATCATCCAACACATCTATCTGACTTTAAAGTGGAGAAAGTTGTAAAACAAAACAAAAATTACCAGGCATTTCGTATAGTTTGTAATACCGAGTGCCTGAACAATAACAAGAATTCATAACATATTCATTATACATGGCCTTAATTGTAGTTGCCATCATTGGAATTCAAATAAAGTAATAATAGTTGGAATTCCGGTTCATATTGAATTCAAAAAACCACTAAACGAATAATCCTGTTCCTTAAAATTTCGCAAAGGGTTAGTGAGAAGCTACCGCTCGACAAATCTTTATTCCTCAAATAAACCCTCAATTAATGAATATTGCAGGCAAAAATTTCAACTGGAATAGACAATGGAAACTAATATACCTTCAAATAAATATGTTTTATTGGGTATAAGTTCTGTAATTTATAAGAAACACAACGTTTCAACAGCAAAGTGCTGCCTTTTTCAAGTGAAAATAAATATAAATATAAATAAACAAAATTGTCAAGACAATTTTGTTTATTTATATTTATATTTATTTTCACTTGAAAAAGGCAGCACTTTGCTGTTGAAACGTTGTGTTTCTAATAAATTACAGAACTTATACCCAATAAAACATATTTATTCATAAAATGAGTTCTGAAAAGTTTTTTCCTTCATTAATATACCTTCAGCCAAGGTCAAAATTCTATGATATCATGAACCTATTCATGTTTTTAAATCCAAGAAGCTCCTTGAATATTCAATAGCAATTGGTTATTCTTTATTCACCTAGTATTTCCACTTGTGAGATATGATATCATTATCTAGTTTGAAAGACTCTAGAATCCTTTGTTATCAGTTCAAGTTTTTTGTGTCGCAAGATGGAACAATCGCAGCTAGCAAATATTTAACCGTCAGTTGTTTTCTCATGATATGTCACTCTATAGACGACAAATAGCTGAAAACAAAATGATAAAATAATATTTGACGTGAAGTTATTGCCCTGAGTCCATATATATTTGATGTATTTATTGCATTGATGCTATATGTACCCAGTTATCTATTTTTACGAGTATATTGACTGCAAGGATAAGATAAATGATCTTATTAGTTTTGTAGTTCAACACCCTCTTTTTACATAGCTCAGTCCAATCTATAATTTTCGATGAAATAATAATAATTCATTTTCACTTACTTGTACAAAGTACAAGGTAATATTGTGAAACCAACAGAATTCACATTCCGAGATTTTGATGGGAATATCCGTTTCGAACAACCCTCAATTCATCTTGAAAATTTTCGGTTAGATGTCGATACGTGTATATAGATGTGTGTATAGATGTATGTGCGTTTGTAACTCGCAAATCTCAGAGCTCGTCTAGCGTATAATGTAATTTTGTATTCAAGACTGGACTGGGGTTTCGTTTTGAACCTCGCATTATGGTTGCAATCGTCTGTGCACTTTACTTAAGAATTTTCCGTTTGAATCAAGAATGATCAGCCATAGGATACTGAAATCCAGTATTTGGGAATGCTGTAGCCTCTAAATAAATATGTCCTATTTCTATACCAGTCGGCTGAGCTACAAGTGCAATTTATATAACAGAATTTTCAAATTTACTGCATAAATGAAACAATCAGTCATAGAATATTATTTTAAGAACTTCTGTAACATCTAGTTATGCATCTCGCATTATGATTGCAATCGTCTATAACAGTAGTGCACTTTACTCGAAACATTTTTGATTTTTTCGCATAAATCCAGAACGATTAGACGTAGAACGTTAGAATTCAGTATTTGAAACGATAGCAGCGTCTAGATTCTATTGAGATTGACTAAGCCGAAAGTGCACTTTACTTGACAGTCTCTTGGAATTTTTTGCATAAATTCGAAACGATCGGCTGTAGAGTATTGAAATTTAGTATTTCAATCTGCTGTAGCATCTGAATGATTGCCTACTATTTTCATGTCAATGAACTGAACCGAAAGTACACTTGGGTTGAATTTTTTCTCCAATTTTACGCATAAATTCAGAGCTGTTGGCCGTAGAATTTTGGAAATTAGTATTTGATGGCCTACTGTTTTCATAGCAGTCAACCGAGCCGATTTGACAGATTTTAATTTTTTTGGATAAATCCAAAACGATTAGCCGTGGAACGATGGAATTTTGTGTTTGATCATGGTAATATTGCATGCAAAAAATATATCTAATGAGATAGAATCAATAAAATGTTTCACACATCACAGCCCACAAAATGGCCCCGAAAGTTTTTTTTCCCTCAATTTTATTAAATATTCAAATAAATTTGGAACTATTTAAAATCGCCGATCATTATGATATAAACGTACAATATTATCTTTTATTCATTAAATTCCCTTTCATGCCATTACAAACAAGTCCGATGCAACTAATATACGAAATATCATGTTTAAGTTAGTACGAATTCAATATGATGATATTGTACCATGTTTTGATTATTTCAAAAGTGTTTTGTGCTAATATCGTTGGAAATTTTCAACTAAATGTGCGAAACTTATGTTTCTAGTGTTTGTAAAGATATTGCTGATCATTTGAACTAATTTTCGTGGAGAAATGTGTATAGGAATACCTCATATGAGCCAGAAGGTAAGTGTTATATATTTACAATCACAATATGAATTGATCGCAAGCATAGCGCTTGAAATACATTGCTCATGATGTAATTGTCAACGATATGATGATTTATTTACATATAAGGCAATATAATTTGAAAAACATTCAAATAAAGAGAAATGTATGTTTATTTGAATCGTCCTTGCCCAGTTTCATGACTGCAGGATGAATTATGCCAGATGAAATATAAATAATGGTCAATTTGAGATCAGAGGAAAATCATTCAAAGATAAACGATACATGTTTCTCATGATAAAGTTATTAGTTCCTATTCAGAAGGTGGAAAGTCTCCAATTGCAGCTTTTATTTTATTTGTACAAAGTACAAGTATTGTGGGACCGACAAAAATGACAATTCGAGATTTTGATGCAAATATCCGTTTTGAGCATTCCCAAATTCCTGAATTTTGACTATTTTTAGTTTGATGTGTGTACGTCTGTAGGTATGTAACACGCAAATTCCCAAACCTGTCGAACGTATGTTGTTTAAATTTTGTATTTGAAATTGGTCTAAGACCTAGTTGTGCACCTCGTATTATGGTTGCAATCATCTGTATCGGGAGTACTTTACTGCACTTCGAGCTTCTCCTGAATTTTCCGCGTAAATCCAAAATGGTAAGGCGTAAGATGTTGAAATTCAGTATTCAAACTTTCTGTAGCATTTAAATAATTATTTGTGTTTGATTATTGTATTATTATATGCAAAAAATATATCCAATGATGTACAAGTAAGTCACGTGGGGTCCATCAGGATTCGATAGAAGCTGTTTGATATAAATTTCCCAAATTACGGTTCTGTTTCCTATTTTATATCTTCATCTAATTAGAAAAGTTCATTCGAGCGCCGCCGTGAGAACAGTTCAATAATAGGTATACATAGCCAAAATACTTGACAATAAAGTTGATGATACATCCTGTTTGTCCCTTCTCAATTCCCCTACTCCTACCATAATGATCAGATTCATTTCTACTTTCTTCTTTACCACCTCCCGCAAAAATCTTCTGTTTTCGTCTTTCCTTCACAAGATGTATGCACTTCATGATTTCAAATTTTTTCACATAGACATTTTTCTTCTGGATTTTGTTAGCTCCAAAAGGCCTACTTTGAATAATTGATGAGTAGATGCTCATCAATTTTTTGTATGCATGTTGAATTTATATTTGTTTTTAAAACATGATTTTCACTAAACTGTGATTGAATTTTTCCCGTGGAATGGTTACTTCAATAAATAGATAAATAATTAGATGAAAATCAAATTACGAGCTGAGAAGAAATCAGTGTTGTACCTATAAACCTTCAAACAAACCGATCCAAACCACATTTTGAAACGATTGGATCACGATGAAATCTGCATAGCAAATATAAACGGACGTCAGTTCGAAAATTGTCTTAATCGACTTAGTGTATCTTGAAAGCAATCTATTCGTCGTTTCTTGTGAAAATTATTCATCTCGTTCTCAAAACATTTTTCCTAGGAGAAATAAGACAGTAAATCTGGAATTGGTTAATTCTATGAATAAATAAATATTTGTGATCCTGATGATTCAGTACTTACATATGTATAGAATTTGACAACTCTTATCTCAGAAAGCCTACCTCTATTGTCAAGAATATTCAAAATATGAATGAGAAATTTTTTATTATTGGATTCCCACTTTCCGATTTGTATTCCATAAAAAGGGCTCTAGATTTTGACTCTATGGAAGTAGACAAAATTGGTTTTCTGTATGCAGCTTTCACACTGTTTATTCGAGCTTGAAGACTCTATAATTTTCGCAATCCCAATGATAAAGCGAATAACAGTTCACACTCTCTATTTCATCATTTAATTGTGGTTGAATAAAGAACATATTCCAAGAAATTGTTTTGTGCGAGAAATAAATAGAATCAAATTCATTGATATTTTTCTGAATACTAGATGAGAACTGCGTCAATTTAGTTTTTTATATCAACGAACGTAGACAACCTTTTCCCAGGCGAACGCTTCCACACAATTATATGAAAAGCATATTTTATTTTCAAAATGTGTGTTTCTCTTCCAAGCTGCTGAAAGTAAAAGCATGAAGTTTTCATTTTCATTTTGTGCCCGCTAGAATGGAATATTCCTCTTTTTTTCACGAATTCCATTTCTGTGCAAGGTCACTGCGGCTTTACTCTGAATATTTCAGAGTCAGCATGCGGCAAATATTGCATGACTTTCATACATCAGTCTCCTACAAACTTTATTATTCATTACTGATGGAGTTTCATAAAGAAACTTGCATGAACATTGGTGGGAACGAGAAAGAAAATTTTGATTGAAGTAAATACAGGGTGTAACAGAAATAAGTACATTGATTTTAACCTGTAATGCAATTTGTCAAGCATAACAATTTTTCTCAATAACTTTTTCTCGAAAATCCTCTGGATACAAAGTAAAAATCCATCAAAGTTTTGTCAAAAATTTCATATTACGCCTATGATTCATACTGAATGTTTCTCATTTGTTGGAAGAATAATAGCTGTCGATGGTAAGGAGTATTTTGTAACTTGGAGCAGCGCAGTCTTGTCAATAATTAATTCATTTTAAACTGAAAGAATATTGATATTTTCGCATTACATTGATATTAGTTCAGCTCGATAATTCTATTTTTGCATATGTTGGAAGAAAGACTAAATTTGTCTCTGTAATCAACAATTTAGTCTCTTACTCGTATTTATATGGCATTTTTAAGAAATTTGATTTTCATTTAGAGATTTCACGTATATTTTCGGACAGTACATTTCTTGAACATAAGATTATCTGCACAAGTTCATTGCACTTGAATCAGCTGATTTGAATTGTCTGAATCTGAATCAGGAGTGTCAGACTATGCTGCTATCTACGAGTAGTTCAAAAAGAAGTAGCTGTTCCCAACTTACTTCCTCAGAATCATAAAGAGAAAATCATTCAACGATTTATTCAAAGAAAACGGTGAAATATTAAATGAAATGCAATACTAAATTAATTAATTTACTGAATAATTCAATAGGAATATTGCTGCATCAAAAATTCTGAAGATTCTATTCTTGAAGAACAGAAAATATAACCTGTAAATGTATTAAACTGAATTTGGTAATTGATTTTAAATATTTTCTGAAATATATAATACAATATTTTATTTATTCAGCAGATCAATTCACGGGTCATACTTTATTGAAACAACCTGAGTGTGAAGTTTGTAATAATATAGGAAAAACTAATACACAGGTGCTCCATTTATAAATTATTGTATATCATTCATTTCATCTGCTGTTTTACGTTTCAGATAAACGTTAAGTTTTATCCATGGTATTCTCATCATAATGTATAAGTGCATAGAATTTTGACATTAAATACATTAGCATACCCACAGTTAAATTTTTTGTTTAAAAAGACGATTCAAAGATCGTTCTAAATAATTTCGCTAAGATAATCCTGAACTGCCCGTAAAATCGTAGACAAAATTAATAATTCATAATCGGTTTTATTCCAGAATTTATTTGAAGGAATTGATAACTCACATATGTCAAAATCAATTATTGTTCTATTGCAACTGCTACTCTATCCGATAACTATGCACCTGAACGACTCGTTTAATTATAGGGGATAGAAAATGCTAAAAAAAGATGAAAATTCGGGGAAAACTAACAAAGAAAGATTGTTAGGCTTGGCGAGAACTATCACTGGTTGAAGTTAATGTACTTATTTCTGTTACACTCTGTATATATAAATGTGAATTACCTCATATTAGCGGATTTTTTTCTCTGCAAATCCACAGTCTGCTTATTTGCACGGTGTGAATCATAAATCTTCAACTATCTATTACTTATAACTGATTGAGTTCTAAGAAAAATTTTGTATGAGAATTGATGAAAACAAAGAAGATAATTTTAATTGGAATATTCGATCCCACAAAAAAAAAAACATAACGTAGAATTAATGAAAATGCGGGTATCTCCACAATAACTGTTTTTTTTTTCCAGTTTTAAAGAGTTCATTTGCACTCTGCAGATTATGAATCTTAACCAGGATATAAGTGGGAAATATTTTTCAACTATTCTTATGTATGAATTCTGACCCTATGATTATCACATACCAATAACATTTTTGTTGTACAAAAAAATAGTTTTTTGTTCTCCTTGCCACACGAAAAGTGTCACTTTGTTGGACTTTATTATTTTTTGTCCACAATTTTTTCTCTTTGTTATTGAAAATATAGAATTATTTCAATTTTATGATTCTTTACATTTTTTTTTTTAGCTATAATCATCAAATCAATATCAATGTCAACTTGATGTGGCTCCACCACTGGAATGAGATGCTAGCTTATACCATCTGAAATAATCAGAAAACGTTGAGCTTGACGTCATCACATGAGAATTATGTTGCTATGTGAATCTGTGAACAATAACAATTTTCCTTATAGTCCAAGATCCCAGACCCGCCAGACCTTACTTATTTTCTGAGAAACAAAATTTGTGGATTAGATTAGTGTTAGTCGGTACTTTGATCATATACACATATTTACTAGTTTGTGCCGACGGCCAATTTATAGATACGAGGTGTTATAGGTACATCAAGACAATACTAACTTTTCTTGAAGTCTGAGTGCTGATTTTTATGTAAGTTCTAGAGAATATTGTTGGAAATTGATAATCAACACTGCCAGACACTTCTCATCGGCAGTAATTCCTGCTAAACGCTTTAAAGCTTGCGAAAAAATATCGTTATATTACTTATAATCTGAGTCCTAATTTTTTTATTTAATACTCAGTGAGCAATTTCAAGATTTTTTATGAATAGCCAGACCAAGGAAGAGTTGGATGCCCATAGATACTTCACTTACTATCAAGCCTACAAATAGTGACCTCGCGCTTTTACTCACAGCGATATTTTAGATGTGCCTGGGGGATGTTTAGCCCTACGATTAATCTAGCTGTCAACAAAAAGTATTGAAATTGTACCCTGAGTGTCATATATAAAAATTAGCACTCAAACTATTAGCAAGATCACGTTACTCTTCGTGAGCTTTAAAGAGTCTAGCAGAAATTACCACCGATGGAAAGTGTCTAGCAGTGTTGATTATCAATTTTTAACAATATTCTCTGAAACATACCTCAAAATCAGCACTCAAGACCTTAAGAAAAGTGAGTAATGTCTTAACGTACCGCTAGCACCTCGTATCTGTAAATTGGTTGTCGCCACAAACTAGTTAGTATGCGTATGATCAAAGTACATACTAGCACTTCACTATTCCACACATTTTGTTTCTCAGAAAATAAGTAAGGTCTGGCGGGCCTGGGATCTTACTCTATTACAAGATACGACAATGGCACATATCTGATTATAAATGTTCATATGAGGAGCACGATCTTAAACTTATAATACAAACAAAAACTCATTTAGACGATATTCGTGGAATCTCAATTCAAAATTTGAACTTCAAAAGAATAGATTTGGAACTAACTGGGATGACAATGAGAATATAATTATTCCAATTATAATCATGTCGTGTTCAATTGCTTGATATTTATTACGATCGATCAACTCCTTAGTCTAACGGTTCTTTATATTTCCGATCTCCTTCTATTTACTGCCATGATTGCTTCTTTGTTTGCCAAAAATCACTTTTTAATTATGAATATACCAATTTACGGAGATGAAAGAAAAAGATCAATAAAGCTAAGATAGGCAAAATCGACTGGAAATGGAAGGGTTGTTATATCAGTGTGCAATAAATAGCAATTGAACGGAAAGATGTATTCTCATTGTCAGACAAAGATTATTGGCGAATATCAGAATATCAGACTGAAGAATTAAGAGTAAGTTATTGGAAAAATTCATGTATAATATTTTCAAATACTGATAGACGGAGAGCCAGAGACTTTATTTGGCTCGTTGGTATACATATAGTATATTGCTTATGAATTAAAGTTATGACAGTCAGTCAGCTTAATGTGGGGACGAAGCTGGTCAGTCGGCCACAATGTAATTATGTATGTAAGTGACATTGATGGATTCTAAATGTCAAAATAAATAAATACATTGCGGCCGACTGACCAGTTTTGTCCCCACATTTAGCTGACTGACTGTCATACCCTTCATTCATAAGCAATATACTATTTGTATACCAATTTTCAGCCTTAATTAATTCATTTCATTACTGTGACAGAAACCACAGCTTTGATGGCGTACCTGAGACGCCTGTGCTCAGTTTTGCTTGACTGACTGCAGTATGTTTGTGTACACAACCACTGTAATAAACTATCAAAAAACTATGCTTAGTGAATTCAGGGACTTTTTTTGGCTCTGGCTCTTAAACTATGAAGTCAGAATCTTGAATTTCGCTACTGCCTTCTCAATGTGACCAACATAATAGGAGTACAATGGATGACTATATTTTGTTGGTTTTGAACAAGTAGAATTTTTTCTGCAAACTCTTCTATTTTGGGACATAAAACTTATAGCTCAGTAAGCAAAATGATTGCTTCCACGTCTTAAGATGGTGAGAACTACCCTTGAGACAGAAAGTTAATAATTAGCGATTTATTGAAAGTAAATTGATGATGAGAATGATGTGACCCTAGGTGATGTGAATAATATTGAAGATTGGTGAAAATCAAGTTTCAATCATTCTGTTTAAAATATTTTATTTATTGCTTACCGGTTTCAGTAAAATGGATGAATAAATTATTAATATAATTAACATGAAATATACTTATTCACACAAATACACACATTCATGCGATGTCCAACGATTGGAGAAAAGTGAATGAATATCAAAGTATGAAAATTAAGATTATTTATTGATAATTGAGAATGTTGAGAGATTTGACCGTCAAACCGTTTGATTGGCAGACGGTCTACATGAGTCCAGAAGTAAGACATATTCAGGTGAGCTTTTAAATTTATTACATAGCTCTGACAAATTTTCCTGATATACTTTTACTCGATTTTGTGAAATCACCTTACGTTTCAGAAAATGATAGACTGTAAAAAGCTGTTCAATGATGCCACTTTTTGTTGCTGATTGAATCAAATTTTTTAAGAAGTGTTTTAGTGTCGTCATTTTTGGAGAAAGTTTTCAAAATCATGGGATCAGGATCAAGTCAGCCTCTTCAGCATGATACAAGTGTTTCAATATTTGTTAATCACACAAAAAATTATGATAAAAAGAAATATGAGTCACTATGACTGATAATCGATTAGGAAAATGAGTATTTATGAATATAATTAGATTTCAAGCTCCGTTTTTACTTGTAACTGATATTTATTCACGGGTCATACCGTCGGTACAAAGTTCACCAGATATCCGAGGCAGCAAATTGTACACAGCTTCCGCACAACATTGTTGTAAGATAATTGAATGGTCATTAAATAGTGACAATGTGGGAACAAAATTGTCTAACAAAATATTCGAGTTTCTGAACGTCGTATCAGTCAAGATCCGAATTAGGAGCGACCTTCACCCATCTGTTACAGCGGTGAAATTTTTTTCTATGAAATTTAGTATATTACAGAACACATCGCGTATGGGTTGACTAAGAAGGCAAGGCTATGATTGATTTAATATTGAAAATTGACTTTTTGTTACTCACTTGTACTGATTTTGATTGAAATATCCGTTCTGAGCATCCCTGAATCCATTTTGATTATTTTTGGCTTGATGTCGGTACGTATGTTCGTTTGTGCGTGCGTGCGGGCGTAACTCGCAGATCTCAAAACTGCTTGAACGTATATTGTTGAAATTTTGTATCTAAGACTGATATAGGGTCTAGTTATGCACCTCGCATTATGGTCCCAATCGTCTGTACCGGAAGTGTACTTCACTTGAAACTTTCTTCGAATGTTTCTGATAAATCCAGAATGATTAACCGTAGGATGTTGAAATTCAGTTTTTGAACTTGATGTTGTATCAAAATGGTTATCTGCTATTATTGTGGAAATCGGCTCAGCCAGAAGTGCACTTTATATAACAGACTTTTCGAATTTTCTTAATAAATTCAAAACAATGGGTCGTAGAATATTAAAATTTTGTATTAAGCACTTCTATAACATTTAGTTGTACATATTGCGTTATGATTGCGATCGGCTGAACTGGAAGTGCAGTTTACTCGCAACATTTTCTGAATTTTCCGCATAAATATAAAACGATAGAACATAGAATATTGGAATTCAGTATTTGAGACGATAGTACTGTCTTCTAGATGCTCATATCCTTTTTTCATTGAGATTGAATGAGCCGGCAGTGCACTATACTCGACAATCTTTTAAATTTTTTTGCATAAATTCAGAACGATCATCTGTAGAATATCGAAATTTGGTATTCCAGTCTGCTGTTTCATGTTCAATCGCTTTGGATTTATGCGGAAAATACAAGAAATTTTCCGAGTAACCTGCACTTCCAGTTCAGTTAATCGCAATCATAATGCAAGATTTACAACAAGATGTTATAGAAGTAACTAATACAAAATTTCAATATTCTAGGACCGATTGTTTTGAATTTATGAAGAAAATTCGAAAAATCTGTCATATAAAGTGCACTTCCGGCTAAGCCAATTTTACAAAAATAGCAGATAACCATCCTGATACAACATCAAGTTCAAATACTGAATTTAACATCCTACGGTTGATCATTCTGGATTTATCAGAAAAATTCGAAAAAAGCTCCAAGTGAAGTACACTTCTGGTACAGACGATTGGAACCATAATGCGAGGTGCGTAAGTAGACCCTATACCAGTCTTTAATACAAAATTTCAACATTCAACCAGTTTTAAGATCTGCGAGTTACGCCCGCACGCACGCACAAACGAACATACGTACCGACATCAAGCCAAAAATAGTCAAAATGGATTCAGGGATGCTCAGAACGGATATTTCCATCAAAATCACGATAAGTGAATTCTGTCGGTTTCACAATACTTCCTTGTACTTGGTACAAGTAAGTAACAAAAAGTCAATTTCCAATATTGAATTAATCATAGCCTTGCAAGGAATAACTTAGTCAACCCATACGCGATGTATTCTGTAGTATACTAAATTTCATAGAAAAAAATTTCACCGCCGTAACAGATGGGTGAAGGTCGTTCTTAATTCGGATCTCCTACTATATCTCAAACAAAAATCAACATTCTTAATATGTTCTACATTCCTTATGTGAGTTCAAAATATGTTCTACAAATGCTATCCAGAAGAATTGAATGATTCATCGATCACACCCTTTTGATTTTTTTTAACTCATTCGGTTATATCAGTATTCCAATAATATTTTGAATAATAACATGAACCAATAAGAGATCAGTTCTAATTGATATCGGTGTTTGATTGGCTATCTATCTAAGACACATGATTGATTTAGCTCTTTTTTCTTGAAATAATTAACGTCCGATATGATAGCAAAATTTTATTTTAAGCCCTTCATGAATCAGCTGGATGATAATGAATTAGCACACGGGTATTTTTGAAAGGACTCTGCTACAAGCTGTTTGAACAGTCCAGATTTCACGTCGAGATGATCGATTGATACGTCAATATCTTATGTTTTTCTGTTTTTAAAAATGTTATAATCAAAACTGGAGTGAGAAGATAATTTATAAGAATTGCAGCATGTATTACTAGAGGATATTGCATGAATAGAATCGAACCTCTTGGCTGATGCTTTTATTGATGAATCACGAGAATATAATATCGCATGCAAGAAGAAGGCTAACATTTCAAGAATTGGCGCTAATTAATTGTTTTTACATTCAATTTAAGATAATTTTTCCATCATCATATCATCAAATCTCATCATTGATAAAGATTATTCACAATCACATCAAATTAGTGAAGCTTGATCTGAAAGAAATCAATCAAGAGATGTTATACTCTCTACACAAAATTTATTGAAGTTGATGTGCAATCAACTCTCATGAATTACTATCCTCATACTCAATGTCAACGCTGCCTGTAGTTAGTTTCATGATATTAAATATTATCTTTGAGCAATCTGTACCAGAAACTTGTAGAAAAAGATCGGAATATTCTCTCTGGTTCTCGGAAGAAACTAGTCAGTAACCTCGTTATTGGTAGTCCTGGAGACCTATTCTAATTGTAGCGACACTTATGCCTTGATAAACATGATGTCATAATGACGTCATGTGACCTTGCTAAGATTATCAACATTTAGTTATTTAAAATTTATAGGTTGGCACAAAATAAATAAGTTGGTAGTATAAGGACGCGTCTTTTATGAATTTCGTTTTCCCGCTACTTAGAGAATTTGCCATTTTCTCATTGTGTTTTGACGATAGTAGTTCTTGTGTGTTGTTTTTGTATTCTTTTGATAAATCTGTCTTTTTTAAGACAATTTCTTCTTTTTTTGTGTGTGTTTCTCTGTTTTATTCAATTTTAGTTAATCTTTTTCATTATTATCGTTGAATTTTTGTTGTTGTTGTTGTTATTGTTCTAACTTTAGTTTTTAATTTTGATATCGTCACGAAACGCCATATCAATCAAAACTTATTAAAATAAACTCAAAGCAATCGTAAAGTATACAAGATAACCTCAATTCCACGCTGAATGTCAAAGTTATCAAGTCGCTTTCTCGGTAGCGACACTAGCAGAGGTGTCGCTAAGCTTATCAACGCCTATACGTCACGGATGACGTATCGCACGAGCTTCTTTTCCCATCCGCTAGGTGCGCTAGTGAGTTATCAAGACCTTTTTAAGTTATCAACTTGACAAGTTGAATTAGAATAGGTACCCTGAAGTTTTCTATTCCTTTAGCGCTGATAATACACTATTTTATGTTATGGAGAGACTTTGCCATAAATTTATCGAGCTGTTACATATATAGTTCAATTAATTTCTCCACACTAATACGTTTTTTGATATATTTGAATGTTTCTAAAATCTCATCTTCAAGTAGGATAATGTATATAAATATGATATAGTTAATTATAGACCTATCTCCATCGTATTCATCGTACCTTATATAGTTGAATGTATATGAAGATACTGTATAGATACATTTATTGGAATATCTGTAGTACTTATCGAATAGACAACATGAGTTCATAAGTGGAATATCAACTACTATCAATTGAACAAACTTCTCCGATTTTATTGCTACTTCAAAAAAAACCTTTGATTCTGTAAATCGATATCCTACTCTAGTGACAAACATAAATTTGAATTTTTTCCCAATCTCCTCGTATTTATCAGGTCGTATCATACTGACTGTCTGCAATTTGTAGATTGTAATAATCACACATCATAATATTTTCCTGCTCCCTATTTTACAGGGTACTAATATTGCACTTTTTTAGAAACTGTTTACTAATAACGTCTGTACTGCTGTGAACTCCTCTGAATTATTACTAAACGCTAATAACTTGAGAATACTTAAAATAATCAATACATATCACGTTTTCTGAGACCTTCAGATTGACATAGACGATCCCCATGTTTAGACTAATTCCTCATTCTTGTATATCAACCCAACCAAATGTAAGTGCATGAGGTACTCAATAAGGAATAGTCCTCTGATGCA
Source organism: Dromius quadrimaculatus (assembly GCA_963989225.1). Taxonomy (NCBI): domain Eukaryota; kingdom Metazoa; phylum Arthropoda; class Insecta; order Coleoptera; family Carabidae; genus Dromius; species Dromius quadrimaculatus. Next base: position 42,594,655 of record OZ022330.1, read on the forward strand.
TGAGTATTGTTACACTTGCAAGAGTCGATTAGTAGATTTAAGAGTCTTATTCAGTCATAAATTGCATCCATTCAACACATTGATTTCATATGGACATTCTGATAAAACCTTGGGCTTCAATATGATAAATTCAGAGAACTTTTCAGTCATCAATAATCTCATTATTTTATTTCATTCCCTCATCAGATTCAGGCTTGATACTGTCTTGTATGGAATCCGATATACACTGGATATAGTGTGCAAACTAAATGAATACAAAGAAAATTTGTTCCTTAACACTTCAGTACATTTGTTCAACCCCTCTTGTTGATGAAGTTCTTCATGGTAGTATGCTGATTAATATTGAGGATTCAAACTTTGGATGTTGAAGGAAGTTGAAGGAATGCATACGTAGAAATTTAATTAATAATTATTTTGTGGTAATCGATTTCGGAATTACCATCATTGGGCCATCACAGCTCAAATATACAATGATAAATGATGAATAATAATGATTGTAAAAAATTTTCAAAAAAAGCGGCAAATGCAGACCTGTGGCGAATAAAGTAAGGTAACAATAGTTTAAATAATCATAAGTGCAATGAATATAAATAATAAGGTCATGTATGTAAATATAACAATAATTATCGTCAAAAAATGCAGCAACAGAAGTTCATAGTTGGTAATATTTGAAATAATATGATCATGTTAATTATATGTTCACATGACCAAATATTGTATTTCAGTGTTGAATTGTGGGTATTGTATGAGTTTTATTGAGTAGCGGTGAAAAATTGGAAGATATGATGTTCCGGAAATACAGTCTGTCCATCCAATAGAATATAATTGTTATGTTTGTGTCTTGATATTTCTAGTTTTTCAAGACTAATCAGCTTTTTGTAATCATTTTCTCTATTAGAGTAGTTAGCCATGGGTAACCCCATTAGTGGAATATTATCTCACATCTCCATAGATAATTTAGAAGCCAAAATACTCAACACTAATTTAGTAAAAAAATAATATAATTTTTTGGAAAAGATACATTATTCATGTTTTTGGACGGGAACCGATGCAGATCTACAAAATTTTCTATCACGAATAAATAACATATCAAAAATAAAATCTAGAATTGAAATACAATCAAACGATACACTAAATTTCTTAGATCTTACACTCACTAACAACAATGACAAAATTGATACAGACATCTACCGTAAACACGATTTCTACAGATATTATAATTCCTAAAAACTCACATCACATCATGTACTTTGCACCCTGTCAATAACAAGATTTCTTCAGAGATAAGGTTTATTTTCATGGCGTGCATATATTACCATGTAATACATACAATTATATAAATGGTACTTCCAGTTTGGCTACTATCAAATTCACTGCTCCACTTGCACCATATACAATCAAGGCAAATTTTTTGATTTTTATTTTTTTTATATCAATGTAATTTTATCATGATGTTATGCCGCTCTTGTCATGGTTGTCATGAAAAAACCCACTTGAAAAAATTAATGAAAAAGTCTGGTTCTTATAAAAATTCAGGCATGGCAAAGAAATGAGTGAGGAGTTTCTCGAGAGAAGAACTCTTCTGTCAGCATATATTATTTTTAAAACCCAACTACGAACTGTATAACAATGGTAATAAATTTTTATTTCGAGAAAACCCAAAGATGGGCTAGGTTTTTCTGAAAAAACTCAATGAACCAGGTATATCACGAAAAAATCCAGGATTTTGATAACCCTGGTTCTTGTTGATTAACAACGGTGACAAGGCTCATCAACCGAACAGGGTAGGTGACCTAGATTTATTATCATTCTTCCCCTTGAGTCAAAGTTGAATGTAGTTTTTCTTCTTCTTGAATAAGAAATGTAAACATATAGACTCACAGCTTATGATTAGATATTACTTAATTACTCATAATCAAATTCACTCTACTAATTAACAACTAACTCTAGTATTCTTCCACTGTACGCCTTGTGTGTAATTGTATATCATATAGATATAGACCAATATTTTTACCAAGTCTCAATTTTAGATTTATTTTCTCGAATAAATATATTTGAACCATGATTTTGATCTCATGAATAATGAGTTCCAAATTCCAATTTGAAGGTTATTAGTTCAAAAAGGTGTGGTCCCTATTGAACTTGAAGCTGTAGGCCTTGTAAAACTTAGATATGCCCCATACTTGACTACAACGATTCTTGACAAAAATCCACAAGGAAAACTGACTGTCAAAAAATAGTTGCGTAAATCTTTGATCTCTGTGATTAGAATATCCACAAAACCAAATTCTTTTGATAGTTCAGAAATGATCTACGAGTATTATCTGATATAAATGATAGTTTTTTGTTTTTTTCTTTTCAGCAATTGTGCTCAAATCTCATGATATTGAATTAATAAAATTTAAGAAACTCTACTGCGTAGAGTAGATAAAAAAGTCAGGAACAAGATTATATTAAAACGTGGAATTTACAAAATCAAATAATAATATGCAGTCAGATACATCAATTATTTCTGTATCATTTGTTACTACATAGAGACATTTTCGTACATACATACATTTTTTCTAGGACAGTCGAATCACTAATAAAATATTCACAAATACATTGCAATAATTCTGTGAAAGTTAAGTTTGATCATAATAAGAACTGCGGCAAATCGCATGACAATCAATCTTCTATGATCATTCTGTTTCATATCTATTGTTACTCCAACAATTGAGTTGAATGTCTGAATTCTAGCAGTTCTTGCTACAGAGCATCCTGGGAGAAAAAGACTCACAAATATAGGTACACGTTTTCTGAGGCAGCCAGATAATAAATTAAATGTGTAAAAATGTGATTCAGATCATTGTATGAAATTTGGCAAATCACGTGACGATAAGGTCATATAGAATCTCACTGTATAATATCTTTTGTCATTTCAACAATTGAGACTTTCTTAACAGCATAACATATGTTGGCATCCATGTAGCTACAGAGTGTGCTGAAAAGATAGACATACATACAAACAATAAAACATACATATCCTCAAAAAATATATCTTCTTTCTGAGACAGTTAGGTGTTGATGTGCGTTTCGCAAAACAAAACATGTGATTTCTCATCGACTCAATGTTGAATATCCAAAACTTTACTACACAGAACCACACATCAGATCTTCCTCAAAAAATGAATTGTATGTATTCATTATCGATTGATCACACAAAACTTGAATCTCTATATCCATATTGCTCTAATGATCGTTCAAATTTAATGTCATTCAGTTATTGTAGATATGGATTATTACACAAACTATATACTGACACACACACAGACATAACACTATCATTTCTACAACATGCTTCCATGGGAAATTCCATGATTATTGTAATTTCCATTCTCAAGATTGGATTTCAAATTATATCTGAAAGAGTTGAAAAAACTAAAATTGTGTTGTATCTTATAGACTACTGTTTCATAATTTAGCGTAGCATGCTTATCTACAAAATTGCTACCACAAATTTCATCTTTTGTTGGAGGATAAATTCAGAAATCGTTTTATTATCGGATTACTATCAACATGGATAATGCTTCAATAAGGCTGTTCTGGACATAAGCACAATGGGCTTAAACTGTCAGGCTTCAACCGCAAACCTTCACCACAATGTGAATCTGTAAGTAGAAATAAATTGGATATCAACTTTTATAAATGAGATTATATTTTATGGAATTTATCGAATATCCTTTTGTGCTGCCTGACAGATATTGATGTCGACCACGCTATTGAATATCGAATATTCATAAAATATTCAATCTGTAATCTTAGATTAGAGAGTTTTCAATACTTTATTTCGTGAATTGAATGAACTTTTCGAATTATTGAGATATCAAATGGGGAGGAATAAAATTATAGAATCTATTGCTATCAAAAGTTGAGAACTGAGTTTCACAGATGACTAGGTATCATTGAAATTTTTTTCACGGACTTCTTCCAACGTTTTAACTGTTATCAAAATTCATCAGATATCTTTAGCTGAACAGAATCATTTAGTTTGAACATGCATAACTCCAAAATAAAATCACTCCTATTATTCATTGATCTTAATTCCTTCATCCTACATATGAAATCAACAAACACATTACACAACCAGCACCTTAATATAGCCGCCACAAGATGTAACAAAAAATCAGAATTAGTGATCGGCACTTTGGTACTACAAAAGATTTCACATGAGGAAGACGATACAAGAAAGTTGAATGTTCTTAGGGTGGAAGGGACAGTAAAGAAGGCCTGATAATATAAATTTAGTGTCGGATCGAAATATGGCTTCTTCATAAAATAATCGAAGATGTCTCTGGGTTGTTGGGGACTAAGAAATGCTTGTCAGCTTCAGCGCAATTGAATCTTCTGTGATAAATCATCAATTTCCAGTAAAATCTCCATGAATAGTAGATAGGTTGATTCAAATAGCTCAATTGAAAATCGTTTTGCTCCCCATGTCGTATCAAATGAATGACATCTGAAGTGTGAGGTAAACATTTGCACATCGCTATTCGCCATTGTAAACAAAATAGAAGAATATCAACAAAACAAAGCTGCCTAATACAATATCCATTGTTTCATATAATGTTTATGCATTACCAAGCAAAACAAATATTTCCAAACATGTTTTAAATCCAATGTATTATCATACACAAAGCCAAAATGCGAATGGCAATTTATGAATTATAGCTGTAGAGCGTGTTTTATAGCCATGACAACAGACCTGATAGTTTGCAATTTGTGCGAACTGTTTAAAGAGAAAAATGTAGGATAAAATGCCCAATATGAGAGCGACAATGAAAGAAGGGATTATTAATTGGGATAGATACGTGTTATTACAAAAAATAACTGCAAAATGGGCGAGAAACTCCTTCCCAAAATCTCTTTGAAAATATATGGATGTATTTTGGTAGACATGACTAGAATTAAATGAGATTTGTTCATTCGAATTTCACTGATTCAATATATACCAACGAATGAGAAGTCAGTAAGATTTTCATTGAATCATGATGTACTCTCCAAAAGAATCAAGAGTACCCGTAAGTTGACAACTAGTGGTCGCACCCCACAGCTGAAGAAATAATAATCAATCCACCGAGTACACTATAAGTGTCTACCATTGACCATTAACCATGACGGGCTTCTGAAAGTACCGGGCCTGGGGCCCACACCTTTCTCATCGGATATTTTCTCGGACTGTAGAAGTTATTGTTTCGCATTAATCGTGCCGCCCTCTTGGCGAAAATTATGTGGCCAAAATTGATTTAGGCCGTTTATGACGAAGGATTTCATCCTCGTCGTAATCCGCTAGCCGTTTCACTCCGGCGTTTGGGTGGTCTGGAATTTCCGTGAAGAACTTGCTCGCTCGTTTGAGCGCAAACAGCGTGATGGACTCGATTTTCAAATCGCTCTGTATGTGATCGTTCCGAACGAACCATGGAGCGTCGGCAGCCATTCGCAGGGCCTTGTTTTGGATCGTCTGAACCTTCTTGATGTGCGAGCTGGCTGCATATCCCCATATTGATATGCCATATGTCATAGCCGGCCGGATTATAGTTCTGAATATATTCACCTTGTTGGTTAATGAGAGTGAGCTTTGCCTGCTCAGCAGTGGATAGAGTGCCCCAATGAGTGCACTCGCGTTCTCACAATTATAAGTGTCTACCACATCCCTACCAGGCAAAAGACGTGATCGATATATGTTATTTTTTTTTTTTATATACTCAAATGTCGCTAGGTAACTGCAAATGAAAAAAAAGTATGAAATACTCTGTGTCTAAATATTATTGATCAATTTCATTTGTTTCTTAAATATTTTTCAGGCTAAGCGCTCTCCAAGAAGAGTTCATCTTCAAAAGAAATTTGAACCTTTTGAGTGAGGTCATAGTTTCGTAAATACATATTATCAATCCCTCAGAGGTGTATGCCAATGAGCAAGATGATCGAATCATTTGTTTGTTATTTGCACAACTAACAAAGATTTTCTAAAACAGCATTTTTCTAGATATCTCTACTTGACGCCTTTTTCTTTCATAATATTCGCGTCAGCTCTAGTTAGTTAGTTATGCAAACTTACATATATTCAATATAACTGATTCTTCCAATCTGTGATCAATAAGAAATATTTTGTCTTCATTCAAAATAGAATCAAGAGTTGTTCATTGTGATGCCTGTACTTAAAATTGCTTCAAGATGAATCAGTACATTCACACTGCTCTGAATTTGTCCTTTCTATTCTAGAATAATAATAAGCTATTCAATCCATCTATAGTCATAATTCGATACAAAATGATGGATTAATTCTCTAAAACTTAGATGTGTATGACTCTCAGTTGCTTTAGGTCGGTGTTTAGATTTTCAAGAGTCCAATCAGCTGTAAATTATGGAAGTCACGTTGGTATAAAATATTCAGAGTCTCTATTGTTTGTTCTATCTCTAATCACTGATCTTCCAAAATCCTTCCATGATGCACATTATCCCTGATGTCGGTTCTATCTCTGTTAAAATCTACAAGTCAGTTTTCTAATGTGCTATATGTGCAATGTATAAAGCATGGTGCTAATCTTTTATTGTGAAAAATCTTCACAAGAAGAGATTCTCTATCACCGATCTATATTCTATGAAGTAGATTTAGGATTTTTGTTACTCATAGTCACAAGAAAATAGCAGAATGATTAACATCTGAACTAGCAAACTTTAAATATCAGTCGACTGAATGTCAGACTACTATCCATTGCATCCACATCTATTTTTGTAGATTGAAAGAGGTCTAAATCAACTATTTATATACGCTCATTTCGCATTTTATCTTCTCTTATATAGTCGAACATATCAAACTCAAATACATTTTCCACAGCAATCACATTTAGCTTACACTTTTGTTACTTCTCTCTGCATCCACTTGCATATATCAGTACGAGAATAATTTGTCGTGATGAGAACTCTGACCACAATTTCTATTAATGAAACATTCTAGCTCTTCAAATCTGACTCAGTCCCTAATTCCTTGAATATTTCCTCTATTTAAAAAAGTTGAAATCAAACTGTCTTTGGAAGTAGAAATAAAATGGTATAGATATCACATCAACATATTTTAAATAACCTTAGTTAGAAAGTACTTCCATAAACTAGACTTCTTAACTGCAAGTCACGACAAAGTACATCTGCTTGCTGCTGTTCAGCTGAGATCATCAGTCTTAGACGATTCAAGAGATTGAATATGTCTGTACAGCATTTCTTACTAACCAAATACAGGCGTTTTGTCCGTCCCATATTTTACCGATTTAGTCTGTATATTCTCTGGCCTAAGCTCCAGATATTGAGTGTTCGATTCGATGTCTTCTCAGGCAATAAAATCCGAAAGTCTGACAATAATGGCGAAACAGATATACTAGAATACTTTCTTTGGATATAATATAGTAAATAACATAGCTTGACCTATATTCGTGAACATAGAACAGGAATTCATTCCATGAATAATCTGCTTCGTGAATTTGTGAGTATTGACAACTCACTTCTTATCACATAAAATCGTGAATGACCCCAGATGCATGATCTCCGTTGAGATCTGATTTAACTTTGATTCAGAAAATATATCTAAAATAAGAGTTTGGAATGAAATTGTGAGTTACACCAAAAGTGCATAGCCTGCAACTCCTTTCTTATTATTATGTAATGTTTATTGCTTGACGAAATATAGTTTGTGCTAAAAGTCACTAATTGATAATTTAAAATGAAATAAAAGTTTTATTCTTCTGAATACCACTAACAACAATATATTATCTATTTATCACTCAAAACTTACTTGAACAAAGTCGCAGATATTTATATTAAACTATTTATATACACTGATCACTTCACTTCTTGATATTCACTGCTCTAGTGTCACTATTACACTACTACTATATCTCAAGTCTTTGGCTTGCTTTCATATAGAAATATCTATTTCTCGAATGTTCTTCTTCTGGAATATTGCTAGAGGCTACCATCGGGAGGAGTGATGTGATGCGACGCGGCGCGACGTGACGAGGACGAAAGGCTCCACCCATACAAGGTCACCTTTACGAGCTTCCCCACTCTCGCACATTACAATTATCTAAAGGTGGTATCGCACTGTGAAAATTTTCAGGAAAATATTTATGAGGATTCTGATTCGAACAGCTGCAATAGTGTGATGAAGTCATTTTCATGAAACCTTATTCTTCTAATGAAAATTTGTATCGTGTTAAATCAATATTTCTTTGACGTAACAACGTTTTGGGTATTGACTTAATAGCTCAAAACTATAGTCGCTCCATGTGCATGCGCACCACTATTATGTATGAAATATTACAAATACGAATAAAACCTTTAATCGCACAACAAAAGTCCGATAAAGCAAATGACCAATAGCCTTAGTTTTGAACGTCATGTACGGATCAAAATATCAAGCGCAATGACCTCGTGAAAGCCACAGTCGCTTCCTAAAACAATGGGTGTGGAACAGTCTTTTTGAAAGCTATAACTGACGCATGCACATAAACAGCCGAAAAGCGTATGCTTTGAGTGTGCGACTATATCGTAGATATAAAGCAAAATATCAAAATCTGATATATCAATATTTTAAAATCATAGAATCATAGAATTGAGTTTGAAGAAAGATTCCCGTTCCAAGCTTGAACTTGGTCCTCCTGCACGAGCTTCTCTGCTTCAGGCCATCTCTATATACATTGCTCCATGGCACAAGCAACAATTCAATTTATCTAAATAGGTATGTAACTGAATTGCGCAGGTATAATTTCATACTCACTGGTCCCAAAAGTGGAGCATTTTCGTCGTGGATTGTTCATTAAAACTGAACTATCCAGCATATCGTGATGAAAATTAATAGGGCTGAATTCTGATGATAAATCCATCAATGTAGTGAAGAATGAACAAAATTGCGGCCTGTGACATATCCTCAATCAAAATGAACTATTGGTGGAGACGCCTGCAATTTTTCAAAGCCAAATATTGATCATAATGATCAATTGAAAAAATCGAAATAGCATAATCACAGATTGTGTAATAAATCAAGTCATAATCACTTCTATCGATAAAACTCGAAGATGGAACGCTAAGAGATTATTCAACAGGTGAATAATTGGAAATCAGAAGTATATGAAATAGTACTTCTTCAGAATCACAACAGTTGTAAGGCTATAGTCATTTTTAAAGTACATTATCGCTGTTGGAGCTATTTCTTTGAACATAAATGGTTCTGGTGTATATCATAAAATATGATCACATTTTTGTTGTCTTTTTTTTCGATTTCTCTTCCAGATTGAATGAATGTTTTCACAAGACGTCTTAGCCTTGTGATCATGTTCTTATTGAAAAAACCAAGGATGCATTCGGATACTGTGGCCGGGTTTAATGAGTCAAATTATTAATGAAAGGTCAATTCAATTGAAGAAGAAGTCACATAAATAAAATTTCACACAAAAAAATTGTGAAATATGTGAAGAAGTGCTATTAAACATTCAAAAAAATTAATAACCCTAAAAAAGAATTGTTTTCCACAGAAAATTCAAACCTAAGAGTCAAGACTGAAGCCACAATCATCTAAGATCAAGGATGTAACTGTAGACATGAGTTTCGTTCTTATTAGGACTCATCAGTACACTATAGCCAAGTCCAAGTTAGTCAAGACGTGGATCCCAAAATCTATAAACTCATTGTGATAAATGGTCCGTATCAGTAGAAACTGCAAACAACACCATCCATCAGGCACAAATGCCGATTACACGGTGAACAAGATAAAGAAGAAATCACGTAAATAAGATTTCACACAAAAAAATTGTGAAATATGTGAAGTGTTATGGAACATTAAAAAAAAATAATAATTCTAAAAAAGGATTGTTTCCATAAGTTCAAACCTAAGAGTCGGGGCTGAAGCCACCATCATCTTAGATCGGGGATGTTTCGTTAGGACTCATCAGTACAGTATAGCTAAACCCAAGATAGTCAATTTAATTAAATATAATTCCCAACATTTTGCTCAATTTCTTGGATTATCTCATAAAGGTACAAGAACGTCACAGTTTCCCCAAAAAATTATTCAGATTGAGACTTTTAAAATACATCATAGAATCCTCTTTTGATAGTTCATCAAAGAGCATGTTACGTCTGTGATGGAGAAAGAATGTATTAAGAATATTCAATTGCAAACAGTGTTCATGGATAAATCAATTATTGCTTAGAATACGCAGAAAAATGAGTAGATTTGTTCGATTTCTATACTTTTGTGATGTTCTTTGAGTGATTTCTCAATATTTATTCAATAATATGCATGAAAATACACATTTTATTCATTAGATTCAAAAAATGTCGTTTATTAAAACTTCCTGATATATCATATCAGAAAAAGAATGTGCAATAGAGCAAAAAGAGTACCCCAGATGTGCTGGGCTTAATAAACACATTTATTTGGTTTTATATGTGAATTTAGCGAGCGAACGCCCTACCATTCGTTATTTGTACGTCTTTGACAAGCTGAGGGATGCGAGCCTAAAAATTCAACCGTTTTTCTGGAAATGAGACAGGCGGTTGTTATTGTGAAGAATTTATGATTTCTGTATCTTGTTACGCTATAAACGCTTTCCAGGTCTTTGAATTCTGCTGCTGAATGTTGATAAAGAGAACTACTGAATCTCTCAATGTGATGTGTTTTGAAACAGTGAAGATGAAGTAATTTTGGATGAAAAATTATACAGCTGTGCCTTGAATCATTTGTGAGCTATCATATTGCAAAAAATAGTAGATATTCTGTCAACCCGAGGCTGTGACTTAGAGAGTTGGATGTTATGATCTTGATATCAACAAAATACGCCCAGTTTAAATGATTATTAGACAATCATCCTTCTGTTGGCATAACATGATTCCAAAATTAGTTTTTAAGTATTTATAATCGAGTGGAGCAATAGATAAAAATTGAAGGAAAAAGATCTTCACAATTATGAAAGTGCCACGGAAAGATATAGAGAGTTTCAATTGAATCGGATTAACGGTGCTCGAATAATCAAATACAGTTCGTGCGCCACTCAATATACGTTGATAATATTATGTCAAAAACTTTCATGGAACGTCAGGAAGCTCAAACTCAATCATATGAGCGATGCGCGAACAAACAAATATGACTTGTGCATAATTTACTGTACGTCAATAATACTATATCAGGAATCTCTATGCAAGTGCCAGCAACAACTGTAGAAAGTTTTAATCAAATCGGATAAACGATGCTTGAACGTACAAATACGGCTCGTGCTCCTCTCAGTGTATGTATATGATACTGTATAAAAAACCTTGAAGCAAGTACCAACAATAAGTATGGAAGATTTTAACTCAATCGGACGAACGATGCGCAAACGAACTAAGACAGCTCGTGTTCCATTTAATGTTCGTTAATAGTACCATACTAGAAATCTTCACAAAAGTGCCAGCAATCACTTTGATAAGTTTTCAACTCAATTCGTCGAACGATGTCAAATACTTGAGATTTTGAAGAAACATAATGATTTCACTTCTTCTTAACATAACGATCTCACTTGTTGTTAACACTTACTCCTCGTCCCATATATAAGAAACAATTCTTTTGAAGTGAACTAAAAAACACACAAAAATGTGTTATGTGTACATTCATTAAGTTCCAAAGAATATTTATCATGGCAACTTTGAGCTCTGGTCTGTAAGAAAGTATAATTGCCTAGAACGATGATATCAATCTATTGGATAACACCATTAATTCTTGCACCAGGTGTCTTCCGTCCTGTTCTCCCTGCTTGACAGCCTAATCAATCAAATATGGGATTTGAAACAATAGGTTGGAATGAGAAAAAAGACAAAGATCCGCATTCTCACCTCTTAGAAGTGCGCTACTCAACAAAAATTAACAAAAGGAGATAGCGCTATATGATAAAACATGAGATAGTAAGAGAAAGTGCATAATTTTTCAGGAAGTGGTGCGATTTCAAGAGGTGAGAATATGGATCATAGTTACCACAAAAAGTACGATCGGATTTCATGACTTCTCAAAACATTATATTTCGATATGATTCAACCACAGACTATTTTGGAAGTATTAAAAGAAATCAAGAAAAATTTAATGAAGAAGAACAATGAATGTGGTCAGTGCTTGTTGTTATAGTTCCTCCTTAATTCGATTTCTGCTAACGAGCAAATTCTCTGTATTATTGTGGGACGATTCCATTGATTCAATCTGTACTTCTAGTTCCAATAAGACAATGTTCATTTGCCTATTGAGATCGACGACAAATACGTGTAAAATTGTAATCGAGTAGAAATGAAACATATCAATAACTCATTTTCGTTTGACAAAAAAAAAAGTTCTTGAGAAGTGGCTGAATAAGATTTATCACTTCATTCTAAAATGCTAATATTGTACTTCATCATTTAAACATGGAATGTAAATGATAAAAAGTAAAACATAATCTCCTATTTTTTGTTATGTTCCTATTTACATAAACATTCCTAACATGCTTTTACGTAGAATATTTACATAAATAAAAACAAAACATCATTTTTAATTGAAATGAATGCAAAGTACTCATTTTAATTATTTGCTCTACATATGTGTATTTCCATTTGGAAGATAAGCTGCATTTGAGTCAAGTACAAATTTACATTTTGAAAAAAAATGTATGTTCTTACAAAAACAGCAATTCAGTTTCTCAATAAGCTGTTGGTAATAATTCATCAATGCTGAGCAATTAAGCCATTTCATGGTGGATGAAATTGCTCAATATTTGGCTGCAGTCGAGAAGTGTAAAGTTATATTGTAGCTGAAGCAATTCAATATGGAAGGAAATGTAATTTACTTTGTGAGCGACTACTTTTGGATGAGCTTGCTTAATGTATAAATAGTTTTTCAATTCCAGTCCAAACTTAGTTGCAACGGAGAACTCAATCAAATATTTGATAATAATATACAAAATTTGAAGTAAATTCTGATAACAGAGTCTAAATCGTGATTCATTTGACTCGTATGGAGTAAGATATACTGGTCATGGTCACGAAAGAGAAGCTCAGGCATGACACCTGAAAGAATGTGATTACTTTTCTTGAGTCAAACAAGTCCAATATAATTCTTCATCCAACACATCTCTTGTAACGACTTAAATCATTTTCATATACTTGTTCATTGTGAGACATTATTCAGAGATTTGGTATAGTATTAATAGAATCAGCTGTGAAATTGTAATTGAATGATGGATATTATTTGTTCCAAACAAATTCAGTAACTGCCTCATTGAGACGGCGAGATAGCACAGTGATAGAGTGCTATCCTCTGGACGCAGAGGATCGGTATTCACTCTCGTTACCTTTCCAAGTTGAGAATCGAATTAACTTGGCCTCAATGAAGCTATCTGGCACCGGCTAATTGTTGTACCGGTTGACTGGCAACACACATGGCAGCAAAGTAAAAACGTGGCGAATGAAATAAAAAATAGCTATGTGTGGGAAAAGTCAACCTAGGGACATAACCGACAGTTACAAATCCCAAAATCCATTTGAAAAAAACTGCTCTATTATGGGTCAGTGCTGCGTACATTGAATAATGGAAGTGCAAACATTTCCAAGGGTTTAAAAATGCAAATAGTATAAAAAGCTAGAATAGATTTTGTGTCTAAAAAATCTGACGTGAACATCACGTCACTAACTTGTACATTATCTGATATATACACAAATTAATTCAATAAAGTTCTCTGTCACTTCAGATTATAATTAATATAATGTCAATAATATTTTGATATGTACAATGTCAAACAAAATTGACAGCAGATTATCATTGCCTACCTTATCATTTCAATTGAACTGATTGTTTTATACGGCAAACTCTGAATGTTTGTTATGGTCGGGCCACACAATACCGCACCGTATCCAATCCGTCAGTCGGCCGAGTGTTGGCAATCACACAGTCAGAAAATTGCACCATGTACACAAATACAGAGTGATCAAAAATGATTGTCCGTCCGCTTTGTTCTGATTTTTTCTTTGCCGCCTGCTTGAGATAGTGACCTTCAAGTGACAGATGACAGTTTCTTTGAAAACACTATTCTAACCCAATAATTTGGTAGAATAATAATTAATAATAAATTCTCAATAATTAGTGAATAATACAGCTATTTACCTACTTTTTTGTTTATTGGATCAGATTATGGATGAATTCGTCATAAAATATGCAAAATATACACCATTGTGTACTTGAGACGTAGTTTTCAAAATAAGTAAATTTATACTTACTTCATTCCATGAAAATAGTTTGGATCAGGTTGGATCATAATGCGAACTTTCGCCTGTCACATGTCAGACAATTATTATTGATCATTCTGTACAGTTGATCAAACTCGATTCACTGACACCAATTAAAAATTTTTGATGGTGACGGTGCGGTGTTGGCAGACTATCTTCTGTTCTGTTTGACAATCAGAAGCATATATGTCAAAGTACAATAGTGGAAACGGAAAAGTTTGAAAGTCTCCGGTCCTTTACGATCAAAAGAGTGATAAATATTAGAATTCAGAGTACAAGTATAAGAAGCATATATGTCAAAATACGATAGTGGAAATAAAATTTCTAAACATTGTACCTGTGTGACATCGTCAAAATATTGAAACAAACTGGAACAGCTATTGAACAAACTAACATCCCTAGGAAAATAGTATTAAAAGTGGACGAACTACGACCGAACTACGGACAAGTGTGGTGTCTAGATGAACGAGCTGTGGTACGGCCAACATTCGGCCGATTAACGGATCGGATACGGTGCGGTATTGTGTGGCCCGACCTTTATACATATAAACTGCACTTCTAGCTCAGCCGGTTGATACAAAAATAGTAGATAGCACGAACGAACGCACGCACGAACATACGTACCAACATCAAGCCGAAAATAGTGAAAATGGATTCAGAGATGCTCAAAGCGTATATTTCCATCAAAATCTTGATAGGTACACAGTACTTACTTGTACTTAGTGCAAGTGAGTAGAAAACAAACGACAACATCTACTTAAGCTACATTTAGTCTGCACTTGGATGCCTAAGAGTATATTCTCATATTTTTATAAAATATAAGAAGAGATAAAATCATCAAGCAGAAGTATCTACCAATCAAGAAACCAACTTCGGCAATTGGATGAAACATTTGAAATGGGATAAGCGGTGGTACCGTCAACTGTGTGTCTTGAATAATTTCTTGACTAATCATGATTTACGAGACAAGAAATTGGAATTTTTTTGTGTTACTCATTCCTTGGCGATATATTTTTTGTCTTGTTCGAAAAATTCTTGATACTTCTTGACATTTTTGTCTCCATCGCTTCATCCAATCGATGCACATGATGTATAGCGTCTACTCTAATCTCTCCCTCCCTATATTATGGAACAATAAATGGAAAGTCTGCCATTTTCATGTTTCAACCAATGTTTGCATTTATTATTCGTTCTAATTATATACCAATGTTGCTAAGAGTCAACAATTTTCTCATTCTTAGAGTATTGGAGAGACTACCTACAACTTTCTACTCTACATGATCGATTTACTCACCGGGAACTCGCCGGAATCTGTAGACATATGCTTTTAATATTCATAGAATATTTATTCCAAAAAACATAGCTACAGATAGTTTTTCCTGCCCTGACCTATTAGACCATCAGATAGTCGTGGATTTGAGTGCCCATTTTGTTTTCTCTGCCATCAAGAGTTTTGATGAGTATGTATATTTGGAGTATAATAATGCCAAAATTAAAGCTGGACCGTGTGGCCCACATAATAATGATCCTGTTTTGATCCAATTTTCTCGTTTCTGCCATGCTTACTAAATGAAATTTAGGGAAAAAAGAGTCAGCAAAAAACGATAGGCAGAAGTGATCCACTTGGCCAAGGGTTTGGAATGAGGGCTCGATTTCGCAAAAAAATTATATCAATTGTTCACGTTCTTCTCGTTTCTGCCGTTTAGCTATATGAAAGTTGATATCATATAAGTATCTCGTAAATACGAATGGCATAAGTTTTTAGAATGACCAAGTATACAGGGTGTAACAGAAATAAGTACATTAATTTTAACCTGCAATAGATCTCTTCAAGACTAACAATTTTTCTTCATAACTTTTTTCTGTAAGTCTTCTGGATATCGAGTGAAAATTCATCAAAGTTTGGTCAAAAATTTCATAGTGCGCCTATGGTTAGAACTGGATGTCTCTCATTTGTTGCAAGAATGACAGCTGTCGATTTAAATGATTATTTTGAAACTTTAAACCATCATAGTCTTATCAATCATTCATTTGAAACTGAAAGAATAACAGTTTTTTAATAATACACTGATATTCGCTCACCTCGATTATTCTTTTACTGTATATGTTGCAAGAAAGATCAAATTTATCTCTGAAACCAACAATTTGGTACATTGGTCGTATTTATATGTTATTGTTGAGAAATTTTATTTCTATTTAGGAATTTCACGTATTTTAAATAGTTGGTACATTTCTTGAACATTAGATTGTCAACACGAATTCATTGCACTGGGATCAGCTGATTTGAATAGTCTGAATATAGCCTGTAACACAGTTAGAATATGGGTCAGATTGTGCTGCCATCTACGATCAACTTGAAAAGTAGATGCTCCTCTCAGCTTACTTCATTACTGTTGGCTCTCAAACATAAAGAGAAAATCATTCAACGATTTATTTAAAGTGAACGGTGAAATATGAAATAGAATGCAATTCGAAAATAATTAATTGAATGAATAATTCAACTGGAAATATTCCCGCAAAAATTGTAAGAGCTTATTCTTGAAAAACAGGAAACCTAACCTACAAATGTTTTACATTGAGTTTGGTAATTGATTATAAATATTTTTTTAAATATGAGATACAATATTCTATTTGTTCAACAGATCAGTTCACGAGGCATACTTTATTGAAACGACCTGACTGTGAAGTTTGTAATAATATGAGAAAAAACTAATTCACAGCAGCTTCATTTATAAATTAATGTATTTTATTCATTTCATCTGGTGTTTTACGTTCCAGGTAAACGATAAGTTCTCAATATCTCATAGTATTCTCATCATTATGTATAAGTGTACAATATTTTGACATTAAATACATGAGCATAACCACAATAATTCAATTTTTAGTGAAAAATGACATTTCTGAAATCGTTCCAAATAAATTCGGCGAACAAATCCTACACTGCCTGCGAAATCGCAGATAGAAGAGCTTGACATTTTCACAGGTTTTAACTTTTGTGACAATAATAATTAGACGATTTTTTCCAAAATTTATTTGAAGGAATTGATCTGGAATTGATATCTTACATATGTCGAAATCAATTGTTTCGTTGTAACCAGGGTTGTAACTGCTACTGGATCCGATAATTATGCACCTGAACGACTCGTTAAATTATAGGGATCAAAAAATGCTAAAAAAAGATGAGAATTCGAGAAAAAGTTATTAAGAAAAATTGTTATGCTTGACGGGTTCTATCACTGGTTAAAATTAATGTACTTATTTCTGTTACACCCTGTATATACCTGAAATTCGAAATTATGAGCGATTTATTTGTAATGATTGAAATGTTCGTTACTGTAAAACTCGTAATATTTTTCTGAAGCAAAGAAATAATAAGGACTGGAACTAGGATTTAGGACTATGTATTATCACTGATATTCAGACATCACGTGCAAACGTTTGTCAACGTTAATTGATTTCTCAGAATAAGTAATTTGGTTCTATCGTGTTAGGTGGAGTAACTTTAATTCAATTTTAACATTACATCAGTTGCTGATGCAGTGAGCTTATGATTCTACATGGTTTATTTACACTGAAATGGTTGACGGATAAATTGTCATCTTAGAAGTGTGATTGGTTTCAGGAAGGAAACATACTAGAACAATTTTTAATTTAATATTTCGCAACTGCATATGAGCATGTAGGTACTAGCTCATAGTTGAAGAGAAGAGGGTTTGTTCAGTTTTGTTGTTTGATCTTGTGGAAGTTATTCTGCACAAACTTTCAATCCATATGTGGAGATCAAAATTTCCCAATGATAATATAACTTAACATGCGGTCCAGTTTTATCATCATCTGAACGCATAGCAGTAAGATTTCTATGAATTCATGTCTTCAGCTATTTTCACTGATATATTGAGTTCGGATACTTGTTGAACACATATGTCAATATGTGCTCTGAGCTCCTTTGTTATGTATTCAATAATTGTTACTATATGAAAGTTGAGGGTCGTAGAAAAAATCCTATATGCAATAGAAGTGTAGACAAGCATAACGACAAACGATCAAATACCTGATTCCATATCATATTAGTCAAATTTACACTCTTGATGCATAATTTACCATTTTATTCAGTCGTGTGTAGAGTTACTCCGTATGCGATGCGTGAAGTTACTATTTTTGCGTCCAAATTTTACCACAATTTGAATATGTAGCAGCTGAGTTTCTGTGAATTCATTATTGTTTCATTTCCAACCGATCAATCTATTCGAATATTTGTTAAGTCTGAATATCAACTTGTGCTCCAGATTTACTTGCTGTGTGCTCAAAAATTGTCAAACATGGAGATTGAAGACTGTTGAAAACAATTTATTTTATTGTCACCATATACTTGGTCTTATGTCACAGTGCTTAGCTTTTCACTCTTGTCCCATAAATCATGATTTTGGCCTGTTAAGCTGTAAAATACACGTCACAATTGTTCAAATTCAATCAAGAACTTGATTTTCATACACAAAATGTTGGGAGATAAGGTTTTAATGCACCTCGAATGGAGACACTCACGTGATTATGTGAATTGAAATTGAATGATAGAGAGTTTAAAGTGAAAACGGTCCTCAACAGTCATTCTTATTGCAAATAATTGGCCGTACTCTGTCACACAATCATTAACTCATTGTAATGTATATTGCTTGACGGAATCAGTTTTTAATCAAATAAAAGTTACTATTTAATAATCTAAATGAAATAAGAGTTTTATTTTTCTTATGTCACTAATAACACTATATTTATATATTAATCACTCAATTCTAATTTAATCAAGGTCACAGATATTTATATTTCACTATTTATATATACTCTCACTTCACTGTCACTGTTTATTATTTATTTCCACTGCTACTATTATTACTGTACTGTACTACACGTCTTTGGCTTTGCCTCATATAGAGAAACACTGTCCTTTTCGAATTTTCGATTTTCGCGACTCTTTCCATTTCTAGAAATCACTACAGGCTTCTATTGAGTGGGGTGATGGGCTGCAACGCGGTGCGGCGTAAGCGGCCGAAGAAGCTTCGCCCTATACTACGTCGTCTTTACGAGCTCCCCCCTCACTCTCGCACGTCACACTGCCCTCTTCTTAAGAATGTTTCGTCCCGAAACACACCTTCATGTCTATGCCGGAATCGACACTCGCCGCCCTTGGTGCAACCAGTAGTTTGGTAGAAGTAGCAGTCGACAGTTTTTGGTTCGATCGGGCCTGCTGGGTGAAACAGCAGACCAATATTTGAATTCCGCTGTTCTGGTTCTATCATATTTCGAACGATCTTCCAATCTAATCCATCCAGACCGCAGCCCAATTTTGGTATTGCCAGTTTCAGGATGTCGTTCTGCATTAAATGGCCCCGCATGTCTTGCAGCGTTTCCCACATGAAACGGTAGGTTGGTTTATGATGAAATTTATCTTTCGTTACCATGTGGTAAATATAGCGTTCCTTGGTTGTCGTATTGTCCCTCAGACAGATGGTCTTCCCTACAGTAGGCTTCTGGTGTTCTGGCCTGCCAAACTTCGTCTTGAAAACTGCTGCTATCCCTCGGGACATCTTCAAATCGCCTGATACACAATGGGCCAAGGAGTAGTCGTCCGGAACTCTGAATAGATCCTGCTGTACTTCGGTAGTTATTCCGAATCGAGCCCGACGTCCACTTGAAAATGTTTTCATGAACTCCTCAAATGAATCTTCCTGCGCATGGATCTTACGAGCACGTGCGTCGTTGGAATCTTCATTATTGTCTCCTGCAAATGGTGCTAGCCGATTGAAGTGCACCACTCTTGATTTGCTCTTGGAGTTGCGTCTGATTCCGTAGATTATGTCGTTAATTCTTCTGATGACTTCGTAAGGCCCTTCCCAAGACGTCTGTAATTTTGGAGACAGGCCACGTCGCCGCCCTGGGTTATAAAGTCACACAGAGTCTCCTGGTTGAAAACCCCCGTCTTGTGCCTTGACGTCATAGGTCTCTTTCATCCGGTCGCTGGCATTCTGGATGTTTATACGGACTCGGGAGTGGATATCGTCCATCTGGCGCCTTAAATTAATGACATAATCTTCACCAGCCAGGTCTTCTCCAGGTTTGCAGCCGAACTTTATGTCGCATGGTAGCCGAAGTTCCCGTCCAAAAATAATTCTTGCTGGGGTCTGTCCGGTTGTTTCGTGTACGGATGAGCGGTAGGCCAATAGGAACAGATGGAGATATTTGTCCCAGTCTCTCTGGTGACTAGAGACAACTTTGGCCAGGTGTCTGTTGATGGTCTTATTCATCTGTTCCACCATTTCATCAGACTGCGGATGTAACGCAGTAGTTCTGGTTTCACGAATATTCAGTACTTCGCATATTCCTTGGAAAAGTGTGGATTCAAAGTTTCTTCCCTGGTCAGAATGAAGTTCCAAAGGTACGCCAAAACGACAGATTCAGTTCTTTACTAGGACGTCTGCAATAGTAGCGGCCTCTTGATTAGGAAGGGCATACGCTTCCGCTAATTTACTAAAATAGTCCATGACGACAACAATGTATTTATTTCCGACGTCTGATACGGGAAATGGCCCTGCCACGTCGATAGCTATCCTCTCGAATGGACTACCGACATTATACTGTCGCATCGGAGCACTTGGTCGTTTCTGCGGTCCGTTGCTTGAAGCGCACGTAGTGCATTTCCTGCACCATTCCCAAACGTCTTCTTTGCAGTTTAGCCAATAAAACCGCTCATGAACTCTTTGCAGAGTCTTCGTTACCCCAAGGTGTCCTCCACTCACTCCATCATGAAGATGTCACAAGACCTCCGGAACCTGACCTCTAGGAACGATCAGCTGTTCTCTACTCTTGGTTTCATTCGGATCTTTCAGGACACGCTTCAAGACGCCTCCATCCAGGATTATGGAATCCCATTGCGCCCAGTATGATTTGACCGTCGGGGAGTATGGTGCCACCTCTTGCCATGTCGGTCTTGTTCCTTTCTTCTACCATTCTTGAATAATTCGCAACTCTGAGTCGCCATTTAAGTCTTTTTCTATCTCTTGTGGTTGCCAAGCATCGTCAATGAAAGTTGTCCGGAATGCTTTTGCTTCATCCTTAGAACAATGCTGACATGGTCGTCTTGATAAGGCATCAGCATTCTTATGTGCTGTACCGGCTCGATGTTCAATGTCGAAGTCGTATTCTTGAAGCCTCTCGATCCAACGAGCGACCTGACCCTCAGGATTCTTGAACTTGAGTAGTCATTTTAGAGCAGCGTGGTCAGTTCTTAACAGGAACTTTCTGCCATACAAATATTTGTGAAAATGCTCGATGGACTTGACGACTGCTAGTAATTCCCGTCTTGTAACGCAGTAGTTTCTTTCTGGCTTCGATAAAACCTTACTGAAGTATCCGATGACTCTTTCTTGACCTTCCTGCAATTGGGACAAGACTCCCCCAATTCCGACATCGCTGGCATCCGTGTCCAAAATAAAACGTCCTTCGATCTTCGGGTAACTTAGTATCGGTGCTTGAACTAGGAGTTGCTTCAATTGCTCGAAGGCGACTTGGCAGTCTTCATCCCAGCTATATCTACGATTTTCTTCTGTCAGTCTGGTTAATGTTTTTGCGATATTGGCGAATCCACAAACAAATCTTCTGTAATACGTACAAAGTCCGAGGAAACTACGTAGCTGATGTTTATCCGCAGGCACGGGCCATTCTTGAATTGTCTTAATTTTCTCTGTATCAACTGCTACGCCTTCTTCGGAGACCACCCGTTTTTGAAATAAGTGGCATTTTTTTGGACTAAGTTTCAAACCAGCTTTCTTTAGATGTTGAAATACCTGTTCCAGATTCTTCAAATGGTGTTCAAATGTTTTTCCCATCACAATTATATCGTCCAGGTACACCAAGCAAGTTTTCCATGATAGTCCTTTGAGTACGGTCTCCATCAGTCGCTCGAAAGTAGCAGGAGCATTACATAGGCCGAATGGCATGACCGTAAATTGCCACAATCCACTGCCGATAGTAAATGCAGTTTTCTCTCGGTCTTTCTCGTCCATCGCTACTTGCCAATACCCACTCTTGAGATCTAAGGTTGAGAAGATCTTTGACCCTGCCAGAGTATCCAAGGTGTCATCAATCCTGGGTAAAGGATAACTGTCCTTTTTAGTAACGTTATTCAGCTGGCGATAGTCAACACAAAATCGTGTAGACCCGTCTTTCTTCTTAACAAGTACCACCGGAGAGGCCCATGGACTGTTCGAGAGTTCAATAATACCGTCCTGCTCCATATCTCGGATGATGGCTTCAGCGTCTTCTCTCTTCGCAATCGGGAGTCGTCGTGGTGCTTGTCGGATTGGTCGTGCATCGCCGGTGTCAATTTTGTGATGCACAAGATTTGTTCTTCCTTTTCGCCCCTCACTGGTTTCAAATATCTCTTGGAATCGGCGTATCAGATCTTCTGCTTGTGCACGTTGCCGATTGTTTAATTGTTGTCCTTTGGATAGTACTGAACTAGATAGTTCTCTTGAAAGTTTGTCGCAGTTCGGTCCTATCTCTACGTCTTGTCCGGTGGTTTTTATGGTTGACACTCTTGCGAGGCGTCCTAAAATAGTACCGGCTTTCAGTTTTACTGCATAATAATTAACGTCTATTATTCTTATCGGTACTATTTTCTCTGAACTTATGAGGGCCTTAGCAACCAAAATCCCCTGCTGAACATTATCGTTTCGTTCCAGCATTGCGACGCTTTCTTCTCGAATCTCACCACCTACTGTGGCTGGTATAATTTCTTCGCATCGCTCAGGAATCGCAAGGTCTTCTGCTAGCATTAAGCAAGCTGAAGAATCTTCTTGATAATGTAGGACGACCTCTTCATTATTGATTGTAATCACGCCGTTTTTCATATCGAGATCGAATCCGTATCTTCTCATTATATCCATCCCAAGGATACAGTCTTCTTCTATGTCAGCTACCAAGATACGGTGTCCAATTTTTGTTCCTCCAATCATGATGACGACGTCAACTTCTCCATGTGTGATAGCTGAGTCACCTGTAGCTGTTCGAAGTCGCCATTTTGTCCTCATGCACGATTTGTTCGGACGCAGTGAATCGGGTCATACTATGGTCTTCGTTGCGCCTGTGTCCAACAAAATACTACATGGTTTGTCGTCTATGTATCCATCCACAAATAAGCTATCAAACTGATGACGTAGCGAAGCGATGATTGCAATATTTTGTGGGGCAGGTTTAGGTTGGATCGATATTTGCCCTGGCACATCGACCCGATTTAGTTTTCCTGCTTGGAGTTATTCTTGGGCCACGTCTTCAAGGGTTTCTTGCATCGACTTTTTGGATGACCCAGTTCTCCACAGTTGCAGCACCGAAGTTGTCTGGAATTCTTGAGATCTTTTACTGCTTCCTGGACCAACCGCTGAACCTGGGCTTCCAAGCTTTCCGTGGTATCGGAGTCGCAGGTAACCTCTCGCACTCGAGCACTGCTTCTGGACGCCTGCTTTGCCGCTTCGTATTCCAGTGAATGAGCCAATGCTTCCACCAGCTTCTTCGGCCGCGCCAAACGTAGGGCTTGCT
This sequence comes from Dromius quadrimaculatus, assembly GCA_963989225.1. Taxonomy (NCBI): domain Eukaryota; kingdom Metazoa; phylum Arthropoda; class Insecta; order Coleoptera; family Carabidae; genus Dromius; species Dromius quadrimaculatus. The sequence continues at coordinate 42,618,550 of OZ022330.1, forward strand.
GCGTTTCATGGTCTCTGATGCCGTCCACAAATATTCTCACAGCCCAGCTTCCCAAGAAATCATCCGGGCCAGTTGGATATGCCAGTCGAACTAGGCGTGCCACATCAGCTTCGAACTCCTGTAGACTCTCGCTGGGACGTTGGTATCGGTTCTTGAGCTGCGTGTGATACACTTCCTCCAGGTGTGCATGGCCGTATCGCAGCTCCAGTCGCTTGACCAATTTTCCGTAATTGTTGTCTTCTTCCGGTGGAATAGCCTGTAAAATGTTTACCGCATCTCCTCGGAGAGCAACTGTAAGTGCTGAAACTTTCTGAGTATCATTCCAGCCATTAGCCTTAGCAGCGGCTTCAAATTGCCTGTGGTAATTAATTCAAGATGTTTGACCATCAAAGGTTGAAGGTTTGACACGCATTTTTGTAGTTGAGTCAAGATTTGGTGCGGATAACTCAATTATCTCAGCTTTTGAAGCTTTTTCCGGAGATGAAACACCAAATTTGAATTTTTCTTCAAAAATCTTCATTTTTTCATCCAATTTCGAATCCAATTTTGCATCCAATTCTTCTAACATTCTACAATTATCTTCAAATACTTCCTCCCATAACTTTGAATTTTCTCTAAATTTTTCCAGTTGCTGTTCAACTTTCTTTGTATTTTCTTCCATCTTTCCATGCAGTTCTTCTCTCAGGTTTCTTGAATTTTCTTCCAACTTTCCTAATTCTTCATTTAATTTTGTTTCTAAATCTTCTTTCAAACTTGTAGAATTTTCTTTTAATTTTGACTCTAAATCTTCTCTTAAACTTGTAGAATTTTCTTTTAATTTTAATTCTAAATCTTCTTTCAAAAGTGAACAATTTTCTTTCAATTTTGATTCTGAATCTTCTTTTAAACTTGTAGAATTTTCTTTTAATTTTGATTCTAAATTTATAGAATTTTCTTCCAATTTTGATTCTAAATTTATAACCAAATCGGTTAAAGAAAGTTGAACCTCAAAGAAATATGTATCAGGGTCCTCACCGCCTTCAGTCATAGCTCCTCGAAGTCGTTCCATTAAAACTTGTTTGCGGCCGCTGGTTTCCAAATCCCGCTCTTCCAATTGATATTTCAACTCTGCGACCTTCAAATCTTTCAACAGCTTCGTAGACGCCATTATCCAATTTTACAAAACAGCAATAAACAAAATACTAAATTGTTTATAACAACCCCACACCTGACACCACTGTAATGTTTATTGCTTGACGAAATCAGTTTTCAATCAAATAAAAGTCACTATTTAATAATCTAAATGGAATAAAAGTTTTATTTTTCTTATGTCACTAATAACACTATATTTATATATTAATCACTCAATTCTAATTTAATCAAGGTCACAGATATTTATATTTCACTATTTATATATACTCTCACTTCACTGTCACTGTTTATTATTTATTTCCACTGCTACTATTATTACTGTACTGTACTACACGTCTTTGGCTTTGCCTTATATAGAGAAACACTGTCCTTCTCGAATTTTCGATTTTTGCGACTCTTTCCATTTCTAGAAATCACTACAGGCTTCCATTGAGTGGGGTGATGGGCTGCGACGGGGTGCGGCGTAAGCGGCCGAAGAAGCTCCGCCCTTTACTACGTCGTCTTTACGAGCTCCCCCCTCACTCTCGCACGTCACATTATTATCGCTCAATAAGATTCTTGATAAATGAAAACGATTGTAACAAGCGTATATTCAGAGTATTTGTAAGTGCTATCTACGTTCATTGGCTGGAATAGATAATGATCGATAAAAGTTTATCGATTGAGATACAGAATAGCCTCAAGTATTGCGATTTGACAGTCATCAGCGTCATCTTTTAATAGAGCGGAATGCTTATATACTTTATCTACTTACGGATTAGCACGCATCTGCTAATGATCAAGTTTCAGGTCCTTCATGGATACTTATCAGGAGCTCGGTTGAAAAGCATCAACACCAAAAGAACTTGGGACTGACATACAAATATTGAATGGGTACTCGTATTTATTTGTTGTATTCTATCCCTTGTTCTACCAGCACCTCACTCGAATTCTCTGTGCACATCCAGAGTCTTACAAATCTATAAGTTCATAAGAAACTGATAGAAACGCATTGACTTCTGTTGATGAATGTCAATTTGTTCATAGACATGAAGAGTTCATTGCAACAAATATTAGATAGAATCTGATAGGATTTACTAACAACTATTGTTGATTCTATCATAGTAATATTCTATCATCTGTAAATAAAGCATATAACACAAATCATAAATATGAAATATTTGCTCTCTCTATGAATGCAAACAACAATAAATTATACATTATTTACTAAACCTCCTTCTGGAGGTAATAAATTATTCAATATGGAATTAATTATTTTTCCATGAAACAATTCAATAAATACATATAAATCTGGAATCAGTCTCAATAGTCTACTAATACAAAATCAATAAAAACTATTGTTAACGCATTTTTAATGGTAATATTAATCAACTATAAATACACAACTCCACAAATTACTACACAACGAAATAAAATATTGGTTTTCATCCATATCCGAAATAAATCAAATTTCATGACCTCAATTGGATAGACTGCCTGCTTCACAAGACCCCAAACAAAATATTATAGAGATGAGGACAAAAAAACCTTTCATTCATCTCCTCCCAAACAATTGCATTGAAATATTTCCAGATTTTCTTCTATTTACATCTAGAGTGTATTTCATTTGGAGCATTATGACATAAAGCCAAGTATTCTGAGGTAAGGCTATATGTGCCACAAAAATTGTCTCCCAAATGCCATAGTACTTGTTGCATACAATTTTTTCTGCGATCTTCAATCTTTATATTTCGACAATTATTGAACACACAGCAATTAAGCACAATGTATAAACACACTTACGATTAATCAAAAAATAATCAGTATGAGTTACCAGCATAAGTTAACGAAAAAGTTGAAATTAGATCATAAAACTCAGCTACTACGCGTTGGTACGAAAATGCGTGAAAACTTAGTTTGAGCATAGTCTAGATACAGGTGAACTACCAATCTCAATGATAGCCGTTGAGAAAAAAAATTATGTATGAACATATGAATCGAGAAGATTTGCCATAAGAACAGCGCAATAGCTATGATTGACAATCTATTAAAGCAAATCAAAACCTGATTGCTCTAAAAAAATATAGATCCAAGAGTCGGATACACCATCATCCCGAACAGACTGTACTTAAGAGTCCCAATAAGGTCAAAATTTGTATTGACGATTGCTCTGCTATTTAGGATGATAGTGTGAAAACTGACTTCTGAAATTGGTCTCTTTGTGAAACATTCAGAATTTGGAATTTTTTGTAAACTACGAGTGCTGTTCCACGGACATTTTTAGAGGTCACTTTAATGCCACTTTGGCTGCATTCTGGTGGATGGCTCTGCTGTAGATTTTCATCTCCACATGCTATTTATCAGCTTGATTTTATAGTATTGCTGGCTTATAAGTCCGATAATGTGAAGCTTGATTAGACTGTACTGAAAAGTTGCTGTACTATTCAGGATGATGATGTGAAAATTTACTTCTAAATTGGTTATTTGGTCAAACTGTCGATGATAGACCTTACGTCCAAAATGGATGAAACTTTGTGCGAAAGTCACCTTAAAAATTACAACTATGGGAGATATAGTGATAAATGGGAGAAACCCTTGGCCTTGAAATCAATTATTATTTCAATACAATGGTTTTCAGCCCAATATTGAGGGCTTGGTCCACCCTTTAAGGTGGTTCCCTCTCAAATTTGATCTCACAGGCGCGCGCAGCGCGATTGCGGTAATTTTTAGGGATATTTTACTAAGCCGTGAGCGTAGCAAGCTAACCCACAACTTTTGTTATACTGAAAACAAGTAAGTAAAAATAAACTCTTTGATGGCCTTGAGATCGATGTTTTTGTTTTTAAAACTATTCAAGCCCTTGGATGTTCTTGAAATCACATAACGTATAACAATAGTTGAAGGTGAGCTCGCTAGGCTCGCGGCTTTTCAAAACATCCCTGAATATTACATCAATCACGCTGCTCTCGCCTGTAAGACTTAACATAAGAGAAAACTATCTTGAAGACTAAACTAAACTCCTCAACATTCAAGACAAACATTGATTCCAAACTCATCCAAGGGTTTTTCCCACTTGCCACTATTATTCCCATATTTGTAATCTTTCAGGTGATCTTTGCACAGGGTTTTATCTATTTTGGACGTAAGGCCCATCATCGACCGTTTGACCAATAATTTTGTAGTACATTTAGGTCTTGGAATTTTTTAATAATTTAATAATTCTGTGTAACACGTTTTTTCAGAGGTCACTGAATCTTTTTACAAAATGAGCACGTAGAATACACGACGTATTATATGGGTTTTTACAGGTAAATGACCATCTGTGAATTTTTTCAAGTTATAATTGGAGTTATAAGTGATGTGCAGCATGATATCAACAAATAACTCCATTATCTGACTGGTATTTCTCTTTTTAAGCTGTTGAGAAAAGATTTTTTGTTGATCCCATTCAAATTCGTGAACATGAAATCGTCCTGTAGCCAAACAAGTTTGATATTAGACAATCTTTACTTACCGAAGACAAGAGAGTCAAACATATTGTTATATTTCAATGTACTCAAAATTTAAAAACTATAAAATATAAGGCACAAATAAAATAAGGTGATTACGACTACTCTTATTGTGTACTCTTAAACATAATCAAGTCACATTTGATATGAATAATAGAGGCGTTCATGCTCTCTGGAACAAATTGTTATCATATTCTATTGAAATTAATTCAACTGAAAGGCCGAGTTGTGCAATCCAAGCTTATCTACAGCTCAGTGAAGCTGAGCATATTCACAATCGTTACAATTTTATCTGGATTTCTTTATCATCAAACGAAAGAATCAACTCCACTTCTATTTTTTGGAGATTATTTCTTTCAAATCTTAACCTTAACTACGGCTAACGTAGACTATTCTGAAATTCCAGTTTTTGTTGACGTGGTCGAGTATTTCGAGTGGTATTCCATTTGGCGAATAACGCAAGTGATGCTGGCTTACAATCATTCAATCGTAGCAGGCTTATCCATGTACACTTTGGACTTTAAGTAATCTCAAAGGAGATGTGATATCATCCGATCCAGGCGGCCAATCCACCTATCCGAAAAGTGAAATTAACCGCTCATCGAATCGTTCTCGCTATAAAGCCATGTTTTCACGGGCGCCTCTTGTTCATACCAAATATCCACGACATCACGGGCCTCAATTTCAGGCAGCAAATAGTCCGTTATCATAGCACGATACGGGCGTCATCGACAGTCATGTTCTGGCCGGCTGCTCTTAGCTACCGCGGCTGTATTTTGTCCATCACGTGCTGGATGTGATCTAATAATGAAAATTAGGCTTCGAATTTGTCGATATTATAGCAGATTGGGCGTTCGGTAGGCCGAGTATGTGAACCATAAGTAGCTCTAAGTACACGAAACACATTTCTCGTATAAAATTGATTTCCGTAATACAGCTGAACGATTCGTAGTGATTGTGACAGGTTGAATCTTTCCACGATGCAATGTCAAACAAAAGTAAGTTGTCATGTTTCACGCATCATCGATCTAAAAATCTATTAAGAAAGAAGTAGCTCTAAATGAATCACCTTTTATATACACATGAAGTTTGTCATCTTGATTGCTAGGTAATTGAAGACTGCACAATTCTGCTCTCAGTGTAATACTGATTTAATTCGTCTATTTCTCACTTGTGACCATGAATAGATGAATCTTACAGGATTCATAATAACAAAATAATTTAATGGAAATGGAACCGATTTGATTCAATGTTACTAGGAAAGTACATAATTTTGAGAAGAAAAATTCCGACAACGCATTGGTGTTTGGGTTCAGAGTTTTAAACACAATTAAATAAAAGTAATTGAGGCTATTCTGTAACTCAATCGATAAGTTTTTCTCGATCATTATCTATTTCAATCAATGACCATATGTAGCAGCAACAAAAATTTAGAATATTTGCTTGTCACAGTTATTATTTCCATTTGTCTAAAATAAATTCGATTTTCTGCCGTATTGAACACAGATTTCTCAACAGGTCATGAGTATTGAATCATCAATTTTGTGCTACTGAATAACTCTATCATGTCATCGCAATCGTTATACAGATCCTACTATATACGAATTTAGTATTCAACAATATTCACATTGTCATATTTCATGCTTTGAACATCGTGAAAGTTTCTAAATGGATTAATTGAGAGACAACAGATAAATCCCTTTGGGAGTCACAGTCTTTTCACGTTAAGGACGGTTCACGACCGTATGAGAAAACATTTCAAGTATTCTGACTGGTTAAAATACGAGTAATTTCATAGTGATACAAAAATCTCCCAACAGTATTCAATAAATGAAAAAATAAAATAAATCGGCGGAATATTGACAGATTATTAAATGAACTTTAAGGATAGTGAAAAAAATGTGAAATTCACAATCTGCAATGCAGAGAGCTCAAATAAACCAAATTATTTGAGAAAAATGAGAAAAAAAACAGCTATTTGATTATTATCACGATTGGATAACGTAGAAAAAAGTAAATAAATTGACACCAAAATATAACATTCTAATTAGTATTCCTGTTCACTATTGTTCACCACCACACATTTGTTATCATGGAAAGTATGTTAGGTTCAGAGAAAAAAAAGTTCTTCGTTGTCGATTGTTACATATTTACACACACATCGAGCCCTCTGGACCTGACGTGGTAATACAACTGGTGCAACCTACAGATGTACAACAAATATTTGCAGCATGAAGTGAAATAAGTTGTTATTCAAGTTCGGTCATTATTTTAACTCACAATTCCTGAAATTTAGAGAAAAAATTTCATTTGGGATTGGAAGATTGAAAGAATAAACTGGGCGATAATGATACATAGGGATGTAGGGAAAAATGCGTCAACTGACTTAAGGGATTAGGACAAAACTGACCGCGAGGCTTGAATTGTACATCCTCGCAGATGTATGGACTGTTCTAAACATTGATAAATTCTAGTCAAATAAGCTACAAGTTATATGGAACCCAACTTATCGTTGGAATCATAATGAAATAGAAGTGAATATTATTTCTCTCGATTAGTTGTTTTTTATACTTCGAGTTTTTTAGATGGTAGTTGTTAGTAAATGAATTTCAGAGATCGCATGGAGCGGATTCAGAATGATACACATACAAAAGAATCAAGTTCAGATCGGATATAAGAAAAGTTGAGAGAAACAAATCATGCAATATCGTAGGTGACACTGAATTATGGAACCAAGCATTTCCATGGTTGCATTACACGGACAAAACGAGTGATAGTAGTTAATATTCAAAAGAGGGGAAGAATTAATGTGCTTTTGCAAGCAACAGGTATCATACTACATGAATGAAACCCGATATCAATTGATATTTGAAGTAAGACTTTTGATAGAAGAACAAGTCGAGAGATTGAGAAAATTATTTTAAGGTTTTGCTTAACCATTTTGTCATAGAATAGTGTCATAATATCACATATACTCTACTGAACGATCGCCAATTTCATATAACATTAGTGATCGTTCCACTTATTGTGTTCGTTGTGATAATTAATTATGATGGCTTCGAGCACCCAACTTCTGCAGTCAAAAGATGACTTAAAAATGTCCATACATGTGTATCTATTTCTCAGAATATCATTAAAAAATGCATCTTTTCAATTGGAGCTTTGATCTCAGTCTATGCTATTTGGTCCAAGAACAAACTAATTCTGTGATAATATTGAGGTTGATTCTTTGAGAATTATTCACACCGGCATGCTCCATCTATTTAATTCATGTATATTTTCCGGTACGCACTCAGCTAAATTTGTGAATAATTCACTATACCAAATACATATCAAATTATCTATTCATTTGACATATACCAGCCGCTTGTCTCTCTCCAGAGGAAGCATGTAACATAACGATCATAAGTTAGTGGAAACAGTTATAACCGCGGTCTTGAGCGTAAGGGCTGCGGTTGCGTGATGGAATATAATTTTAGTCAAGTCACTTATGAATGAAAAAGGACACATTATGTCAGTTGAAAAAAGGAGAGCAGCAACAACTTTTATTCATGATAATTTATATATAAAAGATTTCATTACTCATTTGTAGAACCGCGTGGACTCTAAAAGAGTTGATGCACATAATCTATGACAATGCACTGATAAATATTAGATTGAAAGAAGAAGAAAGCTAATTAAAATAATGAATGACAATACCAAGGCCCAGTTTAAGCTCAGTCAAAGCTTAGTAAAACCAAGTGAAATTTCTATGGTTACAATTATTTTAACAATTATAGCCATAGAAATTAAATTTGGTTCTACTAAACTTTAGATAAGCTTAGATTGTACAACTGGGCCTAGGTATTATTAGAATCAGTTGTTGGTATCATATCAACTACAGGAGCCAACAGCCGGATGAGACATTCCCAATATTGTCTTCATTATACAAGATAGGAACAATAATAAATTATAGTGTTGATGCGAAAATTGATTTGTACTAGGGATAATATTTTTGTGAATCATGCGTCGAAAGTATCTTATTACTGTAGTGAATTCTGCTTTAAAAGTATTCAATTCCAAATCATGGAAACAATTATTCTGTTAACAGGAAATTGATGATTATAATTGCCGTGCTGGGAGAGAAAAACGATAATTATGGATCATGGGTGCTGTTGGTATTTTTTATTCTATTGTTATATGTCAAATTATTCTTTGGGAAAAATTTGTATTATTGGAAAAGTTTGTTACAGTGTCTGCATTTGCTGTGAACGAGATAGCATAGAAGATATGAAAGACGTTAAGTAATATCAATAAATGAAATAAGTCATGTAAGTTATGTTTCATAGTATTAGTTTACCGTAAATGTGATCGCAATTACACGAATTTGTTTGATAAATTAATAAGATCGTTTAAAATATACCTCCAACTTTATTCAAAAAGTTCAATTATGGAATACTTTGGTGCACTTGTTACAAAAAGTATCGTATGCTACTGAACAACCGTCATCAATAGCACGGATGAAGTTGGCTGCATGAAGCTACGCCTTGTGTTTGCTCTTATCTTCGTCAAGTGCAGCTAACCCCATTCTGGATAATAATGACGATCGCTGAGTCCGCATCAGTAATTTAATTGATAGCTTAGTAAAATTACGTTTGCTTTGCTTTCGAAGGTCATCGGGTCGATCTAAGCTACGAGCAAAAAGTTCAGTATGACTTTTACTGAATCATAATATAATGCCCGTATTACACGATACAATTTATTGGCCAATAGGCTGACCCAGTTTTCTGTCAAGTTTTCAACAATTTATTGTCGAGCTCAAAAATATTTTATACCATATCACACGATACAAGTTTTCATCAAGAAAAATCAGAACTACCAACTTATAATTTTTGACGTAACTTCAAAAAGTGTGGTTAGAGAGAAAGTGAGAAAGTAGAGATGACAAAAAAACTAATATACGGAAGGCAACTGTATATAAAATTATATTAATACTTTGTCAACTCTAAGATTATCATTTGACGCGAAATAACTAATATGGATAATGTTGGCAACGACAAAATCTCCCTAGAATACCCCAGAATATTGGTGAAAAATAGAACCAGTTTTATTTCAAAAATAACTTGGTCAATTATTGGTCAAGAAAAAATTGTGGAAATTTTGGACATATTATACACAACAATAAATTGAAAGTCAACTTTTGAATATTATTGACAAATAAATTGTGTCGTGTAATACAGGCATAATATATGGCGTACTTTTCACAGGAACTGAAAGTACTCGTAGTTTGACGGCTTGGTGCAATATAGATCAAAACTATCAATATGGACTTAAAGTAGTGTAATTGATATATATCATTCATTTATTTTTCAGAAATCAGTAGCTCAAGAGAACTTTATTAAAATGACTGTACTCAATCCTAACGTGACGTGAACGTGAATGAATTTTTCTTACTGTGACCCAAATAATGAATTGTGTTTATGATTGAATGCTGCCACAAATTCTCCTACAATTTTTATTTGTATTTTACATTCACAATATTTTATAGTCCATAATATTTTTATAACCTTTTACTGCAATCATAAAATTTTTATTGAATTCAAATCAATAACGCAAACCAAATATTTTGAAATAAGTTATAAAAATGTCCGCTATTATTTTCTTGAATCTGGAATCTCAGTTATTCTGAATTATATTCATTGAATGGAATATTTTATCATTTTATCTATTGAATAAAATCATATTCAACTAGTTTTATTCATGGAAGATTTTATTTACATATACAAAATACCATCATGTATGATTTTCACTTATTTAAGTATGAATACATTTATGAAATAAAATGTTAGTAGGTATTTCAATCTAGGAAAATATGATTCAAGGCTACTGTCAAAATTCTAAGATATCAAACCGATTATAGTGAAGGGGGAAATAGGTTCGAACGTTTCTATCAAATACATTGATCTAATGGAAAAATGAATTCCATGAAACAAAATTCATGTTTTCTCCCTCAGTTATGAAGAAGTATAAATAATTTCCTGGCCTAACATAGAAACAACAAGCAGATTAGTGGTTCATTAAGAAAAGAAATCTTGTCTCGATGATCATTTCTTGTCTTGTCTTGAATTTCAAGACAAGAAAATAAAAATTTCTTGCCTTGCCTGTTTCTTGGCGACTAATTTCTTTTCTTGTTTCAAGAGTTCTTGATATTTATTGATCTTGACATTTTTGGGGAGTCCCCTTTCACTATCGCTTTATTCAATCCAAACGCTCAAGTTTAGCGTTAGTGTTTACCCTTCACCCTCCATGTCAGTTACGTTATTAAACGATTCTAGCAACGTTTTCCAAGATTGCCACCAATAAAGATGTATGGGAAGTCTGTCATTCTCATGTCTCAATCAGTATTTGCAATCATTATTTGTTTTATGATATAGCAATATTGGTAAGAGTTATTGATTTTTCAGAGTATTGGGAAATCTACTTATACATTTCCACTCTACATGAACGATTTATTCACCGGAAACTGAAGACCTACGCTTCCAATATATATCAAATATTCGCTTTGAAAATCATACTCACAGATACGTTTTACTTCCCCGACCTATATATAGAAAGGAAAGTATTGAAATTGTGATTTTTTGATAGTTCGACATTCTAATGAACTCTCACATTTTAGACCTTACTGAGCCCAAGAAACATAAGTTAGAATAGGAATTGGTAAGGGCTTTTTGATTGAAAAAACCATAAAATTCTTGATCACACTGTTCTCTAATTTTGTTCAGTAACCGGTTTCGATCACTGGGTGATCATCCTCAAACTACCGGAGAGACTACAATGAGAGGAAATAAAACATAAAACAAACAAACATACAAGTAGGTAGAAAATTTTTAACAAATCAAAAAATACAAAAAGGTAACTTACACAATAAAATTACAGGAGCTTCACACAAGAAAACGGCGTCAAGTAGCCCGCTAGTGTCATGTTAGTGAAAAAAATGGAAATGTTGATGAGAAAATGTAAAAAAGCGGTAATAAAACACTAAAAAATTGTAAAATGATATAGAAAGATATATCCAATCTGTTCAGCAAAATCCAAACTACAACTGAAAAAACTCGAAAAGTATTCAAAAAATCTCGTAAAAACTAGTTACCTAAGCCGCGAATTGAATTAAAAGATTTAGAAGTGGGGTGTGTCTAAGGTTCGTTGGGTCATTCAAACTGAAATCGGCATGGTTTTTTAAAGACTCCTTGATCTCTAAGTTTTCCAGGAAATCAAGAACTTCGCCATTTTTGCGTATGTGTAAAATTTCAAAGTTTTTATTAATATCAAAATCGTGTTCGCTTTCAATTGAATGATCGGCCAAACTTGATTGACTGTTTTGAAATTTTACTGCGCGCGCATGTTCTTTGAATCTCGTTGCAAATTTCCGACCAGTCTTGCCAATGTAAAAACATTCACACGTGTCGCATTTCAACTTATAGACGCCAGATTGCGCCACTAATTCCGGTTTGTCCACTTTTTGACAGATCTCTTTTTTCAAACATGTCAAAGGCTTGAAGGCGATGTCAACATTGTATCTAGTGAACAAATTACTAACTTTGTAGCTAATATTACCAATAAAAGATAGACTGAATCTCAAATTGTTTTTTTCAATGTGTAAAGTGCTATTATAAGCTTGTTTCAATTGAAGCTCATGTTTTCTTTCTGTTATCATTCTATCGATAATATTAGGATCAAGTTTTGCAGATCATTTAATTGAAAGCGGATACGATTTTGATATTAATAAAAACTTTGAAATTTTACACATACGCTAAAATGGCAAAATTCTTGATTTCCTGGAAAACTTAGAGATTAAGAAGTCTTTAAAAAACCATGCCGATTTCAGTTTGAATGACCAAACGAGCCTTAGACACACCCCACTTTTAAATCTTTTAATTTAATTCGCGGCTTACGTAACTAGTTTTTACGAGATTTTTTGAATACTTTACGAGTTTTTTCAGTTTTTTTCAGTTGTAGTTTGGATTTTGTTGAACAGATTGGATATATCTTTTTTTATCATTTTACAATTTTTTAGTGTTTTATTACCGCTTTTTTACATTTTTTCATCAACATTTCCATTTTTTTCTCTAACATGACACTAGCGGGCTACTTGACGCCGTTTTTTTGTGAAGCTCCTGTAATTTTATTGTGTAAGTTACCTTTCTGTATTTTTTGTTTTGTTAAAAATTTTCTACCTACTTGTATGTTTGTTTGTTTTACGTTTTATTTCCTCTCATTGTAGTCTCTCCGGTAGTCTGAGGATGATCACCCAGTGATCGAAACCGGTTACTAAACAAAATTAGAGAACAGTGTGATCAAGAATTTTATGGTTTTTTTATTAAAAAAGCCCTTACCAATTCCTATTATCAGTCACACTTGGGTTTTCCTATTTCCCTATTATAAGTTAGAATAAAATCAGTCAGTCTGTCTGTCTGAAAGTATGATAATTTAAGAGCCCGTACGAATTTTCGACTGAAATTTTATATTCAAGTTTTTTATTGAAGAATTGGGTTTAAATTTGTGAATAAGCTTTCTCAACTAGAAAATCCAGAAAAAGACTCTTCATACTTATATTGCAAGGATTAAAATATAGTCGCTATTTGTCACCATAACAATGACAGCTGTCATTTTGAAAATGACGCTGTCACTTCGACAATGACGCTGTCACTTTGACAGTTGGTGCGACATTCTGAATTCATGAAGCAGTGATGGAACGACCATGAAATTTATTTTCGGAAAAAAACTGTGATGGCCGCAGCAGATTTTAATATTTTATTGATATATTAATAAATATGCTGACTTAAAAAATTAATTGTCAACTTATCAAGATTTCTTGACAAGAAGCCTTGAGTCTTGATAGTACTCTCTTGTCTTGTCTTAGAAAATGAAAAATGCTTCTTGACAAAACAAGATCCAAACTATTTCTTGATTCTTGTGAAGAACTAAAGCAGATCTCTAAAACCAAATTTGTTCACTCAAGTTTGCTTCGAATTCTATAGAGTACTACTCTCGTCAAGAAATGGAACTGTAAAGAAAGTAATCGATGAATAGATTATTGCATCGAAAAGTTTATTGAATAATTAACTCCGAGGAGGACTCTTCACAAATCTGCGAAGCCGCTTATCTAGTGAATAAATAAATATAATATCTATAGCAATATGCTCTATAATTAGTAGTTTATTGATTCCATTTACAAGTCGAATATTTTCATCAAATATGGAAAGATTAGCGAAATGACGAACTTATTTTCTACCGAATAGATGGTATTATGAAAACAAATCGAACGATTGGTACAAGTTACAAGACAAACTTGAATATATCGTGAAAATATTTCTACAATTTGATCACACAGAGAGATTTTTGAATCACGAGATCATCTTCATGTGGTCATTGTATATTTTTCTGTTCACATGCATATATGCAACAGACAACAATTTCTAGAACACCGCAAGTATTTGATCTTACATATTTCCAGTATTATTATACCAATATTTTTTTTTCACTTACTACCGCTTTGATATTCTGTATTAATCTGTTGATCCTGTATCAATCTTAAACAACTGTTGCATGATATATTATGAGTACAATTTCCTTGATTTCAAGCACTTTCTGATATTGAATATGTACTCTGGCATATACTTTTACACTTAGAGATTCAATTATTTTTCACAAATGATTTCTGAATATCTCGTTATCTAACTCTCGAATTAAATTGGAAATATGAAATTTATCATCTATATAATGTATTCCCGGTATAGAATAAAAATATAGAATGAAAACATTAGTTTCAAAATTATTGGTTTGTAAGATTAGTTTAATAAACTAAAACCTAGAAGACCGACTCCAGATCCACAAGTTATTGAATTAGATCATGTATGCAGTCTTATGAATTGATGAATCAATAGTTTTCAAGTGATCAAGAAGATATTTCTCAAGCAATAAGGTCGATTGATATTCTTTTTTCCCCAGAACCATAAATTGGAATCAAAACACTTTAATCTGAAATATTCATATCAATTCAACATAATCCTATTTCAATAGTAACGCGAGCGCATATCTTTCAGTATAGTTGTCATGATCATAACGTAAACTTCACAATAGTATACCTCCAATACAATAGTATATCATGAAACTAGTTTGTGATCCATAGTATCATGGCATGAATTGAATTGGCGCATGTACGAAATGAATACGATCATTTTATGAATATCATAACACTACTGATGATTGTAGGAAAACTTAGGTTCCAATTTATGATTTTTTTATTTAATAATGTCCGACTAGTTTATTATTGTTGTCATAATAACACTGATTTCAGGGTAATCACGTAACAAATAATACCAGAGGGCATTATATTTCAAAATAATGTCCGAGGACATCATTTTGAAGAATAACAAACAAGTTTCTTAGTTACAGCAAGTAGCTAGAGTAATTTCTGTTACAGAAATCACAATGACAGGACATACATTGCTGGAAATTTTGATTTAAATACAACAAAAGTCGGTCATTAAACATTAAAGGCACCACGGGAGTTGAACAGACAATAATACCTACGGTCAACGTACACGACTTGGGCCAGAGGCCCTCGGAAAGTACACTGTTGACCTCAGGCATTATTGTCCTTTTCACACCCTTGATACCTTAATTACTATTACGATGATAATTTCGCTTTTAATGTCATCTTCGGGGTTCATTTTGAAAATAAAAATGAAAATAATAACACTGGGTTATAAATGAATCTCATCCATTATTTCAAAGATGACTATAGCATTACAATAATCTGTAACAGATCTAATTTTTTTTTTTTTTATTGAAAATCATAATTATTCAGATATGTCATTTCAACACTTGTTTCTGTAACGACAGATGTAGTTATTAGGTTAATGCTCTGATTTTGTTTATTATAGAATACTAGGGGTATGCAAAGCGCCTGTTGAAAAGTGATGGCAGTCAAATGGAAGATATGTTTAGCACATAATAACTAACATAAAATATCTTGAAAGTACCTGATGAGGATTTAGGTAAGTGCTATGATAAAATGGTTATCTGTATGATAAAAAAAAAATATATTAAAATTTCAACTTCACCCGAACGCGATTGGAATGCGGTACCTGTCGAACCATGGACCAGCACTCTGCCTTCAAGCAATAGATGCTGTGATCCTTTGTTGCTGTAACTGACATATCTATAAATCTATCTTCAAGCGTTACGGAGTCAGTGAATCAGTGATGAGCGTAAATGTTATGATAAGTGGATTCTCATTTTCATGACTTCCACAATACATTATGGCAGCTTTGCTGGGATATTGAACCATACAGTCTTCATTTCTTTATCAAAATTCATCACAAAATAATATTTGAATTTACTGGGCTCAACATACCTATAGAACATATATTGTTGAAAAATTTGCAAATGGAATATCACAATAATTCATTTTTCATTTATATTTTGAATATCAAACCTAATCCACTCATAATAGCTGCTTTTGTCGATATCAAATGTTTTGATTTATCAAAATCTCCTTGTATATTCTCTGATCTCTGACAAAATTTGTCAGTTAATATTCATTTCAAATACGGAATCATCATGTTTAACATGGTATATCCATTGCTTTCGAATCAGTGTATAGCTTACATGATACTGTCATTATTTTCACGTGAAATAGATTGTACCGATCTGAATTCTAGGGCTCACAATTTTCTTAAGAAGACTCTGTATAGGAAGAGAAAACTCACCATCAGAAAAAATTCAATCTTAAGTTGTATCTTTCATCGTCTATACAACCGAGAGAGCAGAATAACATTGATTTCCGAAATAAAATACCTACCATCCTAAAAAAGACTTTCCAATCTTTCCAGATATATGAAACCACAAACCTGTGTGAAATTCACAAGTTACAGCATCAAGAAACATAAATATGAAATAATTTTACTGATTTTTTTTTATATCATCTAGTAAACATTTTACGGCCTGCTTCAAGGGCAAAAATATTCCATTATCATTGGCAGAATTTTACGGAGGCTGCGTTTATTTTATGTTTGTTTGTCAAACTCCTTCACAGTTTTTATTTATGTCTGAAAGATTGGCTAACAAAAAGCAATTTTCTTGAAGGCCGTGATTGAGTCTAAGAATGCGGATATTATAAAAATTATAGGCATACTAATGAATTGGGGCATATACGAATTTGGCACCGAGGACATGAAGTCAACATTGGTGCTAAGCCGATTAGCGAGGGTGGCACATGAACACGGTCAATCTGTAAGATTTCAATGAAGGAAAATACTTTTCAGAACTCATATTATAAATAAATATGTTTTATTGGGTATAAGTTCTGTAATTTATTAGAAACACAACGTTTCGACAGCAAAGTGCTGCCTTTTTCAAAGGATTGAACAGAGTCTTATTATATAAGTGTTCAAATGTACCGCTATATTTGAATTTGGTTGGTATATCATCAATATGAAATCACATGTGTCCAGAGAATCTCAATTAAGGCATTGCTTCTCAATCCAAGTATAGGGCCGAGTTTGAATAGTGGATTAAAGATCCAGATAGTTTGATGCCAAGATCGAGGCCGACCATAAATTGAGTGAAGAATTTCTTCCAAAGCTCTCTACTTTTGGCAGCTGAGAGCTATATAGTATATATTCATCCTGAAGTCAAAACACAAGCGGTACGATGAGCTAGTTAAATTCGCTAGGAGAGTATACGCATGAAAATATCACGAATGAACTTATATAGCTTAGTAGAAATCGTATTACAATATATTGTAACTAGAAATGTAATAAACTAGTGTTTCTTGTCAATACTTGTAACTTAGATCACATGAACTAATAAAATTTCATTTTGAAAAACTCATAAGAGGGCTGGGCATATCTCGAAAGAATCCGGGTTCTTGACAATTTGGCGAGCCAGAATGAATATTTAGATCCTTACTTCTATAAGATAGCAATGAATCTCAGCGTTTCTTCAAAAAGAATGAAGAAACATAGTTCTTGCTTTCAAATTACGTCATTTGGTATAAATCAAGGAGTTGTTATGCCTGAGTTCTCACCAATATTTACAATCCAAGATCAATATAGAGATTGATGGGAGCTCGGAGAAAAGAGAAATGACTACTCAAAGTACTGACTCTACATAGACGAAGTCGCGGCTAAAAATTAGTACAATATGAATTGACGTACGAACGATATAACTATGAGAGAGATCGAAAAAGTGAGTAGGTATTAGCTTGTTGTGTCTGTTTAGACATGTTAAACGAGTGTCTGAAGCAATTTTTTTTTTAAATTCAGTAGAATTTGTGAATAGAAGATTCTCATATGAAAAGTTTGGACTAATTCATATAAATGTGACTGTGGATGTGAGTTAGGCTGAGAAAATATTTCTGGATAATGAAGAATGATCACTGATTAAATATTCATATATAATATCATGAGTGGTTAAATTTTACCGGAAAATTTTTTAGATTGTTACGAGAGCTTGTTGCTTAGCAATTTATTGAGTGATATTGACAGAAAAATCACGAGCTGTCAAGCGAGTGATTTTTGATCAATATCACGAAATAAATTGGTAGCAAGCTCTCGTAACAATCTAAAAATTTTGCCAGGTTAAATTCAATCACGAATGGTATTCGGAAGATTATTTTTCCTATCCAAATTCATCAATATATTCCAGAGACTCGACTCTGAATCAGCTCATTTTCACATTCAATCTGTCTGTCAGTTTGACAGATGCTGAATCAACGTGGCTGAATATTCTTTGTTTTGTATATATAACCAACAGACAAAATTTCCAAAAAATTTCCACTTAAAAACCGTGTTGGTTGTACCACGTGACGTCGATTGGTGCAATTCTATTGGTCGAAATTTGGATGGTAAAAATAATCATATATAATATCATAAGTGGTTAAATTTTACCGGAAAAATTTTTAGATTGTTACGAGAGCTTGTTGCTTAGCAATTTATTGAGTGATATTGACAGAATAATCACGAGCTGTCAAGCGAGTGATTTTTGATCAATATCACGAAATAAATTGGTAGCAAGCTCACGTAACAATCAAAAAATTTTGCCAGGTTAAATTCAATCACGAATGGTATTCGGAAGATTATTTTTCTCATCCAAATTCATCAATATAGTCCAGAGACTCGACTCAGAATCTGCTCATTGTCACATTCAATCTGTCTGTCAGTTTGACAGATGCTGAATCAACGCGGCTGAATATTCTTTGTTTTATATATATAACCAACAGACAAAATTTCCAAAAAATTTCCACTTGAAAACCGTGTAGGTTGTACCACGTGACGTCGAATGGTGCAATTCTATTGGTCGAAATTTGGATGGTAAAAATAATCAATGAAATTAGGCAAACTGTGTTACATATTATGTCTTTCCAATTCTCATTCTGAATACATCAATTCTTCAACAGCCATATCTACACTTGGTGATTTACATTCACATATCACAAACAATATGTTTTACATCTTTTCCTCATCACCATATGAACTGATGACAGTTATATATCGTAGCATAAATTGAATTTTCCTATGGATTGTTAATTTGTGAACAAACAATATATGAGAAACAATATTTGCGACCTGACGAGCCTTGCAAGAATTACTATTCTATATGTATAATTTTGTAAAAAATCAGACACATCATAATGTATTGTAATGTTCATTGCTTGACGAATCAGTTTGTAATTAAATAAAAGTCACTATTTAATCATTTGAATGGATATAAAAGTTTCATCTTTCTCATGTCACTAATAACACTATGTTTATATATTAATCACTTAATTCTAATTTAAACAAGGTCACAGATATTTATATTTCACTATTTATATGCACTGCTCACTTTACTTGTCACTGTTCATTATTTATTTCTCACTACTATTCTTACTACTGTACTGTTCTACACGTCTTTGGCTTGGCCTTATATAGAGAGATATTGTTTTCTCGAATTTTCCATTTCTCGACTCATTCCATTTCTAGGAATCACTAGAGGCTTCCATTGGGAGGGGTGATGTGCTGCGACGTGGCGCGGCGTAAAAGACAACAAGAAGCTCCTCCCCATACTACGTCGTATTTACGAGCTCCCCCCTCACTCTCGCACGTCACATTATAATGAAAAATAATATCTTACATACATTCAATAGCTATTTTGGGCTACTATATGTCTTGATATTCAGATTTTTGATACTATCTATTCATAATAATCCTTAAATCCAATATTTGTCATATGATTCAACGTATTTGGCACAAAATTCAAATATCATCAATAATTATCAAGATAAAACCATCATTTTCTTTATAAAAGTCACTATCATCCTAGAATCTCTATGCCATCCACTTCATTTGCCAATAATACAAGTACCTAACTATAAAAACTTGGAACATATATTCCAGTTTCATAGAGATGTAATATTAGTTTTTATTGACTCTTATATTTGAAAATCGATTTCTGTGTCGCCAAAGCAAAAGTGGACTGAGTCTGTTCCTGTGGAAAGTAATTTGATGTAATGTTCTCCAGGAGCGTACTCTAGGCTCAACTGTATAGCATTCAGATAAAAATATCTTTTTGTATATTCGATGGAAAACATCAGTTTCTAATATGTAGGTATCAGTGAAGAAAAGTGCCAGTTTGAGGATTCTTTTGGGGAAAAACCTTTGCGTCGGCCGAATATTCCTGTCCATCCTTCCATCAGTTGTGTGCTTGAAAACGGAAAATTAACAACTGCGTGGCGCCCTAATCTCTTGTTCAATTTGAATTCGTTTTACTTAACGTCTGGTGAATTTGTTTAAGTGAAGTTAATATTTTTGTCGAAGCTAACCTCACAAGTACCCAGTCTGGCCCTGGGATTATTTTTATAATTATTTTTGAGAATACTGAGCTAGGCCATTTTAAAGGTGGAGAGATAGAAAATTCCGAAGTACATAGTCTATTTGGTTCCAGCCTCCTTCAAATTTGTTACAAATTTGCGCCCAACATGCGGTCAATCTATTTTTGAATGGGTTGAATTACTACCCCAATTCTGCGTGTCACAGAGTTCTGTTTCAAACAGTGGTAGCAAAATCTATTGATTGAGCATTTCAGTTTTTTGCGCTTGTATTATGAACGGTAGTGTTCATCTTAGTGTTTATTGTATTTGTAAAAGGTTTGTTCTGCCTGTTATCATCTATGATTTGAAGTGACAGAAAACTTGATCGTTACTAAGTATGTAGGACTAACTTCTTATTTTTATAGCTATCTAGAATTATATCCATTGTGGGGCTCACGATACCATACTCAAATTACACTTCTGAAATATGCAATTATATATACCTGCGACACTCCAGATTTATGTAACAACGATGAGACTGACGATAAAATTTTTGGTCGGGGAAATACTGTGGCAAATTTTTGTCATATATAATTGTTCAAATGATAGTAATATATCAGAATGCTATAAAAATTTCTGAGATCGGACTCACGGTCAAATTGTATATGAATCAATCAAGTCTTCAGACTCTATGAATGCAGGGTCCTGTACTGAGTGTCAAAAAGAAGGCCAATTCTGGTCAAGTTTTTTGACGCAACTTCTCCCCTGCCCAGGAGGCCGGCAGCCATCTCTAATTGTAATTCATTTTCGTAACTAACTTTCCTGATCGAGCTTAAGATAATAATTATTGAAAAGGAGAAAAAAACTTCTGGAATGCAGTCAATGGAATTTATTTTTATTTTTCGATTTCGACTAGTTTCGACACCACTTGTGTCAACCTCAGGAACTATAAATTATGATATAGGCGATAAATAAGTTAAAAATAATTACAATTTGTTCAACTGTGAGCTACTTACATGAAAAATTTTGTTTCTAATAAAATTCAGTGAAAACATTAATTGATGATAAAATAAATGAACACTGTATGTAGATTATATTCCACATGGAGTTATGATGTAAAAAACTTAACATTTGTAAACATGAAAATATTTTAAATGTAGTCAAAGTTAAAATTAACTAAAAAGTGTCTTCCGTTTTTTCGAAAACCGTTAGAACATCAATTTTGTACTAGTGGAAACCTGTATACTAGTTTTTTTTTATATATAAAAAAAGAAGAACTAAGTACCCCAAGGGACCAATTAGAGTGTAGCACTAATATTTGAAAAATATCTATCAAGTCTTTGAATTATTATATTTAAGTAGGTTATTGTAAATTTTACTCAAATTCATTGTGTCCGTTTTTACATTAATATTGTTTTTATCTGCATTGATGTGTAGCATCTCTAATGTCATTCTCTTATTTAGGTTGTGTTCAAAATCCATTATTTTTGTTTCGTTGAAATTGAACTTGTGATTCAACTCTTTTGCATGTCCCACTACTGCACATTTTGCTGTCGTCATATTTATTTTGCCTTGACAATTTTTACTATGCTCATTCAATCTCGTCGATAAACATCTTTTTGTTTGACCTGTATATGTGGCATCGCAATCCTCACATGGTATTTTATATATTGAATTTGATTGGTGGCTTTTATTTATTTTGGATTTCAAGTTACTGAACAATTGCCCTACAGTTTTTGTTTGCTTGAAACCTATCCGTATTTTCAATTTACTTTCAAACAATTCTCGCAATTTTTCAGCAACGCCATCTATGTAAATCAATGAGCAGTAGGTGATGTCTTCTTTCTCCACTTGTCTAGCGTTGTTTTTAAAATTTTGACATTTATTTATTAAGCTGTTAATTAATCCACGAGGATATTTGTTCAGTAGTAGCAATTGTTTGATTTTATTCAAAATGTCTCCATGATATTGTGGGGAAGTTAATTTTAATGCCCTGTTTATTAAATTTTGAGCTGTATTCAGTCGGTGAGTCATTGGATGATTTGAGCAATAGTTGAGATATCTTGTTGATGCGCTTGGTTTTCTGTACCATGATGTGGTTATGTTACCCTCTTCATCACGTATGATAGAAATGTCTAGGAACGGTATGGAGTTATTCTGTTCTACTTCTACCGTGAACTGTAAGTGTTCATTATAACTGTTAAATGTATCCAATGTATTTTGTATTTGGTTTTCAGGTACAGCCAATATCAGATCATCTACATATTTCTTAATGAAGGGAAGCTCAAACGGTAGTTTTTGTATTACTTCTTCTAGTGAGCAATCCATAACAATATTAGCCAATACTGGAGATAAGGAGGAACCCATGGCAAGACCAAACGACTGAACGTAGTATTTATCTTCAAATTGAAAGAAATTTTCTTTGATACAGAAGATAAATACTACGTTCTGTCGTTTGGTCTTGCCATGGGTTCCTCGTTATCTCCAGTATTGGCTAATATTGTTATGGATTGCTTACTAGAAGAAGTAATACAAAAACTACCGTTTGAGCTTCCCTTCATTAAGAAATATGTAGATGATCTGATATTGGCTGTACCTGAAAACCAAATACAAAATACATTGGATACATTTAACAATTATAATGAACACTTACAGTTCACGGTAGAAGTAGAACAGAATAACTCCATACCGTTCCTAGACATTTCTATCATATGTGATGAAGAGGGTAACATAACCACATCATGGTACAGAAAACCAAACGCATCAACAAGATATCTCAACTATTGCTCAAATCATCCAATGATTCACCGACTGAATACAGCTCAAAATTTAGTAAACAGGGCATTAAAATTAACTTCCCCACAATATCATGGAGACATTCTGAATAAAATCAAACAATTGCTAGTACTGAACAAATATCCTCGTGGATTAATTAACAGCTTAATGAATAAATGTCAAAATTCTAAAAACAACGCTAGACAAGTGGAGAAAGAAGACATCACCTACTGCTCATTGATTTACATAGATGGCGTTGCTGAAAAATTGCGAGAATTGTTTGAAAGTAAATTGAGAATACGGATAGGTTTCAAGCAAACAAAAACTGTAGGGCAATTGTTCAGTAACTTGAAATCCAAAATAAATAAAAGCCACCAATCAAATTTAATATATAAAATACCATGTGAGGATTGCGATGCCACATATACAGGTCAAACAAAAAGATATTTATCGACGAGATTGAATGAGCATAGTAAAAATTGTCAAGGCAAAATAAATATGACGACAGCAAAATGTGCAGTAGTGGGACATGCAAAAGAGTTGAATCACAAGTTCAACTTCAACGAAACAAGAATAATGGATTTTGAACACAACCTAAATAAGAGAATGACATTAGAGATGCTACACATCAATGCAGATAAAAACAATATTAATGTAAAAACGGACACAATGAATTTGAGTAAAATTTACAATAACCTACTTAAATATAATAATTCAAAGACTTGATAAATATTTTTCAAATATTAGTGCTACACTCTAATTGGTCCCTTGGGGTACTTAGTTCTTCTTTTTTTATATATAAAAAAAACTAGTATACAGGTTTCCACTAGTACAAAATTGATGTTCTAACGGTTTTCGAAAAAACGGAAGACACTTTTTAGTTAATTTTAACTTTGACTACATTTAAAATATTTTCATGTTTACAAATGTTAAGTTTTTCACATCATAACTCCATGTGGAATATAATCTACATACAGTGTTCATTTATTTTATCATCAATTAATGTTTTCACTGAATTTTATTAGAAACAAAATTTTTCATGTAAGTAGCTCACAGTTGAACAAATTGTAATTATTTTTAACTTATTTATCGCCTATATCATAATTTATAGTTCCTGAGGATGACACAAGTGGTGTCGAAACTAGTCGAAATCGAAAAATAAAAATAAATTCCATTGACTGCATTCCAGAAGTTTTTTTCTCCTTTTCATCAAATTTCCAGTCAAGAAGTACATATTTTCATATATAATATCATAAGTGGTTAAATTTTACCGGAAAAAACTTTAGATTGTTACGAGAGCTTGTTGCTTAGCAATTTATTGAGTGATATTGACAGAAAAATCACGAGCTGCCAAGCGAGTGATTTTTGATCAATATCACGAAATAAATTGGTAGCAAGCTCTCGTAACAATCTAAAAATTTTGCCAGGTGAAATTTAATCACGAATGGTATTCGGAAGATTATTTTTCCCATCCAAATTCATCAATATATTCCAGAGACTCGACTCTGAATCTGCTAATTTTCACATTCAATTTGTCTGTCAGTTTGACAGATGCTGAATCAACGCGGCTGAATATTCTTTGTTTTGTATATATAACCAACAGACAAAATTTCCAAAAAATTTCCACTTGAAAACCGTGTTGGTTGTACCACGTGACGTCGAATGGTGCAATTCTATTGG
This sequence comes from Dromius quadrimaculatus, assembly GCA_963989225.1. NCBI lineage: Eukaryota > Metazoa > Arthropoda > Insecta > Coleoptera > Carabidae > Dromius > Dromius quadrimaculatus. The sequence continues at coordinate 42,643,459 of OZ022330.1, forward strand.
TCGAAATATGAATGATGAAAATAATCATAATAATTATTGCTTTCTAATTGAGGCCTGTACTTTTCTGACCACGAGAAAACAACTGAGATACCACTTCTCTACCGGTCCAGAAGAGCAGCCGCCACACTTGAAATTATTAGATTTTCAGGTACCAATTCCGAAAGCAGCTGTACTTCTCCCGTGGAATGTACGATTATTCTCTCTAATTATAGCTTGAGCTTTCCTGAGCTCGGAAATACCGAAATGCGGCCACCCAGCTAGTCGGGAGGGCAGCACCCATTTTTAAAGTCTATCCGATTTTTAGGTCCTAATCTCGAACGCAGCTGTACTTGTCCCATCGAATGTACCTCGATTTTTTCGTGTTCAGGGAGGTTTAAGCTTCAATGAGGAAAGCCGATCACGAGAATGCGCCACACTTATGTAGAGGTGACTGCCGCCTCTCCAGACACGGCGAGAGGCAGCAATTTGATTTTTTCGTGTTCAGAAAGGCCCGAGTTACAATCTATAGATGATAATTGTACAGTCGATGAGAGTAATACAGCTGCAATCAAATTTGTTAATCGAAAAGATTTCAAGAGTGGCTGCTACTTTCCTGGACAGGGTGGGACGCAGTAGTTTGTTATTCTTGTGTTCAAGAAGGCTTCAGTTACAATTAGGAGGAATAATCGTACAGTACAGCTGCGTTCGAAATTAGGACCAGAAAGTTGAAAAATTTCAAGTTAGCCTCCCGGATAGGTAGAGAGGCGGTTTTTTGGTTTTTTGGTTTTTCAGGAAGGTTCGAGCTTCATTTAGAGAAAAATACCTATCGTGAGCTCGATTAGGAAAGTTTAAAGGTGGCTGCCGCTCTCCTGGACAGAACAGGGAGTGGCACTCTAGTTTTTCTTTTAAGTACTTGACCTTCGCTATTGATTGGTACTAGTATCAATCGTAAGTTCTATCAGAGAAGAAACGTCAAAAACCTAACCAGAATTGGCCTTTTCTCTGACACTCAGGACAGGAGTATTTCTAACGCATGATCAACAAAAAATAATTGCTGAATATGCACAATTTTCTCTGGTGAAAAAATATGCTCATGAATTGAGGATAGTCCATAATTCCTATGTAGCTGATTTCAGAAGGAATCTATCCTGGGACCCAAATAGGTAAAAGTTTCCATTTTAAGACAGGCATATATTTTCTATTATAAATCTGAAGAATCGACAGCAGGATATGAATGTTACCACATTGCTAGAATGACATAAGTAAAATTTTTCGAGAGTGATACGTGTTTTTTGGTGCAGCCGATATGAAATTTGATTTTTTAAGACATATCGCTTTGCCGGAAAGCAAATTAATACTTTTGGTTGAATAAGGAACGTGCGGTGCAGTGAAAGTGGAATGAGACCTATCCTGGTAATAATAAACATAAAAATAGATTAACAAAAGTTACGGTCATAGTAATATTCGACAGCTAGTTGAATGACATTTCTCCAAGGTAGCAGCGCATTGAGCAAGTGCGATACAGGTGGGAGGGACGTTGAACCAAGGACTAAGTGTTGCCAACGATAGCAAAAATAAAATTGTCACCAGAACAAAGAAAAAGGGAAGAAGAAGAAAGAAATAAATCAGAAATTAGTGAAGAGGTGTAAGTAGACAAACAAAATATGGAGGAATTGAAACAGATGATGCAAACTCTAATGGCAAAGATGGAACAAAACACAAATGATTTAAAACAGGACATAAGAGATATAAAATCAGGAATGAAGAGGAAAGAAGCTGTATGGGAAGGAGAAAAGAAAACTTTGGTAAATAAAATCGAAAGTCTAGAGACCAAATGTGAATTAGAAGAAAGGCGGAAGAAGAAAAATAATCTGGTCATAAAAGGATTAAGACCAACGCACAATCTGAAAGAGGGAGTGAAAAAACTACTCTCTGAACTCAAACTCAAGCAGAAACTAATAATGTATACATGCGGAATAAAGAGGAAAAAATGAAATTATAATAGTAGAAATGGCAAACTGGGAGCAGAAGCAAAAAATCATGGCAGTAAAAAACAAATTACAAGGAACAAAAATTAACATCGAAAACGACTTAACATAGGAAGAAAGAAAAATTCAATGAGAAATAAGAAGTGAAGGTGGCCGGAAAAAAGTCAAAATTGGATATCAAAAATTAACAAGTGATGGAGAAGTATTTGAATGGGCAAAAAACGAGAGAGGACTTGTACGAAAAGGGAGAGAAATAATATCAGAAAACGGTTAAAAAATAAGGGCAAAAATCGAGAGAGGACTTGTACGAAAAGGGAGAGAAATAATATCAAAAAACGGTTCAAAAATAAGAAAACAGAAAAATGCAACACGGAGACGAACAAGCAGACAGAACGGACTATACGACTAGCAATATGGCATATTAGAAGCATAAATGGGATGGAAATAGAATAAGTAGATGAATTTGAAAAAGCGAGATTAGATATACCAGCCATCACCGAAACGAAAAAGATAGGTAAAGGAATAACAAAATTGAAGAATGATCACATACTAATATATAGTGGAGTGGAAGACATGGATAGAGCTAGAGCGGAAGTTGGATGTATGATAAATGGAAAACTGGAACAATCAATAACAAACTGAAAATGTGTAAACGAAAGATCACCTATAATTCAAGTAGAAGACAAAATGAATTTAAGGACGCATATAATGATAGTGTATGCAATAAATGTGGATGAAAATAAAGGGGGAAAAAGATGAGTTCTGGAACAAAATGCAAACTGAATACGAAAAACTGAAAGAACCAATATATGTTATGGAAGATTTTGACGCAAGAGTGGGAAATGAAGATGAGAGTGTTGAAGAAATAGAGGGAAGACATGAGGAGCCGATTATAAATAACATTGAAAAGAGGCTCATCGATTTTTGCATCATAAACTGATTAATCATATCAAACACTTTATTCGAGCATAAAGAAATCCACAAGTATACTAGGGAAGAAAAGAGCAGAGAAGAAAAGTCAATAATAGACTATTTTTCAACTAATACGCAACAAAGAAAGAAAGTGAAGGATGTAAGAGTAAAACGGGGTAGTGAAATTGGTAGCGATCATAACCTGGTAATAGCGGTAGTCATAGTGTTATAAAACGAGACAGAACATAATCAAGAGATTGATTCTAACAAAAACCAAACAGTAAAATTTAGAGTAGAAAAACTGAAAGACGGACAGATAAAAGCAGAATATCAAAATTGCATTAACGAATTGATAGAAGATACACCCAAGCCAGATTTGAACAATATAGAAGGAATGTGAAAAACATGCGAACACATACTAACAAGAGCAACAAAAAAATCATGCGGAATAGTCAAAAATTCTCACAAGAGAAAACAAACACAATGGTGGAATGAAAAAATCAAAGAAGAAGTTGAGAAAGAAAAAAAACAAAAATGGAAAAAATATATCAATACCAAAAAAGAGGAGGATTATGAAGATTATAACAGACAAAAAAAGATAACGAGAACAGAGATGGGGAAATCAAAAGGGAGAACCTGAGAAGAATTTGGAAACAAAATTGAGGAAAACTTTGAGGTGAATCAAAAATTATTTTACAGAACAATTGAGAGCTACAAGAAAGAAAAACACATAACATTGAAACAGCTAGTAAACCAGCAAGAAGTCATAATAAAAGAAGACAAAGAAATCATAGAAAGATGGAAGGAACATTTTGAAGAATTTTTGGAAGAAATACACATTAACAATGTCAGTAGAAAAGAAGAAAGTACAGAACTGAAAAACACAGGAATAGTAAATCAAAAAAATATTACAGAGGGAGAAATGAAGACAGTAGTAAAAAAATTGAAAAACGGCAAAGTAACAGGTCATGACGGAATAAGAGCGAAACAATTGAAATATATGGGAGAGGAGAACAAATATTATTAATAATGCTGAATAAAATATGGGAAATAGGGCAAATATCGAAAGACTGGGAAATGGCATATTCCCAATACACAAGAAATGAGACAATAGAATATGCAGTAATTACCGAAGAATTTCACTGCTATGTACGGCTGCAAAAATTTATCAGGCAATATTAGAAAATGAATTAAGAGAATAATAGAGACAAAGATGGAGAAAGCACAAAGTGGTCTTAGAAAAGGACACTCGACACAGGATCACATTTTTACCATAAGAAAACTAACAGAAAAGACCATGAGAGGAGACAGTGAACTGTACATAGCATTTTTGGACCTGGAAAAAGCTTTTGACAGGGTGCCAAGGGAAAAGATGCGGGAAATCTTTAAAATAAGACAGATTGACAAACAGCTAATGCAAGCAATGAAATGTTTCTATAACAAGACATCCAACAATGTTAGAACAGGAAATAAAATCTTAAAGGAGTTCATCACAACACAGGGACTAAGGCAAGGAGGAGCATCAGACCCACTATTACCCATTAAATACCTAGACAACATCTCAAAAAATATCAAAGACAAAACTAAAAAAATCGAAATAGGACACCATAACTCAAAAAGGATCATGATAGCGGAGTGCGCCTTTGCAGATGACCTTGCAATACTTGCAAAAAGTAAAAAAGACTTACAACATAACATTTACTTGTGGAATAAGGAATTAGAAAAGCACAATGTGACCATAAACATACACAAAACAAAAATAATGGTAATAGCGAAAGAAAAAGTAGCAATGGAGATAAGAATAAATCAAAGACAAATCGAACAGGTAGAAACATTCACATATTCAGGACACACATTGAACAACAAAGGTAACTTAGAGCAAGAAATAAGCAACAGAGTTTTGACAGCAAACAAAAGTTTCTACGCAATGAACAAAATAATCCTAAGCAATAAACAAGTTAAGAAAAAGACCAAAATGACACTATTCAAAGTATTATACAGACCAATACTATTAAATGGGAGTGAAACATGGACGACGAACCAGAGAACAAAGAGTAGAATACAAGCTGCGGAAATGAGATACCTGAAGAAAGTAGAGGGAGTAACAATACTAGATAGAATAAGAAACGAATATATACGAAAAAGGTTACAAATAGAGAGTATATATACAACCATGGGGAAAAAACAACTTGCTTGGTATGGCCATCTTATAAGAATGCCAGATGAAAGCCAAACAAAAATAGAATGGAAGGCTAAGACGACAAAAAAGAAGAGTAAAGGAAGACCACAAAAAAACATGGGAGAATAACATACAAGAAATACTGAAAAAGAACAATATCAGTTTTCAAAAAGCAAAAAGAATAGCATCAAAAAGGAAAGAATGGAAAGATTTCATAAATACCATAGAATAACAAAGGATAGGAAAACGAATCTTGACACCCGAAAGGGTAAAATAAGATTTAAATAGATTATATATATCAGTATAGCAAAAATTATGGGAAAGCGGTTCACAGCATTCATAACAGCTTCTGACTTACAATGTAATATTCAATCCTTCTTTCACATGAAAGTTGAATGAACTAGAAAAAATCGATATTGCATATTTTTCAATCCCACGCCCTGGATCTGCGACAAGTTTCCCAACTAGTTTCTGGAGCAATGACATTACATTTATGTCTAGGACTGTGATTTATAACAACATGATTATCTCGTATAGGGGTATAACAATTATTCAAGTTGATGGAATAAAAGATAGCTATTTATTTTGACAGTTTACTGAACGTAAATTCAGAGATTGTCTGGAAAATTTGTTGCTATCAGTTGCGTGATAGGGGATACTATTATATGATTTCTTACAAATGATCAAGTGTAACAAAACAAATCGTCTGTAAAACGTGATAAGATATGGATGTGTTCATAATAAAAAACATGAGTTTTTATTTGTAGATTGCTTATGATGTTCTCTGAAAACATGAAATATACATTTGTATTATTATATTGTACCAATAGGTAAAATTGTCATCGCCCAACTTCATAAGTATATTGGTTTATCAACTCGATCAGTTATGTGATCGCTCATAACAGGATGATCAGTTTTAAATTATTCTGGCAGTTTAGTTTTATCGACCAGATAATAAAGACATGGGTATGACAGAGTTAGTGCAGTTATAGATCTAGTGCTAGGTGTGTGTCTATGGTGCGACTTGAAGCCAAGTGTGTGTGATGCAACTATGATTGGTTCACGACGGCTCAGCGAGCAGCCTTAAACTGTAGTGGACCATGGATGGCCGCCAACGGAGCAGCGAGAAGCTTTAGGCTGTAGCAACCCTTGCCAGGTTGCCAATGACTTGGATTAAGCAGTGGGACTGTAGTAACTCTGATCAGGCAGCCAACAAGGGAAAAGTATGTGTGTGTGAGAACGTAGTGTTTATGGTACGGCTTGGAGGCGGATGTATGTGTGATGCAACTGTAGCTGGTTACTGACGTATTAGCGATTAGCTTTGGACTGTGGTGGACCGTAGGCGGTCGCTAATGGAGCAACGAGCAGCGAGCAACTTTTTTTTGGCTATAGTGCTCCTTGCCAGGTTACCAACGGCTGGAATTAGGCAGTAAGACTACAGTAATCCCGACCAGGCTGCCAACGGGGAGACAAGTATGTATAGGTGTGCTTCAATATTTTAGTACTTTCAGGGCTCCGATCTCACTACCAGGTTCAAGAGGACTGAGAACTCACCCGGACGCTACACCGCAGTTGTGTTCAGCATTAGTAATTATTATACTAAATCAGTGTCTTGAAATTACTATTTCTGTATCCGCGGTTCTTCAGCGTTCATAAGAATATTTCAATGCAGAAATATATCTTTATTATTACAGAAATAGAAATGTATATCAAAGTGGTGAAGAATCCTGAACACATATTCAGTCGTCATCATTGGTTATTACTTATTATACATTCTGTAAGTGAACCATAGAGCTGTGGTATCTATGTGGCTCGCATCAGCTGCGAAAAAGCCACTTCCTCTGTCTTGGTTTTGCAGGGGTTCTCCTAAACGCGAAAAGAAAATTTTGAGAGGAAGTTTCCGTCTCTTTTCTCTTAGTCATTGCCTGAAGGCGGAATATTATTTATGAATGCTTTCTTCTTATTTTAAAACTATTAGAAATTAATCTTTCCATCCAAAACCAGTCACAATGATTAACTGTTCCAGGAGACTGTAGTGTCCAGTAGTTTTTGTTCTTGTCTTATTCTTCTTGCTTTGTACTCTTGGCCAAAGACACTACCATGTCTCTTGATACTTTGTCAAATACGTCCAAGCTGCTTGCTGCTACTATCCACACCTCGATAGTGCATTTTCTAATCTAGTACAAAAGAATTATTATATTTTGAATATTATTGAAAAAATATAATCTTTTAAATACAGGAAAATTTGATTCTCCTATATTTTGGCACCTGAGTATGAAATAGAATCTATATACAATAATAATTCAAGCTCAGAAATGTTGACAATCAAGATAGTCTCATAGTCGTAGCTTTAATGTAAAAATACAAGACTTCTTGGACTTTCAAGAAACGAACAACATGATTCAGGAATCAACAAGAATCCATTTCTTATAAGTTGTATCTTGCGAAATTGAAAATTCAGCTGACTGTCTTCTTTGCCTGTTTGTTATTCGAGACAGTTCCACGAGTCGGACGCTATTTGAAATTAAATCTTTATTCTTGATTTATAGTTATAGAGTTTTTGCCGCTTTACGTGCTCATTTTTGTGATTGCTTTGTAGAATCAAAAATTATTTTGCTTATGTTTTCAATATTTTTGACAGTTTTGTGACAAAGCGTGAGGATAATATTGTTTCTAGTGAAATACGGCTGGTTTCCTTTCTTCATTCTCAGTTTCCCGACATATTCCTAGCTTCTTTTTGTTCTTTTTGAGTGTGAATATGGAATGGTTATGCAGCACATTTATCTTGTTGTGTGATATATATTGCTCTGTTGTCGTCTCAACCATATTATAGCAGAAATTATTTATTAAAGTATGAGTGGCTTAGGACTGAGTAATATTTTTTGTTATCTGTTACAGGTGAGTGGACAAATCCAGAATATTCTCTGGGCGATGAATATTCGTCTATGTAAGTATTCTGATCGGAAGATACATATTATTCTAAATTATTAACTTGGAAGGTATAAAGTCGAATGAAATGTTCGTGAAGTAATTTTATCCTGAATTAACCTTCATCAAGATTTATCAAAAAAATTAAGAGAATGATTGCGTAGCAATTGAACTTCGTTACTATAAATTTATCTGTGAATTCATGTTAGTAGCCCAGCGCAAATCACTTGTTCCTCATCTATCTATGAGGTTTTTGATAAAGTTTAAAACTAATGCTTTCAGCTTCACTGCTGCATGTTCAATTTTTGCTAAAATATGAAAGATTTTAGAAGAAAATTTTGTAAACAAGCATTATAACATTTAAATGAGCCTCGTTTCAAGAGTGTTAGCATCATGTCATACTGCTCAAGTTTACATATTTGTTGCACTAATTAATATTTGATCCCGCAATTCAACAGAAACTGAAGAATTCACGAGTTTATACCATTTTGAGAAAATAAATATTTTGAACACGAATAATCTAACTACAAATGATATTACATGTATCAAAAAAGTGATAGGATAGAATGTAATATCCGTATTCGACACGTTCCTTGATCTCATCTATACATTGGAATGCTGTTCTTGAATTAAAGTATAGCTTGATATCAAGAAGAGACCAATCATAGGAAAATCTGAGAGTGAAGAGACTGGAAATTTCTGAAAGCCATGCATAAAAAGGAAGATGTGCCAAGGAAAAATTTAGCACAAGAATAATCATATCATTTTCTTTATTACTCCAATTGTGCAATTCTCAGATTGAGGAGTATACGTTATACATAGGCATGATAATTCACTAATGAACCAATCAATATTTGTGATTTACAGATATATCATGAATACGATTCAGCAAATGTGTATTATGGACTCTTCTTGATTCGAATCATACAATAAGGGTGTGAGGTTATCTATGTGCTGACCATGCTTGTTAGATAATCAATGAAATTGTTGGAGGAACTTTCTATTCTTGTTCTATAAATTACTATCTTTGGCATACCTTCCATTTTCAGAAAGTCAATAGGCAAAAACCCATATATAGGTACGAAAATCTCAGATACCGGAGAAAATTTACGGAATCCATTAAAATATTAGAAGATGTATCAAAGGAGTTTTCAGAACAAGAAAAGTCATGGATTTCGCCCTATTTCTTGGATTGTACGATAAAATCAACAATTTGGGGGCCCAGATATATCGGAAATACAATTTTGCAACTATATACTGTGGATTCTTCTTGAGTAGATTCTTGCGATACGAATATGAACAAATATTATGACACGAAGTCATGTATTTGGTGACGATGCCAATTTTTGTCACATAGATTAGCATTTCCGTCATTAGCCCCAATTCTTCAAGTCTGGAAGAAAATACACAATTTTGTACACTGAAAGATTGACAGATAATCTTATAACAAATGGATCAAGTGAAATTCATTATCATGTAGCTCGTATATCGATGTGCATTCTATGATTGATTAGCATGCCAGATCCGAGTTTTAGAAGTAGAAGTGATTATATCTTGAGGCCGTTTGACACGGTGCATTAAATGCTGCATTTTGCTCTACATTTCAATGTGAAGGAAAGTGCACCACGTCATATATAAATGCACAAAATTTTGCGAACGACAAGGTCTATTTTTCTTTGGTTCAAAATGGAAAATCAAAATTCAAAGCAAAATGCAGTATTTAATGCACCGTATCAAGCGGTCCTAAGAAAGTTCTACAAGTAATCAATTTTAATATGAAATTCCGAAAAAGAAGTTACTCCTCTAATCAGTTTACCTCACTTCTTATTTTTGCCGAAACATATCCTTTCATCTGAAAAACCTCATGCATCTTAGTTTACAGTTTGTTCAAATGGCAAGCTAAATGTTGCAATTCTGAATTGATTTTGATAATTATTTTTCTTATCGAATGACCAATTGCCTCAATAGAACATTATTGATTACTCATGATTTATTTTACAGCTAACTTTCTATAAATAATTCTCTAGCGCATGTTATATACTACGTACTACTGACAATGATTGCGTGGCACAGTCGAAAGAGACATGTAGCTGTATCTACGTACCACATTTTTTTGAAAATTCACATACTCGTACAGTGATGTGCACTCTGTTATCGACTGCTAGCAACGGATTCTGATGGAAGAAGTGATCATTATCGGAATAATTTCAGAAGCAATCTATTTTTGTATCTATTCTCATCACTATGGGTGAAATTCAACTGTGTGTCGATAACTACGGTTACGACTGAATAAGCAATTGTTCATATAGGCTGGTACCACAAGCTCAGTTTTTGGCTATACTAGCAGTGTTATTTTAAGAAGAGTTTTAAGGCAATATAAATATTTCAAGCTATTTTAATGGAAAATATGCAAATAAATTTTGTACATACATGTGTTTTCTGTAATTTGTATCTGAAGATTATTGTCTAAAGTATTTGGAAAAATTCTAATTGCGCTAAAACGCATCTTGACACAACGCTCTTAGTATCGCCAAAAACAGAGCTCGTGGTACCAGCCATAGAGTTTAATTTCTATTCATGCGTAATCAGCAGGGGCATGCTGCTTTTTGAGACGCTAGAATCTTTTTTCAAACATGGTATGAGTATTGAATTTTCGCAAGCATTCATTTTTGCCTGAATTTGGTTTAAAAAATTGACACATATCTGTTCTTTGGTCGATAGGTTGGTTATCAAAATAGAACCCTACAGATTTGGTGCATGATTTGTTGAACAGGTAGATTTTCATGAACAATTTAATGTTGCATAATACTTAATCATTCAAAATAAACTTATCGCATCTTTTATATGGATGAATATGGAACGAGGAAAGTGTACTCTCGGTTCTAACAATGATTTATGAAGAGCACATATTCAGAACAATTGAATTTTCAATTGAGAAAAAATCCATAATTATAATCTTGTATACAGGTCCCAAATATTGTACAAAAATATGTATAATAATCAATTCGAGTGAGTATCAGCTGACAAAACGTATTCACGGACGAGAAGCATTTGCGTACGAAAAGTAATTGTGAGCGAGGCATGTAATAAGTTTGTGCCAAAATGAGTACGTAAAATGTCACTTTGAATGTATTTGGAGGAAAATTAGTTTGATTAGTTCTGAAGAGCTATAGCTTGAAGGATGCGATAATGTTATGTTGGGACAAGCTGGAAGTAACTGCAGTAGATACAAGCATATTCATCTGAACTAATTTTTCATTTGATATTATATCGGATACTCATGCGATGACGTATTTTGTAGAATGAAGGCGTGGGTCATAGCTAAACAAATCAGCATGAGTTTCCAAATCAAGTTATATTAAAGTAATAGCTGTAATAATATCAAGACACTGGAAAAAAAAAACATGACCCCGACGTGATTTGAACACGCAACCTTCTGATCTGGAGTCAGACGCGCTACCGTTGCGCCACGGAGTCATTATTTCTAATACATTCATATTTGAACTCCAACATATTGGAAGTGATCAATATCATTGCCATGTTATAGTTGGTACCTTATATGTTGAATGTGTATCACCTTTCACTCTAGTAATGTTCTCGGAACAAATAACAACTGTATCTATGTATATTCAAACTTTCTCATTTTGGTTCCGATACTCACGTGGTCAATTGCAGCCATTAATCTGAAATACATATCGTAATAAATAGACTAGCTCCTTTGATTGGTCGAGGAATGACCTATTTTGAATTTTGTGCTAAGACTCAAGATACTTGAAGTCCACTCACATTTAGAATAGTACCGTTATTTCTCCTGGAGATGAGAGTTTCGAGAATCTTCAAGATCAGAATCACCCTGAATCCTGGTCTACTTCGTCCAGCTCATAGTTTTACTAATCTATATATCCTATGATTTTAAAACCGTCTAAAGCGATTGATATTGGTATAAAAGTAATGATGGGAGCTTAGTCTCTATTTATTTTCCTTTCTTCGGTATCCTTAGGAGCAAAAAGAATTTGAAAATGGCAATTGAGACATTTGTTTGAGTGAAAAAGAACATTCTATTGAATAAGTACAAGTATTGTGGCATCGACAAGTTAACACTTCAAGATTTTCATGAAAATATTCGTTCTGAGCATCCCTGAATCCAAATTGACTATTTTCGGCTTGATGTGCGTATGAATATGTATGTGTGTATATGCATTCGTAACTCGCAAATATCAAAATTCATCATACGTATTATGTTGAAGTTTTACATTTGAGACTGATCTAGGGTCTAGTTATGCACCTCGAATTATGGTTGCATTCGTCTGTACCGGAGGTGCTTTTTTTATTTCAATTTGCTGCGTAAGTCCAGAATTATTAGCAGTAGGATAATTATTATACTTGGTATTTGAGATTTTTGTAGCATCTTGATGAACATCTCTTATTTTTGTATCAATCAGCTGAGCCAGAAGTACACTTTATACAACAAATTTTTCAAAATTTCTGCATGAATTAAAAAAAAATAATTCGTAGAATATTGAAATTGCGTAATGGGCACTCTTCTTCACCAGAGGTGCATATTAGTCAGAAAATTTCTTGAATTCTCCGCATAAATCCAAGACAACTGATCGTAGAATATTAGAATTCAGTATCTAAGACGGTAGTACTGTTAACTTGCTCATAAAATGTTTTCATCAATATCGACTGAGCCGGAGGCACATTATACTTGATAGACTTTTAGAATTTTTCGCATGAATTCGAGATGTTCGGTTGTGAAGTATCGAAATTCAGTATTTCAGTCTGCTGTAGCATCTGAATAATCGCCTACTATTCTCATAACAATCAACTTGATCGGATATGCACTTCAGTAAATTTTTTTTTCCAATTTTACGCATAAATTCAGAATTGCTGGCCGTAGAATCTTGGAAATCAGTATTTAGGAATGTTGTAGCATAAGAATGATGAGCTACTGTTTCCAAAGCAACCGACTGGGCCGAAAGCGCAGTTAACTTGAAAGATTCTTAGAATTTTCAGATAAATCTAAAACGATTAGCCATGGACCGATGGAATTTTGTGTTCGATTATCGTATTATTATATGCAAAAACTATATCCAATGATGTACAAGTTAGTAGTTCATAATGTATGATTAGGTGGAAGAACAGCCTTGGCTGAAACTCGCTTTTGACTTATATATCAATAAAGAAGTATTATTATTATTAATTTATGAATTTGATTATCAATTGGACATGGATAGAAAAGATCTGATTGTTTTTAATATTGTACTGTCTGAGAAAGATATCGTTTATCTAAGCTGTGTAACTCAAGAATAATCTTTTTATAATGAACTGCATGAAGCTAGGCGGCTTTGAAGTTTTCTGTTTGGATTCCGTTTTCAATAAATTTCAATTTTATCATTATTATTACACAAATCACTTTGAAAATATGATTTAATTGTAAAAGCTATTCAAGTATTAAGGTCAGTAAGTACAATTTACCGATTGAGAATAATAGTTTGGAGGCCGAGCCTTGGCGAGGTTTCCAAATATTATACGAAATCGGTACTGTACTTATTGACCGCGATGCTTACAAGATTTTTTGCACGATTGGAAGATACAAAATATGGATCCAAATCTTCTTTTCCAAATTGAATTACTACTGATTATTGTTCATTCGCTGTCAGCTGTCAAGTTTGACATTTTATTCTGAATATTCAATTGCAAATAGAGACAAATAAATGAAATTTTTCTTGTGAAAATTTCCATTTTTTTCTTACCGCCTTTGCCCATGGGCGGTAAGCCAGCATAACCATAGTAACCACAGTTTGCTGGTAAAATCAACATACTACCTCAAATAGAGGGCATGAAAACGTCCAATCGTGCAAAAACTAATCTACAATAAGTTTATGATTCATAACAAGTACATTTTTTCACCATTTGGATACATTTCTGTACATTAATATATTCAATGATGTACAAGTAAGTCACGTGATGTCCACGTCAGATTTTCTTAGTGTGTCTTTGAATATGTCTTGTGACGGATAGAAAGAACACATCTCTTGAACGATTCGACCAACTTCAACGAGAATAGAACTCATGAATCACAAAAATCAATTAAGGAATATCAAGTGATGTGAGAAAATTGTATTACCTTCATTTATTCGTCCTAAAATTTATCAACGATGTATGGTTCAGACGTTTAGTGAAGTTGCTTCTTTGCAGCTCTGAACTTTTCTTACAAGTTTTTGTCTGTTTTGGTGTCATATCCATTCAATGGGAAGAAATCTGAATACAAATTCACAATGAAGAATGATTGAAGCTCATAGACCTAAGATTGTAATAATTTTAGAATCATTTCCAATCTGATTCTTTTTTCTGTTCGCAGTGTGGAATCGATCACTTTGAATTTTATAAATTCAGTCACAAAATGAAACTGACGTCAATATTTTCACAGAATTGAATTTTCCAGTCACTAATTTGTGTTTTGTGCAAGGGTAATGTTGCAGCACTTCGAGATCGCGGGGTTTTGTCCTGTTACCCTAAAGCAAACTATATTTCGGGATTTTGTATAAATCTATTTGTGCCCACATGAACTGAATTTGAAGTTGTAGCAGTTGAAAAAGTAGATCAAAAATTTGTGATCACTTGCAGCAACCTACGTGCCCATGCAATTAATTGTACAAATATGACTATCGTTTTATCATATGCATTCTATGCCTATGAAAATATCCCATCTATTCTCTGTCATCTCTCTCAGTCTTTGCAAAGTCGCCGATAATATATAATAATAATGCATTTTGCACGGACATGAACTAGGTTTCATGTTCTGGTGTGAGATTCTTGGAGATTATTCCACTCATGTCAATTATACTGATAATTTTTGCACAGTTCCACTGACAATTATACCTTTGAAAAAAATCGCTTGCCAACGGAAATTCACCTCCTGTAAATTCACAAGACCATTTTATCGCAATAAATGGCCTTTGCCATACAATACATAGTATTAATATAAGCAATCAGTTTTCGAAAATTTAAAAATTTATTCGTTTTGGGAATGCATTTTACGCGGAGATTTGAAACAAGAAGTCTAAAATAGATATTAATGATACAAGTTTGATATAGCCGTTGTAATGAAACGTGTGTGATGTTAAATCACGAGGTGATTAGCCGAATGTTTTTATCACTCAAGTTTCATTACACTAGCTGTATCAAACGTGCATCATTCAATATTTTATCTACGACGGCCTTCATTGCTGCTGAATTAGATTTTTTTATTTGATGTTTGACATTCAAAAAACATTTAGTGTAAGATTCATAGCTTGATCAAGTAGCATTTTATTCATTGTTACGCCAACTATTTGTTTGTTTGACAGCTGTCAGAGTTATAAAGAAAATGAACATATCTTATTGTGATTATATCACACACCTTAGCAACAACCAATGAAATTAAGGGATTTTCCATGGTAACGAGGTATATCGCGATAATATTTTCTCCTAACTCGATATACCACAGTAGCTTTTTAAAAAATAATAAAAAATATAACAATTATTGAATTTTATGGTTTGTGAAATAATCCTTGCAAATACACCTCAAGATTCGGTATATTATCGCATATACCTTGAATTTAACTCAAATACTTTTTGTCTTGGGTAATTTTTTACTCGGCAAATTTGGAGATTTATAATCAACGATAATATCCCTCGAGCTAAAGCTCTCGGGTATTATCAGATTATGAATCCCCAAATTTGTCTCGTAAAAAATTACCCAAAAGACAAAAAGTATATCCGTGAAATTCTTCGGTATATCGATAATACACCTCTCTATCGGTATATTACCGTTGATTATATCACACACCTTAGCAACAACCAATGAAATCAAGTGATTTTGCATGGTAACGTGGTATATCGCGATAATATTTTCTCCTAACTCGATATACCACAGTAGCTTTTTAAAAAATAATAAAAAATATAACAATCAATAAATTTTATGGTTTGTGAAATAATCCTTGCAAATACACCTCAAGATTCGGTATATTATCGCATATACCTTGAATTTAACTCAAATACTTATTGTCTTGGATAATTTTTTACTCGGCAAATTTGGAGATTTATAATCAACGATAATATCCCTCGAGCTAAAGCTCTCGGGTATTATCAGATTATGAATCCCCAAATTTGTCTCGTAAAAAATTCCCCAAAAGACAAAAAGTATATTCGTGAAATTCTTCGGTATATCGATAATACACCTCTCTATCGGTATATTACCGTTGAAAATCTTGTCGTAAGTGTTTATAAAACATAAATTATTGTGTATGTATTAATAGTTCTTCATAATAAAAGAAACTGCAAATTTGATAGAATTTCTATTATTATTATTTCTCTCACAAAAATGCGTGTCATCATGAATTTCAGTGCCATTATGAAATTCATAATGACACACAAATTAGTGGGCGAATCACCTATTAGCGCACAGTCGTAGATAAATACATATATGTTCTCTGAAAATTTATATACGAGTGAAATATTCGGAAAAAATGAATAAGAATTTGGTTTTTCAAATTATAGAACATCCCTTATAGATTGACGGTGTTCGATAGTATGTATTTCTATTAAATTTGATCGAATCGCAAATTACATTCATAACAGAAAATGTATAATACCT
Organism: Dromius quadrimaculatus; assembly: GCA_963989225.1. Classification (NCBI taxonomy): domain Eukaryota; kingdom Metazoa; phylum Arthropoda; class Insecta; order Coleoptera; family Carabidae; genus Dromius; species Dromius quadrimaculatus. The sequence goes on from OZ022330.1 coordinate 42,660,086, forward strand.
CAGAGTTCATTTATTCCACTTGTAATGCTATATTAGAACCAGGATTATCAAATGTGAGTAGAGTATGTAGGTTCCAAAGATTTTTAAATGGAATATGATATCTGAATTGATGAATTTGGAAATTCATAGTCATTTATTGATATACGAGTACAATTGCAGCGAACTTGTATGCGCTTAAATAATACATAGTTCAAACATACACAGTCGATGAGATTCCTGCTGCTGCACATTCATTTCCAGGATTTCATAGAGCCCTTTCGGGTACTGATATATTTATACAATGAAAATCATGCTCTAATATTGTTACATCAAGTGAAGACTTCAATAATCCTGATAAATATGAGCATATCAAATTATTACATATCTACCAAAATAATAATCGAATGAAAGAATATCGCGAGTTTGAAGAGTGTTCATGGTTCAATATTTAGTATCACTCTATCAAGTTAATATGTTCCACTATTGATTGTTGAATGATGTTTTTATAACTTAATAAAGTAAATACGACTGTTTGCCTTAGGGTAACAGGACAAAACCCCGCGATCTCGAAGTGCTGCAACATTACCCTTACACAAAACACAAATTCGCAAGGCATCAAAGTGTGGCATTCTTGCTTGTAGCATGCAAATTCTATTTGTATCCTCAGGGGTTTGTAGTGGGATACACAATAAAATGTGTATCCTGGAAACACTTCATTCTGAGAGACGTTACAAAAAACCAACCGGCCATAGATGAAAAGTAGAACGCGTTCAACTGACAAGCGAAGAATGTAGTGGGGTTGGAGGAGCTTGTAACTTTGGATATTATTTCACTGAGAACAATTGTCTCGGGAGAAAGAAACAAAAGTATTTGTTTTACAGTCCATAAAAAGAAAATGATAAATTAGAAATGGGAATAAAAGTAGGAGGATATCTCCTTTATTATTTCAATTGGAAGAGTATTTTCACGTGGAATTCAGAAAAGCATGATGGTTAATTCAGAAATTTGGTTTGTGAATGTCTTTGAATCCACTTTTACGGAGAAATCAGACTAATGTAAAAACATAAATAATTGCAGAAGAAAATTTTTTCAAAAACGTTGTGGATCCTTGGATTGAATTATGAATAAGTTCCAGCAGGCTCAAGGATCAATCAAAGGCAATTTCCCAAGATGGTTTTTTATTTCATGGTCTTTTAATGTTTGGACGTTTTGAACGGTTAAATTATCGTCCATCATCGATTCATCATCAAGTTCTTCGCCAACCTCAGTTGTAGGTGGTTTTAATTATGTAGCTCTGCTTTTTCCTTCTATCAACATGTGCTTTGCACTGTTGAGTTCAATATCTAAAATATTCTGTAATATCTTCACTGATCAAGTGCTGATGATGGACGATAGATCCTGAAATAAAGGACCATGTCAAATGTTTATTTTTTTTTTGAAATTTGTCTTTTATTGATTCTTCAGACTCCTTAAACTGATTCATGAACTATTTCATTTTTGTTCAAATGGTTCTATTCTTATGGAAGCCTATATAAATGGTATGTGATGTCGTGTTACTACGAATTTTCCATATTTGATCTCCTTTCATAATGCAAATTTCTATTTTCGATTTTGGTCCTGATTTATATGTTGAAGGATTTGATTAAGAAATTTTTATTGCAATACAAAATGGAACATTTAACTGTTAACATATTGTCTGTTTACCTGATCGTTAGAGTTTGTTTTGCCGGATATAATTAAAATTATGTGGTAATAATAATATTCCGAGCTACTTAATCTGAATTTGAATTTCGAGTTCAACTGTTTGATTGTAAGAAACTGAGTGCATTATTCAGAGAAAATGTCAGCATCATTGCAAAAATCTTTGTCCTTCAGTAATATTCTTGATGATTTGCTATCAAATTTTCATAATTCCCCGAAGTTCTGCAGCATTGCAAATTATTAGTTAGAACATTACACTGCTGTGAGAGGTTTGAGAATTAGAAATTTTGAAATTTCAAACAAAAATGAAATCACCTGCTACAATTCCAAATGAGCTAACAAAAAAGGTACAAGAAGCAAGTAATTGTGTTTCATTCGATTTGAACTGTTTTTAAATTTTTATTGTATTTTCTACGATTACGTATCTTGACTGATATCTTATAAAAAAAATAGTATATACCGATGCAAGTGCGGAATGGAGATCATTCCATGTGAATGTGAATAATTCAGCCACGAGACAAAATCGAGTGACAGAATTCACATGAGCATGGTATGATCGATTCGCACGAGTGACGGATGTTATTTTTTTTACAGTCGAAGGTGTCCGCGTGAATATTTGTAACCAATATATACCGTTTCCTGAGAAAGAATTTGCTTCATTGATCTCACTCCAATTCATCAAATGTTGATAAAATTATTAAATTGACTCCATTTTGAAGAGGAATGATAAAAAAAAATTAAAATTGTGACAGAAATAAAACAGTTTTTTTGCGACGCCACACGGTTCTTTTAGGAATCTCTGAGCGTGCGGAATAACCCTTATTCCGCACGCTACGGCGTAGTGACTGTAGAAAAACTTATTTATTTTGCTTATTTTTATTTATCATTCAACCTGCTTTGACCAAAGCAAATATTTAGGTACTTACGTAGGTACCAATTTGTTAAAATCACTATACTACCTACTTCAACTTCATAATTTGAGTACTGAACATTTACAGATTTTGTGTAGAAAATTGATGCAAGCAGATAGATTTCTTAAAGGACAAGATGAACAACTGCCTGCTATTCCAATCTTGTTATTATTCATCTAGGAACCTACATAATTCACACAGAATCATTGAAATAAGAATATTAAACGTTTCACAGACTTGTCAGTGGGCTCCAAGATGGCGGACGGGTCAGCTATGCATATCTAGTGCTGAACTTATGTGTACGTTATCAATTGTACAGCAATTGTTTCTGACTTACAGAAATGCCATTGTATATCGATCGTTCTAATGGAATAGGACAGGTTATAAAGATACATTATTTAAAACTATGTTAGATTAGCTACAGATCATAGAAAAGAGAGATTGATAAGTTGAACTAGTCTATGAAACCGTGTACGAGTTATCACAATGGTCTTCACTTCAAAAGATACACGATAATTCTTGAAATCATACATTAAAATGTACTTTGATCATACAATATTTGACAGCGAAATTTGTTTCGAATATATTATCAATATATAAGTATTGAGATTTCTGATGAGTTTTAATGGGAACCATATAGTTGATTTCAATTACTGTAGAAAAAATGCACATTGAATAGATTCTTGATATACTGTTATATATATTTTCAATTTTACCAGATTAACATTTTGACTCAGTCTTGAAATTAGAAAGTACTAATCCGCAAAAGTAGGTGTTTTTGGGAGCTGAATTCTGCAAGGGAATTGGGTTTTTTCTAAGATGGTCATACTAAATTCTTTTCGGTTATAAAATATACTTCAAATGAGATTCATTCATGATTAGTTGTTTATCTTCCTTATTCTGAGTTCTTGTCACACTTCTCTATCAATACGTTCATCTTGTTCTAATATTTGTAGTCCTATTGTGATCGCTTTTGCTAGTCTCATAATCATAAGCGGAAGCCTACATGTCAAAGTTGACCATTCACTGCAAACCAGTTATTTTTGTTTTATGTTAAATCAGTTTCTTCCGAGAATGGCCCAGATTTTACTCTGGAGGCGTAACCTACATGATATTTCTTTCCTCAACATCGAATTTTGCAAACAATTCCAACGATTATGATCACAAAAATCGTAATATTGTTTGATTTCTCATGAGAACTCGTACCAAACATATGATTTGTTATCCTTGATAAATTGAATACTCAATACATAAGGCCTATTTTCCACAATACATCTAACTCCAAGAAAGTTTTTCCTTTCATAAGTTGTATGATTCAATGAAACTGGAGTGATTTTTTAAAAATCTCTGTGATGTTGTCAAACTATTGCTTGCTCTCAATATTGTATCATAATTTGGCATGAAGCTGATTTGCGTCCAATTTATGAATTGGAACCTCAGAAATTCTTTTCGCTCTATTTTTATGATATCCAGAGGAAGCTGTTTTTTATGAAATGATTCACGAACTAGAATTCAGTATTCATGCCTGAGAGAGCCTCCATGTTAAATTTCAACAAGCAAATAACCTAATGATTACAGATGATCAATTAGCTCAATGGCAGACTTCAAAAGAATAAATTTTTCAAAAAAGTGTGAATGATGTGATTCTCACAGGGATTGCTTTGTCATTTCATAACAATACGGTTTGGATTTAATGAGGTCATGAACTAGTTTTGATGATAATATATTTTGAATAATTTGATGTAATATTGAGAGAGAAAAAAAAGCGGGAATAATCAAATTCGATGATTCATTGTTCTCAGTTTGTTTTGATGCATAAAATTTTTCACTTGTAAGCAATAAATTACCAACCACACAGTTGAGTCGTACAAATTGATTTTCGCACAATGGACAAAACCTTCAGTTCATTTATAAACGTGCAAATGCATTCTTTATGAATTCTCGACGGAAGGGTGATCAGCGTTATGTGCGCGAGAATGTTCCATAGTCCTACATGATAATTCGTATTTTGACAATTCTGTTACGACAATTTTTACATACAATTATTTACAAATATTTTTCTGCTTTTAAAAGAAATATTCATTAGTTGAAAATACCCCAGATGGCTTTTGACCATGTCTTGTAATATGAGAAAAGACACTTGACACACCCTGTCACACCAATATGACCCAAAAACCGTACTATACATAAAACCCAGTTTCGATAATATCCCTAATCGCTTCCAAGGTCAACTTGCCAGGAAGCGTTTTGCTGGAAACGCATTTGCGTCACTTTAAAGTCGAACTTTGAGCGTGCAGTTTATCTGTGAGGTGCATTGTTTACTTTAATTATCTGAGCTTAATTAGCCATCATATTATTCAATTCAGTGTTGTGAAGTGGCTGAGAACTTCTATTAATTGGTGAGTTTGTCTGTCATTGAGTTTTATGAGTTTGGTATGTTTAGCGTCACATGTGGTGACGCCACGCTAAGTGTGCGTGGAGTATGATCCTTTTCCTTTGAAGTGTTGGTATCCTTAGCTACCTGGGGTATCAATGCCATCGGTGCGCACACCTTGACCGTGTGACGGCGGTGATTGTTGCCAACCGCATGTACTTTGTGTTATTGCGGCAACGGTGTTGCCCCAAGAGTGGATAAGTCAACCAACCTGCGTGTGTCGCAGGCATCGGTACGGCATTACGGTACTGATAGCCATCCGTAGGTGTCGTCCAACGTGAGATAAACAGTGCTAGTGACTTAGCTATCTGGGAGCTAGTGCCATCGGTGCGCACACCTTGACCGTGTGACGGCGGTGATTGTTGCCAACCGCATGTACTGTGTGTTATTGCGGACAACGGGGTTGCCCCAAGAGTGGATAAGTCAACCAACTCGCGTGTGTCGCGGGCATCGATGTTCACTATAGTACTGGTAGCTATCTATTCGGTGAACTCAACGGCCTATCTGTTAACCAGATATCCTATTCAACCTCTGAGACAGGTGTATCATTATTATATCCGTTCTGGTTACCTAAACTAAACCTGAAATGCCCCGATGGCGGGGAATTGATGTGTGTGACTCTTTGATGACATCTCACTGAGCATTGTGGCTCAAACTCATATTACTTTCAGGAGAATTCGGCTTAATTACGCCCTAACACCTGACCAGCCCTAACTCCTGACGGCAAGGCCATCAACAGCTCATCAGCCAAACATAAGTTTTTTTCTATATTTTCTAATTATATTTCATTATCTATTAATTATTATTATTTACTGATCAACCCCTAACCCGTCTATAATAATTCATATTCTCATTGTCTATGTTCTAATCATCCAATTACTATTCCGGAAATTTGGTATGAATTGCTGTGATAGCATTATATGAGCATTATAGGCTATGTGCATGAAGTCTACTAGCGCCTCTAGCGGGCAATGGAGAACGGTTGAACTCCCATTCTATCATTGTTTTATACCTATAATTTTTTAAATGTACTAATATTATTAAATTCAGCTGTGTGCGTATAATATAACATGCATAACATTGAAATTATTCATTCTCAGTATTTTTTTCTCCAATTATAACGTATCTATTAGAGAAAACGTCTTAATTCGTCCAAACTGACAGGATAACCTCAAATTTTGACGTCGATGATCTTGCGGACTGAGTTTGTATGTATCAAACACTGTATCCCTCTCACCAAAGAAGCATTCAAGAATAGCGTGAAATTAGTTTAGCGATATTGAACATGTCGAAAAATATGTTGCTGACAATATTAACAACAAAATTATTGCGAAGTACATCCGACAAACTTCTATCACTGAAACATCTCACAAATTAGAGATAGAGGTTAATTCATGAATCCCAAATCGATAACGAATTTTTCTTATTTCACAATTTAATTATAAACATCTTTGTTATAAAGATTAATAATAAAGGACAGCTAATACTTTATTTATCGCTTTGATCCACTTCACTTGTTTTTTTATGTTATAACTGCGTACATAAAATCTATTAAACTATATTCCACTTGAATTATCCTCGACACAACATCCTGAAGCAGAACAAGCGTTTTTCTAAACTACTTATGCAATTATTTTTACTTTGAAACTACAATGCTCGATGACGTATTCTGAGAAATGGAGTTTAATGCTTACAATGGTGCTCACCATGAGCGCTCGCATCAATATTTGTTCAAACTCCGCCCCCTTGCACATAGCCTATATATGCGTTAAGCAATTTCTGGAGGAGTTAGTCAATAATCAAATTGAACTTTATTGTTGCTACAAAAAATTGAGTGAGGATAAAAACTATTTTTCTTGGAATTCGCAAAATTGGGAGTCTTTGGAAAATTTCACGTTCTGGATACACTATTATATGAAATGTTATACCTTCAATAACTGAAAAATTACATGGAGCTCATGCTACACAATTTCATATTGATTCTGAAGAAATAAACTTTATAGTTCTTAAATTGCAGAAATGGTCGCCGTTTGCACCAATATACAATAAAGTAAGTAGAATCAAGGAGGTCGTTCATATTCGACAAAATAGTCCAGTCAAGTTGGTCTCAAAAAAAGGGGTAGGTACCCTCGCATAAACTTCCAGGAAGTTGAAAATTGATATGAATGTTGAAGATATCATTAAAATGAAGATGTGAGAAGTCCCTATCGATCTTGTGTGTGCAATAGTATATTATCCCAGATAGCAATAACGTCCCGAGAATATTCTCTAGTTGTCCTGTGAATGCCCTGGATATTCGAAATATTCATGGTATATTCCAACAGCCTATAAATCTTCTGGAAATATCCTATTTTGCTTATTCTTGGAATATTCATAATCAATATACATAGCATATTCCTATATACTATGGATCATCTGAGAATAGTCTAAATTATTCCTAGAATATTTGATACGAATATTCAAAGATTATCACATTTTGTATATTCTTAGTAGAATATATGATAGATATTCATGTTATATTCAATTTTGCTCAGCTTTATGAACTTTATTCATAACTGAAAACGATTGTTGTTCGTGAGACCAATGGAGACTTTTATGATTGTGTTACCACAGGTTAGGATGAAAGAGATGAACGATTTCAATTGTAACCAAAACAAGAATTTAGATTTCAACAAACTCAATATAAAAATTATCGTAAAATTTTATAAGAAAAATTATATCCAAGTTTTATTTTCGTACTTTATGTACATTTCTCGTCGAACAAGAAAGAAAAAATAAATGGAATGAATTTAACATTTTTGTCAAGTGAATTATTGAGAGCATATAAAAATACTCAACATTTTTTTTATGCTCTCAAAGTCTTTTGTCTAGATTTTAATTCTTTCATTCCTGCCAAAACTTAATTTCTTTATTCAAAATAATTTAAGACAAGAAAATACACATCTATCTAATTTAAATATGAATGTTTTTATTACTTGATCATTGGAATATGGCTTAAATAATTGATTGAATATTAGTCTAAATCATTGACACATAAAATTTTCAAATGGATTTCTGTATCAGAGTAGTTTGAGACAGGAATAAAAGGAAGTATTTTGAAAATGAGAATCAAAAAAGCCTCGTAGTAATTTAGAAAAATTTTTTTCGTGTTTGGAAATTTTCCGTGACGTCCAAAGGTCTATTGTCACTTAAACGGTGGTCTTATTCATCATCAAACATTTTGAGAATATACGTTGCGTTATTGTGTGGCTTGTTAAGCATCATCTAAATTGTTTTTAAGATTTTTAGTTAGATCACGATCTAGATAAATTATACATTTAACAAATTTACTTGTCAAAATCACGCTTCTTTCCACTAAACAATATCCAGTACTTTGAAACTAAGCTTTCTCTTCTTGCGCATGCCCGTAAAACTCGGAAGTCTGTCAAAATGTTTCTAAATAGCATTCGAAAAATGATACAATGAATGATATATATGTCAACTCTTCCCAAACATGTCCACTGATTCACAAGTACATCAAGTTATAACGCAACATGATTTTTTCATGAATAAGATCAAATTTTCTAGGAATTTGTACACCTATGAAGCTCACTGTTTGAGAAACATAATAGACTTCTGGACGTCATCATGACGTATTTATTAAATCGACCTTTCATTAGAACAAAGCAATATTGAATATAATTTTTATAACTTATACCTATTATTCATCCAAAATTTTCATATTTTCATGAAAGTTTATCAAATTTTGATAGTAGTGGAGTACCTACGCCATTCACGCAGTGAAAGAAGATAAATAAATAATAATGAATGAATGTATAATATTTTCAGACACTACATTCAAGACGTGATATTTTAAAATGTTTTGGAATGTATGGAATATTTTTGTTAAATCTTGACCTGTAGAAGATGCACAAAGCTCTGCCGATTTTAGTGAAAGTTTTAAAGCTGTTATAAAGATGTGAGTCACCGTGTCGTATTTATCTCGGCCACATGGTATCAGATATTTCTTTGTTTGTGTGAATATTGGCTCTGAAAAATGTAAGTATTCTATATTATTTTCATTTTAGCTATTGATTGAACAAAAAATAAAGATTTCTTGACTGAACATTAATATTATTATTTCCTTCTCTTGAATCAATACTCATTTATTTCACTTGGTGTTTGTATGAAACCCTGTAAATCTACAGGATAAATGTGTTTCCAGGTATCCGCTGGCTCAAATTAAAGAAGAAAATGCGGGCAAATTAATAAGAAGAATGATGACAAGAATTCTAGCGAATGAATTAACCACTCTGGATATAGTTGGCAGGACTATAAAGAGAACAAAAAATTCAACAAATTCAAATTGACTACTGCAATTATTGGTAAAGCATTGTTTTAGTATAATTAATATTATCTGTTTCAAATGATTTCTCATTTAGGAATCTGCCAAGACGAGCCATGCCGCCAGGAATGTCACAGAGAAATAAATTGAATTGAAAATTGCCAAACGGCTGAGCAAGGCTCCTGAACATATGAAAATTAGAAATCAATAGATTATATAATGTATATCTACATTTGTATCTTGTTTTTATCGGAAATATGGTTTTATTTTTTCATATTATATATATTTCTTTAACTCAGGAAGTTAAATGCAATACGCAATGTATTTTTACATTTTTGTGAGTTTTATGAGTGTTTTTTTTTTTCTCTCAATTGTACTTATATAAGAATAAATATTTCCTATTAATTCAATTTCTTGTCACAGATATGATTTTATTTCCCAAAAAAATGAAGCTTCAATATGGTCATAAACCAACCCAGAATATTCCAAGAATATGATTTCAATTATCCCTATAATATATTAAACATTTACTTCATAGAGATTCATAGATTATTCCAGGAATATAACATCATATATTCATAGCATATTTCAGGATGATTCCTGGAATATTTATAGCATATGCAATATCGGGACATGGGAATATTCTACCAATATCCCACAAATATATACCAATAAACATAGGATATTCCAACAATAGCTGAATATTCGGAAAAAATATTCTCTGCTTATTCTTGGAATATTTCTTTGCTATCTGGGATGCTACAAGGACCGAACGACTGTCATTTTTGTCCAGGATAAATTTGGCTGCATTCGGTGAAGACGAGGGCAAAACCTAAGGCGTAGCTCCGTGCAGCCAAATTTGTCCGTGACAATAATGACAGTCGTTCAGTGTCCGGGTTGCATACGATACTTTTTGTAACAAGTGCACCGAAGTACCCTCATTACTAAACTTTCTAAATTGATTTGGATGTATCGAAACTATCTTATCAATTTGACAAACAAATTTTTGCAAATGCAATCACATTACAATGAACTAATACAATGAAATATAACTTACATGATTTATTTTATTGATCGATATTTTCTACATTTTCTGTGCTATCCCGTTCACAATAAATGCACATACTATATCGAGCACATTCAATAATACAAATTTCTTTTAAATATCAATTTGACATATATCAATTAAATAAAAAAATCCAACAGCATCCATGATCCATGATCTACAATTTCATTTTTACCCAGCGGTCAAAAATATCCATTAATTCCCTGTCAACTGAGAATTAATGAAAATTGTTTGGAATTGCGAACTTTCAAAGCAGAAGTCAGCTTAGTAATAGGGTACTTTCGGCGTACGTGTTATAAAAAAAAATTATGTGAGGTCAAAGTTCGCAAAAATGAATTTTTTGGATTTTTTAGCAAAACTGTTGGTTTTATGATGAAAATAGCTATGATATTATTTGTAGATCTTCCAATTATCTAATGGTCCTCACACTTTTTTCACTCAAAAACTCCATTTCTGAGAGAATACCATTCTGAATCTTCAACAAAAGATGATCCTTATATCAATAACGGAACAACTGATGTATCGTAGAGCAAGTAGAACTTTTAGTCCAAGATTCCAGACCCGCCAGACCTTACTTATTTTCTGAGAAACAAAATTCAGGGATTAGAATAGTGTTAGTCGGTACTTTGATCATATGCATATTTCCTAGTTTGTGCCGACGGCCAATTTATAGATACGAGGTGCTATAGGTACATCAAGACAATACTCACTTTTCTTGAAGCCTGAGTGCTGATTTTTATGTATGTTCCAGAGAATATTGTTGAAAATTGATAATCAACTCTGCCAGACACTTTCCATCGGCCGTAATTCCTGCTGAACGCTTTAAAGCTCGCAAAAAATATCCTTATCTTACTTATAGTCTGAGTCCTTATTTTTATATATGATAGTCAGTGAACAATTTCAATACTTTTTATAAACAGCCAGACCAAGGAAGAGTTGGATGCCCATAGATACTTCACATACTAACAAACCTACAAATAGTGACCTCGCGCTATTACTCACAGCAACATTTTAGATGTGTCTGGGGGATGTTTAGCCCTACGATTAATTCAGCTGTTAACAAAAAGTATTGAAATTGTACCCTGAATGTCATATATAAAAATTAGCACTCAGACTATAAGCGAGATCACGTTATTCTTTGTGAGCTTTAAAGAGTCTAGCAGAAATTACCACCGATAGAAAGGTTCTGGCAGTGTTGACTATCAATTTTAAAAAATATTCTCTGGATCATACATCAAAATCAGCACTCAAGACCTTAAGAAAAGTGAGTAATGTCTTAACGTACCGCCAGCACCTCGTATCTGTAGATTGACCGTCGCCACAAACTAGCTAGTATGCGTATGATCAAAGTACATACTAACACTATTCTATTCCGCACATTTTGTTTCTCAGAAAATAAGTAACGTCTGGCGGGCCTGGGATCTTGCTCTATTTATTATGTTTTACTGAGTGAATGTTTGCGCAGACTACTTGAAAAATCATTATAGAATGACAGATTATTCTTGAATTAACTTCCCTCAATTTTTTTGCAACGTAGGTATACAATAATATTCGGTTGGATTTAGAAGAATAATATTGATTCAATGATTCAACAAAAAGTATGAACTTTTAGTGAATATGTTTTATTGGGAGAAGATTTATATTAAAATAATAATTAACACAATGCTCAGAAGTTCTGTTTGTAAAAGTATATTTTCATAATAAAATATCTTGATCATTTATTTCTATATAGACGAATAAAACGCACTATTCTATTATGTTGATAAATCCTGAAAAACATCAAATTACATTAGAACTGCGAATATAGCTGGACATGCCAAAAATAGCACGAACCTATAAAAGAGAATAAGAGTTAACGAATATTTTCAATTCAAATTGATATGAGCTAACATGTTACACAATAAATCTTGTCAGTATACTGCTCCATTTATAATTTCTATGTATATGTTCCTCTTCTCATCTTTTCTGAGTTCGCTATAGAGCTTATCAATCACCAGTACTAATGCGTTTAGGGATCTCATGTTTCATCCAAACGAAATCAGAGCGACGAAAAACATTTTTCATAAATTTCGTAACAGTATTAGTTGTTACCATTAAAGTTTGGCGATCGTCCAGTGTGCATCTATGCACATCTGAATATATGTAATATATTTAGTACCTACTGAAATCAATTCGAGTTCAGTTAAATTAAACATTCTTGGCATGCTTGCCAGCTTTAGTGAATTTGAATAGGAGTAGGTGAACTATTGTTGCAGAATGTATTCAAGTTACTAGTTTCACGCCTAATTAGCTATAAACGTAATAGAAGCAATGGGTAGCATCCAAACTGTGCTACAATAACATTCCATTGGATATAATACAAGATATATATTACCATCACTAATGTCTATGAATCAACACAGCAGTAAGAATTCAATTGAACTTCATCCTGCCGCCACATGAGTATATAACGGTAAAATTCCGATAGAATAGTGTATTATAAAGCACAAAATCCTGAGCATATATTGATTTTTAAACGGTTACAACATTAATGGAATAAAAATAAAACAATATTTATATATCGATAACATATTTCATGAACTTCATTCTGCAACAAGTTTTTCAATGAAGAGCAAAGCAAATTTCTGTATTCACGAATGTCCAAACAATATATTCACTCTACGCTTTTTCTAAAAACATTAATTTCAAGAGATTGAGTGAATTTAAATATTAAGCAATTAAGAACGAAGGCTAATAATTGAACCTTATGCTTAACGTGCTTTTGATTTAAGCTACATATAATAATATTGGTAGCACTGGGATACTAAGAACTTCATAAAATGCGATCAACGCTTACTTTTGGCGCCGTTAACTAATAGCAAGCAACCAAATTTAGAGTTGACCGTAGCAACTCTCTTCATTATTTCCTTCTCTCACATCAAGGACTTTCATATTTTAAAAACCGCAAAGAGCACAAAGTACAAGTTAAAGGTTCGATAGCTCAAAACAAATATATCGATGTGCTACGAACATAAAATCGTGGAATTATTGAACTCAAGTTGTGCAATTCGACACTCATACGCTATGTTGGTGATGGTTGAATTGACATGCGTGAAATGGATGCAGTGCAAAAAACGTTGACGTCACGCACGTCAATAAAAAAAAGTTTAAATGCTGCAACTAATGTTTTCTAGCTAAAATATAGACGAGGCTAGAAGTTGTACAAGGCAGTAGATCTGATTCCTTATCGTTGTGAGCATATACATTTTTTGCCGATTATGAATAATATACCATCAACTTTGTGATTTTAGATGATTATATCCATGTCCCCACCAGCATCATAATATTAGTTACCTGAGAATTCATATCTGGAAATAGATCCCTGAAACCGTCATATTACATCATATGCTTTGAATTTAACATAGATTTTTTGATTTCTGGATGAAATAATTGAGGGGTGAAGTATGAATTTCTATAGACCTAGAATCAGATAAGTCTTCAGGTATGTGAAACTCAATCTATATCACAAGGATTATGAAGCATAACATGAAATTCAAAATCCTCATTCGTGAATTTGCTTCTATAGCAACATTTCTGCATCCACTTTGAAAGTATGATTCCCCTGACCATCAGTAAATATCTACTGCCCCTTTTACCAGTGAAAAATATTATTACAGTGCAACCTGAGGTGATGGAAAGAGTTTTAGAATGAAAAATGTCGATCATTTGACATATAATTCATCAATTCATAAGGAAATAGAGCTGTTTCAATACTTCAATATATAAACTCACTCTATAGACGGTAGATTTTTCCGCGGACTATCTTCAGAATTAATCAACCCACCTGCGATGAATTCTAACACTTTTAATCAACTATTCAATGTGAAGTTGTCTCCAAACTTTTCAATTTTCTTGTGCTTTGAAATCAAAAATTTTTCTCTCGTGCTGTAAGTAATGAAATTGCAGATCACGTTATTGCATTGAATCGCTGTTGGATTCTAGAGCTTCGACTTGGCTGCCACCAATTTACTAATTGCAGTTCTTTGATCGCGTAAGCTTTGAACGAAGACGTTCTGATGTCTCCCTAAGGAGTCTTTGATATTTTATTTTGTTTTGCTCAGTGTTAATCGCGAATTGAACAGTTAAAACAATTGGAAGACGGAAATTTAATTAATAGGAATGAGAACTTCGTCTTGCTGATACATGATGTCTCATAATGAGGAGATATAATATATTATGAAAGAAAATGAGACTCTAATGTCACTGAGACTCTTTTTTCCAACTGAAGGTTCAAATCACTCTCGAAAACCCTATTGTATGTGAATCAAGGTTTTTCAAGTGAGAGTACTGAAAGCTGATAGTCATAACTTAATCAATGATTGTAATTTATGCAACAGGAGCGTGAAGATAAGCAATGTGACAAGTATTTGGTGACGAGGCTTCAATATTTTGACAATTATCAAGCACAAAGCAAGGGAGTCGAGAATGCAAGTTAACAGTTGGACTTAACAAATTTTCAAGCACATGGATCAGTGATAGATATTGCGAACATGAATTCACAGAATTTGACTACTATGCATTTAAATAGTGATGAAACTGAGAATCAAAAACGCATCGCTCATGTTGCGTAGAGTACCTCATTAATGCAGGTTGAGAAAGAAAATATATTATACACCTATAAATGATAGATGAACGAGCTTAGAGCTGTTTTCATTGGAAAGATCACAATAAGTACGTTTTTTTGAATTGCACATTGACTTGGAAAGTGCTTTGTTTATTGGCATGTCGTTCAAGTGTTCAACTCTTCAAAAATAAAATGCGCAACTTGTTATCTAAATTATATTAGAATGATGCAACGTGAATCTTTTCATATTGCCAAGGTGGCAGTAGGAAATTGGAAAAGGTAATGTTTCTGCACTATTTGGTAGCAAAAACTTCATGTACTTCTGATCGACACTAAATTTAAGTATTGGAATATCCTACCTTAAAAGTAAAGACCCAGGCTAGCTATTAATAAGAGCACTGGAAATATTTTACCTGAAAAATAGGAGATGAGCGCCACTCCCAGGAAATGATCAAAGGAGACAAAGATACTATTCTAGTAGACAATAGCGACAGCAAAAAAGAAATACAGCATAGACGTCGAAATCAATTATAAACAAAATAAATACGATTTTTTGGGTATATAAGTTCTGTATAAATTAATTAGGAACACAACGTTTCGACAGCAAAGTGCTGCCATTTTCAAGTGAAAAGAAATATGACGTTCCAAATTACGTTACAAAAACTAACTAAGTATCCTCTTAAGGCAAAACTCAAGACTAGTATCGGCAGAGAAGGTAGATGGCAAATTGTTAGCCACAAAAACAACGTTAGACAAGAACATTCCCTGAATTAAGTGAAGTTGATCTTGCATCTTATAGGGCTTTGATAAATTCCCAACAGTCTTTGGAGGTGTCAAGGTTGGCCGTGCGCCTAGTAATCAACTTCGGAACGTATTAATATCCTTCTTAATTACGTAGACGTATTAATGTTCTTCTTAACGTAAAGTTGGTCAGAAACTAGTCTCAAGTGGCCACGGGCTCCTAAGATTCCTATCAGCTTACACTGAGAACAAATAACTCAACCAGTATCCAATTTAACTGATACAGGAAGTTCCTATAAAAAATTGAGAGCTCTCTTCAAACCTGGAGCGTTATACTTGAATAAATGAATTTAGATTCAAATTGAAAAACAATTGAACTGTAAATTTTGTAAAAATTAAATGAAATAATCAGTACAGTTATCTATTTGCCTGATTTTTAAATTGTGCACTAAAAATTCACAAAGTAAAACAAAAAACTACGCTGAGCATCACAGGGAAGAAAAACGAAGACAATACAAAGTCTAGCAAGACAAGAAAAAGATTATTAGCGA
Source organism: Dromius quadrimaculatus (assembly GCA_963989225.1). Taxonomy (NCBI): domain Eukaryota; kingdom Metazoa; phylum Arthropoda; class Insecta; order Coleoptera; family Carabidae; genus Dromius; species Dromius quadrimaculatus. The sequence continues at coordinate 42,676,396 of OZ022330.1, forward strand.
CGAGTCGATAAATTCACGAACGTGGTTCGTTACTAAAAATGATTAGATCAATCTTAACAAACTTGTAGGATTTTCCAGCTTAAAAACGGGAACTAAAGCACACAACAAAATATTTCAAGCTTTGGAAACCAAAAACTACACAAACAACGTGATAAACTGAGCTACGAGTTGTTGAATGACAAATCCGCAACGCGTTGGGTCCAAAATATAGTAAAATTATGTATTATCAACCAATTTCACCAATCATGCATACATCAAACATACTTAGTTGAGGACAGGTAGAGGTATAAAGATATAATAAAATCGCGTATCACCGAATCGATATACGTCTGATCGCGTTTGGTAGTAAAAAAAATTCAAAACAGAAATACAAAAAGGCGGTAAATTACAAAAAAGGAATGTCTACTCTTGTAGACGGAATAGTATGATAAACTAGGGTAGGTAGCAACTAGAACATGTGTACGAAACACTCTCAATTGTAATGATTGTCAAAACGAATCCGAATATACAAAATCAGAAATAATTAAACGTATCTTCCCAGGGAAGAACAACAAATAATAATGACCTCTCAAAGGGAAAGAGTTAGCTTCTTCGACCGGAACGGCTATTGCCTACGCTACTGTAAAATTTAGAAAAAAAAATTAATTTAGAACAAAAATATTAATTCAGTATAAAGTTTTCAAGGTTGTAAAAAGGTTCTGAACACAAAAAAACTAGCAAAGAATTAAGGATGAAAGAGATGAATATGGAAATCAAAAGGTTAACCACTCGGGTCGCCTTCAAACGAAATCACTAGCAAAAATTATACTAAATTTGGAATAATGTGAACAAATGATAAGCAAAATAGTCACAAAATCATGGCACTGATCCTAATAAGATAAAATAACTACAAAATTTGGAACAATTAGAAAAATTACAAGGCTGCTCAGAACAAGTACGTCTGCCACCACCGCTCAGGAATCAAAGAGGGCGAACAAGACGCGCATGCTCCCAAATCAGCGCCCTTTAATCAAAAGTCATTAGCAAGTACTAACTCAAAAAATTAAAGCAAATTTGTTATACAGATGGTGACGTATATATGGAATGAGAAAAGAAAATGTGTAAAAGAGACGTAAGACGAAATTTTTGTAACAAACATGAACCAAAAGATCATTATCAAGAACATAATCATCATCCAAATTCCAAAATCAACTCTAATTACGCAATATGTTATAACCAAGTAGAAATAACAAGTAATTTTTGTTTAATTATCTATTATACATTTATACACTTGAAAAAGGCAGCACATTGCTGTTGAAACGTTGTGTTCCCAATCTTTTATACAAAAATTTTCACCAAATAGAACATATTCATTAGAATAATGTTCCTAGATCAGATATGAACTTTTCAATTGATGTGATATTAGTAACAGTAGGAGGCAAGCTACGAAATTTCAAAAAGCCCTTATGAAACACTAATAAGCACAATCATTGAGCTTGAAATCAAGCAGTTTGGGCAAACCTATAAAACAACAGCTTTCATTTAGAACCAGTTTCAAGTGGTGATTAATTTTATACAGAACTTGTACAACTCTACAACGTACAAACTTAACCCTAGGAGGGGCAGTGACTTGTTTGGTGCTAAGTGAACCTATGAGGTCTGGCCAGACCTTCACCGAGTTTTATTGTTGTGTGACTTGTAAGAGTTTTTATAAGGCTTGACAAGTGTATTTTAGTGTTGAATAATCTATTAATGATTGAATGGACTGTGCGGGTGGCAGTGGGTGTGTATGTGTGTGGGTGTGAGGGGGAGAAAAAATTTGATAATTAGCTTGATTATTTGACTTGGCACAGGGTATACACCATATTTATACTAATGCCAATTTTGACCTATCGATTGAAAAAACCTTCGAATTGATGTTTGTCTTCCTTTTCCTCCATATATGAAAAACCTGTCATACTCTGTTCATATCCATTTTGAATAGCTGCAGATGAATCTTGGAGGCGTGCTGTATGATTCAAAACTATATTTACTTTATTTGCTCAATCTATATAGTGTGACATTACGACACACATCACAATGACACATTTAGTAATGACATGAATGAAAATCAAAGAAAATATAGAACATCCACTAAAAAATATGAAAAATGACGATTCTATGTTTCTCTCATGAATATTTATTAACCAAACACTACTAAAGGATGAAAAAGTTGCCTCTTCAATTATAAGTATCTGTCCTTGCCTATTACAACACCAGATACAAGTCTATCATGTTTGAAAATGTCAGAATTCGTCTAGGTCTGGTCAGACCTCATAGGGTCAATTTAAGATAATTCACAATAAAATCGAATTTTTTTGCTTTGAATATGTCGAAATCGCTTTAAAGATGGTCTCATCGAATTCAACAAGTCGAGTTTATAAGAGTCAACGAGTTTCAGTTCTCAATTATTGTTAAGTAGAGAGTAATTGAGCATTGAATTTCGAATAGGTCTGGCCAGACCTCATTGCACCTCCTAGGGTTAATGGGTCCTTTTAGTCATAATCGTTTAGTTTTTGAGCGATGGGAGGTAATGTGCTGTATTGTAAAATGATCATCTGATCGTTATCAAAGTTATATGGAAAAAAGTCCCTGAAAATTTGATGTAATTACCTCCAGAACAAGAAAATAAAGAAAATAAGTAACGAATGGCCATGCCCTGGCCCAAATTGATCAAAAAACTGGAATTTCCATTCATTCTGATACTAAAATCGGAAACCGCATGTCAATATCTTATGTCACTCGCGAGATATTGAGATGAATATTTTTCTACCTTGAAATGAATATTAAACCATTTATCAGTTCGAAATTCAAGGTATGAAATGCAGTAACTGACATACTTCTCATTCTGTGCAGCAATCTTCAGACTTGAATCACGCATAGCTCATAAGTTATCACTTTTCAAATTCTTATTTAATTCTCATGCTATCTTCTATTTGGGTCACACTGTATACATTTATCAATATATCAAGCTCTCTTTCAAAATTAATAATAGAATAAACTCCATTAACCATCCAAATTTTAACAGTCAATAGTTTATCTTGTTATTTTCAACATTCCATAGTTTCTCGTGTTATACTCAACATTAAATATTGAATGGTCTTTTTTTATGCTCTTCCTGCAACTGATTACAATATAAAATCAGATTACTTCTGAATGCTAGCATAATTTCAATTTGAATTCAAGTAATACGTAGCAAAAACAAATAGAGAAGTCAATAACTAAAGTTGAAGATGTTACATCTTTCACTTTATTTCTACCTCACAAAACAAGAATACAAATGTTGAAGAAGAAAAAATTTTGTATGGTAACAAGCAACAAAAAAACCTACCAGAACGAATCTTTATGACAATATATCTTCGAGAATAAATAGCAAAAAGATTAACATAATACACTCTTCTCTATATTGTTCATTTCAGTTTAAACTCTTTTATTGAAAATGTAAAGTTTCTCTTGACGACAAACATGATGGGAGAATAGAACTGAAATTTGTTATGGTCTTGTGGTATGGAACAAAATCAAGACAAATAGCAAGCAAGCTCATATTTCAATTTGTGAAGAACAATGTCTTGATTCATATGCTTATTGGTCACTCCGAACAAATTCAAATTGATTCTATATTATTCATTTGAAATTAAATATTTTTTGAAAGGGAAGTTTTCGGGGCCTTATTTCTTATGACGAAATTAACGAGTATTCCTGAAATTCCACTGAGTTATATAGTGTTCCATAAATCACAATACATATTTTATCATTCAGTATCTGCTTTACCATTTGAATCTATAGAACTATAACAGTGTAAATATTGTTTCTGTGGAACAACATTTGGATCTCCCTTCATCAGCTTCAACAAAGTTCAAATCTTGAGCTTCATTCACAAGATACAAATTGAAGAATTAATTTTTCTATCCACAAAGAAATTATTGTTACTGGATCCTAAAGGCTCTCTGTTATTCTTTTTATTATTACTATCGCTGGATCCTCCAGTTATTCTACAAACATACAAATTAATAATTGAAAACCGATAAGCAGAATTTTTATTTATAGTTTGAATACATCTGTGAATAGTGCAAAATCTCAGACTGAAGAGAGATTTATAGACTTGATGATATTGCTATTTATACCATTCGTTGTCACCTCGGAAAAAATAGTTACAAGTCACATAGTTTTCACGATATTGTCATTCAATAACCATTTCTATTTTTATTTTCTGTAATTTATGTTTCATATTGAACGAACATAATTTCAGAAATCTACTAACCTCAGTACCCATCATGGTTAAAAGTACCAATGTTTCTTACGGTGAATAATTCAGATTTGTTTCTATTCGGCGTTGTTTTGCTTTGTTTAGACAAAATTAATCTGTTATTTTATGTTTTTATCTATTATTCTTATGCTTTTTCAAGAATCACGCTATAACTATTGAGAATAAGAAAATCCGCTGTGGCCAACACAGTACTTTTTTGACTATAATTTTCATGGTTAGTTTGATTTACTGCATATTTTAAAGTGACAGCTGTCATTGCTGAAGTGGCAGCTGTCATTGCCAAAGTATCAGCTATCATTTCCAAAGTGATAGTTGTAATTGTCAAAAGTACAGCTGTCATTAGTCGGATGTCAGATAGCGACCATATTTCAGTCTTTGCATAAAGAAATGGATGGCTCTTTTCTAGATTTCCGGGTCTTAAATTCATTGGAACATACAGTTCTGGTATCTGATCGCCGAAAGTGTAATTTGAAGCTGGTAACGTGGATCTCACCGATTATTTAATATTTTCACTAAGCTCAAGTCTCCGAGAGCTTTTAACTCATACCAAACTAGACATCATTCAAATAACTTGTGAGAAAACAATCGACAATTATCCAAATATGCCTTATAGCATTTCTTAATAATTTGAATTCCAATGACATTGTACCGCTAATAATTTTGGAAAAATTTTGAGGTAAACGCTGTGTCAAATTATCACAAATAGAATTAAGCTATTTTATATCTTATGATAAATACTACTAATCCAAGATCCAGGCCCGCCAGACGTTACTCAGTTTTTGAGATACAAAATGTGTGGAATAAAAAAGTATTGGTATGTACTTTGAACGTATATATATACCTGCTAGCTTGGGCCGATGGCCAATTCACAGGTACCAGGTGCTTGAGGCTCGATGACACATCACTCACTTTTCTTGAAGACTGAGTGCTGATTTCGTTGTATGTTTTAGAGAATATTGTGAGAAATTGATAATCAACATTGCCAGACACTTTCCTTTGTTGGTAATCTCTGCAAGACGCTTTAAAACCCGCAAAAAATAACGTAATCCTAATTATACTTTTTGTGAACAGCCAAAGCAATCGTAGAAGCCAATCATCCTCTTGACAAAATTTAAACTTTGCTGTTAGTATGAGCGCGAGATCACTATTTGAACGCTTGATAGAAAGTAAAATATCTATGAGCATGCAAATCTCCCTTTTCTACTTACGATCAAATTTAATCTACTCTGTATGTGTGTTCGGCATATGGTGTTTCATCGAGTCTGTTCAGCATAACAAACTGTCATTTAAATCACAACGCGTGTGAGTAGAATAAAAATATTCGCAGTGTCTGAAAAAAAAAGTTATTGCAGAGTTATTGAATTTAGTTTCTTGTAATATCTCCGATGTGACTTCCAGTATACCAATTACAACAAAAGTTAAATGAAGTTGCGTTATAGAGACATCTAATTATCACGCTCGCGATCATACTCACAGCGACATTCTAATTGTGTCTAAAGGATGTTTGGCCCCTACGATTGGTCTGGATGTTTACAAAAAGTATTGGAATAGTGCACTGAGTATCATCTGTAAAAATTATGACGCATGCTATGAGTGAGATCACGTTATTTTTTGCGAGTTTTAAAGCGTCCAGCAGAAATTACATTCAATGGAAAAGGTCTGGCAGTATTGATTATCAATTCCTAACAATATTCTTCAAAACATACATAAAAATCAGCACTCAGAGATCAATAAAAGTGAGATATGTCTTAAAGTACCTCGAGCATCTGGTATCTGTAAATTGGCCTGAGCTAGCGAGTATGCATACGATCAATGTACATACGAACATCTCTTTATTTCACATATTTTGCTTCTCAGAAAATGAGTAACGTCTGGCGGGTCTGGGATCTTACTGTTTATAGAATAAACAAAGAAGACTGAGAAGCTCCATCATTAAAGTTTTGATAACTTTTTGGAAAAAGCTCATCTACAAAATTAAATCTAGTTTTCGATTTCAGTCCAAAATTTGTATGCGTTGTCAAGTTATCGCCCTTCTAGACAGACCGACAGACAGTGTTACGTACCAATTTGGCATTTGGTTATATTCTTTGTTCAGGTAAAACTCTAAAATATAGTTTGAGGTAATTTAGTTAACCTCACTGCTTACTTTCAGCAAAAGACATTTTTGAATTCTAATTCCATAGTTTTCAATTCTCATTATGAATCTCTAGCTTTGTTTCTTTTCTTCAAGCTTAGCTTTTTCTTCAAGGTTATATTAAAAGCGTGTTTATTGTCTATTTCCATTAATTAATCCATAGCTCGAAATTTTTGTTTCAAATTATCGCTGTTGCAATGCATGCGCTGTTGTCAGTGGCCTTACAAATTTGTCTTCAGTGCTAGCTACCTTGGGCGTCCGCTAGGTTTTTTTCTTGTTTTAATGAAAAATGGGTTTTTTCAATCAAGTTAAATCGAATGGTAAGCCTTTACTCCTCATATAGTACGGATGTTAAATTTCTTTAATCTATTTTACCACTACAATTTTGTAGTTTATTCCAAAGTCTTCTCTTTGAGTGTGCAAGCTCAAGTCTGGAGATCTTTTTGGAATAGGCTGTGCTTCGGCCGAATATTTTGGAGCAGTTTGACCATTTGTTCTTTCCGGCGGAGCAGCCCACGTGTTGGAAATTTGTTAAAATTGTAAGTGGTCGTCCAGTTTTTCCTATCCCTACCATCCGCGATTCAACGTCGTCAAAATTAAGGCACAGTACTGTAGAAGTGCCTGACTTCCATCCCATATTTCGTGGCCACCTGGGAGCCAGTCCAATTAGACCTGAAGGCCAAGATCCAGATGCCAGGCAGACGGATCAATTAAAGTCTCTAGCGACGTCACCAGCTAAGTGGTTCAGTTTTTTTTTTCAGCTCTAATTGGTTTTATTAGGCACCTCGTGGCTTTAACCATGTATTTGGCTTTTTTTGTGTAATTCTTCAGTGAGCATTCGTTGTCGCTTATTTTTGCTCCTCACTACGTTATAACAGCTTCGTTCTATTGTAAACCAGGTCGATCAATCTCAGGCATGATTTTTTTTTGTACTTTTGCTGGAATAGGTTTATTACCGTATTTGTTTCAATTACAATTCAGTTGGAACTTGCTGTTGATGTTGTTGTCCATTTTATCAGTAACTCTACTTTAGTCAATTAATTAATTTTGCAGATTCAAATTTACATCTATAATACTTGATTGCTATTTTGCATTTGATATTTTCTTTACTTAAAGCTCAATCACATACCTAGTTCTTTAGTGAATTTGATTATAATTTCTTCTGTCAAAAGCAAAGTACCTACCACTTTAATTTTCAGAAAGCTATTTATTTAGTGTTTTCTTCATAACTGGTGTGTAAGTTTCGCTGTTTGAGATATTGTTTTATATTATGTTCTGCGGCATCTTGATCAACGCCGACAGATCTGATTATTCTAAAATCTGATATTCTACCCGTTCATCTTACCATCTCTTTTTTTTAACAGTAACTTTCGCAGTTGTGTGCCTGGGGACGGCAAAATCAGCAATTGTGTGGCGCCCTTATTTTTTTGTTCAACTTGAAGTTATTCCACGTTATGCTCGGTATATTATTGTAGTGAAGTTTATATTCTGTCGAAACTAACCTCACGGCCTCCGGATCTGGGATTATTTTTATAAATCTTTTTCGTTAACAGTGATCTAGGCCGTTCTAAAGGTAGAGTTTGCGGCAAATTCATAATTAGTTCATTTTGTTCCATTAGCCTTTAAAATATTGTTACAACAGACTGACAGACCGACCGATTCATCTTGCACCTATGTTTTTTGGGTTCAGTGGGGTATAAAACGTGAGGATTCATATTGTATCCTATATAACTGAAAATTTTGATAACAAAAATTATGTTAAAGCAATCCTTATTGATCTTAGCAAAGCTTTCGACTGCGTTAACCATAATATACTGATTTCCAAACTAAATTTTTATGGGTTTAGAGGGAACTGTCAAAAAATCGTACAAAATTATTTCAAGAGCAGATATCAAAAAGTAGTCATAAACAATGAGGAATCTGAAGTTTCACCCTTAATTCACAGGGTGCCTCAAGGTTCTCATTTGGGACCTACACTTTTTCTTATTTATGTCAATGACTTAATAACGACTTGCAAAATGGTTAACTGTTGCCTATATGTCGATGATACTACTTTTCACTTTGCGAGTGATTCTGAAACAGATCTAGAACCTCTTTCCACAAATATCATAAAAACATCATCAAACTAGTTTTCATCAAATAAACTTACCGTGAATGAAGATAAAACTCAAGAGATCATCTTTCATATGTCACATCGAGAAATTTTGATCAGCTCAAAAAATACAATCAACATACTTGGACTTTTATTGCAACCAGATCTCTCATGGCAGCATAACATCAAAGCAATATGTGGGAAATTGTCAAAAGCTTTTTACATGTTAAGGCAGCTTGCTAGAAATTTGAATGCAACTATATTGAAATCAGCCTATTTTGCCTTATTTCATGCCGTTATGATATATGGCATTCAATTCTGGGGTAATCAAAGGAACACTCTCAGGGGTTTTGTACTTCAAAAGAAAACTGTCCGCATTATTACAAACTCAACTGTAAACTGCCATTGCAAGAAAATATTTATCGACAATAAGATAATGACTTTTTTCGGTCAATTTATTTTTGAAAACGTTTGCCATTTCAGGAATAATTGCAGCAATCTCAAGAGACACTATGATATTCATAATACTTATACTCGGAATAAAGATAAGCTAGTATTACCTTTAATGAAATATAGTAAAAGCCAACGTAGTGCCCATATATACAATTGAAGTCGTACAATAAGCCTTCTGATAACATCAAATGTCTATCAAGAAATAAATTTAAAAACACAGTTAAAGAACTTTTACTACGGGATGCTTATTACAATGTTGATGAATTTCTGAATGAGCGTCTGTAAGATTTTTCTCCTTTATTTTCTTCGTAAGTTTCTATTTTGTTATGTACCTGACTGTAGCTGTATTTTGTTGTACCTCTGGCTATAAATAAAATATCAATATAATTTATCCATATGGCTTAATTTTTGAGAAGATTCAGTGTCCGCTGCTGTCTGGGATATTTAACTTTCTATGGCAAATTCTTTCACGCCCTGCTGCTTGAAAATCAATAAGTTGATGTTGCACGGATCAACAGATTGATTTTGTCTACTGCAAGTGACTGCATACGATTTTTTCAATAGGTGAAAAATCAATTCTAATATAATGCCTTATTATCGCATTGAGTGTCTTATTGTCGTCATTAACAGTAGCTGATTCTGAATAGAACTCCTCTCTTGTTCGAATACTTTGTACCAGCGATAGATTGTAGCCCAAAAAAACACCTGTCCATTGTAAACTGAAGCTGAACTCTTTCTGCTCAAACTTTTTGATTTTTGATGGTTCCCTGATAAATTCCATAGCTCAATTCACAACAATACTCTGAATAATTAATAAATCTATATTCAATTACCTCAATTCTTCAGATTCAGCTCAAAATGTCAAATGGATAACAAAACAAATTTCTCATTGTCAATGATTATTGCATCATCCTAGTAGTAAACTATTCTATTCTGTAACCACTGATGAGATAATTTTATATCAACACATAACAAATTGTAGTTCAAAATCAGACTTCAATAATTACGTGATATAGATAATGAATATTTCTATAAAAAAATATATATAAGAACAGTTTTCAAATATGATTCAATGATAAATCAACCTAGTTCAGAAATGTAAACAAAAAAACTCTCGATTCTTCATGCTCCACTTTAAATCCATATTTTTTCCTCTCAAAATGCTCTAAAAATCAGTTTTTGCCGATTCTATATTGTTCGTTATATTTGTGGCGTCTTGGCATCCATTAAGCAATCGACGATGTTGTTTAATGGCTGACATACGACTGCTCTACCAAGCGAGATTTTGAAATAACTGAACTGCGATAACTCGATGAGGAAACTTGAACAATACTTCGGATGTTTTTATTTGTTGGATAAATCTTCAAGCGTACACACAACTTTTTATTTCGTGGGAGAATGACTCCAAATTCATATTTTTATATATTTATTTTTTTACACTTCGATAGTTTTACTACAATCTGAAATAGGAAGCCCCAGACAACTTCTAGAGAATATTTTTATAGGAGATTTTAGAATTCAATACATTCTTTTGTTCTTATTTTTATATCAATCGAGTGAATAAAAACATTGCAAAGAATCACTCAATGCTGGAATATATCAATACTGAGTGAACATACGGAAATTGTACATTGGATAACAAGAGAACATCAAGAATTCTAGAAAGGGTAAATATTAGTTCACAGATGCCGCATGTTCAAAGTATATATGCAAAACTCCCAAAATGAGCTTCGTTGGTATATTTCAGTATTACTTCGATGCCATTATTTGAAGGCGTTATGATTTGGAGATCATTTTCGAAGTTAAATGTAGAAAATAATTTCATGAAATTTGATGGGACAATTTTATGTGTGGCACATAATTTGATTAGGAATCAAGAGAGGAACAATTCTTCACGTTTACTAGCGGTTGAGATTATTATGACGTTTCTTTTCCCAATCACTGATTTGAGACTTAGGTACTTCACTTTGCTCGTTCGTTCGTATAAACATGTTTTTAGCAAGTTGCTTCACCTCTTGTCACAATACTCATTGGGCCATACCTACGAGCCTATTGTTGAAGGACTCCACTTCGAGAGCTCACCAATTCATATATTTATCAAGATTTATCATATGCAAAGAACCCGAAGTCGCTAGATGCTTTCTTTAAAGCTTCAAGCACAACCGAAAGCATCTTAGTCGGAAACGAACTCTACCAAAAAATGGAGCTAGTTCAGGCAGACATTTACTCAGAAATAGTCGGGTATTATATCCATCGAGTCTAAATTTAGGTGAAGAGTGAGAAAAGTAATTGATATACCATGAGTTTCAATACATCAATGCCTCATGGCGCCGCACAGTGTAAGAAAATCAAAATCCAGCGTGATTTAATTCCCAGTGATACTAAATAAATATTTTGCTGATGAATAGTTAAAATTTGTGTTAACATTAATCAAGTTCGATTGAGAAAATAACTATAACAAATAAAATGGAAAAATACATTCAAAATAATCAATCTCCGTTTCAACAATTTCTTACAAAATTGGCTCTTTGGAGATGGATATGGAGAGTAATGCTAAAACTACCACATTATTATTTTCTCTCCCCCAGCATTTGAACTCATTCGGATAGGTACCATGGAAGTACTGTAAAGATTTTCATCACAGTCCCAATCAATAAATAATGAAAATTCCTTTGAACCTGTTTTCAACTTATCGATAGAACTTAAAACTTCTTTCTGGACTAAGCATAGACGCCTGATGCTATGATCAACTAGCGACTGTGAATAACATCCAGCAGATGACCGTAACAATTTTTCCCTATAGATAGCATTGTTTCTCAGCATATTTTATCTGATCGTATGACAGTAATAAATTTTTAGCTAATTTATTAATCCTCTGGCGTATAATTTCATACTAGTGAGTTGATAAATTGGCATCTATACTCATGCTTCATCTGCAGATAAAGACACCGGATCACTAATCATCCTTTTGAACCAATTGACAAATCATTCATGATAGCAGCAGAGTCTTTTTTACCCGCTTTGCAAAGATTTCTTCAGGGCTAGTCGATTCAAAAAACATCGAATTTTTCGCTTTTTAGTCCTATCACAATATTTTGCCAATCTCTCTCGCGGCCAACCTGATTTAATAGAATGAGAATAATATGAGCTTTGTTGTGCGACAGTATGTGGCAAATTTATATCAACGTTCAACTAGTCTACGTTCTTGTTTAAAAAACGTTCGCGATGTCGACAACTTGCAATCCATTTTTGCTCCAATTTGAAACACAAGATCTTACATAAAGCTTTAATTTCATTTTTCGCAGCTTTAGAAATCTCGATAAATTGGTATTCGACTTTGGAAAAAGCAAAAAATAGCTTTAAAGCGCTCATTTTTTCCTTAGAAATCCAAATATCAGTTTTCTCGTAATCTCGAAGACCATTCTGAAAGTTGAAGAAAATGTATGAATGTCGCGAGAATGCACGAGATTGTAACTTCATCTGAAAGCCAAGACTTGATGCTATGATATGTATATGCTTTACCACTGTAATAATGCGGAATAACTGAACTTTACCACAATTATATCCACAACTTCTTATAAAAAATGTTTATTCTGCCTTCTGATTCGATAGATGTTTTTTTCACCAACTTATCATTATCAATTTGATTAAATATTCCTGTATTTATCTTGGTTGAAGAAACAAGATTTACAATAAACATACGATAAAGCAATATTATGGGTAAAATCTCTCAGTAATCGAGTTTACAGTCTACGCGAATTCTCGCCGCGTCAAGTGTGAATCAAACGAACAAATTTATTTCAACATTTTTTAATTTCTACTTCTTTTCCAAGATACCTAAAATTTTCTCCAGTATGCAATTATTATAAGCAGTTTTCCAACTACTAATAAATATCATCGGTTCTCGAATCGGTAAAAGTTGAAATTTAGAATTAAATCCCGTTAGATTTTGATTTTTCCACACTGTGCGCCGTGTCGACTTAATTTCCCTATCGATCAAAAATATCTTACATTAGCTTCATAAATATAACTGCAAATAGATTTCACATCTTTTTGTCTGTGCTTTTGTGCACACTGATCTCCACAATAGCTGAACTAATTTAAAAGTATTGAAATAACATTTAATGATTGTTTCACTCAAAACGGTTGATAAATGAACTTAAATGTCAATTTTTAGGTGCTTCTTCACGTTAGTAAATAAATTACCCAACCAGTGGTATTTCTGATAATTTTTTTTCCTGACTTTGTATGACATATTGACAGAGTCTTGAGGTAGTTTAACCATGAGAGCCACTATAATAGACATGATTTTATGAAATCTACCTATGTCAATATAATAATCTCATGAATTTATTTTCTACAATAACTAAGTTGATTTGATTGATTCAATATATGTTTTATTCAAATCGGCTGATAAATAGGAATGATATCTGAATTTTATTCTAATCAATGATATTTTGAAATTCCCTGCAAAATTCTCAGAGTATTCAACAATGCCAATGCAGTTGATAGATTTCTATAAGATTGACCTGAGTTATATAATATTGATCTTCATTATCAAATCCTTATTGAAAATTAGGGAAGAAGAAAAAGACATTATGCATTTGTCATTGTCTCTCACTCAGTTTGTCAAGTAAGCTTTATCTGTAATATTTATAGAGAATATTTTATTGAATTTTCATTTCTCATATCAGTAGAAATCGTAGATGCAACATGTTTGCCTATATAGAATTGCGACTGCAAGTATTGTCAAAACATATTCACAAAAAGAGGGAAATAACCTAAAATGATAAATCGTCCTGAATACTTCAATATACAATTTTCTTCATCATTTCTTATGTTAAACAGAAGGATATAACAGAATGATTCCAATTCATCTACAGTATTTCAAATTCTTATTGTAGGTACAAAGTAAGGCAATACAGAAACACAAAATTTTTAATTGACCGATGGATGGTAGTAAGCGAAATCTACGTATCATTTGTGCGAGCGACCTGATGAAGTGCATTTCTGTTACAGAATCCAATTGCCCTCTTGATTATGATTTACAGAAATAATTATTGCTAGCAACGATATCACTATTCACTTGACAATTATTTCTTTCAGTCATGGTGACCACGCAGACGAAGTCGCGGGCACTGGCTAGTTCTCTATATTAATTTGGCTGCACAAGGCTACGCCTGGACAATAATGACGGTCGTTCGGTCCTTATAGCATAATATCCTATATAATAAGAAAGTTGTACATAAATGGAATTCTTTGAATGGTTCTATTCTCAGAACATCATGTTAATCAGCCATTAACTTCATCTTGTCAGCTATTTCGTAAAGTATATAACCCATCATGCAAATCGATATGAAAAATACTCAAGTATCTTATACAAATGCTGTCAAAAATCACAGGCCATCTTCCGGAGCTCATTCTTGATCTGACAAATACTTCAGTGGAAGTCATCTCCTACAGAAAAATAACCCCAATTCTCCCCAACCATCAATACACAATGACTTGGCTCTTACGCTCACAACATAAGTGAGTATAGCATGTGAAGCATACATCATCTCGGAGCTTTTATTCTGAACAAGAATGCTTTCAGGCTGGAGGACCCTATTATGCCAAATGCATATAGAACTATTGTATTATAGTGGGATGCATAGGTACTGTACTTATGATATAGTAGATGCGGAGAGAATTCTTTAGGCAATAGATTGTACTTTGAATTTATAATATGAAGAATCGATAATGTTTAATGTTGTGTAATATTCAATAGTTATTGGAAGTAATCGGAATATCAGTAGAACTTTTTTCTACAAAATAATACTTCGGCATTGTGGCAAATTGACATAGGAATTATCCTATGCTTGACTGCCTCAAAAATTCATCATACTTATCAATGTTTAGCATACAAAAGCACCGACATCCTCCGACTGGTATCAAACGATAGCATAGGCTATCAAAGTGTGCAAAATAGTGGCATATAGATTTTTGGGTTTTATTGAACAAAGTATAGTAGTCCAATATGTAATTTGATGTGACTCGTTTCCAGCTATAGAATACAAATTTTGTATCATATATGCCAAATGAGTATCAAATGTTAGTTTATGATTTGATATTTTTTTCACTTCAGTTTTGTATGTGCTGAACAGTTTTTGTTGACAAAGAAGGTACATTAGCCGCAATTATTGCGAAGAACGGAAGGAATCATCCTTTTATTGCCGCAATACCGTCTGAGAAGAATCAAAATTATCCAAGACGACTGACTGAAACTTTTGCCTTTTCAAATCTAGTAGAAACTTAGTATCTTCTAAAACAGTCAGACGATAGCTGCGAAGATAATTCAGAGAAAAAAATTGATCTCATCAGCTTTAATTCCTGAATTTCTACAAGATTACTGACAGCACGAGATTAGATCGATAGCCTTGAACAATTCTGTTACTTTTTGGATGATTCATAGATCGATTTATTCCGAATACATGATACTGAATATAATCTTTCACAATTTCTTTCCATTTTTTAATTTTTTTATTTTTGGTTTGGAGCTATGATCTCAGATATTGTCAAAATTATAAAAGCTCAGTAGTTCTTTGAATATGTATATATTTTTCCAAATCTTATCATATTGCAAATTTATTAGTGTCGTCACAATTGTAAGCGATCTGACTGCTGCGGTTAGGTTAAGTAAGAACTACACAAATATCATTTTGATGGACAAATATCACCTGTTTATATCAAGATAATCAATTAGAAGTACAATATTGTCACAAATGTAGAGTATTTCAAGCCATTAGTTCATTCGAATCCGCTATTTATTCAATAATTTATTGTAATTCTAATCCTAGTTAGCATTGACCAACAATCTAGTCGGTATTCGGTATTCAATTGTCGGACGTGATTGGCAGCCTATGGTTACTAGATGTTTGGTGGTTGTCAGGCATTTGAATACTGGTTCATTGTTGTTCAACTGTCAGACATTCGAATGCTGGCCCATTGTTGTATTAGGGTATATAAAGAGCGTGAGCTAGGAGACAGAGGTCATTCAGGACGGGTAACTGTGAGCGATTTTGTGATCATTCAAGTTTGTAAAGTGAATATTTGCATTGTGACCTGAAATAATAAATGATTCACAATAATATTTGTGACAAAATATATATATTTATTTTCATATAAAGATATACAAGACTTTCGTTCATTCTTCTGCTAGAAAATTACTGAGATTTTTTTTGGAGGCTCCATTTGTATCTGATATTTGGGAACAAATTCGTTGAAAATTTATTTTGAACTTTGTTCAATAAAACCAGAATAACTTTATATTGCTATTTCTTCTCAATAGTCCATTCGATCATTCAGCAGAAAAATTCAGTATCTACTGAAGATTACAGAAACAATAATATGATCCGAAAACAATGAAGTTGGCACAGCCAACAAAGTCATATTTCTGAACAAAAAGTAGCTAAATTTTGTTGAAGAACATACTCTTGTAGGTTGTGCCATTCTAATTGCGATAGACCACGTAGAAAAATTTCAGGTGACTTGCGCTTTTTCTTACACTTCAGTATATCTTAATTATTTATTATAAAAATTTGAATGAATATATTTAACTGATCCATAGCCGGTGTTCATTTGTGCTGTGATAATCAATGTTATTACAGTTTCCATTATAACTCATTCAAAGGCCAATACGTCGAAGTTTAATTTGTATATTTCACTTACTGTATTCAATTTGATGACTGGATTTTCATACAGGTCTTTCATACATTCCATAAACACAACTATTGTAGCCACAGTTGCATAAATAAAGAATAATAATGAGAATACACTTGTTTAGGATTCACTCAAAGGCAAAATTTAGCTAAATGCTTTTATTCCACCCAACCCTTAGTTCAAAATGAGTGATAAACAAAAATTGAACAATGAAAAACGCAGTAAGATTTTAATTATATTTTCCTTAAAAATAGTTTTGAACATGAAAGTTTCTGGAGTAAGTAGGTCACGTATACATGAAAAAACAGAGAATATTGAATTTCTTGAATCTTTATCGAGCGTTTATTGCATCTTCTAGCAACGAAATGAATGCTACTTAACACACTTTGACTATCCTATAACCGTCGTGGATCGACTGAAAATTGATTCCAAGCAAAAATGAAGTTATATGTCATGCAACAAAAAGCTTTGTATGCAACTAGTACATGATCGGACTTCATTGTGCTCGAAGAACTTGTGTTTTTATCGACCTCATTTGTTGTGCTAGCGCTTATATTAACTTCGGTTCGTCCAGCAAGATCCTAGACTATGTACTTGTTCACTGATCTGATCTCTATATATAAGTGGGTGTCGCTCCCAATGTTACGCTTTGATGAGAAATTGAACATCATCATATTAGTTAAATTGAATAGCGATTGTCACATTCGATTTGTTCCAGAATAATCAGCTCATACCGAATTGCTTTTAGCGTGCGCTTAAACAAGCACGAGATCTAGAAATATATGTAGCTGGAAATAATACGCAAGAAAATAATAGGAGTGTACATATATTCTCTATAGGCTAAATTTAATATTTAGTTGTAGCACTCGCATAATGATTGTGATCAGCTGAACCGGAAGTGCAGTTCACAAAACAGTTTTTCGAATTTTGCTTATAAATCCGGTACGATCGATTGAAAGCATAATTTTATATTCTCATAGCAATCTACTAGGTCTTATGTAATCTCCATTTGACATTATTTTAGAAATTTTTCTGTAAAATCAAAGCTAACGGCTGTAGAATGGAAAAATTTATTAGCTTAGACTACTCCAGCGTTTTACTAGAGTGTAACATCTAAATGATAACCTAAAATTTTGGTTGTAATCGGTCTTGCTCCATGTCAATGTCAGTGTCAACTGTCAATTATTCAGTCAAAACGTGTACAAGCAAGTAATGTGGTATTCACTTTAGACTTTTATTTATCTCTACAAACGTCCATATTTCAATAATTATTGAGCACATGACAAGAAAGCACATGTTGATATTCAGATTCAACAAATATTGGAACTAATAAATCCGTGAGAGTAACTGAGAACATGATGTTTAGATGGTGGAAGAGCTTGGATGCAGAAGAGATTCACACAATAGGCACTTTACGCATCATTAGCGAGTGGAGAGAATTTGTGAGTTCACAATCGAGCAGCATATGTTCGATGAAAATATAAAAAAAATCTGACGTGAACATCACGTGACTTAGTTTTTCATCATTTGATATATATATATATATATATATATATATATATATATATATATATATATATATATATATATATATATATATATATATATAAATTTATAAATATATATATATATATATATATATATATATATATATATATATATATATATATATATATATATATATATATATATATATATATATATATATATATATATATATATATATATATTGTGACGATGTTGCTGAGTCACCCTGTAATTTACAACAATTTCTGTACATGTACCGTTGGTCTAGCGGTTAGCGTGCTCGCTTGGTGCGCCAGCGTTCAGGGTTCGAGACCGCAACAAGTAAACTTTCATATTTTTATTTTTGATTCAAAATCGGTATGCAGCAAGTTGAGACTGAAAAATTAAATATTTAATGGATAGGCAGTATATAAAGCCTCCGATTTCGAAGAGAAGGCAGTTGAACTGTAGCGCCTTCCTACAGTTGAGCTCCCCAGAGCTGGGCTGTAGCGACTTCCTACAGCCCACCAGCTCTCTAGGCTAGTGGACAGCCTCCGAGTTAGCAGCCAGTAGCGTTCGTCAGACTAAGGGTAAGCAAACCGATACCTAGTGCCCGACTTGCGTCTTCCAAGTCTCCGTCCTAGTATCCAGCTCGCGTCTTCCGAGCTACATCCTAGTTCCGACTCGCGTCTTCCGAGTTAACGTCCTGTTATCCAGCTCGCGTCTTCCGAGCTATTTCCTAGTGATCCGACTCGCGTCTTCCGAGTTAACGTCCTGTTATCCAGCTCGCGTCTTCCGAGCTACATCCTAGTGTTCCGACTCGCGTCTTCCGAGTCATCGTCCTTCACTTCTGTTTCAGTGGATCTGCGTTGTGAAGTACGTAAAAGTATCCGTCAGTCTGTATACTTCGTCAGTAAGTATACTCCGTCAGTCAGTATACTCCATCAGTCAGTATACTCCGTCAGTCAGTATACTCAGTCAGTTAGTATACTCAGTCAGTTGGTATACTCAGTCAGTTAGTATACTCCGTCAGTCAGTACAGTCAGTACAGTCAGTAGTCAGTCAGTGTACTCAGTCAGTCAGTACACTCCGTCAGTCAGTATACCCCGTCAGTCAGTACAGTCAGTAGTCAATCGGTATACTGAATCAGTCAGTACAGTCAGTAGTCAGTCAGTATACTCAGTCAGTCAGTGTACTCAGTCAGTCAGTACATTCTGTCAGTCAGTATATCCCGTCAGTCAGTACAGTCAGTAGTCAGTCGGTATACTGAATCAGTCAGTACAGTCAGCAGTCAGTTGGTGTACTGAATCAGTCAGTACAGTCAGTAATCAGTCGGTAAACTGAATTAGTCGGTACAGTCAGTAGTCAGTCAGTATCAGTTAGTAGATTCAGTCAAGTAGTCGATTATTTAGACAAGCGATCAATCACTTGATTGTTACAATGATTTTGTTGACACTATTTGACATTTTTGAGATGGTCTAACAATAGAAAATATTATTGGTGTTATTTTTGTATTATCTTGATGTTTATTTTCAACTATATTAAATAGAAATATTTTATTTTGGTAAAAACTGTTACTCTTTTGTTGCGTGTACCCCGTTCTCCTTTTTCAGCAAGATTTCAGAAACCTGGACATCATACCTCCACAGAGCTATCTTGGCACGTACAACAGGCTGTCGCTCCGTTAAGTAAATGGCGCCCGAGCATTGAGTAAAAGTTAGCGACAGGCCTAAAAGTACGTTACATATTTCTGACGTTCCAAGCGGGAACGTCACAAATTTCTGGCGCCCGAACAGGGACTCGATGAAGGCAAATTTTGTTTGAAAATAAAAGAGGAGCAAACATGCTAGCAGAAGAGGATCCAGAAGGTTCATGGGTGTACGAGCAGCAGGCGGGCGCTGACCAGGGCAGATGGAGCCATAGAGTGGTTCACCATTCCAGCAGTTCCCCCAGTGTTAGTGTTGCCCCCCCTGAGTGCGTATTCTACCCTTCCCCCCTCTCTGAGAGGAAAGACAATAGTGTGTCAGTGATTGTGTTTTAGACTAAGCTAGTTGTTAAGTTTTTGGTAGTTAGGATTAGTATGTAAGTTGATTCATTTGGTTAATATGTAAGATATACTGAAGATTTTGTTTTGAAGCGTGGAAAAAAAAAATTACTATTTAAATTTTTTTTTGAGGAAGGAAGAGGAGGGTGTGACGATGTTGCTGAGTCACCCTGTAATTTACAACAATTTCTGTACATGTACCGTTGGTCTAGCGGTTAGCGTGCTCGCTTGGTGCGCCAGCGTTCAGGGTTCGAGACCGCAACAAGTAAACTTTCATATTTTTATTTTTGATTCAAAATCGGTATGCAGCAAGTTGAGACTGAAAAATTAAATATTTAATGGATAGGCAGTATATAAAGCCTCCGATTTCGAAGAGAAGGCAGTTGAACTGTAGCGCCTTCCTACAGTTGAGCTCCCCAGAGCTGGGCTGTAGCGACTTCCTACAGCCCACCAGCTCTCTAGGCTAGTGGACAGCCTCCGAGTTAGCAGCCAGTAGCGTTCGTCAGACTAAGGGTAAGCAAACCGATACCTAGTGCCCGACTTGCGTCTTCCAAGTCTCCGTCCTAGTATCCAGCTCGCGTCTTCCGAGCTACATCCTAGTTCCGACTCGCGTCTTCCGAGTTAACGTCCTGTTATCCAGCTCGCGTCTTCCGAGCTATTTCCTAGTGATCCGACTCGCGTCTTCCGAGTTAACGTCCTGTTATCCAGCTCGCGTCTTCCGAGCTACATCCTAGTGTTCCGACTCGCGTCTTCCGAGTCATCGTCCTTCACTTCTGTTTCAGTGGATCTGCGTTGTGAAGTACGTAAAAGTATCCGTCAGTCTGTATACTTCGTCAGTAAGTATACTCCGTCAGTCAGTATACTCCATCAGTCAGTATACTCCGTCAGTCAGTATACTCAGTCAGTTAGTATACTCAGTCAGTTGGTATACTCAGTCAGTTAGTATACTCCGTCAGTCAGTACAGTCAGTACAGTCAGTAGTCAGTCAGTGTACTCAGTCAGTCAGTACACTCCGTCAGTCAGTATACCCCGTCAGTCAGTACAGTCAGTAGTCAATCGGTATACTGAATCAGTCAGTACAGTCAGTAGTCAGTCAGTATACTCAGTCAGTCAGTGTACTCAGTCAGTCAGTACATTCTGTCAGTCAGTATATCCCGTCAGTCAGTACAGTCAGTAGTCAGTCGGTATACTGAATCAGTCAGTACAGTCAGCAGTCAGTTGGTGTACTGAATCAGTCAGTACAGTCAGTAATCAGTCGGTAAACTGAATTAGTCGGTACAGTCAGTAGTCAGTCAGTATCAGTTAGTAGATTCAGTCAAGTAGTCGATTATTTAGACAAGCGATCAATCACTTGATTGTTACAATGATTTTGTTGACACTATTTGACATTTTTGAGATGGTCTAACAATAGAAAATATTATTGGTGTTATTTTTGTATTATCTTGATGTTTATTTTCAACTATATTAAATAGAAATATTTTATTTTGGTAAAAACTGTTACTCTTTTGTTGCGTGTACCCCGTTCTCCTTTTTCAGCAAGATTTCAGAAACCTGGACATCATACCTCCACAGAGCTATCTTGGCACGTACAACAGGCTGTCGCTCCGTTAAGTAAATGGCGCCCGAGCATTGAGTAAAAGTTAGCGACAGGCCTAAAAGTACGTTACATATTTCTGACGTTCCAAGCGGGAACGTCACAAATTTCTGGCGCCCGAACAGGGACTCGATGAAGGCAAATTTTGTTTGAAAATAAAAGAGGAGCAAACATGCTAGCAGAAGAGGATCCAGAAGGTTCATGGGTGTACGAGCAGCAGGCGGGCGCTGACCAGGGCAGATGGAGCCATAGAGTGGTTCACCATTCCAGCAGTTCCCCCAGTGTTAGTGTTGCCCCCCCTGAGTGCGTATTCTACCCTTCCCCCCTCTCTGAGAGGAAAGACAATAGTGTGTCAGTGATTGTGTTTTAGACTAAGCTAGTTGTTAAGTTTTTGGTAGTTAGGATTAGTATGTAAGTTGATTCATTTGGTTAATATGTAAGATATACTGAAGATTTTGTTTTGAAGCGTGGAAAAAAAAAATTACTATTTAAATTTTTTTTTGAGGAAGGAAGAGGAGGGTGTGACGATGTTGCTGAGTCACCCTGTAATTTACAACAATTTCTGTACATGTACCGTTGGTCTAGCGGTTAGCGTGCTCGCTTGGTGCGCCAGCGTTCAGGGTTCGAGACCGCAACAAGTAAACTTTCATATTTTTATTTTTGATTCAAAATCGGTATGCAGCAAGTTGAGACTGAAAAATTAAATATTTAATGGATAGGCAGTATATAAAGCCTCCGATTTCGAAGAGAAGGCAGTTGAACTGTAGCGCCTTCCTACAGTTGAGCTCCCCAGAGCTGGGCTGTAGCGACTTCCTACAGCCCACCAGCTCTCTAGGCTAGTGGACAGCCTCCGAGTTAGCAGCCAGTAGCGTTCGTCAGACTAAGGGTAAGCAAACCGATACCTAGTGCCCGACTTGCGTCTTCCAAGTCTCCGTCCTAGTATCCAGCTCGCGTCTTCCGAGCTACATCCTAGTTCCGACTCGCGTCTTCCGAGTTAACGTCCTGTTATCCAGCTCGCGTCTTCCGAGCTATTTCCTAGTGATCCGACTCGCGTCTTCCGAGTTAACGTCCTGTTATCCAGCTCGCGTCTTCCGAGCTACATCCTAGTGTTCCGACTCGCGTCTTCCGAGTCATCGTCCTTCACTTCTGTTTCAGTGGATCTGCGTTGTGAAGTACGTAAAAGTATCCGTCAGTCTGTATACTTCGTCAGTAAGTATACTCCGTCAGTCAGTATACTCCATCAGTCAGTATACTCCGTCAGTCAGTATACTCAGTCAGTTAGTATACTCAGTCAGTTGGTATACTCAGTCAGTTAGTATACTCCGTCAGTCAGTACAGTCAGTACAGTCAGTAGTCAGTCAGTGTACTCAGTCAGTCAGTACACTCCGTCAGTCAGTATACCCCGTCAGTCAGTACAGTCAGTAGTCAATCGGTATACTGAATCAGTCAGTACAGTCAGTAGTCAGTCAGTATACTCAGTCAGTCAGTGTACTCAGTCAGTCAGTACACTCTGTCAGTCAGTATACCCCGTCAGTCAGTACAGTCAGTAGTCAGTCGGTATACTGAATCAGTCAGTACAGTCAGCAGTCAGTTGGTGTACTGAATCAGTCAGTACAGTCAGTAATCAGTCGGTAAACTGAATTAGTCGGTACAGTCAGTAGTCAGTCAGTATCAGTTAGTAGATTCAGTCAAGTAGTCGATTATTTAGACAAGCGATCAATCACTTGATTGTTACAATGATTTTGTTGACACTATTTGACATTGTTGAGATGGTCTAACAATAGAAAATATTATTGGTGTTATTTTTATATTATCTTGATGTTTATTTTCAACTATATTAAATAGAAATATTTTATTTTGGTAAAAACTGTTACTCTTTTGTTGCGTGTACCCCGTTCTCCTTTTTCAGCAAGATTTCAGAAACCTGGACATCATACCTCCACAGAGCTATCTTGGCACGTACAACAGGCTGTCGCTCCGTTAAGTAAATGGCGCCCGAGCATTGAGTAAAAGTTAGCGACAGGCCTAAAAGTACGTTACATATTTCTGACGTTCCAAGCGGGAACGTCACAATATATATATATATATATATATATATATATATATATATATATATATATATATATATATATATATATATATATATATATATATATATATATATATATATTCATAAAACAATGTGATTTTGTGTTTGATCATATATATCATTGGATATATAATCAAACACAAAATCTTATCGTTCCACAGCTAATCGTTTTGGATTTACTCAAGAGATTTTAAGAATCTGTCAGGTAAAATTCACTTTCAGCCACGTCGGTTGCTATAGAAACAGTAGACCATTATTCTTCTACTACAACATTCCTAAATACTGATTTCCAAAATTCTACGACTACCAACAGATTTGAATTCATGCACAAAATTAAGAAATAAATTCCTACTGAATTGCACTTCCGGTTCAGTCTATTGTTATGAAAATAGGAGGCAATCATTCATATGCTACAGCAGGCTGAAATACCAAATTTCAATATTTTTCAATATTCTACACCTGATCGTTTCGAATTTATGCGAGAAATTCCAAAAGACTGTCAAGCAAAGTGCACTTCCGGCTCGGTGAATCTCATTGAAAATAGGATATGATCATCTCAACGGTATAATCGTGCTAAATACTGGATTCTAACAATCTATGCTCAATCGTTCTGGATTTATGTGGAAAATTCAAAAAATGTTTTGAATAAAGTGCTCTTCCGGCTGAGTGGATAGCAATTATGATGCAAGGTGTACAACTAGATATTATAAAAGTGCATAATACAAAACTTGGATATTCTACGACTGATTGTTTAGAAATTATGGGGAAAATTCAAAAACTCTATCATATAAAGTGCACTTCTGGCTCAGCCGATTGTTACAAAAATAGAGGTGACCATTAAGATGTTACAGCAATTTTAAATGCTAAATTCCAGTATTCTACGGCTGATCATTCTGGATTTATGCGGAAAATTGAAAAAAAGTTTCTAGTAAAGTGCACTTCCGGTTTGGCCGATCGCAATCATAATGCAAGATGTACAATAACATGTTATAGAAGTACCTAATACGAAATTTAAATATGCTATGGCTAATCATTCTAGATTTATGCAAATGATTCAAAAAAGCTTCAAGTAAAGTGCACTTCTGGCTTGACCGATTCGTACAAAAATAGCAGATGACCATTTTGATACAACATCAAGTTTAAATACTGAATTTCAGTACGGTTGATCATTCTGGATTAATTAGAAAAATTAGAAAAAAGTTCAAAGTAAAGTGTGAGGTGCACAACTAGACTCTATACCAGTCTTAAATATAAAGTTTCAACATTATACATTAAATGAACTCTGAAATTTGCGAGTTATGCACGCGCACACGCACGAACATACATACCGACATAAAGCCAAAAATAGTCAAAATGGATTCAGGGATGCTCAAAGTGGATATCTCTATTAAAATCTTGATGGGTGAATTTTGTCGGTTTCACAATACGTCCTTGTACTTAGTACAAGTAGGTAAAAAGTGTTCAGTTCATTTCCATAGAAACTAAACAGTGTTTTTCAGGTCGAAAAATACAATTTTGCAGCGACCGACCGTAATGGAGGTCTAAAACTAAGTCTCAATCTTGAACTTCTGGTCTAAGGCTCAGCCTTGAACTGAATTTTAGTATACATTGCCAGACTGCTCATGTTCTGAATGCACTATGGCGTAGACTCCTCTCATTGAGTGCATTTACCTTTCTGATTGTTGCAGAACCAGTAACCGGTCTTTCATTCCGAGATTTGAGGCATTTTGTGCTGCTACCAGTCTTTGAATTGTTTCACGGTACGATAGATGAGCATTCGTTCTAGTTCTTGTCTTGTAGTTCATGGAAAATTTTGGGCTATCTTTGCAGGATGATGACCGCGTTACGTTCAAAATCCATGATCAGCTCACAAGGTGTAGTTTGTTTCAAATGGGTCCTGTATCAAAATTGAAGATCCTTCTACTTAACTGCGGTAAAACCTAAGATAATGATAACTTTTGCCCACATTCATCGGAGCTTCTGAAGCTTGGGTACCTTGTTTTACTGATACAGCTGATTCAGTAATAGCTACGCCCCTGAAACGCGTATTAGTTGTAATGCAGATGCATACTAGAAACAAAAATGTAGTCTAGCCTAAGCAGTACGACTTTTGGCGCACTTATTGTGCCGCACTCTATAATTAAAAGGATTCGAAGTCAACTTAATGGTAGTGGTAAATTTGGGCTCCAGTTACGTTGGTCTCCTATAGTTGAGAAAAGAGTTTGTTTCTTGAATTGTATGCATTACTGAGCCAAGTATTTTTAATTATATGTACATACATATACATACCTTATATCGAGAAATGGAGAATACTGATTACTTGCATAAAAGAAATTGACTGTCGATGTCGAACTTGTCGAAGGGAATATTAGGAAACGAACTTCAGCCCCTAACATTTTTGATTGAGCAACTCCGAATTCGCGAGATTAAATTGCTGAATATGGAGGGGAAAAAGGGAACCATCAACTATATCGTAGCGATAAGAAGACAAGTTACTGCTCATATGATCGCGTGACTATAACATTATTTGAGATAGCTTATAGCAATTACATAATACGAAGTAATGTACGCAATGGCTGCGCGATCTAATCAAGCGATTCAATCTGACTACTCATAAAATTCCCAAAATCTGTATCATAACACCATTATTCAAACCCTTTTCAATAAATCATTTCGACAATTGGACCTTCAGTCCTTTTATACAGTAAATCTCGGCTCTGGTCAGGATTACTATATTGGGTTTTAAGCTAGTTCGTCCCACTCCTCCCAGAGCAGCAGGAAATCGTCGCTCCACCTCCCGCGCTTTAATCATGCTTGGCAACTGTTGGGGATTAACGTTTCTGCCCTGAGCTATAGCTTTACATGCTGTAAGCTTGTTGTAGTTTGGAATTAAATGCGAGTTTGTTACAAATGAAATCCCTAGTCAAAATGGACTTTTTACGCCACCAGTGGATATTTAGGCGCTTTCTGTCTCTCTTTAGCACATGTAGGAGTGAAAATTTTTCATTCCAGCTTTTACAGGTGATTGGAAATTGCCGCTGGATCACATAAAACTCAATTTTAAGCTCCACGTTAAGTGGTTCACGAGAAATTTATCTTTGTAAAGAGTTAATTGTGAAATTATGATGCCAGAATTCACAATCAAAAAGTATCACTAATTCTCAGTAATTGCTTTCTTTGTCCCTTCTAATTGAGTTATCATATGTGAGGTTTTGTGATCAGATCTGTGAAAACCAGGTACATCATGTAGAAATTAATGGTTTGAGTGATTTGGAGTGAGAACCGATCCACGGTACGAAAGTTGAGGCCGTTTGAAGATTGAAATAATCGTTACATAACTTCTGATTGAGTTGGCGTATCTTCGTGATTCTTAAACATGTGTCTGAGAGATTAACTCTTCTCAAAATGTCGAGGTATTTCAGCAATAAAGCACATATTATTCTCAATAGAAAAATAGTGAAATACAATACTGCTGCAAGTTTTCTATTCTCCTACATTACCTTGTTCACAAACTGTTTCAATATTTGCTTTTGAATAAATTTTTTTTGTTAGTTTATGCAAAGATGAGAATCGGAATAGGTTGATGGCTTCAACCTCTACAGCGCCTCGATCTTTTCCCGCACGAAGTTGGTTTGAGTCATTGTATCCAAATTTATTATTGTCTTATTTCGATTAGATTTCAAGTTACATAACGATACCTTAAAAACAATTTATCACACGTAGTTTGCCAAAAATAGCCTGGACTCATCAGGTCGATTCTTATAACGTTGACTTATTCTACATGATGACCTGCAGAGTGACATAAAAATTATGTTTGAATATCAGAGTGACAATTCAATTAGGACTTATAATGATTATGATAGAGTGAGCCAGGGCCCGCCAGACTCACGTTAGTATTAAGGTTGAAATTCCTTGTATATATTCTCACTACTGTAGGTAAGAACGATCGGAGGTTAGGAATCTTGACTAATGGTGCTTTATACAGGTATCAGGTAATGAAGGTGTGCAATAACCTGGCTCACGTACGTTGAAGTATAAAGCTTAAGATTCATATATTATGTTCAAATAACTACTTTAAGTCAATGTTCAGAGAGCCAAACTCATCCGAAGGGACTAACATCTCCCCAGCGTCGGCATAAGCCCATGTAAGTGGGTATTGTGGAATCGACAAAATTTATATACCGAGATTTTGATGAAAATATCCGTTTTGAGCGTCCTTGGATCCATTTTGTGTATTTTCGGCTTGATGTCGGTACGTATATATGTGCGTTAGTTTCTTACTCGCAAATCTCAAAACCAGTTGAACGTATAATTTTGAAATTTTGTATTTGAGAATGGTCTAAGGTCTAGTTGTGCACAACGTATTATGGTTGCAATCGTCTGTACCGGTAGTGCACTTTGCTTGACACTTTTTTTGAAATCTTAGCATTAATACAGTATCAGCTAGGACTTTTAGATGAATCATATAAATTCGAAAAAGTGTCTGGTAAACTGCATTTTTGGTTCTGTCAATCGCAATCATAATGCGAGATGTACAACTGGATGTTATAAAAGTGCCCAATATAAAATTTCAATATTCTTTGGCTGATTGTTTTGAATTTATGCTGAAAACTCGGAAAATCTTTCATATAAAGTGCACTCCCATTTCAGCCGATTAATACAAAACTGGAAGATAACCATTTAAATTCTACAGTAATTCAAAATACTAATAAAGCGATTCTAGAATTTTCTATAATGCTACAAAACTGTTAATCTGAACAAAATCGCGACAATTTTTGTTGACAAATACATTTAGCGTCATTTGACATCAAGAAATGATGTGATTTTGTTCAGATTTACGGTTCTGTAGTGTTATAGAAAATTCCAGAATCGCACCATAAATCCCATATTCTGCGGCTAACTGTTCTGTATTTATGGGAATAATTCAAAAAAACTTTTAAACAAAGTGCACTTCCAGTAGAGACAATTGCAAGCTCAATGCGAGGTGCGCAACTTTTCTCAAATACAAAATTCTAATATCATACATTTAATGGGTTCCAAAATACATACTTATATGGGCTTATGCCAACGCTGGGGAGGTGTTAGTACCTTCGGATGAGTCTGGCTTCCTGAACCTTGACTCAAAATAGTTATTTAAACATAATATATGGATCTCCAGCTTTATACCATAATGTAAGTAAGCAAGGTTATTGCACACCTTCATTACCTGATATCTGTAGAAAGCACCATTAGTCAATATTCATAGCCTCCGAACGTTCTTACCTACAGTAGTGAGGATACATATACAAAATTTCAGCCATTATACTTCAACGTTAGTCTAACAGGCGCTGCCTCTTTTTCTGTAACTCTTCTCAATCAAGTTACAAAGCTTGAAATACAGGAAGAAATAGTCTTTCTCCAACACTGTCTTGGAACTTGCATATTCCATAACCAAAAATTAAGTTAGAACGAATGACATCCAAAAAAATTGTTTAGAATGATTCCGTATGCCGTTTAGAATGATTCTGTAAGCCTTTAAAATCATTTCGACGAATCAGAAGCTGTTAGTTTGGCTACTACCATGGTTACTTCCTAACAATTCAAGTATTCATATCTGGATTTGACGTTTGACATTTAATAATTTCTTAAGCTTCCTCTGAAATATTGGTGAGTTTTCAAAACCTTGTTAGAGAAAATATAGTCTACAACATGTTTGGAATGGCGTATTCCACACTCGCGAACCGTAATCCGAGCCGAAGACTCGGATTACAAACTTTTCGCTCGTTCAGGATATAGACTATTCCAATATTTATTGTAGAATATACAATTCTCTAACACTGTTTTGGAATTTGCATATTCCATGGCCAAAAATTATGTTTAAACCAGTAACATTCCAAAACATCATTTGAAATAATTCTGTATGACGTTCAGAACCATTCATCATGATTTTCGACGAATCAGAAGCTGTTTGTCTGGTTACCATGGTCATTTCCTAATAATTCAGGTTTTTATTCCTGATTTGTATTCGACAGTTCATAATTTCAAACATTTCTTCTAAAATATCGATGAGTTTCCAAAATCTTCTTAGAGAAATTGTAGTCTACAACATGTTTGGAATGGTGTATTCCACACTCGCGAACTGTGATAATCGCTTTTGGCTCGGACTATAAACTTTTTGCTCGTTTGGAATAAGGGCCATTCCAATACTTATAGTAGAATATACTATTCTCCAACACTGTTTTGGAACTTGCATATTCCATAACCAAAAATTAAGTTAGAACGAATGACATTCCAAAAAATCGTTTAGAATGATTCCGTATGCCGTTTAGAATGATTCTGTAAGCCTTTAGAATCATTTCGATGAATCAGAAGCTGTTGGTTTGGCTACTGCCAAGATTACTTCCTAACAATTCAAGTATTCATATCTGGATTTGACGTTTGACATTTAATAATTTTTTAAGTCTCCTCTGAAATATTGGTGAGTTTCCAAAACCTTGTTAGAGAAAGTATAGTCTACAACATGTTTGGAATGGCGTATCTCACACTCGCGAACAGTAATCATTACAAACTTTTCGCTCGTTCAAAATATAGGCCTTTCCAATACTTATTGCAGAATATACTATTCTAGGACTACCGTTCCATTTACATATCAATTTCATCCTCATAACCATTTGATTCATCATCACCCTGATCGATGAACATACTTATACATTGAATAAAATCCTCTTGAAAATGGAACGTTGCTCGTTCAACTTCTCAATCTAAGAGATACTTAATGGCACTCTTGAATCTGCACATACTAGAATCTTCAGTTTTGGTTCGATGGGAAATTCGAATGACAACTTTTGTTTGGCAATAATTCATCCTTCATATGTATTCTCAGCTATTCTGAAATTTTAAGTTCGTTGATACACTCATCTTGGTAGTTAGGGCTTACTGTATACCCACCTGTGTCAGGGTGCCGGACCTTCTTTTCCTTGCCAGAAGGATTTGCCTGTTTATTCTTATGACCGCTGTGATATTTTAAGTTTATTCATTGCCAGCTCTCCTACTATAAATAATCATCATGAAATATTCCGATGAAAGGAATGTTCAAGGGAAAGAAGAAGGGATCAGCTTCACCGATGGAATTTCTACAGAAATAGAGACCAAAAAAATAAGATATTATACACGTGTAGAGAATCATCCATTTCACATAATGTGTGCGACCATACGAGGTCGAGTGCTGAAATCACGCAAATGTAGAATTGATGATTCTACAAATGTTGTAGACTATAATTTTTTCAGGACCATAGTCTTATTTGGAAATTGTATTATACTGATGCATTATTACAGCCTGTTGTAATTGCTCAAAGTGAACATTTTTATCGGATAATAATGTTGCAACATTTTCTCTACTGATTGATATTTCATTTTCGGACTCGATTTCTTGCACAATTCTATTTGTCAGCTCTATCTTTGAGGAAAAATCTGCCACTCTTGGGGTCGGTGAAAGAAAATTCATGCCTTCGCTAATTTATAGGGATGCTTGGCTTTGATATTTAGGATCAACTTATCGACAAAAAACATTGAATGAGTCATGCTCCAGTAACTAACCGAGATTACTTGGAAAACAAAGCCTGAAAACAGCCAGTTCTATTTGACGAGCTCCCAAGACATCGCATCATGTAACGTATTACTCCAATTTCCTTCTACTAGTGGAAAGGAATAGTATTTCGGTGAGCCAAGTAGGGTTCACTGAATCGAAAACTCTACGGTGAAAGTAGAGATAGTAAAATCAAGAAAGAATTTGACATCAATGCGGCAAATTTGTGGTGAATGGTTTGGTCCGTTTTGGAAGAAAGAACTATTTCGAAATTCCACGTGCTTTTTCTGGACTCTCCCAACAACTTCCCAAGAATAATAATAATAATAATATTTATCTTAACCATGAAGTATATACATACGAGGCAAGTCAAAGTACATGTTGAATAATAAAATCTTGATAGCAAGTAAAACATATTAAATGAGATATTGAAAAATATTAATTTGAACTTATAAGATTTAGTAAAAATTTACCGTTACACATGAAATCTTGTATAGAATAGGAACAGTGATTCTTAAAAAAAAATTATTCTTGATTTGAAGATCTTAGGACACATACCATTAAAATCGTGAGGAACAATGTTATACAGCTTTGGCGCGAAGTTGTACGGAGTTTTTGTTTTGAGTCTGTTTTTAGGAATGCTTATATTGTTTCTGGTTCGTGTGTCAATCTGATGGAGGTCAGAATTCATATCAAATTCACTGATATTATTTTTGACAAAACATATATTTATATAAATAATTGACGAATATAACGACATCACTTGTAACGATGCGAACAGAAGTTTGCAGTGGGCATCAGGAGACGAGTTAGAGATGATTCGAATGGCTCGTTTTTGCAGGATAAATAGTCTTTGCAAGTTAAGCTCACTAGTATTACACCACAATACTAGTCCATAAGAAAGCACAGAATGAAACATAGCATAGTAAGCCATAATCGCAGCTTCTTGACCTACTGATTTGCGTATTCGTTTTAGTGCGAATATAACTGATGATAGCTTATTGCAGAGTGTTTCGATGTGAGGTGTCCAACTTAGATCAGGATCTAGTTTTAAACCAAGAACTTTAAAGTCTAACTTGGATTGAAAACTTCTGTTGCTAGAGAAAGTTATCTTGACTGTTTTTTCTCTATTTAAAATTAATTCATTAGCGTTGAAACATTCAGTTGCCTGTTTAAGTACCTTGATTGAGGTAAGAGATAGATCATATCTATTCTTTCCTTGAACACTAATTGTGGTGTCATCTGCGAAAAGCACTGTATGTGCGTTGCCGATATTGAAAGGTGAATCATCAATACTTATTAAAAACAACAACGGGCCCAAAACGGATCCTTGGGAAATGCCATTTACGACAGGAAGTGAATTACTGATGTTACCAGAACATTGGATCTTTTGTGTACGATTGCTTAGGTACATTTTGATAATACTTGATGTGTTGCCCTCAATCCCATAATACAGTTATTTTGTTGAAATGACATCGTGAGATATACAGTCGAAGGCTTTACTAACATCGATGAAAATTGAATTGGTTATTGAGTGATTTTCGTTTCCTTGTGATATTTTATTGACAATGTCCAGCAAGGCGTCAATGGTCGAGAGATTTTTCCTAAAACCATATTGGAAGTCTGATAATAGATTATTACTTTCTATGAAATAAGAGATTTTCTCGTACATTAATGTCTCGAAAATCCTTGACGGCGCTGGAAGTATTGATATTGGTCTATAGTTATTAGTTAGATCAGGATCACCAGATTTATGGACAGGGATAATAATAGCTTTTTTCCAAATCTCTAGAAAAATACCTTCGACTAGACAGGTATTTACTATATCAGTAAGTGGCTCGCAAATAAATGAAGATGATAATGTTAAAGTGAAGGTGTTCAACCCATCTATGTCTTCCGTCTTTTTGGGTTTTAGTTCTGAAACTATTTTTTTAATATCAGAAGGAGCTACAGGATTCAAGAACAGGGTATTAGTTGCTCTTTTTATATTTTTGTTGCGAAGTATCTCTTCAAAATTAAGCTTGTTTGCAGGCAGACTAGCTTTTAGAGATTGTGAAACTGAATTAAAATGTTGATTGAAAGTGTTTGCAGAAATATTACAACTGGTACTATTCTTCAACTTTTTAGAGTAGTTTGTCTCTTTATTTATTATTTGCCACACAGATTTGCTCTTATTTGAGGAGGCCTTAATGTGCTGCATATTTTTTGTCATTTTTAAGTCATTGATCAGTTTATTATATTTGAGTTTGGATTTGATGTAAGCATTCTTTAACTCTTCTCTGTTAGTTTGCTTCCATGCGTTGTAAAGGAACAATGATTCTTTATGGGCTTGGATAGCTTCCGGCGCTCTAACCGGGTTAGCACCACAATTTGAAGACATTTTCAAAGTTTGAGGAAAACAAAAATCGTGATAAAACTGAAAGTGAAAGTGAATATGGTGTAGATCTGCGGATTTACAAGGTAAATAAACTGTTTCTTTGCCATAGCCAAAAATCTTTCACTATCTCATGCTATCGAGGTAGTGAATGACAAATAAAGATGGTAAAACAAAAAATATACCGTTTTTTTTTCTGGTTCAATACATTAAAATGTGTGTCCTTATCAATGGAAGTGATAAAATTCCATTTATTTATTTCCAAGTCATTGCAATTGTGATCCATGGATGCCGTTGGGTAAAATTTTTATCACTCAGACCTGCTAGCTCACAAATCCCTGCCATCCTCAGGTACCCGCGCTGACAGTCTATGTGCTACGAGTACATGTTATCTCTATTCATCTAATTGCTATGTCTCGCTCCGTTCTTATCTAGAAAATATTCAATTTTATTGGCTAGCGCACTAGGCTACAAGCCTACTACCCCTCGCAGTATATTTATTCATTCTCCAAGTTGATATAATTGATGTTGAACTATTTTTTGTGCAACTTTTCAATAAATTGTAAGTATGAGTACCCACTTATTATTACAAATATATTGAAAATTAATTCTTTTAGTTACAAAATGAACAAAAAGAACAAGACAAAATATAATGTTCCATATCATAAAAAAAGCATACTAAATCGTATAAAACGGTATGTAATAATACAATAATAGTACGATAATAATAATTAAATTATAATTTTAGACTAACCCAAAGTCGTAGTATCAACATTGAAAACAATGTAGATAATAGTGTCTGTAATGGAGAAGAAAAGTGTATAGATATCAATTCCAGTGCTGTTGACCCCAATAATGAATTTTCTACCTATGAAATTAATAACAAAACTGCTGATCCCACAACATTTACTTCAGGACTAAGAATGTATAACTTAGTAAATAGTGTAATAATATAAATTGAATATTCATTGTCGCTATTTTAGATCAACTGAAAGTAATAGTAACAACATTCACAACAATGAAGATGTAATTTTTGATGATAATAGTGCTTGTTATGAAGAAGAAGGGTGTACAGATATTCATTCCAGTGATGTTGACGATAGTAATAAACTTTCTACACCTGAAACTGCTGATTCCGTAACCTTCCCATCAGGACGAAGAATTGTCGATATTAATTACTTTCTTAATTGTGTATTAAATAGCAAAAACCATTCCCCATTTGATTGTGGCATATCCGACATGGATTTTGTATCGGAAAAAAGGATAGGTCTACTATCCATTTTTACATTAAAATGTAGAATGTGTAACATTGTTGAAAAAATTGAAACCGGGGATCCGACAGCTACTAATTTAAATATAAACACTGCTGCAGTACTTGCAATGGTTAGTACAGGAGGTGGTCATTCTGAAATGATGGAACAACATGCTATAATGGACATACCATCAATGTCTTACAGAAAATATACTCATCATTATGCTATTGTGTCAGAAAAAAATTATGAAAACACATGGAAAGCCATGAAAGAAGCTGGAAAAGAAGAAGCAGACTTTGCTCGGGCAATTGGTGACGTTGATAAAGATGGTTACCCTTTAGTTACTGTCATTGCTGACGGAGCCTGGTCTAAACGATCTTATAAAGTCAATTATGATGCAGCTTCCGGAGTTGCTTGTATTGTAGGAGCAAAAACTGGAAAATTGTTATATATGGCTGTAAGAAATAAATATTGCCCACTTTGTGAAAAATATGTATCAAAAAATATTCCTACTCCAGAACATACATGTTTTAGAAACTGGACTGCAACATCAACATCGATGGAGTCCGACATTATACTTGAGGGTTTTATGTGTAGTATTCAATTGCATGGCATCAAGTATAATAAATTAATTGGAGATGGTGATAGCAGCGTATATAGTAAAATTTGTGCTGCGAAACCATATGGGAATGATTTTATTGTACAAAAAATCCAATGTACCAATCATTTGTTGCGCAATTACTGTACCAGATTAAGAACTTTAGGCACAAAATCAACAAGTACGAAAAATAGATATGTAAACACAAAATTAAGATCAATTTTGAATAGTAGAATTTTACGATTACGTGTAGGAATTTCAAAAGCTGTAAGTCACTGGCGTCAACAAAATATTGATATTACTACACAAATATCAAAGCTCACAAATGATATAATGAACTGTCCATATCATGTATTTGGTGAACATGAAAATTGTGAACAATACTTTTGCACAGGATCAAAAGATAATGATGGAAATTATATAGATATCATGAAAGAATCTGGTTTGTTGGATGACATTATTTCTTGTGGTAATAGACTAATTCAAAACGCATACAGTCTATTATTGAACATGAATAATAATGCAGCAGAATCATACAACTCTGTTGTATGTAAATTTGTTGGTGGTAAAAGAATAAATTTTGCCATAAAAAATGGATATGATATTCGATGCAGAGCAGCAGCTTTATCTTTCAATAAGAAAGAACAATATTATAGTATCCTTCATAAAGCGATCACAAATAGAAGTCCCGGTAAACATAGCAAAAAATACATAAATACATTAAGAAGAAGACGTATGAGAAGCAAGGCGAAGAAAAAATTATTCAAGTCAAAAAAGAAGACCTTTGTGCCTCCCGATGAAGATTATGGTTTAGCAGAGATGGGAATCGACGATTTGAATGAAGAAGAATTCACTTCTAAAAAAGATATTTTTTTAAATATCAACTTCAAAAAATCCCCTGATGACTTAGAAACATTGGAAAAATTAACAGTAGGACAAGCCAGTAATCCAGAATTGGAGCAACAAAGACTATTTAGATTAACAGCATCAACTTTCGGTCTAATATGCAAACTACGGTCATCAACCTCGTGCTGTGGAATTATTAAAAATATACTATATAAAGATTTCCGCGGTAATGCTGCTACACGTTGGGGAGTAGATCACGAATCAAATGCAATACAAGATTTTGAAACAAAATATAATTTGAAAGTATATCAGTGTGGGTTATTTATTCATCTGGAATATCAATATCTTGGAGCAAGCCCTGATGGAGTAATAAATTCTGATGATAGTATTGTAGAGGTGAAATGCCCTTTTTCAGCTTCCAAATTTGAGCCGGAAGATGCAATAGTAAAGAAAAAAATAACATACATGGAATTTAAAAATAATTGCTATAGATTAAAATGGAATCATAATCACTATTATCAGGTGCAAGGACAACTACAAATAACAAAGAAACAGTTCTGTTATTTTATATTATGGACTCCACTTGGAATGATTGTTGATAAAATTGAGCGAAATGATAAATTTTGGTTCGAAAATATGCTTCCTAAGTTGAAATTATTCTATAATAATTGCCTGCTTCCAGAAATTATTGATCCAAGGCATACCAGAGAAATGAAAATTAGAAATCCACCTCACTAATTTTTAAATCAATTATGAAGTTGACGCGCGTGCTCTAAAGTAATTGTTTCAAATATATTTATTTAGTTTTCGTTGTTCAACTCCATTATAATATTATCATTTTTTTATTCTTATTTTCGACAACAATAGCAACCTATTACTTGTAATATTGCTGTATATATAAAATAAAATAAAGTGATATACTTAACAAAAAAACAATATTCATATTTCATATTATTGTAATATTGATATTACTGCACAAATATTAAAGCTTACAAATGATATCTTAGTAATTCAGTACATTGTTGTGAGAAATTAAATAGGTCTGAGAAAAGAGAGAGACATTAGAATTCGAGAGTGAAAGAATGAATTAGTGCAAACCTACTTCTCCCACTACATTCCGAAACGCACGCCCTTTCCACTGATTGAGAATAGTAAATATGACAACCGCTAGGGGCATGTCAGATCAACGCATGCAGTTTTTAAATTTATTTAACAAATTACTGGACCACTATTCGCAAAATTCATATAATAAAGTTATGCAAACATTTTAATTTACAATGCAATCAGAGTTGCGAAGAGTTTTTCTCAGAATTATATTTTTCAATTGTTTATTTATGAAAATAATAATAATTTATAAAATTTGACTTCGTAGCTAGGTTTTTACTGCCTCTATCTTTACATGGTGTTTTTTTCATATTTATAGATTCAATAGGTTGAGAGTAATTTGTTAAATACTTTTTTCACTGTGAGAGAAGCCCCTTAAGTTGACATTTGGGAAGAATCTAAATATGTAGGGACAAGAGAAATTGACAAGAAAAATTAATACGCATTTTGAAAAAAGTATTTCTCAAAATCCTGGCTTGTTTGTTCATCCCGGTTTTGTTCAGCAGACAAATTTTTGTCTTTGAGACATGAATGAACCTTGTTTTCCATTCAATAGAAAATTCGAAATAATGGAAATTCCAGATGTTCAATACATTAAAATGTGTGTCCTTATCAATGGAAATGATAAAATTCCATTTATTTATTTCCAAGTCATTGCAATTGTGAACCATGGATGCCGTTGGAATAAAATTTATTTTCAACTGTTAAGTTGACATTTGGGAAGAATCTATATATGTAGGGACCAGAGAGATTGACAAGAAAAAATAATACGCATTTCGAAAAAAGTATTTCTTAAAATCCTGGCTTGTTTGTTCATCCCAGTTTTGTTCAGCAGACAAATTTTTGCCTTTGGGACATGAATGAACCTTGTTTCCCATTCAATAGAGAATTCGAAATAATGGAAATTCCAGATGTTTCACCATATTTGTTACTCAACATAACCAGCAGAAAGTAATAGTAGATAGCTGATACCTGTATTCTTGCTCATCATTTCTTGTCTCGTGAAATCCAGCTCTTCTGTCAAGAAAGTTGGAAATTTTGATGGACAGTGAATATTTCTGGATTTTTCCCGTCAATTACCACATTTGAAAATGTGATTCTATAATTAATTTATTCTATTCTTATTTCGCTGGATGTAACAATTTTTACTGTCGATAAGACTAAAACCAGGATTATATTTTTTAGTTATGTTCATTCGGCACATACTGCACCTCGCAGTTATAGTTGAATATAGCATTTGAACTTGTGTACGTAACAGATAAGTGGATAAATCAATTCACAGATCTACTGATTTGCATGAATGCGTATTTCATCTATCTTCAATAAGTAATCACAGTTGACTCTATGCAATATTCACTAATTCAATCAAGTCGTAATTGTTACTGTATTTCAAATTTGCGCCTTTGCTTTAGGGAACAGGAAATGGAAATGAGTAGGAGAGCGCTGATCGACGATGGAGGATATCCAACATATTCTCTATTTTGATTGGAGGAGTATCGTTTGATGAGTAATAACAATAATTGTATAGAGAATTATCTTCATCCATTGTGCGTGGATTCTGTTTATTTTGAAGATTGTAAAGTTTCTTCGTTATTGGACAATTTCGCTAAATTGAAGAATATTGAGTATTTTACTTTGTTAAATGGATATATTCATGCATTCAATGTATTTACACTATAGAAGAAGATTACATTTACAGAGAAGTTATATACAAAAACCAAAATACAGAATCAACTTACAGATAATCATGAATATAAATCAAGATAATAAAGAAGTTTAATATAGAAAATAGAGCGTTGAGCTTAATATTAGTTGAAATACAAGGAATGAAAATCATTCATCCACTAGCAGCCCGTACCGGCTTCGCACGGGTGGACATTTATTAATATTTAACATTTTTGTTCGAACCTTGAAAGCATAGTTTATTAGTAAAAGATAATAACTGAGAATAAGACCACATTTCTTGCTTAAATAACACAATTGGTATATAACCTCATTGTCAAAATTTGTTGATGAGTGCGTAGATCTATGTATGGATAGCGGCATCATTATTCAATGAGATATATCACGGGAGATAAAAGATTATATGGCAACGCACGCAATGTATGAAATTTTATTCATAATTTTATTAAATCTTGGGTCACATCATTGGAATTATCGTAAGGTTCCTTTCTTTTTTGAGTAGATCATAGCTCATGCTACACAGTGATAATAAAGGACTCTACTGATGAAATAATTTTCAAAATCGGTTCGGTAGTTTTAGAGTTCATTCATTACGAACAAAGATACGAGTCTTATCTCTTTATAATATTGATGTGAATAAAAGATACTCTCAGGAACTTTCACGTGAGCGCCAGCAACAATTATTATAGAAGATTTCAATCTTTCAATTTAAACGGATGAACGATGCTCAAACGGATAAATACAACTTCTTAATGTTATCAGTAATATGTCAAAACTTTCATGTAAGTTCCAGCAGCAAATTCACAAAGTTTAAACTCAATTGGATGAACGATGCGCGAACGGACAAATACGGCTCATGCACCACTTGATAAATGTTGATGGTACAATAAGAAAAACTTTTGTGAAAGG
This sequence comes from Dromius quadrimaculatus, assembly GCA_963989225.1. Classification (NCBI taxonomy): domain Eukaryota; kingdom Metazoa; phylum Arthropoda; class Insecta; order Coleoptera; family Carabidae; genus Dromius; species Dromius quadrimaculatus. The sequence continues at coordinate 42,716,622 of OZ022330.1, forward strand.
GCTAGTTATGATAGTCACTTCATTCGTTTTGAGCAAGCGATAATGTTCCAATCCGTTATTCAAGAACTAACGAGTCAACAAGACTCGTGAATGCTTGCCAATTTTATGATCATGTTGTCGATAATCATTTGGGTTATTTTTGTGATTGATTTGTTACCTGAACTTTGCGAAAAGGTGTGGCTAATAAGGTGTGTAATATTCGGTAGAAAACTTTGTTCATAAAGAATTATTTTCATAATAGCACACATATGTACCACTTGGTTATTATTGTAGTATAATTAGTACTGGTATGTAATGTATCGTTTTCGTTCGTTTCAGATGAATATAAGTAAACGTCCGTTGACCAAAAAAGAGTTGAAGGCGGTGACAGGAGACCTTTCAGAATCTGAGCCATTTGCCTCAAATAAAGGTGTATTATTCTTGGATTCATGTTCTTACTCATAACTCTTGGTGCATATTTGTACCACTTGAAATTTCTGATGATACAACTAACCAGGGGCTTAATCATCCTTTTTTTCAAGAATAAAAATCTGAATTCTAGGAACCTTTTATTTTAATTAATAATAATATTTTCCAATAAGATCAAAGAAATTGGTACAAAGGCCGGAAGGATTAAAAAAGATATAATAATACTGATATAAAATAATCAAAGCACTAATAATGAGTGAGTTACGAATTGACTTGACTTCTAGGCAGTATTTTTGTGTTTTTCGGCAAATTAGTATCGGGTCTGCGATTGTACGAAATACCCTCGCTGCGGACAGCAGGACGGACAGCCTGAAATCGGGACATATGAGGTTTGTTCCTACAGCAGTACAAAACTGTCCGAGACTGTCCGGAGTCTGCGCAGTTTGATTTTAGGTGTTCCAACAGCAGTTGTGACAAATCCGTGACTAGAAAGTTTTCTGTTCCAACAGTTCATGAACCAGTTTGCTGATAGTCAGAAAAGTTTTCTGACTATCCACAAACTCCAAATCCTCGCATGCGCATTGTGACGTTGTTGACAGTTATCAACTTAAAGTAAAGTAATGTTTTGAAATTTTCACAAACCCATTAAATATGAGTGTTAGTGAGTTGACTAGTGTTTACGAAATTACTTCGTCTTTATCAAGTGAATCTGACGATGATAATTTTGGTGGACTTTTACAAGAAAGAGTAGGACCTAAAAAGCTGAATTACTTGAACTTAATTGAAAATTATAATGATGTGGAGCTCACTGAGCACTTTTGAATAAGTAAAAATGTGATTGGATCTCTTATGATTCTTCTGACTGTTGAACATGTGTTCCAACAAACAATCACTGACTAGTTTGAAATCAGTCATAGCTCGCGCATGCGTGCAAAAATTTAGTACGGGACTGTCAGTACCCAGTCAGGGATTTTCTGTAGGAACAAACCTATGGTCACGTTATGTATATTAGACTCCAAATCTGCAGACAGAACTCATGCTTGGATCGTACGAATGAGTAGTAAAGAGTCATCAATGTCTGCAAGCTATGGAAAGAGCATGTGTTTTGATTCGAAAATTCAAGTTTCTTATTGACACTTCGAGCATTCAAACAGAATGTGGGACGAAACAACATTTCTCAACTAAAAATATGCCTAAATCAATAGTCTGTACTACACGTTGAAAATCAATATTATACATCTGGTATTGATAAACAATTATTGTATTTTTGACAATATGATACATAATTCCACATTGATTGTTATTGAACAGAAGTTTGGAGGTTGTTGACTAAATGAGAATACTATCAATATCACTCCGGAGTTTAATACAATCGTGCACCTAAAGCTTTCCACTGTCACCAATTCGAAGCAATGAATTGTTTTAAATTGTACAAAAAATTGAAGCTGTGGTGAAACTTATCTAGTAAAACATGGTGATTGATTTCATCAAAAGCTTTGGCACAGTCTGTGTGCACAACGTCAACTTGGATATGTCAGGATATCAGATTCATGGATTCGGCATGTATTGGTTAATTTCATTCTGGTGGAGAAAGTGTTATTTGCTCATGACAAGTTGATCGACATGAATAATAACACAATCAATACATCAACACAATCTTTGAAGATATAGGATGGTATGTTATCCGATCCCGGATTCATTTTAATTTCAAATTCTAATAGCATGAGATATAAGAACTATATTTATTGATACATGGCCGATGCTGGTAGTCAGATGATTCTGATTTTAATATGATAGGTATCTAAGTCTGTAAGCGTAGGTATCATCATACACACAGTCAGCAAAACCGACTACATATGCAGTTGTGCTGAAAGTTTTTCAACTGAGATGCAGTATCAATGACAAAAATTTTTTTGCTCTAGTATACGACCACTAAACTATCTTGTATTATGACATAGACTTTTTTGAAATATCAGTTGTATCTATTCTGACACACAGCAATGGACTTTCCTATTCTGTATGTAAGAATCTTGAGTTCGGTTCAAATAGATCTATCCCTTTATTGTTTATATTTGTGGAATTTGCTTTCCTGTTTTATAGGGCTATTCTGTAACTCAATCGATAATTTTCCACCAATCATCATCTATTCCAGCCAATGAACAAAAGTAGCATTGAAAAAAATCCAAATATTTGCTTGTCACAATTGTTTTCATTGCTCAACAATTCCGATCAATAATGATTGTGTAACAGAATACAGGAGAATGTTCGGGGTAAACCATGGCGGATGTGCATGATGCTATAGAGTCATTCACCTAATATTTTGTAGCATATTGAATAAAATGCAACAAAAGCAGAATCAACATCAAATTACTCAGGAAGCTCTAAGCCGTTGTTAATAACATATAATACGGACAAGCGAAACCAGTTCTATGGATATTAAAAAGAGAGAAATTTATTGACGGCAGAATTGAAGCTACTGATTCTAGAGTGCAAATTAACATTCAGACTAGGATGATAGTCATTCTTTTCAGCAGGAGGTTCATGAGGCTGCGTGAAGTAGGCAGGCCAACATTAAGCAGAAATGTTAATAATTTCCTACACGTTAGTGCTTCGTTAGTGCTCGTTACTGCTTCCAAAATCTTTGAAAAAAACCTTATAGTCTTTGAGAAAATTCACAAATGAAAATTACCTGCTCACTTCACGCCAGCAGGCCATACATAGATTTTTGACTAAAATACAGATATAATATGTTAGTGCTTTGTTAGTGCCCTTTTCTGCTTCTTATTGTTTTTCAATTCGTGTACTCTAACTGGCATCAAAAAATGTTTTGTCTTGGCCTGCTAACTTCACGCCAGCAGGTCACAAACGCGCTTTTTAAGAAAAAATCATCATGGTTCGTTAGTGCTCCGTTAGTGCTCTTTGCTGCTATTAATAGTTCTGATATTCAGCTATGCAAGTTAGCAATAAAAGAATATTTCACTTGGCCTGCCAACTTCACGCTACCCGGCCAAGAGAATATTCAAATTTGAAAATATAAATCATATAGTTTGTTAGTACTTCGTTAATGCCGTTTACTGCTGTATATTGCTTTTAAATTAGACTACGCATTTTGCAGAAATAAAATAGAAAATACCTATTTTACTGACTTGATACGGACTGGTTTAAGATTGGTTGTTTTACTTACATAAACAATGTAAAATCTATATGAAATATCAATCAAATTCTTGAACATTGTTGATACATTTTTTATTGAAAATTCCATATTCAAGTATAGGTAATTTAAAACTCAAAGAATAGCGATATGCTCATCCTCATTCGAAATAAAATAAAATGAAATTTCTTATTTGATCAGACATAACTTGTCCTTTAGCGGCCTAAGACTTCAAAAATTACAATTAATACTCGTAGATCTTAAAAGCTCTAATTTTTTGGCTATAGGTACAGGGGTGGTCATTTAAATCTAAGGAGTAGAACTTTTTTCTATGCAGCTCTATAAGATATGAGCAACTCGAATCCATAATATTCAATAATATACATATAAAATTCAAATCTTTGGAATACAGAAACGATCAAATTGTGCACCATATAATCCAAAATATATTAAGTCAATTTCAACATCATATTATTCAAAGTTAGATAATAATTAATCTCTACATGTTGTCATCTATTTTTTGGACACAATCTAACGCATTCATATACTCATAGATGAAACTATTGTTAGTGTTCTTCGTACAGAATCAAAATAATTATTTAAATATTTAAATCTGTAAGTACAATTTACCGAATGAGAATAATAGTTTGGAGCTCGAGCCTTTCCAAATATTATACGAAATCGGTACTGTGCTCATTGACCTTGATGCTTACAAAATTCTTTGCACGATTGGAAGATCCAAAATGTGGATCCAAATTTTCTTTTACAAATTAAATTACTACTGATGATTGCTTATTCGCTGTCAGCTGTCAAGTTTGACACTTTATTCTGAATATTCAATTACAAATAAAGATAAATAAATGAAATTTTTCTTGTGAAAACTCACAACTTTTTAATTACTGTTTTCGCCCATGGGCGATAAGTCAGTATAACTATAAAAACCACAGTTTGCTGGTAAAATCAACATACCACCTTCAATAGAGGGCCAGTAAAAAGCCTAATCGTGCGAAAAACAATGATTGAGTGGATGACTGTTTATTTATCCAAAAAACTAAAATTGCCGCGTATTCTTATTGCTTTGTGCAGACACATAGTATGTCTAGGACTATAGAAATGCACGGCACAGAAGCAAATCAAAATTATGTATGAGCTTTTGGACAGTAGATGGTGCACTAAGTAATTTTGTAAATAAACTGTTATGAAATCTAAATAGAATAATAACAATAAAAAACTAAATCCACAAAAACTCAACTTGAGTTCAGTGTATATGTTTTTGGTAAATGTGAAATGATTTTAACATGCAAGTGCACAGTTTTCATTGACTACACAAGGTGTCAAATTTGAATATTAAAATAGTGCTCATAGTTTATATCTCGCGGAAAGTAATAAGTAACTGAGTTTCGTACTTAACAATTACGCCCCATGGATAAACTATCCATAGTTTCTTATATGATAATTTTTCTACCTACTAATAACAAATTAAGACCATGATTTTGGTATCCGAATTGCGGTGCTGGTGGAAATTTGTTGTCTAATTAACCTGCAAGTATACAGTACACTGTACTTACCCTATTATTATTCCTATCTTCATGTTGCCGTCTTTTTAATAATCTGTTAGATTGTCACTTTCTGTAGTCTAGATTCAAAACGAATAGTATCTACGCATGTTCTTTGTCGTGCTCTGAAAAAGTATACTCAGAAATTTTTTTTCAAGTATAATAAACAAAATTAGCTGTAAAATTGATATATTGGCACAGTTCACAATTAAAAATGAGAAAAATTATATTTTCTAAAGATATAAAAGAAATGAAAGATATTTTAATAAAATAAGCAAAACGATGAAGATATTCTGATAGAATACTGCATTCATATATAGAATAAAAAATATATTTTGATTCAAACCATGAAGCGTACTAAGATATATATAAAATTGAATGTAATAACACAATAATAAAACGGAGCAATTCCAGTTCTTTGGATTATCAAACAGTCATCCATTCAATTATTATTTTTTGACACTGTACGAGAATTCCAAATTTGCTGCTTTGGATCTGACAGTACCATTGAATGGGTAAATGCTCCCAACTTAAATTTTGTTGGAAATTAAGCAATGTCGCCAACCTGAAAACCATCATGTCTTTACTGCTACTCTCATTAGCGCCATCTAAATTGTATTATGAACACTAACAAGAGTTTCATCTATGAGTATATGAATGCGTTATATTGTATCCGATAAATAGATGACACGTAGATGTGGAGATTAATTATAATCTAACTTTGAATAATATGATGTTGAATTTTTTCAGCAGTGAATTTGTTGATACTTTAATTTGATAAAATTAGCTTGATATGTTTTGGATTATATGGTGCACAGTTTTATCGTTTCTGTATTCTATAGATTTGAGTTTCCTAGATTTGAATAATATGGTCTCGCATTCTGTGAAACATAGGTATATTATTGAATATTATGGATTCGAGTTTGCTCATATCTTATAGGGTTGCCTTTTAAAGGTTCTACTCCTTAGATTTCAATGACCACCCTTGTACCTATAAACAAAAAATTAGAGCTTTAAAGATCTACGAGTATTAATTGGCTGCTAAAGGACCAGTTAGGTCTGATCAAATAAGAAATTTCATTTTATTTTATTTCGAATGAGAATGAGCATATCGCTATTCTTTGAGTTTTAAATTACCTATACTTGAATATGGAATTTTCAATGAAAAATGTATCAACAATGTTTAAGAATTTGATTGATATTTTATATAGATTTTACATTGTTTATATGAGTCAAACAACCAATCTTGAACCAGTCCGTATCAAGTCAGTATAAGAGGTAATTTGGATTTTATTTCTGCAAAATGCGTAGTCTAATTCAAAAGCTATATACAGCAGTAAACGGCACTAACGAAGTACTAACAAACTATATGATTTATATTTTCAAATTTGAATATTCTCTTGGCCGGGTAGCGTGAAGTTGGCAGGCCAAGTGAAATATTCTTTTATTGCTAACTTGCATAGCTGAATATCAGAACTATTAATAGCAGCAAAGAGCACTAACGGAGCACTAACGAACCATGATGATTTTTTTCTTAAAAAGCGCGTTTGTGACCTGCTGGCGTGAAGTTAGCAGGCCAAGACAAAACATTTTTTGATGCCAGTTAGAGTACACGAATTGAAAAACAATAAGAAGCAGAAAAGGGCACTAACAAAGCACTAACATATTATATCTGTATTTTAGTCAAAAATCTATGTATGGCCTGCTGGCGTGAAGTGAGCAGGTAATTTTCATTTGTGAATTTTCTCAAAGACTATAAGGTTTTTTTCAAAGATTTTGGAAGCAGTAACGAGCACTAACGAAGCACTAACGTATAGGAAATTATTAACATTTCTGCTTAATGTTGGCCTGCCTACTTCACGCAGCCGGTTCATGACTATAAGATATAAGTATTTGATAAGACAATATCGAGTAATCTACTGTTACAATTGGTGATATGATTATACTGAGTAGCCATGAAGAAGATGCAAAAATAGTTGAATCGAGTCATAATATCATCTTTCCAGCCTAAATCATAGAAATCATGCAATGAACATATTAAATTCACCAAATATGACAAAATGATTGCTCTGAAGACACTGACAAGATTCTGGAGATTAATGAATAAATGAATGTTGGACTGAAGGAATTGGGGAGTACAGTATGAAACGATTATATTATAGAGTAATTATTTTGAGATAACTGGAAACGTACACGTTAGCTTGATAGTTTATATTTAATCAAACGGAAGGAGATTCATATTTATGGTTAGCAGTACCCAGTCATTTGGAGATTTATCAAAAGTTACAAAGCTTCTGTTGGTTCTAAAGATGACATATCTTTTAGCCATAAGCTCTGAGGTTTGGACAGAATCATTCAGCCAGGTTTCAGCTATAGCGATATATTAAAAAACCAAAAGAGATTCCTCAGAACTTTGTTAATATGTATTTATAATGGAGTTAATTTTTTTGATGATACCACTGCATTTGTAAAAACTTCACGGTCAACGGACAACACATTTTTGAAGCTATGTTTGTTGATCAAATTTTTTGAAGTATCAAAGCGTTCACCAGGCAAATCTTCTTTCATTATAATTTTGGTGTCTTTAATTTTGTTTCTGGGCTTGAAAACTTGATCGCGGAAGCGATATGAAGAAAATTAAGTAATATGTGGATAAATTCAAGTTGCTCCTAGGGTCTCTTATGAGATAAAATTAAAAATTTAGGCACGAGTCACGTAGCTTAACCGTCGACAAAATATTCTTGAAATTCTTGTGCACATTTTCTGTATTTTTGTCTATCTATCTCTACTATTTCCTAATTCCCTCTACGCATTTCACGATCCCTAATAGAGAAGTTTTAATCTATTCCCAGAGGTGACATTATTGCAGATAGTTCAATTCTAGCTCGGAATCCCGGCTGATGGCCTTACCATGTACCTTAAGAAAAGTAGAAAAGAGATTTGGAGAATAAGACTATGGATGGGGTTAGTAGAAGCTCAGAGTAGGGAGAAAGCTAATCTATGAACAAGAAAATCTATGAAAGGAAGAATTTTCAGTTACTAAATTGAGCATGAAGTGATTGGCATAAGCAAATCTCACACACTCCGTACATCTCTGTTGCTACGAAAGTGAACAATTTCTTTTATCTAAAAACAATGTATTGTTTCATTTGTTACTGCTTCTTTCTCGGCCTTAAACTCTCGCAATGAACAAACACGATACGTTTCTCTAATATATCAATCCAATACAAATTCATCGATTTTACGGATCTATGAATCCATTACATATAGATGGAATCACATTAAGAATAACAGATTCATCGCAATTTTTATCGTACTTTATGATTTCAGAATACTATAATAGAGCAAGATCCCAGGCCCGCCAGACGTTACTTATTTTCTGAGAAACAAAATTAGTGGAGTATAATAGCGTTAGAATGTATTTTGATCATACGCATACGTGCTAGTTTGTGCCGATGGCCAATTTATAGATACGAGGTGCTAGAGGTACGTTAAGACTTACTTCTCTGAAAGTTTTGAGTGCTGAGTTTGATGTATGTTTCAGAGAATATTGTTAAGAATTGATAAACAACACTGCTAGATACTTTCCATCGATGATAGTTTCTGCTAGACTCTTTATAACTCACAAAGAATAACGTGATTTTACTTATAGTCTGAGTGCTTATTTTAACTTACTTGTACAAAGTGACTGAATCCATTTTTAATATTTTTGGCTTGATGTTGGTACGTATGTTCGTGCGTGCGTGCGTAACTCGCAAATATCAAAACTGGTTGAACGTATAATGTTGATATTTTGTATTTGAGAGTTGTGCACCTCGCATTATGGTTCCAATCGTCTGTACCGGATATGCACTTTACTTGGAACTTTTTTCGAATTTCTCTGATAAATCCAGAACGATGCACTTCTGGTCTGGCCGATTCTCACAAAAATAGCGGATGACCATTCTGATACAACATCAAGTTCAAATACTGAATTGCAACATTCTACGATTAATCATTCTAGATTTATTGAAAAATTCGAAAAAAGTTTCAAGTAAAGTGCACTTCCGGTTCAGACAATTGAGACCATAATGCGAGGTGCACAACTAGACCCTATACCGGTTGTGAGATTTGCGAGTTACGCACGCACGAACGCCCGCACGCACGTACGAACGCACGAACATACATACCGACATCAAGCCAAAAATAAACAAAACGGATTCAGGGATGCTCGAAACGGATATTTCCATCAAAATCTCGATAGGTGAGTTTTGTCGGTTTCACAATACTTGTACTTAGTACAAGTAAGTAAAAATTGGGACTCAGACTATAAGTAAGATTACGTAATTTTTTGCGAACTTTAGACCGTCTAGCAGGAATTACTGCCAATGGTAAGTGTCTGGCAGTGTTGACTATCAATTTTCAACAATATTCTCTAGAACAAACATAAAAATCAGCACTCAGATTTTAAGAAAAATGAGTAAGTACCTAATGTACATATAGCATCTTGTATCTATTAATTGGCCGTCGGCACAATCTAGCAAATATGCGTATGATCAAAGTATCGCCTAACACTTTTCTAATCCACAAATTTTGTTTCTCAGAAAATAAGTAAGGACTGCCGGGTCTGGGATCTTGGACTATAAGAAATTCGAGATTTGTGCAAGTTCTCAATTAGTTTTTTTCAACTATCAACGTGAAAAGAACAAAACTTTGAAAATAGAGAGTCGATATTCATCGTTAAACAAGAGTCAAAAGCATTGGACATTGAAACAAAAAATAAATAAATTTCATTCAATTACAGCTAATTCATCCTTATTCAATCTTATTTTATCTGATTAAAGTAGATTTTATAATAGGAGGCTTGGCACCAATGTAGTATAAAATCTTGTCGAATGTAGTGCTGATAACACTTAGTACGAAGGAAAATTATCTTTAATAAACAAAAAATATTTATATATCAAGGTAAAAATGTACCTGGAAAAGTTTTCCACAAAGCTATCCATCGTGTGAAGAAGTGTTGTCTCTTTTTGTTTTGGAAATGAAAAATAATATGTGGCTTTGCGAATTTTTTGTGTTGTGCTGTCATGCGCAATTCACGCTTAAGAAGCAGTGTAGCCGCTTCTGCTCTCATGTTTTGCGATTATGTGTGATCATGGTGCTTTTTCATATCTTTATTAATTGATTTTAGGAGAACTATAGACGTGATTCTGATGGAAATTGGTACATGTCACGACTAAAGTTCTGTCGGTATATACATCGAATTTAGAATTTTCCATTTACTATGTCAGTCATACGAGATTATTATTCATAACTATTCCTTCAAGCTATCATGTTGAAGTGCTAACTTTTGCAATTTTTTTTGCAGCAACTGTAGTCACAAATAAGTCGAAACTCTGCGAGTGCATGAGAATATGATTGTTTCCATCATATATTATTTTCGAAATTCTCAAATTTTGAAGAAATAACGCCTTAACTCCCTTAAGCCAATTAAGCGCTAGATAACTGACCCTGTGACCAGCCACATAATAAAGTAGCAAAATTCAATGATTGCTTGAACCTTTCCAAGGTTACCTGTAAACAACGTGTGAAACTTCTGTCAGTTTAAAAATTTAATTTGTCAGAATTAAATTTTCAGGCAAATGCTTTGAAATATTTGTGGCTCATGTCATAATTGATTTAAAAAAATTTTGCTGAATTATATCGGCGAAATTGTATACCTATTTACGAGAAACAAATTGTGAGACTCTAGATATTGTACTCTATTATATAGTATAGGAAACTGAACATTATTCGATTCAATCTTTTGTCTTTTGGAACTCATGATTGCATATTTTTATTTCTGGAATCAGAATATCAGAATAATCGTATATACTCTTTCATCTTTCGCATTATTTATCTGTGGAATGATTATAATACATGAGAAAGATGCAGCATCGTTAGCCCAACTAGGAACGAATCCCTGTATTCGAATGACAAGACTGAAAAATATCGATGCTCAGGTAATAACAACAATTATTGGTTTACATGAAAGTCGTTGATGATGCGACAGGATATTTTTGTGTATGCTCTTGTTCTTTTATATGAGTTTTAGCATCAATTCCATCATCTATATGAGTGCATTAAAGTTTTGTTTATCTCTCCTGTATAAATAAAAGCATGGAATCTTCAACAGTATTGACGTTATTTTTGTGGATGCTTCACGGTTTTATTCATGGCAAATTATGAGTAAAACTATGCTTTTCTTCTGAGTGCGTATAGTGTGAAAATGATAATTTGATACTAGTACTGTGCTGAATGTTATTTATATGGGTGATTATATCACACACCTTAGCAACAACCAATGAAATTAAGGGATTTTCCATGGTAACGAGGTATATCGCGATAATATTTTCTCCTAGCTCGATATACCACAGTAGCTTTTTGAAAAATAATAAAAAATATAATAATTAATAAATTTTTTGGTTTGTGAAATAATCCTTGCAGATACACCTCAAGATTCGGTATATTATCGCATATACCTTGAATTTAACTCAAATACTCTTTGTCCTGGGTAATTTTTCACTCGGCAAATTTGGAGATTTATAATCAACGATAATATCCCTCGAGCTAAAGCTCTCGGGTATTATCAGATTATGAATCCCCAAATTTGTCTCGTAAAAAATTCCCCAAAAGACAAAAAGTATATTCGTGAAATTCTTCGGTATATCGATAATACACCTCTCTATCGGTATATTACCGTTGATTATATCACACACCTTAGCAACAACCAATGAAATCAAACGATTTTGCATGGTAACGTGGTATATCGCGATAATATTTTGTCCTAACTCGATATACCACAGTAGCTTTTCAAAAAATAATAAAAAATATAACAATCAATAAATTTTATGGTTTGTGAAATAATCCTTGCAAATACACCTCAAGATTCGGTATATTATCGCATATACCTTGAATTTAACTCAAATACTTTTTGTCTTGGATAATTTCCTACTCGGCAATTTTGGAGATTTATAATCAACGATAATATCCCTCGAGCTAAAGCTCTCGGGTATTATCAGATTTTGAGTCCCCAAATTTGTCTCGTAAAAAATTACCCAAAAGACAAAAAGTATATTCGTGAAATTCTTCGGTATATCGATAATACACCTCTCTATCGGTATATTACCGTTGATAAAAACACACACCTTAGCAACAACCAATGAAATTAAGGGATTTTCCATGGTAACGAGGTATATCGCGATAATATTTTCTCCTAACTCGATATACCACAGTAGCTTTTCAAAAAATAATAAAAAATATAACAATTAATAAATTTTATGGTTTGTGAAATAATCCTTGCAAATACACCTCAAGATTCGGTATATTATCGCATATACCTTGAATTTAACTCAAATACTTTTTGTATTGGGTAATTTTTTACTCGGCAAATTTGGAGATTTATAATCAACGATAATATCCCTCGAGCTAAAGCTCTCGGGTATTATCAGATTATGAATCCCCAAATTTGTCTCGTAAAGAAATTACCCAAAAGACAAAAAGTATATTCGTGAAATTCTTCGGTGTATCGATAATACACCTCTCTATCGGTATATTACCGTTGAATATATTTGAATAGATCCTGTACAAAAATACCTTTTTAAATAGGCTGGATGCTATAATAACCATTGAAGAAATATATATTCGTAGTTATACATATTATACTGTTACATCAGATAATATCAAAAGCATGTAGCATGAATCAAGAAGAAAGAGGGGGAAATTTCAACGAAATTAATCTCCTGCGCGTTACAAGTTTTCCAAATTATTTGATGTAACAGCATCGTGCCTATATCAGTAGGTACTTTTATATAAGATCTTGATCGATTTATTCAATTATATTCACCTATATGAATAACATTTAGCACAGCCCTTGCATGAGATTATAATTTTTATTCAATTTTGACGTTTTAAAGCTATATTATTAAATCCATAGCAACAGTCATAAGTAAATCTTTATTCACTAGTGATTTAAAATGAGTTATTAGTGATTTAAAAAAATTTTATTCACTGTTGGAGTTCCTTTTCATGAAAAGATTTCGATTTCTGAGGAATAATTTTCCCAACTGCAGCGGCTGCTTCGTTCAAAATGGTATCGGGGACGAGAACATTGTTTTAATCACTTTCTTCCATCATTTCAGACAATACTTTTCACAATTATAACGCTTCAATTCAAAATTCACAAAACTGACAGTTTACTCCCAAATGTTTGAAAAACAAACACTCGTCGCGATATCAACAAAGCTCTCTTGCAACTGCAATTTAATTTTTTTAAATTTTGTTCCTCAGTTTCATGTTCTAGAAATTCACACAAAATTGAATAAAATTATGTATACAAACACGTGAATTAAACCTCTTTATTTGCTCAAAGAATTAAACCACTCGCGCTGTACGCGCTCGTGATTTTGAGCTTTCTTCTCGCAAATAAACAGTGGTTTAATTCACTTGTTGTATAAATAACTATTATTACTGTTCAACTGAAATATCAGATGAAAGCTAGTCTCTGAATAGTTTTTTTCAACCAATAATTTTTTCAGCTAATAATTTCATCATGACTATTTTTCTCTGTCTATTTACATACATATTTACCTCGTTAAAAAGTCATATCGGACTTACGATCAGAGTACAAGAAATCATGACATCTATCCCTATTTCTATTGTGATATTGAATACACTCAAATTTTGTTGCTATGAAAAATAAGTTCTATGAAATGGTACTTCAAAAATGATTTATCTGTGTCATTCAATATATCATTAGTATCACATCTACTTCAATCAATCCATGGGTCAAATTTCATATTGCAATGATAGAGTACATCTGTAATACACTAAAATTCAATTACCTCGAACTGAGTGAACTTGAGGCTCACATTCCGCCCTAAGCTCCTCTACCGGTTATTTAAATGTACCTATAAAACAATTTCTCTGTGTAACGTTCTATATATTTTTTGTTCCTCACGTTCTTTTCCACATCTTGACGTATTTCTTGCCGTGTGTACGTGGGTCTAAGTACGTGGACGTGACAGTGAACGTGACGGTAAACGTGAAGATCGTGACATAGTGTGACGTGGTGTATATCACGACACAGAAGAGGCCGCGGTGATCTCAGTGGAGTCCAAGAGTGACAGATTGTGCGTGAGAAAGAAACAAATGGCGTGTTTGTTGTACGATAAAAGAAAATTGTTGGAATAGTTATTCTACGACTGTCGGATTCAAATATATTTGGAAGAACAGAATTAATTTGGACTACTAGTATTTGAGGATGTATCAATGGAATACTAATATTAAATCAATAATAACTCTGAACCTATCTTATGTTGATAGTATTTGCTTGAATTTGATCTCGTTTTCTTGATAGAAGATTTGTATGCTTGTACATCTGAAATCTTCATTTATAAATAATATATTCACACATATTCAGTAGATTACATCGTTATCATATGTGAATTCCAGCCAATTTTGTGTAGGGAATCAACAAAGCAAGTGGAAAAGTTCACAAGACCACAAAGTAATATCTACAAATGTGATAATAGTTGCTTCTCTATTCACGTCAGCTCTTTTCTCTAAAGATGATTCTCAAGCTGGATAACTATGTCTTATAATAACAGGAGAACTATCTGAATTCATTTACAAATTTAATGACACTTCTGACAAAAATCTGAAGTTCCTACAACTTACGACATGAAATCATTCCCTCTCAGACTAAAAACATATTTCAAATGTGTTTACCTCTTAAACCACTTAACTCTATTCAAAAATATGTGTTTACCTCTGAATAATCACTGCATCTTCGATCCTCTTACCGTTTCCTGATCAGAGGTTGTTGATTTCCTCGCTACTTAGCCCAATCGTTCTGTAGATTTATTTCACCACATAATCCCGCTAAAGTGCACATTATTTGGATTCGCCCTGAACTAAGGCCCAATAAAATAATGCCAATAAATTTCATCTGAGTGGATGGGAGTGAGAGAGGTCAGCAGAGTAAGTGGTCATGGTGGTAAATTGACTTACGGTGTCCTGACAAATCGAAAGAGAGATAAAAGGAAATACAAGGATTTGAAAAGGATGGATTGGTGAAATTGATGTGGGTAGATATTTCGCAAATACGTAGGATGAATCACTGGTATGATAATTAAATTGTACCAGATCGATAATATGAGTCAATTGATGACTTCAAAATGATAACTGTCTTGCTAAGGTGTCGACTAGATCTTTTGAAATTGACAGCCGATTATGCTGTTTTCCTCATATTTAGCAGAATGAAATGTCTCAAATCGCCGTGAAATTTGATAGCAGTCCTTTCACTTGACAGAGATTTTGATTTGATTCGCTTCAAGAAAATTCTTACTAATGTGTCAAGATCAAAAAGGTTTCCATTATGGTTAAATCCAGGTTTGTGCGTCGAGGCGAAGACAGAATCTCCTGCCGAAGTGCACAATATTGTTTTTCAGACAAATATATTTTTCTCTTAAAAAACTTGACAGATGAGAATGAAATAAGACATTTCCATCAAAAATCAATAGTTGGGATGAAATTGATTCAAGTAAATTCAACTCTCTTATTTTTGTTGATCACAGAACATCCATTTGAATGTATTGTGACGTGCGGGAGTGAGAGGGGAGCTCGTGAATATGACGCAGTATGGGGAGGGGCTTCTTGTCACCTCTTACGCCGCGCCACGTCGCAGCACATCGCCCCTCCCAATGGAAGCCTCTAGGATTCCTAGAAATGGAAAGAGTCTCGAAATGGAAAATTCGAGAAGGACAGTGTTTTTCTATATAAGGCTGAGCCAAAGAGTAATAATAGCAGCAGTGGAAATAAATAATAAACAGTGACAGTGAAAGTGATTCATCAAGCAATAAACATTACAGTGGTGTCAGGTGTGGGGTTGTTATAAACAATTTAGTATTTTGTTTATTGCTGTTTTGTAAAATTGGATAATGGCGTCTACGAAGCTGTTGAAAGATTTGGAGGTCGCAGAGTTGAAATATCAATTGAAAGAGCGGGATTTGGAAACCAGTGGCCGCAAACAAGTTTTAATGGAACGACTTCGAGGAGCTATGACTGAAGACGGTGAGGACCCTGATACATATTTGTTTGAGGTTCAACTTTCTGTAACCTGTTTGGCTATAAATTTAGAATCAAAATTAAAAGAAAATTCTACAAGTTTAAAAGAACATTTAGAATCAAAATTAAAAGAAAATTCTATAAATTTAGAATCAAAATTAAAAGAAAATTCTATAAATTTAGAATCAAAATTAAAAGAAAATTCCACAAGTTTGGAAGCGAATTTGGAATTAAAATTGAAAGAAAATTCTTCGAGTTTAAAAGAAGATTTATTAGGAAAGTTAGAAGAAAATTCTAGAAACTTGAGAAAAGAACTGCATGGAAAGATGAAGGAAAATACAAAGGAAGTTGAACAGCAGCTGGATAAATTTAGAGAAAATTCAAAGGTATGGGAGGAAGTATTTGAAGATAATTGTAAAATGTTAAAAGAAGAATTGGATGCAAAATTGGATTCAAAATTGGATGAAAAAATGAAGATTTTTGAAGAAAAATTTAAATTTGGTGTTTCATCTCCGGCAAAAGCTTCAAAAGCTGAGATAATTGAATTATCCACACCAAATCTTGACTCAACCACAAAAATGCGTGTCAAACCTCCAACCTTTGATGGTCAAACATCTTGGATTATTTACCATAGGCAATTTGAAGCCGCTGCTAAGGCTAATGGCTGGAATGATACTGAGAAAGTTTCAGCACTTACAGTTGCTCTCCGAGGAGATGCGGTAAACATTTTACAGGCTATTCCACCGGAAGAAGACAACAATCACGAAAAATTGGTCAAGCGACTGGAGCTGCGATACGGCCATGCACACTTGGAGGCAGTGTATCACACGCAGCTCAAGAACCGATACCAACGTCCCAGCGAGAGTCTACAGGAGTTCGAAGCTGATGTGGCACGCCTAGTTCGACTGGCATATCCAACTGGCCCGGATGATTTCTTGGAAAGCTGGGCTGTGAGAATATTTGTGGACGGCATCAGAGACCATGAAACGCAGCAAGCCCTACGTTTGGCGCGGCCGAAGAAGCTGGTGGAAGCATTGGCTCATGCACTGGAATACAAAGCGGCAAAGCAGGCGTCCAGAAGCAGTGCTCGAGTGCGAGAGGTTACCTGCGACTCCGATACTACGGAAAGCTTAGAAGCCCAGGTTCAGCGGTTGATCGAAGAAGTTAAAGATCTCAAGAATTCAAGACAACTTCGGTGCTGGAACTGTGGAGAACTAGGTCATCCAAAAAGTCGATGCAAGAAACCTTTGAAGACGTTGCCCAAAAATAACTCAAAGCAGGAAAACTAAATCGGGTCGATGTGCCGGGGCAAATATCGATCCAACCTAAACCTGCCCCACAAAATATTGCATCAATCGCTTCGCTACGTCATCAGTTTGATAGTTTATTTGTGGATGGATACATAGACGACAAGCCATGTAGTATTCTGTTGGACATAGGCGCAACGAAGACCATAGTGAGACCCGATTTACTGCGTCCGAACAAATCGTGCATGAGGACAAAATGGCGACTTCGAACAGCTACAGGTGACTCAGCTACCACACATGGAGGAGTTGACGTCGTCATCATGATTGGAGGAACAAAAATTGGACACCGTATCTTGGTAGCTGACATAGAAGAAGACTGTATCCTTGGAATGGATATAATGAGAAGATACGGATTCGATCTCAATATGAAAAATGGCGTGATTAAAATCAATAATGAAGAGGTCGTCCTACATTTTCAAGAAGATTCTTCAGCTTGCTTAATGCTGGCAGAAGACCTTGCGATTCCTGAGCGATGCGAAGAAATTGTACCAGCTACAGTAGGTGGTGAGATTCGAGAAGGGAGTGTCGCAATGCTGGAACCAAACGATAATGTTCAGCAGGGAATTTTGGTTGCTAAGGCCCTCATAAGTTCAGAAGAAATAGTACCGGTAAGAATAATAAACGTTAATTATTATGCAGTAAAACTGAAAGCCGGTACTATTTTAGGACGCCTCGCAAGAGTGTCCACTATAAAAACCACCGGACAAGACGTAAAGATAAGACCCAACTGCGACAAACTTTCGAGAGAACTATGTAGTTCAGTACTATCCAAAGGACAACAACTAAACAATCGGCAACGTGCACAAGCAGAAGATCTGATACGCCGATTCCAAGAGGTGTTTGAAACCAGTGAGGGGCGAAAAGGAAGAACAAATATTGTCCATCACAAAATTGACACCGGCGATGCACGACCAATTCGACAAGCACCACGACGACTCCCGATCGCGAAGAGAGAAGACGCTGAAGCCATCATCCGAGATATGGAGCAGGACGGTATTATTGAACCCTCGAACAGTCCATGGGCCTCTCCGGTGGTACTTGTGAAGAAGAAAGACGGGTCTACACGATTTTGTGTCGACTATCGCCAGCTGAATAACGTTACCAAAAAGGACAGTTATCCTCTGCCCAGGATTGATGACACTTTAGATACCCTGGCCGGGTCAAAGATCTTCTCGATCCTAGATCTCAAGAGTGGATACTGGCAAGTAGCGATGGATGAGAAAGACCGAGAAAAAACTGCATTTACCATCGGCAGTGGATTGTGGCAATTTATAGTCATGCCATTCGGCCTATGTAATGCTCCTGCTACTTTCGAGCGACTGATGGAGACCGTACTCAAAGGACTATCATGGAAAACTTGCTTGGTGTACCTGGACGATATAATTGTGATGGGCAAATCATTTGAAGACCATTTGAAAAATCTGGAGCAGGTATTTGAACACTTAAAGAAAGCTGGTTTGAAACTTAGTCCAAAGAAATGCCACTTATTTCAAAAACGGGTAAACTATTTGGGACATGTGGTCTCCGAAGAAGGCGTAGCAGTTGATACAGAGAAAATTAAGACAATTCAAGAATGGCCAGTACCTGCGGATAAACATCAGCTACGTAGTTTCCTCGGACTTTGTACTTACTACAGAAGATTTGTTTGTGGATTCGCCAATATCGCAAAACCATTAACCAGACTGACAGAAGAAAATCGTAGATATAGCTGGGATGAAGACTGCCAAGTCGCCTTCGAGCAACTGAAGCAACTCTTAGTTCAAGCACCGATACTGAGTTACCCGAAGACAGAAGGACGTTTTATTTTGGACACGGATGCCAGCGATATCGGAATTGGGGGAGCCTTGTCCCAATTGCAGGATGGTCAAGAAAGAGTCATCGGATACTTCAGTAAGGTTTTATCGAAGCCAGAAAGAAACTACTGCGTCACAAGACGCGAATTACTAGCAGTAGTCAAGTCCATCGAGCATTTTTACAAATATTTGTATGGCAGAAAGTTCCTGTTAAGAACTGACCACGCTGCTCTAGAATGGTTACTCAAGTTCAAGAATCCGGAGGGTCAGGTCGCTCGTTGGATCGAGAGACTTCAAAAATACGACTTCGACATTGAACATCGAGCCGGTACAGTGCATAAGAGTGCTGATGCCCTATCAAGACGACCATGTCCCAAAGATTGTCAGCATTGTTCTAAGGCTGAAGCAAAAGCATTCCGAAAATTGTCATTGACGATGCTTGGCAACCACAAGAGATAGAAAAGGACATAGATGGCGACTCAGAGTTGCAGATTATTCAAGAATGGAAGAAGAAAGAAGCAAGACCGACATGGCAAGAGGTGGCACCATACTCCCCGACGGTCAAATCATTCTGGGCGCAATGGGATTCCATAATCCTGGATGAGGGCGTCTTGAAGCGTGTCCTGAAAGATCCGAATGAAACCAAGAGTAAAGAACAGCTGATTGTTCCTAGAGGTCGGGTTCCAGAGGTCTTGAGACATCTCCATGATGGAGTGAGTGGAGGACACCTTGGGGTAACGAAGACTCTGCAGAGAGTTCGTAAGCGGTTTTATTGGCTAAACTGCAAATAAGACGTTAGGGAATGGTGCAGGAAATGCACTACGTGCGCTTCAAGCAACGGACCGCAGAAACGACCAAGAGCTCCGATGCGACAGTATAATGTCGGTAGTCCATTCGAGAGGATAGCCATCGACGTAGCAGGGCCATTTCCCGAATCAGACGTCGGAAATAAATACATTGTTGTCGTCATGGACTACTTCAGTAAATGGGCGGAAGCGTATGCCCTTCCTAATCAATAGGCCGCTACTATTGCAGACGTCCTAGTGAAGAACTGGATCTGTCGTTTTGGCGTACCCTTGGAGCTTCATTCTGACCAGGGAAGAAACTTTGAATCTACACTTTTCCAAGGGATATGCGAAGTATTGAATATTCGTAAAACGAGAACCACTGCATTACATCCGCAGTCTGATGGAATGGTGGAACGGATGAATAAGACCATCGACAGACACCTGGCCAAAGTTGTCTCTAGTCACCAGAGAGACTGGGAAAAATATCTCCATCTGTTCCTTCTGGCCTACCGCTCATCCGTACACGAAACAACTGGACAGACTCAAGCAAGAATTATTATTGGACGGAAACTTCGGCTACCATGCGACCTAAAGTTCGGCTGCAAACCTGGAGAAGACCTGGCTGGTGAAGATTATGTCATTAATTTTAGGCGTCCGATGGACGATATTCACTCCCGAGTCCGTATAAACATCCAGAATGCCAGCGACCGGATGAAAGAGACCTATGACGTCAAGGCACAAGACGGGGGCTTCCAATCAGGAGACTCTGTGTGGCTTTATAACCCAGGGCGGCGACGTGGCCTGTCTCCAAAATTACAGACATCTTGGGAAGGGCCTTACGAAGTCATCAGAAGAATTAACGACATAATCTACGAAATCAGACGCAACCCCAAGAGCAAATCAAGAGTGGTGCACTTCAATCGGCTAGCACCATTTGCAGGAGACAATAATGAAGATTCCAACGACGCACGTGCTCGTAAGATCCATGCGCAGGAAGATTCATTTGAGGAGTTCATTAAGACATTTTCAAGTGGACGTCGGGCTCGATTCGGAATAACTACCGAATTGCAGCAGGATCTATCCAGAGTTCCGGGCGACTACTCCTTGGCCCATTGTGTATCAGGAAATTTGAAGATGTCCCGAGGGATAGCAGCAGTTTTCAAGAAGAAGTTTGGCAGGCCAGAACACCAGAAGCCTACTGTAGGGAAGACCATCTGTCTGAGGGACAATACGACAACCAAGGAACGCTATATTTACCATATGGTAATAAAAGATAAATTTCATCATAAACCAACCTACCGTTCCATGTGGGAAACGCTGCAAGACATGCGAGGCCATTTAATGCAGAACGACATCCTGAAACTGGCAATACCAAAATTGGGCTGCGGTCTGGATGGATTAGATTGGAAGATCGTTCGAAATATGATAGAGGTAACATTCCAGAACAGCGGAATTCAAATATTGGTCTGCTGTTTCCACCCAGCAGGCCCGATCGAACCAAAAACTATCGACTGCTACTTCTACCAAACTACTGGTTGCACCGAGGGCGGCGAGTGTCGATTCCGGCATAGACATGAAGATGTGTTTCGGGACGAAACATTCTTAAGAAGAGGGCAGTGTGACGTGCGGGAGTGAGAGGAGAGCTCGTGAATACGACGCAGTATGGGGAGGAGCTTCTTGTCGCCTCTTACGCCGCGCCACGTCGCAGCACATCACCCCTCCCAATGGAAGCCTCTAGGATTCCTAGAAATGGAAAGAGTCTCGAAATGGAAAATTTGAGGAGGACAGTGTTTTTCTATATAAGGCTGAGCCAAAGAGGTGTACGACAGTACAGTAATAATAGCAGTGGAATAAATAATAAACAGTGACAGTGAAAGTGATTCATCAAGCAATATACATTACAGTATTTTATCCAATATCAGTAAAAACGGTTATTATTATCACTGTCTTCGTAAATATTTTGTATTTGCTATCTCAGTAGTATCAAGGTGGCCCAAGAGGGCGATAATGGAATTTAGTTCAAATAAGTAATATTTTTCGTCGACAAATTTTAGTACCCACGTAAAATAAGTCTTTATTTAAAACAAGACAAAAAGTAGTGTGTTATTCGAAATAGGATATGTTTCTAGTTTTTTTGGTTTCACTTGATCTGCCACTTGATTGCAGTTTTCTGAACTGATCAGAAAATTATTGCTTCCCACTTCCTACAACATAAGGCAGCGGTCCCACTGAGCGAGTGGTGTCGTGTCGTGTCACGTCGTGTCGTTTGAAAAACGATGGTCCGGTCTCACTGGTCGAGTCGTGTCGAGTAAATTTTTCTACTTTGACTTGAATATCAATCGAAACATAGGCTTTTATGAGTTATTCTCATATTCAGCAAATTAAATACAATATTCGGAAATAGGATGATTGTCATTTCTTAGACACAATTTTCAGAACCCATCCTTTAATGAAAAACGTTTTACGATATATCGCCAATATTTGTCAAAAACATTTACATTTGATTATCCAGGTCTGAATTGATAGATTCAATCCACATTTGCCCCATGGAGATTGATTAATACACTCAATTTTTGCCATTTTCACAAGTGTCAAGTGTCAACTTAAAATCCAAACGACCGCAAAAAAAATAATAATCAGTTGCCACCGAGTGGAAGATTGTGACTTTTTTCCCAAATGTACTAAAATTATCCATTACCACAATAATTTTAAAAAATTTAAATGAATGGATAAAAATTTCTTCATCTTATGACTCTTTTTGTCATGTCAATTCTGTGAATCTCTCAAACGCATGCGTAGAAGTGTCGAGTTGTATCGAGTGACAAGTGAAATTCAAACCAAACTGAAAATCAAACAACTCGCTAGCACTCGACAGCGCACGATGGTCCAGTGAGACCGACACCATTGCAATACATGTGTTTGAAATTTTCAAGGCAAACTCGACACAACTTTACACGACACGACACGCTCAGTGAGACCGCTGCCTAATGTATCATTTTCATAAACTTCAAGTGATTTAATCAAGACTAATAGATTAAAGTGTGCACATTTGGAGACTATATTCATCAAAATGACAAAACATATACATATACAACATCATACCTATGAATCCGCGTTCTCCAGTTCTGTATGGGCTCCCGAAACTTCACAAACCTGGCTATCCGGTCAGACTTGTTGTATTGTTTGTAGATTCACCTACATACAATTTGGCCAGACATCTTAATAACATTCTGAATACATATTTTAATATTACTTCTAAGCACTCACTTAAAAACACTGCAGATCTGAGCGATAACCTCAAAAATGTAATTAACGTTGACAATGGCATAGTGTCTTTTGATGTTACCAACCTGTTCACAAATGTCCCCATTGATGAAACAGTCAGTCTTGTAAATGATATTCTATTTGAATCGCATTGGAGTGATGAAATGGGTGACAGTTTCATTAAATTACTACAAATCTGTTTAAAACAGAATTTTTTCATTTTCAATAACAATTTTTACAAACCAGTGGATGGTTTGGCTATGGGTTCCCCCCTTTCAGGTAGCATGGCTGGAATCTTCATGAAAAACTTCGATGCCAGAGTTTTTCAGGAAATCACTGAATTTGAGCCCCACATCTGTGATCTGGTATCGTTACGACGACGATATTTTGGTCCTGTGGGAAGGCTCTATGGAGCTTTTGCATAGTTTCCATACTAAACTCAACGCGCTACACAGTAACATGAAGTTCAGCATCGAAATTGAATCCAACAACTCGTTAAATTTCCTCGACCTACAGATCACAAGAAGTAGCAGTTTTACCTATAAAATTTCCAGGAAACCTACTCACACAGTAGATTCTATTCATAATAACTCCAACCACTGCTTGCAACACAAAATAGCAGTCTTCAATTCCCACATTCACAGAATGCTCTCTTACGGCTTGGACACTGTCAACATTGATCTGGAGACAAAGACTCTCAAACAGATCGCCTTATCCAATAATTTTAATCCTAATATTATCGATAGAATGATAACAAGAAGAAAATATAAACTTCAACTGAAACAAGCTTATAACAGCAATTTACACATTGAAAAAAACAGTTTGAGATTCAGTCTATCTTTTATTGGTAATATTAGCTACAAAGTTAGGAATTTGCTCACTAGATACAATGTTGACATTGCTTTTAAGCCTTTGACATGTTTGAAAAAAAAAGAGATCTGTCAAAAAGTGGACAAGCCGGAATTAGTGGCGCAATCTGGCGTTTATAAGTTGAAATACGACACGTGTGAATGTTTTTACATTGGCAAGACTGGTCGGAAACATGCAACGAGATTCAAAGAACACGCGCGCGCAGTAAAATTTCAAAACAGCTAATCAAGTTTTGCTGATCATTTGATTGAAAGCGAACACGATTTTGATATTACTAAAAACTTTGAAATTTTACACATACGCAAAAATGGCAAGATTCTTGATTTCCTGGAAAACTTAGAGATTAAGAAGTCTTTAAAAAAACCATGCCGATTTTAGTTTGAATGACCAAACGAACCTTAGACACACCCCACTTTTAAATCTTTCAATTTAATTCGCGGGTTACATAGCTAGTTCTTACGAGAATTTTTGAATAGTTTTCGAGTTTTTTCAGTCTTTTACAGTTGTAGTTTGGATTTTGTTGAACAGTTTGGATATATCTTTTTATATCATTTTACAATTTTTTAGTGCTTTTACCGCTTTTTCACATTTATTCATTATCATTCACATTGTTTTATTAACATGGCACTAGCGGGCTACTCGATGCCGTTTTCTTTTGTGAAGCTCCTGTAATTTTATTGTGTAAGTTATCATTTTGTATTTTTTGATTTGTTAAAATTTTTACCTGTTTGTATGTTTGTTTGTTTTACGTTTTATTTCCTCTCATTGTAGTCACTTCGGTAGTCTGAGGATGATCACCCAGTGATCGAAGCCGGTTACTAAATAAAAATTAGAGAACAGTGTGATCAAGAATTTTATAGTTTTTTTTCATTAAAAAAGCCCTCACCAATTCGTTGTATATCGGTTTTTCATTATCTCCTGCAGAAGTTGAACAAGGTGACTTGTACCCTTTCAGACATGATCGATTCAACTAGAAGGACAACTTGAAACAAGAGACAAGGAACACGACTAAGGTAATTATCACCTGAATATAGATTAGTAGTAAATACCCTTCATAAATCTCACATAAATAGTAATTATTTCAACTACAACAAAAAGATTTCAAGATGATTATTGCTTCCTAGAATTTAGCGAATAATTAACTATTATTCTACTATATCAAATAAAATAAATGAACTATGAAGTCTCTTAGCTCGCCGTGATTGTCTCTTGGGTCACCACAAATGTAAACCAGTGAACCAGTGACTCAGTAGAAATTCAACTGTAAAAGAAATGATTTTCCCACCACACAACTAAGTTTTGCAACAGCATATTAGAATATATTGCTGTGTGTTATGTTTCAAAATATATTTGCAGAAATGTTGATTCACCCATGTATACAAATATCAGATATTCCATAAAAATCTGGAATAAGATATAAGAACCCTATTGCGATCTTGATGAACTCAATCCGATATTCTCATGATCAGTTTGAAATTTCAATTTATACTTGTTCTTTAGATATTACAGCAGAAGATTCAATTAATTGAGATATATAAATAGATAGATGATTGTTCAATATCTGCGCGCGCATGAGAAAAACTAACATATCACCTCCAACATGGCTTTTCATATTGTTATGCCCATATTTTCAATCCCATACGTGACTTATATTTTCGTTTCATGAACAGATAACACAAAAAAGGTCAAGCGGAAGCACAACTTTTCGATTCTCTCTTGTGTGACTACTTCGGAATGATTACTCACCGAGAATTATTGATAACAAATGTCCTGGTATTTTTTATGAGAGGGAAATCGTTGTGATTAGCAAACATGATTTCTAAATGAACGACGTTTGAAAAAGTCACAAAAACCGCTATGTTGCTGTTACGTCACTCCGCACTTTTAACGCTCAGCTGTAGCATCACTTTCAATAGGCTACGTGCATGAAGTCTACCAGCGCCTCTAGCGGGCAATGAAGAATGATTGAACTCCCATTTTATCATTGTTTCATACCTATAATTTTTAGCGCATTTTTCCGAAAAAAGCGCTATTATATTCACTTTGGCTGGCTGGCTGGCTGGCTGGCGTGACGCTGAGATCTCAGCAACTATACTATTTACAGACTTGAAACTGGTACTAAATAAAAGCTGCTGTTTCGTGGATTTGCACAAATTGCTTTAATTCAAGCTCAGTGATTGTGGAAAATTGAATTATTCAATTACTTGTTTCAAGTGAAACAATGTCCATAGATATCTATGACATTAGGGATATGGCAACTAAAATTTATTAAAGTAGATAAAAATTTAGTTACAACTTTCGCCGCGGGTGTCACTATTATTATGTACAGTTGTCAAATCGGTCCGGGATTCATTCAATGACTTGTTTGACGCGAACTTGAAGCTTATTAGAATGAATT
This sequence comes from Dromius quadrimaculatus, assembly GCA_963989225.1. Classification (NCBI taxonomy): domain Eukaryota; kingdom Metazoa; phylum Arthropoda; class Insecta; order Coleoptera; family Carabidae; genus Dromius; species Dromius quadrimaculatus. Next base: position 42,743,242 of record OZ022330.1, read on the forward strand.
ATTATTATTGGATGAAAATTTGTTCACTTTTGGTGTATTTCTCTTTATATAGCTTTGATAAAGATCAAATTATCATTTTAAGCTACAGCACTTGACCTCCTGTCAGTCAATAACTAAACAATGAAGATTAAAAGGTATTTTTGAGTTTGTACATGTATAAATTATGTACCTATTAAATAGTCAACTTGAAACTAGTACTAAATGGAAGCTGCTGTTTCGTAAATTTGCCCAAACTGCTTGATTTCAAGCTCAGTAATTGTAAGAGATGGTAATTTGCGAAATCTCTGAAGTAACAAGCATTCTCGAGCTGTCAAAAATGCGCTTCCATCATCTAGATGATTCTTCCATTTTTTTAAATGAACTAATATTATTTAGTTCAGCTGTGTACTTATAATATAACTTGCATAGCATAAAAGGTACGTTGAAATCATTTATTTTTTTTTTCAATCATAACGTACCTGTTAGACAAAACGTCTTGAATCGTCCAAATTGACAGGATAAACTCAAATTATGACGCCGATAATCTTGTGGATTGGATTTGTATGTAATAAACACTGCAGTTCTTTTTCCGAGGAAGCATTGAAGGAAAGCGTTAAATTAGTTTTACCATATTAAACATGTTGAAGATTATGCTGCTGACAATATTAACAACAAAATTATTGCGAAGTGCATCTGACAAACCTCTATCACTGAAATACCTTACAAATTAGAGATAGAAGTAAATTCATGAATTTAAAATCGATGATGTATTCTTCTAGGTTCTCAATTGAATTACAAACACCTTTGTTCTATAGATTAATAATGAAAGACAGATAATACGTCATTTACCGCTTTGATCCACTTCACTCATTTTTTCATGTTATGACTGCGTACATAAAGTCTATGAATCTATATTCCACTTGAATTATCCTTAACACCACAGCCTGAAACAGAACAAGCGTTTTCCTATGTTTTATTTGCAATTATTTTCAATTTTGAACTACAATTTTCAATGACGTATTCTAAAAATGGAGCTTGATGCTTACACTGATGCTCACCATGAGCGCCCGCATCGATATTTGTTCAGCGCCCCCTTGCACATAGCCTATAAAGTCAGCAAAATAAAACCTCAGTTCTAGAAAAAAACCGTCAAAATAGTACTGTGAGATTCCAAAAAACGTTCAACTATATGAAACTCTGGAAACAAGTAACAGAAAACAAACTTGGCATTCATTAAGATACATTATTATTCATCATTTTGTATACATTTGGAATTTTAGGTTACACGACAATTGAAAATTTATTCAATCAATATGGTATTCACCAAATTACATTGAATACATATCGTATTCTCATTATTATTACTAATGGTCAAATGATGTTTCAACAAAATCTTATAGGTCAACACTCGATATTTACTAAGACGTTTAAGTTGCTCAATATAACGTAATGAAATAAATAAATAACTAAAACAGTATTTTAGTACATTTTGCACACAAAAATTGAAATTATCTGACTGCCTCTTTATGATCTCATCAGAACTTATATTGTGTCTGATTTCAGGACGGTTTCTATCTCTTAAGGACGTTCACTCGGCGAGAGAGTGACAGAAGAATTCGTGCGAGAGAGAGGGAGTGTGCGTAGCTTGATGCGGCAACATAGCTTTACATGGACAGACGTAATCTGTGCCTGTGTGAGTTGAGCGACCATAAGGCGCGCAGAGCGATTCCGCAACGTTGCAACCTCTCTCTCATGTCTCTTTCTCCCAGCGTAAAACTGTAGTGTTTACATTTTTATTATGGCTCTTTCTTGATAATGAATATGGATAGGTGGAAAATTTTGAATGGTAAATTTTCCTCACATTCTATTCTATAGTATATTGTTTTTTCAGAGATATGTGAAAGAAACTTCTTTTGATATTAGTAAAAATGTTCATTTTAACGATGTATAACCTATACCTTCCATGTTAAAGTCGCCAACTTTAACGACAAATTTCTCTAAATTTTGCATGGATAGCGATATTTTGAAAAATACTACTGTATAGAGGGCATTTTCATTCACACAATTTTTCAATTTGAGGAAAATCAGAAGAAAATTGATTTAACCAGTGAACGTCCTTAAGCACTATCCGATGATCATTATAGTGTGTGATGACGTCACAGCAGCGCTTGACCAATAACAGCGTTTCATAGATCAAGTGACAAAATTTGAAAATTTTACGATATTATATGTTGTTTGTCGAGATTACGCAAAAGAAACGAAAGTTTTATCCACAGGTTGTTCAATTACAGGTTATAAACTCCAGGTCAAGACACAAAATGATTATATTAATTTTTTTCAGGAAGACCCTATTCAAAATGCCAGACGGCTACTGGTATATTTGCAATTGTTTGTGGATAAAAATTTATAGATCTCAATTCAAAACAATAGTATATTGTGCAATAAGTGCGATAAGCTGTCGATTGCTAACTTCGTTCGTGCGCCCATTCGCTTAAGTGGGCAATTGACAACACCGCACGAGTTGCAGATACTATTTTTCATTACGAATGCAAGATAAGTACTATTTTGCGGTTATTTTTCCGAACGATAAATGGTTTGCATGCGACAAGTTTACTTGTCACACTCAAATTTTACTTGGCGCACTCAAAAGCTGAAGAGCCATTTACCGCCTGGAAAAACGTGCGCAAAATAATAGTCATCCTGCATGAGTAATGAAAAATATTTATCCGAAATTCTTGTCAACAATTATATTCGGATTATATATGCTAGTCAGGTTCAAGCATACTGTACAGATTCTTCTTTGTCATAGCATTTGTTCGAGAATTTGGAATGAAAACATATATTTTCTAGATTTTTACATCTAAAGCCGATGTCAGACGATTGAATTTTTTTAACGTAATTTTTCTTATGTTCAACCGATTGATTGTTGTGTCATGTTACTCATACAAACTTCCTAATTTGCACATGTTGACAGACAATTGAATATTTCTGAAGTCATTGCATCCACAACATATATCTGACAGATTCTATCTGTCACAATTCTAAATATGCATGAATTATTAACGGATATTTGACTAAGAGAATTTATAGTCTTAACTATAATGATAAAAATGATATAACTACTAGCCCAGAAACTATATGACGTCATTCTATTGAACGATTTGAGCTACCTTAAAAAAAAATGGAAGAATCATCTAGATGATGAAAGCGCATTTTTGACAGCTCATGAATGCTTGTTACTTTAGATATTTCTTGAATTACCATCTCCCACAATTACTGAGCTTGAAATCAAGCAGTTTGGGCTAACTTACGAATCAGCAGCTTCCATTTAGTACTAGTTTCAAGTTGACTATTTGATAGGTACATAATTTATGCATTTACAAACTCAAAAATACCTTTTAATCTTCATTGCTTGGTTATTGACTGACGGGAGATCGAGTGCTGTACCTTAAAATGATAATTTGATCTTTATCAAAGCTATATAAAAAAAAATACACCAAAAGTGAACCAATTTCCATCCAATAATAATAATTCATTCTAATAAGCTTCAAATTCGCGTCAAACAAGTCCTTGAATGAATCCCGGACAGATTTGACAACTGTACATAATAATAGTGACACCCGCGGCGAAAGTTGTAACTAAATTTTTATCTACTTTAATAAATTTTAGTTGCCATATCCCTAATGTCATAGATATCTATGGACATTGTTTCACTTGAAACAAGTAATTGAATAATTCAATTTTCCACAATCACTGAGCTTGAATACAAGCAATTTGTGCAAGCCTACGAAACAGCAGCTTTTATTTAGTACCAGTTTCAAGTTTGTAAATAGTATAGTTGCTGTGATCTCAGCGTCACGCCAGCCAGCCAGCCAGCCAGCCAAAGTGAATATAATAGCGCTTTTTTCGGAAAAATGCGCTAAAAATGCGCTAGAAAAAAGATATATAATATTCCATGGAAATATATGAATTTGAGCTTGAGTATGTTCATGGCCAGAGGCCAAAGCCAAACATAGCGTCAGGAGAATGTAATGCCATTGCAGAGAGATATTACAAATTCCAAATTCAATTCAACATGATGATTATCAGATAATTTGAATAGATGATGATAATGAACATCATACTAAGAGCATGGCGAATGTATTATTCCTAAAATTCTCAAAGACTTGGATAAAATGATGAGAGAGACATTATATAGCTATCAGAGTGTCACAAAGGTTGATCAATAATTTATAACATAATACTAGAATAAAAAGCAGAAATCCCTGATCTCATATAATTTATTGGATTATCGAAGCGATCTTTCTAGTGTCAAGGCAAAATAATTGAGTACCCTCACATTCTATCCTCACTCTTCCAGCAGCATTACACTTTAAGATCCTTTGATATCATTTTATAAACTTCATTTTTCATGAAATAGTATGTCAACATTAAACTCAGTGAGAGGATAACGTACAGCACTGAAACAAAATTTGATAAACGCCACTGTCAGCCTATCTTTTCCGTCATAAAATATTCATAAACAAAATGAAGGAGCATACTATATAATACATTTTCTCACGTCCAATCAAAACCCGAGAACAGATAAAGCAGTGACACTGATATAATATCTCTTATGATAATGAAGTTTAAGCTGCAAGATATAAAGAGGATTGCATGAAAAGAAGTTACTCATGGAAGATTATTCTTCATAGACCATCAGGGACCTATGTAATGTAGTCTGTTTCAGGTTTTTGTCCACGCTCTATAAAATCTCTCCTATTTATCTGACTTTCCGCTCTTTACCTCTGTGTTTTACAGCTGGCAACTTGTCACTACGTCTAATTTACCTCTGGACGACAAATATGATCATATTTTAGCTTATCAAATAGTGAAAAGGAGGGAAATTGAAAGAAGTGAACCGGCATGAGAGACCATTTTTCGGACAAATAATCAACATCTTGAGGTCAAAGATGAACTGGCGTTCGGAATGCTGCAGCCAAATCCCATGTACATTCAATCGTCTGAAAATGTCGCGCTGACAAAAACAAAAACTCACACTTTTACGTGCCTTTCTCTTATGTCCAAGAAACAAATTGTATGCATTTTCCTCTATCATCTCATATTGAGTGTATGGACTTTACTAAGTCTCGTGATATGTTCAACACAGCATACCTCTATTGGTTTTGGGATTATTGCTTCCACATCGTTTGGATAAATACATTAATATTTGCAGAGATAATATTTGTTTTCTCTTTCTTCAGTATTATAAGGATAATACAATATTCCAATATCCGATGTACAAATCTCGCAACAGATATTGGAGGTTGCTGAATAATAGACTTACTAAAAAACTCTCCATAATCCAGAGACTCAACAGTTCTTTCATGATTGAATTTTGTTGTAGTCATAATAATCCTGAATATATCCGAAATAAGAAGAACAAGAACAAAAAGAGTACAAACTATGTGATAAAATAATATGACTCAAAACACTGAAATACATGTATGTCATGACTAATGAAGAATGATTTCTCACCTTATCGACATGTCGTCATAATTGTTGCCTTCTTCTGGAAATTCATATCTTACTTCATGCGCTCAAACTATATTCTGAGCCCGCAATTATATTCGAATATGAAGAGCAGCTCTGTGTATTCTGAAGACGTAATTGCCGAATCTATTCTCTGTTGGAAATAGAAGGGTATAAACACAATGGGTGGTATGTTCAACATTCTACGGCTAACCATTCTTACTTTTTGTGGAAAATTCGAGAAAGTCTCTAATAAAGTGCACAATCGGTACAAACGATTGCAATCATAATGCGAGGTGCACAGGTACACCTTAAGCCAGTCTCAAATAGAAAATTTCAACATTATACGTTCAACCAGTTGTGAGATTTACGATTCCATACGCACATACATACATAATGTTACTTGCAATATTCTACTTGTAGTTCCAAAAACTACTTCTGTCCATTAGTGGTATCAGAAAGTTCACAAAACTGTAATCATCGTCAAGACGTAAGCTAGCAGTTGTAGCAAATCATAGAATTCAAACATACCCAACGGTAGCTTCCGATAAGAATGAAGTTAAATGATACAGATTCCCACTCATTGTCTCTGAGGTATCATGAACTGGACAACACATATAGACAAGAATTCATCTATACTCAAATTCAACCGTTTCCATATCAATTCAAGAAAGTACCGCGTAGTTCAAAATCAGTTCATTTTGTTATATATAAGATAACTTACTCAGGTAACAGGCTGAATTCAACATAACAAAACATAGTCAACTAATATAGTCTCTACAATTCTCACGTGAAGCTTTAATTTCTTCAAAATATATCTCCTTTTCTAGAGAAGTATGCAATGTGATATGTGGTCGACAGTTTTGTGATTTCTTAATTTTCTAAATATTATACATGATTTTAGACACTGGAAGTCGTGTCCTTCTGGATTTTATGTCAAGAGGGTATATAAAAAGTTTGAACACAGTTTACTCCGATATTAAAGTTTTGCTCTTCTTCCGAGACAGTTTTACAAGATTTCACGTTCAGATTATAGAAGTTTGTACCAAAAGGTGCACAACAGGATACAGAGATCTGTGCTTGCTCTATGCTTCAGTACATGCTCACCAGTTCAATGCGTCAAGATAAGATCTGAGGAATTCTTGAAAGTATTTTATCACTTGGGAAAACTCTTCTTTCATACTTCAAGTATAAAAATTATTGTAGAAAAAGTTCCGAACTTAGAATAACACTAAAGAAAATTCTAATCGCAGTTTTATATCTACAACGAGATTATTTATCTGCTAACTCCTTGAATCTTTTCTTCTTTCATCAACTGGGAGAAAATCCTGATGACGATGAATGGAAACTTACAGAGCAAGAGTTTTCTGTGCCTTAATACACAATCATCAATAGATACAAGAAATCTCCGTAAGATGCGAGATATCGTAATATCTCAATTGTGAACTACTTCAGATGAAATTCTCAACAAGAATCACAAAATTAAAAGTCTGACAGATCAATATATTGTCACAAATATGAAATATTTGTAGTAATTAGGTCACATAACTATTTATTTGAATTCGCTGTAATTGTAATCCTAGTTTTTATTGCCAAGGTCGATGTTCAATTGTCGAACATGATTGACAGGCTATGGTCCCTAGATGTTTGGTGGTTGCCAGGCAACGATTGTTAAACAATTGAATGTTGGCCCATTGTCGGCTTGGGTATATAAGAGCGTTAGCTAGGAGTGGAATCCATTCAGTCAGTGATTCAGTACCAGTAACAGTGAGTGATATTGTGTTCATACGAGTTTGTAAAGTAAAAATTTACACTGTAACCTGTATTAATAAATCAATCACAATCAAATTTGTGGCAAATTGGTGTCAGAAATGGGATCCTGAAAAATTGTGTGGAAATAATTTTGGATCCGGATGACGAAAAATGGATTTGGTGGCAGTGTTGTGAAGTTTTTTAATTTGAGTTAGGACTGTTGTAAATGCCCAAAACAAGAAGCATGGCCACCAGTGAGATGCAAGATCAGCTGAAAATGATGATGGAATTCATGAAGACATCGGCGGCATCCACGGAGAAGAAAATGTCTGACTCTACAGAAAGTATGAAAGCGGTCATATCGGAGCAGATGCAGATGTCTGAATCTACGGAAGCCAAGAAGAAGAAGATAGCTGAATCTACGGAAGGTATGAAGGCCATGGAAAAGGGGTATCTGAGATAGTGAAAGAATCAACCGAAGAAATGGCCACAGAGTTAAAAAAGATTTCGGAGCAGAACGAAAGTATAACGAGTAAGATTCAGGAGATAGATGAGGATCTTATGGAAGTAAAACATCGAATCATACAATTCGAAAGTCAATTTAAGCATGTTGAACGTAAGTTGGAGGCAGAATGAGACTCTATTGTACCAAGAAACTGCAGAGCCTCAGTCTCAATGGTGATGGCGTAGCCCTACGAATAGAAAGTGCTCCAGCATCTACTCCAAGGGAAGTTATAACTAATTTCACGCTGAAACCGATGCCGTTTGATGACAGGACATTCTGGGATGAGTAATCTGCTCAATTTGAGCTGATTTCGAAAAATAATGGCTGAAATATGGAGCAAAGAGCTATTTTACTAGCTGGAATGCTTCGGGATAAAGCATTACTGGACAAGGACGTCTAGATTATGGGAAACTGACGTCTGAATTGAGACTACGCTTCGGGGAGAAGTACATGAAAGAATTACCTCATGGACAACTACGAGACCGCACACAATTGCATAAGGAGGATTTGACTACGTTTGCGTATGCTGTGCAGAGTCTGGCCAGAAAAGCCTTCGCAAATTGTCCTGGCTCAATACAGGAATATGTAGCAGTCGGGCAATTCATGGACGGCATCAGCGATGACGAGACTGGGTAAGTTGTCCGGCTAGCGAATCCGAAGATGGTGAGAGAAGCACTAACGAGGGCCCTGGAAATTGAGGCGGCCATAAAGGCGTCAAGACTGGCGTAGAGAGTGAGGTGGCTTGAGTCCGACGTGGAGGAATCCGAGGTAAAAAAGACCGCGACTTATACAGGGAGTTGCGAGCGAGAACGATCTTCTTCTCGATTTGTACCGACCTCACCTGGACTGAGAAGAAGAATTAGATACTGGCGTTGCGGCAAGAAGGGCCATATTTAAATAGATTGTCGTACCAAGCACACTGTTAATTATGGCATGGATACATCATCTGGACGGCAGGAATTACCCAGATTATGGAGAATTGAATGCTGGCAGTGTGGTCAGAAAGGACATCTTCGAGCGAACTGTCGTTGATTATGGTACGAACACATCGTCAGCAGAAATCAAACTTACCAGACCAGTAAATTAGAAGCTGGCGGGATCCCCCATCAAGAGTTCCAAGCCTATTGATCTCCAAGTGCGGAGAATTCAAGCCAGTCCAACCATAGGATTCGTGGAGAGTGTACCATGTAAAATGGGGCTTGATACTGGAGCAACTATCACCGATGTGCATTCAAAAGTCTTTGCAAAAATAAGACAAATTCCAAGCAAACGTGCCCAGATTTAGCGAATTACCGCAGAAGGCAGTAAATAGGGAAAGAATGCCAGTATTCAGTGTAGAGGAACTTGAATTTACAATTGGCAATTTGAAAAAGAAGCATCAAGCATTCATTGCTGCAATCGTGGAGGACTGCATTCTGGGTGTCGAGTCCCTGCAAGCCTTTGGTTGTGTCTTGGATTTGAAGGATGACATCTTGCAAGTTGACGAGGAGAAATAAATACCTCTTTATTGTCGACAAATAGAAACGGAAGTGACTGATGTTAATGCTCCAGGAAACCTCAGCTCCGATGAGATGATTTCACTTGGAGAGCAGAATCTTCTCAGTGATTTTGGAGATCTGGCTAGAATCAAAAGAATCAAGCAAGATTGATCCGAACTATCAATGCACGAAGTACGACAAGCCCAGCAGGATGATTCCGTTCTGAAACCGATCATAGAGTGGGTAAAAATCGGCCAGAAACCTAGCTTCCAGGAGACATCTGCTATGGATCCGATCACCAAGGCCTATTTGGCACAATGGAGATTCCTGAGAGTCAGAAACAACTTACTATACAGACTACGGGAGAATTATGATGGAAAGAAGATGAAAGAAAAATTGATATTGCTGGGAAATCTAAATGATCGAATTTTGGAACAAATGCATGATGATAACAACGGTGGACATTTCAGCATTAAGAAGACACTTGATGAAATCCGTGAACGTTTCTACTGGGTAGGCTGTCGAGAATACGTAGAGTAATTTTGCAAGACTTGTGTACGCTGTCACTCAAGGAAGGGGTTCGCCACTCGGCAGAGCGCTACGTGCGCTCTCCGTTTAAGAGAATTGTAGTGAACATACGCAGACCTTCGCCTATTACTGCACTGCCAAACATGCAAGCTGCCAGCGACAGAATAAAGGCCCGATATGATCTGCTAGCCAGCGGTCCTCGGTTCCAGCAAAGCGAAGTTGGTGGGGTTCCACAACCCCAGAAGAAGAAGAGGAAAGAGTCTCAAATTGCAGAGAGTTTGGGAGGGACCAGACGAGGTCATAGAGTGTTTGAACGACATTTTATCCCGGATACGGAGGGGCAGAAGCAGCAAACCAAAAGTCGTTCATGAAAACAGGCTGTGGCCGTACCAAGGACGAGATTCTGAGTTCGTCGAGGACGACGAACCATGAGGGGGGAGCAGTCTCACAAATATGAAATATTTGTGGTATTCAGATCACATAATTATTTATTTGAATTCGCTGTAACTGTAATCCTGATTAGTACTGACAAGGTCGATGTTCAATTGTCGGACATAATTGACAGACTATTGTTAAACAATTGAATGTTGGCCCATTGTCGGCTTAGGTATATAAGAGCGTTAGCTAGGAGAGGAATTCATTTGGTCAGTGTTTCAGTACGAGTAACAGTGAGTGATATGGTGTTCATACGAGTTTGTAAAGTCACTATTTACACTGTAACCTGTATTAATAAATTATTCACATTGAAATTTGTGACAATATCATTGCATCTAGTCATGCGAAAAAGTGACAAACCAGAGTGAAAGTAACAGAATTGTATATTAGGATATAAGTTTCATAAGACATGATTTCAGGATATGTTATAGACACGTGAACGTAAATGTCTTATGGAACGTGTATTTCATACTATTTATTCTATTTGAATTCATAAATGTCAAAAAATAATGAAAAACTCATTTTGAAAGCATCGATAAAGGATACTTCATTCAATATTTGACTGTTGATTATAATGAGACTTGACAGATTAGTTATTTATGTGCATATTTTCAGTACAAGCATGGATAATTGCAGCCCGAAGCAAGTGTTGGAAGCGCACTTTCTGTACAAGATGCATACAAGATTCTTTTCTAAATTGTGTTATTTAGGAAAATTTACATATCATGCAGTTTTTGAATTATTTGAATAAAATCAATCGATCGTTTCTAAGGATACTACCATTTAAAATGTTTATTGACAGAAAAATAAATAATATTTTTGACAGACGATTTATGTAATAGTGTGAAAATTGTTATTTGATTGAGAAAATTATTGATGAAATTATGGACGAGAACAATGATGGGAGTGATTTTGAAGATCCGGATCCTCCACCTGAAATTGCAAAGGCTTCTAACGCGGCAACAATGAATTCAACATCGCGAGGGAAGTAGTACAAATATGAATATAAAGAATCTCAAGATTGGTGCATACAAGGAGAAATGTAGGAAAAACTATATATTCTTCAATTAGGTTACTTTTTAATACTGGTACCGGACAGCAACTACTTTCCAGTACAGGTATCAAAAATATTGATTTTCTGTCGATATTTTGATTACCATAAAGTTGACATTTTGTTTCAATTTTGAAAACAAGTGATTTGTGTGAACCAAAGTACTTCGCAAAATTTTTTGGTTTGATTGTTGTTCCTCAAGAGTTTTCTTCAAAATGTATTGTATTCTGACATATCAAAATGACGGTTAGGTTATCTAACAGCGCAGCCACCAACATAATATAAATTACGCTTGAGTTTTATACAGGAGGTACTTTACGATACCCAAATGAGTCTCATAAAGTACACTTCATGACACCCAAATAGAAAATAGTTATTTATGATATAAGTGTTGAAAGTGTCATTTTATTTTGTAACAAAGGAAGTTTGAGACACGACGCGCAGCGGAGTGGCGTAACCTTTGGAACAAAATAAAATCACTTTTAACACGTATATCATACACTATTTTTTATACAAACACTATTGATAGTGATAATAATGCAAAATTGGTGAAAATTTATACAAATTATGACATATTTGATGAGCTGTCATTTATATAGCAACCATGTACTCCTTGATAGCAACCATGTACTCCTTGATAGCAACCAATGTTTTGTTGTTATTTACATAGTTTGACATATATTTTGAATAAAATGGATAGTAAAGAAAATAAATTGATTCCAGCTGAAATTGAGGGAGCAGCTACTAGAAATGTTCATTATCTATTACCTTCGAAATCGAGGCAACAGTACGAGATCGCCTACGGACGTTTTTTAAAATGGTGCGAAGATAAAAATGTTTTCAGTAAATATTATGAGACTGTTTTTGTGGCGTACTTGTGATGTGGAAATCGTCAACGTTATGGTCGAATTACTCTGTATGTAAAAAACCATGATGAAAATAAAGAACAATCAAGATTAAGTAAACACTATATATTAGTGTTAAAAGTGAATCACTTTTAACACGTCGCTAATGGTAACGTGTTGAAAGTGATAAGAATGTCATAAATTGTTATTTTTAATACGATAAGCAACCATTAAAAGTCAAACTTTCAATAGTGTTTGAATTAAAAATACTTTATGATCTCAATATGCAGAGCTAGCTAGAGTTTTTTTTAAATTTGATTAGAAATTACTGAATATATTAGAATTCACATTACAACAGAATTTCAATCATTATACGTTACTTGACATAACACAATTCCAAACAATGAGTTTTTCGATGCCTTTAAGTAACAAACGTAGTATATTCTTTTTTTTTTGTATTTTGACCGGTCGTTGAAAAAAACGAAATTTCATACTTTGGGATATTGATAATTCAAATTACGGCAATTCTATCATTTCGAAGTCCAATTTGAATGTGTTGCTCTATGTTATCGTATTGAAATACTGTTCTCACGTAAATCCTCATATTGGCTTTTTTCCTTAAAATACATCAGTGCTTACAGATGCAGAAAGAGTTGTCACATTAGGTAATTTCACTTGAAATAGTAGTTTATGCAACAAGAGTGTGAACTTGAATATGATGATACGAATTTGAGATACCCAAATTGTAAAGTGGATGAGAGCTCATGAAGTAACTCAAAAATATCAGCGTTAACCGATTTCAGTTATTGAAATACTCATCATCAGGACCGATAGTAACTGAAAGTGACAGAAGACCTAATCCAAGTTTCAAACCAATTATATAGTATTTCGAAATGAAAAGCTATGTGAACAAAAAAATTCCAGGAAAACTACACGTGAATCAACACAGCAACATGACCAGACAGTCATTGAGTATAATTATATGAGGCCAAATATGAATTGTCAATTTTATTGACCTGTATCAATAATTTTATAGGGAATAGAACCAATTATGTAGAACTAATTGAAGCAATCCCTATTGTGAGGACTGCAGTACATATATTACTCATATTTTCTAGAAACTTCCTCCCACTACTTTAAATAAATGATTGATCACCTCATTAGTTCTGATACAACATTCCCACATTCATAACAATGAAATTTTCATTTCATGACACTTGTGATCCAAATGTATATTGAAACCAGCCAACTCTATCTAGGAATGATGAATAATTGACCAATATCAATTCTTTTTCCACTGTTAAATTTCCACTGAATTCTATCATCCCTGCATGAATCCACTCTCTCCACTTTACTTTTTCATGCATATCTGTCACACTCATCAAAGTCACTTCCTCACGACCAATCACTAATCAAACGGGCAACGCTGCTCCACTTTGCCTCATCTCATTTTATCAATAATCGGCAACTGCGTCCACTGGTCCATGGTCCAAATTTTGTTCCTCGTTCTGATGAACTCAAGCTCACTCATGCTAATGAGTTAGCGGTGCGTGAGGGTATCAAAACAAAGTTACTATAATTCGGAAAGTTTTGATAGTATACTCTGGTCACAGAACAAATAGAGGGCACGCCAATTATGTGTTAGCCTGATTCATACTAGATGAGGGAACATAAATATTTATGAAGGCTATATTTGCTGACTCCTGAAATTTGTTATAGTGTTATGTTAGCGAAGCGTGTTACATCAATGCAAAAGTCAATTTCATGGAGTTGCATCTATTGTAGGATGAAAGAAATGAGAGCCAGGCTTACACATATCAATAAATGTTCTTAATCTCAATTTTAATCTTGCTTTTGGAAAAGAGGCCAAGTCCTGTGGAATGTCGATATACCAAAGAATCATGTCTCAAATATTCTGACAAACCAAAGAACAATTCTCTTTTTCAGAATGAGATGCTATCGGATCATATTTATTCGACATACACCGAATTCAACAATCGTCTCAAAACACGATTTGCGTGCATTTTGGAATGAAGATTAATTTTTTTCAGACCGGTAAAAACGGATAGGATATATTCACTCAAAAATTCTTATTAGTCCGGCGTACTCTAATTTAATCATGATTTTATTCACCTCTACCACGTTTACTATCCTACCTACACAAGCTTCTCATTCATATCACTCGAAAACCTTCTTATACATATAATCTCACAATCAGCTTCTACACTTTTGATCACATTCACAGATATATTCACTATGTATACAATGCTTCGTGATGTTCTCATATATTCGCGAACATCAACGGAATATCCTATATTATAGTGAATGAATTTAGATATAGTTATATGTACAGGACTCGTTAAATATAAAAAAATCTCTCATTCCGATACATATAAATCGTGCGTGATTCATTGAAATTTGGAACTAAAAATATCGACAAAATAGTGACAATCAAGCAGCAAGAGCTGTCCATAGGTTTACCAAAAAAGTCCTTTCATGAAAACATAAAAAAATAATGTAATCCAGGCCTGTTGGCTGTCAGCAAAGTCCATCCATCTCCATTTGCCAAATTGATATCGACTATTCGGGCCGAAGGCATTTATTAATGGTCTGTTTTATTGAGATATCAGCTCGAAAACGATATTGCATTGTTATCGTGCACTCTTTGCGATATGCCAAACGCAGATATGTTCTAAACGGAATGGCATATACATCAATTTTGGATGAGGACTCCATATTGCTACACTTTCCATAAATTTATTTCTTTCCTACAGAACGATTTTCTGTGGGACAGTTTGAAAATTCAATGATGTAACAAATAGAGAAGGATATAAAGTATCAAACTGTTTAAATTCAGTAGGTAGTTTTATAATCATTAATTACAGGATTGATTAATAATGAACTGAGTTCATTTCATCAAACGGCCAATAATATTTATTTTTTTAAGGAATTTATATTCGATAAAAAATCTGTAGAATAAGCTTATATTCAATATTTCAGTTCTACTTAAATGAAATTGATAATTTTTTTATACAAACACTATTGAAAGTACGGCTCTTAATAATGGTTGTTCAGCCCATTAAAAATAACAATTTATTACATTGTTATTATTTTTAACACGTTGCCATTAGCAATTCTGTCTTAAACTGTGTATTTCTGATAATGCATCATTGCTGCAAGGTGTTTTGCCTGTTTATTTTGAACTATCTTATTCTTCAATGGAAATTTGACTTGGTTAAGGGCAACATAAACCTGCCTAGCGGCTAAAAGTTGACACTTCTTATACAGCAGTGTGGCCGTCCGCTACATTGGATTCAAAGAGACATCATTTTACTCTTCATATTTTTCTGAGCTCAAATAATTGGTCCGTCATATTGGTTTATGAATAACTTCACTTCAGTTACCCATGCATTATCGTCCAAACTTAATCGATTGAGCATATCTGTTTCGGAATTCATTTGCAAGATTTGATCCGTACTAACAATGCAAGTTGAATAAAAACTTGTAAATAGGACAGAATAGTCTCTATTGTAGTTGCATCTGAGTTTGTTGACCAAGACAAAGTCGAGGCAAACAAGCAAGCGAAACTTCAAGAGGCTGTTCTTGTCGAAGTGCATACCATATCTTCTTTTCGGAGATCTATTATTTATGGGAGTCAGTGGCAAGATATGTTCTGGCTCTTACAAATAAGCTTCTACAATTGAAAGTGATTATTTCACTCATGTCAATTATACTGATAAATTTGACATAGTTTCAATGACAACTATAATAACAAATCGCTTGCCAACGGGAATTCACTTTTGTAAATTGCCTTTGCTATAAAGAAACAATAAACAGTATTAATATAAGCAGACAATCAGTTTTAGAAAATGTCAGAATATATAAAATAAAATATTAAAAATCTGTCGTGGACATCACGTGACTTACTTGTACATCATTGGATATATATAATCAAACACAAAATCTTATCATTCCACGGGTAATTGTTCTTGATTTATTCAAAAGATTCTAAAAATCTGTCAAGTAAAATACGCTTTCTGCCTAGCCGGTTGCTATGGAAACAGTAGGTCTTATGATATAACGTTCCTGAATACTGATTTCCGAAATTCTACGGCTAGCAATTCTCAATTTATATGCAAAATTTTTAAAAAATCCAATTGAAGTGCACTTCCGGTTCAACCGATTGTTATAAGAATTGAAGGCTATCATTCAAATGCTACAGCAGACTGAAATACTGAATTAATTTCAATATTCTACTCCAAAAGACTGTCAAGTATAGTGCACTTCTAGCTTAGTCGATCTCGATGAAAATGGGATATGAGCATCTAGACGGTACAATCGTCTTGATTGCCGGATTCAAATATTCTACGTTTGATCGTTTTGGATTTATGTGGAAAATTCAAGAAATGTTCCGAGTAAGCTGCACTTCCGGTTTAGCGAATCGCATTCACAGTGCAAGGTGTACAACTAGATGTCATAGAACTGCTTAGTACGAGATTTCAATATTCTACGACCGCTTATCTTCAATTTATGAGAAAAATTCGAAAAGTCTGTTATATAAAGTGCACTTCCGGCTTAGCCGAATGGGACGAGAATAGAAGATGATCATTAGGATCAGGTAAAGTGCACTTCCAGTACAGACGATTGCAACCATAATGCGAGGTGCAGATCAAGATCCTGGATCCTATACCAGTCTTTTACACAAAACTTCAGCATTATACGTTTGACGAATTCTGAGATTTGCAAGTTATGCACATACACGCATACATACGTAAATGCGTACCGACATCAAGCCAAAAATAGTCAAAATGGATTCAGGGATGCTCAAAACGGATATATCCATCAAAATCTCGATATGTGAATTTTGTCGGTTCCACAATAATTCCTTGTACTTTTAGACCGTCAGATAATCGTAGATCTCAGTGCCTCATTTTATTTTTTATGCCTTCAAGATGTTTGATGAGTATGTATATTTGGAGTTCAATAATGCTGAAATTAAAGATGGACCGTGTGACCAACATAATGATAATTAATTTTGAATTTTCATGAAAAAGCACGTTCTGATCAAATTTTGTCGCTTTTGTCAAATATTTTGACATTTAGAATGTCAAACAGAATGTAAGAATTGCCTACATTATTATTCCATTCAAACTGATTGTTTTATACCGCAAATTCTGAATGTCTGTTATACTCGTAAACTGCACCTCCAGCTTGGCCGATTGATACAAAAAGTAGATAACTATTTTGATGCTACAACAAGTTCAAACACTAAATTTCAATATGTTATGGCTGATAATTCTAGATTTATGATAAAAATTCAAAAAAAGTTTCAAGTAAAGAGCACTTCCGGCTTGGCCGATTCATAGAAAAATAGCAGATAACTATTCTGATATCAGATCAAGCTCAAATACTGCATTTCAGTATCTTACGGCTGATCATTCTGGATTTATGCGGAAAATTCAAAGAGAGTTTCAAGTAAAGTACACTTCCGGTACAGGCGATTGCAACCATAATGCAAGGTGCAAATCAACACTTTCTTCCAGTCTTAAAAATGAAATTTCAGCATAAAACATTCGACGGTTTTTGAGATTTGCGAATTACACACGTACGAACGTACCGACATCAAGCCGAAAATATTCAAAATGGATTCAGGGAAGTTCGAAACTGATATATCTATCAAAATCTCTGTAGGTGAATTTTGTCGGTTTCATAATACTTACTTGTTACTTTGTACAAGTAAGTAAAAATCAGTTGGTGAGTGATAAAAATTTATCAGATTGAAATAGTAGGGTACATTTGTGAACTCAGTCGAGGATACGAGCTGGTAGTATGAGATACACCACTTTCTCCAAATGAGCCACGTCATAAATACAGTAGCATGTCATCTCAATTATCAGCATAAATATGTGCTGATCCATGATTGATTACAAACAAAAAAAACTTTTGCAAAAAAATTATTGATTGAACTAAAATTACTCGGAAAATCATGACAAAATTTAGTGAAGCGCTGATACACCTTACCAGTGAACAATAGATCGTGGAGTTGACTGAACATGTACTTGGGTGCGAAAATCAGTCATCTCCTAGTAATAACCGTCTTTTGCCACCACGAAATTTGTCAACATTTTTTAGGTAGAATATCGTGTTATGATTGGTTTTATGTTTATTGAGTGAAATATTGCTCAATTTCATCTATATCTGTAGATTCGGTGCAAAAAACAGACAACTCCAAAACTTTCGAAAATTTTTATTTCCACTATTTTTTCATCATATTCCTTGAGAAATGTATTTATATTCTGTGAAGTTGGCTCTTGTTATAATTAGCTTATGTTTTGGTTATTCTCTCACAATAAATGGATATTGAGTGAAAAAATTGCTTTATTTCTTTCATATCCGTAGATTCGTAGCAAAAAACGGACAACTCCAAGACTTTCGAGACTTTTTATCCCAGCGCCATTGAGAAAAAATCCACTTTTTCAATAATTAGATCATAGGTAGTAGATACTAGTACTTGAGTTCCAGATAGATTTTGAAACAAAATTCAAGCTATTGAAACTTCCAGACAGTTTAATTGATTTTACTCAAATTGTAAAGAAATGGAGTTGACCGGTTATTGCACCGAGCCCTTCAATTACAAAAAAACTTCCAAGAATTAAGACTTGTAGCATGTTCTAATCTTAGCATATCAAGGAGCGGAGATGCATGACATTTTCCAAAGGCAAATAGTTCACAATAAATATTCAAAAAAGTTGATTATGTGTGAAATTACTAAATTGATCTTTACTTGAAGTTTCAAGGCTGGCGCACAATTTACTGAAAGAATGCAGCACGTCATGGAAAGTGTATAACGTTACAGCAAAATGCGAATAGATGCATATTTCTAACTTTTTTTATTTTTGTTCCAGGTTAGTGCTTAGAATGCTCACTTCACTTCACAGATATGTAAGTTTTCACCTTGAATTTCCATAATTATCATCCCATTTATTATATACAGATCACTGTAGCACTGAGATATATTCATTTTGTTAGGCTGAAACTGCTCCCACAGAAATATATGCAATTGATGTGATATCAGTTCACCAACGTCATCAGTTGAATCAATAAGACGATTATATTGAGCTAGTAACTATGGAAACAATCGTATGAATATTGGTTCTCAGATAAAATAACCTCAGAATTAATTAAATGAACATTGGTGGAATCGAATTCCACCAACGTTAGTTGATTTTATCCGCTAACTAATATAGCAATTGTATCAACAACGATTTTCGTACTGAATAAACCTTTCGATAAATTTATTGACATTGGGTACCTGAATCGACTTTAAATATGCGATTCTGCAAAATATAACAGAAACTGCGTGTTATTAGAGGAAAAAGTTAATCTTGCTCGCCGTGCTTTTTCGACAACGGAATTGGTGACGAGAGTCTTCAAGGTGATGAATAATAATTAGAAGAAAAGCTCATTTGTTAAAGATGCCTGAAGGATGCAGTGCAGTTCTTTCTTGTTATTGCTGCCCTGAATGGAAGAACTGCAAAAGATATAAGCTTGATCCTAATCGCAACTGTACTCTACAGTATTACAGATTTTCAGTGATTACATTGAGTATTATGGAGGCCATGTAGAAATTGAAGAACCAGTGAGATACCTGAAGGCTTCTCGATAAACCGACTGCAACTACAATCTGATATGGTTGAATCATGATGAATATATTTGCATGCGAAATTTTAACACAATCGGTCAATAGCCGTATATATCATCGTAAAAGATTACGTACAGACATACAGATTAACAGACTACACATTGAAGATTGTATCGTTTATGGGGACATTGAACTGGATTCAACTATCGTTTTGAAAGAGAAAAAAAAATTCTGTACAATAACCATATTTCATTTTTCGAGTGAGCCAGGGAAGTGAAAAATACATCTAATGAAATTAAATTCTATAAGATAGACGTTAGAACCAAAACAATTAATCCATCAACGTGAAAGCCAGAGATACAATCAGAATCCAATTTTCTCCTCTAATATGTGCATATAATTATATAATATTAATCCTGAAATCAATAGTCTGTAGAGTTCATATGGCAGACAGCTGAAATGAGGAATATCTACTACTGGGAAAGTCTTTCTCAGTCACGTAGGATAACGCATGAGTTTGGAAATTGATGTAAAATTTGAAAGAATAATGTAATGTCAGATCACAAATTTGTCAGAACTTGAAGATTAATTTAATAATAATTGTAGAAAAGGAGCATGATTATGACATTGGTATTCAGTGTATCTGAATAATGTGAAATATTGAAAATATGATAATTTGGATTTCTATCTTGTCTCTTGGAATACAACAATTTACTTTGAAATCAAAAATCCTACAGATGTACTCCTTTTATACTCTCATACATCTTTTGGAATGGGAAAGTACTGCCTCTCGAGTAGTATATGTGAAATATTGTAATTTTTAAAGAATATTTATATTGTATTTTTTGATATACAACGTAAAAATCGAATTTATAATTCCAATTCCAAAATTATGTGCTTAGCATACTCTTTAGAGCAGCAGAATTTTTTTTATTGTTTTCTATACAAGAAAAAGTACCTAGAAACCTAGTTTCAGCGACATCACATTTAATGAGAGATTTCAGTCTGAATTTGTCTTTGACAATTGAGCTGATCAGACTTCTTGCCACACACATTCGTGCCATCGTTTGACACGCTAAGATCGTCATAGATCAATGTTCTTTTCTGCTCATTTTTCTACAGGGATGACAGCATTTCCCAGTAGCTCTCTTCATTTGTCCTACATTCCCATTTCAAGTTGCTTGACGCGCGATTTGGGCAAATGTTGGTATCCAAACTCATTCGATCAATTTCGGATGATGGATAACGGAAATGTAGACTAATTAAATCTTTTCTTTGATAAATTCTAATGTTTTCCTATGTTTGTTAAGAAACTTAATCATAACTCTGTGCTTCAATTTCGTCATCATTTGATCCTGTTCATGCAGACCGTCTATTCGAGAATGGAAAACGAACAAATTAAGAAAGTCTAACTTCTGACATTGAGGTGCATCGTGATTGGATTCAACATATCTGCACACTCAGAATCCATTGGACACCCCTACATCAAAACTATCAAGAAATATTTATTTTAGTACTACTCTATTTTCCTTATTATATTTATGAGACAATATTCTTTTATTGTCCTATTTCTCCTCATATTTTTCTCTCCTTGGTTTCTAAATAGAAACCACCACACTCACAATTCCCAATTCGAACTGAAGAAATTTAGTGTATTAGGGTCAAGTATATAGGGTGTTCCGTTCGGAATGACCGATATTAATGCTTCGGTTATTACTGGAAATAAAAACAGGCGAGATATTGCGGACGCTAAAACAAAAGCAGCGATAGGATACGGAAGATATTTGCTATTGTACAGCTTCTCCCTCACAAAAGCTAATGGGACGGAAGAAAAAAAAACACTGAAAGATTTAATCTCAAGAGGACATTCTTTTTCATGAGTATTAATTACGTTTGTATTTCCAGGTCTATATTGTTTGTTGAATATTAATGGAATCGTGGGAGATTGCTACTTTTGTGTTGTTACAAAGAGAATTTTTTTACAATTAATTGCACTGTTCTACAGATTGGATTATTAAAATTTCAATGTTGAAGATTACTATTTTTCTTTCATCTAAATGAAAGATTGCTAATAAAATGGGAGTGTGTAGAGCTTTGATATTGCTGGAAATATTATCATTCATTCAAAATATTTACTATACATAAAAAAGTAGGTTTATGTACATACACTAATCGACTTTTTATTTTTTCTCCAATTCTCACGCCTGCTTTAGATTTGGTTGTAATTTTTGCATCCCTTGAACAGCATTGCTGACTCTTGTAGCTCTACTAGCGCAGTTCCCAAGATATGCATAATAATAATTGCACACGTATCTTCTATTATCGTTTTAATATTCACTGTATGTGCATTTCTGAATACTACCAAAGATATATTCATATAGGAAGTCGCAAGGGTACTTTTCTTATACATGAAGATATTCATGATCTTGATTTTGACAACATACTGGAGATGAGAAGTAATCAAAATGGACAACGTAGAAAACTTGTTCATATGGAATATTCAGAATCTTTGTTATATATTTTATCCCGGAAACATCTCATTCCACATGATGTCATTACTTCCTATTTTGAATCTTGAATTCATTTTTGAATAGAGGTGAGGAAGTGAGATTATTTCCTCATTGTACAAAGTCACCAGAAACTCTCCTCGCAGAAGTTTCTTGAACAAGCTCTACTGAATTGAGAATTTTGGTCGATTATTATTCATTATTCAAATATTCACCTAACCTACAAACTGATTTTGCAATTTATCTACAAATTCATAAGTGTTATAGATCTATAAATTCATAAGAGACTTATAAGAACGCATCGATTTTTGTTGACTACTAATAATTTGTTCATGAGGATGACAAGTTCATTGGTATTCGTAGGACTAAGAGCCTGTACTTCGGTAACAATTGTTCTAACAATCATTAGTGAAGAGGTTAAACTATGTTTAAGGTAGACCGTAGTCTAAAATATGGCATTTCTTGGTTTATTCCAAGCGAAGCTTGATTACCTTAATGACAATTATTCTAATAGTCATTACTAAAAAATCAAGCTACGTTCAAGGTGAATCAAGCCAGTAATTATAGGTACTCGGTTTATTTCAAGCGAAGTTTATTTACCCTAATAACAATTGTTCTAACAAAATAAAAGTTCAGTATCACTCATTTAGGCGTTGTTACGATTTCAATTAACAGTGAATTCAAAATGTAAAAAAAAATACTACCATACAGTTTTATTCTCTCTGGCACATTAGTCTACGCTTAATTTGTTTGTATGACTTTGATACTAATATGTCAGCATTTTTTGCGATATGATTTTTGAAACAATTTCTGATAGAATGAAAATCAAGCGATTCTCTTTCATCAAGATTTTCTTTGAATAATAAGATATAATAAAACAAGCTTCAGACACTTGTATTCCACTGCGTTAAGAGCGGATGAATTTTGGAAAATTTTGTGGGAAATACTCTTTGATAATATTTTATTGTGTCAGCTACTTTGCAGGGAGCTTGTAAGAATAAGAAAAGGATAGAGTCTAAATTTGCTATTAAAGATGTAAATTGAAATATATATTAGTGCAGATAACTAAATTCATAATATGATCGAGAAACAAATAATAAGACATAATTGTTTCTACATCATACAAATAAATCACATGTTCTTATTAATTTGTTAATAAATTGTATCTGATGCTTCTTCTCTGCTTATTGAGTCAATTGAAAATAAGTGACATATTTGCTCTTTTGAGAGAACAAAGATTGAATGTACTGCCGCCTGAAATAGACGTATTTCGTGTGTTCGGGCGTTTATAAGTATTTGACTTATAACTTTATTAGAAAGTGAAACTATATCTGAGTGCTTGTTTCACCATCGCTCAAAATGCTTACTCGTGATGATAAGGACTCAATAACTGAAATGATTAGCAAAAATTATATTCAGTTTATTGGAACTATTATCAACGAAGTTTCAAGTGCAGTGGAAAAAGTTTTTGAGGCTAAATTAAAGGCCTTCGAAGAAGAAGTATTGAAAGTGAAACAGGTGAAGTTTTTGAGAAACAGTACAATGATTTAGAGCAGTATACTCGCCGGAATAATGTTCGTATTTTTCGACTAACTGAGAGTAAGAACGAATATACTGATGATCGTGTTATCACTCTTTTCCGTGAGAAGCTCAATGTGAATATATCTGTGAATGGTATAGGCCGATGTCATAGAATCGGGCCGCCTAAAAATAATTCAAACAGGCCGGTAATAGTAAAATTTGCTATCGAATGCGCGCCCAAATATATGATGGAAAAAAGAAGCTGGAAAACAGTGGAGTAACCATTCGAGAGGACTTGACAAAGAAGAACTTGACACTCTTGGAAGCGGCTGCAGATAAGTTCTCATTTAAAAATGTGTGGACATCAGATGGTCGCAATATAGTTCATATCACTGATAAGGGCAAGAGTACAAAAATTGTTATCAATAATACTGATGGTATTGGAAAAATCAATTGATATAATCTTACACTTTTCCCTTTTTTTTTTTGAGGAATACTTTTCTACTTTTGCTCGAAGTCAAAAATCAACTGAATCACTGCTGTAAAAAAAATATTTTGCCCGAACATGCTTAAGATAGATTTTGTTGGTTTCACTAATTGTTTTTGTCCTAACTTTATACTCAACTTTCTATTGTTATATGTTAAAATCGAATGTCTAAGCCTAAGATTATTGACCCAAGCAATTCGTTCACATTTGGTCAGTTGAATGTTAGGTCGCTCGATTCTTGTTTTTTGAAATTCAAAGAATTTGTAGAAGAACTCAATTTTGATGCTTTAGCATGGATTAGCGTCACTTCTCCCCAACAATTATTTGATATTTCTGGTTACAATCTGATAAGTTCAGAGAGTACCCATAAACGTGGTGGAGGTGTAGCTTTCTATGTGCATAATAATAGTATATCGTTCAAATTCTTCGCAGGAACGGATAACTTAGAATATTTGTGGATACAATGTCTCACTAATAATAGAAAAATTGTTTTTGATGTTGTATATAATCCTAAATTAGAGTTCTATTGAGAACTATAAATCTTAAACAATATTTTTGCCGTGTTCATTCCGCAGTCGGATCATTTGTCTTGCGCAGGTGATACCAATATCAACCTTCTTGTTAACGACACACGTAGCAAATTTTTCACAGATTTAGTTACATCAAACGGTATGAGCCAGTTGATAGATCAGTACACTAGACCAACAAGTAAATCTTTACTGCATGTGATATTGACTGATAGCATATCTTGATGCACAGATTCTGGTGTCCTGACTAATGACTTGCCGGATCATGGTAGTGTCTTTTGTACTCTCAATTTACCAAATTCAGCTGTTTCTTCAAGTATACTAACTTACAGGGATTTTAGAGATTTCGATTATGAGAACTTTATAGCAGATAGTGAGTTAATAGATTGGGATAAGATATTATATTTTGAAAATATTGATAATAAAGTAGCTCATTTGAATGACAAAATTTTTTCATTATTCAATAAACATGCAACCATTGAAACTATCAAAGTATACAAGAAATATAGTGCTTCGATAGCCTCAGTTATTGTAATCATTAAAAAGAAAAGAGACAAAACACGTATTGAATATAGAAAATATAAAACAGAAGCTAAATTTGCTTACTATAAACAATTGCGAAACCTCACTATT
This sequence comes from Dromius quadrimaculatus, assembly GCA_963989225.1. NCBI lineage: Eukaryota > Metazoa > Arthropoda > Insecta > Coleoptera > Carabidae > Dromius > Dromius quadrimaculatus. Next base: position 42,768,643 of record OZ022330.1, read on the forward strand.
TCTGCTATACGTAGAGAGAAACAAGCTTATTTTGGAAATGATATCAATAGAGATCTCAAAAATTTTAGTCAACTCAGGAAAAATTTAAAGCGTGCTGGAATTAAAAATGATCCAGAAAAGTTGATTTCATCCTCCTTGTACGATTCAGAAGCTTTCGAACAATATTTAATAGACAAAGTTGGAACAACTATTACGAATGGTAATATTTTGACATACTATAATAATAGTTCTTCATTCTCATGCGAGTGCGGATTGCTTCAATTTTAAACTTGTTGATGAAAATATTATTGAAGATATTTTGTTCACATTGAAATCCAAAGCTGTAGGGGAGGATAGCATTTCTTTCAAAATGATTTGAATTCTATTTCCTGTGATAGGTGAACATTCTCTAAAATTTTGGAAAGAATATGCAATGATAAAATAATGAGCTATTTGTCAGGTAATAATATTCTACCAAGCACACAGTCTGATTTTAGGCGCGGTTACAGCACTCAATTCAGCCTCATAAACATTGTGGATACAATCATCTCTAATCTATATAAATTACATTTATCTGTGCTAATTCAAATCGACATTATGAAGGCTTTTGATATGGTGGATCACAATCTGCTTCTCACAAAACGCAGATTTTACAATTTTTCTTCGAGTGCTATGGAGTGGTGCAAAAGTTATTCAACCAATAGATCGTTTTATGTTACTATGTAATATGAGTTAAAATACTCTCAGTTATCTTCATTTCCTTTAATGTGTGACGTCCCACAAGGTTCAATTTTGGGTCCATTGCTTTTCCTAATTTATATTGCGGATATGCCATCTGTTTTACAATATTGCTCAGCTCACTCCTAGCTGATGAAGCAAATTTATAAATAATGATCTGAAGGCACTCTCAGAATAGATAAGAGACAATGGTCTCACAATAAATGCAGAAATATCATCTCTCATCATTTTTGCATTGATACGCCTAATGTGATTTTGGATGGTGCTATAATAAGACGAAGCTATTCTATAAAAAGCCTAGGGTTAGAAATTGACAAAAATCTTAATTCAAGAGGACACCTAACAAAGAAATTAACAATTGCCAAGTTAAAACTACGGCATCCATACCAATTTAGGAACCTATCATCCCAAGTGAAATAGCGTTCAGTCAACTTATTAATTTTAACTTTGTTATACTATTGTACCTGCCAAATCTTACGCAATCGGACAAACAAAGAATTACTCTGCTTCAGAATACTTGCCTACGTTACGTTAATGTTGTTCATGAATATGATCACATATCCCAATACCATTTATTAGCAAAGATGGACACCGTAGAAGAATACTTGACAAAAACATATATCTGTTTTGTTCATAGAGTTAGATCAACTGGCATTCCCTCCTACCTGTACAAGAAATTGGCGATTAAGAATTGTTACTATACATTACGTGGAAAAGATTTATATGATGTATCAATTTTCAAGAAAACTAAATTTGAATGTTCCTTTTCGTATTTGGCTCCAACGCTTTACAATGTTGTTCCTTCGCAATTGAAATCTTTGACTTTTGGTTCTTCCAAGACTCATTTGAACGATGTTCTAAATATCAAGTTGATAAAACAAATAATTGTGACATATTAATTTATTATTATATACATATTTTTCATTTCTGCTACAAACAATTGTCTATTTAGATTTAATTTGTCATCAACAACAATTTAATTTTTTATTTTTCTATATTGTTTATTTGTTGATGGTATGAGCTTCTAACAACAATTGAATTATCCTATATTGTTTATCGCTTGCTGGCTTCTTCAATTTGTATTGATTATATTGTATAACGGTTAGGGGAAAGAGCAGCCTATGGCTGAACCTCACCGTTGACTTAAGTCAATAAAGAATATATCATATCATTAATATTATTATTATTGTTATTATTGTTATTATTATTATTATTATTATCAATATTATCATCAATTGCGAAGTGTACTTATGTACAGTACATTCATTCCAATGGTTTCAGCAAGTACAATTGTTCTTTACTCTTTGCTTCGAAATCAGCTCAAATTGAGCGAAATATTCATTCCAAGAAGTCTTGCCATCATATGACGTTGGTTTCAGGATAGAATTATCAGTCATCTCCCTTGGCAGAGGCATTGGAGCACTTTTTGATTTTACCATTCAGACTAAGGTTCTGATGGTGACAATTGAGTCCATTTTCGCTTCCATATTATGTTCATCCTCCTCAATTTGATACTTTACTTCAGTGAGTTTTTCATCAAATCTCTCTTCGAACTCCTGGATTTATTCTCTCATAGTTTCATTCTGCTTAGATATCTTCTTCAACTATGTGGTAGCTTCCGTCACTTTCTTCTCCATTGATCTCATTTGCTCAGTTGAGGAGTCTTTCACTGCCTGCATCTCTTGTGCTACAGCCTCTTTCACTGACTCAGCTACTGTCTCTTCAACTGCTTGCATCTCTTCAGCTACTGCCATCCTTATACCTCCCGTAGATTTGATTATTTTCTTCTCCATACCTTTTCTAGATTCAGATATTTTCTTCTCTATAGCTTTCATACTTTCCGTAGATTCGGCCATCTTCTTAACTAAAAACGCTTTCTGTTCATCTGCCAACGTCTTCATGAACTCCATCATCATCATTAGCTGATCCCGCATCTCAGTGGTGGCCAAGCTTATTGTCGTAGGCATTTACAACGGTTTCAACACAACTTTCAAACACCTCACAACATTGCAACCAAAATTACTTTTGCCGTCCGGATCCAAAATTATCTGCACTTGATTTCTCAGGATTCCACTTCTGACACCAATTTGTCACAATATTGATTGTGATCAAATAATCATAACAGGCTACATGCGAATATTTATTCTACAAATTTGTACAATGTCGAAATCTTTCACAGTTACTGTTACTGAATGATTACTCTTACTACCTCAACACCTTATGAACTTCACTCCAACAATGGGCCAACATTCAAATATCTGACAGTTGAACCACAATGAACTAGCATTCAAATGTCGGACAACCGAACATCTAGTTAAAATGGACTAGCATTCACATGCCTAACAATTGAACACCGACTAGATTGTTGGTCAATGCTAACTGGGATTAATAATCACAATAAATTATTGAATGAAACAGTAATTCGAATAGACATTAATGAGAAATAATCCCTTAGATCTCTCCACATTCGTGACAATATGATTGTTAGCTAAAATACAATCCTATACCCGTTTGCCACCAGCTTGCTAGCCTTTCAAGTCAATCGATAAATTTCTATTGATAATTATCTATCAGTTTATTGGAGACATATAATATTCTTGATGATTATTTGTGATAAATTGTTGCTTCCAGAATATTGATACTCATCAAACAACTACTGTTCCACGAGATCCTTCTGCTTTGTGATTCCCCAACGAATTTTTGACAACCGATATTTGACAACCGATATAAGGCTCATCAAGGCATTAATTTCTGTTCCATATATGACTCGTGAAATATTCTTTATCTATCAGGGTACGCATTCGTGACTGGTTCAAGGCCTCAGCAAACTGCTTCATAAGTCCAAATTTGATATGGGAGAGTGAAATAATGATTTTTCTCTATCTTTCTATGGTTCATGGTGATGTTAGCTCATCGAATTGCATATTTTGATGGTCATACATTAAGCAAAACAAGCAGATGATAAATATCTGATAAGTGCTTGTTGATTTGGAGTACTTCAAATATACTATTATTGGTGATTGAATCAAACAAAAAGCTCAATTTATGTTGGCACCCGAACCAATTTAACTAACTCAATTAAGCATTCCGTAACTATCATAATTGCTGATAAGCTTGATGCCCTTAGTATTTTTCTGTTGCCCCGTGCTATAAATTGATATGTTTGTTACTGAATACAGGTGATTATGAATGAATGTTATTTTCATGTCTAATGTACTGCCAGAACCACTGCTAAAACTACAAACAGAATTGAATTACTCTCCCAATACAATTTCTCATTATACTGTTGGAGACATATTAATTTTCCTGTGTATTTGAAGTGAATGAAGACAGAACAACAAAGTAGGTTCATTGGGAATTGAGTACTGTAAAATAATAAGAAGACCATGGAAGACAAAAGCTCAGCGTGGTGTTTACGATCTTCCATTCTCGCATATTCTTTTGTTTGGCGACCTCAAAGAGATGTATTCACTTTGTGAGGCCTATGCGTGTATGATGTTAGTCCTTCGACCATTTTTCTATAGATATTTCTATCGAAAGTCGCTCCGAAGTCAATATGTGATGAAATATTTCCCACTAACTTGATCACGATTTGTAGTTTCAAAAGGCAAACTGGATTCAATTCAAGTTAGAAATTTATTTATTCTCCATCCAAATTCACATTCAAGGAACAACATCAAAATTGATTTTTACTATTAACGCGGGATAAATACTATTTTGCGCACATTTTTCCGAGCGGCAAATAGTTCTTTGCCTCTTGCGTACGACAAGTAAACTTATCGCATGCAAGCCATTAACCGCCTGGAAAAACAAGCGCAAAATAGTACTCACCTCGCATTCGTGATAAAAAATAGTATCTGCAACTCGTGCAGTGTTGTTAATTTCCCACATAAGCGAATCAACAACTTGCCGCATTTGTTGCATAATATACTATTACGTTTTTCCTTTTTTTACCTGTGGGAAAGTCTCTGTTGATCAGACGAGCAGACCTGTGATCACACGTATTACTGAACATAGAAGATGCATACCTTAGACTCAATTATTCATTTATTATACCATAAGTAGTTGAAATATTATCGATTATTTTTGTGGTGCTGTCACGAATGTTTATTGTGCTTGCGTTTGAATACCACGAGTGTGCAGCACGAGTGGTATTCACAAGCATTCTACATACTACTGCTTACTAAAAAATAAAAATATTAGTTTTTTTTTTTGATAATTAGAGATGATTGTAAATAGGAAAGTGTACATATTTTGTTGGGAGTTTCAGCACAGGAGGCTTGGCCTCTCGATCACATAATAAACCTTGGCTATGATGAAATACTTCCTACCTCATATGTACTATACTATTATAGTACTCATGCCAGTAACTTGCTTTAATCGTCTTATTGCGCAACATACTGTCGAAAATGTATCACCCTCATATTATCATATATCCAGTGGCGGGATCTCAGCAATATTATTGGGGGGGAAACATTTGAGCTTTTATATCAACTTTAAAAGTCAGGCTCGTGTCCAAAAGTCCAAAATCTCTAGGTTGGAGAAGGAGAGGTTATAAGTAACGTAACTGATACAAAGTAGAACAATTTTTTCACTACCCTTTTTTATTCATTCTTAATTAACATTTTCCCGACCTATAATATAATAGGGGAAGTATTGTAATCGTGATTTTCTGACAGTTCGAGATTTTGATGAATCTTCACGTTCTAGACCCTACTGAATCCGAATAAAATATGTAATTTTAAGAAAAGCCGGTCTGTCAGTCTGTCTGAAAGCACGATATTTTGAGAACGCGTACCAAAATTTTATTGATGGAACTTTTTAGTTTGTTGCGTTTATTTTATAAACGGTAGTGTCGGTAGTATTCATCGTTGAATATGTAATAACTAAAACTAATCTTTAAATGATTTAGCACAGCATTCACAGGAAACATCTTTCAAAATTATCGGTGATTTATTTGTTATTATTAAGATTTGAATTATCATGAAATTCATTACCTATATTTTTCTGGACCAAAAAAATAACAAGAATCATAATATGGAATTATTGTCACTCGTATTCTATCATACTATCACTTGCAAACGTTCGTCAATTGTTTCTTTGTTTTTAAATGGCTAATTTGCGTTTATCGTGTTCGGTATCAAATTGAAAACTCTTGGGCAGATAATTCCTGTAGAAGTGTCAAAGAGGATATTTGAATCAATTGTTTCTTCCATAAATTATTTAATTAATGTCTAGTCTGGTATCAATTCTGAGCTCTCGGGGAGATAAGCTTAGAAGATAACAAAAATTAATAATTAAGTAGTGAAATCCACGTTACCATCTTCAAATTACACTTCCGGTGATCAAATGTCGGAACTGTATCTTCCAATGAATTAAAGATCCCGAAATTCTAGAAAAGGACTCTCTATTTGCAATAATGATTATTTTATGTCAGGACTAGAAAATAACCGCAATTTGACACTTAAACAATGCCAGCTGTTACTTTGACAATGATAGTTGTCACTGTGACAATGACAGTTGTTACTGTGGAAAAGACAGCTGTTATTTCGAAAATGACAGCTTTCACTTCAAAATATGCAATAATTTGATGCGACACTCTAAATTTCTTACACAGCGATTGAACTGGTCATGAAATTCATTGTCGAAGAAGTATTGTGAGGCCACAGCGGCTTTTTATGGAATTTGAAAGTGTAAATTCTTACACCCTTTTTTTGAAGTCTAACAAATGCTTTTTTTTGTTTGTTTCTATTTTTCCGTATGAAAACATAAATTAAAGATTTACATCCAAGCATTCTTTAGCTTCAAAATCTTTGTTATATGGTGTCCTCACAAAAAGGACTTGTATACAAAATTTGAGAAAATTCTATTAATAGGAAGGCTCGAAGAGGCTCAAAACTGCAATGATACATTGACCCGATGAAACATACAGGAACGAGTGCAAGTAGGCATTATAAAAAATAGCATTTAAGGAGACAGATGTGAAAAAGGTTTATCTTGGGTAAGAGTAACAGGTCAGGTAGCAAGAGAAAATATGTGAAGCAAAAAAAAATACAAAAAGACGAAAATATTCCAGTACACAAACTATTGACAATAAGCGTTACTTCTTTTATACAACTTAATTGTATATTTGAGCATATTTGGTCGTGCGTGCCAGATTTAGGGGGGGCAACTGCCCACCCTTGCCCCTGCCGAATCCCGCCACTGCATATATCACATACATATATCTACATGACATCTCCCATTCATCATTCTGTCATTTTATAATCCTAATATTTTTGTTAATTTCTCTTGTAGAGATTCATCATCATATTTGATCAAACCACTTCCGGTATTGTTTGATATGTTGAAAAAATGTAACGTTAACATCACGTGACTTACTTGTACATCATTGGATATATATATATATATATATATATATATATATTATATATATATATATATATATATATATATATATATATATATATATATATATATATATATTATATATATATATATATATATATATATATATATATATATATATATATATATATATATATATATATAAAAGTAAATTAATTTTTGGAAAAAAGTCTTGTACAGCGTCGGGATTCGAACCCGAGATCTCATAAACTCCGGTCATGCGTGATAACCGCTACACCACGCTGAGACAACGGAGTAAGTCTCCCAACACTGTACAAGATTCTTTGCATTTTTGTCAAGTTTGCTGTACGCTCCAAAGACGACACATTTTTGTGTCTTTGACAATGGAGGACAACGGCTGACATTCGTGAGTAATTAACTCTCATGTGAATATTCTGAATGTAAATCTAGTTGGCGAATCCGTAATAAGCCAGACGGTTGAATGAAAGTGAATTAATTTTTGAAAAAGTCTTGTACAGCGCCGGGATTCATGAGATCTCGGGTTCGAATATATATATATATATATATATATATATATATATATATATATATATATATATATATATATATATATATATATATATATATATATATATATATATATATATATATATATATATATACTAAGTATCTGTCAAGTAAAATGCGCTTCCAGTCAAGTCGGTTGCTATGGAAACAGTAGGCCATCATTCTTATTCTACAACATTCCTAAATACTGATTTCCAAAATTCTACGACTACCAACAGATCTGAATTTGTGCGCAAAATTAAAAAATAGTTTTCTATTGAAGTGCACTTCCGGTTCAGTCTATTGTCATAAAAATAGGAGACAATCATTCTGATGCTACAGCAGACTGAAATACGGAATTTCAATATTCTACACCTGATCGTTTCGAATTTATGCAAAAAATTTCAAAAGACTGTCAAGTGAAGTGCACTTCCGGCTCGGTGGATCTCAATTAAAATAGAATATGAGCACCTAAACGGTATAATTATCCTAAGTACTGAATTCTAACAATTTACGGCCAATCGTTTAGGATTTATGCGGAAAATTCAAAAAATGTTTCGAATAAAGTGCTCTTCCGGCTAAGTCGATAGCAATCATGATGCAAGGTGCACAACTAGATATTATAAAAGTGCCTAGTACAAAATTTGCATATTCTACGACTGATTGTTTAGAATTTATGCGAAAAATTCAAAAAGTCTGTCATATAAAGTTCACTTCCGGCTCAGCTGATTGTCACAAAAATTTAAGATGACCATTGAGATGCTACAGCGATTTCAAATGCTAAATTCCAGTATCCTACGGCTGATCATTCTGGATTTATGCACAAAATTAAAAATAAGTCCTGTGTAAAGTGCACTTTCGGTTTAGTCGATTGCAATCATAATGCAAGATGTACAATAAGATGTTATAGAAGTTCTTCATACGAAATTTCAATATGCTATGGCGGATCATTATATATTTATGCAAAAAATTTCAGAAAAGTTTCAAATAAAGTGCACTTCTGGCCCGGCCGATTCTTACAAAAATAGCAGATAACCATTCTGATACAACATCAAGTTCAAATACTGAATTTCAACATCCTGCGGTTGATCATTCTGGATTTATTAGAGAAATTCGAAAAAAGCTTTAAGTAAAGTGCACTTTCGGTACAGACTTTCAACATTATACGTTCAACCAATTTTGAGATTTGCGAGTTACGCACGAACGCATGTACGAACGCACGAACATACGTAACGACATCAAGCCAAAAGTAGTCAAAATGGATTCAGAGATGTTCAAAACGGACATTTCCATCAAAATCTTGATAGGTGAATTTTGTCGGCTTCACAATACTTACTTGTTACTCTGTACAAGTAAGTAAAAATGTATGATATCTGATTCATGCCAATTTGATTCTATTTCATTTGTCTGAAACCATTCGTTGAGTTCATTCAAGTTCTTATTACATTGATGAGTTCTGTTAAAAATACATGACGAGGTGCTAGATAATTCTATTATCAATACAAAGTTGGAAGTCATTTATATGACTTGTTTTCAATCGGCAATCATTTACATAGTCTCTAAGCTAGTACATGCATCCTTTATCTGATCCAGTGCAGGCTCCCATGACAAAAAGGCTACGCCATCGAACATCTCAAAATTATAAATTGAGAATGGCTGAAAAACATGTAGGAAACATGTTACGCCCGCCAGAGTACTAAAAATTTGTTAACTATTATTTTTTATGAATTTTTGAAATCCGTTAAAAAAAATGGTTTTTTTCGGAATAGCTGTTTGAAAATTGAACAATTTGTAGTAAGTTATAAACTATTTTTGAAAAAAATAGTCTGACTGACAATTTTTGTTAGTTAACTTCTCATAGACCTTTTATTAAAAATTATTTTTTTCAAGAAAATGCACTTCATAACACTTCATTTATTTTTCAAAATGAAGTTTAAGATCCCTTCTATCTATTACAACTTGTCTGACTGACAATTTTTGTTAATTAATTTATCAGACTCAATTTTGAATGCGTAGCATCAATACATCAAGATCAATCATTGGCATCTCAAAACATCTTGTTAAAATAAAAACAACTAAAGTTTGGGATGTCCTCTGCATATAAAAAATTGCCTGTCTTGAGAAAAATGTTTTTTACAATGTCAGATTCAATTTTTAAGCGCCGTGACAACAAAAACAAAAACTTTTTCAAGGGCCTTGTCAAAATACCACCTTAATTTTTTTTCTGAAAAAAAATTTGACATTTATTTTATGCATACAGATTGGTCTGTCAGCGAAAAGATGTTATCTGCTATGTCAGACTTAATATTTCAAGTGCAGCGTCCACATTTTTCTATAAAAAAATTTGTTATAACCGTTGCTAATTTAAAACTTCTGATTCTGCAATTCTAAAACAATAATGTAGATCCCTTTCATATACTCGAATACGTTTTTCAACAAAATATTGGTTTTTACTATGTCAGACTTAATTTTTAAACATCGAGCCTGTTTCATAAAAATAAGCTTTCGCAACGGCCGCGTCAGAACATCATTTTAATTTTTTTCTGATTCCATTTATATTACAATACATATATAATTATAAGAACATGTGACACTTAATTTTAATAATGGTATATGTACGCGGTGACTTTGCCGGCCCGAAGGATTTCCTGGAATTAGAATTTTGGTCCGTGCTTAAAAATATTTGCCTACCCCTGTTGGTATTGGTACTAATCGTAAACTGAATGATAGAGTACTAATAGCGGAGGGAGTCGCCATAGAGTCAATGTGTCTACTCCGTAGACTCTACGGCGCGCGGCTTGGACCCTGGTCAATATTAGAGTTATTATTTAACAAAAATTGTCAGGCAGACAAGGTTTAATAGATAGAAACAATCTTAAACTTTATGTAAAAAAAAAAATCGAAGAGGTGCTTTTAAGTGCACTTTCATAAAAAAAAAAAAAGATTTCAACAAACGGTCTGTCAGAAATTAACCAACGGAAATTGTCAGTCAGACAAGTTGAGATAGATAGAAGAGATCTTAAGCTTTATTTTGAAAAAAAAACCAAAGAGGTGCTATGAGGTGCATTTTTGTAAAAAAATTTATTCATAACAAGAGGTCTGTCAGAAGTTAATTAACAAAAATTGTCAGTCAGACAATTTTTTTCAAAAATAGTTCATAACCTACTACAAATTGTTTAAATTTCAAACAGCCGATAGAAAATGATTGGATATAATCGTATACGATCATATACAATTCTTTGGATACAGTTTTATCCAAAAAATGAGACGATAGAATTGTTTAAAACTGTATAAAACTCTATCGAATCATATACATATATATACATTTGGATATAACGATATACGATTGTATATGAATATGCTGTCCTATACGTTTATATAAAATTTTATACAATTCTATAAGACTCTATACAATTATATCAGTTCCAGTTGGAAGGTAAAATTGGATAGGGTTGTATATAGTTGGATTGCAATATTTACATTTGGATATGAATGGGAATATTTTTCATTTTATTGAAATTCAAGAAAAAATACATTGTTCTTTGTATTTTTGTGGTAAAACAGACTAATTACTTGACTTATTGTTATAACTATTGAATTAAACATTCAATTCTGTACTATCTAACGTTTTCTTTTATAACAGAATGAAATTATAATCCGTACTTAAGTAGTGTTCAATACTCTTAGAATTAATAGTGAGGATTGTACGAAATTTGATGTATAATTCATTAGTTCTGAAGTCCAACAAATTCATTACTCTACTTATTCCAACAACTATTGAATTATGCCTTGAATCTCGTACAATCTCACCTCCAATAAAAATAATGATAAAGTCATATTCTATATTTCTACTTGATCACCGTTTTATAGAGAACTGGAGATTGTACAAAAATAAATGCATAGTTTATTGGTTATAGAATTTTTTCTCTCACTGGTTGCCTTTTCCTCAGAAGCGATTCACTATTTGAGGATGTTAGTTACTTCGATTCTTCTTTTTTGAGATGAACTACCTCACTTCGAAGGTAATCTCGATCATCTGTGATTAAATAGGATTGGTTATTACTCTCAAAGAGGCTATTTTAGCATTGTTGGTCCAGTTAATATCTTTAAAATCATGAAAAATGCTAATAATGCGAGTAAGGGCATGGTTGAGAGCTGATTTAATTCAGAATGGTGTCTAGAAAAATATGCACAGAAATCTTAGTCGCACATCAACAATTGCCAAAGTTATAGGCAGATGAAGATATGAAGAATATTTTAGTTTTTCTTGCGATAGCGTAAATTGGAAAGAAGAACTCAAGAGGAAAGGAAATTTACTATGAAAAAGCTGATTCCCGGAACTTATGTCGTTATTATTTATGATTTCAATTGATTCTATGTTATAGATTCGAGAGTGAGGCACATTTTCGTGGAGAATCTCTTTTTCTTCAAGGATTCTTTTGCTAACTCATCCTAGCGCTAATATTTCTCAAGTTATTTTAAAAAGCTAAAATTCTCTTTGAATCTTTATTTTCTTTAGACTTTTGCAGTTTTTAAACTTCGAGTTGAATTTCTACGCCTATTTTTGTCGGTGCCATTCCAAATTGAATGAGTCCTCAACCATTTGTTTATTTGAATAATATGTATTTTCCAGGACTTCAAGATATTAGCTAGATTATAGAAAAATTAAATGGAGAATTCATCTAAAATCAGTTTCATTTCACCGTCCACAAACTATCCTTTTCTCCGGAGAACAACTGAGTTTTTATCCTTTTTTCAATTTGTAATGATCCCAAAAATTATAGGTAAATTATGTCTGCATACAAATAAAAACATAAAAAACGTGATGAACTCAGCGAAGAAAAATTTAAATTAAATGAAATCAAATAATTAGAACTAGAACTAAAACCAAAACACTTATCTGTTCTCATGCGCGTGCGCATATAGGGGACCAAGCAATCACAATCTGTTTTTTTTTCTCGCCGCTAGCGCTTCCCTTTTCACTTCGCTTCTCCACCGCTTTAATTCTCTCTCGCCGCTTAGCAACAGCTTACTTTCTTTGCCATAGCTTCTTATTTCTGTTTCTTTCTTCCTCATTTCTTTATCTTCACCTTATCTTCTGACTCGGCTATCTTCTTATCTGCCTTTACTACCTTTCTTCTAGTTATTTTGTGTTATTTTAACTCCACTGCATCAAATTAAACTGTATTCAATCAACTCCCGTGCTCAACTGCTACTCGCTTGTCTTTCGTAGATCGCTTGCACTCATCTTCCCCCTTTCAGTACTTCACCCCTTCACATGTCACATCACAGGTCACAACTTGAAACTGATATAAATTAACTATCCTAAATAATTAGGACTATTGGAAATTGTTGGGTTGCATCGTGAACTGAATATGTTTCATTATTAATTATATAATATCATTCATTTTCATGTAAATTTAAAAATAATACCTAACAAACAAATACCCAGTGGAATAGTTAGAGGTATCCACTTCTGTATTATTTACTATACTATTTATATATACCTTATGTGTAATATATGAAACAATATCAAACTATTGCTTTTTCATCTAATTTAAGCTTCAACATGTCTTCCAAGAGAGTAACAATCACCCATCATTGACAAAAAAGTAAAAAACTTACACAAGCGACTTTACTATCCTGGTATAATCTGTTATTCCAGTGGATTCCATAAATTTATTTGTCGAACATCAGCTGTACTGATTGTTATCGACAATTTTCATTTTATACTTCTGAGTATGTTATACCGATAGCAAGGAAAGAAGTTGATATATAAGTATAGACACGTATATAACTTCATCCTATGATACACGGATATATGTATATGGTTGTTTATACCGATATATCACCTCACAAAACAGTTGAAATGAGAATAATGTGCTGTATACAACTTCATATAGTATTATATAATTGTGTATAATGATAAAAAATTGTGTAGAACCAAATATAGTTTCTCGGACAAATAGGAATATAATTTTATAAACTTGTATGCAATAATATACAAATATATCTGATTGTATATAACTGTATAAAATCTTGAACAGCAAAGTTAAAACTGAAGAAAACATTTTATACAACTCTATATAGTTATATATGATTGTATAGGGCAATATAGGATCTTATGTAGTAGTTGAAATGAAAGAACTGTACTGTATAAGACTTTATACAGTACTATATAATTGTATATAATGTGATAGAATTGGATAGAGCTTTCTGAATTAATGGAAATATAACTATATGACTATATACAGTAATATACGAATATATATGATTGTATAGAGTTCGATAAGACATATTATACATTTTTGTATATCGTAGTATAAAACTGTATACAATTATATAAAGCCGTATATGATCGTATATAATTGTATGCAGAGTTTGAAAAAGTTGTACAGTACTCTGGTCTAATTGTATATAGTCATATACAGGTGTATGTTATCGTATGATGCTCTATACAATGTGCTATATCTGTTTGGATACAATTCTATATAATTATATCAAATTATATAGCAGTATATAGGAATTCCATATATAATTGTATATAACCATATCTAATTGTATATAATCCGATACAATTCTATCCAATCATTTTTTATCGGGAGGAGTTTCGAAAAAAAAAACATTTTTTTTAGCTGATTTCAAAAATTCATAAAAAATAATAGTTAACAAATATTTAGTAGTCTGGCGGGCGTAACATGTTTCTTACATGTTTTTCAGCCATTCTCAATTTATAATTATGAGGTATTCGATGGGGTAGCTTTTTTGTCATGGGAGCCTGCACTAACAGTTTTGTTATTCAGCTAATAACAATCTGTGAACTTTGCAGCCAACTATCAGGAAATTCCACGAACTTTCTGATTTTCATCTTCTACTGAATAAAATATAGTATATGTGCATTTTACAGAATCAGAAACACAATCTAATCTTCTTGGAAACTATGTTGTTCTTTCACGATGATTAAATTTTTTCGGAAGAGTTATTATCTTTTGATAGAAAACTTTCTTGAATATTTTATGTAAACGCAAAGCTTCGATACACGTTCAGCATTTGCATTTTCCTATAATGCTTACACTTTTGTAGTCCTCAGAGTTCCTGAAAAACAGTATCTATAATAGTCTAATGTTTGTACAGAATAGAATTTAATTTGTTTCATAAAACTATTTCCACACTTAGGATATTGTAAATATACAAAATTATAATAATGATAATAACTCTTCATTCAAGCAATTCCCTGTGCAAATTTCTGATACTTGCCTTATGAGACTTACATCTTATTTGCAATTGCATCAAAATTACATACACAGACAAACTAGCTCCGGATTGAGGTCGAACCCACGATTTCAATAAAAAGAAGATAGAGAATACTAGAGCGCTAATTGAACCCGCTAAATCACTGATGCGGCTCAGTAAAATATGGAATTATATAACTAATTTATCCATTAATAATCAACCTTTTCCCAAATTTCCACTTGAATATTGTCATATCTACAGAAGTATATAGTCAAACATCTGCGGCATATATTGGGGAAGGGCTTCCATTATTCCAACTAAGGCTAAATCTGGGATTATTGGATATAGTGTTCTCGCGCGCGCCGTGAAGAAAGAAGCCGATTTATTTTATTTCTTAGGGCTTTTCCAATTATCTGACTGGCTTGTTAGAGGCACCAGCTGGAGCTGTCTACACGTGGATTGTCACGCACGCGTACAAAAACTCACAATACATCTATAAAACAGACGAAATTTTCACTAATGACTTTTTTTATTATCTCTTGATATCAAAGCTCTTATGTGGCATTAATTACTTCTCATGTTCTTGATTAGTTCTTAAAGACTAATGCGAAAGAAACATGACTTCTCTATTTCAATAATAAAAAAAAATATAGAAACCTATTCAGTGCAGGAGTTGGTCATGATATCATGAATAGTTTTGAATTTCTGTTCAAATACTATAACAGTATGACAGATATGGTATAAGTCTTACCCACACAAGTTAAAAAATAATTTTGAAAAAGTCTAGTCAAGAGAACAGGAATCCAAATTCCATATTGCGCGGAAATGCATCTCTTTGGCAAAATTTTGACCATTTTCTTTCCAGTGCTATGAAAAGATGACCAAATGATGTTATTTTTTTACTTTTTCACTAAAAGTCGATGACAATTGGATATAGAAAATTGTTAAAAGCAAACACGAGTTCTACCTGAATTTTTAACCGTTCCACTGATTTGTTCATATTTTTTAGACGTCTGACACATCATACGTAAGTATATATTCTATCATTTGTGTTTTTGACCAAAAGTCAGAATTGATTCTCTCCGCCCATTAGTTAATTTCAGTATCTCAAAATAAAGTTGACGTCATTTACTGGAACTAGAAAATACTGTTACATATTTTGGAGCGATATATGGCAGTTATAAATGATCAATATCTCATTTCACAATATCCATATGTTCTATGTCCAATCGCTTCAATTGATCCCAAATTTGGCATAATCTGTTTGAACTGTAAGAAAACAATTGACAATCGAAAGAATGATTTATTTCAGATTCATACTAAGCTCATCTCTCTATGAGCTCCTGATTGATACCAAACTAGACATCATTTAAATGATTGTGAGAAACAAATGACAATCGTTCACATATCCTCTTTGACACTTTTACTAGAATTATTCTCGCAGAAGCTTCAATTTGATACCAAACAAGATAGAACCGAATTAACTGATTTTAAGAGACAATTGACGAACGTTTGCATGTGATGTCCTAATATAAACAGAAATAATTCCAATTTCACATTATGATTCTCATTATTTCTTTGCTTCAGAAAATTATAATTACTCAAATTTTAATAATAACGAATAAACCGCTGATAATTCCGAAAGATGTTCCAGGTAAATATTGTGCTACATCAGTAAAGAATCAAATTCAGTTATTTTACATTCTATTATAATTACTACCGCCGTTTATAAAATAAACGCGAAATACAAGATACTCCTGTTTGTAGAGTTCTGGTGCCACTGTATGAAAAAAGTTTATTGACAAACTTGGGCATAGCTTTTTATGAGAGAACATAAATTTCAAAATTTAAGTTGAAAATGTGTATGTGCTCTCAAGTTATCGTGCTTTATTTGGTTTTTAAGCAGTGTCCAAAACATCAGGACTCATCAAAATCATGAATTGTCAAACAATCTTGGTTACAATACTTTTCCTATTATATATTGGTCGGAGAAGTGAGTGATTAACGTATTCTGATGATTTATCTTGGTGGATAATTATTTCATATTTATAACTGAGAAAAATCTAACTCTGACTATAGATCATAATGGAAAGGAATCATGCAATTCGCTGATTGAATAACCTGCTGTCTATGCTCTGTACCTACCATAAGTAATCTATGCAAATAGGCATTATCAATGATAAATATAAAGTGGCGAAAGTGATACCTAATCTAGTGCTTTTGTACTTTTCTTTAAATTTGTCGCTGTACGCTGCTCATGATGTAAACTCTGTTGCACGATTATTTATTTAATCTCATTATTCTTTCAACAATGGCTTGTTGGAAGTTTCAAGGAGAGGAGTCGAAAGGATTGCTACATAATTTTATATTTTAGTCTGACAAATTTAGAGTTTCCACTCACAATGAGTCAACCCTACAAAAAAGTTCAACTGTATAATTTAGTTGTCACATTTTTTCATTCAACTATCCAGGATGACATGATTATTTGCAACGTATTAAAAATTCTATTCCTCGTACACTTGTGCAAACAGAATGATGCTGGCACTGCTCTAATATAGTTTTGCATGTAAAGTTGGCTTTTTGAAATGGTGTCTGTGTGAATAAGCCAAGCTTGATTCACAAAATAAACAATTAGATTCCGGTTGCCGTCTGCCTACGTCGAGCCTAATCAAATCTAAAACTTGAATTCTCGCATATGCTTCCTACTTACAAACTTGCAAAAATTGATCGTAAAACTGGGAAATAGTCATTGCTTTACTCCAAAAAGGCATAATGATATTTTATGAAAAAATTGTTTATTGAAATATTCATGCCCAATTTATATATCTTCAAAAGAGTTCTGTCAAAATCATCCGATTGAGGTCATAATGGCATATTAACTCACAGAAATCTTCTTGGATCTGGCGTATACAAAAATAATAATAATAAATTCAATCTCTATAAGATATTATATCTTATTGAAATTATGGTACATTTTTTCTGCTTCATACACAAAATTTACATAATTTATTGAACTATCATTTATTATACCATAAGTAGTTGAAGTATTATCGATTATTTTGGTGGTGCTATCACGAATGTTTATTGTGCTTGCGTTTCATAAGCACAATAAACATAATAGTTATTTACATAATTAGTTATGAAAAGTGCCATATTGTTTGACGAAACGTAATATTTACCAAAACGAGCGTAGTGAGTTTTGCAAATTACGTGAAATTACTGAAATAAACAAATATCGAGTTTTCATAGAACGTCAAAATAATTTTTTTAAATGTGCTCAAGCAGTAATATCCTGAGTGATATAGTACCCTTTGATATCAAAGACTCTGCCAATGCTGCATACTGTGGTTAATAAATCTTTCTTATAATTGTACGCAGATAGGTAGCTCTGAAACATGGCCCGTTACGTAAAGTCATTACGTAACTACTTTATGCTACTTTACACAACTGTTGCATTGCAGTTATGAAAAATGGTACGTTGCATAACGTCAGAAATTGATGTGAAGTTTGACTTTTCAAAACGGAATTAGATAAATAACTATTTATAGTATCAAATAACAATTTAAAATTTTTTTAAAATCATGGTGTCGTCTTGAAGCTTTCAAAAATAAAGTTTTGTTAGAAAGAAAATTAGTTTTTGAGAAAGTGAGGCTATTGTGAACTAATTTTTTTCGAGCCTCCGCTCCGTTTTCATTGAGAGCAAAATATATGTTTAAGTAACTCGTCTATGAATTTTTTGCTTCTTGGAGCCTTTTTTCATGTACACTGAACAAGATTACGTCATATAAGTGTTCGAATGTAGCATATCCCATTCATTTTTGATTTTTTAAGGTTAAAAAAAAATGAAAAATCTAATAAATGTTGTTGGAATTTTTTTTATGTAAATATTATGCTATTACTGGTTTCATGTCTAGCAAAGGCATTCAAAAACCTTGCCTTAACTTCTTTCAAGCCATTTGTTCATATATTTTTTTTATGAACTAATGAACATGTTTGATATTGAAGAGGGAAATTCATCAACCGTTCTATTCTTTAGAGTTTATAACGATTGAAAAAAAGTTTTTGTTCTCAAAACAACCCATAATTTTATTCTCACACTTCCACCATTTAAATTCAAATCTGAATATATCGTAAACTATTGATATTTAAGACTGGAACAAAAATTCATCTGATAGTAGAATAATAGACCTACAAAACTGTTCAAGAAAATAATATTCCGAACTGTAATAATTTAGGAGATAAAATCATAGTAAGACGTGACGGATGAAATTTTTTATGATAAAAATGTAAAAATTGAGCCATGACTAAATTGAAGTTCTATTTGGAAGACCAACTGATGCTTTATAAGAATCATTTGGTATGTTGTTCACAATACCTCCAATAGTTTGAAAGATGCAGCAGTTTGTTACTTAACAAATCGAATGGCCGCTCCAATTTTGGTACTGTGTTATATTGACAAATGCTTAAAAATTAAAAAATCTGACGTGAACATCACGTGACTGACCTGTACATCATTGGATATATATAATATATATATATATATATATATATATATATATATATATATATATATATATATATATATATATATATATATATATATATATATATGTATATATATATATATATATATCATTGGATATATATGATCAGACACAAAATCTCATCGTTTCACAGTTAATCATTTTAGATTTACCCCAGAGATTCTAAGAATCTGTAAGTGAAATGCATTCCTAAATACTGATTTCTAAAATTCTACGACTACCAACAGATCTGATTTTATGCGCAAAATTAAAAAATAAATTCCCACTGAAGTGCAGTTCCGATTCAGTCTATTGTTATTAAAATAGTAGGCAATCATTCAGATGCTACAGCAGACTAAAATACCTAATTTCAATATTCTACACCTGATCGTTTCGAATTTATGCGAAAAATTCCAAAAAACTGTCAAGTGAAGTGCACTTCCGGCTTGGTGGATCTCAATAAAAATAGGATATGAGCATCTAAACGGTATAATTGTCCTAAATACTGAATTCTAACAATCTACGGCCAATCGTTTTGGATTTATGCGGAAAATTCAAAAAATGCTTCGAATAAAGTGCTCTTCCAACTTAGTCAGTAGCTATCATAATGCAAGATGTACAACTAGATATTATAAAAGTACCTAGTACAAACTTTGAATATTCTACAACTGATTGTTCAGAATTTATGCGAAAAATTCAAAAAGTCTGTCATATAAAGTGCACTTTCGGCTCAGCCGATTGTCACAAAAATAGAAGATGATCATTAATAATAATAATAATAATAATAATAATAATAATAATATCGTTTATTTAGCTAGAGCTAATATAATACAAAAATAAAAAGTATAATAAAACAGACAAACTAATAATCAAACAAATTGTTGCAGACATTTTCAAAATAATGATTTTTGAGTTTTCTTCTAAACACATTAGTCGACACGTTTTTTAAATTATCAGGTAAATTATCATAAATAGCAAGTCCTTTCCTAAATACAGATATATCCGTTGCATTCTTTTTAGTTCTACCAATATGTAAACTCTGCATTTGTCGTGTACTGTAACTATTTTTTTCCTTAACAAATTCAATTTAATCAGCTATGTATGGCGGAACTTCTTTATTTGAGATTTTATGAATAAAAACTAAAGTGTGATATTCAAGTAAACTTGTTATGTCTAGCCAATGCAGGGATTTCAACATATTGGTAATCCTAGTATAACGATTACATTTCAAAATTATTCGCATACCACGGTTTTGAAACTTCTGTAACTTTTCTTTATCACTTTTATTACACATAAATAATATTGAGGTGCAATAATTGAAATGAGGCAAGATAATAGAATTGAAAATAGTTAAAGTAGTCCATACAGAGAGATGTCTAGATATTCTACATAAGTAATTGATTTTATTCACAATCATTATAGTAATATGACAATTCCTAACTTTTTGGAGGTTGGGAAGTATGTAATTTCCAACTGCAATGATTATCTCACGGGTCGTAAGCGACACTTCCATCTCTTGGGTGGGAAATGTTCATACAGGGTTGCCTAGCATCAGTCAAAAATCTTTGTGCGAATAAAATAATCCCTGCTGTCAAAAATACCGATAATGTTATATAATGATTCAAATAAAACAATTAATATTGAAAATAAGCGGAGTTATGTTGCAATTTTGTGTAAATTATGAGCAAAATCGCTATGAACTTACATTCGTAGCACTTTCGTTCGATTCGGGGCAAGTATGTAGCTCCACTGTTATAACTAATTGATATCTGCACTTATCACAATTTCAATGGATACACGTATAAATAACTTGATTCATAAATCGTAAATCCAAAAAATGTCAAATTAGTAAAATTTTTCAAAACATTTTTGTTTTCATAGACTACTACATCAATTCATTTTGTTGAAAGAAGAACGAATTCGGATCAATCATTTCTCGGAAAACTAGCGATGTTTGTGAATGAAATAGTATACATACTTCGGTGAAGATTTCATATCAGCCTCGAGCTATATCTGATCCTCGAGGCTTCGCCTCTCGGTCATATAATCAGCTCTCGGCTGTAATGAAATACTTTCCACCTCAGATGTAATATACTATTTTTGGCCACTTTCTTACAAATATATTGTACGTGAGAATTAAACTTTAACTTCCGATCAATAATAACGCCTAAATATTTAATTTCTTCAACTATCTCCAATTCAATATCATTTATTAGGGTTTTGAAATGACACATTTGAAGGTATTGAGAGCTCGTTCCCAAATACATGGCTTTGCATTTATTTATATTTAACTTGAGTTTATTCGCATTCATCCAAACAAAAAGCTTATCAAGATCCGCGTTAACTTTATCAATGATGTCAATGTGATTTTTACCACTAAGATATATCAATGTGTCATCCGCAAACAACTGGACACTGCAATATTGTAAAAGATTTGGAAGATCATTAATATAAATCAGAAATAAAAGTGGCCCAAGCACACTACCTTGTGGTACGCCTATTTCATTGATTATTTTGGAAGATGTAATGTCTGCAATTCTAACAGCTTGTTAGCGGTTTGATAAGTAATTTCTGAGCCAACTCAATACTTCTCCACTAATTCCATATAATTTTAAATTTTCAATCAAAAGAGTCCGATCAATTGTTTCAAACGCTCTTTTTAAATCTAGAAAAACTGAACAAATAACATCATTTGTATCCAAGCTCATTTTCCAGTCATCAATTATATAATTCAATACTGTTCCGCAAGAATGTTTACTCCTAAAACCCGACTGTTCAGATGCAAGCAAATTATTATATATATATTACTATCCCTCATAGTTTCTGAGTTACTGAGTTATTGCGTGAAAACTAGGCAGCTTTTTTTTGTTTTTATTCATTGTTAATAACAATTGCAATTTCAGTTGGTGAAAAAAAATCGTGAAAATGGATTCTTCTAAGTTTCATTCCGAATCAAATGAGCTATTGCTCATATTTTTTGGACTCTTAGAACTACTTTTTTCAGAGAACTCACTTTTTGACTAAACTATATATACCTGTATCTCTTTCATTCAAAATTATATCAGATTAGGCTAGACTGGGCCATAGGAAGAGAAAATTGATACTATTCTCTCATAAATTTCAGTAATTTGAACCATATAGTTCGTTGTTCACAATCAATAACATAATCTCATTGAATTTGTTTTCCTTCATCCACCTCTTGATCTAGTAATTCATACATCGCAAACAATGCGTAAACTGAGCATGTAGGCATCTTAGATCCACCATCAATTCATATGAACGCTTCCGTAACTTGAATTTAGTTTATGAATATATATTGAGGATCGTATGAGAAATATCGTGTGGCATTAAACACATGTACGAACTAGCATTAGGAAATTCGAAAATATTTTTTGTATCCCAACGATTCTTGACTTGAAATATGTAGCTTCAATCTCGTCATGATGCTTGAGTCTACATATTTGTTGCATAAATCATTAGAGACAATTTGGAGACAGATTGCAGTCTTTATGTCAATGTTGTTATGTCATAGTTACATTTATAGGGACTTGAATATTGTTTGTTGGTGCAAACAATACGATCGACTATTTTATGCTGGCAGTAAGAACGATGTTTGGAATCAGACTCAATTCATGTTCAATCATTCTCTTGATTTATAATTGATTATAATAGTATAATTTCATTCTATTGTTTTATTTTATTGTATACGAATGTCAAATCTAACTTCAAGCTGAGGAAACTGACTCGACCCTGTCTCTTACTACTGAAAGTCTGTTTTCAACGATGATGACATTAAATCACTTCTCTAACTGTCCGATAGGTAGTACATGTGTCGAGAGTCTATAAAATGACGTCAAAAGACAGTCTTTACAAATTAGAACCAAGCCCCAGAGCAATTGTTGGTATTGCAAATCCGAAGTAGGCTGTACGCTAAGTTCATTTAACACGCAAGCGCATTGTATGGGATCACGTGATTATAATGTCCAGAGCTGCTCAGCAAGGTAGGAATAATTGTGTAATGCGCGAAATTCGAGAGACAAATTATTTGTAGTGTAGAGTTTCTGTAGTTCTTGAAGATAGTGAAGTGAGCCAGAAGCTCACGTCTTAGGGTTTATGACCAAGCTATGAAACATAACTGCGCATCAAACACACAAATACTTATTTTTGGTAGAACTCATAGGAAATGATAATCAGGTAGAGCTAGTTGATATCCGCATGTAAGACTATGTAATTTTGAAAAATAATGGCGATATTCTACCCGAAATCAGCGCGAAACCAAGACAAGATTGAGCTAGACAAGACCAGCACGAGACCGAGACGAGACTCATCGAAGTCTTATCTTATCTTGTCTTGCGGCAACATTACCTAAAACAATATCTGATTTGAATGCATCTCAATATTTTGGTGATACAATTTCCTACTCTTAATTCATCATTCTGGCAAAACATATAGAATATTGGCATTCTTTAGAAAATTGCATATTGCTTCTGTTTCTAAGCTGAATTAATTGCTGGTACCTGTTATGCCTCCAAATGTCATTCCTACATTTTTTACATTATCTGTACTTGTTTTTTGTATACCGGCTGATTGATTGTGGTAATTTGTGATACTTCTTTTTGCTGTTTTTCTGTTTCATTATTGCATTATGTTGGTTGTAGACGTTGAAGGGGGCGAATTTGACATCAGATCCATCTCTTTATTGTTGATTCGATGTCTAAAAGAATTACACTTTTCGCGAGATTTGCTTGTTTCTTCTTCAGATTGATATGTGTTTGAAGTATTTCATTGGTTCATTAATGGTAAATGGAGATTCACTTGATATATTCCTGAGTCTTCTCTTTTTATATTTTATGTTCTCGGTGATAGCAAATATCATTGATACAGGTTTCACATTGCTTGAATTATTTCCAATATAGAATAGTTGTTTTATCTAAGATTCATTGGATACTTACATTGTACCCTGGATGGTGCTTTGATGATAGTATTTGTTTCATTTCTCATTCGAGGCTATGTATATTACACAAAAAGTATACAAAATTACCTATTTCACACGAGATGTGAGAGTTCCAGCAGGAGTCGAGCGGAGAAATCACAGAAGTGTGAAATTGGTGATTCTTCACATGATGTACACTATATCTTTTCTACGACCACAGTTTTTATCAAATGATGTTAATCCTTGGTAACTGAAATTTTGAGTATCATGAAACATCTAATCATCATAAATAAGAGCTATAGACGCATAAGAAGGGTAAAACTATCTCCTCAAAATGTTGCTCCATAATTCTGTTCAGAACATGGTACACATTAGAAATGTAGGTATATGTCAACACGTGACAACCTAATTGAATATTGTTAAAATCGAGAGTACACAATATTTTTTTGAATCCCTCCTGGTATTTTTCAACAAAATGAATAGGCAGCTCTTAATTTCTGATATATTTTTTCCGACTGCGTTAGAAGTATTGTTCTCTAATCAAGCATTGCTAAGCCAACCGCTATACTCGAATAAATCTGAACTGTCATTTTATCATATTAGAAAACCGTGGCTCCAATAATACTGATCTCATCACAATCAATAAGGATTTTAAACAATATCTGACCAGGTTGTCACTTGACAATATGAATTTTTATAAGTACTCCATAGTGAATGAAATTGTGTGAAAAAAACTCTTATACTCATGTACCAGTGGCTTCAGGACTATAATATTTCTGAGAGACTCAATGTCTTCTATATCAATATTTCTACGTACAGATATGTTCGGTATTCTTCAATCCCTTTTCGATCGAATCCATCATTACTCCTCTCAACTCATCTCATCCACTCACATTTCGAGAAAAATCACGAATCTGGTCATGTCCGAATTCCCTTGAGTTTAGATTCCACATACGCCATATCGGTCAGTGACAAATTTCCCCTTGATATAGAAATGAGTATTCCTGTTTCCGTTTCCGTCCGTTTCCGTTCGTTCTCGGATTGCTCTCGACCCTAACAGATCGCTAGTCCCTCAGGAACCAGCTCCCATTACCAGGATTAAATCAATACACAAGATTAATATATCGATATTACCAGCTAATGATCGTATAATTCTCCTGGCGGGGTAGAAAATCGCTGGAATTGAGAGGTGGTACTAAGATTGTAGCAAGAAAGAATGAAGAAGAAGCAGTGTAGATTCTTAATCTTGTTCGACAAATTTTAATTCTGTTTTGTGGCACTTCTGCACTTTCAGTTAGTATGATATTGTGCGATCTCTAATCATTCCAATTGTTACTCCGAGGATTCAACCTGCAATTTATTTTGGATATTTATTTGATCCGGCGATATCAGCCAGATGATAAAATAATAATATTGTTCGAAATATTTCAATTAAAAAATTATTTAATGCAACAACCCATTTGAAAGCAAATAACTATATCTTCTTCTTCTAGTAGAAAGTTTCAAATGAATAATACAATTTGTACATAAAGCATTTCAATCCAAGCACTGTTCCCCAAAATGTGACTTGCGTAGTCATATCGCTTATTTGGACACATGTTACATGCAAGATTCTTCCTACAGTCCTGAACATTGGAATTTTTCAATTGAAATCAAGATCATACAGATAACATAACGAAAGTATTGATGACAGATTTTGTGTACAGATTGATCTACTCATAGAACAAGATCCCAAACTTTCCAGACGTCACTTATTTTCTGAGACTTCAAATGTGGGGAATACTTTATAGTATTAGCCTGTACCTTGATCGTACGCATACTTGCTAGCTTGGGTCGATGGCCAATTCATAGATACCAGGTGCTAGAGGTACATTAAAACATCAGTTAATATTCTTAAAGTCTTAGCGCTTATTTCCATGTATGTTTTAGTGAGTATTGTTGAAAATTGATAATAATAAACACTGCAAGGCACTTGCCATTGGCGGTAGATTCTGCTAGATGCTCTGAGGCTCGCAAAAAATAACGTTATCTCACTCATAGCTTGAGTCCTAATTTTCATATGAAATACTCAGGGAACAATTTCAATACTTTCCGTAAACAGCCAGACCAATCGTAGAGGCCAAACATCCTCCAGACAGAGTTGAAATTTCGCTGTGGGTATGAGCGCAAGGCCATTATTTGTACGCTTGGTAGTAAACGAAGTATCTATGAGCATCTGACTCTATCTTTACCTGGCTGTTTACAAAAAGTATTGAGATTGATCCCTGAGTATCATATATAAAATTTAGGGACTCAGACTATAAGTGAGATCACGTTATTTTTTTGCAAGTTTTAAAGCGTTTAGCAGGAATTATAACCAATGGAGAGTGTCTGGCTGTGTTGATTTATAAATTTTTAACAAAATTCTCTACAAAATACACAAAAATCAGCAGTCAGGCTTTGAGAAAAGTGAATAATGTCTTAACGTCCCAACTATCACCAAAGTAATCGTAGCCGAGACGGAAACCTCTAATGCGTAATTGTTACGTAACTGTCACTAATTATTCAACTTCAATGTGTGGATAGCTTCATTTTACAAATCTACAATCGCAATCACGTAAAATTTACCACTAATATTTACTTTATAGTTATATTACTTCTATGTGATTTCTTTGGCATTGGGAACGTCGTAACTACCAATGATTCCACTTTAAAGCTCCAATAACTTGACAGCAACAACAATCGTGGCAGCGACTATTCAATGCTACTACAATGCAACCTAAAAGTTGCAACTACTTTCAAGTAACTTTGAAAGTTGCCATAACATTTTTGGAACTTTTAGGATCACTTCAAATTCTTGAAACTTTGAAGTGATATTCATGAGTGTAAGTAACGTGACTGCGACCTGCAAAATTCAACGTCATTGTGCATGGCAACTACAAAGTTTGTATCACCTATTAGAATCACCATGAAGAAAATTTCACCATGTAGTTCCCAAAACATTCATATGCTCTGCATCATTGCTTAGTGTTCGTATAGCTGTGTATGAGGGTTCGTTGGTTCATAATGGCGTCTGTTATTGGAAGCAAACATAGAATAAAAAAAAATTGACATTCCATAGCATTTCACAAGAAATCAATAGGCTTGAGAGCGAATGGTGTACTGAAAGAATATTTTGGTGTTGTGCAATCGTCACCATCAAAAATCAATATTCTTCATGAGTCATATATGCTACGGAAGACGACGTTACTACCTCGTTTGATGATGAAGAACTTAATAATTTTATCATATCCCAAATTTCACAAGTAGATCAGCTAAAAACATAGAAGATCCACCAAAATATTTAAAATTGGATCAAACATGCACCTTCCTAGAAGCTAGGGCTAAATTTGTGCAATTTCATGTCTCTGTTTTTTGAATATCATGCTCTGTTTTTCAAGAACATGACAACACTGAGCTGTGGAAGTCACAACTTTGTCGCAACTTGGAAGTGGCACTGCAATACCTTGTAGTAGACTTTAAAGTTCCATACTTCCAGTTTTCGTTCGGTTCCTACAACTATCGCTCAATCGTAATTACTTTCAAGTTGCATTTTTTGGCAATTCTGACTCAAAAGTAATTTCTCCCAAACTTGGCCATTTTAATTAGCCAAATATGCGAAGCCATTACTACAAAACGAGAACTTGTACACCACAATGACTAAAAACTTGGACGAGCACATAAATTTAGCACTACGTATAACAAATTAATGGATAATAATTAATTATATGCTTCAAGTAATGAATGGAGCAAAGTATTTTTTTGCGTTTAAGTATTATTTTCTCTCACAAAAAAAATTTGAAAAACAATATTTCAATTAAAAAATGACAAATTTGAGGGCGCGTGTCCGATTTAGATTTATAATCATTATGTTTGACAATGAATTGCATTTGTTCCAATTTTTTGGTCACTCAGTTTAAATAATAGGGAATTAGCAAAGATGTATTGCGTTCGTAAATTTCTCTCATAGAGTATTTCATTTTCTTTCTAAGTTGAACAAATGTTATAGACAGGTTTATACTAGAGTGGAACATAAGAAAGATAAAACTAGTTGCAAGACAAAGCAAGCAGCAAGTTTGGAATAGTGGGAGAAAAATTCTAAGAAAGTCGCGAAAACTACACAGCAACGACGCTAATACGGAGCCATTACATCTCTGGAACGTGGCCGAATAAGCTCCAGGAACGTAGTTGGAACGTATTACGTTTAGAATTCAAAATCAAATCGGCCCCACGTTGGGCGCCAATTTATTACACGCGGAACTCAAAAACTAATCGGCCCCACGTTGGGCGCCAATTTATTACACGCAGAATTCAAAAACAAATCGGCCCCACGTTGGGCGCCAATTTGTAACGTTCTAAATTAGGGTAGCGACCCTACCCTTCGAAACTGACTAGCTCAGTACTAAAAAAAATATTAATCAAAATAATCCCAGGGCCGGACTGGGTAGTTGTGAGGTTAGCTTTCCAAAAATACAAACTTTACTGAAAACAAATATACTGGACGCTACGTAAGCTAACTCTAAATAAAACAGAGAATAAGGGCGCCACGCAATTGTTAATTTTTTTCCGTCCTCAGGCACACAACTGCGAAAGTACCTGTAAAAGAAAAGATGGTAGGATGGACGGGTAGAATATTGGGTTGTAGGACAATTAGATCTGTCGGCGTTGATCAAGATGCCGCAGAACATAAAATAAAACAATATCTCAAACAGCGATACTTACTCACCAGCTGTAAAAAGACACTAAATAAAATCACTCTCTGAAAATTAAAGTGGTAGGTATTCTTTTTTCTCAACAAAATAAATGATCCAAATTTACCAAAATAGTGAATATTTAATAAACTTCGATTCAAAATAAATATCAAAATTTACAAAAAGTAAAAGTGAAGAAAATGTTGAAATGACAAAAGGGTAAAATAAATTAGTGTAAGCAAAATGGCGGCGATTCGCGTCCCTACGCAGACTTCAGCAAGTCTCAACTGAACAAATACGTCATAAACCTACTCCAGGAAAAAGTACAAAATAATGAAAAGCAGGCCCGAGATTGATCAACCTGGTTCACAATCGGACGTAGCGTTCTTAACGTAACAAAAAAAAGCATAAAAAGAAAGGCGACAACGAATGCCTACCGCAGCAAAAAGTTAAACACAAAAAAATGAACAAAATCGTGGTGAAGCCACGAGGTGCTTATTTAGTCAAATAGCACCCAAAAAAAAAGTCTGAATATACAAAAAACTGAACCACTCAGCTGGCGACGTCGCTGGAGATCCTATTGACTCGTCTGCCTGGCGTCTGGATCTCGGCCTTCAGGTCTAATTTTGCTGGATTCCAGGTGGTCTGGAAATCCAGGGTGGGAGTCAGGTACTTCCACAGCGTTGTGCCTTGGTCCGGACGACGTTAAATCGCAGGTGGTAGCGATAGAAAATAGAATGGCCACTAACAATTTTCACTAATCCCCAACACGTGGGCTGCTCCGCCGAATAACCAATGGCCAAACTGCCTCAAAATATTCGGCCGGAGCACAGGTTTTCCCCAAAAGAATCCCCAACCTTGGGATTGCACACGCAATAAACTTTGGCTAAAACCCACAAAATTGTAGTGGTAAAAAAAACGAAAAGAAGTAAATGTACGTCTGTCCTACACCAGGACTTAAAGCTGACTATCTTCAATTAAGTCAAATCCGGTCGGTTTGACTTAATTGAAAATAAACCGTTTTTCATTAAAAAAAAACCCTAGCGGGCGCCCCAGTACTAAGATTCAAAAAAATAAAACGTAACGTCACTGTCTGCAGCGCGCGCATTGCAGCAGCGACAATTTAAAACAAAAATTATGAACTAAAATTAATTGATAAAGGTAAACAAAAACACGCTTTTAATATAACCAAAAAAATAACTGAGCTTAAAGAAAAGAAAGAAACGGAACTAAAGATTGAAATATGAATGAAATTATTAGATTGAAAACTGAAAATATCTTTAACCAAAAGTAAGTACGTGAAGTAACGGAAATTAAACCCAAATAACCCAAATTATATTTTAGAATCTAACCCAGCAAAAAAGTGACCAAAAGCCAAATTGGCACGTAACAAACGTAGCCAGAACCGAAAAATTATTCCCCATTTTGGTCGTACTTTCGTAATAGGAACGTTCCTAATACGTGCCTATGGCTAATGACGAGACCCATAAAAGTTCCCAATGTAGTTGCTGCCACGTTCCGACGATTATTTGTGCTAGTTGGGGTACTTCCTCCCCATGATATCTGAAAATGGGCTATCAAGTATATGCTGCATACGATAAAGAACATACTACTATTACTCCATTCTATACATTTTGTTTCTCAGAAAAAAAAGTAACGTCTGGCAGATCTGGGACCTTGAATTATCAGACGAAATTCAAACATCGTCCTCTCGAATATAGAATGACAGCTGCGCCATCGTATCTGCTACTTTTCAGCCTAGTTGAACAAATGATTATTTTTCAGCATTTTGATGATATTTTGCTACTCAAATCGTTGCTTTTTCTACTTCACAAAATTTTAACAAAACATTCGCTATTTATTCTGCATTTTATCTCATGGCTGATATTTTAGATTAGAAGTTTTGCAAACCACAAAGTTAAATGTTTCGCGAGCCATTAGACAAAAAACACGCACTGCGAGCTTAATATACACTACGTGGGGTGCATATATTAAAAAAGCAATATTGAAACTCAATAACTAAACTCATAAAGTATGTTTATCCTCCTCCAAGCGAAATTATCCAATAAAAAACAATAAGACTCAGCGAAGAAACTTAATTTTTCTCGAAAAATCCACGTATATTTTTATTAGGTAAAGTTTTCACAACATAAAGTTTGAGGTGCACGAGAGAAGAGGAAGTTAGGAGTGCAGGTTGTTTGGAAACCAAGATGCATTGTCAGCTTGTTCGCTTGTTACGAGGAAAATTGGAAGAGAGAACTTTGGAACAAATGTTTTCATGGAAAATTATGTAATAACAAGTAATTATGACATCGTTAAATATCTCTAAGCGCCTTATAATTTCGAAAGTTGAGATCGTACTTTTTCCGCTCTTATAATTAGAATGTCCTAGTGAATAACGATATCCTTATTCGACGAGTGGATGAATTCAAGTATCTGGGAGTCATAGCTAATAGGGATAGGAGAAGACAAACAGGAATTAAACATCGAATCCACGGGAATAATAAAGTTATAGGATACTTAACTCCATTTGGTGGGACAAGAACATCACAAAGGACAATAAGTAAAGAATAGGTCAAATAATGGTGGAATCAGTCCCATGCTATGGATGTGTTGCAGATAAGAAAAGAAAGCTACCAATTGTTGAGATAGATTATCTCAGTCACAGTGCTAGATTATCAAAATTAGAGCATAACCTAATGTAGAGATTGGGATCGAGAAAAAAACATATATCAATCATGCCTTTTGCCCGCTACGGGTGTAGTAGACACTTATAGTGCACTTGGTAGATTGATTGATATTTCCTGAGCCGAACAGTGCACTTATCAGCCGTCAAACTACGGGTACTTTCAGTTTTTGGGAAGAGTACACTACAGATTTTATTATAATTCAGTGAAAGTTCTACTGATATCTTGTCCTTCAGAGGGATTCGATCCCGTTTGTTCAGATACAAAGCCAGCATATTTATACTAAGCTGTTGATACTCGAATGCCAGCAAAGGGATCAGTCTCGAAAAGAGTAGAAAGAAGAAGGCTTCAGTGATTTGATAACTTATTACGAAAGAGTGAGAATCGATGGGTCGCAATAATAGTGATAAATTTTTGTAAAAACGGTGATCACGTGAATTATTTCTCTTCAATGTTTTCATTCTTGATCTCATTGATAAATATCAATGATAGAACATTCAAGCAACTAACTCCTCTACAATTTGAACATGTTAAAGAACAGTTTAGGCCGCTTTTCCTTCTTACAACCACAAGCAGATCCGCATCCAGTTTTACATGAACAAGAAATCATTTTTAATAATTTTCAGAAACTGGTAACTTGCACTGATGAATTATCTCTTTCTTTCCATCCTCATTCTTCTGGCAACTTTTGATGTCCTATCCACAATTGTACTTGTGAATACACTCTCTTTATATGTTCTGAAGTAGCATTCAATGTAGGTATCAATGAAGCCAAGTTGACAGAGGTATTTCTACTTGTAGCCTTAAGAAACGATTATCATCGAAATTTATTCATTTTCTCCATTTTTAGGAGCACTATGTAATGGTAAAATGTATAAAATAAGATATCAGCGACGTCAGCATTTTCATCAGTAATGATATTAGTAGCAGCATTTTGTGAATCTATACGACTTTCGAACAATTTAGCGAATTTCTTTCCACCTTTTTTGTAGTCGTATCACATCCAATAATTGCATTTTGAAACAAAATATGCTTCTTACACATTGGTAATGTTTGTTCCAGGCTTTTATTAGAAAAAAATTTCGCGGATACCGTACTCTATGAGGTACTCTATGAGGTGGTGTTAAAGCTGTTAATAAAACCAACACATCAATATCTTCAGCAACAACTTAAACATTTCCTGATTCAATATTAATTACCGTTTTGTATACCTAATGGATCAGCATCGCCTTCTGCTTGATACTAGAAAATATTATTATCTGCCAGTTTCTCCCTCTTGTTTTCTTCTTTGTTCAGGGACGTATTGAAGATACACAATATTTTTTTTTTAGAAAGTTTGAAACGTGTGCGGACTGAACAGTCGAGTCTCGTAGTACAGCGTTGTACGACTGACCTGAGCAAGAGGCAGTGAAAATGAAGAGCAATGAAGTTGACATAAATATACTTATATCATCATTCATGCAAATGATGAATGATAAAGTTAACATATACGAGAGTTATTAAATGATCGGAATGTTTCGGAGTTTTTTCGACAACAGACGAATTCCATTCAATAAAATTGCCAATCAAATACCTATATTCGGTGCTAATAACGATGATTTCATTAACATTATTGCATGGATTCAAAGAGTAGAGAATGTTCGTGTAATATACGACGTACCCGACCATGTTTTAAAAGTTTTAGCAACTAATCGATTGACGGGAATTACAAGGGAATGGTATGACTCATCACCTGATATTCATTTGGATACATGGGCTAAAATTGCAGAAAAATTGAGAGCTATTTTTCACAATCCTGATGACGATGTAGAACTACTAAAAAAGTTACGGAAAATACGTTGGAAGACTGGTACCTCGTTCAAAGACTATATTCACTACAAATAACGAATCGCGAACCGTTGGAAGTTATCAGAAA
Source organism: Dromius quadrimaculatus (assembly GCA_963989225.1). NCBI lineage: Eukaryota > Metazoa > Arthropoda > Insecta > Coleoptera > Carabidae > Dromius > Dromius quadrimaculatus. The sequence continues at coordinate 42,802,275 of OZ022330.1, forward strand.
AAGAGACCGTACTATATATAATACAAGGAATTGAAAATTTCACTGTACGAACTCAGATGTTGGCGTTCCGTCATGAATCTTGAACTGAATTATTGAAAACAATGAAGATATGGAATAAAGCACTCACCTGACAGATTCAACCCAATAACATGTTTTAAGTGCAATGAGAAAGGACATATCGCTAGATATTGTACGAATGGAAGAATTAGGCAAGTTTCAAATACCACTGGAGTAAATATGTGTGAAGTACAAGAAAATTCAACGTTTCATAAGAACATCGAAGTCAATAATGATTTAATGACTGCATTAGTTGACACTGGCTCTAAAGTTAATTTAATCAAGAATAAATTTGTTATTATTATTATTATTATAAACTTTTTAAATCTCTTAATACCCTTTCGGGTGTCGAGATTGTTCTTGTTTTAATTATTTGCGTTGATCACTATTCTATCTTGTTGATTATCTCTTTCCATTTTTTTCTGTCCCTAGCTAACTTCTTTGCTTCTTGGCCGCTAATGTTGTTTTTTGTTAATATCTCTTCTATATTATTTTCCCATGTCTGTTTTGGTCTTCCCCTTTTCTTCTTGTTTTGTATTCTTGCATTCCACACTGCTTTTGTTTGTTTATCTTCGGGCATTCTTAATAGATGACCATACCAGGCCAACTGTTTCTTTTCTATGACATTATGAATGCTCTCTATTTGTACTCTTCTTCTTATATCTTCATTCTTTATTTTATCCATTATCGTGACTCCTTCCACTCTTCTTAAATATTTTATTTCCGCCGCCTGTATTTTGCTTCTTATTCTCTTATTCATTCTTATTATAAATTTGTTAAAAGACTCAAATTACCTATTCGCGAAGTAACTAGTTGGTTAGACTTTTCTGTGTGCAAGTGACATATGATTATAAAGCGAACATTTAAATGTCACTTGATGATGATATATATTACATTGAAGCGGTAATATATTATAAGCCAGTGAAAATTCTACTGACTTTTTAGTTCGTCGGTGGAATTCGACCCCGCGATCTTCGGATTACAAAGCCAGCATATTACTACTGAGCCATGAATACTGATTATATATATAATAAATAAGTAAGTATATGTTCAACTAAATATATAAAAATTAAATGTGAGTAAGAGTAACTACCTATTTTGGCAGTGGAATTGAAAGATACAAGTTGAGGTAATAAAACCATAACAGTAGTGTACGGGCCAGATGAAGATAAATTGATTTAAAGGAAGAATTGGAATTAAGTATCAAAATACTACTGATGTTAGAGGGAAGTTTGGAAAAACTCATAGAAATAGCAATGGCATAAGATTAATGGATTATTGTGCTTTGAATGATCTAATAATAACTAATGCGTTTTATGATTACAAAAATATACATAGATATACAAGACAAGGTGCAATCGAGACCCAAAAATCCCTGATTGATTACATAGTAGTAGAGAGAGATTATTACACGCAGAATTGGGGTAGCGATCCTACTTATTCAAAAATAAATCGGCCCCACGTTGAGCGCCAATTTATTACAAATAAAACTACCCTTCAAATCGGCCTAGCTCAGTATCAAAAAAAGTAATCAAAATAATCCCGGGGCCGGACTGGGTAGTTGTGAGGTTAGCTTTAAGGAAGAAGATATAAACTTTACTGAAACAAATCTACTGGACACTACGTAAATTAACTCTAAATAAAACAAAAAATTAGGACGCCACGCGATTGTTAATTTTTTCCGTCCTCAAGCACCCAAATGCGAAAGTACCTGTAAATGAAAAGATGGTAGGATGGACGGGTAGAATATTGGAATTCAGGATAATTAGATCTGTCGACGTCGATCGAGATGCCGCAAAATATAAAATAAAACAATATCTGAAACAGCAATACTTACACTCAGCTAAAAATAAATGAAACACTAAATAAATTACTTCCTAAAAATTAGAGTGGTAGGTACTTTTTACAAAATAAATGATGATCCAAGTCACTTAGAGTAATGAATATTCAATAAAGTTGATCAAAAAAATGGGATGAAGTAAATATCAAAAGTGAAATAACAGAAAAAAATATGTAAAACAGCAATAAAGTATAATAATGTGAAGCAGAATGGTGGCGATTTGCGTCCCTAACGCAGACTTCAGCAAGTCTCAACAGAATCTACATCTGAACAAATACGTGAATAAAGCTACTCCAGAAAAAAAAATACAAAATAATGAAAATCAAGCCCTTGATTGATCAACCTGGTTCACAACGGGACGTGAAAAAAAAAGTATTGAAAAAAGGCGACAGCGAATGCCGACCGCAGCAAAAAGTGAGACAAAAAAATGAACAAAATCGTGGTGAAGCCACGAGGTGCCTAATTAGGCAAATAACACCAAAAAACTGAAGTCAAGTGGCAAAAAAAGCAAAACTGAACCACTTAGCTGGCAACGTGAATTGAGATTCTTACTGGTTCGTCTGCCTGGTGTCTGTATCTCGGCCTTCAGGTCTAATTTTGCTGGATTCCAGGTGGTCAGGAAGTCCAAGATGGAAGTCAGATACTTCCAAAGCGTTGTGCTTTAGTCCGGACGACGTTAAATCGCAGGTGATAGCAAAACGGAACGACTACTCACAATTTATAATAATCCTCAACACATGGGCTGCTCCGCCGAATAAAACCAATGGCCAAACTGCCTCAAAATATTCGGCCGGAGCACAGGTTTTTCCCAAAATAATCCCCAAGCTTGGGATTGCACACGCAATAAAACTTTGGAAAAACCCACAAAACTGTAGTGGTAAAAAAACGGAAAAGCAATAGATTTAACGTCCCTCCTATACGAGGACTTAAAGCTGATTATCTCCAATAAAGTCAAATCCAGTCGTTTCTTATTAAAAAATAAACCTAGCGAACGCCCAAGTACTACGATTCAAAAATAAACGTAACGTCGCTGCCTGCAGCGCACGCATTACCACAGCGACAATTCAAAACATAAATCTTAAACTAAAATTAATTAATAAAAGTGAACAAAAACACGCTTTTGATATAATCAAAAAAACTGAGCTCAAAGAAGAGAAAAGGAACGGAACTAAAGAATCGAAATATGAATGAAACTATAGAATTGAAAACTGAAATATCTTCAACTAAAAGTAAGTATATAGAGTTGACTAAAAAAAAACCAGATCAACCCAAACTATATTTTAGAGTTTAACCCAGCAAAAAAGTGACCAAAAACCAAATTGGCACGTAACAAGATAATAGGCAAGAAGTACGAGATTGCAGAGCAAAAAGAGGACTTGAATTTTTAGTGACTACTTTTTTGTTGAGGCAGAACTCAAAACAGAAGTTAAATAGAAAAAGCACTACCGTGCTATCAGAATAGTGTTGCCATATGTCCTGCTTTTCAAAGGTATCTAATATAGATCGTCCCACAGACCTTCTGTTCACTGCATGTAGTGACGACTTCAAAACTTTATTAATTTGTTATCATCCTCCAACATAGTCAAGAAAATTGTGAATTTTGTCAATTATAAGACTATTGATTACAAATGTTGGAGAATATATTGAAGACAATTATTATTAATCAATAACTACAAAATTCATTGTAATTTATTATTCAGTTGAGTCTCAAAACTATAACATCATCGATAAGAAATGTTAAAATATGATTGAATGTTCTTATTAGAGACAAGACGAAATACTGTTGATTAATAAATGGTAACTAACCTCGATCATAGGATTTAGGTACCCACTGTTCTTTATTAGTGCTGACTTCATTTTACGTTTAAATAAATATTTTTGTTCAAATATAGAAAATTCTTCGTTATCGCTTGAATGAGACGCCATATTTTACTGCGCTAAAGACAAAAGTAGTCCATTTTGATATTCCAATAAGTTGCAATGGCAACTGTACAAAAATCATCAATTTTTTTGGACAAGTACAAAAAGTGAGTCACTCTCATACATCGTATCTCCTCACTACTAGTTATTCTAAAAAATCATATCCAATTAAATATCAATTTGCTGCATCAGTCATTTTGGTGAAATTTATTACTTAGAAAAAGGCACATGGAATTCAAATTTTGATACTTGTCTCTTTAATAATTTGAATTAGATACATTGTTTTAGTTCAAAATAGGTTACAAATGAATTCTTCAATTATATTAAATAGAGAATAAGATCAAAAATCGATTCTATTCATGTTTAAGCGTGAAATAATAAATTATTTTGAGCCTTCTGGAATGAATAATTTGGAAATAAGAGAGAATGTCACTATAATTTTCAAGGATTTGATAATGAATTGCGATAGGAAGAAAAAAATCCTGTTTAATACTTACAAATAAAATAATTTTGGAATTCGTAAGTTCACTGTACGTTTTCGTTACTTTTCCCAAAATTTAGCAGTTTTTGTACTTGTTGAACTACGCAAACTGAGTAGCTTTCTAAAAGTTCTATCAATTTTATGTTGCAACTCTGTGCAAATCCATGTCTTAGGCCCGGTTTCACCAAAGTCAGTTAAATTTATCTAGTGGTTATTTTGAGTTAGTAACTATAGGTACAATGGTATCAACAATAGTTTTCGTATAAAACAACCTCTGGATAAATTTAACTGGCTTTGGTGAAACTCGCCCTTAGAGAGCTAAGAACCCATAAGAAACTAATAAAAACGCATCGACTTTTTCTGATTAATGTCAATTTGTTCATAAGGATGACAAATTGATTACGATTAAGCTGACGATTAACAGATTTATTAGTATATAAGACATATATTCGCATGGAATTGCAGCATATGATTCAATATGTAACAAGAAGATGCAAATATTGATAAATAACTCCAGCTATCATGAATCTGTCAATCCTTTTATACAAACCAAATTAATATTATAGTTAATTATGAAATGATACTTTTCTATATGAGAAGTTTGGGATCCGTGTTTTGCATTAAATTTAAGTTGGTTGGCTTAAGGATCCAATGGTTATATGATGAAAATACTGCATCATTACCAGACAGGTAATATTTTATTTTTATTATTTTTGGACGTTTCGATGACTTAAACTCGTCATCATCTTCAGCTGTAAAATATTTGTTTTTGTACAGAGAGCTCCAGAATACAGAACAGAACAACTTACCAACTATGAGTGAAACATTCTTATTGGAATAAACAATTGTTTTAGAATAATGTGATGCAAAAAATGTATATAATAATATTATTATGAAAAAATATTGGCAAATATATAACATGGTCTATATTTATGAAAAATTTAACGAACTGTTCGCATGGTTGTTTGTAACCGTGTCAATGACAGAAATAAAATGGTGTTCCTGGAGTTGCGCAGCATTTGAGTTTCAAACTGATAAGGTGGAGGATGTGGTGCCATCTAGGTTTTTATAAAGTTGTTAATGTGTGTTGAATTATTTCTATAATCCGTCTGATAATTGACACATGCTTTTCTGTTCAGGTTTATGAATAAAGATTCTTGAAGTAATCTATGTTTTTTAGCATTTTTAGAATTTCCGGATTTTTAAAATCAGAGTTGCTCTGCTCTGTATTCTGGAGCTCTCTGTACGAAAACCAATATTTTACAGCTGAAGATGATGACGAGTTTAAGTCATCGAAACGTCCAAAATTAATAAGAATAAAATAAAGAGTCCACACCTGATGATGTTCGAAAGAATGAAACGCGTTGTGACCAACATTGTGACAAGTAATGTGACTGAGTTAGTGTCTTGTATGGTTAGCTACATTGAATTGTATTTTTTATCAATCTTTGTCTCAAACCATACATTGAGCATTATCTTCAATCAATTACTGTCTATAGAGTTCATAGAAGGTAATATTTTGTGTTTAATTATTATTAAGAATAAAATATTACCTGTCTGCTAATGATGCAGTATTTTTATCATATAACCTTTGGATCCTTAAGTCAACCAACTTGAATTTAAATGATACTTTTGTTCAAATTGATATATTCTCTGAGCCTTCTGGAAATGTTCATGGCAGTAGAGTCAGATTCCTCATGAAATATTTGATACCTACTCTTCTGTGCTTTTGCTTCAACTATAATCTCTCCACTCTGATACTCCCTGCTCTGCATAATATTTGATGTTTGACATTTTGACTCAATAAAATACGGGGTTAGGGAAAGTTAGTGTTTCTAGGCAATTTTCGCTAACTTGAAGAGGGAGTTGCGATCATTCAACCCTTTACACTTACTTGAAATCGATTCGCCTTGGGATAACGTAAGTCTAGCACTGCTTGATTCAGCAATTTGACCGCATAAATTTACAACTAATCTAATCTACTGAAATCGAACCTAAACCAACACTAACCTAATCTATTAGTATGCTCACGATGTTCTCTTTTATCAGTTTATGCACATGAAGGAATAGGCGAAAGCGAGGACAACGAATAAGAGAATCAGGAATAGGATAAATGAAAAGTATTAAAAAATACAAATACCGAATAAAATGAGATGTTCAATGGTCTGAAGATTTTCTATATTTTATTGGACAAAATTGTATATGAGTGCATTATCTCTCAAGAAAGCTAATAAATTGATTAACCTACGATAATTTCTCTCGTCATCGAAACCAATTCCTATTTCCAGCCACGAGATAATAGAATATAAGTACACTATCATCCATACGAGAAACAATTATGGAATACGTGCAGTAGTCCACGTTTACAGTGGAACTAATTTGATAAATTGAAATTGTGATATACTAGTTATGTGAACTCCACTTGGAATGTGAACGAAAAAATGCCTCAATACTGATAAGAACATATTCTTGTCGTTAATTTTCATTATTCTACTGCCACAGTGTTATGGAAGTATTCATTCTCCAAACTTTGTGACACATATCAATCTTGAAGCAAATTATATCCTTCAAATGACATGGCAGGTCTTGAATACAAGAGCCTAGGAATCGAAACTATTCTAGTCAGATAAAATTCAATTAGTTGTCTCACAATAAATTACGAAAATACCTGAATTTATTTAGTACGTTATCAAAATCTGGACTAATATTCTACTTTTTGTTTATGCGCTATTTGAACCATAATTCGGATGAATAAGGATAGCGCTACCATGGAGCCAATGAGATGGGGAAAATGGAATTCTAGGAAGAAGTACTTCATCAAGCGATAAGAAAAATGTCTAATGTCTTCACAACTTTGTATCTACTGAAAAAATGGCTGATTTTCCATTCATTCTAGTTTGGAAAAGCTCTTTCACATGGTGCAACAGAAAGAAAAATAGTTCAATTGTCTATCTGAATATGAAGCTCCTCTGTTGGTGGCACATGAGACAGACAGTCTTTATCGCTTCCCTTGCAGTCCACCACTGATCAGTTGGAAAAATATCTCACTTCGATTGATAGATTCCTTGGCGGTCATCACTCTCCAAGTGAACGTTGTATGTCTGAAGCTACATGATCAATCATTTATTGATGTATGATAATTTCAAAGTTCTACAACGAAAAACTAGCCTGAGATATTATTATGATATATGTACAACAAAAGCTCCGAACATATTTTGATATTCAGCCGAGAAGAAGAAAAGATAATAAAAATCTGTAGAATAAATAGATTCAGATAACTTCCAAAGTTAGAGTTATATATCTCAGAGATACGCTGGGGCCACACAAACATCTAATGTCATTATTTATGGCGTTATTCAACAGAAAACACATTTTCAATGACGGTATGTTAATTGTCGCATAACGGTTTCCTTAAGAGCGTTAGACATTAGTGTGGCCCTTGCATTAGAGATAATCCGTGAGACAAGGCATGAATTTCTCGTTGATTACCGCTCACTTGAAACTTTGTGAGTGGCTTCATTGTGATGAGTCCGACTACTTTTTCAGTTGGCAAAGTTCTAGATTTGGCGGTGTTTTTCAGCGAGGGCTAATCAATTGAAAAAATATTACCGTCATATTGATCTTTACACTGATCGAAAGATTTTCACTTACTTGTACTAAGTACAGGAAAGTATTGAGAAACCGACTAGATTCACCTATCGAAATTTTGATGGAAATATCCGTTTTGAGCATCCCTCAATCCATTTTGACTATTTATGGCTTGATGTCGGTATGTATGTCCGTGCGTGCGTATCTTGCAAATCTCAAAACTGGTTGAACGTATAATGTTGAAGTTCTGTATTTAATACTGGAATAGAGTCTAGTTGTGCACCTCGCATCATGATTCCAATCGTCTGTACCGGAAGTGCACTTTACTTAAAAATTTTTCCTAATTTTTCTAATAAATTCAAAATGATCTATCGTAGGATGTTGAAATTCAGTATTTGAACTTGTTGTATAAGAATGGTCATCTACCATTTTTGTATGAATCGGCCATGCCAGAAGTGCACTTTATTCTAAACTTTTTTCAAATTTTTGTACATAAATCTAGAATTATCAGCCATAGCATATTGAAATTTAGTGTTTGAACTTGTAGCATCAAAATAGTTATCTATACTATTTTTGTATCAATCGGCCAAACCGGAAGTGCAGTTTAAGGGTATAACAGACATTCAGAATTTGCGGTATAAAACAATCAGTTCAATTGAATTGATAAGGTAGGCAATGATAATCTGTTGTCAATTTTACAAGTCAAAATATTTTTCCCTGAATTTCATTTCGTAAATTTAAAATTGATTTTCATTATGTTGTTCACACTGTCCAGCTTTAATTTCAGCATTATTGAACTCCAAACATACATACTTATCAAACCTCTTGAAGGTATGAAAAGCAAAATGAGGCACTGAAATCTACGACTATCTGACGGTCTAAAAGTACAAGGAAATATTGTGAAACCGACAATATTCACATATTGAGATTTTGATGGATATATCCGTTTTGAGCATCCCAGAATCGATTTTGACTATTTTTGGCTTGATGTCGGTACATATGTACGTATGTATGTGTGTATGTGCGTAGCTTGCAAATCTCAGAATTCGTCAAACGTATAATGCTGAAATTTTGTATAAAAGACTGGTATAGGATTTAGGATCTTGATGTGCACCTCGCATTATGGTTGCAATCGTCTGTACTGAAAGTGCACTTCACCTGATACTTTTTTTGAATTTTCCGCATAAATCTAGAATGGTTATCCGTAGGATACTGAAATTAAGTATTTGAAATTGCTGTAGCATCCAAATGATCATCTCCTATTTTCGTCCTAATCGACTAGGCCAGAAGTGCACTTCATATTATAGACTTTCCAAATTTGTCTCATAAATTTCAAATAATCAGTCGCAGAGTATTGAGATTTCGTATTGGGCACTTTTATAGCATCTAGTTGTACACCTTGCATTATGATTGTGATTGGCTAAGCTGGGAGTGCAGTTTACTCGAAACATTCTTAAATTTCCTGAATGAATCCAAAACGATTGAACGTAGAATATTAGAATACAGTATTCAAGATGATAGTACTGTCTAGATGCTCATATCCTATTTTCATTAGGATCGATTGAGTCGAAAGTGCACTATACTTGACGATCTTGGAATTTCGCGCATAAATTCAACTGTTAGCCGTAGAATCCTGGAAATCAGTAATTCGCACTGATCTCTATATAACACTGGATTGGATTTAGGCCGCTGGAATGCGGCCCCAATTGAGCGTCGCCATCTTGGCAAAAACTGAGGTTTTGTGTCAGATCAATACCGCGTTGTGCCGCGATATTTAAAATTTAGCTATTTGGTTTGCCGGGATTTTATTTATCAAACATGATGGCCGAGTGCATGTTTTGCGGAAAGAAACTCGATTCATCGAGAAATTTGACACTGCACAAGTAAGTACAACAAATGAACTTGAAGTAACTGTCGTTATGACTGATATAAGTAAACATTACTTATTTTTATTGCTATGCTATGATGTGAATATTTTGAAGATTTCCATCCGATGAACAATCGTTCTAAAAATGGCTCGAACAAATGGGTTTGCCAAACTTAGAAATAGCCAAAAACATGAGGTTATGTTCTCAAAATCTTGTTGCGTCCGCGAAAAGATACACGACTCTGGAAAATGATGTTGTCCCGACTATTTTCAACGAACTATACAAAAACTATAGCGTTAACTGCAAAACCAAAAAAAAATTTTCAAATAGTCACACAATTCTCAAAACGATTTATTTATTGTTTAGATTTATAACAGAAATCGTAAAACTATTCAATGAATTTGATAATTCAGAGCTAAAATGTTTAAAAAATAGTTAAAATACTGATACTAAGAAGATAACAAATATTTTGAGCTATTAATGAATATTTTTAGATATTTCAACTATTATAACAATTTTTAAATACTTTTAACTATTATTGATTATTAATGTGTGCATATTGACGTATATTGAGAATAATTTCATCATCTAGCTTGCATTATACTTAGAATTTCATCTAGTTTATAAGTGTTTTGAATTTGCCGCCAAATAGTGACACAAAACCCAATCCAGTGTTGTATTAGAGATCAGCGGTATTTTAGAATGTTGTAGCATAAGAATAATGACCTACTGTTCCCATAGCAACTGACTAGCTGTGGAATGATGAGATGTTGTGTTTGGTTATATATCCAATGATGTACAAGTAAGTCACGTGATGTCCACGTCAGATTTTTTGATTATGAAATGAGGAAAAATATTGTCCGACATGAATATTGGGGCTAGCGGTGAGTCCGATAAGCCGCACTTGTCATATGTATGTTGATACTCATGGTAAGTCAAAATCTTCCGATTAGTGTAAAGATCAATATGACGATAATATTTTGTCAATTAATCAACCCTCGCTGAAAAACGCCCTCAAATCTTAAATTTTGCCAAATGGAAAAGTTGTCGGTTTTATCACAATGAAGTCACTCACAAAGTTTCAAATGGGTGGTAATCAATGAAAAATGTATACTCTGTTCGTTTGTCAGCGATACATAACTAGTGATGTATTGCATAACATACCTCAATAACGCTATATATCCAATGTATTACAACGTAACTAGGAGCCATCCGACTGGTCCATTCACAAAAAAATTGTAAACTCTTGATATTTTCTGTATTATAGGAAACTAATTAACTGCAAATATATATGTACTTGATGTTCATAATAGTCTATACCGTTCATACTTTACTCCACTTTGCACTGTATCACCATCCCTTTCATTCAAATATAACGTACAAATTACATTTTCCATGTTTCAACACAAAAATCGATAGAGAAGAAGTCTTATTTTTGAAGCCTGAAAAATGTCAACTTCAAGAAAATTAATCGAAACTATCAGAAATTGCTCTCATTGGATAATATAACAAATGATTCTTTTTTGGGGTCAAGATTTCCAAACTGCAGCATCCGCCCTACATTACATATAATACAAAGATCTTTTGTGAGATAACCTTTCCAACTTTGGCAGATAAAATAAGGGAAGAAAGGAGCATTTCCTGATAAGAAAAACACTATGTCCAGTTTGCGTTTCCTTAGACTTGAAACTTTTAGAAAAGCAGGAGGTACATGAGAGTAGATAAGACAAGATGGAATGTATTAAATTACATAGAATGATCGGAGCCCCTTTTTATTCTACAAAACCAGAAAGGAATCTTTGATCAAAAAAAAAATTAGGGTAAGTAGATGAATTCACAATACATCAGAAGATAGAGCACAAAAAATAAATCATATTGAGTTTAACGCTTCGAAGCAATATGCTTACTAGTCTAATGTTCATTATACAACATCAGTATATTTACGTCACAGCTCAACATGAGGCTAAATAGTAATTCCTATACATCTATCGACCTGTCATACTTTTAAATTTTTTGCTTATTGTCTAATTCCTTATACACACAAAGTGAATTCAATCTATTTCTTATTACAATGCTTCTGTATAATAGAAATTTTCCCCTCCTAAGTTATACAAAGTGAGCGTGGCTCCCTCTGCGCGCCAACTCTCTTCCAAATTTTGTGGTCAGCGTTCATATACAGAGATCAGTTTCCTCATTAATATTCTTCACGCTCTGAAGCATCCCCATAAGTATTAAAATTTTTGTTTTCAGTAAGAACTCCTATTGCCGATTTCATCGCAATTAATCCAGAGTAGAGAATATAAATATCCTCCCGAATATTGATAAAACTATCGGAATTATTTACAGAATCCTATTCACTCTGTCATTATTATAGTTCCGGTCCATTCAAATTCAAATTCATTAATATTCCAATAAAATAATCAAACATCACGATATGTCTGGATAGACCTGTTTTCCATGTAGAATATTTGATTTATAAATTATTAAATTCGTAATTCCATGGATAGGATTGAAATTACATAGGAATTAATTGCTGATAAATATTGCGATGTACTGGTACATAGAATCTCTGCATAATATATGTACGCATACGTTTGCCACATGTGTTTCTGGCACAGAAATATCGAGCAACATGCACCATGTGCCGTAGGAATTTATCATTCAACTGCCCTATGTAATAAAAAGCACCAGTGTTGCCATTTCTTGGTGGTATAGGGTAGAATATTCCTGCGTTAAGGCTGTGGTTTATGTAATCAGTTATTCAGTCATTTAATGAATTTTGTTGCTTTCTAACAGACTCCAAAAAAGAAGAGGTTCTCAACTAGGCTTTTTTTTAATGTGTATCTCACGCAATCTCTTTTCTGATTGTGAACCGATTTTTCTTCTCATTATTGGATAGTGTAAAGAAGTTTCGTTGAAATGTTGATGAGAGATTCCACCCTTAAGAATGGAATAAGGGTGTAATAATGATTTTCTTATTGATAAATTATACTTCAAGGGTGATCTCATCTAAATTTGAAGCAAAAATTTCATACCTCAGAATAGGGTTGTGGTAGAAAAATTGGAGATGGGATTTCATATTGACTCTATAATTTTTGAATTTTCTATCAATTTAGATACTTTGAAGTCGGTTCCAAAGTAGCAACTCAAGAAGATCTTTCTCATGTTCTATTCAGTCTACTACAAGGTGTTGACAATCAAAAGAGATTCAAAAATACTTATTCTACAGTTTCTGGTGAGGTATGATTCCTATTTTTTAGGATTTCGTAGCAATGTTGTAAAAACAGAATCCTTAAAGCTTCGTCATGTTTTCGAATGTCACAGCCATTTTATTTGTATTTATGAAATTTGGAACTGAGGTGCTTTTCTGCTATGCAATGGTGCAGTGAAATGAGTAAACAAAGAATTGAAGGTAGCAAACAATATAAACCGACGGTGCACATACCCGTGTGGGGTATTGTAAGATAGCTCTTGAAAAATTAAAAAGTTGTTTCAAGATAACACTTTCATTCAAATGGTTGTTTGGTGAGAAATGCGCTCCAAAAGAAGTAATTTGTTTCTGCCCCGATTTTCCAACTATAGGATATGTTGTGTAGCTTTTGGAATATCGGATATTGTCAATTATACGCTATTTTGAGTATGTATTACTTCACGAACTCATATGTTTCTTGTCTACAGAAAACTATGTACAACTACAAATAAAAGACTATAAATTACGATTAGCTCTATTTTAACGACGAACGTTGTTTTCTACAATGGAACCCTTCACTGTTCGTGGTTCAACATGCAATCATTTGCATTGTGTTAGCCATCAAGTTGACAGTTGACTGCAGTATGAATATAATGCACAGCATATTAGGATGATTACCAAGCAGCAGTAAGAAAGTACAGAGCACAAGTTGAAACTCAGATTTGACTAATAACTTGAAAAAATTGATCGTATCCACAGAAAAACTTTATTCAGGATACGAAATTCAATTGATACGTGTTTACATGTGGTTGAGCTGGGATGAGAAAATCGCTTGATTTTCGCAATAATAATCAAGTTATAGTCTATTCCAATTCAAAACAGCTCAACGACTTTCTTGTGTTTATGATTCAAGCCTTCTAATTGAACAATTTCAAATTAATGCAGTTCGAAGATTTGAGTTTCTTCATTTATTTGTCGCATTTATTTCTTGGACTTATTTTTAGGAAGCTTTTTGAATTCTGCATTTACTGTTAGTGAATCATGCTTGTATTACGGCCAATAAGAAGTCTAAAATCGTAATCTCATATAAGATATGGGTCGTTCTTAATTGGAATAGACTATAAATAGCATCTACACCTAGTGAAGTTGCTGTTAATTTCACCCTGAAACCGGTATCTAGGATGAATATTTCGAATTTTTCAAATAAATCCAGAATAGAAGTAGTGGATATGCTGACTGTTAGATGATATGAAGAAAATGAAATTTGGGAGTTCAGTCAAGAGTTTTATTTTAATCTACTCTACAGTTTCAGTCCCACCTGGACTATCTTCAGGAGTGAATAAAATTAAAGTGTGTATGTGATGACATCTATGTGTAATAATAAGTTAGTTAAAAAGTCGGAGTAATAAAAATAAGGAAAACAACCATGTTTTCGGTCACAATTTTAAAATAAAATAATTTAAAATATTTAAAAAACTGTGCTTGGCAACAACTGACTGTTACGGAAGACCAAGACTAAGACCAGAATGATCAACCGTAGGATGCTGAAATTCAGTATTTGAACTTGATGTTGTATCAGAATGGTTATTTGCTATTTTTGTAAGAATCGGCCACACCAGAAGTGCACTTTACTTGAAACTTTTTTTCAATTTTTTGCATAAATCTAGAATGAACAGCCATAGTATATTGAAATTTAGTGTTTGAACTTGTTGTAGCATCAAAATAGTTATCTACTATCATTGTATCAATCGGCTGAGTCGGAAGTGCAGTTTATAGTTATAACAGACATTCACAGCCTTATTCATAGTAAGACACATAAAACCAGGATTAGTCTTGGTTTACCAGACCTAGTTTAAACCTAGTCTAAAAAAATCAATTCATAAAGATATTTAAACCAGCTCTAAACTAGGTCTAGCAAAACTGAGTTTAAATCAGATTCAAGAATTCTCATAGGCTTTGGTTTGTTTTTGATATGCATTGACATTTGACAGCTATTATTCACTAGAATTATCATATTTGCTGGTTTGATTAGGTCAAAATGAATAAACGATTTTTTAGTACAACAAAATAGATATACGAACAAAAATCAATACTTGCTTTGAAATGTATTGATAAATATGAAACTGAAATAGGAGATGAGGCATGAAAATAATTTTAGACATAGTCGCTGCAAATTTTAAGTTTCTGAAGATAAATAAACGGAATATTGACTATGATATATTTTATAATTCAACAGAACGAGAGCTTGACTACAGATAGAGCAAATTATTCCGGAAAACATAGATTATAGAGTCGGAGAAATCTTAGATAAAAACCTTTACTAATACATAATGAACAATCATTCATATAATTTTAGCTGTGAAAATAGATCTTAATCTTGATAACAATAATTATTATTATTGTCTTAGTGAAAAAGCAGATCTTATGACGGAATTTTATGGTTTTTAATGTACTATTGATTTTTCCATTATTATAATCAGTGAAAAGAATTGTTTGCTTATTTGATTTAGTCCAATTCATAGTTATTTTTGCTGATTTGATTGAGAACGAAGGAATATGATCATATCGATTGATTATTCTAATCAATCAAACTTATAACTTTTCTCATTTATGTAAGAACTGAAGGGATCTTTGTTGAATTCTTTGTTGCAATCAAAGAAAAACGAATCATCATCGTGAAGAAGATGATGAATAATTGATAATTCTTGTAACTATTATTTTGAGAATTATTATTTTTCATGAATAAATTATTATCTATCTCCATATCATTTTCTTATTTGATACATATTTGATCTTGTCAAGTATTTTATTATCTTATTTCAAATCAGGATCAACATGCAAATGCTACATAAAGATCTTCTACTTCTTGATATACTGCAATTGTGTATATTGCATTCAAATAGAGTGAATCTGATGTTTTATACGAAATATTTTCCAGAATTTATTTTTGCATCTTCTGATTTTATTGAAAATATGACATAATTTAACACAGTGAATATCTGTAACAACAATAATCATCTTCAAAGGATCTCATTAAGATGAATATACACTTTTATAATAACATGTTACTTCAGCTCTTGATTTTTGACAGATAGGTTAGGTTTAATACATATTTGCACTAGGGTGCGAGAAGGTTTGAATATTTGAACCTGGTTTGAACCGCATCTATGAATAAGAGTTGAAACGGATCTAAAAATAAACCACGTTTAAACCCAGTTTATTCAACTATGAATAAGGCTGTCAGAGTTTTCCGTATGAAACAATCAATTTGGTTGAAATGATAAGGTAGGCAATGATAATCCATTGTCAATTTTTTGATTTTGTTTGACATTTTACATGTCAAAATATTATAAATATTATATTAATTATAATCTGGAGTGACAGAAAACCTTATTGAATAAGTTTTTGTATATATCAAATGATGTACAAGTAAGTCACGTCAGATTTTTCATTATATTTATCCATAGATTTGACACAGGTCATCTTGCCTCTATTGAAAAGTCAACCAACCTCGGATATGGGGTAAGTTGACTCAAATTTCTGGTTCCACAAAATTAAGTTTGTACACTTTATCATAATTGATTGCGTGCATTTTGTAATATTTTTCTAAAGCTTAATAGCATGTCTATCGGATGTATTGGTTATTACAATTATATAGGCCAGTTGCGTATCTTCAAATTTCGACGAAAGCGCCGCATATCATTCAAAAATCACAACTTCGAGGTGTGATGTCACCTGTCAATATTTTGGAATATGTCAATCTGCTTCAAAATAAAAATGAAATCCATGACTATCTCTATTCCTGATAATAATATTGTATTTAATTTATGACAACATTTGTAGACAAAAATATTCTAAAAGAAGCAAATAAACTATTGTCATTATAATTTTTTATTGTTTATGTGACTCATCTAAAGGTAATCAATTACAGTTCGATTTATGATGTGTTATATACGTACAGAATTTGAGTGAAATCCCTGGGGGAAAGAGATTTTCTCATCTTGCTTATATTTAAAACAATTCTTGAATTTTGAGAAGAAAAAATATCAAGCAGAAATTTGGTGCTTTCAGTAAAGGATTCTGAGACGAATTCATGTGACTGTTCAGTTAATTGAGAAACTTATCTAAGTGGTATTTATTGAGTTTCTTTACAATTATAATATTTGACTTCTCATAAAGATTGTTGATACTGAGAATTGAATGATATCTAATACATTTTCATAGATTATTACATAAAATCACACTCGATTAACTGCTGTTATCCACATTTCTCTTTGTTTCACCTTAAAATTTCTTCTCGGAGACCTATAAAAATTAGTACCGGGCTATTTGCTTTAATATTAGTACATCCAACAACACAACAATTTTAAGTGAATGATTTATACTCATGATTATCCAATAATATGTCATACAAAAATGACGTTTGACAATTTGATGTTTTTGACGGCACACCTCGTAGATGTAAAATTCTCCCGATAGAGCGGAGCCACTGAGGATACGCAATAGGCGTATACACTGAAATGATGAAAATACAAGCGTCTTGACTGAAATTTGGTCAACCATCTCTTAGTCGGAGAGCTGGCAAAGGTTTTTCTGATGTATCTACGTAGGGCAAAATAATATCAAATATAACTGTAAAATTGTTTCCTATTTGAGAATCTGTGAGTCTGGCAGCATCTGTCTCTTGCGTTTCAGGTATAAGGTAGAAATTACATGGATAATAATTCAAGTTTTTGAAGTAATGATGTAAGACTTTTTTTAAACTTTATATTATAGGATAATAATTGAGAATCTATAAAATAACATTCCCTGTTTGATTATTTGTTGCTAACACGTTGCCAGACTCATTTGTATTTTGTAAAAAGTTTTTTTTTATCAATGTATCTGCGTAAGGTCTAGCATATCCTTTTTTATATGGAAGATGATACTTATAGATCGAATTACAAAATGCCAGACTACAATTTTGTTGAGAACACTTCTGAAAAAATATTTAAAAAATAATTTTCAGAAGAAATTTCTCAAGCTATTGCGTTTTTCAATTGCGAAATAAGAACGTGAGGCGCATGTGGGATTGATCTTGAACTCTATATTAATGGATAATTATTAAGAATCTATAGAATATCATTCCCTGCTTGATTATTTGCTGTTAACATGTCGCCAGACTCATTTATATTTGAAAAAAAAAATATTTGTTCCGTGTATCTATGTTAAGTCTATTTTTTTATATGACGAATGATACAAATAGGTCGAATTATTATAGAACAGATCAGAATTTTGCTGTGAACATTTCGAAAAAATATCTAAAATCTACTTTTTTGTAACAAGTATTGCATCTAGTAGGTAACTGAGAAATACGGAAACAGGAGCAGCACAATAGAGGGGATAGCGATAGGATCTTACTTTGAACTCCATTTTACCGTGTACTTTTTTGTGAAAACAAGATTTTCATAGAATATGAGTTATTCTTATCAAAAATTACATTTATCAGTCATTATATATATATATATATATATATATATATATATATAGTCACCAATTCTATTGTGACTCGATTATTAATACAGGTTACAGTGCAAATATATCTTCCACAAATTCTCATAATGACAAAATCGCTCACAGTTACTCTTACTGAATGAATCCTCTGCCCCTAGCTCACGCACTTTATATACTCTACTCCAACAATAGGCCAACATTTAAATGTTTGACAATTGAACAACAATGAGCTAGCATTCAAATGTCTGACAACCGTCTATCTAGCAACAATGTCTGACAATGGGCTCGTTCGGATGTTTCTCCATTCTGACATTATGTTATTCAGAATCTAGAAATTTGAATTTCCTGATTCTTATTTCCTCCAAAGAATGTTTGATAGAGCCGATAATAATTTATAAAGTCCTGATAACGTCACAGTCTTTAGATCGTAAGAATATTGTTAGACGTACGTGTATGCCGAGATAAAATGTAAACGCATGTCAAGTAATTTACAGTGGCGCTACCCAACTGAACACTCTAACTAATTACTAGCAGAAAATGTTTGGTCTACTACAACTCTGTGGTACAACTGAACAACTGACTATTACGTCATGGATGGCGCTTGTTCAAATGAACATTTTCATTTCAATATTTTGAATTAAATACTGAACAAAACATGATATTTTTTATATTTATATCAACAATTTGCTATCAAACTTTTATGTGCAATATATGATTTTCAAGAGTTTCCATATCGAACGAGCCCATTTGATCCCATGTTATGCCATAGTGTACATGGAAAAACTAAAATATGTCGTTGTTTCTGATTACTAGGGGCCAGTTTCATCAAAGCCAGTTAAATTTATCCAGAGGCTATTTTATACGAAAACTATTGTTGATGCAATTGTAACAGTAGCTATCAACTCAAAATAACCTCTAGATAAATTTAACTGACTTTAGTGAAATCGAGCCTAGAAATTTTAAATGTAGCCTGGAATTGTATGACAATATATTATTAATTTGCTTCCTTTTTTGTCTGTTTGTATGAAATCTTGTAATCAAAATTACAGCCACTTCTTAGCTAATCAGAGCAATCAAACTTTCACAGTAGCTCAGTTCCCGATGACCATACAATATTCAATCGTTTGAAGCACGCTGTATCTCCTGTGAATATGAAAATAGCAGGCAGGTGACGGAAAGCGGACAGATTGTAAGCTTTTGCTGACGGTGGAATCGAGGACTTAAGATACTGTTTGTGCTCTTTTTACCTATCCCTAATAGCAAAACTGATGCATCAAGTAATAAAGATTACATTTTATGATTTTTTTTTGAGCAAATGTAGACTGAAATGTGAGAAAAATCATTATTGAAAATAGCTTCTTGAATCACTACTAGCCTGGAGCTGGAAGCGTGGAGCGAATCATCATATACTTCTCATATCGCATCGAAACAAATACACCCCACGTTCTTAGTTTGCAATTGAAAAACGTAGTAGCTTGGAAAGTTTCTTCTAATAATTATTTTTTAAATATTTTTTTAGTAGTGTTCACAATAAAATTTTACTCTGGCATTTCATAATTCGATCTATATATATAATCTTCCATATAGAGAAAAATATGCCAGACCTCACGCAGATACAATGAAAAAAAACTTTATTTTAAATATAAATGAGTCTGGCAACATGTTAACAACAAATAATCAAGCAGGGAATGTTATTTTATTGATTTCCAATTATTATCCTATAATATAAAGTTTAAAAAAAGTCTTACGTCATTACTTCAAAAACTTGAATTTTTATCCATATAATTTCTACCTTATACCTGAAACGCAAGAGACAGATGCTGCCAGAGTTACAGATTCTCAAATAGGAAACACTTTTACAGGTATATCTGATAATATTTTGCCTTACGTAGATACATCAGCAAAATCGTCGTCAGCTCTTAGACTATCTGGTCTCCCTCACTTTTTCTCTCGTGTCTAATATATCACATCTCAGACTAGTACAATAAAGTACTTTTCCTATAACAATGATCGACAAAATTAGTAGTAGTGGATTTTTAAATCGCTGAAATCTCATCTTCATGAAGAAATAAATTCACAGAACTGTAGATATACAATGCCAATCGGACACAGATACCTCAAGAACTAGATATATGCGGATTTAGATTTTCAGGAGATCAAATAGTGGCGCCGGCTTCTATAGATATGAATTTGAATGAAGTGTTGTAGTTAAAATTATTGAAAGCAAAGGGTGTTTCAGGAATACTATCAACTCAAATACTATAAATATGTAATATTCATATTAACTTGTGAATAAATTATAATTTCATCCACTAAATTTTCATATTGGATGAAATTTTTTCAGAAGCCACTGTGAGCTTGAAAAAAGATCCTAATTTTCACTTATGGAAAAAATATCTTAATATATGATGATCAATTCTTTCAATAATAATAACTGTGATAGTGGCATATATCCTTTGTATACTCATAAAAGAAATTTCTGGTATACAAAAAATCACTGATGTATCACAGATATTCATACAAGTACTCTGGCTTGAAATATGATAATAGATAAAATTATTGCAAGAGTCTATAAATCCATGTATAGTTCCAGAAGGTTGAAGGTCAACCCACTAATACTAATTGAGTACTTACTGAAACAAATAAAATAAATAGAGTACAACCGCGACACATAAAAACAGCTTTTGAGCTCTGGAAAATCTTCATCAATAGATCAACATATTCCAAATAGACTACAGAGTCCAGGTTACTGTAGAAAAAAATAGTTTGATAATCGAGTTATGTATCACCAAAATGATTCAATTCTATTATGAAAACAGGATTTTGTCTAGTACATCAAGTAAGAAATAATAACTTAACTTATTAAACAGAGCAACTTCACTTTCTCTGTTATTTCTGTTCTTACAAACTTGGCTATTTTCTAGATTAGCGTCATTACAACACCATCTCCAACTAAGTTTCAGTTCACCATACTATGGAAACTGTCTTAACTCTGAAGGGTCCCATTTTCATTCTGCGACATGTTCTTGATGTCCTAAGTTCGTAACCGGACGCTGGACTCTTGCTAGTTAATGAGAAGTTTGCTTGACACTAGTGTGAATTATGGAGGGCTTTATTAGATGACTTAGCAGTATGAACATATAAAGAGGATCATAAATTTTGGCTATCCAAATAACAAGTTGATGTTTTGAGACGATATTAGATTGTGATGGTCATTTTAAGGTAGCAATCATTAGATTATAGACGCATAGATATTTGACATTAATTAGTGCGATCGCTATGAGAGTGAGGTAAACTTTTAGTATATGAAAATATCAAGATAAGAGAAAATATTCACTGCTCTAGTTTATTTTCACAGTCGAAGAAAACGTTAATTTCATGATTCAGGACTCCTGTTTGACTCGTTGGAGTGATCACTTCAGCTCGATGTTAGTTAGACTGAGCATTTGATTGAGTTGCTCCACTTATAAATGATGTACTTTTTGAAAAAAAATTGAAAAAAATGTAAACTTCAACCTTTTGACTTGAAAATGACTTAAATCTGAAGTCGAGACGTCGTCAACTCATCATTCAACTGAAATAAAGCCAGTTATTCAAGAATTGTAGACTATATTTTCTCTACTTCAATAAAAGTTTAATAATCTCAGAATTATCATCCAATATCAATGTAGGACTACTAGTCACGCAAACTGAAAATTTCACTTATATTATGCGTCCATAATGTACATAGGCAGCGTAGTCATGCATATTATTGAGCATATAACATTAGAATGGATTCACCTCAGAAATGGTAAATCTTGAAAAAAAAAGTGTGGTAACCATTTTTGTAGAGAATCGAAGAGTCTACAATTTTTGTCCGAGCTATTTTTATCATAAAACTAACTGTTTCAATAAAAATCCAGAAAACCTATTTTTTATAAAATTTGACCTCGCATAAAATTTTTTGCACACACTGCTACTTCTTACAACTTCATTATAATGGTATCCCTAACGTTCATGCCAATTTTCAGCTTCTTGGGAATATATATTCATATACCCGTATTCTTAGGGCCAACATGATCGGATTACGAGTTGAATCCACCCTGCAGCAGAAACAAAATTTTGATGAGGTCGTTTCATGGAATCGGTCTCATTTTAAATTTTTTAATCTCAAAAAAATACATTCGATGTGTTCTGAGATGAAAACCTTCTAAGACTCATTTTTTGGTTTTTCGTACGCCTATGGTATTATAGAGTGAAAGTGTTTTTAGCAAGCTCCGATAATAAAACCTAAAATATAGGAGTTATCGAGTTTATAATTTCATAGGAAGGTGTTAAAGTGAATAAGTTAAAGTGTTAAGGAATAGTATAGTTGAAATTTTGTGAGGAAATAATCTTAAAAGTTGTAAAATCAGAACTAATTTTAAGTGATAAAGACCTTGGTGTAACTTTTGACAACAAGTTTCTGCGAAGTGCGAAGATAAACGCAAAGCGCACACATCAGTGTCAACATATCACAGCGGCGTCCCAAGGAGGGTAAATGAACAGTGAATTTAGGAAAAGAAGTGATTCTCTAGACAAAAGAAGAAGAGAGGAAGGTGTAGAAGATCCATTTAGACCAAGTAAAAAAGTTTCAAGATCCCCGGCTAAGAAAGAAAATACACAAGAAATGGAAGAAATGAAAAAAATGATGGCAAATCTTACCAATATGGTCAGTGGAATGAGAGACGACATGGACCAAAACCATAAAGAGCTAAAAAAAGGTATCGCACAAAATAATGACATGATAGAACATTTAAAAACAGAATTGAAAGAGAGGGAAAAAATATGGAACGAGGAAAAAGAAGAGCTAAAGAAGGAGATAAAGATCCTACGTAATGAAGTTGAAAGAAAAGATAAAGATAGCAAAAGAAATAATATTATAATCAGAGGGCTTCCAATTGAAACAGCAAAGCCAAAAGAATTAGCTCAATCTATTATACAAGAGAAATTACAAATCGAATGTGAAATAAAATCGGCAACGGCAATTAAAACCAAAAAACCAGATTCTCTAATCATTGTAGAAATGGAAGACTATGAAGACAAGATTAGAATATTAAAAAGTAAGAATAAACTAAAGGGCAGTAAAGTGTACATTGACAATGATTATACGGTGAGAGAAAGAAAAATGCAAGCCACTATAAGAAGAAAAGCTAAAGAAGAAAAAGCAAAAGGAAAGAACGTAAAAATATTCTATAATAAACTGGCAATAGATGAAAAAATTCTAATTTGGAATGCAGATCTTGAATTGCTCGAGGAAAAAGAGCAGTATGTAGAAGTTTCAAAAAACTAGAAACAAGACAATGGTGTGGAGATACTAGGATGACTGCTCAAGGAAAACGGACAACGAATTCAGGTATTAAAGCAAATAGTATTAAAAACAGAAAGATTGTAACATGGAATGTGAGAGGTTTGAATGAAGAAGGAGCATGCAAAAATTTGTCAAGAGTTTTAAAAAATTACAATGTAGACATTGCAGCCCTACAAGAAACAAAATTAAAAGGCAATAGTATCTGCGAAATGGAGGAGTATATTTTCTTCAATAGTGGATGGGCTACATCTTTCCTGGGCACAGGTTTTATGGTACATAAAACACTTAAAGAAGCAGTTATAGATTTTACACCCATATCAGAGAGATTGTGTAAAATTAGAATTAAAGGAGACATTAGGAAAATAAGTATTGTAAATGTACATGCACATTCAAATGAAAAAGATAATGATGATAAAGAAGAACTATATGAAGAATTATCACGAGTATTGGAATCTATTCCTAAATTTGACATCAAAATAATAATAGGAGATTTTAACGCAAAAGTGGGAAATGAACAGTTTGTAACAGGAGGTATGAGCAAGCATCAAGAGTCAAATGAAAACGGAACAATGCTAATAGAGTTTGCAATAGAATATAGTCTGAAAATATTGAGCACCTATTTTCAAAGAAAAGAAATACACAAGATAACATGGATATCGCCAAATGGAGAGGTACAAAACCAAATAGACCATGTGCTAATTGAAAAAGATCACACAAAATTGATAACAAATATTCGGTCACGAAGAGGTGCGGATGTAAACTCGGATCATTTTATGGTAGAAGTGAAACTGAAATTTCCAACACATATACAGTTGAGGAATGAGCAAAATAGAAGAACAGTTCTGAGGAACTTTGCAAATGATCATGAGGGAAGAAAGTATAAAGAGAGGTTGGAAAGAAGTCTACAAAGTATGAGAATATCTGACAATATGGAGGAAAAGTGGAACAATATAGAATGTACTATAAGGTCATCAGCTCTGGCAGTGAACGATAATAAAAAAAACTACAAAATCAGAATGGTTCGATGAGGCATGCAAGATTGCTCTGGAGAGGAGAAATAAAGCAAGGCTTAAGGTTTTGGAAAATCCAAACCCTCAAAACAAATGTAAGTACACAATTGAAAGAAATCGAGCAAAGGCGATGTGTAGAAAGAAGAAAAGAACTATGATAAAACATAAATTAAGATCCATAGAGGAGAATTTCAAAAACAAGGAGTTAAAGAATTTTTACCAAAATATAAAAAGCGAAAGGACTGGGAGTAACACAAGACTAGTCTATATGAAAAACAAAGAGGGAACCTTAGTTACTGGCGGAGCGAAATTAACAAGATGGATGGAATACTTTACTGAAGAACTAAATGTGAACGAAGACTCCCAGGGAGAACTAGTAATGGAAGAAGAAAATTATGAGGAAGAAACAAGCGAATGCAGTATACCACAACTAGAAGAAATTAAGGCAATTGTGCAGAGAATGAAAAATTGAAAAAGTCCAGGAGAAAATGGCATACCTATTGAACTAATAAAAATAGGAGGAGACAACTTAATTCAAGAGATATATGAACTCATAAAAGATATATGGAAAGAAGAAAAAATTCCAGAAGCGTGGACAAAATCTCTAATATGCCCCATCTATAAAAAAGGTGAAAGGACAGTGTGTGGAAATTATAGGGGTATCGCACTGCTAGATACAATATATAAAATATTTGCAACTGTATTAAGTGACCGATTGAAGAAAGAAGCAGAGAATATATTAGGAGATTATCAAGCTGGGTTTAGAACATACAGATCGACTAGCGACCAAATATTCACGTTAAAACAAATCATGGAACACAGTTATGAACACAACTTGGATCTGCATTGTCTGTTTATAGATTTTAAACAGGCATATGACAGAGTGAATAAGAATAAGATGTACGAAATTTTAAGAGATCTCAATATAACAGCGAAGCTTAGACAGCTGATTAAAAGTACTTTCATAAAGACAAGTTGTAGGGTGCTAGTAGATGGTAAAACCTCTAACAGCTTTGAAGTGAATAATGGTCTGAGGCAAGGGGATCCGTTATCACCAATTCTATTCAATTTAGTGCTTGAATGGATAGTAAGGAAGTGTGAGTTGCACAGAGGAGGAAGTATATACCATCATCGACATCAAATTCTGGCATACGCCGACGATATCACGATCCTTACTAGAAGCAAAAAAGAACTGGAAAGAACGGTAAAGAAAATTATCGAAACAGCCAAAGAGGTCGGGCTAACTATAAATGAAAGTAAAACTAAACACCTGATACTAAGAGGAGGAACGATCCAAAACGATAAATTTTTGAGAATTACTACGGAAGAAGGAAAGATTTACAAATTTGAAGAAGTGGAGAAATTCCCATATCTAGGAGTAGTAGTCACAAATAACGGTAAGGAAGATGAGGAAATTTCGCAGAGAATTGCAAAGGCAACAAGAAGTTTTAGCGCGCTGTCAAAAATGCTCAAAAATAAGAATGTGGCAAGAACAATAAAACTCAAAGTTTATAAAACAATTATTAAACCGGTAGTGCTGTATGGGTGCGAAATGTGGACATTAAATAAAGTAAATCAAAATAAAATTGAAGTGTGGGAGAGGAAGATGCTTCGAAAAATCTTTGGTGGAATAAAGGTTAATGGAATGTGGGTGCGAAGGACCAATGCGGAAATTATGACTTTGTATGGTGAAGCGGGAATTGTAGAAATAGTAAAAATACAGCGGTTAAGATGGCTAGGGCATATTATGAGATTACCTGAGGACAGAGTGGTTAAAAGCGTTTTCGGCAAAGAATCCACAGGAGGAAGAAGAAGAGGCAGACCGAGAGATAGATGGAAGTGCGCGGTTATAAAGGACATAGAAACTTTTAAAATTACGAACTGGAAAAGTAAAGTTATGAACAAAGTGAAGTGGCGTAGTATCGTCAACAGAGCCATGGGCCTTCCAGGCCTACAGTGCTAATATATATATATAAAATTTTTTGCACACACTGCTACTTCTTACAACTTCATTATAATGGTATCCCTAACGTTCATGCCAATTTTCAGCTTCTTGGGAATATATATTCATATACCCGTATTCTTAGGGCCAACATGATCGGATTACGAGTTGAATCCACCCTGCAGCAGAAACAAAATTTTGATGAGGTCGTTTCATGGAATCGGTCTCATTTTAAATTTTTTAATCTCAAAAAAATACATTCGATGTGTTCTGAGATGAAAACCTTCTAAGACTCATCATTCGTTATGAAATATGATCATATTATTCCTCAATAATTGATATCATATACTTCCATCCGACTGCGCGGTTATTTTGAATATACATTATTTTTCTAAAGTCCGCCGAGTGGTGAATTCTCTGAAGTTTTCTGAAGTTGAAGTGCAGTGCAGCGAAGTGTAAGAAACGAAAGATATTTTTCAATCATTCTGTGAAAAGTAGGTGGTATGGATCGGCAATGAGTTGGAAAGAGAGTTATTTCAACTTGGGAACTTTTTAATTCTTCAACTGTTCGGTAACATATTTTGAGTCTGAAAGCATTTTCTGTTTTTCCGCTAATGTTTTTTCATACTTGCTTATGTTGTTTGAATGGAAAATGAATGTATATTATTGGCTGTCCAATCAATTATTGCACCCTGTTTTCAATAATTTCAAAATATATGGAATTAACGAATTAACCTACTATATTGCCTGCCAGTTTCAAATGAATATTGATCAATAGAAGTTTATCCAAACAAAATATGAATGAAATATATGAATACTCACCAATAATTACGAATAAATATGACAGTAAATTTGTCACATTAGGTAGATCATATCAAAATTTCAGTACATAATGAGTTTCTTTGTAATCATTTCTCACAAGAATGTTATGAGATTTGTATATTCAGAAAATCACTGAGAATTTGTTTTATTATCGGATTTCTTGATCTGAAAGTACCTTTCAATAAATTCTCTATGTTGAAATTTTCATAATTTTATCATTTCTGCTAGATGCTGATCATGCCTATTCTGAAACGTTTCTGACAAGTACAAAATTAACTGAAACTTCTCTTGTTCCGATCTTATGTACGAAATTGAAAAATCAAGTCAAGATGATAGATACAGACGTCATCAATTTCAATTAAATTTTATAGCCAATTCCTAGTATGTTATTAAACTAGAGCAGTGCAATAATATCGAACTAATATTGACGATTGGAGAAAATATTATCACAAAGAAGCTTCTCGCATATCTTTTTTAACAAGATTCATTCAAAAGTTGTATTCTGCTAGATATCTATTGAGCTTCTCTTTTAACGCTCCCATTTTCAAGGAGCTATTCTGCTCTTTCAAAAATTAATTGAAAGTAGAAAATATATCCATAGTGCAACTTTTTCTTTAAAATGAACTAATTCTCTAAAGAGACGAAAACTCAGCTTACAACTAAATATTCTACCCTACTCTTATCTCATCCATAATCCTGAACTATATCCTTCTCAAGTATTCTCAAATCCCTACCTTAGTTCTTCCATCAACGTAACAGGTAACATCGTCTTCGTCTCCTCCGTTTTGTCTCGTTTAGTTGTATCCTTGCGACAAACTTGCGCTTCGCAAGTATCAACGTGAGAGTGAACGTGAAAGCATATAACGAGCAAAACAGAGCTGTAGAGACAGAGTCTACGGGCCCAACGAGCTGTTGCCATAGTAACAGCACGTTCAAGAGGTGTGCAGCTGGACGCTAAAAGGATGTGAAGTAAAGGTGAGCCATGATAAGAGGATACGTAGAAATATTAATGAGAAAGTTGGGGAAAAATGGGAAAATGGATGCTTACAATTTTGAGAGGATTCATTTGGTATAAAGGAAAGTTTGTTGTGCATCTACAGCATGTCTGATTTAAAATGGATATTGTGCTCCGATCACACAAGTAATTACTACTGATATAAGTAATGAATATATCACCGAACAATTAATGTGCAAATATAGCTTTTCACTTATATATAGCTCATAGCCTAACGTCTAATTATACCGTATTAGTTTGGCGACTATCAATTACATCTTGCTCAGAGAATTTCATAATATCCACATCAGAACTAGCATTTCAACACTTTTTCGACTATCTGTTCTTGGGTGAAGATGATAATTCAGTGTTTCAATTATAGCCCACTTTGAATCAGCTACATCGAATATTATACTCCTTAATCATTATAGGTTAGCGTTCAGACATTTAGAAATATATTAAATCGATCTTTTTTATGATAATTTCATATACGCTTGGCTAATGGAGTAAGTAGCGCCTCGATGCGGGAGATTTTAGAAACTCGTAGGACTATAAACAAAGTTTGACGTATTCGCTGTCATACTGCAAGCAGGCGAGAGTTGATGTATTTTAATAAATAATTTGATTGTTTGAAGTCTGTAAAGGATAGGTCGTAGTTGCTGCGTATCTGATTGTCAAAACACCCAAAATAGAAATCGTGACTTGATTTTTTACCCTCTTCCAAATCGAGAATGTAAAAAAGATCACATAAAGAAATGGGCTATGTCGGTTCGTCGAATGAATTAAGTATTGAAATATTCAATTGTTGATGACAAATGTGTATAATTATTGGTAAAATGTATATTCTTTTATGTTTTTCATATAAATTCTGATCAAATATACTTTTTATATCAACATTCAAGTTATATTTGTCATTATAATTTCTTTCTATTTTTAGAGAGAGATTGACTCGTTTTGCAATTGGAAATAGATAATTAACTTTGCAGCCCTTGCATATCGCATTAACAAGTTGCTTCTGAGAGGGATGATTCCATATCATCGGTGTATCCGTTTTAGAGCTTGTATTTTTTATGTTCACATAGATACAAACTGCTGCAGCGAGCTTGCAATATTCTTTTTCTCACAGTTACAATTGGCGATTTCGGCAAGCTTTTTTGGCGGAAACAATCAAATTTAACTCCTTCAAATCTACAGGTTAATATCAACATTTTTCTTCTTTAGGTACAATCGATGTTTTCAAATCAAAACCGATATTTTATTTCCGTTATCATATCTCTTATCCAAGAGTTTATTCTTGTCGCCGCTAGATGGCACGCGTGCTTCGAGCTGTCAAGATTAGCCAAGCGCACGCCTATGCATGTAATATTGTTAGAGAGAGAAGATTACTGAGAGACAGGTAGAGGCGGGCCTATATTTGTATGGAAGTAAATGGCGAGTTTCGCTCTATTTAGTATTTTCATGTGGAAATATATTGTAAAATAGGAAGAGAATGTTTTATGCCAAATTGTAATAGTAGGTACAGAGCTTGTAAATATTGTGTTTTTTCTGTACCCAAAAATGATATTTAATTTAATAAGTGGTGCAAGAGCATAACACGATAGGATAGAACATTGGATATTACAGATTACGTTTCTGAAAAATATTTCAGAGAGGAAGATATATCTAGCGATGTAAAAGTGAGTAGAAATTATTTTAAAATTATAATAGCAGTTCTACTGAAGATTAAATGTTAGAAATTAGAAGGTTATATCAATGTTTCAAATTATTAAAGGAATCTAACCTAGACTTTTAGTGAAAAATTCAACTTCGAGGAAATTTCTTGTCAATAAATTTATTAATTCATAAAACTTATAGATTTACACAGAATTGCAAAATCAATTTTTTCACTATTCATCAATATATAAAAGCTATTGAGAATACAATTGTCAAAAGTGAGCGAAGCAAGTGTTCTTGTTAGCACTGTGGAATATTAGAATAGTTTTTTATCTCTCCTGCGCTACTTCCGAAAAATTGAAATTGACAATAGGTGCAACAAGTGCAATAAGTTCTCGATTGCCCACGGGAGCTTAAGTGGGTAACTGACAATACCGCACGAGTTGCAGGTACTATTTTTTATTACGAGTGCGGGTAAATACTATTTTGCGCTTGTTTTTTTTCCGGGCGGTAAATTATACTTGGCGCATGCAAAAGTCAAAGAGCCATTTACCGCTCGGATAAATATGTGCAAAATAGTAATCATCCTGCATGAGTAATAAAAACTATGTTCAAAGTATTTACTGATAGAATAGAGTCAAGTATTAAAATTTTTATTGAGCAGTTCAATTTAATAACTTTGTTTTACACCAGAAATCATGTCAAAAACTGTTACTTTTTGTGAGATCGTAGATGTATATTATATTTTCGTTGAAGTTTTCGTTTATGTTCAACAAGCAAAAAAAGTTTTGCAGAGCAGCATTTTCTATTTCTGCCTTTCTTCTAGTGAATAAGAAATTGTTTGTGTATATTCTTTCAATTTCATCACGCCCATTGTAACATAAAATATTCATCAAATTATTTATGTGCCTAATCAGAAAACTCGTGTCCAAATAAACGTTTATAAAACATGTTTCATCATAATGTACTAATTCATTGCAGGTTTTAATGAATAGAAATGCAATTTTCTTTTTACTTCTGCCTCCCATTTAATAAATAATGTAGTATTTAACGTGATGGAAATAATAAATCTATCTGGAAATTGTATTTTATTGAGAATAATTTAAATATAATCTTATTCCTGCATATGACGCACGCAAAGCTGAGCCCGCTCTCGCTATCTCTCTCACAGCTGCCGCATTACATTGTAGGCTTCACGTTTTCCGACTAAGTGTCCGCTCCTCTATTATTCTCCTTCGTGGCCAAGCGTATAGAACCATTTCATTTGAGTTGGACAGAAGACGGGCTCTCAGATAGTGTAAGTTTCCATGACAAGAAAACAACCCCATCGTACACCTCAAAACTTGAAATCGAAAATGGCTTAAATACATGTGAAGAATATTTTACGCTCGGCAGACTGGTAAAAATTTGTAAATTGTAATTTTTTATTAGTTTTTGAATTTAGCTGAGAAATATTGAACATCTGCTTGAGATTTATATAATTTGTAGTAAATACGTAATGAATCATTTATATGAAAAATTGCCTGACTGACATTTAAAAAAAGACCAAGGAGGTGTTATGAAGTGCATTTCTATGGAAAACAAAAGATCTGTCAGAAGTTAGTCAACAAAAATTATTATCAATCAGACAATTCTTCCCAAAAATTGTTTATTATTTACCACAAATTGTATGAATTTCAAGCAGGTATTCTAGAAAAAAAAATATTATTCTATAGCTAAATTCAAAAGTTAATAAGAAATAACAATCAACAAATTTTTACTAGTTCGCCAGGCGTAACAATTTTTTCCCATGTATTTCAGCCATTCTCAATTTATAATTTTGAGGGGTTCGATGAGGTTGCTTTTTTGTCATGAGAGCCTACACTAAGAGCACAGTGTTTATCAATAATGTTGAGTATATCCATGTTCGATGTAAAAAAATGTTGCACATCTCCGTCTAATACCTTTTTCACTACTCTGTCCTCTGATAGTCTCAGCCACCGCAATCTTTATGCTTTAGCCACTCCCACTATTCCAGGCTCACTATAGAGTCCCATAAGCACGGTATTAGTTCGTCTCAATCACACATTACTCTCTTTTTTACCACCATAAATCTTTCTTATGGCCGGTTTTATAAGAGACCAAGTAAATTTACTCCTAGATTAAATTTATTTTATTCAACAAATTCTAATCAGTTTGAGCTTCCTTATGACAACAGAATCATTGCTGTCAAATAATCGACTGTCATCTAACAGAGTAAATTTTATTTACTCTGGAAGTAAAATACTCTGCCCTTTATAAAACCGGGCATAAGAATTGATAATTAATACTTTATTGATTATCTGACAAATATATTGAATTAATAATATTAAGTCAACAATTAGAAGACCGTACTTGTATGTCAAACCAGGAAAGACCGGAAGAAGCACTTTTATTTCTCTTGTTTGATCATTTGCAAAATATCATCTATTTATAAACGCGGCTGCTCACCATCAAATCCTATTGGTTTCAAATGACCATCAAGAAACCAACCGCAACTTTCAAGACATAATTTCACACGATTAGGATCAGATGCATGTAGCCACATTGAATTGACATGAAAAGTGAGTAAAATATTCTGTTTTAGTGATATCCAGCATGGTGGTATCGTATTTGAGTCAAAAATTTTGACTTTTATAAGGTATATTTCACTGTTCCTTTGCAGAATAATTTATAAGAAAACTCTGATATCTGGCATTATTTATTTTAGTACAGTTTTTGATACCATACGCATACATAGCTACTGTAAATGCGTAAACAACATCCATTTCTTAATTGATGAAAATGACTGCTTTATCAGTTAATGAAGCAGAACATTTTTGGTATGTTTCGTTCTTAGAGCCATTTGCCGCTCGGAAAACGTGCGCAAAATAGTATTTATTCTGCATGAATAATAAAATGAATTTTTCTTCGATTCTTTTTTCTTTCTGTTTTAAGGGCGTTTTTCTTAGCTGTATATTGATTTATTCAAATGTATTGCGCTCTTATCTATCGCATCAAATAATACGCGCAATGATTCTGTTACGATAGCTCGATGAACCAACGTATTTGGCTGATTTTTTAGTGGACTGTATTTTGATGTTGAAGGTGGTTTCACTATTTTTACATTCAGTGAGGAAATTGTGAATAAGGAAACGTACTCACTCTGATATTTGTCCCAATTGTTGCACATCGGCGATGATTGTTGTAGCGGTGTTGATAAGCGGTTGGCGGTGATGAGAAGCGGTTAGCGGAGCACACACATATAATATTTTTTTCGGAGTCACAACGCGAAAGCACGTGCGATAAACTCACATAAAGCGACAGACATGCGTTCACTACGAAGGTCTTTAAACAACAGGTTGCGGGCGAACTTGTCTCTAACGACAAGTTACAATATTAAATATAATTGTAAAATATAGACAGGTATGTCCATCTGTTATCAGGATTGAAATTAAACAATATTTCAACCACAGAGTACGGGATAATGGAATAATGAGCTTGGAATAAATGCGGTAAAAAGCAGGAAAGGACATTATGTTAAATGGCGAAACCATCCTCCCCGCGTTGAAAATACTCAGTATTTTAAAAACACTAAAGTTTAAATTATAATTAAAATTAGACTTATAAATACCAACCCTCTAATTAATTAATTAAGCGAGAAAAAAAAGAAAAAAAAAAATATATATATATATCAACTAGACAGCTCTAGTTGCATTACTGCAGCGGCAATGGACAAAGTTTTACTACCGGGCGTTTAAATTTTGTTGTAGGTGTTCTTATTAGAGCAACTCTAACCGTACCATCCTTGCCTGGATAAACTTGCTCTATGACACCCAGCGGCCAGCGGAGCGGGGGTACATTATCCTGATTTATCAATACTACAGTACCGATTGTTACTGGATTGTCAGGCTTACACCACTTTTGTCTTATTTGAAGTGTATGTAAATATTCCTGTCGCCATCTTTGCCAATATGATTGAACTAAACTATCTAGTAATTGTTTGCGGCTCACAAGATTAGTATTTTCTTGTGAGATCTCATGAGCGGGTAAATATTGTATAGGCGTGCTCACGAGAAAGTGGGCGGGGGTAAGAACCTCTGGATGAGGATCAGCGGTTAATAAGCAAAGCGGACGCGAATTTAAAAGCGCTTCTATTTGCGTTAAAATAGTCATAAGCTCCTCAAATGTGAGCAGTTGTGAGCCTATAATGCGGTATAAATGAGTTTTAAAACTCTTTATGTTTGACTCCCATAACCCTCCAAAATGGGGAGCACGGGGGGGAATCATTTTCCATTCGATTCGACGATTGGCTAAATTTTCACCAAGTGCGGTATTATATTGTTGCGAAGCGAGAAATTCGTTTAGTTGAGTTTTGGCACCTACAAAGTTTGTTCCGTTATCGGAATAAAGCTGAGATACTGGACCACGTCGTGATATAAATCTCTTAAAAGCGTTAAGAAAAGCTTCAGTAGATAAGTCTGAAACCAATTCAATGTGCACTGCTTTCGTCACTAGACATATAAATAGACAAATATAAGCCTTTTGACTTCGCTGTCCACGACGTCGAGATAGAGTTATATTTATAGGGCCGGCGTAATCAACGCCTGTATTAACAAATGCTTTTGATTCGCGTACTCGAAATGATGGAAGATCTGCCATTTTTGGTTGCGGATGAGACGGCGAGTGTTTAAAACAGCGATTACATAAGCGCACTCTATGTCTGACAATATTTCTAGCAGATAAAATCCAGAATCGTTGACGAATAATTGCAATAAGTAAGTCCGGTCCTGCGTGACCTTGTGTTTTATGGTAAAAATCAATGATAATATTTACAATATGATCTCGTTTGGGTAGAATTGCGGGATGACGTGCTTCGTACGGCAAGTCTGCATTTGACAATCTTCCGCCTACTCTTAAAATTCCGGCATCGTCAACGAAGGGATCTAATTTGCGTATTTGATTAGATGTGATTAATTTCTGTTTAATGTTAATAATGTCATCTTTGAAATGAACATTTTGGAGCTGTGAGATTATCATAGTTTCGGCCATATTTAAATCTGATGCGATTATCATATTTGAGCGGGGTATTTTTCTTATGAATTTGAATACATAGACAACTATACGTAATAATTTTAACCATGATGAAACTCTAAGTGCGAGCGTACATAATAATGATGGCTCAGAAACCCGAGTAGCGGTAACAATTAATGTTTTGGAATTAAATTCGGGCAGTTCTGAGCAAGTAGCGGGCGTAAAAGGCTCTATTGGCCAAAGAGATATAGGATCTCGTAACCATGGTGGTCCGCACCACCATTGATTGTGCGATTTTAGCTGTGAAGGCCGTAGGCCTCGCGAAAGACAGTCACTGGGATTGTCAATTCCAGCGACGTGATAAAAATGTTTTGAATTTAGAATATCTTGACATTGAGCAACGCGGTTGCTAACAAAAATGTTCCAGCGGTGCGGAGATGAATGAATCCATGAAAGAGCTATTTTAGAGTCTGAGAATGCAAATATATCATTTATATGATAGCGAGAATTATATGTATTATATACTAATCTTACTAGTTTAGCCATAAGTAAGTTAGCGCATAATTCTAGGCGTGCAAGCGACACGATTTTTACCGGTGCCACCTTGGATTTAGCGCATACGATGTTGGTGGACACCTCATCGGCTGGGTTTGTTACATGAAAATAAATAACACAACCGTAAGCTTTCAAACTGGCATCTGCAAAAGCTACTAAGTTAACTCTGCAATTATTGACTACGTTTAAATGACGTGGTATGCGTAACTCTGTTAAAAGTGGTAACTCTTTCGTAAATAATTTATACATTTGTACAATTTCATTAGGGGGTGTTTCATCCCAACCTATTTGTTGAAGCCAAAGTTCCTTAATAAGTAACTTTGCGTAAAGTATGACAGGTGCAGCTAACCCTAACACGTCCCATAAACGTGCTACGGGGGAAAGTATAGTGCGTTTAGTACAAACATTGTTGTTAGCATTGTTAATCTCATATGTAAGTGTATCATCTGTTTGATTCCATTTTAATCCGAGTACTTTCAAGGAATTTTCCTTGTCAAATTCAGTATGTTGTAATAAGCGTAAAGACTCAGGAATTTCAGATAAAGCTAAATTTGAATTACTTGCCCATTTTGTTAGTTCAAAGCCTCCTAATTTAAATAAAGAAATAAGATCGGATGCTAACATCACCGCTTCATTTTCATTGATAACAGATGTGGCTAAATCGTCCATGTAAATTTGAGATTCAGCCACAGAGGCGGCTTGAGGAAATTTTTCGCGTTCGTCGCTTATTAACTGACGTACAGTACGAAGTGCCAGAAACGGACTAGATTTAATACCGAACGCTACACAATTAAATGAGAAAGTGCGGATTTTTTCATCTGTATTGAATCTAAACAGAATTTTTTGATATATGCGGTGATTAGGATTAATTGTTATCTGTAAATACATTTGTTTAATATCAGCAGTTAAAGCAAATTTAAATAATCTGAAATTTAATAATATTGTAAATAGATCATTTTGTAAATTACAACCTGCGTAGAGAATATCATTAAGAGATAATGTAGAATCAGTTTTACAACTAGCGTCCAATACCAAGCGGATTTTGGTAGTGGTCTTATCCTCCCTTATTACAGGGTGGTGCGGAATATAATATCCCTCGCGATTATCATTTCCAGGCGGTATTTCAGATAGATATCCATCTGCGCAGTATTGTTTAATAATTTCGTTGTATTTGTTGCGTAATGGCGGGTTGCGATCTAGTTTACGTTCAAGTGACGTGAAGCGATTATATGCGGTTGTGTAAGAATTACCTAATAGTTCAGGCTCTCTACAAAATGGTAAATCTACACGGTATCTACCGGTCTTGTCACGGGTAACAGAATCTTCATATAGTTTTTCACATTGCGATTCATCAGGGCTAATGAATTTATTATTTTGAAATTCTTCCAATTCCCAGAACTTATTTAGCGTATTATCTAATGCGGTATTCGAAATAGAACAGAATGCACGTGATTCTGATTCCATTTCGAGCGAAGTGGGAACATTTCCCATAAGTACATAACCAAATATGGTTTCAATAGCGGGCGGGGCGGTTGCTGAGGCTGGTGACCGACCAGCCAATAATATATGCGGAAATAATTTTGCACCTAAAACTAGGTCGACGTCTCCCGGAATGTTCCAGGTCGAGTCAGCGAGCGGAAGTCTAGAGAGACCTTGAAGTACTGATGGGTCTATAATTACCGTTGGCAGCTTATCAGTTATAGAATCTACCACCAAAGATTGTATATTAAATTTATCTCCAGAAATTCTGGATTCTATATTTAACATAACATAACCGCGAATTGGTCGCGATGTATTGCCTACACCCTTTATAAATGAATTATTGAGCGAGATGATGTCTAAATTAAGCTTTCTACAGCAATCGATTGTTATAATATTATCTTGAGACGCGTTATCTATTAAACATCGTATAAGAACATTTTTGCCTTGTTTATTTTTCGCGTGAATTTGTGCGGTAGATAATAGAACAGTTGAGCGAAGAAGTGGTGTTGTTTTGGTACGAGTGCACAGCGATACTGCATTCGAACTTTCATCAGGGCTTGCTGCGGGAGCTTTGCACTGCGCATGCGCGTTTATTACGTTCGTTGATTGTGCGTTTGACGTTCCTATTGGCGCCTTATTAAAATGTAACAAACTGTGATGACGTTTGTTACAATTGCGGCAAACGTGTTTTGATTTGCAATTATATACGCTATGCATTAAGCTTAAACAATTTACACAGCCCTTATTTATTTTAATATAATCGAATCTATTTGTGACTGGCATATCCTTAAACGTAGTGCACTCATATAACCTTTGATGATCATTTTTTTTACATAACTTGCAGTGAAAATTCATATTACTATTAATTACAAATGAATGCGTATTACGTTTAACAAAGGGTTCTACGCGTGATTGTGCAGATACTGAAGGTGAGGGTATATTGTTATTAAAGGCGATACGTGTATTTGTGGTCCTCTCCAATATTTTAACTTGACCTTTAGCAAAAGTGACAAAGTCCTTATAAGAAGGAATTTCCTTATCTCTTACAGACATTTCAAATAATTGTGCGGTTTGAGAATCTACCCTTTTCAGGGCTAAAGATAGAAATATAAAATCTTTAAGATCTTCGATCTTAAGCTGTTCCAATGCTTGTACAGCAGAGGAGAAATTTTCTATAAATTTATTTAAGTTATGGCTGTTATAATTGTAAGATTTTAATTCAAGAATACTGTTTAAATAATAAGTACCTAAAGCTCTTGTATCTTGATACCTTTTAACTAGACCTTCCCATATTGATGCGTAATTGTCACCATTAGGTATGACACCTGCGGTTAACTTTAAAGCGTTATGCGTAAGTTTGCCCATAAGATATTGTATGCGTTGTGAATCTGACAGTTGTACATTATTGTGAATATTTGCTTTGAATGATTCATAAAAGACTGGCCAGTTTTCAATTTTTCCGTCAAATGAAGGCAGTACTATTGGCGGTAATTTAGTTGAACATTTTGCGGGTTGCGCGCAAGTAGCGGTTGAAGTACTAGACTTATTAAGTGTATCATATTTTGCGCGAACTCGTTTTACATATGAATATAATTCGTCAAATGCGGATATAGCTTCAAAATTCGGGATAAATGTTGCATCTGATTTTAAACTTAATTCGTTGACCTCGTCTATTAAACTCATATATTCTGTTCTCAGCTGATCGACAGTTTCAGTCGATGCCAAGAAATTCTCACACGAACGTGTTTCAGCAGTAACAATTGTTTTAGATGATTCGTACAAACGGTTTAATCTGGCAAACATGGCGGACTTTTTACTTTCTAGAAGTTTAATTTTTGCTTCCATGATTTAAATATAATAAAATGCGTAATAAATGGGTGGTGTAAGCGTGGCAATAGCGGTAACAAAGTAATATTCGAAAAGAAATATTCGAATTTCTAGCGGTTTAATTATTATTAATTTAATTAAGATAAATAATAAACGTGATGTATGTGATCTTGAACTATTTAATTGATATATAGTTCGAGCGGTATTCAATTGAATAAAGATAGCGGTTATAATATAACAGAAAATACTGAATTGTTTTAAAGACAATAATTAATGTGCAACAATGGTAAATATATATATAATACTGAGTAAATCCGGCTCGAAGGACCAATGTTACGATAGCTCGATGAACCAACGTATTTGGCTGATTTTTTAGTGGACTGTATTTTGATGTTGAAGGTGGTTTCACTATTTTTACATTCAGTGAGGAAATTGTGAATAAGGAAACGTACTCACTCTGATATTTGTCCCAATTGTTGCACATCGGCGATGATTGTTGTAGCGGTGTTGATAAGCGGTTGGCGGTGATGAGAAGCGGTTAGCGGAGCACACACATATAATATTTTTTTCGGAGTCACAACGCGAAAGCACGTGCGATAAACTCACATAAAGCGACAGACATGCGTTCACTACGAAGGTCTTTAAACAACAGGTTGCGGGCGAACTTGTCTCTAACGACAAGTTACAATATTAAATATAATTGTAAAATATAGACAGGTATGTCCATCTGTTATCAGGATTGAAATTAAACAATATTTCAACCACAGAGTACGGGATAATGGAATAATGAGCTTGGAATAAATGCGGTAAAAAGCAGGAAAGGACATTATGTTAAATGGCGAAACCAGATTCTCTGTCATATATATCTCTGCTTGCTTGAATCTTCAAATTCAAAAGCCTGGCAACTGTGATAATTATGCAAATAACCCTATACTACAGTAATTACAATAAAATTGAGTTAATTTTGATATATTTTTCAAGTGGTAAGCAGATAAGTGCAAATTACTCATATAAACATACCTGTTTGTATACGACAACCAGGTAAAGGAACCAAAAAAAAGTATGCAACATGACTGTCACATATTCTGTGTATGTTGTATGCTTCTATTGGAATTGAGTTCGTCTGGCAAGCAGCTCAATGAAATTTTAGAACTTTTTTTTTTTATAATTTTGATTAATTTTGGCAATGCTCATATTTCTTACGGCAACCTTGTTGGTGTTTGTGTGGGAACATATCTAATTTGATAAAATATAAATTTCATCTGGTAAACAGATGAGTGATGGTCGATCTTAGATTGGAAGCTCCGCTCGTATTTTCAGCCAAGCCGCTCGCACATTGAAGAATAACTTCTTATAATAATGATAACTTGGACATCTTCAATAAATCTGATGAACAAATGTTACGGAATATAACTTAAACGATTTTTTATAATAATTGATAATAGTTTTTGTTTTTTACATTTTCTACAAATAACTCGAATCAAGATTAACTTTCTAGCGCAAGAAATTATAATAAGTAATAAAAGAAAGTATGTAACTTGATTTCAGATCAAATTTTTGCCTAATTTAACCCGCGGAGAATAAAAAGGCACTCATGTTTCGTTTGTACCAAAACAGTTGAAGGACACATATTTTTGTTATTTTGTCACAAATATGAAATATTTGTAGTAATTGGGTCACATAATTATTTATTTGAATTTGCTTCAACTGTAGTCCTAGTTGCTACTGAGAAGGTCGATGTTCAACTGTCGGATATGGTCACTAGATGTTTGGTGGTTGCTAGGCAACAATTTTTAAACAATGAAATGTTGGCCCATTGTCGGCCTAAGTATATAAGAGCGTTAGCTAGGAGAGGAATTCATTCAGTCAGTGAGTCATTGAGTGATTCAGTACGAATGACAGTGAGTGATATTGTGAGCATACGAGTTTGTACAGTGAAGATTCACACTGTAACCTGTGTTAAAAAATTATTCCGCGTAAAATTTGTGACAAATTGGTGTAAGAAGTGGAATCCCGAGAAATTGTATGAAAAAAATTTGAATCCGGACGACTAAGAGTGAATTAGGTTGCAGTGTTGTGAAGTGTTTAAAATTGTGTAGGACTGTTGTAAATGCCCAAGACAAGAAGCATGGCCACCAACGAGATGCAGGATCAGCTGAAGATGATGATGGAGTTCATGAAGACGTTTAAGAAAGCAGCTATAGTTAAACAGAGAGAATCCGCAGCGGAACAGAAACAAGCAACAGAGGGTATGAAAGCGGTCATAGCGGAGCAGATGCAGTCCATTGAAGATGGCCGCATCTACAGAAGGTATGAAGGCCATGGAAATAAGGGTAACTGAGTCAGTGAAAGAGACTGTAGCAGAAGAGATGAGAATAGTAAAACAGTCAACAGAGGAGATAGCTACAGAATTGAAGAAGATTCCAGAGCAGAACGAAAGTATGACGAGTAAGATTCAGGAGATAAATGAAGATCTCATAGGAGTAAAGCGTCAAGTCAAACAATTCGAAAGTCAATTTAAGCAAGTTGAACATCAAGTTTTGCAAGTTGAACTTGAGTTGGAAGCAAAATTGGACTCTATTGTCACCGAAAGAATGCAGAGCCTCAGTCTCAATAGTGATGG
The DNA here is from genome assembly GCA_963989225.1 of Dromius quadrimaculatus. Lineage (NCBI taxonomy): Eukaryota > Metazoa > Arthropoda > Insecta > Coleoptera > Carabidae > Dromius > Dromius quadrimaculatus. Next base: position 42,843,980 of record OZ022330.1, read on the forward strand.
CGTAGCCCTACGAATGGAAAGTGCTCCAGCATCTACTTCAAGGGAAATTACAGCTCATTTCACGCTGAAACCCACGCCTTATGATGGCAAGACTTCCTGAGAGAAATATGTCGCTCAATTTGAGCTAATTTCGGAGAATAATGGTTGGAGTGTGAAACAAAAAGCTATTGTACAGGCTGGAATGCTCCGAGATACAGCATTAGCGGTACTCTTGGGTCTGAATGAACAAAAACGCCTTGATTATGAGAAGCTTACATCTGAGTTAGAGCTGCGCTTTGGGGAGAAGCACATGAAAGAATTACTTCATGGACAACTTCGCAACCGCACACAACTGCATAAGGAGGATTTGACTACGTTTGCGTGTGCTGTGCAGAGTTTGGCTCGGAAAGCTTTTATAGATTGCCCTGGTTTAACACAGAAATTTGTAGCAGTCAGACAATTTATGGACGGCATCAGCTACGACGAGATTGGGCAAATTGTCCGATTAGCGAATCCGAAGACAGTGAGAGAAGCGCTAACGAAGGCCCTGGAAATTGAGGCGGCCATGAAGGCGTCAAGACTTGCAAAGAGAGTGAGGTAGCTTGAGCGCGATTAGGAAGAGCCCGAAGTGAAAAGGACTACTACTTATACAGGGAGTCGTCAACGAGAACGATCATCTTCTTGATTTATACCAACCTCATCTGGACAGAGAAGAAGAATGAGATGTTAGCAGCATGGCAAGGAGGGCCATCTTCGCGCAGATTGTCGTGCCAAGCGAACCATCGATTGTGGCACAAACACGTCGTTGGAGAACTAAATTTAGCCAGTCTTGGAGGGCAGAGGCTGGCTGTGTCTCCTATCGAGAGCCCCAAGATCATCAATCTCCATGTACTCAAAATAGAAAGTAGTCCAGCTGTAGAAGGTTTCGTGGGGAATGTACCATCTAGGATGCTGCTGGATACCGAGGCGAATGTCACCATTGTATATCCAGAGGTTTTTGCAAAGATAAGACAAATTCCAAGAGAACGTTCTCTGAACCAGCGGATATCACTCAAAACAGCAAATGGGGAAAAAAATACCAGTAATCAGTGTGGAGAAGATTGAATTCACAATAAGCAATTTGAAGAAGAAACATCAAGCTCTCATTGCTGCAATCGTGTATGATTGCATTTTGGGCGTCAAGTTTCGGCGAGATCTTAGTTGTCTTGGATTTGAACGGCGATGTCCTACGAATTGGTAATGAAGAAGAAGTACCTTTTCATTGTCGACGTATGGAAATAGAAGTGACGGATGTTGTTGCTCCAAAGAATTCCCTGGTACCTTCACGCTCGGAAAAGATGGTTCCAATTAGGTTAGACAACGTTCCAGAAGGTACAACGTATAATTTTGAATCTTTTTTGGTTGTCCAGTTCGTATCAGAAAAGGAACACCGTTAGATAGATTAGAGGCGGTAACATTGATTCGCAAGATTGAAGAAACAGTCATCAAGAAGACTCCATTTTCAAGAGAACTGTGTCACACAATTCAAGATTTATTCAACAGTAGCAGCACTCATCTAACAGAAGAACAGAAGAAGAAGCTACGCGATTTGCTGCTGGAATATCAGAACATCTTTGCTAAGGATTCAAGTGATTTTGGGCGCACACATCTAGTTCAGAATAAAATCGATGTTGAAGATGCACAGCCGATAAAACAGCCCCCAAGTCGAAAACCTATATCCCAGATTGATGAAATTCAAGAACTGGTAACCGACATGCAGAAAAGAGGAGTCATTGAGCCATCGACAAGTCCGTGGGCCTCTCCGATTGTTTTGTAAAAGAAGAAAGATGGTTCTACTCAGTTTTGTGTGGATTACCGGAGATTGAATGAGGTGACAAAGGAAGACTCATATCCCCTGCCAAAGATCGATGACACCCTCGATGCTGTTGGAAATTCAGAATGGTTTTCTACCTTAGACTTGCTGAGTGGATACTGGCAAGTTAAAATGAACGAGAGAGATGAGGAAAATACGGCATTCACGTCTTGTGCGGATCTATGGCAATTCACAATCATGCCTTTTGGACTTTACAATGCTCCAAGTATGTTTGAGCGATTGATGGAGAGAGTGCTACAAGGGTTGTCATGGAAAACTGCACTTGTCTACCTAGATGATGTGATAGTTCATGAAAGAGACTTTGAAAAAGAAATGACCCGACTGAGACAAGTGTTCCACCAGTTGAAATAAGCCAACTTGAAATTAATCCTGAAGGAATGTCACTTGTTCCAGAAGACAGTTAGATATTTGGGACATACGTTGTCCAGTGATGGAGTACAAACAGATTCAGAGAAAATTGAAGCTATGAAAACTTGGAAGATCCCCAGCAGCATCCACGAACTAAGAAGCTTTCTTGGTTTGGTCAGTTATTATCGCCGATTTGCTAAGAACTTCTTATTGATCGCCAAGCCGCTGTTTGCTTTAACAGAAAATAATCAGAAATTTGAGTGGAATGGTGAGAGTCGAAAAGCTTTTGAAGAACTGAGGAATGCTCTTACAACGTCTCCAGTGCTGCCGCATCCGAATTAAGAGGGCAAATTCTACTTGAATGCGGACGCTAGTTATTTCGGAATTGGAACTGTTCTCTCTCAAGAACAAGACGGCGTTGAGAAAGTGATTGGATATTACAGCAAAACTCTACATGAAGCCCAGAAGAACTGGTGCGTTACAAGAAAAGAGCTCAATGATGTAATTAGATCGGTTGAGAATTTTCACAGCTTACTATATGGCCGAAAATTTATCGTCAGAACGGACCATTTAGCACTGCAATGGCTGATGAAGTTCAAAAATCCTGAAGGACAAACAGCTCGTTGACTGGAAAATCTGCAGGCATATGATTTTGAAATCCGTCACAGACCTGGAATAGCTCATGCTAATGCGGATTCTTTGTCCCGTAGACCATGTGACGATGATTGTAATTACTGCCGTAAACACAAGGAACATGAAAGATCCATAAACATCACCAGAGTGGAAGAATTTGAGCAAGATGGATCCGTATTATCGATGCACGAAGTGCAACAGGTCCAGCTAAATGATTCTGTACTGGAGCCGATCATGGAGTGGGTAAAGACTGGTCAGCAGCCTGGTTTTCAGGAAACGTCAGCTTTGGATCCGATCACCAAGGCCTACTTGGCACAATGGAACTCCCTGACAGTCAGAAATGACTTACTATACCGACTATGGGAGAGCTCCGATGGAAAGAGAACAAAAGAGAAACTGATGGTGCCGAAAAATTTGAAAGAGCGAATTTTGAACAATCAAATGACGGTAACAGTGGTGGACATTTTGGCATCAAGAAAACACTCGATAAAGTCCGCGAGCCTTTTTTACTGGGTTGGCTGTTGAGAAGACGTTGAACAATATTGTAAGACTTGTGAACGTTGTGACTCAAGGAAGGGGCCCGCCACTTGGCAGCGCGCTAAGATGCAGCAGTACAACGTGGACTCTTCGTTCGAAAGAGTTACCGTGGACATACTTGGACCTCTGCCTATTAATGAACGGGGAAGCAAGTACTTGATTGTTGTCATGGACTATTTCACCAAATAGCCAGAAGTAATACCAATAAGGAATCAAGAAGCTGAAAAGTTGCAGAAGCCTTTACTGAGAACGTGATTTCAAGATTTGGGGTGCCATTGGAGTTACACTCCGATCAAGACAGGAATTTTGAGTCTGAACTTTTCAAATGTATAATGAAGATTCTAGGCATTTGCAAAACAAGAACTACTGCACTTCATCCACAGTCTGATGGCATGGTGAAACGTTTCAACAAAACAATTCTGGACTATCTGTCAAAATTCGTCAACAAGCACCAAGGTGATTGAGATAAGAAGATTCACCTATGCCTATTAGCGTACAGGTCGGCAGTCAATGAATCCACTCAGTACACTCCAGCGAAGTTGATGATGAGTCGAGAGCTACGGTTACCGGTTGATCTGGTTGTTGGACATCCACCTGAAGACAACAAGCAACAGTTGCCGGAAAGGGTCAGTCATCTTCAGGACAACATGTGGAGCGTCCATGAGTTTGCACGGAAGAACATACAAGCTACCAGCGACAGAATGAAAGCCCGATATGACCTGCGAGCAAACGGTCCCAAGTTATCTAATAATCCTAGAATTAGTATTATTATCACAAAAATAATAAACTAGTCGGACATTTGAGAAATCAGGGATCTGTGACCGAATTTTCTCATTCAAATACCTACGTTATATAATTTGACTGAGAAAATTCGATGAAATTGAAAGAGTATATATTTTGGTTATTGAGATAAGATTTAAAATATAACAAAAAGATGTCACTCCACTGTTTTGGTACAAACAAAACATGAGTGTCTTCTCCCCATGGGATAAGTTGAGCAAGAATTTGATCTTAAATCAAGTATCAGAACAGCCTATATACTTTCCTTTATTATTTATTATGATTTCATGCAATATAAAGTGAAACTTGATTCGAGTTATTTGTAGAAAATGTAGAAAACAAGAATTAATATCAATTATTGGAAAATGATCATTTAAGTTGAATTTCGTGGAATTTGTTTCTCAATTCTTTAAGAGATATCCAAGCTACAATTATTGTAAGGAGTTATTCTTCAATGTACGAGCAGCTTGGTTGGAAATACGAGCAGAGCTCCCATTCTAAGATCGACCATCTCTCATCTGTTGACCGGATGAAAGTTATATTCTATCAAATAAAATATGTTTCTGAACAAACATCAATAAAATTATCGTAAAAAATATGGGCCTGGCCAAAATTAATTGAAATTGGAAAATCGATACTTATCGGACACTAGCGACGTATAATTTGTCAGGCTTTCGAAACATAGTTTGTCATTTCGTTCATAAGAGATCGAATTCCTTGTGTAGTCTTCATATCTTACCCGTTCAAATGATAATCAAGGGTAATTGAATGAGCCTTGAATTAACAATAATAATAATTATTTATTACCAACAGCGCCAGCTTTCTCTATAATAGTTATTTGTGTATCAAGGCCGTAAAGGTTATCTTTTGAGGTGAGACCAAAAAAGAACTGTAGGCCGAGGTGCACACAACGTTTTTTAGGCGATCATCACGAAATAATTCAAAATTACAAAATTTTATCTATTCATTTCTAAAACATTGCAATTGTAAATCTCAGTTGCCGCTGAAATTGTTTTATTTTATTGTCTTCTAATCAAAGTGACATTTGTAAAAAATGCGTATCAATTTCTTGAATTGCACGAACTATGAAGGTTGACGGAGGAATAAAATATGTATTTCGGCGAAAACTATTTCTTAAAGAGTTCATCAAGCAGCCCATATAGGTAGGTATGAAGTGTTTATGAAGTAGTCTTTGACAGATCAGTCCCAAAAAGTAATATTTGACAGATCAGTCCCAAAAAGTAAAATATGACAGATTTGTACCAAAAAGTGAAACTTCACGGCCGCAAAAGAAGCCATAGAAACAACTTTTTTGTTATGATCGCCTAAAAAATTTATTAAAAATTGAAAAAAAAAATATATCCGTTTTTTTTTTATTCAGTATTTAAGCACACAATGTCTTTTCTCTTGGAATGTTTTTTAGGTTCCCATTGAGATATACGTATTTTTACCAGCTTTTACTCATCATTTTTTCCATCTCCAGACAATTGAACGTGGACAGTTTTCTACTTTTCTATTGAGCAACACGTTTCCTGCGTCCTCTGTCGCATCACATACGGTTTTCCAGTCGTATATGTAGCATTGATGCAACACCAACATCGCCGAAACAATAACGTCGCTTGTCTCCAGAGAATTCTCAGATATCCCAGTTCTAAACATGTATCGCAAAAGGCAAAGTATATGTTTACAAATTGTACACAATGTGGCGTGATAGTTACTAAATGAATGAGAATAATCAAGAAGAAATATTTTTCTGACTCATGAAGAAACTTGAATAGAAGTGCAGTGTGCAGTATGCAGATGATTTGAATGATAGGCATGATGATGTTGTCAATAAAAAAAAATTCAACAAATTTTATTGCTAAATTTCATTCAACAATATTGTCAATATCATAATGAAATATACAGGAAAAGTCCGATACATGAAACAATCAAGACATTTTCCAAACTATATCTGATACCTTTCTAAGTGATCAGATTTAAAGCACTAATTGGAATATTAATCGTGGATCCAAAATGGTGAATGAAATTTAACCTTTTCGAGAATATGAATATTCGCTCCTAGTGGAAAAGCTAATGAGGCAATTTATTTGTACTAAGAGAGGAGTATTAATGCAAGATTGATACACTATATTCATATTGCTGGAATCGTTTATAAAAAAAAAAAAACAATGAATTATCCATACATATACAAAATATCCCAAGCCCGTCAGACGTTACTTATTTTCTGAGAAATAAAATGCGTGGAATAGAATAGTGTTAGTATGTACTTTCATCATGCACATACTTGCTAGTTTGTGCCGACGGCCAATTTACAGATACGAAGTGCTAGCGGCTTGTTAATACATAACTCACTTTTCTCAAGGTCTTGAGTGCTGATTTTGATGTATATTTCGGAGAATATTGCTGAAAATTGATAATCAACACTGCTAGACACTTTCCATTGGTGGTAATTTCTGCTAGACTCTTTGAAGCTCACAAAGAATAACGTGATCATGCTTATAGTCTCAGTGCCAATTTTTATATATGATACTCAGGGTACGATTTCAATACGAATTGCTAACAGCCAGATCAATCGTAGGGCTGAACATCCCTCAGACACAATTGAAATATCGCTGTGAGTAAAAGCGCGAAATCACTATCTGTAGGCTTGATAGTATGTGAAATATCTGCGGGCATCCAACTCTTCCTTGGTCTGGCTGTTTATAAAAAGTATTGAAAATGCTCCCCGAGTACCATATATGAAAATTAGGACTCAGACTATAAGTAAGATAACGTTATTTTTTTTCGAGCTTTAAGGCATTCAGCAAGAATTACTGCCGATAGGAAGTATCTGGCAGTGTTTTCAACAATATTCTCTAGAACATACATAACAATTAGCACTCAGACTTTAAGAAAAGTAAGTAATTTCTCAACGTACCTATAGCACCTCGTATCTATAAATTGGCCGTCGGCACAAACTAGTAAATATGCGTATGATCAAAGTACTGACTAACACTACTCTAATCCACAAATTTTGTTTCTCAGAAAATAAGTAAGGTCTGGCGGGTCTGGAATCTTGGACTATTAGGAGAATAAGAATTGCGAGAACTCATCAAACCACATGTCTTACAAAGATAAATCATATCTCAGCTGTAAATATTTCAGTGTAATAATTAGAAGACATCACGAGCGAGGCTCACTCAGGATATTCATAAAGAGTAGGATGAGAATAAGTTGAAGTTGGATCGCTGTTGGATCTTCAACGATTTTCAGTTGAAAATATAAATATAGAAAGTGATATGAGAACTATTTTTCTAAAAGGCAACTAGTTCTGAGGACGAATTGTTTTACTTCTAGGGGCTCAGGTCAAATAATGGATTTCAGGCTAGTACTGTCTTCAAAGTGTCATCTAGTTAGTTTTTGATTTCAGTGTAGCCCGACAAAAATATCGTGCGTACAGAGTACAACGTCAAAAAATTTTTCTGAGAACAGCGGGTGTGGAAGAAGTCGAATTCACAAGGCTTACATCATACTCCTTAGACGTCAACGTCGCGTTACCGCACTTTTTCTGCCAATTTTCCAAAATCTTGCACCATTCTTTCAATCTTCTGTTACCGAATGTTATTGATTCCATGAATTATGAACTGTTCTATAGCTCAATGTGTGCGTTAGATACAACTTTGCGTATAGTGGCATAAAATACTATCTCGACTCTAAAAACATATTCACGGCAGGAAAATTGACCATAAATATTTAGATGTATGAGTTGATAGCTTGGAGTCGCAGTTCAGTAAATGTGTGTTAAGCAAATAACATCAAATATATTATCACATTCATGAATAAAACTATCTGATTATAAATCTAAAACTCATTCAGGCTGCTTCACAGCAATGTTTATTCATTTTTTGCAGCTACAATAACTCTATCTTGATCTATCATTTCTCCAATCAGATTCTAACATGTATTTACGCAGCTATCAATCTTGTGTGACGCACGTATTTAATTGAAGTAGATGGATCGCGACATAATGAAATTGATGTAGGAAGTGCTAATCGTGAACGTGGAATTTAGCGGTATAGGGCAGAAAGTCTTACTCCTGTCAACAACAAATTTCTGAAGAATTCAATTGATACTGATAGTCATTTGACCAATGAATCATAATTGAAGGCTGTTCACCTACAAGAGTGGAGAACCGCATTTTTCTTGATTCATCTAAATCTGAAATGACAGAAGAAATCTACTTTTCTATTTGGTTGAATACGAATGTTTGATTACAGATATGATAGTTTGATTTGAATCCAGGACCATCATGTATGGAAATATCAAGTGGTAAGTAAATTCATTATTCCATGAATATGAATATTTAAAGCTCAGTGGAAATATGTTGCCTTTGAAAACAGAAGAGCTTGTAGCCGAATCCCAGGTTCGGACAAAAAAAGTCAGTATGATTTTCATTAAACTATTATATACTCTGTGGCATACTCTCTACAATATTGACAGCTACACCTCATGGTTTGAGAAATACCAATCAATCTACCAAACTGCGCTATAAGTGTCTGCCACTCCTGCTTAAGGTAAAAAACGTGAATGATATTAATTGCTGTTCTATTTTTTTAATGAACAACATTTGTGGACGTTTCCAAATTGGGTACATTTCAAGCCTTTTCATGACCTTATTCTAGATACCTGCTACATGAAATTAACTTATTCGCAAAAATTGATCGAAAAACCAATTTGAATAGAAAGAACCCTAGGCTCATTTACTTTCCATTGTATTCATACAATAGTTGAAAATACGCTATTTTTTGTACAATGGAAATTGAAATCATGTTGATTCCAAGTGGCAAAGAGTTATTATAGAAAAATATTGATGATGATGGAAGAACTCGAAGAGTAGTCCTTTTATTCACGTTTTTATTTGACTTGTCATCTTCGATCTCTCAACTCATTGCTGCTGTTGATTCATATACAATTGTTTTAAGTACAAACTATGTTTCAGTTTGTTTATATTTTTGCTTTTTCACTGGTCCTGAAGATGACTCTCCGAAGAGTCGAAACCGGTCGACTTTTATTATCAAATCAAAACGTGAAGAAAAGGACTACTAATAGAGTTTTCCCATTTCCCTACAATATTCACCAATATTCTGTAACACAATCATTAATTTATTATGGATCAATAAGATTTTTGACAAATAGAAACAATTGTTACGATCAGTTTTTTGATTTTTGTGCCAGTGCTATGTTCATTGGTTGAAATAAGCTACTCAAAATGATCAGAGGATCAAGCTTTCTAGCGATAGTATATATTCCAAATGAGGTTTGAACTTTATTAAGAATTTGGATATTGAAACACAGAACCTTTATTTGTATACATAATTGACAGTCGTAATAATAATCAACCATATGCTCAAGATTGTAGTGCGATACGTTCAAATCTAGCAGACGGAAGAAAAATTGACTCTTCAATTATTTTGAGTAGTTTAGATGATGATCGATACATTTATATCGATTGAGTTACAGAATAACCCCAATTATCCTGTAATAACTCTGCCACTTGAAATCATCATGTTCATGGTATGTGAATTATAAATATGAATCTATGTTCCATGACCAAGTCCTAATAAAAATAAGAAGCATCTACATTAACATTCATAACAATTCTATATTCACTCTCAACTTCACTTTTTGACTGAGTTGACGTGCGTCAACTTTCTCATTCCTACTTTGGTCACGTAGTTTATTGAAACATGTTCAGGCGTATGATTTTCAATCTATTGTCTATACTTGATATCAAACTGTATTCAATTTCAATTCTTGGGATTGAATTACAAATACAAAATTCCGCATTCTAATTCCACTCTCCTTTTCATGGACCTCTTCAACGATTTTTAACAATAACACTTTAAAGTCAATTTCCGGTAGCAGAGACTCATCTGTGCCTAGGAAATCTATTACGAACATCAGAACTACAGATGCTATTTCCAGAAAATCTAAATTGAAAAACTGTCTCAATTACATTTCTCTGGAGACTAGAATGTAATCTCTCATCTTTTAAATTTTAATATGCGCTCAATAAACGAAACTAGGAAATAATTTCTCTCGTGCAATCTTCGTTCGCAGGAAGTGGATAATTGTTTTGGGATTCCGCGTACTGGATGTGGAATATTTTTTACCGCTTCCAGGAAAATGTGGAAACTATGCGTAATTGCACTTTCATGGGAATCCGATGATGTAATTCAAAATTCATCAATCATAGCGCGATATTGTTTGGAGTTTCACCGAACTGGCAAATTTAGAAATAATTTACAGTTGATGCAATTTGCGGAAAATGAGTTAATTTCTTGCTTTCGATTTGTTACCAATGTTCTGATGGTCATTTGTTCGATGTTTGATGATGTTCCTCCAATGAACTGGTAACATATTTATTTATGATTCAAAATTGAATATCACTCCTCGACTTCAAGGTGGGTAGCTTCGACTAAGCATATATAACATTTTTGAAAAACACTTCAAATTTGATTGAAGGTAAGTCAGGTGATCAATAAAACAATAATGACCTAATTAAGAGATATGCCGTCATAGAGGAAGATTAAAATAATTTATGTTTGTTCATAATCTTATGATTTCCTGTGATACACTATATTAAATTTACAATGGATCAAGCTCAATATACCGAGATATTCATGCGCTTGTAGAGATCAAGAACAATAACAACATTTGAGACACAAAATAAGACTGTTATAGGATTCTATATTCTCGATACCATTATTATGATACCTGTGACCATATTTTAATCCATATGAAAAATCATAATAATAGCGTTACAGTAGAGTACTGTTAATCAGCGGACAAAAATGGTCTTTAACATGGTATAAATCAGATTCACTGCTTTGGCTGAACTTTTCTATCTCAACAACATCTTAGCTTTGGTATTCAAAACGGGACAGTAAATCTGTTCACTATCTGGTTAATTCAACGAATAACTATTTCCACCGACGGGGTGAAGGAGTTATTCTGGCTGACGATTCATTGATAGGGCGATGTTATTTTTACAGCCCAAGCTTGCCTGAATTCTTAACCTAAAACCCACTTGATATCAATCTTAGTACAATCAATGCTTCAGAATTATAGTAGCTCCGGCAATAAATGAATGTGGATGGAAAAGTCGAAAGCGGAAAATTTAACTTTGGAACTTTGTTTGGACTAGAGATAAATATACTTAAACTCTCCACCCCTCGCAGGTAAGCCTAATGAGGGAGGGCACAAAGCAGGTCTCAGTTTTTGGTCTCTCGTTTACATCTCGAAAACGATGCGTCGAATGAAATTTTTCTATCATGTATCATAAAAACTGTTTCAATTATCTACAACTTTTGTTCCATGTACTTTTTACCTAATCCCCATCGTTTTCTAGATATGAGCTCCATTAGAAACAGTTAAAATGTGAATATTGTCGGTTACTTTGTACAAGTAAGTAAAAACGTAGAAACGCATTTCTGGAAATCGACCGGTTTTCGAAGCTCATATTTAGACAACGATTAGGAATAGGTGAAAACTCCATGGAACCAAAGTTGTAGAGAATTTTATCAGTTAGCATAATGCATGATAGGAAAATCTCATCCAACGCATCGTTTTCGAGATGTAAGCAAAAGACCAAAAAACGGAACCTACTTTGTGGTCTCCCTTCTGAGGCTTACCTCTGAGGAATAATGACTTTCAGTATGTTTATCTCCTAACTAGTCCAAACAAAGTTCCAAAATCAAATTTTCTGCTGTCGACTTTTCCATCCAGATTCATTCATTGCCTGAACTACGGGGCTGAATTGGAACAAAAAATGTGTTGCTCATTTTTCAATATCTTTTTTCTGGTGACCAAATTAGTCTGGGCTCAAATTGGCGCGTTATCTTTCCTTGAGCGTTATCATCCAACTTGAAAATATTCTTGGACTGGTTTGCCTCGAATACCGTACACCTAAAGAAGAAACTTCTACAGCATCCGAGATATTGATTTTTTATGGTTTGATTAGTTATTCTGTAGAATCGACACTTGGAAATTAGATTGCGCTTGAAGTACTTTGAATTGAATCTTTCTTTTTTCTTTCGCAGAAAACCATCCAAATTGAAAATTTTCAATAATAATTATACGGCGGAAGATGAAATCTATTGAAATACCCACAGTGCGTATAATTTCCATCGTACAGCTCAAGAATTACTGTGCGTTAATTTTGTCTCCATTATATATACATATGCAATTGATTTTTCCATCATACACGATACACATTCTTCTCATTGAATGATTTTTCTTATATTTTGGTGAATGAGTAGTTATTTCAGGAAGCTGCGTTGGTTTTTTTTTTCATGATTGTACCCGCGGCGTTTTTGTATTTGTTCCTCGTATGGAGGGGCTGGCTCCAGGGTTGTTTTAATAAATTTAATCAATGAAATTTTCTTATTACATATTTGAAATCTACGCGCAAGATTTTGCTATCAATTCTTTCCTACGTTTCTATAACAATTTCAATGAGACTGCTACAGAATTTTGGAAACGCCGAGTTTCAAAATACTTCCATGACCAATACTGTTGGGTATCTCTTTCCAATAGCTGCAGTAGGTGACGAGCACGCGTTGCTACCGTTGCTGTTGCGGATATTGTATATTGTTTGCATACTATTGTCATTCATACTATAATTTTCAAAATTCCGACTCCAAAAATAGGTTATCGTTAGCGCAATGTATCTGGTTGTGAGAATACAACAAAATAAACACCGGAAAACAATTATTCTGCGTGCCTTTAGAAGAAAAAGAAATTTGTTTTGTGCTGCTTGTCGCGAATACATACCAACAAAGCACAATTGTCTTGCTACGAGGATCATTTCATTCAGAAGGATAACATGGAATATTATATACGTTATTCATCAACAAGTACTGCAAAAAAAAAAGATTAGGAAGACGCTTCGCTCCACATTTTTTGAACGATCAAAATAACAGAAAATTTGCGGAGAATTTTTGTCCCATTATGAACGAAGTTCGTCAAGTGCGGGAATATTGGAGGAGTCAGTTACTATATATTCCGAGTCGTCATACTCAGAAAATGTTATTGAAAATGACATACTAAACGGCACATAGATAGAATGAATATTAATTGTTGAGATACACATATGTGAATATATTATCAAATTTCAGTGATATTATCAATGACGTGATGATCATGTTATATACACTATATAAAGTGATGAATAATCGCATGATATTTATCATATTATCACTATACATATCCTATATTCATTTATTATACCATAAGTAGTTGAAGTATTATCGATTATTTTTGTGGTGCTATCACGAATGTTTATTGTGCTTGCGTTTGAATACCACGAGTGTGCAGCACGAGTGGTATTCACAAGCACAGTAAACATGAGTGATTGCACCACAAAAATAGTCTATAATACTTCAACTACAAATGGTATATGGAGGACTATTCCAGGAGTCAAACCATTTTTTCAAATCAGTTTTCTATGAATCTAGTAACATCTCACGTAATTTTCATAGGAACGAGTAAACAAACTTCTGTCAAACTGAAAAATTAGAATTTCTTGCATTTTCTTTGACGAATAATAGAGAAATATATTGCGTCTTGATATGGAATCTAGTTCAGAAAGGTTTGGTGATAGATCAGAAGATGAAATTGATGAATATACTCAGAAAAATATTCCATTGAATACCAAGAAAGCACAAATTGGAGGTATCCACATCTTAGAGTAAAATACTCACTCACTAGTGTAATACCCGATGGTATTTCTACACGTCCAAATACTCACTGAAATGCACCGTTTCTATGGCGATTTAGCATTGTTAACCTTGTTATAAATACTGCGAATGGAATAGTCAATATTATTTTCGTTATCATTTTGAGTACCATCATACCAGCAGCCCGTGCCGACTTTGCGTGAGTGGACATTTATTAATACTTAACATTTCAGTTCGCATCTTTGAAGCATGCTTGAATAATACCATAAACATTACCTCAACTGTCAAAATTTCTTGATAAGTGCATAGATATACAAAATGTCAACATTATGGTAACCAAAACATCAACAGAAAATCAATCTTATTGGTACTAGTACTAAAAAGTAACCCAATTGAAGAATATATAATGTTTTCTTCATTTCTTCTTGTATGCACCAATCTTGTGATTCTTTATATTCATATATGTACTACTTTTCTGTGTCTGTGCAATTTCAGGTGATGGAAACGGATCTTCAAAATTACTTCCATCACTGCTCTCGTCCATAATTTTATCAATAATTTTCTTAGTCAAAATTTTAATTCTTACACTATAATACTTTTGTTGTCAATATTCATTTTGAAATATTGTCGTTTCCTTAGGAAGGATAGATTGATTTAATTCAAATTATGTTATTCTAAAACTGCATAGTAAATATATAATTTTTTTTGAGTAACACAATTTGAAAAAAAAATATTGTATGCATCTTGTACAGAAAGTGCGTTTTCAGCACTAGCATGATTGCAGACCTCGGCGTTGTCTCGGGCTGTAATTATCCATGCTTGTACTGAAAGTATGCATTTTCGGTACTAGATACATAGATAACTATCAAAATCGGTCTAGTAGTTTTTAAATTATTCACTACAAACAAGAATACAAATCTTTTGTCTTTATAATATTGATGATATAAATTAAAGATTATTTCAGGAACTTTCACGTAAGCGCCAGCAGCAGCTATAGAAAGTTTCAATTCATTCGGATGAACGATGATCGAACGGACAAATACCAATTGTGCGCCATCTATTTCACATTAGTACTACTATGTCAAAACCTTTATGCAAAGGCCAAATTCAATTATACAAAGTTTCAACTAATCGGATGAACGATGCGCGAACGGACAAATATGGTTCGTGCTTCACTTGATGTATGTTGATTTACAATAGTAAAAACCTCTATGAAAGGGTCAAAAACAACTATGATAAGTTTAAACTCAAGCAATAAACGATGCGCGAACGAAAAAATACGGCTCTTGCGCCACTTATTGTATGTTGATAGTACTATATCAAAAACCTTCATGATAGTGCCACCAACAACAATTGAATGTTTTAACCCAATTGGATAAACGGTGCGCAAACGAACAAATACGGCTTATACACTACTTAATGTGTGTTGATCAATTTTCATTCAAACCACCCCTGTATTGAAGCCACGGTCTTACACACAGGTCTTGACACTAGCATCCATTACCATTGTTGCGGGTTGACTCTTATTGAAGCTGTATTTAGTTATTATTTGCTCCAGAAGAGGTGCTGCGACCGAGAAGAGTATGCGAAAGATAAAGACGGAGAGTGTGTATAAAACAGGGTATCAAAGAAAGACAAAAACTATACGATTGAAAATACTATTAAATCTGACTTAACTAGCCTTATCGTGCTTCATAATGCTTCATATTGAGTAATCAACTGTGAATCAATGAAAAAATTGAGATTACAACTCATTAAATATGCCTGATTGTTGCCTTATATCACGATGTAAAACAGGGCGAAGCACCTTGGATTATAGCGTTCAGTTTTCAAAGTCTCCAATAATAAAGAATCACTGAAATGGTGGGAAAATGTTATATTTTGTAGTTAATAATTATAAATTTACTTACAATAATGATATAATGAGAATTTAGGAAAACATTTATGTATTCCAATGTAAAATTTCTTATCAAAATGTTTTTTTTGGTTTAAATTCTGTATATTCATTCATGTTTTTCGACGTTTGACGTTTAAACTCGCTGTTTCTTCTCTTTCTAATGCACATTCTCTGTTTCTCTCGCACAATCATCTTCTCGATCGTTACGCCGTACGTGTTAGTTTTGAAAACTAGAACCTGCTTCAATAAGGGGTACCTTCACTACTGACGGGTGTCAAGACTTGTTTATAAGACCGTGATTGAAGCAGACAGAATAAGAAAGAAAATATTCAAATCGGTCAAGCACTTTTTAAGTTTTAGCGAGTCTAACGAACAGCAATTCATTTTTATTATATAGAAAAGAGAATTATTATGTTTATGTATATTGTACTAATATATGATATACTTATTAAGGAAGGCTGGATTGATGTAGAAATTCCATAGTGAGTTATATCTCCAGGATTTGAAAATAATTTAGTTCAAATATGTAATGGCTTTCTAATCCTAGAACTTTCTGTTCAGAGTTCAACCGTTCGCATTTCTCCATCATTTGAAGTTTTTTGAATTTAGAAGCTCGACAATTCAGCTCTCTCAAATTAACAACTCCAAATTTCAGAGGTTCGAAGATAGCATGTTACATTTTTTAAATTATTTAAATGCAGAAAATCAATTTTCTACGTTATTCAAGTTCATCATCAGTCAATTTTATTATTAGATATCCGGTTATACTAGGATATTTTGACCATCTATCGACTGGCAACTGCCAAACGCAGGCTAATAAATGTGGCCGTTCTGACTCACAACAGTATCGTGACGTCACATTGCTGAAATGCTATTGCAAGCGGTCGAAGATTATATCGATTTCAAAAGTCATTTTTAGCGGGAAATTGATGACGAAATCGTTTTCCAATTGCATTGTTGTCTTAGTTACTAATCTTTATAATAGGAATAATTTCATACTGATTTTCGACATCATGTCGCAACCTTATTAAGCTAATTTTTCTCAATCCTATCTATGAAGATGAGGTTTGTTAACTATTCAATTCTCAACTATAACAGATAACAGTCGGGAAGCCGGCCTCACCTTATTTTCCCTGACCAGACTAATGGTCAATTTATATATGAATCGATCGAAAATATAGTGGTCAATAGGATACCAGACTATATAAGTCCAGGAGTCCGTCCTGAGTGTCGAAATAAGACCACTTTCAGTATTTTTTTCGGTATCAGCTTCCCTGATAGATCTTCCAAGTATTTGATATAAAAAACAGGGTGTTACTCTCTGTTCTGTTCTGGAGAGCAGCAGCCGCCCTTAAGTGTGACTTATTTTTGTAGCCAACTTCCCTGATCGAACTTACGATTGTCCTGGATAGGACAAGAGTGGGGGTAGCATCCTCGTTTTGTCCAAAAGTACTGGACCTCCGCTATCGAATGATACTAGTTTCAAGCTAACCTTGAAAAAATGGACTGGCAATGGCCTTTTTTTTGACACTTACGACAGGATCCTGGATTTATAGTCTGGCATCCTATTGATCACTATATTACCGATAGATTCATATACAATTCGGCCGTAATTCTGATCAGTGAAGATAGGGTGCTTCTGGACTATAATGTCCACACTTTTGAATTAACTTGTAATTGCTTGATCCGAGAGTTTGCTATAAAATTTTCCACAGCACTATTAATTTAGGAACTTATTTCTCAATTCTTTAGAACATTATGTCAGTCGAATGGAGTGAAAACCATATTTTAAATGCTCGCAAAATTTTAATGCTTCGTAACTAGCTAACCGTGAGTTAGGAATCAAGCGGATTCTGGAAAATTACAGAGACTTTTTCTTTATCTACATAATTATCACTCAAAATTTTCCAGTGAGGTGGAATAACGAAGAATAACAAGAACATAAAACTTTAGGTACCTTTAGCACTATACAACATTCCAAGAGTTGGCTTCACACAGAACTGTAAATTTCACAAGTAAAAGGCAGCTTTTTTGTGTTCTACATTTTCACTTAATTGTACTAAGTACAAGAATGTATTGTGAGACCGACAAAATTCACCAATCGAGATTTTGATGGAAATATCCGTTTTAAGCATCCCTGAATCCATTTTGACTACTTTCGGCTTGATGTCGGTACGTATGTTCGTGCGTTCATGCGTTACTCGCAAATCTCAAAACTGTTTTAACGTATGATGTTTTGTATTTAAGACTAGCATAGGGTCTATGTAGTTGTGTACCTCGCATTATAATTCCAATCGTCTGTACCGGAAGTGCACTTTACTCGAAACTTTTCCCGAATTTTTCTAATAAATCCAGAATGATCAACAGTAGGATGTTAGAATTCAGTATTTGAAATTGATGTTGTATCAGAATAGTTATCTGCTATTGTTGTATAAATTGGCCAAACCAGAAGTGCGCTTTACTTGAAACCACGAAGGATAATAATAGAGGAGCGGACACTCAGTTGGAAAACATGAAGCCTAAAATGTAATGCGGCAGAGGTGAGAGAGATAGCGAAAGCGGGCCTAACTTTGCAAGCTTCATATACAGAAATAAGATTATATTTGAGTTTTTTTCAATAAAAAACGATCGTCAGGAGAATTTGATATTTTGATTACGTTAAATACTTAATTTATTAAGTAAAAGGCAAAAAAGAAGAAAATTAGCATTTCTATTCATTAAAATCAGCAATGGAAGAGTGCATTATTACCAAGCATGTTTAATGAACGTTTCTTTGAATAAGAGTTTTCTAATTATGAATAAGAGAGACATAAACAATTCGATGAATATTTTATATTACAATGGATGTTAGAAAATTGAGGAAATATACACAAACAATTTCTTATTTACCACAAGAAAAGAAGAGATAAAAAATGCTGTTGTGTAAAAAAATTATGTCTGTTCAATATTAATAAGAAACTTAACAAAAATGTAATATACATCTACGATTTCACAAAAAGTGACAGTTTTTGACATAATTTTCTCTTTTTTGCACAGTTGGGGTTTTTTGAAGGTCCATCCTGTTTTATAAGAGATCTCCTGGTTTGTTACTCGTACAGGCATTTTCTTTCAGTCGGAAATATTTCAACAGTATCTGTGATAATAAATTTGTCACATAATTGAACAATTCCCTATTGTACTGTACGGTAAATTTATAAAAAATTATTACATCTTCATTGATTACAAAACATGAATAGAAATATTCATATTCTTTATTGATAAGAATATAAATAGAAATATTTATATTCTTCATTGATATGAAATTTTCTTAACGTTGAATTTTCATTAAAAGTTAGGTTAGATACGTTCAATAATTTGAAACATTGATATGACCTTTTAATTTTAATATAATTTTAAAATAATTTCTACTCACTTTTACATCTCCAGCCGACCATTCTTCTATGATATCTTCCTCTCTAAAATGTTTTTCACAAACGTGATCTGTAGTTCCCAATATTCTATCCTTTCGTGGTATGCTCTTGCGCCACTTATTTAATAAAATGTAATCTTTAGGTAGGTACAGAAAAAAGAGAAAATTTCTCTTTACATGTTGTATACCCAGTATCACAATTGGTCACAAAACATTTTCTTCCCATTTTGCACTATATTTTCACATGAAAATTCTGAATTAACCAAACCTAGCCATTTAACTCCATGCAAACATAGGCCCGCCTCAACCCATCTCTCATTTACTTTTTCTCTCTAACAAAATTACATTTTTGACTTCACTTTTGCAACACAGCTAAGATAGGGAATTGCATAGGCGTGCTTGAAACTTTTTTCAAATTTTTTTCATAAATCTAGAATTATCAGCCATAGCATATTGAAATTTAGTGTTTGAACTTGTTGTGGCATCGATATAGTTATCTCCTATTTTTGTATTAATCGGCCAAGCCGGAAGTGCAGTTTATGAGTATTACAGACATTCAGTATTTGCAGTATGAAACAACCAGATTAATTGAAATGAGAAGGTAGGCAATGATAATCTGATGTCAATTTTTTAATTTTGTTTGACATTTTACATGTCAAAATATTTTTTCCTAAATTTTATTCCGTAAGCATGACAAAAGCGACAAAATTGGATTACAACATGTTTTTCAAACAAATTTAAAATTAATTTTCATTATGTTGGTCCCACGGTCCATCTTCAATTTCAGCATTATTGAACTCCAAATATACATACTTATCAAACCTCTTGAAGGCATGAATAATAAAATTGAAATCTACGACTAACTGACGGTCTAAAAGTACAAGGAAATATTGTGAAACCGACAAAATTCACATATCGAGATTTTGATGGATATATTTGTTTTGAGCATCCCTGAATCAATTTGCTTATTTTTGGCTTGATGTCGGTACGTATGTACGTATGTGTGTGTGTGTGTATGTGCGTAACTCGCAAATCTCAGAATTCGCCAAACGTATGATGCTGAAATTTTGTATATAAAACTGGTATTGTATCTAGGACCTTTTGATGTGCACCTCGCATTATGGTTGCAATCGTCTGTACTGAAGGTGCACTCTACCTGATACTTTTTTTGAATTCTCCACATGAATCTAGAATGATTGGCCGTAGGATACTGGCATTCAGTATTTAAAATTGCTGTAGCATCCAGATGATCACCTCTTATTTTCATCCCAGTCGACTAAACCGGATGTGCACTTCATATTACAGATTTTTCGAATTTTTGTCATGAATTTAAAATAATAAAAAAGTCGCAGAATATTGAAATTTTGTATTGAGCACTTTTATAGCATCCAGTTGTACACTTTGCATTATGATTGTAATCGGCTAAGCCGGGAGTGCAGTTTATTTGAAACATTCTTTAACTTTCCGCATAAATCCAAAACGATTGAACGTAGAATATTAGAATACAGTATTCAAGATGATAGTACTGTCTAGATGCTCATTCATTGAGATTGACTGAGTCCGAAAGTGCACTCTACTTGACGATCTTGGAATTTTGCGCATAAATTCAGAACTGTTAGCCGTAGAATCCTGGAAATCAGTATTTAGGAATGTTTTGACATAAGAATGATGTCATACTGTTTCAATAGCAACCGACTAGCCGTGGAATGATGAAATGTTGTGTTTGATTATATATATCCAATGATGTACAAGTAAGTCACGTGATGTCCACGTCAGATTTTTCTGTAAAATGCTCGGTATTCAAGGATAATCGATTGGAATATTTTTTTCCAGAAAGCATAAAATGCTGAATGGGTGAGATGCATGAACTCGAATTTACCTAGTCTGGTCACCAGTAACAAAATGGAAACTCAGCGACAGTTTGACTGTACTACTGAACAAATTCTCAGTTGATTAGATTATTGATATGCTACACCACTCAAGTATGAATATCATAATTATCCACTCAATATTGGTGTTCATGATGAAAATATGATGCAAGAATGCCTCAAAAATAATAAGAAATACAACTTATATTCAACTGGAAGGAAGCTTGGAGAACAACATAATTGTACTTTCATTTAGATGTAGATTGAAGGACCCCGATATAGATTGAGTATTGTAGTCCAGATAATTTTATCATTTATAAATGATTTAGAACGTTTCGGATGCGTACCCATCCATCATCAGTTGTTATCTTATGTATGATGTTTAAATTTGGTTACAGTGCTGTACATATTTAAGTTGTTAAATTGAATTATGATGCGTGATGAGATACATCTTAAAGATGCTCTATTCTTCTAAAACATTCAACAATGTGTAAGTGTAACTTTGAGACATGCAGCCACGATTTCACAGGAAACCTCAAGTTTCTCTCGTTTAATATGATGGTCGAGCTGAAGTATGTAAAAATCAGGTTTTATTGAACCATACATTCTAAAAAAGTTCAATATACATATTCGTAATCTGATGAAATTCAACCTGAAACCTATTGTATCTACCTACATAAATTGATTATTAACTTCACTGTCATGCACAATGAAATATTCGTGAAGCAATTTTCAGCGGAATCAACATTAATTCCAATTAGATTATGAAAACTTTCTGTGTTGTACAGACTTTTTATTACGTTTAAAGGGGAGGCAAACTCTGTTTGTGAGAATAGAAACAAAAGTGATGAAGTTAGGCCCTTGTTTGCATTTAAATACCTTTTTAAAGTTGATGATATTTTGCAGAGAGTACATAATTTGGATTTCACTTTCACTGGTATTTTCATTTATCATTTGCCGGTTGGTGAACAAAAAGTGTGAGGAAAACAAATATTGAATTTGTTCAGTGAAATAATGAATATCTGTATATCAACCCAGAGAAATCTCAGATTTAAATTGAATATACAGTCTGATTTAACAATTGTATGACGTAGTTACTTTGCGAAGACAGCAAATACGAACATTGACTATTGATCTGACTCTCCCAAATGAAGGAGTTATACTAGATCATTTATTGATATTTTCGGATACCAGGAATTGTCGCAGCAATTTTTATAGTTTTGGATTTGTAATTTGATTGCATTCAAGCCAGCATAACAATCTTATTGGGTTTCAAATATTCAATATCTAATAGCTTATTCTTGAAGATATGGAAATAGCATCAATAATAAAATTATATGAGGCCAGGTTGACATAGAGTCCTCAAATAATTCATTATCATCAACTGTAGCACGACGTTCCTAGTGGATACAAGGCCTCAAATATCTATATGTTTCGCTACTGAGTCCTGGTAGATTCGAAGTCTCAATCTGTGTGGAGATCTCCGATCTCGCAGGATTGATCAACGAGACATCTTATGCTACCAGACGTACAGGTGATAAACCAAACATACCGCATTATGTTATGCATCGCGAAAATAAAATTCAAGAAAACGTGATGTGGCCCCAATACCATGTCAGATCTCAGTAAACGCCAATAAACTCTATTTCTAAAGCATGTGTCAACAGTGTTACACATACTATTTTATGACTATATACCACATTCCTCATTCCACCGATTAGTTAGATCATTTCTTCCAACACTAGTTACATTGTGCTTAGAAATTTCTCAGATGACTTCTTCATGTTG
Organism: Dromius quadrimaculatus; assembly: GCA_963989225.1. NCBI lineage: Eukaryota > Metazoa > Arthropoda > Insecta > Coleoptera > Carabidae > Dromius > Dromius quadrimaculatus. The sequence goes on from OZ022330.1 coordinate 42,866,814, forward strand.
ATCATTCCATTAAACCTGAAAGATCATCTCTAAAATCTCTCTTTCTTGAAATGTCTGTCTGTGTAATATTTCTGTGTAAAAATGAAATAACATCTTTCTCCCGACTTCATTTCTTTCCACCCATGAAAATCACCAAACAAACAATAAAAACTCCACCTCTTCACCTCCATCATCTCTTGCTCTGTAATCATTTAGATAAATTCACGCTTGCTTACACAAGAAAGCAACAATCATTTCTCTCCCTTGCTTACTGAGGCGCACAACGAGCAAAATTTCACAAATGTATAAATTTCTTCCTTAGTTTGCTTTTTGAAATTACACTCATAAGAAGGATTTGAATCCAGTGCCGGATTTTGCTCTGAGCTAGATAAGCGGCTTTTAGCTCAGTTGTTTTACTAAATGTGGGGAGATTATTCCCATGTGTCTGGATTTTCCGTCTATTTTTTGCTATGTTATTATTCAAAATGCTTGCATTCCTGTAATTATTTCTCCTCTTAAAATATAATATACTTACATTATACTAATTATACTAATTGAACATGAAGCCTTCTAACAATGGCAGCGACACTAGGACTAATCAAGCATACGACATAAACACATGAGAATAAGGTCATTTCCTTGCGTTAGGTTAGCACGAACCTCAAATATACATTCAACCAGCTGCTTATGAATAACAAACATCCTATCCACACATATACTACCTCATTCACATTCATAATTCAATTCATATAAGAAAATAGGCTTTAGTGCTGCATATAGCTATATAGCAAACAATGAGTCGACATTAAGGGCTTCGTTGCCATTCAAGGTATTCTCTTAAAATATGTATTCATAGGTATACTTTCACATTAATACGAATCAATTCCGAAGCAGACAGTCAGAACTGTTATTTTCAAGGCATCAACTGATTATTTCAGCGATCAGATCGTTCAACACGTAGTCAACTCCTAATTCTTGAAGGAAAATTGTTGGGACTTGGGTCGTAACTTACAGTCTTCATGAAGGATGATTCATTGTCTTGCGCAAATAATTAATTGTATAGTTGATAATAACCATTCTTTGATCTTGTGATAAAATTGTAACTAGAAATTATACAATCATCTTCCCGACCTAATTCTCAAACAGAGACAGCTTTTATTGGACTTCACCTTGAAATTCCCAAACAGACGAGTTGAAGTACATTCTCGGATTCGTAGGAGTGACTCCATTATGATATAAGCGTCCCTAAGCTTTCTTTATCTACCTGATGTGGAACTTTCTGGCACCAGTAAACGCGTGCTATTTTTGCTCTCTATTCAAGAGATGCAGCAACCAATAAGAAATTCATTTTTCCACACTCAATTCATCTTTTGAAATTTTGAATCGATCGGTCAGCGGGCGCACAGTATCGATATTTTTCTGGGTAAGTACTGTCCTTGGTGGTATGATAAGCGTTCACGTTGGGATCTAGAGTAACAACGGTAAATGCTTGATGTTGTTCCTCATGATAAAAAACATAAAGCAATTCAGTGAGAAATCGTTATTATAGCCCCGACAAAATGGACGAATAAAAGTGCTGAGTTTGCATTGATTCCCAACAAGCTGGATTTCTGTACAGGTCTTGAATACATCATCACAAATTGTGTGTTGTTTTTATAATCATCACAAAGATCACAAATACTCGTTTTTGCGTATACCTCTGAAATGGTGGGAGATATCGGAAAAATTGCAGAGAGAAAGTTTGTGAATCGTAAAATTCTCTACAAAAAAGTCTAAGTATAATTTTTTTCACAAACCATCGTTTTCGACGTATCGCGATTCCAAACCTAGAAAATACGAATATACCCTTGTGGCTAGCATGCATCATCGAGTCATTCTTTTGAAGGAGAGAATATTGGAATATTGGTTTTTGTGACTTATGCACTCAAGTAATAAGGTGTAGAATAAACGATTATGAGTGAGTCGACAACCGTCCCTATTTCGTGTGCTCTACGAAGTGCAAGTGTGGCTGAGCAATGAACTAAAGACAAAGGCTGAAAATTGATAAATAATAGTTTGGAGCCAATCCAGACTTTACTTTCAAGTACTTCAGCGAAACTGCTGGAAAGCATTTTTGTAATTGCAAGAAAGATTGCACTAACAATATTATATAAGAAGTTGTATTGTTTTGTCCACCAGTCTGTGCCAGTTGTCAAGACCACTTTTGCATCAATGCTGGATCAAATGCAACAGATGAAGATTATTCAGAAATCGATGAAGATCTAACTGATATATTTCTCTTTTTAGAGCAGTCAACTCAAATTGAGCAAGAAGAAAAAGAAGAAAGTAGAAAGGGAGAAACTAGTGAACATGTAGAATTTGATGATAAATGATGTATTTTTCCTGCTGCTACAATTCTCATTATAATAAAATATTGCCCCATTTAATTTCCTCGATCGGAATAACCACATTGAAAATGACAGTTGTCATTTTGATAAATGAAATCAATTAATACCACACTCTGAGTTTCTAAGTCTCAATATGGTTGCAATCGCCTGTACCGGAAGTGCACTTTCTAGTAACTTTTTTCGCGCATAAATCCAGAATGATCAGCCGTAGAATACTGAAATTCAGTATTTGGAATTGCTATAGAATCCAACTGGTTATCTTCTAGCCGGAAGAGTAATTTATTCGAAAAATTTTTTCAATTTTCCGCATAAATCCAAAACGATTGAACGTAGATTGTTAGAATTCAGTATTGAGGACGATTATACTGTCTAGATGCTCATATCCTATTTTTATCGAGATCCACCGAGCCGGAAGTGCACTTTACTTGACAGTCATTTGGAAGTTTCCGCATTAATTCGAAACGATCAACTGTACAGTATCGATATTCCAGTTTGCTGTAGCATCTCAATGATTGCCTACTATTCTCATAACAGTAGACTCAACCGGAAGTGCACTTCAATTGGAATTTATTTTAAAATTTTGCGCATGAATTCAGAACAGTTAGCCGTCGAATCTTGGAAATCAATATTTAGAAATGTTTCAGCATAAGAATGATGACCTACTGTTTCCATAGCAACCGACTAGGCTAAAAGCGAATTTTATCTGTCAGATTTTTAGAGTCTTTTGGATAAATTCAACACGATTAGCCGTGGAACGATGAGATTTTGTTTTTGATTATATATATCCAATAATAATAATAATAATAATAATAATAATAATGATTTATTGACTCTTTGCCAAAGGATTGGATTCAGCTGAAGCTGTTCTTCCATCCATCCCGTATATACATTTTAATCATGATATATTTCACAAAAAATGAATGTAGGTACAACTTGAAAAATAAGAACTAACGAATACTAAAAACTATAGAAACATGGAATCTATTTATTATGTGAATCAAAGAATTGCCTTAATTTAAGCTTGAACAAATAGAGTGGAGCAGTTTTCAATTCTTCAGGTAAATTATTATAAAGAGTAGGAGCCATATAAGAGAACGATCCCCTATATTTATTAGTTTTGTATTGTGGAACGTGGAGATTCTTCAACGTAAAGTGTATGGCGAATATTTAAATTTCAATTTTTCATGTAAATATGATGGAGATTTTGATTTTAGAATTTTATGTAACAGTATTAAATATGCCATTTCTGTTTTCTCTGTCATGTGCAACATCTTAACTTTATCTCGGAAGAATGAAATGTGATCATATTTACGGATGTTGAAAATGAATCTTAAGCAGGTATTTTGAAATAGAGTTATACGATTAATATCAGTTTTAAATAAATTTGGTACATAAACACAAGAACAATAATCAAAGAGGGATAAAACTAAAGATTTGATAAGATATAATTTAAGTTCCCAAGATAAGAGATATTTATATCGGTATAAAAATTTCAGTTTAAGTCTGGTACTAGTTAATTTAGTATTCAAATGTATTGTGAAATTTAATTGATTGTCAAAATGAACACCTAAACATTTGATTACATCTTTATTTTGTAAAGCAATATACAAGTATGTCACGTGATGTCCACATCAGATTCTTTTTCTACTCAAAAAGCTGTTGAACACAATTTATCAACTAGAGCAAAGTCGCAATCTCCAATTTTCTCTTTTTGAGAAATGAAGAATAAATCCAAAAAGAATATTAATGTATCATCAAAATTGCCAAAATCTGTTATTTCCACCCTTGTTCAATTCCCGTGAAGGATATGAGGATGCAGATAGCAATACGAGCTGAATTTGTTGTTACGGTTTATTGGATCCTGTATTATGTGAACATATTCGAAAAACGAAGAGCAACTTGGTTTGACTAACAAAGCTGGGCTATTAAGCCTCATGAATTTTTGATTTCGTTTGAAAACTCCGAGTGCTCTAACGTTTGACGTGAAGTGACGTCACCTTGAAAAGTTAGTCTTCGTTTGTGGATTTTTACATTGGATAAGTTCAGAAATATGCTCTGAATCTAAAATTGTATAAACATATACAGAGGAAGAATGAATCCAGAACAAACATGCCAATAAGATTTGTAAATTCTATTCATGAATTTATTGCATATACAATTAGATGTTTCAATCCTAATTTTATTTTATCTTCCATTGATATCGCTTATTTCTGTGTGTAGAATATTGGATTCTACCATAGTACACAACATATTATCATCAGTAGAGTATTCTCTGCTATAAAATTACAAAAGATTTCTTCTTTATCAATTCAACAATTTAGGGAGAGATCAATCCTAATCGAGGACATATTTTCCAGGAAAATGCAATGTGCAACCACTGTGCAAAAGGAATAATTTCAGTTTTGCTCTCTTCTCATTTCCTGTTAAATAATAAACTTGTAGGCAATTATATTCCAAAAAATTTGAATTCGCAGCATTTTGAATTTTATGAACAGTTTTAAACATATAGTGAAACCTCAATCCTCTGTTGATAAATCGTAACAGTGATTCCATAGAGTGATCTTCAACGAACCATTTTGCTATTTATTCTTCTAGGAAAAACTCAAAAATCAGAAAAAATGCATGCTGTTGAAAAAATTAAAAACAGTTTTCATTCAAAGAGGGTTTTACATGGGAAATGATCATCCATTATCAGAAATTAGGACGACAGCAATAATTCATGCAATAATTCACACACCAGCTGGGGTTAGAGAATAACTGAACCTCAGCTGACGTGTGCTTGCTTTCATGATATTCATACATAATTATACATGATAATTCATAATTTGATTCTGATCCCATGGCATTGAAATCGTTGCCCGGAGTATTTAAATTTTTCATGATGCATGATGATTTGCTTTTTCTCTTCATCTGAAATATTTTTTGAATGAAAATTGTTCTCAATTTCTAGCTCAATTTTCATATTACTGATTTTGAGAGCAATTATGACAAAGGTAATTTTTCTTCGCTCAAGATAAACTGAGGAGTGAAATACCGGCCTTTGGATCGATCTATATGCATGATCTTTGGTTCATCCTGCGTAGTAACAATTTATTACTCAGTTAATGGCCAGTTGCACCACCGTCACTCAACTCTAAGTGGAGTTTTATATCTATTGCAACTTTTGTATGCTCAATTGTTACCACAATTATTATTCCTCCCTTAAAGTGAAGTGATGATGGTGCAACTCAAGGTCCGTAAACTATACAGGTCACCAACTCTGCTTCAATTGGTTAGCCGAGACTACGTCACCGCTAGCCCTGCGAGGCCACGTCCATCGCTGTCTTTGCATTGCTACAGCAGTATTTTTTCTTTTTTTTTGACAAATTTGTTCCCATTTTATCAAAAACAGAGACTATTTTTATAATGTAAAAATTACTGACTCCTATAGGCACGGAATTATGAACTGCCTAAATAGTGGAACATATCATTAGGAGCAAAAATTAAGCTCTATGTGCTGAAGTTTGTAGTTTTACTGCCTCATTACGTTTGGCATCATAATATATACAATTATTTTCTTCAAACAAATACCTGAATTGTGACACATGAAGTTGATATATTGATTTTTAGTGCGATGCAATTAGCTCTAAGATCAAGCTGAATCATAATACCTAATACAATTTTGCCATGTTTACGATATGAACAAACATAAATTTCAATTGGAAAAGAAATTAAAAGTGTCATATGTTTCATCATCAGCAAATATTAATAATCTCCCAGGCGAAGTGAGTGCGAATGGCTGATTTCAGAACCAGGTGTTCTAATAACTGTAGGTGCATTTACAATGAAAATTGCTGAATTATTTTGCGGATATATCAGATTATTTGGAAATAATCAGAAATAATATAGACGTTTCCTATGCGTCGAGAATAAAACCTCAAAGTTATCTCACCTTTATTTCAAGGGATAATAAATTTGTGTTTAGGAAAAATGCACAGTAGAAAAAAGTAACAGGATATAAAGAGCGAAACTCCAACAGTTCTAGATTGCGTAATGTCACTATTGCATTCGAGAATGAAAGATCTTTTTTACTCGCTACGCTCACTAAAAAATTATTCGAGAATGCAAAAGAATTTCGTAATCATGAATCTAACAACGTTTTCTTGAAAATCAGGTCGCAAAATTGATGAAAATATAAAGAAAAAAATCAACCAATATCACTTTCAATGTTGCTATGATACCAATACAGTTTATTTAAATACTTCGCATCCTGACTGCAGAAGATAACGCGTTCTGTAAACAAAATAATCATTTCTCATGTTCTTAGTTGCCTTGTAAATGCTCACTTTTGGTGACAATTCTCGAAAAATGAACTTTTTAGATATATACTAGCGTTCACAAGAACGTAGTGTCCAACAATATAAAAATCTGAAGGAAGTGGCGAAAGATAGGTAAGTAATACTGAGCAAAACACTAGAAAAATTCAATTCGAATTCATATTATATCAAGCGACAAACGCTGAAGCAAGACTGAGGAAAGTCGTGGTGTTTAGATAGGACTAGCAGTGACGTAGTGCTCCCTCTGTACACCGCTCAGCGATACACACAAGCTTACTGATCGAGGTGACCTGTATAGTCTATGGACCTTGGGTGCAACTGACCATTACTCACCCTAATAAATCGTATCTTTGGATATTGAAAAAGTGAATAAATAATTTGATTCAAAATATTATGAAATAGGTGCATTTGGGGCACTTGTTTATGAGAAAACTCATCACGAGAGATATGTTTCATAATTGAAACGCATATCTCGGAATCATGAAACATATTTTTCAATATACTATTCGAAAACTTCAAATATAGCTCCTTATTTTATCTTTTGGACCAGACATATTCCAAAGAATATCTCAAATGCTCGTTTCAACCATCCAACTTTGTTGATATACAATAACTCTGCTCGCGCTGTGACCAATACTACATGAAATACTATTTTCTTCGAGTAAATTTTCTCAAAAACTGTTGGCCTGCAAAAGAAAAATCTATGACGTAATCTTTGGAAAGAAATCTTGACCTATTACTTTGTGAGCTCCTTTCGAAATTCTCTTCTTATTCATCGTACGCCTCAGGGATTTCACTTCTTTGTTATTAGCTCATCTCAAATTTTATGTTGCATAGGAATAACTTGACGTTTACTGATATAATAAGCAGCCAGTCTATCATTCGAATGTAAACGTCTGCTATGACAGGTTCTCTAATATGCTTTGTGTATATTTGTCAGTTTAATTAATATTGTGTAAACGTCAAAGTCACTAAATACTACGTCTGAATGCCGTTGGTTGCTAGGCACACACAAGCATGACAAGTAAACAAACAGAAGTACACATATGTACATATTCCCATAAGGCTGTCGGGATACATACTTGCTTTCGATAATTCCTAATAGGATAGAGTATTTTCAACTCTAACATCTCTTGGTCTTTGATAATCACGCGATAATTTTGACAATTGACAGCATATTGCTTGGCAAATATTCGACGCAAGAGGCATAGAGTAGCTCATTTGAAAGCAATGTGCTTGAAGAAGAGATCTAAACTATGAATTATTTCTATGATCGAGAGGATTTGCACTGCTCATAGCTTATAAATTATAATTCATTAAAATGCATCACTTATCAATTAATAATTTTAAAAAATGGATTATCTATTTGATGAGACCACTTTGCTCTCACGATCACAAATAGGAAGATCTCTAAATAATTGATAATCACAAACATATCTTGATAAGTTTTAAATGCTCGTTTCTTGGTGATGCTAGAAACATGAAGCATACACACAGTTAGTAAGATATTAAATCACAAAATAATGTCGAATAATTTCTTTTGTTCAACAATTGATAACCTCCCAGGAAGATTACCAGTGTAGTCTCAGTTTTATTTATCAATTGTACAATCATGACTACTAGTAAACTAATCTTAATGGATTCTAAGTGAGGTTGCTGTCTTTTTTCAAGATCGTTATTTTTAGGCCAATCACCTTCTACTTCCAGCGTCAGGTTGTCATCATGTGAGATTATCTCGAACTGACTGCCACTGACAGCGCAATTCGATATGGTGCTCATGTTATCTGCGAGATTATTTCATAGAAAAAAAAAATTGTGTGAATCTTTGAGCATTTCAACCTGTTTGCAACCGTATTTTTTCTCATAAATATAATATTTGAATGAGAAATGTTTAAGAAAAATGAGCGTGTCATACGGTCTTACGAGCGATAGAAAATTTCTCTTGTCGAATATCCCTTGATACTTCGGCCTCAGGTTAACCATTGACTTTATTATCATGAAGTTGATGTATTAAGTAACCAACAGGAATATTATAGTGCAAAATATCAACGGTGTTGATTTTAACAATATTTGAACCAAATTTCCTGCTGAGCCAAATCTTCAGATATAAACAATATTTAATGTTATTCCCACAACAGTCTAATGAAAAGTATCATTCTCATCTTAGCAAATGTGCGCAATGATGTTTCTCCCCATTATACAGAGTGTAACAGAAATAAGTACATTAATTTTAACCAGTGATAGTTCTCGTCAAGCCTAACAATTTTTCTTAGTTACTTTTTCCCGAATTCTCATCTTTTTTCAGCATTTTTTATCCCCTATAATTTGACGAGTCGTTCAGGTGCATAGTTATCGGATCCAGTAGCAGTTGCAATAGAACAATAATTAATTTTTACATATGTGAGTTATAAATTCTTTCAAATAAATTCTGGAATAAAACAGATTATCAATTATTAATTCTGTGTAAAATTTCATGGGCATTTTGGGATTAGCTTAGCAAATTTATTTAGAACGATCTCCGAATTGTCATTTTTCACTAAAAATTGAGTTATTGTGGTTATGCTAATGTATTTAATGTGAAAATATTTTGCACTTATACATTACGATGGGAATACTATGGGATATTTAGAACCTAACGTTTATCTGGAACGTAAAACAGCAGATGAGATGAATGAAATATATTGATTTATAAATGAAGCATCTGTGTATTAGTTTTTCTCATATTATTACAAACTTCACACTCAGGTCGTTTCAATAAAGTATGTCCCGTGAATTGATCTGCTGAATAGGCCTGTTGCGTATCTTCAGATTTCGACGAAAGCGCCGCATATTATTCAAAAATCACAACTTCGTGGTGTGATGTCACCTGTCAATGTTTTGAAATATGTCAATCTGCTTCAAAATCAAAATGAAATCCATGACGTAACATCTCTATTCCCAATAATAATATAATATTTATTTTTTAACAACATTTTCAGACAAAAATATTCTAAAAGAAGCAAATCAACCATAGTCATTATTATTTTTTATTGTTTATGTGACTCATCTGAAGGTAACAATCACAGTTAGATTTATAATGTGTTATATACGTACAGAGTTTGTTCGAAATCCTTGGGGCAAGAGATCTTGTTTATCTTTAAAACAATTCTTGAATTCTAAGAAGGAAAAACACTAAGCAAAAATTTGGTGCTTTGAGTAAAGGATTTTGAGACGAATTTATGTGACTGTTCAGTCAATTAAGAACTTATCTAAGTGGTATTTATTGAGTTTCTTTACAATTATATTTTACTTCTCTTAAAGATAGTTGGTACTGAGAATTGAATGATATCTAATACATTTTTATAGATTATTGCATAAAATCACACTCGTAACCTGCTGATATCCACATTTCTCTTTGTTTCACTTCATAATCTCTTCCCGGAGATCTATAAAAATTAGTTCTGGGCTGTTTGCCTCAGTATTAGTACATGCAACAACATAACAACTTCTAAGTGAATGAATTATACTAATGATTATCGTATAATATGACATACAGAAATGACGTTTGACAGTTTGACGTTTTTGACGGCACACCTCGTAGATGTAAAATCAAACCGATAGAGCGGAGCCACCAAGGATACGCAATAGGCGTATAAGCAAAATATTGTATCATATATTCCAGAAAATATTTAAAATCAATTACCAAATTCAGTTTGATACATTTATAGGTTATAATTTCTGTTCTTCAAGAATAGAATCTTCAAAATTCCATGTAGCAATATTTCTATTGAATTATTCAGTGAATTAATTAATTTAGAATTACACTCTATTCAATATTCCACCGTTTTCTTTAAATAAATCGTTGAATGATTTTCTCTTTATGTTTCTGATGAAGTAAGTTGGAAACAGCAGTTACTTTTCGAACTGATTGTAGATGGCAGCACAGTCTGACTCTCCTGACACAATGACACAGTTTAAGACAATTCAAATCAGCTGATTCAAGTGCAATGAACTTGTGCAGACAATCTTATGTTCAAGAAATGTACTATCCGAAAATATACGTGAAATCCCTAAACAAAAATAAAACTTCTTAAAAATGACATATAAATACGACTAAATTGTTGATTACAGAGACAAATTCAGTCTTTCTTCCAACATATACAAGAATAGAATCATCGAGGTGAGCGAATATCAATGTATTGCCAAAATACTAATATTTTTTCAGTTTCAAATGAATGATTGACAAGACTACGATGGCTCAAAGTTGCAAAATACTCCTTTCAATCGACAGCTGTCATTCTTCCAACAAATGAGAAACATTCAGCTTGAACCATAGGCGCACTATGAAATTTTTGACAAAAATTTGATGAATTTCTATTCTGTATCCAGAGGATTTACGGAAAAAAGTTATTAGGGAAAAATTGTTATGCTTGACAAATTGCATCACAGGTTGAAATTAATGTACTTGTTTCTGTTACACCTGTATAGTACATCATTCATGAATTTATCTCTCTCCATGAACAAGTTCTAGTACATTACCGACAGTATTTTACATTATTCTACCATACATCATACGACAATCTATTTTTTAGGCGATCATGACATAAAAGGTGTTTTTATGGCTTTTTTCGTGACCGTGAAGTTTCACTTTTTGAGACTGATCTGTCAAATTTTATTTTTTGGGACTGATTTGTCAAATATCACTTTTTGGGACTGATCTGTCAAAAATATTTCATAAACACTTCATATTTACCTATATGGGCAGCTTGATGAACTCTTTAAGAAACAGTTTTCGCTTAAATAGTACATATATTCTTCCGTCAACCTCTGTAGTTCTTGCAATTCAAAAAATAAATACGCATTTTTGGTCAAATGTCAGCTTGATACAAGACAATAAAATAAAACAATTTCAACGGCAACTAAGATTTACAATTGCAATGTTTTAGAAATAAATAGGTGAAATGATGTGATTTTGAACTATTTCGTAATGATCGCCTGAAAAACGTTGTGTGCACCTCAGCCTACAGTTCTTTTTTGGTCTCACCTGAATTGCAGCCTCAGCTGCGCTTCGGCCGCAAACAACAGATTCGACCAAAAAAGATAATCTTTACGGCCTTGATACACAAATAACTATTATTCGAGCATATAAGTTTGAGGTTACGTGCTGTTGTTATTCAATATTCTGACAATATCCTGATATAAATTTATATCTGTTTATGTACATAGCATTTGCATATAGGTCATCCATTAGACTCATTATGTGAACTAAATAATCAAACCTGTTAGGCACTTTCAGATGAAATACATGTTCACATCCCAATTTCAATTATTTCTAGTTCACCCAACTATAACATGCTTATGAATTAATAATGTTACGAGAAGAATCTTTGTTTTTTGAACTTCGTATTATTGTAGTGGGGATTACAGGATACTGTGAATAAAGGATAGCAGCAAGTTTCAAAAATACAATTACTCTTTCATCCACTTATACGTGGAGTAAGATTTCATATATTCATTATCAACCGAACGAGTGAAATTTTTGGACTTTATTATCCTTCGTGCTACTGCTACTGTACTGGATTCTGCGGCCGCTAAAGTTCCATGCAATTATTCTGTACTTGTTGACTAGAAGATATTATATGAATCTCAATCAATATTGTTTCCTATAGTTATTTAATTCGACTATTGTTGAATCCATCACCCAATTAGTTTCTTAAGGGCTATTTTATTTGTCATCCTTGGAATCACTCACTCCACTACCACTCACAATTTTGTAACAGCCATAAATATACCTTTGTCCTTGATATGTAAATAACTATTTCATAGATGCTTCAGAAAATTATTTAGCTTTTCCATCAACTGTATGCAAATGATAATAACTATAAAAAGAATTGATTGGTAAGAAATAGAATATCATTCTACTGATAGGGAATGGATTGGTCTCGTAGATTCAGGCATGTGGAACAAAATTCGAATGATATATTCACAAAAAAAATGTGTGAAAAGAATAATTGGGAGGGAATGTTTGAGAGAATGTACGATGTTGGTGGATAAATTTTATAGTTTTGTTGTGTGAGATAGACTATTCAAACAAAAGGAATATACGTACTCATGAGAAATATGGAGGGCGAAGCGAGATAGCGATGTTGGGATAGAAGTGTCTGTAAAAGAATGATCGTGGTCAAATTATGTCAACATCATAGACAACAACAACAGGACTCTGATAATGCTTTAATCATTGTTATTAGCAATTCAAATAATATGCTTCCAATCTAATGTGTGAAGATCTTGGTATGTTACAATATAATACGTTAACGTGAATTTGTCAAAAATAAGAACATTTGAGATGCGATTTTGCTGAAATAGGGATTTCTATTGTTACTTGAAAATAAGACAAAAATATGTTATTCTCAATACGAAGATCAACGTTATGATATTGTTTCTTAACGAACAAGTACGATTTCATTAGAAAATATATTAGTCTATTCTCTTCAAACATGAAAATCTTCCGGTTTATTGATCTCGACAACTAGTTCCGCTTATTTTATATCATGAGAGAAATATTCAATAAATCTATTCTCTCAGAGTCTCTTTTTTATAATTTATTCACTTGATAAAAATTGAAGCAATAATCTCCAAGTTCGTTCGTGCTTCAAGTCAGTGTAATAACATAGCTCATTATTGGCCTTTGTAAGATTCTCCAACGTTTTATATCAGTTTTTGCTCGCATCTAATAAAAGAGCTAAGTTTTTCACAAAGAATACGTTACCATTCTCAACCAATTGAATGAGCAATTCTCTCAGCAATACGATTCCTACATTATCTCCCTTTGTAATTTCACATACTACAACACATTTACAAAGATTTGCTTCTTCAAACAGACTTTGTGTATTCCATGGAAGAATAAACTACAAATTGGATTACAAAACTAAGAAGGTAGTTATCCTAGAGTCTCCATCTAACTTTTACGCCAGCGGCACTTCAAATTTCATTTCACTGCTTGGTTTGAATAATACATTTGCTTAAACGTTACACTACCTGAGCTTGGAACTTTTACATTTCTCAAAAAATACTCTTTTCTTCAATTTGCTTTTCTAGTGCGAACACTTTGGTATAGTAATTGATTCCACGATGAGTTTTTGAAGGCAGCTAGAAATTCTACAGAAATTGTAATACCTAATAGTAGTAGGAGTAAGTTCATATTCGCGCAAAACAGCACTCAAGATTGATACTCGAGCAGGGAATTTAGTCTATAGTTCAATTTAATTAAGAACAGTCTTAAAACACTAATAGGACTACGATTTAAGTCTTCTGATTGACGAGTGCGGATGGCCGAGCGTGTTTGTTCATCTATACATGCTGTGACGTCACTCGACCAAGAGGTCGCAGGTTCGAATCCACTCATCGACAATGTGTGATTTGCAGCTACTTGCATCAACACACTCGGGTGCTACAGGTTGCCAACCTATACACCTTAAAAAATGTGGCAATGGCACGAAATTCTGATCGGCAGTACGGCGGTGTTATACCGCGGCTCGGTGATACCGATTAGAAAGGCCCAGGCCCTTACAAGGGCTGTTGCGCCAGTGATGATTATGATGATGATGATTGACCGAAATGAGAATACGATTTACTCACATCAAATGAAGGACTCCAAACAAGCTTGCTAGACATGAATTCAAGGAATAAAAGCAGCAAATATATTCACATATCATCTGAGTAGATATAAATATTAATCTTCGAGCTGCAATTATGATAATTGACGGACAAACGATAAACTGACAGTTGAACAAATGCGATTTTTGTGCAAATGTGGAATTGGTTCACATTTTGGCCAATCAGAAGGCCTGAATCGTAGTCCTATAATAGCCATTGGACCGTTCTCAACTGAAATGAACTACAGAGCTTGAGTTTGTCATATGAATCAAATACTCAAGCCCAATAAGTATGCCAACTGTACATTTTAAAAGACATTTGTGACATCAGAAATCAGAAACTGTGGTATGACGTTAATAATGCAAATCTAAAATAACTGTCAGTTAAAAAGTTGTACAGAATGAGTGGTGAATTCTGAGGCATTATTCAGCCTTTTCTAGTACTTGAGTGAAATATATTCCTACTGTAAAAAAATTCAAACTCCCGTTTGTTGGTGATTCAATCAATTCCATCTAGGCTACACTAATATAAGTTGAATTAACCACTATTCAATATTTCTGTGAACAACACTAAAATACACGGAAAAAAATAGTGTTGGTTTTTATCACAAAAACCTGTTTGCTGGGTATTTTTTTTTATAGGAACAAAAATTTTCTGTTCTGCAATAGAAAATTTTCCAAAAATCACTCAATAGAACAAATTGCATTTAGTTGTTATGGTGAATAAAATTTAGTAAAGTCATATTAGTAGTGAAACTCAATAAATTTTGTTGTTGTCAATAAATAATATATACTTTTGTACCAATTACAAAAAATTTGATTAACATGTGAAATATTTTATTTGTGTCCATGACAAAATTTATTCAGCTGGCTAATATATGGCTCGTGGTACAATATATCTATGTAAGTGCAACAAATAATTTCTGTTAGTAATATTGTTGCCTAACAGAACAAATATTTTTAGTACCGATGACAAAAATATTTGTCCAATGCCTCATTCTTTGTCTACTTATTTGAACACATGTAGTCAGATGCATTTGCAAGTTCAGTGGATTCACATCGTGATCGTATAAGTTCATATTATGATCGTATAAGGTTATAATGGTGGAAATCTTAACACAATGGATAGATTTGTGCAAATAATTTTGAAGTAGTGAAGCTAGAAATCACTGCAGGATAAGTCGTTTTTTATTTATTTTCTAACTCACTTAACCTCAAAACTATCACCTATTCCTACAGTTATTCAACTAATGGTGGTAATATTGGGCCTTGATAAGAGATGATTATTACATTGTGATTTGTTGCTTCAGATTAAGATTTGATTGTTTATTCTTGTATTATTGTTATTATCTATTTTTATGTAATCATATTGTTTATGTAATAATAAATTTTAAAAAAAGTAACTGTATTTTCAGTTATTGCCACATATAAAACTTATATTTCCAGCAAATATTTCTTAATATACAGTTACAGATATAATTTGTTCTAGATACAATTTTTTTTTGCTCACGGAAACTACTAGAATTTGTTATTGTGACAAAAACTCCATATTTTATTCTCACAAAATATTTTTAGTGAATACAACATAAGATCTGCAGCTTATTTTAAATCGTAAACACTACAAAAACTTTTGCTGACCCTATATTAACACAGAAATATAGTTACAAATACTAAAATTCTAGTAATCACAGCAAATTTTTTTTTACCGTGTAATCACTATTATCACACTTATTCATTATTTAAACAGCAGCACTGTCTTCTATTCATTTAGAAGACTTTCTTCGTGCATCGCAAACGATGCGTCAAGTCACCACTTTGCGCACAGCCGTCAAAAAAATACCAATTTTTACTTCGCAGTAATCTATTAGTCCAAGATCTGTTGAAGGTATTAACCTGCACCGATCAAATAACCAAGTGAAATTTATTTTTCATGAAATAATACATGTTAACAAAAATAACGTTGATGAGTTGCCTGAAAAATCAGTTCAAGATTATGTTTAGGTGAAAATTCAAGAACGAAAAGAATGTAACAATGAAGTATATGCGAACAAAGGGTTGCTTTCCTTCTTCTATTCAAAGCTATATAGGCTATATACTATCAATTCAATTTCATTGGCTACAAGATCAGTTAAATTATATATAAAATAATAATTATACAATTTTCAATCAAACATAATCTTGAATAGATTTCTTCAGGGAACTTATCAACGTTACTTTTGTTAGAATATTTAATTGCATGAAAAATGAATTTCATCTGGTTACTTGATCTGTGCTGATATGTTGAAGTCAATTTTCATATTTAAAAATAAGATTTTATGTTCGACTGCATCATAATCATGTAATTTATGCTTGCATTTAGTGCCCATAATGTGCCACTTAATTGGACTAGGACTTTTACTTTATATAATTGGACGGAACTGTCACTGTCAAAAAAATATCACAAAAATATATTTTTTATTGACATGAAATAAATTCAAACAATTAAATCAACATATCATTTATTATTGTAATGAATACTTATAACACAATTAGTTACCCAACGTTGTATATTACTTTAATATTAAATCAAGGTCCCTACTTCTCGGAAATGGAATCAAGAGGTCTAGTAGGAAACATTTTAAATTAATTTTCTTTGGAATAAATCTCCATACAGCAGGCAAACAAACAAACAAGCATATACGACGGGAGAGCCCTACAAACTAGTTATCATATAAAAGAAACTACTCGTCAATAAAACTCAATTATATATGATGTATTTATTAGATTCCATAAATATGCATAACTTTGAATATAACAGTTAAAAGTATAATACTAATACATTAATTTCATTTGATGTGACTGCATCAATGTGTATAGGGAGGAAGCCTTATTGCGCTAGTGATGAAGGCATTCACAAATGATGTATGAGCTCAATTTGTCCTACCGAAAAAAGATGAGCTTGAATTTTCATTTATCACCACATACAGTATAGAACAAGTTATTCAACATATACATATATGCAGAAGATTACAAAATCAATACTTCTTATTCTCAGACCTGATTGCATGATGAATTGAAATATTCTTGTTTCTTGGCAAATTACTTCTCTCGTTACTGTCAAAACAAACAATCATAATTTGATAATCAACAATTCAAATAACTCCATGGGCGATAAGAATGTTCAATACGTTATAGAACAAACGTATAATGTTGGATTTGCATGACTTGATTCAAGAAATCGCCTAATACTCGAGCCAAGAGCTACAGAATTCTTCATCAATATATTGCAGCTATTTTTATTGCGATAAAATATGATTATCCTGCTATGCACAATGATCGATTCGCTCATGTTTTTCAACGATAGCAATAATTTGGTACTCAATTATTTGCGAACATTGGACAGTTATTTGCAAACATAAGAAGAAAATTACATCTTCTGTGGATACTAATACAAGAATCTGTGACAGATGGCAAATGAGAGAAAACGGTGATCTCCAAGAGTTCCTATGCATATCAAGAAGATGCTTTTTTGATACTATGTAACTTTGACATGAAAAACCCAATATTATACTTGGGTATCTTCGTGAGGAAGCCTTATTTTGCGCGAAGCATCAGCTCATCAATATTTCATATCATTGAAAAGGAAAAAAACTTCTGGAATGCAGTCAATGGAATTTATTTCTATTTTTCGATTCCGACTAGTTTTGACACCACTTGTGTCATCCTCAGGAACTATAAATTATGATATAAGCGATTAATAAGTTGAAAATAATTACAATTTGTTCAACTGTGAGCTACTTACATGAAAAAAATTGTTTCTAATAAAATTCAGTGAAAACATCAATTAATAATAAAATAAATGGAACGTGTATGTAGATTATATTCCACATGGAGTTATGGTGTGAAAAACTTTAACATTTGTGAACATGAATATATTTTAAATGTAGTCAAAATGAAACTTAACTAAAAAGTGTCTTCCGTTTTACGAAAACCGTTACAACATCAATTTTGTACTAGTGGAAACCTGTATACCAGTTTTTTTATATAAAAAAGAAGAACAAAGTGCCCCAAGGGACCAATTAGAGTGTTGCACCAATTGAATTATATTTAATCAAGTCTTTATATTATTATATTTAAGTAGGTTATTGTAAATTTTACTCAAATTCATTGTGCACGTTTTCACATTATTATTGTTTTTATCTGCATTGATGTGTAGCATCTCTAATGTCAATCCCTTATTTAGGTTTGGTTCAAAATCCATTATTTTTGTTTCGTTGAAGTTGAACTTGTGATTTAACTCTTTTGCATGTCCCACTACTGCACATTTTGCTGTCGTCATATTTATTTTGCCCTGACAATTTTTGTTATGCTCATTTAATCTCGTCGATAAATATCTTTTTGTTTGACCTGTATATGTGGCATCGCAATCCTCACATGGTATTTTATATATTAAATTTGATTGGTGACTTTTATTTATTTTGGATTTCAAGTTACTGAACAATTGCCCTACAGTTTTTGTTTGCTCCGTATTTTTAATTTATTCTCACAAGTGGTGTCGAAACTAGTCGAAATCGAAAAATAAAAATAAATTCCATTGACTGCTTTCCAGAAGTTTTTTTCCTTTTCATCAAATTTCCAGTCAAGAAGTACATATTTTCATTTTATATTATTATTGTGTGAAAATGATTTTATTAGAGTGAATCAAGGCTGACTTGATTAAGATTATGATTTAAATCAGTATAATCAGAGAGAATCTTTCGTGGACATCACGTGACTAACTTGTACATAATTTAATATATTTTCTGCATATAATAATACAATAAAACACAAAATATCATCATTCTACGGCTAATCGTTTTGGTTCTATCCAAAAAAAAAAAAAATCTGTCAGGTAAAGTGCGTTTTTGGTCCAGTCGGTTGCTATAGAAATAGTAGATCAACATTCTTATGCTACACAATTCCTGAATACTGTTTTCCAAGATTCTACGGCTAATTGCTCCGAATTTATGCGCAAAATTGAAGGAAAAATCTAACTGAAGTGCACTTCCGGTTCAGCCTATTGTTATGAGAATAGTAGGCAATCATTTAAATGCTACAGCAGGCTGAACTACTGAATTTTATTTCTCTGCAGCCGATCGTTCCGAATTTATGCGGAAAATTCTAAATGAAAATAGGATATGAGCATCTAGATTCTAGATGGTACTACCGACTTAAGTACTGAATTCTAACATTCTACGTTCAATCAATCTGAATTTGTGAGGAAAATTTGAAAATATTCTCGAGTAAAGAAGTAAAATTTCAATATTCTACGACTGATCGATTTGAATTCTTCGGAAAATTCGGAAAGTCTGTTATATAAAGTGCAATTTAGGCTTAGCTGATTCGTACAAAAATAAAAGATAACTATTTAAATGCTACAGAAATCTCAAATACTGAATTCCAATATTAATTATTCTGGATTCATACGGCAAATTCAAAAAAAGTTCCATGTGAAGTGCACTTCCGGTACAGAAAATTGCAAGCATAATACAAGATGTACAACTAGACCCCAGACCAACCTTAAATGCAAAATTTCAACATTATACGTCTAGCAGGTTTTGAGATTTGCGAGGAAATAGTGAAAATGGATAAAGGATTGCTCAAAACGGATATTTCAATGAGAATCTCGGAATGTAGAATTTGTTGGTCTCACAATACTTGTACTTCGTACAAATAAGTAACAATGCTTCGAATTCAGTCATTCTTAATTTTATTCTCTATTCTCCATGAATTCAGTTATATTTTTGTTTCAGAACAGAGTCACGATTAAGGTCAAGTGTATATTTCATATATTTGAGTAAGAAATTTAATTCTTCTGAGAACATCTTTGAGATTTTCAGTAAATAGGCCAGGCAACATAGAGCTGAAAAGGAAGTGTAGGCTAATTGATTCTCGGAAAGCTGGAAATAGTCTTAAGCTCTTCATTCATATTTAAAAATAGTTTATTGAAGCTTTCACTAATTTTCTGCTTGTGCTGTATGAGGGTGTCCCAAAAACCTCGAAATTTCCGGATCTTTTTTAGTTTTTTACCAATAACTCCCCAACAATACATTTATAGGAAAATGTTATGCCCTTATAAATTGAGAAACACAAAATTCTGCGTCGAATGAGTACAATACATTGAACATTAGGTAGAGCTATCACGGGGATATGCAAGTTCAAAATTTAACCATTTTCTCGCATTATCCAAAAAAAGTCGTGTTTTGAATATGAGATGTATTATATGAAATGAATAATGTTTTTGAGCATTTAAGTGCATCCCCTGGGAGACAGATATATGGTCATTCAGAATCACTTGGGTTGTTTCTCAGATCAATTGCTTCTAATAAGTGCCAATATGATGATGAGGTCAAGAAGAAAATTTTATCTATCGCCCACTCAATTATTGGTGCTTCGTGATCAAAATCCTTTCGGTCAGCCTAACATGTTTGCCTAGAGGTGCTGATTCATCGGAAATATGGCTCGAGGGATCTATTGGAAATTGCTTCAGCAACTGGATTTTGTTGCACATATAATGAAGAGCGTCATTAAAAAGTATCATGCTTGGAACAACCGGTTATACATGTTCTACCATGGAAATCGCTCCTACAGTTTGTCTTTGACAATGCTGACGTAAATATTGACACTCTGGATAGGACCAGTACATTCCACGCAATAGGAGGCATCCAGTGTACACTTATTGCAGGCGTCTGTAAAATTCACGTACTCAATCTTAACGAACAACTTCGATGTTCTAAAATAGAGCCTTCGGCCACTGATTTTATATGAGAGTATGACAAATGGAAAGGACATATGAATATTCCAGGTTGAAATGAGTTCATGAAGAAGATGAATAAGAATCGAGCTTATTCAAATCAGGCATAATGTGTCTACCATTCATCAATGCTTCGCCATCCAACTGTGATACAATTTATCCAGTACTGCTTTATGCTGCAAATAAATGCAAATCACTTGAACAGGACAACTGTTTCGTAACTTTTGATCAACATCTTTATATAAAGAGATATTGTAGCTCCATCTGGTCTTGATTCAGTAATCAGCTCAGTAATCATCAGACTCGGCGGTTTTTATCTGCTCATGTCCTTTATGCGGGCTATCGGTTTCATAATGGATGGCAGTGGGTTACGTGAATTGATTAGCGAGGTTTTTGCACCTTCATCAACCAACAAGATGATGACGGGACGTGCCTTCTTTAGAGCTCTACGGACACACATTCTGGCTCACCTTGCATTGAGAAATGTTCATGCTGAATATAGCAAAAGAACAACAGTCATCTTTCTCTGAACATATGGGTGACATAATGAGTGATAGTGTTTCTGCCAATATTGATGCTCCTGAAGTAGAAAATATCCTGGACAAATTTTTAAACGAACCGAGGTGTTAATGTCTAAAGAAACAACAGCTAGGTTATGGTTCCACTGACGGCTCAGCCGATTAGCACGAAAATAGAAGATTACCATAAGGATGCTAGAACAATTTCAAATATGGAGTTTCAATATCCTATAGCTAACCATTTTAGATTTATGCAAAAAATTCACTTTCGATACGGACGATTGCAACTATATTGCGAAGTGTATAACTAGATCCTGGATCAGTTCTAAATACAAAATTTAGGCATTATACGTTCAATGGGCTTTGAGATTTGCGAGCTACGAACGCACATACATGCATACATACATACGTACCGATATCAATCAAAAAATAGTCGAAATAGATTCATAAATGCTCAAAACGGATATTGTCATCACAATTTCGGAATGTGAATTTTGTCGATTTCACAATACTCACTTTAACTTTTTATAAGTAAGTAAAAAATGGAAAAAGTTGTCGTTCTTTGAACTCGTATATCTTCCTGATAATTTCACGTAACTTGAAATACAAGGTAATCATTGAACGCAAAACTTTGTGTTTTTCAATTTATGTAGGAGTAACATTTTCCCAAAAATGCATCATCTAGGAGCTATTAGTGAAAAACTGAAAAAAGTCCGAAAATTTCGTGGTTTTTGGGACACCGCTCATATAGCACAAGCAGAAAATTAGTGCAAATTTCAATGAACTCTTCGTACATGTAAATGAGAAGATTGAAACCATTTCCAGCTTTCCGAGAATTAATTAGCCTACAAACGCTATGTTGCCTGACCTTTAAACCACAAAACTCCTAAGCTGTGAACAAGTTTTATTTTATATTCCTACTGAATTTTAAGTGCTTACTGATAATCAAAATCAAAACTCATCATACCTCGAAGGTAATCCTCGTACATACATAGATGACTGGATAATATCAATTCTGATCCATTTTGTAATACATGCGTAAATGCCCATCTTAACTTTTTGCACATAACCATCCTTCGCTATGAATTTTTCTTGTACATCTGAACATCTGATCAAAAATTCTTCTAGAGAGAAGTGACGATTTTGTTTGTCTACTGTGAGTTCTGAATTTCTACTGATCAAGCCCGAATACTATTGCGTGATTTATTTTGACTAACATGTTTTCTCTTCAATTTCATATGGTAAATAACTTGGAAAGATTAGGTGCAACATTTGTACTCGTTTTTAAGTATTTCATGTCACTTGCTTAATAATTCACGTAATGTTTTAATGCCTCTGTCTTTCTGGTATATATTGAACACTTATTATTGGATAGAGCATAGTTTGTATCAAGCTTCAATTCAATTTCGTTATTTGCTGATATGCTATTTACACATCGTAAAAAACGTTCATTGCAATCACTAATGTGATGGACCCCGGTGCATTTTGGAGAAGCTATTCTTTTGGTACATTTTGAGCTCTTATGGTTATATCAAGAACATTTGAAGCTTCTCCAAATCTTCAATAATTGTGCATTTTTTTCAGTCCACGCCAATTTTTCTCTTTCTCATCATCTAAATAAATGTTTTACCTACTATTGACTTTAACTGTAGCTACAGCATTACCATTTCCATGTTATCTCAAATAAACAATCTATATCATTGCGTTTTGTTTGTAAATAGAAAATTTAGGCTTTAATGCTATTATTTCATTGTACAACGATAGATCATCAGATACAATTTTTTCAGCAGCAGTAACAACTACGTTCAATTTTGATGGATCAGCCATCTTTCAAACATCAGAAATGGTTTTAGTACAGTTTTGATCATCTCGTGTTATAATTAAAACTTCCGGGCGATCAATTAATGATCATATTGGTGTACTTTGGTGGATACTTTGTTTTTGATTGATTACTAAATTATTCACCTTTTTTCTTTAATTCTTTTATTTCGTTTTTTGATACCGCCCTATTCCTTTTCCATGAACTTTTCATTATAATTGATTCAATATTGCAGCAATTCTCACAGAATCATTTTATGCCGTTACAAAACTCAACTATGGAATAATCTTTATTTACAGTCAGCTCATTACTATGGTCTCTTGAAATGAACTTTATCCAATATTAGTGCGAGGAAAAGGAGCCAAAATCATGGGTTATACTTAGTACCATAACAAACTCTTCAAGGCCAATCTATAAGAACTATGTTTTACTATTAGCATTCTTGGTAGTGTCAAGAGAAAATTATAACATATAAAAGTCATTTTAAGAGAGGTGTTGAATGATGTCGTATTGCATACGTGTGTATAATTAATCACCCAAGAAAAGTAGCTGCCGCCTTTCAAGCTTCGTGACTGGACTTTTTTTTCGTGACTAATATATCACATTTCGTAGTAGTATGATGAATTACTATTAGGTATCTTTAATCCGTTCACATTCTTCATTTGAGTAAACTTTGCATGCAAACATAACTCACTTTCTTCAGCAAAATTATGGTATATACCAATTTTTGGAAAAAAAATAAAAAATACTTGCAATACTGGAAGTGCCAATTACTCAGCGCCAGAATATAACTTTGTGACTTGAGTCTGTTGAGCGGATAATAATTGTATGTATTTTAACACAAGCAAAATCACTAGACGAAAAGTCATTAGAAACTAATATGCATATATCGTAAATCACAAAATGCAATAGATGATTGCGATTATTCCAGAATGAGTATATAAATGTTTTTTTTCTTTTTCAGATAGTGGATGGCAACGCTAAAACCGACGTATCCAACCGGAAAGAACCGGGAATGTTCTGCGGAGAAAGTGAACAACCTCAGACTTTCATCTCCGAGACGAGTTTTGTGAAAGTTCTCTTCCATTCGGACAACTTCACTGATCAAACGTACTTTAGTTTCGACACTAGGGCGGAACAACAACTCGAGGTGTATCTCCGGTATGGACAGCACCCGGAACTTTATCCCAATCGGAGAGGGGAAGTTGTGCCAGGGTGAGATTCTACTTCTATCCTAATCCGTAATATAGTTCATGATTCCGAATTGCTTAGGACTTTTATCTATATGTACTCTTACTATGAGCAACTTTAATATATGGAATCAGCATACGTATATGATAGAAGAATATGATTCGTATGAATTTCAAGCATTGTCTTTGAATAATATTTGTCAGGCGATGAAAAGTCGGCCGCGGTTGATAATATGCTACTTTATTACAAAATTCAACTAATTCTTTCCGATTATTCCACAAACTCTCAGACTCTAAGCACCAACTCGATAGAAATATCATATGACTTCAAATAGACGAATCCTATTTGACTCTAAACATATATAAAGATATCATATTAAATCTCTCCATTCTCATCTTATTCTATTTTATATAATTCGAGTATCAAATTCTATTCATTCGACTGCCGATTGATTGATTCTAGTATCTAATCAGTAACTTTTCAAATATTCATCCATCTTGTACTAACCGCTGTTTCAAATATCTGAATAATATTATCTTCTGAAACTCTAGAATACCACAGCAAAACTTTTACAAACAGCAACATACCGCCAATGTTTAGTACACAATGTCGAGATGATTCTCTACCCTTTACACACTCAAATGCAGAGAAAACTGATGTGGCAAGTTGTTACACTGGTAATTACCAACTTTGTTGAATTAGTTTTATGTTAGTAACCTAACTAAAAAGACGAGAATACTAAATGCTATTCAGCGGTTGGCTGCTACTTGCTACAGTGTTTTGCGCTTCAATTCTATAGATTTTCAAGGATTGATAATGAGAGTATTGAATGAAAAATTTTTTTTTCTTCTTGATTATTTTGGAATTTCTAAAGTTAGGAATCAGAAATATTTTCCTTATTTCAAGCCACAAAGTTATTGACAATCTTACGGCAAGAAAACAGATTCTCTGTCTGTTGAGACAGACAAAAAGCCGTCTGCATGAAAAAAAAAATCTGACGTGGACATCACGTGACACACTTATACATTATTGGATATATATAATCAAACACAACATCTCATCATTCCACGGCTAGTCGGCTGCTATGGAAATAGTATGTCATTATTCTTAAGCTACAACATTCCTAAATACTGATTTCCAGGATTCTACGGCTAACAGTTCTGAATCTATGCGCGAAATTCCAAGATCGTCAAGTATAGTGCACTTTCAACTCAGTCGATCTTGATAAAAATAGGATATGAGCATCTAAACAGAACTATCATCTTTAATACTATATTCTAATATTCTACGTTCAATCGTTTTGGATTTATGCAGAAAATTAAAAAATGTTCCGAGTAAACTGCACTCACGGCTTAGCCGATCACAATCATAATGCAAGGTGTACAATTAGTTGCTATAAAAGTGCTCAATACGTAATCTCAATATTCTACGACTGATTATTTTGAATTTATGAGAAAAATTCGAAAAGTCTGTAATATGGAGTGCACTTTCGGCTTAGTCGATTTAGACGAAAATAGGAGATGATCATTGTGATGCTACAGCAATTTCAAATACTGAATTCCAGTATTCTACGGATAATCATTCTGGATTTATGCGAAGAATTCAAAAAAATTATCAGATAAAGTGCACTTCCAGTACAGACGATTGCAATCATAATGCGAAGTGCACATCAAGATCCTAGATCCTATACCAGTCTTTTATGAAAAATTTCAGCATTATACGTTTAAAGAATTCTAAGATTTGCGAGTTACGCACATAGATATATACATACGTACATTCGTACCGACATCAAGTCAAAAATAGTCAAAATGGATTCAGGGATGCTCAAAACGGATATTTTCATCAAAATCTCGATAGGTGAATTTTGTCGATTTCACAATACTTCCTTGTACTTAGTACAAGTAAGTAAAAACTATCCTTCAGATATACACAGAAGTAGCGGAAGCATTTCTTAGGCTGAGATTTCATACAGTGGATTGTGATTTCTGTCATCTTCAACATGCAGAAAAACTAAAAGTACAACATGTAAGAAAGCATAGTTTTTCCATTCGTTTGGTTGATAGTTCCACCCACGCTATTATGTATCAAACATCATGAGCAAGAATGTATTGCATCCATCGTCAGTCGAATAACTATTTTCTACGAACACTATAAAAAATAACATATCTCTCATTCCAGTCACAGTCAGAAAAATATGCTGTGACCATCACAATACTTTCCCGACCATGAGTTTTATGACCATTCCTATTTGCATATTTCGAATTGACAGCTGTCATTGTCAAAGTGACAGATGACGGTTCTTTGAAATCACTATTTTATTTCACAATGGCCATAAGTTTTATGTCCAAATATGAGTAATGATAATCCAAATTTCACATTATGATTCTTATTATTGCTTTGCTTGTTAGGAAACGAGACAAAACATAATCGAGAGATTAATTCTAACAAAAAACAAACAGTAGAATTTAGAGTCGAAAAACTGAAAGATGGACAGATAAAACAGAATATCAAAATTGCATTAACGAATTAATAAAAGATACACCCAAGCCAGATTCAAACAATATAGAAGAAATGTGGGATGCATTCAAACACATACTAACAGAAGCAACAGAAAGATCATGCGAAATAGTAAGAAATTCACACAAGAGAAGACACACACTGGTGGAATGAAAAAATAACGGAAGAAATCAAGGAAAAAAAACAAGAATGAGGAAAATATATCAATACCAAAAACGAGGAGGATTATGAAGATTATAAAAGACAAAGGAAGATAACAAAGACAGAGATAAGAAAATCAAAAGAGAGAACCTGGGAAGAATTTGGGAACAAAATTGAGGAAAACTTTAAGGAGAATCGTAAAATATTATACAGAACAATTGAGAACTGCAAGAAAGAAAAACACATAACATTGAAACAGCTGGTAAACCAGCAAGGCGTCATAATAAAAGAAGACAAAGAAATCATGGAAAGATGGAAAGAACATTTTGAAGAATTATTGGAAGAAATACACATTAACAATGTCATTAGAGGAGAAGAAAGTACAGAACTAGAAAACACAGGAATAGTGAATCAAGAAAATATTACAGAGGAAGAAATAAAGACAGTAATAAAAAAATTGAAAAACGGCAAAGCACTAGGTCATGACGGAATAAGAACGGAACAATTGAAATATATGGGAGAGAAAGGAAAACAAATATTATTAATAATGCTGAATAAAATATGGGAAATAGGGCAAATACCAAAAGACTGGGAAATGGCAGTGATATTCCCAATACACAAGAAAGGAGACGATAGAATATGCAGTAATTACCGAGGAATATTACTGCTATGTACAGCTGCAAGAGTTTAAGAGGCAATATTAGAAAATAAATTAAGAAAATTAATAGAGACAAAGATGGAGAGAGCACAAAGTGGTTTTAGAAAAGGACACTCGACACAGGTTCACATTTTTACTATAAGAAAACTAACAGAAGAGACCATAAGAGAAGACAGTAAACTGTACATAGCATTTCTGGACCTGGAAAAAGCTTTTGACAGGGTGCCGAGGGAAAAGATGTGGGAAATCTTGAAAATGAGACAGATTGACAAACAGCTAACGCAAGCAATAAAAAGTATCTGTAATAAGACATCCAACTATGTTAGAACAGGAAATGAAATTTCAAAGGAATTCATCACAACACCGGGACTAAGGCAAGGAGGAGCATTAAGCCCACTATTATTCAGTATACACTTAGACAACATCTTGAAAAATATAAAAGACAAAACTAAAAAAATTGAAGTAGGACACCATAATTTAGAAAGGATTATGATAGCGGAGTGCGCCTTTGCAGATGACCTTGCAATACTTGCAAAAAGTGAAAAAGACTTACAACATAACATTAACTTGTGGAATGATGAATTAAAAAAGCACAATATGACCATAAACATAAACAAAACAAAAATAATGGTAATAGCGAAAGAAGAAATAGCAACGGAGGTAAAAATAAATCAAAGAGAAATCGAACAGGTTGAAACATTCACATATTTAGGACTAACATTGAACAACAAAGGTGACTTGGAGCAAGAAATAAACAACAGAATTTTGACAGCAAACAGAAGTTACTACGCAATGAACAAAATGATCCTGAGCAATAAACAAGTTGAGAAAAAGACCAAAATGACACTATTCAAAGTATTATACAGACCAATACTGTTATATGGGAGTGAAACATGGACGACGAACCAGAGAACAAAGAGTAGAATACAAGCTGCGGAAATAAGATACCTGAGAAAAGTAGAAGGAGTAACAAGACTAGATAGAATAAGAAACGAAGATATACGAAAAAAGTTACAAATAGAGAGTATACATACTACCATGGAGAAAAAACAACTTGCTTGATACGGCCATCTTATGAGAATGCCAGATGATAGCCAAACAAAAATGGTATGGAAGGCTAAGACGACAAAAAAGAAGAATAGAGGAAGAACACAGAAGACATGGGAAAATAATATACAAGAAATAATGAAAAAGAACAATATCAGCTGTCAAGAAGCAGAAAGAATAGCATCAAACCGGAAAGAATGGAAAGATTACTCAAATAACATAGGATAACAAAGGATAGGAGAACTAATCTTGACACCCGAAAGAGTCAAATGAGATTTAAATAGATATATAGATATATATATATATATATATATATATATATATATATATATATATATATATATATATATATATATATATATATATATATATATATATATATATATATATATATATATATATATATATATATATATATTATTGCTTTGCTTATGAACCACGGATAATTTCGGAAAATTTTTCAGGTAGGTACATGTTGTGCCCAATTATTCAAGGATTAATTTCAGTTATTTTATATTTCATGATAAATATTACCGTTTATGAATTGAACGCAGAAGACTGAGGAGTTCCATTCATAAGGTTTTAATACCACTAGTTGGAAAGAGCTCATTAACTAACTCAATCATGAAATTTAAGTCAAAAGATTGTACGTATCTTAAGTTATCGTGCTTTCAAGCTGATAGGCCGATAGACAGACCGACAGACAGATCGATATACCAATCGATTTTCTTCAACATTATGTCAGAAAATCAGGATAATAATACGTACTTTATTGTACATGGTGTTCAATTCAATTGGTGCACCATTGCTATCTCGGGAAGTATAAGAGTTACGAAGTTGGTTAAATTAGCAAACAATTTTTATTTTATATGACTATTTGATTGAACAAAACAAGAGATTCCTCATACCAGTGGCTCTCAGAATATGGGGTGCAACTTTCTTATTTTTAATAGGTACCGTTCTTTTTGAATCACCTACTCGATTTAGTATTATTTCTGAATTCAACAATATATTATTTTTATACCCTTGCATGACAGAAACATAGGAAAATTTGAATCTGATTGTTATAAGAGTGCTATGGAAGAGAACAACTGAATAAAGATATTATTAAATATACTCATGAAGAGAGACAATTTTATAGATATTGTAAAAAATTATCTTAATTTTTATTTATACATGATTCAATTGTTTTTAGCAGATTATTTCTAACTCTGCTAAAATTTTGGGCCATCGATGTTAGTAATTATGTTTTCAATGGCATTTTTTGAATGCTGTATATCTAAAAAAAAGTCCAAAGGACTTAGGTCTGGAGATCATGCGAGCCACGAAATGGTACCGTGAGTGTCAATCCATCGATTTGTGGATTGTTCGTTCAAATAATTTCTTACTTACGATGAATTTATTAATGCTTCTCACAGAAAGGATATTTTTGGTTATGAAATCGAAATGGCGAGAAGAAAGAAATAGAACAAGTATCTTATCAATGAGAAATGAGCTTTTAATTCATATTGGTTCAAAAATAGCTTGTAATAAAGCATATGACACTTCCATTCCGAACGAAAAATATATTTTTCATAATACCTGCATTGAAACAACGCGTTACAACGTCTGTTTTATTTGTCAAAACAAGATAATTTCAGACAAATGCGAGTGCAGCCGGGCAGAAACAGGCCTGTTTCTGCCCTAGAGGAGTAACAAGCTTGTCTCTGCCCACTGAATTTATTTCTGACATCGATTTATCCCTGGCAGAGTCACATTTGTTCATTTTCAATCTCTAAATGAAAATCATATAACCTTAGTTAATTTGACAGTTGTTATATTCGGAACTGTAGATTGAATTAGAAAGACGATTAGTCTCAAAAAAAAAGTACTAATACAACAATTTCAAGTACATCACAACATCTTATTGATGAAGCAAAAGAAGCTACTCTCGATTTGTTACCTGCAAAATTGAAAAAAAAAAATATCCACTTTGTAATGATAAATTTTTAATGTGGAAAGTTTCAATGCAGGTATTATGAAAAATACAGTGTGTGGCACATGACAAAACACGATTTCAGCTGAGAGTGATGCCTCGGCTGAAATCGTCTTGTCTCGTCCCGGGCCACACAATATACTATTTTATAGTTTATTTTGGAAAATACTATATTTCGTCGAAGAAACGCTGGTATCTCCAAATGCGAGGTTCACATCAAGATCATATACCAGTATGAAATACAATATCTCAGCATTTTACGTTTGACGAGTTTTGAGATTTGCGAGTTACGAACATACGTACGCACATAGTCAAAATGGATTCAGGCATGCCCTAATTGAATATTTCCATCAAAATCTCGAAATGTGAATTTTGTCTGTTTCACAATTCATTCTTGTACTTTGTACAAGTATGTAAAAATGTGAGCACTTCTCTTAATAATTCAATTTCTGATTTTCGTATAAGAAACTGGAGTGGTCAAAATCCGATTATACGTCCAAGCAGTCAAATATTTACACCATTTTCTTGTGATACACAACATCTATTGATAATAATAATAATAAATTTTTTTTTTTATTATTAATAATCAATTAATGTGAGAGACGGGTAGGATTTTCAAGACGTACTCATATAGAATCATCAATTTTATACTTGTGCTATTCCAGCACTTAATTTTGTCTTGTGCTGAAACTCCAACACGTCATGTAACATAGGTAATTTTCTGCACTTATATAATATTCTATTATAAGTGAATGTAAGTCTATCCGTGGACATCTATTATTTTTTATCAATGTATAGTATGAGATTTTCTGAAGACCTTTTCGATACTCCTGCTTCTAAAGAGTTGTCCGATCGAGATTACAGACCCATGGTTAAAGAGACGTTTGTAAAACTCTGAGAGATTCAACTCTTGCCTGAGATTTATTCATGTCCATCCTTGATGATTTATTATGTGTTGATTCTGAGACAGCAATAATAGTAAAGTCTCTAGTTTGATAATGATGTCGGATTTCAATTTATGCTAGGCTATGCTAGTAATATGATCGAAGAGCAGTTATTAAATGTGTGTTATAATGATTGAGGAAGCTGAATGAGACCTATTGCTGAGTTTGACTGTAGTGTTCCGAATGATCATGTGCATTTTTTTGTGATTATTTTATTTTCACAAGCTATTATTCCACTTCACTTGTATGATAAATTAGTGCGCTTG
The DNA here is from genome assembly GCA_963989225.1 of Dromius quadrimaculatus. Lineage (NCBI taxonomy): Eukaryota > Metazoa > Arthropoda > Insecta > Coleoptera > Carabidae > Dromius > Dromius quadrimaculatus. The sequence continues at coordinate 42,898,978 of OZ022330.1, forward strand.
AGTCGAATATAGAAAATTGATGCATATTGCGTGGTCTGATCTTGATAAAATCTGACAGATTCACGTAAGTCCTGCGACATTGCAATATAGTACACCTTATATCGTTTCAAATCCAATTCGGTGGATGTCTCAAGATGCTTAATTATCTTTTACCCGACAACTCCCTTGACATGGATATCAGATGAAAATGTTTAACGAGTAAAATAAGATGAGCTATGTGACGTCATTCAAAAAGCGCACAAAAATAAAATGCTAGTCTACAGAAGCCAAGGGGATATTTATATTCATAAATTTATAATATACTGAAATGATTAGAATAATAGCACTTGATCTCACACATTTTTTGTGACTGCTGACTGCTAGGTAGAAACTAGATGCATGACAATGTGTTGTGTTTTTTTAGTTCATAAATCGCTAATTTAATAACAAAGCTAGTATACTTTTTCAAAACCTGAGCAGAAAGCGCTTCATACTTTCATGTAGCTAATAGTAACTAGTAACAGAACTAACAGAAGTGTTCGAATTAATGTGCTACATAGTTTTTCAATTGTGCTCCCACATAAAGTATTGGCACTCTATCTGATGTTATATTATACCATAAATAATAATAGCTTACTAATAGTTAGTACTTATTAAAAGTATCTTTCGCGACTTACGAGGAGTGACAGCCAAGCAAGTATCCAAATTTTACCGGCAATTACCAATTGCGGGTGGAGTGATGATATCTAATTTGTTGGGTGAGGACTGCTAAGCGACTTTCAAAATATATTCTGTCAATTTCTGCGGTAATTTTCAGTCTCAAAAAGTATGAGGATGAATAATTTTGAAAAAATGTGGAAAATCAATATCAAATATGCATGAAAACATTTTATTCCGCTCTATAGGAACAAGTATTTCATGTAACTGTTTATTCCTGAGAATATTGTAATGAATATTTGAAAAAAAATTAAAAATCTATCACAATATATTTCACTTTTTCTTTTATATTACAGCTCCTACTGTGAACGAATCTTCAGAGACTGCCGACTTCAAACATGCTATGTACAATCTCCAGCGTATCCTGGTGTATACCCTCGGAATCTACACTGCCGCTATCATCTTAATACTAGACTGCCCTTTATTAAACTTTACATAGAAAATGAAGAGTTCAACATTGATGGACAAAGATGTGAAAATATTATGACATGTCCTATGCGACCCATCAGCTCTGGTGAGTTCTATATCTCTAATATTATTGTAGATAAAATTACTTCACATAATCTAAAAGAATATCTGATGAAACTGTGTGATAAGTGATCATAAAAAATACAGATTTGACCAAAAACTAGCATATCGTGAAACGTAACGTATCCAACTTTCATTCCGAAAATATTCAAAGTACAAATTCATCAAGTTCCTAGAAAAATACAGGGGTTTTGTCCTAGTGCTATGGCTTGGATGTCGCGCCTTCGTCAAGGCCACTCAAGATGCTGCTGGGTGCAAAAGCTCTAAAAAAATTTAATCTCGGCATAATATGAAGAGTTTAGTGCACACTTCTTGGTTGTCTTGGGCTCAAGTTCAGCCTGACAGATGCGCGCAGCGTAATTCAGTGCGATTCAAAGATGTTTTCAAAAGTTCAAGCGTAACGAGATAGCCCAATCATTGCAATAAGTAAAAACCTCTGTTTTTGTTCCACTGCCACTGATAAAATTTAATTCAATTAGTAGGTAGATAGTTATCTTGAAGATTGTAAGCGTTGCTTCAAGACATAGGACTAGGGCTTTTTATTAATACAGGATACGGTGAAGTGACTTCTAAATAAATCCTCAAGAAATGTGTCGTTCACAAACTATTCGTTTCGAATGAATGAATTAGATAAAAGAATCGAATCAATATCCTGAAAAAGATTTCATTGGTAAAAAGAAACAAAAACAATAAGAACAGTAGTAAACAAGGATACAAAGGATAAACTGAAATGAAATGAGAATATGTGAGGAGATAAGAAGAACGCATACGAATCATGTATGGGTGAATAAAATCAACTGCATAAATGTGCCTTCCGTATCCAGCTACGTATAGGTACTCGTAGAATGTGCAAGTACAATGATCTTAACAATCCTTTTGAATCTTAGACAAAATGTACGAATCCTTTACTGATCACTTGCTTAACAGAATCATTAAATGAATGAATCTTATTGAATGAATTACTTAACGGAACTGAATCAAAAGCTTTGATTCAACATAAGAAATTGGTCTCCTCATCTCTAGGATCCGTGGAGCAGAAACAAATTAAATTCAAGACTCGCTTCATGCACCATAACCCTATTAGTATAGCAACTGTGAAAACATATTTCTTCCTTATTGAGACTCTTCAGTATAGTCTTACGAAGACTTATATGAACGGACTTGTGGGAGAAAACTACTATTTCATTGAGTTTATAATTGACATGCGAATATGAAATCAACAGCAATATCATCTATCGCTCCAGAGCCAGAGTGGCAAATTCAATTGAAATCAAATACAGAACACGATAGAGTGACCTTTACATGGGTTAGGTTAGATAAACAATTGATAATGAGTTCGAAAATTCAACAACACAGCATTTTGTAGTTGAAACTTATTTTCAATATATGTATACAGAGTGGCTGGTTTTCCATTGTTTAGCTTATATTAGATAAAGTATGAAGGAAACAGTAAAACATTGATTACAAAAAAGTTCATTTGATGGAGCTTGTTCAACAGGATCATCTGATTTTGTCCTGTACATCACCTACTTATTCTTCGCAGCATTACTCAATTCTGTTTTTTCAAAAAGAACACCTCACATATTTTGGCAAAGAAAGATTTTAAATCAGTTTCTCTTCACAATGATGTATCACAAATACCAATTTGCTTCCAAATTATGATTCAAATAAATATAAAAATATCTATTCTTATTTGTTGTGGTTATTTTTAATTTATTTCAAATACATTCTTATCTCATTAATGTGAGAAAAAGTGTACTTATTCCACATTTACAGTAAAATTAATAATAAATACACAAACAATGAGAAAGTGTACTTTTCAGTTGATGTACGGATACAAATTTGGCAATAGACCCTTAGAGCCTCATTTCTCATCTCTCAGTTGCTGAATGGCAGATCTTATAGTTCCAAAATGATGGATTCTCTGTTCATAACGGTAAGAGTAAAAAAATTTTCAATTATGAATTCGGTCATAAATCGTTCGGCAACAGAGGACCAGTTTTGTGGCCTGCTTCATCCAGTTAAGATTTCTTTGTGTGTGTCTTCCTTGAGAACAAGGCTTGTGAGATTCCTTCTCAGGATCTTGAGAAGATGAAGATCAGAATTGAGACAGCTTGTCCATAAATAACAACTAAAACGCTGCAGAAAGCCAGAAAAAAATCAGATTCAAAAATGCTTAGAGTCTAACTGTGACTAATTTGAACAATTATCATGATTAATTCATTCATCATAAGTAATTTTTCAGGCCATCATAACAAACAAACTTTTTTATTTGATCTCTTTTGAGGTCGTGAAGTCTCATTCTCCTGTACAAATAAATCAAATATTTTTCCTCCACAAATGACAGAAGCTGCTTTTTGGGACTGATCAGTCAAAAACTACTTTATAAACACTTTATATCTACATGTATAAGTAGTTTGATGAACACTGATGCTGGGACCACATTTACGTCTTATGTCACTAATTGAGGCGTTATTCAATAATGAACACATTGTCAATGACAATATGTCAATTGTGATATAATGTCGTTATAAATGACATTAGACGTAAGTGTGGCCCCTGCATTAGGGAAACAATTTTTGCCGAGATACATATCATATTTTTCTAGTAACCTCTATTATAATTCTTGCAAATCAAGGAACGGATACGCAATTTTACAAGTGTCAACTGGATAGAGGACCATAATATAAAACAATTTCATTGGAAACCAAGATTGATAGGTGCAATGTTCTAGAAATATATAGATAGAACTTCATGATGATCGTCTGAAAATGTTGTGTGCATCTCAGCCTGTAGTTATTTTCTTAAAGAAATACAGGACACTGTAAAGTGACCTTTGAAAAATGTCTGTGAAACACAGTTTGATAATTTGTCGGTAATCAAAACCTGATTGTTTTCTATTTTTGACAAATCTGTTGTTTGTGGCCAAAATGCCAGCTGAATAGTTCCTCAATTTCATGGCCTTGATACGCAGATTATTATTTTGCTTATTTATTACAACCTCATCACTATTTCTATTTTTTTCATATTGAGTATAACTTGTAAGACACTACACCAAAGAGAAACCGATTTACAATCTGACCCTGCCAAAGCATGCAGAATGTTCTATTCATGTATTCATATATCTTTTTCATGAAAATATTCACAATTAGCAGAACAATTATAATCTTAGGGAATAAATGGATATTTTTGTTTCCAGGCACAGCAATAATTGTTCAATAAAGCTAACTGATTCAAACTCTAGCTTCGAAGATCACTTGCATTTACAGTTTTCAAAATCAATCAGTTATTTCCAAACAGAGCTCCATGGTTATAGTTTTCGAGCAATATATCCCACTCTTTTGAAGCAATAATTGAGAAAAAATAATTGAAACTTTCACTACCCTTAGATGAACAATGAATAACATTCCCGACATCATATTCCCTCTCATTTTCTCATTTCTCCCAGAGCATATCTACTTTTTCAAGCTTCCATTTCTAGTCCCGAGCGGTTAATGATAATGACATGATGAAAAATTCAGTAGCATTCTACGGACAAAAGGGCCTTGATTAGTAGGGAGAAAGGCTGACATAGAACTATACTTTGTAAAGAAAGTAAAAAAGAAAAACTATTAGGGTGAAAAGTCACTAATGATTCAGTGGGAGGAGAATTGTTATAAGTTATAGAAGGGACAGAACTTTGAAGAAGTACTCGTATACAAAAGTCGGGTATCTTTTATTTTCACGTTCATCTGGTACATTCATTCTGGAATTCATGCAAGATGTTTTTTATTATGTTGCGATATTCTTGGTGCTGGAAATATGTTTTTTTTTTCTTCCTATAATTTGAGATAGTGGTCAAGCTCAATTTTTTCCCAATGATTATTCAATTCATCAATAAAAAGCACCATTATTCATTGTTGAGTACTTTTAAAAAATCTTTGAACTACAAAGTCACATTTTGATAACGATTGATACTTAAGGTATGGTCAATTTCTCAACAAATTCTGATACTTGCGTTATAATTTATTTTTTCCTTCTAAAATTTACTCAATAAGGACTGGTCAAATATCAACATGTGGATTATTTATGGAAGAAATATTGACATGCAAGTTTAGAGAATTATTCTCCCCACCATTATAATGTCGACAAAAATAAAATTCATAAGTCGGACCGGACGTTGCATAGTACGACGCTAATTTCAATAACTTCTACAATACTCAATTAGTCAATTATCAAGCTTTTTTCGAAGAATATAGATTGAAATTGAAAATCTCTGATTCAAATTTTCATTTATAATTCGAATATTCTTTTGAATGGTGCAAGTTTTTTTCAACTGTCAACCTCAAGTCCATCGATCGCAAATATTGTCCATGAAGTTTGGTTTACAAGTTACAAATACTAACATTCTTTCTCCAAATATGGACGTTGGTTTGAATGGATGACAGCTGGTTTAAAATTTGTCTCAGATTGCATAAATTCTTCTGTATGAATATAAAATGAGATCTTTGACAAAAAAACACATATCCTTGTATTTTTATCAGTGTTGTACTGCGACTTATATTTCTTATGCGAAGATAAAGATGATATAAGGGATAAAAATAAGACGAGAGTGATAAATCAAATGCGAGCCCCAATTAAAATGGCAAAATGGGTGATTCAATAAGTGTTTTATCAAGAAAAGACTTCCTGTTTTGATGATCATTTCTTGTCTTGGATTGATTTTTGAGAGAATAAAAAAACCTTGCCTTTCTTATGTCTTGACTTGTTTCAAGAATTCTTGATATTTCTTGACATTTTAAGGTATCCCTTCTCATTATCGCTTCACCCAATCCTAACGCTCAAGTTTAGCATTAGTGTATATCCTTTTCTATCCTTTTTAGTTATATTATGGCACAAATTCTAGCAACGTTTTCAAACATTGTCACCAATAATAGTATATTTCATAATACCTGCATTGAAGCAACGCGTTTCAACGCCTGTTTTGTCAGTCGAAACAAGACAATTGCAGACAAATGCGAGTGTAGCCGGGTAGGAACAGGCTTGTTTCTGCCCGAGGGGAGAAACAAGCTTGTTTCTGCCCGCTGAATTAATTTGTTACATCGTTTTATCCCTGGCAGAGTCGCATTTGTTCATTGTCAATCTCTAAATGAAAATCTTATAACCTTATTTAATTTGACAGTTGTTGTATTCGGAACTGTAAATTGAAAAGACGATTAGTTTCAAGAAAAAAAGTATTAATACGACAATTTTAAGTACACCACAATATCTTATTGATGAAGCACAAGCAGCTACTCTCGACTTGTTACCTGCAAAATCAAAAGAAAAATATTTACTTTGTTATGACAAATTTGTAATGTGAAAAGTTTCAATGCAGGTATTATGAAAAATACAGTGTGTGGCACGGGACAAAACACGATTTCAGCCGATGGTGATGCCGGCCCTCGCTTTGCTCGGGCAAGCAACGCTCACCCTCTGCTGAAATCGTCTTGTTTCGTCCCTAGCCACACAATATACTATTGTATGGCTAGGGACAAAACAAGACGATTTCAGCCGAGGGTGAGTGTTGCTTGCCCGAGCGAAACTGTCACTTAGACCATGATGCTGTTACTCCCACAATGAATATTACTTCAATTATGACAACTGTCACATTGACAATTGATGTGACACTCTTAATTCATGAAACAGGGATGAAACTAGCCATGAAATTTATGGTCAGGGAACAACTATGATAGCCACAGCAGATTTCTATATTTTAATAACAGATCAATACAAGCGGATTTGGAAAATTAACTGTCAAGATAACCAGATTTCTCAACAAGAAGTCTTGAATCTTGATGAGACTTTCTTGTCTTGTCTTGGATAATGAAAATACTTCTTGTATTGGTGTTATCTTCATTTCAAGACAAAATCCAGATTAAATCTTGATTCTTGTAAAACACTAGATTCAATAAAGCCTGACTCCTGAAATATTACTCATGACTTGAGATCCTAGCTAATATTGAAAATGCGAATGTGAGTGTGTTTGTTTGTTACGCTCTCACGCGTGAACTGATCAACCGATCATCATGAAATTTCATACGCATATTCAGAGCACCAAATTTTGAAGTAAAACTTCCCTTGGGATGGTGGAAATTGGATTTTATGGAAAAAAATTTAAATGGAACTTGTAATCTTACTAGGTTGATCAAATTTGATCCATACAAACTATTGTACTCGGAAAATATGATGAATAGAAAAATATATCCAAGTGTCATGAGATATTGATCTCTGCTTATGATTATTCGGATGGAAGATATTATGAACAGTATCATTGGAATAAGTGATAAAATCTCTGTTCAACACGGTGAGAAATCAGATTGACTTTTTCTCAGCTATAAACGACAGCTGCGACGGTAAATTTGCTGCTTTTCTGCCTACTTGAACAAATATTTATCATGATTTTCAGATCAAACTCTTCCAAGCAATATCTTATACACTAGGATATCCACAATTTTTCCTGAGCTACTGAATCTTCTCTTCTTAGATTGCACAAAAAGCATTCGAGAAACTCCTGCTATTAGGACATGAATATAAGCTGGCAATCATTTTGACTATGACATATTTCATTTCAATAAGTTCATCCATTTTACAGAAAGAGATGCATGAACAGGTATCACATCTTCAAATAGTTACGCTCTTTTTATATAGGAGAATGAAAACTCGGTGTGAAAAAAATTTGCTTGGTTATGCAATAAGGAACTCAACGCAATCTGCTCTCTGGCGATCGGCTGTACAATCTTTGAATTATTGTGACATAGGTAACTAAGTGAAACCAAAGACTATATACATTAAATTGTGAGCTGATCTTTGGATTATATATTATATATCTGAATTTTCAGAAATCAACTTCTCTTGCATGAAGGAGCTGTTATCGTGAACAAAAATTTTCAGGAACAGATAGTATAATTTCAAATCATCCTGTCCCGGATGTCAAAATCACAATCAACAATGAAGAAGAAACGTAATTCACAAATTCTTCTGTTTGAGCTTAAAATGTGTTCGTTAGACTACAGAAATTGAATTACTCATGTAAACAAAACTAGCGAAGTATATAGCTTACAATCAACACGCTTGACAAAACAAACGAATATCACAAATACACACATCGTTGCACTCAAATCAGACAATCAACCCTTTCTCCTCTACCTCTATTCTGTCATTCATTTGAGCTCCCTCGCATGCAAATTCTGCATGCAGCAAAGAAACTTGGTTTGCGTTTGTGCTGATGATGTGGTTTCAAGTGGTTTGTGTCTCTGTTCAAATTAATCATCGTATTAGAGTATGCTCTTCTTTCAAGAAATGCATCTCTGATTCAAATGGTCTGAGTATTTGCTAGATTGCTAGATTTATACTAATTAACATTAGTCGCCGCTCACGATGTTCATCTTGTTTAAGAATGGATCCTTAAGAGGAAGTCTCAGTCACCGACTGTTTCTTTTAGGGGCCGGTCGGGTGCAAGAGGGATTAGCTGTAGGCGGTGCTTTGAAATGTGACGTAGAGTATCTGTTCATCGATTATTGCGCGTGTTTATTGTAAGATCAAACGAGTGAGCTAAACACAGTTTCACAGCCAGACACATGTACGAATATAAATACAATCAGAAAGGCTGATTTATGTTGCATCCAATTTATAACTTTGTATTTCATACTAGAAGTATAATAAAGTTCAACTACCTTATTTTCATTCCTAATTTGGAGTATACATTATTTAATATTTCATTGTATATGAATAATATTTAATTGGCCCCATTTGGTAAATTTTAATTCATAATAAATCAGAACGGGATTCTCAAATTCCTGAATTTATTGCAAGGAATGTTTCCAATTTGTGGATCTCAAAATACATGAAACAAGGTTATCATTCGAAGACTTTTATTTTTAAATAAACTGGATGGATATACATACAATGATCATGGATTTAAATTTCAACAAAATTGAGAAAATAGTTCGAAAAGTAACAAAAGAAGTATAAATCAACAAATCATAAACACATTATTGAAAACAAAATTTAGGTACAATCACAATTCTCCATTTCAGTTTGCTGTAAATATAAAATATTACATTTTCATTATGCACTATTTTGAAATAATTTTTGTCCACGACTACCTTATAATATATACTTTATAAATTAGATTTCTGGAACAAAACGATAATCATTTTTCACAGAGTGAATAATAGCAGTGAATAATCATTATTCACTGGTGTAGAGTTCCTATAGGCCACGCGGTATATATTATGAATCTGAAAAGCATTTATCAGTACGACTAGGCAATAACCAGCCACTTTGATTAGCTAACTTTATACAAATCACAAAAATCTTGTTAAAATATTACTTCAACCTATTTTCTATTGCACTTGAAAAAAAAGTTGACATTAAATAAACTATATCAAGTAAGCCATTGATATGACATGACAAGCGAAGCATAAATTGTTGTCAATTAGAAAACGTCATAATTTCGATCCAGAATAAGTAAAAAATTAAAACTGATAGTGAGAAAGAGATATTGTGTACTTGTACTCCACCGGAGATAACAGAAGCTGCAAAAGTCACCTCCCTGAATTTGTTGCCTGAGAAATCCTGAAATCTTTACATTCTTGTGTACAACACCTTTATGGACTGAAGAGCGACCAAGAAAATTAATTCATTCTCAGGTTCAGTTTTATTGATATCATTTTTAAAACGGGGATTTCAGGGCTTTCATCCGAAAAAAAGCTAATGCATTTCCTTCCGAAAGAAATTTACAAATTTCTTATTTAAGCATGTGATGAAAAATATTTTGCAATAAAGGTAAGAAATTAGGAACATTTAAGAACTTGTTTGAAAAAAAATTATGGAATTAAAGTCAATGGTAGTCGTGGACAAAGTATAATATTCTACTCACATATAATAAGCTATGATTCACTCAGGTTAATTATGCCACTCGCTACGCTCGTGACATAAACTCAACCTTCGTGAATAATAGCCTTCATTATATGCTCGTATAATAATATACTATTTCTTACATTTTTTTCCTACTGCCATATCTTCTTGTTCACGAATCGGCATATTTCGCGCATTCCGGGGGTTCACTAATTCTGGAAATAGACATTTCATGAAAAATTCTGTTATTTCAAATTATGAAACTTCAAACGCAAAGCCAGAAATGAATACCTGAATTGTTTGGAAGTAAATATAGTAATCAAGCTAAGGATCCTGATTCGCCGAACATGATAGTTGAATGATTTGAAACGTCATGCGGAAATATTCTAAACGAAGTGTTGGACTTGGAGTTTCGCTCGTTATTTTTGGTTATGGAATATGCAAATTCCAAAAAAGTGTTAGAGAAACATTATTTCACATCGTAACACAAAAATAGCCCTTGTGATGTGCTCTCCACTAATATCCGTGAGCACCTGTACTGGTAACCGCACTGACAGTTCAAAATATCAATCTACTGAATCAAACAGCCATGATCTATATGTGGCACATTCAGCAATCAAATAACTGTAGTGGTTTAAATAACAATCAGCTAAAAATGTTTGATACACTTTGAATCTAGCTTTGTTTCTTATTCGAAGTTGACTTTGTTTTGATTTTTTTTATTCATGTAGCACTTCCATACCGAAGGAAAAAGAAATAAATTGGTTCAGATTTTTGTAACTAAATCCACGAACTCGGCGGTCTTATGCATGCGCAGGTAATTCATCATTTTTTTTTTTTTTTTTAGTGTTTTTAAGATCTTTTATAGCCTATAATTATGCCCTTGAATACGTGAACCTATGTATCAGAACTATAGTTATAAGACTTTATGACAGAATAGCGTTGATCTCCATAATAATATGCAATGTTATGTATACAAATATTATATGTTCACATGGCTTAATATGAAAAAAACTTCCATAAATAATGAAGGTGGGATAAATATGTATATAACAATTGTTGGTCCAAACTAGTATGAAAAAACTGTAAATAAATTATCTTACCTGTTGTAATCATCTAAATTTGACCTTCTCTTTCTTCTAGCATACAATCTCAAACGAGACTTTCCACCCTTACGTTGATCTAGGTCAAAAAAAATCACAAAGTTTTCCCGCACAGTATTCACTATTAAAAACAGATGTTGCTGTTAACTAAGTAACAAATCAACTAAATTTGGATATTTTGAAAACAACAGAATTTTATAGTGAGAAGTAATTGTCAGCGCCCTTAAATCAAAAGAGCATACCAATTTAAATGTAATATTTCCATACCTGGAAAATCCAAAAATATAAGCCAATATCACTCTTTGAATATGCAGGTGTGTCAAAGTATCCTTAATTAATTTGGCAACATTAAGAGTCTTTTTAATAGGATTAACTAAGCTTAAAAGCAAGGCTTTGATGTAGGTTTGAGGTAATTTCCAAAAATAGAGCGAATTATTAGATCTATTTCAAAGTATATTTATGAGAAAATCCTATGAATTAACATTAATTTCAAGCTCATATGATCGGAACAATTAATTATTCTTGATTATTGAACTACATAAATTCATGTTTGTGACAATTGGAATTTATAAATGCACCTCAATTTAATTGTTGCGATATAGAAATTAAATATTTTTTGGTTGTCATATGAATCTCAATTTATAGAATTCTAAAATAAATGTATATATGAAATAGTTACTCCTCATTTCTTTATTTTCGATGTTAGCGGTAGATCGTATTTTAGGCAACACCAATTTTCAGCTGATTTGGAAAAATATTTTCTATACTTCAATGAATATATCCTACTATATTACTAATATCTGATAAAAAAATATAGAAATATTCAGTATACTTTCTTAAGCCCGCGTCATACGACGCTTTTTTCGCTGCTGGATTGCTTACTTAGTTACGCTGGTGGGTTCCTAGCTGGTTGCGCCGTTGGACGTTGTGATAGGTGCTATGCGATGTTGGATTCACACGATGCTGATTCAAACTAACAAATTAGATGTCAAGAAAAATTGAGATGATTCAGCTGCTTAATTTCATTAGCAACGAATGATTATTACTGAGAATCATTTATTGAAAAAAATATCTCGGCATAACGAGCGCCGACAATCGGAATGTTCATGAAGTTGATCGTGGTTATTTCGTGAAATTAAAGAATATTCATGAATGAAAATCTACAGAATGTGGAATATAACACACAAACGGAGAAGATTGCCATATTTTCTGATATCTACATTTCCTGATTATAATATGTATATCGTGATTTTGCAATTCATTATCCTGGGTCCAAAGTCCTTCAATTGTTTTTTCAATTGACTCAACCCAGACATTTTCAATGTTCAAATCATTAGAACACACAAAATATGGTGAGATTATTCAGGAATAAATGTAACAGCCAAATTTCAAATAAAACCAAAAGATGTCAAATCACCAGAAATTTAATGTATCTAGGATCTCTCTTCTACATGCTTCCAGAAGTCATGAAGAATAATAAAGAGCAAATGAGACATTTGGAAAAAATTAAATGTCAACGTCACTTTTCATACGCACGTGACTAGGAGCTAAGTTTTATTGGTCACTGTTCGAATTCAACTCGCAAACAAGTATGAAAAATAGCACACGTTCTATCACAGAATCCAGGTAGCAACCATGCAGCGAAGCCAGCAGTGACTGTCATTCTCTATCATAGAAACAAACATGGTAACCAGCACAACTCAATGCAGAAAAACCAGCAATGAAACAAGCGTCGTGTGAGGCAGGCTTTAAATTGTGACCACTTGATAATTCAATGAAAATTTCAAAAATCTGTTTCCATCCATCACAAAGATTTTTTATTTTCAAATCGCTTTTTAGCATAAATACTCAGAATAGACTTTTTCCATCTCTGAATAGGGTTGTGTATTTATACAATATTCCTATTCACTAAATCATTATCTGATTGACCTATCTGTTTTGACTTGAATTTTCGGTTTCAGGATTTTCTCCCGTATTTGTTATTGAATTTTGAAATGTTTTGCTCACTAAAACCTGCATACGATAGTAGAAATAGATTTTCGTGCGATACCAATGATTACCAGATAATTTAGTGTCGATTATTCAATTTGGATTTGATTCACTCAAGGTTCTGTTGTATTTTATTCTCTCATTCTGTTTATAATCGATGAGATAATTGTTACTATGGTAGGTGAATGAATTTCATTCGACTGAACTATAAATAAGATAGTATTGAGCAACTTGACATAAATACTGCACCTCTTAAGGATCAATTTGGTATTGCAAATAGGCATTTTACTACATAAACTGCCATATTTTACTCTCCCATATTCATTCAATTTTCTGCACTTTTTTTGATTGAATACGTTCCTCTTCGGAACTTTCTCCAGCATCTTTTAAAAATGATCTTTGTAGGATAAGACTAGAAAAAAAAGGACGCAGTGAAGTACCACACTTACTTCAATCCTCAAGATGCCTGTTTGTAAATCAATGCAAATTTACTATCGAAGAAATGTGAGCCAGCCTTCAAGAATGTCTCTCATCTTCAAACATCCTTCAGCGGGACTTTTCATGTGATTGAACTGCTCAAGCTCGAATCAATCAAATTCTGTTCTCTGATTTCATTGGATATTCTATTGGAATAATGTCACTATAATGTAAAAAGAATCAAACTGAATAATAAAATAAACATGTATGAATGAAGAACTCTGATTTTATCGATTGTTGCATACAAAATGATAGAACTATTTTCATACGTCTATATAAATTATGTAGATGAATTCAACTGAATAATTTTGTATTCATATATTTGAATAATTTGAAAATTGAATTTATTATATCAAACTTTTGCTTCTATTCCAGATCATAATTTATTAATGAAGCGAATATAGATAAATGAGTTCAATCAAAATATATTTATTTTCTTTTTTGCTCTTCACAAGAGAAGATAAAACTGAACTCTCGTATCTCTATTTGCTTCATTCAACTTACCAGTCAGCGTCATCAAACAGATCCATAGAGCATTAATTTTGAGAATAGACATTAACTACGAATTCAGCCGTCTGATTGACCAAAATGCAATCCAGTTTCGCATTAGCATACAAAAATCGCTTTTGATACTTTGTTGGTCATAAAAATTGTAGAGAGTATCCTAGCGTAGGATAAGGAAATCCTACCATTTTATTTGTAGGACGACGTAGCCGTCAAATTATGCATATATTCAATAATTCATACCATCAAAATCAGCCGGTTATTAATAAATTTTATTTCGTGGTTATTTGAACAAGTTCGAAGAGGAAAACGCTTCAATCCAAACCGTCTGTTTTGTAGGACAAATATATTTTCATGTTTTATGTTGAATTATCTCAGGATTGAATTGAAGAACAACCAGTTAGTAATAAAATTTAGACAGCTCCTTATCAACCCACAATTTTATCTCTCACTATCGAGAATTTCGTAAAAAGAAAAGCTGGGCGTCTAGTCAAAACGAAGCTACTCATGAAGTTTGAGCTTGATATTAATCATTCAAAAAAAGGGGTGGTGTACTGTGAACTACTAAGAATTTAATGAGGCATACTGAATCCTTCATATTGTTGGTCGAAGTTCATGAATCTATATTGCATAATTTTTTTGAGAGGTGCTACAAACATAAATTCATTATATAGGTAGCTAATTCAGTTGATTAAACGTAACTGTTTCGCGCTCAAATATATCTCAAGCTGAGACACGAAAATCATTCACTTTACGCACAACCATTAAAAAATATCTCTTCCGTTTTTTTTTTCTTTTACATTCTTCAGGATTATAGTAGGTACCACCACCATTACAAGCACGGTAGATAAATTATGTGATCCGAATTTATCTCTATCGTGACTTGACGTTAGTAACAATAAGTATTTGCTTGGGATGTGCTGGTGCTGGTGCTATGTGCATTTGTGCTTTTTGCAGTTTTTTTGCTTTGAATCAGTGTCAAAATATAGGAGTTCATAATATAAAAGAGAAAATCAACAAGAAATGAGCATGTGAACTCTGTTTACATCTGTCATCGACCCATTGCTCACTTTATGTGTAAAGTCTAAATGTCAACTAGTGCTGTGCTATGTGGCTCGAATTTGTTCATTAAGCTACTATTTGGAGTCGTACAATAAATCTTATAGGTATGCGATAGGAGTGAAAACATGCGTTATTATTTTCAATCAACAATTTTAGTGACTCAGAAAGCTTCATGTCATGATGCTCAGCTTCACACTCTTATTGGAAAAACCACCATCTCTTCAGCTAGTTGTAGAGCTATTGCGAATAATGTGCTTTTTGCACTCTAATTTTACACATTCCAGGGCTACCACTAACAAAAGACGCGCGACTGTTAAACTGCGAGACCTGAATATAATTTTTCTGAGAATTCACTAACTGTGTTAAGTAGATAAATTCGCAGTCAGTTTTTTGTAATTTTCATGATGTTTTTGAATATTAATGAGTCAAAATCAAAAATTTATCACTCCATGTACATTTTTTATGAACATATCACCTAGATTATTATTTGCTAAGTACTGTGTTTTTTATTTTGGAAATGCTTTCAGACTCCCATTGAAGACAAAATAATATAAATCAGCAGTATAATATTTGCCCAACAATTGTAATTACTCAATTCATTCAACAAACTAACACATTTTTCTTATTGAGTGATGAAACTTCACTTAGTTGTCAGACGCAGCAACATGTTTGATAAGAACTGAGCAGCAGAAATCATGCTCTATTCATAATAAAAACACTACAATGAAATCGTTATTCACATAAAAACCACAAGTAGCAGTCAAAAATTCTTTACATTATATGAAGAAATTCATGAACAACGCCTCTCAAATTTTCACCTATACAAATCGATTAATTAGCTCTAGGAAATCAAGCAGAACACTAACAAAAATTTTTAGGTTCACAGCGGCATCTACCTAACATACAAGCATCCTTTCCGAATCTCCTATTTTATATTATGTTTACGCATCAATCCCGATCAATTCTTTAAATAAAGTGTAAAAGTTAGAGTGGGTCTCCAGAAAAAATCATTCTCATACTGCACCGGTTTATAATTAATATGAAACTTGTCGAGTTAATATCCGCAAGACAGTATCTCTACCAGGAATAGGTAATTTTTCTAACATACATACATACATATTAATTATGCCGTCTCCTCAAAATGAAGTTGTCATGAATCTTATTCTATATTCAACCAGATATTATTCTTCACAAGATACTTATTTTCAAGCACATCTCTTCTGCTTCATCGACGTCTATATTCCTATCAATACAAGCTTGCTCATTTATATATTAATACGTGAAGAGAAAATTTTTGGTCCCTTTTTTAAGCATATTGAATACACGAAGGAATGTGAGATTTGGCATATACTGCAAGTTCATATGGAGGAGGAGTGCAGACAGCAAGAATTATGTGCAGGGTGTCCCATTTACGTCTATATATTGATACGAGAAGAGAAAACTTTCCACCCTTTTTTAGACATATTACATGCACAAAGGAGTGTGAGATTTGGCACACTTGAAATTTATATTGAGAAGGAGTGCAGGAAATTGAAATCATTCACAGGTGTCCCATTTTGATTATATATTATTACGTGAGGAGGAAACTTTTTACCCATGTTTAAGTATATTGTGCGCATTAAGAAATTTCAGATTTGGCATAGTTGAAGTTTATATGAAAAAGGAGTGCAGAAAGCTAAAATTAAATACAGGGTGTCCCATTTTAATTTTACGTGAAGAGAAAACTTTGTACTGCACGCACGAAAGAATGAGAGGATTGGCATACTCCATTTTCATATAGAAAAATAATACAGAATGCTAAAATTGTATACAGGATACAACTTCGATCATATTTTTGTAAATAATATATTTAGAATCATGATTATTGTCTGGATTAAAGTATCTACCTGGAAGTTGAAGAAGTAGAGTAATTATCAGACTGTTCTAAAGTACATGATTAATTTAATTTTGAATCTAGTTCTCCCATTTTTTTTTTTTTTTGATTCTGTAATATTACTCTCTGTAACATAAGTAAGATCTTACTTTCTATTGAATGAAAATAATTGTACGTATAGGTTAATTTCTACTCCACTTGGCAAATACTTTCTGTTTTCACGTAAAATGGATATGTTCTGAATCATTTTCATAATAATCACTACAAAAGAAGAAACATATCTTATAACAAAGTTTAAAGAGAAATTTCCTGACATTTTCTATTCATGAATAAATACTGTTACATATTTTGGAATGAGGAGGATTTAAGCAAGAACTGATATCTTATCTGTTATCTGAGAACTTTTGGTGTATTTTCTTTATATAGCTTTGATAAAGATCAAATTATCATTTGAAGGTACAGCACTTGATCTCCCGTCAGTCAATAACTAAACAATGAAGATTAAAAGGTATTTTTGAGTTTGTACATGCATAAATTATGTACCTATCAAATAGTCAACTTGAAACTAGAACTAGATGGAAGCTGCTGCTTCGTAAGTTTGCCCAAACTGCTTGATTCAGAGCTCAGTAATTGTGAGAGATGGTAATTTGCGAAATCTCTTAAGTAACAAGCATTCATGAGCTGTCAAAAATGCGCTTTCATCATCTAGATGATTCTTCCATTTTTAGCGCATTTTCCCGAAAAAAGCGCTATTATATTCACTTTGGCTGTCTGGCTGGCTGGCTGGCTGGCTGGCGTGACGCTGAGTTCTAAGCAACTATACTATTTACAGATTTGAAACTGGTACCAAATAAAAGCTACTATTTCGTAGGTTTGCAAAAATTGCTTTAATCCAAGCTCAGTGATTGTGGAAGATTGAATTATTCAATTACTTGTTTCAAGTTAAACAATGCCCATGGATATATATAACATTAGGGATATGGCAACTATAATTTATTGAAGTAGATAAAAATTTAGTTACAACTTTAGCCGAGGGTGTCACTATTATTATGTACAGTTGTCAAATCTGTCCGAGATTCATTCAATGACTTGTTTGACGCAAATTTGGAGCTTATTAGAATGAATCACTATTATTGGTTGAAGATTTGTTTAATTTTGGTGTATTTTTTTATATAGCTTTGACGAAGAGCAAATTTTAATTTTAAGGTACAGCACTTGACCTCCTGTCAGTCAATAACTAAACAATGAAGAATAAAAGGTATTTTTGAGTTTGTACATGCATAAATTATCAAATGATAAATCATCTAGATGATGAAAGCGCATTTTTGACAGCTCATGAATGCTTGTTACTTCAGAGATTTCGCAAATTATCATCTCCCACAATGACTGAGCTTGAAATCAAGCAGTTTGGACAAACTTACGAAGCAGCAGCTTCTATTTAGTACTAGTTTCAAGTTGACTATTTGATAGGTACATAATTTATGAATGCACAAACTAAAAAATACCTTTTAATCTTCATTGCTCAGTTATTGACTGACGGGAGGTCAAGTGCTGTACCTTAAAATGATAATTTGATCTTTATCAAAGCTATATAAAAAAAATACACCAAAAGTGAACAAATTTTCAACCAATAATAATAATTCTTTCTAATGAGCTTCAAATTTGCGTCAAACAAGTCATTGAATGAATCCCGGACAGATTTGAGAACTGTACATAATAATAGTGACAGGCGCGGCTAAAGTTGTAACTAAATTTTCATCCACTTTAATAAATTTCAGCTGCCATATCTCTAATGTCATATATATCTATGAGCATTGCTTCACTTGAAACAAGTAATTGAATAATTTAATCTTTCACAATCTTTGAGCTTGAATTAAAGCAATTTGTGCAAACCTACGAAACAGTAGCTTTTATTTAGTATCAGTTTCAAGTCTGTGAATAGTATAGTTGCTGCCAAAGTGAATATAATAGCGCTTTTTTCCAAAAAATGCCCTAAAAATGTTGATTCTAGATTGAAGTTGATACAGCTCTCTTCATATATGTTTTAGATTTTAATAATTCAAAGCTTGGTTATGTAAACTGGGATTATGTCATTGATTACGTTTTTGATAATTGATTATGCTACTTGTACCGAATTTATGTTCTGATCTTGGGACAGACAAACTATTTTCCACCTTTCTGAGAAAGTAATTCGTTGAAATTGTAAATTACCTATTTGTGATCGTTATAAATGGAAATCGATAGATTGGATAGAAGAGCCTGTGTCAGCTTTGATACATATTATCTTCAGATAAGGTTATGGTACAAGTTCATAGCAAATTCACGATAAGACTTCAAACGTTTCATATACTACTTCGATAACAATTTCTCATTCCCAAATGAGCTCGCAGCATAGTGTCATTTCCCTCATCAAATAAACAATTGCAGTGTACTTGTCCTGAATTAAATTTTTTGTATATAGCTTTGATAAAGATCAAATTATTATTTCAAGGTACAGCACATGACCTCCCGTCGGTCAATAAGTAAGCAATGATGATTAAAAGATATTTTTGAGTTTGAACATGCATAAATTATGTACCTATCAAATAGTGAACTTGAGATTAGTACTAAATGGAAGCTGTTGTTTCGTAAGTTTGTCCAAACCGCTTGATTTCAAGCTCAGTAACTTTGGAAGATGGTAATTTGCGAAATCTCGGAAGTAACAAGCATTCATGAGCTGTCAAAAATGCGCTCTCGTCATCCAGAGATGATTCTTTAATTTTTATACACCCTTCTCTGATAATGTGCAATATTCTAACAAATCGAAATGCAGTCAATCAGCCAACGGATCAATTCGAAGAAAACTTACACTGCAGTGCGAGTTGCACTCTCATGATAATATGTCAGTAAATTTACGCAAGCAGTTCACAGCAGTTCAAAATTTCAACTCAGCTGAATGAACGATGCGCAAACAAACAGCTGCCGACACGATTCGCACACCACCTATTGTATGTCAATATTATTGTTAGAAACTTTCACGCAATTACTTACAACAACTAGACAAAGTTTCAATTCCATTAGATAAACGATACTTGAACCAACAAATACTACTCGTGCGGCACTAATTGTACACATTAATGTCAAAAATCTCCAAGCAAGTGCCGTCAGCAAATGTCCATAGCTTCAACTCAATCGAATGAGTTAACGCTGGTCTATAGTCGATGTGACCAGTGATCTATTCTGTAGTCTTTAAAATTAAACTATACGCATCTCCCCGTTGACGTTCATAATGACACGAAATATGATGTTAACTTATGCTGTAACCGTAAAGTTCACCAACTTTCAAGCTCAATATTTCCCAACCAATAGCAAGCCAGCATTGTAACACGTGTATGCGTTGCATTTACTTTTGTATTTCAGCAGACATATTTGACATTTCGTCTTCAAAACACAAAAAAATGTACTGCTTTTTGAAATAAGTGATTTTCAAATGAAGTAAATTTGACAGGTTGAAAAATTTCCGCATTTATTTGACGAATATAACGTGGAATTCGAAGATAGATTCGTGGAAATACATAACTGTTGAATTGAAAATACCAAGTAAGAAATTACATGAAATCATAATACTTTTCATGGTAACTCCTCCTCTGTATTAATTGTTTTATAATAATTTATACATTCCCCAGAATTTTATTGAATAAAAACTACTTCTGATTCCAAATAGATGCACAGAATCTAAAATCAAAAGTAGTTTTTAATAATTGTTTTAAATTTTTGACAGAATTATTGAAAATATGACAGAATCGTTATACTGTCAATCAATTTGAAAATCATTCTCTAGATCCGTTTCTGACACGATCCTAAAATTTTGACGTTTGATTATGAATAAAGCTGTTGAAAATAAAATCATTCACCTTGCATCATAAGTTAACAGATTAAGTTTACATTCATTATGAACAATCCTCAATGCGTGAACAATCCAATACGAGTCGTGCGCCATTTACTATACGTTGATAATAATGTCAAAAATTCCAATGCAAGTAATTATAATAACTGTAAAAAGTCTCAACTTAATTGATTCAGCTGTTTTGGAGAGTAGCTCAGACAAACAGACATACAGACAGACAAAAACATTGAAAACGCGTGTTCTGTTTTTGATATTCTGCAAATAACTATTTGATACTTAGAAGAAATCTCTGTTTCAGAATCACAGATAGATATTCCAATTTTATCAGATATGTATAGATTTATCACCGTCTGGATAATTTAGGATATAATATCTAATATATATATTATCTAGATGAAATATCTCATTGTCTGGTCATGCGCGTTCAAGTAACATGCATGACGTCTCCATCTACCTGAGTTTTTGGTCAAAACAAAATACTATCTATGGCAGAAGTTGCAAAGAAAGAAGGACAAAATATATTAGTTCCTCGAGATGTTTCTAGCTTCAACAAATATCTTATTGTGATCCAATTTGCCTGTTAGTTCGATTTCCCTTGGTCTGACCTGACTAACTAATTTACAGGTTTTCAACCAGGTTTCTTTAATATCATATATTCATACTCCAATCTAATCCGGAGCCAATATCTTCTAGTATATCAACAAAAGCCAAGCAGCAATGTTATTTCCACAACAGTCACTCAGTTTATACATCTATAGGTCAATGCAGATTTAAGTACTCTATCATACATACTTAATCATGCCCTGAAACCGCTACATATATCTGTGGGAACTTCTTAACGCATCCTAAATCTCACCGCCAGAAAATACTCTTTTTTTCCAATCTTTGTCAATTTTCTCATCACTCTAGATTTCACTTCCAAGATATACAAACTAATTTACTTGTTCCAGTACCACGTCATCCACCAGAACATTACAATCTGTCACCATTTCACCCTTCTCAAACACCAACACGATACATTCATCACCATTTGAAATCAGATTTATATCCTCATCAACTCTATGATTCTATCAACAATCATTTTCAATCGTTCTTCTCTTTAATCTTGCATAACAACATCATCTTCATACACTAATAAACGAAACTTTTGTCAATATATACTCTATGTAAATTGCTTGAGGTCTTTTTCAAAGACACATCCACATCCACATAAAAATTCATCAACTACAGAGACATAATTCACATCAACAACAATAAAAGAGCAATTTATCTCCCAATCTACCATCAACTCGAACAGCAGCAATTCTTCATTCATACCCGTTGTATATCACCTTGTATATCAAATAAGAACCTATTCCTGTGAAATCATCAGTAAAGACAACCAAGCTCCTTACAAACTAAGTCCTGTGACACAATGCAAAAAACTTCATAATAGTTCTCCTTAAAGTCATCTAGTGCTCTACTTCTCATAGCTTGCTTGTCAGCAACACGTACGTACATGTTAGATAATATTTCAGCAGCAACTTAACACATTAATTAAACACAAGATGCAACACAATTAACCAAGTAAACCACAATATGTTTGTGAGAGTTCCACTGGCCAATTTACCAGTAGCCATTTGTACCGCTCATGTGCAGATGTCGACAGCGAGCGCAGAAATCACAGTAGCCGTGAGAACGTGAGAAACAAATGTCACGCCACGCCAACTTGATATTAAAATCGTAAATAATACAGCTGATGAATAATGTTGCTTGGCGCGTGTTTGGAGGGATATTAACTTATTTTAATTTATGTAAAGCCTCCTTGACTTTGTATTATGTCGCTAAAGAGTGATTATTGCATTTACTCAGTAATAATTCTCATTTATTATTCGCAACTCTAAATCGTCCAATTAGTTCTAACAGGTGAGTTGATGGAATTCCGTTTCTATTCCAAAATAACGATATAGTAAAGCTTTTGGTATAATAAACTAATTATTCATGTAGATAAATCCGTTGCCGTCACATCATGTTCCCCGATCGGACTTACGACCAAATTGTATATGAATTTATCAGTAATATAGTGGTCAATAGGGTGCCAGACTTTATAAATCCAGTATCTTGTAGTAAGCGCCGAAATAAAGGCCATTCCCCGCATTTTTTCGAAGTCAACTTTCCTCATAGAACTTACAATTAAAACTGGTACTAATTGAAAGCGAAGGTCAAGCACTTCGATAAAAATCCAGTATGCCACTCCCTATCCCGTCTGGAAGGGCGGCAGCCACCCCTAAATGCAGCTTATTTTCGTATTCAACTTCCCTGATCGAATTTACCAAAATATTTTTTTTTAAATGGAGCCTATACTTTCCTGAACATGAAAAATCCAGGATGTCAACTGCCCACCTATTTAGAACGGTAGCAGTCATCCTTGAATTTATCCGAATAAAGAACAGCACAAGGCTCTATTCTTATCTGGCGTGTTGACTTAATCATTACAATACAGATAAATGATTACTAACTCGGTGGAATCATATATTCTAAGGCCTGGTTGCATGAACGTGCATTAACTAAAGAGTTCTCCAAAAATGAACAATATCAAATCGAATATATTCATCAAATCAGTTGCATAGCATTGCTGTCAAAAACTCGATGTGATATTGTTCATTTTTGGAGAACTGTTTAGTTAATGAACGTTCATGCAACCGGGCATAAGTCAATTGTAATAATCAATGACAAAAGAGATATTGTGATGAAAAATTAGTTTTGAATGAATCCTTCTGTTACTAATCATTACGTTCAAGTATCATTTCTGGGACTATTCTTAATTTAGTATTCCGCTATAAGAGATTAAAAATTATTTCAGCTCCTCTTTTTGAAGTAAATAAATGAGAGTCATATTTGATTCAACAGCTTCTATGAAATAATACTTTTTTGCACAAAAAATATTAAGTTAAAAAGATCCCATTGTTCTAGTAAACAACAACTTATTCACGGTCACCAACCGTTAGTCCACTCCATAATTATGCAGTCACAAAAAGCATTCTTTCAATTAGAAGCAACCTTCGTTGACTGTAATTATATTTTTCTTTCTTGTAATTTACACAATTTTTGAATAATTTATGAGTTGACATAGGAAATCCTAATGAGCGGTTTTTTCACTGTGCTCTGTAAACGGTGTGTGTTATCCAAGGCACAGTTTATGCTGGCCGGCAATTAGAGCTCGAAACAGCCCTTGCTAAGTCAGCAATGCCGACGTACCTACATGTTCAACAACCCCTGATACGTAGCGTCGAATTCCAGCAGATATAAATATACACTGCGGGGAAATATTATTCAGTGCTTTCAGAACTTATATTCTTGATATTATTATTTATCTGTTATTTTTCGCTGGAATGTCTCGAAAAATATACACCGAATGGAAAAAATTTTGACATCTAATTCTCACTCCCCAGAGAGCAGCACACAGTGCTGTCAATATGAATTCGTGGAAAAATGAGATTCAAGTTGAAAAGCTCAACTGCCACATGTGTAACAATGTTGATAGCACTGAGATACGTGAACAAAATTACGCATCGTTTTCGATTCACAAACAAACAAGTTAGAGATGATGGTAGGAACACTTGTTAGTCTCGATTTCTTCCGATTCACAAAGTAACAAGTACGTATTGTGAACCGATAGAATTCACCTATCGAGATTTTGATGGAAATATCCGTTTTGAGCATCCCTGAATCCATTTCGACTGTTTTTGGCTTGATTTCGGTACATATGTTCGTGCATTCGTTCGTTCGTGCGTAACTCGCAAATCTCAAAACTGATTGAACGTATAATGTTGAAGCTATGTATTTAAGACTGATATAGGGTCTAGTTGTGCACCTCGCATTATGGTTTCAATCGTTTGTACCGAAAATGCACTTTACTTGACACATTTTTCGAATTTTTTTGATAAATTCAGAGTGATCAACCGTGTTAAAATATAGTATTTGAACCTAATGTTGTATTAGAATGGTTATCTGCTATTTTTGTATGAATCGGCCAAGCCAGAAGTGCACTTTACTTGAAACTTTTTCTTAATTTTTTGCATAAATCTGGAATGATCAGCCATAGCATATTGAAATTCAGTGTTTGAACTTGTTGCATCAAAATAGTTGTCTACTATTTTTGTATCATTTGGTTGAGCCGGAAGTGTTGTTTATATGTATAACAGACATTCAGAATTTGACGTATAAAGCAATCAGTTCCATTGAAATAAAAAGAGGTAGGCAATGATAATCTGTTGTCAATTTTCTTATTTTGTTTGACATTGTACAAAATATTATTAAAATTATATTAATTAAAATCTGAAGTGACAGAAAATCTTATTGAATAAATTTGTGTAAATACGCTTCACATACATTTCACACGGTTATCAAACAATAACAATGCATGAAACATTTGTTTTTTGTTCATTAAATTTCATTTATTAGATAGGTGAATTATATACTCCTATCGGAATTCTGCCTCATGTTTCAAGCTCCCTTAGGCTGCAAGAGTCATTTTCTGAAAAAATTCCTTCTCTCAAATGATTCGACTCTCGTTTTGTACATGGTACAATATTCCCACATGAATGAATTTCTGTAAATTTGCAAAACCGCTTGATTTCTGTTTGAGAATAAATATCAACAATCAGCTAATTCACCATCTCAATAATGAGTTCTTAAAATCCTCTACGACTCCAACAAATTGCTGGTTAGGCAAATTAGATATCAGAATAAAGAAAATCTCAAAAAGAATTATTCATTCTACGTGCTACTTAATTCAATATTTAGTGGAATTTTCTATAACTTAGACTTGATCTAAATGAATATGAAATAAAAATGTCCCAAAATTATATTTCTAACATCTAACTGGAAAGTCGATAAACGATATTCACTGCGACGCAAGTGATTTTAGGGTTATTGTGAGAACTGAAATTTTTTTCACCAAGTCTAGTGAAATAGTTTGTGGGACAGCTACAAATGTGGTAGATACTATGTTGAATGTGAATACAACCTAAGTTACAATTAATTTTTTTGAGTGTATAACTGCCAATCAAAATTGGAAATTTTGAACAGGTCTACAAAAACGTGGTTTTGTTCTATGAACTATAAAATACAATTATTTATTGTTGGAATCAAATTGACGAATAACAAGCTAGTTTACAGTAACTTCAGTTTATCATTCGACTATAATAGCAACATGAATTCTGCATCAAATTCTCAGTTATATTCCACACAACAATTCCAAAATTTACACCCTGATTAAATTTTTAACAACCCGCGTTTTCTTATCTACTTTTATGAGTCTGTTTGTGTTTATTAGAACAAGCCAATTTCCTAGGAAAATATCAACAAAGAGAGTCGTTTACAGTTATGGCTGCAAGTTTCAAACACATTTAGCTCGAGATGATGGCTTTTGCATAGACGGAAATGTTTGTGGCGGTAGGAAATCCTAGGGAAATGGAGATGCTGGAATTGCACAATGCGGAATTCTCTATGTGATTATTTTTTCCAGTATATTGCAGGCATTCTGGATTCATCTATTTTGTAATGGAATTAAGTATACGATTTATAGTCCTCATAGTCATATTTTAATGAATAAAGGCACCGACATAGGCAACACGCGAAACTAATTGTATTTGTTGAAATCATCCCTCTCTATTCACGATCCTTTGTTGAGATTAGTATTCACGCTATAACATAACTTTTCGAAATATGAAAATCTAAATTCTGGAAGTCATATAAATGGAATCTTGTCGTTCCTCAAAAAAAGCTGGATGAAATAGAATAATCAGTTGTTTTCCGATAACAATTGCAGATATAAAGTTCTGGAGCTCATTTTAGTCTCAAAAAAGATCGATTCAGATATTTACTTAGAACAGAACTATTCTCCTAATTTATCAAGATTTCAACCACTACTAGTTTCAACCAGCCTTTGTCAAATATTTTTAACGATTGAAAAACTGATTTTCAGTATTCTGGTAGCATAATGCTGGTTTTTTCATATTACACAAGAACTGCAGCTTATAATCGATTTATAAACATAGTTTAATTTTAAAAACTGACAGATCCACTTCAATATGAATACTTTGCATTCGCCCAATAGACTGAGATCACAGCTCTTGTTTAGGCTTTCAAAAATATCTCTAATAGTGCTCTCCAGGACACAACATAGTCGTTTCTTCTAGAAATAATTCTACTTGGGTCTTTTGCAATCCAATATTCGCTCGGGCAAGCAGCACTCACCCTCTGCTGAAAACGTCTTGTTTTGTCCCTAGCCACACAATATACCAATACAGCTTGTATTTGAAAAAAAAAAGAACCAGCTCTGTTTATGCAGAACGGATTGAAAGTATGATGCCATATTCAAGTGATTGACAGGAAAAAGCTCAAGATTAAAGAGATCTTAAATCAATGTTTTGATCTGAGATCATTGCAGAAAGAAGAATATGGCAGTAATTGATTATTTGCATTTGAGCAAATATATAAATGATGAAATTAGTAGCAAGAATTGCATGTTCATCCACAAACAGCAGAATCTCATCACTTTCAATATATTTTAACTTTAAATTGCCATTTTTTAAGCTAAAACTTCTATAGGCACGTTAGGCAATTTCTGGATGGGTGAAATATTATGAATTCACATTATACTACGGCCGCGTGCATTGATCAGCGAGGCCATATCATCTTCTATTCTTATTCTTCAGAGATTACTTTCTGTGTAATATCACTATGTTGACAGTTCCATATCGATAACATCTCCGTTGATTCTATCGAATATATTTTATGTACGTGAATTTCAACAATAGCTTAGTGTATTATATTTAGGAGCAAACGATTTGTGATACATTTCGGTTAGTTAAATTTTTAAGCTGGGTTTCATGAAAATGCAAATATAATGTGTAGGTAATGTGTAGATAATATGAATGTAAGTTAAGCTAATGATTATTCGTAACTTTAAAAAATAGTATATTCCGATACAAGTGCGGAATGGAGATCATTCCATGCGAATGTGAATAATTCAGCCTCGAGACGAAGTCGAGTGGCAGAATTCACATGAGCTTGGTTTGATCGATTCGCACGAATGACGGATGTTATTTTTTCTACAGTCAAAGGTGTCCGCGTGAATATCTATAACCAAAATATACCGTGTTCTAAGAGAGAATTTGCTTCATTGATCTTATTCCAATTCATCAAATGTTGATGAAATTACTTATATTGACTCCATTTTGAAGAGGAATGATAAGAAAATCAAAAAGAATTAAGATTATGACAGTAATGAAACAGTTTTTTCGTGACGCCACGCCGATTTCCTAGGAACCCCTGAGCGTGCGGAATGACCCCTATTCCGCACGCTACAGCGTGTGGAATGGGTATCATTCTATAATGACTGTAGAAAAAAACTATTTATTTTACTACAAGTATACAGATTCAGAATTTATTAACAACAATATTAGATGTTAACTACTTAAGATACAAAATGTGACTAATTGATATGTTTTACAAAGTTCATAAGGTTGACACCTTACACGCTTATACGTGTTTGGACTTTGATCTCGCAAAAATGTGGAAACCATGGTGTCATCAAGAATTGACGGGAGGTTGTTACCATAACTTCTCCCTCCTTAGATTTGGGCATCGCCGGAAAGTTTCAGCTCTTGCATAGGGGTTGATTGATTTTGGTCCTGTTGTCCTTGTTGGATTAGTTCACGATGAATAAACTTTCTCTTGAGATAAACTGTAAACATGATAACGCCAAGAATTATTAAAATAACTGCATAATTAGTGTCATCTATGTTGACTTCTTCTTCTATGTCTTCATATTTGTTGATAGAAATTTTTAAATCTTCTATGCTGTTGAGCTCGATGACTAGTTTTTGGATTTGAGTATTGTTGAAGTCTATATTGAAGTTTTCAAATATTACAGGCTTGCCAAAAGTTTCTTCTTTCAATTTCAATAATTTATTTCTAAAATTCAGTTTACATGTGTTATTCTTGAGAAGAAATACTCCTTATTTCATCGCTTTTGTCACATGACAGATGAATTATTTCATTTGTTGGGAAGATGAGCAAAAACTGATTGATATCTTTAATTTTTCCGATGTGGTTCTTCCTAATAGTGAGTTTTGTGTATTGACAATTTTTATTGTTGCCGTAAAATTTGATGTTTTTCTCGCACGTTCCATTGTTGACCTCATTCGCTTTGTTGACACATTGAAAGTTCATTCCTCTCGTACAAGCTTTACTCAAAGATTCCAAGTTACCGTCAGCTGATTACAGAAAGTAGTTCTTATCATAAATAATAGTAATGAATACGTCACAATATTTGGTTGGGATAGGAGCAAGATGATATAATTCAAATTGTTTGTCATAATTTACTGGGATTTCTATAAAATAAATAACTCTCTCTGATTCTAATTTACAATTAACATTAATTAATTGCTCAATTCCAAACATGTTCTCTGAAATGAGTTCAAAAGGTGATTCATCATTATAATACTTATAAATATTCTCTAACTCTGATTGAAGATCATTAATTTTGATTATGCTAGGATGCAGGGTATGACGCCTACAAAATATTAGCGAATTCTCTATGTCTTGTAATGTATTTAATATCATTTTGTGAAGAATATCAATTTGATCATAAATATCTTGAATAGAAAGTCTATCTATATTATCGGTTTCGCTGATGACAATATGCGATAATTTCTCAATTTTTGATTTCAATTCTAACTCGTTATGTCTTATTGTTTCGATAATTTTATTAAATTTTTCGATAGTTTGATTATTCACAGAATACTGATTTTTCGACTGATTATTATATTCCTTCTGGTTATTTTCCAAATGATTCAAAATTTTTGAGTATCTTTTTTCATCTTTTGCGTCGAAATTTCCAGTTATTGACTCAATTATTGAGCCTAAGCCATTAATTAAGCCCCTTTTTTGTCGGTGATTCTTGGGGTAAACATTAATATAATTGAATTTGATATCTATTGAACTTCGAATATAATTTATAATTTTTTCATAATTTTCAAATTGTTTTTTCATAAGTGAATTGTTGGAAATTGTGTTTTGCAAGTTGTTGTGCTGTACGTTCAATCTTTCGTATTTTGTAATTATTGGTTGAAAATCATAATAGTGAAGGAAGGTATGTTTCGTCTTTTGTAATTTGGCTGGTCCTAAATTCAATGTCAATAGTCCAGGGTTGTTTGTAATGTCTTTTATTTCTAGTCCGGAGACGTGTGCGAAGTAGAAACACCCGAAAACTTTGTCAATTCTTTTCCTTGGTCTTATAACATAACTCAAATGAATTTTAGATTACTTTTTATCATTCGGTTCTGTTCTAATTTTCGCTGTTTTTAACTTTCTGTTTACTGATTCTACCTTTTCTTTTCTATATTTGGGACTTTTCGTTTTGTTTACTTTCTGTTTATTGTGTACTAATAAGGTTTCAAGAAATTCCGGTGTAATCTCATGATTTTCATTCAATTTATTTATTGTATTTGTTTTTCGTAACTGCAAACGTTCAATAATATTTTTATATGCTAATTTGGTTCTTTCTTTATGGTTCTGAACATATTCTTGTGTAATTTGTTTCTCTAGTTCTACTTCTAAAGGTGAATTTGTGTCTAAATGACCATTTATGATTTCAATTGGTTTTAATCCGGTAGAAGTGTGATTTGTATTGTTGTATGCCAACAATGTATACAAAACTTCACTTTCAATTGTTTTGGTCTTAAAATTATCTTGTAAGTTAAATAGTCTTATATTCTAAATGAGCGCCGTAGAATGAAAATGCTCAACTAGTCCGCTGGAGTTGAGATGTTGCGAGCTTGTGAAGTGTATGTCGATTTTGTGCAATCTAAGCGTTTCTCGTAAAATTTTATTTTTGAACTCTAATCCGTTATCGCAAATGAATAATTTTGGGATACCATGATAAGAAAAGAATCGTAATAGCTTAATTGTTATTTCTATCGCATTTGTGGAATTTACTAAATAGGCTTTTGCGTATTTCGAAAAAGCGTCAATTATAATTAGAAATTTACAATTTTCGAGACTCAAAGTGTCTATACAGGGTGAAATGCGGAATTGGAAACACCTTTTTTCTCGGAAGTTATTATAGATACCAAAAAATTGTTCAAATAAATTTTTTTGTACTTTCAATAAGCTAAGCAAATTATTGCACAAATGAATAAAAAATAATTTTTGCTTTGAAAAAGTTCAATAATTCTTACCTGCTAAACTTGATAGTTTTTGAGATATTGACGAAAATATCTAAATGTTGCTTCACAAAATCAAGTGTGCGTTTAGAACTGAATTTTTTGATAGTTGAGCTATTTTGTGTTGTATTTGCGTTAAGAAAAATTGCGTTGTATACACATCATTGATATTTTTGTGTCAATAATATTACTGTTGATTACGGGGGAGGTACACAACGTTTATATTTTTAAAATTTAAATATTATTGCGCGCTCAGACATTTGCACATCATCATGAACGAAATGCATAGTTCAATTACTATTAAAAACAATGTACAAAATAATAGTATATTATGTTACAAGGACCGAACGACGGTCATTTTTGTCCAGGATAAATTTGGCTGCATTCGGTGAAGACGAGGGCTAAGCCCGAGGCAGAGGCGAGGGCGAAGTACAAGGCGAAGGCGAGGGCGAAGCACGAGGCGAAGACGAGGGCAAAGCCCAAGGCGTTGCTCCGTGCAGCCAAATTTATCCGTGACAATAATGACAGTCGTCCAGTGTCCGCGTTACATACGATACTTTTTGTAACAAGTGCACCGAAATACCCCAATTACTAAGCTTTTCAAATTAATTTGGATGTATCGAAACTATCTTATCGATTTGACAATCAGATTTCTGCAAATGCAATCACATCACAGTAAACTAATACAATGAAACATAACTTACATGATTTATCTTATTGATTGATATTCTTCACATTTTCTGTGCTATCTAGTTCATAATAAATGTACATACTATAACGAACACATTCTATAATACAAATTTCTTTGGAATATCAATTTGACATGTATCAATGAAATAAAAAAATCCAACGCATCCATGATCCATGATTCACAATCTCATTTTTACCCAGCGGGAAAAAATATCCATTAATTCCCAGTCAACAGAGAATTATTGAAAATTGTTACCATGGTTTGGAATTGAGAACTTTCGAAGCAGAAGTCAGCTCAGTAATAGAATACTTTCGGTGTACGTGTTACAAAAACAATTTTATTATCATAGTAGAACATAAAGAAGTACAGAATAAATATTATCGAACTGCACAAAATGTTCAAAATTTCCACCGTTTTCTCGGACACATAAATAAAGTCTTCTCAATGAACTTTGATTTATATTAACTGTATTTATTTCAACAACAGCTTGTCTTATTCGGTTTTTCAGTTCATCAAGTGTAGCAACGGACATTACAGAAATTTTGTTTTTTATAGCTCCCCATAGAAAAAGATCTAAAGGTGATAGATCCGGAGATCTTATGGGCCACGATGTAGGGCCTCTGTTGCCAATCCAGGAATTTGGAAATTGTTGATTCAAATACGCAGTTACATTCAATGAATTATGAGGAGGTGCACCAACTTGCTGGAATATCATTCTGCGTCTAACTGCCAATGGTATATCATCCAGATAATCTTGAAATCCATTTTGCAGAAAATTTAAGTATCTCTGTGATGTCAAAATGCCCTCATAAAAATATGGACCCGAAATAGTGTTATTTATCATACCGCACCATACGTTAATTAAAAAGCGTATTTGAAAATTTTAAATAAATGTTCGACGTGGATTCGTTTCTACTGATTGTCATTAATGTGATTTATGTCTATTTAGTATTCCATTGTTAGAGAAATTTGTTTCATCTGACCATAAAATTGTATCCTAAAAATTGGGCTTTGCAATATTTTCCAGTATTAAGTAATTACAAAATTGTAATCTTCCCACATCATCGCCAGGATGAAGATTATGAATTTTGTAGATTTTATAGGCTTTGTACTTATGCTTCTTCAAAATCTTAAGAACCTTTGTATGTGTGGTATTTATTACCAATACAGCTTCTCTTATTGAATTTTTAGGGTATACATTGGAATATGCCAATAGATCAACTTCTAAATTTTCATCTACTATTTCACGTGTTTTGTAATTTCTTGAGACTGACCCAGTCCTACGCAGCTTCCTCTCTAATTTTAATAAATACGAATGGTTTGGATAGAAGCGTTCCGGATACTGTTGTCTGTATAATTGCAGAGCTTGTCTCGAATTATTATTTGATAGATAAAAGCATTTTATCATATCTAACTTCTCATAAATTGAATAGTCTGCCATTATTAACATCAAATAATAATAGTATGTATGCAACAAAATTTTTTGTAGCGCAAATACAATACAAAATAACTCAACTGTCAACAAATTTTGTTCTCAAGGCACACTTGATTTTGAGAACAGCATTTAGATATTTTCGTTAATATCAAGTTCAGCAGGTATGAGCCCTGAAACTTTTTTAAAGCAAAAAATATTTTTTATTTATTAGTGCAATAGTATACAGGGTATTCCATTTGAAGAAAGAAAAAATATGGCAATATATACGAGAATTATTTTTTTTTTTTTACTAAATTCACACAGATTCAGTTAGCTTATTGGAAGATCTAGAAACTTTATTTGAACAATTTTTCGGTATCTATAATAATTTCCGAGAAAAAAGGTGTTTCCAATTTCGCATTCCATCCTGTATGAATAGTATCGAAAGGCTTGTTTGGAGTTGGTGTTATGTTGTACATGGGTTTCAATGGATTTCGCTCATACTTTGATTTTAAGCATATTTCGCACTGATTAATGTATTCAGTGATTGTTCTTAATTGATTGGGCCAATAATACAAATTTTTAATTTGAATACCACGATGATTGGTCTTTCCTCCGTGATAGTTCCTAATCGTGTCTGTAATGTCATTTTCTTTTTCAGTGTCTATTAATTTATTATTACATTTTGTAAACTTTATCTCTGAATTTTTAGAATGTTTCTGTAATACACAACTCAATTCTCCATATACTGCTTGTTCAAAATATAAATAATATTTTACTACAGGTACAATATAATCTTTTTATAAAATTTAGAGCGCCGCGCTCAAAGTTGTCTTGTGAAAGTTGTACATTAATTCGCATTTTATCTAGGTGTAGCTAAGTAATTTTTGGTTGAGAGGGCGAATGTATTACCTCTGTAATAATCACTTGATTTTTTCATACATTCACAGGTGATTCGCTAATTGCTAATTGGTATGCCAATTATAGGGTTTTCATGGTTGGAATGAATTGTATTGTCTGAATCACTCGAGTCGTCGTGTTCTGCTATCATTGACTGAGAATATTGATTCGGTTGGAAGGTCTCATTGAAATTTTGAATAAATTCGAAAAAATTTCTAGTTCCGGAATCATCAGAATTTACATTTAATTCGATTCTAGAAAGTGCGTCAGCATTTTTATTCTACGTAACTTTCTTGTAAGTAATTTCGTTATCAAATTCTTTCAACTTAAGACGCCAGCGCATCAATTTTGAATTCTGTTCTTTTAGCGGAAACAACCACTGTAATGGTATGTGATCTGTCACAATTTTGAATTTTCGTCCAAAAATGTATGGCCGGAAGTATTTCGTAGCCCAAACTACAGCGAGAAGCTCTTTTTCTAAAGTTGAGTACTTTTGTTCCGAGTCATTTGAAGTTCTACTCGCATAAGCGATCAGTAAGTCTGTGCCTATCGGTCCTTGCGATAAAATTGCTCCTATAGCATAATTGCTTGCGTCTGTAGTAAGAACAAAAGGTTTGGAAAAATCTGGGTACTGTTTTATCGGTTCATTAATAAGCAAGTTTTTACACGTATTAAAACATTCAACATATTCGGGGTTCCTAATATTAATTTCTACATTCTTCTTTAAACATTTTGTTAAAGGTCTCGTGTTTTTTGCAAAATATTCAATGAATTTACGTTAATAACCGATTGAGCCTAGAAATCTTTTGATTTGTTTGGTTGTCTTAGGTATTGGATAATTTTTGATTGCTCTAATTTTGTCAGGGCTCGGTTTAACGCCTTCAGGAGTAGTGACATGGCCTAAATGTGCGACTTAACGACGGGAAAATTCAGACTTATCAATTTGAATTTTTAAATTCGCTTTTCTCAATCCTTCAAATACGGCTCTGAGACTTTCAAGATGTTCATGAAGACTTGTACTGAAAATGATCACGTCATCTAGATGAACGAAGCAAATATCATTTAATAAGTTACGTAAAACATTGTCCATCACGCGTTGGACAGTGGCTGGGAATTTTTGAACCCAAATGGCATTCTGAGGAACTTGTAATGTCCTTTCTCGGTGTTAAACGCGGTTTTGGAAATATCATCTCTGTGCATCTCTATCTGATGGAAGCCGGATGCCAAATCGAGTGTAGTGAAATATTGACATCTACCGAGTTTGTCGAGTAATGTATTGATGTTTGGGATTGGATATTTGTCATCGACCGTTTTTTCATTTAGCTTCCTATAGTCAATTACTATTCTCCATTTTTTCTTGCCCGATGCCTCTAGTTTTTCGGGTCTAATAATATTATGTTTTAGCATTTTTTGTATCTGGTCATGAACTTCCTTTCTATGAATTTCGGGATATCTGTATGTCTTAGTGTATACGGGTATCTCGTCTTTAGTACGTATTCGGTATTTTATTTTGTTGGTAAAGATCAGAGTTTTGTTTTCTGTATGAAATATGTCAGCGAATTCTTTTATCAGCTCAGAGATTGCTACTCTCTCTTCTAAGTTCATATGGTCAGTACGAATCAAAGAAATATCCAAGTCATTGTTGGGATTATTCTCATAAAATTTTATATTGTTTATTTCATAATTGTCTGAAAATTCTACTTGAAAGTTGTCAGTCAAATCTGTTACACATTCGTTTTCCGTTGCATTAATAACTGGATAATAAATTATGTTATTAAAAATATAAATCTAACTTGAACATCATGTGACTTACTTGTACATCATTGGATATATATATATATATATATATATATATATATATATATATATATATATATATATATATATATATATATATATATATATAATACGATGTGATATTGTGTTTGATTCTATATAAATTTAAGAAAAAAGTCTTGAGTAATATGCACTTTTGGTTCAGTCGATCGCAATCATAATGCAAGATGTACAATAAGATGTTATAGAAGTTCTTTATACTGTAATGTTTATTGCTTGA
The DNA here is from genome assembly GCA_963989225.1 of Dromius quadrimaculatus. Taxonomy (NCBI): domain Eukaryota; kingdom Metazoa; phylum Arthropoda; class Insecta; order Coleoptera; family Carabidae; genus Dromius; species Dromius quadrimaculatus. Next base: position 42,935,251 of record OZ022330.1, read on the forward strand.
TGAATCACTCTGTAAATAAATAAAAGTCACTATTTAATAAACTAAATGAAATAAAATCTTTAATTCTTCTTATGTCACTAATAACAGTATATTTATATATTAATCACTTAATTCTAATTTAATCAAGGTCACAGATATTCATATTTCACTATTTATATACACTCTCACTTCACTGTCACTGTTTATTATTTATTTGAACTGCTACTATTATTACTGGACTGTCCTACACGTCGTTGGCTTGGCCTTATATAGAGAAACACCGTCCTTCTCGAATTTTCGATTTTCGCGACTCTTTCCATTTCCAGGAATTGCTAGGGGCTTTCATTGGGAGGGGTGATGCGCTGCGACGTAGCGCGGCGTAAGAGGCGACAAGAAGCCCCTCCCCATACTGCGTCGTATTCACGAGCTCCCCTCTCACTTCCGCACGTCACACTGCCCTCTTCTTAAGAATGTTTCGTCCCGAAACACATCTTCATGTCTATGCCGGAATCGACACTCGCCGCCCTTGGTGCAACCAGTAGTTTGGTAGAAGTAGCAGTCGATAGTTTTTGGTTCGATCGGGCCTGCTGGGTGGAAGCAGCAGACCAATATTTGAATCCCGCTGTTCTGGAATGTTACCTCTATCATATTTCGAACGATCTTCCAATCTAATCCATGCAGACCGCAGCCTAATTTTGGTATTGCCAGTTTCAGGATGTCGTTCTGCATTAAATGGCCTCGCATGTCTTGCAGCGTTTCCCACATGGAACGGTAGGTTGGTTTATGATGAAATTTATCTTTCGTTACCATGTGGTAAATATAGCGTTCCCTGGTTGACGTATTGTCCCGCAGACAGATGGTCTTCCCTACTGTAGGCTTCTGGTGTTCTGGTCTGCCAAACTTCTTCTTGAAAACAGCTGCTATTCCTCGGGACATCTCCAAATCTCTTGATACACAATGGGCCAAGGAGTAGTCGGCCGAGACTCTGAATAGATCCTGCTGCACTTCGGTAGTTATTCCGAATCGAGCCCGACGTCCACTTGAAAAAGTCTTCATGAACTCCTCAAATGAATCTTCCTGCGCATGGATCTTACGAGCACTTGCGTCGTTGGGATCCTCATTATTGTCTCCTGCGAATGGTGCTAGTCGATTGAAGTGCACCACTCTTGATTTGCTCTTGGGGTTGCGTCTGATTTCGTAGATTATGTCGTTAATTCTTCTGATGACTGCGTAAGGCCCTTCCCAAGATGTCTGTAATTTTGGAGACAGGCCACGTCGCCGCCCTGGGTTATGAAGCCACACAGAGTCTCCTGGTTGAAAACCCCCGTCTTGTGCCTTGACGTCATGGGTCTCTTTCATCCGGTCGCTGGCATTCTGGATGTTTATACGGACTCGGGAGTGGATATCGTCCATCTGACGCCTTAAATTAATGACATAATCTTCACCAGCCAAGTCTTCTCCGGGTTTGCAGCCGAACTTTAGGTCGCATGGTAGCCGAAGTTCCCGTCCAAAAATAATTCTTGCTGGAGTCTGTCCGGTTGTTTCGTGTACGGATGAGCGGTAAGCCAAAAGGAACAGATGGAGATATTTGTCCCAGTCTCTCTGGTGACTAGAGACAACTTTGGCCAGGTGTCTGTTGATGGTCTTATTCATCCGTTCCACCATTCCATCAGACTGCGGATGTAATGCAGTAGTTCTGGTTTTACGGATGTTCAGTACTTCGCATATTCCTTGGAAAAGTGTGGATTCAAAGTTTCTTCCCTGGTCAGAATGAAGTTCCAAGGGTACGCCAAAACGACAGATCCAGTTATTTACTAGGACGTCTGCAATAGTAGCGGCCTCTTGATTAGGAAGGGCATACGCTTCCGTCCATTTACTAAAATAGTCCATGACGACAACAATGTATTTATTTCCGACGTCTGATTCGGGAAATGGCCCTGCTACGTCGATTGCTATCCTCTCGAATGGACTACCGACATTATACTGTCGCATCGGAGCTCTTGGTCGTTTCTGCGGTCCGTTGCTTGAAGCGCACGAAGTGCATTTCCTGCACCATTCTCTAACGTCTTCTTTGCAGTTTAGCCAATAAAACCGCTCACGAACTCTCTGCAGAGTCTTCGTCACCCCAAGGTGTCCTCCACTCACTCCATCATGAAGATGTCTCAAGACCTCCGGAACCCGACCTCTAGGAACGATCAGCTGTTCTCTACTCTTGGTTTCATTCGGATCTTTCAGGACACGCTTCAAGACGCCTTCATCCAGGATTATGGAATCCCATTGCGCCCAGTATGATTTGACCGTCGGGGAGTATGGTGCCACCTCTTGCCATGTCGGTCTTGTTCCTTTCTTCTTCCATTCTTGAATAATTCGCAACTCTGAGTCGCCATCTAAGTCTTTTTCTATCTCTTGTGGTTGCCAAGCATCGTCAATAACAGTTGTCCGGAATGCTTTTGCTTCAGCCTTAGAACAATGCTGACATGGTCGTCTTGATAGAGCATCAGCATTCTTATGCGCTGTACCGGCTCGATGTTCAATGTCGAAGTCGTATTCTTGAAGTCTCTCGATCCAACGAGCGACCTGACCCTCAGGATTCTTGAACTTGAGTAACAATTTTAGAGCAGCGTGGTCAGTTCTTAACAGAAACTTTCTGCCATACAAATATTTGTAGAAATGCTCGATGGACTTGACTACTGCTAGTAATTCCCGTCTTGTAACGCAGTAGTTTCTTTCTGGCTTCGATAAAACCTTACTGAAGTATCCAATGACTCTTTCTTGACCATCCTGCAATTGGGACAAGACTCCCCCAATTCCGACATCGCTGGCATCCGTGTCCAAAATAAAACGTCCTTCCGTCTTCGGGTAATTCAGTATCGGTGCTCGAACTAGGAGTTGCATCAGTTGCTCGAAGGCGACTTGGCAGTCTTCATCCCAGCTATATCTACGATTTTCTTCTGTCAGTCTGGTTAATGGTTTTGCGATATTGGCGAATCCACAAACAAATCTTCTGTAATAAGTACAAAGTCCGAGGAAACTACGTAGCTGATGTTTATCCGCAGGCACTGGCCAATCTTGAATTGTCTTAATTTTCTCTGTATCAACTGCTACGCCTTCTTCGGAGACCACATGTCCCAAATAGTTTACCCGTTTTTGAAATAAGTGGCATTTCTTTGGACTAAGTTTCAAACTAGCTTTCTTTAAGTGTTCAAATACCTGCTCCAGATTTTTCAAATGGTCTTCAAATGATTTGCCCATCACAATTATATCGTCCAGGTACACCAAGAAAGTTTTCCATGATAGTCCTTTGAGTACGGTCTCCATTAATCGCTCGAAAGTAGCAGGAGCATTACATAGGCCGAATGGCATGACTGTAAATTGCAACAATCCACTGCCGATGGTAAATGCAGTTTTTTCTCGGTCTTTCTCATCCATCGCTACTTGCCAGTATCCACTCTTGAGATCTAGGGTCAAGAAGATCTTTGACCCGGCCAGGGTATCTAAGGTGTCATCAATCCTGGGCAGAGGATAACTGTCTTTCTTGGTAACGTTATTCAGCTGGCGATAGTCGACACAAAATCGTGTAGACCCGTCTTTCTTCTTCACAAGTACCATCGGAGAGGCCCATGGACTGTTCGAGGGTTCAATAATACCGTCCTGCTCCATATCTCGGATGATGGCTTCAGCGTCTTCTCTCTTCGCAATCGGGAGTCGTCGTGGTGCTTGTCGAATTGGTCGTGCATCGCCGGTGTCAATTTTGTGATGGACAATATTTGTTCTTCCTTTTCGCCCCTCACTGGTTTCAAATATCTCTTGGAATCGGCGTATCAGATCTTCTGCTTGTGCACGTTGCCGATTGTTTAATTGTTGTCCTTTGGATAGTACTGAACTAAATAGTTCTTTCGAAAGTTTGTCGCAGTTGGGTCCTTTCTCCACGTCTTGTCCGGTGGTTTTTATAGTTGACACTCTTGCGAGGCGTCCTAAAATAGTACCGGCTTTCAGTTTCACTGCATAATAATTAACGTTTATTATTCTTACCGGTACTATTTCTCCTGAACTTATGAGGGCCTTAGCAACCAAAATCCCCTGCTGAACATTATCGTTTGGTTCCAGCATTGCGACACTACCTTCTCGAATCTCACCACCTACTGTAGCTGGTACAATTTCTTCGCATCGCTCAGAAATCGCAAGGTCTTCTGCCAGCATTAAGCATGCTGGAGAATCTTCTTGATAATGTAGGACGACCTCTTCATTATTGATTTTAATCACGCCGTTTTTCATATCAAGATCGAATCCGTATCTTTTCATTATATCTATTCCAAGGATACAGTCTTCTTCTATGTCAGCTACCAAAATAAGGTGTCCATTTCTTGTTCCTCCAATCGTGATGACGACGTCAACTTCTCCATGTGTGGTAGCTGAGTCACCTGTAGCTGTTCGAAGTCGCCATTTTGTCCTCATGCACGATTTGTTCGGACGCAGTAAATCGGGTCTCACTATGGTCTTCGTTGCGCCTGTGTCCAACAAAATACTACATGGCTTGTCGTCTATGTATCCATCCACAAATAAACTATCAAACTGATGACGTAGCGAAGCGATGATTGCAATATTTTGTGGGGCAGGTTTTGGTTGGATCGATATTTGCCCCGGCACATCGACCCGATTTAGTTTTCCTGCTTGGAGTTACTTTTGGGCCACGTCTTCAAGGGTTTCTTGCATCGACTTTTTGGATGACCTAGTTCTCCACAGTTCCAGCACCGAAGTTGTCTTGAATTCTTGAGATCTTTAACTTCTTCGATCAACCGCTGAACCTGGGCTTCTAAGCTTTCCGTGGTATCGGAGTCGCAGGTAACCTCTCGCACTCGAGCACTGCTTCTGGACGCCTGCTTTGCCGCTTCGTATTCCAGTGCATGAGCCAATGCTTTCACCAGCTTCTTCGGCCGCGCCAAACGTAGGGCTTGCTGCGTTTCATGGTCTCTGATGCCGTCCACAAATATTCTCACAGCCCAGCTTTCCAAGAAATCATCCGGGCCAGTTGGATATGCCAGTCGAACTAGGCGTGCTACATCAGCTTCGAACTCCTGTAGACTCTCGCTGGGACGTTGGTATCGGTTCTTGAGCTGCGTGTGATACACTTCCTCCAAGTGTGCATGGCCGTATCGCAGCTCCAGTCGCTTGACCAATTTTTTGTAATTGTTGTCTTCTTCCGGTGGAATAGCCTGTAAAATGTTTACCGCATCTCCTCGGAGAGCAACTGTAAGTGCTGAAACTTTCTCAGTATCATTCCAGCCATTAGCCTTAGCAGCGGCTTCAAATTGCCTATGGTAATTAATCCAAGATGTTTGACCATCAAAGGTTGGAGGTTTGACACGCATTCTTGTGGTTGAGTCAAGATTTGGTGTGGATAATTCAATTATCTCAGCTTTTGAAGCTTTTGCCGGAGATGAAACACCAAATTTAAATTTTTCTTCAAAAATCTTCATTTTTTCATCCAATTTCGAATCCAATTTTGCATCCAATTCTTCTTTTAACATTTTACAATTATCTTCAAATACTTCCTCCCATACCTTTGAATTTTCTCTAAATTTTTCCAGTTGCTGTTCAACTTTCTTTGTATTTTCCTCCATCTTTCCATGCAGTTCTTCTCTCAAGTTTCTAGAATTTTCTTCTAACTTTCCTAATAAATCTTCTTTCAAACTCGTAGAATTTTCTTTCAATTTTAATTCCAAATTCTCTTCCAAACTTGTAGAATTTTTTTTTAATTTTGATTCTAAATCTTCTTTTAAACCTGTAGAATTTTTTTTTAATTTTGATTCTAAATTCATAGAATTTTCTTGTAATTTTGATTCTAAATTTGTACAATTTTCTTTTAATTTTGATTCTAAACTTATAGAATTCTCTTGTAATTTTGATTCTAAATTTATAGCCAAATCGGTTAAAGAAAGTTGAACCTCAAACAAATATGTATCAGGATCCTCACCGTCTTCAGTCAAAGCGCCTCGCAGTCGTTCTATCAAAACTTGTTTGCGGCCACTGGTTTCCAAATCCCGCTCTTCCAATTGATATTTCAACTCTGCGACCTTCAAATCTTTCAACATCTTCTTAGACGCCATTTTCCAATTTCACAAAGCAGCAATAAACACAATACCAAATTGTTTATAACAACCCCACACCTGACACCACTGTAATGTTTATTGCTTGATGAATCACTCTGTAAATAAATAAAAGTCACTATTTAATAAACTAAATGAAATAAAATCTTTAATTCTTCTTATGTCACTAATAACAGTATATTTATATATTAATCACTTAATTCTAATTTAATCAAGGTCACAGATATTCATATTTCACTATTTATATACACTCTCACTTCACTGTCACTGTTTATTATTTATTTGAACTGCTACTATTATTACTGGACTGTCCTACACGTCGTTGGCTTGGCCTTATATAGAGAAACACCGTCCTTCTCGAATTTTCGATTTTCGCGACTCTTTCCATTTCCAGGAATTGCTAGGGGCTTCCATTGGGAGGGGTGATGCGCTGCGACGTAGCGCGACGTAAGAGGCGACAAGAAGCCCCTCCCCATACTGCGTCGTATTCACGAGCTCCCCTCTCACTTCCGCACGTCACAATACGAAATTTCAATATGCTATGGCGAATCATTCTATATTTCTGGCCTGACCGATTCTTACAAAAATACCAGATAACTATTTTGATACAACATCAAGTTGAAATACTGAATTTCAACATCCTACGGTTAATCATTCTGGATTTATTAGGGGGATTCGAAAAAAGTTCCAAGTAAAGTGCACTTTCGGTACAGACGATTGGAACAATAATGCGAGGTGCACAATTAGACCCTACACCGGTCTTAAATACAAAATTTCAACATTATACGTTCAACCAGTTTTGAGATTTGCGAGTAACGCACGCACGCACGAACGCACGCACGAACATACGTACCGACATCAAACCAAGAATAGTCAAAATGGATTCAGGGATGCTTAAAACGGATATTTCCATCAAAATCTCGATAGGTGAATTTTGTCGGTTTCACAATACTAACCTGTTACTTTTTACAAGTAAGTAAAAATGCATCAGTCAAAAACTAATGGCGTTAGAAGAGAAACTTTCTTTGGAGTGCAAAAAGTATCAACAAGAAAACAACTTGAAAATACAATGAAGTGAAGAAAAATTTACTCAAAACTGTGACAGAAATGATTTGTTAAATACACTAATTACAATGTGCAGATGCAGATGCACTCCATAAATAGTTTCATTCTCAACGTCGTTACTCTTTGACTGACGCATTCTCTTATTCTTAATGACTGTAATAGCATTGCTGTCAATAAATCAACAGTCATTCCCTAAAGTCAATTTTATTTGGCTTTGGAGGTAAATTTATGTGTCCTTCATGGTATTGGGCATAAGAGACTGATGATTAATATAGATCCAATAGTTTGTCCATGAGGCTTTTCTTATTTTAGATGGCTTTCTGAAGCTCTGAAGCTTCTTATAGGATAGGTTCCAATCTTTTTACTTTTTTGTGAACTATTTTTAGATTGTTGATATCACATTATTGGCTCCAATAGAAAAAGCTGATTTATTCCATCTCCAAGTACTTAAATATTTTCCAAATCTGGTAACAAAGTTTTTTACTGATTTTCCAATATAAACATGAATACAATCTCCACATTCAATCTTAAAAATTTTGCTGTATTTCATTTATCTGATTTCAGTGATTTCCGCATGCTATTATTGACGAAAATCGTTCTAATATTTTGTTTATTACAAAATGCTGCATTGTTATTTGGCGATTGTAAGTGATTCAATAATTTTGTACTTGTATTTCCTATGTAGAACTATTTTCTGTAAATTCTTTCTTTGCATTCACACTCTTGATTTTGATTTTTCTATGAACTATTTTGTTAGCGTTTTCTTCACTGTGCCTATTATTTATTGTAACTTAATATGTTTTTTGCAATATGTTATTAATATTATTTTTTCACTTTAGTACATTAATTACACTATAAGCTTCAGAATGCTGCGGCTTTTGTATTGGGATGATGTTTGAAGCAAGACAGAATCACAGAGTCAACAAAAATTTCTCTCCTATAATTTCTAAATGTGAGATTTTGCTGAAGTGAAGTTTCAAATTTGGCTTGTTCTTCAATGTGTACTTCATTCTTCTATTAATATTTCTCTTATAACTGTGAAAATCCGAATAGAATTATATCTAACACTGCTTCATGGCATAAGTATTTTGCGAAGTTTTCTCATTGGATGCTCATATCATAATTTGTAAGATATCTTGAGGACTCTACGTTACAAGGCTCAACAGATTACGTTTAATATTCATAGAACGAAATAATTTGTGCATATGTTGTATCACATTATTCTTCGTGCTGTCAACATTCTGCTTTCTCCTGGATTCTACAAAGTCATGTGACTCGATCTATTTAGTACCCAATAATGAACCAAAGACAATAATTCATAAAATAGAGAAGTGACATTTGACACAAATTGACGAGTGGGAGATAGAGAGAGCTGCATTCCACGTTGCCACATTCTTATTATCCTTCTATAATCGTACATATCGTGAATATAAAGTTTTAATAGTCAAACTTACGAGAACAGCTTCATAGAGCATAATAAAATTTTGAGATAATCTTTTATTACTTGTACACAACATGTGTGGAAAATCTTGAAGAATTGACGATATTACCCCAATATTTTTTTTTATCTACCTGATATTTATTGAATTTGCCTCATCGATACGATTATACGTGAAATAGTGCAAATTGGGAACGTGCTGCACTCATCTCTCATACGTCTTGACTGATATTCCATACTTTACACTGGTACAATAAATTACTATCAAGTATTCTATTTGGGCTCTTTAATATGTACTCCATGAAACTTTTTTGGGTTCTATGTAGTGCTTCTATGAAGAACTGAAGCCTTATTCCTATTAGGTTGATAATACTCCTGCTTGACAACTACTTTTCATTTCTATCAGTAGCAATACAATATATTCTCTTTCAAAAATAGTTTACTTGCAAGTCAGATCTCAGTGTTGAAACTGAATGAATTGACAAATAATATAAATATATCGTCACTCAATCACTCAATCAATGCATTTTATATATTCATTTCATGAGAACCGAAATAAAAAAAATTGAATGACTTATTGATTTCAAAAAGCGGATCGTTCTCAAACTATAACACGTGCTCATGAAATATATATCTCAGTATAATATTTTGTGATACAATAAATTCATATACAAATAGACAGTCAAAAAGTAGAAAGAAAATAAGATTATTCAAATTACTTTTTCACTATGCATCGTCTTCTAATAAAATGTTCCTATTCTATCTCGAATAGAGAATCATCTTTTTATGGTGGATCATAAAGGCGATTTCTTTGAATATTTCAACATTGGTGTTCGTGCCTTGAAAATAACTAGAACAAGCTTTATAATAAAGAACCATCTATACAAGCCAAGTAGTTTTGAAACTTCATCGTATTTCGTAACTGCAGTCATATTCTATAAGGAGGAAATAACTATAACTGTGACTCTATAAAGAAAAGTTACTTGAACGTGTTCAACGGAGAAAAGTGAGCTTCAAACGGGACTGAAAGCACTAGGAAAGCTTGAGAAGCTTCAAGGAATCTATTTACTGCCTATAACATATTAAATTGTTAGACTGGGTTTACAATTACTGTCATTACGTTTGCACTTGTAGACTGCAAATTGAATCACGTACGAAACATGAATGTATTGCTTCATCTCATATATTATTCAATAAATTACTTCCGCTTCTTTATTTTAATGTGCAGTAGCTCTGGTGTATCGTGGGAGAATATACAGCCAATGTAAATTTTATGTTTACATATGTAATGGATATAGTACTAATATTGGATGATAAAAGTTAGTTCACAGTAACTTACATGCGGGTTCTTTAATTATAAAACGACTTCAAATATTGAATTATTATCTCTTCCAATTGGATTATACACGAAAATCTAGAAATGTTATTAGAATGTAAATTAGAACGGGAGTGACGATCACATACTGCGAATTGGCAGGAAGTATGAGCATTATCCTTCCATTTTCACACTGAATACATTTATTCATATATGTGATAGAGTTATAAATTCTGATAAGCAGAGCAATAGAATAATTCATATTCTATTCAAAAAATACAGGACCTATTTTCATCATTGATTGATAGATTACTCAATCTCAGATAGAGCATTGCATGGCTTGATTTGAGCTGAGTGAGGGGTCAATATTTTCTTTGAAGATAGTTTTTGGGTGGACGGGTTTACACATGTTCATGAGTTAGAAAGTGGATTGACTTTGATTTGGTCACGGCTTCATGCGGATTGGAATTACTATGCTCATTTGTGTAGTTTGTGAATGGAGAGAAGGGGGAAGGTCCCAAAGTATTGACGTCCCTTTCGAATATTATTAGTGTCGAGTTGATGTAGCAGAAACTGTTGATGGTCAAATAGTAGGAATTTTTTTTGAAATAATAGTATATCCATCACATAACTTTAATAACTTCTTACTAACACCAGAAGTTTTTCCTTATACTCAAGAGGATACTCTAATCATGCCGATACCAGACGTAGTTGACACTGAAAACTTCAGGAGCTCAGGTAAATCAATATGCTAGTTACTGTGAAACAAAAATCTAAGAAACAGTCGTATACACACAAATAATACATATGAATTGCTAAAAATCAAAACCTGATTGTTTCACAAAATAAGTGACTCAGGATTCGATTTTCACACCATCATCCTGGATGGGGCGGTAATTTATTGTAGACTTGTGTCTTGTTGCTATAATGATGTGTTGTCTGAAAATATTTATAATTTAATATGCGAGATGTTCGAAACATGATTGGTATTGTACTGTATGAGAAAATTCATGTATTAAATATCATATCTAGTCTCAGACAATGAATATAAAGCATGAATGGATCATGGAATATGTAGATTGTAGACCAGAACTATAAGAGGAAGACAGTTGAGCAGATAAAAAAGATCAAAAAGATTAGGGAATGTTTGAAGAATTGCAACCCAATATAAGCCATACTGAAAAAAAAAACGGAAGACCAATATCAATACGTTGAAAGAAGTCGAATTAACACATCCTTCGATTCTCTCAGAAAACTTTCATTCACTTTTCGCATGATGCAACAAAAAAAGAGAATTCTAAGCATTCCCTGATATAACCAAAATAGAAAAAATTTACGCAAACTGAAAAGGAAACTACATCTGCGTTGCATCGCGTTTTCAAATATTCACTGCCTTGATGAGTCTCATTATTTTGTAAACTGACTTAGAGTAAAACTACTACTAACTTTCAGAAGCACGTGATTCTGGAACTTTTCTTGTGGACTATGATCAGAGCCATTTCTTCATGATTTGCAAAATTTCAAAGTTAGAAGTCTATTTTTCACAATTGAATATTGTTTTCCAATAATTCTTCTCCTATTTTAACGACAGTATGACAAATCCGTTCAAAAAAACATCAATGTATCTGTCAGAGCTCATGATATTTCATCTACAAAGTGTATCATGTCGTTTTCATAAGATGACAGGGATCTCCAAATCATTATAAAGACAATGAACGTAGTTCTCTCTAGAAACTACATCAAATTTATCACTCCGGTACTTCAGTTTATTCCCTGAAACATACAGTACCTTCACCCTACATTAGTATAATGGAGTTCTGTGGAAGTCCCAAATTAATAAATTATTGGTCCATTGAAAATAGATTCAGAATTCAAAATAAATATCAAAATTATATCAGAAGGCAATAACGGAATTGTATTAGGACGTTTGTTTCAGTGTAGGTGAATAAAAAATATTCTGCGTATTTATGAAATTCAAATCTATATTTAATTATGTAAAAAATTCATACGCCGCTGGTCGACTGAACAACAGCCGATGCAAATTTAATAACTGTCGATTGAATCATTCTGAATATTCCATTCACCTACGCCAATTTGGGGTGAAGTTATACATTATGAAAAATACCATTAGTAGTTGAATTCCAATTACCCTGGTTCTCAGTGGCGTAGCTATGGAGAAAAGCAAAAATGCGATGTACCCCGATTAGACTGTTTTTGATATGACACCCAAGAATCATTTCAATCAAAAAGGTGAACATTTTTAGGCTATTTCAACTGTATATGAGAAAAATTTATGTCGTTTCATGACAAAATTACTGCAAATAAACTTCAGATAGGAATACTCAGATTGAGTGGAGTTTTTATTTCCAATAAGATCATTTGATATTTCATTCTGTGGTATAAATTTTTATGTTTGACTTAAGTGGAAGGAGAAGTGACACCATCAAAAATTTCCCAGGTTGACACCAACTGTAGCTACACTTCCGCCAGTCCTCTGTATCAACATTAACAATTTTGCTTAGGGGTTTAATGAATTCGCCGTGAATACTACCTGGCCATCGGACAATAGTACTTGTGCTAGTGAAGTAACATCACATGTCTCAACCCTTAGACTAGGAATACTTTAGACTCCTAATGGGGCGTGTTTGTTATGTTCGAAGATTGTAGAGAGAGAAGACAAAGGATAGAGATTGTTTAGGGTCACGTGTTACTTCCGATGGGAGGTTGAAAACGCCGTCATTGGTCAACATGAAAACAGATGTTGCTTGAAATGACATTTCGGGAGTTACACGTTAAACTATCTCTATCCTTTGTCTTCTCACTCAACTATGTTTCGGTCAAAACAATGTGTATAGCAGAATACACTGTTATTAGTCTATAATATTTCTGGTCTAAGTCTCAACCTATTGAATGAAACAAATATCAAGCAAAGTTTATGAATGTAAATATGTTAGTAGAATAATACTAGGTTCTTTCCGGTTGATATATGCGGGCCCATTCTCATTCGGTCCATGATATATGCTAACAATAATACTAATAATGTGTCGATCTGAACCACAGAAAATCTGAAATTTACTTTCAATGAATACTTGTAGCATACCAAGACAAACTCAATATCCGTGCCTTGTTTTCAGCCAGCTGTCCTTTCTTGTTATTTTTGGGAAAACGTTTCCACCTAAGCATCAAATACTGAATTATGACATTCGTCATATAATTCCTCTGCTCGCTATTGGCTGACTGAGACTAGTCCATTATTCCCAACACTTCACTGATAGCTTCCATTGGACTGAGGTTGCGAATGGAACTGAGGTTGGCTACGATCCTGAAGTTGATCTGATATACTTGGAACTGAAATATTTTCAGTACCATTTTGGTCACGCAATTTGAGGACACGTTTCATGAACAGATTTGTGACTTTATTGAGAGAAATACCAGTATAAATTCAAGTTTCCAATAAGTCGATATCTTGAGAGTAGTATATTCCGATACAAGTGCGGAATGGAGATCATTCCATGCGAATGTGAATCATTCAGCCACAAGACGAAGTCGACTGGTCGAATTCACATGAGCACGAGTGACGAATATTATTTCTTTATAGTCATAAGTGTCCGCGGGAACCAAAATATGCCGTTTCCTAAAAAAGAATTTGCTACATTGATATTTTTCCAATTCATCAAACGATGATAAAATTACCCATATTGAATACATTCTGAAGAGGAATGATAAGAAAATCGAGAAGAAATAAAATTATGGCAGCAATGAAACATTTTTTTCGCAACGGCTTTCATGGAAACTTCTGAGCGTGCGGAATAGATATCATATAGAGACTGTAAAAAAGACATTCTCTCAACTGAAATCAGTGGCAAAATTGCAATCTATGTGCTAATATCTCTGTGAATGGAGAGAACCGATGAACTAAAACTAGCATAAAGAATGGCATCCTGCTTTGATTTGGGGAAGTGTGAATGAGAAATTGTGAATGTAAAGATTCTCGTGCTTTGATATGAAAACATACTATATCATTTTTCTATGTAATTAAACAGCGAAATGTTGATGCTCATTTTTCAATAAATACTGATCTTTTTTTACACTCAATCATAAATACGGAACACTCATTGGATTGTAACTAAGTGATTCAAAGCTATTCCTACGGTAACGGAGCTCATATCACGTCAGGATACTTGCTGAACATTTCTCTTTCCAGATGTGTAAGTTTCATTGGTCTAAGTATATGTAGTAATATCATATGATGATAAACTACACTTGGATCAAAGATTCCTCAAATATTGATCGAATAATAATTCTGTTCACTGCAGTGCGTGCGATTGGATATTATACTCACTTATTTTACTAGTTAATATTGACATGATGCGGTTGATCGGAACTGACGATAACAGTTTACATTATACTCAGTTATAATAGTAGTCGCATGAAACGTTATTTCCTTCGGTAACTGTATGTCAATATGAAAATTTCAGTACTTTTTCTTGTAGAACATGCAATAATAATTATTCCGATAGAATACAGAAGATATTGGGAGATAATCTACTGAATAGCACATTCCGAATAGCAATGTATATCCTATTCGCGGTCAACTTTTAATATAACTTTTTGGAAAGAAGTAAACTTTTCCTTGAAGGTGATAGTACAGGATCGGCTATGAAGTGTCGAACTGCATCGATCAAATCACCGACTGAAATTAAATTTTTTATGCAACAGAATATTTTAACATGGCTTGAATTCATACCGTTGATCGTTTTTATAATATACTATACACTCACTTCCTTCTTTCTGGTAGATTTGGGCAAAAACCAGAGAGTTGATTATCTAATTTTGCCGAATTCCAATTCGAATATTCACACGCAAACGGTATCTGATTATATTGAGGTGTGAACATAGTTTTAGTCTTGCTACTAGTCTTAATGCCTTCAGTCTCACATTTTGCTATCTTCAGTGGAATACCCACTCAAATAGAAATCACGGATTTCTTGAAATTGATTTTAGATTCTCAAAAGCTAAATTACTGTTCCTAAAATTATATTCAAAATTTTGCGCATTATCTTGACAGTAGCTACCTGTTCACTACAAAATTGATTTTTAGGAGTCTGTACAGGTTTTTATGATTTTTTTCAGTACTTTCTAGATATATAAAAGATAGTCTTCAAGTGCTGTAGTAACATTCCGCTGATTACATTCTGTAGAACTGTAATTATAGCACATCCTTTGGCTCTAACACTAAACGATAAATGATGGTTTATTATATTATATGTTCTATAAACCTCTCATTACTCACAAAATCTCAATTACGAGCATAGCGAATATTTCTAGATACACGTGTCCACATATACAAAGCCCCACTTCTGCTGGGAATCAACTGAAATAATACAAATCATTCCAAGATTATCATTTTGAGGCAGGCATCAAAAACATGAACCAAAAATTACTCTGTATTCCAGTCGAAGCCATGGTTCAACAAGACGAGTTTAAGATGTCATTCATGTATCTAGTGCGCAAAATTATACATTCGGAAGCTCCAAAGAAATTTCGTGCACGAGTTGCATACAACATTTTTTCTGCAGACGGCAATAAATAATAAAAAAGAGATCAAAACCATATTGGAATACAAAAATGAGGGGAGTTCTTGACAAACGTGCACGCTGTCGAGAACAAATCAATGCACGAGAAACTTCGAGCCCGTCGTCATGATAAGCAGCTCCAATGCGACATTTTGCATATTAATAATGATGTACAGATGTCATCATTTTTTGACATCTGTAGAAAAAAGTATATCGTGTAACATGTTCTTTCAAAGATTTTCGAATACAGCAATTCATTCACGCTTAGATTGGACTATGACTCAGCATGAAGATACTATTACAGCCCTCTGATTTGTCAAAATACGAAATGTTTTGTAGCACAGAAGTCTCACGTGGCTTTTCGGCTATCGCATACAATGTGCAACAATTATAATCATCAATCATTATTGTATTCTTTCAATTTTAAAAATCAATTGTCGCGTTTCAAATGATATATTGATTAGTGATCTGAATGGTGGAGCGCTGCATAGCTAGGTTTCGCCGAACGGGCTACGGGTGTACCGACCAAGTTCGAGCAATTACTCTTACCTTGAAGACGGGCTGATCATAATCTTGTGTAGATAGGTCCGGACGCTTACGGACTGGAGCCATTGTGCAGAAAATTAACGAACAACTTGTCTCTACCTAAAGGCTAAATGTTTGGAGATATTTTTTTGATATGAAGATATTTCTAGCAGAAACAGATAATTGTAATTTGTTGGAGTATGTGGGGTATAGGGGCATAGAATTTTCAAATTCGCGGGTCGGACTAATCGGGACTTCAAATTCAAGGAGTTAGGACGGGCCGCCTCTTGGCTTTTATTTTATAAATTTGACCGGGCAGAGATGAAAATGGGCTTGAGCAGACTGGGCTTTGAAATAGTCGCGCTTATGAAGGTCGGGCTTCAAACTTTGGAGCTTGAACTACTTAAGCACAACTGCTCTCATGCTTAACTATTTTTAACCTCAGTCCGTTCAAGCCTGCTATCATTTAATGGCCCTCCCGATCAGGCCTAGTTTTCCAAGTGAAAAATCATGGATTCTCAAGGTTCAGCTAAGCCTGGCTCACATAGTTATAGGACTTCCATGCATCTGCCAACAAACCACAGTTATTTGTCTTTGTCAATATTATCATAGTCATCCAGTGCCTCAGCATATTCAGCTTTTATAAAGAGATGAGTTGAGACTTTTTTGTAATCAAAAAAAAACTCGCCACCTAAATCCATGAATATATATAGCCCGTCTCTAAGGGAAAAATATTTTCCGTTTAGACAGAATCGAGACCTGCAGTGCTCTAATGTTGGTAGACTTGCTGCTCTCATCTATCAGACTTATTGAAAATCCTTTTTGATCATCCATTCAATGTGTGTAAATCTTACTGCTTTGATGCAACATCTGTTCCATTCTGATTGAATTAACTGTACTCTTTTAACCACGAACAAAGTGAGCGATGAGATACATGAATGTCTCAATACTAGATGAAACAAGTTAGATATATCCCATACTATTTGTACGAATGCAGACCCAGGTAGCACAAATCAATTGAAGATATGACTATTCCAAAACAGATGTCAAAAATGTATGTGGCTGACCTCAACCTATATCCAAGGTGACTACCAATTTCAGGTCGGTTTTGAAATGCTTGAAGCCACGACTCGAATATACGATCCTCAAATTATATTTAGTACCATATGGAAATTAGTACGTTATATGCTAGTTTAATAACGAAATTAGGAAAATCAGTAGAAAGACTAATGGGTAACATTCTATTCTCCATGCATTATGCTGGAAAATATCTTAAAACCAAGAACGGATATCTGCAATTTGATAATCGATAGTCTATCGTAGAGCCCAGGTGTCCCACATTTTAGGTTTGCTGTGCTTTAATAATCGAATTTAACAATAAAATTCGTATTGCGAATATTACGTCAACAATAAAAACTGAGCTTTTTCTTGCACAGTGTTTATATTTAAGATTGTTGATAATTACAAATGAAACTCCACATTCTAATGGTTGAGAGAATGACCGATTATAAATATATAATAGTGATAAATGCAGTGAAGGAGCTATTTAAAATAATCACTAAAGCTAATGCTCCACTAGTAATTAATTTTCTTTCATATTTTTGTTTAGGTGAGGAGCATTGTCCATACGACTACATTAGAATTTACGATGGTAAAGATGAAAAAAGCGCTGTTATCGGAACATTTTGCGGCATGGGAAAATTTCCCTACTCAATCATTGGAACTTCACAGGATCTTTTTGTTGAATTTGTATCGTCTCCTGCTGGTAAGTGCAAATATAGTGCAGTTGAGTGCATGGAGAGCTTGAAATGAGTTTTTTGATGGCTCCTATATAAATTGATTCAACTTGATACAGTATGCATCATAGCAAGCAATTTCACACGATAATCAAGTTGATGGATAACGAACATATTTCATTCTTAACTCAACTCCATTAGTGTTACTAAAATACGATGGTAGAGTGCAAAATCCCAGTTTGCAAGAGGAAATTATTTCTTTATGATTAATTTTCAAGTCTTTGATTACGTCTATTGATAATGACGTGTAAAACTACTGATGAAGAAATTTTTGAGATTTCATTCCTTAGACGAACATTTCAATACGTTTGTCTGGAAAACAAAATAACATATCGAATGTACAGGGCTATCGTGTGCGATGTTGGAGATTAGCCTGGGTACTGCAATGATTTATTATAAAGCTTTTTATTGCATCCAGGCAGAACATTTCTATGCGTGTGGAATCGCGAATGACAGCTTTTATTAAATAAAATCAATAGCTATTATAGCATTATAAAATTCACGTAAGAAGAAGAACTAGACACCAAAATTCATAGTCAGGACTTGACCAGTTCCAAATAATATAATGCAATAGCTCATCATATGAGTAAAATTTCTTGTCTCATTCAAAGATCTTTTGTCTTATAGATCCTTTTTCAGAATAAGAATCAACCAGCTCTGTTCGAATAAATTCGTAGAACACTGTGATAGATGAAAGAAGAAGAAATTCGCTAGTTCCCCAGTGTATAAACAATCATATTTATTTATACAGAACTAGTTATCATCCGCGGTTTCGAGTGCCAATAGATATACTTTTTGAAATCAATAAAAAAAAATTGCTCGCAGCATTTGGAAAAACAGCAGATGACAGCCGTAGTAGCCCCATGTTTACGAAATTTCTTGTTGTCTTATTTTATGATCAATCAATCCAAATGACTTTCTTTTAGAAATGTAATAATTGACTACAGTACCTAGACAAACCGGTAACTTTTCGAGATCTATTGAAACAAAAATTGACAGCAGTAACCCGGAAAAACGCAGGCTGCGATTTCTTAAAATTATCAATCAACTGTAACCTCATGGTGAACCACTGGCTGAGCCTGGGGTAAATTTTTGAGGTCAACGAAAAAAATTTATATTGAAGCACTCGGAGAGACCGCAGGCTTTGCTATGAATATTTCTTGTTGTTTCACCCTAAAGCTGACTGATTCAATCGACTTTCTCATAAAAATATGATAATTGTCGCTGACTTTCATACAGAGGTGATATCCCAATTAAGCTTTTTGGAAAAAATTTTTAGTGGTTATCTATGTCATTTCAGAAATTTCGTGTCGAAATCTTAGCTCTTCAGGTCCAGCGGTTTGATCTATGCCGAATAAATAGTATTTAGATTAAGAAATTTAGATATTTATAGCACAAAGCGAGTCGTACTTCAATAATACAATGTCAAGAATTTACACACAGGCACCAACAATAATTGTTCAAAGTTTAAACTCAATCAGATGAACGATGTGCAAACGTAAAATTATTCGATGCGACTCGCGTGCCAACGTTTGTACGATAATATTACTATGGCTCAGACTTTCATGTGAGTGTCATGGTGTCAACAACTCCATAAACTTTCAGCTTAATCGGTTGAACGATGTGCGAATGAATAGATACGGCTCGTGTGTAACTTATTTTTCGTTGATTGCACAATATTAGAGATCTTTACCCAAGTACCAGCAACAACTGTGAAGATAGAGAGTTCCAACTTAATCGATTAAGCCGTTTTGGAGATTAGTCTTAACAATCAAGCAGATAGACAAACAAACAGACAAACAAAAATTTGATCAACACGCATTTAGGTCTTGATGTCTTGCAAATAACCATATGAAATTGAAAAAAAGTCTTAATTGCGTGATCACAGACAGATGCTCCAATTTTATTTTCGTGTATACAGGGTGTAACAGGATAGGTTCATCAACTCTATCCTGTGATAGAACTCGTCAAGTGTAACAGTTTTTCTCTTCAACTTTTTCCTGCAAGTCCTCTAGATACCGAGTAACAACTCATCAAAGTTTTGTCAAAATTTCGGGTAAAATATTCATCCTTTGTTGAAAGAATGACAGCCCTTGATTCAAATAAGTATTTTGAAACTTTGAACTATCGTTGTCAAGTCAATCATTCATTTGAAACTGAAAGAGTATTTGTATTTTGCCAATACATTGATATGCGCTTGCCCCGATATTTTTTTTTTCGCATATGCTTTGAGAAAGACTGAATTTGTCTCTGAGATCAACAATTTGATCTATTACTCATATTTATATCTCATGGTCAATAAACTGATTTCTATTTAGGAATTTCATGTATTTTGCCAGATATTTGGTACATTTCTTAAAAATTGAATTGTCTATATAAGTTTATTGCACTTCCACAAAGATCAGCTGATTTAATACTCTGAATACAGTCAGAGTCTATGCTGCCCTCTATGAGTGGTTTGAAAAATTGTTCTTATCGATGAACTTATTTCTGTTACACCCTGTAGCTACTTAAGGACTTTCATCCGTCTTTTGCATCAGCGATAACAGTCTATTCTTCTTGAATTCTTCTTTAAGTATTGAATAATTTATTTCAATCACGAAGCGATGCGCGTACCAGAATCAGATAAAGCTCCTATTATACAGTTCTGTCCTGAGTTTATAATTATTATCTTGTTTAACACGTCCGAGTTTCGAAAACTTAATAATATTTATTACTCATTAGCTGTATACAGAAATCAAGAAATCTTGTTCTTGTCTATGATGGTCTTGTTTCTGGTAAACCAATATTTTTTCTTATTCTCTCATCAAAATCAAGACAAAGACAGAAAGAATTTGAAGATGAAAAAAAAATTTGTGAAATACTATTTTCCACACAACATATAATTTTTCCACCGTCTTGCTTCATAAGAATAGAATTCAAAGCCGAGCTCTTGTTCTAAAAAATACCACAAATCGTGATATCTATAGTTGATTCTTTTTAAGAAGTCAGTGTGGAGATTATGGCCTATTTGACATTGATCTCTGATTGGTTCAAATCGCGGGCAAGTTTACAAGGATGATATTTAGTTGTACACCCTGAAAGTACTTGTAATACAACTTCTAATATCTTTTGATGTAACTGTACTTTTAAGTGACTGTCAAAATTGAATAATAATATCTAAACGATGATGTTGAAAATTTTGTTGAAATTTGCGCTTACATTATTATTACTTGTTATAATCAACATATTGCCTGTATTATTTCTAAAACTTGTAATGAATACTTATAAAATCTCGATTTGTGAACGTCACTCAATGATAGTTGTCAAATAACTAGATTGAAAGTTATTCACAGTGTGACTCAAGTCTTCTAGTTACAGAATTCTCAGAAAAAATAGAGTATAGTGACCAAATTCATGTACACCATTCCTCTGTTAAATTTATTATTGTACTCTTATTCCACAAAAACCTATAAAATTGTATTTAACTCATAAATAATCTAATATAATTTCAATAAATACTCTTAGGCATTCCATTTGACAATATAACATTATCTAAATTAAAAATAAGAGTCGTTATTTAAGCCAAGGTAAGCATAAAAGCTCTTACATAAATTTTCTGGAGTTTAATTATAATTTCTCACTGCCGCATTATTATTGAAGAGAGAATTGCGCTTGAGCATTTCACTTCTGTACTCCCTGTAATAGAACACAAAAATTTAACATTTTCTTGTAATACATTAGAGAATTAAAGTTTCAGAAAGGTTTCCTTACATTTTTCTTGCTCCAAAATTATTTATTTTTCTCTTGATGTCGCCAGGACCGTATTCAAAGAATAAGAACTTCTGTGAACAATATATTATGCTGTTCATTCTTCATTTCTTTCAATGAAAAATTTTATGAAAAGGCTTTTAAAATTGTCGAATCCAAATCGCTTCCAAATACATGCCACACATAAAATGCTGATGAACTGTTATTCAACTTATCCCACATTCGGATAGGTCAAAATCTTGCCTTTTGATTCGAGTTCTGTACTTTTTCTTTTGTAATAAAGATCACACGCTCATTGATTGATATACCATTATTTGGTTCACTCAGTCCATTCATTATTAAATGTGGGTACATTCAAGTGATTAATATTGTATAAAGTGTGAAAAGTAGAATACGTCATGAAAATTGCCTTCATAATTTTATTCATACAATTTTTATATAAGTTCTATTAGAAATTTGAGATACGGTAGTACTTCTGTGTTCAATAACTTTATTTCACGGCCTTGCTTGAAGCTGGTTGAATAATAACTTCTACAATTATTATCAATAAATGCGCAACTGTCACTTGCGTGACTCAAATTAAATGTTGCCTGGATGCATATTGGAAGCACTGCTTGTCACTTAATCACTTGTTGTGAACTGTCAAATTTCAACTTGTGCCTTGTGTTATTCCAGTGTTTTTGGTTCCCAATAAGTGTCTCAATACGAAAGCCGATGATATCCAACAGGAAAATTATGAAGAAATTTAAAACACCGCTTTGTATAGACCAGTCACCGACCCATTTATTTGGTTATCTGTGAAGTCTGAATGTCAACTTGTACCATTTTGTGTGCTCTGTTCATATCTAATGATAATGTTCAGGTCATCAGAAAAATCTAGTTCACAATATGAGAGAAGACAAGCATTGTAACATTCATTAAACGATTTCAGTAATTCGGCTGGTCTCAACACCAAACACTTGACTTATCGTTATCACAATGCTGACATTAACACTCTCACCCCACCAATTTGGTGCTTCATCATAGATAACCAAGCGTGTACTCATCCTAGTTCTAATCACCATAATTTTTCCTGTAAATTCATGCTGGAAATATGTGCACAACAGCTGTTTAATAGAATTGCACCAAAGAATAGATGTAAATACAGGTCATAGTGTTTGAGTCTATAAGTTTGTTGAATATAATCAGAAGATAATCGTGATCAATCAAATATGGAAGAGTCAAGAAAATAGTTGTAAGATAAATCATTCCTTCTCGCAATATTAATTATAAAATAAGTTTCCTCTCTTATCAGTAGGCAAAAAATTAAGATTGTATTCCTTGAAATGAGGAAGTAATAAAGAATTTCAACCCGCAAATATTTCAAGCAACAATATTCTTTTGAAATTTTCTAGAGAAAACAACTAATAGAGTTCAAAATCGCTGAATAAAGTAATAGTTTCTTAGCGACAGATGAGATTCACCCTACTCAAATCGTTAAGGCAGACTCTAAAACATAAATATAATCATATTTTACTGTTTGAATTGGGAAGAAATCAGATCTGAAATGAATCTTCGTTTTTGATTCTTTTTTTCCTATTATTCTTGAAAGTGTATCAAAAGTAGTCATTTCTGTATTTTTTCAGGTGCAAAGGCTATCATTCCAAAAATAGCAGTGATTTTAGAGCGATTTCAAAATTTCTTCATATGATTTTGTTGAAAGAAACTTTTCATTTTCCTTTCTATCCTAAAAATTTGTATTTATTCCGGTCCTGCCTGTCACTTCGCTTGTCGGATCTGCGTGGTATATTCTGAACGTTTTAACGTCATTAACTTAAATTTGCATATCTTCATTTAATGCAAGAAGAATGAAATATTACAGCAAAAATGTTCTGTCACTTCCGAATATCGCGGTCAGGCAACAAAGAGATCCGTTATCATGGAGCTTCTTCACAATGACTGTCAAAATGTCTTTCAATTCAGAAGTAATGAGAAAATCCTTGAATTTTCAATGATTGAAAAGTAAAATCAATGGACCACGCAATCTTGTCCCAGGTGCTAATATTCACTCATCTTTTTACTCAAGCTGCTGACTGAGGACAAATTCAATCTGTCGACTGGTTCAATTTGGATACTCAATACTGCGACAAGCTTTTTCGAAGAGGAGATCTATTAATTCCACAATATAATAATTATTACCTTGTATCAATTATTATTTTTCATGTTGTATCCTCTCCGAAATATCTGGAAAATAAATAAATATATATGTGGTCAATGTTTTCGGAGAAAAATATGCGCATGTAAACAAGGGATAACCTCTGAATTGTTGTATTATGTAACATATCAAAAGAGAGATGTATAGGAACAGTGGTGCACTGAAGCGAAAACGCTGCCTTCCCACAGCCTTTCTCTCTCTCCTATAATCACCATATCATTCAATAAATTCTTGAAGACTAAGCGTCATTCAACAAGCAGAGATTCATTCTATTTCCATGCTGTTTGGCTATTGTATGCATTCTAGGAAATCGTATAAATACGACTTTCCTTACGACAAATATATTTAGCGCTCCCACACAGGAAAATTTGGGACTACACCACTGTATAGAAATCTGTGTTTCACCTCTAGAGTTATCACAACTGGCGTTAAAATGTGCCACCATACACATCCGGTTCGCCATTTCAATGAATTAATCCGCAGTGAAATTGACAATCCCTCCTGCCTGAGCCTATTATTTTTTTATTCTGCTTTCATGAATACCCACAGCACCCATTTTTTCAATTCATCTGCTCACCACACAAACTTTTTCAGTTCCCTCTCTATCTATCGAATACAAGCTGTGGATACTGTCTTCTTGAAAAAAAATCAATATGATCTTCCTGTATCTCGACGTAAAGTTTATAACTTGTAATTGACAATCCTGTGGATGAAACTTTTTGTCCCATTTCGTTATCTCAACAAACCTTATACAAAATTGTAAAATTTTCAAATTTTGTCACGTGATCTACGTAACACTGTTATTGGCCAAGCCCATCTCACGCAGTACGGCGATCAGCAGTTAGTGCTTGACAGATAGGGACAGTGGATTAATTCGACTTAGAATAGAATCAGACACAAAATAAGTTCTGATATGTTCATAAAGGGACAATCAGATAATTTGCTAGAGGTTCACGAGTTAATTGTTGCCGACTTTTTCTCGAAAAGTTTATTTTTAACGCAGCTGAAATTGGTGTTGTTAAAGCTCAGAGACAAGTCTTTTATTATGGTTTCTTCTTTTGACAGTACAACGTCTATTTTTGTGTGCGAAGTGTAGTAAAATACTGTTTTAGTGATTTATTAATTTTAGCACGTTGTATTGAGCAACTGAAACGTCTTAGTTAATATCCAGTGTTGACCTATAAAATTTTGTTGACACAGCATTTGATTATGTCACGTCAGAGACATTAATAATAATCATTCAATATTCATTTGATGAAATTTGGAAGTACCATTTTGATTGAGTAAATTTACAATTGTCATGTTACAAGAAACTTCTAATATTTCAAATACATATAAAATAATGAATGAAAATGTATCTTAATGGATGCCAAGTTCACTACCTTTCACTTCTTTCGAGAGGTTCATATAGTTGAACATTTTTTGGAATCTCATAATACTTTAAAAACGAGATATCTACATAAGAGGTACCTTGTGTTAGTCTCGAGCCCTAACTGGAACTCCTAAAGCTATTTTGAGGTTATCGTATCAATTCCTATGACATATGCATATCACTTTTTTTTTATTAGAGAATTGAAAATTCATATTCACATTGGAATGGTCTTTAGATCCTTATAACAAGATAGGTAAGATCAAACACGACACGCGGTATCACGCCTCGAATTTTTTGTGATCTTTTTTTCCATATCTCCTCTGTTGAGACATCTATAAACAACTTGATTCGCTATGACTGCTGCTATCACACCCAGGTACAATTCAATACTATTTTGACAGTTCTTTTTTTAGAACTGAGGTTTCCTTTTGCTGACTCTATTGGGAGCGATACTACAGATGAGCGTCAGAAGTGCGAAGTGACGTCACAATAACATGGCGGTTTTTCGTGACCTTTCCAAACGTCGTTGACTTTGGAATCGTGTTTACTAATCACAGCGATTTCTTAACAAAAAAATTAGTGTTAAGAGTTATTTTATTGTGCATAGAGTTAATTTTCGACATTTTTGAAAACCAAAGGGAACGTCTACTCACTAATATTTTTCATCTTAAATTTCAAATTTTCAATCACAACATATTTCAACAAATGCTAACTCACGGTTGAATTGAATTTAACTAGTAACTACGTATGAATTCTCCTTCTGCCTAAATGCGCATAGCATTTTCTCAAGATCATAAGTAATTATGATCCGAAAATGCTCTCTGGTTAATCACACATTTTGACTAATGGAAGATATTGGGTAACTCATAACATGCAACAAGAGAGATTAGAAAATTTTGCGTCTAGTAAAACTGTATCTTATTAACAAAACGATCGTTCCTGCTCTGCCAACATCTTTAGATAGACTCCGGTGATTTTTCGCATGAATGCAATAATCTCTTTATCTACCGCTAATCTCATTGGATTTTCTCTTTTATTTCAGGCCCTCTTCTCAACACAGGTTTCCACTTCAACGTGGGCAACTGGCCAGGTCACGTGGATACAGCAGGTAGTAGAAACGGCACTTGTGATTGGCTACTGACGTCACGCGACTTAAGGGCTTCTGGAGACTCGGAGGGCATCTTCCTCAGCGTAGCGCATTGGTATCCACCTCATACGTCATGCACTTATCTAATGCAGGGTGAGAAAGGAGAAATAGTCAGATTATATTTTCCCAGGTAAGATTTTTCATTAATTGACAATCTTCTGTAGTACGATTCCTGTATTAGAAGAGTTGACACAACCAACAAAAATCTGTTTTCTCATTGAATTTAGCCAGTTTTTAGATTGCTTTTGATTATTTTTTTTTTTTCTTCTTGAAGATAGTCTCTTGACTTCCCACATATTAACCTATATTTTGAGTAATAAACAGAAGTGTGCTCTGAGCATGACCTAATATTGCCAAAATACAACAAAAATTAAGTAAAAAACTATCCTACCCTTTGATAAATTTCAACATCGTTCAAACCGATGCTTAATTCATCTATCTTCCATCATTCACGCCGTATGACGAGCAACATCGTCATGTAGGAAATTATATTAGATATTTCTCAAGCGCATCTATCCGCTGTGTGATTTCGAATCCTTCTAATAGTTGAGTGCCTGGAGGTTTAGACCTCGGACTTTTGTTACAGTGAATAAATTTATATGGTTGAGTTGCGATATTGTTCTTCATACTATAAACTGCAAAGTTTACCAAATTCTTCTGTGCTTTTGTCTCTTCAATGATTCAAACAAAAAACAAAACAAACAATTATATTTGAGCATATAAATTAATTTTAAATGATATTTTTTTATGTATACATTCGATTTACCCTGAATATACATAGAAGAGCATCTTCCTAAGATACCTGAGTATATCACAGGTCGTAGAGACCTTGAACAGTTAGTAAAACATGGAGCAGAGAACGGTAGCGGTAGCTGAAATGTACAACTACTAGTCTATTTTGTAACATGATTCATATACTCTGACAAGCGTGAGCAATCTCTTAAGATTTTTTTTTTGGAGATCTGAATAGCCTGATCGAATTGTATCTATCTTATTCTCACAAATGGTATGATAGGGACAATTGTATCATGGCGTTTATCTGCCGGTCTCAGATATTATGAAAACCGAACTTTCCCGACAGGACTCCTTACGCTTATCAGAGTGTGAACGTGTCTTTGGACACAAGTTTTTTAGATACGAGCGAAGCAAGTGCTCAGAGAAACGCGGGCCTAAAAAGTTCATTAAACAAGCTATACACTATATTTTCTTTACAAGCGCAAATTAAGACAGCAAAAATCTATTTGAAAAAAAAATATTCCGAGAGAAATTTCAGATACTGATGTTGAAAATTATTGAAGGTAGCTTCAGCCCATGCTTAATGAGCCTGTGCCAACTTCAGGACGTGTTTAAAATGATTGACGCCACGGGTTTATCAATATATGTTCAAAATATTATTTAGCGCCATGGGAACTAGTTGGTTAGATGTCATTTTAGATACGGTTGTAAGAGAACGGGGTTCTAAAATGCCCCAGAATGTTTTAGGACACTACAAAACATTATAAAATGTTTCAGGATATTCCAAAATACTCTTTAATATTGCGGAGCATTATGTATTGACTTTATATGCTTTAGAATGTTCTAAGACGCTCCAGAATGCTTATGGATACTCCAGACTGTTTCACAATGTTATAAAATATTCCAGAACGCTTTGGAACATTATACAATGTTACATGACGTATCAAAATACTCTGAAACATTTTAGAACACGTCAGAGTGTTACACAATGATTTAATAGTATATTCTACAATGATTATGGAATGGCCTGTATTCTGAACAAGCGAAAAGTTTGTAGAGTTCGCGAGTGTGGAATACGCCATTCCAAACATGTTGTAGACTATACTTTCTCTAACAAGGTTTTGGAAACTCACCAATATTCCAGAGAAAACTTAAAAAATTATAAAATGTCAAACGTCAAATCCAGATATGAATACTTGAATTGTTAGGAAGTAACCATGGTAGTAGCCAAACTAACAGCTTCTGACTCGTCGAAATGATTCTAAAGGCTTATGCTGGGGCCACATTTACGTTTAATGTCATTAATTTAGGCGTTATTCAATAATGAACACATTGTCAATGACAATATGTCAATTGTCACATAACGCCTTACTTAACGGCATTAGACATAAGTGTGGCCCCTGCATTACAGAATCATTCTTATCGGCATACGGAATCATTCTGAACGATTTTTTGGAATGTCATTCGTTCCAACATAATTTTTGGTTATGGAATATGCAAATTCCGAAACAGTGTTGGGAAAAATACTTTCTGTTCTAGGATGCAGCAAAATTTCCTAGAATACTTCAAAACGTTACAGGATAATTTTGAATATTTGAGAACACTTCAGAACACCATATTTCAGAACGTTCCAAAACATTTATGAACATTCAAGAATGTTATAGTGTAAGAATGGTTTAAAACGCACCAGAATAATCAAGAACACTCCAGATCATTCTAAAATGTTATAGAATGTTCCAGAATGCTTTCAAACATCGTACAATTTTCCAGAACGTATCAAAACACTTCCGGACACATCGGGATTATACAATGTATCAAAATGTTTTAGGATAATTTGGAATTCTGCAGAATATTCTAGAACATTCCAAAACTTTACAAAATATTCTAACATTTTTGAGAACGGCTCAAAATGCCGTACGATCCTTCAGGACTTTTTTGAACACTTTAGGACGTACCAAATCACTCTGAAACATTCCCGAACACATTGGGATATTATACAATGTTTAAATATGCCTCAGGATGTTCTAAAATGCTGCAGTATGTCTTAGAACACTCTAAAACGTTATAAAATGTTTCAGAATATTTCAGAACGTTCCAAAATGCCATAAAAACTTCCAGGACGTCCCAAAATACTCAAGAACATTCCAGAACGTTATACAGTGATTCTATATACTTTAAAATGCTACAGAATAGTCTATTTTAACAGAACGTGCATCCAGATTCTCATCAACTTCATTTGATAAATTTTGAGATGTTTAGGCGCGTTGCGGATTCGCCAATTCCGGGCGCCGCCGGAGCGTACGTTACTGACGACATTGGAGATTGTTACGAAGTACAATTCAATGTAGCGAACCATATAAAACACTATCTCAGTCACATTACTTGTCAGAATGTTGGTCACAACATTGTGACGAGCATTATCTTCATTTCATTATCTATTTATAGAGTTGAACTTCGGAAATTCTAATATATTCAATTTTAACAAATGTTGTATCGATAATTTTCCTCTTCATTCAATTTTTCTTGATTTACTTCTTTTCCATATCACTATCTTTATATAAATATATGCGTTAACTTGATTTGGATATACAAAAATATTCTACAGCCTAATATATATCATACTATATTTGAATTCTTGCAATTATCATTTTTTTTTTAATCAAGATCACAACTTTTTATCCGGCAAACATTTTTGTATATACATTCAGCTGAACATTCCATTTTGAATTTTTTTAATTCATTCACTGTAACTGGAGTCCGAGGTTTTCATGTTATTAATGCTCCAGGCACTCCACTATAAAGAATTTTGATGCATCCATCAGCATTCGTGATGTCTACGGAGTATTATCGTGGTTCATAGATCTCCAAATTAATAATGAAGCAGAATACAGCATTCTTTGCAGGCGCTTAGTGTGATAGATACCTTGTCAATTTCTCAGGAGACGGTACCGATTCCACATAATCACTTTGTGGCTACAAAATAATTATGTATAAGATATATGTATGTTTTTTTGCCACTGAGTTTTCATTAAATATCATTACTTCATCTTGAATCAAATGAAAGAAACATTAACACATCTTTCTATTATATTTGACAAGTGCCATTAATCACAAGCAAATATAAAGTAGAAGCTGATTCCCGTTTTTGCTGATGTCATTTTCTTTAAGGAATGTAATCAATTTTTTGGGCATGCAATAAAACTCTCATGAGATGAATGTATGAAGAAAGCCATTTATCATCGCAGTAATGATTATTTCGTTGTAATTTTAATTATTTTTACTACATTTTAATCACCGCTCATGACGCTCATTATCAAAAGGATAATTAATTATTCTAAGAAAAATTACTCGTATTTTCTGGAACATTCAAAGTCTAGAAATTTCATTTTATGTAGTACAGTAATTAATTACATGGCGAAACTTTTCATTAAAATAAGTGATATCATTTATTATTTTTCCATTACCAACCAACTTCAAGAGGTTCTTGTTTTGCCGTCAAACTCCTAAATAATTATGATCCTGTAATTACGTGAATGAACCACAAAGTAGAATAGCCTAGTCCTAGTCAATGAAAAGTTATCCACTTAGAGAGAGATATCTCTAACTCCAAAGCACATTTTTACTTACCTGTAAAAAGTAAAAGTAAGTATTGTGAAACCAACAAAATTCTCATTTCGAGATTTTGATGGAAATAATTATATTAAGCATCACTGAATTCATTTTGACTATTTTCGGCTTGATGTCGGTACGTAAGTATGTATGTATTTATGTGTGTTCGTAACTCGCAAATCTCAAATTCGTCGAACGTATAATATTGAAATTCTGTATTTGAGATTGGTCTCAAGTTTAGCTATGCTTTTTGTATTATGTTGCAATCGTCTGTACCAGAACAAGTAACTTTACTCGAAACTTTTTTTGTATTTTTCGCATAAATCCAAAATGGCTGACCGTAGGATATTGAAATCTAATATTTCAAGTTGCTGTTGCATCTTAATGGTTATCTTCTATTTTTGTACCAATCGGTTAAGCCAGAAGTGCACTTTATATAACAGTCTTTCTGAATTTTCCGCATGAATTCAAAATAATCAGTCGTAGAATATTGAAATTTCGTATCGAACACTTCTCTAATATCTAGTTTTCTAGTTGTACACCTCGCTTTATGACTGGAATGGGCTGAACCGAACGTGCAGTTTACTGAATAGTTTATCAAAATTTTCATATCTATTATAATTAGATTTCATATAGTGCATGTTTCCATGATTGCAAATGTCTTTTAATTGACAACAAATTATCCTATTTTTCATAAATCAGTTTAAAAATACGCATTGGTTATAAATCAATTCACATAAGTTTATGATTCATA
This sequence comes from Dromius quadrimaculatus, assembly GCA_963989225.1. NCBI lineage: Eukaryota > Metazoa > Arthropoda > Insecta > Coleoptera > Carabidae > Dromius > Dromius quadrimaculatus. The sequence continues at coordinate 42,966,613 of OZ022330.1, forward strand.
ACAAGTGAGCTCTCCTCTCCACCATCTGAATAAATTTTTGTATATTAATATATGCAATGATGCACAAGTCACGTGATGTTCAGGTCAGATTCTTCTATTTTGAGAGGGAATAGGATTGAATCAAATTTCATCGTACTTTCTAGTATTTGTTAATTCTACAAAGAAAAAGCATCAGAAGAATTCTGTAGAAAATCATATTTTATATAATTTGCACTCGCTTCGAGTCTTCTATTACTGATACCTTGCTGAAAGTTTCCGTTAGTGCTTCTTCAATATAATCTTCAGCTTGTTTGAGTTTTTCAAATATTACTATTCAAACTTGCAGAACGCCGCCCACGCAGATATTGTCTACTGTGTGGAGATTTGGAAGAGCAACCTAAAAACTGATGCCAAATTCATCTTTAACTGACGGGATTTCAGTTAATTGTTTCTTGTTACATCGTTAAATAAGAGGCAAAACTCAGTTTCATGATAGTATTTTGTTTTGCAGAAACTGGTAATCAGAAATACCATGTATAAGTGAAGCACTCTCCGCCCCGACTTGACCAAGTATTAAACAAGAACAATATTGAGCACCAACTTAGGTACGGGCATTAAGTCAGGTCTTAAGGTCCATTTACATAAGCATTAAGTTTAAGATTCACAATTATGTTTATGATCAGAAAACTTTGAAGCCATGTAACTTAATTAGAGCATTCACACTACCCAATTTCACAGTAAAACATAAGAAAAAGTTTGCAAACTTCAAACTGTTGTTCAGATTAACAATTTAATTTTATGAACGAGTCAATAGCAGAACGCGTAAAATGATGTAGTAACATATAGGTTTTACTTAAAGAAATAGCTACAGATCACATAACCAACAATTCGATTTAAATTATGGATAACAGAGGAAAAATAATTCTGGCAAGCAACTCAAAATTATTTTTGCAAACGAAGAAAAAGAAAATAAAACCATAATAACTGAACTTTCACTTCTTCGCTTCCAATCAGAGCGATACTTACAATGAGAAATATGGATGACCCAAGTAACTAAATGTGGATGAAATTTATTTATGTGAATGCTATGCTGTGTACGCTGCATTTAAAACATAAATCTAATTGTAAATTTTATGCTTAATTGAGAGCCATAGAGAAATTATCGCCGCTGCTAAGACCCGCAAGAAAGAGTTGTGAAATATGATAACATATCTCAGTCTATTATTCTATTTACTGACGGAATATACTATTTATATATATGGTTAAGAAAATAGACGAAACTGTTGATCACTCTAAAATGTGAACTCACTTGCTACCCCCTATATTTTGCACTTATTGAGCAATAATATTCTCTCAAATAAGCGAATGACGAAGAAAAGCTAAGAGAACTAAAATTTTCAATGTAAAATTGCTAAAAATTGTCAGAAAATCAACGAAAAAGTAGCTGTGAAGGCTTACTTACTAATTAAAATTAGTCATTAGATATACAAGATAGTTTGCTAGAAATTGCGTTATTAATACATTACCTTCTATGAAAACATCGAAAACAGACGGCTTTGTTGAATTTTCAAAATTTGATTCCCGTATTTTTTGGCGTATGATTAGAAGAGTGGAGGGGATGGTTTTTAGGAGTGAAAACTCCAAAAAGTCTTCTATTTTATTCAATCACACGACCGGTTTCGGCTATTTGGTGGCCATCTTAGAATAATACTGGCGAGACTACATAACAATAACAGTAACAATACAACAGGTGGAACTAAATCTTTACAAATCAAATAAGATATTATTCAATTTTCAAAAATTCCTGTCATCGGACGAAACGATTACCAGATCAGTTGGAAATGTAAACATTTCTCAATAAATTTTTTTTCAAAATAAATATAGTGTGGAATAAAAATACATATACATGAAAAACTGCAGGAATCTCCTTAAACGATGATGTTTTATGTGTAAGTATTTTTTTGCACTCCCAGGAGAAAAATACGAATTTAATCCTCCATTTCAGGAGCTTTAGATTGAGTTTAGTCCCTAGGGATCAAAAATGATCAAGAATTTCAAGAAACTGAAGTAAAATAGACAAATTTTTCTATGATAAGTGAATAATCAAAGTACATATCTAAATGTCAAATTGAATTTGATCACTATAATTCAAACCTTTATTATCGATGATTTATAATAGCATTATCGCAATTGACACAATTTTACTAATGCATCTTATGTTATTCGTAAATTTTCTATATCTTTGGGAAGATAATTTTACAGTTATCTCTTCCGCAACCTTATCAATATCAAATTTCTCACTCATCTTTTTGACAGCAAGCTTATTTATTCAACAACTGCTGTAACCAGCCTTGTTACTATAGTGAATTCACTCAACATATTTGCATCAAGTTTGTTGTTGTCAAAGCTGAAGATTAATTAATCTGTTTTCAGACTATTTTGATTCAATAAACACGGTGATGCAAAAAATAGCGTAGATAACACATGACTTAAGTGCCTTTAATTCCTTAGGTGATTATTACCCTCGACTTCGTCTCGTGCAATAGACTCCACCCTCAGAATTAAATCAATATTTATTTTATCAATTTCCAAAAAAATGATTTATCAAGACATTTTTGAATTGAACTGGTGATCGTTTCCTTAGTTGACAAGATTTTTTTTAAACTTAATTTAATTTTCTTCATGTGTTCCATCCCCTTGACCCTGACGATACACACTTTCATGTGGTTATCTTCATTTTTCAAAATTTAAACGTAATATCAGTGTAATGGATAAATTCAAATAATTGCTGCAACTTTTTTTGACGGTGAGTGTTTTAATACCATTTTTGCTTGCATGCATTCATTTTTAAACATTTTTCACCAACTTAAGCTTACTTCTAATATAATTTTCAGATTAACTTCATTCTGCTCAATCATATATTTCATCTCCCTTTTCTTTAGCCTTAATCATGAATAAAATATATTTTTTTCTAATTACAATTACATATAAACATTAAATTTAATAATTTTTTCTAACTTTCACACGCTTAACAAAAAATCATTTCTATCCAATTTTTTTTTTTTATTATATCTAACAGATATTTCATAAAATTCAAAAACTTAATCATACCATTGATAGATTCCATTGTATTTCCAGCTGACGACCGGAAGATGAGCTTTTGCTCAAAATCGATCGTCACAGTAAAACAATAGAACGTATGTTTTTTCAAAAATTTAAATCATGTTTAATTAAATCTACATACCACCATGGAGAATTTTTTCAACAAATCAATTCCATCTTATTTGATTTAAAAAGATTCAGTTTCACCTGTTGTATTGTCGGTATCACCTTGAAGATGGTCACTAAGTGGCCGAAACCGGTCGTGTAATTAAATAAAATTACGAGAACAGTGTAAATAGAAAACTTTTTGGAGTTTTTATTTCTGAAAACTATCCCCTTCACTCTTGTAATCTCTCACACTTTAGGCTCCTCTATATCATAATTGTTGAAATAACACAGAATTAACAAAGAATAAACTAGAATAAGTCGGCATCCATGCCTGGAGCTCATCGATACTAAGGATGAAAAAGTTTATGCCAGCGGTTCTTAAAATATGAGACCATAATATGGCATAATTATATTGTCGTCCTCATCGAAAAGTTCAAAAACCCCAGATGCTTGTAAAATATCATTTTGTTTGAATTTGAAATATTTTTTTTCATTTTATTCTCATTTTATGATTAAAGATACATTATTTTAGGAATTTGAGAAAATATGTGTGTACATATATGCGTACATTTAAAAATGTATCTTTTAATAAATAACTTCTTGATAAACAGTGCTTTTTGTTGTTAGGTTATTATTAATAAAAACTTGGGCCCGTATTCTCATCTCTTAAAAAAGCGCTAATTCAGCAAAAATTTAAAAAAAGGAGATAGCACTATGTGATAGGACATGAGATAGTAAGAGAAAGTGCATAATTTTTCAGGAAGTAGTGCGATTTTAAGAGGTGAGAATATGGACCTTAGCATTTTGTATCATGTAATAATACATACATACGTACAAAAACCACTTTTCCTCATACAATCTATTATCCGGCTTTTCGATTATCTGAATGCTTAACGACAACAATCAGTCTGGTTAATCGAGTTTCCACTGCATAAACATATATTTCTGGTTGTAGATGACTAAAATAATATACACTTATATTGGTGTATATATAATATAACCAGTTTTCTCCAAAATTTAAATTTGTCAATTTTCTTCCCAGTAATTATTATGAAGTCGGTATTATTGATTTTAATTAGAATAGTATATTCTACAATAAGTATTGGAATGGCCCATATTCTAAACAAGCGAAAAGTTTTTAAACCGAGCCGCAGGCGAGGATTACGGTTCGCGAGTGTGGAATACGCCATTCCAAACATGTTGTAGATCATACTTTCTCCAACAAAGTTCTGGAAACTCACCAATATTTCACAAGAAATTAAAAAAATTGTTGAATGTTAAACGTAAAACCGGATATATATATTTGAGTTGTTAGGAAGTAACCATGATAGAAATCAAACTAACAGCTTCTGACTCGTCGAAATTATTTCAAACGGCATACGAAATCATTCTGAACGATTTATTGGAATTTCATTCGTTCCAACATAATTTTTGGCTATGGAATATGCAAGTTTCAAAACAGTGTTGGAGAAAAACAATTACCTAGTCCTCTACATGTATCTTGGGAAAGAAATTTATTAAATCCGGTTGAAAATCCTAGGGCGAGTAAGCGAGTGAATAAGCGAGCTACATACATACACCAATATAAATTTTGGTCATCTACAACCTCTGGCCGAAGTTTATATGCGAAAAATATTGAAATTAGAAAATGTTACAAACACATGACCGAACAGTTAGGCTTGTCTTTCGATGAGCTTAAAAGCAGCAAACCACTTTTTAAAAATCTCTCAAAATAGAAAAATTTGCAGAAACTTCAGCGCTTGAAAAATTATGTCGTATTGCATTCTCAATGGTTTGCTTATTCTTCTCTCAAAAATCCCCCTAATTTCGGCTATGTTCAATCGGTTACTTTATTGTTTACATGTTTACATGTCTTCAATTTTACCTGCTGAGTGTTGATGATCGATGAGGTGATTTGTGTGATTCAAATAAGTTTTGCAATTTTGAAATGAATAAATGTAATCTTTATAACGATATTCTAATAAACGTTTGGTTGGTCCCATATAATTCAAGTCACTAGTTGCATATTCTGATTCACAAAACCTGTTTTTAATATATTTATATTATTTTCGATGCTCGAGTTTATTTTGTTTCGCAAATTATTCGCGGTCTTGTACTCTTTTTTGAAATTGTATTCTTGAATAATCTGATTATTGCATGTATTTTTTTATTGATATATTTAAATTCAGTCCAACTTTTGTTATCTGGTACTTCATCACAAATTAGATTATTCACGATATTTACTGTACCTATTACTAGAATATCCGTTATTAATCTCCTTTTGATACTTAATTGTGATTTCCGTCGATACTCTAATAATACAGCACATATAATTAACAAACAAATAAAATGCCAACTCGATAACAAGAAATGAACTAATGTCACGCAATGTGTAACTAATTCATAATTTACTAATAGTACTTTTATTAGATGTAATTTTGTGGAATATTTCATACAAATTATCATGCTTTCAAGCTAACCGTCCTCTGCCATCGGTGTCAGGCTGTTACCAAGTGACGTGATCTTTAACATTATCAAGATTACTTTGTGATTTTCTATGATCTAGGAATCATCCACGTTCAATTTAAAAAAATATATATCCTGCGAAATGAAGCTACTCTGATAAAGATGAATTCATTGTCACCAGCTGAAAAACACAATTTGACGAGAATTTGAACTTTCGATTCTAGGAAATATATTCACCTAGTAAACTTATTCTCCTATTTCGAATAAATTGTAGATCTCAAAGTGTACGTTCCATACAGTGACCTCTAATCATATATGGACCGGAAAGCAGACGAGTATTCGTGGCTCCAAAATGAAGTTATGCAACCACGCACAAATGGAGAGAGGCTATCTCTTTCTAATGCGGCGCTCAAAATGTTTTCTTTGGGTTCTGCAGTAATGTATTTTTTCCATTAAAAAATTGAATAATGAATAAAAAATACGTTACATTATATTGTGCATAAGAAAATATAGAGGAAACATTATTAATTATAAATATAATTGGTGATGGTTTGTCATAAATAAATTTATTTTATTCATCTCACAAATTTACAATCATTATTTAAACATTAGAAAATTGAATTAATTTTTCCAATTTTGATCTCACAGTTGCCTTATTTATCTGCAAATTCAAATATAATTTTTTAACATGATACTTGCAACGAATATTTAGGAACATTTCACAAATTTTTTTTATTATCTGTATTTCGTGAATGTCCCCTCCTACTTCTAAAATGTTGATATGCTAGGGGTAAATAAAAACAGTCTCGTTGTAAAATATTCTACACAAATTCTAATTATAATTTGTTCAAAATTTTTTGATTGAAACTCAGTTTTCATTAGCCGAAACATTTTTTCACATTTTTCTACAATTAAAAAAATTATTTATAGTTTTATGAGCTGGTCCAGTTTTTCGGACAACAAAGTTAGCATGATTATGCAATGAACTATACATGTTTTTCAGAATTATATCATAATAAATAGATTTTTTTAGATTAAATTCTGTATATTTATTTTTATTTTTTAGCATTCCAAATTTCTATCCGAAAGTCTTCTTAAAAAAAATGATTCAAGTTACCAAGAGCAATCATTATTCAACCAATAGAATAGTAATGATAACTAGTAGTTTACATTTGTACCAAGTATTAGAAAACTGGCCTTTTTTATAATACATTCCATAAGTAATACTGCATCCTGATACAACATACTTCGTCACCATCTTGAATGTTCACGTGAACTCACAGGCTAAAAACAATGCACAACAATAAGACACTTATTAGATCCCGCACGCCTATGATACAGATAAGGAATTATTCTACCCAAGAAAAGTAGTCCACTCGACGCCTCTGGTTACGCTGAGCCGATTTACAGAGCATGCGCAGTTGTCGCGTTAGATAGAGATAGCATGTAAAAATGAACAAGGATGAACTCTCTCCAATGACATTTCGCTGGAGCCAGCCCCTTATGTGTTAGAAGTATACAGCTTTCCAGTCCATTTATATATTAGAGGTCACTGGTTCCATATGTGTGAGAATTTCTAGAAGATTTGATTTCATTCATCAAAAATATTTCCATAATAAATTTATTTTGGTTAGAAACTCTGTATATTTTACTGGAAGCTTTGACGTTTTTGTTCTTTGATGAAGGATCTTCTCTAGAAAACAATTACCAAAAGCAGTTTATTATTTACTCGAATTCTGAAAAAATGTATAGATTGTCAAATAATGCTATGTTATAAATATTATTTCTATTCTTAGAATGTTATCCACAAATATTTTGCAAGTCTTATCACACAATGCGCATACGATGGTGAACAACAAAGACACTAACGCCATCTATTTTACTTTACTACAAATATTTCAAAAATATCTGACGTTAGTACACCTGTATTTTGTACAAGAATAAGCTCTTCTGTTTAAGTGACACAATATACTTTCGCACTGAGCGATAAATTTTTAAAATTAGAAAAAAATATATGATATAATAAATGATAAAAATTAACTTTTTTCAAATCGCAGTTCTACCAATAATGCGTGTCTATTTTGGAAATATGAATCTTTGAAATAGGATGAAACGCATGAAGCTGATGAAAATACCATGACTTGCCTCTATTCGCAAGCAAATCTCATGCCATTATAGTCCAGGCGGCATGTCGAAAAAATAAGAAGGGCGTACTTGATGAAACTTTGGTATGTTGTTCTTGATCACCTAATAGTGTTATTTCCATGTTTTCCGACCAAAATTTCGCGGAGAAATTTTCAGGGGAAGGGAAAAACCACGAACTTTTGACACTTTTTTCAGTTTTTGCCCTGTAACTTTTTTCCCTTCATTCCTACGCCTTAGATCATCAAGCTCAATTTCGTAGAGCAATACATTTCCGATGAGTTTAACAAGTGAAACTTGTTTGCGGACCAACTAAGATCCAAGATATTTCCAAAGATATTATTGTATCTAGTTCCATTCTGAGGCAGAAGCAATCAGTCAACAATCCACCCCCTATCTTACCTTTTGTTTGTGAAGTAAGGACTTGTAGAGTTAGGACGTATAGAATTAGAAGCTTGACTCTACACGAGATCTGATAAGTTTTTTACAGTGCGAGCCATATGGTCTCGTCTTGGCAACATTTTATATGAAAATGTTTTTGGTGAGATACATACAAGACTCTTATCCATCTACAAGAATTTATTAATATATATAAGAATTGGAGGGAGGGACAATCTTTTTTACTGAAACTTATATTATTCAGTAGCATTTTACCTCTTGAATATTCAACTTGCTTCGATATTTGAAAAGAAAGATCAACTAGAACGTTTTTAATTATTATTTTGAATATCTCTTATCATCACTATTATTATTGAGACTTGAAGATTCATAATCATTTAAATATTTATTATTATCAATAGAAGATTGAATTATCATTATTATTTATTTGATTTCCAATTGTAGCAAATTGAACACATGATTTTGAAATTAATTTTAAATTTTCTTACGTAGTTCCCTTGATAATCAGTTACCTTAGAGCAAGTGGTGGATAGACAGGTAGAGAGGGATTGTAGTTTGATTGATCGAATGATTGATTGATTGCTGTGTCAAAATGGAACTAGGTATCATAATACCATGAAAAATATCAGAAAATGAGAGATATATAGCAAAAACCACCATTTTCCGACGTTCTTTTGGATTTTGAGGGATTCATTACTTTTTTGAAGTGCTGTATCTTGGAACCTAGTGGGTTTACAATCAAGTTTTATTGATCAAACTTATTAAAAATTTGATGTTCTACGTAATTGAACCTGATGATCTAAGGCATTGGAATGAAGGGGAAAAAGTTAAAAGGCAAAAATTTAAAAAAATGCCAGAATTTTGTGGTTTTTCCCTCTTTCTGGAAATTACTTCGCGAAATTTTGGTCGGAAAACATATAAATAGCACTATTAGATGATCAAAAACAACGTGCCAAAGTTTCATCGAGCTCGCATTTTTTCCGACCCCATAGTACAAGTCGACTGGATTAGTTTAACATGATTTTGTCCATATGGACGCCGCACCTGAAGGCGCAATCGCGTGAACCAATTTTTTACCACTTTCTGGAGAAGCAAGGGTCGTATATCGGTAAAAACGCAGCGAATGCTGGATTTCAAATTGTTCATTGTCTGTGATCTATCAAAGTAGGATGATGACAGAAATTAATCCAAAGAATCGCACGAACTTGAAAATTAATTCACAGATCCATTACGCGAAATTATGCACACGCCGAATGTTTTCTTTTGTAAATTGATTGAAGCGCGCTCTGTTTGATATATTACGCTATCTTGTTGGAACCACAGATCCTTCAAATCAATGCCATTCAATTAAAAAAAAAAAGTCAGTAATATTGGCTCAATAGCGATCTCCACTGACTGTAACGTTCTGGCCGACATCATTTTTGAAGAAATGGGAACCTTTGATTCCAGCATCCCATAAAGCACACTAAACAGATTTTATGGATATAATCATGGCATAAGATCATCTGCCAGATGAAGCCATAATTTCACGCTATTACCATGACTTTTATATGTTTTTTTTTATTTTGAATTTCTATACATCTGAAATAAATACGATTTTCTCTCAAATTTTCATGCCCAATCAAAAAACTGAATAATTTCAAAAAAGCAATTGAATACACAATTTCTTGAAAGAAAAATCTTGCAATCCACAATACGCGCATTCCTCGCATGGATTTTTGGCTCCGAACGCTTTACTAACGCAACTTTCTCACGCAATTGGCAATCGATCGCTGGGCGGTGATTTTGCGTTTTTTCACCCACATATTATAACAAAAAATCTGACATATATATATATATATATATATATATATATATATATATATATATATATATATATATATATATATATATATATATATATATATATATATATATATATATAATACGATGTGATTCTGTTTTTGATCATATATATCATTGGATATATATAATCAAACACAAAATCTCATCGTTCCACGGTTAATCGTTTTGGATTTACCCAAGAGATTCTTGAAATCTGTCAAGTAAAATGCGCTTTCAGCCAAGTTGGTTGCTATGAAAACAGTAGGCCATTATTCTCATACTACAACATTCCTAAATACTGATTTCCAAAATTCTACGACTACCAACAGATCTGAATGCATGCGCAAGATTTAAAAATAATTTTCTACTGGAGTGCACTTCCGGTTCAGTCTATTGTTATGAAAATAGTAGGCAATCATTGAGATGCTACAACAGACTGAAATACCAAATTTCAATATTCTACACCTGATCGTTTCGAATTTATGCGAAAAATTCCGAAAGACTGTCAAGTAAAGTGCACTTCCGGCTTGGTGGATCTCATTAAAAATAAGATATGAGTATCTAACCGGTAAAATCGTCCTAAATACTGAATTCTAACAATCAACGTTCAATCGTTTTGGATTTATGCGGAAAATTTAAGAAATGTTTCGAATAAAGTGCTTTTCCGGCTTAGTCGATAGCAATCATAATGCAAGGTGTACAACTAGATATTATAAAAGTGCCTGATACAAAATTTAAATATTCCACAATTGATTGCTTAGAATTTATACAGATTGATTCAAAAAGTCTGTCATAAAAAGTGCACTTCCGGCTCAGCCGATTGTTGCAAAAAAAGGAGATGACCATTTAGGTACTACAGCAATTTTAAATGCTAAATTCCAGTATCCCATGGCTGATCATCCTGAATTTATGCGTAAAATAGGAAAAAGTTTGAAGTAAAGTGCACTTCTGGTTTAGCCGATCGCAATCATGATGCAAGATGTACAATAAGATGTTATAGAAGTTCTTTATACAAAATTCCAATATGCTATGGCATGTCATTCTATATTAATGCAAGGAATTCAAAAAAGTTTCAAGTATAAGGTGCATTTCTAGCCTGGCCGATTCTTACAAAAATAGCAGATAGTCATTCTGATACAACATCAATTTCAAATACTGAATTTCAACATCCTACGGTTGATTATTCTGGATTTATTAGAGAAATTTGAAAAAAGTTTCAAATAAAGTGCACTTCCGATACAGACGATTAGAATCATGATGCGAAGTGCACAACTGGACCCTATACCAGCCTTAAATACAAAATTTCAACATTATATTTTCAACCAGTTTTGAGATTTGCGAGTTACGCACGCACGAACATACGTACCGAATCTTGCCAAAAATAGTCAAAATGGATTAAAGGATGCTCAAAACGGATATTTCCATCAAAATCTCGATAGGTGAATTTTGTCGGTTTCACAATACTTTCTTGTACTTAGTACAAGGGAGTAAAAGGCAAGGCTTGAAGTAAATTTCTTCATCCAATTTATTTATGTGCTGAGATTGAAACTAATTTTGTCTACAAACTATTAATTTCTAAGATGCATCAAAATATTTGAGATTGAATTGTGGGAAAGCAGATTTCACGTATATCAACATAAAACAGAAGATACCGCACGTTGTGAATTGAAGTGCAGCAGATATTATGTATTCCTGTTAATAACAATACTTTACTTTCTGAATTTTAATGTATGTACTATTGAAGTTTGATCATTAAGTCCGTAAAAGTATTATGACATGAAGCCAAATATTTTGAGACGAGGATAATCGAATTCTGAAAATTGATGTCTGAGTAACATCATGCTTGTTTACACACATGTTTTCTCTACGGCTTTCAACTTCTATATTTTGATGATTATTAAATACATAATTAAAAAGCACAGACATAAAAAATATCCTCACAAATTGGTTAATGACAGTTGTTGTACCTAGTGCTACCAGCATGAATTCAAAGAAAAAGATTTGATTGATGGTCACACGATCATATACTGATAGAATTACAATGACGTTTAGCTTACACACTATTTGCAAAATTATTATCATCCAGTTTCTATCTTATTTTTTTCGCCAGAGAGCACTTTCCATCTCTTACACTTTCTGAACCTGAAAAATATAAATCTCTTTTCTTTGATGTGTATTATTGTTTTCAAATATAAAACGCATCTGATAAGTCTCAGTCCTCTGATGTGCAGTTGTAAAGTCACATGTAAAATATAATTAGGGGATAAATCATATAACTATTGTCATAATAGATTCCACATTGCGGTAACACACACGTTATACCATATTTCTTGGCAAAATATCGTTAAAAATTGTATCCGAGAAATTTATTCTTTCCATGTCTCCAACTACTATTTCTACTAGTTGTTCGAACCCCCCTCTTGCCACCATTTAATATCCCATTAGTCCTGTCAATATCATAAATACTAAATGGAAATCTAATGACAGTTATGTCATCGTAATTGCATCAGCGACATCCATCGACTACAGGCTGTTTAGACAACATGCGTATATGAGAGAGGTAGGGATGATGTACACATGATCCGCATATTCGTATGTATAAATGAATATCGGTGTATTTGTGCTTCCCTGAATAGCCTGTAGTTGATGGCCGATGTGGACTAATGGTAAGCGAAGTATTATCTCATAATGGAAGAATAGATGAACTATTGAATAGTCAGAGATGGACTCGGGAGATCTCATCAAACTTCCAATGGATCGAAATTCTATTAAGGGCTGATTGAACAATTCAATTACGACTATCGATCTTATGATAAAATACCTCTTTTTGGAAGGACTGTCACCATTGAAAATCAAATTGATTATTAATTCTCAAAGCTGGAAAAAATATTTGAGAGGACAAATGTTTTGTCCAAATGAGAAGTTTTATCAAAGACTAGTTGGCAGAGCAAAGAAAATGATTTCCAAATATTCTCTATCTATTTTTTGCTTGAAAATTCAACTCAGTTGTAATTTTGAAGTTTACGAACTCTCCAAAACTTCATTGTTCATTGTAATAATGTATTTTTTCAATCTCATCTATTTTAAATTTATTGGTGACGTCACAAGCGTAAACGTTTTGACTGCTACGGTGAATAGAATAAGAAATAAACAATGGTCAGGGGTAATATCATAAGAGATGATATTTTTTTGAAAATTGTTGTCGTTTCCACGGCAACTTATTTATATCAATTTCACGACACAAAACATCTGAAAATTTCCCGAGACGAAGTTGAGGGAAATTTTCTGTGATGTTTTGTGTAGTGAAATTAAAAATAACTTGCCGTGGAACAGACAACAATTTTCAAAAAATTATTAACTCAAATGGTATTTAGGGAGAGTATTTTTTGACATATTGAGTAAACTCAAAAATCAAGAATAAACGCATTTCAATTATTTATTTGTAATGTAATAATTATTAGTAATTGTACAATTATTTCTATGTGGCATTTCTAGTACTTCTTTCTTGCGCAACACTGGAAACTGTTTCACTTCTTATATTAGATATTATATTTTCATGGTGACCTTTATCTAATTGAAGATACGGTTTAATTGAACTAGTTTTAGTGTGACCAGAAATTTTAATCAACTGTTCTCCACCAATTCCGGATTTAGCTAATTGAGTTACAGCTGTAGCTCGATGAGAATGATTTGTTATCTTAACATTTTTAGTGTTTATTCCAATCTTCTCCGCTGATTCCTTCGTCCATTTTGATATCATGCTTGCACTGATTGGCATATTTTTGTATTACGTGCTGGATTTTCAACTAGGATTGACTGTTAAGAGGGTTGGCGGTGACTAGAAAATTAAAGGTCTAAGAAATTTTCAAACTACTCAAAATCAGATGAACTTATCATCTTCAAACAAAAACTCTTGGGATGAAGAATAATACATTATAACGGGATGCCTAATAGCTTTGGTTATTATTTGTTTCTAGTATTATGAAAGTTGATGGAAAAAAAGCTGAAAAATATACTCCTTTTAACCATACATTTGTCTAATTTGCAAGACATTTATGGACTTTATATTAGGCATCCCGTCGACATATATTCTTAATTAATAATTTTGTGAGAATATGGCAAAAATAAACCGTAGTTTGTAATTTTGACAACACAAAAGTTACTGAATTCTGAATATACATTGCCTACTTACAGGCGCAAAATATTCAAGCATGAAAAGTAGGTGGAGCACATATTTTTCATCTTTCTCACTACATACAAGTTTCTCTCTCATAACAAAAGTATCGATACCTGATAAATTCTTCAGTCCATTTTATGACAAAAATTAAAATTTGTGATTTTGCAAAGATAAACGACAAAATATATATTTTTGTGGAAAGAAATGAGTTAAATGAAAAAAAACTCAATGATTTTAAGATTGAACTGCATAATGTGATGGATTAAAAATATAATTTATGCGAGTCTAACTGATCTGTGTAAAAGTATACATGATAAAGTCAGAAACAAGAAAAGAGAGTTAAAAAATTTTCAAAGGGAGGATACTAATAATTTGAATATTTCAAACGTGAAAAATAATGAAAAAATGATTGAAGTTCACTTGATTGTAATTGTAAGAATGATGAATCAATTTTGCTTAATGGTAATTGGTACTAGTGATAGCAGTATTTGAATCAAGTACTAGGATTTCAAGTTATAAGTTTGAAATTTAAAATAATTTTTTCCAAATAATAAACACAGAATAATCCTCTTATTCTAAGCCCGTTTTTAACCGTACCTTGATACATGGTATTTCCAATTATCATCAATATTCATTAGTATTAATAAGAAGTCAGACAATAATAATTTACAATAATAAAAATATGAATATAGCATTTATCGTCATAAAAGAAACGTAAATCTAAAAAAAATCTAACGTGAACATCACGTGACTTACTTGTACATCATTGGATATATATATATATATATATATATATATATATATATATATATATATATATATATATATATATATATATATATATATATATATATATATATATATATATATATATATATATATATAGGATTAATCGCGACTGCAATTAGTTAAGGAGACAGTAAATTTTGTAGGCTTAGCAGTCAGGTTTTTTTTTGATAAAATAAAAGATTTCTCTTAAAATTTCGTCTAGCTTTCGGCTTGGTTTAAGCCTTCATCAGGACAATTTTTATGCGAGATTATTTTTAAGAAAAACATCTGTTAGTGAATCGAACAATATACGAATTAATTTAGAAAAATAATGAATTTTGACACTTTATCTGGTGTACAACAGATTTGTATCATTTTGTAAATTATAAAATAAAATTTTGTTTTGTTAAAACACATAACTGTTTAAAATTGTTAATATGAATAATTTAATAAATTTTACTTCATTATCACAGAAATTTTTTTTGTAGAAACAGAACTGGTAAAATTTGTCAAGTAACACACATCAGAAATGGAGGATGAAATTCAACATGTAGGCTAAGCCTACAAAATTTACTGTCTCCTATATATATATATATATATATATATATATATATATATATATATATATATATATATATATATATATATATATATATATATATATATATATATAATATGATGTGATTTTGTGTTTGATCATATATATCATTGGATATATATATATATATATATATATATATATATATATATATATATATATATATATATATATATATATATATATATATATATATATAATCAGACACAAAATCTCATCGTTCCACAGTTAATCGTTTTGGATTCACCCAAGAGATTCTAAGAATCTGTCAAGTAAAATACGCTTTAAGCCAAGTCGGTTGCTATGGAAACAGTAGGCCATTATTCTCATACTACAACATTTCCAAAGTTCTACGACTACCAACAGATCTGATTTTATGCGCAAAATCAAAAAATAAATTCCAACTGAAGTGCACTTCTGGTTCAGTCTGTTATGAAAATAGTTGGCGATCATTCAGATGCTACAGCAGACTGAAATGCCAAATTTCAATATTCTACATCTGATCGTTCCGAATTTATGCAAAAAATTCCAAAAGACTGTCGAGTAAAGTGCTCTTCCGGCCCAGTGGATCTCAATAAAAATAGGATATGTGTATTAGGACAGTATAATCGTCATAAATACTGAATTCTAACAATCTACGTTCAATCGTTTTGGATTTATGCGGAAAATTCAAAAAATGTTTTGAAGAAAGAGCTCTTCCGGCTTAGTCGATAGCAATCATAATGCAAGGTATACAACTAAATATTATAAAAGTGACTAATACGAAATTTTAATATTCTACGACTGATTGTTTAGAATTTATACGGAAAACTCGAAAAGTCTGTCATATAAAGTGCACTACCGGCTCAGCCGATTGTTACAAAAATAGAAGATGACCATTAAGATGCTACAGCAATTTCAAATGCTAAATTTTAGTATCCTACGGCTGATCATTCTGGATTTATGCGGAAAATTAAAAAAATGTCTCAAGTGAAGTGCACTTTGCAAAACTAATGCAAGATGTACAATAAGATGTTATAGAAGTGCTTAATACGAAATTTCAATATGCTATTGTGAATCATTCTATATTTACGCAAAAAAATCAAAAAAAGCTTCAAGTAAAGTGCACTTCTGGCCTGGCCGATTCTTACAAAAATAGCAGATAACCATTCTGATACAACATCAAGTTCAAATACTGAATTTCAACATCCTACGGTTGATCATTCTGGATTTATTAGAAAAATTCGAAAAAAGTTTCAAGTGACGTGCACAGTCCGGTACAGACGATAGGAACCATAATGCGAGATGCACAACTAGACCCTATACCTGTCTTAAATACAAAATTTCAAAATTATACAATCAACCAGTTTTGAGATTTGCGAGTTACGCACGAACGCACGTACGAGCATATGTACCGAAATCAAGCCAAAAATAGTCAAAATGGATTCAGGGATGCTCAAAATGGATATTTCCATCAAAGTCTCGATAGGTGAATTTTGTCGGTTTCACAATACTTACTTGTTACTTTGTACAAGTAAGTAATAAGAGCATGAAATCTATCAACAAAAACACATATAAGTAGACAATTTTTTTTCTTCAAAATGAACATGAAATTCATAATATTCTATTCAGTTTGGGACTCAAAATTTCTGGCAACAAGTGATTAAAATAAAAATTCTGAAGTGGGGAGGTAAATGTTCCCGCCTACAAATGCAAAAGAGCCCATTTCCCCCTTCACACTTTCAAAACCTTAGATGGTTGAAGATTGCAAGTCTACCCTCTTAAGAACAGTCTGTCAGAAGTAAAATTTGGAAAGTAGCTTCCTGAACAGTCGTATAGGGCAAAAATTGGGATTTTTCAAATTATTGACCAACCATTTTGTGTCAGCATACCTTTGATCTCCACCTTGCGCTGTCTTAGAAAATACAAGATGGTATAAAATCCTATCTGTGCGCTCACCATCATTACTGTGCTCTTCTTTGAAGTAGTGAAGCTTACAGGCACTAGCTTCACCACCTTTCCATGCTAATTCAGTAGCTACAATAAGATAGAATTTCTTTTGTAGTCCTTCAGGTGTATTTTCATCCCACAAACTGATCATTTTGTTATGGCCTTCAACTGAAAAGGTAGCTGAGCTTATTTTGCGTTTATTTGGATCGTTTTGTGAAATTTTTCGTTCTGAATTCCGAGCATCTCATGCTGATCTAAATCTAATGTCAGTGAAAGGTTCTATTACTCTTCTATATTCATTATAGAATTTTTCTTGTATCTACATTCTTGTTATCGAAATATAATCCCATCTACATTCATGTTGGCAGATACAGTTTGATTTTATTGGCCACAATACGTCATGATTATGCAATATTATTGGCTGATGCCATACGACAAAAAATATTCATTCTAATGGCTTAGTACCTATAAATGATATCTGGTTATCATTGTGCATGATCTCATTTTTTAAATAAAAGCAGAATATGAAAAAACTCTCTCCAGTTATATATCAAAGATACCGAGCACGATTATACCAAATGTAATTTTGACGTGATAGCTGGCAATATGCTTATTTTCAAACATGCACTATCGCATTTACCGCACCCATAGTTTGTCCAAGCTAAAATATCACCTATTCATAATAATTGATGGAAGACGCTAAAAGTATTTTATACATTTAATTACAACATACGCATATATTAGAATGAATCGGAGCAGAGGAATAGATATATAGTAATATCAAATGAATATGGACCCATCAACAGACTTCAAAAATATATAATAATTCTTCAAAATACATTTTAACTGATCGAAATGCGTGAAAATCCTTTGTTTTTGAATATAATACACAAAACTTCTGTTCAAATTCACGTACATAAAACACATTTACTAAGATCAACAAGAATAATTTTTAGACCGAAGTGTCAACACAGTGACATCACAGTATTCTCTGGAAATTAATAATAAAAGATACGGCCTCTCTGATTCATGTACACGTAAGTAGTATGTCGGTAACAGAAATTCGTATGATTTCACCTATCCAAAAATTGCCAAACGTGCCTTTACATGTTTTCACTTCAGAAATTCTATTGTAAACAAGGACTATGACATTCGGCCACTAATTTTAGTGACATGGCAAGCCTCGTCACGGAATACTTGACCTCATGCAGAATGCTCAACTTTACATTCTTGTTGCATCAATTACTATTGTAGCGTACTCCCCGCAAAAACTAAGAATACTCGTTGCTTGACGATTTGCATCCGCAGCCCACGTCTTAAGAAAATTAATGCATCAATGTGCACTAAAATAGTGTCTGCCACATTCGTACCAGGTAAAAGGCCTATCATCACTTTTACGTTTTCCGTAAATAATTTTATTGCCGATTTTGAAAAACTTGTTTTTCTTCCACTTGTTAAATTTTGCAAACACGATTTGGTAACTGTTGTTGACATCCAATCAAATGAATATGTATACAAAAATTCAACTTAGTGGGTGGCACACAGAAAATATGAATACAAAATTGTTTGGCGAATAGAACATGACAGATAAAATACAATTCTGTTGGAACAATCAAATACAAATGTATACTCGAGTACTAAACAATTTTTACGAGAGGTGTAAAAATATTGAATGAATAATATTTTGTATGAAATGTACATATCAATAATACACAATAACGTAGAACAGAATGAACAAAATAAGAGTGTCGAAGAGATCAGAGTTTCTGTAACTTTGTAAAAAGACGTATTTTATTTATTTCATTAGCATATTACATCAGATAAAACACGTAAGCTTAATGGAATGGAAATGTTCACGACTTTCGTTCAATTTTCTCATAGAAATTGGAAGAATATTCCACCTCACCTTATGTGGAATCAGACTGTTATCACTTCTGTTTTCAAAAATGATAATAAAAAAACTGATATAGAATTAACTCTGCTAAAATAATAGAGAAAATCTATTTCTAGAAAAACTTTGATATCAAGACATTAAATAACATATTTCTTCAGAAGACAGATCTACAACAACTTATTTTGCCTTTTCCTCCTAATTTGAACTTAAAACAGTAATTTTTCCCGAACATTTGAATTCAATGACCATGGATTGTTACCAAAAAAAAATTCACTAGTTATGATAAAACTTCCTAAATCGTACCTCACAAACAGAAGTTGTTTTGTATTCTATGATGAATTTTTCTCAAATAATTCAGTTTTTGCACGATTGGGCGTCTTCAAGTGATTACCAATTCTTTATTCGAGGTGGTATGATTATGATTTTATCATAATATTTGGAGACTTTGCCAAGGCTCGGCCTCCAAGCTTTTATTCTCAATCGGTAAACTATACTTATCGACTTTAATACTTAAATAACTATTCAACTTCTGAAATTTTGCAAGAGTCCAATTTAGACCCTCTTTTATTTCTTCTATTTATTAACGAACTTCTTCAGTCTTTTGACTATTCCGTTCATACTGAGGATGTAAAGCTTTATAGTAATGTAAGTACTTTTAATGATGTTCCATCATTTCAGAAACAAATTCTGTTCCACGACCGTTTTAAATTTACTGAATATACCAACACATTGTTGGTGTTCAGTGATATTATTATTATGGAAATACTAAATTCTTCTCTCGTTATGATTAGAAATGAGCAATCTCAAGTATGCATTTTTCCGTTCTTCAACTGTTTAATGTTTCCCTGTGAATGGACTTCATTAGTAATGAAGATTATTATCATTATTGGATAAAGTTGATGAAGCTTATATTGGGACGGTGGATGTAGATATCGAATTTGCATCAAAGCTTAAAATTTTGAAGAAGCAACTCCAGGTTACACTCTTGCATGAATCATCAATCGTAGATGTATTATTTTACTGACATGTAGGTACCTAATTTTATGCTCTGCCAAAAGATCCCATCCATTTATCGATATAACTCTGGCGTAGCGTGAGCGATGAAAGGTAGAAATTTATCAATTTCTTGAGCAAAATCTCGGAGTATTCATTTCCACAACCAAATTTTACAGCAATCTAAGGCACAAGCACCTGCTTTTTCCACATTATCAAACATTTCCTTATTGATCAATGGAAATTTGAATAATTTTTTTTCATTGAATTTGACCGAATCGCTTATTTTACATAGGTGAGAATACGTTTTATAATGTACCCAAACCATAAAAAAAACGTTATAGAATCTCATCCTTCAGTTTGTGGGAAATTGCGAAAATAGTGTTACGGGATATATCACAGATTTTCTCTTTTCTACCGTTCCAAATGAATTGTTCAAATAAACAACGTTGTTGAGAAAAATGTATAAAGTAGAATAAAAAATCAGTACATTTTCAGAATCTGATAAAATAATTACAGAAAAATGCATGTGACATGAAACATTTGTTTTCGAAAATATAAAAAAGAGAAAATTGAAAATTATATGATTTTCGAAGCTTAGATTGGCTTTTAATATATACTAAAAGTATAAAATCTAAAATAATCTTCTACTTATCCACTCTTAAAATAGAGTAGTACATGCTTTTAAGTGAAATGATCGTGTGAGAAACATATTTGCTGTATGACATATAAAATATTGGTATTGTTGAAAAGGTTTGAGGCCACTGGTCACATGTGGAATTAAAACACTAACAAAACGAGTAAACATCAAAGGCTGTATTGGATTACAATTTTGTATTCTACTAGCTTTTAAAGTTACAATGGGTGTATATTGTTACATTTTAACGAATAGTGGTATCATCGGACGTAAAATGTTGTTTATTACCGAAATTATAGTATTTTTATTGACACAGAACGGTAATATACTCTTGTTAATTTTTAATGAGACAGCCATTTGCTGTTGTACGTATCTAATAACATGACATTATTGCTTATTATTATTTGTTGAAGCATGGAACTATTACTTTGTAATCCGATATTGCGTATATTGGAGAGGATATTTGTGTAGATGGCGCATATGATCTTCAATAAGATTCTAGGTTCATCTGTAAAAAGTTTATCGCTCTAGAACGTGACAATCATCCTTTGTAAAAGGACTAAGATGAAACATAATTATCTTTTGCAAATTACTGAGAATATTGTTAATGTCCGACGAGTTTACTATTGTTGTCATAATAACACTGATTTCAGGGTAATTATTTGACAAATAATGCCCGAGGGCATTATGTAACAAACAAGTTTCCTTTTTACAGTAAGTAACTAGAGTAATTTTTCTGACAGAAATCACAATGACAAGGACATACATTACTAAAAATTTTGATTGAAATACAACAAAAGTCGGACATTAAACATTGGAGGCACCACACGAGTTGAACAGACTATAATGCCTACGGTCAACGTACACACCTCGGGCCAGAAGCTCTTGGGAAGTACATTGCTGACCTCAGGCATTATTGTCCTTTTTACACCCTTGATACCTTAATTACTATAACTTCCTATAATCAGAATGGAAGTCCGTATAATTGATCAGGAGTTGGTCTTGTCTAACTTAGAGGTTAGTCACGCAATGGGATCTTTAAAAAAGTTAAGTTCAATAAATACCCAAAAAGAGATTAGGTTTAATTATCAGTCCTTAGATGCTAGCGAATCAACTATAGAAATTCTCAATCTGTACGTCAATTTGCTCTGAAAAAATTAATAATAAAGTGATTGTGTCACATTTAATTTATCGGAACAGTACTCCTATTTTACTTGAAAGTTTCATTAGGTACCTATGTATCCACCTTTTTTTTTATATATACAAAGACTTCGCAGCATCTTCTCTCCTTGTTATAGTAGTTATATAGTATTGAATGGAAACGAATTATTTGATGAAGTACGTCTAGTGAAAGATAATGTCAGACAAGATACAATTTACAAGTGGAATTCAAAAAGCATTTATAATGAAAAGTAATGGCTTTGAATATTCGAATTAATATGAGAAATGAGGTCAAAAAGACTATTCATCAAGTTATATTGTTGTATTTTTGTATTCTATATTCTCAACACTTTTGACAGGACTCTGGATTTATATAGTCTGGCATCCTATAGACCACAATATTCCTGACCGATTCATATACAATTTGGCCGTGAGCTCAATCAGGGAACATAAGGTGCACCAGCCTGCTATGAGTTTTCCGTTTCTTCATGATAAAATAGTGATCAAAACAATTGTTACACCCTATTTGTGTTGAATTTTCACGTTTCTGCTTCAAGCACTTTGGACTTTGCCTTCTGAATATATAATATATAAGAGGCTCCACATCTTGATGTAAAGGAATCCAGAGAATTTGATATGGCTAGTGGGTAGCTCCAAATTATTTGTATAGAAATATCTCAGTTGTCCATTTTAATAAAAGGTTAATAAAACATTAGTAGTTGCCGCAATTTTCACAATGCCTTATTGAAAAAATATTGTAATTCTAGTGGAATTGTCTGAAATTTTTTTATTTGTTACAGTTTCCGGATCAACAGGATTGAATCCCCAATCCAGCCGATGGACGGAGATTGTGGCGAATCTCTGACATTATACGATGCACCTTGGCCAGATGATTCCAGAATCATCAAAACATTTTGTGATACCTTTTCCAAAGCTATGGAAAAACATGATTTTGTGTCGACTGGAAATGCTCTCTTCGTGAGGTTTGAAAGCAAGACTGGAAGCTATAGCGGGTAAGTAAAATTGTTGAGAAAATTTTATCTATTTCATTTGACCAAGTATGAAATATCATTAAAACACACTGTTGAATCTCAGTATCTTCCATTTACATCTGAAACATGAAATAGTTGCATTGCAGGTAATATATGAATGATATTTGATTCAAGAATATTGGCTATCTTTCTGTCGAAGGATAAGAAAAGAACACGCTCATTGAATGTTTTACTGTCATCTAATCCCGTGTGTCCCAAGTAATCGTTATCACATGATTGTACAGTATGTTGATGTATTCATTCCTTCATCTTATTTTGCACCACACTTATCATCTTAACCCCATAAATTTCAATAAAAGAAGAAAATTGAATATAAAATAGTTTGTTTAATACATCACGGTGTAATGTCTCTTTATTACATGTTCTGTGATTGTACGGTGGCAAACGTGCGCGCTTCACATGCAAGAGAAGGTAGGCGAGTTGTGGACTCTATTCCCGACAAAACTAAAAACACATTTTATTTACTTGAATTTTGTGCAAAATTTGTTTTTTTTATACTTTCTTAATATAATACCTTTCTTCAACCAACTTTGAGAACCAAAATATCATCTAACTTCAGTTGCAAGAAACAAAGTTTGTTTGTAATTTTTTATTTTTTTCATTGTTTGAAATGTCAAAATGAATAAGCTAAGGGTACGTTCCACTACACGGATACAAGGCTTATGTCACCTCAATTATCTTTTCACAAGACTATCGCGGTCTTGTCGTTCATGATAAATACGTCATAAATGACGTCGTTGATCTCGACCACTCCAAGTTCACAATGCCCGCGATTAAAAAGTGAGTCGAAGCAGTCGTTGCGTTCATTTCTGCAAAAATCGCCAAGAAGCTCAAATTAAATGAGAAAAAGGCTATTTATTCCATTTATTATAATAAAACATGTATGAAAATGAAATTTTGCACAGAATTTGAGTGAATTTAAAGAAAAAATGCCTCAAGTCTCGTAGGGAATCAATCCATCACTAACCTAACTTCTCTTGCATGTGAAGCGCGTCATTTAGTCATCATTCAATCACAACACATGTAATTAGAGAAATATTACACCGTGATGGATTAAAAAAACTATTGTATATTTAATTTTCTCTTTTATTTGGAGCTTATGGGATTAAAATGATTGATGTGATGCAAAATAAGATAAAGTGATGAATATATTACCATTATGTACAACACAGTTTTTTGCGAAAAACTGATTTCCCCATATAAAAGCCCTATGACAACGAAAATTGGGACACACGGTACGTCATCTGTAAATATTTATCTTGATAACTCCGTCATTATCTATTTATTGTCTATTTCAGTCAAAACTGGTCTGAGAATTCTCATAAAACTACGATTCAAGCCTTCTGAATGGCCGAAACGAGAACCAATTTTACATTAGTTCAAAAATCGTACTTGGCTATCTGTCCGTTATGCATCAATCATCATAGATTCTAAGCAGTTTGAAAATTTTAATTTGTATGTACTCAGTTAATATGCAATTATTCAGGGCCGGATTTACCCTTCTTGCCGCCCCTGGGCAGTAGTGAGACTGCCACCCCCTACCCGCCATCTTTACCTATTTTTTTCTCATACTTTTGGACTAATTATCGCACTCTGTATATATTCGAAATAATCTGAACTTTATACTCAGTTTGTAAAAATAATACCCAACTAGTGAAAAATACATTGATTAACGATCAAACTGTCGATGGCGGTCCGGCTTGGTTGACCTTAAAATAGTTATTTATGTATTAATTGCGCGAAATTATATTCTGGTGCTTAGGAAAGCACCAAAGAAATTTCGTGCCCGAATTGCATACAATATTTTTTCTACAGTCGTCAAAAAGGTATAAAAAAAATATTGAAATCAAATTGAAATACAAAATTTAGTGGAACTCGTTTTCTCGACAACGTGCACGAAGTATTTCATGCACATTGTTAAGATAAAATCAGTGCACGAGATACTTCGTGCTCGTGCTTCGCAATATGACATATCGCATACTAATATTGATGTACAAATATTATCATTTTTTGACGTCTATAGAAGAATTGTATTTATTAATTTATATTACTATGACATGCATTCATTGTGCATGTGTATGTGTGTGCGATACTAGCGATTCCCTAGTGAACTGTTATTTTGAAAATTACTTTTAAGTGGCGTTGCCTTGCACCCAACTAACGGATACACGTCGCCCTCTCTGAACAAGCTTGACGTGGAATCTTGAATCCAGGACAATGACAAAGGATGCACTAGACACCATGTTGGATTTGATCTGCCATCATTGTTTCAAATTCAAGACTCCACGTCGAGCTTGGTCATAGCGAGTGGAGCCCGCTCGCTAGTTGGATGTAAAGCACCGCCTGCTAAAAGCAATAACACACATCACAATGCATACATTTTTAATGATTCAAATTAATAAATAGAATTTTCAAAGTCAACCGATCTGACCGTCAATAATAATCATTTCTTATAATTGTAATGCTAGAAATAATCTCTTCAGCAAGTTTCATTTGAATCTGAAGTGGAGTAGTACATCGAAAGTTTCCCCTGATTGAAAATTGCAATCTCATACAAACAAAACATTGAAAAAAGCTTAGGTATCCACCCTATTTTTCAGAATTAGAATAATTTTTATTTGTGTTACCAAAGCATTTTTCATCAATTTGTTTCTCTTGGGTGAAAAATAGAATTTACGAGTTATCTCAAACACTTCCTGTTCTTTTTGTAATTTTTCTGTTTCAAACAATAAACACTGTTTTTCCAAAAATTACACGACTATTCAGTTCACTTTAAACTTAAACAAATGATTTTTGGCGTGATGTTGGACCTCAGTAACTCAAAGTAACATTTTGACAGCCTCCAAAGCTTAAAACATCTATCAGTAGCTGTATTCTTTCGTTCACGGGTTACTGATCCAACTGAATCTAAAGATCAGTTTAAAATGGCGTCGAGATCATATTATCTGTTGTAGTCGAAAGAACATCAAACATTTGTTGAGTCTGCGTTTGTCAGTGATTAATGACCTAAAATTGGTTCTGATTTCGTTTAATTATGAGTATTCAGAAAAGTTCAATAAAAATTATCTTTTAAATATACAAAACACAAATACATGTAGTTTTTCTCATCTGTTTGATAATTATAATTCATTTTCAGGATGAATTATCACAAAACTTTCCATTTTGCCCAACCAAAGCTATTTCAAGATAATTTTTTTCATTCCTTATGACTCATATGCTAGGAACTCCGCTGTATTTTGAATACATATGAACCACATGAACTCCTCTAGCTTTTTGTTAGAGGAGTTGTTGGTGATCAGAGAGTTGATGAAATTTGGAGTGGGAATAACTAATCCGAAAACAAAATAACAAGCACATAGTGAACCAGATAAGTTAGATCATTACTCCGTGAACGAAAGAATACTGCTATAGACTAGTAATTCAATTAAAAGAAAATGTGCAAACAAAATGTCTTGCGTGGAAATTAGATGCAAGTCTCAGTTTTCATCCCTTACATGTGTTCACCAAATATGGTCCAGATGGCTATTAATCTGAACAGTGCACTTATTACCTATGTTTAAATTTTTAGAAGCTCTACCTGAGACATCTAATTGATTCAGCTTTTGCTGTTCTAAAATTAGAATGATATCTTGATAACAAATCTTCAAATTGTCAAGCAATTTCTAATAGTTTCCTCATAATTTGCCGCCCCCAAATATTTGCAGTTGCCCATAAATGCCCGTTCTTGAATCCGGCCCTTGCAATTATACTTGTTTTTTTTTGTTCCTTGAATTCATTTTCAGAAAGCTTGTTCACAATTTTACATTTACTGTTAGCAAGTCTTGTTTGCATTTTGGCTAATTTGAAGGCTTGAATCATAGTTTCATAATAGCACTTGGACCCTTCCCTTACTGGAATAGACAATAGATCATTTGGAATACTATGTTCGAACAAATTTTTCTTTCAGTCATCTAATGTTTAATTTTAGTTCATATGAGTCCACATAATGCTTTTTATCCATAGAGGTCTTGAACAACATGCAACCAAAAAATCAAACAAAAAATTAAACTTTAAAATGAACTTTATAGAGTAATTTCATAAGCAATTGTAGCCAAATTACAGTAGATGAAGTAGATACCTTTTTCTGGAATGAAATCCGATGTAAAATAGTATATTGTATGGGACGAAACAAGACGATTTCAGCTGAGGGTGAGTGTTGCTTACCCGAGCGAAGCGACGGCTGGCATCACCCTAGGCTGAAATCGTGTTTTGTCCCATGCCACACACTGTATTCTTCATAATATCTGCATTGAAACTTTGCATATTACAAATTTGTCATAACAAAGTAAATAGGTATTTTTCTTTTGATTTTGCAGTTAACATGTCGAGAGTAACTGCTTGTGCTTTATCAATAATATGTTGTGATGTACTTAAAATTGTCATATTATTATTTTTTCTCTTGAAACTATCGTCTTTTCAATTCAATTTACAGTTACGGATACAACAACTGTCAAATGAACTGAGGTTATATGATTTTCATTTAGAGATTGACAATGAACAAATGCGACTCTGCCAGGGATAAAACGATTTAAGAAACAAATTCAGCGGGCAGAAACAAGCTTGTTCCTCCTCTAGGGCAGAAACAGACTTATCTCTGCCCGGCTACACTTGCATTTGTCAGAAATTGTCTTGTTTCGACTGACAAAACAGGCGTTGAGACGCGTTGTTTCAATGCAGGTATTATGAAATGATAATTGCTTCATCGAACTTCTGAAGTATTTTTACGGCAATAAAGATCTTAAGAATAATCCATTTGAATAATAGAAATGGAATTGACCAATCATCTATCTGAGATAATAATTGATTTGTGAATATGAAGAATACTATTATGGATCAGTATTGTCCATAAGAAACAATATATTAATGAATAAAAAATTGATAATTATACCTTCTCAGCCTCTTTGCATTTGCATACTATAGGTATTGTATATTCATGAACTAATAATCGTCTCTGACGAAATTACTGGTAATTTTTGCTTTTCCTGTACCAAATAACTTTCCTAAATAATTTTCATCATAACATGAAAGTTATATTTCTATTTGATCCTTTGATTAATTTCAAATTCTATCTTTCCTTAATCACTACATCAAAATTCTCTTCCTCTCTCAACCAACAGCCAAATAGCTAATCATCTTCGTATTAGCACACTGATAAACAACACAATCATGTTGTCTTGTCCTGCAGACTAGCTGTTTTGTCCTGCGGCATATGGCAGAAATGAGCCAACAGCAGGAGGTTACGACCACTGACAATCTACATGACGTCCAGTCGAAGTTGCGCCTTGTTGTTCATTGTTCCTTGTTGATGTTGTGATGCTATGTGTTCTTGTAGCAAGCAGCCATGTATGTAGACTGAAGAGCATGATAGTTGGAGCTACTATCTATAGATTTTAATTGCAATCTAAGTTTTGCAATATTGTATGCTATACTAGACCATATTCATGATTATTGATTGTATGTAGATTTTAACACATATTTTACATTATTAAATATCCTCCAGAATTCATCATTATAATGTATAGTGAATCTTGGATTACGAATTAGTTGATACTAGTGATTAAAGAAACTTAAATACTTCTAACTTCACTCAAATATCAAATTTTTCATACATCTTTGCAGTAATTATGCAACTTCATCATGTCTAATGTTCAAAAATTATAGAAACATGTCTAATAACATTCTCAATTTCCTATATCATGTTGTAGATTTTTTTTTATTATTTCACGTATCCTGGTCACAAACAAATAGATACTATCTATTAATTCCAATAGAAATTTCGCCATTTTGTGGAAAAGATGTAATTACTTGATTTATTGAGCAGTCTGGAAAAATAC
Source organism: Dromius quadrimaculatus (assembly GCA_963989225.1). NCBI lineage: Eukaryota > Metazoa > Arthropoda > Insecta > Coleoptera > Carabidae > Dromius > Dromius quadrimaculatus. The sequence continues at coordinate 42,995,715 of OZ022330.1, forward strand.
AACTCAAGCTTTGATAATCTCTTGAATGAAACGCTCACGGATTCAATGTGTCTAATTTTCTAAAACAAATATTTATGGTATCAATGTATTTTCTGGCAACACATCTCATCCTCTTTTATAATATGTGAACTTTACCTCATAATAAAACCAGGATTATCTTTCTGCAATCTGTCAAATCCAAGTATTGTTAATTTTAAAATTTAATTAGTAGCCCTCAGGGAACATTTTTTTGTTTGGAAAACACTCTCCTCACTAGACAAAGTGTGCTATTTAAGAATTTTTAGCTCAAGGAACGGATAGATTGAAGTAAGATTAATGAAAAGATTACTTGTTCTTTGGAATCAGAAAATAGCACTTGTTCTGTGATTCCAATTTTCTAACTGACTCTGCTTTTTTTTTCAGATCATCATTATATTATTGGGCACATTACGATTTTTTCAATAATACACATCTGGGTGAAGCGATTGCCAATACACCTTGTGACGAAATCTTCACTTCCTGGAGAGCAACGAAGGGCTGGTTACGTTCTCCATTGAATACTTTAGTTTACAAACAAAATTCTGCCACCCAGGATGTCCATTGTCTCTATAGATTTGTTACTGATAAGAGACTTTACGCTAGAGTGATACTGACGATAAATACCATCAATTTTAAAGTAAGTTTGTACATACATAAATACTGTACTGTGAGTTTATTTTGAACTGGAACATGAGATGTTTCTTACTAAAAAATAGCATTAGCGTACCTAAGTGTCAATTTAACAATAAAACCATTAGAATAGACTCAACCGAAATATTGTACTAGAATATTATAAGTTACATGAACAAACGAATAGAATAACGAGGAGTAAAATGAAATGACACGTAGTTCATTCAACTTTTAGCTGGCAATATTTACTTCATCCAAACTCATAGATCTATTGTCGGTTCGTGAGACAGGATGAATTTTCAATTCTCCAGTCGTACCAATCCATTTATCGCATGCTGTAAACCAAGAGTGTAATTTTTGTTTTGCATACTAGCTCACAGATGGCGCTACCAATCAAATGTCAAACAAGAAGCTAACTTTCATATTTAGTTAAGCTATGTTGATCCAAGATTCCAGTACGATACATATAATATTTCAGCTGTAGCGAATTTTCAAAATTCACAAGCTACCAGAAGTTTGAAAATTTTCGCATAATAGTTTTTCATAAATTACAAAAAAAATTATCTCACATCAGTCGACAGATTCTCGGTGGTATTGAGAATTCAAACGTGGACGACATGTGACATACTGCAATATTTGGTTGAGGACTTCAAAAACTTCAATAATTGAAAAAAAAATTCAGGAGGAATTGTGTGTAAAAAAATAGTTTCCTGTTGTGTACCTCATCTGTCCAAAAAGTAAGAGGAACCAAGGGATGATTGGTGTTAAGAAAACTCTAGGCTGATTCAACTCAAGCAACTTCAAAGACTCTGACAAAAGTAATTCATTCTGGAAGTGTGTCCAAAAGGGAGTACCGGAGTTCCTCCACTTTTACCTGTTTTGATCCTTGACCGTAAGATTGGAAGGATAATCCCATAACTGAGTTCCTTCACCTTCACTTTTAATCCTAATTCCGCTTGTGTTTTGTTTGCTATTAGATTTAAACTCTCATAAAAAAATGTATGGAACTTAATTTAGTTTTTGATCCACAACAAATAGTTATGGATTTTGAAAGTGCAATTCATAATCCAATTGGCAATGTATGACCGAGTGTTGGAATCATTGGGCCCAGATTTCATTCAGGGCAAGCTTGGATCCGGTTAATTAAAGCATTAGGTTTAAGTCAAGTGTACAAAGAACGTAATTATTTTGGCAGCCAATATTTAAAACAATTTTTTGGTATCCAGTTTTCAAGTCCAGAGAATGTAGGCCATTACTTTGTATCGGAAATATAGGGCAATATTCCTTTCAATGATTCCAAAACAATACAATTTTGTGATTATGTACTAGAAAGTTATATTAGTGAAGAAGCTCGGTTTCCTCACGAAATATGGGCTTGTGCTAATGATTCTATGTACAGAACAACAAACTCGTATCTAATGTTTCCGAACTAAAGTACATTGAAAATAAAATATCCCTGTACAGAATGATATTTATATTAGTCTAAGATCTGAATTAGGAACGACCCTCACCCATCTGTTACAGCGGTGAAATTTTTTTCTATGAAATTTAGTATACTACAGAATACATCGCGTATGGGTTCACTAAGAAATTCCTTGCAAGGCTATGATTAATTTAATATTGATTATTTTTACCATCCAAATTTCGACCAATAGAATTGTACAATTCGACGTCACGTGGTACAACCTGCATGGTTTTCAAGTGGAAATTTTTTGAAAATTTTGTCTGTTGGTTATATATACAAAACAAAGAACATTCAGCCACGTTGATTCAGCATCTGCCAAACTGACAGACAGATTGAATGTGAAAATGAGCAGATTCGGAGTCGAGTCTCTAGAATCTATTGATGAATTTGGATGGGAAAAATAATCTTCCGAATACCATTCGTGATTAAATTTAACCTGGCAAAATTTTCAGATTGTTACGAGAGCTTGCTACCAATTTATTTCGTGATATTGATCAAAAATCACTCGCTTGACAGTTCGTGATTTTTCTGTCAATATCACTCAATAAATTGCTAAGCAACAAGCTCTCGTAATAATCTAAAAATTTAACCCGGTAAAATTTAACCACTTATGATATTATATATGATTATTTTCACCATCCAAATTTCGACCAATAGAATTGCACCATTCGACGTCACGTGGTACAACCTGCACGGTTTTCAAGTGGAAATTTTTTGAAAATTTTGTCTGTTGCTTATATATACAAAACAAAAAACATTCAGCCGCGTTGATTCAGTATCTGTCAAATTGACAGACAGATTGAATGCGAAAATGAGCAGATTCGGAGTCGAGTCTCTGGAATCTATTGATGAATTTGGACGAGAAAAATAATCTTCCGAATACCATTCGTGATTAAATTTAACCTGGCAAAATTGTCAGATTGTTACGAGAGCTTGCTACCAATTTATTTCGTGATATTGATCAAAAATCACTCGCTTGACAGCTCGTGATTTTTCTGTCAATATCACTCAATAAATTGCTAAGCAACAAGCTCTCGTAACGATCTAAAAATTTTTCCGGTAAAATTTAACCACTTATGATATTATATATGAAAATTGACTTTTTGCTACTTACTTGTACTAAGTACAAGGAAGTATTGTGAAACCGACAAAATTCACCTATCGTGATTCTGATGGAAATATCCGTTCTGAGCATCCCTGAATCCATTTTGACTATTTTTGGCTTGATGTCGGTACGTATGTTCGTTTGTGCGTGCGTGCGTGCTTAACTCGCAGATCTCAAAACTGGTTGAACGTACAATGTTGAAATTTTGTATTTAAGACTGGTATAGGGTCTATTTATGCACCTCGCATTATGGTTTCAATCATCTGTACCGGAAGTGTACTGCACTTGGAATTTTTTTCGAATTTTCCTGATAAATCCAGAATGATCAACCGTAGGATGTTGAAATTCTGTATTTGAAATTAATGTTGTATCAGAATGGTCATCTGCCATTCTTGTAAAAATCGGCTCAGCTGGAAGTGCACTTTATATGACAGATTTTTCGAATTTTCTCCATAAATTCAAAACGATCGCTCGTAGAATATTGAAATTTTGTATTAAGCACTTCTATAACATCTAGTTGTATATCTTGCATTATGATTGTGATCGACCGAACTGGAAGTGCAGTTTACTCCGAACATGTAGCATCTGAATGATTGCCTACTATTTTCATAACAATAATAATAACCGGGAGTGCATTTCAGTTGGAATTTATTCTTTAATATTGCGTTTAAATTCAGAGCTGTGAGCCGTTGAATCTTGGAAGTCAGTATTTAGGAATGTTGTGGCATGAGAATGATGACCTACTGTTTCCATAGCAACCGACTAGGCTACAGCAGACTGAAATACCAAATTTTAATATTCTACAAAAGATCATTCTGAATTTATGCGAAAAATTCCAGAAGATTTTCAAGTAAAGTGTACTGCCGGCTCAGTCGATCTCAATGAAAATAGGATATGAGCATCTAGAAGACGATACTATCGTCTTAAATACTGAATTCTAATATTCTATGTTCAATCGCTTTGGATTTATGCGGAAAATTCAAGAAATGTTCCGAGTAAACTGCACTTCCTGTTCGGTCGATCGCAATCATAATGCAAGATATACAACTAGATGTTATAGAAGTGCTTAATACAAAATTTCAATATTCTACGACCGATCGTTCTGAATTTATGAAGAAAATTCGAAAAATCCGTTATATAAAGTGCACTTCCGGCTGAGCCGATTTTTAAAAGAATAGCAGATAGCTATTCTGATACAACATCAAGTTTAAATACTGAATTTCAACATCCTACGGTTGATCATTCTGGATTTATCAGAAAAATTCGAAAAAAGTTTCAAGTGCAGTACACTTCCGGTACAGACGATTGAAACCATAATGCAAGGTGCATAAGTAGAACCTATACCAGTCTTAAATACAAAATTTCAACATTATACGTTCAACCAGTTTTAAGATCTGCGAGTTACGCACGCACACACGCACAAACGAGCATACGTACCGACATCAAGCCAAAAATAGTCAAAATGGATTCAGGGATGCTCAGAACGGATATTCCCATCAAAATCACGATAGGTGAATTTTGTCGGTTTCACAATACTCACTTGTTACTTTGTACAAGTAAGTAGCAAAAAGTCAATTTTCAATATTAAATTTATCATAGCCTTGCCAGGAATTTCTCAGTCAACCCAAACGCGATGTTATTCTGTAGTATACTAAATTTCATAGAAAAAAAATTCACCGCTCTAACACATGGGTGAAGGTCGTTCTTAATTCGAATCTTCTACTATATGATGCGTTATCATTTATGATCTGGGTACCTATTCCAATTCAACTTATCGACTTGATAAACTTAATAAGCTCTTGATAACTTACTAGTTCATACAGAATTATCAAGACCTTGTTAAGTTATTAAGTTGGTAGGTTGAATTGGAATAGGTACCCTGGACATACCTTTCAAGTTCCCAGTATTGTTCTAATCCCTGCGATTATCGGTGGTGAAGCAACTCAGCTATAAGATTATAGCTACCTGAGATCTGGTGGAGCAACTTCGCTATACCCGTCAAAAAAGATAGTCGCGACATTTGTCTCAAAAGCAAGTCATATAACAAAATTTTCTCTAAAAGATCGAAGAATTGTTGCTACCAATTGGTATACAATCATTTATTAGCAGGATGTAATTGCTTAGCTTCGAAGAATCGTCCCTGAACCTGAACGACGAATCCTCTACCAAGGCAATGCAAATTTTATAGTTTCATCCCAAGTTCCAAGGATATTTTCATTTTTCCAAAAATCAAAAACGGACTGCATGGTCAAAGTTTCCAGTCACCGGAAGAAGTAATCTACGCCTAGATAAATTCAATTTTGTCAGTACCAACAAACAAGTGGAAAAATTATTGTTTCCAAAGTCGATTCTATCCACTTTTTTTCCATTTCTATATGAAAAACTAAAAAGACAGACTTCGTATGAAAAGTATGGTAAACTTGCTTTGAAGCGGTAGCGTGATAATGAAAGCAACGTGGATAGGCTTACAAGGGTTGTTGGACAATCAGCTATTGCGCATCTATGAACTTACGGCTAAACATACGTTGTTTATCAGCCTTATGATATTAGTTTTTTGCTGCAAATCGACAGTTATATCCATTTACTAACACGCTGCGAACGTCCCCGTATTCGTTGACCATAAATTTTTCACACAAATATTCTTATCAAACACCTTACATTTGACACTTGCTCCTCATTTCAAATATGTCGCTGATTAATTTGGTTCTTCATTCACAAATTTCTCTCGCATTCAATCTATTGTTGTATACTCACAAGCTGAACGTGAAATTATTATTTTATCACAACAGTCATCTGCTGTCTATGCACTCACTTCCATATATCGATTCATGCACAGTCCTTCATTTGAAACACTTACTATCGGTGTAAAAGTCAATCAGAATTAGAGGATTATATATTCTCAAATAGAGTGCGGATGGTCGAGCGTGTTTGTTCACCTATACATGATGTGACGTCACTCGACCAAGAGGTCGAATCCACTCACGGACAATGTGTGATTTGTCGTAAAAATAAAAAATGCAGCTACTTGCATCATCACACTCGGGTGCTACAGGTTGCCAACCTATACACCTTGAAAAATATGTAGCAATGGCACGAAATTCTGATCGGCAGTACGGCGGTGTCATACCGCGGCTCGGTGATACCGATTAGATAGGCCCAGGCCCTTTCAAGGACTGTTGCGCCAGTGATAATGATGATATTCTCGAATAACAGCTCAATATTCTTAACCCTGGAAGTGCACACTGGGGTCTCAGAAACCCCAGGCTCCAATTTTTATCTTGTGCACAAGCACACAGTCGATATAGTACGATATGACCACCTCGTAAATTTTGTTTAGTAATATCTTCAATATGTGCTATATGTATTTTGATGATAGCTGAAGTAAGTGGGTCATAATTTATGAATTTGTCTGTGTTTGGGTCTCTGAGACCCCAGTGTCACTGTTTGCATTAGATTGATTGGTATAGCTGAAAGCTCTTTATTATTCTCCATTTTGACATTTCAGCAGAAAATGACTCCTTCGGAACTCAAAGATCCTTCTGCATTGATAAATGATGAACTTGAACGTGAAATTCATGAAAGATCTAGTATTTTATGCATTGAACAAGAAAAATTCGAAAAATTTGTACTTTTTATACATTGTCCTTTTTCTCAATCATCCTGAATAGATTATATATCATTAAAATTAGTCAAGACATCATCCAATTCTCAGAAAAACTACGTTTTCGTTTGGGGTTTTTGAGACCTCAGTGTGACACTTACGCAACTACAAATAAAGTGCGCATGTCCAGGGTTAAACATATCTCATTTGAAAGCAAAAATTTTTCTCCCTTATACAAATATATTTTTACGAATATGTATTTTTAGACTGAAATTATCCTAGAAGAAGTGGGAAAACATATAACGGAAACTATATTTTCCCATTAGTTTTCTGGGATCAAATATTCTGAAGCCCAATATTCCATTGAAACAATTGAATTTTTAATGATAGTATCTGAATCCTTCACTATGTATATATTATAGTCAAAATCTTCACATTTCAATAGTATTCGTACAATAAATTGAAATATACGAAATGTCCATCATCTGGACGCATTAATGAAGATTATTGAAATTTGGTTGTATAGCAAACGCTATTTAACAGAAAATTATAATCTATATTAACAGTTTTATGTTTTATCAATACAAAATTTTCAATATGCGATTCTGTCTCAAATCTCCTTTTTAGAACGTGAAAATGTCAAATAAGTTTCGTGTATTTTAATACCGTAATTAACACAGTGCTTATCATCAGGTATAACGAAATGAACACAGAGTTTCTTCACTGCTTGATGAAAGCATAAAATTCACAAAATATTGTCATCGAAAAAATGGGAGAAAAAAATTTTTCATATGAAAAAAAATATATATATTTTTTGTAACACGTGCACCGAAAGTACCCTATTACTGAGCTGACTTTCGCTTCGAAAGTTCCCAATTCCGAACCATAGTAACAATTTTCATTGATTCTTTGTTGACAGGGATTTAATGGATACCAATGTCCGCTGGGTAAAAATGAAAATTGTGGATCATGAATGCCGTTGAATTTTTCTATTCCATTGGTATTCGTCAAATTGATATTTGAAAGAAATTTAAAAGAATGTGTTCTTCATAATGTATGCATCGATTGTAAAAGCGATAGCACAGAAAATGTGGAAAATGAATCATGTAAGTTATGTTTCATTGTATTAGTTCACTGCAATGTGATCGCAATTGCAAATATTTTTTTGTCAAATCGATAAGATAGTTTCAATGCATCTGAATTTATTCAAAACTCAGTAATGGGGGTACCTCGGTGCACGTTTTACGAAAAGTATCGTATGCAACACGGAAACTGAACGACTGTCGTTATTGTCACGGAGAAATGTCGCTGCACAAAGCTCGTACTTCGCCCTCGTCTTCACCAAGTGCAGCCAAATTCATTCTGGACAAAAATGACAGTCGTTCGGTTCTTGTAGCATAATATAATGTAATATCATTACTTTGAATAATTTATTTTTCAAATATTTGAATCATCAATTAGTCCAAATCTTAGCATGATAATATTATTCATATAGGAAAATGATGTTAGCCAGCCTCTTACATTCCATATAAATATTAATATTTTTCTTGCAAAATATCTTACTTATTTCCGTAGAGAAAAATATTTCTTCAAGGTATCAAAATATGACAACTATTGTTCACATGAATTATTGAAGTAAAATTCGATAAATACAATTTGACTTCTAGAGCGGTTCTTTTAGGGTCAGTTTCACCAACGTCAGTAAAATGTATCTAGAGGTGTTTTGAAAGAAATGGATTCTAAAATCTTTTTCATAGATAGGAATATTCTCTCTTAATTCAGGTGATCAGGCAGCTACAAATCCGATTGCATAAACTTTAATAACATTTGATTATGTATTGAAATAAGCACTTTTGAATCTAATCCAATTTCCAAATATGTTGCTCTGCAATACTGTTCAAAGCTCGAATCGATAATCATTTTGACCTTAGCCTTATAAATTTGTATTTCTCCTTGAACTTTTAGGATCATCCATACAATCCAGGTCCTTGCAGCAACTGTCTTGAAGATCGAGTTGATAAGCTCGTCATCTGGGAACCTCTCCCGCCTGGAGCCAACTCAACCCAGCAGCCGATTCCCCTACATACTGCTATTAAAACTGGAACAACAAATTGCCTGTGTAATAAACACACAACGCAAACTATAGTTAGCAGAGGAGAACAACTGAACATGCAACTGATTGTGGATAGTGGTCATGCAGCTAGTAGCTATTTTAAGCATAACACAGCGTTGTTTGAAGCGAGCTATGAGTTTGTGCATGGGCCGTTATGTGGGCCTCCGATTATACAACCTACCACTGATGGAGAAATACATTATCCATATTATGAAGCTTTAGGTAAGTAGGAATCATTAAATGACATCCGTACCCTAATTTAAGCATTAGGCTGACCTAATTCGTTTCAAACTTTGGTGGAACAGTAAAGAATTTTGATCGTTTGTTGATCAATTAAAAGATATGATACAAGTGTGAAAAGTTATTCCTCAATGCACGAGCGGTTTAATTAAAGGCTCTGTGAGTAGTTACAAGATCAAACACTCAAATCATATTCGGACACAATCTGCTTACCACCTGTATGTATAAGAAATCTCTCTGCTCCCGCTCAATCGTTAGTGATTTGAGATCGTCGCACAGATCCAGGTCTCGAATCTACCAGGATGATTTGGTAATAGACTGGGAGCTAGTGACAGGTGAGGTTCTCCGATTTTATACCACTTGTCTTTTTGAAGGTTGATAATTTACCTCCTAATAAGAAAGATAAAAATGTTATTGAGTGATGCACGCTTTCCGGTTATAGTTCAAACTCCAATTAAAGGTCTGAAAAAATAATGGTTTTTTCCGTGATATCATATTGCATGCCTTTGTAATGTTGAATAATTGAAATTAATCTAAAGCCAAGTACTGAAAGGCAAGCAATTCGCAACAGCCCAAGTGGTTCAAAGGGTTGCGTGAACTTGTGAAAAAAAGTATGAAAAATGCCGTGTTTCCAAATTGCATGCCAATGAAAAGAATTGAAGCTTTAGTCATAAAACCCTTGTAAAAAAATTGGCAAGCATTCCTCGTCGGCGCAAGAGTTTGAAATTTGGAGGTAATCTTGCATAAATTTTGCTCCAATTAGCCGTGATTTCAAATTACCTCAAATGGAGCAAAAACTTTATTTTATAGTGAAATTATTATAAATTTAAAATGGGATGCATGTTGCATTAGTCTTTCATATTTTAAATAATAATGAAAGTTGCATAAAAAACTCGCAAAATTTCTTTGACTTCATTCTGCCTGCCATTTTATATTACATTAAAAAATGCTGCTTCAAATCCATTTGGAAAATGGCATGCAACTTGGTCCGATCATTGAAAACTTTTGGAAAAAGTGGCAAAAGTAAGCAAATTTCCGAGATCTTATTTTGCATGCTGATTTGTATTTCAAAGAAGAAATATGCTTCAAGTCAAAATAAAGAATGGAATGCATATGACATAAGATAAATATTTACAAATTCTGAATAAATCAAGAAAATATGTCCTAGAATCAACTTAGTCTGTAATTATAGACATGGCAGGAGGTAAATCTTTTATAATAGTGCAGATTATATATTGAAAGTAATACAATTAGGTTCATGAACAATACTTTTATACCAGTAAGTTTACCGTTTGGCATAAATAAGTAAAGAATAGTATTAAAATGAATAGAGTTAAAGAGGATGATATTGTAAGAAGGGCCGACGATAAGGATGAATCGGACGATGATGACAGCGACACCAATTCTCGAATAGGTGGTGAAACTACGAAACTACTAAAGAGGAACCTTAAAATGAAATAATTATCATGAAGAAATGGGAATTTAAGCAATTATTGCCAATTCCAGATTTCTTTCCATTCCTATTTATTTATATTATGAAACATCCCATGAGCTATTTGAGTATGATTTTTCTATGATAATAATTTTTTTTCTTCTGATAATTAGCTTTTTCATTCTTTCATAATGATAATAATATTTTTGCATGATAATAAAGATATACCTACTCCACGCCTATGCAATTCCCTATCTCAACTGTGTTGCAAAAGTGAAGTAAAAAATGTAATATTGTTAGAGAGAGAAAGTAACTGCGAGATAGGTAGAGGCGGGCCCATGTTTGTATGGAGTTGAATGGCTAGGTTCGGTTTATTTGGTATTTCCATGTGAAAATATATTGTAAAATGGGAAGAAAATGTTTTGTGACGAATTGTGATACTAGGTACAGAACATGTAAAGAGAATTTTTTTTTCTACACCCATAGATGATATTTTATTAAGTAAGTGGCGAGGATATGATAAAAAAAAACTCGTCTGGAGATGTAAAAGTGAGAAGAAATTATTTCAAAATTATATTGAAATTAAAGATTATATCAATGTTTCAAATTATTGAACGTATCTAATCTAAGCTTCTAGTGAAAAATTCAATTTCAAGAAAACTTCTTTTCAATAAAGAATATGAATATTTCTGTTCATGTGTTGAAATTAATAGAGATGTGATAATTGCTTACAAATTCACCTTACAAAGTATGGAATTGTTCAATTATGTGACAAATATATTATTACAGATACCGTTAAAATATTACCGACTAAAAGAAAATGCATGTCCGAGTATTTTTCCAAATTGCCCGAAATATTAATATTCTCTAAAAAAACAAAGAAATCTCTTATAAAACAGGATGGATCTTTGAAAAAGCCCAAGCTGTGCAAAAAAGAGAAAGATATCAAAATGTAGATAAAATTCCTCTTCCATTTATTCGTTTAATATGATTTTTAATTTTTAGTAAAAGAAACATAAATGCTGAAAAAAATCAAATTCGAAGCAAAACTTGGATTCAGAGGACTTGTAAGAATTTTTTCGATTTGAAAATTATATCCATCGAAGAAAAACAAATTCTCATCAATGAGATGTTGGAGACAAAATACTTTGTTTTCAGAAAGAAATTTAAAAATGAACGGAATTTTCCAATAAATATAACAGATGTACGCAATTTAGGAGATTTTTGCTAAGTTTTTTGTTAATATCTTCTTTTGTATATAAGAAATTGTGTGTATTTTCTCAATTTTATTACGCCCATTGTAATATAAATTATTCATAAAATTGTTTATGTATCTGTTATTCATATTTAGAAAACTCTTATCTAGAGAAACGATTATGAAACATGTTTCATAATAATGCACTTTTTCATTGCAGATTTTAACAAATAGAAATGGTATTTTTTTTTTACTTTTGCCTTTCATTTAATAAATAATAAAGTATTTAACGTAATAAAAATATTGAATTTATCTGGCAATTGTTTTTTATTGAAAAAAATTCAAATATAAACTCATTTCTGTATATGAAGCATGCAAAGCTGGGCCCGCTCTCGCTATCTCTCTCACGTCTGCCGCATTACATTTTAGGCTTCATGTTTTCCAACTGAGTGTCCGCTCCTCTATTATTCTCCTTCGTGACCTACTCTTAAGTTCCAGATGAAAGCAATTTAACTTTCAAAAATATTCTATACATTTTTCAGAATTTTATTTAATAAAAACGATCTTTGATCAAAGGATCGAAACGTCAAAGTTTCCAATAAATATACAGAATTTAAAAACAAAAGAAGTTTTTTTTTCCCAAAAATGTATTTTGGTACAATACTCCATCCCCATACCGGGGGTGAAGTAAGAACATAATTATTATTATTTTCGTTCTTAATATGTGTGATTATTATTTTATTAATAGCAAGATTCAAAGCCTTAAAGTTTCACAAATTCAGAAATTCGGATGTCAACTGTACATGCGTGATTCGTCCTTATTAGGACTCTAGTATTATTCTACTGCCTTATTGGTTGCAATTTGATGTTATACCCAGTTAGAGCTAATACTGATATCAATGAGAAAGTTTAATGTTTCTAGTGATTTCAATTGAATATTTTTGGAATTGTTGCTATGAAGACATTAAAAAAATTTAAATCGTGGCTCTCTACAATCTTTTGGAAGAGACTTACCTAGGCCATTAATGTTTAAAATTAGTCAAAAAGTTCAAATAAATAAATTCGTGAAATAATTCCAGTTAATTTTACTGAATTAATTTACAGGCACTTTTTCTCAGCCTTTTTTCCAAAATTTATCAATGATGAGCCTGAGCAACATGATTGGCATTCTCTGTGTCGCCTAAAAAAAATAATTTTGAATGAAATACACTATGGCATGCAAAATAAAATGACGGAAATTTCTCTTCTTTTTTTTGCAACTTCCTCAATGCATGCCTTCATGTTGGGACATCCTGGGGTGCATGCCAATTTCCTCAATAATAATTCATCGAACAAATTACCTATAATTGAAATGGCATGCAATTTCAAATCACGGCTAATTGGTTCAAAATTTATGCAATATTACCCCCAAATTTCAAACCCTTGCGCCAATGAGGAATGCTTGCCAATTTTTTTACAAGGATTTTATGACTAAAACTTCAATTCTTTTCATTGGCATGCAATTTGGAAACACGGCATTTCTCATACTTTTTATCACAAGTTCACGCAATCCTTTGAACCACTTGGGCTGTTGCGAATTGCTTGCCTTTCAGTACTTGGCTTTAGATTAATTTCAATTATTCAACATTACAAAGGCATGCAATATGATATCACGGAAAAAACCATTATTTTTTCAGACCTTTAATTGGAGTTTGAACTATAACCGGAAAGCGTGCATCACTCAATAACATTTTTATCTTTCTTATTAGGAGGTAAATTATCAACCTTCAAAAAGACAAGTGGTATAAAATCGGAGAACCTCACCTGTCACTAGCTCCCAGTCTATAATGTAACGAGTACGCCTGTACTTGAGGCCTTGGCCCTCCTAGGGCTGTCGTGTCACAGAAGAAGAACTTCTTCCTCAATTTGGCAATGAAAGCTGATCTCGACAAGAAAGAAAAAACTAAAGGGCAGGTCTGCCATCTCTACGCAAGGCCCTAGGGTCAGACTTGTAAAAAAAATCGAAAAATTACATAGAAATCTAGTTATCATGGATAAATTTTTGCTGTGTGTAGAAATCATTCTGCATAATGGAATAGTCCTGTTATATTGTAGTATTACTTTTATTTGAGAAATAAGAAAACTGTTTTCTTCTACAGGATACGTGGAACCTCCAAAATCAATAAAATGTATTTGGGAAATTAAAGTGAATCGAGAACGAGACTTATGGCTCCATTTCGACAGAATCAAATTTGCCTCGAGGTAAGAAATCATTATTAATATTACCATTATTATTATTTTTTTTTATTACTAATGATGAGTGGAATGGTGAATGTAAATATTGAGTAATTTAATATTTTCTCTTTTTCCTACTCCAGGTAGTATGAAATTCACTTTCAACCTGAAGTTAGTATATACATCAAAATCTTTTTACAGACACTGCGACGAAGGCTCCGTGGACATCTTCATCCGCGGCCGAGTGGATCCCTACCTTTCCGTCTGCTCTGAGAACGTCTCTTTTGCCAAAGAACTTCCCATTCTCTCTGCTGCAGAGCTTTCTCCAGATGACGGTGATCCCTCAGTTACAATCCAATTTGTAGGAACGACGTCTCCGACACGCGCAGCATTCAAAATTGCTTGGACAGAACTATTTCATTTACCCAGAAATCCTGACGGTAGCTTGATGACGAGTAGATTGACAGAAGGAGGCATGGCGAGCGACTCGTCAGAAGGTTGTGAGTTTGCTTGTCCAGGGGATGCTGGGCTGTGCATACCAGCGAGGCTGGTGTGCAATGGAGTGGTAAATTGTCCTAATGTCACCACTAGATTGGGTTAGTATTTTATCAATTTACATTCAGAGAAGTGTATTTCACTTAATGCAGACAAATTATCAACAATTATGCGTATCAATTCATATCAAAAGCAACTAGTTGAAATATTTGGTAGACAGTCGGAAGCATAGCAATATGATGATAAATCTTGCAAAATGCCAGAGACCTGAAGCATATTAGATATACGAATACGATATTGATCATGTGACAAAATTATTCCTAAATTAAAAATTTTAAAGCTCCAATCGTAAACTTGATAATTTACTTAGGATAATAATTATCTATGTATCAAGTTATAACTGAGTCTGAATTTACTGGTCAAGGCAAAGTCGTGGCAAACAGATAGGCGAGGCTCTTGAACTGTTTTTGAAAAATAAAATTGCAGAATTCTTTGCATGAGAATTTTTGATTTTACACTGATAAAATCGAATAGAAACATGGTTACTTTGTAAAATGATTTCCAGCAATATGCATTAACAATTTACATGTCAAATGTTAAATTTGACAATCTAAAATATAAAACACAATCGACTGCATACAATTTTATAAGCCGCAAAATATATTGTCTAAGGACCAAATTCAGAGACGTCTCTCATACTCACCTCCCACTAAACCCAAACTAAACTAAGTTCTCGATTACTTCTTGCTCAATTTCTTATTCAGTGGAGCAAATGATTTTTAAACTTAAGTTACGTTCCACTAGGCGACCGCAACGCTCATATCGCCTCAATAATCGTTCCACAAGACGATCGCGATCTCTGCGTTTTAGATTAATACGTCATAGATGACGTCTAGATCACGACCGCTTCAAGCTCACAACGCCCTCGATTGAAAGATGGCTCGAAGCAGTCAAGTGCATTTTTGTAAAAATCACCAAAAAATCTGGATTAATTGAAATGGTTTCTTACCAATTTGTAATTCCGATTCCAAATTATTATTATGTCTAATGATTCAAGTTTTTTTATTTGTCAATATAACAGATGATTTCATGGTCTCTCATTATCATTATTCATTATTTATGAGAAATAAATTTACACAGGAATATTGTATTAATTTTTTTCATATATACTCTTTTTGCTACAGATTAGTTCAATCTTATTATTGATTTACTTTTCGATCCTAACCACAAATCGTCAGTTTGTTTGACATTTAACAGATACTGGCATCGTTCCACTTGAAACACTAACCACAGCAATCATATGTTGGTGGAACGGCAAAAGCTGCGGTCGTGGACAAATCGTTGCGATCGCTCAGTGGCTAGTGGAACGTACTCGAAAGGTCATAAATTGATGATGTCATTCTCGAACATTTGCGCATGAATTTCATGTAATTGATGTTTAAAACAAAATTAATTCACATTGACAAATTCGAAATCCAATTCATATCGAGAATTTTTATGAATACAAGAAATTATGTGGATATACTCCACATAAAATTCTAGAATAATTAATATTGGCTCCAATACTCATAAATGTGCGAAATGTCAGCAGAAATCTACAAATAATATTATCTAATGATAAATTCCATTTTACTAAATAGATACAATGACCAGAATTCAGCTCCCTTCATCAACTAAAGAAGTTTTACTTATCACTATGGAAATGTATCATATCTCTTTCTTATTCATTTATTCTAACTTATGTACCTTCGTCTTTATTTAATATATTTTAGTGAAGCTTCTCTAAGTAGTGAAAAGAGCTGAATTCGACCCAATGACTGATACCACGAGCTCTGTTTTTGGCTATACTAGGAGCATACAGCATGCTATCAAGAAGTGTTTTAAGGCAATTAAAACAATTTCCAAATACCTTAGTAAACCGTCTTTAGATACAAACTACAGAAAATACCCATGTCTACAAAATGTATCTGGATATTTTCCATTAATAATGTTTGGAGTATTTATATATCACCTTAAAACTCTCTTTAAGGGCTGACTGACACATTGCATTGATTGCTGCATTTTCTATAAAATAAAATATATTTTTCAGTTATTATTATATTATATAGCGCTATTTGTGAGTGTCTATGATCCTCCGAACAAGTCTAAAATAGACTTATTATTTAATTTTTGACAAATAAGAAATCATACTTTTTCTCCACCTCATCTGCTTTATTATCCAAATTCATCAATCCAACAGTACTACCTACTTGCATTTTATTCCTATTCGTAATTGATACAATATTTTTTCAGGCAAAATGTTCAGCGACGAGTCTCCGGAGCTATGCTCACATGAAATCATCGCCGATCCGAATTGGTTGGGGATCATTCTTGGGGCCACAACAGCCAGTGTCTTCGCTTTGATTTGCATCATTTGCATTTGTAGGGCGTGTTGCTGCAGAAAGTCAGAGCGTTTAGTGTCGCGTTATTAATATAAATAAAAGAAAACAGTCACAAAAACTAAAAACCTTGAAACAGACTTGTAAAAAGTGAATAAAGTGAGATTAAGTGATCATGAATTTTCTTTTCTAATAACTGTGAAGTGCAACGCACACCCCGATTTTTATACGAGCCCAAGTTGTGTTCACGAATGCTCTGTGACTAAGAGTTCATGAACGTATTCTGATTCTTAATTAAAAGTGGTATAATATGTTTCAGCTTTGATTACCTCCAATAATTGAAAATAATTGAGTATCAAATAAAATACAATTAAACAACAAGAATAATTAATTTCCATTTACGTACATTTTTGCGATATTCCAAATACTTCAATGTCAAAGTGCATCCATTAGTTTTTTTGAGAATTAGCTCCATAAACTCAAAATTTTTCAAGAATTTGTATTCACGAACATTTTTCTATTCATTTGCATATTTGAAGTCATATTTGACAGTCCAAAACAAAGTGTGTTGTCAAAATCAGCTCAAAAACAGTTTGTAATAATTATGATATTCTCTATAAGATGCGTTCAATGGGTCCAGCAAGTAGCGCGCTAATCCAGCTCAATCGATAACTTTTTATCTATCTCTATTTTAATCAATGAAGATAGGTACTAGGTAGCACTGACAAAAACTTGGAGTAATTATTTGTAAATATTGTATTTATTCAAATTATTGACTCACAAAGACGGCACAACGGCACTAAGAAGTGAAAATCGTTGGTAAAACATAGAGCGCACACCTAGCATTTCTTATTTATATATCTACAGTTTTGGATACGTCACGTAGCAAGAGTAGTAAATTCTATGGGCCCGCGCAACCAGGCCTGCCTGAGCGTAAAAATATTTTAACTAAGATAGGAGCATAGGTATTAGTATTTTATGCTACAAGGACCTAGTTCAGTGTCCGTGTTGCATACGATACCTTTTGTAACAAGTACACCGACATACCCTATTACTGAGCTTTTGAAATGAATTTAGATATATTGAAACTATTTTATCGATTTTACAAACAAATTTTTGCAATTGCGATTACATTTACAGTAGACTCATACTGCGAAACATAACGTACATGACTTATTTTATCTGATATTTTCTACATTTTCTGTGCTATCACAGCAAATGGAAACACTATAACGAACATATTTCATAATACAAATTTTTTTTTACAAATGTCAATTTAACTTATGACATTAAAATTGTGAAATAGCAACCGCATTCATGATCCACATTAATAATTTTTTTCCCTCCACATGGAATTATTATTCATTCTCAGATATCTTTTCATATTTACAATTCACAATAGTAAATAATTTTTGTAAAAAATGGTTTATAAAAACTAGACTTTCTGGCAAATGGTGATGAAAATCAATGAATCTCGATTCTGATAATTGACCAATCGTTAGAATGAAAAATTATCATCAGTGAGGAATTCTAGCTGGAGAAAATAAAATAGTATCATTGTTTAGTTTTGTAAAATCACATTTATTCAAAAAATCATATTGAAACTTGAGGCTGAAGCGCTAGTCGATAACGGAGTATACACAGGATATGTACAATAATGAAATAATTGACTTAAGACCAAGGTGATATCCCCTACAATATGATGAATTAGTAGAAATGAGTTTCGTATATTTTTTTATTATTGTATGAGATGAGTTTATTACTCACAAATCAACTCAGTGAAATTTTCTTCCCATTATTCAAAGCCATATCTATATTTCAGATAGTCTTATATTTAGAAAAAATTGTACCTCCTGTCATAATTTACAATAATATTGAAGTGATTAGATTCTGACTCAAAATAATATATTGTCTCAAAGCTCAAGCACAAACTTCATTAGAAAATCAAACGAAACATCGCGCTGTACATGCTACTTCACGTGCTGTTCAACAATTTCTTTGCTGGGATCTGTTTTGCTGCTTTGATAGCGCTGGCTTGCTGAACTCATTGAACGCATCTATTTATTCAGTAGCAAACGAGACACGTGTCCAGGATTCTGAAATGATGGGGCGCCAGAATTCGAAATTGTCACAATCGTTAACTAACTCATCTAAACAGAGCTGCTCCGTATGAATTTCCATAATAGTCAAGGAACTATCATGCGAAAAGTTCAAATTATGAATCGTGATTATTCTTTTAATGATTTTGTGTCAGCTATTGGCATTCTTTTTTATTCTTCAATTGGACTGCCCCTATCGCATGCAGTATATATATCAGCATTAACATTCGAGCGGTTATAGCTAATAAATTTATGAAAGATAAAAATATGCAGTTCCGAAGATTTTTGTTAAAAATGAAATGCAGATCAATCGTATTATTTTTTGTTGAATCTGTCTGGGCTCTCGCTGTTTACTACAGAATTACTAAATATATTCTGTCCTGCTTATTCATTGCAAAATATTTTTTGACGTGAGAATAGAAGCGTTCCAGTTTGTACCTTGTCTCTACTCATAATAAAGAAATTTCACTTTCAAATATTTACCTGAATCCAAAAGCAGAAATATGTTATTTGAAATTAGTCTTTGCTGAAACAATGAGTTATCATTTCTAATTAAGAGTTCAGAATATTTGTTTTCTTTCGTTGAGACCAGCTATTGTTAGCTCTTGTCTTATCGTTTGATACTGTCATAATATTTTTGTTTGATATGTAAAATAAATTGAGACTTCAATTCCAAATTCAATATTGTAGTAATAGAAATATTATGATAATTTTAAAATAAATATAATTTCAAACTTTCCAATTATTATATGATGATAGTGAATAAGTTATTTGGCAATTCATATCACCTACTTTCTAATTTGTTTGAGAAAAACTAGGATTTGTTCTTCCAGAGATTTCTCTTTTTCCCATTGTCATCAGCAATTACTCATTTACTGATCCTTGCGTTAGCAAAGTTATCGGGAGAACTATGCTCCTGGTTTATTCTCATAATTTGTAATCATTAGAATATAAATATTTGTGTTCATTTTTATGATATTCCGTTTTTATATAGTAAGTTCCATCATTTGTATTACTAAAAATGTTGACGTATTTTAAAAAGCAACAATCGTATTTTCCATGCACTGATAGAAATTTAAAATAGAACAAGTGTTACGAATTTTCATTGTTTTAATCATCGAATTGTTTTCCTGGTCTCGTTATTGGATACAGTCAAATTTAATCGATATTTGTCGCGTCAAAAAAGATACATATTTTTGTAATAAAACGGATATAATCAAAAAATTTACCCCTGTCTGCTTCTCTTAAATTCAAGATCAAAAGATATGCATAGATATGATATGAAACTTTTCCAATAGTATTCACAATATTCTTCATTCCAGGTACATCAATTTATATCAAAAATACTTTAATTTTATCCTAAAGAATATATTTTATTGGATAATATGGTTAAAGCTGACTGGATTAGTGGATGTAATGATGTAAGTATTGGAAATGGGGCAATTCTCTTTTCTAACTCTACTGTTTCGAATATATCTTAGCTATCTTCAAGAGCAAGAAAAATTATTTGATTCAAATTTAAATTTATACCTGTATTTTAAAGCATTTTAACATATAGTTCATTTCAGATAAGAATGGTCCAAGTGTTCTTATAGCACTATGATTTAAGGATTTTCATCGGCCAAAATATCATCCCATTTCACATTAGCACAAAAATTGTAATTGGCTATTGACCAGTTGCATCATTCATCAGTCGTTCATCAATTATCATAAATAGATTTTATCTACGACTGTGCGCTAATAGGTGATTCGCCCACTAATTTGCGTGTCATTATGAATTTCATAATGGCACGCATTTTTGTAAGAGTAATAATAAAAACAAAAATTCTACAAATTTCAAGTTTCTTTTATTATAAATAACTATTAATACATACACATTAATTGATCTTTTATAAACATTTACGACAAGATCAGGGACAATAGTTGCCATAACAATGAATGAAATGCAACTTGTTCAAGCTATGAATTCATAATGGCACGCATTTTTGTAAGAGAAATAATAAAAATAGAAATTCTATCAAATTTTAAGTTTCTTCTATTATGAATAACTATTGATACACACACATAAATTCATGTTTTATAAACATTTACGACAAGATTTTTACAATTAGATATATTTATTTTCTTTATAACTTTGACAGCTGTCAAACAAACAAATAGTTGCCATAACAATGAATAAAATGCTACTTGATCAAGCTATAAATTTTACACTAAATGCTTTTCGAATGTCAAACATGAAATAAAAAAATCTAATTTAGCAGCAATTAAGGCCGTCGTAGATGAAATATTGAATAATACACGTTTGATATAGCTAGTGTAATGAAACTTAAGTGATAAAGGCACTCGGCTAATCGCCTCATGATTTAACATCACACACGTTTTATTACAACGGCTATATCAAACTTGTATCATTAATATCTATTTGCTGTTCGAAGATTCATATTTTTATTTATTTAGGTAATATATGAATTTATTTGTTGCTTTTATTCCTTGAACTCGTTTCCAGACAGCTTGTTTCAAGTCCTGCGTTTACTGTGAGTGAATCGTGTTTACAAATCGGCCAATCAAAAGGCTTAAATTGTAGTCCCATAAGAACCGTTGGACCGTTCTTAACTGAAATGAACTGTAGTATAATAGCGAGAAAATGTAGTTTCCATTTGTCAATAGCCTCAACCGACTTCTATGAAGAATTCTGACTGATTGGAGATGCCCAAGGTGTAGCCGATATTGATGAGTCAGAAAAGGAAATATTATTTATTTCAGTGAATTTTCTATTTGCAATATTTACAACATATTTTATCTTATGTTTCAATGCTTCCCATCTGAAAAATAAAATGCAGGGCTCAGCCATTGACCTAGTTCATTTGTATAAACGTAATAAAAAACGCAAGGCACGAAAGTTGCATCAAAGAATATCTACAATAAATGTCATATAACGTCTTGAGAATACATTTCTCTAAATAACAGCACAAACCTCTAAATACTGGCTAATATTCTTCTAAAATACGACAAGGTACTTGCTTTACTTGATGTTACTGCTTCATGCCTCTAATTTCTTGTTTTTTAAATCATAAGGGCTTCACTAGGCGATCACAACGACTCGCTCACGACCGCAGTTATTGCCGTTTCACTAATATATGATTGCTGTGGTTAAGGCTTCAATTGGAACAATGCGCATGTCAGACAATTTGTGTCTAAGCTCGAAAAGTGAATCATTAATATGATTAAACTAACCTGTAGCAAGAAGTATATATGAATGGAATGAATCCAACATGCCTGTGTAAATTAATCTCTCATGAATATTAGATAATGAGACGGTGAAATTATGTCATATTGAGAAATAAAATAGAGTAAATCGATCGACATGATTTGGAATCGAAATAACAAATTGGAAAAACACCTTTCCAATTGATTATAATCTCTTGGTGATTTCTGCAAGAATGAACGCAACGGCCATTTCGATCCATCTTTCAATCGCGGACGCTGTGAGCTTGAAACAGTCGCTATTGATGACGATATATATGAAATATTGATCTTGAACGCAAAGACCGCGATAGTCTTGTGAAACGATTATTAAGACGACATGAGCGTCGCGGTCGCCTAATGAAATGTACTCTAAAGATCAATCATTGTATATGTATCCTTTTTAGCAGTTATGATAAAAAAGTAGCAATTATATATTTTGCGCCAAGACTGAGAAGGTATAGTATCATTTATTAAACGATGATTCGCAAAAGTATTGATCATATTGATCTATTTTATTAGAAAATAGATGGCTAACCGATTTCGGTCATTTAATGACAATTTCTAGAATATATTGATGTTTACACTTATATTTATCAATGTGAAGTTCAGGATCATCAAAAAACTAACTTTATTGCTCGTCTTCTATAGCGATCCGCGACGAAGTAGTTTGTAGCTTGTTCAGTTTAAAACATGACCTAAAATTCAATTTCAATGGATGCAAATAAAAAATGCTTGTGAAACTCGAGATATTACGGTATCCAAAACGCGAAGTTATGTTTTATCAGTCATGGGGAGCACTGATTGGGGTTGAGCTGCTAGTTGCGTTTCCAATTGAGCGCCACCGTTTTAGAAATAATTGAGCCTTTGTGACAGTTCAGTATAGCTTTGGACCACTTTATTTAAGATGTAGCTGTTTGGTCTGACTATTATTTTATTTTTATTTATTATTTTATTCCTATCCTATGTATAAATACCACGATTATCAGTTTTAATTAGATAGTTTTAGTGCAATAATGCACTTTATTTGATAAAACACTTACATTTTATACAAGTAGTTCAAAACTGTTCAATGGATTAAATCACACAAAACTACAATGCTCAAAATTAGTCAAAATACTGACAGTGAAATGTTTACAAATATTTTTGACTACTAATTTGTTTCAAATTCAATTATACGTGAATAAGTAATGCAAGTTGTATAAAAATTTACCAATGAACTAATTATGTATGCTTATTCATATAGATTGAGGAATATTTCATCATCTTACTAGCATAATACTTTAAATTTCATCAAGTGATTTCATGAAATGTTTTGAATTTGCCGCGGTATCGTGTCACAAAACCTTAATTTTACCGTCAAGGCTGCAGTTTAATCGGACACACTTTCAGATGCCAGAATATTGCCCAAGTCCAATCCAATAGAGATCAGTGTTAGGGAGCGACAAAAATACTTTACGCTAATAATTAATTTTGTCTTCGACCTTGATTTTCAGTATAGATAAAAATTGTAATATTACGGAGTCAAATGACATAAAAGATCGAAAAAGATAAAACACTTTGCGCTTTTAATTTCTTGCCAAAAAATTTTCAATTCAATTGAGTACATTTATAAGTCAAAATTTGAAAAAAATTCAAGTTTGACAAGCATTCATTCTATTTGTACACATTGTAATATTTATATTAAGCGAGCGATAAATCACTTTGCCACACATTGCTATTGTAGACTAACTACAAAGATTATTCCTCAGAGAACAACAACTTTGCGTTGATGGATATGAGCAAACATGAACTTTTCATAACAATAGTAGAAAAAAAATGCTATTGTATTATGAGCACAAAATATTGTTCAGCCTGGGTTCATGCCTCATACTTTGAAATTTCTTATGATTTTATCCACTCCAGAAGCAACTGTATCTGTCTTTGAAATTGAGCATAAGTAGGATCGCTATATCTGTCTCCTATGCCACCTATGTCAATATAATATTCATTTGTAGCATCTTTAATTGTTGAGATTCATGGACTCTAGATAACACCATAAGTTTTTACTGATCATTAAGGATGTCCAATTTCTACACGAATATTCATGCTTCGTTATACAATAATAATCTATTACGTGAAATTAAATTTCATTATGATGATAAATATTATTTGATACAATCTTCTGCCATCTACCATTATTTTTATTGCCTCACAAAAAAGTTTTATTATTGCTGAGCCCTGTATCTTGTTGAATTTCTTGATGATATTATTTTCATTCATTTTGTCCTCAAAAGGATGATAAACCAATCTTTATTGCCGTGACAAAATCGATTATTTGTGAATTCGACCCATAATATCAGATTGTGGATGAAAACTCCTGGAATAAAAATTCGAAATATTTCAGGTACCAGTAATACGCCTTACAAGAGCAATATGACAATTCAAGATAACGCTCACTCATTCCCAAACAAATTGTACATAGACTTATAAATCATGTATTATTATTACTATTATTAATAAAAAATGTTCCGAAATCAGTCTTTATTCTATCACTACTAATATTTAGATTTTCTCAATATTTTTTATTGTAATCATCTTTGAAATCAATAATAGAAGAAAGTGCAACTAAAATGTAATTCAAAATCAGACAACAGCTAAATTTGAAAACATCCATTTCAGAGTAAATCTTATTTCATATATTTATCTAATTCTTCAATAATGTTAATAGGCTATGTGCAAGGGGGCGGAGTTTGAACAAATATCGATGCGAGCGCTCATTGTGAGCACCATTGTAACCATTGAACTCCATTTCTCAGAATACGTCAATGAGCTGTCATTGAGTATTGTAGTTTAAAAGTGAAAATAATTGCATATAAAACATGGGAAAACGTTTGTTCTGTTTCAGGCTGTTGTGTTAAGGATGATTCAAGTGAAATATAGTTTCATAGATTTCATGTACCCAGTTATAACATCAAAAAACAAGTGAAGTGAATCAAAGCGGTAAATAGAGTATTGTCTGTCTTTCATTATTAATCTATATAACAAATATGTTTGTAATTCAATTGTGAAATTAGAAATATTCATCATCGATTTGGGACTCATGAATTTACCTCTATCTCTAATTTGTAAGATGTTTCAGTGATAGAAGTTTGTCAGATGCACTTCGCAATAATTTTGTTGTTAATATTGTCAGCAACATATTCTTCAACATGCTTAATATGGCAAAACTAATTTCACGCTTTTCTTCAATGCTTCTTCGGTAAAAGGGATACAGTGTTTGATAAATACAAACCCGATCTGCAAGTTCACCGGCGTCATTTTGAGGTTATCCTGTCAATTTGGACGAATTAAGACGTTTTCTCTATAATAAGTACGTTATCATTGAAGAAAAAAATACTCAAAATAAATAATTTCAACGTACCTTTTATGCTATGTGAGTTATATTATACGCACACAGCCGAATTAAATAATATTAGTACATTTAAAAAATTATAGGTATGAAACAATGATAAAATGGAGTTCAATCGTTCTCTATTATCCCCTAGAGGCGCTAGTAGACTTCATGCACGTAGCCTATAGGCTCTTTGCGCAAACGTTGGAGAACGACACTAGCGCTCGGAGTGTTTAATTTTGAAAGTAGCTGCAGGAAAAAATTTGAATTGTCATTACGTGGAATAAGTGAATAAAAACTAAAAAGTGAATATTGAAGCTTGAAATAAGTTCAAAAACACAAGTGAATGATGACTAATGGAGTTATAATAGGAACAGGATTCCAATTCATATAACCTGGTTGTATCCGGAGCACAATATTAGAAAGACGAAAATTAGTGCAAGAAGTAAGCGTGTGTTTAATGTTGAAGAAAAACTGTTTTTGGATAAGAGTTTGATTTCCGCGCTTGTTGTAGAGCAAATGTCGATTAATTCTTGTCCGTTTAAAGTTTTTATCGAAGTAAGATATGTTTATTTTGAAGTAATTAATTATAGGCTGCTATATGTCTGTCAAACGAATCAAAACATGTCGCATGAAAGTATATTTTTTCACATTGCCTTAAGTTGATGAAACGCGAGATATTTTGCATGAATTTCCAAAAACTTATCCGATACATAAAAATAATACATACAAAATTGCTATAGCTTACAACGGTTTAACCTTACTTCTTACATAAATTTTCCAGTTTCATCAAGTAATTTCTACATTTAATACATATTCTTTAATTATTATTGACTTCTTTTTACTTTTTTTACTCGTTTAATAGCCTGAATCCATTTTTTTCCATTCCTATTTCATGTTCTCTGGATGGAAACTTGTAGAAATGTTTATGTTTCTTTGTATTTCCGTAATTGTTTTACAGTTTGAAACGCAACAATTTGTATAACCAACACGTAATATTTCAATTTACTGTTAAACTGGCTTATAAATTGCTTTATAATTTAAATTTGGTACAAATATTCTGAAATCATGTACAATGATAACATTTTGTTTTCCTGCTAGTGCTGTCAAAATTTACCACTACTGGCGCTGCAATCTATTCGCAAAGAGCCTATAGAATGTGATAGATTTTTTTCTAAAATACGTAAACTGTTGAATACTAGCAAATTGAAAATAAAATATTTCAACTAAGATTAATTATTGAACTTTGAATATTATTATCATTTAATTATGTTCATGACATAAGATCCCGCTGTCTCTTTCGGATCATAAAGCTAGTACATTTACACACTCAATAGTTAGTTACATTATTATTTCAGAGTGAACCAGAGGCTCTGAAAATTTCAAATTTCAAGTACGTACTCATGAGGGATTCAGACTTGTGCAGAAATAGCATCAATTAGCAATTATTATTGGTGCACGAGCTACAGGTTTCAGAATTAAATATTTCAAGAGCTAGTTACATAATTATTATTTTTGAATGAACCAGAGATGAAAATATAAAATTGTGAGCACTTACTGAGGAAATTGAACAAACAATATGAATTGAAGTCCTATAACTAAATGTAATATCTCAAAGAACATAAAATAATTTTTTCGCCGACTGTCAATAAAACATGATATTTTTGTATTGTTATGGATATGCAAAGTTCGTGATTTTTTCACTAGTAAAAAAATGGAGCATATTTTTGCACACCTAATCTAATATAATTCAGTTTAGTATTGCCACAAGGATAGAAACAAACAGGTATTTGACAAAAAAGAAACATGAATTTGTACACAAAACTACATATTTTTGAATATAAAAATTAATTGTTGACAGTTCTTTATTTATCAAACAACAATTGCGCATTCTTCTGGTTACAATACCCAGGTGACTGCAAATTAATTTTATTTTATACTTTTTTCCTACATTTTACTGAATAAAACAATAATTATTATTGATCTATTATTTTTTGACAGTTGGCAAAAAAATATTGTTTGTATTCCGTGGGCGAAGTGATTGTATTTTGTTGCGCTTTCGAATGAATTTGTTACCTCGACCTTACGGTCTTGGTTAAAATTGACATTCTCACGCGCAACAAAAAAAAACAATCACTCCGCACACCTAATACAAAAATAACTATTTTAAGAGTTAAATAAAATTTCTGAAGTACATTGACAAATATTTCAAAATATTGGCAGGTGACGTTGCACCTCGAAGTTACCAATGTTTTTTAGATTCTATGCAGCGCTTTCGTTGAAAATTAGCAATACGCAACAGACGTGTAGTTGCACGTGGTGCTTTTATTTGTTTTGTTGTTACCAGGTTCTTACGTTTACATTTGCGTTCAATTTTCGAAATAAATCAGCACTCATCAAGCCATAATATTTATTACTAAAGGATAAATAAGATCTATGAAAACAGGAACAATAAATACTAAAACATTGATACTTACACTATTTTTATTGGACGTATATCTTTACAAGTCTTTCAATATCCTTACAATATAGAGAGTATTTATCAATTATAGTAAATAGAATAAAAAGTTATAATTTCGTAAGTGCATCAAGAAGGATCTGCATTTCAACGTTAACGTTTTTAACCAGGTCTTCAATTTGTGGTTTTGAGTCCAAGATATCAATGCTTTGAGTGTAAGCATTGTATCGGACTCCAAATGACCGTGGAATTGTGTGAGCATATTTGCTGGAAACAAAAAAGATTATAAATATGGAAATTAGCATACGAATCTACAAGCATGCAAGCCAATATCATATTTTTCATTTGAAGACTGTGAGTAGGGTGGCTAATTTATCGGACCTTATTAATTAGAGCAAAGCGTGCTTACTGTTGAAGAAATTATGATTTTTTGTACTAATGTAACATATTTCAACCAACCACCGAATTTACCAATTTTGCTGGAAATATTTAGATGGAAACAACATGACTTGATATTTTTTGTATGCACCTCGGCTTAAAGTGCTTTCTTTAAACATAATATTTTGGTTATAGATCTAACGCTATTCTTCAACGTTGAATGGCTGTAACATCCATGTTCACATGTACATCTGTTAAGGGAATGCAGCCAAAATTTTATTTAGTCCTACTTTTCTACTCTACAGTTTCGGTTATATCCTAGTCATCTTCAGGAGCGCTACAATTTGAAATATTTAGCGCTCCTGAAGATAGGTGGAGTGTAGCTGATACTTAAGAGTTGGAAAGAAAAAAGTATTAAAATTTTGACTGCATTTATTCAATGAAATAAAACATACATGAATCAGTATGAAATTTATAAGACATCATACATTTAAATAGAGATTTTGAATGTTGGTATTTTGAATTTTGATACCGCAAAGTGGGTTGAGTTTTTTTTCAATTGTTAAGAACGCCGCAATCCAAAATTGGTAGATAAAATTTGAAGATGATAATGAGAATAATTTTTTTCTTGAGAACGTCCTTATACATGTTAGCAGAATACTGTAAATATGAACTTTAGAAGTGGTATAATAATAGTCCAAGACCCAAACGTTTCCTGACTGAACATAAGAATAATTTCTTCTTTTAGCTTTCCGAAGTCTTGAGGTGGTGTTGGGTTCTATATAAATCAAAACTTAACTGAAGTGTTGAATAACAGGACACCACCGATATCGTTGGCTCTCCATCAAACAATGAAAGGTTAAAATTTGTGAGAATCGATAATGGATAAAAATAATGTGCCGTCAACTTTAACTTTGGCCGGAGTTGCGGTAGAAGCTTCAAAGTGTCAATTATTATTTCGAGGTTGCTGCCGCACTTACAGTTAAGATGAATGCTGGCAGCACATATTTTTGGCCATGTACCAGACATCATTATCCAATTGATACAGATCCATGACCAGTTGCACCGCTCTAGTTTGAATTTTAAGTTTCACTTCAATAAAAAATATCGAATCGGCATAATGACAGCAATGTTAATGTCACGTTTGACATTTGAGTCTTGATATGATACTGTTCAATTAAGCGACACAGTATCATAATAAATCACGAAATAAGAAATAATAATAGAAAAAAATATAATTCCAGATTCGAAAATAGTGAGAATAATTTCCCTGTAAAAGTAATAATAATATGCTTGTTTAGAAAGAAATAATATGTCCAGAGTTATTTTTTTGTTTTCATAGAGTTTCGCTCTCTCCCGGATCTTTCGTGGGGAGCATCGCCACTGGAACCCATCGGGGCTTAGCCCTAACTCTGCTTCCATCTTTTTGATAATTACTCAGTCTTCGTAGTAAATAGTTGTACACTTTTTATAAAAAAACATGGTATGGTGCACAGACGAAACTGCAATTATTCACTTGGTGAAGTAAGCTGCACGAGTCATAGTCAAGAATGAAGCTGGCTGCACGAGGTAGAATCCAGGGCAAAGCCTGAGCTGTAGTTAAATCGCAGTTTCGTTTTTGCATCATATTGTACTATAATCGTCATGGTTGTAAGAATATGATTTGGAGTTCGGTTTTTGGTCTGGCCTCGTTCATATTCATGATTATAAACTAGAATTCTATAAATTTTGTCATTAATCAGAAATGGTACTTTCAATATTGATCTAGGTAAGTATTTGCATGAATTGACTGGAATAAACAATCGAAATTGTAGTATATAAAAACACGAAAAACAAGCAAACCTTCAACTACGGCCAATACTTTGAGTTCAATTATCTTCTAGGAATGAGCTTTTGTGCTACTATAATCTACCAGACTTCCCTTCCTCAGTCAACACCGGCAGCACGTACTTAGCAATGTAAATATACTTACATCATTTTTTCCTTGGCATCTTCAAAACTCTCAGCAATATAGTAAACAGGCTGATATTCCGTGATGGGATATTTTTGTAAAGCTGTTTTAGCTGGCTCAAACGGTCTTAATTCTGGTTTTCCACTCAGTGAATATTGCAATTCTCCATAGGATGAGAGAAGACCGGCTCCATAAGCTTTCAAATGCCCATCTTGATGACAAAGACCAAATTCCACAGTGAACCAGAAGCACTAAAAAAATATTTTTATTATAGTTCATTTTAGTTAAAAATTATGTCAGGGCTCCTATGGGACTACGATTCAAGCTTTCTGATTGACCGAAATGCAAACACGATTCACTCACATTAAATGCAGAATTTGAAACTAGCTTACTGGAAATGAATTTGAGAAATAAAAACCACAAATATATTCACATATCACCTAAGTAGATACAAATTTAAATCCTTTGATCTGCACTAATCTATTCATGATAATTCATGAACTGATATTTTTGATTTTTGTGATATTGTGAAATTGGTTCGCATTTTGGCAAATCGAAAGGCTTAAATCCTAGTCCCATTAGAGCTCTTGGATCGATCTCAACTAAAATGAACAATAGGAACTATTAAAAACAGCTCAATAATTAATTTTGGTCGTTCTGAATACAGGCAATAATAATTTTAAACATCTTTATTTCAAAAATAAAATAATAGCAGAATATTTTCCCTTAAAAAGGAAACATAAAATTAGTTTGTTCCTCGATATTTCCGGTATGCATCTTCTAGATGATACATTAATGATATTTCGATTATTTCTGTACTTACAGTAGCTAATTTTTCGACATAATCATCAGGTGCTCCAAGTGAGGCCAGTCCAATCGCTTGTGAGAACTGAGCAAAAGCAGGATCTGCGAAAAGGGGTACATGTCCTAAGAGTTCATGGCATACGTCAGGCTCAGGAGTATATAATGGTCTGCTGCTGTGACGTATGTACTGCGTACTGTGGAAAACTCTGAATGCTAATCCTGCAAGGAAATCGCGAGAGGAAAGAAGACCTGCTACAGGGCGAAGAGTAAAGCCTGTGCAATCTAGAACAAGAAAAAATAATTGAGATTTGAATGTAAAGTTCACAATTTTGATACATAAAATGATAAACTTATCAATTTATATCACAAGTGATTCACAAGAAATAGTAATTTGTCATGTTAGGTAGGAAAGTAACAGTGCTCATGTTTGAATTGATAAAATATTGAATGATTGGTTTAATATGGAGGTTGGTGGAAAAAAGCTTGAAGTATATCTAGTTGTTTGGACGCTTTTTTACAAGAAACTTTGGATAGTCCGGAAGATTTCAAGCGTATTACCGTATGCTGATGTGTTTTTTGCACGATTGGGCGTTTTCATGCGTCTACCGGCCCTCTATTTGAGGTGGTATGCTGATTTTACCGGCAAACTGTGGTTACTATGGTTATGCTGACGCCCATAGGTAAGTAGAAAGTTTATTAATCGTCATTTATAATTGAATACTCACAATAAAATGTCAAATTTGACAGCTGACAGCAAATAAGCAATCATCTGTAGTAACTCAATTTGAAAAAGAAAATTGGGATCCATATTTTGGATAGATCTTCCAATCGTGCAAAAAATTTTGTAAGCATCACGGTCAATAAGTACAGTACCGATTTCGTATAATATTTAGAAACCTCGCCAAGGCTCGGCCTCCAAACTATCATTCTCAATCGGTAAAATGTACTTACTGACCTCAATATTTAAATAACTAGGAGGGTTCTAGATGAAAACGAGAAAAAATTGGATTGAAGAAGTGAATTCTTAGAATATAGGTTATTGGAATAGGTCACAATCTGATTTTGAATATATACTCATTTACACCCAACCAGCAACCATTCTTTGTGAAACACGTCTATCCAAAAATATCTCTTTTGCTCTACTAACATTCATAATTTCATTCTTACAATAAGCTACTTTATTCCTTCCACTTAGAGACTGCCTCGCACGCATCAACAATATTATGATGTATAATTCTTCTCATATAAGGATTCTTTCAGGAACATTCCACTTTTTGTATCACATACCCAAATCAACGTAGCTTATTGCAATTTTTGCTGTAGTGTCGTGTAATGGGAGAATCAATAGAGATCAGTGATCTCTAATAAACACTGGATTAGGTTTAGGCCGCTGGAACGCGGCCCCAATTGAGCGTCGCCATCTTGGCAAAAACTGAGGTTCTGTGTCAATTGGTGACAGTTCAGTATGGTGTTGGGACGCAATTTTTAAATCATGGTGTTCAAATGCATGTTCTGTGTAATTAATATGTTATTTATCATTATATATTTTATACAGAATAAATTTTGTTTATTTATTTAAATGTTGATATATTATTACATAATATTGTTATTGTTTTATTTTATTAGAAGAACTCAACTGAAAAAGTTTGAAGATATAACTTATTCCTATTTTCAGTGAAGTATTACTTTTCACAGGTTTTATGGAGACCTAGAAGGATACATCAATTCATTATGTTGAAGTAATTAAACGATTTGATTTTCAATTTTAGATTAAATTAAAAATGTCATGAATAATAAAATCATATTGTTGGGCAATGTTATGATAACAAATTTGAATGATATATCAAATTTATTATAAAATATCTTGCTCACAAAATCAATCGCTGGGCTGCAAATTTGTACTTACTTACGAACAATAAAATCTAGATTATTGAATGTATTATTATTCTCCTATCATGTGTAGTAGATATTTCAAATTATTAGTTTTGAATAGGCAATATTATCGCAGAAATGCACTTCATTTATTCATATAGATAAATTCATAGTTTTAAATTTCAGGTAACATAAATTCATAAAACTATTGAACGGATTGAATAATACTAAACTACAATGTTTAAAAAATAGTTGAAACACTGACACTAAAAAGTTCACAAATATTTTTAACTATTAATAAGTATTTCAACTATTATAACAATTTTTAACTTTTGTTGATTATTAATGTATGTATTTTAATATATATTGAGAATAATTTCTTCATCTTACTTTCATTATATTTTGAATTTCATCGAGTGTCTTCTATAAGTGCTTTAAATTTGCCGCCGGATAGTAATACAAAGCCTCAGTTTTATTGTCAAGGCCGCCGTTCAACCGGGGCCGCTTTCAGATGCCAGAATACGGTCTAAACCCAATCCAGTGTTATATAGAGATCAGTGATAGAGATATTAGAATAAAATAGGTGTAGGTTGTACGGTTAGTGCCCTGTATGTTTGTTTCAAAGATGAATGATTGATGATTATAATGGAGTAATGTATCTGCATTATTGTATGACAGTAAATTATAGGCATGATTACAGAAGCATAGACAGCATGTAACATATTGAGGATATACGATTGGATGGACGATAGGGTTTGGGTCCTGGGACGTATCGTGTCTCGAAGTCTCGAGACTTTTTGTAAATTTAGTTGCTGTTTAGTTCTCTCAGGTCCCGAGACTTTCGGGTCAAGACTCGAGACACGATTGTTAAAATTGTGCTGTAATAATCTATTTTCTAAAAACATGAATAAACTTGATTAGAAAAAATGGATATCACAACGAATTGTGACATTTGTAAGAATGCTGTAGAACATGAACTTGAAAATTAAAATTGAAAATGCTTGGGTCCCACAAGAATTCAAATTCAAGAATCAGTTTTAAAACCATCATCTTAGATAGAGGAGCAACTGTATACACGTGTTCCTTCCTTATTAAGATTCGTCAGTACAATAACACCAAACCCAGATAGTCGGAATTTGGATCCCAAGACCAATATTGTTTTATGATGATATATAATGATGAGCAGAGGTGAAATTCACATGCAACATCATCTATCGAAACTTGAACCAGTTACGGTATGTAGATAACAAGGATATCACAATAAATTGTGACATTTGTAAGAATACTGTGGAATATTTCACTTAAAAATTGAAATTGAAGATGCTGACTATCTGGGTTTGGCTATACTGTACTGACGACTCCTAATAAGGACGGAACACGTGCTTACAGTTACTCTCCTGACTAAGATGATGGTTTCAAGAACTGATTCTTAGATTTGAATTCTTGTGGCACAAAAGCATGTTCAATTTTGATTTTTAAACTTAATTAGTTTTCTGCACTGTGTCATTGAAGGCGCCATTCATTAGCTTGACGAATAATTATTTGATACTCTACTATTCTCACGTTAGTACACAATAAATATGCTCGCCGCCATATTGTCGTTTTGAAGTCAAATGGAACGGGCAATCAATTATTATTCCAAAGATTCGATTTTGTGTCCATTAAATGTTGATTTTTATTGAAAAAAAAAATCCATAGGTAAATCTTGCCAAAAATGATCTCAATTCTAATCTTATTCTGAGAAGCCTCGAAGTCCCGGGACATCTTGAGACTATGATTTTGGGTTGTCTCATTGAAATTGTCGAGACTTTCCAAATCCTAATGAACGACCGACATGTAAATGAAGAGATTTTATTTTTTCTCCAAAGAAATACATATTCTCACCTTTCAAAAAATTGCTGATGTCCTCTAACTGTGGAATATTATCTTCTCTATACCCGCAATTCTCCACTAGAAGTGGAAACACATGATTATGCTCCTTACACGCATGTGTTGGATATAACTTCGTCAGTTGCCGGAAGACGGTTCCCCAAGTCTCCGTTTCTTCTTGTGTGTATTTCACGTGGGGTAATGGTTGTCCGTGACGATGGTTGTAAGCGATATCAGCGAAATATTTTCGTCGCTTTCTGTATACTTCATCGGTAAAACCTGGATGATCGGAGTCAAGCTCAGCACCGTAAGAAAGGATTTGATTGGCAAAACGGTCCAAGTCGCGGATTCTACGAGGAAACCATGGAACCGTATCTGAAAAATGAAAGAAAGAATAATTATAATTCTAGAATTTTCGATAAGTGATACTCCATATACTGATATTACAAACATTGCAGAGCTGTAATTACTTTACTCTGTTGTACAAGAATCCTAATACTGGTATTTCCAGTTGTTTGCCAGCGAAACTTTTGAGGATAATGCATAGTTTTCACCAATTTGCCTTTCAGTGTAAATACCACCGTTATTTTTACAACTCGGCTACTAACACCACACACTAAATATTAGCGATGGTGACGTTTTGACAAGATGACCCTTAGCAGTGGCCGCACATAATGTTTTGCAGAAGATGATTAATTAATTCGTGACTTTTGCGAGACCAACGGTGTATGAATTCGAACCACACCTAGCTATTTCATCTTATGAAATATAAAATAAATTTTTTGGGAAAAAAGCTTAAAACTCAAGCAGAAATTGATTCATGTAAATAGTTATTTGTACAACTAGTGGTAGAAGCAGTGCTTTTTTCATAAGATTGTAAACAAATAAAAAGGGTGCTTTTATACGTTCTGTGCACTCAATTTTTCTGCTCACTGATATGTAGCCGTTCAATATTCGGTTAAAAAATGGAAGAATCATCTAGATGATGAAAGCGCATTTTTGACAGCTCATGAATGGTTGTTACTTCAGAGATTTCGCAAATTACCATCTCTCACAGTTACTGAGTTTGAAATCAAGCAGTTTGGGCAAACTTACGAAACAGCAGCTTCCATTTAGTACTAGTTTCAAGTTGACTATTTGATAGGTACATAATTTATGCATGTACAAATTCCAAAATACCTTCTAATCTTCATTGTTTAGTTATTGACTGACGGGAGGTCAAGTTCTGTACCTTAAAATAATAATTTGATCTTTATCAAAGCTATATGAAGAAAAATACACCAAAAGTAAACAAATTTTCATCTAATAATAATAATTCATCTTGATAAGCTTCAAATTCGCGTCAAACAAGTTATTGAATGAATCCCGGACAGATTTGACAACTGTACATAATAATAGTGACATCCGCGGCAAAAGTTGTAACTAAATTTTTATCTACTTTAATAAATTTTAGTTGCCATATCCCTAACGTCATAGATATCTATGAGCATTGTTTCACTTGAAACAAGTAATTGAATAATTCAATCTTCCACAATCACTGAGCTTGAATTAAAGCAATTTATGCAAACCTGCGAAACAGCAGCTTTTATTTAGTACCAGTTTCAAGTCTGTAAATAGTATAGTTGCTGAGAACTCAGCATCACGTCAGCCAGCCAGCCAGACAGGCGAAGTGAATATAATAGCGCTTTTTTACAAAAAATGGAAGAATCATCTAGATGATGGAAGCGCATTTTTGACAGCTCATGAATGCTTATTACTTCAGAGATTTCGCAAATTACCATCTCTTACAATTACTGAGCTTGGAATCAAGCAGTTTAGGCAAACTTACGAAACAGCAGCTTCCATTTAGTACTAGTTTCAAGTTGACTATTTAATAGGTACATAATTTATACATGTACAAACTCAAAAATACCTTTTAATCTCCATTGTTTAGTTATTGACTGACAGGAGGTCAAGTGCTGTAGCTTAAAATGATAATTTGATCTTTATCAAAGCTATATAAAAAAAAATACACCAAAAGTGAACAAATTTTCATCCAATAATAATAATTCATTCTAATAAGCTTCAAATTCGCGTCAAACAAGTCATTGAATGAATCCCGGACAGATTTGACAACTGTACATAATAATAGTGACACCCGCGGCGAAAGTTGCAACTAAATTTTTATCTACTTAAATAAATTTTAGTTGCCATATCCCTAATGTCATAGATATCTATGGACATTGTTTCACTTGAAACACGTAATTGAATAATTCAATTTTCCACAATCACTGAGCTTGAATTAAAGCAATTTGTGCAAGCCTACGAAACAGCAGCTTTTATTTAGTACCAGTTTCAAGTCTGTAAATAGTATAGTTGCTGAGATCTCAGCGTCACGCCAGCCAGCCAGCCAGCCAGCCAGCCAGCCAGCCAGCCAGCCAGCCAAAGTGAATATAATAGCGCTTTTTTCGGAAAAATGCGCTAAAAACGTAGATTAAAGAATAAACACATCAGAATTGGGTTTACTGGAAATTCAAGACAAGTATCGAAAAAAAAATTGAATTTAGAATTAGAATTAAAGAATCAAAATAAAACTAAGAATGTGAATGAAGGTATTAAATAAGCCTTACCTTCCTAGAATTAGAATAAGAGAATCAAAATAAAGCTAAGAATGTGAATGAAGGTATTAAATAAGCCTTACCTCCCAGTGTTGTGAGAAAAAGTTTAATAAAATAAATGAAAGAAGTATATCACAAGATTCGTTAAAAAAAGTGTTTTTTTCAACAGTATTGTAGGGAAAAAATTTATTGTAATATATATTAATTTCTAAGTCCTTACAATTATGGATTCTGCATATTGACATGTTTTCATTGCCGTCTCTCAAGTAGACATCTAAAAAAAATTATTTGTTTCTAAATTCATAAGAGCTAGAGCTGACATAAACTCCGACAAAAAGTGTTTCTTGAAGCCTCGCCTGTCTATTTGCAACGGTTCTGCCTCGGAACACAAACTCAGAATTAGCCATAATAGACATTTTTTGACCGTGTCACATTAACTTATTCAGTGGCTCTCAAGTTATAGCGAGATGTGCCTTCGTATCTAATGGCACCACATACATTTTTTCAATAAGAATCCATAGGTTATTCTCCGTTCAATATGCAACTATTGTCTATATATAATTCAATTAAATTTTCAGGCATTTGGTAACAGAAGCTATGAGACGCCAGTTTTTATCAAAATACAAAATTTCGATTATATTTTATATATACAGTATCGTTCCAAATTCGGAAAATGGCTTTTGTTTGAAAAAAATTGGTCAAAGATCGTTTTTAGCGCATTTTTAGCGCATTTTTCAGAAAAAAGCGCTATTATATTCACTTTGGCTGGCTGGCTGGCTGGCGTGACGCTGAGATCTCAGCAACTATACTATTTACAGAGTTGAAACTGGTACTAAATAAAAGCTGCTATTTCGTAGGTTTGCACAAATTGCTTTAATTCAAGCTCAGTGATTGTGGAAGATCAAATTATTCAATTACTAGTTTCAAGTGAAACAATGCCCATAGATACATATGACATTAGGGATATGGCAACTAAAATTTATTAAAGTAGATAAAAATTTAGTTACAACTTTAGCCGCGGGTGTCACTATTATTATGTACAGTTGTCAAATCTGTCCGGGCTTCATTCAATGACTTGTTTGACGCGAATTTGAAGCTTATTAGAATGAATTATTATTATTGGATAAAAATTTGTTTACTTTTGGTGTATTTCTTTTATATAGCTTTGATAAAGATCAAATTATCATTTTAAGGTACAGCACTCGACCTCCTGTCAATCAATAACTAAACAATGAAGATTAAAAGGTATTTCTGAGTTTGTACATGCATAAATTATGTATCTATCAAATAGTCAACTTGAAACTAGTACTAAATGGAAGCTGCTGTTTCGTAAGCTTGCCCAAGCTGCTTGATTTCAAGCTCAGTAATTGTGAGAGATGGTAATTTAAGAAATCTCTAAAGTAACAAGCATTCATGAGCTGTCAAAAATGCGCTTTCATCATATAGATGATTCTTCCATTTTTTTAGTAAAAAGCGCTATTATATTCACTTTGACTGTCTGGCTGGCTGGCTGGCTGGCGTGACGCTGAGTTCTCAGCAACTATACTATTTACAGACTTGAAACTGGTACTAAATAAAAGCTGCTGTTTCGTAGGTTTGCACAAATTGCTCTAATTCAAGCTCAGAGATTGTGGAAGAATAAATTATTCAATTACTTGTTTCAAGTGAAACAATGCCCATAGATATATATGACATTAGGGATATGGCAACTAAAATTTATTAGAGTAGATGAAAATTTAGTTACAGCTTTAGCCGCGGGTGTCACTATTATTATGTACACTTGTCAAATCTGTCCGGGATTCATTCAATGACTTGTTTGACGCGAATTTGAAGCTTATCAGAATGAATTATTATTATTGGATGAAAATTTGTTCACTTTTAGTGAATTTTTTTTTTATATAGTTTTGATAAAGATCAAACTATCATTTTAAGGTACGGCACTTGACCTCCCGTCAGTCAGTAACTAAACAGTGAAGATTAAAAGGTATTTTTGAGTTTGTACATGCATAAATTATGTACCTATCAAATAGTCAACTTAAAACTAGTACTAAATGGAAGCTGTTGTTTCGTAAGTTTGCCCAAACTGCTTGATTTCAAGCTCAGTAATTGTGAGAGATGGTAATTTGCGAAATCTCTGAAGTAACAACCATTCATGAGCTGTCAAAAATGCGCTTTCATCATCTAGATGATTCTTCCATTATTTGTCTCAAAATTTGAAATATGATTTTAATTAGAATGAAATTGTTTCATGGTGATATGTTGTGCCAGACGGTATGATAAATCAAAGTAAGTATTTTTTTTAATCATTGAAGACAGGATCTGGAAGCTTCCGATTCTTACCTTTGTTATCTCTGTAATTCCTCGAGATAATATTGAAATAATCGCATTGGTCTCTCAGCTCAAATATACAAGCCCCCAGGTCTCCCGAAGGTGCACATTCCACCATAAACTCGTAATGATCTGGCCTCCTAGCACTTGAACGTGACTCTATGTGGATGAGGTCTACGTGATGTGCGGCGAATGTCTTCAATGTGCGGGCTAGCATTCCCACTTCATTGGTGGATTTTGGGGAAAACACCAAGCATGTGGATTTTGCAGAATCACGGCCCTCTTTGATGTAGTTACCGCCTTCCATCAGAAAGGGCTAAAGAAAACAGAAATAACTTATTATAAATCAAAGATACTATAACTGTTCCTGTATTAGAAGATCTGTTTGCAGATATATGACCAACATAGAGATGGCAGAAAAATACCTAGGAGAGACCGACGTCTTTCTATGTTCTAAAATAATTAAGATCTAGATATGTGATTGTGATTTTCTCCCATTTTTATAGCTGGTAAAACGGTGAAAACAATCATCAGTGAATTATAATATTGACGGATGTATTTTAAATACATCCCATTATTTTTCAAACAGATCTTTGGAAATAAATAAGTATTTTGCTAGATATTCCATGTTATTCCGCTTCTAATTTGCACGAAAATCTGTTCTGGGACAGAATGCAAACAAACAGATTATTTATTAGAGATAATTCCTTCACATGACGGAATATGTGCAGAATATACTTGTGATCAGTCGTTGCGCTTGAATTTCGTAAGAAGATTGCAAAATATTATCTTGAATCAAAAATACGAGGCAAAAAATATTTAAAAGTTGAATTTATTATTTTTGTTCTCTAGCATGTTTATATACGTAATGTTTATAGTTTTATTCTATTACTTCACACTTGAACTTATCAATCAATTGCTTAAATATATCATTTTTATCTAAATTATGTTTTGAAATAATAAAGATAAGACAATGACGAAAGAGAGATGAAAATAACAAAATTCTATTTTTTACCAAGCTGTTCAGTTTATTCTTGCTCACATTATTGCAACATAAAAAGATCAAAAATATGAATAACATAATTTCACCACTATTTAACAATATTGAATTTCATTTCAAGGTTGAAGGAATCAATTATATTTTGAATTAGGCTTTTTGAATTTCCATATTTTTGCATGTCTTATTTTAAAAATCAGATGTTCCATGAGAAAAACCTTCTTTCGATGGTTTCAAACAGATCATTGGTAATTAATCGAACAAATAATGGATTTTTTTTATCTACGTCCATCACTAAGCTTAATATGTAGAGCATCGCAAACAATGCGTGAACTGAGTGTCTACGCATGCCAGTTCTACCATCGTGTAAACTGATGGCAGTTAAGTTTCGTAACGTAACGTAATTTTTCTGTGAATTCATATTGGGAGTACTGCGCGCAGTATCCATTACTAATACATTTGTTATATTATCTGTAAGGTCTGACTGTCAACTTGTACTCTGTGCTCCCTTGCTGTGTGCTTTATAATAGTCAAAAAATATGCTGTGGCCACATAGTACTTCTCCGGCCATGAATTTTACGACCAGTTTCATTGCTCTTTCATAAATTTGGAGTATCATGTCAATTGATTGCATATTTCAAAGTGACAGATGGAGGCTATATGAAACTATTTTACAATAGCCATAAGTCTCATGTCCAATTGCTTTAGATGGTTCAAAACTTGGCATAATCTGGTCAAGTTGTAAAGAAACAATTACCAATCGAAAAAATTAATAATTTTAGTTATTCTAAATTTCTATACTAAGCTTATCTTATGTTTGCATATGATGTCTGAATATTAGTAATAATCATTCTAACTTCACAATATGATTTCCATAACCTTTCCTTTGCATATTCCAGAAAAATTTAAGGAATTTTACAATAGTTCAAATTTGAATCATAACAAATGAACCGCTAATAATTTTCAAAATGCTCTAGATGGTAACCTGATTGATTATTTATTTCAGATTTCCACCAAACTTATCTTCCCGGGAGCTTTGAATTGATACCAAAGTAGACATAATTTGAATAAATCGAAAAAAAAAACAATTGACAATCGTTTAAATATCCTCTTTGACATTTCTACAAGAATTATTCATGCAGGAGATTCAATTTGCTACCAAATACAATAGAACAAAATTCCATATTTTGAAAAAACAATTGACGAACGTTTGCATGTGATGTCGAAATATGAGTTGTAATATTTCTAAATTCTCATTATGATTCTCATTATTTCTCTGCATCAGAAAACTATAATCTCACTTAATTCCCTCCTAGGTACGTTTCATATCAATTATTTAGGAATTAAAAGAAATTTGATCAATTAACTAACAAATATATTGGATAAAATTGTTGACGCTGATTGTATATGTTAATATTTTGAGTAATATTCTCTGGGATTTAAGTCAAATAATTTATTAATTCCTTAAAAAGAAATTATTAAATTATTTGACTGAAATTCCAGAAAATATTACTCACAATATCAACAAATATATGTTAAAACAAGAAAATAGGAGCTCGAGGACTACAATTGAGTACAATAAACTAGTGAATAACGAAAATTCATATGAAGTAGAAATAAATAAAGAAAAAAAAAAAACGATTTCAAACAAATCCTTTATACTATAGAAATGCACTGAAAAAAAGAAGTAGCAGTTAGGCAGGTTGGAGAATGATATTTTATGAATATCTTGATCATTTCTGTACAAATCTTCAATGTAATTATGACACCTTAGTTTTCTAACATATCAGAAGTGGAGAAAAATAATTAATAATCACTACTTTTTAGTGCATTTCTATAGCACAAAAGATCTGTTTCTGGAAGCTTTGATATTTCTTATCTATCACATTGATTTAAACCAGGCCAACTCAAATTTTTTTGGAATCATTTTCATTAAAGTAATGACGATATTTATCACTAAATTATAAAAAATTAATTTGTATAATTGATTGTTCAAGAAATATTTCAAATTTCATACTGATTAATAATGTCCATTAGAGAAAGTTGAGAAGCTTCCTTATGAAATATTTGAATAACAAATTGTTGATATTTTTCAATAGAATATTTTCCACTCACATCAATGTCATCAACGATTTCCACTTTGTACATCCCCATTATGAAAAACAGAACAAATAAAAATAAAATAATTTAGAATAAATATTAAGAACTAGTTAATAAATTTAAATTGAAGATTCAAGATTTCTTGAGTAGAGTAAACATCACTGTTAATCGAAAGGAACAAATATAAAACTGTTATAATAAATGTTTCGGCTAGAAATTATATAGTTTATTTTGTCCTTCTGGTTGCGTCAGAAAAAAACCTACTACAGTTTAATCGGACAATATATTTACAAACAAAGTACATCTGTGTTAGTACGAATAATTGCAAAAAAATCAAGAAAATACGATCATTAACAAAGTGTGAATAACTGGGTTTCTTTTTATTTACAGTATTAATTGTGCGTCAGTGGCGGCGAAATATTGTTTTTTCACAAGATATTCTGTAACAATAATAATTCATTGAACAAATTAAATTTAGATAATTCTAATTATCTCCAATAAGCCAAGTCATCCATGAACTGAAAATTGGAAACAATACGTTTAATCTATGATGCATCATTAGAATGACGTATGCTTATTGATGCTATAGTGAAATAAAAATTGGACACCAGCCGCAATATTTGACAATAATAATCCATTCTGTTTCGCGTATTTGTATTTACTTATGTAAAATCG
Organism: Dromius quadrimaculatus; assembly: GCA_963989225.1. NCBI lineage: Eukaryota > Metazoa > Arthropoda > Insecta > Coleoptera > Carabidae > Dromius > Dromius quadrimaculatus. The sequence continues at coordinate 43,039,345 of OZ022330.1, forward strand.
ACTGATTGAATAAAGTTCTTCCTGATAGTCTATCCACGAAAATTAATAATTCCAATTTAATGAATTGCACATTCAATAGTTGTATAATAGTAAAAAGGTGTTTTGGCCAAATATCCTTCAATCACTGAGACATACTTATGATTTTGATAGTTTACTGGTTCAAGAGAAGTGTTTCCAAAAGCTATCAAAATTATATCGTGATTATTTGTAAATCTCTCAGATTTCGAATTGGATTCCTTATTGAAAAACCCTATTTGGATTCTATTAAATTTAAATACGTATGAGTTTTTCTATTGATATACTCATAATTCAGAATGTCTGCCGATTCTATCGCCGCTAATGGAAATAAAAGGTATCACTGTAATCTCCGTATTTATTTCATCAGATTATTTTTTCCGCGGAATGTTCTTACCGCAAGTTGAAATTATCTTAATAAAAAGAAATTATGATAAATTTTTTTACGAATTATATTATTACTTGAATAATATTGGTATAGCCATAACCTTCACACATATTATGAGTTTCCATGAAAAATTAATTGATTATTTTTATTTAAAAAAGCTTGTTTTAATTCCTGTCATTCACATTTCAAACGACCTAATCAAATTTTCAAAGAAATATTGATGAGTGACCAACTTTCTCCAAAATTCTTTTTATTTTGACTCTGGTTCTGATTGGAATCGTCCAATGTATGATGGTTCTTTGGGTGCAAAATATGATTTAGCTGCGAACTATGGTTCGGTAGTAGAGGTTAAAACAAAATGCATTTTCCAGGAAACAAGTTGAGGTTTTCACTACTAAAACCGCGACATATATGCAAGATTTAGTTCGAATAAGAACAGAGTAGCTTGATTCCAAGATATTATCAATTTTATGAATGATAAAGAATCCGATCCCTGTATGTGGAGAGGTGAATTTTCAGTAAATAACGGCGAAATAATTGAAAACTTGTTAGAAAAAAAAATATTCATATAAAATGAAGACAATAACGAGAATTTGGAAATTGTCGGTGTGAATAAAATTTCAATTTTAGTAAGGATTCACAAGTAATTAATTTCACTCGGTACATTATAATCCAAAAAGAGCTGTCTATTTGTGGTCAAATGTGAGAAATTAGCGTTACTGAGAACAGACTGGCTACCAAACAACTAAGATGTCAAACATCATGTGTGTCTGATTCGAATTTTACTAACTGTAGATTCATTTGATCGAAAGTGTTCTAAAAAGATTTGTAAGTTCATCATGTTATCGATATAATATTGAAATTACTGTAATCCTATTCTAACTCGTCAAGACAGCTTGAAGACAGATAGCAGTCATAACATTACATTTATGAAGACTTATATGTTGATGCAAACAAGATCTACAAATTATTGTTAATAGTCAGTATTTCGCTAGGTAGGACATGTGTCGAGAGTCTAAAAGACTTCATAAAACTGTCTCTACGAATTATAATTGGACCCCTGTTTATGTCGGAACTCGGAAGATTGAAATACTTGAAATGTCAACTTTGGAAAATAAATGACAGGTAATTGATATGATATTATTATATTAAATATTTAAAATATGATTTACTCAAACTGCTCAACTTCTCTGTTCAACATACACGCAACTAGTAAAACAATTTGACTCATTAATTTATTCTTACTTACATTTGTAAGAGCAAACAATTTCAGAAATTCTCTAATAAACAGAATCACGAACTCATATACCATAATCCTTGAGAACTCTCTGAAAATGCATTGACTTGAATTGATTAAATTTTGTTGATTATTTATTCTGCTATACAATCTAATTCAATGTATCAATATGTGAAAAACTCTTATTGATCTTTTGTACGAGAGGTTCTCTTTTCTCTAAAATTAATAGAATATAATAAATTTTGCTGTATTTGAACAAATAATTGCGATTATATCACTAAACAAGTTCAATCAAAAAGTGTTCCTGCCGAATATTATTCAATCATTGATAAATACCAGTCATTTTGACATCTTCAACTTGATGAACCATCGATACGGCGTTGGTCTGTTGACTAGCAACATGCTTTTGAACACTTGAAAATTATCTTATTATTATCAATGTCCTAACGATATTAAAATTGAAAGCTTTTTTCATATAAAACCCTGTGAAGTAAAATTCCTGAACTGCATGAAAATAAAACCTAAGCTTTCTTTCATTGGAAGAATACTGCTCGAAGGAAGGGCAAAGAACATGTGAATATGCAGTAATAGCAGTAGATTATTATCGAAAGAATATTTCCTTGCCAAATATAACAACGTATATTATTTCAAGTAATTTTTCATGTACTCTTTCGATATACATGTTTTTTTTTACGAGCGAATCGGTCTTCTACACATATCCATGAACAATTGCAACAAAAAGATCTGAAAAAATATTATCATTCTTATTTAGTCTCTCTGTTGATTTTCCAGGCAATAATGCAGGCCAAAATGAGAATTATTTAATATTTCTATTATATTGTACAAAAAAACTGAGCTTTTGCAATTAATACATATTGCATTTTTTGTAAGCGGTCTTTCATACTTGGAATGTGATAAAAACAATGGGCTTGTAAATACTAAGATTCGTATGGAGCTATTCATTGATTGAATCTAGGCTCGTCAATATCTAGATTGTCATCTTTTGGGATTGTAAAAGTGAAATGAGAAAAGGATAGATTTTCTGAATAATAAGAATTTAATGGAAAAATATCAAATTCTAATTAAAAAATCAGGAGAGATTTGAACAATTGAAGAACATACAAGGTTGAAATGCTACAGAAATACTTATTACGATGAACGCCAACGGTAAATCTGTAGATAAGAACAACTTACAAGAAAGTGAATTTGAATTTTCATTAACGGCATACAAATTTTGAAGAGTTATTACCAATTCCAGTGGGAAAATACAAGCATTCAATGGTTTTCTAGAGGTTCCTGAATTCACTACCTAAAATTGCATAAAACTGCTATATGAATGTAAATCTGTCACAAAATTCTTGTGACATTTCCTCGGACATTCCTGTTTTTTTATGCTATATGTTCGTTTACATTCAAGAGTTATAATGGTTTTTCTGTTTTTGCACGGGATAAATATAATTTTGTATGCAATATTATACAAGAATATTCTTGTAGCTATTTGGTGATGAATCTTAGGGCTTGTAGTACAATACTATTCAAAATGAAGAGCTTGCGTAAGCTTTAAATGTGAAATATCTCCAAATTAAGTTTTTGAGACATTTCTTGCTTTTTCCCCTTCACCCTTCAATTGTCTTGCTCTCTAATCATTTCCGAAAGTAAGCGGATTTAAAATTATTTTGTTTTTGAAAATTAATTCTACTAGGTTTCTGTGTATACTATTTATCATATATTTATATATTTTTCAATTGTGGCATCTAGACCGTATATTGACAAGATCTTGAAATTTCTAAACAGGTACCAAGTATCAATTAAAACAAATAATTTTGCTTTTATCACTAAATCCTTGGAAGCAGACACGTGTTGTGTATTATTTGCATAGTAGAAGCTTCAACACTGTCCTGGAATCTGCACAGCCCACAACTGAAAACTATGTTGGAACAAATGACATTCCAACACATCGTTAGAGAATAATTCCGTATATCGTTCAGAATCATTCCATTTTCAACGAATCAAAAATTGTTAGTTTGGTAACTATACTGTTATGTATTAACAATTCAGGTATTCATTTCTGGCTTTGCGTTTGACGTTTCAAAATTTAAAAAAATCTTCTGAATTCTCGGTGAATTTCCAAAATCTTATTAGGGGAAGTATAGTTTACTACATGACTGGAACGGCGTATTCCACTTTCCACACTCACGTACCGCAGTTCTCACTTTTCGCTCGTTCGGAATACAGGCCGTTCCAATACTTGTAGAGTATATTATTTTGCCTGACTTTTCGATAGCTCAGTATTGAAGAGCTTGAAGCAGAGAAATCTATATTTGCTGGATCAATCATTATGTAACAAGAACTTACTGGACGAGCCACAGTTTACAAATAGTGAGCGTAGCTTGCATCGCTGTTAAACAAAACGAGTATCGCAGACTGTGTTTTGTTGATATCATGGCTATCAATGACAGTTATAATTAATCTGTCAAGATTTATGATTCAGCACAGTGATATTCATATTAAGAATTTGTTAATAATTAAATTCAATATTAAGATTCATTGGAGATGAGATTATAATTGGATACATAAGTCTTATAGATCTGATGGCCAGTTATACCGCTGCCCCTAAAATTTCAAGTGTCACTTGATTGAACAATACCATATCAAGACTCAAAAGTCAAATGTGACATATACATTGCTGTCATAATTCCGATACGACATTTTTTGTTCAAGTGAAATTTAAAATTCAAGCTAGAGCACTGCAACTAGCCATAAGAGTTACAGATATCAAACAAAATCACAGTGAATCTGTCACTATTATATGAAAATTCACATTACTTAGCTAATGTCGATGTATTTTTTATCAACCACCAGCAGTTATTCGCGGATTCGCTCGCATATAGATGTACTTTTTGGAATAAAAAAAAAAAAAACAATATGAAAATTGACTGCAGCACCCGAAAAGCCTTGTTCTACCGATATTTTAAGTCTAACCGATTCCAAAAATATAGTGATTGGATTCATCATTCCAGAAAAGATGTATGAAAAGTTCAAGATCAATTTTTTTTCAAAAGCAATACTCTCCCGTCTCCGAGAGATGTTTAAATGTTAACATGAAATTATATCTAGAGATATCAATAGTCAAACAAGTGATTTTATTGATATTTAATGAAAATGTTGAAGCTTAATTAATTGGAGCTGATTAATTCAAGTATTTTGTATAAATTTGAGTATCATCTATAGAATCGATATAATATTATCTAAAAATTCAACCTCATCTAGAGTGCCGTTGTTTCCCTATTAACACATCTCGCCAATTCAACTGTATATCAGATTATTTTTGAGGCTCTTGTTGTATAATTACTAATTATTAATCAATATACTCAAGATGTGAGTTTCTTGAATTTTTGCCGAATCTTATATATTGGGAAAAGATTTATTGAGGAAATTATTGTGTTATCTTGTTGGCTGACACTGACTTATTATGAATGGAAGAGATTGATAGCAATACTAAAATAAGCGGTAATAGTTTTGACAGCGCGTATAACTGGCTTCGACAGTATGATCTCCTATGAATAAAAATTGTTTTGATGAAAAGAAAAATAATTGTTAATATACTGTATCAAATCTAAACATCATATTAATAGGTAGGCAAATAATGACCCTCATAATTTTTTAATCATAGGAACTAGTAAGAGTTCCTTTTATCGTCACACTTGAGTGATTTCACTTTCTCCATCATTTCTAATTATATGTTTTTAAAGAAATTCAAATTAAAACATGAATTTTGAGAGCATACATAAGATTATTTGATTAGAGTTAGATGCTTATGAGGAGAGTGCATACATTTTTGAATTCAACGATTCATAATGTAATTTTGTATAGTATGCGCCAACATATAGTACAACGGTCGTGATTAGCTTTAACAGCAGTTAGTCTTTAAGAAGGTTGTAAATTTCAAATATTCAGGACCGCACTTTACATTTTATGTATATTTCCAACAGAATAATATAATAACAGTTCATGTTTATAGAATTTTATTTCATATTCATTTTTTATAATTATGTGACAGACATAGAATTTATAAAAGCAAAATCGAATATTTTGATGTAGCAACATTCATAGGATTGTAGGTTAATCATGGAATGATAAAATTCACTTGAAAAGTTAACTGAAAACATATTTACATATAATACTGTAGCCCACGGTCTAAGCACTTTTTTCTTCACTTTCTCCAGACACAATTCAAAATGCAACTAACATAATTTTCAAAACCAACCCTTCTTGTTTTTATAGTATTTCAAGAATATCACTTATTTAAGATCATAGGATTAGGAATTTATAAACCTTCACATGAGTGCTTCTTCCAAAGACAAAATTAGGGTTTAAAAACAAAAAATATTAGGAGTTAATTAACCCTTATTCATCAGTGCTTTCTCAACGAATCGGATCAGATTTTAAAGACTAAAAATATTTTTACTACTACTCTTCGGACAACTGGTGATAGCCCCATGCTGTGTGCGGTTAGTAATCCTATTGGGCAGGCTCATCCCGTTCTATTATATGTTGACGCGTACTATACTAGTGTATATTATCTTTCTTAATAATATTTTGCGAATTATTGTACCATTCTTCCCATTTTCGTTGATTGCTTACTGCATGATTTGAATATTATGGTTTATCCTGTTAAACAAAAGCAATTTTAGTACTCCTGTTCATTTTATTGCAGTGCTAAGCAATTGATACAATTGTGTGACAGTTGACAAAACTTGATGCACACGTAATATGAAAAACAAGAAATCTGCTGTGGTCACCACACTACTTCCTCGATTTTAGCCAGTTTAATCGCTATTTTATGAATATGTAGAGTACCGCATTAATCAATTGCATATTTCAAAGTGACAGCTGCTGTTGGTTAAGTGACAGCTGTCATTGTTAAACAGACAGATGGTGGTTATATTCAAGGGCTGACATTAAACGAGTATTTTTGAAAATAAAAAGTCTTTTTCCAGAATTTTAGGGTTTTTACTCACGCCAGGAGTGTAATTTAAGCATGGTAACTGATCATTTACTTCATATTTTTAGTAAGCTCATCACTCCGAGAGCTTTAAATTTATAGCAAACTAGACATCATTCAAATAACTTGCAAGAAAACAATTGACAATCGATTAAATATCTTTTTTGATACTTCTACTACAATTATTCGCTTTAATTTGATATCATACACAATAGAACAAGATGACTTATTTTGGAGGAACAAATGACGAACATTTGCATGTGATATCCAAATATGAGTAAAAATTATATGATCTCACATTATAATTCTTATTATAAAAATATAACGAATTTTATCATAGCTCAAGTTTCAATAATAACAAATGAACCGCTGATAGTTTCTGGAAATGTTTTAAGTGAATGTTGCTCCAAATTATTTGATGATCAAATTCAGTTATTTTATATTTCATGTGAAATATTACCGTTTATAAGATATACGCAAAAAATATAGAAGCTCCATCAGTAGAGTTTTAGTACCACTGATTGAAAAAAGCTCATAAACGAATATCAAAAATTTCCGTCAAAAATTCGCACGCGTTCTCAAGTTATCTTTCTTGCAGACAGACCGAATTTCTTTAAAAATATGATATTTTGGATCAGTAGGGTCTAAAACGTGAAGATTCATCAAAATATTGAGCTGTCAAAAAATCACGATTATAATACTCTCCCTATTATAAAGATCGGAAAAATAAAAAGTCACTAGATATTCGCTTATCTATTTTTATAGTCTTATTCGAGAGAATTTGGAGCAGCACCTTAAATATCAAAGGAGTACTTATTATTAGAAAAAGTTTCACGTAGATCAGTTTCAAGAAGCTCTTGTGCGTTAATTCCTGATGAAATAATAGTTTATATATTCGTAATCATATTTATTATCCTTCAATTCAATCTAATCAACAATGATAGGAGAGGACATGAAACGAATATTTGAAGTCACAAATTTAATGTTGGAATGTTAATTAAAATTGGGTGTTTGTTTTCGCCCTTGGCTACATGAATGTATCAAAAGATTTTAATCACATAATTGCCATACCTTGAGAACTAAAACTGGATTATAAGAAAAATATTCTAAGTAAGAATTTAAAAAAAAACAGCATTAACAGCATGTGCTCTCAATTAATCTCTTTTTATATTATTTTTGAGTTTAATTTTGCTGAGAACCTTCAATAAACGAGTTTTATTAACGAATGTAATGATAGGATAAAGTATTTAACCAATAATTATTTTTTCGCATGAAATTACCGTAAAATTTTGGTCTTTTTCATTGGAATACTTTTACTCAACACTTCATATACCGTAGCATTTATATACTACCTATTATTATCTAATGAGTAAAATACTTACAACATCATCAGGAGGTGATTCCGAAAGCGTCTTCTTATCAATATCATCATATTCTGCCGCCATATGTTTCGACTTGGCATACATCTTTGCAAAGGATACCTACACTTTTAAAAAAAACCGAAACTCTCTAAATTAGTTCCCCTCTCGTATATATATATATATCTTATAATTCTGACAAAGAATCTTCAAATAGTTCAAGTTCTGTTACTTGTTCAGTTAACACTGTCCGTGAAAATACACAGAGCGCCTTTTTAAATCTGGACGGCCATGAATTTCATCTGATCAATGTACAAGAGATATCACAGGATTGTTGACAATTTTATTTACATATTTGAATATCATATTATTTATAAAAAGGTAAAAGTTGTTTAAATCATGCTTAAAAATATCTACCTGAATAGATACATTTTTGCAGTTATACAAGATATGGTGAGTCGAAAAATTGGTTTGGTTTAGGTCTTCCATAAATCTGGACGATAAAATCATAATATAGTAGTGAAGATATCAAATTGAAGATACACAAAAATGATAACTTGTACAAATAAGTATTGTGAAACCGACAAAATTCACATTTCGAGATTTGGATGGAAATATCTGTTTTGAGTATCCCTGAATCCATTTTAAGTGTTTTCGGCTTGACGACGGTACATGTAACTCGCAGATCTCAATCCGTCGAACATAATTTTGAAATTGTGTGTCTAAGACTGATCTAAGGCTTAGTTGTGCACCTTGTATTATAGTTGGCATCGTCTATACCGGAAATGCAGATTACTTTAAACTCTTTTAGAATTTTTCGGATAACCGTAGGATGAGTAAATTCAATATTTAAAATTTTTGTAGCATCTTAATGCTTTTGCATCAATCGGCTGAGCCGGAAGTGCACTTTATATATCAGTCTTTTCGAGTTTTTCGCATATAATCAAAATAATCAGCCGTAGAATATTGATATTCCGTATAAAGCACTTCAATCTCACAATATGATTCCGATAGACTGAACCGGAAGTGCAGTTTATGAAATGGTTTTTCGAGTTCTTTCATAGGTCAAGAACGATTAGCTGTAGAATTATGAAATTCAGTATTCAAAGCAATTGTAGTGTTCAAATGATATCATTATATTTTCATAGCAATCTACTGAGCTGGAAGTGAAGTTTATTTGACGATCTTTTCTGATTTTTTGCATAAATTCGAAACTATTGGCCGTGAAGTGATAAAATTTAGTATTTGAGACTGCTACAATGCTACAGCGTTTCAATGAATTGTAGCATATAAATGATCACCTCAAATTTTAATTGCAATCGATCTTGTCAATGTCAATGTCATCTGTCAATTTTTCAGTCAAAAAGTGTACAAGTCATGTGGTCACACGTCAGATATTTTTTCTTCTATAAAATAGCATCACTTAAGTATGGTATGTACTACACGCACTGTACTTAGTTGTACTAACATTCGAATCTAAATATTTCCACAAAAATAGGTGAAAAAATAAAATAATCAATGTATATCGATATTAATAGCTATAGAATAGAAACAACAACTTATATATTATATACACATGTACGTATGACGATTGAACAAAGAAGTTATAATAATTAATTAATAATAATAATAATAATCATGATGATGATGGCAATGACGTGATTAAGGGCGGTTTGAGGGAAAGCGGATTAGGTGCGAAGCCGGACCTGGCGTTGACCGTAACAAAACAAAACATATATAAAATTTCAGTAAACAACAACTTTATATTCGGGAACCTAATAATAACATCTCTGGCTAAATACATGTACAAATGTACATATAAAAACAATATTTCAATACAAACAAGTGACTAAAATAGCTCGAAAATTCTCGAATAATAGCCATGTCGGCTCGCGAAAGAAAAGCTAAAAAACTGTTATGTTTATAACTTATTTACAAGCTAAATATATCAGTTGTCCTTGTTTTGAACTCTTATTCATTATATCCTCATGGCAACAATATACTTGTTGAATTCCACAGCTAAATAATAATATATTTCCATATCCAGTTTTGCTCATTTATTGATGCAAATATTGATCAGGATATCAATAAACAAAACAAATATTTACATTAGAAAATGACAGAGCATTTTCTTGTTTGTTTTAGAAATCACTTAAATGGGATTAGGCATTTAAATATTTCCGGCAGCAACATAAAACTCACACTATCAATTTGCATATTTTTGATTAATTCATCGGACCAGTTTGTAGCATATAACTACCTATTTATTACTGAAATTCTTTTACTTATATATTTACTTTTTGAAATGTAAACTTCTTAAGGCACGCGCACACACATTTTCGTGGACATTGAATAAGGGCTGATCCGTTACGCTTTGAAGTGAAACGCTTTTTTCATAGTTTGATCAAGTAGCAATAATGAAGAGAATTATTTTCGACAAATGTGAGAAGTCAAGTTTCATAGACTTTTGGCTGTAACAAACTAATCGAGTAATAATTATTATAAAAAATTTAATCGGTGAAAATGCCACACGAATAACAAATTAACATACATTCTGTTAACTTATGGTGTAGCACAGAGAAATGCAACCCTAGCCTAACAAATTTTGATCGTTTTTTGACTTGTTATCTTTCACATATAGAAACATTGACCGGTAATATGAACGAAGTTTAGCCAGTGACTGAACACAATGTTGGCTTCATTTATTTTTTATTATTACTTCAATTTTAGACAAATTTTGATATAAAATAACAAAAAATATCGAATTGTGATTCTCATTCATAATTTTCTTCAGAAATTCAATTTTATGCTGCAGTTCTATGTAATTCTATAAGTCAAATATTCATAAATCTGTGAATTATGAGCAAAATTATAATGAACTTGTCATTCTTATAAACAAATTCACATTAATCAATAAAAGTCGGAGCTTTTTCATCATTTTCTTATGGATTTTTGTTGATTTGCACAGAATTGCAACTATGTCTGCAGATTAACATTTTCTTTGTTTTCCAAGGATTCACAGGTGAATAAAATTAATTAAGATCTAGTTAGTCGCTCGGTAGACACCGTTTATACTACAGGTTATTATACCAAACAATAAAATCCTGGGATCCATTTGATAATTATGATTTATTCATTCTACTTTAGTCTAAAATTCGTTACAGGTGTCGACCTGCACTGATCAAGTAACCGAATGAAATTTATTTTCTATGAAATAAAATACGTTAACAAAAGTGAGTTGATGTGTTGCCTACAAAAAAATCTGTTCAAGGCTATGTTTAGTTGAAAATTCAATTGATATATTGATTTCCAGGTTCTTTTTTTTCAATTTTTTCATTTTTATAATTTTTTTTTCATGCGCTCATCTTGATTTTCATTCTAATATCAGTAAAATGGGGCACACCCCAACTCGGCACATTTAATCTCCCGATGGGACTTCAGTGAAGGGTTGGTGATATTCCTTATGACCCAACGGCACATCTTAAACAAATGTTTGCAGAAAAACCCATCCCTATTATCGGCTCAACATCTAAGAAAATATAAATTAAAATTTTCTGTTTAGCAGCTATCGATTATCAATCTAACAGTTCAATCAACAACATCAAAGAAATCAATTTGCGAGATAACTAGCCAACTTGGTAAAACACTACTGATTGTAGAGCAACATAAATTCAGTAAATCAAATCGAAAATTTTTATCTGGTGAAGTGAAGTAGCGGTGTGTTAATCGAAAGTGCAAAGCATTTTGCCATATTATTAGTGAGTCCAGAGATCGAGTAATAACGACAAAAAGGTTGATTCACGATCACGCTGAAATTATTATTTTTATTGTATGATGCAACCTACTTATTTTTTGATTTTGTATTATTGTGTGTCAAATTTTGTATGATTATAAAAAGAAACTATAAAATTGATTTTATTTTATTTAAAAACAGAGACTACCTGCAAGTGTGTCGAGTTGGGTATCACTGCAGGTACCTGAGATACTCGTATGTGCCGAGTTGGGGAGTCATTAGCAGAGACTACCTGTAAATGTGCCGAGTTGGGAATCGCCGGTAAAATGATTTACTAAAATATTGCTGCAACATAATTTCGACGGTAAACCCTAGTTTATGATGGACTTAATTTAGGAATTTACCCTCAGGAATTTAGATTTAAAATTATAAAGAACATATTAACCTATGTTTTATGATAGACTTAATTTATGAATTTACATTTGAAATAACGTTTTCTCAATCTAAATCTCAAATCCAACCAATCACAAATAAATATCGATTGATAGTAAGATAAAATTCACTTACCTTACTCTCATTCTCAATTTTTTATAAACCAGAGCAAGATTAATGAATTCTAGATGCAAAATTCCTAAATTAAATTCTTCAAATGCATTTTCACATAAATTCAAAGCAAAGTATCTTACAAACCATTACAAATTTTAAATGCATTTTAACATAAATTCAAATTCAAAGCGATGTACTTTTCAGCTGACGGCCTAAGGATGAGTTTTACTTCAAATCGGCCACATGGTAAAATAAATCAATAAACATATGTTTCTTCAAAATTGATACTCATTTTAATTCGTTAGTTATAGTTGATATTCTATAAACGATGACGGAGACGGACTGCATTAATCAAATGAATAAGAGGAATATGCTGTCATGAGTATTGACATGCAATTTTTTTGCATGCAGAGCTCATTCAAATACAAGTTTACAAGAATTAATAGTGGTGCTGAAACTAAAGAGCGGAAAGACTTGGCGCAGACGAGTTTCAAGAAGTGAAGTGCGTGCATATTGCAATAGCGACAGAAAAGAGAAGTGCGTAAGTCTCAAACCACTGATAAAGGAAAGAAAAATGATTTTCCACAAAAATAAATCTTAGAGCTTAGAATATAAAACAAGAGAACATGGCGTAAGCATGTGAGCTTCAAAGAAGTGATTGAGAGATGAACTATACTGGGGACATGTTTCTGAAACGCACAAACATAGGAAAATGCGTTAATGTTGTAATAATAACTGAAAAGAGAAAAATCATGTTTGATATAGAGCATCTCGCTGCAAACTCTAAGGTTGAGATCTGCGATGGTCGGAATGCTATATATTTACAAAATATAGTAAAAATTTCCAAGAACTATTATAGTAATATTCCTAAAAAATATCTAGATCACGAAAAATTAATTAATTAAAGTTTCAATTATCATAATCTGATCGAAGCCAGAGATACCTCAAAAGTATTTTATAGAAATAATACAGAGTGATCAATAATGATTGTCTGACAGGTGACAGGCAAAAGTTCGCATTAAGATCAAAACTATCTTCATGGAATAAAGTTAGTATAAATTTATTTATTTTGAAAACTACGTGATCGACATTTCAAGAACACAATGGCGTATATTATGCATATTTTATGACGGATTCATCTATAATCTGATTCAATAAACAAAAAAGTAAGTAAATAGCTATATTATTGACTGATTATTGAGAATTTATGATTATTCTACCAAATTATTAGGTTAGAATAGTGTTTTCAGAGGAACTGTCATCTGTCACTTGAAGGTCACTATCTCAAGAAGGCGGCAAAGAAAAAATCAGAACAAAGCGGCACGGACAATCATTTTTGATCACTCTGTAGTATTTTGCGCTTGACAGAAATATTATCACTGTTTTTTTATAATATTGACATTTTTTTATTACAAATCAACACAACACAGAAATATTTTAGTATGTATAAATGTGTCTATTTTAAACTTGAGAACTAAATTCTTATTGTGATTTATATATCAGAAGTATGTAAATGATGTAAATAGTGGAATAATTTATAAATGATAAAAACAATTAATGATAAGAAATTAAATTGAGTGTCATCATATATGATAAAAATTATCCCCGAGCTGAGAACTCTTTGACCCATAGCAAAGTAATGGTTTAATTTGGAGTCAGATCTTCTGCAATAGAGCTCTTGAATTTTGAAACAAAATCAGAAGATAACAAACGCACGTAGTACCGTGATATTAAGAATTATTTATACTTGTTATCTCTGAAATGGGTTTTTGAATGGAGGAAAGGAGAAAAATATTTTATTATTATTTAAAGAGCGTAACAATGAATGGAAATAGTTATTTTTGATTCTAGATTGCGAAATGTCACTTTTGCATTCGAGAATAAAAGCGAGCGAAACAATTATTTGAGAATGCAAAAGAATTCCGCAATCATGTATCAAACAACGTTTTTTCGAAAACCACGTCTCAAAATTAATATAAATGTGAAAAGAAAATTTTGACATTTTGGATCAATCAATGTCATTTTTAATGTTGCTATGATACCAATACAGTTTATCTGGATATTTCGCATTCTGGCTGCGAAGTATTTCACGTCCTGTAAAGATAAGAATCATTTCGCATGTTTCTAGTTGCTTTGTAAATGTTTACTTTTAATAACAATTTTCGAAAAAATAGGATGAAGCTTGTAACACAGGCCGAAGGTGAATGTGGTAATCATCGAAAAACAGTCATTATACATGAATTAAATATTATATTATGTGATTCACCTACAACAATCGATAGTTGAAATAAAAAGATACTTTCATAATTATGACTGGCACTCAGATGCATATCCAGAAATTCGAAATTCAGTCAAGGGCAGATCATAGAATGAATGTAAACTCGTAGATTTGGAAGTCAATGATGGGATCAGAAATATAATTGAAGGCAATGAATAATTGCTTTTCTATAATAAATATGATATGAGAAACGAAAGAAAACGTTCAATTGAAGTTCATTTATCAAAAAATTTAAATTATAGTACCTTATGCAACAAGAGTGTAGAGTTGAGCATTATGACAAAGCTTGCCGAGTGACTAAAATTGTTGGCCGAATTTTTTGTAACACATACACCGAAAGTACCCTATTACTGAACTGACTTCTGCTTCGAAAGTTCTCAATTCCAAACCATGGTAACAATTTTCATTGATTCTCTGTTGACTGGGAATCAATTGATATTTTTGTCCGCTGGGTAGAAATGAAATTGTAGATCATGGATCATGATGCCGTTGGATTTTTTTATTTCATTGGTATATGTCAAATTGATATTTGAAAGAAATTTGTATTATAGAATGTGTTTGTTGTAGTATGTGCAGTTATTGTGAACGGGATAGCACAGAATATGTGAAAAATATCAATCAATAAAATAAATCATGTAAGTTATGTTTCATTGTATTAGTTTACTGTAATGTGATTGTGTTTGCAAAAATCAGGGGCCCGTTGCATAATAAAATACAAGTCAATATTACTAGTGAAAATACATGGGAAAATACTAATAATATTAAATTGTATTTCATTATGCAACAGGCCCCTGTTTGTCAAATCGATAAGATAGTTTCGATACATCCAAATTAATTTAAAAAGCTTGGTAATGGGAGAACTTCGGTGCACTTGTTACAAAAAGTATCGTATGTAACACGGACACTGCACGACTGTCATTATTGTCACGGACAAATTTGGCTGCACGGAGCTACGCCTTGGGCTTTGCCCTCGTCTTCACCGAATGCAGCCAAATTTATCCTGGAAAAAAATGACAGTCGTTCGGTCCTTGTAGCATAATATACTATTTTCTTGAAATGTTGGATGTAATACCTTCAAATAACTGTTTTTGAATTAGTTTAAACAAAATTACGGGCGCATATGAATTGGGCACGGATCCCAGGTAGCTGTAATCCGTACATACGACGACCCGCGATAATCCCCTTCAGTGCACACGTATAAATTATGAATACTTACAACCTACCTGAAAATGAGAATAGCAATAATAAATAAAATATTATTTTTGTTCATTCATTAGATTTTTAATATGATGTACTCCTACGGACAAATCAAATTCATCATCGCTAGAATTTGAACTTCATCATTCTGAGCACTTAAGCCACTCCATTTTATTTGATATTAACTTATTTGATGAATATTACAAACATTAGTCCGCGGACTGTTTTGATTGTCCACAAACTGGTTTGCGGATGAGTCGCACGTTGTTGGAACGCTTGACAATAGTCGAAATCTACGATTGAAGTTTATTGGAACGCTTTTTTATAAATTCGCATGCGTCGGACAGCTCCGGACAAGTTTCTGTACTTGTTGAAACAAACCTTTATTGTCATGTTATAAAATATTTAGTAAATTGGGAACGAGACCCTTTGAAGGATTAGCGCCCAATTCACATGCTTCACATTAGAGAACCCGCCTCGACCGTTGGCTACTGCAGAGGATTATAAGGGTCTCGTGCCCAATTGACTTGCACCGAAAATTACAGTTAGTCCAAATTTATCAGTGTTACTGTATAGATATATTCACTAAAATGTGGAGACCTTGGAGTGAAGAAACTGGAGATCTAAATGAAGACGAAGCAACAGAAATTTGGGAAAGAAACCAAAAGCATCTGCCAAGTTTTAATGTGTATCATACTTTTGAAGAAAAAGGCGAAGACTATACGATAGAGAAAACTGCACATTTAACAAAAGTGCTATATTTTTAAAATCATAGGATACATAAAATATTCCGATATGTCTCTGTTTTTCTACCTATTTTATATTGGCGTAATCCTGTACTAATGATGTGGTGAATGCCCTGCCTATATGTCAACTCACTTTAATTTTGCGATAGTTATAACTAGAATATATGTATAAAAATCTAGGCTTTTGTTTTCATTTTGTCATTCTTAAAATTAGGATCTACAGAAACGAGGATCAGAATTTGAATTAAAGCTCAGATTCTAAAATTATTTAGTGGATTGCTAGTTGAATAAAAGAAGAAGTTCATGTTAACCTCATTTTCATGAGGTGTGATTTTTAAGTATGTAGGAAATAAATTGGTACCAAGTTCAAGAGTTGACTGAAAACTCATGATAAATAGAAGTGCATGCACTTAGAAATTAACTGATTGATAGGCCACTGTACATGTTGTTAGAGTAAAAATTAGTTCAAGAATATAGGAATGATACTGAGCTTAATTCTGAGCCTTATTTTAAAACATGTCCTAAACCTATAATCATGACGACGAAATATATTCGTTATGGGAACTGATTATAGAGCATAATATTCAAACAATTATTCTCAGTCGATAATATGTACTTATTGACCTTAGTACTTGAATAACTATTTCCTTTTTGCATTATATCTGTTTAAAATTGACTTGTCATAGACAACTTTACTACGATATTTCAGGCACTTAGGTGCGATGTTTGATATATGAAATACAAGCGTTAATTTAAATTCTTGAAAAGAAAAGAAGTTTCATGCGCAACCGAAACCACAGTATTATAAATTATAAACATTTCAGCTGAGAGAACTATTGTTTTGATAAATTTCGGGCTGCAAAAAGTTATTTTTTATTCTAAATTACGAACTGTCACTTTTGCATTCGAGAATAAAAGATTTTTCTGTGAGCGTACCGAGCAAAAAGATTATTTGATAATGCAAAATAATTTCGCAATCATTTATCAAACAGCGTTCTTTCGAGAACCATGTCTAAAAATCAATAAAAATGTAAAAAGAAAATTTAGTCATTTCGAAGCAATCAATGTCACTTTTAATGTTGCTATGATACCAATACAGTTTATCTAAATATCCGCATCCTGGCTGCGAAATACTTCGCATCCTGACTGCGAAGTATTTCGCGTCCTGTAAACAAAACAATCATTTCGCATGTTTCTATAGTTGCCTTGTTATTGTTCACTCTTAATGACAGTTTTCGAAAAATGTAATTTTAATTTCAAAAATGAATATATAGCTGCAGAAAGAAGAAAAAATGATAACTACTTGAACCTTTATTACTATAATACAAGTAACATTGAAAGAAGCAGACATCAGAAAATACACAAGTTAGTATTATTGAATCTAAAATAATGACTGAAAATTGGAAGTTTCTCAGGAATATCAAGAAAGTCTTCATTTAAACTCTAATACAAATGAGATTCATGTATCAAACTATATTTGGTGGGAGACCAATTATTCTTGTTTAGAGCAGAGGCTCCCAAATTTTTTTTCTTGTAGATCACTTTCAAAATTTTACTGATTTCGGTGAACCTCAAATCCCTTTTCGTTGACACTCACTTACAACTTATGAGCCCCAAATTTTTTTCCGCCAACGTAGACCCATGTCGAGTCATCTGTGGACCCCAGGGGATCCACCTGGACCACATTGAGAATCACTGGCTTAGAGTATAAAATATGTGATACCAAACTATTAATAGTTTTCATTTTATTGCATTTCGATACTGTGCTCATTTATACTGGCGGAAAATCTGAAAGCGCCTAGTATTAAACCATTCATTAGAAGAAGTTTGTTATAAAGCTTTACGTTAGTATTATAGTAATTAAGGGTGTTAATTATAGTATCAAGGGTGTTAAAAGGACAATAATGCCTGAGGTCAACAGTGTGCTTTTCGAGGGCCTCTGGCCCGAAGTGTGTACGTTGACAGTAGGAATTATTGTCTGTTCAACTCCCGTGGTGTCTTCAAAGTTTATTGTCCGACTTTGTACTTCAATCAAAATTTTTAGCAATGTATGTTCTGTCATTTTGATTTCTATCAGAGAAATTACTCTAGTTACTTGCTGTAACTAGGCAACTTGTTTATTATTCTCCAAAATAATGCCCGAGGGCATTATTTTGAAACATAATGCCCTCGGGTATCATTTGTTACGAAACTTCCCTAAAAACATTGCTATTATGACAACAATAATATACTAGTCGGACATTAACAATATTTTCTGCAGGTATAACTATGAATATTTATTTTCTCAGCGATTATCGTCTCGATTGACTTATTCAGTTATATTCACCTATATGAATAACATTTAGCACGGTCCTTGAATAAAATTATTATCAAAAGCATGTTTTTAGAAAGTTTTTTGATTAATAATTTTTTCTTCAGCTTTTTAGTTTTTTCGTATTCTTCTCAGCAAACCCTTTCATTTGATACCCATATCATGATGGTAGATAACAAAATTTTATCCGCCATATCAAATTTATTGTTACGTCATTCTACTTTCGGTATTCTTCTCAGCAAACCCTTTCATTTGATACCGATATCTTGGGAATGCATAAAAAATAACTAGTCCGACATCTTTGGGAGTCCGTCATATTGAATTTAGAATGCCCTCACGCAACTGACCATATCTTGTCATCCAAACTAAACGTGTATGCAAAATTTCAGACCAATCGGTTGTAGATAACTGTTTTAACCCTTAACTACTATCCCCTCGATCAGAATTGATTCCAACTACAAAATATTTCGCTATAATTCTTGACAACAAAAATTAGAAGGAAAATGCTCCTGGATTGCCTGTTACGGATATAGACTGGGAGCTAGTGACAGGTGGGTTTCTCTGATTTTATACCGCTTGCCTTTTTGAGGGTTGATAATTTACCTCTTAATAAGAAAGATAAAAATGTTGTTAAGCGATGCACGCTTTCCGGTCATAGTTCAAATACCAATCAAAGGTCTGAAAAAAGAAATGGTTTCTTCCGTGATATCATATTGCATGCCTTTATAATGTTGAATAATTGAAATTAATCTAAAGCCAAGTACTGAAAGGCAAGCAATTCGCAATAGCCCAAGAAGCTCAACGGGTTGCGTGAACTTGTGAAAAAAAAAATGGAAAATGTCGAGTTTCCAAATTGCATGCCGATGAAAAGAATTGAAGTTTAAGTCATAAAACCCTTGTAAAACAATTGGCAAGCATTCCTCGTTGGCGCAAGGGTTTGAAATTTGGGGGTAATCTTGCATGGATTATGCACCAATTAGCCGTGATTTCAAACTACCTCAAATAAAGCAAAAACTTTATTTTATAGTGAAATAATTATAAATTTAAAATGGCATGCACGTTGCTTAAACCCTTCATATTTCAAATAATAATGAAAGTTGCATAAAAAAAATCACAAAATTTCTCTGACTTTATTCTGCCTGCCATTTTGTATTACATCAATAGATGCTGTTTCAAATTCATTTGGGCAATGACAAGCATGTAACTCTGTCCGATCATTAAAAAACCTTGGAAAAGGTGGCAAAAAAAATAAGAAAATTTCCGAGATTTTATTTTGCATGCTGATTTTTATTTCAATGAAGAAATATGCTTCAAGTTAGAATGAGGAATAGAATGCATATTACATAAGACAAACATTCACAAATTCTGAAAAAATCGAAAAAATATGCCTTAGAATCATCTGAGTTTGTAATTATTGACATGGCAGGTAAATCTCTCATAATAATGCAGATTATAAATTCAAAGTAATACAATTAGGTTCATAAACAGTACTTTTATACCAGTAAGTTTTCCGTTTGGCATAAATAAGTGAAGAATAATATGAAAATGATATGCAGCAGAAACTTTATCGGACAATATCACCACTTAACTTCACTAATGTTTATTTGATAGTACTGAGAATTCAAACAGAATGTTAATAATCTAACAAAACTTTTAATTTTGACATGTTGGAGATGGGGGTTACGCCGAACGCCGCTATATTTTTGTCGGACAAAATACTGTGTGTGTTTTTGCTATTATTATTTTACGATTTAACTATGAAAGAGAGTGATGTTATTGGTCAAGAATAAATCATTAAATCGACGTCTTTTTAGGATGTTCGATGTAAAAGGCAGCAGTTTCAAAGATTTTCGCAGATAAAAAAGTTGTCGGACTCATCAAAATGAAGCCACTCACAAAGTTCCAAAAAAGTGGTAATAGTCCGGAGAAAGGGGTTCTGTGCCGCGGTCTATCTGAAAGTGTAGGAATGAATCAATTGCGCTGGTTTGACCACGTAAAACTCAAATGACAGGCTTCTTTAAAAGTTGAACAGGGTGCAATTGAACTTGTGTAACAGAATTTTGTAGTAGATTTATAGTATCGGAAGTACTTAAGATTACATCTTGAATACAATTGGTTATCACACAGAAACAATTTTAATTTATGCAACAAGAAAGTAAAGTTGAGTATTATGACATGAGATCAAGTATTTGGTAACAAGGCTTGCAGAGTCATTAAAATTGTTAGTCAAATGTCATAATGTTTGCTTCCATCTCTTAACAATTATTGAGCACACAGCAAGAAGGCTCACTGAACTGATGAATTGATGTGAGTTGCTACAAACATGAATTCACAGAAATTTCCTTGCTACTCGTTTAAATAGTAATTGAACTGGAACACGAAAAAGACTCAATTCACACACGGCCATAAAAAAAATATATATTATGGAGTGTTCACTAGAATATTAATAATAATAATTACATTATAAGAGTAATTATTCTAAGCAACTACAGAATCAAAGAAAAAGTTGTAATACACAGAACGTCAAAAAGATTTCATTTAATGGTGCGTCTTGATTTATCATGTTCTCCAGAAGAAACCTTATAGACTGGGAGCTAGTGGCAGGTGGGGTTCTCCGATTTTATATCGCTTGCCTTTTTGAGGGTTGATAGTTTACCCCTTGATAAGAAAGATAAAAATGTTATCGAACGATGCACGCTTTCCGATCATAGTTCAAACTCCAATTGAAGATCGAAAAAAAAATGATTTTTTCTGTGACATCATATTGCATGCCTTTGTAACGTGAAATAATTGAGATTGATCTTCAGACAAATACTGAAAGGCAAGTAATTCGAAACAGCCCAAAATACTCAAAGGGTTGCGTGAAGTTGTAAAAAAAAATATGAGAAATGCCGTGTTTCCAAATTGCATGCCAATGGAAAAAATTGAAGTTTTAGTCACAAAACCATTGAAAAAAATTGGCAAGTATTCCTCGTTGGAGCAAAGGGTTTGAAATTTGGGGGTAATCTTGCATAAACTTTGAACCAATTAGCCGTGATTCCAAATTACCTCAAATGGAGCAAAAACTTTATTCTATAGTGAAATAATTATAAATTTGAAATGACATGCATGTTGCTTGAGCCCTTCATATTTTAAGTAATAATGAAAGTTGCATAAAAGAACTCGCAAAATTTCTTTGACTTTATTCTGCCTGCCATTTTGTTATTACATCAATGAATGCTGTTTTAAATTCATTTGGGAAATGGCAAGCATGTTTCTTAAGCCCTTCATATTTTAAATAATAATGGAAGTTGCATAAAAAATACACGAAATTTCTCTGACTTTATTCTGCCTGTCATTTTGTATTACATTAATAAATGCTGTTCTAAATTCATTTGGAAAATGGCAAGCATTTTGCTCAAGCCCTTCATATTTTAAACAATAATAAAAACTGCATAAAAAACTTGCAAAATTTCTCTGTCTTTATTATGCCTGCCATTTTATATTACATTAATAAATGCTGTTTTAAATTCATTTGGGAAATGACATGCAACTTTGTCCGATCATTGAAGAACTTTGGAAAAAATGGCAAAAAAAAATAAGGAAATCTCCGAGATTTCTTTTTGCATGCTGATTTGTGTGTTCAATGAAGAAATATGCTTCAAGTTAGAATAAAGGATGGAATGCATATAACATAAGACAAACATTTACAAATTCTGAATAAATCAAGAAAATATGCCCTAGAATCAACTTACTTTGTAATAATTATAGACATGGCAGGAGGTAAATCTTTCATAATAGTGCAGATTATATATTCAAAGTAATACAATTAGGTTCATAAACAATACTTTTATACCAGTAAGTTTTCCGCTGGCATAAATAAGTGAAGAACTGTATGAAAATGAATAGAGTTAAAGAGGATGATATTGTAAGAAGGGCCGACAATAAGGACGATAAGGATGAATCGGACGATGATGACAGCGATACTTATTCTCAAATAGATGGTGAAACTACTGAAGAGGAACCTGAAATTGACAATAATTATGATGAAGAAATGGAAATTTCAGCAATTATTGGCAATTTCAGATTCCTTTCCATTCCTATTTATTTATATTATGAAACATCCCATTAGCTATTTGAGTATGGTTTTTCTATAATAATAAATTTTATTCAATTTTGACGTTTTAAAGCTACTTTATCAAATCCATAACAACAGTCATAAGTGAGTCTGACTAGTGATTTAAAATAAATTATTAGTGATTTAAAAAAAAATAAAACACTGTTGGAATTCCTTTTCATAAAATGATTTCGATTTCTGAGGAATAATTTTCCCAGCTGCTGCGGCTGCTTCGTTCAAAATAGTATCGGGGACGAGAACATTTTTTGAATCACTTTCTTCCATCATTTCAGACAATACTTTTCACAATTATAAGGCTTCAATTCAAAATTCACAAAACTGACAGTTTACTGACAGTCACACTCCCAAATGTTTAGAATACAATCACTCTTCGCTATATCAACGAAGTTCCCTTGCAACTGCAATTTAATTTTTTTGAATTTTGTTCCTCAGTTTCATGTTCCAGAAATATACGCAAAATTGAATAAATTTATGTATACAAACACGTGAATTAAACCTCTTTATTTGCTCGAAGAATTAAACCACTCGCGCTAAACGCGCTCGTGATTTTGAGCTTTCTTTTCGCAAATAAACAGTGGTTTAATTCACTTGTTGTATAAATAACTATTTTCACTACTCTTAAGTTCCAGATGAAGACAATTTAACTTTCAGAAATATATTTTGTTACAATATTCCATCCACATAACTTATTCACATTCCGGAGGAAAAGTAAGAACATAATTATTATTTTTTCGTTGTTAATATGTGTGATTATTATTTTATTAATAGCAAGATTCAAAACCTTGATGTTTCACAAATTCAGAAGTTGGGATGTCAACTGTACATACGTGTTTCGTCCTTATTAGGACTCTTTCATATAGTAATATTCTAGTGCCTTATTGATTGCAATTTAATGTTATACCCAGTTAGAGCTAATACTGATATCAATGGGAAAATCTTATGTTCCTAGTGATTTCAATTGAATATTTTTAGAATTGTTGCCATGAAAACATTATGAATAATTCAAATCGTAGCTCCCTGCAATATTTTGGAAGAGACTCTTCTAGGCCATTAATGCTTAAAATTAGTCAAAAATTTTAAATAAATAAATTTGGGATTTAATTCCTGTTAATTTTACTGAAATAATTTATGAGCACTTTTTCTCAACCCTTTTTCCAAAATTTATCAATGATGAGCCTGAGCAACATGCTTGCCATTCTTTGTGTCGTCTAAACAAAATGATTTCAAACGAAATACACAATGACATGCAAAATAAAATGACGGAGATTTTTTTTTTTGCAACTTCCTCAATGCATGCCTTCATTTTGGGATATCCCGGGGTGCATGCCAATTTCCTCAATAACAATTCATCGAACAAATTACCTATAGTTGAAATGGCATGCAATTTCAAATCACGGCAAATTGGTTCAAAATTTATGCAAGATTACCCTCAAATTTCAAACCCGTGCGCCAACGAGGAATGCTTGCCAATTTTTTTACAAGGGCTTTATGACTATAACTTCAGTTCTCTTCATTGGCATGCAATTTGGAAGCACGGCATTTTTCATTTTTTTTTTTCACAAGTTCACACAACCCTTTGAATCATTTGGGCTGTCGCAAATTGCTTGCCTTCCAGTACTTGGCTTTAGATTAATTTCAATTATTCAACATTACAAAGACATGCAATATGATATCACGGGAAAAAACATTTTTCAGACATTTAATTGGAATTTGAACTATGACCGGAGAGCGTGCATCGCTCAAAAACATTTTTATCTTTCTTATTAAGAGGTAAATTATCAATCATCAAAAAGGCAAGCGGTATAAAATCGGAGAACCCCACCTGACACTAGCTCCTAATCTAATAGTGAACATAATACATATTCATGGTATTGCGTCCGAATTATCACAATCTGAATCAGAGAGCAAAGACACGCACAGTTCTGGAAATGATTTTCATGGCAAAAATCAGTTCAAGTGATCTGAATAACTGACAGTTATATCTTATAACTTTATGGAACAGAAAAAATCTGAATTTTCTTTTCATTTTGATATGTGATAAACATGTTTGTTGTTTTTCTTGTTTTTGCATGAAATATATTTCTCCTCCAATCGATATTTACTTTATTTATACGAAACAAAAAAATGATCAACAGTGAAAAAATATTTTTATTATTTGTAATACTTTGTACTTTGCTTGCGCAAAACTTGCAGTGTGTTGACAGAAGCATTTGTAAATATTTGTTTGTTGCTTTCAATGTGTAACAAATGCTTTTCTTTGAACATGTGTCTATAATGACATAGAAGGTAACTTGTTAATTGTTTTTCTATAGTAATCAATTTACCTACACGAGCAAAAATTTTGAGGTCTTGTCGGTTCCCATAAGAAATCACGATAGTAGTTGAGAGTTAAAACTCAATTGCAAGATTTGACCCGTGCTTACAAGCTTGTAATGAATCAAACTCTTCACTTTTTAGCGCATTTTTGCAAAAAAAAAATTCGCTATTATATGCACTTTGGCTGTCTGACTGGCTGGCTGGCTGGCGTGACGTTGAGATCTCAGCAACTACTGCACTTACAGACTGACTTAAAACAGGTAGTGAAGCTGCTGCTTTGTAGATTTGCACAAACTGCTTGATTTTCTCATTCATATGCCCAGTTTTGGATAAAAAATTAAATAAAGATTCAAAAGGTAATTACTTCTGAACTATGCATAATTGGAATCTCAAAATTGCTGCTGATAATAAGCAACATGTCCGTAACTGAATTTTATAGCCTAAATTTTGAACTGATGTGGGTTAGTACTCATTTTAGGGTAGAAACTATTTTTCTCAATATCTCGCGAGTTACACAAGATATTGACCTGTGGTTCTCGATGTTGGTATCAGAATGAATTAAATTTTTGTTTTTTTAGACCAATACACGACCACTTGCTACTTTTCTCTTGAATCTGTAGTTTTAGAGATAATTTTCAGAGATTTTTTATATAACTTTGATAAAGATCAAATTATTATTTTAAGGTACAACACTAACCAAACAATAAAGACTAAAAGGTCCTTTTGAGTTTATACGTGCACAAGTTTTATATCAAATAGTCCCAACTTGAAACTGATACTAAATGAAAGCTACTGTTTCGAAGGTTTGCCCAAACTGCTTGATTTGAAGCTCAGTGATTGTGGAAGATGGTAATTTGCGAAATCTTTGAAGTAACATTCATGAGCAGCTAAAAATGTGCTTTGATCATCAAAATGATTCTTCTATTTTTTATAAATCCATAGAATTTCATAAAAACTATAAACTCAAATTTTTTATTGCGAAGTCCCTTTAAATCATATTACAAACTTCCTCAAATAGTTCATTCATTATTTGGCGCTGCTGTCACGCACGGAGCCAATACTACCGTTGACAGATGCGACACTTGTCGTTTCTGCTGGGATAAACTCTGAACTGCGCCAGTTGTTTTCATTACATATACTTTTTTTAACAGAACATGGCGCGCTCTCCTTCATTTATTATCCGTAGTCAAATATTTATGAGCTACAGATTTTGAAAGCATGTCAAAATATTATAGCCAACTAAACCAAATACTCCACAGTTATTTAAAGAATTTATTGCTTTTGGGATATTTAGTTAGTAAATGCAATAAATAAATCAATTATCATACACAAAAAACATTAATCTCTCATTTTTTCCAAACATAATTATAATCGAACATTAAGTTTCAAATAATAAATAAGATAAGTTCCATAATACAGGCAAAATAATGAGTTTAAGTCTTATCTGATAATGCAGAAACAGTGCAGATCCAAAACTAATTAAAGTTGTCCAGTGAAAATTAACGTCATGGAAATTGAAGATAACTTCCAAAATATTGAATTCTGGAAACCGAAATCTTAAGTGCTTTGCTCCAAATTCCAGAGAAAACTTATCCAGTAAATTCAAGGCATGATGAAAGTGAAATTTGTGCCCAAAAATAAAAGATTGATAATTCAATCTAAATTATAACTTATACTAAAGAGAAATAGATGAATAGTAACATAGAAAATGATACACTGAATATGAAGCAGAACATTCAGATTCAATCAGATGAATCGAAATTTTTCCGTCATTAATTATTTTTTCTTTAGAATGATTTCTCAATATCAACTGGGAATGAAACAGCATCTCACAATATACCAAACCTTAGCACAAAATACAAATTTTAACTCCAGCAATCTTCAACTATCAGTATTTGCCGAAAAATTTAAATAATATATACATATGCCTTTTATGATCTATGCGAGATTTTAAGGTAAACGATAGCAGAAATATATAAAAATCAGGCAGAAAGAGAGCGAAAGCCAAACAAAGAATTTATATTTGTTCTCAATTTAATTAATGAACTATGCCTGATTAACACGATACAAAAGTGATATTGGAGCCAGAATGAATAGTATAAAATGCATTTGGTAAATATACAGGGTGAAACAAATTGTTTGTCAGTATAGAAGATCTTTGATATCAGAAGATATAAAATAAAAGTAATGAGGTATTCACGATCTCTTTAATTCGATATTTGTTCAACGATAGAAACAATATTTGTCTATGTTCTTCTATTTGCGAGCTATAGCGGAAAATTGCATTTCTCGAGTTTTTATGATTACTTCACTATTCACTGGTATATTGTCGTAAGTTGTATTTTTTTGAAATGAAATTGTAGTAGGCTATGACATAAAATAATAAAGATTTTATTTCTACTCGTAGAAATATATATATTTTGCTCAACATATTTTCTATCAGTTATAATATTAATTATTGTAGCTGTATCAGCACCTACCCTTGAATGTAATGAAGACTGCATCTTTTTGTTTCTAATATAAGCAAATTTTATAAAATCTGTATATGAAACAGCAAAATTATCAAAAGTAAAAATGAACTAGATCAATTTTCTCATAACAGCCCATAAAAGCAGCATTCAAAAAAATAGATACAAATTTATGCAGTAAATCATGAATGAGAAATATATATTTTTTTAAATCTGATTTAACAGTTCAATTCTACTTAAGTATCAATATGGTCTTTCTATAGTACATTATCTATGAGATAACCAAGAAAAATTGAAAAAGCCAATTCAAAAAATCCAGCCAAACCCAAATATCTTTGTGCGTAGTATACATTTATAGTCAACAAATTTCGTATACATTTTAATTTGTTCATTAATCAGTAGTCATGTTTTGTTAGAACAGTTGAGTCCATATATTAACAAGGTATCCAAATTTTTATTCAATAAAAGAATGACTCAGAGTTTATTTTAGATATATCTACTCAAGTTACAGTTTCATACCTTATCTAAAATAACATACAAAGATAAGGTGAAGTTTGCTCATATGTGATGATTAGTTACACATAATTCGAGGTGTAACCTGATAGTTAAAAATGAGAGAAATTGTCCATATTCAGGTTGGTCAGTGCGGCAATCAAATCAGCACAAAGGTAAGAAATAATTTGACTCATATATTCTTTGATTGTTTCATTAGAGTAGGATAGATCACTTTCTAAGTTACAAAAATGTTAAATTCATAAGATTTATACTTGACTCAATTGCTTCTCTATAAATTTTTACAAATGGTGTCTGTGCATGACACAACTGTACCCAGTGCGTCAAAAGTACATATTATACAGTATGTCCGCGGATGGAGTACCCAAGACGAGAAAAATCTTCATTATTCATTTTAAAATTAGAAGCCACTTTCTATAAAAATTCTGATTATTGAGAAAATCAATTCGCGACATGAAAATTTTAGATCAAACATACAGGGTGTTAATAAATTAGGAAAACATGCAATTTCTTCAAGAGAGAAGTAGAATTATTTATTACTTTTATTACAAAGTTGTTTATAAACTAACATAAAATCTGAATACAAATAAATATTCGGATATTCAAAAATTAATAAAAGTTTTTATGTAATTAATTAAAATCCCGATAGCCGAATTTTGTTTATTCGCATAATCTTTTATATGATAGCATGATAGGGATATATTATCAAAAGAGCGCATACAAGAAGCAATACATGAACTGTGTAGAATCATTTTTAAATATTAAAATTATCATTCCGAAATTTATATTAAATCTTTTTATTGGTTTACAAGCAACTGTCTTCCATAAAATTTTTGTTAAAAGTAATAAACAATTGTACTTTCCTCTTGAAGCACTTTCATATTTTCCTAATGTATTAACACCTTGTACATCTGATCTAAAATTCTCATATGATGAATTCAGTTTCTAAATAAACAGAAATATTATAAAAAACTACTTTATGTCGAAAAATGAATAATAAGACTTTTCTCCTCTTGGGGACTCCATCCACGGACACACTGTATTGTTTATCGAAGTGTGAGGCACTTGCCGTAAATAATTTTGTTTGTATGAAAGTAAGAAATATATGATAGTAATTTATGCAACAATAGTGT
Organism: Dromius quadrimaculatus; assembly: GCA_963989225.1. NCBI lineage: Eukaryota > Metazoa > Arthropoda > Insecta > Coleoptera > Carabidae > Dromius > Dromius quadrimaculatus. The sequence continues at coordinate 43,068,706 of OZ022330.1, forward strand.
TAACCGAATATCATAATGCTTGTTTACTATCGTGTTGCGTACAATATTTTTTCTACGGCTCTCAATTTCCATAATTTATCAATCATTGGGCACAAGTAAAAGAACCCAGAGCACAAGTAGACATTTAAACTTAAATAGCTAAACAAATGGATCGATGAGAAATACCACAAACATGAATTTCCAGAAAAACTAAATTCATGTTATGAAACTTGCTTGCTACACGTTCAAATAGTGGTAAAGCTAGGACGTGAAAAAAATTCACTTTATGCACGGCTATGAGAAAAGTTTTTTTTTTGCTATGAGTCAAGATAGTAGAAAACAAAGCTGTTACGTTAGGGCTGTTTGACACACAGCAATAAACGCTGCATTTTGTTCTACATTTTAATGTTGTATTTTGATGCAAACATACACTATTTCATACACAAAATTTTGTGCATCGAACTCCGATTTAATGTATGATACGTTGCATTTTTACTTACTTGTACAAAGTAACAAGTAAGTATTGTGAAACCAACAAAATTCACCTATCAAGATTTTAATGAAAATATCCGTTTTGAGCATCCCTGAATCCATTTTGACTAATTTTGGCTTGATGTCGGTACGTATGTTCGTGCGTTCGTACGTGCGTGCGTTCGTGCGTGCGTAACTCGCGAATCTCAAAACTGGGTGAACAAATAATGTTGAAATTTTGTATTCAAGACTGGTATAGGGTCTAGTTGTGCACCTCGCATTACGGTTCCAATCATCTGTACCGGAAGTGCACTTTAGTTGAAACTTTTTTCGAATTTCTCTGATAAATCCAGAATGATCAATCGTAGGATGTTGAAATTTGAACTTGATGTTGTATCAGAATGGTTATCTGCTATTTTTATAAAAATCGGCACGGCTAGAAGTGCACTTTATTTGAAACTTTTTTTTGAATTTTTTGCATAAATATAAAATGATTTGCCATAGCATATTGAAATTTTGTATAAAGAACTTCTATAACATCTTATTGTACATCTTACATTATGATTGCGATCGGCTAGGCCGGAAGTGCACTTTACTTTAGACTTTTTTTAAATTTTCCGCATACATCCAGAATAATGAGCCGTAGGTTACTAGAATTTAACATTTGAAATTGCTGTAGCATTTAAATGGTCATCTTATATTCTTGTAACAATCGGCTGAGCCGGAAGTGCACTTTATATGACAGACTTTTTGAATTTTCCGCATAAATTCTAAACAATCAGTCCTAGAATATTTAAATTTTGTATGAGGCACTTTTATAATATCTGGTTGTATACCCTGCATTATGATTGCTATCGACTGAACCGGAATAGCACTTTATTCGAAACATTTCTTGAATTTGCCGCATAAATCCAAAACGATCAAACGTAGATTGTAAGAATTCAGTATTTAGGACGATTATACCGTCTAGATGCTTATATCTTATTTTTATTGAGATCCACCGAGCCGGAAGTGCACTTTACTTGACAGTCTTTTGGAATTTTTCGCATAAATTCGAATTTCAGGTGTAGAATATTGAAATTTGGTATTTGAGTCTGCAATAGTATCTGAATGATTGCCTAATATTCTCACAACAACAGACCAAACCGGAAGTGCACTTCAGTAGGAATTTAGTTTTTAATTTTGCGCATAAAATCAGATCTGTTGGTAGTCGTAGAATTTTGGAAATCAGTATTAAGGAATGTTGTAGTATAAGAATAATGGCCTACTGTTTCCATAGCAACCGACTTGGCTGAAAGCGCATTTTACTTGACAGATTCTTAGAATCTCTTGGGTAAATCCAAAACGATTAACTGTGGAACGATGAGATTTTGTGTTTGATTATATATATCCAATGATATATATAATCAAACACAAAATCACGTCGTATTATATATATATATATATATATATATATATATATATATATATATATATATATATATATATATATATATATATATATATATATATATATATATATATATATATATATCCAATGATGTACAAGTAAGTCACGTGATGTTCACGTCAGATTTTTTCCATCAAGATGGAGCATAAGAATGCAGAGCAATATGCAGAACGAAACGCAACGTTTGATGGAATGTGTCGAGCAACCCTTAGGTGATTCGCATACTGCTTGAGCTATATTTAATAGTTTAAGAAATAGCTAGTATGGTTTATTTTTTTTACGGATGTGCGTAGAATAGATGCTTTACGCATCCTTGGTAAGTCTTTTTTGTGTCCCAGTTCTATCACCCTTTAAATGCGTAGCAGTTGAATTTCTGTTAATTCATGATTGTAGCAACTCTCACTGATCCGTTAGATTGGATATTTGTAGAATATAAATGTCAACTTGTGCTCTGAGATCTCTTGCTGTGTGCACAATAATTGTTGAAAATGGAAATTTAAGGACGTAGAGAAAGTGCTGTGTGCAATACGAGTGTAAACAAGCATTATGACATTCGGCAAGCAATTTTAGTGACTCGGCAAGCCTCGTCATCAAATACCTGACCTTATGTCATAATGCTCAGCTTAACACTTTTGCTAAACAAATTACTGATTTGAAGGGGTAAATAATCTCATCAACCTACCTTTCCTTAATTTCCAATCCAGATACAATTCCTTGCACTCAATTTTTTTTTTTAAACTTTGCAAGGATGGTCAGAGTCTGGGGCTGTGAGTATAGAATATTTTGTTTTATCTATGTTTATATAATTAAAAATGTGATCTTGACAACGATTTGACATTAGATTGCAGTGATTCTTATGAAAAGTAAAATTGTATGACTTCAAATTCTTGAACTCCTTGAGAGATTATAAGAAGAAGTTGATAATTGGATTATATTCAGATATTATTCTTTGGTATAGATAAATAACAAGACTTTGAATATATCACTAAACGATCGCAGCACTGGTATCGCTCTAATCACAGGACGACTGCGGTTTTGTGGTCGAGTTCAAAACAATATAGACGACGTCATCAATCACGACTGCCTAAAAATTAATTTTGTCCAAAGTAGCGGAAACGGATTAGAAAAGCATTGCAGCAAATTAGCAAGAGTCAAAATACAGCCAAGTATTACTACTTGTTACTAACTCCAAAAATTTCAACAATATAATCACTAAACTTCAGTCGTAAGTAGTTTTACGGAACAAATATAGTCAGTACAAAAAAACAACACAAAATAATTAACACTTTTAAAACTCTCAATTTATATTGCTGATAATATTCGAAGAAGTGGTTTTGCGACCAAAATAAAATATTTTCAAGTAATTTCATACTTATAAAAAACGCTTGGTCTTACTCCAATGCAATATGACGTCAAATCTTTATTGTCAAATGAGCAAGTTTTTCATTTAAGATAAAACTAGTAAACCATGCTTACAGCCGACAAAACTTATTTGAAGATTTTGTGCCAGTGACTGAGCTTTCATCAAAAATATTAATATCTTCGAGTAAAAATTAAATAACAAACGTGAAATGTTATTGTTGGTTGCACGAGCGGCTTAAAAATACGAGAGAAACTAGTGTTTTCGAAAGCTCCGTGAGTGCATTTGACACGTATGTCTTACAATGTTTTGAGTATCGATCGTGGATAGAAATTTTCGTTTATGATATGTCACATTCCACACTAGTACAATCATAATAGTTTTTTGTATACTTGATGAAAACATTAGGTTCAATATGTAGGAATCAATAAGGAAAAGTGCCAATTTTCTAATTAGCAACAGTTTTCTAGTTAGCAACAAAAAATAACGAACAAAAAACGCACTATGACACGCGCTCAAATAACAGCCTAGATCTACTTGAGAAAAAATAACCGGTTGAACATATAAAAAAACAAAAATTCTCTCGATTTCGCCGGAAACAAATGTAAAATCACTTCTTTAGCTGCATCCAGGATTTCGCAAAAATCTTTAGCTCCTGACTCTTCTGACAAATTAATTTTTAATATTGTTTATTTGTTACTATGCTTTTATTTAGCAGTTGTCACATTTGTTTCTCTGTTTTTGCAAGAACACAGCTTTGATGAGTATTTCTGTAGAAAATTATTACCATTCTTGGCGTCTTCCAAACAAGTTTTTCCATCAAGTAAACAAAAAAATTGCACATTGAACACGCAAGAAAAGCAATAATAATTTGCTCGTGTAAATATAACCCACTCGCTTGTTGCTCTCGTTCGTGAATTGGAATATTTACACTCGCTAGTAAACTCTTACTTCTCTCTGCAATTCTGTTTTATTACTATTTTCCCTGATTTCTTCATTTAGCTTTGAGTGAATGAATAATGCTGGATTATGAATTATTCCAAGAAATCGTAAACAAGCTTATTATGAATAGGTGATGAATGAATTGCTATTCCATTCAAATATCTTAATTTCAATCGAAAAATTCATTCAAATATCAAATAATGTTAACAGCAAACACAAAACATTGAAGCAAATAGAGCTTAAAATAAGTGAAGACCACATAATAATTCTGTTACAATACTTTTACTTTACATGAACTTGTTTTTTCCAGTTTTGGGAACTCATTTCTACAGAACATGGAATAAATCCAGAGGGTCAATATATTGGAGATAACGATAATCAATTACAAAGAATTGACGTATACTACAATGAAGCTTCTAATGCTAGATATGTTCCTAGAGCTGTCCTGGTGGATCTCGAACCAGGTAATTTGAAAACTTATACAAATTGTTCCATCAAAATGGACGTCGCGGTATAACTCTTTCATTATTAAAGAAATAAATCGAAAAGAATCGGAGCACGAAAGGCCAAAAATTCAATCAAGAAAATATTTTATTGAACCAGTGATTCTCAAATGACATCATACATATTGCCACAAATTTATAACAATTTTTTCACAGATATAGGAACCTTGAATATATTAAAGAACGACTTCAAAAATATGTATGTCATTTAAAGAAAAAGATCTCCCTATTACAAACATTGACTTAAATCCAATTCTACTTTTGACTGACTTCAAGTAGTACTATCTCTTATTTTTTACTTCAATTTGTCAAGTGATGATTGGGATTAGACCATGAAAAAATATTTTCTTGCAAAGATTGATGTTTCCCTTCGGTTGGACTCTACAACCGTTAGTTAATTTTAACGAGAGTCATTAGCTATGGAACTAATTGTTTATACAATCGTAGTCCCTAGCATTAATTCCAGTCAAACCCAAAATCTAAGGCCCAATCCTATCACTGTTGGTTGAATTCAACAAGAAGTAAATTTTTTAATTAACATCTAGTTAAATCGAATCAATGGTCATAGAATTGAATGTTGATCAAGTGAGATTAATTTTTCTTGTTGATTTGTAAATATCGGGATTTGTTTTTTGTTAGAACACTTCTGAGGATAAGTAGAGAGAATTTATAATAACAAATGCCTTGACAAATCAACATTCAATTTATTATATTTCTTAGGTACAATGGACAATATCAGATCAGGTCCCGCGGGCAGGCTCTTCAGACCAGACAACTTTGTTTTTGGTCAATCAGGAGCTGGAAATAACTGGGCAAAAGGGCATTATACAGAAGGCGCTGAGCTAGTAGAAAATGTCATTGATGTTGTACGTAAGGAAGTAGAGGGGAGTGATTGTCTCCAAGGATTCCAGATGGCACACTCTCTTGGAGGAGGAACGGGGTCTGGAATGGGAACACTAATCATGTGTAAGGTCAGGGAAGAGTACCCTGATCGAATTATAAATACGTTCAGTATTGTGCCATCGCCAAAAGTGAGTAAAATTTTATTCCTGATCTCAGGAGTTCTGATCAATCTATAGAAATTATAACAACATTTTTGAAGGTTTCTGAGGTAGTTTTGGAGCCCTACAACGCAACTCTTTCCATTCACCAATTAATTGAATGCAGTGACCAAACACATTGTATTGATAACGAAGCTCTATATGATATTTGTTTCCGAACACTACATTTATCGACGCCTAGTTATTTAGATCTCAATCACCTTGTTTCAGTAAGTTATTAGTTAGTAAATAAGAAGTATAATCAATGAAGAAAATATAATATTCTTAACATCTCTTCTTTTAGCAAACAATGTCTGGTATTACAACTTGCCTCCGCTTTCCAGGCCAACTAAACGCTGATCTGCGGAAACTAGCAGTTAATATGGTTCCATTTCCTCGACTACACTTTTTTGTACCAGGATTTGCTCCTTTAACAGCTCGTGGTGTCAAAGCTTATCGAGCCGTTAACGTTTCGGAACTCACCCAGCAAATGTTTGATGCGAAAAATATGATGGCTGCTTGTGATCCCCGAAGGGGAAGATACCTCACAGCAGCAGTAATATTTAGGTCTTTTTTTATTATTTATGAGTATTAATTATCTATAATATAAGCATAATTTGCGCAAAAGATTTATATATTTTTTTCTTATCTATATTGAAAATACAGTAGGTGATTCGCAATTCTCCTACTGACTACTGTACAACAGACTGAATTTTTTTGTCTATTTGTGGCATTTTCGGTATCACAATAAATAGAAGGAAACTAGTAAGGTAGTCGTGATCTCTTCGATTTGTTCAATGGTACAAGCATAATTGCACTATCTTCCGTTCTCGAATTATGGTGGGTAATAATTTTTTTCAATTCTCATAATCACATCTTTGTGTAAAATCGGTCAGTATTACTAAATTTTAATTTTATTACCTCATCATCTATTAATATCACATAGCTGTTCATTCCTGAATAGACTATGACATGAAAAAATAGATATTCTATTCTTGCCTTGCAATGCTATACCCAGCACTTCCAAGTACTATTTTTGCCGTAAAAATTATTAACATCATAATTGTAGGCAAGTTTCTTAAGAGTCTAGAGTAGACAAATAGGTTCAGTTACAAAAATTTATTTGAGTGTCTCAAAAATATTTTTTCATTCTAATGTTAGACTGAATTGATGATAACATGAGAATGAAACATGATTAATCCTAGAGGATCTTGTTACCATCCATCATTTAAATATCTCTTAATCGCTTGTAATGACTTAATTCGATTATTCCAGAGGACCAATGTCTATGAAAGAAGTCGATGAACAAATACTTGCCATCCAAAACAAAAACACCGCATACTTCGTGGAATGGATACCTAATAATGTGAAAGTAGCTGTATGTGATATCCCTCCCCCTGATTTGAAAATGTCCGGTACGTTCATTGGAAACACAACAGCGATTCAGGAAATATTCAAGAGAATTAGTGAACAGTTCACAGCAATGTTTAGGAGAAAGGCATTTTTGCATTGGTATACTGGAGAAGGTATGGATGAACTTGAATTCACCGAAGCCGAAAGTAATATGAATGATCTTATATCAGAATATCAACAGTATCAGGTGAGAAATAATATATTATTCATTCGAATGTAATATAGTCATATCTCTTACTATTCTATGTTTAAGACGTATTTCAAAAAAATTCATTTGAAAAGAATATGACGTATTGTTACCATGGTGACTAGAACAAATTCAATAAACAACAAAACTTCTCGTGAAAATCAGGGTTCTATTCCAATTCATGGAGACAGTCTTTTGACATCATTTAGGAGACACTCGACACATGTACCATCTAGCGGACTATTGTAGATATGATTTTATGACGTCATCGTTGCAGATAGACTTCTAAACGAAAGAGACTGGGTCGAGACAATCTCTTTAAGATGATGCAATTTTTTTTTAAAGATGTTTTTGTTGACTGTCATTTCGAGTGGTAGTGGTCAAGTGAGAATAGTCGTGGCGCGTTATTTGACTTCATTTGAAACTTTTACATAACATTTAAAGAGACTGTTATTGAAAAGTAAGTACCGTGACTATGAATATTCACTGTTATTATAATCCTGATAATACATAAAACAGATACATTTTCATATTGATATTGAAAAATATTGAAGATATAACTCAGTGGTTATCTGTCCCTGTTTCTTAAATTAATAGTAGCATTAATTGAATTTAATTTCAATTTTGACACTTACTGATCAACAACATAAATTTGTAGATCTTATCGTCTGCACCAACACACGATATTGAAGCCTCCATAAATGTAACTATGTCACGACGTCATCGACAAAGAGATTGTGGCCTGTCTCCAAACCGTCTCTCTGAATTAGAATAGGGGTTCAGGAAACTAGAACTTACCGCTAAAATATTGGAGTTGACAAAAATAAAGAATTTTAACTGTGTTCATCAAACCACAAGTGGCCTATTTTCTGAACAATAACGCTTGCTGTAAAATCACTTCTTATGGAATTTGTATTTTATTATATTATAAATTTGAAAAACATAAGCTGCATGTTCTAATTTCAGACAATTTCATGTAATATGTAGCAAAATATGAACTTTTTGGAATGAGTGACCAATTTGGAATGCACGGAGAATAATTTATCAATGTCACTTGTCTAATATATGATAATATAATCTAAATAATAATAATGAAGGAAAAAGTTTTCTAGAACTAATTTTGAATTATTATGTTTTATTGGGAAAAGTTCTATATAAAAATAATCAGAAACACAACGATTCAGCATCAAAGTGCTGCCATTTTCAAGTGAAATAAAAATGTATAATAAATAAACAAATTGTCAAGACAACAAAAATACATAAAGTAGGTGATTAGATGAGTATAATAAACTAATTCCTACGATCGAGGAGCTCTACTCTTTTTGGCTTAGTGCATAACTGAATCATCCACAGATCTTCAGGAGATGGTGATGAGGTATTTCTTAAACAGTAAATCTATGCATGAAAATAACTCGAAATCATGAACAAATTACTGGTAACCATGATCGATTAAGTTCATAATTAATATTCAAATTCAAATTATTCTTTGATTCTGTCCAATAGAAACTTTGCCATACTGACAAGGAATCTTTCAGATACCTGGATACTATAGAATCTGTCTTCAATATTACGAAGAAGATTTCGAATTTTTAAGCTGGGAATCGGAAGTGTATGAGGATTTAATGTTATATTTATGTGAAAGTCTTTCGATTCTATCAATCAAATTAGTTACGTAAGACAACACAACAAATATTTTCTTATTATTGAGATCTTGAAGAGGAGGCAAAGAATTCTTCTAATTGCTCTCTTAATCTGCGTTTTAATATAACCATTCTTCAGGAAAACAACTTCTAGGAGTTGTGTTCATCAGATAGCTTACTTGGATGTCATAAAGACAAGGATTTTATGGTACAACATTTTTGAGCAGGATGATGATATAAAGACTCTTGTAACTATTGATTTGTATAGGTTGATTTCCTGTATACTGAGTGAATAAGCTTTATTTTCTTCAGGAAAACATCCAGTAAACGAAGATCAGTAGATTGTTTGCCAAGTAGAGAAAAGTGAGAGTTTACTAGCAAGTGTGAATGTTTAAGTTCACGAGCGAGAGCAACGAGCGAGTGAAATAAATTCCCAGGAGCAAAGTAATATCGCTTTTCTTACATGTTGAACATGCTATTTTTTGTATACTTAATGGAAAAACTTGAATGAAAGGCGCCAAGAATGAAAATAATTCTCCACAGAAATACTAATCAAGGTTGTGTTCTTGCAAAAACATAGTAACAAATTTGAAAACTGCTGAATAAAAGCATAGTAACAAATAAAAATATTGAAAATCAATTTGTCAGAGGATTTCGCGAAATTCTGGATGCAGCTAAAAAAGCGACTTTACATTTGTTTCCAGCGAGATCCAGAGAATTTTTGTTTTCTTATGTGTTTGAGCTTTTTTTTTTCTTTTTTCTTAATTAGGCCAAAGCTGTCATTTAAACGTTTTTTGTTTGCTATTTTTTGTAGCCAATTAGTAAAGTGCTGCCAATTGGTAAAATGGCACTTTCCTTTACTGATTTCTACATATTAAACCTGATGTTTTCCATTAAGCATACAATAGTATATTGTACAACAAGTATAGAAAATTATCTATTTCACACGAGGTGTGTAATTTTCAGCATGAGACGGAGTCGAGTGCTGGAATCACACAAGTGTGAAATAGGTGATTCTATACGTGTTGTACACTATACTTTTTCTACGATCACAGTATCTAATGAAATATGTAGGTAAATCATCAGTATAACTGAGATTTCAAATCTATTTTCACAAATGTAGAATAACTTGGGCATTTTAATTGTTTGCTCTACTTATTTATTGTGATATTTACTTTAGTTATGATTTGGAACATTATTGAGATATTTTCTATCAGTTGATTGACATTTCATTGTTGTGTAATTATATTGTTGCGACCTACGGAAAGATTGTATCTGATTGGCCTACTCTTGCAAGGTGACGCTCTGATTGGCTTATTAAGTAGAGTATTCTGTGATCTCGGGTAACGTGTTTTCTGAATTTTTGTCACTAACCATTTTTCAACTGCAGTAATGATGATTGCGGATATGTAATTTTGGTTATGATACAATAATTACATACATAATTCCTCGATTTCGAGAGAATGTGATGAACGTGTATTGTGTGCTTCAATTTGACAGTTGTGATTCGCAGTGTTGCCAACCTTTGGAATATACATCACAAGAATAAGTAAATAATTCCAAAAGAACTTAGTGCAATTTTGTTATTCAAATGTGGCTTATAAAAGAGCAAACAGAGATTTATATCAAGTCCGGGATATTTATCAATAAACTTGCTGAATATATCACCTAAAGAATATTCGAAATGGATTATTAATATATAAATTGGTCAAACTGGTGTGAGAAATCATTTCTCACGACTTTTCCCACAGTTGTGTAAAATTGTTATTTTTCTAGTTGTGTTTTGTATGAGAAATATGTTGTTTCCTATAGTGATCGTAGAAAAAAAAATTATTTTCTTCAATGTCGCTGGGTTGCATATACAGATGATTGTAAAAATCATTTAATTTAATCTCTATCATGAGGCTAAACACCCAAGACATCGTCAACATAACGTAGCTATGTACGGTATGTTGACGATGTCTTTTTCACATGAAAAAGGCAGCACTTTGCTATTGAAACGTCGTGTTTCTAATCATTTCTATACAGAACCTTTTCCAATAAAACATATTTATAAAATCATATAATCCATTCATCTATACCAACATAAATGAGTATTCCCACAAAAAAAAATTGTTATTCCAGGAAGCAGAAGTAGGAGAAGACTACTATGAAGAAGAGGAAGAGGGTGGAACAGTATTTGAAACAGAACATGCAGACTATTGACATCATCACATCAATAATATTTTCATCCATAATTGTAGGAAATTTCCAAATTTTTATACTTATTTGTAAACATACAGCCATATATTACGACCCTTAATGTTAAAGGAGCAATATTTCAAGTTGTCAACAAAGCTACTTCACAAGAGTTGAAAAATTTGAATATAATCGATGATTTTTAAAACCATTAATAATTACCGATTGTTATGATTTTATTGCAAAGTGGTTGCCAGAATTTAAAACAAATTGTGGAAAAATAATATTTCAATAGAAAAATCCATTGAATTGTGATATATTTTTATAATGATGGCTTCTATAATATTCAATGACATTCGGTTTTACATGTGATACTTGAAAATTGAGCAAAGATAAATTTTTATTTTGCTAGGAATCAATTAAACAACAAGAGGATGAAGTTTATACTAATTGGTGAAAAATGCCAAGTACATTGATAAAAAATGCACCACCAACTGCCATCTTGGTAGCAACCACGAAATGCGAATCATTTCCGAGACTGCTGTCTTTTTGTTGTTTAACGGACTCCCAATAATAGTAGAAGTAGCTCTTTTTCCAATACTTTGGTCAAACACATATAAAACCTTGTGCCATCTAGAGCATTAAGAAGCTATCAGTATAAATAAATTATATCTTTGTGGTTTGACTTATAGTTGTGAAGAGTTTGACACAGTCGATGTTAAGATCTTGCGAAAAATTTAAGTAATCATAATAATTGAACATTTTGATTTGGTTTCATAATCAAACGGTGTCAAAATTCCAAAACAAGATTTTGAATTTAATTAAAAATTTTATGTAAAAAAAATCTTTCCATTAGGTCAATAATAATATTTTTTTCCATTAGTTATTGATTTCGCCAATCACTTTTAATGAAAATTTCAACATTTGATAATATTTACTTGTTCTCGTGTCTATTGCTGTTTGTCTACGTTTCTCGTACTATTTTAAGTAATACATATTTTAAAACAATGTAAGAGTCATCTTAAATTTGAAATAAAAAGAAATATGTATCTTTCCATCAGTTATTTAATATGCTCACAATACAAATAGCTCTCAAATTATTCTTGTTATCTATCTATCTCTCCGAAAACAATATCTAAATTTCCAATAATGGATACTAGATCACCTAATAATCCTCTTTTGGCAAGCTTGTCCAATGCAGACAAATGCACGAAAGCAGGTGACTTGATGTGACATCTATACGGTTTGGGGGATCCATCACTTACTAACCAGACTCCTAATTCTCCTTTGGGAGACTCTACAGCTGTATAAGTGCAGCCAGGAGGAACAGAAAATCCTTGAGTGAAAAATTTAAAATGGTGGATAAGGGATTCCATTGAGTTCTAGAAATTCAAAATTCAATTATAATATATTATTACGATCTAATTCCCGGTTTCTCGAAATTTTAATGAATTTGAACAGAATGCTACATGCTCTAAAGTTGCTTAATGTTTATTATTAGATAAAAATAATACCCCTAGGGCACAAATCCAACTATTGTGATTGATTAAATTTCATTCAATATGATGTATTGAACTGACCGGAAGCAAAAAATGTGTCATTCTAATAACCTAAACATGGTCTATGAAATACTATTCCAAAAAATTGAATTCCATTATAATAAACAAAGACGACAGGACTTCGTGAGCTGAATAAAACTCAATGTTATAAAGCCTTACATTCGAGTATAATTTCTGCGGCTATTATTTCATTTCAGTTTTCAGAAGCAGTGAGTGTAAAAAGTTTACATAATTGTATCACAAAGTAAAAAATTTGTATAATTTTCAAGGTCGCATAAAATCACCGTTATACTATCACGCCCAAATAGGGACGAAGTAACAATGATCTTTTGTTCAATAATTGCATTATTATTAGGGACAGTAAATTCGAAACAATCAGCAGAAGAATATTGAAATTTTGTAATAAGCACTTCTATAACATCTAGTTGTACACCTCGCATTATGATTGGGATCAGCTTCAACGGAAGTGCAGTTTACAGAACAGTCTATAATTTTCCGCATAAATCCAGAACGATCAGCCGTAGAATCTTGAAATTTAGTATTTAAAGCAATTGTAGCATTCAAACGATAACCTTGAATCTTTCTAGCTTTACATTCTATTCCATTAGTGGTGCAGAAAAGAATACATGATTGCGGGTCGGTGCACGTTGTATGTGTGGTATCTCATTCACGGTTATAGATACGCAAATAAGTCATACAATTTTTTATGTATTTATATTTTATTTTTACTCATGAGCTCAAATGCTCTACAATCGTTAGAAAATGATATAAGCAAAAAAAATGGTCAAAACGGGATTTTTGAAATTTGGTCCCCGATATCTTCTGGAGCACCATGATTTGACAACATGATTTCTGCACAATTACTTTACATGTCAAAACGAAGATATTTCTGCGAAAAATAACCAGTTCAAATTTTTCGGTAGATAAAATCTAAATTGACTGGACTATCGCCGATAACGCATAGTCACTGTCAAGAAAAAAAAACTTTTAATCGGACTCGGTCGAGTATCGGGGAAACGAGTGTGCTTGAGCGTGTTACGGTAATGTTTGAACCATCGTATTTGTGTAACATAGTGCAATTCTTCGACCGTGTGATAGCCAACATTCGGTCGTCTGACGGATCTGATACATTGCGGTATTGTATGCTTCGAACTCAAAGGTCTGGTAACACTATTATTGATTTTAATAAGTAGAAACATTGGTGTTTGGTGTCATCAATCAAAAACGTCATTGCTTTATATTGCTTGATTTTTTTTATCTGGATTTAACGTCTGAATTGTAATGTTTTTTTGTAAATTAACGAGAATTTTAGCCAACAATGTAAATTTTCTTATAAAGTGGTGAAACTATTATTTTTCTCAATCTTCCGGCATCAGTTCTCCATTTCATATATTTTTGAATAGAATGTGTAGCATTTTCTACGCCTGATGGACCTATAGGTACATTTTATTTGTTCTGCTTCCATATTTACAAAACCAACAGCTATATAAATTTTAATCTTCTTCATTGCTTTCGTTATATCTTGTAATATTAGCTCTTCTTCCATAAATGCCTCTTCATTTGATTTTATCATATTTACTGTGCCATGCTGAACTTCTAGTAATTCCTCTCATCTCTCCATGATGTCTTCGTCTTCTGTCAGTATTACTTTGTTCTTGTCTTCAATTTCTCTATTTTCTTTGAAGCTGTTTTTTATTTGTCTACCAAATTCTTTCCATTCCTGATTTCTTGCGTTTTGTATTATTTCCTTGATTTTTCACTCTTTTCTTCATATATATCATAGCTCTGTTGGTTTGCTTTGTTCAAGTTTCTTCATATTCCACCAGTGTGTGGTTTTTTCCGAAAGTCTCTTTTGCAGCTTCGTTCACTATTTTCTTGAAGATACACCTCAGATCCTCTGCTTCAAGGTCTTTGTGATTTTTCAACTTCGAGTTTTTCTCTTCAACCTTTTACTTATATTTATCTCTGTACTTTTCTCTTTCTATTTTATATAATTTTAGGATTTCTTCTTCTTTTCTAGTTTCTCATTTTCAATTGTATCTGTTCCTCATTTTTTCTCTTGGTCTTTATTAATTTTTAATAAGGAATGATCACTTCCCTATCTTAGAACTTCTCTTTACTCTTACATCTTCGAGCTTGTGCTCATAGTTTTGGTTAATTAGAATATGATCAATTCTGGATTTCACATTTCAGCTTTTGACTTCTCTTGTAAGTGAAAAATGTGCTTGTTATCAGTGAATTACTGGTTATACAAAAATCTATCAATTTATTTCCATTGTTATTTTTCGTTGTTTTTCTCTCACCCATTATGTTTTCTATGCCTTTATTGCTATTTCCCACTGTGGCATTAAATTTCCCTATAAGTATAAGTGGCTCAGTTTCCTCCTCCAAGATTTTTTGTGTTTCTTCCTAAATAAATAGTCCATTCATCCTCATTTGGTGCGTAGATCACTTAGCTATAGACATTTGTTCAAACATTATAAGAAGAAAAAAATATAAATAAATATATATTGAATAAAAAACATTTGGTTGTGTCAATGAACAAAATATAACACTTGATATATATTGCGGTCGTTACACCATCATCTGATAATGTGTCTCTACTCATGAATATATTATGTTCTTTAATCCATAATACAGACCAACAGGCCACCTTTATTACAAAAATCGTCGGAGGGGATATTAAAAAAAATAAAATATATATATATATTATATATTTATATATATATATATATATATATATATATATATATATATATATATATATATATATATATATATATATATATATATATATATATATATATATATATATATATATGCCCATTTAAAAGAAATCCTGCACGATCACAAACCGTCTCCATCCGAGCGGTCAGAAAGTAAAACTTTTCTCATGGTTTAAAGTTGACTAATAATTCTTTTTCTCTAATAATTGCTATTGGCAATTAGCTTCTTAGTGAAAAAAAACCCAATGAAGATGATTTTTTGTTATTTTTCAAATTCAAGTTTTTTTATACCAAAAATCACAGATGCTTCAACTTTGATATGTCGGTTAGTGAACTAAATATGGAGGAACTGCTCGCCTATAACTTTTATATTTTGTTTTATTGTCCTACTTTTATTTGTATCAATAGATCATCCGTCATTACGTAGATATTGTAATTCATGGATAAGTTATTCACATTCATTGAAAATTTGATAAGGACATTAAGAAACAAAAACTCCTTATGCTGGGGCCACATTTACGTTAACGTTTAATGCCTATTATTGCAATAGATATTGCGTCAAATATAACGCTCCAAGTTGTGCGTCAAATAGAGTGGCCACACTAGCATTCAATGATAAATGTCACCATAAATTGGCCGTCAAATCCCTGTCCTATGAACATGGTTCTTCTTGAACACTTCTAAGAACTTGATGGCTATTCCATTACACTACTCCATTGTGTAACTTTCGTGATACTATTATTCCAATCAAAAATTTACCGAATTTTAATTCGCACATTTAAAATTTAGGATGACAGCTGACAGATACAAACGCTAGTGTAGCGACAACATTGCAATAAATAACGCACTTGATCACTTTGATGTGTCGAATTAGACCGCCAACCGATCTATCGCTTAACGCCTCACGTCATTATCAACGCCGTGAATGAATTATCGCGCTAAGACGTGGCTACAGTGTCAAAAAAAAACCTTAATTGATGGCGTTAGACGTTAATGTGGCCCCAGCATTAGTGAGATTTGAATTTTGTTTTTTCAGACTATCGAACAATTGTTCTAAAAGTCATACCATATTCGCAAGCTGAGCTATGGCAATATTATATCAAGCTTAGTTCCAGTATTTTCTACTTATAAACTTGGTCGCTATTTTTTCTCATTTTTTGGAAATACTGATTATTAGATATTTAAGCCAAATTTAAAAAGAAGTCGCAAGTTTATACTCATCATATTATCAATTGAATGCCATCGGAGCCTAACTATATTGTTCGACAGATTTTTGAATTCACTCAGATGTGTAGAATCTATTTACTATTTACCTTCATTTCATGTCGTCTAGGAGGGACAACTTTATGATCATCAACCTTAATCTCTCCTTTTGGCATTTGATTCAAACACTGTTCAATTATTCTTGTACTTTGCCGCATTTCTTGTATTCTGCATAAAAATCTATAACATATTTTCGAAACGACATCAGATTTGTCAACATATTTTGCTTCTGTCAATTTACCGATCATAAACATCTCCGTTTGTCCCAATAGGAATATCAAAATCCATTTTATCGTATACCTCGTATGGCTGTTGTTTGCGAAGATCCCATTTTACGCCTGAACCACGCAGCATTACTCCGCTGAAGCCGTGGTTAATTGCATCGTGAGCGGAGACTACACCAATTCCTTAACATTAAAATTTTAATAAATAGTAGTACACAGGAGGTATTATTGAATATTTAATACACAGTTAGAGTATAAAAAAAATCAATCTCGCCTTTTAATCGAAACGGGTATGGCAAATATTATTTGAATGCAAATAAGTAGATTTATTGATATTGCCCAACCATGAAGTGCAGTTGCAAGTCGCAAGTATCCGATTCATCAGTAGGCCGAGTGTTGGCCATCACACGATCAGAAAATCGCTTCATGTTCACAAATAACACGATTGTTCACACAATACCGTATCTCGCCCGAGCGCACTCAATTCACCGACATTTGGCCGAGTCCGATTCAAAAATTTTACTTTTTGATGGTGACGGTGCGGTGTCGGCAGACTATCTTCTGTTTTGTTTGACAATTAAAAGCATATATGTCAAAATATGATAGTAAAAATGGAAAAATTCGAAAATTAATGATCTATACATTTTTTCAGAATTATATCATAATAAATAGACTTTTTTGGTTTTAATTCTGTATATTCAATTTTATTTCTGACGTTTCGACTCTCTAACCGAAAGTCATCATCAGAAAAAATGATACAAAAATAAACAAGGCAAGAAGGTATCTAGATAATTAGAAATTGAAAATATACAGATAACTAGATGTGAATACGTGGATTCCACATTTAGTGCAAAAAGAACAAAATTCCTCTGGCATTTACCCAAAGTCTGAGGAAAAACCACGTAAAAACCTCAACAGAGGAATCAACGATATGAGTCTTGACAATTATTATAGAGAAAAAGATTCAATTGATATAACACATTAGGACGATGTCCCGTTTCTGCCAAGCACACAGTTCCAAGGTCCAAACATGTCATAAGAATTTTTTTAAACAGAAAAACTGAGTTTCAATAATCTACATCTACATGAATATAACAAAAACAAGTGTCAAGACAAATATTTCACAAATCAGGAATAACTATTACAAATGAATAAAATAATATGAGTCTTGACAATTATTATAGTCAAAAGTGAATAAATTAATATAACATACAAGGACGATGTCCCGTTCTTGCGGACGCACACAGTTCCAAAGTCCAAACATGTCATAAAAATTTTTTTACAAAACTGAGTTTCAATTATATATATGAACTTAATAAAAATAAAAATCAAGACAAATATTTTACAAATTATGTATGTCTATTATTGATTATTGGAAGCCAAACATTTGCCAACTCAAAACCATCAGTATGGTTGAAATTATTCGGATCTTTAATTATTTCAATCGCTTCCCTGACCAATCTACCATGAATGGATGAGCATCTTGCAATTACTCTTGTTTCTTCTTCACATCTAGTTATCTGTATATTTTCAATTTCTAATTATCTAGATACCTTCTTGCCTTGTTTATTTTTGTATCATTTTTTCTGATGATGACTTTCGGTTAGAGAGTCGAAACGTCAAAAATAAAATTAAATATACAGAATTAAAACCAAAAAAGTCTATTTATTAATTCGAAAATTTCTGATCCTTTACGATCAAAATAGTGATAAACATAGGAATTCAGATTAAAATGATAAGAAGCATATATGTCAAAATACAATAGTGGTAATAGAATTTCTAAGCATTGTATCTGTGTGACATCGTCAAAGTAATAAAAAAAATTGAAACAGCTGTTGAACAAAATAACATTCATAGGAAAATGGTATTAAGAACGAAGGAACGACGGACGAGCTACGGACAAGTATGGTCTCTAGATGAATGAGCCGTGGTGCGGTATTTTGTGGACCGAACTTTAAGGTCGGGACACACAATACCGCACCGTATCCGATCCGTTAGCCGGGCGAATGTTGGCCGTGCCACGGCTCGTTCATCCAAACACCACACTTGTCTGTAGCTCGTCCGTTTTTAATACATCAATAGATTCACTGTCAACCTCCAAAGTAGTGGATATATAATTCCAGAACTTATCCTAGTATTCTGAATTCTTATATTTATCACCCTTTTGATCGTAAAGAATCGAGAATTGTCAGACTCTTCCATTTTCACTATCGTATTTTGACAAATATGCTTTCAATTGTCAAACAAAATGAAAGATAATCTGGCGTCACCGCACCGTCACCGTTAAAAAGTAAAAATTTTGAATCGGACTCGGCCGAGTGTCGGTGAATCTAGTGCGTTCGGGCGTGATACGGTTATGTTTGAACAATCGTATTTGTGTACATGGTGCAATTTTTTTACCGTGTGATGACCAACATTCAGCCGACTGACGAATCGGATACGGTGCGGTACTGTGTGGTCCGACTTTTAGTCAGTGAAAATTAAACTGTAGATTATTCCATGTGCAACTTATGCCTTCACTAAAATAGTGATTCTAGAAAAAATTTTATCAAATAGAGGCCTTAATTGCAGTAAAAAAATTACTTTCTATTTATGTCAAACTTTTAAAGCTGTTGAATGTGGAGTTATGATGCAAGATTTGAATAATATTCGAGAGCAGCTCATTCGTTAAAAATTTGCAGAATGCAAATGAAAGTAGTACAGTGTGCGGTGCAATAGGCTTCACATATCAAAATTAGAACACATCGTCACTTCTTATCATACAATAACCGATTATATTCTCTTACCAACAGTTCTCGCCTTCCAGATTCTGTTTTCAACCAAAACATCCTCGATTTCATCAAGTCTTGTCCCAAACCTCGTGAAGAAATCGTATATATCATCCATTAGTCCAAGTGGTAGATCTTGACTAACTCCTCCAGGTCTAAAGTATGCAGAATGCATGCGACCACCACTAACACGCTCACAAATTTCAAAGAGCTTTTCTCGCTCCTCAAACATCCAGAAAAGTGGCGTTATTGCTCCACAATCCAAAGCATTGCTGCTTATTGACATAGTATGGTTCAATACTCGGGTAAGTTCGGCAAACATGGCTGAGAAGGAATGGAAATATCTTAGAGTTGGAGCCTTTTATAAAAAACAGCGGACCAAACCTCAAGATTCAATTAATTAACAAAAAAAGTGGTAGATGTCATATGAAACTCTAATGTATAATCTAAATTTTTCATTTACGTAAGTCTGTGTACAATTCATGTAATGAGGATGTAAACTTGAGTAATCTAACATAGAGTGCAGTGTGCAGCCGGGACTTGTCTAGTCAGAATAATTGTTAGCCAAATGCCATAATCTTTATTAACACCCGTGTTGTATACAAGATTTTCTTAAGTAAATAGTAGCTTTTGAAACAAACCGGAGGCATACAAGCACGATCGTTAAATAGGTCTGTAGGTAGTGGTGCCCATAGCTTTGAAGATTTTGCTTTAAGTGTCTGTAGTACTGTACTCCGCTGGTTCCGTCAGAGTCTGTCTCCCTCAAGTACTTTTAACATAGATTAATGGCACATTGTTCTTTTCGCCATGATTTTCAAATTTAATATTGATTGTATTTGATTTAAATGGCACATTGTTCTTTTCGCCATGATTTTCAAATTTAATATTGATTGTATTTGATTTAAACACAAATTTATCATTTCCTGAGCATATTATTCGTAATTATATTATTAATGTCCGACTAGTTTATTATTGTTGTCATAATAACACTGATTTCAGGATGACTACGTAACAAAAAATACCCGAGGGTATTTTGTTTCAAAATAATGCCCTCGGGCATTATTTTGAAAAATAACAAACAAGTTGCCTAGTTACAGAAAGTAACTAGAGTAATTTCTCTGACAGAAATCAAATGACAGGAGATACATTACTGAAAATTTTGATTGAATTACAACAAAAATCGGACATTAAACATTGAAGGCACCACGGGAGTTGAACAGACAATAATGCCTATGGTCATCGTACACACTTCGGGCCAGAGGCCCTCGGAAAGTACACTGTTGAACTCAGGCATTATTGTCCTTTTATCACCCTTGATACCTTAATTACTATTTCAATCCATAATTCAGAAGCTGAACATATTTCAAATTATAAAGAATATATAGGATAGTGAAATACTAGTAGTGAACACATAATCCAGTGGAACTCTCTCCATATAGAAAGAGACAGAGAGTCGATGAGGTTTGCTGTCCGTCTTTAAAAACGAATGCGCAATACAGTCTCGACCAATATTAGAGAAATAAGGGAAAAGTTTGGACGTGGTTTGGACTAATATAGCAATACAGCTAGATTGTGGTATGTCAGGTATGGGTCTGCTGTACTATGTATGCATCTTCAGAGAGAAAGAGAGCATACCTCATCCATCCCTCTCAATCGGGACAGTTTCTTAGTTGTCTTAGGATCAATATGGCAAACCTAACGGATGATGACGTGTACTAGAAGCAGCATCTTTAAAACTGAAGTCTCCAGACTTGTATGTACAACCGTATTTGGTCTGGGCAGCACAGTACAAAGGTAAGAATATAGTCCTGTGGTTTCAATCAACATGCACAATGCTACCAATAAATAAGAGTTCGCCGAAAACTGAACTTAGATAAACAATATAGTATCATAACTTACTTCTTATATATTTAGCTCTACAAGGAAGTTCAATATTCAACAACTTCTCCACGGCTAAACAATATACCTGTTCACATATTATCATGGATGTATAATCTAATCTGTCAAAATAAGGCAGCGCTTGAGTATACGTTTTATGCTCGATCAACTTTTCTGTTCCTCGGTGCAATAAACCTATAACATTCATATATTAAACTGCTGTCATTCTTAAGTTTATTAATAAATAGCTACTATATCAAGAACCAAAGATTGAAGTATGACTAATTCTGCTGAATCTGCGCACAGAGACAAAGAAACAAGTGAGGTCTTTCTTGCCGAGAAATGCATACCTATTATATTTTTCAGTTCTCTCTACATCCGCAACTATTGAATTCAAAATCGGAAAAAAACAGTTCTGAACATATTTTATATTTGTTATTTTACTACCCCAGTAGTACACACAAAAACCAATAATAAAATCGAAATAGTTAGGTATAGTGGAAGAAAAGTTAATTGTTATGTTTTTTTTTTTTTTTTGAGGTATCAAATGACAATAATTAATTTACAGGTAATGATGTCAACATCGTTCAGAATGAATAGTTGTATTTATTTCAGTGCTTGCACCGAATATCACAGTGCTATTTACGGTGAGTTGACTATTCCAAATATTGTCAGTTAAGTATTGCTATTAATGTTTGAGTATGATGTTGAGTGTTGAGCAATTGATGTGTTGCCTTCCTCTTATCCTTCGATATGGAGCGTTCCTAGAACTCACTACGGTGATCGAACGATGAGCTGAGTTGCTCCCAACGAAGCTCCGGTGAACAGACCGGAGCCAGCGATGCCCTCCTGCCATCTTTAGTGTTTTATCAGGAGGTGCTCAACGATGGAGCGTTCCTAGAACTCACTACGGTGGGGAAACGATCAGCTAAGTTGCTCCCAGCAAAGCACTGGTAACCACCTCGTGGCCAGCGGTGCCTTCTTGCCATCTTTAGAGTTTTGGTTTTATCAGAAGGTGCTCAGCGTTTCAGTTGCATATCTTCGAGTAGCAGGCGGAGACTGAGTTTCAACTCGGCTTCAACTCTTTTTCTCACGGCCTTGCAGATCACTTTGCAGAACATTGCATATCTCGCAGATTAACATCTGGATATGGAGCGAAATTTTTTCGCAGATTCACACTTAGCGTGGAGCGGAACTCACAGATTCACGCAGATGCCTGCGGATAGTGTAGAGTTAGGATGATATATGATTATATTAGTGTTCTGCATTTCAATCATGGATCCTCACTGGCTTTCTTTTACAGACTACCTGAGCCTCGGATGGCTTGATTTGGAAACTCTATGATCTACGTTTTATTCAATGAATTATTTAACAGGATTATTTTCATGCAACAATATGTATTCACTTTGTTTTTTTTGATTATATGGATAAAGCTATTACTGAATTAACAAAACTTGGATTGTTTAACATAATTAAATTAAAGAAACTGATATTTTGCATCCGCAAGAGAGTACATGTAATTTAACTTTATGTAGAGAATAAAGGAAACATTTAAAATTAAAAAATACAAATAAAAATTTCTCGCATGTTGTGAACCAATATGACTCACCAATTAAATAATCATAATCTGTAATTATCTTTGACTATCACAATGTTTTGCATAATATATTGCGCCAAGAAAGGTATTGTATTTAAGAATTGATCACTTGTATCATGCTCTATAATTATCTTAGTTTAGAGTAAGTATTGCATATATCCATATAAATTTTTCGTCAATATCTTATGAAACAAATAGTCAATTGAATATTAAAGAGCTATATTTCGAATGTTAAATATTTTTTTGTCATAAAATGACATCGAATCCGAGTATTTTCGGAGGTAATACCACGAGTGCAAAAATTACCGATAATTCCCATGATAGCTTGTTTATAATTTCACGAATTCGTGTGAAATTTATACAAGCTTGAATAAAAATTATTTGATTAATTTTTGAGTACTAATGATATTTAAGGAGAATATTTCTCGAATGTCATAAAATAATATACAAATTTTTTAAAATGATAAAAACTGCCTTCAACTACTATTCCAAGATTTTACTGCATTTATTGGTCAAGATCTCATTATATCTTCGTCGATTCAATTGCACAAAACAGATTGATTTTGACGACTTTTGACAAACTCTTAGAAAAAATTGGAGTTGCTACTGACTTCGACATTTCTAATTTACAATAGAAATAAAACATGTTTTTTATGTTTGCGTTGACAAAATAGTTTGTTAGTGGAAATTTCACGTTATCTGTTTTTTTCCTCCAATTTCTATTGATCTTTACACTTTTTATTTCAAATCGGAGTAATACCATTATTGTGAGTGTTTCTTGCAGGATATATAAAATAATTTAATTCCAATGAATCTCTTTCACTAGGTGGAAATTTTCGAGACATAATAAAATATTCAAGGTTTAAACCAAACTTAACAAAATTTCAAAATATCAAAAACTTGAAAAAATTCATGGATTTAAGATTATTCAGTGTTTAAGTAAAGTAATCGAGCATATAATGGAAGGAAAGAAATTGAAACCTTCAATTGCTATTTAAATATTCGATACGAAAGAATATATTTTATCTAGGATCGTACAAAAACTAACTATTTATTCAATGTTAAAAGTAGACTTCTATGAAAAACTGTGCTTTAAAAATTTTAATGCACGATTTCAGTAAGAGAGTCTATCTGTTCCAACTTCCCGTATTTTAATCATCCAGGGGATATAACTCATCTGCAGCACTAAAATCACTTCTGAACATTTCAAACTTTATATTTTAATTCAAATTTCCAAGAGCATTCATGTCAACTGCAATGAAAACTGTTCAATTCATAATATCATTCCCTGAGTTGTCAGTACTATCCGTCAAAGTGACATTTACAGAAAAAAGAATGCTCAAAAATTATCAATAGTTTTGAAGAACCAGTGGAATTTGTACATCAAGCTTGAGTGAAAATTATGTAGTTAATTTTTAAGCACGAGTTATATCTTTGTCGATTTCATTTTCTTCAGTTGCACCAAATCGATTCATTTTACAACTTTTGTCAAATACTTAGAAAATCAGGTTTTATTTGTTTGTGTTGTCAAAACGGTTGGCAGGTGAATATATCACGTTGTCTATACAAATTTCTCTTATGGAACAATTTATAGATGAGTGAAATAATTTATATATAATTGCCTGTTTAACAAGAATTAGGACGATCGAAAATAAAACATTGTAAGACACACATATAAAAAATATCCAATACACTCTCGGAGCTCTTAAAAATATTCGCTTCACTCGTATTTTTAACCAAGCCGCTCGTGTATTAAAGAATAACTTTTCACACATGTATCTCAAATATCTATTATAAGGTTATATTAAGCAGAAATTCATTCAAAAGATTTTTTATCAACACTTTGAATTTAGAAATGCTTGGATCATATTGCCGCCTTAAATAACGTACATAGCGACAGGACAATCATCACTGCGTATATATGTACATCATACCTTGCTTATCGTAAAGAATGAGACAGATAAAGATATACTGCGAATTCATTTACTCTGCTGGCTTACAACTAGTATGTCGTTTATGTTGAAGTAGGCAATAATAAGCTCATTTTATATTAAATATTCTGAAAATACAATAAAAAATATTAGATTGGTATTGTTACTTTTATAGAGTCCAAAATGAACACAGCTCCTTAGAATGAATCAAAATCAAGGTTTATTGATTGAAACTCAAAAAAATACCTATCAATAAATTACATTATGAACTAATTTGCCTAAGAATAATCTGACTAGTATTTATGCACACAACGAGAGCTGTTGTTTGCGCTGTTGTAATCTTTCGACTTCCTAATATAGATTAAGTATTGTGGACGAATTGCATGCGCCTATTTTATATTCTCCACCTGTGTTAATCTCGAAAATTCCATAGTGCTCGAGAGCACGCTTCTAGAATTTCGCTGGAATAATTCTAGATTTCAATGCAGGAGATTCTTTACAATATTATTGAAGAATTTTTTTCCGATAATATGAGAGAACAAATTAATGTAGAACTTCATTCAATTTATATGCTATGTGTAACGAACAGTGCCCCTATAGAGTGACATAAGCAATAGAGCTGTCCGACCAAAGCAACTGACTAATGTGTGTCAAGGACGGGATGACGTCCGACTGAATAGGAATTTCTCGGGGATTCTAGAGCGCTAACCGTGGATATATGAACCGAGAACTAAGTAAGGAAGGGTAAAAGAAATTACGGAGCGCGTAGAAGTAGTAGTGGCTGGTAGGTCGGTTACGGAGCATGCAAAAGTGAACTAGACGAAGTGTAACAAGGTTAATTCGTGATCAAGAAACACACTTATTAATTGACGAGTCAGTATTCCAAATTACGTTATTTGCATTTGTATTAATAAAAAACATAATATTTGCAACACTTTCAAGGTGAGATTGATATTGTCACTAATCAGCACTTGTTTAGTATATATATAGAGTAAGGCAGTAGAGTAAAGCTAGTTAAGTAGAAACGTAAGTAAAGAGGTAGAAGTCCATAAGTATCACAATGTAGGGAATTCAGAGCTCCACCCGCATCTAGCCGATTAGTCGTAAGTTATATCCATTATAATTTGTCAACTTTTATATTTGTTATTTATTTTCTAATATATTTATTTGTTATACAACTTTGGCATTCTTTATATTTGCAATAACCTTTATGCTCCATCCAGCAAGAACCCATTTATTCTTTGTTATATCCAATTTAGGGTGTAACAGAAGTGAACTAGTGGAAATAAATGAGAAGAGTGAAAAGTGAATAGAGAAACAGTTGGAAATAAATAAGAATCCTTGAAAATGTGAAGAAAACAGTGCTGTTGTTTGAATAATGAAATAAGTGTAGTTAGTAACTATTTTAGTATCAGTTTTAAGTAGAAACATTAAATAGTGGATAATTTCAATTATATAAGTGTAGCATAAGGTAAAAATTGATTATTAACCCATGAAAAAGAGTTTTAGTTTCGTTACGTCACCTAAAACTTCAAATAATAGTGAATCTTAAATTTTCCACATAAATTACAATTGTTCGAGCACTTACGATGAACTAAAAATTGAGATAGTAGCTCTTAGGATTTGACTACAATGGGTGATTTAAGCCCTTAGTTCCATAGTTTTACCAGTGAATCTCAAGATCCTGTGCCCACGGAGAATCTTTTCACAAAAGATTCTTCAGAAACATTCCTTAAGAATTACGGAAAGATTCCACAAAATTTTCTGCGGCGATAAAAAATTATTACTTTTGCGGATTATTCTGTAAAATGTATTTCATTTGTTATCAGTTTCCAAATGTATTTCAAATAACAAATCTGCATAAGGTGGGTATGAACTTAAAACTCAAAAAAAAAATCATTTTGATATAAATGGATTATCTTGTAAAAGTTACTGTTTTTCAAGAATCTTTAAACATTTCTCATGTGAACGTACATTGATTCTGAAGAACCCTAAACAAGATATTATATCAATATCAAACTGCAATTAGAAAATACTACAAAAAATCTTGACTGGTATATTCATCAATTATAAAAGCCAGAAGTATTCCTTTCCGATTTCAATTTTCGGGTTTTTCTTCTCCTCGTAAGTAAATCTTCTGAGAAGATTTTAGATCATTCTCAACGAAAACTGAAGAACTTGTTAAAGTGTGGTATGCAGATTCGGAAAAAAATTCTGGCGGAATAACAAGAAATTTATCGTATGAACGTTTCTCTAGTACAAAATAAGAGTCCTCAATCCTGTGAACGCAATTTTAAAAATTTACTTGAAAAAGTTATTTGTTTCAATTCTTTGCTGGCCGTGAATGTAAACCTGTCTTTCTCTTACCTATGTGAGGATCAGCCCTAACTACTACCTCCCCTTCAAGTTCCAAAACAAGTCTCAATACTCCATGGGCAGCTGGATGAGCAGGGCCAAAATTTACCATCATATTCTTAACTTGTTTTTCGATTGGGTAACATTTTCCATTCCAATGGACTGGTTTCCATTCAGTATGTTCATCAGGGTACATAACAGGTCCTTCAAACTGAGATATAAATTCTGAATCCAATGTCCATCTCTTACCATAATGTTGTGAACTGGCATAAGAGAATAACAAATTATAATGAATATAGATTTTGAATCGAAAGTGTTTGAAATATCGAGATCAGAAATGATACAATAAAAAATAGTGCTTTCTCAGCGAGTTGGAGAATAAATTTATAGATGGTGATATGAGGCAATAAAAAGCAAAACCGACAAAATTAAAGGGATAAATCTGTTTCAATCTTGTTTTTCGGAGATCTGAAGGGCAATTCAATAGGATTTTGCTCATTATCTCAAAAAGTATGTCTCAAGTTCAGATATGACAGAAATTCAAGTATAAAGAGCAAAAGAATTTTTTTATCCACTATATAGTTTATCCACAATGAAGTCGTACAATCGATTTTAATATCAATGTCGATGCCATTTCTATCACTACAAAATTTTGTATAATTATTAGTTTTGGCCATTCAAAGTAAAATACCAACTTCTTTTGAGTGACATATTTGTCGAGAAACAGGATAACACACAAAAATTCACGAAAGGATCAGATGAATGGAATGAAGCATTGTTAACATGTCAGTTTACAAGTTGTATATTTAAAGAACTCTTTCAAAATAAGCTATAGAAATTTAGTAATTTTCAGGATCTCGTATAGTTTTCACCATCTTGACAATAGAGTGCTTGAGTAATTGATCCAAATTAAGGTGCAAAAATAGTCAGCAATTAGGATAATATATCATGGAATAAGTACTTCATAATTTGATTTATTTTATTTATGATAATAAAATGGCCAATTTACTCACGTTCTATGTATTGAAGTAATGTGTTGAATATTGACTATAACTCTTTGTAAGTCAAGAAAAGATTTTTTGAAAATAAATCGGTTGAAAATTAATGACATGTTGTAAACTGTTTTTAAAATAATGTCATCTGGCAAAGCCTAACTGATTTCAAATAGTTATTATTAGTTTACCTTATGTACGAAATGTTGAGTAAATTCATATCGAAATTCATCACAGTACCAAGTCTGGCTACAACAGTCAGTTGCAAAATAAATAAGCTTGCTGTCAAAAAGATGAGTGAGAAATTTAAAATTGATAAGGCTGCGGAAGCTGTAACTGTAAAATTATGTAGTTATTCAATTCAGTGGACACAGAGAGAAATTAATAACTTGTTTATTAATATATCAAATACTAATACAATCGTTTTTGCAAAATAATAACGCTGACCAAAAAAAACATAAAAAAAACATATTTTCAACTATTCAAAGTAAACAACAATCAACTGTTTTTATATTATGACAGATAAAAGAAACGCTTACTTAATTTTATAAATTCCAATTCAAACAAGAAAAATAATTACTCCTTAACACTCCTCCTTAATTATTTTACGTCGAATCTCTTGAAAAATCTTGCGAGCTAGAGGCTTCGTAAGTATATCAGCCAACTGTTCGGAGCTGCTAACATGTTCCAATTTTACAGTTTTACCAATATGTTCTTGAATGAATTTCCTTGGGATATCAATATGTTTCTTGCCTTTTGTAATTTTACCTTCATGAGTATTCTGTAACATATGTATCGCCGATTGATTATCAATACATAAAGTGGTAGGTTGATTGATATCTAAAAAACCAAGTTCATTTCCTATGCGTCGAATCCAACATAAATCGTCAATTGATGAAACAGCTGCTCTATATTCAGCTTCTGCTGTCGATGTTGCAACAAGTCGCTGCTTCTGAGTGAACCATAGAACAGGACCTCCGCGAAATATGAAAACTCCACTTGTAGAATGTCCAGTAGATGGATCACCTCCATAATCGGAATCTGTGTATGCAATGAGATTTTTATCTCCATCAAATGATATTCCGTAGTTTACGGTTCCTTTCAAATAATGAAAGACTCGTTTGATCATCTTCCAATGATTCATCATTGGCTTATTGGTGAATCGACTTAAGTAATTAACTACAAAACTAATATCAGGACGAGATATTGTAGCTAAATATAGTAAATTGCCTATAGCTTCACGATGTACTTAGTTCTTTATCGTTTTTGAAATTTTCTTCTTCAGTCATCATTCCACGTTCCATTGGAGTTGATGCAGGATTTGCCATTTCAAAATTAAAACGTTTTAAAATCTTCTCAGTATATTTTGATTGATTTACAAATACTCCATTTTTATTACATACTATTTGCATACCGAGATATGATAAACGACCTTGCAATCCAGTATCAAAAGTAATTTCAAATTTTCGGTTTAACCTTTGCAAAATTCCAACCATACTTTCCTCGTTTAAGCCAGCCATAAGCCCATCGTCCACAAACAGAACAATTATTATACTTCTGTCTTGATTATAATACAAACAAGGATCATCATCAGTGTTTTGAAAATTCAGAGATCTCAAAAAATTAGAAAATTTTTCGTTC
Source organism: Dromius quadrimaculatus (assembly GCA_963989225.1). Lineage (NCBI taxonomy): Eukaryota > Metazoa > Arthropoda > Insecta > Coleoptera > Carabidae > Dromius > Dromius quadrimaculatus. Next base: position 43,098,803 of record OZ022330.1, read on the forward strand.
CAATTTTTAGGTGCTTGCTTCAGACCGTAAATACTCTTATTTAGCTTACAGACACGTCCGGAACCATCTTCAAAACCTTCAGGTTGGTACATAAAGATCTTTTCTTTTAGATTGCCATGTAAAAAAGCTGTTTTGACATCAAAAGTCATCAGTTTCATTTTATTTGAGGCTGCAATACTAAAAATCAATCGAATAGATACATGACGAGCAACTGGACTAAAAGTTTCTGAGAAATCAATTCCTTCCTTTTGCTCAAAGCCTCTGGCAACAATTCTAGCTTTGAATCTCCCATCTTGTTTTTTTACGCAATATCCAGCGACATGTCAAAGGGTGTACATTTTCAGGAATATCAACCAAAGTCCAAGTATTCATTTTTATCAAGGCATCAAATTCTTCAGTCATAGCTTTACGCCATTTATCATCTTTCAAAGCTTCTGATACAGAGATTTCTTCAACTTCACCAATCATGGCGGCATTCGTTTTGTTTTCATTCAATTTTGAGTGCAATACATAGTCAGAAAGATTTGAAGGTTTTTTTAAAGTACGACGATCTCGTAAAATTCTGACAAAGGGTTGATTTCTTTCATTTACATCCGAATCACAACGATCAGCTTCATCCCTTCCAGAGCTTCCAGTATCAATACTTACATATTCAGGAGTGGCAGTCTCTTCTTCTGAGTTTTCATCATAGTTATCTGTTAACGGTGCTTCAATTTCACTATATCCTCTATCAACACCTGCTTGTTCATCAAATATAACATTTCCAGAACTTATAACATCACATTCTTTTGTCATATAAATTCTGTAGCTTGATGAATCTAAATTATAACCAACGAAAACCCCTTTTTTTGATTTCTTTTCAGTCTTCGCTCGTTTGTGATCATGAATTAATAGATAACATTCACACCCAAAGCTTCTTAATTTCCTGACATCCATTCGACGACCAAACCATAATTCAGCAGGACATTTACCTTTTATTGAACTTGTTCCCGTTTGGTTTATTGTGAATACTGCATAATTTACAGCTTCTGCCCATAGATTTTCGTTTAAGTCTCGAGCATGAATTGCCGATCTGGCTGATTCAACTATTGTCCTCATATCTCTTTCTATACGACCATTTTGCTGTGGTGTATATGCATTCGACTTACTGTGAAAAACACCCAATTCCTCTAAAAGTATTTTTGTATCAGTATTTTTAATTTCTGTACCATTATCCGATCTTAAACATTTAACTTTTCTATCAAACTGATTCTCAATCATCTTCATAAACACTTCAAGCTTGTGAGCGACTTCGTCTTTTGTTTTTAGGAAATAAACAGTTCTAAAATGTGAAAAGTCATCTTTTAATAGAAGAAAATATTTTGCTCCTCCTAAAGATTTAATATTCATTTCACATAAATCAACATGAATTAAATCAAGAGTTTGAGAAGCTACATTTGGATTTTGAGGATGCGAATTACAATGCTGCTTTCCATAAACACATCCTGGACATACATATCCATCCCAATCATCCACATATTTAATGCCATTTCTATTTAAAATTTCTCTAACATATTTAATGTTCTGATGAGCTAAATTCTCATGCCATTGTCTAATTGAAACAGTTACCATACATTTTTCTGACTTTTCTAAACGAAACATCATCTTAAACAGATCACCTTCACGATTGGCTACTGCAACAACCTCACCATTTTCTGTCTTAAAAAAAGAACTATTTGAATCTGCAAATTGAAAATAACCTTTATCTAACATCTTAATCACAGAGAAAAGATTGAATGACATTTTTGGTACATGCAGCACATTTTTCAGAACAATCTTAAGCCATTTTTGACCGTCAAAGGCTTCCAATTCTACATCTCCTATTCCAATTCCTTCCATTTCAGTTGCATCACCAATTATAACCATTATAGGCTCTTCGAGTTTAACGTAATTAATCATCCATTCTTGATGTGATGTCATATGTTGAGTCGCTCCACAGTCTTGATACCATAGATCTTTACAGTCTTTAGTGGTGTTGACATAATCTAAATTTGCAGCCGACAGACTTACTGTAATAAATGCGCGCCTATTTGATTTTTCTATGTCAGTCTTTTCACTTTTCATATCATTTTCCTGACTTGATTTCTTATTCTTGCAATCCTTAGCAAAATGACCTTTTAAATTACAATTATGACAGCTATAGTTTTTCTTACAATAAGCTGTATACTTAGCACAAGGTTTATTCTTACAGAATTTTTTTAATGTGTTCTTTTTGTCCACATTTGAAACACTCGACTATTGACTTTACAAAATTCTTATGATTGGATATAAAAGCATTTTGAGACAAGGCTTCACCTGACTGTTCACTTCCATTTTGTCTATCTTCTTCTAATCGCAACCGTTCAAATAAATTCTTTATGGTTTTGTCAGTGACACTGGCGTTGTCCCAAGCAGTACGAAAATGATGTAATTTTGGTGGAAGAATCCCTAAAATTCTAGTCATAATCCAAGAATCTTTGACTTGCTCACCTTCAGCAGACAGATTTTCAGCATACTGTTGTATTTGCATACAGTTTTCAATTACTGACTTGTTATTGTCATACTTATAGCCAAAAAATGCTCTTTGAAGACCTTCGACTGTCACATCAGACTTTTTGCCATACAGCGTTTCTAGTTTTTCAACCATTTGATATGCTGAAATACAGTTAGCAATTTTCTGTGCAATATGACTACTCACATTTAAACCTATGATGGTTTGAGCTTCAAGATCTTTCTTTATCCATAGCTTAACAGTTTCATCTGTGTCTAAACCTTGAGGCTTCAAATCAGTTCTATTCGCCACAAAAAACAATTCTTTCGATTTTAAAGTGAGATTCAGCTTGAACTTCCAAGAAACATAGTTCACATTTCCTTGTGAATCTTCAGACAGCATTTCTAATTGTGGTCTTACACAATCCATTCTCATAAAAATAGACGTGACTTCTGACTTGTAACTGACTATACTGTAATGTTTATTGCTTGATGAATCACTCTGTAAATAAATAAAAGTCACTATTTAATAATCTAAATGAAATAAAATCTTTAATTCTTCTTATGTCACAAAAAACAGTATATTTATATATTAATCACTTAATTCTAATTTAATCAAAGTCACAGATATTTATTTTTCACTATTTATATGCACTGTTCACTGTACTTGTTACTTCATTATTTATTTCACGCGAATACTCTTATTACTGACTGTCCCACACGTCGTTGGCTGGCCTTATATAGCGAAACACCGTCCTTCTCGAATTTTCGATTTTCGCGACTCTTTCCATTTCCAAGAATTGCTAGGGGCCTCCATTGGGAGAGGTGATGCGCTGCGACGTAGCGCGGCGTAAGAGGCGACAAGAAGCCCCTCCCCATACTGCGTCGTATTCACGAGCTCCCCTCACTCCCGCACGTCACACTGCCCTCTTCTTAAGAATGTTTCGTCCCGAAACACATCTTCATGTCTATGCCGAAATCGACACTCGCCGCCCTTGGTGCAACCAGTAGTTTGGTAGAAGTAGCAGTCGACAGTTTTTGGTTCGATCCGGCCTGCTGGGTGGAAACAGCAGACCAATATTTGGATTCCGCTGTTCTGGAATGTTACCTCTATCATATTTCGAACGATCTTCCAATCTAATCCATCCAGACCGCAGCCCAATTTTGGTATTGCAAGTTTCAGGATGTCGTTCTGCATTAAATGGCCTCGCATGTCTTGCAGCGTTTCCCACATGGAACGGTAGGTTGGTTTATGATGGAATTTATCTTTCGTTACCATGTGGTAAATATAGCGTTCCTTGGTTGTCGTATTGTCCCGCAGACAGATGGTCTTCCCTACTGTAGGCTTCTGGTGTTCTGGTCTGCCAAACTTCTTCTTGAAAACTGCTGCTATTCCTCGGGACATCTCCAAATCTCCTGATACACAATGGGCCAAGGAGTAGTCGGCCGGGACTCTGAATAGATCCTGCTGCACTTCGGTAGTTATTCCGAATCGGGCCCGACGTCCACTTGAAAAAGTCTTCATGAACTCCTCAAATGAATCTTCCTGCGCGTGGATCTTACGAGCACGTGCGTCGTTGGGATCTTCATTATTGTCTCCTGCATATGGTGCTAGCCGATTGAAGTGCACCACTCTTGATTTGCTCTTAGGGTTGCGTCTGATTTCGTAGATTATGTCGTTAATTCTTCTGATGACTTCGTAAGGCCCTTCCCAAGATGTCTGTAATTTTGGAGACAGGCCACGTCGCCGCCCTGGGTTATAAAGCCACACCGAGTCTCCTGGTTGAAAGCCCCCGTCTTGTGCCTTGACGTCATAGGTCTCTTTCATCCGGTCGCTGGCATTCTGGATGTTTATACGGACTCGAGAGTGGATATCGTCCATCTGACGCCTTAAATTAATGACATAATCTTTACCAGCCAGGTCTTCTCCAGGTTTGCAGCCGAACTTTAGGTCGCATGGTAGCCGAAGTTCCCGTCCAAAGATAATTCTTGCTGGAGTCTGTCCGGTTGTTTCGTGTACGGATGAGCGGTAGGCCAAAAGGAACAGATGGAGATATTTGTCCCAGTCTCTCTGGTGACTAGAGACAACTTTGGCCAGGTGTCTGTTGATGGTCTTATTCATCCGTTCCACCATTCCATCAGACTGCGGATGTAATGCAGTAGTTCTGGTTTTACGAATGTTCAGTACTTCGCATATTCCTTGGAAAAGTGTAGATTCAAAGTTTCTTCCCTGGTCAGAATGAAGTTCCAAGGGTACGCCAAAACGACTCTGAGTCGCCATTTATGTCCTTTTCTATCTCTTGTGGTTGCCATGCATCGTCAATGACAGTTGTCCTGAACGCCTTCGCTCCAATCTTAGAGCAATGATGACAATCTTTTGGACATGGTCGTCTTGATAAAGCATCAGCATTCTTATGTGCTGTACCGGCTCGATGTTCTATGTTGAAGTCGTATTCTTGAAGTCTTTCGATCCATCGAGCGACCTGACCCTCAGGATTCTTGAACTGTAGTAGCCATCTCAGAGCAGCGTGGTCAGTTCTTAACAGGAAATTCCTACCATACAAATATTTGTAGAAATGCTCGATGGACTTCACTACTGCCAGCAGCTCCCGTCTTGTGACACAGTAGTTTCTCTCTGGCTTTGACAAGACCTTACTGAAGTACCCGATTACCCTTTCTTGACCCTCCTGCAATTGGGACAGGACGCCCCCAATACCGACGTCGCTGGCATCTGTGTCCAGAACAAAACGTCCTTCCGTCTTCGGGTAACTCAGGATTGGTGCTTGGACTAGGAGTAGTTTCAGTCGCTCGAAAGCGACTTGGCAGTCTTCATCCCAGCTGTATCTGCGATTATTTTCCGTCAGTCTGGTCAGTGGCTTGGCGATATTGGCGAATCCATAAACAAATCTTCTGTAATAGGTACAGAGCCCGAGGAAACTGCGCAGCTGATGTTTATCCGCAGGTACCGGCCATTCTTGAATTGTCCTTATCTTTTCTGCATCAACTGCTACGCCTTCTTTGGAGACCACATGTCCCAAATAGTTCACCCGTTCTTGGAATAAGTGGCATTTCTTTGGACTTAGTTTCAAACCAGCTTTCTTTAATTGTTCAAATACCTGCTCCAGATTCTTCAAATGGTCTTCAAATGATTTTCCCATCACAATTATATCGTCCAGGTATACCAAGCAAGTTTTTCCCGATAGTCCTTTCAGTACGGTCTCCATAAGTCGTTCGAAGGTGGCAGGAGCATTACACAGACCAAATGGCATGACTGTAAATTGCCACAATCCACTGCCGATGGTAAATGCAGTTTTTTCTCGGTCTTTCTCATCCATCGCTACTTGCCAGTATCCACTCTTGAGATCTAGGGTCGAGAAGATCTTTGACCCGGCCAGGGTATCTAAGGTGTCATCAATCCTGGGCAGAGGATAACTGTCCTTCTTGGTAACGTTATTCAGCTGGCGATAGTCGACACAAAATCGTGTAGATCCGTCTTTCTTCTTCACAAGTACCACCGGAGAGGCCCATGGACTGTTCGAGGGTTCTATGATTCCGTCTTGCTCCATGTCTTGAATGATGACTTCAGCATCTTCTCTCTTCGCAATCGGGAGTCGTCGTGGTGCTTGCCGAATTGGTCGTGCATCGCCTGTGTCAATTTTGTGGTGGACAATATTTGTTCTTCCTTTTTGCCCCTCACTGGTTTCAAACACCTCTTGGAATCGGCGTATCAGATCTTCTGCTTGTGCGCGTTGCCGATTGTCTAATTGTTGACCCTTGGATAGTAATAGGGTCGTTAATTCCTTCGAAAGTTTATCGCAACTAGGCTTTATCTTGGTGTCTTGTTCGGTGAGTTTTATTCTTGCGAGGCGTTCTTTTTCATGTCTGGAGTTATCTTTGGGTAGCATCTTCAAAGGTTTCTTGCATTGACTTTTTGGATGACCTAGTTCTCCACGGTTCCAACACCGAAGTTGTCTGGAATTCTTAAGATCATTTACTGCTTCCTGGACCAACCGCTGAACCTGGGCTTCCAAGCTTTCCGTGGTATTGGAGTCGCAGGTAACCTCTCGCACTCGAGCACTGCTTCTGGACGCCTGCTTTGCCGCTTCGTATTCCAGTGCATGGGCCAATGCTTCCACCAGCTTCTTCGGTCGCGCCAAACGCAGGGCTTGTTGCGTTTCATGGTCTCTGATGCCGTCCACAAATATTCTCACAGCCCAGCTTTCCAAGAAATCATCCGGGCCAGTTGGATAAGCCAGTCGAACCAGGCGTGCCACATCAGCTTCGAACTCCTGTAGACTCTCGCTGGGACGTTGGTATCGGTTCTTGAGCTGCGTGTGATACATTTCCTCCAAGTGTGCATGGCCGTATCGCAGCTCCAGTCGCTTGACCAATTTTTCATAATTGTTGTCTTCTTCCGGTGGAATAGCCTGTAAAATGTTTACCGCATCTCCTCGGAGAGCAACTGTAAGTGCTGAAACTTTCTCAGTATCATTCCAGCCGTTAGCCTTAGCAGCGGCTTCAAATTGCCTATGGTAATTAATCCAAGATGTTTGACCATCAAAGGTTGGAGGTTTGACACGCATTTTTGTAGTTGAGTCAAGATTTGGTGCGGATAACTCAATTATCTCAGCTTTTGAAGCTTTTTCCGGAGATGAAACACCAAATTTGAATTTTTCTTCAAAAATCTTCATTCTTTCATCCAATTTCGAATCCAATTTTGCATCCAATTCTTCTAACATTTTACAATTATCTTCAAATACTTCCTCCCATACCTTTGAATTTTCTCTAAATTTTTCCAGTTGCTGTTCAACTTTCTTTGTATTTTCTTCCATCTTTCCATGGAGTTCTTCTCTCAGGTTTCTTGAATTTTCTTCCAACTTTCCTAATTTTTCATTCAATTTTGTCTCTAAATCTTCTTTCAAACTTGTAGAATTTTCTTTTAATTTTAATTCTAAATCTTCTTTTAAAAGTGAACAATTTTCTTTCAATTTTGAATCTAAATCTTCTTTTAAACTTGTAGAATTTTCTTTTAATTTTGATTCTAAATTTATAGAATTTTCTTTTAATTTTGATTCTAAATCTTCTTTTAAACTTGTAGAATTTTCTTTTAATTTTGATTCTAGATTTATAGCCAAATCGGTTAAAGAAAGTTGAACCTCAAACAAATACGTATCAGGGTCCTCACCGTCTTCAGTCATAGCTCCTCGAAGTCGTTCCATTAAAACTTGTTTGCGGCCACTGGTTTCCAAATCCCGCTCTTCCAATTGATATTTCAACTCTGCGACCTTCAAATCTTTCAACAGCTTCGTAGACGCCATTATCCAATTTTACGAAACAGCAATAAACAAAATACTAAATTGTTAATAACAATCCCACTTCTGACACCACTGTAATGTTTATTGCTTGATGAATCACTCTGTAAATAAATAAAAGTCACTATTTAATAATCTAAATGAAATAAAATCTTTAATTCTTCTTATGTCACTAAAAACAGTATATTTATATATTAATCACTTAATTCTAATTTAATCAAAGTCACAGATATTTATTTTTCACTATTTATATGCACTGTTCACTGTACTTGTTACTTCATTATTTATTTCACGCGAATACTCTTATTACTGACTGTCCCACACGTCGTTGGCTGGCCTTATATAGCGAAACACCGTCCTTCTCGAATTTTCGATTTTCGCGACTCTTTCCATTTCCAAGAATTGCTAGGGGCCTCCATTGGGAGAGGTGATGCGCTGCGACGTAGCGCGGCGTAAGAGGCGACAAGAAGCTCCTCCCCATACTGCGTCGTATTCACGAGCTCCCCTCTCACTCCCGCACGTCACAATACATACATCTGCCTTACTTCAAAGTAATTTGCTAAAAGATTACGTTTTCTTCTATTTTTTTCTCTCTGTTTTAACAGACTGGGCCCATAACCTGTAGTTATTCAATTCAGTGGACACAGAGAGAAATTAATAACTTGTTTATTAATATATCAAATACTAATACAATCGTTTTTGCAAAATAATAACGCTGACCAAAAAAAACATAAAAAAAAACATATTTTCAACTATTCAAAGTAAACAACAATCAACTGTTTTTATATTATGACAGATAAAAGAAACGCTTACTTAATTTTATAAATTCCAATTCAAACAAGAAAAATAATTACTCCTTAACAAATTATTTTCCCAAAAATCTAGAAAATCTACGAACAACAATACGATGCATTTGTAAAATTGTGTCAATTGCGATAACCATCAATAATACAGGTTTGAGTTCTAATACAAAAACATAATTTGACATGACATGACTTTGATTATTAGGTTTTCATAGAAAAATTTGTTTTTTTACTTTAGTCCCCTTGGGATTCTTGATCGTTTTAGATCCCTAGGGACTAAACTCAAACTTAAGTCCCTTAACCGAAGGATTAAGTTCTTCTCTTACCCCCGGGAGTGCAAAAAATTAGTTGACTACGTTACCGAAGTCCCTTCACACGCACGCATACCTTACAGAAATGCCAAATGAACTGTCTGAAATTGAATAGAAACTAAATGTGGACGCGCCAGCGTATCAAAGACAGTAAACGTGTCAATTTTACCTGAAACCTTTGGGAATGGAAGGTTGAATTAAATAACATGCAAACTTATCAATATAATGAATCACGGTCGAATTCCGACCACTGCGCGGCATTTAGACATAAAGAGAAAACTTCTTACTCCTTTTCAAGCGTATTGCACGCACAAAGGAATGTGAAATTTGGCATACTTGAAGTTCATATGGAGAAGGAGTACAGAAAGCTGAAACTATATACAAGCTGTCTCATTTCAATTTTACGTTTACGTTTAGACTTAAAGAAAACTTTGTACCGTGCGCACGAAGAAGTGTGAGATTTGGCATATTTGAGATTCATATGGAGGAGGAGTGCAGATAGCTTTAGGTAAAGGTTGTTCTATTTTAATTTTAGTGAAGAGAAAACTTTGTACCGCGCGCACTAACGTAGATGAGATTTGGCATACTTGAAGTTTATATGGACAAGAAGTGCAGAAAGCTAAAATTATATACAGGGTGTCCCATCTTGATTTACCGTTGAATACGATATTATTTTACACTGGAATATATCATTATGAAATTTGCACCGAATGGGAGAATTCCTGAAGTAAAAGTTTGATGATTTCTTTCACTCCTTTGAGGGGTGGGGCGAAGGGTAGTAAGTCACAATAAAATCTTGAATGAGAACCACTATTTCTTATTTCAGATTCAGATAGAGCGTTAAATATCAAATTAAACCTCCCCTCCGAGGATGCGTGACAAAATTCAATAACATTCAAACTTAGCAATCACGGTCAGATGTCGACCACTGGGCGTATATTTTAACAAGATAAAAAGAGATTTTTGTGCATCAATCGTTTCATTGCATTTACTAGAAGGAATGTTTTACTCTTTATTCTAAGCTTTATTCTATCTCTAACTGGGCAAAAGAAACGCCATCAAGCAAATCTGATACTTGAGATGGTAACATTAAATAACGTAATAAATTAAATAAATCATAGTTCAAGTGAGTTTATTGAAAGTTAGAAGAAAATCAAAGTCTTGTATCACACTGATCGAAAATTTATTTTTATATTTTGTTGACCGGTTTCGACTACTGAGTAGCCATCTTCAGAACCGGGAGACTGTAACAAGAAGATACATGAAAACTTAAAATTCTATGATGAGGATTCAAACTTTGGATGTTGAAGGTAGTTGAAGAAATGTATATGTAGAAATTTGATAATTTATTACTTTGTGTTAATCGATTTCGGAAACTTTCCAAGTTTCACTTTCTCCGCCTGCTGCTTCAACATGTTATCAACATGATTATATTATTATTTTAAATATTATTAACTATGAACTACAATTTCTGCAATTTTTGACGCTGTGATGGTCCGATGATGGAAAGTTTCCGAAATCGATAACCACAAAGTAATAAATTATCAAATTTCTACGTATGCATTTCTTCAACTACCTTCAACATCTAAAGTTTGAATCCTCATTATTAATCAGCATACTACCATGGAGAACTTCATCAACAAAATTGAAATTCTAATTTAGAACAAATACAAATACAAATATAATTTAATGATTATACTCACACTATATAACTACAGGATACAAAATATGGTTCAAAGTTTTAACGTAGATAAATGGTTAAACGTATTACTTGTATAAATGAAATAAAATATAAATGAATTCGTAGAAAATAGAAGTGTATATCTTAAAGAATTCTTCAAATAATCAAAATATGTCAATGAAAAACAAATTGACAAAATTTTTGAAAAGTAAAAATTAGATTAAAACACTGTGTAATTCTGATGTTAAATTTGTTTGATCATTCAGACATAAAAATTTATTATTTTTGATGAATCTTTTGATTTCCAAAACCTCCAAAAAGTCTAAAGTTGAACCATATTCATGTATATGTAAAATTTTGAAATCTTCAGTAACATTAAAATAATGTCCTGTATCAAGTAAATGTTCTGCGAAACTTGAATTTCCGCACGCAAGTCGTAAACAGTGTTCATGTTCTTTAAACCTAGTTATGAATTTCCTCCCTGTCTGACCAATGTAAGCTACATTACAGCTAGCACAGTTCAATTTATAAACTCCAGGCTTATGTGTCAAAATTTGAGTATCAATTTTCTTGAAAAGTTCCCTTTTCAAATTACTTAATGGTTTGAAAACTATTTTCATGTTATAATTTTTGAAGAAGTTTCTGACTGTAAGATATGCTCCCTAGGAAGAGCAGGAAAAATGTGAAAAAATCTTTCTCAATAACTAAATTTTGAGAATATGCTTCTTTTAGTTGCAGTTTGTAACGTTTTCTGCTAATAAGCTTATCAATAATTTCAGGGTGGGAATTATTTGCGAAAGCAATTTTTTTCAAAATCTTAGTTTCAGAAATAATTTCTTCATTACTCAAACCATAAGTAAGCATTCGATGAATGTGTGATTGGAATATTGCAAATTTATGTTTTGTTTAATGATTGGAATCATTATAATTGAATCGATCCTTTGTGTCGGTTTTCTGAAAATTTTAAATGATAAGTGGTTATTTGAACGCGTAATCTTAATGTCCAAAAAATTAATACTCTTATTTTGTTCTATTTCGATTGAAAATTTTATATTGCTATGTATTTCATTTAGTTTACCATAAAATGTATGAAGCATATCTATAATAGTCAAACTGACATTCAAAATGTAATATTTAACATTCTTTTAGTGATAAACTTAGAAACGTGCCTCTGAAGGGAGTGATAGTTCAATAATTTGCGGCCGGATGACGCAGTTTACCCTATAGTTGGAGAATCGGTTGCACCTTATGTTCTCTGATTGTATTTACTGCCAAATTGTATTTGTATCAATCGGGTCTCGTCCTAAGCGTCAAAAAAAAGTTCTTCGAAGCAAATTTCTTGATGGAACTTACGATTGAAACAAATAACAATCGATAGCGAAAGTCTATTACTTCAAGAGAAAACCAGGATGCCATCCCTTGTTTTGTCCAGTAGGGCGGCAGCTACCCCTAGGTATAACCAATTTTCGTATCTAACTTCTCTGATCGAGCTTCCGATAATTATTCTTCTCAAATTGAAGCTCGTACATTCCTGACCTTGAAAAAATCAAGCTACCACCATTCTACCTGTCCGGAAGGGCAGTGGCCACTCTTAAAATTATTTGGTTTTCATGTCCCAATTTCGAACACAACTGTACTCCTCTCATCGAATGTATGATTATTTTTTTTAATTGTAGCTTGAACCTTCCTGAACACGAGAATACCGAAATGCTGTCTTCCACTCCGTCCGGGAGAGCGACAGCTATTTTGAAAGTCTATCCGATTTTTTGGGCGTAATTTCGAACGCATCTGTACTTCTTCCATCGAATATATCACAGTTTTTTCATATTTAGAGAGTCTTAAGCTTCAAATCGATTAAAATCATTAGTTCAGTGATGGGAGTCGCGTACGAAAATGCGTTACACTTAGGAATGATTGCCGCCCTCCCAGACAGAGCGACAGACAGCACTTCAGTATTTTCGTGTTCAGGAAGGCCTTAGCTACAACTTATAGAGAATAATCGTACATTCTATAGGAGAAGTATCGCTGCGTTCGAATTTGAGACCTAAAAATTGGAAAAACCTAAAGAGTTGATGCCGCTCTTCCGGGCCGGGTGGAAGGCAGCACTTCGGTATTTCCGTGTTCAGTTAGGCTCAAGATACAATTAGTAAAAATAATAGTACATTTGATGAGAGAAGTACAGTTACGTTAGAAACTAACTGAGACCTGAAAATCCAATAATCTCGAGTATGGCTTCCGCCTTTCCGGACAGGTAGTGAGGCGGTACCTTGGTTTTTTGTGGTCGGCAAGATTTGACCTCCATCTTGAGACAAATAATCACTGTAAGTTCGATTCGGGCAGTTTAATACGAGAATGGGTTATACTTATAGTCCGAGAGGTGGTGTCACTTTTTTATCAGTGATTTATCTTCGATTCAAACATAATTGATTGAAGAGTTTAACCATTACTCTGTTTGAAATCGAAAGTCAGTCAGCGCGACCGCTGTAGGTGTGGGCGTGGAAGGCTGTGAAACTCATCGCTTTCTATGTAAATAACCTTCTTTGTTTTCTGATGCCCAGTTAATTTTCGCGAGAAATAGAATACCGGATTTTATGTTTTAGCTGTTTGCTGTTGTTTTAGGACTGCACCTACACCTTGTAAACAAGCATCTGCATAAATGTAAATCTGGCTATCAGGATCAAAAATTGCCAAAATTGGTTCCATACACATATAACTCGTTACTTTCTTAAAAATTTTCGGGCAAATTTTTGACCATTCAAACTTTACATTTTTTCTTAACAAATTATGAAATAGTTCTAGAACTATTGTTGCTCTAGGGATGTATTGTCAAAAAAAAAACTGATAAATCTGCTGATGAAAATTGGTTAGATTGTGAATTATTGATGATTGAAATGAAAATATTCGTCAGTCAGAGGTTTGAAGCCATCGGAAAAACTGGAAAATTCAAGTGATCGATCTTCACTTGAAATTTTGTGGAATGATTATTAATATCTAATCAAGCATGAAAATGAACGTCAGCCACGTTTATGCATCTTATGCAGCTCGACTGACGAAGAATCCACCGGCGTCGTGCCGACTGACGATTGTTTGTTTGAAGTGTGAAGCAAGTTCTCTATAATTCATTAATTTCAAGTTAAGAGTAGAGGGAGATCGATTCACAATCAATGGACCACTGCAGAAGAGATCGTCCAACTTTAGGAACGATTCGAAAAATACTTATTTCAAGGAAGCGTTGGTTAAATTTCTGTGTATCATTGGAATCAGGATCACATAAGCGCTTACTTCGATGATCGAACGGTGTTCGTGAATCACGAGAAATGCTTCAAGTCGTTGAAAATAAAGTACTTCGAACAAAAGAGGATAATTTATTGTACCCTGAGCATTTAGAGGCCGATTCAAAGATCATTTTCCACATATGTCAGCTGCACTTCGATGCACATGTAACAATAAGATGCTGTGACACTGATATTATTGTAATTATGGAATTATGCTTGGTAACATGCATCGAATCACACAGAATCTACAAATATCTGGGCGAGCGAACAGCTATCGCTACATAGACGTGACGAAGATTTATCAAAAACTGGATGAAGACTTCAGTAGAGCGTTGCCAGCTTTTCATTGTTAAGAGGCTGTGACTTCAACCCTGCTTTTATAAAAAGAGGAAGAATAAGCCTTATGAGTTTTTAAAAAAATCAGCGAATTATATAAATGCCTCCATTGCAATTTCGCAATGGACAGATGACGATTTAAGTGAGCAATTTTCTATTCTGGAGGGTTTTGTTTGCCATTTGTATGGATATAAAACCTTGAAAAATGTCAATCTAGCTTGTTCGGAGCTTTCATGAGGACTTACAGAATCAAAGATAACGAGAGCATATTAAAAACGAAGAGCAATTTTGAAGTGTTAGCGCTACCACCATGCTAGACCGAGCTTTACCAGCATTTTCTACGAACGACGCACATCACACAGATGTGGTCTCATGCTGCACAGCAAATAACAACAATCACCAATCCAATTGATTATGGATGAAAAGAAGAAGACTGAAGATATACATTTGAATGGTTTAGTGAAGAACAGTTGCCTGAAATAACAGAAGATCTATCAGGAAATATTGCAGGTACATATATACACATTTCATATAATACCATCTCACTTATTATTTTCATACTGAAACCCTGTATTATTTTCAGACTGTCAAGAGGATTCGGAGGGAGACGAACAGTCATCAGATTATGATGATGAAGATGATACTTCCACGGATGAATCAGGCAGCCAGAGAGAAAGAGAAAATGATTAATTTTAGAAGATTTTTGTGTAAATAATAAAAAAAATGCAATTTAAATAAGTATGACTCCTGAATTCTTAGTGATATTGTTGATTACGATTCAGAAATTCAATCAAGTGATTTATATTGACTTGAAATTAATAAATTATGGAGAACTTGTTTCACACTTCAAACAAACAATCGTCAGTCGGCACGACGCCGGTGGATTCTTCGTTAGTCGAGCTGCATAAGATGCAGCGCGCCAGAGGAACCTGGTCAGCACTAGGGCTGGGAAAAATATCGATATATCGATATTTATCGATATTTCTCCAAATATCGGTCTTCGATATTTATTTTTTCCCGTATCGATATATCGATATTCCGATAATTATCGATATTTATTGATAATTATCGACATTTATCGATATTTATCGATAATTATCGATATTAATCGATATATATCGATATATATCGATATATCGATAACTATCGATAACTATCGATAACTATCGATATTTATCGATAATTATCGATACATATCGATGATTATCGATATGTATCGACATTTATCGATATTTTTCGATAGCTATCAATATTGATATTTAGCGATAGTTATCGATAATTATTTATATTCATTGAGAGTAATCATCCGTATTCAACAATACTTGACGAAGATTTTTTTCGATAAAGTTCACAAAAAATATGACTACTCCTCTTACTTAACACACAATTGCATGGAAAATTGTGAAAATTTTGCGAATAAATAATAATAATTTGAGAAATCTCTTTTGCAAAAAAGTTTTTCCGCAATCCCGGGAGTAGAAGACGAATTGAATCCCTTATTTCAGGGACTTAAGTTTGGGTTTAGTCCAGAAGCATCTGAGATTATAAAAATTCCCAAGGATCCAAAGTAGAATAAACTAATGAAGACCAAGTATCCTGAAGTAAATTTATTTTATGAAACAAATTCTAATCAGTTTGAGCTTCCTTATGACAATAAAATCATTGCTGTCAAATAATCGACTGTCATCTAACAGAGTAAATTTCATTTACTCTGGAAGTGAAATACTCTGCCCTTTATAAAACCGGGCATAAGGCAAGTGAATTATCGAAGTACTTGAGTGTCGAATTGAATTATTCGTATTAGAGTTCAAATTTTTATCCTTAGTTATCGATAATTATCGATATTTATCGATATTTATCGATAATTATCGATATTTGTCGATAATTATCGACAAATCGACATATCGATATATCGGAAATTATCGATAATATTTCCGTATCGAATATCGATATTTGAAACTCAATATCGCACAGCCTTAGTCAGCACTCTCGACTTTGGAAAGCCGACTGACAAAGAATCCACCACGATAAATGTGGCTGACGTTCATTTTCATGCTTGATTAGGTATTAATAATCATTCCACAAAATTTCAAGTGAAGATCGATCACTTGAATTTTCCAATTTTTCCGACAGCTTCAAACCTCTGACTGACGATGTTTTCCCCATCGGAAAAGTGCCTGACGAATATTTCCACGTTTAATCATCAATAATTTACAATGTACCAAATTTTCATCAGCAGATTTATCCCTTTTTTCATAGTTTTTCCGACAAGTGTCACAGCCTCCCACGCCCACACCCACCGCAACTGGACTGACTGACGCGCGGATCGTATATGTTAATGTGGAGAACTATGCATGGTGAAAAATTCGTGTGCAGATCGATCACTAGTCCAATAGTGATACCACCTCCCGGACTATTAGAGGTGGATGCCGCCCTTCTGGACAGGAAGGAGGGTGGCACCCTGGTTTTGTAAAAGTTTTCGATCTTTGCTATAAATTGGTACTAGTTTTAATCGTAGGTTCTATCAGGCAAGTTGCATCGAAGTACTTGACCAGGATTGTTTTTTTTTTCGACACTTAGAACAGAACCCTGCATTCATAAAGTCTGGCATCCTATTGACTACTAAATACCCGATCGATGCATATACAGTTCGATCAGGGAGCATAAGGTGCCATCGGCTTCTGGACTACTAGCACAATCTGTAAACGTGAGCATAATGTAGCAAATAAGTTTTAACGTAGAAAATAAATGACTGTAACTTGAATGATTCTTTTACCTTGAGGTGTTGATCGGCTTTTAGCTTGAAGAAATTTATCAAAATAAATCTGGAGAATCTCCGCTGAACTGAGTTCAAAAAAACGTTGAGAGTTTAAATCCACAAAAAGTGAGTAAAATTTCGGCCCGGTAAGCAATTTGGCACTAAAATTTCTTAATAAACTCCCGAACACTATTTGATATCAACTCTCCACTATCTAATTTAAAAGTGGCCGTTAGAAAGACCTTCACAAAGTTAAGTCTGTTTTCAAGTTAAGTATGGTTTTTCTAATTATTAGTTTAATAAGAAAAGAAGACGCATTTCAAACTCCAATTCTCATCCACCAAGAACACAGAGACGCTAACGCTAAGAGGGTTGCAGACGAGACACAATAATACTGGTAACAATAGTATACGCTAGAGGGACATGGTGCATGAACCAAACGAAACTGACAGGTGAAGGCCACAGCTGATCGAAAGGCGATGAATTAGGGTCAACAGGTAAGGAACAAATAAACAATTAGGAGAGATGATTGACATTAAATGATTCCAGGTGATGAAGATGAATGTGATGAAAATGAAATGTAACATGTTTTTGATTAAATTCGATATTGTTATTGTTAAGATATCTTACAGAAAACCAACGAATAGAAATCTTAGAACATATCATGACAAAAAGTAATGAAATCCTACTAAAAAAAAAAAAACATTTATGTAATAAAAAGTTCTATAAATACAAATAAGTTTCGAAATACAGAAGTGATACCAAAATTTCTTTCCTTAATAAAATTCTGAAATAAATAGCAGTGAGACGAACGGACAATAATGTAATATAAATGGTTAACAGAGGTTTGACACTTGATTAATTCATGAAGATTTCACAATTTGAGAAATCATTTTTCTAAATAACTTGTCAAGTATCAATCCCTGTTGACTCTTGCAATACCCACCTTTTTTTTTGTTGGCTGATTTATTTATATGAATGTTCTTATTGGGATATGACATAAAACGTATATAAAGTAATAGTTTCACAAATAATTGATAATGAAGTATTTAACTATACAGACGCTGAGCTGCATAGTTCCCACGTAATCAATTATCTCAATCTTGAATTCAAACTTAATTTGAAATATTAAAAAGTAGAAAAGCTATATATAGGAAATAAAATTGCTCCGGGATTGTTTTCAAGCAATACTCATATTGATATTGGTAAAAAGATTGAATACTGTTGAGAAATGACTAAGATATTATCATTGGATATTGTGGAAAAATTATGGAAGTTAATTGGGTTCAATATAAAAAAACCATTGGGTTTTCTAAATCATCTGCACATTGCTACAGGATGCTTCATTATTTTTATAGTTTTTCTGCTTGGCTCCATGCTCATCACCTCGGATGAATTTGATTTTAATGACTTTGCTAGTATCTTTGAATTATGTGGACCTAGTTATCAGGTACTTGAATACAATTAAAACTAGCCTCAAAAATCAGATACATTGCTACACACTTTGCTTAATTTGTTCAAATAAATCAAAATAGGAGCTGACTATTTTTGTGCGATCTCAAATGGTGAATAACTAATTTTTGACGAAAAGCACAAATACGCGAATTGCAGATAACTATAAAAAAATAGGGAATTGTAGTTAGGCACATTAACACAACTAATGATATTGTAATTAATTTTTGGATTTCAGCTACTAAGTAAATTAGCAGTTAGTGGCATTTCCCTCAAAACAATTCGAGTCAGCCTTCAAACAATGGAAGAGAATTTTTGGCCAGTAAACAAATTTGGTCAGGACATGAATATCAAACTGTTAAAATATTACTATTTTATAAAAAGCGCCATCAAAATCTATTCGCTCGTGTCAATTTTTTGCGCTATAATGATTACTATTAGACCGTTTTTCTTAGAGGAACGTCATTATCCTGCTGCTGCCTATAACTTGGTTGACATTAATGTGACACCTTATTATGTATTCGTATATATTATTCAAACATTTGATCTTATATATGGGATCTGCACATTTTTAGCAGTGGATGGACTGTTTGTGACATTTGTTTTGAATATTGTTTGTCAAGTGAAAATGATAAAATTTGGTTTTGAATCTTTGGATATTGGAAATGTCAGAAATGCAAGAGAGGAAAAAGAATGCTACAGGAAAATAAAGGAATATGTTGATCATCATAACGTTATTTTGGAGTAAGTATTTGACTTTTGTCAAATTTCCTAACTAAACTGTCATTTATCATTATCATACTGATTTCCAGGGCGCTATAGAAATATGTGAGTATCAAGGGTATAATAGGGATGGTATCGCTTGAGAGGTCAGATATGTACCTTTCGAGGGCTTCTTGGCCTAAGGGATGTACATCGACCAGAGCATATTATTTTAACATCCGTGATGCTTTCAACGTTTAATATAGGACCATTGTTTGTACTTTGACAGCTACAAGATAATATTGACAGTTTCTAAAGCATGTTGCCTGTAATAAATATTGTCACAAATGTGAAATATTTCAAGTCACTAGTTCACATTATTATTCATCCAAATTCACTATTTATTTAATAATTTATTGTAATTGTAATCCTAGTTAGCATTGACCAACAATCTAGTCGGTGTTCAATTGTCGGACGTGATTGACAGCCTATGGTTACTAGATGTTTGGTGGTTGTCAGGCATTTGAATGCTGGTTCATTGTCGTTCAACTGTCAGACATTTGAATGTAGGCCCATTGTTGGAGTAGGATATATAAGGCATGCGAACTAGCGAGAGAGGCAGTCATTCAGTATGAGTAACTGTGAGCGATATTATGTTCATACGAGTTTAAAAATAAATATTGGTTCTGTAACCTGTGCTAATAAATTATTCACAATAAAATTTGTGACAATATTTATCAATAATCGAATGATCTTCGACAAGAAATTTTTTTGACTAATCTATTTCTTTTCAATATTTGAAGTTGATACCTAAAGTTCAAGAATCTGCAAAACAAAACAAAAATCACAAGGCGTTATAGAACTAGTTGTGAGCTCAGGTATTAATTGATATCAAGTGACTGTACTATAATAGTAGAATATTCGACTCATTTGAATACATTTCAATACTCAATTTCTCTGACTACCTAATAAAATGAATCCGAGAACATCCTGATTTCTAAATTGAATATATATTTATCGACTCCTAAAATTGATCGATAAATCACTACTCTCAACTTTGAGTTACAGTGTGACGTCACAGAAATATGACAATTTCATTGGTCAATTTTAGCATTAAAGTGGCTCTTAAAACTGTTTAATATTCATTCGTACAGTAAGTATGTAGAATTAAGCATGATACACTTGTTGAAAGTAGAATATCTAACAATATGTTGTTTCTTTCTTTATCACTGTGCTATCATATTCTTGTTCTGCTTTTATTACTCCTAGCTGTAGATTTCTGAAAAATTCCATATTTGTTGAGGTGGTTATTGATGTCATTTAGAAAATTTACTTCCTAATATCTCAGCTGTTATATTGTATTATTTGAGTACTAAACATTATATTTGATTTTTTCAGATTCATTAAAAAACTTAATAAATTATATTCATTCCAAATGTTTAATCAAATTCTGAGTAACACTGTTTCTCTTTGCATGGGAATTTATATTATAGCAGCACCAAGGTACGTAATCAAAAGAATACAAGACTTATGGTCACTTAAGTTTTAAGTGTCGCTTAATTGAACAATATCGTATCAAGACTCAAAAGTCAAATGTGACATAAATATTGCTGTCATTATTCCGATTCAATATTTTTTGTTTAAGTGAAACTGAAAATTCAAGTCAGAGAGCAGTGCAAGTGGCTATTACAAAGATAAAATAATTTTTATTTGATTATCATACTTATTAAAAGCTCTCAACAGGATTCGGAGAAAAAAAAGTTCAATACTTCTCTTTTTTTACTTTTAATCGATTACATCGAGTCGCTTAACTAGCTTTTCATCATAATTTTCTATTTCAGCACAGATATATCTTCACAACTACGAGCAAGCTCTATTTTAGCAACATTCCTTCTACAAATAGCAATTTATTGCATGGGAGGAACAGTGATTTCGGAAGTTGTTAGTATTTTCTTTAGTTTTTATTTATAAGGGTATCTTGTGTAGCGCAAGTTTTTACCTATTTTGCAAAATAAAAATAATTAACTAGTTTTAATAGTTATTTATGATATAAGTGTTAAAAGTGCCATTTTATTTTGTGACAAGGGAAGTTTGGGACACGACGCGAAGCGGAGTGGCGCAACCATTGGAACAAAATAAAATCACTTTTAACACGTATATCATACACTATTTTTCCTACGAACATAAAAACTGGAAATCAATTAAATGAGATTTTTGACAGCTGCAACAATTATCTCATAATAATCGTTATAGTTTGTGAACTGACAGAACAATTGAAAATTGTTTATTAGTTACATGAAAATTATCAAAATATTTATTCTGTCAGTGAAATGAATTCAAAGACAAATAATTCAGCGAGTAACTCGGTACCGGTTGACATTATAGAAGGTGCTAATAGGGCAACTTTGGATTTATTGCCAACAAAATCACGGGAACAATATAACATTGCATATAATCGTTTTATTGAATGGTGTAAATGCAAAAATGGTAATGGGAATTATAACGAGACAGTTCTTCTGGCATATTTTGAAGAAAAATCTAAAATATGGAAATCTTCAAGCCTCTGGTCAAATTATTCCATGATAAAAAGTGTACTGAGTGTGCAAAATAATCAAGATTTAGTAAATATTACAAACTAATTGCATTTCTAAAGCGAAAAGCGGAAGGTTATCGATCGAAGAAATCTAAAATTTTTACACGAGAACAAATTGATAGATTTCTTACTGACGCACCGGACGAGAAGTATTTAATGTTAAAGGTTATCTCATATTTCTTACTGAATATACATTATGTTATTGTAGTTATGAATTTCAGGTCGCTACAATTATTGGTCTGTTTGGTGCATGCCGTCGAGAAGAGCTTTGTCAGATGTGTGTGGACAATATTGAGGACTTGGGGACTGAATTAGTGGTAAACATCCCGGATACAAAAACTAAAATACCACGAACTTTTAGTATCGTTGGAGTATCATATATAAACATCTATAGAAAATATGTAGCTCTGCGTCCACCTCATGTCACCCATCGCCGTTTCTTTATTAAATATATTTGTAACAAATGTACTTGTCAACCAATAGGAATAAATACATTTGGAAAGATGCCCACCGATATCGCTATATTTCTAAAATTGCCAGATTCAAGTCTCTTTACTGGGCATTGCTTTCGAAGATCTTCAGCGTCCATGTTGGCAGATTCGGGTGTTAACTTAAGTACGATTAAGCGTCATGGAGGATGGAAGTCTTCTAAGGTCGCTGAGGGTTATATTGAGGACTCTATGGAAAAGAAATAAGAAATTGCTTGCCAAATTCTTCCAATTACTTCTGACAATGACGTTGTTTCAAGTTCTAATAATTGTAACATGAGTAAAAATATTTCTACTGCGGTTTCTAGCAGCGCTTGTACACAAGGAATTAATGTAAATAAGTGTACAGATTGCACGATTTCAATAAACGTTCTAAAATAATTTGTAATTGATAACTTTTTAACACTAGTGTTAAAAGTAAATCATTTTTAACACGTTGCTAATGGTAACGTGTTCATAGTATCATCATGTCATAAATTGTTATTTTTAATTCGCTAAGCAACCGTTAAAAGTTTTACTTTTAATAGTGTTCGTAGGAAAAAATAATTTACATTATGCACTGACCTTGGTTTTATAACAGTTGCAATTAATCTTAACAAATATATAAATGCCGTAGATATTTCATACTTGCAATAATAAATTTTAGTAGAAAATTGTTTACAAAAGCTAAACTATTTAGCAAATTGCAAAGACAGCTTCAGATCATAATAAATATTCAAGAAAATTTAAAATGATATGATTGCTTGGCGAAAGATCTCCTCTTCACAAAAAGTTATTTCAGAAGTTCATTACTTGCGGTATTATCTAAATTATAATCAGATCTATATGTAAAAATCGACGCTAATAGTTGATAATAGAATGAACTCTGCGTCACAAGGAGTACAATTTTGTATTTATAATTCATTGATGTTCATAATAAGGGTAGATGTAACCTCGAAAACAATACGATCCATACACATCAAGTGCAGAATTGAAAAATAGCCTTCTTTAACAAATATATTGGTACCTAGGTGAAGACTTCGAATCTTCAAGTTATATGAATATACTTCTTATGGATGATATTGATAAAGTGCGAATGATAAACGAGTATGATTCAGGCCAATAAGAAAGCTGAAATCTCAATCCTATGCTAAGCTACGGCCCATTATAAAAATGAATAGGATATAATATTCATATCTAGTATTTGACTGCAATCTCCAAAATATTGATTGAAATATTAATGATTTCAGCTTCTTGAAATAGCAGATTCAGTTTACATAGCAACAGGCTGGGAAAATACAAACAGTAAAAAACTTAAATTCGCTGTTTTTATGATTATTATGAGAGCCCAAAAAGAGGAAAATCTCCGAGGAGGATTGTTTCACATCAAAGTGGTTACATTATTATCAGTAAGTATATTAAATGTTTATTTTTGAATATAAAAACGCTAGGCGTAGAAGCGTTTGAGCAGTAAATGTTTCGAAGACAATAGAGAATAACGTTGGTGGCACTGCATTGCTACGGTAACATGGTGCTTTACAGAAAAGAGTATACGCGTAGAAGTGTTTTTTTAAGTCTATGGCGTAAAAAATGCGTAGACTATGTAAAATATGTAAATAATATAATAATCGTGAATAATTTGAAATATTAACACTTGATTTTTGTCTGTCTGTCTGTTAGTTTGTTCAGACTAATCTCCGAAATGGCAGAATCGATCGAGTTGAAATCTTCTACAGTTGTTGCTGGTATTCTTGTAAAGATTTCTAGTATGATGTTGTACCATGAACGTACAACAAGTGATTCGGATCAGATATCTGTAATCTATTCCAGTCAAGAACAGTCCAAGGCTCTTACGAGTCTACGCTTCAGGCCTTCTTAATGGCCGAAATGCAAACTCGATTCACTCCATTAATTGCAGGTTTTAATACAAGCATCCTGAAAATGAATTCAAGAAATAAAAGCAACAAGATATATTCATATATAACAAATTTGAATTTTCAAACTGCACAAGTTTATTTGTGATGATTAATTAACGATTGAGAGTTGATACAACTAACAGATAGCCAAGAACGACTTTTCTGCTGAAGTAAAATTGGTTTGTATTGTATGGTGTCCTTAACTGGAATAGACTATAAATCATATCACTCCTTGAAGAATTAATCGTTATCTATTTTCAAGTAAAGTATCTAATCAACCTTCACCACAAAAAATGTTTAGCTATAAATATTGCCTTTAGATTCTGATATAAGACTAAATAAATTTTAATGTATTTCTTTCTCAATTTCAGATTCTGCAATCATCATTTTCGTTTTATACGTTGATGAGTAAAGTAGAAAAGAAAAATAACCATGAAATATAATGTGAACGTAACTCATTATGAAGAGACCAAACAATAATATTTAGGCAGTTTCATATTTTTAAATTAGCAACTAATGTCCAGCTCATGAACGCTGAATACAAATCACTATTTACAGAATTAGATTGACTTTTTATCCGAGCAACAAAAGTTAAGTACTGAATTCAAATTGAACCTTAGCTTTTTTAATTAATTCCCAGTATTATAAAGGACGCAGTAAACTTATATCCAAATTAATAGTAGATTGTTTGACAAGTAGAGAAAAGTAAGAGTTTGCTAGCGATTGTAAATGTTCCAATTCACAAGCGAGAGTAACGAGCGAGTGAATTAAATTTACACGAGCAAAGTAACATCGCTTTCCTTACATGTTGAACATGCTATTTTTTTGTATACTTGATGGAAAAACTTGAGTGGAAGGCGCCAAGAATAGAAATAATTTTCTACAGAAATATTAATCAAGGTTGTGCTCTTGCAAAAACGTAGTAACGGTTTTGACAACTGCCAAGTAAAAGCATAGTATTATAAGGATAAATTATTCAAAGCATAATTCAATATAACACTAGTATTAAACTCCAATAAAACATTACAATAAAACAATATCCATCTATAATTGATGTTCAATGGCCGCCGGTCTCAGAATATAGATCTCATGAATTCTGGAAATAAAATATAACAAGCAAACTACTGGCTTAGTGAGGAATCACATCCACACACACGTTATACAATCATTATCATCAACATCAAATCACACTCTCTGGTATATACATAAAGAGGGAACGTACAAAGTGCGAAAACACATAAACAGTATCATCAGGGAGCGCCGGCCAGTCGACCTGCTCAACCCTACTGGGAGCGCCGAACTGTCGACCTGCTCAACCTCTGCCGGGAGCGCCAACACTACGTCTAGCTTGACCTGCTTAACCCGGAGTCCTCAAGACGACGTCAGCCCTACTGGCTCGTCCGTCTGGGAGTCGGGAGTATCTCAGTCACGTCTGCCCTGAATTTCCTTAGCTGCGATCACCTCACCGGCTTTACAAAGACCTCATGAGACGTTCGAAAAGCAAAGATAGAACCCTCTGCCCCTCTCTGTCCCTACCGTATAGTGACCCAGCAAACACTTGCACAAGGCTAGCAATTGTGCACACACACATATGTCGCCTTCTTGGCCTACGCTCTCCACTCAGAGCTACGACCTCACAACAACACAAGGAATACCACAAGGATATAATCACAATAACTTAGGCTTAACATATACACAAATAAAAGCATACAACTATTCCACTCATGCTCACTCTCAAAACGTTCTCTTAACCAACACACTGCATACTCATTCAACTCATGCACCTAGCAACTCAACTCACACTTCAACCCACTGATTCAACTCACCCTTGATTCTTCCCAAAATACACCAAAACACTATAGATCCTATCTCGCAAGAAGAATTAACACAAACAAATGATCGTCGAGTTGTTTAAATAACTTACGTATTGTGTAACTCTCTGAAATATGTTAAAAATTATGTGAATATTGATCTTACGTGAAGCCAGAAAAAAATATGCGTTAAATAGTAACAAATAAACAATATTAAAAATTGATTTGTCAGAAACGTCAGAAGCTAAAGATACTCGCAAAATTCTGGATACATCTAAAGAAGGGACTTTACATTTGTTTCCGGCGAAATCGTGAGAATTTTTGTTTTCTTGTATGCATAACCTGTAATTTTTTCTTAATTTGGTCAAAACTGCCATCTGAGCGCGTATCATTGTGCGTTTTTTGTTTGTTATTTTTTGATGCTAATTAGAAAGTTGTTGCTAATTGAAAAACTGGCATTTTCCTTTACTGATTTCTACATATTAAACCTGATGTCTTCCATCAAGTATACAAAAAAATATTTTATTCAACAAATTCTAGTCGAATTATTAATCTTCATGAAAGTAAAAACATTGCTGTCAAAAAAACGACTGTCATTTCACGGAAAAAATTTTATTTTCTTTGAAAATAAATTAATTTGTCCTTTATAATACTGGGCATTACCATAAATTCATATTTATTCATGTCAGAAGGCTAAGTGAAGAAAATTAAATAATTAATTTGGACAATACACGTCTGCACTATGATATTAATCTTATGTCAAATACGCAATGTTACATTAGATATAGTACCTATATATTTCAGTGTGTTAATAAATATTCGAATATATAAATAACTACTAGTATTTTTCAACCTCTAAGTCTTCCGGAATAAATTATGGAAATTTTATCATTAATTCTTGCTCTTCTAAAACAATAATTATATGTACCTATATTTTATCAACTCCTACTCAATCTTTGATATATCCGCTTGTCAGAAATAAAAGTAATTATCTAATCAAATTGAAAAGAAAATTACTGAGTTCATTTCATATAAAAGATACATACCTATGGAGAAAGCAATCATAAAACTATCAGTAGTTAACGACAACAAGTTTCCATAGTATAAATACTGTCAAGAGAATGTGAATGAAAGTTGGAGTTTTCTTCAAAATAAGGAATCGATTTAATCTGTGGAATAAATAAGATACAGGCCGTATGGCCCATACGTACTACTTATGTTCATAGGTATTAGATTTTATTAAGTAGATTCTTATAAAAATGTTCTGAAATCTGCGTATCAGAGTCGTAAAAAACTAATAATGTTCGATAGAGCAGTTTTGTTGAGAATTGTAGCAATTGCTTCAAATTACATCATTTTCAAATTTGTAACAAACCTAATAAAAAAGCGCCCTGTTAAATTTACCACAGCATCCATTTTATTCTTGGAAAAATGAACTGCTTGGTTAAAATTTTCTCATCAAAATAGCAATGAACTAATCTATACCAAGTTGAAACAATTTTATGAATTTCGAGTAAATAAAGCTCAAAAATCCTCCAAACTTCCAAATTTTCGTTATAGTGTTTTCATTTGCTGTGAACCCGGTAACAGAGAAGATGTGAAAAATATGCTTTATTTATTTTTTATTTGCAATCTGTCCAACAGGATATAAAATCCCAATTGATGGATGATTATTTAGATACAAACAATATAATCTACAAGTAAAGAACACAAGTCTTATGAGTTATTAGCTTACTGGCACATAATAATAAATCAGAAATAACAGATATCAAATCATGAAAATAGCTGCAGCAGACTTCTTGAGCTTGTATGAAGAATCCCTGGAAATATGTATACCAAAAATATTATTAAGTGGTACTCAATCAAAAATAGAACAAATTTGATCAATAGGTGATTTAAATCCGTGAATAGTTTTTACGGCTCTGCATTTGAAAAGTACGGGAGTTTTAGTTAACGTACGAGGCACATTTATTGAAACCTGGGCAAAACAAATAGGATCATGTATAAAGGCTGTTCATGAGCTTGTATTGATGAAAACTATTTAAAATTTTGCGGGCTACGCTAAGATAATAACATTTGTAAGTCTAGGAAGATCATCATAAACATAATCGAGAGTTAGGTACTGTCCATTCAATTTGAAAGAACAGTATTTAGCTTTGATTTTTTTTTGTTTTAAGATACAGTGTGGGTGATATGTTATGTGAAAATAGGACGAAGTAATATCAATCAATAAAATAAGTCATGTAAATTTTGTTTCGTAGTATTTGTTTACTGTAAATGTGTTCACAATTGCAAAAATTTGATGGAAAAATCGATAAGATAATTTTAATAAATCCATATTTATTTAAATAGTTCAGTAATGGAATATTTCTGTGCACTTGTTACAAAAAGTATCGTATGCAACACAGAACTGGATGGTCGTCATCGTTGACACGTCCTCGTCGAGTGCAGCCAATTTCATCCTGGACAATGTTGACGAGAGTTCGGGCCTTACAGAATACCATACTATCACTTTAAAAGAAAATTCACTCATTCTTTTATATAGCAGGACTTAAGAAACATTCACAATACAATTATTTTCAGCACACAATAATAAGAAATCAAGTACCTATATCTCCTTCATATTCTTATATAATTGACTGTTTCACGAAAATTAGGACACTTGTATCTTGAATATTCATTATCCAACACCGATTCATAATAAGCTTGTTACTAGGCAAAGTCATTTAAAATAAATAATATCCATCAATAATCACTTGGTGAAGAAATAATAGAGAAGTCACGGAAAACTGTAGGTATCATAACAACTTCTTCATGACTACTTTGTTATTACTAGGTTTTACTAATAGCATTCAAATATCTTGTCAGTGTCGAACAAACAACATATGAAAATAATTCTAGGCGGTCTAAGTGAGGTGTTGGATAAAATGTTGTATTCAACTTGTCTTAAATGTAATTAATCACTCAAGAAAAGTAGCTACTTGCCCTTCAGGCGTCATGGCTAAATATTTTCTGTGGCTAATATATCACATTCCACAATAGTATACTAAATTACTATAATCTATGATCATTTCAAAAGTGAAACCTTTCTACATAATTTTCTATGTCAAAAGTAAGTAAGTGAAATTGGTATTTCAATTCAAACTTCTGAGAACTGTTATGGACAACGCCAACTAGAATAGTTGAGTTCACAATATCGTTTTCTTAACTACAGTAACAGCTTTCAAAGTCATATTTAGAAAAGAAAATATTACATTATGCTACAAAGACCGAACGATCGTCATTATTGTCCAGAATGAAGTTGACTGCACTCGACGAAGATGAGAATGAAGCACGAGGTGAGGGCAGGTCTAAGCCCAAGGCGTAGCTTCGTGCAGCTAGCTTCACCTGTGTCAATGACGACAATCGTTCAGTGTCCGTGTTGCAAACGATACTTTTTGTAACAAATTCACCGAAATACCCTATTATTAAACTTCTGAAATGAATTTGGATACTTTAAAACTATCTTATCGATTTTACAAACAAATTTCTGCAACTGCGATCATATTTCCAACAATCTTATACTGCGAAACATACTTAACTCACATGACTTATTTCATTGAATGATATTTCATTCTATTTTCCACATTTTCTGTACTATCACGTTTACGGTTTACAGCAAATGCAATCACTGTAGGTACGCTCCACTAGGCGAGCGCAACGCTCATGTCACTCCATTAATTATTCCACAAGATGATCGAGATCTTTGCGTTCACGATTATTACGTCATAGATGACGTCATTAATCGCGACCGCTTTTACAAACAAATTTCTGCAACTGCGATCATATTTCCAACAATCTTATACTGCGAAACATACTTAACTCACATGACTTATTTCATTGAATGATATTTCATTCTATTTTCCACATTTTCTGTACTATCACGTTTACGGTTTACAGCAAATGCAATCACTGTAGGTACGCTCCACTAGGCGAGCGCAACACTCATGTCACTCCATTAATTATTCCACAAGATGATCGAGATCTTTGCGTTCACGATTATTACGTCATAGATGACGTCATTAATCGCGACCGCTTCAAGCTCACATTGAAAAATGGATCGAAGCGATAGTTGCAATCATGTTTGCAGAATTCACAAAAAAATTGAACTAATTGAGAAGTTGTCTTTTTAATTTGTTCTTTCGATTTCAGATTATGCCGAATGATTCAATATTTTCTGTTTGTCAAGAAGACAGATAATTTCACACCCTCTTACTATCATTATTCATTATTTATATTTATGAGAGATTAATTTATACAAGATATTTGATTCATTCCATTCACATTTTTGATACGGGTTATTTTAATCTTATTAATGATATACTTTTCAATCTTAACCACGAGTTGTTAGTTTATTTGACATTTAACAGTCGTTGATGCACCAACCACAACAATCATATGCTAGTGAAACAGCCAAAACTGCGGTCGTAAGCAAATCATTGCGGTCGCCTGGTGGAATGTACTCTACAGCGAACATATCCCATGATACAAATTTTTTCCAAATGTTAATTTGACATATAACAATGAAATGAAAAAACACCAACAGCATCCATGATCCACCATTATAATTTTTTCCTCTCTCAGTTCGGAAATATTAATCATGAATTCCCTATCAACGGAGAACTAATGGTAATTAATTTATTGTTTACATTGTTTGGAATTACGAACTTTCGAAGCAGAATTCAGTTTAGTAATAGAGTATTTTTGATGCACGTGTCCAAAAAAATATTCATTAAAAATTGACTATATTAAACTAAAACGAGAACGATCGAAGAAAAAATGTTGCAAGCCACACAAAAAGTGACATTTTTTCAAACATGTTTTTTCAATGTAAAAAGTAAGCTTTTATTATGAAAAACTGTGCGATAAACGATTTATTGCATACTATCATGACACGATACCAGCTGGAGGACTCATAAGTGGAATTATTAGTATTTTAAATATCTGAGGGGTATTTTTAAACTAATCTACATTACTAAAGTCACTTTTGAATATTTTTAACTTGATATTGTAAATCAAAATTTCAAGAACAATCATATCAACAGTCCAATTCACAATATCAATTCCTCAACCATTAGTAACCGTCAAAGTGACATTCATAAAAGAAAAAACGTATACGATCGAGAATAAAACATGGTAAAACACATGTGAAAAAGTCACTATGCAGTCACGAAACTTTCAAAAAAAATCTCAGCAGTATGAAAGGAGTTTTGAATAGTAAAATGATTTCAATTAACTTGAATAACGCGGGAAAGTTTTAAAGTGTCTAATGTATATAAATATTGAATAAGTCTAAATTACTGTTATAAACTTAGTTTTTGGAAAATTGAGTAAAGTGAAAATAAAAATTTATTGATGAAATATCTAATAATTTAATAACTCTTGTCCTACTTAAACTATGAATTTACTGCTGAAGTTATATATTAAGTACTGGCTTTAGCAAGATGCCAGTAAATTATCATTAATATTATGTTTATGTTTTAATTCATAAGGATTATTTATAATATTTTTTCATAAAACTAGTTAATTATAATCTCAACCTATGCCTTATTTTTGAAATGAAATTCCAATAGTGATTGTAGCGAGTCGGATAAAAATCGAGAAATCTTAGTGAAACGATTACAAACCAATAATAGAGTTGAACAAAACTGTTCCAATTCTGATTTTTTTTCAGTAAATTCATATTGGTAACAATGTACGCAGCATCTATCATCGACTCACTTGTTGGATTGTTAGTAAAATCTAAATATCGACTTGTACAATACCATAGAATAAAATCTTGTATGCAACACGTGTATAAACAAGCATTATCACATTTCGTCGGTATTTTTTGAGACTTAGCAGACTTCGCCACAAATACTTGGCCTCATGTTAAGTTTACTCACTTGTTGCATAGATTACTATTTTTTGTTAGAGCAAATCTCTTGTCACACCTATTTAATTCCAGATACTTATCTAATTTATAATTATATCAAGAAGCTTTCAACTTGAATAGTTCATTTTTATTTTATGCACCTATTTATGTGACAGAACCTATAATTCATTACGTCAAATACATTTTGAAAAATATCAAGTAGGATTGATAAAAATATTGCAACATCAATAATAATGCAATCAATTGAAAAGAATGACCTGGATTTGACTGTTTTGCCGTTCAAACTTTTATATCTCGTTGGGCAAAACATTTTTGGAAGTTGGAAAATTTGGACATTTCTCTATTGTTTCATAGTGTCAGCATGTTTTATTTTATGTCTTCTGGAACCTGTGTTACATTACGAGGTAAGTAAATTATATAATTTTTTCTCATCTCATGAAAAGAGATTGTTAATACAATTAGCAAGTTAAAAAAACAAGTATATTATTGATTTCAATATATAACTATAAATTTTTCCATTAAATCCCAAACTATTATACCCATCATAAAATCAAACTTATAGAGTATTTGAACAAAATATTTACGTTTATCTGGTGTCAAATTTTAAAAATTAAATCAATCGTTGCTTTTTACTTCCTCGACAATAAACAAAGTATTGTAATCGTGATTTCTTGACAGTTCGAGATTTTGATGAATCTTCACGTTTTAGACCCTACTGAAACCGGAAAACATAATTTTAAAAAAAGTCGGTCTGGCTGAAAGCATGATAACTTGAGAACGCGTACGCATTTTTGACTGAAATTTGATATTCAACTCTTTCATCAAAAAGCTAGGTTTAGGTTCGTAGATGAGCTTTTTTTAACCAGTGGCATCAAAACGTTACTGACGGAACTTTTTAGTTTTTTGCGTTCACTTTATAAATGGTAAAATTCATCATAAAATATGAAATAACTAAAATGAATTCTCAAATGATATAGCACAGCATTCGCAAGAAACATTTTCCAAAATTACCGGCGGTTCATTTGTTATTATCAAAATTCAAATTATTATAAAATTCGTTATATTTTTCTGAGCCAAAGAAATAATGAGAATCTGTGAAGTTACGATTATTATCATTCATATTTTGACATCACATGCAAACGTTCGTCGATCGTCTTTTTTAAATAAATAATTTGGCGCTATCGTGATTGATATCAAATTAAAGCTCTTGTGGAGATAATTCTAATATAAAAGTGTCAGAGAAGATATTTGAACGATTGTCAATTGTTTCTTTCACAAATCATTCAAATGATATCTAGTTTGGTATAAATTTTAAGTTCTCGGGGAGGCAAGCTTAGTAGATATCAAAAATAAATAATTAAGTATAAATTACATTACATCTTCAAATTACACTTCCGGCGATCAAATGTGGAAACTGTATGTTCCAATGAACTAAAGATCCCGAAAATCTGGAAATGGACTCTTTATTCTCAAAAATATTGGCTGGTACCACGAGCTCTGTTTTTGGCGCTACTAAGAGCGTTGTGTCAAGATGTGTTTTAACGCAATTAAAATTTTCTAAAATACTTTAGAAAAGAATCTTCAGATAAACATTGCAGTAAACTATTATGTCTACAAAATTTATTTAAATATTTTCCATTAAAATTGCTTGAAATATTTATATTGCCATAAACTCTTCTTAAAATAACACTGCTAGTATAGCCAAAAACAGAGCTTGTGGTACCAGCCATTGATTTTATGTAAGGACTAAGAATAACCGCCATCTGTCACTTTAACAGTGACAGCTGTCACTTTGACAATGACAGCTTTCACTTTTAAATATGCAATTAATTGATGCGACACTCTAAATTTCTGAAAAAGCGATGAACTGGCTATGAAATTTATGGTCGGGGAAGTACTTTGTGGCCTCAGCGGATTTTTTCTTATTAAATTTTCTTGAAAACAATTGGTGCAAACGTAGTAGGTTGCAAAACTTACACTTCAAATATTTTTTTCCTCATTTCTTGCATTAGTTATCGGTTTTTGTATATCTTTTTTCAGGGTCCTGAAACATTGGCAGGTGCTATAGAAGTAGATGGGCCTTCTCACCAATTTCTAGTTAAAATACTAGTATATAAATGGTACCAGAAGGATTTTGTCAATTTAATTACAGAACAGAGGAACTTTTGGTCCATTGATATGGAAGGTGCAAAATTAGAAGAAGAGATAACTTTGGCTTTTACAAAAGTGAAAAGCGGTTTCAAGATTTTTCTCTTATCTTCAGCCGTTGCTGAAACCCTCATGGCTTTAAAGCCTTTAATTCCTCTTCTAGGTAATGCAAATACTGAAAACAATAGTTTCTTCTCCATGAAATTGATATTTGATGCATTCGTTTCTGCAGACGTGAATCAAACAAATGAAAAAAAATGCTTGTTGTACAACGCAGTTTTTTTGCATATTGTTATTCAGCAAATCGAAATTTGATCCTATTGCTTGTCCATATGCTATCGATACAGCTGTTTGAATGTGAACTAGCGCCTGAACGTATAATATTTTCATACATAAGTTTGAATACCGCCGCTTAAAGCTAAACAAATTTCAATGTTATCGAACCGATTGAGCGCATTATTTCAAGATAATTCTAATTGACAGTCATGCCAGTAATTCTTACATTTCAAACCATGGATGTCGATTTATTATGGGAAAAAAATATATTTCACAGAGTTACAACAGAGCGACAAATTTGATAATGTAAAAAATAAAAATTCTTTGAAATAGCTCCTCTGCAAATCACGAATCATTCACTCATATGTTTATAATGCTAAATTATTAATAAAATTCATGATGATTCAGTATATTCAATGAAATTCACAAAAATGTTTACGAATCTTGACTATCAATTTAACATTCATTTGGAAATATGATACTAATTCATTACAAGAAGCGCCACAAGAGGCGCTACAAACGTTGTGTCGGTAGTGTAAAATGAGTAATTTCATTTCAATTTTTGGTTAAATAAATGCACTCTCTTTTTCATCAGTATGCAGAAAAATACATTTTTGACTATTTCAGCACAATAAATAAAATTCAGTCAAGTGAGAGAAAGACTAGCGCACAAATAATTTTTTCTACAGTCACTATAGAATGATACTCATTCCACACGCTGTAGCGTGCGGAATAGGGGTCATTCCGCACGCTTAGAAATTTGTAGAAGAGCCGCGTGGCGTCGCGAAAAAGCTGTTCCATTGCTGTCATAATTTCATTTCTCTTTGATTTTCTTATCATTCCTCTCCAAAAAAATATCAACATGAGTAAATTTATCAAAGTTTGATGAATTGGTATGAGATCAATGAAGCAAATTATTTCTCAAAAAACTGTATATTTTGGTTATGAATACTTCCGCGAACACCTTTGACTGTAGAAAAAATAACATCCGTCACTCGTGCGAATCGATCATTCCATGCTCATGTGAATTCTGCCACTCGACTTCGTCTCGTGGCTGAATTATTCGCATTCGCATGGAATAATCTCCATTCCGCACTTGTATCGGAATATACTATTTTCTACGATCACTATAGAAAACAACATATTTCTCACACAAAACACAACTAGAAAACTTACAATTTCACACAACTGTGCGAAAAGTCGTGAGAGATCATTTCTCACACCAGTTTGACCAACTTACATATTAATAATTCATTCTGAATATTCTTTAGGTGATATATATGATATATTTAGCAAGATTATTGATAAATATCACGGACTTGATATAAATCTCTGTTTGCTCTTTTATAAGCCACATTTAAATAACAAAATTGCACTAAGTTCTGTTAGAATTATTTTCTTATTCTTGTAATATATATTCCGAAAGTTGGCAACACTACGAATCACAACTGTCAAATTGAAGCAGACAAAACACGTTCCATCACATTCTGTTGAAATCGAGAAATTAAGTATGTAATTATTGTATCATAGCTAAAATTAGATATCCACAAATATCATTACTGCAGTTGGAAAATGGTTAGTGACGAAAATTTAGAAAACACGCTACCCCAGATCACAGAAAACTCTAACTAATGAACCAATCAGAAGGTCGCCTGATGAGAGTGAGCCAATCAGATACAATCTTTCCGTAGTTTGCAACAATTAGATTACACAACAATGAAATGTCAATCAACTAATAGAAAATATATCAATAATGTTCTAAATCATAACTAAAATCAATATCACAATAAATAAGCAGAGCAAACAATCAAAATGCCTAAATTATTTTATATTTGTGAAAATGGATTTAAAATCTCAGTTATACGAATGATTTACCTACATATTTCATTAAAAATTATGATCGTAGAAAAAGTATAGTGTACAACACGTATAGAATCACCTATTTCACACTTGTGTGATTCCAGCACTCGACTCCGTCTCGTGCTGAAAATTACACACCTCGTGTGAAATAGGTAATTTTCTATACTTGTTGTACAATATACTATTGTACTAACTTGAGTAGGACTGAAAAAAATAATTGAGTCAAATCGATCTAATCAAGAGATCGACATATAAATCCTATGATTCGTTTGAAATTCTTTCTAGATTAATATAGTCGGTTTGTCTGCTCATCCAATAATTTATTTCATCAAATATTTATGTATATACAATGAGGTCATCCCCAATTTTCATTTTTATATTTTTTTTTTCTAAATGAAGTATACTCAAAAACATTCAAACTCCAATATTTTTCGGGCGTTATGAGCATATAATCCTGAAGAAATGATTATTTGAAAGTAAATGGAGATTCCAAACATTATTGTGAATTAGAATCTTGCTTTTAGGAACGCACACCTCTACTGAATTATAAAAATAAGTGTTTTGGTTTTTTCAAGTAAATAAAAGCTGGCTTTTCACAAGAAAATAAAAATAAAACATATGTAAGCAGCAGGCTACTCATTTACATTCACCATTTTACAATATTTGTACCTAATTTGAAGTTTGAATTTTCCTTTATCCTATGAACTATAAGGTGCACATGTGCTGCTCATACTCAGAATACAATTTTACAAGCATGTACAAATAACAAATAATGATGTATGTTGAATCGGTACATCACAAATTAATACCGTAATATCATATTTTCGAACTTAATGTCATGCAAATAAATTCTTTGTTGCTGATCCTGCTATTGAATTTTTGCATGGCATCAAGTTCGAAGAAACAAGAATAATCGCAAGATGCTCGTCGATTCATGGTATAGATTGGTCAGAGAAGAAATTGAAAAACTCAAAGATCCAAATAATTCCAATCATACTGATGCTTTTGAATTAGGTAAATAATATTTGGCATTCTATAATTAATAATTCACATACATAATGATTGTGTCTTATTTGGTGTAGTTCTGTGTATATTTTGGATTATAAAGTACACTGAAGACTTGTTGCCACTGCAGTTATAAGCCAAACGAATAGCAAAGAGTATTGCTTCGCTATCTTGTCGAAATATCGAGTATTTTGTGATTTTGAATGTATGCGGAGCTGTATCAAATGAGACAGATTCCTCTGTTTGAGGCTCTTTCACGTACGTTTTTCTCAAACCTTGAGTGAATTCCAGAGGATTTTTATTCTTTTTGATTGTGATATCTACGTTATCTTATTTAGTATTCTGTATATTTTTAGTATCTACTCACTTGAAAACAAAATTTATAACTGAAAACAATTTATTAATCATTAAATACTGAGAAAAATGTGTAGATTATTAGGAACATTTCTAATTATTCTTGTGATTTCTACGTTTCCATTTCGATGAAATATCATCAGACTTTTTTTAGATAATTCCATTTACTATACTACGCAACATACAATATAAATTATTATTATTATTATTACGCTTTTCAAAATGGCACCTTTCTTGCTTGATTTACAAAATAGATAATCAATCTTTTGAACTCTCAAATTTGGCTTGTTCAATGGGAAAAAAAACTATATTTTTCTAGATAACATTACTTGCACAATATACGGGCAAACTTTTTCAATTATTACATATTCCAAATCGATGGTTTAAAAATAATATTTCTTACTTTTTTAGTTACAAGTGGTGATCGTGAACTACCAATAAAGTTGTACAATTTCATCGATCTGAATCAAAATCCAATTTATCAAATAGCCTATTTAATTTCTGTGGTCTACCTTTATATCATAATTTGCTTTGTTGTGGGTTTCGACGGATTGTTCTTGGCAATTTGCGCTGGCGCAGCAGGACAATTAGTTTTATTAAAAAGTGCCATGGCAAGACTAGAGCCCAGTACTTGCAAGGAGAAGATACCAATTTATGTGAAGCATCATAATTTCATACTTGAGTAAGTTAACAATCACAATTTGAATAACTGTATTTAGGTAGCTCTGGCTCAAAATCGCTGAACTACAAAATCTTTTAATTCGGACATAGTGCTATTACCAAATTGAATTGGATGCTAAACAGCTAGCAAATTGTTTTATTTTTCATTATCTTCGGTACTTTTCGCAGCCTGAGCGATAAAGATGAATATGTACCATTTTCTTATAAGAAATCAATTTGCCATTTAATTTATGAATTCTGAAAGAGTTTGCCAAAATCGCTAATTTCATAGAAATATGCTTCCTTCAATTCATTTTATAATGTTCTAAAATAAACCCGTTATTAATTCTAATATGGTTTTTTGTATTGATCTTGAACAGACTTTTTAATCTTAGTGTCACACATGTATTGGGAATACCAATACAAAGACTGTTAATTCAGAAATACATTTTATTTTTCAATCGTCAATAGTCTCATTAATCAGAATTTCTTCAGTTCATCCTCCGTCCTTTCCATGAAAATTCATTAAATTATAATTTAAAGGAATATGAACAATTTATTTAAAAAAAGTTTCTTCTACTATAGGATTTGTTTTTCATTTGCTTCTAACAATTTTTGGATGAACTATTTTCGTTTTCCGAACACTTTTCAAGTATTGTGTCATTAAACGCTGTATATGGCCTTCTTCAATATCATTTTTACCCATACAAAATTTTAACTAATTCTTCTCATTTTGACTTTACGACTCAACCTCGATTCGAGACAATTTGCAATTTAGTGAAATTATATTGCTGACATTGACATTGTACATACGAAACAAAGTAGATATGCTTTTCTTTTTATCCCTTTAAAAATATGAGTTCTGAAAGTTTTATTTTCTTTAAATAGGTATGTTAATATTATTCTCCTATTTTCAGGTATATCAAAAAATTGAGAAGAATTTTCTCAATTCTTCTACTAAATCAGTTCCTCAGTAGTGTGCTATGTGTTTGCATGGCGATTTATCTGAGTACTAGTGAAGGGTAACAGTTTTTGTAAATAAGATTTGATAATATTGATTTAATGGAGATATTTTGTAGAGTAACTGATCTAGTATTTACTTTACGATGTGGAATATTTGCGTTAGCTGGAGTTATTCAAATTTTTATTTATTGTTACATAGGTACCACTATTAAAGATCAGGTAAGCAACCCATTCTGAAAATTGATATAAAATATAAATGAAAATAACTATTACATAACACCTGAAAAAAGATACACGCACGCCATTGGACGAATTTGTGTCTTCATGATAATGTAATTGCGCCAAGATTAGAGCAATATTTCACTTTTTCCACAGCCAAAATTATTCTATCATCAACTAATTAATTATAACGAATAATCAAGCAATCATTAACTGCTTTTAGAAACAAAATTATTTAATACATCATCATGAAAATCGTCAAGGTTCATAGCAAAAAAATAAACCAAAACCCAAACTGCATAAATTCTCATCCCGAACTCGGCTCTTCAGCGCGGTAGTCAACTATTTTATCCATTGCCCTACAACAATTTTATGTAATCTTAACAGGTATATGAACTGCATAAGTATTATAGCTCACGATGAGGAAAATTGTACAGAGTTATCAAAAATGATTGTCCGTGCCGCTTTGTTTTGATTTTTTCTTTGCCGCCTGCTTAAGATAGTGACATTCAAGTGACAGATGACAGTTCCTTTGAAAATACTATTCTAACCTAATAATTTGGTAGAATAATAATAAACTCTCAATAATCAGTCAATAATACAACTATTTACTTACTTTTTTGTTTATTGAATCAGATTATGGATGAATCCAGCATAAAATATGCAAAATATACGCCATTGTGTTCTTGAAATGTCGGTAACGTAGTTTTCAAAATAAATAAATTTATACTAACTTTATTCCATGAAGATAGTTTTGATCATAATGCGAACTTTTGCCTGTCACCTGTCAGACAATCATTATTGATCACTCTGTATATAAAAACTGAATAATGTATCAAATCACAATGAAAATTAAAGCTCTATTCTGATAGTTACCATACCAATCGATAAAATAAATAATCACTCAAATCAGTGCAGAATTATGATCTGTAGAGAAACGTGTAGAATTAGTGCCAATTCACAATGTGCGTAAATATAAGGAGTACGTAAAAACATAAACGTAAGAAATTATGTATGTTTACAGTGGTCGTAACGTAAAATATTAGAATAAAGTGTTTTTTTAATTTTTCCTTGAACAAATTAGGATTATTGATGAATTGTGTTGGTTTCTCTGACTGTCATTTTCAAATATTCTGTTGATTTAATGTTTTTCTTTAGTTTCACTTTTATCAGTTTGGAGTTTAGTTTGTTTTGCTTTATTGTATGATGTCTGAAAAAGATCTTGTGATTGTTTCATTATTATTGGAACCAGATTGAAACTGCGTTACAAAAGTCGCCAATGAGAGAAATATTAAGACGAGGAAGAAATTGTTGTTTTTTTACTAATAATTCTATGCCAATCATATTTAAAGCATGTTTCGATTCAGGGTGTTGTCAACTGTCAGATGAAGACATGTGTTTAAAGTTAACACATGCGCTATCAGTTGTTTTGTACGTAAACATAGTTGAATTTATCTCTTATGTCAATACGTAAACGTAAGAAATACGTAAAGCACTGTGAACACGGATATTGAAATACAGTAGTTCAACTTTATGTTTATGTTTACGGTTACGTACTCCTTCGCTTACGCACATTGTCAATTGGCACTTAATGATGACCGGCAACAGATATCTATTATTATTTTTACTTGTACAAAGTAAAAGTAAGTAGTGTGTAACCGACAAAATTCACATTTTGAGATTTTGACGGAGATGTCCGTTTTGAGTATCCCTGAATCCATTTTGACTATTTTCGACTTCATAAAGCCCGTATGACACTTTCAAATTCTTCGTACATTTTTCAGTTCAATGTTTTGTTTGTGAAAGAATTGACTGTTGCAAACAAGTTGAAATGTTCAATGATTTACTCAATTTTTCGTTCAATGGAATAATAAAGCTTGTCCTATTTTATTCAATGTTTTCGTCAATTAATTGCGCAGATAATATGCACACTATATTGCAATGCGCTGTCAATGGTAGCTAGAGATAGAAAATACATTCGTATCATTTAAAACACAATGAAACAAAATCAGTGCAAAAAAAAAGAAATAAATGGAGCAGAAGCCGGCCACGACATAGAAAAGCGAACGATGGTATTTTAACAATGTTGAATGAAGAATTGCTAATATAAATTCGTTCAGAAATTATCTAAGATTGCTGAATTAATGTTGCCAGAATATTTAATAAATTTTTCATAATTAAATTGGTAGCTGCAACTGCGGGAACTAGAGCTAGGATATTAATTTCCTCCACATAACCTATTTTTGACATTAAATGTGTGACAGCTACAGCTTGTCGGTATGATTCTCAGAAAATAAAAATAAAGTACGCATGCGCATGCAACAAAAAATTGAGATACGTTGCATACAGGATTTCTTGCTTTCAATGATTTAGTTCATAAAAGAGTACAGAAAAATTGATCACAAAACATTGATATAGAAATTGTA
Source organism: Dromius quadrimaculatus (assembly GCA_963989225.1). Classification (NCBI taxonomy): domain Eukaryota; kingdom Metazoa; phylum Arthropoda; class Insecta; order Coleoptera; family Carabidae; genus Dromius; species Dromius quadrimaculatus. Next base: position 43,140,553 of record OZ022330.1, read on the forward strand.
CAAAAAAATTGAGCGTGTCATACGGGCCTAACTTGCAAATCTCAAAGCCCGTCGAACGTATAATGTTGAAATTTTGTATTTAAGACTGCTGTAGGGTCTAGTTGTGCACCTCGTAAATGCACTTTACTTGAGACTTTTTTTGAATTTTTCGTATGAATCCAAAATGGTTGGCCGTAGGTTATTGAAATTCATTATTTGAAATTGCTGTATTTCTATTTTCGTATCAACCAGCTCAGCCGAAAGTGCACTTTATATAACAGTCTTTTAGAATTTTTCACATCAATTCAAAACAGTTAGTCGTAGAATATTGAAATTCTGCGTTAAACACTTCCATAACATCTAGTTGCACACCTCGTATTATGATTGCAATCGGATGAAACGAAAATTCAGTTTACTGAACAGTTTTTAAATTTTTTGCATAAATCAGAATCTATTGAAATTAGATGTTACATAGAGTGCATGTTTTTATAATTGCATTTTTTTTTATTGAGAGCAAATTATTCCGTTTATTATAATTTTAATTTGTGTCACTATTACATAAATCAGTTTAAAAATACGAATTAGTTGACAATCAATTTACATAAAGTTTATGATTCATAACGAGTAAAAACATCTTTCCACCTTTAAATGAATTTCTGTATATTGAAATATCCAATGATGTACAAGTAAGTCACGTGATGTCCACGTCAGTTTTTTCTATAATTTTGTGATTCTGCATGCATCATTTCCTCTTACTACATAATTATAATTAATTTTTTTTAATATTCATATGAATTAAAGTTTTATTAATTTCAGTTAGATAGTGTAGCTGATGCAATATGCTCCTGCAACTGGACACATAATTATGAAAAAGATCTACGTCAAGCAGTTCTTATGATAACATACAGTGCACAAAATACACGCTCTTTTAAGGCTGGAGGAATGATAGATTTGAATCTGCAAAGCTTTGTAGCGGTAAGTTGAAACTACTTCAGCTGTTCGTTAAATCTTGAACTATGAATATATCATAACGTACATGAGTAAATAATAGTAATAAAATCAATGAAGGAAAAAAGTTTCCGATCCCAAGAGTTAATAAACATCCGACAACTGCAGTTATATAGCACTCATTGAAACAAACAGTGTATAGATATTGACGTTTTTTTTTTATTTTTTGAAAAATCGTCATTATTCCCTTATTTTGAGGAATATTTAAAAAATACAAAACTTTTCAGCAATTGCTTTCGATTGTCTGAAACATTTGTATTTACAATTATTTTACATCTCATCAAATAGCAAAATGGCGGCCGATCAACAACTCCAAAACAAGATATTTTGAAAACTACTCGATCGATTTTTAAAAATAAAACATTTACAAAATCCTCATATTATCTACTAATAATATTTGTCCAACACATTTTTTTCGATATGTCCAAAAAAAATTCTTAATTCAAATTGAATTACAAGATAAATTTTAATACACTGCAACAATCGTTTAAAACAAGTTAGGCATGCTGAAATAGAAGCCCAATAATAGACCCGTACTTCAAACTTGAGGCAGTCTTTCTGGTTCAAATTTAAATACTTTCTGATCTTGTCCTTTAGAGATACACTTATTAAAAAAAAAAAAAATTATCTACTGCTTCATTTCAAAAAGTTTCTGTCATGTTTATCATTTGTATGCATATTTTACATAATTTGTGTATAAAAATGCACAATTATCAGAACGCTGATCTTCTTGACATACTTTTGGTCTTTGGAAAAATAAGGCATAATGCACAAGAAGCTCGTAGCATTTATCAGAGAAGAAATTCAAATCGTCAGCAATCAAGTTGCAGCATTTTTAAAATAATATTTGGATGTTTTTCAGAGACTTGAAATATTCACCCAACAAATTGGTGGAAATTCCAATACATTACGTTGAACCTCTGCATTTGAAAAAGCTGTTCTCAATTTATCATTGAAGATAAATCTTCGACGATCACAAGAGTTATAGCGAATAGATTAGGAACAAAGTCTCCATCCATTTTTTAGACAAAAAGTGCAAGCTTTGGGACTTCCAGCCAAGATTGTTGTTTTGTCGCTGGTTTCTTGAACGTTGCAATCTTCAGAGGTATTTTGAAAAGTTCATTTTACTTACAGACGAAACTTGTTTCACAAGGGACGGTGTATTTAATTCTCGCATTAATAATCTGTGGTGTAATGAAAATCCCACGCAACATTTGTTCGTGCGCATCAATGACGTTTTGCAGTAAATTTATTGAATCCTACATCATCCCAAACTGATTGAATGGTAAAAATGATTTTATTTTCTTAAAAACGTTCTGCCAGAGCTTTTTGATGGCTTAACGCTAAACATCAAACGAAACTTTTCTTGACATGATGGAGCACCGGCTCATACAACTCGAAAAGTCATAGCACAACTAAATAGAGAATATTCGAATAAGTGGATTGGAAGAGGAGGTCCTGTTGCGTGGCCAGGCCGAAGCTCCGACCTAATTACCCTAGATTTTTTTTTCTGGGGTCAGATGAAGACCTCTGTATATGAGACACCAGTAACACTGAATTAGAACTGGTGGCTAGAATAGTAGCTGCAACAGAAGATATGAAGGACAAGCAGGCAGCTTTTCTAATATTAAAACACGCTGTCGGGCTTGCGTTGCTGCGAGTCGTGGCCATTTTGAAAATCAAACTTAGTCCTTCCCTGTTGTTATTTAATTGTACCATTTTTCTTGTTTGTTTCTCTTATATAATTGCAGCAAGCCTATTTTGTTTTAAATGATTGTTGCAGTGTGTCAAAATGTATCTTATATTCAATTTAAATAAATACTTTTTCTTGGCAGTTCGAGAAAAATGTTCCACACAAATGTTATTAGTAGATAGTTTGAGGATTTTGTAAATGTTTCATTTATAAAAATGAATCAAGTGGTTTTCAAAATATCTTGTTTTGAAATTTTTCTTCGCTCGCCGTTTTGTTATTTGATGAAATGTAAAATAATTGTAAATACAGATGTTTAGAGAACCGAAACTAAATATTAAAAGTGCTTGTATATTTTAAATATTCCTCAAAATAAAAAAGCATTAATGATTTTTCGAAAAGCAGAAAAACGCCAATAATTATGAGCTGGAGCCCTAAAACAAAAACTTGAACCACAAGTTGGTATTAATGCCATGTATACTTATCTAGCTACTATATTTATATATTTTTGTTGTATTGACAACTTGTTCATTTATTACACATTTTTTCCACTCAAAAAGGTAGCATTTTGACGGACTTTGACTTTGTTGTTGAAGCGTAGTGTACCTTATCATTTTTATATACTGAATTTGACCCAGTAAAATATATTAATAATTAATGTTTTTATAAAGATGAATTCGTATCATTTTTCTTTATTCTATGAATTTTTCAAAAAAAAAATAGATTTCAATTTGTCCGTATCCACAATTTTATAGAGTTCATTGATGATTTATGTCAAGGCTTCAAAATATGTCATTCATGACCAGTTGCATCGCTGTCCCTTAAATTTGAGGTGTCGCTTATCAGAGCAATAGCATATCTAAATCAAATTTAACATATACATTGTAGTCATTATTCCGATTCAATATTGTTTATTTGAGTGAAGCTTCAAATTTGAGCCTCAGCAGTGCAACTATTTATTTCTAATGAGACTAATTTTGTTTTAATTCTCCAGGTTTTGAGGATGTCTTTTTCTTTCTTCACTCTAATGCAGTCGTCTAATGCTCAGAAATGAATAAGTTAATTTTTTTTTCAAAAAATATTCAGGAATGTCAAGCTCCGATTATATATGTCAATGCAAGAATATGAAGATATAAAACACAGGATTTGGAAATTGATAAGGCAATAAAAAGAACAATAAAGAATGAAATGCCTGCTGAAATTAGTATTTAGATTTGCCTGAATTTATGCACATTTAAAAATAATTGTAAAACAAATAGCAGCGCAAATGAGTAATTATTATAAGACAGAATTTATATTACACTATCGAATTAGTGTTATAATTGTCATCAAAAATACTTAATTACATAACTGTAGACCAAATATTCCCTAAAATTTACTAAATCGTGAATAAATGATGTATTATTATAATTTTTTAATCATTTTTGTATTTCATGTTACGAAAAGAGTACATGTTTGTTTATTTTTATGTATAATACCAACATAAATTAAATGCAAGAACTAATAATTTTATCACCTGCAGAAATCTGGAAGACCTTACTGAAAAATATACAAAACATTAAACAGCTGAAAGAAGGATTTATTTAACACATGAAGTATCTGTTCGCTTCTCAACCTCACTTAAAAAATCATAATGAAATACCTTAGATTAATTTTTATTATTCTTACAATATAGCATAGTAACATTTAGTTCTTATCAGATTAATACAACCACAATCATAGACAGAAGTAAGAAAATAATTTCAATATTCATTCTATAATGAATACTACGGTTTGAAAAAAAAAACTCAATGAATATTGGAAAAATCTCTAGCTGACTGGAAAAAAAATACGAAATACTTACTGTAAGTAGTAAATATTATTAGAAATATTATATTACTACCCAAAATATTATTCTGCAATGTCCTCGTCCATAGCCTCTGCGTATTGTGCTGAAAATAAGTAAAATTATATTAGAAACAAAACATAAGCAATGGCAGTTCATATAAATTTCATCTGTACTTTTACAACATTTGTTGGATCTACTGACGTCACAATCGGCTTTCAGAGCTTTATAAATTCATATCTCGCTGAATAATTATCAAGAGACACGGCAGTGTTTCGCGCCAAGTACACTCAAAAAATGTACTTGTACTACTGTAAATCTTTACGCATATAGGCTATGTGCAAGGGGGCGGAGTTTGAACAAATATCGATGCGAGCGCTCATGGTGAGCACCATTGTAATCATTGAACTCCATTTCTCAGAATACGTCATTGAGCATTATAGTTTAAAAGTGGAAATAATTGCATATAAAACATAGAAAAACGCTTGTTCTGTTTCAGGCTGTTGTGTTAAGGATGATTCAAGTGAAATATAGTTTCATAGATTTCATGTACCTACGCAGTTTTAACATAAAAAAACGAGTGAAGTGAATCAAAGCGGTAAATAGAGTATTATCTGTCTTTTATTATTGATTTATATAACAAAGATATTTGTAATTCAATTGTGGAATTAGAAAAACTCATCATCGATTTGGGATTCATGAATTTACCTCTATCTCTAATTTGTAAGGTGTTTCAGTGGTAGAAGTTTGTCGGATGTACGTCGCAATAATTTTGTTGTTAATATTGTCTGCAACATATTCTTAAACATGTTTAATATGGCAAAACTAATTTCACGCTTATCTTCAATGCTTCCTCGATGAAAGGGATGCAGTGTTTGATATTTACAAACCCGATCCGCAAGATCATCGGCATAATAATTTGAGGTTATCCTGTCAATTTGGACGAATTAAGACGTTTTCTCCAATAGGTACGTTATAAATGAAGAAAAAAAAATACTCAAAATAAATAATTTCAACGTACCTTTTATGCTATGTAAGTTATATTATAAACACACAGCTGAATTAAATAATATTAGTACATTTAAAAAATTATAGATATGAAACAATGATAAAATTGGAGTTCAATCGTTCTCCATTGCCCGCTAGAGGCGCTAACAGACTTCATGCACGTAGCCTATACTCTTGGGTAAGCCCCGCCCTATTGTCTTTGTTTCCATGTAAATATTATTCCCAAAGTGGGTGATATCGCCCCTTGGAGGGCGCTGGAACTATAGTTGCCTCGGGTGCTATTAAAGGCTTTGAATAAAAAGAAGGTAGTAGAAGCATTTATACGCCTATTGCGTATCCTCAGTGGCTCCGCTCTATCGGTTAAATTTTACATCTACGAGGTGTGCCGTCAAAAACGTCAAACTGTCAAACGTCATTTTTGTATGTCATATTATTCGATAATCATGAGTATAAATCATTCACTTAAAAGTTGTTGTGTTGTTGGATGTACTAATACTAAAGCAAACACCCCAAAAATAATTTTTACAGGTCTCCGAGAAGAGATTATAAAGCGAAACAAAGAGAAATGTGGATAACAGTTAAACGAGTGTGATTTTATGCAATAATCTATAAAAATGTATTAGATATCATTCAATTTTCAGTATCAACCATCTTTAAGAGAAGTTAAATATTATAATTGTAAAGAAACTCAATAGATACCACTTAAACTAGTTTCTTTATTGACTGGACAGTCACATAAATTTGTCTCAGAATCCTTTACTGGAAGCATCAGATTTTTGCTTTATATTTTTCCTTCTCAAAATTCAAGAATTGTTCTAAAGATAAACAAGATAAGAAAATCTCTTTTCCCCAAAGATTTCGCTCAAATTCTGTACGTATATAACACATTATAAATCTAACTGTAATTGATTACTTTTAGCTGAGTCACATAAAAAATAAAAAATAATAATGACTATGGTTAATTTGCTTCTTTTAGAATATTTTTGTCTACAAATGTTGTCATAAATTAAATACAATATTATTATTAGGAAAAGAGATGGTACGTCATAGATTTCATTTTAAAGCAGATTCACATATTTCAAAACATTAACAAGTGACATCACACCTTGAAATTGTGATTTTTGAATAATATGCGGCGCTTTCGTCGAAATTTGAAGATACGCAACAGGCCTATAGGAAGAGAAGATGGACAGACTTGAATTTTAGTTTCAATGTACATAATTCGTAATTTTCAATTTCATATTATTAATAATAATAATATTAATTTTCTGTAATTTTACTATTTCATGCTTTGAGGTGCCTTATTTACATCTTTCTTTACTTTATCATAAGACGTAGGTACAAGTGTAGATACATAGTATCAAGCATTTTTTGTACTTGTTAAACAAATTACTATTTTTAACCGTGAATGTAAAACGAAAAACTTGATTATCCGTCATATGAATAACAAAACTAGAATTGAATACCGACCCATTTTCTCAAATGTCAACTTGATAGAAGACAATAAATAATTTCAACAGCAACTAAGATTCACAATTGCGATGTCATAGAATTGTATGCACCTCGACCAAAAGTCTCACCTAATTTGCAAACTCAGCTGACGTTTCAGTTATATTATATCAAAAAAGATTACAATGACGACTTTCATACACACAAATTAATATTTCAGGGCTCATATATTCACAAATAGAACTATTTTTGCAAGTTCCGGAAATCAGCAATTTATAACGCCTATTTTTTTGAAGCATAATGAAAAATCTTCACAAACTATACTATATTTTATATATGTATGTATTTGATGTATCAATACTCACCGTGTCCGTTCTGATTCATATTATTGGGCATATGTCCCGCTTGAAGTTGCATTTGTAACCTTTCTACTTCCTCTAGTGAAGCAGCTTTAGCAATAGCTTCTCTAATCTGCCTCAAATCTTGTTCAGAAGGTCCATTTTTCACACCCACAGCTTCTCCGGGTATAAACGTCTTGGCTTTTTTCTGCAGTTCCTTTTGTATTTCCTTGCCCTTTTTACTCTTGAACAATGAACGAGCCTCTTCCCGCTCTTTCATCTTGACTTTACGGAAGTCAAGGACACGAACTTGTGGAATCCGATAGATGATGTAGTGTCGATAGTGTTGTTTGGCAGTTATAGGATTTTGCATTAAGCTTAAGGTGGTTAGCTTTTCGAGGGAAGCAAGACTATCAATATCTGCAAGCTCTTCAAGTTGATTGCCAGTAAGAATAAGACTTTCCATGTTTGGTATGTGCTCTTCTAAATGTTCACCTATTCGACTGCAAATATATGTGTAATTTTTAAATACGTAATGAAAATAATTCTAAGACTAATGAAAATAACCTTTATTTTTATTATAGGCTTCAACATCTTAATCATGCAATTAATCAAGTAAGTTACAAAGAGGAAACTTTTTCACGTCATCAGACTTTTACTAGTAGATATTAAGCAATTTTCTACCTTCTGTAACTCCTAGTTACAGTGTATATAAAACTAATTAGATTAACATTTAGATATTATTGTAAGCTACTTACACTATTCGGTTATTGTTCAATAATAAACATTTAAGTCGTTTTAAATACGGAAAACCATCTAGTTTACGAATGTCATTATCGGAAAAATCTATTGTGTCGAACTGGTCCAATGTTGCACCCAAATTTTCGATTTCGGGAATTTTATATCCTGTAATAAATAATTATTATTATAATTTTCTTTATATGTATCTACCAGCAGAAAGTTTTCTCACACCGAATAAACATGCTTCACTACATAACCTCACATCTTACACTTGCCTCGTAAATCCAGTTCTCGGTCATTTACTGGATTTATGTACTGCATAGAATTTTGTATCAAATCTGGTGTTAATTTGACCATTTTACTTTCGCACTAATAGTATATCAAATATCATACATAATATTTTTCATCCGCCAAAATCTTCACGCTTTACAACAGTACAAGTCAGTGTCACTAACACCACTAACACTTGAATTTTTTCATCCAAGCAGAGTTGCCAACGGTAGAACTTTTTTGCTCGTTCATAAACAGTTAAAAATCTCGTATCTCAACATTTTTAATGTTATAGAATAAAAAATAAAGAATATTATATAAGTGTGCATTTAGTAGACATTATGTTAATTTCAAAATTTTTATTTGGACAAAAACTAGTCTAGGCAACTAACTTCGCATAGATAGGCTCTTCGATCGACATAAATGTAAGGATTATTAGGTTTGTTAAGAAGACGCGAAAGAAGACAAAACTAAAAAAAAGCGAAAAAAAGAAACGTTTGAATGCTGAGTAAATGTTGAATGAATGTGACGAATGAAAAAAATTCCTTTTCAGCCTTTCCTTTCAGAATCATCATCATGATCAATAATATCAACATCAGCAGAACGTAAGTTTATTTTTTCTATTTTTTTCGTTTCACAGCTACCAGCCTACCAGTTAAGGCGGATTCATGCAGCCATTTACATTTACGTTTACATTTAATTTTCATCTTCATTTAATTGTCATTTATCTATTTTTAAATGTAGCATTCAGGCAGACGCACAAATATAAATTAAATGAGAAATGAACGCATGCGCATATCGATTTCTTGTCATCTAGAATATTTCTGTATTTCTGAAGCGTCAAATAGTAGAAGGTGTGTGTTCGTCAAAGTTCATATTCCTCTGTCTCTATTAATTTTGAACAATAGCAATACGATGAAATTTGAAAAGATGCGACGTTTGACAGCTACAACCTTGAACACTCTTCACTGCACATGCGCAGTGTATTTCTCATTCTCATTTAATTTAAAAAGATAAAAGTTGGTCATCTTATAAATTAAATGAAAATGATAGATAAATGAAAATGTAAATTAGAATGGTGCATGCATGGTTCCATTCAGTTACACACATTTATCTTTTAAATGAAATTAAATTAAAATTAAATGTAAATGTAAATGGCTGCATGAATCCGCCTTAGATAAAATTACTCATGGTAAGGCACTAAATATATGAGTATCATCATCCGCCATTCTGTGTCCTTAGAAAGCGATTTAGCATATGTGAACAGTGCAGGAAACGCGATGATTGAGTCTAATTAGTTTAATCTTTAGGTAAAAAACGTGATAAAATAATATCGGAGTCTATCAAACTATTTATTTTTGCCATGATGTATTATTTGTAATCAAATTACATGCTTCAATTTAGAATTTTCAGTTTTCAAATGTTGAATCAATTTATTCGGTTTTCAGTCATATATAATTGGAGTAATATTAAATACTCAGAATATCATGATGGAGTTTTAATTTATATATTCTGTAATACAATTTTTGAAAACAATCTGACAAATTTATTGCATTTCGGGATCTCTGAATATGTAAAACTCTATTGTTTATCTTCAAACTTTGTAATCTTTAACTTGCCTAGAAAAACTTTTATGCATATTTTTGGAAGATTCATTATTTTACTGCTCCCACCCAAGAGATAAAAAACATGGAATCCTACTATTTGCAATTTCTTATATTGCATGTCTTGGTAAAAAATTGTGAGTTCGTAATATTATACTTATCAAAGGAATAATTGATTACATATTATTTATACTTATAATATATTAATATACGTACATTTATATGTAAATATATAATATATATTCTATAAAACAGGTACCTATGTATAATACATAAATATATTGATCAATTATTGCTTGAAATTTAGGTTAGATTCTATGACCGTGTCTAAAAATTTAGATAAAAATATATATTAAAATGAACTGAGATAACTTCAATCAAAATTTTAATCTGATCATTACTTTAAATTGAAATTTTGACTGAATATACGTACTTTTATATGCAATTACTTATAATTAGTCTGTGAATCTCACAGCCACAATTGCTGCTAATGATGATAATAAATCATTCGGCACATTAATGACTCACTCCGATACTATTTTCTTTAGTTTTTCAAGTTATTATAACATTTTATCCTCGTCAAACAACGCATTTCCTGTAATGTTTACATTGGTTTACATATGCTTTCTTTTATTGACAGGACACTAAATGGCTGATGGTAATATCTATGGCTGGTACCACAAGCTCTGTTTTTGGCTATACTAAGAGTATTGTTTTAAGAAGAGTTTCAAGCAATATGAATGTTCCTAATTTATTTAATAGCAATATCAAAATAAAATATTGTAGATAAATGTATTTTCCGTAACGTGGACCTGCAAATTATTTTTTAAAGAGATTAAGAAAATTTTAATTGCCCTAAAACACTTCTAGACACTCTGCTCCTAGTAGAGCCAAAAACAGAGCTCGTGGTACCAGCCTATGTTTTTAGTGCTCTACTCATGGGTAATAATTTTATTTTCCTTTTTCATTGTGTTCAATTTTTCCTTTTGTGTTGATTTGATGATTTATTTATTTTCTGCATTTTGCTGCAGTTTATGGCATCCAATACCGATGTCGGAGGACCCGCAGTTCGAGGAGCAGCCATCGGAGGGACTTTGGGAATTCAGCGTTGGACCTGATGGCATCTTGGGATTGAGACAACATTCAACTACGACCTCGTAGAAATTCTAATACCGTCGACGGAAGATCAATTTTAAAAATTACTTTTTCTAATCATGATCATGATCTGCAATTTTGGGATCGGCTATCAAATAAATGGAACAGCTGGGATATCTAAATCGCAGCTCTGACATCTAAAGCAGCCTGATCATCTAAAGCATTTCAGATGTAGTTCATAATCTCAAAAATTTAATATGATTTTTATTCAGACTAGAAATGTATCTATAGTTCTAATTCTAATTTTATTTTTCCTAATTTTATAGTTCTTGGAGCCAGCTATGTGCTTAGGTTTTTAGTCCAGTGCAATTAGTCAGTCATAAATGAAAAATGACGGAACCCAGGTATAATGAATAGATTTGAATGATTTTTTTTTAGATTTATAATACCATAAACTGAAAAGATTACCCATTGAAAATTATCACAATTTTTAAAATTCGTAAATTCAAGCAAAAAATTTGAATTTCTAGAAATCTCCAAATAAAAAAGACAATTATCGGAATTCTTGAATATTTATTTTAAGAAAATAATAACTGTGTAAGTCTTTGAGGATGTTTGTACAAAATTTATGAAAATAAAAAACTTGCTATATCAATTTTAAAATGGCTTTGATTCCAAAAAACAGAATAAATGAAAAAAATTGATGAATTAAATTAGGAAAATAAATATGAATTTTTGTAAAAACAGTTGATCACGTGAATTAATAGGGTCTTTTAAAAAAAAAATAAAAAGTCTTTTTTTAATGAAATATTTTGCTTGTGTCATATTAACATCAAATGTGTAGAAATGTGAATTTTAATAGTATATTACAATACAAGTGAAGAAACTAGGAGTTTTGCTCACGCGGGTGGCAGTTTTGTGCACGAGGCGCTAGCCGAGTGTGCAAAGGCACACAAGTGAGCGAATTCGTTTCTTCACGAGTGCTGTATAGCGTTTTGTTCAATCCTATTATTGAAACATTCATTAAAACATTGAAATCTATTACATTTCTTGAAAACAAAGATCATGTATAAAGTATAAAGTAGCATAGGCGGCGGATGCGTTGTTATGGATCATGTAAATATAAACATCCGCAACTGTCAAAAATATTAAAATTGTTTTGTCCTGATATTTTTACAAATATAAATTGTGATACTAAAATGGAACAAGATAATAATGAAATTGTGCGAGGAAAATAATTAACAAAGAAGAGAAAACAAGTAATAGAAAAAGCACTCAAGTTGATATTATAAAAGTTACTACGATAACTACAGAGTCTCATCGGTTTTCAGTTGCTGGTATATCTTGTTTAAGTAACGCAATTTTTAATAATTATGAAGTTCATTTTCATATCAATAAATACATGTAATAAAATGTATTGTAGTTTATTCTTTATTTCATTATGAAAGAGTGAGTGGACGAAAGTAATTACACTCACTACTTTCGCCCACCCGTTGTCATAGGAATCACTGTAGTTGACAAAACAAACAGTTTCAAGATTGGTATCCAAGTAAGAAATAACATGTTTCAATAATAGGATTGAACAAATTTTTTTATTTCATCAAAATAATCGATTGAAATGACCGAAATATTCAAATTTTGACCACGTGATTACAAAGATTTGTGATAGGCTAAGTACCCGTTTGACGTCACTTGCCAAGTAAGCCCAAGTTGAGCTGGCAGTTAGCATGGCTTGTCAGTGCATTTCGCTGAATAATCGACCTTTTTGCAATAATTGCTAATTTATATAAAAATCACTATGCAAATATATGTATATATAATGTATATTTCTCATAAGTAAATGATGTTTCATTTTATCTTGCATCGGCTACATTTTTATTCTCTTGGTTGAAATTTTTGAGTTTCAGATAAAATAATTAGAATTTATAAGACTGTATTTAACGGTTAAAAATGAAATAGAGGGATTGAAATTGATTTTAAAATAAATCTAACTGTGTGAGCTTTCTACCAGAGTTTTGTTCATTATTATGCAATATGCAGCCAGAATCAGAAAAGATGCAGAACTACGTAAAAAATTTAATTTTTTATTTAAGGTTTTTTATGTAGTCCGGTTTATTGTAAAATCAGTTTGAATTTGTAGCCCTCCAGCTCTGCAGATATAAGGGTTGAATGATGCAACAAAAATTTATTCCAATTAGAAAGCTTTTATGTCCCAAAATAACGGCGACAGTAATGAAATTTTACTGTAGATAATTTATAATTTTTTTTAATAAAATGTATCTCATAATTGGTATTTTTGCATTAATGAATGCTTTTGTGCCATTTCCAAGATTAATATTTAAAATAAAACAATAATAATATAATATTTTGGTTTATTTGGTAATCAGGGGTAGAGAAGGAACTTGGATAATATTTTTAAATTGCGTTTCGCCTTCAGGCAATGGCTGGTATAGGAGAAAGAGATGAATCCTGCAAAAATTCTTCTTTGACGCCTAGGCACAGAATTGATTCCAACAACTATAAAATAAGGGAAATTAAAATTAGAATTAGAGTTATGAATACATTTCAAGTTTGAATAATATTCATATTAAATTTTTGAGATTATGATACTACATCTGAACTGCTGCAGATGATCAGGCTGCTCCAGATGTTAGAGCTGATTGAGATATCCAAGCTATGGTTGTTGGACATCCACCTGAAGACAACGAACAACAGCTACCAGAATGGGTCAGCCATCTTTAGGACAACTTATGGAGCGTCCATGAGTTTGCACGGGAGAACATATAAGCTGATAGCGACAGAATGAAGGCCTGATATGACCTGCAAGCAAACGGTCCCAGGTTCCAGCAAGGCGATAGGGTGTGGTTCTACAATCCTAGGAGAAGAAGAGGAAAGTGTCCCAAATAATTGCAGACAGACTGGGAGGGACCATACGAGGTAATAAAATGCTTAAATGACGTTGTATTCCAAATACGGATGGGTAGAAACGGAGAACCAAAAGTCGTTCATGGAAACAGGTTGTGGTCAAACCAAGGACAAGATTCTGAGTTCGTCAAGTACGACGAACCATGAAGCGGGAACAGTGTCACAAATGTGAAATATATCAAGTAATTAGTTAACATTCCTATTTATTTGAGTTCGCTATTAAACCAATAATTTATTGTAACTGTAATCCTAGATAGTATTGATCAAGTCGACATGCAATTGTCGGACGTGATAGACAGGCTATTGCTACTAGACGTTCGATGGTTGTCAGGCATCAACTGTTAGACATTTGAATGTTGGCCCGTTATTGGATTAGGTGTATAAAGAGCGTGAGCTAGGGGAGAGTCAGTCAATCCTAAGAGTAATTGTGGGCGATATTGTGATCATACGAGTTTATAAAATAAATATTTACACTGTAACCTGCGTTAATAAGTTATTCAAAATAAAATTTTTGATAATATATTCAAATCCATCTGATAGCTGCTTCCAAAACTGCAGGTCATGATGATGATAGGTTAGAGAGGATTTTTTAAAATTTATCTTCCATCGACGGTACTAGAATTTCTAGGACGTCGTTGTTGAATGTTGTCTCAATCCCAAGATGCCTTCAAGTCCAACGGTGAATCTAAAGTCCCTCCAATGGCTACTCCCCGAACTGCGGGTCCTCCAACAACGGATGCCATCAACTACAGCAAAATGAGAAAAATAAATAAATCATCAAATCAATACTGCAAGAAAAATTAAACATGATGAAAAAGAAATATGATAGTTATTTGATTAACTAGGCAAAAAAAAATAAAAGATTTACTGACGCGGCTAGAGTTTCAGAGACGTGGCGTAGCCGAGTCTATGAATCTAGGCAAGGCAATAAATCTTCATTTTTTGCCGTGTTGAACACATATTTTTTATACCGATTGCTTAAGGGTGCGTTTAAAGTAGTGCGGGTAGTCTGCCAGCAGTAATTATTTTTATTCATAACTCATTAAATAACGACGATGTTTATTGAGATAAATTTTACATGAATGAAGAGCTAATATCAATATCTATTTCATTGTATACTTTTGATTGCAGAAAACTCTAATTTAGAGGAGATTTTTTTCATATCTTCAAAACTAAAGCATCTATTACTATAAAAACTATGGGATGAACAAGATTACTTATTATTATTTCATTTAAAATATTTTCCTTCTTAATATCTACTGTACAATTTGAATGAGTTATGAACAAAATTTGGCATGTACTACTAGCTGAAAATTGAGGAAATAGTTCAGCTACATTCCGCTGCATCTTTCTGGCGCTTCTACAGATTTAGAAGCAATATGAATCATTCCTAATTCCTTGAAGAGGAAGAGGTGTCGGTTGAGGCGGGGGGCAATAATAATGAAATGAATCTAAAATATTTTTTCAATAGATTATTCCATTGCAAAATTTTTGGTAAAAATTCTAAAGTCATTAGGCAGCTTATCAAGTGATGAATAAATAAATAAAAATATTCAATGAAAATAATTCTATTAATGTTTCTAATAGAGTTCTTATTTTACAGATATAAGGGCAATTGAATATTTCAAAATGTAGATATTGTTATTTTATTGTATATGTAAATGACAATAATGATTTTGATTCAAAAAATAGAAAGAGATGCGAATTTATGGGAGAATATTATGTTGCCGAAATTGAAACAATTTTATTTAAGTTGTATTCTACCCAAAATTGCGGATAGTAGAATAGTCAGGGATTTGAAATGTAGAGAAAATGCTTCATGATTTTATACTGTGAAAGATGTTCATTTATTTTTATTACGAAATACCACTGATTTTGAGATCCCTATCTTTCAATGTTTCAAAGAAAAGAGCTAGAGCGAATATCTCATGTTTCTAAATATTGTTTAGTCATATTATAATAATAGTATATTGTGCAACAAGTGCGATTGCCTACGAGAGCGAAGTTGTACGCTCATTGGCTCAAGTGGGCAATGGACAACATTACACAAGTTGCAGATACTATTCTTTATTACGAATACGAAATAAAAACTATTTTGCGCCCATTTCTGCGGGCGATGAATGGCTCTTTGCCTTTTGCGTTCGCCAAGTACAATTTACCGCCCGAAAAATCAAGCACAAAATAGTACTTATCCCGCATTCGTGATAAAAATAGTATCTGCAACTCGTACAGTGTTGTCAATTGCCCACTTGAGCTAATGAGCGAACAAACTTCGTTCGTGCGCTCAATTCGCTCTCGTATAGAAAATCGACAACTTGCCGCACTTGTTGCACAATATACTATTGTACATTGCATTCAATGTAGTTAGTTGGAAGAAGCCTTGGGGTGAAAAGTTCGCTCGCAACATTCTGGTCAATAAAAAGTATAGTTATTTTAGTATATTTGCTATCTTATTTCCAATAAACCTATTTAATACTACATCATTTCGTATTATAACCCGAGATTAATAAATGTATAATTTTTTCTAATGAAGACTTTCGGATAGAGAGTCGAAACGTCAAAAAATATAAATAAATATACAGAATTTGAACCAAAAAATCTATTTATCATGATTTAATTTTTGAAAACATGTATAGATCATATCTCTTCTATTACTCATGCAAGGTAAGTACTATTTTGCGCACGTTTTTTCGGGCAATAAGTAGCTCTTCGCCTTTCATCGCACGCAAACCATTTACCGCCCGGAAAAACAAGCGCAAAATAACACTTATTCCACATTCGTAATAAAAAATAGTAGCTGCAATTTGTGTGGTGTCGTCAATTGCTGCACTTGTTGCACAATGGTCTTTTACTTTAATACATTTTACTTATGCAGGGGGTCACATTAATGTCTAATGCTGTTAAGTAAGGCGTTATGTGACAATTGACATATTGTCATTGACAATGTGTTCATTAAAGAATAACGCCTTAATTAATGACATTATACGTAAGTGTGGTCCAAGCATTATAAAAACTACTTATTTTGAAATTCATTAGTATATTTTATTGTAAGTGTCATTGGTCTTCAATTACTTCAACAGATCAAAATTGGCCAAATATTCATCGAATTTTCATATCCTACAATATTTTCTTCATAGAATCTACCTGCTCTACGTTTTGTGGTTTAGCACATTCAAACAAATCTTTGGTTGAGGCATGTTGGAGTCATAAAATCGACCAAGGGTTTTCTTGATGGTGCTGAGCGGTGAAGAGGGGCATTTAAATTTACAGACCTCTACAAAATTATCTATTTGGTCAGAGACATCTATTGACAGAAAATAAGTCAGCTACTCAAATTTATTTTCAACACTGGCCGCATTTATTTGTAGAGGGCTTGAAACCCACCCTTAAATTTGATTAATTGGACCGTTTTGAACTGAGATTAGTTATATATTCCACTTGGCACACTCAATGAAGCCAAGGTGCAAAATTCCCTTTATGCTATAAATGTTGCCCGCAATAAAAAATCCTGTTATGAAATTTCCTATGTCAAAATCTCTTACATAATTGTACGAGCCTGATCGTGTCCTCCTATCTTGTACAGCAAACCACAAATCGAGGAATCTCGTACGGCTGGCAATCTTGCACCTAAAATGATGTCAAAGGCTCTCAATATTAGACATTAAGGGTGTCGTTTACCTAAATCATGAAAACATGGCTTACGCATATCTAATTATTTCTATTATTAATTAATAATCAATAATTAATAATTTAATAATAATCTATTAATAATATATATTTATTTAACAAAATTTTTTATTTACATAACTATTATATATGATTGTATCACCATTCATATATCTATACATGCTTCTTTACACTCTTTACAATTTCTCTTAAATATATTCAAACTAGTTTCATGTTTCAATTCTTCAGGTAAACTATTAAATAATCTCATGCCTTTATAATACAAACAGTTTTGTGATGATGTTTTCATTGTTTTACTTAATCTAAAATCATCTTTATTTCGGAGATTATAATTACAGTCATCTCCAACAAGTTTTACATTTTTTCTCAAATACTTGGGCACTAAATTATTTTTTATCTTAAAAATTAAAATTAAAGCAAGATATGTAATTTGATGCTTGACATTTAACCAACATAAAGTTTCCAACATAAGATTAATACTAGTATATCTGTTTACTCTCAGAATGGTACGCATAGCTCTGTTTTGAATTTTTTGAATTGCCATCATTTGATTTTGATTACAGAGGTATAAGACAGATGCACAAAAATTTATATGAGATAAAATTAATGTTTTGAATAAATCTACAGCCTGTAAGTAATTCAATTTATTTCTAATTCTTCCTAGAAAATGTACTTTTTTAGCCATCTTTTTGCATAGATGATTCACGTATTCATCCAAAAGAAGATTTTCATCTAAATAAATGCCTGAATACTTAATTGAATTTACTCTTTCTATCATTGCGTTATCTAGACTCAATATTATATCGTTATTTGTTTTATTATTTATGGTCATGAATTTAGTTTTGTCAACATTAAGTTTCAGTTTATTAATTTTTAGCCAATCGCATACACTATTCAAGTCTGATTGTATTCTATTAACACCATCAGCTAAGTTATATGTTGCTACATACAAAAGTGTGTCATCTGCAAAAAGTTTAATTGATGAATATTTGACACATTTGTTAATATCATTAATATATAATATAAAGAGCAATGCTCCAAGCACCGTTCCTTGTGGTACACCTATTTTCACATCTTTAAATTTAGAATAAGTATCATTAATCTTCGTTCGTTGTGTTCTTCCAGAGAGATAGTCTTCAAACCACTTGTACGCGTTTCCTGAGACACCATAATATTTTAATTTTTTCAACATTATCGTCCTATCTATCGTTTCAAACGCGCGCTTCAAGTCAATAAAAACTGCTATTATGATTTTTTTATTTTCTATTTCCTGTTTCCATTCACCTATTATAAAATTTAGAAGTGTTTATTTCTGTATCCGGATTGTTCATCAATAATTATTTCATAATGTTCTATAAAATCATCCAATTGCTTTTTGACGCAGGTTTCTACTATTTTTTCTATTAAACTTACCGAATTAATTGGGCGCATTTCTTCGCACTTATTTGTTCCTCTCACTTTTTGCAATGGTTTAATAACAGATTGCTTCAATATACTACACACAACACGTTCGTTTAATAGTTCATTTATTATGTTTAAAAGAGTATCTCCGATTAAATCAAAAACATCTAAAATTTTAGTACTATTGAGATAATTATCGTCAATTTTTTTATTCATTTTAACTAAAATACTTCTCAGTTCCAATTTTGTTATTTGTTCTAACTCAAACTTTGTTTCGGCTGTACTTTGTTCAAAATTATTTAGATATTCCTCGGTTTGGGAGTGTAGTATTATGCTACTATTTATTTGTTCTATGCTCTCTATAAAATAATTATTTAGATGTTCTGCAATCTTCTTGTTGTCAGTTTCTTTGTATCCGTTCACGTCTATGTTAGTTATCTGGGCAGCACTTTTATTATTTGTCAATTCTTTCAAAATTTTCCAAGTTAGTTTTTGATCTCCTTTGCTTTTCTCAAGACGTTTCGCATACCAATTATTTTTAGAATTACGAATAATATTAGTGTATTTATTTCGTACACATTTATATTCTTGCCAGTCTTGTTGATTGTTTGATAATTTGGCTTTTTTATAAGTATCTATTTTTTTTCTTCGCAACACTTGTATCTCCTTAGATATCCATTGGGTTGACTGGGTATTGCTATTAATTGTTCGTAAGAAATATCTCATGTTGTCTCGTAGTATATTCATGAATGTATTTATTTTATCTTCTAAAGGCATTTGTTCTATTTCTTCCCAGTATATATTTTGCAAATTTTTGAAGAATATCTCTTTATTATAAGTACATATTTGTTTCTTAGCCATCTGATTATTTTCATCATTATCGTTTATTCGTATTCTAATATTTCTATGGTCACTTGTTTCTTCTTCCAGTACTTTTGCGCAGATTAAGTTATGGTCATTAGTTATTATGAAATCGATGAGCGTTTTACTGTCACCTGCTATTCTTGTAGCTTCAGTGATAATTTGTTTCAAATTATATTGACATAATATTCTTTTGAGTTTCCTACAATTACTGTCATTCTTAAAAAGATCAATATTAAAATCACCAGCAATTATACAACGATAATTATCTTCCATCATTTCATCGCACCAGTTATCAAAGTGGTCTAAAAAAACTGTTGCCGAAGAACTTGGGGAACGATAAATCAATCCAAATTTCCACAGGTTATTTTTCAACTTGCATTGGACACATAACATCCAGTAATTCATTTCATTGATCTTCTGCGAAATGAAATTAACTTGTAGTCCTCTTTTATAATAAATTGTTACCCCTCCAGTGTGTTTGGAAGAAGATATAACATTAAACATATTATAATTTGGAATTTTAATTTCGTTTTCTTCAATTTCTTCGGTAATGTGTGTTTCACTAATCATAAGCATATCTGGTCTTTCCTCGGAGATTATAATTTCTATACTTTCTTAGTTATTGATTAGACCTCTTGCATTTAAATAAATTAATTTGAATTCTTTTTCTTTCTGTAATTGCTAATCGTATTTGACTAAATCACGGAATTGTTGAATTCTTCTTACGTAAACAGGACATTTCTGGTCCCAAGCGTGATGATTGACATCTAATTTCAATTTAAGTTTTTCGTTTGTATCTTTACAAGTTATACATTCGGATGTTTCTGATTTACAATCCTTTGCTTTATGACCCTGTTGGGAGCATTTTCCACAAATCTCGTATTCATTTCTATATTTTCCTGCTGAATGATTGAATTTCCAGCAATTAAAGCAATGGTATACTCCCAGTTCTTCGTGTACCAAGTATCGATGCCAGCCTAAGTTCACTTTTTTTTCCCCATTCATCAGAGACCTGTAGCTATTTCCATCAATTTCTAAAATAATTATGAACTTCTTAATATTTTTGTCTCTTTTTTGCTCTATAATTTTTATCAAATTTATTTCTGCATTTTCCAGTATATCATTTTGAAATTTGAGGTCTGCTATCAGTTTTTCTTCTTTTTCACGATAGTCATCTTCTACTTTCATGATTTTTATAACAGGTTTTTTCAATGCTACATCCTTGACACTATACTCATTTCCCATTTTTTCAGATGCTTGCTTGATCACGTTTTCTTTAATATCTTTTGATTTGCACTGTAGTAGTACTTTGCCTTTTCCTGCATCTTTTATCCCTTTCACAGGTATCTGTGAAGGACTTATCGTTTCTTTTATTGCGGTTTTTATTTCACTATTTTGTTTCTTGTTTGATTTAACTTCTATCCATTTTTGATTTTCTTCTGTTATTGATTTTAGTGTACTAGCATATGATTTTTGAGTACAGTTTCCTGCTAGAGATTCTAATGTCTTGCTCTCTTTTACTAGAAAGTTTTCACTCAGTTTCTTCAAATTATCTTGTATATCCTTAAATTGTACATCATGTTGTTGAATCTTTAAATCGACTTTATTATTATATGTTTAATTTGTCGAACATTTTTTTGACTGTGCAATCTTCACATTCGTTACATATATATTTAACATTATTGTAGTTGGTCATATTTTCAAAACATGATTTACTTATTTTTAAACATTTGTAATGAAAACTGTTATTGCACATACCTCCACATATCACCTCATCAATTCCTGTTTCTGTCTCTTTCTTACATTTTTTGCATGTTTTCGCCATTGCTCACATAATTTTATATCTCACACTCCCGGTATTGAGTAACACCTTGTGTTTCTAGTATCACTTTCAGTTTTTAATAATTAAATTAAGCCAAGTCAATACTTGTGCTGTCAATACACTTCAATAAATCTTCAACTTTTTGATATATATCGCAGATGATCCTATTACCACCGAAAATTTATAATGGATCCAGAATTCAACCACACAACAGAACACTTAACACATCTAACGGTGTAAATCATAGAAATTATCGACAGATATTAGACCACTAAAACATTAA
Source organism: Dromius quadrimaculatus (assembly GCA_963989225.1). NCBI lineage: Eukaryota > Metazoa > Arthropoda > Insecta > Coleoptera > Carabidae > Dromius > Dromius quadrimaculatus. Next base: position 43,162,542 of record OZ022330.1, read on the forward strand.
AAATCTCAGAGCACCAAAAAGCACATGCGCTCACGTCAAAATTTCTATATTTCTCGTCACATAGATTATTCTTAATGATCAAGTAGTGCTTCTGATAGATAAATCTTCAAAGCATGGAACCTGCTTCCCCGATATTTAGAATTTTTATCCATTTGTTGTAAAAAGAGTCATACATTATGCAATTTTTACGCATATATTTCTCATATAAATTCAATCATTTTGCTGTAAGTTGCATATAATGATTATTCCATTTTTTTGATAATATATTGTATATACGTTGATAGTATATGAAAATAAGTATGCATTACTCCAAATTTATTTATTTATAAATATATGAACAAAAAACTGAAAAATAGAGCTTCACACGGATATCTAATTTCTTCTTTCATGAGACTACTGTTTTCGAAAACTTTTTCTCAGTATATTGTAAATCACTATATCTATGGAATCATGTGAGCGGAATTTTGAAATTGTTTATATTTTTCGAGAAATAAGCTCATTAACTGGAATAAACAAAAGATATTTTACGACATTCTATCATATTTTAAGATGCAAAAATTTACATATGCCTATCTCCAAGAATAGTCTATAGAACGTACTACTCCAATTTTCAATCATTCCACTTTAATTTCAGATAAACGCAAAAATTTGTTGCAAAAAAACTGAAATTATTCCTAAAATATTTCGCCTGTTATACTCAACTCCTGCACCCAGCTTGACATTTTCCTTGGAGCTGTCAATATTATCTGTGAGTTACATATATTTATAATCCCTTACTACCTGTTCTTTTATTAGACACCTTTCTCAGAGCGGTCGAATATGCAAAAGACATAAATTTATTGTTATGTATTTCATTCTGTTATTTTCGTCTTGCCACTTTCATATAATATTAGAATGAATTTTGATTATAGTGCTCATCAATAATGAAGATTTACAGGTGTCCTCAAGCAGATTTTACTCAAAATCCTAGCAAATTTTTAGACAGTGTTAAGATTTCAAAGTCTGACTTGACACATTATGATCGTCATACTTTTTTAGAAATGAGTAAGATAATTTTCCAAGTATTAAACTTGCAGTAGATTATCAATGAATTGAAAAAAAATAAAAAATTGTGCTTATATTCGAAATTAGTATTTTTGATTTCCAACGGAAAGTTTTGATGATAAAATTAAAAATTAAAATAATGAACTCGATTGTTATATGGAATAAACAATTATTGAATAATATGAGCATTCCCAAGTTACTTATTTTTTAATTTCTCTGAACATGTTGGTCGAAGTATTATATTTTTCGACGAGAAATTCATATTCTCTTCACTGCTACAAGTTTGCTCCATAACATTCTGTTCACAGATTCATAATATTTAATCACTTAATCCCGTTCTGAGATTATATACAGAAATAGTATATTGTGTGGCTAGGGACGAAACAAGACGATTTCAGCTGAGGGTGAGCGTTGCTTGCCCGAGCGAAGCGAGGGCTGGCATCACCCTCGGCTGAAATCGTGTTTTGTCCCGTGCCACACACTGTATTTTTCATAATACCTGCATTGAAACTTTCCACATTACATTAATCTGTCATAACAATGTGAATATTTTTCTTTTGTTTTTGCAGGTTGCAAGTCGAGAGAAGCTGCTTGTGCTTCATCAATAAGATGTTGGGGTGTACTTAAAATTGTCGTAATCATACTTTTTTTCTTGAAACTAAGCGTCTTTTTAATTCAATTTACAGTTCCGAATACAACAACTGTCAAATTAACTGAGGGTATATGATTTTCATTTAGAGATTGACAATGAACAAATGCGACTCTGCCAGGGATGAAACGATGTAAAAAATGAATTCAGCGGGCAGAAACCAGCTTGTTTCTCCCCTCGGGCAGAAACAAGGCTGTTCCTGCCCGGCTACACTCGCATTTGTCTACAATTGTCTTGTTTCGACTGACAAAACAGGCGTTGAAACACGTTGTTTCGATGCAGGTATTATGAAAATATTGTTATTTGTATACGACGATTAGTTATAAGAAAAAAAGAATTAATACGACAATTATGAGTTCACCACAACATCTTATTGATAAAGCACAAGCAGCTACTCTCAACTTGTTACCTGCAAAATCAAAAGATTTTTTTTTATTTTGTTATGACAAATTTGTAATATGAAAAGTTTCAATGCAGGTATTATGAAAACTACAGTATGTGGCAAGGGGACAAAACACGATTACAGCCGAGGGTGATGCCGGCCCTCGCTTCACTCGGGCATGCAACGCTCACCCTCAACTGAAATCGTCTTGTTTCGTCCCTAGCGACACAATATACTATTGTTTATTATCATGCTTTTGCTTGCCAGTTGTCAAAACCGTTACCACGTTTTTGCAAGAACACAACCTTGATTAGTATTCCTGTAGAAAATTATTTCTATTCTTGGCGTCTTCTACTCAAGTTTTCTATCAAGAATACAAAAAAATAGCATGTTCAACACGAAAGAACTACTTTGCTCGTGTAAATTTAATTTACACTCGCTAGTAAACTCTCACTTTTCTCTACTTGTTAAACAATCTATTATGTAAGTATTCCATATGCAAAATTATTTCCATAATCGAATGATAAAATGAAAAAGATTCTCTATTCAAAATAAGAACTTAATTGCCGCCTTCCAATTCAACTGGAAAAAATATCAAATATCTTTAGTTCAACGAAGCAAGTTTCTAAGCCTTCAATTAACCAACTCAGAAAAATCTGAAGCAAATTTTGAAACATCTGTGAAAGTGTCGAAGTTCGTGAACGAGAAAAATAAGAATAAATTGTCCCAAATTTTTTTTGCATGTTTTTTATACAATGGCTTCCTAAATTAGATTATTATCCACATTACGACCTGGACTTGGCAATTATTATAAATTAGGAATAATTTACTTTCTAATAGAATCATGTTTGACTGAAATCATTATAATACATTATTTATACCCCCATAAATTCGGGAAAAATTACTTTGCAGGATTATCACTTTCTTAGAAAATTCAGTTGATAATTTATATTATATATTAGCGTTGATTGGATATTGAATTATGGGTTTTATTCACAAAATATCTGGTTCATTTTACATATTGTTCCTCAGTTGAAAATGATATTGTAGAATAATTTTTTTTAAATATCTGCAGAGAACATTTTAACCGCTGAACTAAAGATTAAGTTCAGGTACTATTCGAGTCGGAAAATAATGAAGCCAAAACCTATGTCATAAATCTTTCTTTTAGGAGAACTACCTGCTTTTGAATAAATTCAAATATAGACTACCAGATGATTGAGCAAGATATTTGGGTTGCATGCACTGAAAACCCCTTGTTCGAGCTGAACAGAAATAAAATTTAGGTAAACGACATCCTTAACCCCCTAAACTGACATTTTGTAAAATTTAGAGTGCTCCGAACCTGTAGTTTTTTCTTTTCTTCAAGCTGCAGCTGAGAAGAAGTCACTTTCTCTTTCTAGGTATTGCACGGATTTCCTAGATGCGAAAGAAAAATTCTTGCCTGGAGGCGAAATATGGTTTACAATGCCTTTTACACACTTTCCCACCACAATTATTTATCAGAGGTAACCGCACAATAAATATAATTCATGGCATGTAATAAATATGTATGGAGAAATCATATTTGTATTATTAAACCAATATTCTCGTTGGATAAATATTTTTGAATTGAATATTAAATGAATGATAAAATATTTAATTTCGATAAATAAACGTTTGGAAAAAAGATATTCCCAATCCCCAATAATTGTATTTAAATTTCAGTTTCACATTTAAGTATGACAATCATTCACAAATATTAGATAACACTAGTATTTGATTAAGTTTGTTATTTATTCAATAATTCATTGTAATTATGATTCAAGTTTGCATTCGTGAAAAATCTACAAAATGTTTAATTGTCAGACATTTGAATGCTAGCTCATTGTTGCAGAATGTCATTGATAAAATTGGTCCGCTGGCTGATTGACTACATTTTGATTGGTTAGAATATTGGATATTATTGGAGGGGGGTAATAATCATCCAATAAAAAGTAAGAGCAAGCGAGTTTATTATTGTGCGACGAATTGTGTATTGTAAACTGTAATATTATTCAATCAAAATAAAATCTGTAACAATATATTAATCACAATACATTGTAAAACATGCACTGAATCCTAATAAGTAATTCTTTCAATAATATTTCACAATAAATGAAATGTTATTCTGTTTCGTTTATATTTTGTGCTGCCCTCTATTGATAGGAGCTAGAATTAATTTAGTGATTACAGGCCATTCCATATGAGTCGTCAGGGCCTACCTTAACCCCGGTACAACTTTCTCACCCCTTAATGTAGGGAGAAAGCTATTAGGCTGGCTACAGAGGAACAAAACTTTTCTCGATTGTTCTACGGTTGTGGCATCGTCATGCGGTTAATTCAAGAACTTTTTAAAAATGTCTGAGATACAAAACAAATATTGTCTGTCTATATTTTATAACCTATCAATGCTAATCAAGTATAAAATAAATCTGGCAAGAATAAATACGATTTTATTAAAAAATTTGAATATAATGGCATCAAATTCATAAATATCTTGTAATAAGTAGACTTAATCCTTCTTATGTGCAGTAACATCATACGATTTTAGATCTCTTTCAATTATATACATAATATCTTCTTCTTTTCTTGCACAGCTCTGAAAAACAAAAATTAAATAAGTACAATAAGCATGAACAACAAAAAATAAATTATGCTTACATCAACAAAGTTGGTTTCGGGGCAATTTTCAAGCGGAATGTCATAGAAATCTATATTCTCTTTCATCTGCAATTAGAGTAAATAATATTATATGAGGAAACAACTAATGACATGATTAGGACACGCGTTTTATGTTATTGAAAAACAAGTAGCTCGCGACTGCTTTTCTGATCAGGAAGTGCCTCAAAATGTCTTAAGAAACGTGTATCTCATACTATTTCTTCAATTTGGGTTTAAACATGTTTTGAAAAACGTCTTTTGTGAATATTTTATTCATCATACGACTATTGATAATCATTGAGATTTGACTTGATTTTGAAAGTTGAAAAAAACAGCAACAGAAATTATATAGATTTGATTTTTTTGAAGTTCATATATCGAGATTTTGATAGATGTATCCGTTTTGAGCATCCCTGAATTCATTTTGACTATTTCCGGCTTGATGTTGGTATCTCAAAACTCGCCGAATGTATGATGTTGGAATTTTGTATTTAAGACTGGTCTAGGGTCTAGTTGTGCATCTCGCATCATAGTTGCATTCGTCTGTACTAGAAGTGCACTTTACTTGAAACTTTTTTTAAATTTCCTGCATAAATCCAGAATGATTAGCCGTAGGATATTGAAATTCATAGTATTGGAGATTGTTGTAGCATCTAAATGGTTATTTTTTATTTTTGTACCAATCGGCTGAGCCCAAAGTGTACTTTATGAAACAGACTTTTAGAATTTGCCGCATAAATTCAAAACAGTCAGTCGTAGAATATTTAAGTTTTATATTGAGCACTTCTGTAACATCTAGCTGAGCACCTTGCATTATGACTGCAATCGTCTGTACCGGAAGTGCACTTCACTCGAAACATTTTTTTCCCCGTATAAATCCAAAACAATTGAACGTAGAATGTTAGAATTCAGTAGTTAAGACGATAATAACTCCTAGATGCTCATATCCTATTTTCATTGAGATCGACTGTAAGAGCATTTTACTTAACTCTGTTTTGGAAATTTTTATTGGCTGTAGAGAAATCTAATATTCCAGTCTGCTGTAGCATCTAAATAATTGCCTACTATTCTCATAATAATCGACTGAACCGGAAGTGCACTTCGGTTGAATATTTTTAAATTCTTGCGCATAAATTCAGGATTAGTACTAGCCGTAGAATTATGGAAATCAGTATTTAGCAATGTTGTAGCATAAAAATGATGATCTACTGTTTCCATAGCAACTGACTGAGCTGGAAACGTACTTTACTTGACAGATTTTTAGATTTTCTTGGATAAATGTAAAACGATTAGCTGTGGGGTGGAACGATGAAGTTTTGTGTATGATTATCGTATTATTATATGCAAAAAATATATCCAATGATGCACAATTAAGTCACGTGATGTCCATGTTAGATTTTTATAATAGTATTCATAAATTAAGCCTCATTCACAACACGAAATTAGTAGTAGTAGTGCTAGATGATTGAAATGCGCAATCATGTGTTAGCGTTCACAACAACAAAATTAGCCCAGCGTTGCTCTGCGCTAATCGTGGTTAGCGCAAGAGTTTGCAAGCTCCAAACTTTTTGGTTAGTAGTTAGTGGCTCGACCAATCAGAAGAGGACGAAAAAAGGATGAATATATTTTCTTTTTAATTTATTTGACATTTGAGTTCTATCTATTTTTCTTATGAGATCTGTACGAAATGGATCAACATCAAATTTAGAAATAGTATATTGTGTGGCTAGGGACGAAACAAGACGATTTCAGCTGAGGGTGAGCGTTGCTTGCCCGAGCGAAGCGAGGGTCGGCACCACCCTCAGCTGAAATCGTGTCTTGTCCCGTGCCACACACTGTATTTTTCATAATACCTGCATTGAAACTTTCCACATTACAAATTTGTCATAACAAAGCAAATATTTTTCTTCTGATTTTGCAGGTAACAAGTCGAGAGTAGCTGCTTGTGCTTCATCAATAAGATGTTTTGATGTACTTAAAATTGTCGTATTAATACTTTTTTTCTTGAAACAAATCGTCTTTTTAATTTAATTTACAGTTTCGAATACAACAACTGTCAAATTAACTAAGGTTATATGATTTTCATTTAGAGATTGACAATGAACAAATGCGACTCTGCCAGGGATAAAACGATGTGAATAAATAATTCAGCGGACAGAAACAAGCTTGTTTCTCCCCTCGGGCAGAAACAAGCCTGTTCCTGCCCGGCTACACTCGCATTTGTCTGCAATTGTCTTGTTTCGATTGACAAAACAGGCGTTGAAACGCGTTGTTTCAATGCAGGTATTATGAAAAATATATTACTTACTTATATTGATCATTTGAGAAAATTAAATTAATAATAAAATTGAGGTTAGTCCAGTACTTTCTTGTCCTAAACGTTTTATTCTGACTTTTAATATTGAAAACATCTGAAAATTCTTCTATAAAGTCCTAAATTGGAGCCAGAGTACACTTTATCATCGAAAGAAACTATAATTGTAAGGCGTTAATTTAGAGCATTGTGAACGCTGTTTTTAGAATTCAAAGTATAAACACAAACCACTAAGCATAACTACTAACACTAACTACTAATTTCGTATTGTGAATGAGGCTTAAGAAACATAAATTTGGAAAAATTTGCTGTGGCGACACAATACTTTCGCGATCATAAATTTCATGGCCAGTTTCATCGCTCATCGCTGTCCTATAAATTTAGAGTGCAGCATCAATTAATTGCATATTTCAAAGTGAAAAGTGACAGCTGTCATTGCCAATGTGATAGCTGTCATTGCCTAACTGATAGCTGTCATTGTTAGAGACATTGGCGGTTATATTTTAGTCCTTCCATAAAATGAGTATTTTTGAAAATGAAGTGTTCTTTTCTAAATTTGCGGGTTCTTTGAATCATTAAAACATAGATATACTTTTGACATTTGATCGCCGGAAGTGTAATTTGAAGATGATAACGTGGATTTCACTGATTATTTATTTTATATTTCTTCTAAGCTCATCTCTTCGAGAGCTTTGAATTGATATTGAATTAAACATTATTTGAATAACTTGTAAAAAAACAACTGATAATCGTTTGGATATCTTTTTTGACGGTTCTATTGGAATTATTCCCGCAGGAACTTTAATTCGAATTCAAACATGATTTAACCAAATTACCTATTTTGAGAAACAAATGATTAACTTCTGTTGTCCAAATATGAGTAATAATTATCTCAATATAACATTATCATTTACATTATTTCTTTGCTTCAGTAAACTATTACGAATTTTATAGTAGTTCAAATTCTTATAATTAAAAATGAACCATTAATAATTTTGAAATATGTCTCAGGTAAATGTTGTGCCAAGAAGGATCAATTTAATATTATCGTTTATAAAATAAATGCAAAAAACAAAATAGTTCCATCAATAAAGGTTGGGTACCACTGGTTGGAAAAAGTTCATTACGAACTTAAACCTAACTTTTTGATAAAAAAAACTTGAATATAAAATTTCACTCAAAATAACCCAAATTGGGTGAAATAGTGTGAGATACACAAGACATTTTAGGGCACTTGTTAATTAGAAAACAGGTAGCAAGTGGCCATTTTTTAACTATAATTGTAAAATAAATTAGTAATTTATGCAACAAGAGTGTAAAGTTGATCATTATGACATGAGATCAAGACCAAGTCTTTGATGATGAGGCTTGCCGAATCACTAAAATTGTTGGCTAAATATACAAGATTTTTTCTACTGCCTTTTAATTCCCTATTTTAACAATTATTGAGCACACAGCAACAGAGCTCAGAGCTCAAGTTGACATTTAGATTGAACTAATATCCGAACTAATGGATCAGTGAGAGTAACAACAAAAATGAGTTTAAATGGTGTTAAACTTGGATGCGGAAAAGACTCACTTTACGCACGGTCGTAGGAAAATGAAGTTGTAATTTTTTTATTACTCATGCGAGATAAGTACTATTTATTTGTTTTTCCTACCGGTAAATGACTCTTTGGCTATTCAATTATTACTACCATAAGACTTGGAAGTATTGCAAATTTATTTGTCGCACGCAAATTATACTTGGCTCTCGCAAATTTACAATAAAACTGTTGAATTAAATAAAAAATACCAACCGAAAAATAGTACTTATTCCGCATTCGTAATAAAAAGTAGTATTTGCAACTCGTGTGGTGTTGTCAATGGGGTCTTTCACTTTTTTTTTTCCGAAAGTTGGATTCAAAATAATAACTTTAGAGTTTGCCAAACTCATCAAAACTGTAGTTTCTCAAATAAAGTTTTTTTAAAATTTCATCATATTTTAAATTTTGTGATGACATATCAATTGCCAGCTGCCTACAGTTGAACACGTGATGCGTGCACTTGGTGCGCACAATTTTTCACATATATCAATAACCCATCCAAGCACGAATATTATATGTTTTGAGTAGTTCTAGTCCCATTTTATCAGGCAGAATGGCATATTTCTTTTGTATATCCTACTCTGACATCCAAATGTATTTTAAAATAAATTAGGGTGCTAAAATAGATGTATAACATTTACAAAGTATTGTTTATATTCGCTTAGTGTTACTATACACAATTCAAGCAGCTGTGACGTTACTTTGGATACCGCGAATTGTTTTTATCAAAATTATGAATGAAAAGTGTCACGTAATCAATTTTTTTCTGCATAAAGATGCTCAAAATTATTAATGAAAGTAATTTTAGGCCTTCAGTAATCCCATATATTTGAGTTGATATTTATTGGTACAATAGAACGTTTCGGGTAAGCAATGCACCCATCATCATGTTCGTGAGACCTAAAACTCCTTTCATAGACATTTTTGAGATCGTTCAAGAAGATTTTAATGTTTAAAATTACTGAATCTATCATAATAATAAGAAATAAATAGGAGGTATTTTTTTTCGGAAGACCCCATTGCCGAACTTCGCTGTCGTGGGAAATCGGCAACTTGCCACACTTGTTGCACAATATACTATTTGAGAGTTTCATGTGAGATAATACTTACATTCATATCCTTCTGCGTTATCTGACCTGTACTTTTTGATGGAGTACGTCTTGAAATCATCTTACAAATAATTATTAAAATTAAAATAATAATACTTCCAGTCACACAGCAGAAGCTAATATACAAAGTTGGACTGAATAATTTGAATTTTCCTTCTGGAAGTACTAAATCTGTATATTCATCTGCTGACCCTTGAGAATTATTTGCAAAACAAGAATAACGGCCGATATTTTTTGAGCTAACATTAAAAATTGTAAGATTACACCAAAAACTATTTTCAGATATATTATTTACATTTATTAGATAGAATTCATTGGCAGAAATATTCGTTTCATTATATTTCCAAGAACAAAAGTTTTCTTTAGGATACGAAAATATGTAGCATGGAATTGTAGCAGCAAAATTCTCAAATATCGGAGAATATATTTTAATTTTTGGTGTGGCATATAATTTTTTTATGATTATCGTACTTTTTTCTTCACCTTCTTTTGTTTTTATTGAACAAGTGTATTCACCAATATCGTGATAAGTTATATTGGATATTGTAATATTGTACAAATAAAAATATTTGTCTAATTTCTTCTGAAAAGTTTTATATTTTTTGTCATTTGCATACATTATTTCACCGTTGAAAATCCATATAAATTCTGGTGTTGAATATGCTTTAACATAACATATAATGGATGTGTTTGTTCCTTCCGTAAATGTCTCTTCCGTTGTTATGTTCACTTCCGGTAAAATTGGTTCTGATATTTTGAAAAATATACTTTCATTTGAAATATACTTGGTATTATTTGCAATGCACTCATATTTTCCATTAAAATTATTATAACTCAAATTTTTAAGTGTCAAATTCAACCAATAATTGTCTTCAATATATTCACTAGTGATAACAAATTTTTTATCCAAATTATCAATTTCTGAATTGTTGAACAGCCAGTAGATATTTGGCTTTGGAACTCCATTCACTAAACAAGATAAAGTATAATTTTTTACATCCCACTGCACTGATTCACTATGATTCCCTAAAATTTTTACTTTCGGTTTTTGAATGGCAAGCACTGTCAAATGGATGTTTCTATGAATCGGATTCAATTCTCTATTGCTAACTTGACAACTGTATAATCCAGTATCATTAGGATTCAAATTTAGAATAGTTAAATTATTATAATATTTAGTGTCATAATTAGAAATATTTATGGTGTATTTCGTTGTATTTTCTGCAATATTTTTATTATTGAAATTCCATATCAATTTTGGACGTGGCAAGGCATCAACAATACAAGTAAATGTAGTATTAGTGCATTCAAGAACAGTACGATTTTGTTCTGGAATGAATGAAACATTTTGCCAACATTTGAAATCAGAATCTTCCAATAATTTTAGCTCTCTTCCTCGTAGATTTTCAGGAAATGTACAAACAGTTTTCGTAAGGTTATATAAATTTCTCTCAAGCATAATTGTGTGCAAAATCTGCAGATGACAATCACATGACCACATATTTTCGTGCAAAAATAATACTTTTAGCGATTTTAAATTATCTATTATTGTCGCATTCAAGTATTCCAATTTATTATTACTTAAATCAATTATCCACAAATCGGTATGTTCAAAAAATACTTCGTTTTCCACTGATGATATTTGATTAAAACGAGCATAGAATCCGTTCAAATTCCACAATCCATTAAAAAGACCATCGGGAAGTTTTTTTATCTTATTATTATCAAGCCACAAATATTTTAGATTTGTATTAGTAGAGAATAATTCTGAATCAATATTGGATATCTCATTGTACATCAAAGATATATCAGTAACTTGCTCCAAATAGCGAAAAGCGTTTTTTTCAACACGTTTTATAGAACACTTATCCAAATATAACTTCCACAAATTAGTTAGGTTTGCGTTAAAAAACACATCATTTCTTAGCACCTCTATATTGTGTTTAGTCACATTTAAAACTTCAATTTCATAGCTTAAAAAGTCTGGTACATCTTCGAAAGTAACGTTCATTCTATTTCTACTACAATCAGCTTTTTTGTCACCATAACAACGGCAAGGTGGACAATATCGCCAATTATTGGAGTTTTCAACAATCACAAATAAATATAGTAAAGTTAATACAATTATTTTGAACATTTTGTTCCAGTTTTATTCACACAAACAGATTTAGAACTCAGAGCACTATCATCAAATGAATACTTGTTGAAGAGTAGTAAGTAGTGAGATAAAATAATCTGTCAGATGGAAATAAAAATGTGTATGAGTAATAGTGATATGAGCATCCGTTGCATATGAGAGAATAATTTATTTTTAATAATAATTTAATGTATTGTATCTGGAATAAAACGTATGTAAACAAACTTTATTTATCAATTTATTGATACTGATACCATTCAACCACATTTTACGCAAAAGAATAAAAAGTTAAGATTATTATTATATTGGGTTTGTCGCAATATGCAGCTTGAATACTTAATGTTCCCAGGTTTATATATTTTCAATTGTATAAATATAGAGGGATTTATATATCTAACTTCAAACATATAACGTTGTCCATAAAGCAAATATTTGAAAATAAAATTCATATTTCCCTTACTGTTTTTATTGAATCTTTCCATTTCTTTCGAGCAGTATACAGCATCTCGAAATTATTTGCATATTTGAATCAGAAGATAAATCGGACAGCCCTATCTAATTACATATATTCACCATTAGAATCTATTCACCAACAAAGATTTGTTCTGGAAGATCTATAATCATTAACGCACGAATTTTACTAAGATAATTTTGAAATCTCACATGGCATTACCCAGATTCACACATTTTTATTAAGCGCATTTAATAAACTTGAAACCAACTTTCAATTTTTAGATAGTCATCTCTTATTTTCTATTTGAAATAAAGCATAATTTGATTCATCTTAAAAAAATCTAACGTAGACATTACGTGACTTACTTGTACGGGTGTATCCAAACTGCACTAATTCAAATCCTTTATCTGTCAAGAATGGCAGAACTGCGCTGACTATCTAAAAGATTGTAATAATCCCTAGCCTCGCTGAACAACCATGTAAGATTAAGTTAAAATTAAAGTAAACATAAAAAATTTAGTGGTAAACTTTTTGTGTTGAAGTCAAGTGACATTTCTTCGATCACGTAATGTTACAACAAACAAAAAATGTTATAAATGTTACACTAACATTTGAATTCAAAGAAATTATGGATTATTACTTATTTACTTACTTAATCCTAAAGCCTATCTACCTTTTCAGGTGTAAGGCTGGTGGTTTTTACTTTTCTTGTTCATTCTTCTTCTTCTTCTATTAGTATCCGCTTCCAGATCTGCTTCCATTTTTCTCTCTTTTTGCTTAAGTGGCCTGCTTCCTCCCATTTACAGCCCCTCTTTTTCAGTGCTTTCTTCACTTCTTCTTTCCATGTTTTTCTGGGTCTTCCTCTCTGTTTTGTTTTTGCTGTTCTTGCTTCGTACACTTTTTTTGTCCTTCTTTCCTGTTCCATTCTTTGTATATGGCCCCACCATCCTAATTGTCCTTCTTCTATTATGTTTTCTATCGGTTTTACATTCAGTGTCTCTCTATATACCTTGTTTCTTATCTTGTCCAAAACTGTTTTCCCTTCTATTTTTCTCAGGAATCTCATCTCTGTACTGTTCAATTTACTACGTTGTCTTTCTGTTGTTGTCCAGGTTTCTGATCCGTAGGACAGGATAGGCACAGCTACTTTTTTGTATATTTGTGCTTTGGTTTCCTTCGGTATTTCTTTATTTGTTAGTATAGTCTTCTTCAAAGCGTTAAAAAGTCTACCTGTGGCTCCTGTTCTTTCGTTTATTTCATCATCTAGTTTTCCGTCATAAGTCAGTATTGTTCCTAGGTATTTAAACTTCTTGACTTGTTCTAACGTTTCTCCTTCTAACTTAATTGTGTGTTTTTCCTCGTTTCTGCTTATAACCATCGATTTGGTTCTATCGCGGTTAATCTTCATGTTAATTTTTTCAAGATGTCTTCTGAATATTTCTAAGTTCTTGTTTAGTGTGTCTTCGTCTTTTCCTATTATTACCATGTCATCTGCATAACATGTCTCTATTATTTTTACGTTTTCCATTTTCCACTTTCCTATTATGTATTCTTTCGCTTCCTTTCTTGCTTCTTTTATTGCTTTGTCAATCACTAGTGTAAAGAGTAACGGGCTTAATATGCAGCCTTGTCTTACTCCTTTTGTAGTTTCGAACATGTCTGATGTTTCTTTCTTTGTTCTTACATAATTTTTAGTCTTTTTGTATAGATTTTGTATACCCATTATTATGTTAGTATCTACTTCTCTTTCTCTTAACGTGTTCCATATGTCTTCTCTATCCACTCTGTCGAACGCCTTCTCTAGATCTATGAAGCACAGATGCACCTTGTCTCCTTGTTTTATTATTTTCTCACTCACTTGCCTCATTATACTTATTGCGTCATTTACTCCTCTGTTTGGTCTGAAGCCATATTGATTATCTTCTAGGTATTTTTCTACTTGGGTCCTTAGTTTCTTCTCCAGGATTCTTGCAGATAATTTCGCCGCTGTACTTAAGAGTGTTATTCCTCGGTAGTTTTGGCATTCTTTTATGTCACCTTTCTGTTTATATATGGGGCATATAATACCTATTTGCCAGTCTTCCGGAGCAATTCCTGAACTAATTACTTTATTGTAAATTTCCTTCAAACTTTCCAGCGCTATATATGTTGCTGCTTTAAGCATTTCTGCCGTTATCTTATCATGTCCTGGGGCTTTACCTGCTTTGGTTTTCTTTAGTGCTTCTTTTATCTCATCTAGAGTTATTTCCTCGTCTTGTTCAAGTTTTTTCTCCTGTGGTATAGGTTCTCTCTTTTCCTGTGCACTTTTCTTTTCTTTTATATCTTGTGACGAATTAGGCCCCAAAATCCGTCACTGCTGCACATCCTGGAGCCTTCTGCTACCGCAAACATTTTTTAGTCCATCACAATTTTATTCACTTCTTGCGCACCCTGTAAAATTTAAATTCAGTAACTCTGCATCAACATACAACATCACATACCGTTTATTCATCCGTGTTCAGCTGCTTCCAATACCGTTTCCTATCTTTCACATGTGGACGAATAAGGTTAGGTTTTTAAAAAAAACACCTGAAATTAAAAGAAGTTGAGATAGTGTGATCTGTATTTATGTCTTATGTCTTACCGTAATAAAGTCTGAATGTAATCCACTGTTGTCCTGTAAATATGTTGTATATTGTATATTGTATATTTTGTTGTTGTTTGACATTCTGCGCGACCGTTGACCATATACAAACTAGATCCGACACTTGACAGTTTCTATATTATCGACCGATTGGAAAATTATTTAGGACAATTTTAATATTAAGAAAATAAAATCCGAAAAGAATGAAGTCGACAGGAGAGTGATAAGAAATGTATTATTGTAACGAAATTTGTATTTGAAAAATTACTTCTTCTTTTTTTCCGTATTTCTTCTTTATATTATTGCTAGCGCTAATATGGATTTAATTTTCAAAACATGTTAAGTAAAGTTTCATTAAAATATGGGTATAAATAAGGCCTTCTGGCCGACTTAAGTCACTTCTTTATAAGTCAAGTCTTCTGAGCAACCGTTCCAAGTACGCTACCAGTTCCGATACCGAGCGTCATCTTCAGAGTGTGTACCGTCCAAGTGAAGTTTTTGTGTTAAGTCCGTTAGCACAACTGGCCGACACAATTTGTGAGTTTGTTTTGTTTTTTTCTAAGTCCGTAAAAGGAACTTAGAATATTTTTGCTGTTTTGAACTTTGAATATTTTTGCTGTTTTGAACTTAGATTATTTTTGCTGTTTTTGAACTTAGAATATTTTTGGATTATTTAACGTAGAAGCACCGCTTAAGAAGTCTTCGTGACTTCGAAGCGTTTGATTATTTAACGTAGAAGCACCGCTGAAGAAGTCTTCGTGATTTCGAAGCGTTTGATTATTTACCGTAGAAGCACCGCTAAAGGAATCTTCGTGATTTCGAAGCGTTTGATTGATTTAACGTAGGAGCACTGCTGGAGGAGTCACCTGGTGATTCACAGTATCGAACCGACTTAACGTAGAATCACTGCGAGGGAGCAAGTTTGGTTCCACCCGCATAGAAAGTTTCTCGTCATCTGCGACCGCCTGGGTCCGTAATGCGACCGCAGGTGTCGAGTGTCATATACCGTTGTTCCGTCACCATCCGCCGAAGTATCACCGTACAAGTTCCTGTAAAATAATGTTCTATGTTCATCGTTATCGTTTTGTGTAATAAATCTCGTTGTGACACCTACCTCCTGATAATTATTTCTGATAACCCTAACCCTTCCCGTCTGAGCTATCTAGCCGTCCGTCATAGAAAAAACTGCGTCACCGACCGTATTGGCGCCCGAGCACAAAGTTAGCAGTTTTCAACAACGACGTCAAAAGTAACAACCACGCCATGCGAGGGTATCGTTACAATCTTCTCCTTCTAATAGCTCTTTGAAGTACTGTCTTCATGTTTCCATTATCTCTTCCTCTTTTGTCATCAGTTCTCCAATCTTGTTTTTAATATTATGCAACATTTGTGTCTTTCCCTTTCTTGTTTTCTTTATTATCCCGAAGAATAGTTTTTGATTGTCCTTATATGCTGTTTTCATTAGTTCGCCAAATTCTGTCCATGAGTTCTTTTTTGCCTCCATTACTGCATTCTTTGCCTTTTTTCTTTCAGCTTTATAGCTTTCATAATTCTTTTCGTTCCTCGTATTTATGTATCTTTTCCATTTCTCTTTCTTCCTCTTAATTGCCTCTTTTACTTTTCCATTCCACCAAAGCGTTTGTTTCATCTCTTTGTTCGTGATTTTTGTTGTTCCGCAGCACTCTTCTGCCGCTGTTATGATGTTTTGTTTAAAAGTTTTCCACATTTCTTCTATTTCCTCTTGTTTACATGTTCCTCTTAAACTCTGGTTTAACTTTTCTTGGTATTTTAGCTTTATGTCTGCATCTTTCAGTTTGTAACATCTTATTTTTTTGTTTGTTGCCTTTCTTTTCTTTTGCTCTGGTTCTCTATATTTCTTGTCTTTAAAGGTCAGTGTGACTAGGTAATGGTCGCTTCCTATCTCCGCTCCTCTTCTCACTCTTATGTCTCTTATGTTCGCCCAGCTTTCTTTGCTAACTAGGAAATGGTCAATTATTGATTTTTCCTTTCTACTTGTCACTTCTCTTGTTATTTTATGTATTTCTTTGTGCGCAAAGTGTGTATTTCCTATTATTAGTTCGTTTTCTGTACATAATTCGATTAATCTTTTTCCGTTTGTGTTCTTTTTGTTTTCTACATATTTACCTAAGCACCATTCTATACCGTTGTTTTTGTTTCCTACTCTGCCATTTAGATCCCCCATTATTATAACGTTTTTATTGCTTTTATCTACCTGTACTTGTAGTTTGTTGAAGAAGGAATCTTTTTTCCCTTTTTTTGCGTCCTCATTCGGCCCATAAGCTATTATTATCGTGTATTTTCCATTGTGCGTCTCTGCCTTCATTTCTATTGTTAAAATTCTTTCATTTATATAGTTTTCTTTCTCTATCCATTTCATAAATTCCTCTTTTATTATAAATGCTACTCCTGCTTTAGCATTTTCCTCCATTTTTACTCCCGACCAAAACATCCAGTATCCATTGGTTAGCTTTTTACGCCCATTTCCTTTTTTTTCGTCTCTGTTATTCCTATGTAATCTATTTTCGCTCTTTTTAATTCTTCTGTTAATTCCACTTCTTTGCTCTTTACATTCCAGGTTGCTATTACCCTTAAGCATTCTTTATTGCGTGCTTTTTCACATTCTGTTCTTGTATTCTTGCTGTATTTCTTTATTGATATGTTTTTATTAGTTTTATCATATTTTGGTTTCTCATTTGCCTGGTACTTTGCTTTCGTTGTCATCAATATTTCCTTGTTTTCTTTTGTTGGGGCTACTGCCCCCTTCCATCGTTTTTTGCTTTCGTTATTCCTTGATCTTTTGTGTCCCATGTATGTTCTTCGCCATTTATTGTAATTTTTTGGTATCCAATCTTAATTCTATTTCCTTTTAGTCTTTCCTCCTTGCCCATGTCTCTAATCTCCTTCTGAATTCTCCTTTCTTCCACTGTCAGGTCATTGTCTATGTATATTTGGCTTTTTCTTAACTTATTTTTAGCTCTCATTATTTCTTGTTTTTTGGGCCACGACTCTACTTCTGCCCGGATTAGTCCTGGTTGTTGGTCTTGATTATTACTCACCAATAATCACAGAAACCATTTCGTCAGTGAATTATGTAGACGTACAATTTTTTTCACTGCACCTCCACTTCAGCCCAAGTTTAGTTTTTGCAGCTTTACGAAACTGATATTAGTCATTAATAAAAAAGGGGCTTGAAAAGAGCCCCTATCATTAATTTTATAAGAAAAACAAAGATTTAAAATTCTCGCTTATTTTTGGTTGTTCTCAAATCAGCGCAATATCAGCGGAGATATGCTCCGAGATTTATCTTATCTTTTGGATCCTAAGGATTAACTCAGGTAAATCGGCGCACTTATGCCCCGTCCACTTGTACATCATTGGATATATTTTTTGTATATAATAATACGATATAATCAAACACAAAATTCCGTCATTCCACGGCTAATCGTTTTGGATTTATCAAAAAAATTCTAAAAATCTGTCAAGTAGAGTGAAATTTCGACCTAGTCGGTTGCTATGGAAACAGTAGGTCATCATTCTTATGCTACAACATTTCTCAATTCTGATTTCCAAGATTCTCCGGCTAACTGTTCTGAAATTATGCCCAAAATTTTAAAAAAATCCAATTGAAGTGCTCTTCCGATATAGTTTATTGTTATGAAAATAGTAGGAAATCATTCAGATGCTACAGCAAACTGAAATACTAAATATCAATACTTTACAGTAAATTTTTCGGAAATTCCGAAAAACTGTCAAGTAAAGTGCACTCCCGGCTCAATCGATCTCAATGAAAATATAATGTCACAAATTCAATTGTGAATAATTTATTAATACAGGTTACAGTGTAAATCTTCACTCTACAAACTCGTTACAGAGAATTTAAATATATAATTATGTGACCTAATTACTACAAATATTTCATATTTGTGACAATAATATGAGCATCTAGATGGTATTATCGTCTTAAATACTAAATTCTAACATTCTACGTTCAATCGTTTTGGATTTATGCGAAAAATTCAAAAAATATTTCGAGTAAAATGCATTCCCGGTACGGACAATAATTACAGTCATAATGCGAGGTGTAAGTGCTTAATATTAAGTTTCAATATTTCATGATGATTGTTTTAAAGCGGAAAATTCAAAAAGTCTGTTATATAAAGTGCACTTCCGGCTGAGCCGATTGCGCTTGGTACAAAAATAAAAGATGATCATTTAGATGCTACAGCGATTTCAAAAACTGAATTTCAGTATCCTGGATATAAGCGTAAAGTTCAGAAAAAGGTTTTAAGTAAAGTACACTTCCGGTACAGACGATTGCAACCGTAATGCGCGGTGCACATCAATTAATTAATTAATTTCAGCATTATACGTTGACAGGTTCTGAGATTAGCGAGTTATAAACATACGTACGTACATATGTACCGACATCAAGCCGAAAATAATCAAAATGGGTTCAGGGATGTTCAAAATTCACCTATCGAGATTTTGATGGAAATATCCGTTTTCAGTATCCATGAATCCATTTTGACTATTTAAGGCTTGATGTCGGTACGTATGTGCGTTCGTGCGTGCGTAACTCGCAAATCTCAAAACTAGTTGAACGTATAATGTTGAAATTTTGTATTTAAGACTGGTATAGAGTCTAGTTTTGCACTTTGTATTATGGTTCCAATCGTCTGTACCGGAAGTGCACTTTAATTGAAACTTTTTTCGAATTTTTCTAATAAATCCAGAATAATCAACCGTAGGATGTTGAAATTCAGTATTTGAACTTGACGTTGTATCAGAATGGCTATCTGTTATTTTTGTATGAATCGGTCAAGCCAGAAGTGCACTTTACTTGAAACTTTTTTTTAATTTCTTCCATAAATCTAGAATTATCTGCCATAGCATATTGAAATTTAATGTTTGAATTTGTTGTAGCATCAAAATAGTTATCTACTATTTTTGTATCAATCGGCCGAGCCGGACGTGCAGTTTATGAGAGTATAACAGACATTCAGAATTTTCGGTATAAAACAATCAGTTTAACCCTTCGCGCACTCAAAAGCCAAAGAGCCATTTACCGCGCAGAAAAACGTGCGCAAAATAGTGCTTATCCTGCACAAGTAATAAGAAGACATTTAATGCTTGTATGCGATGTGGAACTCCGCTTTGCTTGGAACATGCAATTTTGAGTTGCAAAAACTGTGCCCAGTTTGAGGAGCAATAACTCTTTTTTCTTTGATGATACTTGAGTAATTTTTTCTTGCTTTACTTATTTGATCCTTCTTTTCAAGAAATACTGTGAGTTCTTTGATGTGTGATGATATTAGAAGTATTTATGAACAATAATATTGATGTATGTTTTTCTTCAAGGCAGACTTGCCGTTATTTTGATTTATCTTTTATATTTTTTCAATCAA
The DNA here is from genome assembly GCA_963989225.1 of Dromius quadrimaculatus. Classification (NCBI taxonomy): domain Eukaryota; kingdom Metazoa; phylum Arthropoda; class Insecta; order Coleoptera; family Carabidae; genus Dromius; species Dromius quadrimaculatus. Next base: position 43,182,948 of record OZ022330.1, read on the forward strand.
TATAGCTGGATACATTTTGTTCAGTTTATAACACTTGAAAACAAGTTGTAGAACATGTGCAAACAAAAAAATTATTATATTTTAGAATTTAAAATAGCTTGAAAGGACTTTCATTTGGGGTATGACATACCCCACAACACCAACAGTGAAACTTTTTTCGAGAACACTAACGGAGGGTTAATTGTAATGATAATGTAGGCAATGATGATCTGTTGTCAATTTCTTAATTTTGTTTGACAGTTAAAATATTTTTTCCTAAATTTCATTTCATAAGCATGACAAAAACGACCAAATTGGATCAGAGCATGCTTTTTCATACAAATTTAAAATAAATTTTCATTATGTTGGTCACACGGTCCAGCTTTAATTTCAGCATTATTGAACTCCAAATATACATATTTATCAAACCTATCAGAACCAAAGGCATGAAAAACAAAATGAGGCACTGAAATCTACGACTATCTGACGGTCTGAAAGTACAAGGAAATATTGTGAAACCGACAAAATTCACATATCGAGATTTTGATGGATACATCCGTTTTGAGCTTTCCTCTGAATCCATTTTAACTATTTTTGGCTTGATGTCGGTACGTATGAACGTATGTACGTATGTATGTGTGTATGTGCGTAACTCGCAAATCTCAGAATTCGTCAAACGTATAATGCTGAAATGATTGGTATAGGATTTAGGATCTTGATGTGCACCTCGCATTATAGTTGCAATCATCTGTACTGTAAGTGCACTTTACCTCATACTTTTTTTGAATTCTCCGCATAAATCTAGAATGATTAGCAGTAGGATACTGGAATTCTGTATTTGAAATTGTTATAGCATCTCCTATTCTCGTCCAAATCGACTAAGCCAGAAGTGCACTTCATATCACAGACTTTTCGAATTTTTCTCTTAAATTTAAAATAATCAGTCGCAGAATATTGAGACTCTGTATTAAGCACTTTTGTAGCATCTAGTTGTACACCTTGCATTATGATTGTGATCGGCTAAGCCGGTAGTGCAGTTCACTCGAAACATTTTTCTAATTCTCCGCATAAATCCAAGTCGATTGAACGTAGAATATTGGAAAACAGTATTCAAGATGATAGTATTGCCTAGATGCTCATATACTATTTTCATTGAGATCGACTGAGTCGAAAGTGCAATATACTTGACGATCTTGGAATTTTGCGCATAATTTCAGAACTATTAGCCGTAGAATCCTGGAAATCAGTATTTACGAATGTTGTAGCATAAGAATGATGACCTACTGTTTCCATAGCAACCGACTAGCCGTGGAATGATGAGATGTTGTGTTTGATTATATATATCCAATGATGTACAAGTAAGTCACGTGATGTCCCCGTCAGCTTTTTACAAGTGAGTAAAAATCTAGAGTAACAAAAGTTACAGAATTATTTTCACAACATAAAGAATGCCAACCGATGAAATTTGATACGAAAGGAGGAATTATATCAAAACCAAAAATTCGATCACTTTTGAAATAAATTAAATATTCATAAGATTCTTACGGAGCTACACATTCTTCACTTTCAATAACTTAGTAATATCATTATTACGAGGTACGTATTGTAGTTTTGTTGAGAATCTATCAAAGGAGGTATGTTATCAATGAAACATAAAAACGGTGTTTATTTCAAGGATGTTTCAGATGATAATTATTCGTATCATCCGTCACAAAGCCAGTGAAACCTAAGTTATAAAATTTCAAAGTTAAACAAAATTACATTTTGAAAAACATATCCTTGTACATCATGTTCGAGGAAAACTTCAATTACTCCCCAACCTCAATTATTCTTCAACTTCAGATAAACAAAGTTGGTTTCTTACTTCCCCGACCTGTATATAATAGGGGAAGTATTGTAATCGCGATTTTTTGAAAGCTCGACATATTGATGAATCTTTTCGTTTTAAACCCTACTGAACCCAAAAAACATAATTTTAAAGAGAGTCGGCTGTACTTCAGATTCTAAAATATGTCGATGCATTAAAGATTTTTTATTTGTCAATATTATATATATAATATCATTATTTATTATTTATGAGAGATTGATTTACACAGGAATATGGAATTCATGACATTCATTTATCATTTTTGCTACAGGTTAATTTAATCTCATGAATCATTTATTTTTGATCTTAAACACGAGCTGTCAGTTTCTTTGACATTTGACAGACACTCGCATTGTTCTACTTGAAACACCAACTACAACAATCATATGTTAGTTAAATGGCAAAAACTGTAGTTGAGGGCAAATATTTGCAGTCCCTTAGTGGGTACGTTCCACTGGGATGACCGCAACGCTCATATCGCTCCAATAATCGCTCCACAAGACGATCGCGGTCTTGGCGTTTATGATAAATATGTCATAGATGACGTCATTGATCTCGACCACTTTGAGCTCACAACACCCGCGATTGAAAGCTGGGAAGTACCAGCCACATCGACCATGAGTTAGAGGAACAGCAAAAATCGCGGTCGTGAGCGTGAGTGTTGCGGTCATCTAGTATAACGTACTCTATGCTAAAATATAACCGCCATCTGTCACTTTAACAATAACTGCTATCACTCTGACAATGACAGCTGTCACTTTGAAATATGCAATTGATTGATGAGACTCTAAATTTAAAAAACTGCGATGAAATTGGTCATGAAATTTATGGTCGTGGAAGTACTTTGATGGCCACTGCAGATTTTCAATATTATATTCTACGGTAATAAAACTATACTGAAACAAAAGGGGTAGAGATCATATCTCTGATTCATTTTTCTTGTTGACTACACAAATAAACGTAAAGCGGGTGTGTTCGACTACAGCTAGATCGATTTGAAATATTGGGCCGTTTGCTATCGCACAATTATTAGGGCGGCACAGAGCAGCGCGCCAGACCGAAAAATATTCTAAGCGAAGAATTCCAAGGACCGCGCTGCTGTTCTCCGCGATCCGGCCCGATCAAGTGTGCGTTGTTCCATAAAACTTGAATGACATTATACTTTTTCGTCTAGATTTCTATTTTTAGTTCAATTCGCTCTATTTTTTGATTTGTACAATTATTCTACTACAGATTTAATCATACCCAGCAACCACTTCTTTACTATTATAAAACAAATCACTGTCACTATCTACTAGCGGGCGTACACGAACTCGGCACCAAGAACATGAACTCGGCACCAATGCTAATCCGATTAGCGCGGGGCGCACACGAACTCGGCACTGTCAATATTCAAATAAAGGCACGATCTACCTGCAAGATTTGGTTTTATAAGTCTCTATATTTTATTTTAAAATTAATTTGTATTAAAAATAATACTGCATATAATATTCAATGAAACTTCAGAAAAGTAAAATATTATTGGAAAAAAGACTTATTTATACATACGTCCATATATACCTACATTATTACAAAAACATACAAATATGTATAGAGCAAGCTAAAACATTTATTTTTTTTGGTATTTTTGACATTAGAATTTCTTGCATCAAATGGAAAAAAAATATTTTATCTACCATTTGCAGGACTTTTGAGTTGTTGATGTCACACATGTGATTAGCTTCGTTTAAAAGTATGGCTAAATTTGAGTCTGGTTTATTATTAATATAAAATCGCACGTGTCCAGGAAATCTCACTCAGATAGAACGACTGAGTCACAAATCCTAATCCATAGCATAGTGCCGAGTTCGAGTAGGGGATTAAAGATCCAGGTAGTTTGGTGCCGAGATCGAGGCCGCCCCTACTAGCCAATAAGTAACTTTGAGTGATGTAACAGAATGGCCACTCTTTTTCTGAGAGAAAATTTTCTTGGCTTCTCCAGATTCTCCAGAAGATTTAAAAAGTTTTTTCCTAACCAATTTTTGGTTAAATAACCGCCCACTAATCACATTATTAAGGAATCCGCCATTTCCCCTTTCCTAAATTTTTTGAAAGTTGCAAGTGATTTATTTCTATTTTCTGACGACAATGTATTTACATACATGTTTAATTCATATTTGCATATACTTTTCATCACAATTTATTCCATAAAAGGAACATCACTATTATTCCATAATTTTTCAAACCAGATGTGGAAATTTTGGCAAATATGTACGTGAAATACCAAACGCAGCAAAGAAAAAAAAATTTAGTTTAAAACTTTTTCTGTCTTGTAATGAGATTCCCTGACTTTTTAGAGATTTTTCCCTGACCACTAAAATTTCTTGACTTTTCCGCTTTGCCAGGTTTTTCAGAAGAGTGACAATTCTGTATAATGATATTTGTGTGTCTATTTGCTCTCTCATTGAGTTCTGTTTGTTCTATAGTTGGGACTTAGGGATTGGCATCCAGTTGTTTGTTGGTCACTTGCAACAGAATGGTGTATGTTGGATCTTTCTGCTTTGTTGTGGTAATACTCGACCAAAATCATAATTTGTTTCTTAGTTTGCATTGCAGGTACACGCACACGCTTGATATTTCTCTTCCACTAAGTTATCTTGATAGGCGAAATCTTTTTATTGCGCTGTGGAGATGATGTTATTTTATTTGAACTGCCTGTATTCTTTTCTGGTCATTCTGAGCAATGACTGCAGTTTAACATCAGTCCAATTGATTACTTCAAAATAGACTCTAAAGCTTATGAAATTCAAGTTACCTATTTGTTCTGAGTGGTGTAAGCATGTTTGATGACAATATGAAAAAGTTTGAATCAAATTTATTTAGTACCCAACTCAAAGAACTGTTTAATTCATCATTGATTTTGTAAACATTATATTCATTATTCATTCAATAATAGACACTTTTTGTACTTTGTTTCCTACTGATGTGAGAAAAAATTATATCAAAATAAAAACATGAGAATCACATCCAAATATTTTTATTTGCAGATGTGTATAGAGTACAAAAACATATTTTGAATAAAGCATTTTTGGATAGAAATTTGCATCATAGCTATTTATTGGTAGATTCTAACACGGATTTGCAAGTAACCAATGACGTCATTGCAGATAACACTGAACTTAACCTCAAATTATAACCCTGTTCCTCAATCCATAAGACTGATTTTTGGATAGCTAAAGTAAATTTTAAATATTCTAAAGTGAACGCTGAACTACCACTCGCCATCTCCATGCATGTTCCATATTCTCTTTATATTGTTTTCAATATTATTTTTGATATGGATTATGTGTGTGATATAATATGTTATTGTGTTGGCTCATTACTGTTGAGTATATTCAATGTAAAATCAATTATATGTATATTTCACTGTGATTCATTATATCATTGAATTCACAATATAATATTCCATTCTTTCGTAGATAGTACTGTAGAATCTCTTGTCCTTCCTCTTTAAGGGAATAAATATAATTCAAATCGCATGTGGAAATTGCATATCATTTTTCACATATACTGTTTAGTGGCTGTTAGGTATGAACATAGGGATTTAACATGTAGAACTAGTCCTATGCAATTCTAGTATCTTCTGTTCAGTTTACGGTAAACTGTGGATTGTCGAATGGCAGCTGCGCCAATGAAAATCTCTTAATCAGGCCGTTAGAATATTCCTACCCAAAAATATGGACATTCGCATCAATGAAAGCTCCTGGGACACACCCCAACTCGGCACATTTAATCTCCCAATGGGGTATCAATCAAGGCTTGTTGGTAATCCTTATGACAAACTCGGCACATCTTAAACAGGTGTTTTGGTTAGTAGCTATCTATTATTAATCCAACAGTTCAATCAATAATATCAAAGATGTCAATGCGCGAGATAACTAGCCAAAGTGGTAAAACACTACTGATTGTAGAGCAACATAAACTCAGTAAATTAAATCGAAAATTATTTCTGGTGAAGTGAAGTGGCGCTGTGTTAATTGACAGTGCAAAGCATTTTTCCATTCCACAGGCGAGTTCAGTGATCGAGTAATAACGAAAAAAAAGTTGATCCACGATCGCACTGAAATTGCCGAAGATATCATTTATAATAAAAAATGAACTGTAAAATTGATTTTATTCCATTTTAAAACATTAGAATGCCTTTTGTTCAGGTACCAAAGTCATTTCATTATCATAAAAAAATATCTGCAAGTGTGCTGAGTTGGGTATCGCTGCAGGTTCTTGAGATATTCGTATGTGCCGAGTTGAGAAGTCATTAGCAGATACTACCTGTAAATGTGCCGAGTTGGGAATCGCCGAGCTCCTGCACTAGACCCATCATTAGGTACAAAGAGTTCTAGAGAAGGCAATAATATTTAGATTTCATTTTAATTTTATTTGATAAAGAACAAATTATAGCATCATGTACTCACCTATGTGTCACAGGTATATTTGCTATGAGTTGCGAAAAAGAGAGCAAAATAAGTTATCTACAAGGATTAAAAAATGTTTGGTATTTGAAAAATTTTAATATATCTATTTGGTTGAAACCAATAGACCATATGTTTTACAAAAACTAAATGTTGGAAATATTTTAGTACAACAGAGTGAAGACAAAACATTAGGTATTCCATTCATGGAACATAAGAAAGGATATAGCTCAACAAAAAATAAAACTAAAATAGAACATGGAAGTTTACATTTTAGATAAGATTAGAATTTGGATAAAGGGAGAGCCCTTACGGTACATGTTTTGCGTTTACTGGGAATGAATCCTTTATTATGATTAGTCATTTTTATTTTACTTGGTTTTAAGCGTTGGCGGAGATGTCCAATGTGATAAGAAATTCACGGCGATTCCCAACTCGGCACATTTACAGGTAGTCTCTGCTAATGACTCCCCAACTTGGCACATACGAGTATCTCTGGTACCTGCAGTGATACCCAATTCGGCACACTTGCAGGTAGTCTCTGATGATAATGGAATGACTCAGGTACCTGAACAAAAGGAGGACTGGGCACTTTAATGTTTTTAAATAAGATCAAATAAATTTTATAGTTTCTTTTCTATAATCATACAAAATTTGAGTAGGTTGCATCATGCAATAAAAATAATTTCAGCGTGATCGTGGATTAACCTTTTTGTCGTTATTACTCTATTTCTAGACTCTCTCATAACATGAAAAAATACTTTGCACTCTCGATTAACATACCGCTACTTTAACAGATGAAAATTTTCGATTTGATTTACTGAATTTATGTTGCTCTACAATTCTCGCGAGTTGTTTTCTTTGATGTTGTTGATTGAACTGTTAGATTGATAATAGATAGCTACAAGCAAAACATTCTAATTCATATTTTTCTTAGGTGTTAAGCCGATAATAGGAATGGGTTTTTCTGCAAACACTTGTTTAAGATGTGCCGAGTTGGTCATAAGAATTACCACCAACCCTTGATTGATGTCCATCGGGAGATTAAATATGCCGAGTGGGACTGTACCCAGAAATTTATACCTGATCTGGTGCAATTGGCAGTCGCCCCTATGGACAGTCAGATTTGGAAGTTGTATACCAAACTGTTTCTATATTTTTCATTCAGTTTCTGGTTTAGTCGTGATTCCAAATAGTATATTCTACAAAATATATTGGAACGGCCCTTATTCCAAACGAGCAAAATTCACTATGTGAGTCGAAGTAAAGTAGAAAATACCATATGGTATCTAGGTATTCAGAAGGTTTTAAAACTTCAGAATATAATAAGATATCAGTGCCGCCAGAGCTACCTTATTTTATCATACCTAAGATTTTTTCCATAGGTAGGTTGGACACGCACGAATTAGGCACCGAGGATATGAAATCGGCACCAATAGTGAACAGATCAATGCAGAACGCACACGAACTCGCAACTGTCAATTTTAAATAAAACCACGATTATCCTGCAAGATTTGATTTCATAAGTAAGTATAGCCTCAATTAATATTATACGCTAAATATCAAATTTAATAATGATAAATACTATCGTTTATAAAATAAATACAAGAAACTAAAAAGTTCCATCAATAAAGTTTTGGTACCACTGGTTGAAAAAAGCTCACCTACGGACTTGAACCTAGTTTTTTGATGAAAAACTTGGATATAGAATTTAATCGAAAATTCGTACTTTGTGGAATAGGAAGTGGTGTGTCAGGAATTTGTAACAGGCACAGGCGTGGCACACTTCTTTTTTCTAATACAGAAATGTCTAGTCTTTAAGGTCAAGTAGCGGACCAAAAAAAAAATGAGAAAAAGTGGTGTGCCAAGGAATAAGAACAGGATTTGATCAGGCACACGAATATATTTTTTTTTACTCAGTAACACCTAAATTTTGGGTGTAATTTCATAGTGTTACTTCATTGGTATGGTTGCTGTACCAAAAATGTACTATAAAAAAAGTCATACTATACTTGGGCACAACTTCTGCCTAGGCACGCCATGACTTTTCCAATTGTCTCGGTAAGTACTAACGTTTGAAAAACATTTCATTCTATTATTCGATCGGCCGGGTTTTTTGCAGCCAGCTCTTGGACTATTGAATATTACCGAATTGCGCAGCACGCTTTTAGTACAGAGCTTGAGCCCGAGACATCCGAAAAAGGTGCACTAAACTCCTCATGCTGGGCCGAAATCTAGGACTTGAATAAGTGTAACAATGGTCATAGTTTGTACTATCAGATATTTTGAAAAATTCCCAAGCAGGAAAGCAGCCACCTGAATCTACTTATCCTATCAATTTGTGACAAATCATATTGTAAGAGGTAAAAGTAAAATAATTTAAGTAGAAAATATGTATTACCGAGAAAAAGTCATTAGTCCCAATCCGTGACATAATACCCAGATCAAGTAGGCCGAGTAGGATATTAAAGGATCAGGTATAAAAAAAAAAAAATCAAGCAGAGGAGGCACGTCATCAAAACATTACAAAATGAAAAGAACCTGTCATAATGACAACGTAATGTTTATGTTTGGAAAAACTGAGAAAATAAATGCAATTTTTTGCATACTATAAGAAAAGTATATTTTAATTTAATTAACAATTATTTTATATTCAAATTTAATGTTTTCAACAAAATTTCATTCATCTACAATAATTGTTGTTTATTTCTTTATCATACGTTGGTACTAAGAAGTTTGACTATACGTTTACATTCTCATTCGTTGCATTCGTTTTCGACATTTCAGTGCGATCAACACGTGTTTACTTTGTTCTTTTTGGTTAGAATATCATTTACTAGATCAAATAAATTAGCTTCGCACGTTTTTGCAAATATGCAATCCACATTATATTTTTAAAGATTAAATTGGTATAGCATATAAACGTAGTAATTACGTGACGTCATTATCTAGTTATAAATTTTGATGACGTGCCTCCTCTGCTTAATTTTATAGACTATACTTTAGTGCCAAGATCGCGGCCGCCCAGTAGATTCAAATATGTGGGTATTAGCTAGGCTAAGTCCCGCGATTGCCAACTGCCCCATATCAGGTATAAATTTCATATCACATGGGACATTTGTGCTTAAAATCTGGTAATAATAAAAATGACCAACTGCACCAAAGGATTGATTCCTAATAAATACTGGATATGTACCACAAGAACTTTCCCTTTATCTTAATTCTAATCCACATATCAATGATATTTGCCTGAACTAGCTTAAATTCATCTGAGTATTTAAGTTGAAATTGTACGAACACTTGTTTGAAATTCGAAGCTACAACAGTTACAATTAAAAGTGAGAATGGGAATAGTATCGACAGAGGGAGCAAAAGACTTCATCGATTGCAAAAAAAATCGTGTAACATATAGGTAAGTAAATGATGTTTTAATTTGCTCTTTTATTAATTTAAATAAAAATTGAATCTAAATATTATTGACATTCAATACAGCCTTTTCTATAATGAAAATATTAAATGAATAACATGACGTCACAGGCATGAGAAACGTCATAATGCTCCAATACCAACCTTGCAAAGATTTGAATAACCATGGCTGGTACCACCATCTGTGTTTTTGGCTGTACTAGGAGTGTTGTATCAAGAAGTGTTTTAACGCAATTAGAATTTTTTCAAGTACTTGAGAAAAATCTTTGGGTACAATTTACAGAAAATATACGTGCCTATAAGATTTTTTTGAATATTTTCCACTGAAATTGTTTTTCATAATCATATTGACTTAAAACTCTGCTTAAAACAAAGATTAGTCTAGTCAAAAACAGAGCTTGTGGTATAGTACGCGCCAACATATAATAGAATGGTCGTGATTAGCTTTAACAGCAGATAGTCTAAGAAAGTTGTAAATTTTAAATTTTTAGGACAGCACTCTACATTTTTTGTATATTTCTAACAGAATATATATAAAAACAGTTCATGTTAATAGAGTTTCATTTCATATTTATTTTTTATAATTATATGACAAACATAGAATTCAGAAAAGCAAAATCAAATATTTTAATGTAGCAGTCAGGATAAGATTATAGGTTAATCATGGAATGATAAAATTTTCTTGAAATATATTTTATTTCAAAGTTAACTACAAACATTTTTACACATAATACTGTAGCCCGCGGTCTAAAATTTTTCTTCTTCACTTCCTCTGGTTAAAATAATCCTTTATATAGTATTACAATAATATTACTTATTTAAGATAATAGAATTAGGAATTGATAAATCTTTTGAAGACAAAATTAGGGTTTAAAAACAAAAAAAAATAGGAGTACCTTGTCCTTTCATTAGTGCTTTCTCCAAGAATTGGATCAGGTTTTAAAAACGAAAAATATCTTTAATACTGCCGTTCGGACAACAGGCCGTAATCCCATGCTGTGTGCGGTTAGTAATCCTATCGGTCAGGCTCATCCCGTTCTATTATGTTGACGCATATAGTGTAGTTAAAATTATTTGGCGATTGACTTGACTCGCTAATGATAAGGGCTGGCTTAACTTAGCAGGTATTAAGTCTACTTGTGTTCAGGAGCGGAATAAATTAATTTTTTCATTTTCTTTCTTGGGATTGGATTTTGGTCATTTTGACGGTATATTTTCATCAAATTTATTTCTTAGAAGACTATTAATTGGGAAAATTTTATAAATATCATTTTAGTTGTTCCATATCTTGAATTCATTATTTCAACAGTATTGGCACAGTGAACATTAAAAATGTTACAGCCTGAGAACTAAAATTTCGAAAATCGCGAATCAAAAACGCAAACATTTATCAGGCGATGCAAAACAAATAGTTTTAAATGTGTTCAATTTGTGTAACTTTTCTAAATTTTGATGATGGTGTAAAAACAGAAAAATAATAAAATAAAATTTATTGAAACAACCAAGTGTAAATTTTTAAATTAATTCAAAAATTTTTTGCAATAGAATATTTGGTTTCCTGCAAAATTTCTCCTCTTTTTATTATTATTTGTATCATTTTATGGAAATCTCACGTGAAAAATATATTATAAATACTACCCTGGTGAATATAGCCCCATAAATCTCTTTAATCCTCTTGCGGGGTACCCGCTGAGATACTTATCGCCAAATAATTTTAACTGTACTACACTATACCAGTCTATGTAATGAAGCTCCTTTTTTTTTTAAATTAAGGAAATAGATACTGGCATAGTAGGAATTCATTCAAAGACATATTCAAGTAATGCCGATATAATAATAAACACAGAAAACTTGTTATATTATTTCTAAGAATGAGAATGAAAACTGTTTGTTGTTTTACATACATTTCAATTGATCACACTATTCATATTCTATTTCACACTTCGTTTACAGTCAAATTTATACATTTAGCTCAAATATTTGCCTCATGGAAATTTGTCTCTCTCAATTATATTTGACTTCTGTGACATTTTTTTGCAGTTAATTAATCTCTGTTTTTTTGTTAATTTTTGAACTATTCAACTATGACTGTCAGATCAAGTTGAGAAAAGCGTAAATGATGCTCTTATTACTTCGAGTGATGATGATGATTGTTTTCTTTCACAGATTATGACGTAAAATATGTTTAATTCAATTAATCCTTTTTTACCAACAAGGCCGTCAAGTGTTGTTGACGGAAATTAATATTTTCGATCAATTATTGAACCTGATTCCTATATATTTGAATCACTTGTTTTTGTAATGTGTGTGAGAGAGAAAAATAATTGAATAACTATGAATACTGAATATTATTAAACATTTAATTATTCAACTAGAATATTTAAAATGTGAGTTGATACTGTGTGTATACAATGTTTTTCAAGTCCACGTGCCACAATCGTGATCTCAAGCTACCAGTATACCCATGAAATCAGTATTGGAATTAATATCATATCTCATACTGAATATCATTAGTTTAGTTTTTCCACACTTTAATACCAATTTATTACTAAAACACAAAGCCGACATCGAATTGACAGCTGTAGTTACAAGAGAAGCAAACTTTTCAATAGAATTAGCACTGATTACACATGAAGTGTCATCTGCAAATTGACAAATTTTGTCACAAGACAAATTGACGCTAAGATCATCGACATAAAGCAAAAATAAAATTGAACTCTGAGGAACACCCTTACAATGTCTATCAAAGGAGATTTGAACTGTTTTGGATACCTTGGACATTATTAACTAGCGAGACAAACTGATTTCTTTGCGATAGATAAGATGAAAACCAACTATGTGCTATGCCCCTTATAGCATGATCCAGTAATTATCAAGAAGTAAGTTATAATCGATTGTATTCAAATCGAAAAATATAGCGGCCGTCTCATATTTTAAATAAAAATTTCCGGTAACAAAATTTTAAACTTGAAAAGTTACATCGGTTGTATTTTTGTTTGGGACAAAATCATACTTATTCTGCGATAAAACTTTGTATTTCTCGAGAAAAGTAATGAGTTGTTTATACATAAACTTCTCAAAGATTTTGTTATGATATCAAACATTAACATTAGTGTGGCCCTAGCATTATGCAAGCCACATTAACATCTAATGCCATTATTCAAGGCGTTATGTGTCAATAAATATATTGACAATATATTTATTGTTGAATAATGCCTCAATTGATGGCATTAAGCCCAGGTGTAGTATTAACATTAGCAAACAATAATTATTGTGAACACAGGGGCTAAATATTCAGACAGTAGTTCACTCTACATAATGGGATTGTTCTTTTTGATTATGAATGCAGCTTATTCAATTATCTATTACGATGCATCTATTATTTTGGTAAATATTATTTCAGTCGGAATGTCTGCGTAGGTATTCATGTAAATGAATATTTATAGCTGATTTCCCATGTTTTAGTTTTCCATTTCTATTTAAAAATCTTGAAGTAATTATAAATTCAGATTATAATTGTTTCATTGTTGATGGAATAAGTTTTTGTTTAATAAAACCTGATGATGTTATCAAAGGTTGAAATGTTCGTAGTCCAATAAAAATTGAAACACTTCTTATTTTATATTTTCGTAGTATTTAATATTGAATATGCTCATTTCGTTTGCTTGCCTTACGTCGAGGAACTTGTATATGCAATGGTACCACTCCTAATTTTAATTGAAGAATAATTTTGATGTATAATATCATGCAAAAAAGATATTTTTCTGCTACTGTATAAATAAGTGAGCTTTGTAGCCCTGACAACTCGAACGATAACGAAAGCAAATCTTCGTGTTACCTCGTTGCTATGCGTTGCTAGCTACGAAAGTAATACTTTCGGGACCTGGACAAAAAAGTAAAAGTTTGAAAAAATGTAAATATATTGAAAATTTCATTATTTATTCAAATAAATAAGTAGTTTATAACAATAATATGATTTTATCCAATCTATTTAATTTAATTTTATCTATTTATTGGTTTTAAGTAATTATGCAATTTGAACAATTGGAAAAAGTCATGGTAGGAATATTATTTGAATTATTAACTGCTTCATTTTATATTGGGAGATTTTTATTATTTTGAATTACGTCAAAACTCATATTTGTCACTGTTTCTTTATTTGAGGAAATATCAATGTGAATTTCATGTAACACCTTTCTAGAAATTTCAATTTCATTATTTTACGAAGAAGACTTCCATCCGCTCTTTAAATCCAAAATATCGACACCCGAAGCATTACATTTTCGTCAATTCGAGTAACGTTTTTATCAGCAAGCCATTTAGAAAATATGCTGTATGTTTGATTGTACCTTTCTTTGGATTTATCCGCAAGAAGTGATGCACATGCATTGTTAGCTGCCTTTTGAATACCATTTTCATTTTTTTGTTGGTCAAATGCAATGTTTCACTAAATTATTGAAACTTAAAATCTGTGACAGGCGCTGATGACAGATAACATTGTAAATAAACCGTTGCTATGGATAATTTTAGACAGGTAACACAGCCTCCATAACATTTTTTCAGATATAATAATCATTATTAAATATCAATATCTATATAGAACAGTAGCAGAAAAAATTTAATACATCACACGATGCGAAAGCCCTTTCAGGTGTTCGGAGGTTTTGAACGGCCTCGGCTTCACCTCGGCCGTTCAAATACCACCTCACACAAAAAAGTATACTTTCGCATCTTGTAATGTAAATAACTATTTCATTATTTCAACCAATTTATGTTGCTTGTCTCCTGAAAACTATCATTTCATATTTACGAAGAGTTTTAATTCAGGTTTTATAATTATATTCTTGATTCGGAATTTCGTGACTTGTGGAAAATATTACAATCAATATAATTGAGTAACTAATATATTAGATTGACATCTGAAACATTCGAGATAAACTCGTAAGCAGAAAATGATGGCGCTAAGACCAACGAAAATTATCCAAAGTCCATCTGAGAGGATTGTAGTTTCCGACCATTGGTAATCAGATGAGATACGGAAGGATCAGGAAAATGATCCATAGATCTAAAATGAAAGAAGAAGAATTGCAAGTTGTACGAAAGTCGCATAATGTAAAATCGTATTGGGTACAGTGAGACTTAATTGTTTTGGAAAATGATCTCCTGGATCATGTCATGAAGAGCTCCGATGGCACAGACAGAGGCATCTCAAGCGGGGGTGCAAGGGATGCACGGCATCCCGGCGCCATGTCTTTGAAGGCGGCAGTTGGCCCCCGAACATAGTTCTTTAGAAATAAGGCCAATTTTTTCAACAAAATATTTTATTACAATCAACAATCGACAATCCATAATTCGCCATTCTATTTTGGATTGGGATAAAAATTGTAGATTTTGAATCAGGAATTGTGGATTTTGGATTGGGATTGAGATTTTGGATTGGGATTGGGCTTCTGGATTTTGGATTGGGATAGGGATTGGGATTTCGGATTGGGATTGGGATTGTGGATTTTGGATTGGGATTGGATTTCTGGATTTTGGATTGGGATTGGGATTGGAATTGGGATTTTGGATTGGGATTGAGCTTCTGGATTTTGAATTGGGATTGGGATTGGGATTTCGGATTGGGATTGGGACTGGGATGGTGGATTTTGGTTTGGGATTGGATTTCTGGATTTTGGATTGGGATTGGGGTTGGGATTTTGGATTGGGATTGGAACTGTGGATTTTCGATTGGGAATGGGTTCCTGGACTTTGGATTTTGGATTGGGATTGGGATTGGGTTTTTGAATTTTGGATAGGGATTGGGATTGGAATTGTGGATTTTTGATTGAGATTGGGTTTCTGGATTTTGGATTTTGGATTGGGATTGGGATTGTAGGTTGTGAATCGGGTTTGGGATTAAAATTGTGTATTTTGGATTAGGATTGTGATTATAGATTTTCAATTGGGATTGCGATTGAAATTGTGGATTATGGGTTGGGATTCAAATTGTGTATTGAGATTAAAATTGTGGATTATGGGTTGGGATTGAGATTGTGTATTGGGATTGAATTTGTGGATTGTGGATTGGGATTCAAATTGTAGATTGTGGATTGGGATTGAAATCTATAAAAAAGAAAACTACGATGAAGAGAGGCAGGTAGGAAGGACGCAATTTATATATCTTTGGATCTCGGCGGTAAATATGCTAGAGTCGCCTCTGGATATAGATAAACAAATATTTAAATATAATTTGTGAATCACTTTTTACAATACGTTGAGTTTTTGGAATATAATTTTAAAATTTTGTATTTTTATTTAAAAGCAGTACCAAACTTAATCAAGAGATAATTGTTTCGATTGTTTCAGCTTGTCTGGTGTGTGACGTAGAAGAAACACTTCTATCTCTTTTTAACTCAATGTAGCTATACTGTATTAATATTCAAATTTGTTATTCGAATAATAACAATTTATATTTGTTTATAACAATGTTGATACAATATTTAATGAATATTTTGCAATATTTCTGCACTAAAAAAACTATTAAATTTTTTTTTTTTCGAATTCTGCTTCATTATATTTTATAATGCTTAAACAATTATTATTAATAATAATTTATTGTATTTACAATACTTTTACAATATTTCAAATGATTTTATTTCAATATTTTAATATTTTTATTTTAAAGATTCTTTTTCAATTACTTCGTCGAAGCAAATTAATTCAATCAAGTACTAATTGATGGTTGCAACACGTTAGAACTTCGGTTCGATTTTTGATAATACTAGTTCCTTTTAGCATATCTATCTCTTTTTAACACATTGGAAAACGTAGTATACTTCTTAACTCGTATAATTTATTTCTGAAGCTTGCTGTTTCGTTTCGTGTCGTTCACTGCTGTCGCAGCCTTCGTAGAAGCTGCATTTGCGTCGTCTTTGCTCTCGTAAACTGCGTTTAAAAAGTATTTTAACAGTGCTTTGTGGTATATTTGAGGTTGTGAATTCTGCTTATTAACGTAGAGATCAAAATTTTGTGTATTTAAATATGTAAATTGGGATTTTGGTTCCGCAATTGCGTGTGCACTAGGTGCATGTGATTTGCGATGTTATTCTTTGCTTGTATTATGTAATAAATAAATAAAATGTCTTGGTTTTCTTGCAAAGGCCTGTAATATAAGGTCCAACGTGGGAATCGGTGCACACGTAGGTACCGCTACGAGAGGCACCCCCCCTGGTGAACACCACCGCGTGAGTTTGCAATGAGTTCTAGGGCGAACGAGCGAACTAACTGGGGAGTAACGGCATACTCTCGATATGTACCTATCGGAAGTCGGAAAATATGGTAGCTGGCGGGGGTCCTTGATTAAGTACAAGAAACAACATTAGCTGAGACCGATACTTAAGGTTACCATATCGCGTAATTAGGCGGTATCGCGGGCCTCGGAATATGCATTGGCCACGTATTCAAACAACGTATTTTTTTTGCAAACGACGGGCACATTGGTGCCATGGGTGTCTGAGCGCTCAGGCACTCATTAGGGTAGTAAAGTAGTAGCATAATATATCTGAGCACTTTTAAAATGAAATCGCGAAGTAGTATGGCAGCAGTCACTCATCGCGTAGCTAGCTCTTCAAACAAAAAATTAGATCTGTTAAATTAGCGCGCAACAAACAAACCAACACACAAAACACGTTTGAATGTTGAACGAATGTTGAATGTATGCAACTAATCAAAAAAAGTTCCCTTTCAGCTTCTTCATTTCATCATTACCACCTCCAACAAATCAAGAAAAGGACGTAAGTTGACTAATAAACTTTGCTTTTTCAGGCTCTATTCTATTATTCTTTCAGCTATTTTGTATTGCTTTTTCGCAGGTTCCTAATTAATTTGTATTTTTTCAGATCATTTGCTGATGATGAGCCCAGCCGATGAGGTGGACATCGATGGATTGGACATCGAGGGAATGGACATCGTGGGAGGAGCTGAGGATGAGCCCAGCAGCCAAAATCAACTCTCAATATTTGTTTTGTTGAATATGATTCACCAAAATTTGTTTTAAGCTTCTGTTTCAGGTCGTCGGCCGTGGATCTTCATAACATCATCGCATCATCAGCTAGGTAATATAATATTACTCATTATGTAACTGTTTTTAACCACTGTAAACACGTAAATAATGATCTTCAATTTATTAATTTATCTGTATTTTTTATGTTTTTAGATCATCCAGCAGCGGAACCAGAGCCCAGCAGCAAAATCAGACCGCAGAAGCAGAATAAGAGCTCAGCAGCAGAACCAGAGCCCAGCAGTAAGATCAGAGCCCAGCAGCAAAATTAGAGCCCAGTAGCAGAATCAGAACCCAGCTGCAAAATAAGAGCCCAGAAACAGAATCAGAGCCCAGCAGCAGAACCAAAGCCCAGCAGCCATCCAAGAAGTCTTCCAGCAGCAGTAGAACCAAATCCCAAGAGCCGTCAAAGAAATCTTCCAGCAACAGCAGAATCAAATCCCAACAGCCGTCGAAGGAATCTTCCAACAGCAGCAGAACCAGAGCCCAATGATCTTCCAAGAAGTCCTCCAGCAGCAGCAGAACCAGAGCCCAGCAGCCGTCCAAGAAGTCCTCCAGAAACTGCAGCAGATCAACACATCAGTAGCAACTGTTCCAGGCCCCAGATTCAACTCAACTTCAAAGAAGTCAACTGATTAATTTAGCCCGTCGCTTGCAAAGTTCAAGTGAGTTCAATTTCTTTTTAAATTTTCCGACTTGTAATAATTATTTTGTTGTTTCAGTTGCAGTGAGCGGAGAAGCCACTTCTCTGGTCTAGATTTCGCTGGGGTTTTCCTAGGCCCAAAGGGAGAATTCCCGGAGAAGAGTTCGTCTCTTTCCCCTTAGTCATTGCCTGGGGTCGAACAAGGCTTACAACAACGCAACAGCATCGCGGACAAGACTTCCAACAAGACAACAGCACCGAGTAATCAACAATTAATCTTCGAACCTTTGTACCCTTTCCTAATTCCCAAAATAAAATAATTTCCACAAACTTTTCAGTTGTATCTATTTCTGAAACCTATTTTTATTGTTTTCAAGGGGAGTTAGGCTTAAAATGGTCCTTGTTCTGTAACTCATTTTAAAATTACCAAATAAAACCTTTCCCACAAAATTGAATGTATTTTATTTATTTTATCCAACACATGACAGTTATGACTGTCATTATCAATGTCATTTCAAACAAGTAAACTATCAAATAACTCACGTTCATATTTAAAGTAGTATTCTATTTATTTATCACTATTACAAGCAGAATTCACATTGATATTGAAATTAAAGGATAAAGGAAAACACCAACGGTTTATTCGAATTTGAAGTCATTGTAAAATTCGTTGGTTCATTGGAACCAGACGGTCCCATATCGGTACAGCTGCTGATAGTGCTAGAAGATGCCGACACATTAGAACCTTGTATTTTCTCTGCAATTTGTATTTTGTTATGCACCGATTTTTCTAAGTATCCTTCTGCTACCGTCGAGGACTTCCATCCTCCGTGACGCTTCAAAGTAGTCATTTTAGCCCCTGCATTGGCCAAAAGAGTCGCCGAAGATCTTCTCAGGCAGTGACCGGTGTAGAGCGCTGGTTTTTCCAATTTCAAAAACATTGCAATACTTGAAGGTATCTTCGACAACGTATTTATTCCCACAGACTGGCTGGTACAGCTCCCATTTTTGTAAAAAACAAAAAAGCGGCTAGAACTAGTATTCTTTGGACTCAAAGACATGTATTTTTCATATATAATATCATAAGTGGTTAAATTTTACCGGAAAAATTTTTAGATTGTTACGAGAGCTTGTTGCTTAGCAATTTATTGAGTGATATTGACAGAAAAATCACGAGCTGTCAAGCGAGTGATTTTTGATCAATATCACGAAATAAATTGGTAGCAAGCTCTCGTAACAATCTAAAAATTTTGCCAGGTTAAATTTAATCACGAATGGTATTCGGAAGATTATTTTTCCCATCCAAATTCATCAATATATTCCAGAGACTCGACTCTGAATCTGCTCATTTTCACATTCAATCTGTCTGTCAGTTTGACAGATGCTGAATCAACGCGGCTGAATATTCTTTGTTTTGTATATATAACCAACAGACAAAATTTCCAAAAAATTTCCACTTGAAAACCGTGTAGGTTGTACCACGTGACGTCGAATGGTGCAATTCTATTGGTCGAAATTTGAATGGTAAAAATAATCATATATAATATCATGAGTGGTTAAATTTTACCGGAAAAATTTTTAGATTGCTACGAGAGCTTGTTGCTTAGCAATTTATTGAGTGATATTGACAGAAAAATCACGAGCTGTCAAGCGAGTGATTTTTGATCAATATCACGAAATAAATTGGTAGCAAGCTCTCGTAACAATCTAAAAATTTTGCCAGGTTAAATTTAATCACGAATGGTATTCGGAAGATTATTTTTCCCATCCAAATTCATCAATATATTCCAGAGACTCGACTCTGAATCTGCTCATTTTCACATTCAATCTGTCTGTCAGTTTGACAGATGCTGAATCAACGCGGCTGAATATTCTTTGTTTTGTATATATAACCAACAGACAAAATTTTCAAAAAATTTCCACTTGAAAACCGTGTTGGTTGTACCACGTGACGTCGAATGGTGCAATTCTATTGGTCGAAATTTGGATGGTAAAAATAATCACACAAATTGATCGGGTTGACTGGAAATCCTTCTTCAAGTATGGTGAAACTTCTCGATTTTTTGGTCTTAGTGTCTGGCAAAACTACGCTTTGTCTTGAATATTTTCTATTTTCAAATTGACCAATTCATCGCATCTACAAGCACCGCTAATCCCCATTATCAAAGCCACTTTCATCAACAAGTACTCGTCGTCGGGAGCTTCGTTCAAAAACTTCTCTATTTCAGGTCGTTCTAATGTCTTGGACTTCTTTGGTTTGTATCCCTGTGATTTGCTTTTCAAAAAGCTCGTTAGTTTTCCATATTTTGAAATGTCTTTTTTTTTATAAAGGTGAATAGTCGAGCGAAGCATCGAGTATTTGGTCCATAGCGACGATGGGGCTAATTTTTTTTGCAAATGAAAAAATAAGCCAATAGAACATTTTCATCGATACCTTTTATCTTCCGTGAATTCATCCAAGACTCAAACATTTTGAACTCCTTGTCGTAAGCATCTCGGGACTTTTCTGGCAAAATCTGCATCGCTGCTTCTTCCGCTTCCGTAAGGATATCCTCAGGAACGTAATTTTCATCGGTTTTCTCCATTTTCTATAGGTTTTTTTCTTCAAAAAAGCTTCCCTGTTCTGCAGGGAAAACTGACGTGTCAAAATTTAATTAAACATTTGCTAACAATGTATCATGCAACTAAACAACCAACTTTGACCAAAATGTAAAAAAATCACTGTCAAGTCATTCTGACATTTATAATGTACTAAGACGCAGATAGCTTGGATTTGGAATTTATTAATTATTATCTCATGAAAAAAACGATTTCTTCCACTTTTTGGATAAAACATTGTATGCCACTCGTGTGTTATGTTTCCAAAGTCACTTGAGAATTTACACCACTCGGCCTGACGGCCTCGTGGTATAAATCTTTCTCGCGTGACTTATTTTCAACATAACACACTAGTACCATAAATAACTATTAGTTTTCATTATTCATAGTGAGCTACGTAGTGCCACCTGTGTAGCAAAATGTAAACTAATAACTGGACTAACTATAAGTGCCAATTCACAATGTACGTAAACATAAGGAGTACGTAAAAACATAAACGTAAGAAATTATGTATGTTCACAATGGTCGTAACGTAAAATATTGAAAAAAGTGTTTTTTTCATTTTAAGTTGGTACAAATTAGGGTTATTGATGTATTGTGTTGGTTTCTCTGACTGTCATTTTCTAATATTCTGTTGATTTCGATTCTGTTTCGTGTTTACTGTTTTTCTTTGGTTTCACTTATGTTTCACTTTTAACAATTTGGAGTTTAGTTTGTTTTGTTTTATTGTATGATGTCTGAAAAAGATCTTGCGATTGTTTCATTATTATTGAAACCAGATTGGAACTGCGTTATAAAAGTCGCCAACGAGAGAAATATTAGGACGAGGAAGAAATTGTTGGTTTTTTTATTAATAATTCTATGTCAATCATATTTAGAGCATGTTTCAATCCAGGGTGTTGTCAACAGTCAGAAGAAAACATAAGGGAATTCTGGCGATGGATTCAAGTTTGTGTTCGTGGGAAACATGGAATATTCAGAATTCTGGCGATGAGCTCATGACGTCATGAGTTAGTAATCCCACGGATTCATGGATACTGCAAGCGAGCTGCTTCCATATAGCCTATCCTTTTCCAAATGTCGTTCTTTCTCACTCTTCTGTCAAGCATTCATTTTCAATGATTTAAAAAAGTCAATTAAAAGAGATGTGACTCATTTTGAAGTGTCTATAAAAGTTCTTTTCTGAATAAGTACAAATTACTTCTCCGTAATATTTACTATTCGATTATGTCTTTCTTTGCAAACTTCGGTTAGAACAAAAGAAGTGTCAAAAAATTTGAAATTAATTATTACTGATATTCACTGTCAAACATAAAAAGTTCATTGTTATCAAAGAAAAACTCAAAACTTGCAACCAAAGCTACTAATGCTGAATTCATAGTAATGACTAGCAAATAACCTGAAAAAATCAAACTTCAAGTGTGATATCATGGAATATATGGCATATTTCGTTCTGGAGACCTATTCTAATTGTGGCGACACTTATGCCTTGATAAACATGATGTCATAATGACGTCATGTGACCTTGCTAAGATTATCAACATTTAGTTATTTAAAATTTATAGGTTGGCACAAAATAAATAAGTTGGTAGTATAAGGACGCGTCTTTTATGAATTTCGTTTTCCCGTTACTTAGAAAATCTGCCATTTTCTCATTGTGTTTTGACGATAGTAGTTCTTGTGTGTTGTTTTTGTATTCTTTTGATAAATCTTTTTTTTTCAAGACAATTTCTTCTTTTTTTGTGTGTGTTTCTCTGTTTTATTCAATTTTAGTTAATCTTTTTCATTATTATCGTTGAATTTTTGTTGTTGTTGTTGTTATTGTTCTAACTTTAGTTTTTAATTTTGATATCGTCACGAAACGCCATATCAATCAAAACTTATTAAAATAAACTCAAAGCAATCGTAAAGTATACAAGATAACCTCAATTTCACGCTGAATGTCAAAGTTATCAAGTCGCTTTCTCGGTAGCGACACTAGCAGAGGTGTTGCTAAGCTTATCAACGCCTATACGTCACGGATGACGTATCGCACGAGCTTCTTTTCCCATCCGCTAGGTGCGCTAGTGAGTTATCAAGACCTTTTTAAATTATCAACTTGACAAGTTGAATTAGAATAGGTACCCTGGCGAGGTGTTGTAGCTGTGACGTATGTATGGAAACATGACGTCATTAGTTGGAAAAAAAATTAAGGATTCATGGATTTGCATCCATCGCCAAAATTCGCCTCATGTGTTCAAAGTTGACGCATGCGCTATTAGTTGTTTCGTACGTAAACATAACATAAAGTTGAATTTATCTCAACTTTACGTTTTCATTACGTAGCTCTTATGTCAATACGTAAACGTAAGAAATACGTAAGAGCATTGTGAACACGGGCATTGAAATACAGTAGTTCAACTTTATGTTTATGTTTACGGTTACGTACTCCTTACGTTTACGTACATTGTGAATTGGCACTAACAGTTTACTCAAAAATGAATACGACAACCAAAAAAAAGTTTCAAGTAAACTCACATTATATTCAAAAAATAAATGAGGCGCTTTATTTTCTATTTTCTGATTAGTACTCTCGTTACGTCAGAAATCATCTTTTCACAAATTAATAATTTCAAGTGAACGCGAGCACTAATCAAAAAAAGATACATGAAATACCCTAACTAATTTTCAAAAATAGTATAACTTAACTTGAAACTATTTCATAGATAATAAACCAATTACTCGAAAATGAGTGCAGGAAACGAAAAGTCATAATATTTTTAAAGTCCTTATTGGGCTGGTACTAAATACAAAATTTATTTTATGCTCAATCGATACACAATTATAATAATTAAGTATTTCCAAAATAAATTGTCTTTTAGTCACAAGAAAATAAAATTACTTTAGAATTTCTCAAAACAAGGTACATGCTGCCATCTCTTTGATTTTCGTGAACTAACAAGTAATGAGGTCATACAATATAACTGCTCAACAGATAACCGTAGTATTAAACGTCAAATTTCTTAAATTAATGATTTTAGATTTATGATTTGATTTTTAATAGAAAGTTTATATAATGTTATTTGTTTTAAAATTGCATCCAGTCCTCTATCGATCAAACCCACAAAGAATAGAGGGTAAAATAATGCAACGAGAATTTATAAATTAATTTCTAATTGGCAACTGAAATTACCGTCGGTGGCAGCATTGTGCTTACAAAATGGTTGACCAAAAGTGGCTTGGGCACGTTTGTAATCTGTTTACAATGTGAATACGTTGATATTCAGCAAAGGAATATTCATATTTCATTGAATGATTCAATTCAATTTCAATTGTGCGAGAAAGTATTGGCTTTCTTCTTTTATAACATTAAGTTTTTTATTTTAAAATCTTCCTATTTATATATAAATTTTAATTGTAACTGGAAGACTGAATGAGGTTATGAAATTCATAGCTTCAAAGAAAATAATATTACAGGAAAGTATTTATGACATTTTTGTATTGTACATTTCAGCTTTCAGCTTTCCCTGTGCAAATTTTTCTAATCCGCATAGCTTGTTTATGAACTGGATCGTAATCTCCAAATTTATTTACTACCGACACTTTCCTTTTCTCCTTTTAAGAAATTTATGGAAACTCAAATCAACAATTCAACTAAATTTGGAATGACATCTATAAACACAACAATTTTTAGCACTTCTTCGTTTAGATTCCACATTTTGAAGAATACAATCTTGAGAAAGACTAATTTCAGTATAGCAATGAGGTTATGTGATTTAACAATAAAGTCGAAAGCTAAGTATTTTTTACAGAATTAATTGCAACAAATCCAATATGAACTATTGCAGTATGAAATTTTATAGAAACAACCCAAAAAAGCCATTAAATATTGCTTACAAAGCCATTAACATAACATATGATCATATAGAAATTAAGGTTGAGTCCACTCAAGAATCCACTTTACAATATAGTTCCGCTTATAACCGCTAGGTGACTACGGGTTAATTTCAGTTACCAATAAAGGGCTTATATTTGGAAAACTGTTGACAAATTTGAATTAATTTTTGCATATTTTGATTTTATGGATCAAAATTTATATTAAAATATATTTGGTAGCAAGTCAATAACAGTTATTTTATTTCATACCTCTTTACCGGGAGCTGTCAGGGCTGTTAGATTTAACCGGCGATCGACGCGTCGCTTGCCGGCATTGTGTTCATCTGAATAAATCTTGAGTTATTACGTGAATAATAATTTTAAACTAATATTTATACTTGTTTGAATTTAATAAAGAGTATATTTCGATCAAAAATAATGTATAAAGGCTAATACATCAACAATCAACACATTTTTGAATAGGTACTAATTTATTTAGTTAGTATGAGATGGAAGCACCTAGCACCTTTTTGAACAAAAATTTTTAAATAGAAAAAATAGCGACATTTGGCATGTTTATTTATCGCAGAGACTTTTAAATATCTTATTTTGATATTTTTGGATGATTAAAATAGTAAAAATAAGTTTCTGAACTTTGTATTCACTTTAAAAATACAAGTTATTAATGAATTTAATTTATTCTAGAAACTCTCTAATAATTCATTTATTAACTACTCCTGAAAACAATAAAAATAGGTTTTAGAAATATAACGACTATAAATTTTGTGGGGATGATTTTATTTTGGGAATAATGAAAGGGTACAAAGGTTCGAAGATTAATTGTTGAATACTCGATGCTGTTCTGATGTTGGAAGTCTTGTTCGCGATGTTGTTGCCCAGGCAGTGACTAAGGGGAAAGAGACGAACTCTTCTCCGGGAATTCTCCCTTTAGGCCTAGGAAAGCCCCAGCGAAACCTAGACCAGAAAAGTGGCTTCTTCGCTCACTGCAACTGAAACAAGAAAATAATCATTACAAGTTAGAAAATTTAAAAAGAAATTAACTCACTTAAACTTTGAAAGCGGCGGGCAAATTTAATCAGTTGACTTCTTTAAAGTCGAGTTGAATTGGGGCCTGGAACAATTGCTCCTGATATGTAGTTGCTGCAGTTACTGGAGGACTTCTTGGACGGCTGCTGGGCTCTGGTTCTGCTGCTGCTGGAGGACTTCTTGGAAGGTTATTGGGCTCTGGTTCTGCTGCTACTGAAATACTTCTTGAACGGCTGTTGGACTCTGGTTCTGCTGCTGTTGGAAGACTTCTTGGACTGCTGCTGGGCTTTGATTCTGATGCTACTGGAGGACTTCTTGGACGGCTGCTGGGCTTTGGTTTTGCTGCTGGGCTCTGGTTCTACTGTTGGGCTGTTTTTGCTGCTGTGCTCTGGTTCTGCTGCTGGGCTCTGGTCCTGCTGCTGGGCTCTGGTCCTGCTGCTGGACGGCCTAAAAACATAAAAATATAAATATATCAATAAATTGAAGGTTAGTAAAGTTTTTCATCATTATTTTGAATAAATCGTGTTGATGTAGTAGCAATGATTTTGAGCTGAAAGGGAAGGTTGTGATTAGTTCGGCGGGGCGCTCCCACGGTGGTTGATTGTTTGCAGCTGGGCTTAAAGATGAAAACAGCTGGGCCACTTCCAACGACGAAGGACTGCTAATTGAAGCTTGAAGTTCTGATGTGAAGATGATGATGCTGAGCTGAAAGGGAATGGTTTGATTAGTTCGGCGGGGTGCTCCCTCGGTGGACTATTGCAAGCTGCTGGGCTTAAAGATGAAGCTGCTGGGCCACGTCCAACGACGGAAGACTGCTACTTGAGGCTTGAAGTCCTGCAATCATAAAATACACATAAAAATTAATTAAGATATCAGAATTCCAAACTGTTAAACAAAAATATTACCTTTCCAGCGATCTGAGAAATAATAAAAAAAAAACAAAACAGATTAGAGACCTGTAAGAAATATTTTATCAATTAACTTACCTCTGATCTGAAAATTGATAAAAAAAAAAAATTGATTAGAAACCTGAAACAGAAATTTTGTTTTAATTAACTTACGTCCTGTTGATGATGCCGAAATCCGGAGTTTAACGCATAAAACGCGATCTATACCTGCCACGTAGCGGCTACTCCTCATTTTCCTCCTGGCTATAGATCTATCACTTGATTGCATGCTTCAGGCACTTCCACACCCATCCTTCGGCCAGGAGTCATCAGAGGTACTACCTCTAGAGTAAAGGCCTACGGATGGCAGCGACCGAGTATAGGATTCTCGGCAAAAAAAACCGTCGTCAAGTTTTAAAATTGCAAATTCGTCATCACACTTAATCCACCCCTATAAAATATTTGTTTTAATCATAAAAAACCACCAATTTTAGCAAGATCCATAATAAAAACTATTAAGATAAATAAAAAATGTGCCTGTACCGCAATTGAAGACGTGTAAGGGTTAGGGCTGAAAAATGAAGGGTTGAACTGGTTGTATACTAAATCGTAAAATGAGCTTTCTATTAACGTTTATTTCATTATTATACGATTATTAGTTCAGAAGATATTAGCTTTCAAAGTTATTGCTAAATTTAACCCCCTTTATTGACAGGGGTTGGGATATTAGCATGACACATGACATTCAAATCAACGTTCATTACATTATTCTATGATTTTTATTCCAGGAGATACAAGCTTTCAAAGTCGTTGCATCATTCAACCCCTTATACAACTTACCACCTGTACTATCAGGGTTGAAAGATCAAGGGCTTAAATAAGCTTACTATCAATCTTTGGTTCATTACTATACGGTCAGAGGCGTCTCAAGCAGGCGTGCAAGGGGTGCACGGCACCCCGGCGCCATGTCCTTGAAGGCAGAAGTTGGGCCCCGAACACAATTCTTTAAAACTAAGACCAATTTCTTCAACAAATTATTTTATTAGAGGTAATCCACAATCAACAATCTGTAATCCACCATTCTATTTTGAATTGGGATTAAAATTGTGGATTTTGGATCAGGAGTTGTGGATTTTGGATTGGGATTAGGATTTTGGATTGGGATTGGACTTCTGGATTTTGGATTAGGATTGGGATAGTGGATTTTGGATTGGGATTGTGGATTTTCGATTGGGATTGGGGTTGTGGATTTAGGATTAAGAATGGGTTTCTGGATTTTGGATTGGGATTGGGATTGTGGATTTTTGATTGGGATTGTGGATTTTTGATTGGGATTTTGGATTTTTGATTGGGATTGTGGATTTTTGATTGGGATTGGGTCTGTGGATTTTGAATTGGGATTGAAATTGTGGGCTGTGAATTGGGATTGGGATTAAAATTGTGTATTTTGGATTGGAATAGTGATTGTGGATTTTTGATTGGGATTGGGATTAGAATTGTGGATTGTGGGTTGGGATTGAAATTATGTATTGGGATTAAAATTGTGGATTAGGACTAAAATTGTGAATTGTGGCTTGAGATTGAAATTATTCATTGGATTGGGGCTGTAGATTTTGGATCGGGAGTGAAATTGTGGGCTGTGAATTGGGATTGGGATTAAAATTGTGTATGTTGGATTGGGATAGTGATTGTGGTTTGTGGGTTGGGATTGAAATTGTGTATTTAGATTCAAATTGTAGATCAGGACTAAAATTGTGAATTGTGGTTTGGGATTGAAATTATTGATTGTGGATTGGAATTAAAATTTTGGATTGTTGATTGGGATCAAAACTGTGAATTACGGATTGTGGATTGCGGATTGAGATTGATATTGTGGATTGTGGATTGTGAATTGGGATTAAATTTGTGGATTGTGAATTGGGATTAAAATTGTGGATTGGGATTAAAACTGTGGATTGAGATTCAAATTGTGGTTTGTGGATTAGGAATGAAATTTTGAATTGCGATTCAAATTGTGTATTGAGATTCAAATTGTGGATTGTGTATTGCGATTAAAATTGTGGATTGCGGATTGGGATTCAAATCTATACAAAAGAGAAGTACGATGAAGAGAGAGAGGGGGAAGGGGGGCGCAATTTATATATCTTTGCACCCCGGCGGTAAGTAGGCTAGAGCCGCCTCTGAGGACAGAACAAAGAATGCAGGACATGATGAAACTGATGGAGGACATTTGGGAGTGGCAGAGATTCTACAGAAATCACATGAGCGATTTTACTGAATAAATTGCAAAGATGTGAAGAATTGGTGCAAAAAATTGATGACTTGCGCTTCCAGTAATGGACCACATGAACGTCGATGGGCTCAAATAAACAATGCAACGTGAGAAGCCCGTTTGAGAGAGAAACGATACATTTGTGACTGAATCGTTCCCGGAAACCAACGCTGGGCATAAATATATCGTAGCTGTGATAGATTACTTCAGCATTTGGGTGGAGGCTCATGCCGTGCCAAGTTAAGAAGCTGTCACTGTAGTGGAGACTCTTGTTAAAGAATGGAACTGTCGATTTGGACCACCTATGGAGTTGCATTCCGACCAGAGATGAATTTTCGAATCGACATTGTTCCAGAACATCTGCGACGTTCTAAAAATCTGCAAAAGAGATACGACTGCACCCCATCCGCAGTCAGATGGCATAGTTGAACAAATGAATCGAATTATCAATAGACATCTATCAAAGATACATGATCAAAGCACAAGCGAAAAAATGAAGGATGCCTATGATGTTAGAGTGAAAACTGAGGTCCACGCCAATCAAGTTGAAACAAAAAACACGAAGATTCCAAACCGACGATCCAAGAATTCATGGCCTTATACGACTCAGATCGCAAATCATGTCATGGTGTGTTCCAAGAAAAACAACGTAACATGTTAGAAATGCCTGCTGACTATTCATTGTCTTACTGTGTAGCTGAAGATATATGAATGTCTCGAAGGATCGCCGTACTCTTCAAGAAGAAATTCGGCCATCTAGACAATTTCCGAAGACAAAAACCCAAAATCGAAAAAGTGCTATTGCTAAGTGACGGAGAAGCAGATATATAGCAACCATAGAAATTCGGGAATCACCGATTTCAAAAATGGCCTGTAGATTGGAAGGACTTGACTGAATAATAGTCCGGAATATGCAGGAAATAATCTTCAGGAATATAAGAATGTAGATAATTGTCTGCTGTAATTATCCCAAAGAACAGACTGAGTCACTAAAAATGGTAGATTGCTATTTCCACACCACTACGCATTGCCTTAGATTAGAGGATCCTTAATTGACATTTGGAACTTTCGAGATAAACTCTAGCAACCTCTCAAAATGCGGTAAGACATTCTCAAGCTACCACCAGTAAATAAAGTTCCATACAAAGGATCGCCGTCGTGCAGAGAAGCAGAACCGTACGAACGGTCGGTGGCAACACAAGTCGGAGATAGAAAAAATTTCGTGTGAGATGAATTATTCTGAAAAGATGATCATTAGTTGATAATCATTCAAACAGCTAATTTTTGATCTCGATTTTCAGAGTACAATATTTTATCGACATTTTCGCCTCGTGTTTAATCTTCACCTTCGCCTCGTGCTTCGCCCTCGCCTTTGTTTCGGGCTTTTCCCTTGCCTTTACTGGGTGCAGCCAGCTTCATCCCAGACAATAATGACAGTCATTCGATCCTTTGATATAATATACTATTAAAGAAATATACTTATACGATTTCTGACCTATTATGAATTCAAATTTTTTATGACTAAGCATTTTGATTCTGGTATTCATGTTATTCTTTAGATAGTTGTTTTTTGTAATCAATGATGATAGCTTGAGCAATAAGTCTCCTTAATCCAGTATCTTATTTTCGCTACATCTACATAATGGCAATGTTATTTTTATCTGCACTTGGAATGATCCTTAATAATTTCTCTTGTAGATACTGACATTAGCTCCGCCCCATACAATTTATATCATATTTCAACCCATAAACACTACACAAAAGTGTTGTTTTCACAGTACTTACTCTTCGTTTATGTTTTTGTATCCACTCTATTTGCTTGACAACGGTCAATCATATATTCTCATTTATCAAGATTAATCGAAGAAATTGTCGCTTCTGAATCAAATTGGAAGTTTCATATTATTACTTATCCATTTGACCTATCTGTGGCACTTATGTTCTAAGATTGGTTGACTTTGATGCATGCTCTACATTTCCTAATTGATTCAGATACTTTGAATAAATTGCTGGAGTTTTCTTGTGAAGTACTGTTGGTTGCTGATGTTAGTTCACAATGATAGATGTGTTTTTCCATAAAATTCGACGACATATCAGTGTTAAATATAAATTTATTGGAAACTTGATATTGATATCCAATTATTTATGTATGCCTAATCTTGTTACTTTCTTGGGAATTATTTGAATTGTTTGTTTAAATTCCATAGTACCGCGAGGAAGAATTGATTAATTTCAAAATATCGGTGTGTTCCCAGTGTTGTGACTGAAATTTCGACAATTATACACCTTTGTACTTTGTTCTAATGAAAATCTTTGAGCAGTGATACTTTTTATTATCAACCTAGATGAATCATAATCTTATTTACTAATGTTGAGTGATAGGATCTGAAAATCTGAAAGCTAGTATAGAATAAAATAGTATTTGCACCATGCCTAACAAGATTATCATTAACATGCGGCGATACTTTCATTGCATATTATTGTGGAATAAATCTAAAAAGTAGGATCAAAATGTAACAATGAGCCTAAAAAATATTTGCTACATTTTTTTTTGTACAAATTTGAAAGTTAAGACTCAACAACAAGAACAATTAGATTATGAAGAATCGTTTACAAAGTAAAATTGCTTATACGAACATTTTAAATCAATACATTGTCTTTTCAGATACCTATTGAAAACGTTTTGAATAGATAATTATTCATTAATACATAAATTGAGTTGAATAGTAATTCAAATATCACGTACGTCAAGTTGATGGAAATATGATAATCAATGATGTAATTTTTATTTCTTTGGGAAAAACTTTAAAAACAGTATTCAAGTTGTTTGTACATCAACATGAATTATGAAATCATACAATACTTTCGGGATATTGTAGATGAGTGGTCTTGCGTTCATCACAAAATTGACACTATTCCCATTTTTGGAAGCTTTGATTTCGTAAGTAAGCGAACATAGCCTACAAACGTCGAAATTTGACCTTTCTGATCTTTAATCGGTTCCCATGTTACAATTCTAGTAGAAATATTACTTTCAGTACACTTCATATCACCTGTAGTAGTGCCCATATATATCTGGGAGGAGACGTTGCGCTATACTTGGTTGTGTGTTTTCTGTTGAGATACTGTGTTTCGTTAAATATTACTTAGTTCGGGAATTTAGCGGCCCAAATGTGGAAATATAAACCATATAATAGGTTCGTAAGGACTACTTTTTTATATTTTCTATCTTAACTCACCTTCTTTGGGCTTATTCATCTAACTAATTTGTCCACATTCATAACAATAGCGATGGGGCTGGCCATGAAATTCATGATCGAGGCCACAGCAGCCTTTTTCAATATGTTACAAAAAAATTACCTTCAGCTCCAAAAATCACATTCCGTTCCTAAAATGTTGATATGATTGAGAAGTCAATTATCATTTAATTATATTTTCACACAAAATGTTCCACTGCACTGCCCTATCAATAGTCACAGCTCTTGAAATAACTGATTAATTTACAGGATTAATCCATTGGTATCTGAAAAAACCCGTTAGAAACTGGTAGTGATTTAAAGTTGTTGACTAATTGTATTGTACTTTATTATTTAGTCGTGATCAATAAAAGTGATATAATGAAATTCATTGTCTTATTCGCTGATTTCATCAGTTTGCGATCTGTTATTGATTATTATCTGCGTAAAACGGATGATTGTCTAATTTGATTAAGTTTATTTAGTTCGCTCGAAACGGATAATTGTTTGTCGCATTATCATAATCAGTTATACTATACTGTACTTGTTAAAAATTTGGTGAATTAAGGATACTACCCGTACACAAAATTACACCAAGCAGATTCTTTTGTATATTTTATTACACAAACTACAATTATAGTAAAGTTAAAGTTAATGTAAAAATGTTATTGTATTAAAAATTACGCTAGACTTTGAGTGCTTTGACCTATTCAACGTGATGTTAAACGCTTGAGTCCCTAATCTTGACTGCCCGTGCTAGGGCGGTTTATTTTTCAACATAACAGCCGACACCACAATTTATGTGTCAGCAAAATAAACAAAACACGACTTCTCAATTACCAAATAACCGGGTGGTCCATATTCCAGCCGATACTAAGAATAAGATTAATATAAGTCAACAAACACAAAAAATAGTTTCTCTCAATCATCAAAATTCTATAACATTCTCCCACCTGGGAAATTTCAAATTCAAATGTATCAAAAATTTTCCAAAAAAATATATAGAAGTTTGACAATCTTACAGATATCATTGCCTTATCTAATAATAACCAAACCTCTCCGGAACCTTTATTTTCCGACCGAACCTCGAAACGCGATCACTCACGCACTGCACTGCACTCGCGTCTGACACACTGGCACCTTCTGTTTCACCTGGAGCTGAAGTAGTCATCTCATCGGCAGCATCATGTGTCGATGAAATCTGCTTACAGCTGGCATCTGGATTCAACCTGTTGTCATCACTGGCAATCCTCGCTGACTTCATGATGGTGTCGGAACTAGCGCCTTCTAAAGGATAAATCCGTTGGATCGGGCGCAATAGAAAACCGTTTACAGTTCTTAACTTCACTAAACGAATTTTTCTGTCTTTTCCCGGATAAAGTTCAACAATTCGCGCTAACGGCCAGTCTATACGTTTAGAATTGTCACTACCGATTAAAACCACATCACCGATAGATACACTATCCGATTTTTTGTACCTGTTGTACTGTTGCAGCTGTCCCAAATATTCAATCCGAAACCTTTTACGCAAATCGTTACGTAAACTTCGTAAATAACGAATCCGTCTATTCAACGAACACGCGTCAACCGCGTCACAGTCTGGTATACCCGTTTCCACAAGCTCCCGAATGAACATTGCAGGGGTCAACGGCGATAGGTCTGTAGGTTCATTTGAAATATGGGTTAATGGTCGCGAATTGATCACTGCCTCGCAATCACAAAGTACCGTGTATAATTCTTCATTGTTGAGTTTGGCACGTCCTAATATTCGTCTCAACAATTGTTTAAGTAGGCCTATCAGCCTCTCCCACCATCCTCCCCACCAGGGTGCTGAAGGTGGGCTGAATTTCCAATTTATTCTATGTTCAGAACCAAACTGGCTTAATTCTTTCCAATCCAATTGGCTGAACATGTTTTCAGCTCCACTGAAATTCGTGCCATTATCAGTGTAAACAGTACGTGGTCGTCCACGTCTTGCGATGAATCTTCTAAATGTTTTCAAAAAGTCACTTGTAGATGCTGATGTGGTTATGTCTAGGTGAACCGCTCTGTAAACTGCGCATGTGAAAATACATATCCAGACTTTTCCCTCTTTTGTGAAAACAGGTCCAGCTAAATCAATTCCTGTAATCTCAAATGTAGCAGCATCTCTTACCCGATCCAAAGGCAATTCGGTTGATGGCATTCTCAATGGTTTCTGTTTGTATCGCTTACATCTTTTACATGACGAAATAATAGACCGAATTATTCGACGCCCTCCAAGTATCCAGTACCTTTCACGAAGAATAGTCATGAGACTTTGGATTCCAGCATGGCATGAATTTATATGCATGTCATAAATTAATTTCCTCACTACTTCATGCTTTCCGGGTAATAAAAAGGGATACCTGAAAGTCTCCAAGTCCTCTCTTCTTGAAATTTGAGTCTTCACTCGCATAATATTCTCACTATCTTTGAAAGCATTCAATGACGACAATTGTTTGTCGTTTTCATCAGAAAAGGATTCCTGCTGAATCAGTTTAATCAATTTCTTCTCAGCATCTTCTATTTCCTCTGCGGATAGTTCCCCTGCTATTGTGTGTTTCTCTTGTTTGCAATTATGCACGAACCGATAAATCCAGGCCATCATGCGGACAATTTTGAAATAATTAGAGAAATAGCTATACAGGCGCGAGACTTCTGCATTGAACATATTTGTCACTATCCCTTTCTTCCTCTCGATATTAATTTCTGCTTCATCACAAAACACTTCTTCCATCGGCCATTGTTCTTTGCTCTGGTAAAGCCAGTTTGGACCCTCCCACCATTTGGATTGCAGTAAATGTCTTGGCGAACAACCTCTTGAGAGCAAATCTGCAGGATTCAATTTGCCTGGTACATGTTTCCAAGAGTTTACAGGAGTTAAATTTCTTATTTCTTGTACTCTATTCCATACAAAAGTGGCCCATTCATCTTCACGCCTTATCCAAGACAGTACCGTTGTAGAATCCGACCAAAAATAGCATTCAATTTGAGCTCCCAATACTTTCTGCACCTGTGCGTATAATCGTGCACCAATGCATGTTGATAATAATTCCAGTCTGGGAATGGAAATCTTTTTGATGGGTGCAACTCTGCTTTTCGCTTGCAACAAATGGACATTCACGATATTTTTTCTCTCAATTCTTAAAAATACCGCCGCTGCATAGGCTATAGCACTAGCATCACAATAAGTATGCAGACTGAATTTTGCATCTTCCACACCTGTCTCTATCCACCTCGGAATCTGTATCATAGACAAATAAGACAATTCACTTACCCATTTTTGGAAAATGAGTTTGGAATCTTCATCCACTTCAACGTCCCAACTTATTTTCTTTTCCCACATCTTCTGTAATAATAACTTGGGAAGTACTGTTGCAGGACAGGTAAATCCTATTGGATCAAAGATTCTTTGTGCGACAGAAAGTATGAGCCGTTTAGTGACTTTTTCCCCAATTTCAACGCTTTGCAAATTAATAGAGAATACGTCCAAATCTCTGTCCCAATTTAATCCCAATAAAACAGTAGGATCGCAATCATTAAATTGGTTTCCATTGTATTCCCAACCTCTTAATTCAAATCCAGCGTGTGCCATAATTACTGTAGCTTCTTTAATAAATTCTTCCAAATCTTCCGTGTTTGGCAAACTCACAACACAATTATCTACATAAAATCCGCTCAATAAATGCTCTATAGTACGTTTCGTGCATGCGGGTGTCTGATCAGAGCAATTTTTCAGACATTTATTCAGATGGTACTCTATCGTTGCTGCCAATAAGAAGGGGCTGGCATTCACTCCAAAAACAACCCTTTTATGGCGATAAACCTTCTCAGTTCCATCTTTCAATCTCCATATAAACCGTAGAAAGTCTCTATCATTTTGACACAAACTGATCTGCAAGAAGGCTTTCCTTATATCAGCTGTTACTCCTATTTTACCTTGTCTGAAACGAAGTAGTAGGGCTGGTATCAATTCGATCAAATTTGGTCCTTTTTCCAGACAGTCATTCAATGAAGGCCTTCCTTTTTCCTTAGCCGATGCATCGAATGCTCTTTTATTACAGGTCTATGTGGTGAGTAGTGTGAAGGGTTAGACAATTCTTCCTGTGGTACCTCCTCGATTATGCCGTCTTCCAACCAATCATCAAATACTTCTTGATATTTCTCAAAGTAGCCAGTATTATGCAACTTTCTTACTGTGGAATCCAATCGTTTCTTGGCTAATGTATCATTGGTAGGCAATGGTGGATGTCCCTCTTTCCACGGAAGCGCCACTTCATAACGCCCTTCATCAGTTGTAATTATCGTTTCATTAAATGCGTTTTTTGCAGCTTCTTCCAACTCTATTTTGGACTGCTTTTCACCCGGATCTGTGATTCCTAGTACGTCTAATTGCCATAAATCCGCAATAGGCGTTTCTTTATTTAGTAATGATGTCATTGCCATACTAGTACTAAAAGAAGACTTACTGTTCGGCACTTTCCCCATGATCACCCAGCCAAGTGCAGTCTCCACAGTGACCAGTCCACTTGTGAGTATGTGTCTTCTGCCAGTTAGTAACTTACCTAGCACATCTGAACCAATTAATAATTCGATAGGTCCACCTGCTTGGTTATCCGTCAACTTTATGCCTTTTCTTTGTAATTCCGAAGTCCAGCTTCCGGGATAGATTGGAGATATATCATTACATATGATAGGTTGATCCAATACCTCGAATCTACATCGATACGTGTCATCTAGACTGGATAACCGTGCGTCGTAACAGCCGTGAGTTTGTTCCGATGTTTGCGCACCTCCAAACAACGCATGACCAATTATCTCTGTGCGTTTGCTAATATATCCAAATTCTTTCGCAGTATTCTTCAAAATATAAGATCGTTGCGACCCACTATCAAGAATTGCGCGCACTTCTCGTTTCGCGGTTTCACTATACATTTTCACTCGCAAAGTTTGTAAAAATACCGGTACGTTTGTATGATTTGCCAATGCAACTTCCGGTTGCATTACTATCGATTCATTGCCGGCGGTTTCAGTTTCTGTCCCTTCGCGATTCGTTTTTCCCGCACTGTTTTTCTTTACTAAGTTAGGGCAAAGCAAAACAAGATGAGCTCCATTGCAAATTAAACATTTAACGCGTTCGCGACATCTTCTACTTATATGTCCCAACTTCGCGCACCGAAAACAAGCTTTTTTATCCATCATAACCTTCCTTCTCTGCTCAAGGGTCAGTTTCTGAGCTTTAAAACATTTCTCCACTACATGATTTCCCTCACAAAAGACACACGTTGAATTATCATAATTCAGTAGTCCTGCAGCAGTAGGTAAGTTTGAATCAGCTGGTTTAGTCCTAATTTTCTTGCATTTTTCTCCTCCACCTAGACCAAATCCTTCAACAGCTAGCTTAATTCGCTCTTCGCTTTCAACTTCCGTTTTCATGAACGACATTAAACTGTCCAATCGGCTCTTTAAAGTCGTATCTGGTCTTCCTGAAAGATCTTTAGATCGTTGCCATATTCTTAACAAATCTTCTGGCAGACATGACTCAACGAGTGGATATAACATGGCTGCGCACGTATCAGTTTTTATTCCCATCGTATCTAAAGATCTTAATTGAGTTTCAATTTTGTCGTACAATGTCACTAAATTGAGCCTATTTTGATTTGACATGACATTATTCACAACTAGTTTCAATAATTCTCGGGTATATACCTCTACCAGCAAATCTTCTCTGCCAAATCTTGATTTCAGGCATTTAATTACTCCCTCATAATTTTCTGCCGTTGGTGGATAGCTCTCAACTAGTTCCCTAGCTCTCGTGTTAGGAGTAATAGCTAACAACAAATATTGAAACTTGTCTACCGATGGAATGTCTATATCTTCATGAATTCTTCTGAACTGACTCCAGAAGGGCAGCCACTCTTTTAAATCCCCTCCAAATTTCTTAAATTCTAATTGAGGTAATTTAAACTTACGGACATTATTTGAAGAGCTGCCAGCTTCACTAGAAACTCTGCTTGCAGATTTGGAATCACTGATGTGCTTTTGCGAGATTTTCAACAACTTGAATCTTGTTGTGTATCCATCACATTCTTCCAGTTCCTTGTTAAGATCTGCTTCAGTAGCATTTATTTCTAGTAGCTCTGTGAACATCGCTTCATTAGCTATCTTCAAGAAGTCTTCTTTCTCTTAAAGCAGCTCTAACTTGGACTCTATTTCTCTCACATCGCTCTTTTCAGTTTTCAATAACTCGTCTAACTGATTAGCGATACGTGTGAAAGCGCAACGAAGAGCCGAACGACGTCTCTTGAGTGTTTCCATTTTTGCACAGATGCAATTCACAAAAGTCTGCTCCGCGGAAAAACTGGCCACGCGAACAACACTTTTCACTATAAACACTCAGTTCCACTATAAACTTGCACCACGCGTGGTCACAACAGCGATAGCTAAACAACCGAATTAATACAATAACATCCGCGCGCGAACTAAAACCGAATACGCACTGTCCTGTCACGGTCGCCAAATGTTAAAAATTTGGTGAATTAAGGATACTACCCGTACACAAAATTACACCAAGCAGATTCTTTTGTATATTTTATTACACAAACTACAATTATAGTAAAGTTAAAGTTAATGTAAAAATGTTATTGTATTAAAAATTACGCTAGACTTTGAGTGCTTTGACCTATTCAACGTGATGTTAAACGCTTGAGTCCCTAATCTTGACTGCCCGTGCTAGGGCGGTTTATTTTTCAACATAACAGCCGACACCACAATTTATGTGTCAGCAAAATAAACAAAACACGACTTCTCAATTACCAAATAACCGGGTGGTCCATATTCCAGCCGATACTAAGAATAAGATTAATATAAGTCAACAAACACAAAAAATAGTTTCTCTCAATCATCAAAATTCTATAACAGTACTGTAATATTGTAATGTACACTGATATTTGTTTGTTTAAATTGCATTCTGATATGAAAACTAGTTCAAAAAGGTTTGGTGATAAATCAGAAGATGAAATTGATGAAGATATTCAGTAAAATATGCGAAGAAAGCACGAGATTAAAAATTGAAGGCATCCACATCTTTTAGTGAAATACTCACTTTGACCACTAGTGTTATACCCGATAGTATTTCTACGCGTCCAAATACCCACTGATATGCATCGCTTCTATGGCAATTTAGCACTGTTAACCTTGTTATAAATACTACGAATGGAATAGTCAGTATAATGCATTAAACGCTCGATCTGAAACACGATATTTCTGTTGTTTTCCATGCTGACCGATTGGATAATCCATAAAAACAAACATCATTTTCAATCTACCATCATAAGGATAATGAATACAAAAATGAGTCTTAGATTTATAAAACGTCTACTCCATCTGAACTTATCGTGTACTGGTCGATGCTGTTCCACAAACACAAAACTTTCAGTAAGAATCCAAGATTTTCCGTACCTCGTACAACTAAAATTGAACTAAGCATGCGCTTGATATTCAAACTAGTTATAATTTCTGCCTTTTTATCTATATATTGTAATCCAATTTATTACAGCAGTATTTTCATATAGTGTAACACTGTCACGTAATAATTAGTTATGAGTTGTATACCTTGTTCATTTACACAGTATATTTTACAGATTTGTTGAATGGAAATTCTCAAAAAAGAATATGGGGCGTGAAATAACGGTGTACAAACATGATCCAGAAGGAAAAAAACTGCGATATGTATGGCGCAATATTTTCCTGTTCGGATATCTGCATTTAACTGCTTTATATGGATTATATTTATGTATTACATCTGCTAAACTTGCTACAACACTTTTTGGTAAGTACTAAAATTTCTCTATTTCAATTCCTTGGCTCGTAGAAGGTTATTGTAAAATTGCCGATTTTTCAAAAATAGCAGATAACCATTCTGATACAACACCAAGTTCAAATACTGAATTTCAACATCCTCCGGTTGATTATTCTGGATTTATAAGAAACATTCGAAAAATTCGAAAAAAGTTTCAAGTAAAGTGCACTTCCGGTACAGACGAAATTTCAACATTATACGTTCAACCAGTTTTAAGATTTGCGAGTTACGCACGCACGAACGCACATACGTACCGACATCAAACCGAAAATAGTCTAAATGGATTCAGGGATGCTCAAAACGGATATTTCCATCAAAATCTTGATAGGTGAATTTTGTCGGTTTCATAATACTTCCTTGTACTTAGTAATAGTAGACGGTAATATTCTTTAAATTGATTAGCCCTCGCTAAAAAACGCCCCTAAATCTAGAATTTTGCCAAATGAAAAAGCTGTCGGATTTATCACAATGAAGCTACTCACAAAGTTTTTAAGTGAGCGGTAATTAACGAAAAATTTATGCGCTGTCTCACGGACTATAACGAATGCATTGCAAACTCATTTATTCGTTCTAAACCTATAACTCATATATTCAAATTATCAATTCAATATCGGTATTTCGAAGGTGAGTTGTATGAAGGCAATAAGTCGTAAATTCTTAGGAGAGCAATAAAACAATTTTTAAATTACTGAATTGAGTATATCTCAAAGACGATAGGGACCTGAAATTTTGCCTATGAGATCATTAGGGTGACATAATAAAAGCTATTATTCAATTCGAAAATATTTCAGATTTTTTTATTTTAGTGACTTAATATGCTTCACCCCTAATAAAGTCGACGTTCCTTGTGACTTAGAACATATTTCTGTGACTTAACATACTTCACTCCTAGAAAATTGGAATAATGTTGGATGTCATTCTATATGCTAAAAAAAATATAGAAGTTAGATGTAAGAATTTATTAGGAGTTGAGCAGTGGCTTCATAATAAGTCGTGGTGGAGGCGTGTAATTGGCCATCAAAAATATGTACAAATTTGAACAAATCATCTTGGATGATATTCATTCTCTGTTACCTCTTATTGATACTGTTGGTTGCAGGGTTTTCTTACAAAACTTCAGCACTGTAATTTTTGTTATTTACATTCATGAAACTCCAAATATTGTTACACTTAGTACATTAACTACATGTTTAGAGCAAAGATGTATCTATGAAAAATGTGTTTTGATTATGGGTGACTTCAATATACCTACATTTTGTTCAACTCATGGAAATGATGAACTACGCGATCATCTTTCTAATTTTGCTGTCTTCGCTCAACTCTCCCAGTATAATTCAGTTCTAAATTATAACAATCGGTTGCTTGATCTGATATTTACAAATCCACTTGTAAGAGAGGATGTTTTTCATCCAGCCTTAAACATTAATTTGTATCTTAACAATAACCCAGCAGTTAACTTTCACTACAATAAGTGTTCTAAAATGTATAATTTCAAAAAAGCTGATTTTGCTGTATTATATTATTCTTTACTTAATTATGATTGGTCTGAGGTGACTAGTGTGGTTAATGTTTCTGATGCGTGTGATAAGTTCTACGAATTATTGTATTCAATTTTTGACACTTGTGTACCTTCTTATAAAACTCACAAAAAATATTATCCACCCTGGTTCACTGCTAAAATTATTGATAATCTTAAATTGAAATCTAAATTGTATAGTAAATATAAAACACATAATAGTGAGCAAAATTTACAGGATTACAGAAATCTAAAGTCTATTACTAAAAACCTCACTAGGGTTTCGTTCAAAAATTACGTTTCATCTATTGAAAATAACATAAGTCAAGACCCTATCAGCCTTATTCATAGTTGGATAAACTAGGTTTAACATGGTTTATCTTTAGATCCGTTTCAACTCTTATTCATAGATGCGGTTTAAACTAGGTTTAAATATTTAAACCTTCTCGCACCCTAGTTTAAATATGTTTTAAACCTAACCTATCTGTCAAAAATCAAGAACTGAAGTGACATGTTATTATAAAAGTGTATATTTATTTTTATTAGATCCTGTAAAGATGATTATTGTTGTTACAGATATTCACTGTGTT
This sequence comes from Dromius quadrimaculatus, assembly GCA_963989225.1. Taxonomy (NCBI): domain Eukaryota; kingdom Metazoa; phylum Arthropoda; class Insecta; order Coleoptera; family Carabidae; genus Dromius; species Dromius quadrimaculatus. Next base: position 43,225,235 of record OZ022330.1, read on the forward strand.
AAATTATGTCATATTTTCATTAAAATCAGAAAAAGCAAAAATAAATTCTGGAGAATATTTCGTATAAAACATCAAATTCACTCTATTTGAATGCAATATACACAATTGCAGCATATCAAGAAGTAGAAGATCTTTATGTAGCATTTGCATGTTGATCCTGATTTAAAATAATATAATTAAATACTTGACAAGATCAAATATATATCAAATAAGAAAATGATATGGAGATAGATAATAATTTATCCATGAATAATAATAATACTCAAAATAATTATTACTAGAACTATCAATTATTCATCATCTTCTTCACGATGATAATTCGTTTTTTTTTGATTACAACAAAGAATTCAACAAAGATCCCTTCAGTTCCTACATAAATGAAAAAAATTATAAGTTTGGTTGCATACGATAAAAGAATAATCAATAGATATGATCATAGTCCTTCGTTCTCAATCAAATCAGTAAAAATAACTATGAATTGGACTAAATCAAATAAGCAAACAATTCTTTTCACTGATTATACGCTATGTCAGTAGCGTTGTGAGCGGCGCGAGCGCCGTCCTGGTGGCGACACTTGGCGTTTATTTACTAATATATTTAAAATCGTGACAATCAACAAATTTTGACGTATTAACGTAATTTGCAAAACTGGCACTCAGAATTAGCAGGAAGTTTGTTACAGTGACAATAGTACTTCGATGCGGGTCTCAAGAAGTTGATTCATCTATGTTTAGATCCAAAAGTTTCAGCAAAGAGAAAAAATTGATACAAAGTTTACATGTCAGCGACGAAGAAGAAATTAATAATAACGAAGAAGTTAGTGAAATTACGGGAGTTACTTTGCGCGAAACGTTTGGCACATTTTGTATAATGTATTGGTCGAGATATGTGTAAATTATTATAAGTGTAAACATAGTTTTCTACTTGACATGATAATATAATACTTACGATCGGGTGTACTTTTTGTATGTTCTGTTTAATTATTATCTGAATATTGAATCGATAAAAAATATTAATTTTTCTCATGATTTTACATAACTTCATCTGATATTTAAGAGTTATTTCTATGAATTGAAAATAATATGTGTAACTATCATAAAACTTCTTTATTTGGTGTTTTGAATTCTTCATTAAGGAATCAACATCATTCATGCCTGATGATTTAATATTTGCTTGCCAGATACGAGTTATCCGAAAGCATCATTCATTTAAATAAGTGAAAACTCATTAATAAGGATTCATTCATGATATTTTGTCTTTAATTTATAATCAATGATAATATTGTTGGAATATCATTATAATAATTCAATATTGATACTGTACAAACATTATACAATTTAAGAAACACTAACTGCTTACTTCTAAAGTTCGCTAATATAATAATAAGTCTGTGTTTTTTTACATGATTGCTGTAAAACTTTATTAATACAGGTAAATTTAGGTCGAACAATTGTTAATATCAGTTGCAACTGCAAACATGCAGCTGCAATTTGCATATAAATTAACACAGAAAGTATCTGCTTCAAGACTGACCAGCCAATGATTTGGAATCGTCCAGCACAGTTGAATAAATATCATACGAGTGCAAGGATTGATAGTATGTACTATTGCATAAAAGCAAACTGAGAAGATGACTTTTTCAGTTTTCTACGCCCAAACGCGATTAGGAAATTAATAAAATTTCAGTTCACCATTGCGCAATTGTGTATGCGAACACTCAGGAACACAACAAATCAAACCTTGTCCCGATCATTTCCACTTTTTCAAAGGATTTTGCATATTTATTTGCCTCAAAAATTCAGTTTAGCTTTAGGTTCTTTTATATTTGTTTTGACAGCTCCAGTCAGTATTAGTAAAGAGCTTATAATTTCTACCGCATGGAGTCGCGTTCGTCGCTTCTGACATAGCGTATAATAATGAAACAATCAATAGTACATTGAGGTTGTTAAGAAGAGGAGTGAGGTCAAACTATGGTGGCAACCCTGCCCTATTCAAGATGGCGTCAAGTACCAGCATGCCGAATAAGACTGAGAATAAAATTGAAAAAAATATCTGTAAGAGATGTCATAAAACGGCCAATAGTGGATTAAAGTGTATCAAGTGCAATACGGTGTCACATACAAGTTGTGTAAATACTATGAAATTACCCACATATAGTGACAAAACAACAAATTGTTGTGCTCATGTTGTTAATAGTGGAGATGAAAGTGAAAAAGAGAGTGACACATCATTTACGAGTATAATTGACTGCAAAAGCAACAGTGATAACCATTATCTTAAAGAAATTATTAAGCAAAAGGACGAAATGATTTTAAATCAAAAATATACTATACAAATATTAAAAGAACAACTCGACGTGTTGAATAAAATTTTAATTAATAAAAGCACTAATAATGATCAGCTAGTGCCACCTATACAAAAGAAGACAAAACAAAGTAAAAAAATTAAAAATTCAATTAATATCAAGGCCGATCTACCGGCTGAAACATTGCCAATAATAAACAGCCCAGTCGATACAAATATCAATGATAGTGCCGATATCGACAAAGATGAACAAAATGGCCATGTAAACAAAAGTCGTGGATCAAACAATAATGATATGTTGGATAATTTAAACTCAAAAGAAGGTAACGTACTGACGAAGAATATAAATTCTAATCTTATTCCAGACCGGAGATCTACACAACGCAGGAATAAATCGTTTTTTGGTAAGAGAGAAGATAATCAAAATGTGTTGTTGAAAACTGTTCCGAAACCTGCGTACATTCATATCTACAGACTTCATCCGAACACAAATGAATTAGACGTTACTAATTACCTTGTAGGTACGTTTCCTGAAGTAAAAGTTGAGAAAATACAGGCCAGATATCCAGATCAGTACGCCTCATTCAAAGTCATGATCTATGCCAGCAATTTCCAAAAGGCTATGGATCCCGAAACTTGGCCAGCAGGAGTAGGCTTCAATCGTTTTTTTCAATTGAAAAGGAAGAGTCCGGTAAAAGTGTGATTGCCGAATCTCCCCAACCTTCAAGTGATTCTAATGCCAAATCTTTCTCTATTATTCATCTTAACATTCAGTGTCTGAGAAATAAAATTGAAGAAATCGAAATATTTCTCAAAGATCATTCTTGTGATGTTTTATGCTTAAGTGAACACTGGCTGAAGAAAGATGAAGAATATATACTTCATATAAACAATTTTTTATATGCAACAGGCTTTTCTCGTCAACACCATATTCATGGTGGAGTAATAATTTTTAGCAGGACAAATTTGATTTGGGAAGAGTTGAAGTACATTGATAAATTCAATATTGAACTGACTTTTGAATGTTGTGGTATTAAATATGTGACTGATAATAATGAAATCAACATTATTCTATGCATTTATAGATCTCCAAATGGCGATCTCAACAAATTTTTTAGACAGCTTAATAATTGCTTATCATCAATTTTAAATCATTATAAAAATATGAATCTATTTGTAGCCGGTGATTTTAACATAAACATTCGATGCGACGGCATTGATACTAGATCATTCCTAGACATAATGGCAGCTCATAGATTACATCCCTCTATAAATGATGCAACTAGAATATCAACATGTAGTGAATCCTGTATAGATAATATTTTCACCAATATTAATACTAGTCTTTATACAGCCAATGTTATCAAATCGACAATATCAGATCATTTTTCACAAAATATTGTCTACAAAGTGAATCATAACTATTCTCTGGATGCTCAAATAAGTAGGCGAATATTCAGTGTTAATAATATTGATTTGTTTAAATTTCATCTCTTACAGGCAGATTGGGAAGACGTTTATAGAGTTTCTGACGCAAATGTAAAATATAGTAAATTTTTGGATGTTTTCATTCACTACTTTGACTTATGTTTTCCTAAAAAACAATTTCAGTATAAAAAGAAATCTTGGATCACAAGTGATGTGGTGTGTCACTCGAGAGATATAAAAGACTTATATACTTTGTGCAAAGATGGCTTAATCACTAAACAACATTACAATCAATGTAAACAAAAATATAGAATATTATTGGCTGAAGCCAAAACAAAATTTAATGCGAAAAATATTGAAAGATCTATAAATAATAGCAAACATATATGGAATGTTATAAATAATAATATTAAAACTCGAGAGACTAATAGCAACAATAATTTACAGATCGAATATGATAGCAAGGTCGCTAGCTCTGCAGCAGATGCAGCAGACTTATTCAATGAGTATTTTGTAAATATTGCAAACATTATTGGTAATGAGGCAGTTGCTGAAATGAATATTGGAAATATCATGACAATTAGTAATTTTAAAAGTATTTTTCTATTCCCAACTACTGAAAGTGAAGTTTGTTCAGTCATCATGTCATTAAACAGCTCTTCCTCTCCTGGCTTGGATGAAATTCCTACAAAACTTGTAAAACAATGTTTCAATCTCTTCATCACTCCTTTAACACACTGTATAAACAGTTCACTGTCAGATGGAGTTTTTCCTGATGCACTAAAGTACATAAAAGTAGTTGCTTTGTTTAAAAAAGGTGAGAAGAATAATGTGGTGAATTATAGACCAATAAGTATAGTCTCAGTTTTCCACAAAATTTATGAAAAGGTAGTTTCAACTAGGGTTTTGACCTTTCTCGAAAAAAATAATATACTAATTTCTGAACAATTTGGTTTTCGCAAAAATTGTAATACAACAACTGCTCTTTCAAATTTAATAAATTACATTTACGATAACTTAGACACAGGTAAAGCAATCACAGGCATCTTTTTAGATTTATCAAAAGCATTCGATTGTGTTAGGCATGATCAGCTAATCAGGATTATGTCACAATACGGTTTTCGTGGTAACTTCGAAAAATGGTTGAGATCTTATCTCACGAATAGAAAACAAGTTGTTATTTACAATAACTATGAGTCCGATTATAGATTGATTCAATGTGGTATACCCCAAGGAAGCATTCTTGGCCCAGTTCTATTTATTCTGTATATAAATAATATAAAAACCATCCTAAAAAATAATACTTTTGTTGCTTATGCTGACGATGTATCTGTGATGATCCCATGTGTTAACATTTGCGAGCAGGCGGCGTCTTTATCATGTTTGACCTCTGAATTGTCTAAATGGTTTTCTTCTCTACATCTAGTCTTAAACATATCTAAATCTGTTGCTGTAAATTTTAGTACTCATAAAAGAGATCACAGTATGTTAATAAAATGTCAAAATCAATTATTACCTCAAGTTAACGTTGTTAAAGTCTTAGGCCTATCTTTGAATGAAAATTTTACATGGAACGATGAAGTCAATAGTAAATGTGGTAAACTAGCACACTGTGCTATGCAATTAAGAGATTGGTACAAATAGCTGGTTTAGAAACAGCAAAAGCATTCTATTATGCAAAATTCAATGCTATTGCAAATTACGGCATCATATTTTGGGGATACTCTGCCGCAGCCTTACGAGTCTTCAAATTACAGAAAGTTGCAATACGAAATATGTATAATATTGGATTTAACAAATCCTGTAGAGATACTTTTAAACAAGAAAATATTTTGACATTACCATGTATGTATATATTCTCTGTGATACTATTTATTAGAAATAACTTAGATAATGCTATAAGTCATGATCACTTACACAATTACAATACAAGAAATAAATACGACCTGATCATCCCGAGGCATAAATTATCACTATGTTTAAGAAATCCAAAAATTATAGGTGTTAAATTATACAATAAGTTACCACCTAGTCTAAAAGACATGGAAACAGATAAATTGTTCAAATATCATTTGAAACTTTTTCTTCTAAATAAATCCTACTACAGTATTCAAGAATATCTAACTGATGCTATGTAGCATAATTATAATTTGTATATATGTACTAATTTCGTATTTTGTAACCTGACGTGCTATATTCCATTGTATTGATCGATTAGCAGAATAAAATACTATTACTATTACTATTACTATTACTATGCTTACTACATAGGATAAACATTCATTGCCAACTTCAAATAAACAAAATTTCAATGATTAAAACTAATGTAAATGTTTGTTTTCGGTTGAAAATGCATGATTTTGAATAATTTTGTTCCTTATTCTATTCTTTTAAAGAGCTTCCGTCCGTTAAAATATTTTTTTTTCATATTTTAACAAAGCTACAATATGAAATGTATAGCGCGCAACGCTGTAGACTTTCAGAAGTATTTTTGACATCTGACGTTTACTAGTGGTACTGTGTTTCATAACCAAACAAACTTATTGATGATAAATCTACATCAAAAAAATAATATCGATGGAAGAATAAATGGGTTACTCAATCAGTGTACCGTCAAGTCAGGGAAATGATAAAAAATCTTGTTTATTCTAATCACACACACTCTTCCCATTTCATCTCATGCGGCGACGTTGCCAAGCGTATGATATCTTGCTAAATTTCAGTAGCTTTTGTACAATTTTTTTGAGTGATAATACAATTTTCTCTGAAACTATAAACAAAACTTCTTTGAAACTTGGTACATATGTTTATAAGACTTTCGTAGATATTTTGACGATTTTTTGTAATGTTGTCATTTCAGGTAGTCGAGATAATGACGTATAAATCAATGTGAAACACGTCGCGTGCATTAACGCAATGTAATAACATGTCACTGAACAGCAACTTTGACATTTTTTATCTCGATAACTAGAAACAAGATTGAGTTCAAACTTTGCCAGAATATTGTTCACTAAACAAATAATATACTGTAAAAATTTAAATGAATTCTCATATACTTTGATTTCCTTCTCAACAACCTTAAAAACCATAAAATTCCGTCATAAGATCTTCAGCTTTTTCACTAAGACAATCATAATAAAAATTGCTATCAAGATTAGGATCTATTTTCACAGCTAAAATTATATGCATGATTGTTCATTATGTATTAGTAAGGGTTTTAATCTGAAATTTCTCCGACTTTATAACCTATGTTTTCCGGACTAATTTGCTCTATCTGTAGTCAAGTTCTACTGTTAAATTATAAACCATATCATAATCAATATTCCGGTTATTTATCTTCAGAAACTTAAAATTTGCAGCGACTGTGTTCAAAATTATTTCCATGCTCCAACTCCTCTTTCAGTTTTATATTTATCAATACATTTCAAAGCGAGTATTAATTTTTGTTCGTATATCTATTTTGTTGTACTGACCAATCGTTTATTCATTTTGACTTAATCAAATCAGCAAATATGATAATCCTAGTGACTAATAACTGTCAAATGTCAATGCATATCAAAAACAAACCAAAGCCTATGAGTCAGAATTCTTGAATCTGATTTAAACTCAGTTTTGTTAGACCTAGTTTAGAACTGGTTTGAATATCTTTATGAATTGATTCATTTAGACTAGGTTTAAACTAGGTCCAGTAAACCAAGACTAAGCCTAGTTTTATCTGTCTCACTATGAATAAGGCTGTAAGTGTTTTTGGTCTTACATTCAAAACAAAAAAGGAGTATCTAGGATTCCAGGGCTCATGAAATTTAGGGACTTGTCCTCTGATTGTCCTCCAGATATTCTTGATATGTTCTGTGATCATTTTGCTAGTGTTTACACGGATCATTTAGAGACTGTTCCGGATGAAAAATATAATAAAAATAGTCTCCACAATTCCTATAATATAAATGTTAAAATATCTGAAAATAATCTAATCTCAGCTACAAAGAAGTTAAAAAACTCTATGACGGCCGGATTGGACCAAATACCAAGGTTTTTTTTGAAAGATTGTATATCAGCCCTTTCTACTCCCCTATTATATTTGTATAATAATTGTCTAACCACTGGCTCATTTCCCTCTGTCTGGAAGCTTACAAAAATATGTCCAGTTCTGAAATCAGGTGACCCTTCGATCATCTCTAATTACAGGCCAATTTCAATTATTTCCAATTTGGCTAAATTGCTGGAAATCTGCCTGTATAATCAATTATTCCCTCAAGTAAAGCAATTCATCTCACCGTACCAGCACGGTTTTATGCCTAAACGCTCCACAGTTACTAACTTGTGTATTTTTACACAAAAAGTTTCAGAAGTTCTCGATCAAAAGGGTCAGCTTGATGTAGTATATACAGATTTTTCGAAGGCCTTTGATAAACTGACTCATGTTATATTACTGAGGAAATTAGAAAATTTTGGATTCAATGCCGAACTTTTATCTTTTTTCAAATCTTACTTAGAAAATCAACTTCAGCTTGTCTCCTATAACGGCCATATCTCTAAGCCCTTTGTTGCTAAGTCAGGAGTTCCACAGGGCTCTAATCTAGGCCCTTTCTTATTTCTGTTATTCATCAATGACATTTGCGACATTATAAGCTGTAGCATTCTGCCGTATGCAGACGATATGAAAGTTTCTAAGGTAATCAATGACAATGACGATTGCTGGGATTTGCAACTCGACATCAATCGTATTCAATCTTGGTGTTCAACCAACACGTTGCCACTCAATATAAGCAAATGTAAAATTATGACATATACACGTAAGAGAGACTTTATTGACTTTGCTTATAATATAGACCTCACACTATTATTTAGATGTGTCTCAACGAAAGATCTTGGTATTTTATTTGATCCTGGTCTTACATTTGTACCACATATCCATGATGTTATTTTGACTTGCAATAGGACACTTGGTTTCATTATTCGTCAATGCAGGCAATTTAATAATCGGGAAACAATCAGAAAATTATTCTTTGCTTACATCAGATCTCGGTTAGAATACGCTATTCTAATCTGGTACTCACCACATATCACACATGCGAATCTTTTAGAGAGTGTACAACGTCGTTTTCTCAAATACATGTGGTTTAAAAAATATTCAAGGTATCCTGAGCGAGGTATTGATGAATGTATTTTGCTGAATGAATTTAATATAATATCTTTGGATAGTAGACATACTCAAGTAGCATTATCTACTTTAAACAATATTTTGTGTGATAAAACAGATGTTCCCCAAATTTTGTCTAATCTGCCATTTCATATATGCAGGGCCACATCCCGCTTACGTCTTACCTTTCACTTACCATCACATAAGTCTAATATCTTACTCAGATCCCCCGTTTATGTTATGTGTAAGTTATTCAATAAGAATAATTATGATTCTTTAGATGTGTTATAGTTGGGATTTATTTAGTTGTAATTTCATTTACTTGTTTTGGGTTTGTATACCTGCTAAGTAATAAAGGCTTATTATTATAATTTGGAAAAAAAAACATTTTTAGGAATATAAGAGGTCAAAAAAGTTAGTCTAAAATTTCTAGGATGAACAGGTAAATGAACGGTAAGCTGAATTTTTCCCACCCCATACTGAACGTTTAATCATCTTTGATATCTTCGTGAGCTATATAAAATAGATAAAATACGTGGAGCCCATTTCGATAAATTCTGCAGTTGTTGAAATTTGTTCTAAGTGCACACCAACGTTTTCAATGCCTTTAATAGCATTGTTCATGAAATACTTTCAAAACTCAGCATGCGTTGACTCCACTATATTGTTTCGGACAGTTTCGTACGCAATTGTTAAGGTGCATTTCCAATGTTGATCACAAGTGGTTTATTAATATAAAGAGATAATTGGTATTATAAGAGGTTGTAGCTGAGCTAAGTTAATTATAAGAAATCGGAAAGGCGGGAAAAAAACTGCAAAATGGTGTTGTTTTGGAATATGTCAAAGTAACAGTCGTTCAAAATCGTTACGAAAAGATAGTATGTACTATTTACTTCACATATCGACAGAAAAAAGCACAAATTTCTTGTAAAGTGCACGTAAACAATTGTTCTGAGTTTGTAAAATGAGATTCGTGGATGAAATCATATCGACGTGAAGATTTCAAGCTCTAGATCACTTAAGAAAGGACACATGTATTTTTTCTCTTGATTTTTATGGTGGCACTAGGTTAATATACGCTAAACCCAACTGAATATTAATAAAAGAATTGAAAATTAAGATATTTTCTATCATACGAAGATTGTACATTTTACACTTTGCGGATACCAACGATACTGAAGTAAGAAGATAGGAATCAGCAATGTTATAGCTTGATACACGATTAGCAGCTCCATCTCATATTTTTGATCGAACTAATATGAGCTGCGTGGGAAGTTTGAATCTCTTGAATGATCGAAAATTATTACAAACTTCTTCTAAATACTGAGTATAACTGAATTTTCAATCCACTGAATATAGTTTTCTGAATTAAATTTTCTAAACTATATTTAGGAAGTTGAAAATTCAGTATTACTCAGTATTTAGTAGAAGTTTAAGATTTATTTGAGTAAGTAAATAATTGAGATATGGAGACAGAAAAAATTTTATTGTTCAGTTCTATGATAAAAATGATTGGTTCTACTTTTACATTGTCAGCAAAATGTGCAATAATAATAACATTCATTATTCGTAAGACTTATTTCCAGGAATATATGAACTTGATTTGAAATGGTACCACCTTTTTTAATTGTATTATTCTGCTTACAATATTCACATATATGGAATACAAAATGGAATATATTATAGATATAATTTGGCATCTTCAAATGAATTTAATATAGAGCTAAGGAAATCTATTCCGTTAGTAGAAAATTTAGAGCTGTTTGTTCATTTTGTTAATACAAAAAGTACTTCTTTCATAGTGGAATATTTTTGAACATAAAATTTAAATAAATATAGACATGTTAACATAGAACATTTCTGTAACTTGCGCTGGATAAGTCCTAATTCATATTCCAGAAATGAAGAATAATAAAATCAACTAGCAGTAGTGCTATTGGTGATGGAACAATAACTCAGAGATAAGCCCTATAGGAACAGCTTTCATGAAAAATTGCTGCATATGTGGAGATTTTTTCTTGACTATTTAATGGTGAAGCGAAAAATGTTCGTTTTTCAAAAAACTTCGGAGCTGGGAAAGAATGAACATCTTCAGGGTTTTAGGAAGGCCTTTGATGGATTAAATTGTGTCAATAGGAGCTTTGGGTTCAGAAAAGAGTCTTCTTCTAAGTATACCATGACATCGATTCAGAACAGCTTCTGCCCATTCAAATTGTTGTATCTAGCTTTTTTCGCGGGAAGAGGATGACTTTTCTTGTGGTACCCAAGTCACGCAAGCAAACTGAAATAAACAACGATAAATTACTTCAATAGCACACACGATAATTGTAGTGTATTATACTAACATCAACACTGATTGTTATTCAATTATTAATTTGTTTATGTCTATACGAAGGCAGTCGTAGCTAGCTCGCCAGGAACTAAACTTTTATATTGTATTCGTGTGTGTATGAATAAATAGGTATTTAAGTAATATCGTGAAATAATTATCAAACTACCACTCACTCCATTACATTGGCGACGAGGATATTAAATATTGAATTGATTAAAATTCATTTAAATCTTAGCATTAAAGAAAATATATGAAAGCAGTTGTCGGACATCTCCGGGAGTTCGATCCAGCAAGTGGAGACTGGAGTATTCTTAAAGTGCGACTCGAAAATTATTTTCTGGCAAATGAAATTAAGAACTTTCCTAAAAAGCGTGCTGTTTTATTAAATATATTGAGCGAAAATGCTTATAAACTAATATTTAATCTCTCATTGCCCGATAAACCGGAAACTAAGAGTTATGAAGATTTGATCAAACTTATGGACACTCATTTTAAACCGGCGATATCCATGTTTGCCGCGCGATATAAATTTTATGGAGCAACAATGTTAAATAATGAAAGTGCTAACGATTAGACTGCTAGATTGCGCAATTTAGCAATTCATTGTGCGTTTGGTGCAAACGAAATTGACATTGCATTGAGAGACAGATTTATGGTGGGTTACCAAAAAGGAGCTGTACAGGATCGGCTATTTTAAGAGAAACCTACAGCAACTTTCAGCGGAGTCGTGGAGGTCGCCACCACAAAATCAGCAGGAATAGCTAGGAATAATACGTGCGATTCGATGTAGGTAAAGTCCGAGCCGGGCTTGAACCATGTCCGTTGGAGACGGACACAGGGAGGACAGCGGTCGGTGAACGAGAGCGGAGCAGCATGTTCATCATATGGCAAGTCAAATCACAGTTCAAACAAGTGTTATTTTCGTAATAGTATGTGTAATGCATGTGGCAATAAAGGTCATATTTCTACAGTTGGTGACCAACATTGTGACAAGTAATGTAACTGAGTTAGTGTCTTGTATGGTTAGCTACATTGAATTGTATTTTTTATCAATCTTTGTCTCAAACCATACATTGAGCATTATCTTCAATCAATTACTGTCTATAGAGTTCATAGAAGGTAATATTTTGTGTTTAATTATTAATCAGTATTACTTGCAATTTTCCACCCAAGAAAGGGTATTCCTCAATTCTCGGCTAATCGCCTTAGAAGATGGGCAGTAATATTATGGAACTATAGATATGAAATTGAATATGTTAAGTCGGAATCAAATAGTGCCGACAGTTTATCAACTAGAACTAGAAAATTTTGATGTTGATTACGTTAATTATTTCTCAGACAATCAAGATTTTCCAATAAATTTCAAAACAGTAAAAGAGTCAATGCAAAATGAAAATTTGTTAATGAAAATTTTGAATTTCGTTTGTAATGGTTGGCCAAAATCACAAGTAGAAAACGAAATTAAAGCATTTTATCGCATACGAGATGAAACCAGTATTCACGATGAATGTTTATTGTGGAATAATCATTTAATAATTCCAACAGAATTACGAAATAAACTACTAAATGATTTACATATTTCCCATATGGGAGTAGTAAAAATTAAGAGCGTAACTCGATCATATTTTTGGTGGTGGCCAGGACTAGATAAAGATATAGAAATTTTAACAAAAAAATGCAACTCATGTATAATAAATAGAAATTCACCATCAAAAGTAGAATTAAATCCATGGCCATGGCCAACACAACCATGGAGTCGGTTGCATATCGACTACATGGGTCCATTTTTAGATAAATATTATTTAATTCTACTAGATGCACATTCAAAATGGATTGAGGTATTTTCCGTTACTTCTTTAACATCTGAAATCACAATTGAAATTCTTAGGAATTGTTTTGCTCGTTTTGGCTTACCGAGAACTATCGTTTCAGATAATGGAAGACAGTTTACTAGCGAAATATTTCAACATTTATAAATATGAATAGAATCAATCATATCACATCACCACCCTTTAATCCAGCATCTAATGGTGCCGCAGAGAATGCGGTAAAAACCATTAAGAACGCGCTTAAGAATGCTATAAATAGTAATAGTAAAAAATTGTCTCTAAATTTATTAATTTCAAATTTCTTGTCTGATTATCGTACTACAAAACACTGTACCACTGGTGTCTCGCCTTCTTATTTATTGTTAGGCAGAGAATTACGTTCACGATTCCACTTATTAGATTGGCGTGATGATTGCATTAATGATGAAATAAAAAGTAGAATACACAATCAGCAAGAGATACAGACTAAAAATTTCAAAGGAGCCCGTAAGGTCAATTTCGAACCGGGAGAGACAGTACTTGTTAAAGATTACACAAGACTAAATAAAGTAGAATGGATCAAGGGTATATTAGTCAAGAGAATTGGAAAAGATGTATACTTTGTAAATATACCAGAAATAGGTGAAATGTGGAAAAGACACAGTAATCAGTTGGGAAAATTTTCAGTAAAACCGTCAATGCATTTACCTCTTCCTGGTGTAGAAATTGAAGAAGAGAATTTGAAAGAAAAAGAAGTCTTAATACATCATAGTGATAAGAAACAAGACGATAGACCTGTAAGAGAAATAAAATCTCCTACCCGCCTCCAATATGATGTTAACTTTAAACAAAAGAGTTAAACTATTCTCTAATCAATTAAAAATATATAGATATAATAATTTTTGGGGTTTTTGTGATAATTTAGGCAGGGAGGATATGTAGTGTATTATACTAACATAGAGTTGGCAACACTGATTGTTATTCTATTATTAATTTGTTTATTACTATACGAAGGCAGTCGTAGCTAGCTCGCCAGGAACTAAACATTCATTGTATTGCATTCGTGTGTGTATGAATAAATAGGTATTGAAGTAATATCGTGAAATAATTATCAAACTACCACTCACTCCATTACAATTATTTTCACTTGAAAATAGTAATTTGTGTATCAAGGTCGTGAAGATAATCTTTTTTGGTTGAATCTGTTGTGAGACCAAAAAGGACCTTAGGCCGAGTTGCATACAACGTTTTTTAGGCGATCATCATGAAAGAATTGTACCATAAAGTGAAACTTCACGGCCGTAAAAGAGGCCGTAGAAACACCTTTTTTGTTATGATCGCCTGAAGAATATATATATGTCTCAAGTAAACTGACGTCTATACCTTTCATCGGAGTTGTAGTTACAGAGGCACCTTTCATATCTGACTTGATTGTAGTTGTAGTAGTTGTAGTTATAGGGGTAACTTTCATATCTGACATGAGTGTCGAGGTCGTTGCGTAAGCTGCGACGACTGGTATCGGTGGGTCCATTGGAACTACGATTTCTACTTGAGAATAACAATAATATGAATAACAAAGAGTACAATGAATCACAGGTTTCATGCATTATTCTGGCAAATTTAATGAATTTAAAGTTTTGTACTCTACCTTGCACTCGGATGTCGTTTGGAAAAGCATTCATATTCAACTTTTTTTCTCTCGAAACTTCTAAACTGATCATCTTAGAAATCCACAAACTGCGTAACCCGTGGATCCTGTCAGCTGTGAAAAGCTTTTGTAAGACAAATCTTTCCGGTCCAATAGTCGTAGCCACTTATGCCGTCTACCGTCAGTTGATGGCAGATTGAAGAGCCTCGGTTTTTTTCCCGAGGCATAAAATTAGTGAAGCAGCTCGCTAGTACAACTTTTGACCCTATAATAATATTGGAAGAATAAAATGTCTGCAATTTTAATTGAAATTAAGTTAAACTTACCTTTAAACTCATTGAAGTTGTGTATAGAATACATGTGTAAAAGTAAGCTCCTGTAATATAACCAATATCATAAGGAATTACAGAGCTAATTTGGATATAAGTGATTTAGTGGAAAATAATAGTGTCTAAACCGCAGTCAAGTAACCTTGACTGAAAGTAAGTAGTCGGTTGAAAATCTTGTCGCTAGCAGCAGTGAGCGCATGCGCATTAAGTAGCTGGGCAGTGGCGTCGACAAGAGTGTTATGAATAAACAATTCAGAATCCGAAGTGATTCAATCGAAAAGAGAAACAGAGAAGAAGAAGAAGGGGAGACAGAGCGCAGTAGAGTGTTTAGTAAAAGTCGTAAGGTAAGAAGATCTCCTGAAAAAGAAACAAACAGATACGAAATGGAAGAACTGAAGGAATTAATGAAATCACTGTCTGGAGTAGTGAATGAAATGAGGGAAAGTATGAATAAAAACCACAAGGAACTCAAGCAAGGTATAAACAAAAATAATGAAACAATTGAAAACCTAAAAAAAGAATTGGAGAAAAAGAAAGCAGAGTGGGAAGAAGAAAGGAAGGAATTAAAAAATGAAATCGGCATGTTACGGAAAGAGGTAGAACAAAATGACAGGAAAAGTAGGAGGAATAACATAGTAATACGAGGACTTGCAACGGAAGGAGAGAAACCCAAAAAAGCTATTGATCTACTGTTAGAAAAAGAATTAAAGGTAAATTGTAAAGTAAAATCAGCAGCAATAATGAACAAATGGAAGGATGGAGCTAAGTCAATTATTGTAGCTGAAATTGATAATTACGAGGATAAGACCGAAATCATGAAAAACAAAAGTAAATTAAAAGGAAAAAGATATATATTGATAATGACCTCACACTAAAGGAGAGGAAAATGCAGCTCGAGATAAGGAAAAAAGCCAAAGAAGAAAGAACGAATGGAAAACCAGTGAAAATTTTTTATAACAAACTGGTGGTGGAAAATGAACATTACTTATGGAACGAAGAGCTGCAAGCCTTGGAAATGCAAGAGCGGGAGGTACTTCAGACTCCAAAAAACTAGTTGAAGGTTTATTAAAAAAGGGAAACATGGTAACGACACAGCAAAAGGAACATGGAAATCGAACAGTTAATAAGAATAACACAATTAAAACCTTGAAAATAGTAACATGGAATTTACAAGGGACAAATGAAGAAGGAGCATATAAAAATTTGACCAAGGTGTTTAAAAAATATAAGGTAGATTTAGCCGTTCTCCAGGAAACAAAACAAAAGGGAAATAGCATTACAGAAATGGAGGATTATATTATTTTTAACAGTGGATGGGAGACAAAATACTTTGGAACCGGTTTCGCAGTACATAAGAATTTGAGTGAGTCAGTAATAGATTTCACTCCAATAAACGAGAGAATATGTAAATTAAGAATTAAAGGTATATTCAGAAAAATAACCATTGTTAATGTGCATGCACACTCGAATGAAAAAGATGAAGAAGAAAAGAATAAAATATATGACGAACTATCAAGAATATTAAGCCTAATTCCCAGATATGATATCAAGATGATCATTGGGGATCTAAATGCTAAAATTGGAAATGAGGAAGTATATAAACATGTGACTGGTGGATTTAGTAAACACCAGGTAACCAACGAAAACGGGGAATTACTAATTCAATTTGCAAGTGAGCATCAAATGAGAATAATGAGCACACACTTTCAACGGAAGGATATATATAAAGGAACGTGGTTATCATCGAATGGGCAGGTGTGTAATCAAATAGACCATGTACTAATCGAGAGCAAACATAGCAGATCTATAGAAAACGTGAGATCCCGGAGAGGTGCAGATGCAAATTCCGATCACTTCATGGTAGAAGTTGAAGTTTCACAAAACGTACCATTCCTTAGTAGAAAATCAACAGCTAGAAGAAAAAAAATGAGTATAGGGGTCATGCGAAATAAGAAAGTAATGGAGCAGTACAAGCAGCAGGTAGAAAAGGAATTATCAAGAGTAGATAATTCAGGTAATATTAATGAAAAGTGGCAGAGTATAGAAGAGATAATACAAAGGGCATCGCAAAATAGATTGCATGCAGAAAATAAGCCTAGGAAAAATAATTGGTTCGATGCAGAGTGTGAAGAGGCCATAGAAAGAAGAAGTCAAGCGAGATTATGTGCACTTAAAAATCCAAATGAGCAAAATAAAAGTAACTATACAACTGAGAGGAGAAAAGTGAAATCGATGTGCAGAGAGAAAAAACGGAAAAAGATGCATGAAAATCTGTTAGCTCTAGAATCGAATTACAAGAATAAGGAAATTAGAAATTTTTATCAAGAAGTGAAAAAGAACAAAAATGGGTATAAACCAAAACAAATATACTGCAAAACCAAGGATAACGAACTGGTAACTGGGGAAGGAAAGGTAAAAAGATGGGCAGAATATTTTCAAGAAATCCTGAATGAAGATGTTGCAGAGCAAGATATAAACCACAGAAGTGTAGAAGAAGTTAATATGAATGGAAGTACGGGCGAGGAAGCGGACAGTGACACACCAAAATCAGAAGAGATTCAAGGAATAATGGAAAATTTTAAAAATGGAAAAAGTCCAGGAGAAAACGGAGTAACGGCTGAAATAATTAAAATGGGAGGAGAACAATTACAGAGCAAATTATGTGAAATAATAAAAGATGTGTAGGAAAACGAAACAATGCCAGAAAGATGGAGTGAAGCCCTAATATATCCGTTATTTAAAAAAGGTGATAAATCTATCTGTGGTAACTATAGGGGTATAAACTTACTGGATGTAAAATATAAAATACTGGCAACCTGTTTGAGAAATCGATTAAAAGATGTGATAGAAGAGCATTTAGGAGACTATCAAGCTGGATTTAGGAGGAACAGATCCACAGTCGATCAGATATTTACCATAAAGCAGATAATGGAAAATAGTTATGAACATAATTTAGCGGCCCACATGCTATTCATAGACTTCAAGCAGGCTTATGATACGGTAAATAGAGGCACCCTATGCAGCATACTACGGGCTTTTAGAATACCCGAAAAATTGATAAGATTAGTTAGAATGTCACTTTTGAACACAAACTGTAAAGTTCTGGTTGATGGTGTTTCTTCTGAAAGCTTCGCAGTGAATAGAGGTTTAAGACAAGGTGATCCCTT
This sequence comes from Dromius quadrimaculatus, assembly GCA_963989225.1. NCBI lineage: Eukaryota > Metazoa > Arthropoda > Insecta > Coleoptera > Carabidae > Dromius > Dromius quadrimaculatus. The sequence goes on from OZ022330.1 coordinate 43,243,391, forward strand.
GTCACCAATCCTGTTTAATCTGATCCTGGAATGGGTTTTAAGAACAAGTAATCTTCATAAAAATGGTACAATATATCATCACAAGCACCAAATTTTGGCATATGCTGACGATATCACCATAATAACCCGAACAAAAAGAGAAATGAAAGAAGTGTTTAAAAAATTAGAGAATGCAGCAAAAATAGTAGGCTTGGTAATTAATGAAAATAAAACAAAATATATGGTGTTAAGAAATGGCGATAAAAAAGATGGAGCGAATTTGGAGATTGAAACAGATCACAGTAGGAGATACAAATTTGAGGAAGTAGTGCAATTTAATTACCTAGGGGTACTAATAACGAATGACAATAGGGAACAAGCGGAAATAACGATACGCCAAGTTAAGGGGTCAAAGTGCGTTGGTCAACTGCTCAAAATACTACGGAATAGGAACATACCGAGAAGTGCTAAGCTTAAAATTTACAAATCGGTTATAAGACCAACAGTTTTATACAGTTGTGAGTTGTGGGTTTTAAATAAAGATGTGCAAATTAAACTAGAAGTGTGGGAAAGAAAGGTTTTGAGGAAAATATTTGGGGGAAAAAGAATCGGTGACCAATGGTATAGGAGAACAAATAAAGAAGTGAGGGACCTATTTGGTGAACCGGGTATAGTGGAAGTAATAAAAGCGCAAAGGTTACGCTGGTTTGGTCATGTGGCAAGGTTGCCGAAGGATAGAGCAGTAAGTAAGGTGTTCGAAAGAGGAATTACTTCGCGGAGGAAGAGAGGAAGACCGAGGGAAAAATGGAAAAGTGCAGTTTTAAAGGACATAGACATTTTAGAAATTAAGGATTGGCAGAACAAAGTGCAAAATAGAATACAGTGGCGTTACATTGTAAAAGAAGCCATGGGCCATCTTGGCCTGCCGTGCTGATATATTATTATTATTATTTACCTTTAAACTAGCCGCCATATTTCACACTTGAAACAATAAAAGAACAACAAGAAACCATAAATCCAAAATATGACGTGTGTAGAACTCTGTCAACACAACGATGTAAATTTGAACTTCGCACAAGTTTGCCATGCGCATAATGAAACAAAATAATTTCAGTTCATAGTGCTGTCATCTATCGCCTTTGATTGTAAACTGAAACATTGATACAGAGCCTCCCATAGAGTTTCTGCCGCCCGGCAGATACACAATCACAATCGCTTGACATTTGCGATAAATACTATCACAGAGCTGTCATATGTTGAAATATATGTTTATATTTATTTACTCCAATTGGAATTTTATGACCATAGGTTGTTGTTATAGAAATAATTGTGAAATGTCAAATATTGTGTTTACAAGTTGAGTATTTTGTTTAAAGAAAATAAAACATTCTCTTCGTATTTTTCGAGTTATTCATTGAATTACTATAGGTTATGGGCCCAGAGACCCATCAGTAAATCGGTATAGTTAAAATTCGTTCAGAAAAGTGTACTGTCACAAAAAGGAATGTCGACGAATACACCAGGAATCGCGAATTTGGTACCGTTTGATGGACGTGGCTTTCTGGACTGGGAATTTCGAATAAAGACCAGGATGGAACGAGAGAATTGTTCAGAAGCTCTGCAAATTAAACCAAACACAATGTCTGAGGACGATTATAAAAAAAAAAATGTTAAGGCCAAAGATATTATGGTGCAGTGGATTTCTGACTCTATAATAGGTACTGTCAGGGATAAAGAGACGGCAAAAGAAATGTATGATTCTCTAAAAATGACCTACACCAGGACCGGTCTTTCGGCAAAAATCGACCTCAAAAGAGAAATTAATAGCATGAAATTCATTAAGGGCAAGTTATCCGATTTTTTCGATGTCTTCTTCACAAAAGTACAAGAATTAAAATCGACAGGATGTATTCTGAGTGATGAGGAAATTATTTCAATTCTTCTGATCGAAATGCCGAAATCTTTCCAAAATGTAACTACATCTATAGATATTTTCTTTTCTCAAGATTCTGAGAAGGTAACTGTGGAATTTGTGAAGAATAAGCTTTTACAAGAAGAATCTCGACAAACTCGGGAAAAAGGAATTGGTAAAGAAATAAACATGAACTCAGAAGTTGCATTTTATTCATCTAAAACTAGAGATACGCGAAAAGGTGAGTCACAAAATGGATATTTTAAGTTTAAATGTCATTTTTGCAACAGAAAAGGGCATAAGAAAGTCGATTGCATAAAATATAAGAACTACGTCCAGAATAAAGAAAAATTAACACCGAGAACAAAGATTTTTTGCGGAGAATATAACAGTCACGGACATAAGGAAGATAAATCTGATCTAAAAGAAGATATTGCTTTTGGAATTGACAACAATGACTGCAACCACAATGAAGCATCAATGTATGAATCTGGTAAGATTGTTTTCATTATAGATTCTGGATGCACACAACATTTGGTAGGATCAGAGTATGAAACTTTTCTTGATGATGTTCAAGAGGTGAATGTTCAGTTGACTGTAGCAAAGAAAAATCATAAAATCACGGCAACAAGACGCGGAACACTTCGTGTAAAATTTCAAGATCAGATTCTTATAATGAAAAATGTTTTGATGTGTCCAGATTTGACTTACAATTTGCTATCGATCTCCAGAGCTGAAAGTGAAGGAATCAGTGTGATTTTTCAAGATGGGCGAGTTGATTTTATAAAAAATGATAAAGTTTTTCTTCATGGTCATCGAGTAGGAAATCTTTCCATGACAGAATTGAAGATAGCACAAGATCAACAACACGTATTTGGTATTTTTAATGATTTAATGCATCGAAGAATGGGTCACTCTTCTGTATTTCCTACAAGAAATCTATGTGAAGTTTGTCTGAAGGGAAAAATGACAAGATCACCGTTTAAGTCTATTGAAGAAGAGAAGAAACCGAAAAATTTACTTGAAGTTGTAAGCTCGGATGTCGCAGGTCCAATAACTCCTACTACATTTGATGGTCACAGGTATTATGTAACATTCACAGATCATTACTCACACTTTACATGTAGTTATTTGATAAAGAGTAAAGCAGAAGTTTTTGACAAATTTAAAGAGTATCATGCAATGGTCACAAATAAATTCAAATCATCTTTGACACGTTTTCGTTGCGATAGAGGAGGTGAATATACGTCATCTCAATTCACAGATTTTTGCAAAACTCATGGAATTCTTATAGAATATAATGTATCGAGAAATCCTGAGCAAAATGGAATAAGTGAACGTTTAAATCGAACTATCATGAATATGGCGCGATGTTTAATATTCGATTCAGGCTTGGAAAAGTCTCTGTGGGGAGAAGCAGTGCTTACAAGTACTTACATAATAAATAGACTTCCCACTAGGTCGAATAGAAATAAGATGCCTGCAGAATTATGGTACGGTAGGGATATAAGCTTACAGAATATACGAGTATTTGGAAGTATGGCTTACGCGCATATCCCGAAAGAAGATCGAACTGGAAAACTTGCTGAAAGATGTTCACCATTTATCTTGATTGGTTATGCACCAAATGGATACAGATTATGGAATCCAAGAAAAAGACAAATAACAACAACACGTTCAGTTAAATTTGATGAAACTAAAAGACCAAATCCTTCAATGATGTATCCTGATGTATCTCCAGAAGAACAAGGATCATTTGAAGAAGATAAAAATGAGACACATCAGGATGATGTTTTTCAAGAAGAAGAAGAATCTTTTGAAGAAGATACAAGTGGAACACATGAAGAAAATGAACCAGTACTTCGCCGAAGCACTCGGGAACGAAGACCTCCAAATTGGTTTCAAGATTTTGATTTACACATGATGACGGCTTTGTCAGCTGGATTTCTTCCAACGGAATTGCCAACGTCATATAAAGAGGCAATTCAGATGAAAAATGGCTGGGAAGATGCAATTAAAGCTGAGCTCGACGCCTTAATTAAGAACAATACTTGGGATATGGTCAATCCTCCACCTGATGTTCAAGTAATTGACTCAAAATGGGTATTTACTGAAAAAACAGTGAATGGAGCTACACAAAAGAAGGCAAGACTAGTAGCAAGAGGCTACCAGCAATCACAAGTAGAAGAGGAAGTCTACGCTCCAGTGGCAAGAATGATGACATTACGTATTCTTCTGTCAATTGGTGTGGAACAAGATCTTAAAATTGGACAACTGGATGTGAAGACAGCTTTTTTGAAGAGCACTCTAAAGGAACCAGTATTTATGAAACCACCAGATGAACTGAGCTGTTTACCAGATAAAATATGTAAACTGAAAAGAGCGTTATACGGTTTAAGACAAAGTCCAAAATGCTGGAATAATTATATTAATGATTATTTAATTGAGTTAGGTTTTATTCGTTCGAAAACTGATCCATGTTTATATTATAATATGAATATATTCATTTTAATTTTGGTAGATGATTTTATATTACTAGCTCAGTCAGATGATTCTTTAAATAATATTAAGCAGAAATTGATGATGAAATTAGAAATGAGAGATTTGTCTGATGAGAGAAAAATTAAGTTTTTAGGTTTAGAGATAGAAAAAGGAACAGATAGAATAATTATTACTCAAAAACAGTTGATTAAAAAGGTTATTGAGAAATATAATATGTCAGATTGTAAACCTAGTAAGGTGCCTGTGATGAATGGATTAAATTTAGTCAAAAGTACAAAATCTGATGTGGATGTGCCATATAAAGAACTTATTGGAAGTTTGATGTATATTATGTTAGGATCTAGGTCTGATTTATGTTATTCAATTTCATATTTTGGAAGATTCCAAAACTGCTATGATAATAGTCATTGGAAAGGTCTTAAATCTGTTCTAAGATATATAAAAGGTACAGAGAATTTAGGTTTAATGTACAAAAGAGAAAATTCAACAATTAGTTTAAATGCTTATGTTGATGCAGATTTTGCTTCTGACAATGATAGAAAGAGTATTTCAGGTTTTATACTTAATTTGAATCAAAATTTAATTCATTGGTCACCTAAAAAGCAATCTATTATAGCCTTAAGTAGTTGTGAGGCAGAGTACATTGCACTTTCAGAATGTATAAAAGAATGCTTATTTGTAAGCTATCTACTTTCTGAAATTGGACTCAAAAATATGTATCCTATTATGGTTTTTGAGGATAATCAATCTTGTATAAAGATTGCTCAAACGTATGAAACCAAAAGATCAAAGCATATTGATATAAAACATCACTTTGTCAGAGATATGTTAGTTAATAATAAAATTCAGTTAAAATATGTACCATCAGCTGAAAACATAGCAGACCTAATGTCAAAGCCATGTTTTATTAAAAAATTAGACTATTTCTATAGTAAGATCAATTTAATTAAATGTTGATATTTTATGTAATTTTGTATTTTATATTATTGTATGAAAATTCTAATTGAGGGTGGATGTTGAAATATATGTTTATATTTATTTACTCCAATTAGAATTTTATGATCATAGGTTGTTGTTATAAAAATAATTGTGAAATGTCAAATATTGTGTTTACAAGTTGAGTATTTTGTTTAAAGAAAATAAAACATTCTCTTCGTATTTTTCGAGTTATTCATTGAATTACTATAGGTTATGGGCCCAGAGACCCATTAGTAAATCGGTATGGTTAAAATTCGTTCAGAAAAGTGTACTGTCACAAAAAGGAATGTCGACGAATACACCAGGAATCGCGAATTTGGTACCGTTTGATGGACGTGGCTTTCTGGACTGGGAATTTCGAATAAAGACCAGGATGGAACGAGAGAATTGTTTAGAAGCTCTGCAAATCAATCATCTATTCATTCAATATGATACTGAAAAACGTCTTTGGCCCTATTATTGCTGCTTATTGAGACGAAACTGTCCGAAACAATATAGTAAAGTCAATGCATGCTAAGTTTCAAAAATATTTCATGAACAATGCTATTATAGTGTAATGTGATAATGAATATGAATTCATAATCTGACGTGGAAATATATTTTCTGCATATGATAATACAAGAATCAAACACGAAATCTCATCGTTTTACGGCTAATAGATCTAGATTTATCCAAGAAAATTTAAAAATCTGTGAAATAAGGTGCGCTTTCAGTTCGGTCGATTGCTATGGAAAGAATAGGTGAACATTCTTATGCTACAACATTCCTAAATACTGATTTCCAAAATTCTACGACTAACAGCTCTGAATTTATGCGCAAACTTAGAAAAAAATTCAACTGAAATGCACTTTCGGTTGAGTCGATTATTATGAGAATAGTAGGCAATCATTCAGTTGCTACAGCAGACTGAAATACTGAATATCAATACTCTACGACCGATCGCTTAGAATTTATGCGAAAAATTCTGAAAGATTGTCAAGTAAAGTGCACTTCCAGCTCAATTGATCTCAATCAAAATAGAATCTAGATTGTACAATCGCCTTAAATACTGAATTCTAAAAATTCTACGTTAAATCGTTTTGGATATATGTAAAAAATTGGAAAAATTGTTTTGAATGAAGTACACTTCCGGTACAGACGATTGTGATCATAATGCGAGGTCCACAGCTAAATGTTATAGAAGTGCTTAATACGAGATTTTAATATTTGATGACATTTTTTTTTTTAATTCATGCGGAAAATTTGAAAAATTGTGTGCACTTCCGGCTCAGTCGATAACCATTTAGATGCTACAGCAATTTCAAATACTGAATTTCAATATTCTACGGCTAACTATTTTAGATTTATGCAAAAAATTAAAAAAAAGCTTCAAGTTAAGTGTATTTCAGGTACAGACGATTTCAACCATAATACAAAATGTTAACATAATACTTAAACTTCTATATGGGTAGGTATGAAGTGTTCATGAAATAATTTTTAATAAATCAGTCCCAAAAAAGTAACATTCGACAGATGTGTATAGAAAAAGTAATGTTAAGACAGATGAGTACAAAAAATGGAACTTTACAACCGCAAAATAGGTCATAGAATCACCTCTTTTGTTACGATCGCCTAAAACATCCATATTAGTATTATTTTATTTCTTAATGTATGAGAATCAGATGTTTCACGAAAAATGTATAGTTCATATGCATTTGTTTTGAGGAATGAATAACATATTTAATATGCTTCTTGAATGGTTGTTTTTTTTTTCAGCATTTATTTTGTACAAGTTGGGCAGTTTAGGTATAACAGCAGGAGCACATAGACTTTAAGCGCATCGTTGTTACAAAGCAAAATGGCCTTTACGAGTATTTTTGATGATAATCAATACGTTGGCTTTTCAGGTATTTAGAATAATTGAGAATAAATTATTACTCATTACCACATAAATTATGAATTGAATGAGACCCAAAATACTATTTGCGTCAATTTGGAAATTGGTTACAGAATATTAATATAATATTAAAATTGATGAATTTATTCTAATAATACGATTCAAAAACTACAATTTGCCAATTCTTGTTGTTGATAATTTCCTATCAAATATTTTCAGGATTCTGTGATAGAATGGGCCAGAGACCATCGCGTCCATCACAAATTTACCGAAACTGATGCAGATCCTTACAACTCTCGCCGTGGCTTCTTCTTCTCCCATATTGGATGGCTTTTGGTTCGTAAGCATCCAGATGTCGCTACCAAAGGCCGAACTGTCGATATATCTGATCTTTACCAAGATCCTATATTACGGTTTCAGAGGACATATTATATGACTTTAATGCCTTTGGTATGCTTTTTATTACCAGCGGTGGTTCCTGTTTACCTTTGGAAGGAAACGTTACACAATTCGTGGTTTGTGTGTTCAATGCTTAGATACTGTTTTGCTTTGAATATTACTTGGTTGGTGAATTCAGTAGCTCATATGTGGGGACATAAACCATATGACAGGTTCGTAGAAATCAATTCTTGGTTAATTTATATTGTACTTTGGAGCACAAAAATAAAATATTTATTCAATATAGTTTATTGTTTGTAATGTCAATTCAAACTCTTTTATCAACGTTTTTTTTCTCCATTTTTTTTCTCAATGAACAAGAGAAAACAGAAGTCCGGTCAGTCCATGCCCGTTGTTAATAGAAAGCCCTTCTGATCCGGCTTGGTTTTAAAGTGAAAAATTGGGGCTCGGTGCAGTCTAGCCCCAGAATTTCAGAGTTCAGTCCAACCCAATCCAATAAATTACAAGGCCTGATACCACTCAACTCAGAATTTCAAGATCCAGTCTTTGGTCAATGAAGTAGTTAATTGACGATATCTTCATATGAAACAAAAGGCTGTACTTATTGTGTTCTTCAAAAAAGACGATTTGAGACTTATTCGTAAACCTCCTCCTTCCCAATTTACGGTTCGTGCCAGCTTTTTGTGTCCTGATTCCATTCGGCACAAGCCCGTCCATAGAAGTCCCTGAGCAAATGTATACCTGTCCATCCGAAGCCTGTTTTAGCTCTACTCGGTCTGTTGGCCAGGTAGTCCAGTCGAGCCTATCCAAACCATATAGTATTCATTCATATATAAGTACTCTGACGATTTACAAGATTCTCAAAAACTACGGCAATATTCAAATATATTCAAATCTGCGTACAAATGAGATAACAGACATTTGTTTCATTGTATAAAATTAGATTTAAACATTACATATTCATGAATGTAAACCTTAGTCATTGAAAAATGTTGAAAACTATGATTTGTAGGCGGAAGAACCTTGACATTCCAGTTTTAACTCCGAAAACACATACAAATGTGCAAACTTTGGAGTCATTCATATCCTGTAGAATTTATTAATATGAATGAATGAACTTAGTGATTATGCTTAAGTTGCATACTATTACATACTATTTAGACTCACATATATTAGGAATAAAAGAATCAGAAAATTTTCAAAGTATTCATATTGGCAGTATTTGGATTTATCTCAAAGATGTCATGAAGTTTCCTATTCAAACTTTGGATGACAATTCTAGATAGTCCAAGAGCCAGAGCCAAAAAAAGTTTCTGAATTTACTAAGCCCAGTTTTTTGATAGTTCATTACAGTGTTTGTGTACACAAACATACTACGGTCAGTCAAGCGAAACTGAGATCAGGCGTCTCAGGTATAAAATGAGTTTACTAAGACTGAAAATTGGTATACAAATAATACATTGCTTAAGAATGAAAGTTATGACAGTCAGTCAGTTAAATGTAGCGACAGAACTGGTCAGTCGGCCGCAATATATGTTTGTATTCTGACATTTCGAATTAATCAATGTCACTTTAATGATGCTATGATATTAATATAGTTTATTTTATTGCAGGATGCAGAATATTTCGCATCCTATCATAGCAACATTGAAAGTGACATTGATTGATTCGAAATGTCAAAATATATGCATATTGCGGCCGACTGACCAGCTCCGTCCCCACATTTAGCTGACTGTTTGTCATAACTTTCTTTTATAAGCAATATACTACTTGTATACCAGTTTTCAGCCTTAGTAAATCCATTTTATTACTGTGGCAGGAACGACAGCTTCGATAGTGTATCTGAGACGCCTGCTCTCAGTTTCGCTTGACTGACCACAGTATGTTTGAGTATGTTTGTGTACAAAACCACTGTAATAAGCTATCAAAAAACTAAGCTTGATAAATTCAGAGACTTTTTTGGTTCTGGCTCTCCGTCTATTACTAGTTCTCAAAATTATTACAAATCCTTGAACGCAAATTGTATATGAATCAAACAGGAATTAAGTGATTAATAGGATGCCAGTCTTTATAAATACAGGATCCTGTCTTAAGTAAGTGTCGAAAAAAAAGCAAATTCTGGTCAAGTTTTGAGACGCATCTTCCTTGATAGAACTTACGATTAAAATTGATACCAATCGATAGCGAAGATCAAGTACCTTAAGAAAAAGCCAGGATTCCACCTCCTGTCTTGTCCAGGAGAGCGGCAGCAACCCCTAAGTGTAACCCATTCTCGTAATAAATTCTCAAACAGTTCATTTATGGTATTCCAATCGAAAACTTTAGATTTTATCAGAGTGTTTTTGATATCTGCTGATATTTTTCTTGAGTTGGTTGTGGAAATTATTGCGTTTTCTGCAAACAAACCCGATGTTTTGTATGTGATACCAAGGTAAATGTAAGTTTTGGTATAATTTATTTCATTTCCTTGACAAAGAAACTTTAGATTTTGCTTACTTGGCAATTATTATAAATTAGGAATAATTCAACTTTCTAATAGAATCAAGTTTGATTGAAATCATTATAATACATTATTTATATCCCCACAAATTCGGGAATAATTACTTTGCAGGATTATCACTTTCTTAGAAAATTCAGTTGATAATTTATATTATATATTAGCGTTGATTAGATATTTAATTAAAGATTTTATTCACAAAATATCTCATTCATTTCATATCTTGTTCCTAAGTTGAAAATGATATTCTGGAATAAATTTTTTTGAATATCTGCGGATAACATTTTAACCACTGAACTAAAGATTGAGTTCGAGTCGGAAAATAATGAACCCAAACCTATGTCATAAATCTTTCTATTAGGAGAACTACCTGCTTTTGAATAAATTCAAATATAGACTACCAGATGATTGAGCAAGATATTTGGGTTGCATACACTTAAAACCCCTTGTTCGAGCTGAACAGAAATAAAATTTAGGTAAACGACACCCTTAAGCTTCCCAGATCGAGCTCATTATTATTTTCTCCAAATTAAAGCTCGAATCTTTCTGACTAGGGTCCTGTCCCATAGGGCGGCAGCCACACTTAAAATGATTCGATTTTCAGGCCCCAATTTCGAACGCAGCTGTACTTCTCTCATCGAATGTACGATACTTTTTTCTAACTGTAAAGCCCGCCGCACACGAGCAAGTTTTCTTGCGCACTGGGCCACTTTGAGGTACACTTAGTGGGACACTTATTCTCGCATCACACGATGCAAGCTGCGCCACTCATTCTAACACTAGAACGTAGACTTGGTGGATTTTCACATTACAAGTATGGATGTTGCCGAAACTAATCGTCGGAGGAGGGCAGGAGCATTTGCTGCAGTTATAGCTTATGAATTACGAGACAGAAAAAAAAGGGGAAAAAACATTGGTCAAGAGAGTGATTTTTGAGAAGGAATCAAGGCCGCAGAGTTTTCAACATTTTGTTTGACGAGCTAGTAGGGTGTATACCAAACGTGAAAAACCTGGAAATGTCAGGGAATTTAGATAAACTGGAAATGTCATGGAATCGTCAGGGAGTTTCTGATATTTGTCTGGAAAAAATATATCATAGGATATTTATGCATTATTACTCATTGAAGTATATTTTCACTCTTTAAGATACTAGGGCCATCTGTGCAAATCTATAAGTCTTCCAGATCTATAAATTCATGAAAAAAAAATTATTAAAGTACATTTATTTTTGTCGATTAATGTAAATTCGTTCATGATATCAACTTCGTTGCGGTTTTGTTTTTAATTCACAGATTTATAGGGTTCACACAGAATTGCAACATTAATCTGTGATTATATGTAAGCTTGTATCAAACTTTTGTTTTTTACTGTCTGGAATTTTATGGAAAATAACCTGGAAAACCTGGAAGTCGGGGAATTTTCATTAAATTTTTTGGTATACACCCTGAGCTAGGGTACGTAAACATTACCTAATTTCCACTAGCCATAATTTTTACTTATTTGTATCTTAAAACACCACAAAACACAATGTACTAATGAGGCACAGCATTCTGATGCGACATACATCTCGGTGATGTAATCACGTGATTTCGTCGTCTGCTTTGATTGGCTGTGGACAGCAGTCAGTGGCGCAGCAAGTGCGAAAAATAGCACCGAACCTATCTTGAAAAACAAGTCTCGTGGTAAGTCTAGTACCCCGCATCGCACCAAATTTCTTGCATCGGAGCAAGCGTGGCACCCAGTGCGGCGCCAAGTGAACAAAATTGCTGAAAAATTGCATCGTGTGCGGCGAGCTTAACTTGAGTCTTCCTGAACACGAAAAAATCGAAGTGCTGCCTCTTGCCCTGACTCAGTCACCTCTAAGTGTAACGCATTTTCGTACTCGACTTCCTTCAATGAACTTACGATGTTTACAAATTCGAAGCTTGAACCTCCCTGCGAAAAAATTGGGATACAATCGATTGGAGAAGTACAGCTAAGTTTGGATTTAGGACCTAAAAATCGGATAAATAATTATCGTAAGTTCGATCAGGGAAACTTAATACGAAAATGAGTTATCCTTAGGAGTGGCAACCGCCCTCTTGGGCATGACAGGAGGTGGCATCTGGGCTTTTTCTTGAGGTACTTGACCTTCGCTATCGATTGGTAGCAGTTTCAACCCTGGACATACACACTTCATTTGTTGTTGCATAAGTGTCACACTGGGGTCTCAGAAACCCCAGACGAAAACGTAGTTTTTCTGAGAATTGGATGTTGTTTTGACTAATTTTCATGATACGTAATCTATTCAGGATAATAATGAAAGGAGTGAGAGAACATTGAGTTCTTCAAGAGCACAATTAATTGAAAAAAAGGACAATGCATAAAAAAGTGCAAATTTCCCGAGTTTTTCTTATTCAATGCATAAAATTCTAGATCTTTCATGAATTCACGTTCAAGTACATCATTTATCAATGCAGAAAGATCTTTGAATTCCGAAGGAGTCATTTCCTACTGAAATGTCAAAATGGCGAATAATAGTGAGCTTTTAGCTATGCTAATATATCTAGCGCAAAATCCCAAACGAAAACATAGTTTCTCTGAGAAATGGATGTTGTTTTACTTAATTTTCATGATATGTTCTCTATTCAAGATGATGATAATTGAAGTGAGAAAGCATTGAATTTTTTGAGAGCACAATTTATTGAAAAAAAAGGACAATGCATAAAAAGTACATATTTTTCAAATTTTTCTTTCTTAATGCATAAAATATAAGATCTTCCATGAATTTCGCGTTCAAGTTCATCATTTATCAACGAAGAACGGTCTTTGAATTCCAAAGTAGTCATTTTCTGCTGAAATGTCAAAATGGATGATGATAAAGAGCTTTCAGCTATACCAAAAAATCTAACGCAAACAGTCACACTGGGGTCTCAGAGACCCAAACACAAACAAATTCATAAATTATGACCCACTTACTTCAGCTATCATCAAAATACATATAGCACATACTGAAGACATCACTAAACTAAATTTACGAGGTGGTCACATCGTATTATATCGACTTTGTGCTTGTGCACAAGATAAAAATTGGAGCATGGGGTTTCTGAGACCCCAGTGTGCAGTTCCAGGGTTAATCGTAAGTTCTATTAGGGAAGTTACGTCGAAAAGCTTGACCAGAATTGGTGTATTTGTCGATACTTAGGACAGAACCCTGCATTTGTAAAGACTGGTGTTCTATTGATCACTAGTTACCCGATCGATTCATGTATAATTTGGCTGTTAGTGCTATTAGGGAATATAAAGTGCGGTCGGCTCCCCGACTATAACTGAATGGTCTTAATTGAATACTTTGCAGAATATTCCTCAATATATTTTGATTCCGTTTTTGGATTTTGTGTCACTTAGGGCCAAAGCTTCAAATTGCGGTGCGTAAAGTAAGTCCTTCTCGTTCTCGCGTCCCAGTTTTATCAGCATTTAAGCCCGAAGTAGCTAAATATCTGTGAGTTTATGTTTGTAGCAACTCTCACTGATTCATCCCTTCGGATATTTTTTTATTGAATTTAAGATGTATATTTGAATGTTATAACGTAATATGAGACGAGAAACAGTTTCTTCTGGTTTTTATAAAACTCTCAAATTTGTCAAAAAAATGCTCGTTAAGTAGATGGTTTAATATTAATTCATCAAAGTTGGCCCCAATCACCGAACGCATACTCAATCTTTAATTTTATTCTACGAGTCGGTGTGATTATCCTTCGTATTTGTCGAATCTAAATATCAACTTGTGCTCTGGACTCCCTTGCTGCTGTGTACCAATAATGATTGTTGAAATATGGTAGTTGAAAACCGTAGGAAAAAGTTGCCTGAATTACTACTGAACCGAACTATCTCTTTATTCAGAGTTATGACAACTTTTATTTACAAACATCTTCAAATTTTTGTACAAGATCATATTCTCATGGCCGATTTCAGGGTCTTATGTTAAATTCATCTGGTTTAAATGGCTTATCTCCTTGGTAGCAATATCAATTTCTGCATTTTTTGTGTCATCTCTGTCCAATCAAATTAATCAAAACCCAGTGTTTTTGATAGCTCCCTGCCCAATTATGCATACGTTCACTCTTTTTAGATCGATGTTCGCCGTGGAAAACCTCACTGTCTCCATTCTAACACTTGGTGAGAGCTGGCACAATTACCATCATGCTTTTCCCTGGGATTACAAAGCAGCGGAGCTTGGAAATTATGCCGTGAATGAAACAACATTTTTCCTTGACTTGATGGCAAAAATCGGGCAAGCATACGAATTGAAGACCGTGCCAGAAGAAATGATCCGTAAACGTGTAGAGCGGACTGGTGATGGATCACATGCGATTTGGGGTTGGGGGGATGCAGAACAAACAAGCGAGAATCGCAAGTTGGCAAATATTAGTGAGACATAAGTAATCACTTTAAGAAAATTAAATTAGCAAAACATGTGATTCATGTAGTGACCTTTTTCTTTATGTGTTATTAATATGAGGTTGACAAATATTAAGAAAAAATTTGACTGTGCATGTTGCAGAGAATATATCCGTCAGAACATTAAAAAATAATTATACCAGGTTCATATTAGTGTAGAAATGATATGTGTTCCATTGAATAATGTTAAAACTGAAAGTACATTAAATTCATAATTTTTGTTGTTTTGCTTAGATTGTGGTATGGTGATTGTATATGTGCATTCGAAAATAAAAAAAAAAGATCATGAGATCATATTTATTAATATCAATATAGTCGTTAATTATGTATTGTATATCCTTTAGCCTCTTCCACATAACATGAATAATTCAACAAAATTGCAAAAGAAGAAAGAATCAATCGTAATGATAGCACCAAATTTGGACTTTAATCTATATTCTTCTAATTTTTCATCTGAACTCTATGCTTCTGCTTATGAGTGACGAAAACATTACAAATATATGAACATTTTAATAGCAATCTAACGAAAGAAGAAATAGCAATTCAGAAGACATTGATAGAAAATGGAAAGAAGGAATGGGCCAGGAAAAAAATAGCGAAAGTGAGCTATAAGAGTGAGGGGTGTTGCAGTTTTACAGTGCCTATACGCGAGCAACAATTATTGTTTAAGACTCAGGCCTGGTTGCATGAACGAGCATTAACTAAAGAGTTCTTCAAAAATGAACAATATCAAATCGAATATATTCGTCAAATCAGTTGCCTAGCATTGATGTCAAAAATTCGATTTGATATTGTTCATTTTTGAAGAACTGTTTAGTTAATGAACGTTCATGCAACCATTATTTTTCTACAACCGTGCATAAAGTTTATGAATCGTTTAAAGTTTTGTGTCCTAATATAATCATTTACTTTTAATGTGTAGCAGTTGAATTTATGTTTTTAGCCTCTCTCACTGATCCATTAGTTTGGAAATTTATTGAATATGAACGTTAATTTAGTGAGTCAGCAAACGTGGTCACCAAATATTTGGTCTCATGTCAAAATGCCTAACTTTACATCTTTGTTGCATAAATTATTATTATTATTATTCATACATTAATTTTTAGTATTCGGTTTCTTCTCATAAATACCACGCAGGAAATTCACTTGCCGTTTGTGCTTCCGAAACCACACCCAATGTATAAACATTATGAGCACTATGGTAGTTTAATATTAGTTCATCTATAATTCAAATGAACTATGCGTGAATTTACTAGGACAACAATAATTCCAGCAACTGCGACAATGCAGAGGAAAAAAAATTCAACTGAATGATAGATCGATCTGGATTAGAAAAACTTAAATCGTGCATTTTTTGAGATGATGTTTATTTCCAATCGCAGCACTAGATAGTCTAAGATCTCAAGTGGGATCGATCTGCACTCATCTGCTTACCGGATAAAGATTATATTTTATCAAATAAAATATGTTTCTGATTATACACCAATAAGGTTGCCGTAAAAAATATGTGCATGGCTATAATGAAATAAAATTATAAAAAATTTTTTTTTCCAAATTTCATTGAGCTGCTTGTCAGACAGACTCAATTCCAATGAAAGCCTGCAACATACAAAATATGAACAGTTTGAGTAAGTAAAACAATATTGAGAATTCATGAAGAAAATGAAATTTGGGAGTTCAGTCAAGAGTTTTATTTTAATCTACTCTACAGTTTCGGTCCCACCTGGACCATCTTCAGGAATGAATAAAATTAAAGTGGGTATGTGATGACATCTGTGTGTAATAATAAGTTAGTTAAAAAGTCGGAGTAATAAAAATTAGGAAAACAAACATGTTTTCGGTCACAATTTTAAAATAAAATAATTTAAAATATTTAAAAAAGTTGTTGCCAAGCACAGTTTTTTAAATATTTTAAACTATTTTATTTTAAAATTGTGACCGAAAACATGTTTGTTCTCTTAATTTTTATTACTCCGACTTTTTAACTAACTTATTGTTACACACAGATGTCATCACATACACACTTTAATTTTATTCACTCCTGAAGATGGTCCAGGTGGGACCGAAACTGTAGAGTAGATCAAAATAAAACTCTTGACTGAACTCCCAAATTTCATTTTCTTCATATCATCTAACAGTCAGCATATCCACTACTTCTATTGAGAATTCAGTCACTTTTTTTGATTATAATTCTTCCCTACTTTACATTTTAGGCGGTACCTTAGCCATTTTCAGAAGTCAAAAGAATTATTTTGTGTACATTTATGTATGATTTAAAATGTAATGAAATAATGGAATTTTTTTCACAACATCTTTCACAGATGTCGGTTGTAACATTAAACAAAAGGAAGAAGATTTCTCAGCTATTTTATTAAGTTTTAAATTATACATAAATGTTTAATATTAATTTTTACACAAAATCATTTTTTTCACTTCTGAAGATGACTGAGGTACAGCCTAAAGTGTAAAGTAGGAAAAAAATATAATCAAAATAATTGACTGAACTCCTAATATTGCTTTACTCACTCAAATTCACTCATCCAGTCAGCTTCAACAATTGTATCCAATGTACAATTAGGTTGCATACTTTTTTCTGGTTCTTATTACCTGATTGCCGTATAGGCTATGTGCAAGGGGGCGGAGATTGGACAAATATCGATGCAAGCGCTCATGGTGAGCAACATTGTAACCATTGAACTCCATTTCTCAGAATACGTCATCGAGTATTGTAGTTTAAAAGTGAAAATAATTGCATATAAACCTTAGGAAAACGCTAGTTCTGTTTCAGGCTGTTGTGTTGAGGATGATTCAAGTGAAATATAGTTTCATAGATTTCATGTACGCAGTTATAACATAAAAAAACGAGTGAAGTGGATCAAAGCGGTAAATAGAGTATTATCTGTCTTCCATTATTAATCTATACAACAAAAATGTTTGTAATTCAATTGTGAAATTAGAAAAATTGGTCATTTATTTTGGATTCATGAATCTACCTCTATCTCTAATTTGTAAGGTGTTTCAGTGATAGAAGTTTGTCGGATGCACTTCGCAATAATTTTGTTATAAATATTGTCAGCAACATATTTCTCAACATGTATAATATGGCAAAATAATTTCACGCTTTTCTTCAATGCTTCTTCGGTAGAAGGGATACAGTGGTTGATACATACAAACCCAATCCGCAAGATCAATAACGTCATAATTTGAGGTTATCCTGTCAATTTGGACGAATTAAGACGTTTTCTCTAATAGGTACGTTATAATTGAAGGAAAAATACTCAAGATAGATAATTTCAACGTATCTTTCATGCTATGCAAGTTATATTATACGCACACAGCTGAATTAAATAATATTAGTACATTTAAAGAATTATAGGTATCAAAAAATGATAAAATGGGAGTTCAATCGTTCTCCATTGCCCGCTAGAGGCGCTAGTAGACTTCATGAACGTAGCCTATACAAAAAGGTAAGTTGATATGAGCTACCGCTTAAGAAATATATCAATATGAAGGCAATTTTATTGTAAATATGAATACTCCGAATGAAACTCGAAAACTTCAAAATATGAGATCTAACTACAAAACATATATTTATTGTAGAGCCAATATTACCAAATTCGAGCCAAACTCGAGAACTCCAAAACATAAATTTTCATATTGTTCAATCTATCACTCCAAAACGTATGCTTATGATGGTTAAGCCAATAAAACTCCAAGCTCCACCATGTTTATTTTCTTATTTTTCGATTTCTAATCCCAAATAAAGTAGTTGGTTCATTTTAAATTATAAAAAATTACTTTAAAAAGGTAAAAACTAACGAGCCAGGGAGTCAGCCGTCGGCAATATTTTCAGATATAAACTCCACAAAATCCTCTCAAAACGTGAACCTCCAGGTTAAACCAAACAAAATTCCACAAATGAAACATGTGAAATCATACTCCGAGCCAAACTCCAAAACATAAATTCTCAAATTGTTCAATTTATAACTCCAAAATGTATACATATGGTTGAGCCTATAAAACTGAAAACCTCAGAACATATATTCTTCCATTTTGTAATTTATAACTCCAAAACATTAGGCGTGTAGAGTGACCAACAGTGGGACACTATCTGAACATATCTCTTTGTAAGAATTCCATTAGAGGATGTATTCGAAAAATTCAAAACATATGATATAACACTGTTACCTCATACATTCGTTTACACTAAAATTATGTCCCCAAACATTTTTTCCCCTTAGTTCTCCTATTTATACTAATTTTCTCAGTTCTGCTGTTCAAAGATAACCAATTAACTAAAAAAATTTTTTTTAAGAAAAGAAATACGACAAAAAATCTTGGCGAGTCCGTTTTTAATCATAAATATATACCGTCATTATGATGTAATGAATGTTTCAAAAATATATACCGTTATATGTAATAAATTTAAACAAAACGGACTCGCCAAGTTTTTTGTCGTATTTCTTTTCTTAAAAAAAAATTATTTAGTTAATTGGTTATCTTTGAACAGCAGAACTTAGAAAATTAGTGTAAATAGGAAAACTAAGGGGAAAAAATGTTTGGGGACATAATTTTAGTGTAAACGAATGTATGAGGTAACAGTGTGATATCATATGTTTTGAATTTTTCGAATACATCCTCTAATGGAATTCTTACGAAGAGATATGTTCAGATAGTGTCCCACTGTTGGTCACTCTACTCTCAATGTTTTAGAGTTATAAATTACAAAATGGGAGAATATATGTTTTGAGGTTTTCAGTTTTATTGGCTCAACCATAAGTATACGTTTTGGAGTTATAAATTGAACAATTTGAGAATTTATGTTTTGGAGTTTGGCTCGGAGTATGATTTCACATCTTTCATTTGTGGAATTTTGTTTGGTTTAACCTGGAGGTTCACGTTTTGAGAGGATTTTGTGGAGTTTATATCTGAAAATATTGCCGACGGCTGATTCCCTGGCTCGTTAGTTTTTACCTTTTTAAAGTAATTTTTTATAATTTAAAATGAACTAACTACTTTATTTGGGATTAGAAATCGAAAAATAAAAAAATAAACATGTTGGAGCTTGGAGTTTTATTGGCTTAACCATCATAAGCATACGTTTTGGAGTGATAGATTGAACAATATGAAAATTTATGTTTTGGAGTTCTCGAGTTTGGCTCGGAGTACGATTTCACATCTTTCATTGATGAAATTTGGTAATATTGGCTCTACAATAAATATATGTTTTGTAGTTAGGAGATAAAAAATGAAAGATCTCATATTCTGGAGTTTTCGAGTTTCATTCAGAGTATGATTTCACATATTTCATCTATGAAATTATGTTGCGTTTAATCTGAAGTATATGTTTTGGAGTTATACATTTTAAAATGATCAGATTTTGAGGAATTCATGTCTGACAAAATTGCCGACGATCAACTCACTGGCTCGTAGTTTTTTACCTTTTTAAGGTAATCTTTTAAAATTTAAATTGAACTAAGTTCATGTTTTGAAGTTTCATAAATTGGAAAATGGAAGAATATATGTTCTGGAGATTCAAGTTCCATTGATTTAACTATAAAGTTATAAATAAAGCAATCGAAAAATTGATTTTGATGTTTTTGAGTTTGGCCCGAAGTATGATTTCACATCTTTCATGTGTGAAATTTGATAATATTGGCTTACAATCCAAAGTATATGTTTTTCAGTTAAAAATTATGAAATGGAAGAATTTATGTTTTAAAATTTTTCAGTTTGGCTCGGAGTATGATATGATATCCTCTTGTTGCAAAATTTGGTAATATACAATTCACAAAATTTCGGCTTTTTTCGACTACTATAACTCGATTGAATTCAGTCAAAGGTCGAAAAATTTAAGTACACGCATAATATAATGGATTGGCTGAACGCTGTTGAACTGATTAGTACTTGTTCCAACTGTGTCATCGTGGTCCATCATTTGATTACGCTTAATGTTCTCCATGATCGATGAAAATGTAACTAAAGTTTTTGAAATTTAATGTGATAAAGCGAATGTCTTTTTTATTATGTATTTCAAGTAGAGTGGATATTTAACATGAACTATATGTTTTGGATTCATATATTTCAGAATGAAAAGATATTGTGAAGTTTATATCTGCAAAAATTGCCGACAACTAACTCTCTGGTTGTGTATGATACACTACTATTGAAAGATAAAAATATTAATTTCTTTGTAATACTCCATTTTTACTAATTACACAATATCAAACCTTATTGGGCCTTGCGTAAACAATTATCTCTCTCTCGTTATGAACGTACCATGGAGGTCTGAATAAACATGGCGGCCTGTGAGTTCAAGTCACAGAACGGCTCGGAGCTCTCTCTCTTTCTACACTTACGAACACACGAGGAAAGGAGATAGCACTACAAAACTCCAGTAAATGCTTCACGTGTAGCTTGGGCCGAGACATCTAACCTCTCTGGCTCGTCGAATTCGCTACCGCGAATCCTGATAGTATAGGGCTACTTACCTAAATCCGTTGATAAATCACAGTTGCCAGGCTTATATATTCAAAAACTCGAGTAAGTAAATATATGTGACAGAGAAGCATTGCGCGTATTATTTCATGCGATAGAGGAGAATGCAATACGTTTAAATACATCGAAATACAGCTAAGAAAAACGTCCCCAAACGTTCAAAGTGAATAATGCCAGATATCAGAATTTTCTTCAAAATTATTCTGCAAAGGAATAGTGAAAAATTCCTTGAAAATGTTGAAAGTTTTGACTCAAACACGATACTACCATGCTGGATATCACTAAACAAAAAAAAATACGCGCTATTGATGTCAATTCAATTTGGCTACATGCAACTGATCCCAATTGTGAAAATTATGTCCTGAAATTTGCGGTTGGTTTCTCGATGGCCATTTGAAACCAAAAGGACTGAATGGTGATCAGCCGCGTTTAAAAATAGACGATATTTTGCAAATAGCCAATTTCGTGGAATCGACATTTTCAGAGAATCGGACTGAAAATATGCAGTATATACTCTGTCAGACAGAGTCAGCATTCAACTTCACTTATGTTTATTTAACAATGCTGAAATATTTGACAGATATTAATAATCTAACAAAACTAGTGATTTTAACATGTGGGGGATTGGGAGTTACACCGAACACATCAACATTTATGATTCACAAAATGTTATTTGTATTTTCCTTTATATTAATCTTACAATTGGGTTGTCGAAGAGAGTGATGTTATTAATCTGGACTAAATCATAAAATTTACTTCTTTTCCGGCTGTTCGGTGGAAAATGCAGCAGTTTCCAAAAATTAAAGTGAAGTAAAGTAATAAAAAAAGATGTTGAACTCATCAAAATGAAACCACACATAAAGTTTCAGAGGAGCATCAATAATTTGTATGACTTCGGACTAATAATTTTTAATAATTTTAGTAGAGTGGCTTAAACATTTTTCTTCCAAAGTTTATCAGGTAGCTATTTATTTCTGTTTTATATCATATCTGAATATATTATTTGGAAGGGTGAAGTATAAGTAATTGTTTCGACCCAAATCACAAAACTGAAGATCTAACTTCAAACAAAATTTATTTTTGTAGGTTCACAATTTAACTTCAATGATACCTATGCTAACGTGAAGATTCATGCAATGGCTTTCCATTTTTATTGTGTCATTTGTAGGCGAATATGTTATTTTTAATATTTCTATGAGAATTTAATTCATAAAGCTTCCTGCTCTGTTGACGTTTAGCAACAATACTAATTTGAAGCCTACAGGTAAGAAAAAAATATAGTTTTTAGGTGATCATAACAAAACAGGCGTTTCTTTGGCCTCTTTTGCGGCCATGAAGTTATAATTTTCGGTACACATCTGTCAAATTTTACTTTCTGTGACTGATCTGTCAAATATTACTTTCTTGGGACTGATCTGTCAAAAACTACTTTATGAACACTTTATACCTACCTATATGGGCTGCTTGATGAACTCTTCAGTTTTCATCGAAATACATTATTATTCTTCCGTGAACCTTAATAGTTCGTGCAATTCAAGAAATTGATACGCATTTCTTACAAATATCACTTTAATAGAAGACAATAAAATAAAACAATTTCAATGGCAACTAAGATTCACAATTGCAATGTCTTACAGATAAATAAATAAAATTTTGTGATATTGAATTATGTGGTGGTATACCTCAGGCTACAGTTCAATTTTGGTCTCGCCTAGATTGCAGTCTCAGCTACGCTTCGGCCGAGAACAACATATTCGACCAAAAAAAAACCTTTACGGCCTTGATACACATATAACTATTTCAATAGTACAGCAAACATTTATTGAAATAAGTCTTTTTTTGCTTGAATACTACTGATAATATTAAATGTAACGTCCAAACCTTTCAGACTGGCTGGTATGTACACAAATTTATTTTCTATTCTTCATCTACAGGGTGTAACTGGAACTTTGTAACAAAATTTGATGGTATATAGTACTGGACGTACTGATGATGAATCAAAAAGAATCTTGCTGAAATTCGTAAAAACAGCAGTAGTTTGCAAAAATATAGCATTCTGGGTACCGCTGGTTGTCATAGGTACTCCTATACAAAATAAATAAAAAACCATGCTACACAATATTCACATGCGTAATTTACTATTAGTAAAGCAATCAAAATAATTAAATAATAATATTTTTATCAACTGTAGATTAAATAAAACTTGTACTACACAAAATATTACATAAATCTGAAGAAAAGAATTGGAAGATTATAAATTTATGAGAATTGCTCAAAATTGTCGCCGTTCACAGCAACACACAATGCAGCACGCTGAATGAGGTTAACGGAGGTAATCGTGTTTTTTTATTATTTCTGCGCTATTTTCAATACGCTGTTGTAATTCTTCAATACTTTGCGGCGCATCTTGGTTATCATAAACTAATGATTTTAAATGACCCCAAAAATAAAAATCAAGAGGATTAAGATCTGGTGATCTTGGAAGCCATGGTACAGGACCACCACGCCCTATCTAACGACCTTCGTATGCAGTATCTAAATACTCTCTCACAAATATGCTGTAGTGCGAAGGTGCACCGTAATAGAGAAATTATACATGCTGCCGAACATTTAGCGCAATATCCTCTAATAATTCTGGTAGAGTGTTTTGTAAGAACCCTAAGTAATCGTTACCATTCATACGCGCAGGTAAAATGTATCGACCAAGTAGAGTACCATTAACAATTCCAGTCCAAACATTCAAAGAGAATCGATGCTGGAAATTACTTCTTCTAATAACATGTGGGTTTTCTCGTGACCAGTAATGTGAATTGTGGCAATTATAAATACCATCTCGAGTGAACAAGGACTCATCGGAAAAAATTACATTTAATGTGAAATTTTGGTCTTGAGCATGTTGGTGAAGAAGCCATTGGTAGAAATTTACTCGCTCGAGGTGATCACGTTGCATCAGATTTTGAACTCTTTGGTAATGGAACGGATGGTACCTTAAGTTTCGAAGAATTCTCCACACAGTCATACGAGAAACTTCTTGTCTCAAGTTGCGTGAAATTTGACGAGTACTAATTGTAAGATCAACATCAATTATATCCGATAAAACATTTTCAAAATTTTGTCGGTATCTTTGACGTTCTCCACCTCTACCAGGATTAGATCGAAGTGATCCTGTATTACGAAGACGCTGTAGTAGTCTTCCAAACATTCGATGACTGGGATGCCGTCTGTCAAGATACCGTTCTTCATACAAACGCTGCGCTGCTCTCCCATTTTGCCCCACTTCTACGTATACTATCATCATATCAGTTAGTTCTAAATTACTTAATGCAATATCTATTCTCATTTTTTTTTTTTCATTCAAACACTGTTTTACGTTACAAACTTGTGAATTTTTGCCGACAGAAATTAATAGAAAATTATTTGATTAATTTATGTATTATGCAATCTCTATTTAATTTGTGATTAGTTGCTGGGTAATGGTTACGAGTAATGTTGTAATTCTGAAAGAAATTATCAACCCAGTGGCCCAAAATTATCAACCCAGTGGCCCATAACTGTTCATTTGATTGAAGCCATTTCCCAATTTCCGAATTTCAGCGAAATTCTTTTTGATTCATGATCAGTACGTCCAATACTATATAATATACCACCACATTTTGTTACAAAGGTTAAGTTACACCCTGTATAACTGTATGAGTATGGATATAATAAATATATAGAATATAACTTCAAATACCTATCGCTATCCATGATGCCTCACAGGAGCATAAAAACGCGCGTTGTCACTACTGTTATCTTTAGATAATTAGATTAATTTATTACCAGTTTTGCCTTCAGGGCCACACACCATAATTTATTGAATTGAGTAGATATTTTATCCCTACCGACTCTTCTTCTTTCAACCTCAACTTATATCGATTATTTCCAAAGGTCAATTAGATTAATTATTCTATTGTAGAGCACGGAATTTTAATAGGTCAGTACAGTAGAACATTTTAGAAGAATATAATTCAACAATAATTTACGTCTGAATGAATCAGTGTAAACAATATGGGAATAGTCCAGTCAATTTAGATTCTATCTACCGAATAACTATTTTTTTTACTGGAATATCTTTGATTTGGCATGTACAATGAGTATGCAAAAACTATATTGTCAAATCATGGTGCTCCAGAAGATATTGAAGGCCAAAAATCAAAAACTCCGTTTTTGACCAGTTTTACACAAATATCCCATTTTCCAACGGTCATAGAGCATTTGACGACATGAGTGAATATAAAGTATACATTCCTCCTTACAAAAATGATTGTATGATTCATTTGCGTATCTATAATAAATTCTGAATGAGATACCGCGCGTACAACGTGCATCGACACGCAGCCATGCATTTTTTCCGCATCACCCCTCGGGTGAAGTACTAGGCTAAAAAGATATAAATTCACCATTTGAATGCTACAATTGCTTTGAATACTAAATTTCAAGATTCTACAACTGATCGTTCTGGATTTATGCGAAAAATTCGAGAAACTGTCTTGTCAACGGCACTTTCTGTTAAGCCAATCGCAATCATAATGCAAGGTGTACAACTAGATGTTATAGAAGTGCTTTCAATATTCTACAGCTAATTGTTTTGAATTTCTGCGAAAAATTCGGAAACATTGTCATATAAAGTGCACTTCTGGCTTAGCCGATTGATTCAAAAAGTAAAATATAACCATTAAGATGCTACAGCAGTTTCAAATACTGAATTTCAACATTCTAGGACTAGCCATTTTGGATTTATGCGAATAATTCGAGATGCACAGTTAAACTTTAGACCAATCTCAAATAAAAAACTACAACTTCATATGTTCAACGGACTTCGAAGTTTATCAGTTACATATATACATACGTACCGTCGTCAAGCCGAAAATTGTCAAAATGGATTCAGGGATTCTCAAAAGTTCACTTGGCGCACGCAAAATGCAAAGAGCCATCTACCGCCCGGAATAATGAGCGCAAAATAGTACTTATTGTAATCGTCTTATTAAATAATCTATAATGATTTACAATAAAAATGATTTATCCTTGAATCACACTTCAATTAGGAAAATGAATAGCTTGCTATCATTAAAGAAGCACTGCAAAAAGAAAATATGCAGTAAACAACAAGAATGATATTCTACACGAAATTATCAACGAGACAGTCTCAATTTAGAAAGGTGCTATTTATATGAAACGCGTGATAAAGATTTCACATAAGAAACAAAAATCTGGACTCGTAGTTGGGTCGATGATTGCCATACATAAACTCATTGATTCAATCATGATGATGAATCCAAATACCATTTGCATCATATCAGAATAAAATATAAAAACCCAAATTATCAATAGTTTGATTATATTAAATTCAATTAAAATTAGATATACATAATATGAGAGCAATACTGAAATATTAATATTACCACATAATTTTCATTTGAAATTATTAATTAATTTTTTTATCATTAATAGAGTATTCTATTAAATTAATTTAGAACTATCCAAAAATCTCCTTGGTAAATCAATAAATTATAGATATATTTATTTTATCTTGAAAGCAAAGTTAGATTGCAGAAAAAAAAAGCTTTTTTGGGAATGAAGAATCGAAGATCAAAAATGGTAATTATAAAAAAATTGTAGTTTTCTCAGGTATGACTTCAAATATTTTTTTACCGTATTATTTTTCTGAGAAGCACTTTAAAAAACAAAATGTTTCAGAAGAAAAACGTTCCGATTAGTTACTTTTTGGGAGAGTTATGAGCGCTTGAATGAAAAAGCACAATCAAAAAAGAAAAAACTCATAACTTTTTTTCGATTGGGTGAAAAAAATTAAGAAGATTCACAGAAACGTTATTAGTGGAGAAGTATGACATAAAAATTTTAGCCAAATAAAAAGTGGTCGATTTCGCGTGGAATACAGGAATGCTCAAATAATAACAACAAACAAAACTTGATAAGATGGAATGTTCATGAACATAATTGAGGGATATCTATTTCATTTTCATTCGATATAACTATTTTAATTCTAATAAATTCACAAGACAACCATTTTACAATACTGGATTTGTAAATGTAAAAATAAATTAAAGAGCAATTTTTTTCAACCCATATCGCCTCATCCCGAGACTCCACAACACATACATAATCAATCCAACTGCTAGGAAACGTACAATGTTATTGATGATTTTCATTCTCTTATAATGTTTGATTGCGCTGGGTAATGTTTCATCTGGTTCATTAAGAAGATATCGCCTACATCCGTAGATACTTTGTTCAATAAATTCTGGGAAATTATAGCCTCGGAACTCATAGTCCCAATCTTGTTTGTCTTTCTCTTGAATACGGTCTTGTAGAGCTAGTAAGTTGTAGTTTGAATAGTCCCATTCGTTGGTCATGAAATAACGCAGGGCCAATTGAGCCACGAACATTTTTTTCTGGACTTTCATCACTCTGTAAATAAACACGATTGTATCATTTTCAGTTTTTACTTTTTGCTAAAGTATTACTTCATGCGGTTCTACAGATTGAAATAAAATAAAAATGTGAGACCAGGGCAGAGAGAAAATATTTGGAAAACAAGCTTTTCTTCTCATCATAATGGTGCTGACAAATAATGTGCGCTTAAGGTGAGATATTTTTTTTTACTTCGTAAACATCTGACGTGTTACATACTTGGGCATTTTATAATAAAAATATCTTTAAATTCGGTTCAAAGCGTGTGGGTATTTAGTAATTTTTAATCTGCGCATAAAATCAATTTTTAACAGATCGTCAAGAAATCAAATATTGAATCAAGTTGAAAATTTGTTTCAGGTCATGATTAAAAATTAAGGAATCCTCAGATGTTTTAATTTTGGAGAAATAACATGATTAACAAACTTCCAAGCTATAAGAATTTCGATTCCAGTTAGATGAGAATTTCTATGCAAATTTGAAGGACCACCTCAAAAATTTTCTTGCTTTCGTAATATGTCTCACATATAATGGCAAAAGCTGATTTCTGTCGATTTTTCTCTTTCAAATAAATAGTAAACATCTGAATAACAAGAAAATTGTTTTGGTCTGTGGAGCGTTTAAGATATCAATTACTATAGACACATTTTCGGGATATGACATAAAAGTCCAAGTTTTCAAATAGGCATCATAGTTGTCATCCTGCAGAAATGCTCTCTCAACAGTATAAATTTTGTTCAATTCCTCTTTTGTTTCTTCCTCATATTTTGGTTAAAATTGTTCTATGGATAAATTCGGACCGAAAAGTACAGTTTTTATGACTGAATACTGTCAGTAAAACCGTATAATCTATGTCAGCATTCAACATTTTTTTTTGTCGTGCCTAATACCTGTAGCCTTCGTCTAGAATGTATAAAAAAATTGTGTCTCATTTTTCAGAGCATTGTAACGATGGGATCGCAAAAGTATGTGGAAATATTCGGAAATAATTGGAA
Organism: Dromius quadrimaculatus; assembly: GCA_963989225.1. Lineage (NCBI taxonomy): Eukaryota > Metazoa > Arthropoda > Insecta > Coleoptera > Carabidae > Dromius > Dromius quadrimaculatus. The sequence goes on from OZ022330.1 coordinate 43,271,938, forward strand.
CATCCGAAAGTAATTAGTATCGCTTATTTGAACTATTGTAGTTCAAACAATACTTGCCAGGTTGCTACGTAACAACATGCACTTTTATATTATCAAGTATATATTAAAGAAGATTGTGAAGAAAACTTCGAGGAATATTTTTTTGCCGCTCATGGGCCAGTAGCTTCTGGACTATATTGAAAGTTCATTTATATTTGTGTAGTTCCTTGAATTAAAAAAAATTACAATTTTCACGAAATATTGAATCACAGAATACTCTATATTCTATTTGTCTAACAAGAATGAATTGAAAAAATCTATAAATAAAAAATGTTATTTAAAAAAGCTGAAGAACACGCTTTTATGGTGAACCGAACTAAAAAGTAAAAATTGTATATTATGCTACAAGGACCGAACGACTGGTATTTCGGTACTTCGGTGCACTTGTTACAAAAAGTATCGTATGCAACACGGACACTGAACGACTGTCATTATTGTCATGGACAAATTTGGCTACATGGAGCTACGCCTTGGGCTTTGCCCTCGTCTTCGCCTCGTGCTTCGCCTCATAATTCGCCCTCGCCTCTGCCTCGGGCTTTGTCCTCGTCTTCACTGAATGCAGCCAAATCTACTCTGGATAAAAATACCAGTCGGTCCTTGTAGCATAATGTACTATTTTTACTTTTTTGTTCGCTTCACCATAAAAGCGTGTTCTTCAGTTTTTTAAAACTATATATTATTTCCTATTTTTCAATTCGATTTGCTATAAAAAATTATTTGTTATTGAAACTAACGGAACTCGCTTCGCTCGCACGGCGGATCAACGATGACCGATCTTGCTTCGCGCGTATAGCAGCTTACTATTAACCGAGCTCATTTCGCTCACACGGCGGTTTACTGTTGACCGAGCTTGTATTGCTCGCTTACAATTTACCGAGCTGCGTTCCTGGAATGTGACTGATTCTCAGGCTCTTGCTCCGAAAGTAAGTATTTATTCCTGATGATCCTTACCAGGATAATGGAAAAAACTTAATGAATTATTGTATTGTCATCGGTCCTTGAGAAGTATGCAAAGTTTTAATTGAATCTAACGTCTTTAAGTGGGTGAAATTCACGTTCAAAGATTCCGTTACATAAATACAGGTGATGCTAATAAAAGCGTTATAAAAAAGGAGAATCATTTAGATATTATTCAAATTTTATTTGCAATATTATTCAATGAATATTCAGAAATGAATTTGCATGAGTAGTAATTTTATTACAAATGAATTCGAATTTATTCAATTTGCATATGAAAAAAATATTACAAAAATTTCCATTTGAAATAGAATTTGAAGTGAATAACAGAATATATGGATAATGATTACTGGATTATTGGCTCATATTTCAAAATTTTTCAAATATTTTGAGATGCTTGAGTTAGTATTCTAGGCATTATGAAGCAATCAGTAACATTCAAATTGAACAAATTGGACATTTGAATAGAAAAAAAATAATAAAGGAAGAAATCACGAAAAAAATTATTGTGAAATGATGTGTCGTGCTATGCTATATTTGATAAAAGTTGAATGATTCAAACAAAGGAATTGAATTCTATAGAAATTTCAAATCTAAGAGTCTGTATGTCTACAGTTGCATCCACGATCTAAGATGATGGTGATTATAACCCCGACTCTTAGATTTGATATTTCGATGGAATTTAATTTCTTCGTTAGAATAATTCAATATTTATCAAATATTTCATAGCAGTACACATAATTTCACAATTTTTTTTTTGTGATTTTTTTCTTTATTCAACGGCTGTGTGGTTGGCTTTGTGCCCGATAGATGGTGTTGCATGTAGTCTCTACTGCTGCGGACCATTTATCTCAATAAGTTTTTAGACTCTGGGTTATAACCCCGACTCTTAGGTTTAAGATTTCTATGGAATTCAATTTCTTCGTTGGAATTATTTAATTTTTTTAAGGAATAATAACTTTAAATCTTGATCGAAAATCACGCTATATGGGAAGTCGAATTATTCAAAATCAAATATATTTTAATTTTGCATTCAATGTGAAAATTGCGCTACATTCGAGGCAACATTCGCTCCTTTCTAAAATGAATGGTTCATGTTACGTGATCATTGATGTAATGACACTTAAAATTGTTAATTATTGAAGTATTTCCATTATTAAAGCCAATATAAGACGACGCTTGTTTTTCTGTCGGATTATTCAAAAAAGTAAGACGTTTATAATTGAATCACTATTAGCGCATTATTATACATTACACATATTTGAATTATTTAAGAAAGGCTTTTTTTTAATGCTCTCAGCGAGAAGCTCAATAACTACTTTAGAAATGAGAATTTATCCAGCAGTCCATATGTCGTAGGGGACTATAAGAACAGTTCCTTTAATCATAAATCAAGAAATTTAATTAAACGCTGATAAATGAAAAAATCGGTGGATAAGCTATTATAATATACTCGTGTGATTTTAGAAATTATTAGAAACTGACTCAATCATTTCACCCAGTCAGATCTGTCCAGTTTCTAGCTCAAGACCGCCGCACAGGAGGCAATTTTAAAAGCAATTTTGTTCAAGCTGCTCCACTTACTGTAACTGTAGAACGTTGATTCAGGTTTCATTTAGCTACTAACAATTAGAAGTTGTAAAAATAATTATTTTCATGAAATTATAAGATACTCTAGTATCAGATCAATTAAATTATTTCAAAGAATAATTTTTGCATATCAATGAAGTTAATCATTTATTCGGATACGAGTCAAATTTGTCGGAGCACCAGACTAATAAATTCTGGTTCAGTCATTTCGGATAGAAAGATGTATTTTTTGTCTCAAAGAACTATTTTACCAAGAAGACCAAAGAAGTCTGAAGAAAATTTTGTCTTTGGGATCGTATCCAAGACAGAACAAAGCAAAGGAAAGTAATTTCTTGAAAATGTAAAAAGGGACTATTATTCGTTGATGGTTCATCGACAACTGGAACAATTATATATAATTCATCAGAATGGATTAACAGAAATATTTGTGATTTTAGTCTGATCGTTATGCAACTACAATCCACAGTGATCAATTTTTCTACTAAAATGTCTTGGAATATATTTCTTATAGTGTTGAGAAACAGATTTTTTTAAATTCTTCCATAGATTTCCCATACAGCACGTAAGTATCTAATGCACAATTCTATTAATGTATTTTCTCACTTACCTTGGTTTTTTTCCTATTAGTTTCAAAAGTCCATCTAAAATCAACGCTGGTAGAACCATGAAAAGTAGCGTTCTGAGATACCATATAACTGTTGAGGTCGTTGTATGGGTACTGGGGATCCAAAGAATATCATTCAGCGGTACTTTCTTATTTGCAGAGAATGTTTCTGCAGCCATGCGCTCTGGACTGGGTCTAAGCCAATCTATTTTATGTGCTGTGCAGTGGATGACTTCTGGTATACAAGGTACCTGAGGACTTTGCTTATGACGAACGACTAGGTCCCACGCGCTGACAAGTAAAGCTTTGGTGACTACGTCCACAGGAATGTAGTCTGGTTTGTATTGATATTGAGCATACATGGTTCGCAGTACGCCTGTAATTAAACCAGTTTCTTAGTTAAACTCAATTCTGATAATTACTCTAGCTTGTAGTAGTTTTTCTGAACGGAAACCCCAAGATATTTTCATCATGAAACATACCTTTTCCATAAGCGATTAAGATCCCTACAGGACCATTAAAATTATCAATCCATCCACGCACTGGTTCATCCTTCAAAGAGCTTACAACTGCAAAAAATGCAAAATTAATATTACTGATATAATTAAGAGTAGTTGCTTCTGTTTCCAGTATACCTATTGATGGTCTGAAAATCTGAGTTGGTTTTTGTCCTTTCATCATATCGTTTACCACATGTTCAGCTACATTCTTTGTGAAGCAATAAGTATTCGGCATGAAGTTTATGAATAATTCTGTTAATACTGATAGAGTATACTTGTCGGATTTTTCTGCAATTGCAATCATTTTTCTCCAATCTATTTTAGAAGGATACACCACTTCATTGGCTTCTGTTCGATCACAGTTCGCAAAAGCAGTAGATACGTGAATAAAAACCTAAAACAGTATAGTATATTATTCAATAGGCATATAATTAGAACTATTTTTCAAGAGAATTAGGTTAAGAACAAAGGAGAGTGTTATAATCAGTCGAATTAATTATCACGTTAATATGTAAGTCCAATATCTCAGTTATATAAGAGTTATTTTGAGCTTAAGTTTTCCAAAAATATATAACTTTTTCCAATATGTTTTCCTCATGAGTTTATTACTATGGTTCTTTAGAATACAAAATGTCTGAAAATCAGTTACTAAGTGAGTATAATAATAAAAATACAGTAGGTATCATAATAATTATTTCTTGGCTACTCTGCTATTCCTTTGTTTTACCAATAGTACATCAAATGTTTTCCATGTCAAATAGTAAAAAAAACAATATTATGTCTCGAAAGAAAGCTAGGATAAGCAATGGGATCGTTCAGGTGTTGTTCAATTTTTACATATTATGTTATCCAGAATGCAGAAATATAGATTTCGTGACTTTTATTTCTACCAAAATAATAATTAAGGTATCAAAAGGGTGTTAAAAGGACAATAATGCCTGAGGTCAAGAGTGTACTTTCCGAGGGCCTCTGGCCCGAGGTGTGGACGTTGATCATAGACAGTATTGTCTGTTCAACTCTCGTGGTGCCTTCAATGTTTAATGTCCGACTTTTGTTGTATTTCAATGAAAATTTTTAGCGATGTATGTCCTGTCATTGTGATTTCTGTCAGAGAAATTACTCTAGTTATTTGCTGTAACTGGGAAACTTGTTTATTATTCTTCAAAATAATGCTCGAGGGCATTATTTTGAAACATAATGCCCTCGGGTATTATTTGTTACGTAATTACCCTGAAATCAGTGTTATTATGACAACAATAATAAACTAGTCGAACATTAAATAAATAATAAAACCAAGGATAATTTATTCAAGTCCTGATGACTCACTATCACTCAATCATAAGAATGTTGTTATTTTGAGTTATATACTCAACAAATCATGATAACTTCTATATTCATATCAACAATTACCAGCTAACTTTTATATGCAATATTAAATTTTTGAAGGCTTCCAAATCAAACGAGCCCATTGTATTAGACTTGTATGTAATCTGATAAGCTATGTAAGAAATATTGTCAACACTTCTCAGGCGTTGCGGCTAATATATCACACTCTACATTAGTTAAGAATGTTATTATTATTTTTTAGCTGGTCATAGCTAGAAAATTGTATTAATTTGTTATTTGCGATTATATCAAAAATATTACTGATACAATACAACAGGACATTATTCATCGTGCTGATCAGTATTGTGATATCTATCATTAATTATACATTTTCTGTTATAAGTTATTATGAATCCAATTCATCCAAAATTCTTCTGAGTACAGCTGCATGAGGTAATATAAAAAATATTGCAATCCTGCAATGCATCATAAGAAATGTGTTAAGTGGTGATGTTGCGAACAGTGTGGCATATCTTGATTCTATTAATCTGACTATTATTCGAATTTATTTTGGAGAAAATAGAAAAATCGATAAAATAATCTGAGACACAATGTTGGCGGCGTCACCGCTTGAAAGATTTTTCGTGATTGATTGCAGAACTGGAAACTCTTATTTTATATTACCTTATAGCTGCGTAGATGTAGTAATGGCCACACATGAATTTTTTGTGACTTGTTGGTCGTACATATGAACTTTATTTCTAGGTAGTATTATTTTAATAACTTATTTCGTTGCATGAGATGTCATAAAGGAAAAAGAAGTGTTGATTGTTGTGTCAGTAGGTATTAATATAAATTTTCTAGAAAACATTGAGAGCAAATTCTTCGAGAATATTTTACCGTTGCAGAGCGTTGTCACATATCATTCCTAGCTTAGTGATATTTTAAACTAGCTATAATGCACAAAGATTTGATTCAAAATGAAGTGCCCATTAATCAACAAAATTGAGCAATAATGCGGAATACATAGCATGAGAAATGCATTATTGAAATGAATGTGATTAAAGGAATAAGAATAAGTTAGTTGCGCTGACTTACGCATGTGTTTTAGATAATCGTGTTTGGCGAAGATTGATTGCTGGTTGATTTATCAATGAGGTTCACCGGTTCGCGTCAACCTCATTTAAGGGAATGACATGTTACCTATGTATTAATTTAAGTGATAAATGAATTTTTTCCTACGCAGAGTCTGTTTGATTTATACTAGTATCTATAAAAGGTATGATGAAGGCAACATCAGATTAACATGAATAAACAATTTTTGTATTGACATTGATATAGTAAATATCTTGATATTAGTGCCTATCCACTTGATCACTTGTTTATTATCTGCCATAAAAAATGAGTTGACACAATTTTTCGCTATTACTCTTGCTTTTACACAACAATTGTGATTGAACATTTTGTTGAAAATTTTGCTAGAAATCTATACTTTTATTTGGATTAATATCTTAAAATATTAAAATTCTATTTAAACAGTTAACAGTTAAAACATAATGAGTTTTCGGTAACCTTTGGAATCAAAAGTAGAATGTAGGTGTCAGAAAAAATACTCTCGTCTAGAAGACTACTGATTTTTCATAGATTGAATCATTTAATATTTCGAGATTCATTATGAAGTGATATTTAACATTATCGACTTCCATTAATAACTATCCATAATTTTCCACTGGAAGACGAGAGGTAATAAATAACAAGCTAAATTATATTTTGGTCGATTGACAGAAACGATTAAGTTTATACATATTTTTTACTTTCTGAGTGATGCTGATAAGAAATGAGACTTGAGTAAGAAATAAGTCAATAATCCAACAGGTTCATATCGGTAATATAATTATATATTTTATTATGAACATAATTATCATGCAATTTTTGAATGAATTACAGTAGAACTCCAACTATGGATAAATTGGGACCATGCTCCAAATCGCGAAATGAAAATTATGTCTTGGTGAAAAAGTTATTAATAATCCATACATTTTTTAGAATTTTATTGAATGAAAACGACTTTTGATTTTAAATTCTGTATATTTATTTGAAACTTTAACGTTTCGATTCTTTGACCAAGGATCTTCTTCAGAAAACAATGATACAAAATAAACGTTGTTTTCTGAAAACGATCCTTGGTCAAAGGATCGAAAAGTCAAAATTTCAAATAAATAGTCGTTTTTATTGAAGAAGTTATTATTGCTTTAGTACGAGATCAAGATAATTGGAGTTCTATTGTACCTTTTGCTTATCTTAATACATGAATGGAAATCTCGTAATTTTCTTAAATAAAATTGACAAGAATCTCTAGTCAACATTCAGCCAGCAATCTACGCCAGACAGGTTTATTCTACTTACTAATAGGTTAAAGTATGTTTCACACTACCTCTAAATTCTTGCTTTCAAGCGCGATCTGACAGATTTCACGTGTTCCTCGTATATTCATGAGGACCGCGTCCGTTAAAGGATCGTCAAAACGAACTGAAGCCGCTACATGGAAAATCACGTTGGTATTATCAATCAAAGTTTGACGATCCTTTGGGCTTAGACCTGTCAAAAAAAAATGTATATTAATTTGAGATAGTCTATCACTATATCTCGCACTGACAACCATTCTTCATATAACGGAAAAATTCTAAAATGCATACTTTTATTTATATTACTTATGAAATCTATTTGTGAATGTGCTTCCTGCATATACTAGATACTGTCAAAAATGTGAAATATTTTAAGTAATTGGCTCACATTATTATTTATTTGAATTCGCTATCTAGCCAATAATTTATTGTAACTGTAATCCTAGTTAGTATTGACCAAGTCGATGTTCAATTGTCGGACGTGATTGACAGCCCATGGTTACTAGATGTTCAGCAGTTGCCAGACATCAACTGTTGGACAATTAAATGTTGGCGCATTGTTGGATTAGGTATATAAGAGCGTGAGCTAGGAAATAAAGTGATTCAGTACGAGTAACTGTGAGCGAAATAGTGATCATACAAGTGTATAAAATAATTATTTTCACTGTAATCTGTTTTTAATAAATTATTCACAATAAAGTTTGTGACAAATTGGGATACCGAGATATTGAGTGAAAATAATTTTAGGTCCGGACGACGAAGTGTGGATTAAGTTGCAGTGTTGTGAAGTGATCTGAATTAAATTGGGAGTGTTGTAAATGCCCAAGACGAAAAGCATGGCCACCAGCGAGATGCAGGATCAGCTGAAGATGATGATGGAATTCATGAAGACGTGAAGGTATGAAAGCGGTCATAGCGGAACTGATGCAGTCCATGGAAGAAAAGATGGCCGAATCTACGGAAGGTATGAAGGCCATGGAGAAGAAGGTGGCTGAATCTACACAAGGTATTTCTGCTGAACTGAAAGTGGCGATGGCTGAAGAGATGCTAGTAGTAAAAGGCGCAGTAGCTGAAGAGATGCAAGTAGTGAAAGGAGCAGTAGCTGAAGAGATATAATTTGTTCTAGGGCCAATATTACAGCGAGTCTGCTTCTTATTCGTAATTCCTATATAACATTTTGATTTTAAGCGCCTTGAGTCTTGGAGGTCTATTCGATATTATCATCTTTCGAACTGAACTCATAAACATTTATTCCACTACCTTCTGCAGCAATACCCAGGTTATTTGCATTATTAGAATTAAAATCTTTGACAACGTTCTGAAATACTACAAAACCTGTTTTCTAAAGATATTTTTGAGTGTCCAATATCACTCAATGTCCTCAAAGTACCAATTGTTCAAAAATTATTAATTTCTGATGATGAATAAGATGGCTTGAATAAAGATCACAGGCATTCCTCAAATGATATTGTAGAATATGAATATACTTGCTGAACGTAATGGGTAAAGTGATTAGCATTGACAGACAGTGAATAGTTCTCCAATTTTTCTGACATACAATCCACTACGATTGACACATTAGTAGAAATAACTATAACTTCGTCTTGCGAGGAGATGCAGTGAGAATATGAGAAAACTCTAGTTCAAAGACGCTGAGGTCATATTGACCCCAACATAATGGGTGTAGGAATCTCATAAATAGGATTTGAATAGGAAAATTGTGGGACTGGCAGTTGTTCGTGAATTTATAGGTTAAATAAATAGAAATCGTTGAATATGGAGATACAATTCTTCCAAGTGATAATAGTCTAAGAGCTGGCTACATGAAAAACCATGTTATCGCTACATGGCTAATTCCTTTTGAGAAAGACTTTTTTTGTGTGGTAAAGTTCGAATCGTCTTGTCTGCCAGCTCGAATTCGTGGCTTTTGGACTTAATATTCCAATTCAAATTGCCAAAAAAAATTTTGTCAGTTTTGACGAGAACAATGCAATTCACAATATCGTTTCCTTAGTTACCAACTACTACTGCCGTCAAACTGACATTCACAAGAGAAATATATTCATGAAGACGATCGAAAATAAAACATTGTAAGACACACGTGCAAAAATTCTCTAATGCTTATAGAGGCTTATAATGGGAGTGACCGGTGAAATTAGTGAAATTACGATATTAAATTTTTTATAAAATACATGTATTATAATTATGAAAATGGCTTCTATTTATTCTTGAGAGAAAAAATAAATTGTTGGCTGTTTGCTTGTGTCTAAAGTGCTGGCAGTCAGCGCGAAATTAGGATGAGATTTTAAATGAAAAAAATCATCACATACATGCATGCCGAAGGATTAAATGTCAAATCTAGATATTAGAATAGCTATATGCAAGATAGCAAACAAAAAAGCATGACTAGAACCACGGCAGACAGATATTAAAAGTGCGCTTATGCTAGAGCGTTTACACTCAAACACAGAACATTTTATTATTGAATGATTTTATTCTTTTTATGTTCACCAAATGAATATGATGTACATAAATGACGTTTGATAAGTTTGACGTGCTATACCTCATAGACGTGAAATTTTGCTTTTGTAAATGTCAGTTTGACGGCAGTAGTAGTAGGTAACTGAGGAAACGATATTGTGAACGGCATTGTTTTCGTCAAAATTAACAGGAAATTTCTTGGCAATTTGAATTGAAATATCAAGTTCAAAATGTCCAAAAGCCACGGATTCGCGCTGGCAGACAAGACGATTCGAACTTAGCTACACCAAAAGATCCTTTTACAAAAGGAATTAGCCATGTAGCGATAAGAAGATTTTTTATGTAGCCAGCTCTCCGTCTATAAGTTCTAGACCTCTTGAATCGAAATGGCATCACATTAACTCCAACGTAATACCAAAACTAAGGTTTTAATATATTTACAATCATTTATCAGAATATAACGGATCAATTATGGTAAAATTTGTATCAGATATGACTCGTCAGTCTTGGACACGTGACCAGTGTGATCACAAATGGAAGAACTTGATTGGATTCTAAGCTTGTCGGAAAAATTTTAGGGATATTTTTATTTGTTCAAGTATACTGTTACCTAAATTAAGTTCTCGTACATCTCCAGCAAGGGGAATTATTCTCTCTTCCATTTTCAAATTTGGTTGCTCTCGTCGTACTCTTTCATATAGCTGAAACAAATAAGAATATGAGATTATTTTATTAATACAAATTTGTTGTCATGAGCAACAAGTTTTTCTTTATAATTTTGGTTTGTCCCCGTCTGCAATAATTTATAACATTCAAACTATTAAATTATTATAGTAATAAAGTTGAAATTACTAGAATTACATTCCTGCTGCTCGTCAAAGGCTTAAAATATATTTCGTTTGCACTCAAGTATCTATAGGCTTAGAACATGTGATCATAGCATGACATATTCAATATTAAATCGAAGATAATTTTACAATAGACCTTGTTTTTCTCTTTTTAGTTTCATTTTTGACGGTAAAGCTTTTTTTCAATCCTTTTCTATACCTGTTCATTTTTCTCAGACATGTTTTTACAGTCGGGTTTTTTGTTTTCCAAATAATTTGATTTATTTCAAACTTTTTATTCAAAGTGATGCAAGCCGATTTCCGCTACTTAATAATGGAACTATGTATTTTTGGAATTTTATAAGATAATTTTTTTTTAATTAAGCTTACTAGTTTGGCCTAGGCCGAACTGATTGAACCGTTGCAAGTAACAAAATGGACGTTGGGGCTGATAACGCGGGAAAAACAAAAATCATTGTTCATAAATAATAAGCATAGCACGTCGAGAGCGGTTAAAGCCGGCCCGCGAGTTTGGTGTAAAGCATCGCCAGATGAGAGCAAAAACCACTGTTCTAGTGCCAGTGACACACATAGCAGTGGTTTTAAGCCTTGATTTACTTGAATAATAAATTCAAAATCAGCTTGATCTAGGCAAAACTAAGTCTAAAATATTTAGGCTAGAGTGGATTATCCTGGACTAAACTAGTATATCCTGACACGCTTAGGATGATCCGGTTTGGCTTAGGACAAGCTAGTTTGGTCTTAAATTGGGTAACACATATAATAAAATATTTTAGGCGATCATAACAAAAAAGTTGTTTCTATGGCTCCTTTTGCGGCCGTAAAGTTTCACTTTTTGGTACAAATCTGTCATATTTTACTTTTTGGGACTGATCTGTCAAATATTACTTTTTTGGGACTGATCTGTCAAAAACTACTTCATAAACACTTCATACCTACCTAAATGAACTTCTTGACGAACTCTTTAAGAAACAGTTTTCGCCGAAATACATATTATATTCTTCCGTCAACCTTCTTAGTTCGTGCAATTCAAGAAATTAATACGCATTTTTACAAATATCACTTTGATTAGAAGACAATAAAATAAAACAATTTCAACGGTAACTAAGATTTACAATTGCAATGTTTTAGAAATAATTAGATCAAATTTTGTAATTTTGAATTATTTCGTGATGATCGCCTAAAAAATGTTGTGTGTACCTCGGCCTACAGTTCTTTTTTGTTCTCACCTGAATTGCAGCCTCAGCTACGCTTCGGCCGCAAAAAACAGATTCGACCAAAAAAGATAACCTTCACGGCCTTGATACACAAATAACTATTTATTGATCAAATAAAGGCAAACAAAACAAGTAAAGCCCTGAAGAGACACTTTTTATTGGAATGCATATTATATTTTTTATTCGACCTTTCAAGTTCTTAAAATAATGGTCCAATTCCAATGACATCCATGATTCACAATTGCTATTATTTCGAAATCATCAATCAAAAGTCCCCAATTTTCGAAATTTTCGGACGCATTATCTACATCTATTATCAGCTATAACAACAGTGATATAACTTTTAGTTCAGATTATGCAAAGTGAAAATTATAAGGGAATCAAATACTTGAAGATTTAAACAGAACTACACATCAATATCGAAACCAACCTTCAACTTCTAAGGGCTGATTTTCACCACCTTCAGACATTAAACGTTGTTTTCCATATTAGTATTTCACAGGAGTCTTGCATTTTTTTTGCTCTTGTCTTGTCTTGCGCTAGAAATGCAAAAGTGTAAATGTAAAAATCTGACCAAGAGCAGAATACTCAAAAAATCTCGGGCCATTTTAAACAGATTAGGAAATATAGAAGTATGAGCTTTCCACCAAGCCAGAATATCGGTGTATTCGCTTACTTTTTTGGAAGAAAAATATTGATTTATTTCTATTCTCTTGCAACTTGCAACGACGTCGAAGTAGATAAGTCAAGTTCGTTTTGGATGAATAATAAGTTGTTCGTCATCCAGTGCCGTAACTAGTCTTTTATGCACCCGGTGCGAGCTTCTATAACTGCGCCCTTGAAAAATCCATACTTCATTTACTTGTAAGAAGGATATAATTCTACTATCAGCAGTGTATACTGCTGATAGTAGGACGCGACTTCATCCCTACTATGCTATAAATAATAGGTATTGTTTGTGTTCCTGGTCTGGTCATTTCTGCGCCCCTCAAAGGTCTGCGCTCTGTGCCTGGGCATCGCTGGTACCCCCTTAGTTACGGCACTGTCGTCATCCTCATTATTTCACTACTATTATCATCGACAAAATATTAATTTATAAAAGTGCCTTCAAATTTCTTGACTGAAGTTTTCTCCAAATTTTTGCCTCATTCTGTAAGTAAGAATCGTGCACAAAAAGGAAGAAATCTAGTAACTCGATCTATTTCAAATGGAAAATACTAAGTAAAAAAAGGGAGACAAGAAATGTGCAAGAGTCTTGCAAGACAAGACGAGAAATTACCTCACAAGAATTGTGCAAAACAAGATCTCAATTTTCTGGTTTTGCATTGCATTTTTCATTCAATTTGTTTTGTTTAAATTGACAACATGTGCTTGTTGCACATATTTTCACTTCTCAAATATTCACATAATCCAATTTAAAAATGATGCCATTGATGCTATAGCTGATGATGGGTGTTATTAATTTGTTCGAAATATTCGAAGATCAGAGACTTCTCCAATCTTTTTTATGAGGTTGATGGTAGAATATTTATATCCGCAGGTGAATTTTCGTATATAATATCACAAGGGACTGTTATTTTATCAATAAACTTTTCTTGAAAGCATCGTTTACCTAGCAGCATCGTGAGAGTCATCTGTCCGATTAAATTACGAGAGCGTAGCTCGAGGGATTTTATCTGAGTAGATGACTCGAAGGATGTTGTTTGAAGGTAAACGATGCTTGAAAAATAAAATTATGATGAAATTAAAGTCGTGAGTGATATTTGTGGAGAATATTTTTTGAATGAAATTGCTATTATAAGTGCCTATTAAATGATATTGGTCGCAACTACTAACCTTTTTTATTGAAAAATGCACGAAATTGTCTCCATTTACTCTTTTGACTTTTTTTTTGTATTTTCAGACGTTTTATTGTCAATTTCATTACTTTTTCGCGAAAAATGCATTTTCGAAACGATTCAATTCTGACATCTTCGAAAACCGATTGTTTGTTTGTATTAAAACTGTGTATTGTTTTTCCATGGCAAAGGCAATTTATCGCGATAAATCGCTTGCCAACGGAATTTTTCGCGATTTGTTACTATAAATGTCATCGTCACTATGCAGAATTTGTCAGTATAATTGACATGAGTGAAATAATCCTTGTAAATCATATTATAGTTGAAAAGTACATTTTCATTCACTTATTCCACTTAAGTAAGACCTAATCCATATTGAAAATAAAAGCTCTTTATGGTGCTGAATATGAAACAACTTATCGTTCAATTATAGAATAATTGTGCTGTATGGAACGATTTTATTATATAAGCAGAGCATTCCATCCATGGGTAATAAGTATAATTTTAATTTAATTTGTTATTTTACAGATAAAAATGGACGAAGCTCTATTTTAATGAGAATTAATTTGTATAATTTGTAGTTGTTCCATTCAAAACATCATTACACCATTAGAATAGTTATATTCTTTAATGACAGTTAGCAGCCAAAAGCAATAATCTTGCTTATGGATTATAGTACAATGATTCTCTTTAAAAGTATAAAAGTGGCAGTATTGCAATATGTTCGAATTCTACAAAATTAGGTAAATAAGTGTATTTGCAAGATGAAAATCCATTATTTGAAGAGTATAGCTACAATGTAGATGGAAAGGATTACTGATGAGGAATAATCAGTTTGAATGAGTGGCTTTAAAGAAAACAAATGGTGATATTATAGTCTATTTGTTAAAAAAGATTAGCCGTCAAAATATGTATTTCTTCCAACAATTATTATTTAAAATACCATAGTGGGAATAAATTTGAACAGTTGTATAAAAAAATTGTTTCTGAAATAATGAAAGTTGAGATTCTATGGAAGATTTCCAGGAACTAATTGGAATATCTCTGAGTATATACAATATCAGTTAGATTAAAAAATAGCTCACCGGGTCTTGGATAAGAGCCTGTAGTCTCTCTTCAAGCTGTTTCCCACGTTTTGGTCGTAGAAGCACATACAAGAATCCTACTCGAGGACAGCTTCTCAGAAGTTTTTCAATTAATGCTTTACCTAGGAATCCTGTTGCTCCGGTGATAAAGATATTCTTACCGGCATAAAACTCCGGTATGGAAGGTAATGACACTGCAGTAGATGTCATCTTTGTAGAGCTGAAAAAAAACATGATATTATGAATCTGATGTTGCTATATAAGAAATGATGAATTATTGAAACAGAAATAATTCCTATGATAGATCACGAAGCCCGCACGTAAAAAAAAAACATGTTTCAACAAAAGTAACTATTCATACTTTGTCTCACTCTTATTGACACCACCTCAATGTTACTGACGTATTTACCTTGAAATTCCGTTATGCAGAACAATTTAAAAGCAATTTCACTCCAATAATTAGGCCTCTTACGAGCCAATGGGTTCTAAATGGATATTCTATATCTGGGATTATTTAATCTATTACTTATTCATGGAAACCAATTCTCATTATTTGGGGTTGTGCTAATCCATCCATTTCAAACATCATTCGACGTGCACAAAATAAGATCCTGCAAATTATCGGTTTCACTCCTATATATACATCTCCACTCTCCAGTGAAACTCTTCACGACGACATGACAATTAAAACAGTCAAAGAGCAAAAAAAATTAACAAAGAAATATGCAGATAAACTGAAGTTGCACCAATAATTTAGCGTTCAATATATGAAACAACGAGAACAAGAACAGGCCATTCATCCGAGCCAATAACAAACTACCTGGATGAAAATATCCTGAAATCCATTAAACGGTTTGAAACAAAGAAGTGCCGATGGGAACTTCTTTCTCGTATGGTCAATAGACTATGCAATATATGACAAATATTACTGGTTAGTTATTAGAGCTAGTTGTACATTTGCTTAGAATAATTTTAGGGAAAAATTTGGTGCTGCACTTACATCGATAAGAAGTCTATTATCCAATGAATACCATACATTCCATACCCGATGATAAATTATTATAAATTATGCACGCAAAATAATATCAGTAAAGCTCTCGATCTAGATCAAGATCAAAAGATTTAAAATATCTCAGGACATGGAAAAACAAAAAGTGTATTCAGACTCCACACGAAGCGTATGTACATTAATAGAAGTATACATGCAAACATAGCATGCACATTTACAAGTAATATATACATATATGATAAAAAAATCTATTATAGAAGTACCATAAACTAATGTTTCCAAATATCCCAAAAAAAAGTTGTGAATGGTCCTGAACGATAATCAAAAAATGAACTGGAGCACAATCAATCTGGGACCAAATTTATAAGCTTTGGTCCGAAGGAATGTCGTCCAAAAGTTCACCTATTGTATTCTGCAGGAAGTTTAGGTAAGCAGCGTCTGTTAATTGGTTTGATAAAGCAACATGACCTAGAAATATGTCGGCCAAACATGCATATTGTGAAAATTACCAACTCAATTTCATGTGAACCTGTCTCAGTAAAAACAATATCAGTACGAAAACAGGTAGACCAGGCGCTGGTGACAGAAAAGAGGGAACAAATTTCCACAGGCTGTCATTTATACGAAAAATACTTACAGATGTAGGCTTAAAATACTTGCAATTAAAAGTCACCGCTAGATGTTAATGCATATTGAAAATTCTGCTGTGGCAACCACCATACTTTTCCGACCATAAATTTCGTGACAAGTTTAATTGCTGTTTCAGAAATTTAGAGCGTCGCATCAATTAATTGCATATATCAAAGAGACAGGTGTCATTGTCAAAGTAACAGCTGTCATTGAAAAGTGACAGCTGCCATTGTTGAAGAGACAGATGGCGGTTATATTTTAGTCCTTATATGAAATAAGTGTTTTTAAAAATGTAGAGCTATTTTCTAGATTTTTGGGATCATTAGTTCATTGGAACATAAAGCTTCGACATTTGATCGCTGGAAATATAATTTGAAGAATAACGTGGATTTCACTAATTATTTATTTTTGATATATACTAAGCAATGACGTATTAACAGTAGACCCAGCACGCGGCGTTTGTTTTGATGCCGGAGTAAACAGTGGGGTGAGGAGGGTAAACATCGTTGTATCGCAGGTTGCGTGCTTACATATTTTCATTCGAAAAAATATCGATTGTGAGATGTGTGAAAAATCTTATTTTTTTTTTTTATTATTTTGAATCAGTTAATATATTATTACTTCTATTTTAACAAATATATACATACAGTACAGAATAAAGGCGCGCACTTCCCAAAAATAAATAAAAGTAGGCAAACCGCATAATAAGCTTCTCAGAACCCCTCACCATTTAAGTGCTAACATCACAACAAACTGTGGACTGTCATAGGACGCGCTGGGTCTACTTTAATACTAAGCTTATCTCCCCGAGAGCTTTAAATTGATATTAAACTATACATTATTCAAATAACAAATAACAATTGACAATCGTTCTACTTCTATTAGAACTATCTCCGCAAGAGCTTTAATTTAGTACCAAACACGATAGAGCCAAATTACATATTTTTAAAAAACAATTGACGAATGTTTGTCAATGTCAAAATATAAGTGATCATAATTCCAATTTCACATTATGATTCTCATTATTTATTTTGTTCCAGAGAAATATAACGAATTTTACAATAATTTAAATTTTGATAATAAATGGACCGCTAATAGTTTTAGAAAAATGTTTTTGGTGAATGTTGTAGCGAATCATTTCAGGATCAATTTTAGTTGTTTCATATTCTATGATGAATACTGACGTTTAGAAAATAATCGGAAAGAACTAAAAAGTTCCATCAATAAAGTTTTGGTACCAGTGGCTGAAAAAAGCTCATCTATGTACATGAACCTAGTTTTTTGATAAGAAATTTAAATATAAAATTTCAGTCGAAAATTCGCACGCGTTCTTAAGTTATCGTGCTTCCAGACAAACCGACAGATCGATAGACAGATCGATTTCTTTCAAAATGATGTTTTTCGAGTTCAGTAGGGTCTAAAACGTGAAGATTCATCAAAATATGAAACTGTCAAAAAGTCACGATTACAATACTTTCCCTATTATATCGTAGATAAATATATAAGTGAAAATGAATTCCATCAATTAGAAACAAAAAATAGATTCCTAGAGGAACTTTTTACAGTCTGCAATTTTTTTGAAGGCTATTGGAAGCTCACTCAAAGAAATTGTTCTAAGCTTCGCAATAAATTTACATATTCACCCGAGTATGCATTATTCTTGGACTCATGTAGATCATCTGCTAATAAGCTTCAGATTAATTTTGTGAACTTGCTTTTTGTTCAAAAAAATTGCAGATTATAGAAAGTTGTTCAAGGAAGCAATTTTTTATTGCGATTCAAAATCAATTTCTCAATGTACATCACCACCTAGCGGGGATTTTCAAATGCAAATATCTCAAGATTACAGCTGTAAGTGTCTTTCTCATAAATGGCAGCCTGTAAAAAATTGTTTGTTTATTCTGTCAGGAGCACCCGGCTCAGGAGATCTGCAAATATTGCGTGAAAAACAGGGTTAAAAACTTAGACGAGCTTAATGATCTAGTGGATTCAAGCGAAATGCATGTCGTTCAATTCTGCGTTAGAATAAACAGTCATAGCAAATGAAATTTGTGTTCTGATAACAACAGTCAAATATTCAATGTTTATCCCATAAAACATCAGCCGGATTCGTCCACTTTTAAGTAGGGTCTCTTCCAAAAGTCATTTAAAAAGCGCAACTGACTCATTATTATTATCTCAACCACATTCTTCATGATATAATTATATAACTTATAAGATTTCCAAAAATCAGGGTTTTCCTATGGACTCCGACACTAGTTAAGTATATTATAAGACTTACAAACAAAAAACAAACGCAATAAATTGTTTATCTATTACCATTGACCTTTAAGATACTACTAATCATCAAGTTTATTCGACTTTGTCTACATGAGCATACTTTCGAACAGTAGTATTACATTTAAATAATTACTAGGTACGTGGACGATAAGATGAAATTTGCAGTTTGATAAGAATTAATAGTAAGGTATAGTTTTATCACATCTTGGTCAATGATACGTACTAATTGAAATTATATTTTAAAAACCATATTATTATCATATGTATTTTTAAAAAAACGTTTGCAAAAAGATGTTAGTGCCAATCGAAATATTCATGTGATAATTTTCTACAATAATTTACCCTTTCTTCTCAAGTGTTTTTCTTAAGATATGAAAAATACTTGAATGTGAAAAAATTATTGAGGAGATATTATGAACTTGATAGGTGCTTCAGTGAAAATCAATAAAATAAAGTGAACATAGCATCAAACAAAACGGATAATGATTTTTCCCACTTTGGCATTTAGATTGCGAGCAGCAAGCTTATCATTGATTGCCTGACAAATCGTGGACAGAAAAGGTAGACATTTGTGATAATTCAATCGATTTTTTGTCCAGAATTTATTTGGAGGAGTTGACAATTCACATATTTCAAAGTAAGTTTTTCCATTGAAACTGCTACTGGTTTCAATAATTATGCATCTGATCGACTCGTTAAATTATGAGAGAATAAAAATGCTGAAAGAAAATGAGAATTCGGAAAAAAGTTATAAAGAAAAATTGCTATACTTGACGAGATCTATTACTGGTTGAGATTAATGTACTTATTTCTGTTACACCTGTATATAGGTATTTATTTTGTCGAGATGACTTTTAGTGGTATTGGCCTTGAAAAATCCCTACTGTGTTTACCCACAAAGAGGATTAAATATGATTTGCAGTTAAAATAAAGGATTATCCAAACTGCGCTGATGATAATCCTTTACCTGGTAAAAATGGCAGAAGTGCGCCGACCATCTAAAGGATCGCGATATACTCCTAGATTAACTGCGTTGCCCTGCGCAGAACAGTCGTGTAAGATTGAATATTAAATTAAAGTATACATAAATAAGCATACATGAAAAACTAAAGTGGTAAAATTTGTCTCTTGAAATTAAGTCACATTTCTTTTATCACGCCATGTTAGGTGGCAAAAATACACATGTATGGGAAATATTAAATCAGACAAAATTTTCATACATATATTCACAGTATAGTTGAATCAAGAGCATATATTTTCATTTTGACGTGAACATCACGTGACTTACTTGTACATCATTGGATATATACAGGGTGTAACAGAAATAAGTACATTGATTTCAACCTGTAATGCAATTTATCAAGCATAACAATTTTTCTCAATAACTTTTTGCCGTAAATCCTCTGGATATAGAGTAAGAATTCATCAAAGTTTTGTCAAAAATTCCATAGTGCGCCTATGGTTCCAACTGAATGTTTCTCATTTGTTGGAAGAATGACAGCTGTTGATTGAAAGGAGTATTTTGCAACTTTGAGCCATCGTAGTCTTGTCAGTCATTCATTTGAAACAAAGAATATTAATATTTTGGCAATACATTGATATTCGCTCACCTCGATAGTTTTATTTTTGCACATGTTGGAAGATGGACTGAATTTGTCTCTATAATCAACAATTTGGTATTTTGGTCGTATTTATATGCCATTTTTTAGATATTTCATTTTTATTTGGGGATTTCACGTATATTTTCGGATAGTACATTTCTTAAACATAAGATTGTCTGCACAAATTTATTGCACTTGAATCAGCTGATTTGAATTGTCTGAAACTGTGTCAGGAGTGTAAGACTGTGCTGCCATCTACGAGCAGTTCAAAAAGTAGTTGCTTTTCCCAACTTACTTCATCAGAAACATAAAGAGAAAATCATTCAACAATTTATTCGAAGAGAACGGTGGAATATTAAATGGAAAGCAATTCTAAATTAATTAATTCACTGAATAATTCCATGGAAATATTGCTAAATGAAATTTTGAAGATTCTATTCTTGAAGAACAGAAAATATAACCTATAAAAGTATCAAACTGAGTTTGGTAATTTATTTTAAATATTTTCTAAAATATATGATACAATATTTCATTTATTCAGCAGATCGATTCAGGGGACATACTTTATTGAAACGACCTGAGTGTGAGGTTTGCAATAATATGAGAAAAACTGATACACAGGTGCTTTATTTATAAATTAATGTATTTCATTCATTTCATCTGCTGTTTTACGTTTGAGATACTCTAAATATCCCGTGGTATTCTTATCATAATGTAAAAGTGCATAATATTTTGATATTAAATACATTAACATTACCACAATAATTTAATTTTTAGTGAAAAATGGCAATTTGGAGATCGTTTCAAATAGATTTGCTAAGCTAATCCTAACCTGCCTTTGAAATCGTAGACAGAATTAATAATTTATAATCGGTTTTATTCCAGAATTTATTTGAAGGAATTGACATATGTCAAAATCAATTATTGTTCTATTGCAACTGCTACTGGATCCGATAAATATGCACCTGAACGACTCGTTGAATTATAGGGGATAAAAAATGCTGAAAAAATATGAGAATTCGAAAAAAAGTAACTAAGAAAAATTGTTAGGCTTGACGAGAACTCTCACTGGTTAAAATTAATGTACTTATTTCTGTTACAGCCTGTATATATATATATTTATATATAGTTAAGGGAACAAAATAACGCAGTTTAAATAGTAAAAAATTTTTTGTGAGTGGGCTCAAGTAAAAAACGCTCTTTTTGATTAGTCTAATCAAAAAGAGCGTTTTTTACTTGAGCCCACTCACAAAAAATTTTTGACTGTTTAACCTGCGTTATTTTGTTTCCTTAACTATTCGCAACAGTCGCGAGTACTCTTCAACTATTTATATATATATATATATATATATATATATATATATATATATATATATATATATATATATATATATATATATATATATATATATATATATATAATACGATGTGATTTGGTGTTTGATCATATATATCATTGGATATATATAATCAAACACATAAACTCATCGTTCCATAGTTAATCGTTTTAATGCGCTTTCAGCCAAGTCGGTTGCTATGAAAACAGTAGGTCATTATTCTTATACTACAACATTCCTAAATACTGATTGCCCAAATTCTACGACTACCAACGTATCTGAATTTATGCGCCAAATTAAAAAATAAATTCCTACTGAAGTGCACTTTCGGTTCAGTCTGTTGTTATGAAAATAGTAGGCAATCATTCAGATGCTACAGCAGACTGAAATACCAAATTTCAATATTCTACACCTGATCGTTTCGAATTTATGCGAAAAATTCCAAAAGACTGTCAAGTAAAGTGCACTTCCGGCTTGGTGGATCTCAATAAAAATAGGATATGAGCATCTAGACGGTATAATCGTCCTAAATACTGGATTCTAACAATCTACGTTTAATTGTTTTGAATTTATGCGGAAAATTCAAAAAATGTTTTGAATAAAGTGCTCTTCCGACTTAGTTGATAGCAATCATAATGCAAGGTGTACAACTAGATATTATGAAAGTGCCTTATACAAAATTTAAATACTCTATGACTGATTGTTGAGAATTTATGCGGAAAATTCAAAAAGTCTGTCATATAAAGTGCACTTCCGGCTCAGCCGATTGTTACAAAAATAGAAGATGAAAAGCCAATTTGCAAGACTCGCTACGCTCGTTTTGGCAAATATTACGTTTCGTCAAACAATATGTCATTTTTCATAACTAATTATGTAAATAACTATTATAAATATTTTGTACATTTCACAAATTTTTTTACAAGTTCTTATTACATTTCTATAGTTCCGCGTCGAGCTTGCTCAGAGCGGGCGAAGCCCGCTTATCGCTTTTGATGGGAAGCTACGCATTGAGAGCAAAAATCACTGTTTTAGTGCGAATGATACAGTGCACATAATACATTACATAATACGTTCTACTCAAGATTCCATGTCGAGGGTTAGAGTTGACCTTGGGATTGATCAAGAAAAACAGAGATTTTAAAATTGCCTTCATTTTTGGTTCTTTCAAATCAACAGGATATCAGCGAAGATATGCTCGGAGGGGAGTACAGGAGTTCCTTCAGTTTTACCTGTTTCAATCCTCGATCGTAAGTTTGGAAGGATAATCTCATAGCTGAGTTCCTCCACCTTCACTTTTAATCCTAATACCGCTTGTGCTTTGTTTGCTACCAGTTGAAAAGCTCTCACAAAAAAATTTATGGAACTTAATTTGGTTCTCGATTTTGAAGTGCAATAATTCATGATGCTGTTCGCAATGTATGACCGAGTGTAAAATCATTTAGGACAAGCTTGGCTTCGGAAAATTCAAGCATTAGATTTAAGTCAATGTATAAGGAACATAATTTTTTGGCAGCCAATATTTAAGACAATTTTTAGTCATCCAGTTTTTGAGTCCAGGGAAAGTAGGCGATTTTTTCGTATCGGAAATATTTGGCAATGTTCCTTTAGATGATTTTAAATTGATACAATTTTGTGATTATGTGCTAGAAAGTAATATTAGTGGAGAAGCTCGGTTTCCTTCTGAAATATGGACCTGTGCTGATGATTCTATGTACAGAACAACAAAATCGTATCTAATGTTTCGTAAGCAAAATACATTGTTAATCAAATATTCCTGTACAGAATGATATTTGTATGATGCGTTATCATTTATGACCTAAACATACCCCCCAAATTCCCAGAGTTGTTTTAATCCCTGCGGTTATCGGTGGTGAAGCAACTCAGCTATGAGATTATAGCTACCTGAGGACTGGTGGAGCAACTCTGCTATGCCCGTCCAGAGACTTATCCAACCTTTTGGATCCATAGGATTAACCCAGGTAAATCAGCGCACTTATGCCCCTTACGGAATAAAATGGTTATAGAGGTGATTCAGTATTTGCTAAATATTTCATATTAATGAATATTCCAAAAAATTATATTCTAAATAAGATATTTCTGCTCTGACCTCAATATTATCTAACTGAGATGAATTTGACCGAACAATTAGTGAGTTAAAGGATTATCACTAAAAATTTGGGAAGGCTATACATTAGCACTGTTGTCAAATTATTTCATAATTATAATATACGCATATACGCAGCAGCACTAAAATAATATTAAATGATGTAATAAGATGAGTGAGCAAAGAATATACAGAGTGATCAATAATGATTGTCTGTCACGTGACTGGCAAAAGATCGCATTATGATCCAACCTATCTTCATGGAATAAAGTTAGTATAAATTTATTTATTTTGATAGCTGCGCTACCAGGCGGCCTCGATCTCGGCACCAAACTACCTAGACCTTAAATCCACTACTCGAACTCGGCACTACGCTATGGATTAGGATTTGTGACTCAATCGTTCTGCCTGAGTAAGACTTTCTGGACACATGCGATCTTATATTAATAATAAACCAGACTCAAATTTAGCCGTACTTTTGAACGAATCTAATCACACGTGTGACATCAACATCTCAAAAGTCCTGCATATCGTAGATAAAATAATTTGTTTCTATTTGATGCAAGAAATTCCAATGTCAAAAATACCAAAAAAAGATTAATGTTTTGCTGTGTTCTTTACATATTTGTATATTTTTGTAATAATGTAGGTATGTACGGACATATGTATGAATAAGTCTTTTTTATAACAATTTTTTTTTCTGAAGTTTTAGTAAATATTATTTGCAGTATTATTTTCAATACAAATTAATTTCAAGATAAAATATACAGACTTATAAAACCAAATCTTACAGGTAGATCATGGTTTTATTTAAAAATTGACGGTGCCCAGTTCGTGTGCGCCCCGCGCTATTCGGATTAGCATTGGTGCCGGGTTCATGTTCTTGGTGCCGAGTTCGTGTACGCCCGGAATTAAGGAAGACCTTGCTATACGGATTAAAAATTTGACCGCCGTGCTCAAACGGTCTAGGCCCAGAGTTCGAACCAGTAGCAGCGATTAGTGTTTATGGAGGGATTTAAAAGTCATTTTTTCAAATGTAAGATGAACAAACTACACCAGAAAAACTCTGTGAGTTATGAAATGAAGAATATTCAAAGCAAAATGCGGCGCAGAATACACTTTTGATAATGCAGAAACTCGGGAAGAAACACAGGCATGATAAATGCATATTTCCATATAAATTCCAATAAAAACCACATTATTCAAGAAATAAGGATTTTATTAGAAAAGCATCAAGATAGATACCGATGCAGAATTTTGTTTCATAACAAGTTTCTAAAAGAAAATTCCCAACAGTTCGTCCATTTCTAAGAATATTCCACGCGATGGTGATATAGAGAGAGAGAGAGACGAACGGACAAACGGACAGACAGACTTTTCGTACGGTCCTCACATGAACTTTGGTACTTCCAAAAATTACCTACCTTTGTTTTCGACGAAAGTCATTTTTCGGGCTAAACCAATACTTTCTCACTCACTTTATGATGAAGAGTACTAACCGATATTCTAATTAATTCATAGACAAAATTTACATAAGGTCAAGATAGGACTCATCTGTAGTCTCGTCTAGTCTTGTCTTGTGGCAGAACTATTTTCTACAATAACTATTCAAGTTCAATCTTAGTTATAAAGTACTAGTCTAAAAGTGCTCTCTTTGGAAAGTAATTAGTATTATGAAAAGTCACTACAATGCAGTTGAACAAATTGATTCATGAGAATCATTTCTACTTCTCCGACCTATAATATAAGTACAAAAACATGAGAACGCGTACGAATTACCGACTGAAATTTTTTATTTAAATTTTTTGTTAAAAAGCCAGGTTCAAGTTCGTAGATGAGTGGTACCAGAGCTTTATTCATAGAGCTTTTCAGTTTCTTGCAATAATTTTATAAACAGCAATATTTATCATAAATTATAAAATAACTAGAGTGTTAAAGAGGATATTAAAATGATTATCAATTGTTTTTTCACAAGTTGTTCAAATTATATATAGTTTGGTATCAATTTCAAGCTCTCGGTGATAAAAGCTTATTAGAAATCTGGAATAAATAATTTGTTTTGATTGATAATTGTTTTTTCTAAAACTTAACCAGATTATGCCAAGCTTGGGATCAATTAGAGCAAATGGGCATAAAACTTATGGCTATTGTAAAATGAAATGATAGTTTTATATAACCGACATCTGACACTTTGAATATGCAATTAGTTGATACGATATTCTAAATTCATGAAAAAGCAATGAAACTAGTCATATAATTCATGATTGGAAAAGTACTGTGTGGCCACAGCAGGCTTTTTCGTATGTGATCGGTATCAAAACAGAATTTATTAATGTTATTAGCAGGAACGCTAGTATCTATTGTACACTTCACAACTTTTCTATAATTTTTTGTATTGTTTGATGTAGTGCATGAAATAATGATAATAATTAATATTTCGATTCTGATATGGGCAGCAGTTCATTTTTTTGGTTTATTGGTACTTGTCTAATAAATTGGTATCAAATGAGAAGTGAACAATGTCATGAAGCAAGTCACTATAATGCAGTCAAACTTGGTGGAAAAAATTTATCTTAGATTTATGGAACAATCAAATATATTTCCAATATCTATAATTTTGGTAAATGATTTAGGAAGAATTCAATATTCCAAATTATGTATGAGCCTGAACCCATTTGAGAATCAGGATAAGTAAACCTTTTCACAGTAAATCAGTCATATGACTTAAAAAATTATAATAAAAAAATAGAACCTTTTATATTCCTGTAATATTGTTTCACAAAAGCACTTCACTAAGATATAGCACAACTATCAAAACTTCCTCCTCCAGTTTTTAAATAAACAATGCAGCTATCTAATACCACTAGGCCATCGACAAGTGCTTAAAATCAGGTTCTCCTTCCCAAATTTTTTCTGTCTCTCGTTCCAATATGGTTAACCTTCACTTCTATCTAATACTGTTTTTTAATTTCATATCAATAGAAGTAAACAGCGATGTAAATTAATAACGATTTATTTGCTAATTAGCATACCAGAAAATAAAATAGATGTGATTATTACTATTGCTAGAGAAATGAATTTTCATAAGATGGGATGGAATTTTATTTATATATAGAATAGCATAATGTTTTCTTCGGTCAAAAACATTAATATAACAGGAGACGTAATTCGTTCTTCTACAACTGTTTGAATACAGATTTATTGGGTATTTCAGTTAAGGTAGGTAATTAGAGCTGTTTATTATGCAACTTGTTGGAATAAATCTCTCTCTCATAATTTGATGAGCAGACTACATTATTACAATTTGTTCCCAAGGTCATTTGCCACCATTTTTCAAATTGATAAAATTAATTACCCCTGGCTGGGTTTTTCCACAATTCTTCAATAGTCTTGTGGGGAATCTGCTTCGGCAGGTATAAAAATCTACAGGTAAGTATTAGCGTGTAATTTAGTTTCGAATTTAGTTCATTCTAGTTTTATCTATTTCTGGCTTTTCAAAGTTTATCTACATTAGTCACGTGTGTCAATTGACAATTATAGTTTATGTCTGATAGAATGAGCTGAATTATATTCTTCTATTTACTGGAGGGGATAAGGAATATAAAATATGTAAATGGGAAGGAAACTAAATTGATAAATGTTATAAATGAGTCTCGTATGAATGAATCGGAGAGAAAAAATTTCTCTTGGGGAAGATGTAAATGGCATTTTAATTTTTTGAATGAATGAACGTGCGAAGCAAGGAGTGAAAATTTTGATGAATGAAAGAATGTGTAGAAGAAGTTTTGGCTTCTTCTTTGTCAAGAATCCTCTGGTTTCAATTGAATAAGTGCCTTTTTAATAGTTGTTTGTGTATCAAGGCTGTGAAGGTTATCTTTTTTGGTCGAATCTGTTGTAATTCAAGAAATAAATACGCATTTTTCATAAATGTCAACTTGATAGAAGACTATAAAATAAAACAATTTCAACGGCAACTAAGATTTATGGGCGCGTTATAGTTGGGCCAAATTAATCCTCAGGCTCTAATCCGACCTTGTAGTTGGGCCAGAATCATACAACCGAGGGATTAAAGCAATTCTCGGTAGTGGTGGCTGGTACTTTTGGGATGTGTAGGATATATTTTCTATAAATTTCAAATCTCGAATAAATTTATCTAGTTTTCACCCATATTTCAAACATGGGAGATGTGAGTATCGTATGTTGAGTGAAAAAGGCAATCAGTTGTTAATTGTGAATAATTTCAAGTTTTATGCGGCAAATTCTTTGCAAAATGGAACTGTACACTGGAGATGTGAGAATAAAAAATTGAAGTATCCTGCAAAACTTTACACGACGGCTGAAAAATTTGCAGAAGTTCTACAATTTAAGTTAAACCATAATCACGGAGAAGACACATCCCTACCCAGACAAATCTTGAGTGATAGTCTAAAAAGGAAAGCTTTGAGAAACCGGCAAAATTATTGCACACGACATTCAGAGCACATCCAGCTATTTCAAAGGGCATAAAAAGTGTGGCAAATGTATATGTATGTGTTTGACCGTACCTATATGAATGTATATGTGACTGTATCTATATAAAAGTATACATGACTGTACCTATATAAATGTATATATCAATGTATATGTTATATGTATGTGTTTGACTGTACTTATATGAACCAAATGTACAAAACAATTATGAAATAAAAATATCAACTTCTGTCATACGATATTTTATTTTATAATATTGCGTAATGATCAGATGCTGGCATTTGGCCCAACTATACTGTGAGAGTACTTGACCCTTGGGATTAAAAAATTTCTAGCAGGTAGGCTGGCCCAGCTATACGACTCCGAAGATTTATAATTGCAATGTTTTGGAAATAAATAGATAAAATTATGTGACTTTGAATTATTTCGCAATGATCGCCTAAAAAAACGTTGTGTGTACCTCGGCCTACAGTTCTTTTTTTACGGCCTTGATACACAAATAACTATTTTGGGTCAGTTCATGGCCCAACTGAATCTAAAACTACCTTGAAAAAAATCAATTTTAGAATATAATGAACGATAATATTCTGGAACGGTTTGAAGATAGTCGAATGGTCGAGTGTATAGAAACAGAGGAAAATATTCTTTTGTTTGAAACAAAGCATCTTGATTTCAATTACAGATTAGTGTTCTACGCAAAAAATACAAAGGACAGCATGTCTCATGACTTCAACGTGAAATGCCCTTATATCTTAGAATTACTCATAGAGGTAGTATTATAAAACTTTAAAAATTCATAACTTTTTTCTCTGAACGAAAAAAATCAATTTTTGCGGTAAAAATCCACATTCAATTCGCAAGTAATGGAAATGCTCATATATATATATATATATATATATATATATATGTATACATACATATATAGAAAAAGTTATCGTAACCGCAATTAAGTAGAATTTGAGAATTTTATTATTATTTATTTTTTTTTTTTTAAGTATATAATGTCAATTTCTTTTGTATCTTACATTTTGATTGATATTGTAGTGTCCTGAAGAAGGTATAAAAATATACCGAAAGCTAGACAACTTCAAAGAGTCTACTTATTACATTGCCCGAAAAAACTTAACCGGAAATACCCAATAAATTTTCAAACTCTATATACATATATATATATATATATATATATATATATATATATATATATATATATATATATATATACTTAAATAAATAGAGTATTCTTCAATAAATTTGAAAGTTTTGAGAATAAATATCTCCGCCACTTCCGACGTCAGTTTCCTATCTTAGCCGAACTTGAATCATATAATTACCGAGCTCATGCGATGGGACTTCTTAGACTTGTCCGACTATAGTTGTTGTTACTAGAGTGAAGCGTGATGCACATCAGAGTACGATTGATCTCTATTTGGTGAAACTGACAATGATATTGATGAGAGTGATGTTCGGTATGATGAATTAATGTGCTTAAAGAATGGAAATAATCCTGGATTGGTTGGTTTTACGAGTGGAATATTTAGGTATGAATGTAAGTGAATGATTGAATGGCTAGTTAATCAGTTTAGATTGTGTGGTTCCTGATGATCGTAAAAATGCTATAATCTATCTTTTTTCGAAAGTGAAGGTAGTTCAAATAAATGAAACAAGAGAAATAAAGGCAATATTTTGATTTAATACACAACAAAGTATCCATTTTTTGACTCCAGTTATTCCAAATTTAAATTGATATAAAAATTATTCAATATATGATGTTCGTTAATCTTCATTATATGTATACGCTCAAATTTTTTAACTGTGATGAGTGCATTATTTGATTGATTTCGCGCTTATTGTATATGTAAGTTTTTTGGAATAATGAGTTTTTTTGGACCCAAGGTTGAATAACTTAGCAGGGAGCATCTTATCTAAATGTAATTCTTAACCAAAACTAAAGGCAATGAACTAAGAAGACTGCGGTTCATTTCATTCACTAGATAAGGTTATAGCTTAGAAGATAGAAATGTTTGGATTTAATTCGTCACATTAATATAATACATATTCTAAATTGATGCATTCGAGATGTGAATAGATAAACTGACTGTATTGATCTACCTGGACTCAAAGAAGATTGAAATGCTTTTTTTGGAGACAAACGAAATATAACTATCTATTGTACCTCTGTTATATTTTATATCAGACTTATTAGGAGTGCAATTGCAAATTCCAGAACTCTGACTTCAGATTTGTTATCAGCGACGTCAAAAACATATATACAGGGTGTGACAGAAATAAGTACATTAATTTCAACCTGTATTGGAACTCGTCAAACATAACAATTTTTCTTTTTAACTTTTTTCTGTAAATCCTCTGGATTTAGAGTAAAAATTCATCAAAGTTTTGTCAAAAATTTCATAGCACGCCTATGGTTCAAACTCAATGGCCCGTAGTCAGAACGCGGTTTTAAACCTAGGCCTGAGTCTATCTCATATGTAACCATGACGACGTTTAAAAATCGATTAGGTTATAACACTGTTTTGACATGTTGTCATGGTTATGCATAAGCCAGACCTAGAACCGGGTTCAAAACTGCGTCCTGACTACGGGCCAATGTTTTTCATTTGTTAGAAGAATGAATTCATTTGAAACTGAAAGAATATTAGTATTTTGACCATACATTGATAATCGCTCAACTCGATGATTCTAATCTTGCATATGTTGGAAGAAAGACTAAATTTGTCTCTGTAATCAACAATTTGATCTTTTAGTCGTATTAATATGTCACTGTTAAGAAATTTGATTTTTATTTAGGGATTTCACGTATATTTTTGGATAGTATATTTCTTAAACATAAGATTGTCTGCACAAGTTCATTGCACTTGAATCAGCTGATTTGAGTTGTCTGAAACTGTGTCAGGAGAGTCAGACTGTGCTGCCATCTACGAGCAGTTCTCACGAGTCAAGTTTAGTTGACCGATTTTAGTTGATCAACACAAGTTGAATGAAAACTGTAGGGAGAACCTCTGTTTCAATAGAGTTGATCAACTCTTACTTAAAAACAAAAATGAGACTCTGAAAGTTTTATTGAAGTTTATATAATTTTACAGTATGAATAAAATGTCCAAAGCTCAAAAGATTACACTTTCATTATGAAGCCAAAAAAGGTGCATACAATACTTGTCTTCTCCTATATCGTCTGTGATATACGTCGAATTATCAAAAATTATAATTCTAATACTATTAATTCTGCATCAGAATTATCACACAAATCGTTACCAAGTGCCAACGTCATGTTGTCTATATCAACTCCAGAGAAATCCTACAGCAATAGACATTCGCATGATTTTGTACGAACAGTAGTCGGTCGAACTCCGCTCATAATGGATGGGAAATCTTAGGAAGGATTTTGATTATCTTCTACGGGGCGGTGGAAAGTGCGAATTATCAATAGGTGAATTCTGGCGATGGATGAAATTCCATAAGGCTAATGTTAAACTTATCGCCAGATATAACACACTTTATACTGCCAAAAATAGTAAACGAATTGCATTGCGCACGGCTATGGGACACAACTGGAGCCTGAAAAAGCCGAGAAGGATACAGTGAACTCCTCATGTTAGGTCAAAGTTCAATGAATAAATAAGTTTTCATGTGTAACAATGGATGTGGCTTAGCTCACTATGCTCGCACTCCTCATATTGAGCAGAAATCCATAATTGCGCAGCACAATTTGGCGATAATTTACTACATTTGGTCTTTGTTTTGTTTTGATATTTGGTGATCATTTACTACATTTGGTCTTTGTTTCGTCTTTTTTTTAGGTGTTTAGTATATTTTTCTAATAGAAGAGCTTGGGGTCTCAAAGTATTTTTTGGTGGTCATGATATTCAATCTTAATCCATAGATCCTTAAACTTCTTCCAATTGATGATGTCATGCTTCCATAAATATGTCGCGATTCTACAATAATTCCAAGCGTGTAAGTTTGCAGAGTAAACACAATAGAATAAGGAAAATGTCAAGAGGAAGTAATTGGAAGTTACTCAGTAAAGAATTTGAACTTATTTTTCAAAATATAATGCTCCTTATCTTTATGCTTAGGTTCTAGACGTTATTACTCTGATCATACTGTCTAGTTATTGAATTCGATATCCACGTGAATTTTTATTGCCAACTTTATAAACAATTTTAACTAAAGATACACAGCTTATGTTTAACAAAGAATGCTGTAGAGTTACACTGACCATGGAGAAATGACAGGTAGCACGAGCTCCATGTTTACAAATGGTTTCTCAAATTAAGAGGACACTAGTGCTACATTTGTACTTTAACATTCGGGAGGTCTGTCCACATTTCAAGGTGCTACCAATAGGATCTCGGAAACTATAGGAGATAGATTTTGGTTAAGAGAGACTTTTTATGTCCGATAAAGACATGATCTCAGCATATTTTTGTTTTTGGGAAGATGCCATAGGTCACTAGATATTGAAGAAAAACTAATTCTGGTCAATCTTTTCTTCTGTGAATAGTTTCCAAATTTTCGCAAATTTTGAGAGAAGTTTCAAGTAAAAAAGATGAATACTATTATTATCCAGCCAGTGGCGTGAGTAAATATTTTTTCGTCAGGCATATTTTCGAAATACGACACAAAGTTCTGATCTTTGAATGGAACTAATAACTGAATATATCATTAAAGAATTATATATTATTCCTGATTCCAATGATATGAAATTTATTCTCTTTGCGTACAACATGAGAAAGTTTATAATTTCTGTATTATTTGTTGATAAATTAGAATTAATGCAATAGTTCGTGCTACCACATATCTTAGAATAGCATGAAACAATTGAAAATAATAATTGATGCTATTCATAAATTATTGCAATTATTGTAATTTATCAACAAATAATACGGAAATTGTAAAATTTCTCATGTTGTAGCAACACAAAGAAAATGAAATAAATGTCAAATCATTGGAATCAGAAAAGAATATGGAATTTTTCAATACTATTTTCCGGTATTCCAAAAATATGCCTGGCTGGGTTATAATAATAATATTGACCTTTTTTAGTTGAAACTTTTTTCCCGATTTGCGAATGTCTAGGAATTATTTATTTACAAACGAAAAGATCGACCAAAATCAGTTTTTTGTCAATATCTATCTATATATATATATATATATATATATATATATATATATATATATATATATATATATATATATATATATATATATATATATATATATATATATATATATATATATATATATATATATATATATATATATATATATATATATATATATATATATATATATATATACATCCCGCTATCAACCCTGCGTCCATGTATTGGCGTTTTACATTACATCGAACGTCCGGATGTTATTGTGCGTCCCGTATATGGACGTCGGATGACAAACCCTTAAAAGTCCAATAACTCTTGGAACAATTATCGAAACTCAATGGTTTCCAGATATAATATAAGATAAGTTAGCATGAAAACATTTCTACGTGTGCCTATATGAAGAAAAGTGATAGTTCAAGAGTAAGAGTTCAAAATAAAAAAATTAGATGGACGTTCGAAGACTTCATTATGAAAGATATCCAGAGAGCTTAGTTCGACATAATTCCGCTAGGTTCGCTACTAAAATTAAGTGTATATTAAAACTGTATATTCAACTTTCATTGCTTCAACAACCCGAACTCCGAAGAAGTGGCAACAATGTTTTTAACTTGCAATACCAGATTATAATTTTGTGCAGCGGAACTCCTATAATTGAAACATTATAAGTGATCAAATTTATGAGTTTAATTTAGATGTAAATGATAAACGAATGAATTAAGTTTCAAGATAGAACAAAACATAATTTTTTTAAACCCAAAATCAATATATTATGCTTATTATTATGAATAAATGATTTGTTTTCAGCGTATTTGTTTTCGTAGTTGTGTGAGTCACTTATAAAATAGTAAATATTTGAAATGTTTATCATAGAATCATGTACGTTGGAAGTTTGAAAATATGATCAAGTGAAAATATATAATATTGATAGTGAAAAATCATATTTAGAGAAAAGAGATTTTGAATATTAATGGTTTGGAGTGGATAGATCACGTTCGTCAAGATTTTTATTTTGTAAAACTATACAATGTGAATTCATAAAAAATCTGCTGCGGCCACACAGTACTTCCTCGACCATAAATTAGATGGTTAGTTTCTTAGCTATATCATGAATTCAGAGTATCGTATCAATCAGATGCATATTTCAAAGTGACAGCTGTCGTTGTCAAAGTGACAGCTGTCGTTGTCAAAGTGACAGCTGTCGTCAAAGTGACAGATGACGGTTACATGAAACATGAAATTACTATTTAACTTTACTCTAGTCATATGCTCTATGTCCAGTTGCTTTAGTTGATCTCAAAATTGGTATTATCTGGTTAAAATATAAAAAAACAATCAACAATCGAGAAATTGATTTACTTTGGATTCCTTTCAGGCTTATCTTCTTGTCTTGTTAATGGAACTGGACATATGGTTATTTCTATTGCTCAGTTTGTATTTGATTTATTCCTTCATACATTTTATTTCAGATATAATTTCGAAGATGATCCACATATAGTTTACTTTTTATTTCTCCGGCCTATATATAATATGGAAAGTATTGTGATCGTGTTTCTTTTGACAGTTCGAGATTTTGATGAATCCTCACGTTTTGGATCCTACTGAACCAAAAAAACTTAATTTAAAGAATAGTCGGTTGATCTGTCTTTCGGTCTGTCTGAAAACACGATAACTTTAGAATGCGTAAGAATTTCTGACTGGAAGCTCAAAACTGATACCAAACTAGACATCATTAGAATAACTTTTGGAAAATAATTGACAATCGTTTAAATATTATTTTTGACACTCTTACTGGGCTCATTTTCGCAGGAGCTACAATTCGATACCAAACACGATAAAACCAAATGACTCATTTTGGAACAACAATTGACGAACGTTTGTATGGGATGTCCAAATATATATGAAAATTATTCTAATTTCACATTTTGATTCTAATTATTTCTATGCTTCAGAAAAATATAACTAATTTTATAATGAAGCAAATTTTAATATTAACAAATGAGCCACTATTGATTCTAAGAATGTTTTGAATAAGTGCTACGCCAAATTATTCAGGGATCAAATTGATTTTTTTTCACATTCATGATAAATACCACTGTCCATAAAATAGACGCATCAATAAAGTTTTGGTACCACTGGTTGAAAGAAGCTCATTTACGAACTCGAATGTGGCTATTTATTAAAAAGATTGAATATAAAATTTTAGTCATAAATTCTTACGCATTCTAAAGTTATCGTGTTTTCAGACAGATCGATCGACTATTCTTTAAATTATGTTTTTTGGTTAAGTAAGGGTCCAAAACGTAAGGATTTATCAAAATCTTGAACTGTCAAAAAAACACAATTACAATACATTCCATATTATATATAGGCCGGGGAAATGAGAAGTTCTATAAGTGGATTATCTTCAAAATAATATCTGAAATAAAATGTTTGAAGGAATAAATCAATTACAAACTGAGTAGTAAAAATTACTCTATCTCTAGTTCCATGAACAAGACAAAAACATAAATATATTATACTTTTCGTTGGAATATATTGGTGGTATTTATATAAATACTTGGTATATAATAATAATATATTCTGTAACAAGCTTGTAATGTGAGACGAAGGCGATGGCTACGGTTCGCGAGTCTGGAATATGCTATTCCAAATTCTTTGTAGACTATACTTTCTCTAACAAGATTTTTGAAATTCAGCAAAATCTCAGAAGATCCTTTCAAAATTATAAAAAGTCAAACGCAAAGCTAGAAATGAATAGCTGAATTGTCAGGAAGTTACCATGGTAACCAAATTGACAGCTTATGATTCATCGAAAATGATGATTCAAAACGGCAAACGGAATTATTCTAAACGACATATCGAAATGTCATCTGTCCCAACATAATTTTTGCTCAACTGTACAAAGTACAAGGAAGTACAGGAAAGTATTGTGAAACCGACAAAATTCAAATATCCAGATTCTGATGGATATATCCGTTTTGAGCATTTCTGACTCAATTTTGACTATTTTTGGCTTGATGTCGGTACGAATGTATGTGCGTAGCTCGCAAATCTCAAAACCCTGCTGAAATTCTGTATTCAAGATTGGTATAGGGTCTTGCGCATTATGGTTGCAATCATCTGTACCGGAAGTGCCCTTTACTTGAAACTATTCTTGGATTTTCCGCATAAATCCGGCATGATTAGCCGTAGGATACTGAAATTCAGTATTTGAAATTGCTGTACGATCGGAATAGATATCTTCTAGCTTAGCCGGAAGTGCACTTTATATAACAGAATTTTCGAATTTTCCTCATAAATTCAAAACAATTAATTGTAGAATACTGGAATTTTGTATTAAGCACTTCTGTAACATTTAGTTATGCACCTTGCATCATGATTGCAATCATCTGTACCGGAAATGCACTTTACTCCATATTTTTCCTTAATTTTCCGCATAAATATGAAACAATTGAACATAAAATGTTAAAATTCAGTATTTTAGACGATAGTACCGTTTAAGTACTCATATCCTATTTTCATTGAGATCGACTGAGCCGAAAGTGCACTTTACTTGAGAGTCTGATAGGCTGTAGAGTAATAGATAGTGTTTCACAAGAATCAAGAAATAGTCTTGATCTTGTCTTGATCTTGTCTTGAAATCAAGACAAGACCAAGACAAGAAATACTTTTTATTTCCCAAGACAAGACAAGAAAGTACTATCAAGAATCAAGACTTCTTGTCAAGAAATCTGGATATCTTGACAATTAATTTTTCAAATCTGTATATTTGTTAATCTATTATTGAAATATTAAAATCTGCTGTGGACATCACAGTTTTTTTCCGACAGTAAATTTCATGGCCAGTTTCATTACTGTTTCATGAATTTAGGAGTATCATACCAATTTTCATAGTAATATTTGTCATTGTCAAACTGACAGTTCAAAGTGACAGCGTCGTTGTCAAAGTGAAAACGTCATTTTCAAAGTGACAGCTGTCATTGTCGAAGTGACAGCTGTCGTTGTCAAAATGACAGCTGTCATTGTCATGGTGACAGATGGCGGCTATATTTTAGTCCTTACAATATAAGTATTTTTGAAAATGAAGAGTCTCTTTTTAGATTTTCTAGTTGAAAAAGCTCATTTACCAATTTAAATCTAGCTTTTCAAAACGGGTTCTCAAATTGTTATACTTTCAGACAGACAGATCGACCGATTTCATTTAAACCCAAGTTTTTGGGTTCAGTAGGGTCTAAAGTGTGAAAATTCATCAGAGTCTCGAACTATCAAAAAATCACAATTTCAATACTTTCCCCATCATATATAAGACGGAGAAGTAGAAAGTATCGGTAACTGATTTTCAAAACAAATATTTGATACATATCGAAAGCATAAGTCGTCAGTTTCTGGTGATTAAATCGTTTATGCAGAAGAGAAATGTTATGACAGACTTTTCATTTATTTCTATTGGTGGCAATCTTGAGAAATGTTGCTAGAATCGATTCATAACATAACTGACAGGGGGGATAAAAGGTAGACACTAACGCTGAACTGAGTGTTCGGATTGGATAAAACAATAGAGAAAGGGGATTCCCCCTTAATGTCAAGATAAGAAATCTTGTCTTGATGAAACACTAGTAATAGAGTATTGAGATTTGGTATTTCAGTCTGATGTAGCACCTGAATGATTGCCTACTATTTTTATAACAATAGACTGAACCGGAAGTGCACTTCAGTGGAAATTTATTTACCAATTTTGCGCATAAATTCAGAACTGTTAGGCGTAAAATCTTGGAAATCAGTATTTATTAATATTGTAGCATAAGGATGATGATCTATTGTTCCCATAGCAACCGACTATGCTAAAAGCGCATTTTACTTGAAAGATTTTTTAATTCTTTTGGAAAAATTCAAAACGATTAGCCGTGGTACGATGGGATTTTGTGTTTGATTATATATATCCAATGATATACAAGTAAGTCACGTGATGTCCACGTCAGATTTTTTATTATAGAATAAACAAACTCCAAAACAGTGTTAGAGAAAAGAATTGTCACATATGAAAAATCTCTAATTACACAGTCGGGTTCAAAAATTCGTTTAGTCCAGTATTTCAGTCCATGGTTTACCTTAAACGTAGCTTAATTTCCATAGTGATGATTGTTAGAACAA
Organism: Dromius quadrimaculatus; assembly: GCA_963989225.1. Lineage (NCBI taxonomy): Eukaryota > Metazoa > Arthropoda > Insecta > Coleoptera > Carabidae > Dromius > Dromius quadrimaculatus. The sequence continues at coordinate 43,310,533 of OZ022330.1, forward strand.
TTGTTACTGAGATAATTAAGCTCCGCTTAAGTTAAATCGAGGACTGAAATATCGGCTTTAAGGGTCGGTATTTCAATCTTGGGTTTATCTTAAGCAAGGCCCAATCACCTTAGTAATAATTGTTCTGACAATCATCATTCCGGAAACTAAGCTACGTTTAAGATAAACCGAAGACTGAAATACTTGCCCTAATGGCCAGTTGCACCACCGTCACTTAACTTTGAGGGAGGAATAATAACCATAGTAACAATTGTCAATACAATAGATGCTATAGATATTAAACTCTACTTAAAGTTAAGTGATAGTGGTGCAACTGGGCATAAGAGTCATATGATAAAGATGTATTTTAGTTTCATTGGAACACTGATTCTACGGAGTAATTGCCAAAAAACACACAGTCTGGAAAGAAGAAAACTATTAAATAATATTTTACATTTTACAAAAAAAAAGAAAACAAAGATAAGTGATTTTAAACCATTCATTGCTATGCAATTTTAGGTTGTTATTTAATGGTTAAATTTTACTCATTGTAGAAGTGGATTCTCTTTTTTTTTGAGCCAAGCATAAAAGATAGGGGAAGTATTAATTGAACGAATTTAAGAAGTTTTTATCATTTTCAAGGTAATAGAAAATTATTTTCAAATTCATATGAATTTAGTCAGCTTATATATCAAAAAACTTCCTGATAGCATAACTTGATTCTCTTATTTATCGATAACCTGCACATTCAGTTCATACCGCTTCTTTCTATCTTCAACTGAACTAACAGTCATGATACATGATATCCAAGACTAGAAACAGGCAACACTGTCGGACGTCGCATGTGATGCAATTAGTGCATGAAATGAAACTTGCAGTATATAGGAGGAAGTTGGATAACTTCTTTGTAAAAGGGAGCTGAACAGATATTGAAATGAAAGTTGTGATTGGAATGAGTTAGTGTATAAAAGTGATAGCTGAATTCTACGTCACGAAAAACCGTATATACACGAACAAAAATTTCAATATACGCAGTAGATCTGGTGGACGCCCGATGCTTTGATTATGAATATATATATATATATATATATATATATATATATATATATATATATATATATATATATATATATATATATATATATATATATATATATATATATATATATATATATACATCCCGCTATATTTAAGTCATCCACATGTAATCCAGCAATAACTCATCCAGCGGAAGGAGTGAATGTATATTAATTATTGTTAGAGTATATTGAATATTATGCATGTTCAATAGCATATCTGTGAAAAACAAATTTTTCGAATTCTCAATTTACATACAAATTGCTATACTTAGGTCCTCTAACTAATGCTCTATATATAAGACATCCACGAGTGTATCTGGCTAACAATATTGCAGCTCTAGGTCCTCTGACAGTATAATTTCCAGTGTATCAGTAGCCCGACATGGTTGCCGTATGTTCGGAATGGTGTTTTGAAGCTATATTCCATAAGTGTTCTGTACAGAAGTTCAAAAGAGAAGCTCTTACTGATATTAATGTTATGAGATGGTTGAATTTTTCAAGCTCTGTGCTCGAGCGTAAAATATGGATTATGTTGCGAATGTTTTGGTCATGGACCAATTTTATTGATAATTGATCCAATCTATGGGGAATGCTAATATATGTTTTACTTACTATTCCAAATACAAAATACTGAGGAAGCTGTGATTTTGAATTTAAAGATCAAAACAAAATATATATTAGAAAACTATTATTTTTATTTGAATCAGGAATTGATTGAAAATTGAAAACAAATACTGTCAGATGAAGATTACTTTAAATTAAAAATTGAATAATATTTGAAATGCACAAAGATTATAATTTTCTATTAAATAAGCCATCTACATGAAGATTTGCTTCATCAGTCCATGCCAGTATTTTCAAATTTTTCTGATCCATTTCCATTAACGACAGCAGCCAATAACAAAAATCTATGCCTCTCTGATTACAATTTTCTTTTATATGTATGAGAAATGAAATTTAAAAGGCTTTAATTTATGTTTTTCAAAACTTCTTTTATTTTATCATAGTTTCTATATCAAGTTCTTCTGCTACATGCTAGTTGATATTGTCGAATACATCCCTCGAAAATTTTTAACCAATCATATTGCAGAATTTCTTCAATTGCGAATAATAAAAATCGAATATCAGTGAGTATTTTGCACATGTGCAAATACTCGAGTATTTTCATAAGTGCTTTTCTCAAATATTTATTGATTAAAATTAAAATCAGTGCAGTTAAAAACACAGTTACTGTAATTAATAGTTTCAGTATTGTCTCAATTTTATGAGTTAATGTTGATTTCATTCAATTCTATCTCTTGATACTGCATTCTCGAAATTAATTTTTTATGATGTTCAAAATTCATTTTCAAATAAGAGTTATTAGAACTTTCTTGTGATCCGAAGCATTACGTTTTTTCATATAACTATATTCTTTCAATATTTCGGCCAATTTCACTGCAGATACATTTTCGCCCAACACGTAGCCTTTTTCAATACAAAAATATTCAAATAATCTCCAACAAGAACAAATTGATTTCTTTCCGTTAATAGGAGTGATATCTTCTATTTTTCTGTTTATTAATTCTCAAGATTCATTCCCAAATTGCTGATGAAACATTTTTTAATGTGAAATAATGACAAAGTGAGAATATTTTTACTTTGTTTATTTGTGAATCCCAGGATACTTTCAGATTTTTGTTTAAGTATCTAAGAAAATTGTTTTATTTATTCATATGTCACTTGATATGAATATTATTTTGAAGATTCGGAAGCTAATAAATCAATTGATATTTGAAAATATAGTATTAATTTTGAAATTTTGCTGTAGAGATATTCTTCCTATATAACCCTCGTGCACGGCAAATACGATCAGAATACTTTCTCTTGTACACATTCAGGTATTTGCCGTGCATTTGGGATATAACTATTGAATAATTTCTAAAATATGTCATTGTTAATGATTCTTATTCTTCATTAATTTCCTAATTTCTGATAATATCTTTGACTGAATAGTAGTTAACGGACGGAATTGAAATTTGCCACGAATCTGACAAATAGAGTAACTTCAAATACCCACTAAATAATGTACTTCTGATGATCCTCTCGAGGTACTAAACCCAAAAAGCTTGGTTTGGGCTACGTTTCCGGTAGTTTTTTTTTTTCATCCCCACTTGTTATTATTCTTCCCATTATTTTTATACTTCGGTATCCGAGTACTCAATCTGTTGAATTCATAGTCAGCTTCAGTTTTGTCCGTTCATTAAGATTTGGAGGATTTTTTTCTGGTTATTGTTTGCAATATCATTGATCAGCACGTATTTAAACAAATGAGACATCGCATAAACATCTTGATATTCTTTCAAACAACGAAGTAACAAAGTTTGATTGCACTGATAATACAGTGAAAATTACAAATTTCTGAAAATCAATGAGTAGTTTATTTTTTGAAAGAGTTTTGAATGTAAGGCATTGTTGTGAAGCTAATAAAACACACTTTCAGAAAATAGTTTAAAAAACGTATCATTCTCTTTAAAAAATCATAGATGACATCATTTCCGGATACACAAAGAGTAAAAATTTAGATATTTTCACATTGAAAAGTGACATTCAAATTCACCTGCTACATTCTCATTCAAACCATGAGCTAAAATCAATAATTAAAAAAATAATCACTTATCCCGGTTTCTTTCAATCACCTGTAGAAGCATAATCAAAGATTTTGGTGAATAACAAACTCATAATGGATATAATTTAGTATAAACAGATTTTAAATTTCAATATAATTTATTGATTGCTAAGTTATATTTCCAAATGCAATTTCCTACAAACCTCACACGTAGTGATGACTATAACATTGTTTCAATCAATGAGGTACTTCTAATCAATTCAGGATTCCTTAGCATTATTTTTGAATGCAAATGAAAAATCGTTGAATCTCCAAATATAATGATAAATTGTGGGAATGGTGAAAAGTTGCAGTTTATAATTCAAGATATCAAGATATATGGTCATTATGTCTATGAGAGGTGCCAGCTCAAAATGGGTGAAATTTTGAGAATAGCTTTTACTACGTATGGGGATAATGAGAAATATTATAACAAGTGAAGAGGACCAAGCTCGTATGATCTTGGAATCATTAATGTTGGACAAAAATACAGTCTATGAAGAAGTGTCCGTATGTAACAATGATTGCGGGCTAGCTCGCGCATTCGAGAAGCATTCCTGAATATTACTGGATTGCGCTGCGCGCGCCTGTTGAACAAATCTTGAGCCCAAGACAACCGAGAACAGTGTCGTGAACTCCTCATGTTGGATCGAAATCCAGTCTTCAAAAAAGTGTTCATGAGTAAAAATGGTTATAAATCAACTCGCTACGCTCGCACTTTCACAAAAAATAACGAAGTTTTATCAAATTGCACTGCGCAATTCTGGATTTCGGCCCAAGATGAGTTTGGTACATCCTCCACGGCTATCTGGTGTTCAAGTTCTGTAACACATGCGCGCGCAGTGCAATTCGGTAAAATTCTCGAATAATTTCTGAAAATATGAGCACAGCGAGCTAACTCACATCCATTGTAGCACATGAACACTCATTTATAGTTGTATCGAATAAATTAGTATGAAAACAGTAATTTCAATGTCATGCGAACTTGAGCCTCACTTGTCACTATCTCTCTCATAGTTTCTATGTTTAATAGAAGCTTTTCCCAAAATTTCATCTATTTTGAATCTGGCGGCCCTCATCGATAACATTACCAAATATATAATATGTTTTGTCAATAAAATGAGAATTCTGTTTTGAATACAAATATTTTGACTAACAGCAAAAATATATCGGAAGAATTATACACAATGGATTTCACTCAGTTACAGTACTCAGGTTTATTCTACAATTCAGACAGTTGAATTTTTATTTTGAGTCCTCTACTATCCCAGAGTGAAGTGAGTGTTTTTGTTAGAATGTGTGCAGTCTGATATGAATACAGAGTTGCCGATTTTCGGAAGACCTATCTTACGTATATCTGCAATTATATATACTTTGGATGACCGTTTCACCATGGAACGGATACCATATATACACATAGAATATACACACTACGGTGGCGCCGATGGTAGAAGCGGCAAAGTCTTGAACTAAAATATACAAAATCTCGAAAAAACCGCTTTATGTCATCCTTCTAAAATTTGGCCTGGATAATCTAGGACCCGAAACAAGCAGTTTAGCATTGAAATCGATCGGTCCTCCATATATGGGCGACTTATCGCACCCGGATGACCTATTCAATGTAAATGGTCTACTAACGGAGGACCGTGTCACTTGAATATGTAAATATATATATATATATATATATATGGCAATTCGAAATGTGGACAGACCGTATATTCTCGCAACAATTACATACGCAGCTGATTGTTGTTAATGTGTTTTTCATTATGTAAACAATAATCCAGTTAAATTTCATTCAACGTATTATCATTTTGATTGACGTATTTTTTCTTACAAGTTCATGAACCAGCTGACAAATTTTTCTCAACTCACTATGTTGTCAACTGCCTCGCATACCCACACCCACCGCTATGCTAACTTTTGGACTAATACGTTGATCTTACAATATAAAAACAGTAACTTGCGTATAACATCAAGAAGATAAGTTGATCAGCTAGTATAAAATTACTCGTATGTGAAAACTAGCCAAGTCAAATCTTGAGATTATAGATTTCAGGATTATCTACGGAACTTGACACCCATTTAGATCTCAAAATGGTTTTGTCGGCAAAGTCGACAACCACGCATATTCCTAATATTGAGCTTAACTCCCATTTTCACATTTATGTTTTATATTGGATAACTCATATCTCCATTTACACTGTTTTAGGAGTGCATTTTCTTAAAATTACGTATGAGTATTTCTTTTGTGCTTTCGGATTCAAACAATCTATTATCATTGATATATGATAGCTTTTATTTCTAACTCTATTGAATATTGATAGCTTAAGAAAGAAGTTGTATGAATAGATTTCCCTATGCAATTAAATAGTAATTAATAGTTGATAAACTTGTAGAGAATGAGACATATTTCTGTAGATATTATTATATGTATTATGAATTTCCCATTCAAATGTTCGATGTTTCTTTTTCTTTTGGTTTTAACTCTGATAGTATGCTTATCAGCAAAAATTTACACAATTTCACAAATTAAAATCCATTGACATTTCATGATAGAATGAATCAGAGCCTGAACTTGAGAATTCCCAAAGATGAAATGGAAGATTACAAAGCGCTTTTTATTCAGATTTCGGGATCTTAAAATATCTTCAATAATAATATGAACGGAAATTGCTTGTGCAAAAAGTAGCTAATGGTCGGATAGTTGATCGCATAACTAGTTATAAAATCAGTTATTTTTGATGTTTGATAAATATCACCATCAATATGTGGAATAATATTTACTTATTTTGTTCCCCAGTTCACTAAGTCATACTCTCCACTGTTGGCAAAAAGCTTTTTATATTTTTATATAGTTTTTTCACGCTAACAAAACTATTATTCACACTGACAATTTGAGACATTTATTTGTATTAAGTACTGATTTCATCGGTACATGTGGATAAGTATTCCGACTGACGAAATTTTGATAACCTTGAAGTCAAGGAAAGTTTCCGTTCAATGACACAATCACCTTCTTCAAGAATCTATGTAGGAACCTGAGGAAGGTTATTTCATATTTTTAAGTCTTTTTAGCAGATCAACGAATGTCCCGAGGCTGTTGTGAGACATTATTGAATTTAAAACTCTCCGCAAAATTTTTATACGTGGAAATGAATAATAAAATCTCATCAGAAAATTATTAATTATTTCTAGTTATTTAGGAAATAGATATACCTCAGATTTTTTAAGTAACATCTGTTTTATTGTCAATGCCTATAAGATTTTTTGGAAACTTTAAATATAAATAATATTTTTTTTTATTAAAGCTCTTCACTGTGCAGATTATTAAATTTGTTTGAGAGCTATAAAGTTCCACTTCAAGAATTCATACCTAATTTCTATTGATCTAAAAATCCCTATCAATATTTTCAAATTAAAAACTAGTACATTTGATATTTGAACAATAATGCGTGCCCTAAAATCATGTCTTATGAAATTAGTATCTCGATAAAATATTACCAACATATTAGTTTATCAGAGAATGAAGAGGAATATTTCTTCATTATTGAATGCATATTCAAGAAATAGTATATTGTGTGGCTAGGGACGACATAAGACGATTTCAGCTGAGGGTGAGCGTTGTTTTCCCGAGCGAAGCGAGGGCTGGCATCACCCTTGGCTGAAATCGTGCTTTGTCCCGGGCCACACACTATATTTTTCATAATACCTGCATTGAAACTTTCCATATTACAAAAGATATAGCCCGATAAGCTATGGAAGAGTGCCCCCGCATATAATTAATTGAAATGGTAGTGGGATGGCTTATCTACTATAGAGTATCACATATATCAAATTTTATCACCGTGCGACCTTCCATAGGGTGGTCAGAAAATAAAATAGCTCCAACGTCCAAGTTGTTTTTATCGGTTTCTGTCTATCCAATCGATATGAAACTTGGTATGAATGATGTTTGTACAATGTTCATTCGCCAAGTGCAATAAGATATATGTACGAGAATCTGAACTATCGAAAAATGACAAAAGTAATTTTTCAGCGTCCATTACGGAGGATTTGGGCCGAACATGTTAACCATTTTTTTTATATAATATGTATTTGTATCCCATCTACAACATTTCCAAGTTTCATTCATCTAACTCTGGTGTCAAAATGGATAAATACTGATGTGAGTGCCTCTTCCAGAACAATACATAGTTCAAACAATGAACTTCAGAAATATGCGATCCCAAAAATAACAGAATATTCCATTTATTCAAGCTATCCAGCAATTTCTGAATGAATTTTGGTAAAATTGGTACCATTTAAGGAATATTTTTACGGGATAAAAACAGATAAAAACTGATTCGAGTACCACTTCCACAGAAATGCACATACTCATATTATTACAAATACCAAATTCTTCATCCAAATTATTTCCATTCTGAACACAATTATTGACTATAATTTTCTCATAATGATTTCAGCCGAGGGTGATGCCGGCCCTCGCTTCGCTCGGCAAGCAACGCTCACCCTCGACTGAAATCGTCTTGTTTTATCCCTAGCCACACAATATACTAATTCCAGTTGAATTCAAACGACACCTTTTTATTATCTTGCAAGAAAATTTTAATTCATTTAATTTTTATGATTGAAGTAAAATTATGTACATAATGGTGCTTCAGCATGGAGATTATCTAGCAGAATGATAGTGCAGCTCTGCGAGGAGAGAAGACTCGTTTCATCTTGAATTTGCGATGCAGGAATAAAAATTGTGAGACAAGATTGAAATGACGAATGCGGATCCTAGCAACTATTACGATATACTGCAAGATTCTTATATTTTGTGTGTAGATATATATTTGACTAATTCAAACGGATTTCGAGTATGCAAATTCAAATTATGTCTGCCTTTCATTACACGCTGACCTTTGTGATAATATTCATGCACGAGCAAACATCGTAAATCATAATATTTATTTTCTTATATTCTACTTTATATTATCTTTTTCACTTCCCCGACCTTAGGGGAAGTGATATAATCGTGATTCTGTGACAGTTTAAGATTTTGATGAATCTTCACGTCCTAGACCCCACTGAGCCCGAAAAACATAATTTATAAAAAAAATCGATCTATCGATCTGTCGGTCTGCCTGGAAGCACGATAACTTGAGAACGCGTACGAATTTTCGACTGAAATTTTATATTCAAGATTTTCATCAACAAGCTAGGTTCAAGATGCAGATGAGCTTCTTTAAACCAGTGGTACCAAATTTTTATTGATGGAATTCTTCAGTTTTTTGTGTTTATTTTATAAGCGGTAGTTTCAATCAAAATATGAAATTATTAAAATTGATCCTCAAATAATTTGGCACAACATTCATCCGGAACATTTTTCTAACTTATCAGCGATTCTTTTGTCATTATTAAAATCTGAATTTTGAAATTCGATATATTTTTCTGAAGCAAAGAAATAATGAGAATCATAGTATGGAATAAGAATTATTATCACTTCTATTTGGACATCACATGCAAACGTTCGTCTGTTGTGTTTTAAAAAATAAGTTATTTGGCTCTATCGTGCTTGGTATCAAATTAAAGCTCTTGAGAGGATAATTCTAGTAGAAGTGTCAAAGAGGATATTTAAACGATTGTCAGTTGTTTCTTTTACAAATTACTTGAATGATGTCTAGTTTGGTATCAATTTGAAGCTCTCGTGGAGATAAGCTTAGTAGATATAAAAAATAAGTAATCAGTGGAATCTTTAAATTACAAATTACACAAATCCAGAAAAGGACTCTCTATTTTTCAAAAGTACTTCTTTTATGTAAGGACTCAAATATAACCACTGTCTGTCACTTTAACAATGACAGATGTCACTTTGACGATGACAGCTGTCACTTTTACAATGACAGCTGTCACCTTGACAATGACAGCTGTCACATTGATAATGGTAGCTATGACTTCGACGATAACGACAGCTGTCACTTTGTAAGATGCAATTAATTGACGCGACACTCTAAATTTCTGAGACAGCGATGAAACTGACCATGAAATTTATGGTCAGGGAAGTACTGTAATCGTCACAGCAGATATTTCCGTTGCATCATCTACGCAATAAACACTATTGTTTCTCCAATAGCTTTCTTTTTCTAAATCTGACTAGAGAACTTGATTAAAATCTCACTCTCAAATCTTCAACGTTCCTGTAACTTGTTCTATTATTAATATACAAGTGTTGGCGATAGATCATTTTTATTCAGATTCAAAAAGGTCATAGTCAATAAAGGTTTTGTGTCGGGAATAATTTGGAAGAGGGTAATTTTTCTCTGGATAATAGATCATGGTACGGGGTGTAATTCCTCAAAAGTCCCTACTTTTCCCTCTTGTGCTCCCGCCCTTCCCCCATCACTATTCAAAGATCGAAATGGTAGACTTCTATAAAAATTACTCTCTTATTAGATGTTACAAAGACCCAAGTCTTAGGTACTTGTATCCCCAATTAAATTTACCACAAATTTTCCGTAAAATATATAATAAAGTAACCATAACCTTGCGAACTTGAATATTCCAATTTTCTTTCACGTTATGAACAGTATTTTGAATATAACTATTAATCTGAAATACTTTCTTCAATAGTTTTAGTGCACTAGTTTTAAAGCTTCAAAATGACATACATTTCAACTCGCTGAGGTGTGTATCAAACGTTCAGAGAAGCTTGGAGGTAGATGCACAAGAAACTATATTATGGTTTATGGCATCCCTTTTTACAATATTTTTTTTAGATTTTTTATAATTTCTTTTCCTGGTTACTTTTTCTGTAAAGGCATTCAAGGTCTCAGGAATCAAAAGTGAATCACCCGACTTGATGGTCTCAATATTAGGGTGAATAATACGATCGTAGATAATTTTTTGGATGTCTCCTCTGATTATAATTGCTGCAACCTTTACTATTCTAACTTTTCCTACAGTTTGGTCAGTCTCTCGATTTCTGTTACAGCTGTACATAATTTTATATACACTATTTGACAAACAAAGAACATTTTTTCTGCCACTGATATTGGAGATAATTAGTCTTTCGCCAAAATGATTCTAGAGCATATTTCTCAAGTGTTTCTCAATGTAAACACATACTGCTCATCATATGTACCAGTTCCTTTATCATGTACTGGCGTTTATCACAATTTTCAATTATATCGCATAGCCGGGTGAATGCCAGGAATAAATTCTGAGATTTAGGTCTGCCTCTTTGAGCGATGTTATCTTTAGCTCTAGAGAAATCTCTATAGCAATTAAAATGATAGCGTGCTTTAGCTGCTTCTAAATCATTTACATTTAGAAGCCTACTCTTAACTTTTCTAGCTAGGCCATCATTTCTTTCGTCACATTTCTTTAAAAATAATTATTCAAACTCTAAGGTTGCCACAATATGAAGAGTCTCTTTGATCTTTCGATATTTTACTTTTCTAGAGGGCTCCTTTCGTAGAGTTGCAGTACGTGAACATGAAAGACCAAATGGATCAGTTTTCTGTTTTGCAATAACTGCTTTTCTGGAGGTCGGCCTAGTATATTGTGCTCTGCATTTTTTATGAAGTGTAAGAACAATTTTATAACTAATATCTCTGTGGATGTTATCCTCACGTTGAATATTTGAATTAAATATTGCGGGTAACCCTCTTTTTTCTTAATTACAGTCTTATCATGTAACTACTTTCTAAATAGCACACAAATTTCATCTAATTCGTTCATTATTACGGCTTAACAATCTGAAAACGGAAAACTTTGCAGTTCTAAAAAGTATATATTAGTTGTATCAAGTTACATATTCTGATTACTTGACTATATACATAGTTTGTTCAGTCCATAATAATAAACTATAACTATATTATATTAGATTGGAATTTATCTCATCCTCTTTAACGCAGATAGCAATCTATTTTTAAAGACGTATTCTGAAATTCCTTTCAAATATTTGCTTTTTTTTTAAACGTGCGCCATGTCACATAAAGTAAAAAAAATCTAATATTTCAGCAAAATAATTGAGCAGTATTTATTGTAGATGTACTTACAATTATTGAAAATTGAGTTTTGAAATATACCATTCGCACTCACTTCATCTGGGAGATTATTAATATCAGCTCATGATGACACAGATGACACTTTTAATTTCTTCTTCAATTGAGTTTTATTTTTGTGTATATCGTACAATAACAAAATTGTATTGGGTATTATCGGTATTATGATTTAGCTTGATCTTAGAGCTGATTGCATCGCACAAAAAATCAATATATTAACTTCATGCGTTAAGATTTTGGTACTCGTTTGAAAAAAAAAATAGTACATATCATTCAGTGCAAAATGGCTTTTTGTGCTTCGCTCACTTTGACTGCAAACCTTAGCACATAAAGCCTTATTTCTGCTCCTAATAATATAATCTACTATTTTATTTTCAAAACATTCACAATGGCCTATAGCTAGATTGATTATAAAAATAATATAAAACAAACGTTTATGATGGGAAATTACTTCAATGAATATGACTTGTAACATTACTTCATTAATTGAAAAACCTAAGGTTAAGTAATTTCAGTAACAAAGAAAAAAATCGATTCCCACCATGATTAATTATGTATTTTAGATGTATCATTCTTTTAATATATCAAGATAAATAGGAACGAAATAATTATTTCATGTTTTGCAATGTTTATTGATAGAGATAATTTTTTACCTTAAATGGATAGTTCAAACACGAATCAGGAATCAAATAATATCACATTCGAAAATATAATCACCCTTCCAACACAAACTTCGAGACTAAACTGACTTCAAGAGAGTGTGAGGTCAAAAAAGCATTTTTTAGTGAATAATTTCTAAATAAGGTTCATGTCTAGCTTAAGCTGATGCCTTGTCGCACCGACCCAAGCGCGCACACTATATCGGCACACCACTGACACTTTCTGACTGAATCTTGTTATATATTCTTTCAAATATGTGCATGTGCATATTGATTTTAAAATTTATTTCAGGGTAAAGTTTTTGAATCAAACTGCGAGTGAAATTAAAGGCTGGTTTACGATGGATTTGATTTACAGATTTAGATTTTCTAAATTATAAATCTTACCAATTGTAGACATTGGTTGATATGTCGGAAATACCAATACAAAAAAAAAAACTGACGTCAACATCACGTGACTTACTTGTACATCATTTAATATATACACTTTATTCAATAAAGATTTCTGTCACTCCAGATTATAATTAATATAATTTTAATAATATTTTGACATGTAAGATGTCAAACAAAAACAAAAAATTGACAACAGATTATCATTGCCTACCTTATCATTTCAATCAAATTGATTGTTTTATACGGCAAATTCTGAATGTCTGTTGAACATATGAACTGCACTTCCGGTTAAGCCGATTGATACAAAAATAATAGATAACTATTTTGATGCTACAAGTTCAAACACTAAATTTTAATATGATATGCTGATCATTCTAGATTTATCCAAAAATTTTAAGAAATGTTCCAAGTGGAGTGCACTTTCCACTAGGCGGATTCGTACAAAAATAGCAGATAGCTATTCTGATACAACATCAAGTTCAAATACTGAATTTCAACATCCTACGGTTGACCATTCTGGATTTATTAGAAAAATTCGAAAAAAGTTTCAAGTGATAGTAAAGTGCCCTTCCGGTACAGACGATTGGAACCATTATGCGAGGTGCACAACCAGACCATATACTAGTCTTAAATACAAAATTTCAACATTATACGTTCAACCAGTTTTGAGATTTGCGAGTTACGAACGCACGCACGAACTCACGAACATACGTACCGACATCAAGCCAAAAATAGTCGAAATGGATTCAGGGATGCTCAAAGCGGATATTCCCATCAAAATCTCGATAGGTGAGTTTTGCCGGTTTCACAATACTTACTTGTACTTTACAAGTAAGTAAAAAGAAGCACAGAAAGTTCCGGAAACAATTGTCCAATCATCAGCTATAAAAGAATGTAGACATGTGAAAAATACACGTCAAACTGGTCATAAAATTCTCATCAAAACAATGACAAAAGGTGATGAACTCAGTTACTTTAATTACAAATTTGCATAATTATATAGAAAGACGTTTAAATGAGAATATTATTCTCCTTCCATGAGAATTGCGCTAACGCTCGTGACATAGTGATAATTGCATAAAATGATACCAAAAAGGGGACTGTAGTTTATTTCAGTTGAGAACGGTTCAAGCGCTCTTATGGTACTGCGATTTAAGACTTTTCATTGACTAAAAAAGTAAATAATTAAAATAAATAGACTTTTTTGATTTTAATTCTGTATATTTTATTTTATTTTTGACGTTTCGACTCTCTAAGCGAGCGTCTTCATCAGAAAAAAATGATACAAAAATAAACAAGGCAAGAAGGTATCTAGATAATTAGATATTAAAAATTGAAAATATACAGATAACTAGATGTGAATACGTGGATTCCACATTTAGTGCAAAAAGAACAAAATTCCTCTGGCATTTACCCAAAGTCTGAGGAAAAACCACGTAAAAACCTCAACAGAGGAATCAACGATATGAATCTTGACAATTATTAAAGAGAAAAAGATTTAATTGATATAACACATTAGGACGATGTCCCGTTTCTGCAACGCACACAGTTCCAAGGTCCAAACATGTCATAAAAATTTTTTTAACAGAAAAACTGAATTTCAATAATCTACATCTACATGAATATAACAAAAACAAGTGTCAAGACAAATATTTCACAAATCAGGAATAACTATTACAAATGAATAAAATAATATGAGTCTTGACAATTATTATAGTCAAAAATGAATGAATTAATATAACATACAAGGACGATGTCCCGTTCTTGCGGACGCACACAGTTCCAAAGTCCAAACATGTCATAAAAATTTTTTACAAAAATTGAGTTACAATTATGTACATGAACGTAATAAAAATAATAATCAAGACAAATATTTTACAAATTATGTATGTCTATTATTGATTATTGGAAGCCAAACATTTGCCAATTCAAAACCATCAGTATGGTTGAAATTATTCGGATCTTTGATTATTTCAATCGCTTCCCTGACCAATCTAGCATGAATGGATGAGCATCTTGCAATTATTCTTGTTTCTTCGAACTTGATGTCGTGCAAAAACTCAATGGCATTTTGGACCTTGGAACTGTGTGCGTTGCAGAAACGGGACATCGTCCTAATGTGTTATATCAATTAAATCTTTTTCTCTTTAATAATTGTCAAGACTCATATCGTTGATTCCTCTGTTGAGGTTTTTACGTGGTTTTTCCTCAGACTTTGGGTAAATGCCAGAGGAATTTTGTTCTTTTTGCACTAAATGTGGAATCCACGTATTCACATCTAGTTATCTGTATATTTTCAATTTTTAATATCTAATTATCTAGATACCTTCTTGCCTTGTTTATTTTTGTATCATCTTTTCTGATGAAGACGCTCGGTTAGAGAGTCGAAACGTCAAAAATAAAATATAATATACAGAATTAAAATAAAAAATGTCTATTTATTATGATATAATTCTGAAAGAATTTATAGATCATTGAATAATTGAATTTTACAGTTGCACAAAAATCGTACTTGGCTATCTGTCAGTTGTCAATTGTATCATCTTTCAGTCGTTCATCAATTATAACAAATAGATTTGTGCAGTAAGAATATTCAAATTTGCATTTATTCAGATAATATGTGAATATATTTGTTGCTTCTATTTCTAGACAACTTGTTTTATATCCTGCATTTACTATGAGTGAATCGTGTTTGCATTTCGGCCAATCAGAAGGCTTAAATCGTAGTCCCATAGGAGCCATTGGACCGTTCTTGACTGAAATAAACTGTAGACTTGAAGGGTTACTGTTTAAAAATCTCTGTAAATTGACTTGCGTATTGTATGTTATTCTTATGATCTGTTTGCGTATTTACAAGCATAATTTCAAAAATATTGATATAAAAAAACCCTTACAATAATCTGAGGTTTTTTTTTTTCAACACGATAAATAATTCTAGAATAGCCATGCATGGATATGAAGCATCTCATATTCCACTTTTAAATCTATCCACGCTTATTCTACATTAAGGGCATGAAGTCAGAAACAATTACCGCTGTTTTGATTACCGAAATTTTTATACAAGCAAAAGACTATATATATATATATATATATATATATATATATATATATATATATATATATATATATATATATATATATAAGATAAGGATTAATCGCGACTGCAATTAGTTAAGGTAACAGAAGTTTCGTGGGCGTTTGCAGTCAATGGAAATTGGCAAAATAAAAGATCACTCTTTTTAAAATATTCGTCAAGCTTTCGCCTAATTTTTAGGCTTCTTCAGGACACTAAAAAGTATTTTATTCATCAGATTAATTTACATAAAAAATAATAAGCATGAAAGCTTATTGTGAATAATACAATAACGACTTACATTTTTGTACGAGTTAAATAAATAAAATTCCATCAGTTTGACAGTCCAATGAATTTTCTTTTCAGATAGTTTACATTCAGTGTTCTAAACACACTGTATTTGTAGATTAACATTGGAGTAAATATTCGAAAAACCAAGTTTAAACAGAATTAAAATTTAAAAGATCTTTCATGCGGCCAATTTTAGAACTAGTTTGACGTTTGATGTTCATCAAACAAAAGCGCGCGAAAACTAAATGTACAGAAATGAACAGTAAACTAAACCATGTCGTATATGAAGGTCCGCTATTATTTTGTGATTGACAAATATTGACACCCGAATGCCTGTTGGATAACTTTAGAAGGTAAACATATATATTGCTCAAATTATCAATATCTGTTTTTTTATTGATAGAATTCTCATTGTTCTTAATAAATATCATTTCAAGAAATGATCGCTTAAATAAATTTCTTTCTACATCCAGTATTGTTACATTAGAATAGTCAATTTGGTGTTTAGTTTGATTATGATGTATTGCCAAAGCTGTTGGCATAGGTTTCAATTTATTATCGCTCTTGTGTGATGTTATTCTAGATTTGAGGTTACGTGAGGTTTGTCCTACGTAAACAGCTGGACATTCCTGACAAGGAATGTTGTAAATGACGTTTGACTGGTAGTGTATTGGTGTTTTATCTTTAAGCTTTGTGAAAATTTGTCTTATGGTCACACAATTTTTTGTAGCAATTTTGATGTTATCATCTTTCAAGACTTTGAGTATTTTGGGTGTCAAAAT
This sequence comes from Dromius quadrimaculatus, assembly GCA_963989225.1. Classification (NCBI taxonomy): domain Eukaryota; kingdom Metazoa; phylum Arthropoda; class Insecta; order Coleoptera; family Carabidae; genus Dromius; species Dromius quadrimaculatus. Next base: position 43,327,490 of record OZ022330.1, read on the forward strand.
TAATATATTTGGCTAGCAGATAGACAGTTGAGTTCAGAATAGATAGCTACTAGTTCTATAGTGGACATCGATGCCCTCGACCCACACGAGTTGGTCGATTTGTTCACTCTTAGATCAATCTCATTGCCTGCAATAACACACAGTATATGCGGTTGACAAATACATATTCCTGCGCACCACCGACAGAATAATGTAGCATCGGTGCGGTGGTACTATCTCCCAGGTAGCTAAATCACTAGCACTGTTTATCTCACGTTGGACGACACCTACGGATGGCTTTTAATACCATAATACCGTACCGATGCTTGCGACATACGCAGGTTGGTTGATATATTCACTCTTGGAACAACACCGTTGCCGCAATACAGAGTACATGCGGTTGGCAACAATCACCGCTGTCACACGGTCAAGGCACTGGTACCCCGGATAGAGAAGGATACCAACACTTCTCAAAAGAAAAGGATCATACCCCACGCGCATTTAGCGTCATACAAAGCTCATAAAATTCAATGTCTGACAAACTCACCAATTGATAAAGGTTGTCAGCTATTATTATTATTATTATGTCTTGGTGTGATGTATATAAAAATCTTTTATCGTCAAACTTGAGATTATTATCAAGTTCATCTTTATTATCGCAAGATTTTAAACAATAAATTTGACAATAAATGCCAATGTAGCAGAAAATTCATTATTGAGAACAGACGAAAGATCATCCGTAGGGTTCTACTCGATCCTGAGAACCATAAAAATGGTTAGATTAAACTTAACTCATAATTACTTTTTGAATATTTTATGAAGGTCATAATAATGAATAAATTATTAAATTCACAAGAAATAAAAATTTCCGGTTCATCTTTAGATCTGAGAACAAAACAAAACAAAAATATGATCAGATTATCAGATAACGCAAAATTCCACTGAAAAAATGCAAAAGTTATTATTTAGGTAAACCAAATTACAACAAAAACATTCGTAGAACGTTACAGTAAAAAAAATGTAATTGTTCCAAAACATACATCAAATTAGTTTTCCGAGAGATAATCTACCATTAATTTGTTGCTTATTCAAAGCGTGAAAAACAAATAGATTTATGTAACAAAATGAAACCAATTTTTTGTATAAGTCTAACAAAAACTCCTATTTGTTTTTTGTTTTGTTTTTTGAATGACCTCCTTCACAATAAATAATAAACAAATAAGAATAACAAAAGCGTAAAAGAATATTCATTGGAGGTATTTTAAGATCCGAAATTCATCATGATTAACGGAATTATTAATTAATGTATTACATTAAAATAGGGGATGTTTTCTATCCTTGTATCTCCTCTTCTATTAGTTTATTTCGTGTTTCCAGAATTTTGTCATAATTAAAGAAAATTAGTGTTGCAAATAATAAAAGGTGTTTATTCATGCAGACATAAGCATAAGGGTGATATAAACTCAGTGTTGATTAAAATAAATTACAAATGATAATGAAGATGGCGAAAGCAAATGTAAATTCACGTCGAGCGTTATGCAAACTTGACTCTCGTTTTTTCATTTCCGGTAATTCAAGTTCATGTCGATAGGTGGCGTTGAACGCTAGTCATTTGGTAGCGTTTCAGATATATTTTCAGGTAATTTATGTAAGCTTACTTGTGGAAATATCCAACTTACAGAACAAGTAGATATTAATTATATATTTGGAAACAAATTTCATGTTTTAGAAACTATTACAGTGACCGTTGAATTTTTAAAACCTTATGAAATTTACAAAATTTTCTGGAGATTATTTTTACCATCCAAATTTCGACCAATAGAATTGCACCATTCGACGTCACGTGGTACAACCTACACGGTTTTCAAGTGGAAATTTTTTGGAAATTTTGTCTGTTGGTTATATATACAAAACAAAGAATATTCAGCCGCATTGATTCAGCATCTGTCAAACTGACAGACAGATTGAATGTGAAAATGAGCAGATTCAGAGTCGAGTCTCTGGAATATATTGATGAATTTGGATGGGAAAAATAATCTTCCGAATACCATTCGTGATTAAATTTAACCTGGCAAAATTTTTAGATTGTTACGAGAGCTTGCTACCAATTTATTTCGTGATATTGATCAAAAATCACTCAATAAATTGCTAAGCAACAAGCTCTCGTAACAATCTAAAAATTTTTCCGGTAAAATTTAACCACTTATGATATTATATATGAAAATTTAGAGAATCAGCATTCAGAAATCATTCAAAATTTTTGTAATACTATAAGATTTAAGACCATAGGTGTGAAATAAAATAGTATGCCCGGTTTTTTCACTGCGAGTTTGAACATAGATTTTGGTTTTAAATAAAATTCGACGATCAAGTATCCATCACTTTTGTTTAAACCATGAACTGAGATCATGAAATCATATACATACATATATATTATGAATTGAGTAGCGAAATAGCTTCATTCGAATACCGATCCAGAAGAGCAAGTACTCTTGCGAAGCAACCAAATATGTCAATGTGAAGATATGATTGGAATCTTATCACAGTTAAGGAGGAAAACCTGAATTTTTTCAGACGAAATGAGGCAAAATTATTAGAAAATTAGAGGAGAACTTCTCATTAAGCGAGATGAGAATTGATCAATTGATTGGAAGAGAATATGTACCGGAAATGCAGAGATAATAGATGAAATTCATGACGGAACTGCTAAAGGAAACTCAGAAGTGACAAGAACTATAAGGTTTGGGCTTCTAGTAATGAACCACAAAAACATCGAAGTAACCTCATGTGTTAATACAACTTGTGAAGCCCAGCAGAGACCGACATTAGAAATTCTAGTGAATTACTTTTGCAAGCCTATAGCCTGCCAAATTAAAAAGCTGCGACGATAACCTGAAAAATAAGTCTTCCGATTTGACTTGCAAATGGGATTGCATTTTAGCAGAAAGAGAAATTTCAATTCTGCATTGTTCCAGAAGATCTGCGACGTCCTGAAAATTCGCAAAACAAGAACGACTACCTTACACCCGCAGTCAAATGACATGCATTCAAAATTGGAACCTGGAAATCGAATAGTTTTAAGTGTGGTCACCGCTCTCCTGGACAAGTAGAGAGGCGGTACCTACCTTATTTTTTTGTTGTCAGAAAGGTTCAGGTTTTAATTTGGAAAAAAAAATCACCGTAAGCTCGATCAGGAAAGTTTAATACAAAAATAGCTTACAGTTAAGGGTGGCTGCCACCCTTCTGGATAGGATAGGGGATGGCACCCTGATTTTTTTCCTAATATTGACCTTCGCTATCGATTGATACAAATAACAGTTGCAAGTTCTATCAGGGAGGTTGCGTCAAAAAACTTGACCAGAATTGGCCTTATTCTCGAGACTAAGGATAGGACCCTACATTTATTAAATCTGGCATCCTATTGACATCGACCATTAGATACCGGATCGATTCATGCACAATTTGGCCGATCAGGGAACATAAGGTCGGTTTCTGGACTATAATGAACTATCAGAAGAAACAATCATCAAAAACAGTGAATCAAACAACAGAATGGAGCCCACGGTTTGCCCCGTCGGTATATATTTTTTCTCACTGATTTCAATAAAAAGTGAATTTATATGTGGAAGGAGCCGCGAGTAACTGCTAGAATAGTATTATATGAAAAATTTTAACCATTTAACAGTTCATGACATATTATTCCTACAGCAGTAGGTTTCAAAAAGCGTATTTAAGAGGCTGCAGTCACAATCCCGGTGAGGTAAGCTTGCTAGCGCGGTGAGAGACGAAGTACTCGGTAGGCTGGCTTACAATAGTACCCCTACTACTTATTTAGTGAATTATCGCTGCGGTGAAGCTGTTTGGTGCGGAAAGGAAGAGGAATCATGAAATTATGTGAACGTGAATATTGAGAAATAGGAATTTTGAGTAAATGAATTGACAGAAAATAAAAAAAAAATACAAAAATTCACTGAAATCCAATTAGACCGTCAGATAGTCGTAGATTTCAGTACCTCATTGTTTTTGCTGCTTCAAGAGGTTTGAATAAAATAATGCTGAAATTAAAGCTGGACCGCGTGGCTAACATAATGAAAATTAATTTTAAATTTTTATAAAAATTTTGTCGTTTCTGCCATGCTTAGGGAAAAAAACAGCGGAAAACGATTGGCCCGAGGGTTTGGAATGAGGGCTCGATTGTGCAAGAAAATTATATTAATTGTTCATATTCTTCTCGCTTCTGCCGTTTGGCCGTATGAAAGTTGATATCATGATTATCTCGTAGAAACGAATGACAGAAGGTTTTCGAATGACCAAGTAAAAATATGTACGAGAACATTCAAATTTTCGCAAGATGTTATCGTACATATCTTGATTTGGTCATTTGAAAACCTTCTGCCATTCGTTTCTACAAGATACTCATTATATCAACTTTTATACGGCCAAATGGCAGAAGCGAGAAGACCGTGAACAATTGATATTTACCCATTTTACAGGAAATAACAGCATGCAATATATATTCATGGAAATATATGCTATCAGAAAATGTAGCCTCTAACTAAGGTCAAAATAAAATCATTTTGGCCGATGAATATCAATGATGTTTTTTTTCTATTGTGGCGTCCACGGCCACGTACGCTCATGTTACATACACACACATACATTCACATATACACATGCATCTACTGTATAAATTACTTTTTGTATATATTTTAGTTTCTTGTAAATATTTCGTATATTTTAGACATATTCATTACTTTCATAATTTTGTAGATAACTGTACATATTTCATGTTTCATCTTTCCCAAATTCTCTGTTTTTTTAACATCTGTTTCCAATCAACCATTCATTCCTAGAACTCCATATGTCTTATGTTACACACCCTTAACCTTCCTCCCTGCATGAGAGCAAAACTCCAAGATTTGGCCCAGTCCGTTTTCATCTCCCTATTTAGCTTCATCTCAGTTCATAAAATCATTCATTTTGTAAATAAACTCATCAAAACAATTATATTGTCTATTTCATAACTTTACATTAGAACCCTCACTACAGTGGTGACCCCGACGTGATTTTAGTGCGTGTAAAAGTGATTTTTAGTGTAACAGTTAGTGACAGTGTTTTTGTGTTCACGTTATTCAATATGGCTACATCACAGACAATGGATAATTCTGCCATAGATCGGGTAGCAGTGCGGATTCCACAGTTTTGTGCAAGTGACCCGGAGTTGTGGTTCTCGATGGTGGAACGCGGTTTCGTAGCTGCCGGTGTAACAGCAGACGCGACTAAGTTTGGATATGTGGTCAGTGCGTTGGATCCACGATATGCTATGGAGGTGCGCGATGTCATTTTGAATCCCCCATCAATAAACGCTTATGGCACATTACGGGATCAGTTGATAAAAAGACTAAGTGCATCACAAGAGCAAAAAACTAGACAGCTGCTTGAACATGAGGAGCTCGGTGATCGCAAGCCCTCGCAGTTTTTAAGGCATCTACGTAGCCTTGCAGGATCAATAGTACCGGACTCGATGTTGCGAACGCTATGGATAGGACGCCTGCCAACTCATATGCAAGCACTTCTTGCAACACAAAAAGATTTACCTCTAGAGAAGGTCGCAGAATTGGCAGATACCGTAGCTGAAACAATAAGACCACAGACGACAATCGCTGAAGCTTCCTCCATACCGCCGTATGCTGCCGTTATGATGAAGCAGATGCAGGAGCTGCAAGGTCAGATTGCATCTATGAACTTGGAGATGGCTGAAATAAGGAACGGCAGGAATCGTGACGTCATCAGACCTTCACACAACAACTGGTCACGCTCAAGATCACGATCACACTCGAGACAGCGTGAACATGGAACCAACGGCCATTGCTGGTACCACTGGAAATACGGCAACAATGCACGTAAGTGTTCATCCCCATGCACATATAGATCCACTGAAAATCCGGAAAACTGCGCGGGCAGTCGTTAATGGCGACAAACGACCCTAGCCCTGTGATATCTCGCCGCATTTTTGTCACGGATATAGCATCGAAAACGCAGTTTCTGATCGACACAGGAGCCGATCTTTGCGTATATCCTCGAAGCTATGTGCGTGGTCATCGAGATAAGACTCCATATGAGCTCGTTGCGGCGAACGGAACACCTATCGCGACTTACGGTACTATTACTTTGACGTTGAGCTTGGGTCTTCGACGTGATTTTGCGTGGAGATTCGTCATTGCCAACGTTTCAAAACCAATCATCGGCGTTGATTTTTTGGCGCACTATGGCCTCCTCGTCGATGTTCGTAACCGGAAGTTGTTGGATTCGGCAACACGCCTTACAGTCCAGGGAGAAATTGCAACTGGTGCACAACCCAGTATCAGAACCGTCTCTGGCTCAACACCGTTCCATGAGCTGCTATCTTGCTTTCCGGAAATAACTCGCCCAGACGGTGCTCCAAGAGATATAACTCATAGTACCAAACATCATATTAAAACGACGTCTGGACCGCCAGTAGCGCAGAAACCGCGACGCTTAGCTCCAGAGCGACTCCGGGCAGCCAAGAAGGAGTTCAATGCCATGTTGAAGCTTGGCATAGCTCGACCATCAAAGAGTCCTTGGGCATCACCACTTCATATGGTGCCCAAAAAAGGTGATGAATGGAGACCATGCGGAGATTATCGCGCTCTGAATAATAGGACAGTGCCAGATGTTTATCCTGTACGTCACATTCAAGACTTTTCTAGTACTTTAAGTGGTAAGTGTGTGTTTTCAACAATTGACTTAGTGCGCGCATTTAATCAAATTCCGGTTGCAGAAGAAGATGTCGCTAAAACCGCGATTACAACACCGTTTGGATTGTTTGAGTTCATGTATATGACATTTGGACTACGAAACGCGGCTCAAACATTCCAGCGGTTTATGGACGAAGTGCTCCGTGACCTGGATTTTGTGTTTGTTTATATAGACGATATTTTAATCGCTTCTTCATGTATTGATGAACATTTAAGACATTTAAAGACAGTGTTTGAAAGACTGAAGAAATACGGTGTCGTGATAAATCCCGCGAAGTGTGTGTTCGGACAAGACAGTGTGCAGTTTCTTGGATACCTCATATCTGCTGATGGTACGCGTCCACTTCCGGAGAAGACTTCAGTCATCAGTAGCTTCGAGAAACCAACAACTGCGAAGGAGCTGCGCCGGTTTTTGGGTATGCTAAACTTTTATCGCAGGTTCATACCCAATGCTGCTCAAATTCAGGCACCATTAAACGAGCTACTACAGAACAACATCAAGGGCAAAGCTCCGGTCAGTTGGACACCGGAAACAATTGAAGCGTTCGAAGCAGCTAAAATTAGTCTGGTCAATGCTGCCCAGTTAGCTCACCCAAAGCTTGACGCACCACTTGCATTATTTACCGATGCATCTGACCACTCCATGGGCGCCGCGCTACAGCAGGAAGTCAACGGGGCGTGGCAACCACTAGCTTTCTTCTCTCAAAAACTTAGTCCGACTCAAAGGAAATATTCAGCTTATGACAGAGAGCTTTTGGCTATCTATTCCGCTGTCAAGCACTTCCGACACATGGTAGAAGCCCGACATTTTACTATTTTCACTGACCACAAGCCACTCGTGTATGCCTTCGCCAAGAAAGAACACCAGCTGACACCACGTCAGTTCAGATATCTTGATTTGATTTCTCAATTTACGACAGAAATTCGTCATGTGCCGGGAAGCGATAATGTTGTTGCCGACGCTCTCTCACGCATCGAAGAATTAGAATTGACTCTAGACTACGAAGCTCTCGCAGCATCACAAGACACCGATGCCGAGCTGCAGGTTTTACGAGAAAAAAGTACCAGCCTCCAACTGAGGAAGATGAGATTTCCGGAAACAAATATCCAAATATATTGCGACGTATCAGCATCGACAGCACGTCCATATATTACTGCACCATATAGAAAAATCGCCTTCGATTCCTTGCATCGTTTGTCTCATCCAGGGGCAAACGCAATGGTGAAACTTATGTCACAACGTTTTGTATGGAATTCGATCAAAAAGGATTGTAGACAATGGTCCCGCAACTGCCTCGAGTGTCAGCGGTCCAAAGTTTCGCGCCACGTGAAAACTACTCCCGGAACATTCACTCTTCCATCAGCTAGGTTCGAGCACGTGCATCTTGATATAATAGTTATGCCGTGTTCGGAAGGCTTCAGATATTGTCTTACCTGCGTCGACCGATTTTCACGTTGGCCTGAAGCCATCCCAATCGCGGACCAAGAAGCCACTACCGTCGCCAGGGCATTTTATTCTAATTGGATTTCTCGCTTTGGTACTCCAGTTAGAATAACAACGGACCAAGGTAGGCAATTTGAGTCACATCTGTTCAAACATTTGAACTACCTAACAGGTGTGACTCATCTTCGAACCACTGCATACCATCCTGCAGCCAATGGAATAGTGGAACGGTTCCATCGACAGCTGAAAGCGGCCATCAAATGTTATCAGGTTGATCGGTGGACCGAAATCCTACCGACAGTCATGCTGGGTAACAGAGCTGCGTGAAAAGAAGATTTGCAAGCTTCAGTGGCGGAGATGGTCTACGGGGAACCAATCCGCTTGCCTGGAGAATTTCTGATGTCTCAGTCAGGGAATTTTGATGACGTATCCGATTTCGTCAAAACTCTTCGGCAGGATATGAAAACTCTACGTCCAACTAGTGGAACTCATCACGGCGAAAAAGATTGCTTTATTTTTTCAGATTTGCCACAAGCACAATACGTGTTTGTCCGCCGTGAGGGGCCTAAGACGCTGCTGCAGCAACCATATGAGGGACCGTACCCAGTGATTTCACGCTCAGGCAAAACATTCAAAATCACTATGCGTGGGCGTGACGTCACCGTTTCTGTCGACAGACTGAAGCCGGCGTATGTATTGGCAGAACCTGAAGATGCTGCTGCCACAACGGTGACGCCAGACAAATCAAATCACCAACAACTCAACACCAGGAGATCACCAAGGCGAGTTCATTTCCCAGACCGTTACCAAGCTGGATTCTCGTGATTCCAAATCACTGGCAGGGGGGTACTGTGGCGTCCACGGCCACGTACGCTCATGTTACATACACACACATACATTCACATATACACATGCATCTACTGTATAAATTACTTTTTGTATATATTTTAGTTTCTTGTAAATATTTCGTATATTTTAGACATATTCATTACTTTCATAATTTTGTAGATAACTGTACATATTTCATGTTTCATCTTTCCCAAATTCTCTGTTTTTTTAACATCTGTTTCCAATCAACCATTCATTCCTAGAACTCCATATGTCTTATGTTACACACCCTTAACCTTCCTCCCTGCATGAGAGCAAAACTCCAAGATTTGGCCCAGTCCGTTTTCATCTCCCTATTTAGCTTCATCTCAGTTCATAAAATCATTCATTTTGTAAATAAACTCATCAAAACAATTATATTGTCTATTTCATAACTTTACATTAGAACCCTCACTACACTATAAATCTAATAGGCGTAGTGTTGACAATAGCGACAAACTTAGGATTGTTATAAGAAGTTTCATTAGGAGTTTGAATGCCCACGTTCTCAGATAGAAAGTTTATAGAAAGACATGCAACCCACTGTACATCACGGTAACTGCGATTATCAGTGCTGAGGCAAATGGAATATTTCATCTCGTTCGGTAATACCCAAAGTGGTTTATATCGACTCCCAGCCCAGGACTCGTTGACGCAAGGGATCCATGCCAGCAGAAAAAAATTATAATTAGAGGCTCATGAGATGTAAATGAGAATCTCAGAGAGTGGATCTTATTTATCTAAGTTCTGACTAATTTTGGCTTTCCAAGAATAAAATAATCCACATACATGATAGCATCTATTTAAATGTTGAAAATTAATGATAAAAGCATCAGGCTCATCCCTCCTACTGAAAGCATTTTTTTTTTATTGCTCAGTTACTATTAGTCCGTGAGACAGGGCATACATTTTTCGTTGATTACCGCTCACTAGAAACTTTGTGAGTGGCTTCATTGTGATGAGTCCGACAGCTTTTTCATTTGGCAAAATTCTAGATTTGGGAGCGTTTTTCAGTGAGGGCCAGTCAATTGAAAAAAATCTCACCATCATAGTGATCTTTACACTAATCGAAAGTTTTTGATCATAAAATGAAAAAAAATATTGTCCGACATAATATTTATTATCTCGAATCCTCCAGAGGTCCTATTCTTATTCATAGTGGCAGCTTGAAGATAAATCGCAGTCTCTATGTCAATGTTGTTTTGACACAGTTAAATTTATAGGGACTTGAATATTCAATGTTGATACAAACAATATGAACGACAACTTTATGCTGGCATTTAGTTGAAACGATATTTGAAATCAGATTCAATTCATGTTTAATCATTGCCCTGGTTCATTATTAATTATAAATACTATAATAATTTCATTCTATTGTTAATATTTTATGACATACGATTGTCAAATCTGACATCGAGCTAAATAATCTAACTTACCCCAGTCTCATACTTCTGGAAGACTGTCTTCAACGATGATGACACTGAATCACTTCTCTAATTGTCCAATAGGTGGTACATGTGTCAAAAGTCTATAAAATGGCGTCAAAAGACAGTCTTTATAAATTAGAATCAAACTCCAGAGCGACTGTTGGTATTGCGAATTCGACATAGGCTTTACGCTAAGTTTATTCAACACGCAAGCGCGTATTTCGTAATCACATGATCAAAATCTTCTGTAATACTCAGCAAGATAGGAATAATTGTGTAATGCGCGAAATTTAAAAGAAATATTATTTGTAGCGTAGTGTTTTTGTGGCTCTTAACGATCGTGGATTGAGCTCACGTCTGGGAGTTTATGACCAAGCTATGAAACATAACTTTGGGCACCCAAACACACAAATACATATTTTTGATAGAATTCATAGCAAATAATAATAATCAGGTAGAACGAATTGATTCTCGCAAGAAAGAATATGTAATTTGAATAATCATGGCGAGACTCTCGTCGAGACTGGAGACCGAAATAAGACTGACCTACTCGAGAGCAGAGCGAGATCGAGACAAGACCATCACGAGACCAAGACAAGACTAACTGAGGTCTCATCTCATCTCGTCTCGTGGCAACACTAGCTGTGAACTTTGCAATTTTATGTCTTTAAGGTTGATCTTGATTACTCAATAATTTGAAAGAACAACTCGTTAGTTAAATAAATTTGTGAGGAAAAGTATATTTAATAATTTATTATAAAAGTGCTCTTCACGTTATTCGAGTTATTTACACATTTCGAATTGAAATTCTTACAGTCAACAAGATAAGTCATTGTAATTATGATACCAAGATCGAATTAAATGAGCGTCAAATCTGCCCAACTGAAAAAGATAATAAATCTAATTGGAAGAATGGTGGCAGAAAACTTGTGATCATTTATTTAGTTTATATATCTCATCAAGAAATGATAGCAGTGAGAATATGCATTTTTATACGATAGTAGGAATTGAGTATAACAATGTGAAGAACGTTACAGATATATATATATATATATATATATATATATATATATATATATATATATATATATATATATATATATATGTATATATATATATATATATATATATATATATATTATATATATATATATATATATATATATATATATATATATATATATATATATATATATATATATATATATATATATATATATATATATATATATATATATATATATATATATACCTTTTTTATTGAACTTTGAGATTTAAACCTATTGATTATGTCTCTAGATTGATTTTTCGACACAAACGAACAAGATAAAATGCCGTCTTTTCTTTCTGGCTTTACCATTCAAATTTCCATGCTTTTTATAACTAAATTCAATTATTTTTAACCAATAATGTAGGGTTTTAGCTACCTACATGGTGGGCTGTTTTAAATAAAAGTAATTTGAAGTTTACTATTGATATGATCCCTTGACAGATTGACAAACTCTAAATAATCGAAAAACCAATAGGGCAATGGATGAAAAAATATTCTGGATACAAGGAATGTATACTGTAAGAAAATAGCAAAGCTTCAAAAGCTTTACTACAAATCTTTCTATTGTCTTCACGATGAGAAGGCATTAAATTCATTTCAAATTTTCTCACTTTAAATTTGATTTGTAATGTCACTCAGAATAAGTGTGTTGCACGTGCTTAGTTCTTTAGTGACCAAATGTGAACTGCAGTTGACCAGTCACTATTTTATATTTTTTACTGGAATCAACAATCAGAAAAACATATTTTGTGAGCACAGATTCCGGAACATTTGATAAATCTACTAGGTCAAAGTGATCCGGAGATGATTGAAAGTATTCAATTCACCAAGAGTTGTTACCGCGATACATGAGAATATATCGATCAGCGGAACTAGTGGAGTTCGAACAGTAGGCTGCACAATGCGATAAGAGAACTATATTATAATTTCATGTTATCAGCATTAAGTCGACAAAAAATTTGTTAATTTTGAATTTTCAGTCAAATAGAAGTCTGGTCCACTTACCGTTTCAAAGAGTAACTTAACGAAAACTTAGAGCACGTAAACAGAATTACAACAGATAACACACTCACGAAAGTCGGAAACAGTGTGAAACAAGAATCCAAAGTAAAGGTTTCAAGAGCAAATTGCTGAAAAAAACAGGAAAAAAGATGACCAGAGAAATTGTTAAGGTGAACAGAGAAAACAAGGCCATATTATTCTGCAGAAGGTCACTAAACGTGATCGTAATGATTCAAAATTGAATCGAAAGTGTGCCACATGAACATGTTATACATGAAGAAGTCAGCAAGTAAAAAATATGAGCCGAAAAACGTCCGATAATTCAGCTACGAGTGTCGAACATTGGAGTTTGTATTCATAAATATCTTAAGAAGCTCCCTAAAGTTGGGTGCAGTAAAATCAAGCTAGAGCTAATTTCTAGTTCTGCATAATAAAGATCATTCTAAGATCAAATGAATAAAATAGGAATGTCTCGTTAAGATGGGTGTTGGTGAGCAATAATGCTTTTTGCAGAGGTTTTCCACAAGAACACAGTGTTTGCCGACTGAGCCATGTCATTACTAAGCTGTATCGCATCATCTTAACTAGAATATGCTTTGCGCTTGTATAAATTCATAGGCGCTAACAAAGAAAGTTCTTGTGGAAATTTGATATAAAAATTTAGTTACTCCACAAATCATGATGAAAACTAGTAGGGATCTATTCTAATAGTTCGTCAATCGATAAAATCACTAAAATTGGTCTAAAATTGCGAATTATAGCGTGTCCTTCTCTGAACAGATCAAAAACGGAAATGCATGTCATTTTGCAAAGGCAAAAGAACTATAAAAATCCCTTGACCTTAAACAAATTTTGAGAAAATTGCTTGAGGTTAACGATTTTTTTTTTAAATTTTGTAGACTACTTCATTTTAAGACTCATAATAATATTAATCGTAAAAATATATATTTCACAAAATGAAAAAAATAACAATTCTTTAGAGGAACTTCTCTAGAGCTATATGAAAAAATAATCACTTGTTAGATTATTTGAATTCAAATTACTTCTAATCTCAAAGGTTTCAGACAATCTGAATCTGCTAAATCAAATATAAAAAATAATTTGAAACACTACTGGCCGATTTCACGATTTTGAGTTAAATTAATCCGGTTCATATGGTTCATTTCCTTGGTAACAAATATCAATTTCATAGTTTTTTGTGCCATCATTCATTGACCAGTCAAATAAATTGAATCAATCGAAACCCAGTTTATTGATTATCTCCCCGTCATTTAAGCCCAGGTTAATTCAACTCTAGATCATGAAATCGGGCATAATTCGGACAAAAAACAATTTAACGTGAACTACTAGAAAAAAAAAAGTTGAAAAAATCTATGACATTTGAATGAAATACTTCATAATTTTAAATTTCCCTGAGTTGCATACTTATATCCTCGACACTTGACACACGAGCCTTCGTAACTGGATTCCGGTTCTGCAGGTCGATGAAACGATTCCAGGTCAAGGCAAAAAATATTCTCTTTCATTGATAGGTAGAAGTTTTACATGGTGCACCCAACAAAAACAAACTCTTACGCAACATCTTACCAATCTTCCAAATTACCTTGATTAAAACAAACATCTTTCAATTTCATCTGCATTTTTATCAATAGATGATAGGTATTTCACAATATAGATGATTAGTTCACTGAGTATATCTTATATATAGAACATTTTTATAATGTGAAGAGCAACTGGTTCAGAAATACTACCTATATTATTCATTGGCGTATATTAGAGGCTATCTTCCATGGAACATAAGCCAAATGCGAGTGTTAAAAATCGTGCGGATGCCAATTTCACAGAGCGATCTATAATATTTATGATAAGTTTTGGGCTGATTAAAATTGATGCACTCAAAATTTCATTAAAATTGGCATGTGAGGAATAAGTTCTGTGTCTTTAGTTTATAATCACCAAGTGTGATAATGAAGTAAAAGAGGTTTCTGTAGATATGGATATTTGGCAAAGTTTATTGTTAAATGGGGCTCAGGAGAGATGTGATTTATAATATGCATGTATGCATATATTGCCCTAATACTATAAATTCAAATGGATAATTTTTGCTGATGTTCTCCACCGTTCATAAGAAAGAATCGTCATCTTCATTTATTGTAGCTTCGATAATTGAAAAAGCCGAAACAACAACAAGAATTACTATTTGAAAAAACAAAGACACTATAAATGTAGAAAACGTTGAGTAAGCATCTCGTATGAATTGTTCATGTTTTAATTGTATTACTTGCAGTATTCATTTTTGGTTCATATTGTCAATAATTTCGAGGCCTTCACATTTTCATGTGACCAGCATTTCATTCATGCTGTCAGTTAGCTAACTATTTTCTACCTTGAACATTATTTATTTTTATCAACTAACTAGCTGTCCCGGCGTACTTCGTAACGCCACAGAATTGATAAATTCAGATTGCAAGGTACTTGAGCCTACCTTTTATATCAGGACCTTAAAACCCGGAAATGATGAGGACATGTCAAACAGTGAAAAGATCTTCTTTTGTAGGAAATTAATCGAAATAGGAGATTTTTGTGTTTGGCCGAGACTTTGCAGTTCCACTGAATGTCTCTTGAGTTTACATTACTTTCTTTTTTGTTAATTTATTGAAGATTGTACATTAAATATATGAAACTCACATGACATGCTCATTCAAGTGAATATATAGAAGTAATTATTATATTGTGCTGGGAATAATCCAAGTTTACCAAACTCGCTTAGTTCATTTGGTGGTTTACTGTTGAGCGACGTCGCTTCGTTCGCAAGGCTGCTTGCCTTTAACTGAGTTTGCAACGCTCGCACGGCGTCTTAACGTTGACCGAGCACGCTTCGCTCGCACGGCATCTTACCGTTGACCAATCTCGTTCCGCTCGCACGACGTTCTACAATTGACCGAACTCACCTCGCTCGAACTGTTACTTAGAGTCAACCGAGGTTGTTTCACTCGCACGGAAGCTTGTCGTTAACTGAGCTCTTTTCGCTCGCACAGCAGCTTGGCATTGACTGAGTTCGCTTCGCTCACACGGCAGCTTATAGTTATTCGAGCTCGTTTTGCTCGCACAGCGGTCTACTGTTGACCGAGCTCAATTTGCTCGTACGGTGGTCTACTGTTGATCGAGCTTGCTTAGCTGGCACCGCAGCTTATCGTTAACCGAGTTCGCATTTCTGGTAAGGCGTTTTAACGTTGACGGAGCTCGCTTCGCTTGCATGGCGACTTATTTTTGACCAAGCTCGTTTCGCTCGTATTGCGAGAAAAAGCAGCCGATAGGACCTGAAATTTCCAAATGCATTTTTAGGTCTTATCGGCTACTTCTGTTTGTCCCCACCCTGGGGCAAATTTTATAGGCTGAATACGATAAATGAGCTCTCATGATATCATCAGAGAATCTGTTCTATACAAAATGTATGAGAGAATGATATTTATCCTCCCAATTTTTAATACTTATTCTGCTATTCTGGACGGAGACAAATCCAAAAAATCAAAGATCATGAAAATCGGTCAAGCCGTTCTTGATTTATGAATGGTGTAAGTAATCCGAACTTGTTTTATATAATACTGATATCAACATAATTTTCGATATAAACTTTTATGAAGTAATAATAAAAGTTAATTATTTGTGTATTGAGTCATTAATAATATACATTCTTTCCAACAAAGCAGAAAAATTCATTTAGAAAAAAAAACAAAAAAACTCTATTATATATAGATTTTCTGTGCCACAAACCATCTCGTACGTCCTCAGAACACTCTATCAAAGTTTCACTACAATCTGATCAATGGTTTCTTAACGCATAGAGTACAAACATACAGACATTGATTTTTATTTATATAGAAGATGGAGCAAGTTCATTTTTCGAACTTTTGCCATAACAGTAATATTTCTTTCCAGTATATCATTATGCATTTTGTAGGCTTTTATGGTTTATTCTATTGGAAACATAGGATTTCACCATGCAGGAATACAATGTATACATTAACATGTATGGAAGCATTTTTTATTACCATTCGTTAGAAAATAATGCAAGCATATGAGAAGTAATTTATGCGACAAGAGTAAAAACATAAGCAGCCGAAACTGTTAAGGCAGAAAAGAAGTGCAATTAAATTATATGACTGAATTCCCTAAGATTTTATTACTCACATTATAAGCAATAAGGCCAAGTATTTCGAGACGAGACTTGCCGACTTCAAGTTGTAACTATAGGTCATATTGCCTGTTTCTACGTGTATAATATTATTTCTACTGCTATATACTCCCATATTTTCATAATTATTATCACGCATATAATTAGGCAGACTAGACCATAGCTTGATATTTGGCCTGACAAATAAACTGACTAATGGAATGGCGTCAGGTACTACTGACATAAATTCACAAAATAACTGAATCAGATTACGAGACTTGGCTGCCACGCTACATAGAGGATGGAAAAACTCAATATACGCATCATTTACGCATTGTAAATGACGCGTGTATTGAGTAAACCAATAAGTTTAGAGGTATCCGAAGAAAGAAATGATTGCTCGAAACAGTACTGGAATAGAAGCTTAACATACAAGTGAATATAGTTATTTCTTACTGCATGAGTGACTTGGTTAAACATACGAGCAAGGGGATGTTTCTCAAAGCTCCGTGAGTGCATGCATTAGAGACTTTTTACACGTGTGTCTTACAATGTTTTATCTTAACCGTCTTAATTCTCGTAGAACAATCATTTATACATGGCAGTCCTCAAATTTGTGAATGTCACTTTGGTATCAATTGGTAACTATGGATACGATATTATGAATTATACAGCTTTCAGTTTCATTAAGGGTACTCGCTACCTATCGGTCTTATGGGGAAATCAATGTTAAGTAGCGAACAAATATCTCAAATATGCGAAGAGATATTGAAAAACCGATTGCACGTATGGAATCTTGATCAATCGCTCTACAAAACGGTCGAAGCAAAATCACGTTTTTATTATCCTGTTAATAATAAAACAGAAAATAATATTGCGAAATAAACATGGTCCAAGAGCCCGCTCGGAAATGCTACCTTGCTACGATGCCATTTTTGATTCTGCCACAAGCAATTAATATTAATTATGAATTATTGGAGTTTAACGCCCAAACAACCATTTCATGTTAGACATTCGAAAATTACACTGAAACATATATTTTCATGAATAGAACAAACAAAAACTCACGGTGCCGAGTCTCACTTTGCCACAATTCCCGGCACCGTGGCTTCCCGGCACCGTGGCTGGTTGAAAATATTGATAGAATATCTTTTTCTATTACACGAAAAAGTCTTATACAAAAATTTTAGCCAGAGACATGACGAATTCAAAGAACCAACGGTGCCGACTCTCATGTTACCAGAAGTCCTCGGCATCGTGGATAAAATCGACGCTCGCGCGGCATATTTTTAGTCTAATTTAATGTTGCAATTCTGTGCAAGTCTTACAGATCGACTTTTGTTGATTATTGTCAATTTGTTCGTAAAGATGACAGGTTCGCTGCTATTTTGTCCATTATTTACAGATTTATGAAATTATAAGACTCAAAGTTTTACACAGAGTTAGAATATAAATTTACATACATTTACTTTTGATGCACCAGTACTTGAAGAGGGAGAGTGTAAGTTGTAAGAGTAGAACGAAGGTCGATTTACACTATACGAAACATCAACGTAACTTCAAGGCACTTCCGGTCAGTGGTGTAGTCCCAAAAACAAAAGTGCCGGAGCGTCCCGATGTAGCGAGAGCGGATGGGTGATTGCGAGTTGACTTTTTTATATTTGATTTTTCCGGCGAGGAGAACCATAATACTCATCAGTGAATAAGTATATGCGGGGGCGACTCGCGATCTTTTTAATTTTTTTTTCTCAAAATTCTGAATAACTGTGATAAGATATTTAAAAGAAGTAGTTTTTCTGGGAAAAAATACCGGAACGCGTGCCGGCTTCTCTAAAAAAGTACCGAAACGCCATTTCGGTCCGTTCCGGCTCCACTACACCACTGCTTCCGGTCCTGTCTATTGTTATGAGAATAGCAGGCAACATTCGAATGCTGAAGCAGACTGAAATACTACCTGAATTTCAATACTTTACGGCCGGTCGTTTCAAACTAATGCGAAAAATTCTAAAAGACTGTCAAGTAAACTGTATTTTAAAAGGGAGAGTGTAAATTGTTATCTAAAATAATATTTTATATCCTTCCATCCTATCATCTAAGAATGATCAACTCTAGAGTAACTAAGTTTTAGAATATATTTATATCATTTCAATTCCGGTAAATTGATAAAAGCAATAAAAGAGCAGATTTAAAGATGAGATGAAATCAATTAATTATCGAAGAAAGCCAATAAGAGAAATAGAATTCAGTGAGTTTCCTACTTGTATAAAGTACTAGTATTGTGAAACCGACAAAATTGAAATCTCGTGATTTTAATTGGAATATTCGTGTAATGTTGAAATTTTGAATTCAAGGCTGGTCTATGGTCTAATTGTGCTCCTCGCATTATGGTTGCAATCATCTGTACGGGAAGTGCATTTTACTCAAAAAAAAATTTAATTCTTCGTATAATACAAAATGATTAGCAGTAGGATACGGAAATTCAGTATTTAAAATTGTTGTAGCATCTAGATGGCATCTCCTATTTTAATATCAATCAACTGAACCGAAATTGCACTTTATATAACAGACTTCTCAAATTTCCCTCATATATTCAAAACAAGCAGTTGTAGAATATTGAAATTTTATATTAAGCATTTCTGTAACATCTAGTTGCCTACCTCTTATTATGATTGAAATCATCTGTACCGGTAGTGCACTGTACTCAAAACATTATTAGAATTTTTCGCATAAATCCAATACCATTGAACATGTAATGTTAAAACTCAGTATTCTAGATAATTGTACCATATAGATGCTCATCCTATTCTTATTGAGATAGACTAAGCCACAAGTACACTTTACTTGCCAGTCTTCTGGAATTTTTCGCACAAATTTGAAACGATCGACCCTAGAGTATTGAAATTCAGTATTTCAGTCTACTTCAGCATCCGAATAATTGCCTGCTATTCTCATAGCAATAAACTGGACCGAAAGAGCCTTGACGTTACGTTGATGATTCGTATAGTGTAAATCAACCTTCGTTCTTCTCTTAAAACTTTACACTTTCCGTGTCAAAGTACTGCTGCACTAAAAATAAATGTATGTAAATTTATGTTGTAACCCTGTATAAATCTATAAGTCTTATAAATTCATAAATCTGTAAATAATGGACAAAATAGCAGCGAACCTGTCATCTTTACGAACAAATTGACAATAATCAACAAAAGTCGATCTGTAAGACTTGCACAGAATTGCAACATTAAATTAGACTAAAAATATGCCGCGCGAGCGTCGATTTTATCCACGATGCCGAGGACTTCTGGTAACATGAGAGTCGGCACCGTTGGTTCTTTGAATTCGTCATGTCTCTGGCTACAATTTTTGTATAAGACTTTTTCGTCTAATAGAAAAAGGTACTTTATCAATATTTTCAACCACTTTGAAGCCACGGTGCCAGGGGTTGTGGCAAAGTGAGACTCGGCACCGTGAGTTTTTCTTGTTCTACACATGAAAATATATGTTTCTGTGTTATTTTCGAATGTCTAACTTGAAAAGATTGTTTGGGCGCCAAACTCCCATAATTAATAATTAATATTAATTTCGTCGGGCAGAATTAAAAATGGCACCGTTGACTTTTAAGGGTAATGCTTTTACGACGAATCGTTTGGAATACGAGAGAATCGTCTAACAATTCAAGGTAGCATTTCCTAGCGGGCTCTTGGACTATAAAGTTGACATAAATTTTCTTTTCTATCAAAATATCAAGTTTGAAATATCCAAAAGTGATTTTAGTGTCGTAAAAGAGTGTCAAAATATCCCTCATTCAATCTTCAATACTTTCTTGTAATCATGCATCTCCATCTAAAAATATCCTTATGAAAATATGTCAATACTTACAAGCGAAATTGCAGTATTTCCATCATATTGAGAGTTTTGAAAAATTAGATGATTATAACTTCACAAGTTGCTACGAAATTCAGTCAATTTCACTCGTTACTCATCAATTGTAAAACGAAATTGCGCTCGGAATGCATAAAAGATGAAACTTGATCACTTTGAATATAAAACTCCAGTGAATGTTCTTGATTCATCCAATCACTATTCTTCAATTAATAATTTCTACTGAGTTAAGAGTTATTCGTACATGTATTTCTATAAGTTGAAGCCTTGCTAGAATGATTACACAAATATTAAAGAGTTAGCTTCTCTCTACATTATTTATTTTATTTTAATGGATTGCGGTCACACTTTACTCAGGCTGATCGTTTTCTCATGAACAAATATAGAATCAATAATTGAATAATAATAAAGGCTGATTCAATGAATCTGACATTTTTGCTAGATATTGAATAGTGAGTGCAAATACAAATAATGACTTACGCGGAAGAAAAATTCGCCGTCCGGATACTTTAGTCAAAATGCATAATCGGTCTAAATGTTCAGATTTTATTGTATTATTTTTGGGATCAGCAGTGGCCAGCACAGTTCTTTCCCGACCATAAATTTTATGGCTAGTATTATTAATTTAGAATGTCGTAGATAATTTACATATTTCAAAGTGATAGTTGACGGTTGAATTTCAGTCCTCACATAAAATAAGTATTTTAGAAAATGCAAAATTATTTCCTAGGTTTTCGAGGGCCTTGATCCATTGGAACATACAACTTTGGCACTTGATTGTCGGAAGTGTAATTTGAATATGGTATTGTAGATTACTCTATGAATATAATTTCAAATAGTTATGAAAATTAGGAGTAATTCTTCAAACATTTAGGCCCGAGATATCCACCTCCTAATAAATTTATTTGGTGAATTACCATTATGGCAATAGACTTCAAGTTCAGGCAAATAAAACTTTGGAAGAGGGCCAACAAGCCTAAATCAAAACCTGGAACTGGCAAAGGAAAACCAGATAAAGAGACGCAAACAGGTGCCTCCACCACCAAAACCCTTCCAGATAAGAAAAACCTCAAGGGCTTGGGACCTTCAAGGAAGCCCGCAAGATCCAGGGTTGATGACAAACGTGCGGATCAACCAGCATGGAAAGGCGATAGCAGGGCGCCTCCCCCAAAACCCAAGTAGGGAGCAATGGCTAGCTTAAGCCTATTCCAGGTGAACCTTCAGCACTGCAAGGCAGCTTCGGATGCACTGAACAAAGTGTTCACCGAAACCAACATCTCTATAGCTCTACTTCAAGAGCAGTATTCATACAATAGCTGCGTCAAAAAACCAACAACTAAAGCACGTAAGCTTATTTACCATCATGGGTCTGAAACTCCAAAAGCAGCAATGCTCTTGAAACCCTCCTCTAACTTGAAATACACACCCTTCACACAATTTATTTGCAGAGACCTGGTAGCAGTGGAGGCCCAGCTGAATCTACCAAACGGAATACAAGAGGTAATTATTGCCTCAGCGTATTTCCCTGGTGACTCAGCCGATGCGCCACCTCCAAAAGAGGTAGAGAACCTCATTTCTTACTGCAAAAAGAAGAATAAACATTTCATTATAGGTTGCGATGTAAATGCACAACATACCTTATGGGGCAACACTGACACGAACACTAGAGGTAAGTGCCTTTTTGAATTCCTAAATGTACAACATAGACATAGGAAATAGAGGCAAAGAGCCTACTTTCGTTACCAAAAATAGGAGAGAGGTTCTAGACTCAACCTTGATGAATCCTCAATTGAGTCCAAATATCAAGCGCTGGCGTGTAACAAATAAGGCCTCACTGTCGGATCATAGTTATATAAGATTTGACATAGAGGCACTGAGTAATACTACAACTGAAGTGAGAATTCCAAAACTGACAGACTGGACCTCATATGAGATTCAACTAAAGCCTGAAGTTGAGGAACTGTACGATACTGTTATTAATACAAAATAAGACCTTAAATTAGTTTCTGTTCAAATGCATAACATACTACATTCTGCATATGAAGACAACTGTCCACTAAAACAAAAGCGCAGCACACACAAAATGCCTTGGTGGAATGAACAGTTAGAATATCTAAGGTAATACCAGGAGGCTCTATAACAAAGCTAAGAACTCTAGATTACCAGATCATTGGGAACACTATAAAGCAGCCCTAACGGACTACAATCTAGAGATCCGCAGATCAAAAAGAAGGACGTGGCGTAGCTTCTGTGGAGGAGTAAATGATGCACCCACAGCAGCTCGATTACAAAAGTTCCTTTCAAAAGATCACACAAACGAGCCAGGCTTTCTAATAAAAGCCGATGGCAGTTATACCGGAAGCCCAAGGGAAACGCTAAAGCTATTATTAGGCACTCACTTTCCCGGGTCAATAGAATTCAACCGACATAACTTACTAGGGGAGCAACTAAACATCTACTCACCGCGGACTCAAAGGCTTACCGGAAAAATTTTTACTCCAAGAAGGGTGGAATGGGCTATTATGTCCTTCAAGCCCTACAAATCACCAGGAGGCGATGGGATCTTCCCTGCCTTGCTTCGAAAAAGCCTAAGGGTGCTTGTACAAGTTCTTTGCAAACTGTATAGTGCCAGCCTTGTCCTCAATTACATACTAAAACTGTGGAGAGAAAATAAGGTGATTTTCATACCTAAAGGAGGAGGACGACCAGCAGTCCAATCTAAGGCTTATAGACCCATTAGTCTTTCTTCATTCATCCTCAAAGGGATGGAAATAGCTCTGGATCAATACCTTAGAAGTGAAGTTCTCTGGAAGACTCAACTTCATAGGTACCAGTTTGCTTATCAAAAATCTTAAGTCAACCACAACGGCTCTTCATAGCCTAGTGAATAAGATTGAAAAAGTGCTTGGCAATAAAGAAATAGCCCTAGGGGTTTTCATGGATATAGAGGGAGCTTTTGATAACACCTCATTTGAAGCAATCCAAAGGGCAGGCACAGCAAAGGGATTTGATCCTTCGATAACAGAATGGATTGAAACCATGCTGGAAAATCGAAAACTCACAGCTTCACTTGGAGGAGAAGCTCTAACTGTCACCGCCAGTAAAGGGTGTCCTCAAGGAGGAGTACTTTCGCCACTTTGCTGCCTGATAGTAGTAGACGACCTCCTCACTACTCTTTCCGATACAGGATATTTTGTCGCGGGCTATGCTGACGACATAACCGTCCTTGTAACAGGAAAAAAAGATGCAACAATCTCACAACTTATGCAAGGTGCCGTTGACCTCACACTACGATGGTGTCAAAATAAGGGACTCAATGTGAACTCAACTAAAACAGTATTAGTACCATTCACTCGGAGAAGAAAACTGGCTCTCACAGCCCCAGTCCTTAATGGTGCAACACTAGAGTTCGCAAAAGAAGTGAAATATCTGGGAGTAATCCTTGACCAGAAATTAACGTGGAACTCTCACCTACATAGGATTTTAAAGAAAGCAACGGTGGCAATATACACTTGTCGCAGACTGCTTTGCAGAAACTGGGGACCAAAACCACACATGGCCTACTGGTCATACGTGGCGATCGTCAGACCCATGATCACCTATGCGTCACTCATATGGTGGCAAAAAACCGAACAAAGTACAGCCCAGAAGCAGTTGCAAAAAGTGCAACGACTGGCCTGTCTTAACATCACTGGTGTCATGAGCACATGTCCTACCGTAGCTATAGAAGCCATGCTTGGTTTAACAAGTCTTCACATTCAAGTGAAAAAAAAGGCGATGCTAAGCGCGCTATCTCTCGTCGGTAAATCGACAATGAAATCCGGGGATCTAGTGGTTCATCTAAGAATCCTTCGAGACATAAATCTACCTCACATGGCTCTATCTGTTTTGGATACCATGCAGGTAAAATACAATTTTGATGGACGATATCAGATTAATATCCCTGCGAGAGAGAGAGATCTGGACCGGCAGCCCTGTCTCTACGGCGGGATCCCTGAACTGGTATACTGACGGATCAAAAATGGACAGTGGAGAAGTAGGAGTGGGCGTATACAGACCTGGATGCAGGGTTAGTGAAACCCTTGAAACCACTACCACTATCTTTCAGGCTGAGGTGTACGCAACAAATCTCTGCGCCCACATTAACCTCGAGAAAGATTTAAAAGGAGCAACAATCAATATAATGACAGACAGTCACATGCGAATCAAAACTAGTCTGGAACTGTATCGAAAACCTTCAGACACTGGCCTCACATAATCAAATCACATTATGGTGGGTACCAGGTCACGAAGGCGTACATGGAAATGAACAGGCCGACATTCTGGCGAAAAAAGGAGCCAAACTCACTTTTGTGGGACCATAACCTTTCTGTGGCATCCTCAGGAGTAACTTAAAACTAGAAGTTAACTCCTGGGAGGAAGAATCTATAGCTAGGCACTGAGAAGAAGTATCAGGTCTAACACAAGCTAAAAGATTTTTGAACCCTCTCAACAACAAAAAGAAAGAAATCCTCAAACTGGGAAAGGAGGACGTTAGAATCCTTACAGGAATCTACACAGGACATCTTGCTATAAAATATTATCTGCATAAGATTGGTGTGGCAGCTGACAGCATTTGCCGACTCTGCAATGAGGAAGATGAAACACCAGAGCATATTATATGTGACTGTCCAGCTATCTCTAGGAAATTTGGAAAGGTTTTCATGAATCCTGACAAAGCCATAGAACTGATTCCCATGCAGATTATAGGTTTCTACAAAAGCCTGAGCCTGACAGAGGAATAATAACGAGGGCACGTTACAATAGATCTTTTAGGTCGCAGTGACTACAGGCAGTTGTGCTTCTAAGCCAAACAGTAAAATAATAATAATAATAAAAATAACTATGGCAACAATTGTCTGCACAATTGTTACCCTAGTTATTATTCACCAAATAAATTAATTAGGAGGTGAATATCTCGGGCCTTAGTCGTTCATATTTTGACACATATAATCTGACAAATAGATGCTACATTTTTTATCACTGCCTACGTTATTATATCAACTGTCCCAGTCTCATGAATATAAGAAATATGTGTAAATCTCAGGCATTCACTTTTAAGTTCAAGGAAATAATTCTAATTTCGCAATTTGATTTTTATTATTTATTTTTTTCGCATTTTTCAGGAAAGTTCAACGGATGTTATGACATTTTCAATTATAATGGCAAATGAACCGCTAATAGCTCTAAAAAAATGTTTGAGATGAATATTGTTCCAAATTATCCAAGCATCAATTTTAGTCATTCTGCATTTCATGATGAATACTACTGTTTATAAAATAAACGCAAAAAATTAAAGTTTTGGTACTACTGGTTTGAAGAAGCTTATTCCTAAACTTTAATCTAGCTTATTAATAAGAAATTTGAATATGAAATTTCAGTCAGAAATTCTCATGCGTTCTCAATATATCGTGCTTTCAGACAGACCGACATTTTTCAGATATATTTTTTGGTTTTGGTAGGGTCTAAGACGTGGAAATCAAAATCTCGAAGTGCCAAGAAATCACGATTACAACAGATTCACCATTTTTTACCTACTGTCTTTCACCCCTGGGCAGTAAGGCAATATAACCGTACCACCACAGTTGCATAGAAAAATAACATACTACCTTGAGTACAAACTTGTAAATACATGTTAACGCCCAATCGCGCTGAAAAACTTTTTTTGTGACACATACACCGAAAGTACCCTATTACTGAATTGTTTTCAGCTTCGAAAGCTCTCAATTAGAAAAAATGGAAAGAATTATCATCCTTGTTATTATTATTTTCAATACAGTTGGTAAGACCCAGAATAATGGTAATGGATAGCAGGAAGCTGTAGTAGTCCAAAAAATTTTTCAATATTTTAAGCTTGTTATTGAGAATATTTCGGTTGCAATTTATCCATTGTCAGCTCATTACTACAATTAAACAAAAAATATGTGTAATGATGAAACAATTTTAAAGTGAGTAAATAAATATTCACCTTAATTGAGATGTAAAATGATTATCCAGATTATTATTTTCCTGCTGACAGAGAGAAAAATTTTAATAGTGGATCCTGCATGCCGTTGGTATTTTCCTATATTATTGCTATGTGTTAAATTGACATTTTCAAAGAATGTGAGTATTAAAATGAGGGAATTCAATCAAACCATTTAATTTTTTATTTTCTACTCTCAGTTTCGGCTATATCTTAACCATCTCCAGGAGCGAGAAGAATTATTTTGTTTTAAAATAGTTATACTAGCGAGAAAAAAAAGTTTTCATTTGTCTATTACCACAACTGACTTCTAAGGAGGACGCTGATTAAGCACTTTGTCACTCGTTTCCTATAGTAGTGTGACAAATATTTAACAAATTACTCTGTCGCACGCTCAGCATATCATCATGGAAACAAACAGAACACAAGTATTATAAGTATAAATTAATCAAAGCATAATCCAATATAACACTTGTATTAAATTCCAATGAAACATTATAATTAGACAATATTCATCTAATATAATTGATGGTCAACGGCCGCCGATCTCAGAGTGTAGATCTCATGAATTCTGGAAATGAAATATAACATAAGCAAGATACTGGCTAAGTGAGGAATCACATCCACACACACAGGTTATATACTCAATACCATCAACACAAATCACAGTATCTGGTATACACACAAAGAGGGAAAACACATAAACAGTATCATCAGTGAGCGCCGACCAGTCGACCTGCTCAACCCTACTGGAAGCGCCGAACTGTCGACCTGCTCAATCAATACACTGCATACTCATTCAACTCACACACCTAGCAACTTAATTCACTCCTCAACGCACTGATTCAATTCACCCTTGACTCTTCTAGAATACCTGAAAACACTATAGAACTTATCTCGGGTAAATAATAACACAAACTGTGGTAACAAATGATTGTCGAGCTGTTTAAATAACTCACGTATTGTGTGACTATTAGTGAAAAATATGTGTAACACAAGCTTGTGGAACAATATAATTTACTGAGTTATGCATGATTTCATGGAATTCATGAAATATATTTTGAAAGCCCTAGGAAAAGTTCTGCTAGTAATAAGCGCTAAGTATCATTGTCGCTGTCCGCAAGCTATTTAATACATAATTGGAAGTCAATTATTGCTAATACTACTGTAAAATACATGATAGGAGGAATTAAGATAACTTTATTCGACTTAAATTGGCACTTTGACATAGGACTATACTTTCCGAAATTTCATGATAATTAACAGAGATGCAAAAATATATTTATCATTTTGATTTACTGGTATGCTGTCAAATCCAATAAGGCTGTTCTGAAACTAGAATTCAATTATTATCTAGAATCTTATTCCTTCTTGAATTGCTGTTTTGAAATCAATTAGGTGAAGAAATATCACCACAAAAAAAGTTTGGCATGACACGATTAAAATTCTGTCTTGGCCGTTCAAATTACTATACTTATTATAAAAACAGAACAAATAATTTTCCAATCTCGTGCAAATACAGTTCACCAACCAAGTATTCGTACCGGAAATAATTATTTGTATCACGAATAAAACATTAACACACGTAGTAACTGTTTCAAACTATTTATGTCAGTCTAATGCGCGAATAAAATAAATAATTTAAAATAATCACGGAGTTTATCGAAACTGTTAGAAGCTTAAATAATTCATTAAAATTTGATTTATAGAGAAGAACCTATCTTGGAACAAAAACGATAATATACTGTGTAGCATTGCAAAAATTTAAATACGCCAAATATAATTTTCTTTTTCCTAGTTTCGGTCTACATTATTTCATAATACGAGTAAAAGTTGCTAAAACTTTTCAATGAGAAATTTTATGACGTAGATTGTGTTGAAGACAGCCGAAAAAACTTAAACGTTATTTGTCACACAAAAAACAGTCCGACTCGTTACTTCCGTTCCGTCAAATGCTACTAGACATACGGTTCAAATAATGATAATAATATTTTCCTGTCAAATTGATTGATTAAAATGAACAGATCAGACAAATATATATCTTTGGAGAGATGGTAAGTATCTATCTTATTGTTCCAATCAAAATAATAAAACTTCAGCTCTAAATAACTAGGAGAAAAATAAATGATTCGAAAAATCTATTCTACTTGACAAGGTGCCTGGAGAGAGTCAATATATTCTCCTACTTCTTTCAAAAATAAGTGAACTATGGTATAATCAAAAAAATCCGAAAGAAACATATCAGTTCTTCTTTTTGTTTTGGAGAAGCCCTGTATTAACAAAGAATTCAACTCATTCTATACAATGTATATGTTTCATGTTTGTACAAAGTATTTCTACGTATTATCAAAAATGTATGGGAATATTATCAAAACTATTTTCTATTGTCGTTGGATAGAGCAAGTAATTATTACCGAATATTACATTAGTCCAAAGTAACTTTCTCTTTGCTTGAGTGTTTGATGAAGATACTTAAGTTCAAGAAACTCATAATAGAACTTTCAAGGGCATAAGAATTACCTAATTAAAAATGAGCTAATGCTATAAGAAGTATGTGCTTATTTTTATAATAATCCTAATTATATAAATTCATAGTGAATTAATCACTCATAATTAGTACAATTATTATCCATAAAATCATTATTTTTCAGATAGCAATGTTTGGAATACTTGAGTACAAAAAGTCGCACGAAAAATAAAAAAAGAGTAACCTGTCAGGAATTCAACTCTTTCTTATTTTATTGGAAAATATCTAAACCGGTAGCAAGTAACAGGTAATTACAGTTGTTTGCATCCTAAACGAGAACATCATTTAACAAGCAAATATGTATATTAGTTCATAGAGAAATAGAATGATAAGTTTTCTTTTTAAGGATCATAGTCTACACAAACGTGAGCATCTATATGTTTTATATTTTTGAATTAAGAGTTTCATCAAAAATTAATAATTTATGAATCAACGACGTAAGAATGATCTTTCCTGGTCGAATCTGTTGTTTATATAAAACCACCTTGATGCTGAAGATAAAATAAATCGAAAAGAATGTGGAATTTATAGACTAAGAAGAGATGATAAATTATTAAAAACTCAAAACCTGAATGTTTCACAGACATACAAATACAGGAGTTAGTTTTTACATCAACCTCATGAAAAAAGCGGCAACTGTGGTCACGTG
This sequence comes from Dromius quadrimaculatus, assembly GCA_963989225.1. NCBI lineage: Eukaryota > Metazoa > Arthropoda > Insecta > Coleoptera > Carabidae > Dromius > Dromius quadrimaculatus. Next base: position 43,357,272 of record OZ022330.1, read on the forward strand.
TTTTGTCCTTATTGGGACTTTTTAGTACAAACTAATTAAGATGATCGGACTTGCAGACCAGCAGTACAATATAAATGATATACAGATATATGAATCAAACAGGACATATTGTATCTAATTTTAATTTTTTCATAAGTTTTCTTAAATGTTATTGCTCTCTGTATCTATCAGCTACCATTTGTTTTCTTTTTAATAAAAGAGCATACATCATTTTCCATCAAAATGAGAAGCGACACATTTTGCATCCATTCGGCTCCTCTCACAGCTTCTCAAGAACTCGAAATTTATCACTAAGATTGCTGCACATATTTGAGATGCTCATACGCTTATTCTTCAATATGCCTGGATTTTAATGATCTAGTTTTAGATATCTAATGTGACAATATGAAATTATATACTGTAAGCATGAATTTGAAGAGAAATATTTTATTAGATGTGTCTCAAAATTTATGTGTTTCTTTTTTTCATGAGAAGGATCTTTTTAATACAGCTTTATCAAGCATACCATAATATACACATGATGCTATTGTTTTTTACATTTAGAGAGAATTCATTACTAGATTTATACTTGAAATACTATTTAACCAATTAGATATTATGTTAGCCAATAAACCAAAGATGGCATCAGTTCATTCGGCAACTATACCCATCTATTGACTTTATTGTCTCCGACTGATAGTTCATTTAGCTGTTTCTCTCACATTTAATCTAATATAGTATCTTCAACACAAGGATAGCTTTGAGCTATACATCTCTTGTTAAGGAGAAATTACAATTGAATGTGCTTAAAACAGTGGTATAAGCCAACTGAATGGAATATTCAATTTGGAGATTCAACTTTACTTCCCAGAAAGCCTGCTACCTGAGACTTATGCCTGATTTCATGACTAAGGGATAATTCAACGGGCACACCCCAACTCGGCACATTTAATCTCCCGATGGGACATCAGTCAAGGGTTGGTGGTAATCCTCATGACCAACTCGGCACATCTTAAACAAGTGTTGCAGAAAAACCTATACCTATTATCGGCTTAATTCCTAAGAAAAATATAAATTAAAATATTTTGTATAGTAGCTATCTATTATCAATTTAACAGTTCAATCAATTCGCGAGATAATTAGCCAACGTGGCAAATCACTACTGATTGTAGAGCAGCATACACTCAGTAAATCAAATCGAAAATTTTTATCTGGTGATGTGAAGTGGCGATGTGTTAATCGAAAGTGCAAAGCATTTTTTCTTACCATGAGCGAGTCCAGTGATCGAGTAATAACGACAAAAAGGTTAATCCACGATCACGCTGGAATTATTATTTTTATTGTATGATGCAACCTACTTATTTTATGATTTTGTATTATTGTTCGTCAAATATAAAATTGATTTTATTTTATATAAAAACATTAGAATGCCCGGTCCTACTTTTGTTCAAGTACCTGAATCATTTCATTATCATTAGAGACTACCTGCAAGTGTGCCGAGTTGGGTATCGTAGTAGGTACCTGAGATACTCGTATGTGCCGAGTTGGGGAGTCATTAGCAGAGACTACCTGCAAATGTGCCTAGTTGGGAATCGCCGAATTCAACCTGGGATAAAGTGGAGAAAAGTTAACCAATAAGCTAGGACTCGATATATTCAATTCATTTGTATTGGCAAGCGATGACACAAAAAATAAAGAAATTGGTATTGCTACCAAGGAGATAAGTCATTTGAATCGCATAACTTGAATTCGATATTCTAATGTCGGCCATTATAGTCAGGGAGCTGATCGCACCTTATGTTCCCTGATCGGACTTACGGCCAAATTGTATGTAAATCGATTGGGTATTAAGTGATCAATAGAATGTCAGACTTTATAAGCTTATGATTAAAACTAGTACCAATCGATAGCGAAGGACAAGTAGTATAAGAAAAAACCAAGCTGCCATATCCTATTCGGTCCAGGAGAGAGGCAGCTATCTCTAAAGTGTAGCAGATTTTCGTAATTAACTTCTCTGATGGAGCTTACGATAACTCTTTTTGTTTCAAATTGAAACTAGAATCTTCCTGGCCACAAAAAAAAACCAAGATATCGCTTCTTCTCCTGTCCGCAAGAACGTCAGCTGCATTTAGAATTATTCGATTTTCAGGTCCCAGATCCAAGCACATCTCATCAAATCTAAGATCCTTTTTTCAAATTATATTTCCTTCCACCCTGCCCGGGAGTGCGGCAGACACTCTTGAAGTCTATTTGTCTTTTAGGTCCCAATTTCGAACACAGCTGTACTCCTCTCATTGAAGGTACACCGGTTTTTCCGTGTTCAATGCGTTACACTTAGGGATGAATGCCGCCCTTCTGGACAGGGCGAGAGGTAGCACTTAGGTTTCTGGATGTATAGAGAATAATCGTACGTTTGATGAGAGAAGTACAACAGCGATCGAAATTGGGTCCTAAAAATCGGATAGATTTTAAAAGTGGCTGCCGCACTACGGACAGAATGAAAGCAGCACTTTGATATTCTCGAGCTCAAGAAGGCTCAAGCTACAATTAGGAAAAATAATCGCACATTTGATGAGAGAAATGCAGCTGCGTTCAAAATTTGAATCTGAAAATCGAATAAGTCTAAGTTCGACTGCCGCCCTTTCGGATAGGTACAGGTACAGGATGATACTTTGGTTTTTCTATGGTCAGGAAGGTTCGAGCTTCAATTTGAAAGAAATAATCATTGTTGGTTGAATCAGAAATGTTTAATACAAAAATTTATTACACTTAAGGGTGGCTGCAGTCCTCCTGGATAGGACAGGAGATAGCACCCTGGTTTTTTCGTAGTAATCCCAATTCTCTATCGATTAGTATTAATTCCAATCATAAGTTCTATCAGGGAAGTTGCGCCGAAAAACTTGATCAAAATTGGCCTTTTTTTAGGACAGGATTCTCCATTGATAAAGTCTGGTATCTTATTGACCACTAAGTACTCGATCGATTCATATACAATATGGCCGTGAGTCCGATCAGGAAACATAAGTTGTGGTCGACTCCTGGACTGTTAAAGCCATATAAATATGAAAATTGAATCAAATTTGAATTCCTAGACTGAACTTTGTCTCAGAACATCGTCGCTTATAGAACAGCGTGCTAACGCATTGAGATATTGACCTAAAATGGTTCTCTGAATATTCTAAAAAAAAAAAGTAAGGAATAAAAATTCTTATAAAATCAATATCCGCATTCAGTTTGATAACTGAATTAATTCTGTATGCCATTTTCCGGATATAAGACGAAGTAAACTAGATACTCATTAATTTTCAGTATAATTGCAGACATCCATGAATTGTAAGTCTTCAAAAGGTAGTCACTAATCATCACCATATAATCATCTTTAATAGTTCTCAAAATCCCAAACTATGTGGACATTACCGTTTCGATGGAAAATTAAAATAACAATTAAATTTTCATTTGATAATATTCAATGGCTAATGTACCTTGACGTACTTCCAATAGTGTAATTAGGATAATTTTCTTGGAAAGGCACGATTCCCAGTGAGTGTTCAACCTCTTTCAGATCTTAACGGGAGGAGTTATACATTGTAAGTCTAATATGTATCTCTAGTGTATGAAAATTCTGGGCTGAATTTAAAGTACTCTAGGGTATAGGCTATGATAACCACAGTTTACTCGTAGTTACACCAATGCACATCCCATTGTATATAAATTGAAAAATAAATTAAAATATATATGACATAAGTGTTTATGAAAATATTCCACACCCTGAATACATTCCGTCAACAGGATACTGATAGTGAAATAATTACTAGAGAACAAATATTATTGAATTCATTTTTATTGTGCTGCAAAAATATTATTCATTGGGTCAATTAATAATCTTGTATAATTATTGTTCGATTTTTGATTTTTACTTCTGTATTCTTAATGATTCGAATAATCAAAATTGATAACTATAGAAATTTCATTAAGAATTAGTTAGTCAAAGGTACAAAGCAAGAAGTACATTATTTCAATTGGTTCATGTGAATTTTCCTAATATTTTTGAGAATTGTCATTTATTTCGTTTATTTTTACAGAATGAGAATTACTTTTTATGATACTGCGTTGAGAGAGGATTAACAGGATTGCAAAAAGTACCTGTGTGATTCCAGAATTGAGCTTACTAAAATAATTGTCTAAGACTGGAGACGCCCTTCAAGTGTATTTGTTACAGCACTCGCTTGATTGCACACTCGATATACGGTCCTGTCATGCAAATATTCATACTCAAGTGCTGTAATGATACTATTACTCCATTAGTAACACAAAGAACTATTTTCTACGACCATCTCTAAGCTCAGTTGCTTACACAGGTTAAAAAGTACGCAGCCTAAGCATTTTTGCATCCCAGCTCTACAATCATATAGATAAAGGTAGCAGTTGAGGTGTACAGCCTGAGTCTGTGAATTGATGATGGCAGCATTGTACACAGAATCTGTCACCAATTTATTTGTTAGGTTATTTATTAACTTTAAATGTCAACTTGTACGTCGTGTTGCTTTACTATGTATTCAATAAGTTATCAAAATATAGATATTAAGAACCGAAAAAAAAATTGTATTCAAAATGTGTGTAAGCAAACACTATGACATTTGGACAACGATTTCAGTGACTTGGTCTCATGGTATACTACATACTTGTATGAATTATTATTTTTTATTAATTTTATATATTGGGGACTCTGGATATCAAATTTGATCAATTCTTTTGTCAATTAGTTTTAAAACTAAGTAACACGATCGCACGAACATGCATACATACAGAAATCTCTTTTTTGGCATAGATAGAAAAATTGAGGTTGATTTACTGAGCGCAAACATTGATATCTCCTTCAATTCTAGGATCGCTAAGATAGCCTGAATAGATAAGAAGGAAACTTTTTAAATACTCGTTAATTTGCTCATTCACTACAATATGAATCTAGTGTACATTTCAGTATGCTATTTACCATTATAATTCTGAAATGTGAAGAGGAACTGACCTCGTTTTTTTGTACACTTCCCATTTATCTTCCTATTTACAAGTCAATACTGATCTTTTTCCGGCGAAACCGGAAATGCAGTTCTAAAACATCATATAAAAAAAGTTTTACTTTATGTGGCACACAACTTTCTATTTTAATCTAATTTGAACAAATATAAAACAGAACAATAGTAATTTTCCTAGTTTTTTTCTATATATTAATTATCTAATTAACTGAAAGTTTTTATAAGCTCACCTGTCGTGATTCATATAATTTCATAATGAAATCTAATAAACATGTTATTAAGATAGCGGGGAAACGTTTTTATATGAATCTGTATGAATTTATATTTCCTTCTTCCTGAATAAAAGGCAAAGAAAATATTCTAGTGTGCATCATTTATTTCTAGTACACTTTCACCAAAAAATAGAATTCGAAACTTTGAGGTTACACGAACTATAAGCACACAGTGAGAAATAATATCGACTATAAATAATGATTTGAAGATACAGATATTATGAATATTGAAATTTTGCAATTAAGACAAGCATTTTGTAATTTCAGTTATTCAAATATTTTTTAAATTGAAAATAAAATTCTTAGCAAATCTACAATCAGAAATGAATAACTCAGCTATGAAGACAAATGTTGAGATATCAAACACCTATATATTATGATAAAATTTCCATGCAACAATAATTCATACATGATTTTCTAATAGAAGCAATAAATGAAGCATAAAGTGACCACATTTTGTTTTATTATAGTGACTTGCTATATGACATTGTTTATTATCTATAAAGTATTTCTTCATTGTACTTCATGAATGTCATAATAATGTACTATGTCAGTTTTAGAAATAATTCAGGAGTTTTCGAGATGTATGCTACTATTTCACTTGGCAAATTCAGTTCAACAAATGTCATTCTCACCATAATCAGTATCAACAGAACATTTACAATATGAGAATGTCAACCGGATATATCATATTGTATGTAATACAAACATAATAAACTTAATAGACTTATCTCATTCTTCAGTTCGCCCATAAAGTTGTATTTATGAATTTGATGTCAACGTTCCATTTGGACTCTCCACATGTTCAAGAGAATAAAACTCGTTGTGACCAACATTGTGACGAGTAATATGACTAAGTTAATGTTTTTATGGTTTACTTCATTAAATTATTGCACCTTGTATCAATCTTCATCTCAAACCTCACATTAAGAATAATGTATCTCCATTATTGTCTTGAAGAGCTAATAGAAGATAATATTTTGTGTATAATTATTATCGTGACGATTAACCTTGGAAATTCTGATATTAGTCCAGTCGATATGTACTTTGAGGTCGGAAAAAATGCGAACTTAATGAAACTTTGGTAGGTTGTTTTTGATCACTCAATAGTGTTATTTCCATGTTTTCCGACCAAAATTTCGCGAAGCAATTTTCAGGGGCAGGGAAAAACCACGAAATGTTGGCACTCTTTTCAGTTTTTGCCCTGTAACTTTTTCTCCTCCATACCTACGCCTTAGATCATTAAGTTCAGCTTTGTAGAGCATCAAATTTTCGATAGATTTGATAAGTAAAACTTAGTTGTAGACCCACTAAGTTCCAAGATACAGCACTTCAAAAAAGTGAAAAATTCCTGAAAATCTAGAAAAACATAAAAAATTGCGGTTTTTGCTGAATATCTTTGATTTTTCAACATTATTTATGATTTTATGGTATTATGGTACCTAGTTTCATTCTGACGTAGAAATCAGTCAACAACCCACTCCTTACCCTGCCTACCTATGCCACCATATCTGGAGGCGCGGTAGTGCCCTCGCCAAGACAAACCAAGCAAAGCGCAACAGCACTACCTACCTTTCTCGAAGAGCTTCGTCGTTTTTTTGAGCCCTCATAACTTGGGTTTGGATTATACCAGATAAACAAAATTCTCGGGGTATGATGTCAATAGTGGACTTATTAAACATATTGGCTGGTACCACAAGCTCTGTTCTAGGCTATACTAGTAGTCCGTGAGACAGCGCATAAATTTTTTGTTGATTACCGCTCACTTGAAACTTTGTGAGTGGCTTCATTGTGATCAGTCCGACAACTTTTTCATTTGGCAAAATTCTAGATTTGGGGGCGTTTACCTGCGAGGGCTAATTAATTGAAAGAATATTACCGTAATACTGATCTTCACACTAATCGAAAGATTTTTTGATAATAAAATGAAGGAAAAATATTGTCCGACATGAATATTGAGGCTACCGGTGAGTCCGACTTGTCATAAGTACCAACATACTTACCATTGGTACCAACATACTTATGACAAGTGCGGCTTGTCGGATTCACCGGTAGCCTGAATATTCATGTCGGACAATATTTTTCTTTCATTTTATTATCAAAAAATCTTTCGATTAGTGTAAAGATCAGTATTACGGTAATATTCTTTCAATTAATTAGCCCTCGCGGGTAAACGTCCCCAAATCCCCCTCCCTTAACTAGGGGAAGGAAATTTGTACGAGACTTCCGCAAATTTTGATGCTAGAGGTCTGAAAATTGATAAAGGGACTACTTGTTATAAATAATAGTAAAATAAAAACTTACTAAAAGAAGTGGAGTCCCACCAAAAATATTTTTAAGTAAAATGTTGCCAAGATGAGACCATATGGCTCGCACTGTCAAAAAATTGTCAGATTGAGAGCCAAGTCTCTAATCCTACACGCTCTAATTCTACAAGCCTCCTTGTCCATCTACCTGTCTAGCCACCACTCATTTAGAAGGGAACTATTAGGACTATTGTATAACAGAAAACTAAAAAATAGTGAATAAATTTCTCACTTTATGCCCATGTGAATGTATCGAAATGGCCAAGTCGCATATTTTGTAATTGAAAGAGGGGAAACGCCCAAGTGTAGAAATGAAAGAAGGATGGTAAGGTTTTCAACAAATAATTGAAAAAGTCTTGTCTACACTGTTCTATTTTAGCTTAAATTGCTGACCGGTTTCGATTCTCTAAAGAATCATCTTCAGAGCCGGTTAGACTACAACGAAACGAAAAAACAATCACATACAAATTTTTTGTAAATCTACAGCAATGTACAAAAATCACATAAATAAACAAATATACAAAAAATACTTACACTATACAACTACAGAAGAAAAACTACGTCGACTAGATATATATAGGAAAAACAACCATGTAAAAATTGTAATAAAATATGTTTCATAATGTAGGAAAAAAAATTTTTTTATCTGGATCTGAGCCTTGAGTACGCACGACTGTGCAAAAAATTTTTTGAAAAACATGATTATACTGGAGGAGGACGGGGAAATCCTGTCGCGCGCTTTTGGAAATTTTATTGAATTTTGGCGCTGCGACAGGATTTCCCCGTCCTCCTCCAGTATAATCATGTTTTTCAAAAAATTTTTTGCACAGTCGTGCGTACTCAAGGCTCAGATCCAGATAAAAAAAATTTTTGCCCTACATTATGAAACATATTTTATTACAATTTTTACATGGTTGTTTTTTCCTATATATATCTAGTCGACGTAGTTTTTCTTCTGTAGTTGTATAGTGTAAGTATTTTTTGTATATTTTTTGAATATTTGTTTATTTATGTGATTTTTGTACATTGCTGTAGATTTACAAAAAATTTGTATGTGATTGTTTTTTCGTTTCGTTGTAGTCTAACTGGCTCTGAAGATGATTCTTTAAAGAATCGAAACCGGTCAGCAATTTAAGCTAAAATAGAACAGTGTAGACAAGACTTTTTCAATTATTTGTTGAAAACCTTGCCATCCTTCGCATATTTTGATTGAGGTGTAGAATTGTGAAGTTATAGGTTGTAGAATTAGAGCGTGTAGAGTTAGAAGCTTGGCTCTACATGGGATCTAATAACTCTTTGACAGTGCGAGCCATATGGCTTCGTCTTGGCAACATTTTACATGAGAATGTTTTTGGTGAGATTCCACTTCTTTCAGTAAGTTTTTATTCTACTATGATTCATAACAAGACGTCTCTGTATCAATATTCAGACCTCTAGCATAAAAATTTGTGGTAGTCACACAAATTTCCATCCCCTAGTTATAGTGGTTGGGAGTAGAAGTTCCAAGTTTTAGAATTTTGTTGTTGTTTGTGTACTAATACTAGCTTACATACCAAGTTTCAGCATTCTAGGACTTGAAGAAGTAACTCAAGAATTTGATAATCATCAGTGAGCGAGTCAGTGATGAAATCGGAGTTTTTTCAGATTTCAATAAAATTTAAAGTGTAAGAACTATGCAATTGAAATTTAATATGCTCAATAAGTCCACTATTGACATTATATCCCGGGAATTTTGTTTATCTGGTAGGTATAATCCAAATCCAAGTTATGAGAGCTCAAAAAAAAGCGACGAAGCTCTTCGAGAAAGGTATGTAGTGCTCTTGCGCTTCGTTTGACTGGTCTTGGTGGGGGCACTACCGTGCCTCCAGATAAAGTGGCATAGGTAGGCAGGGTGAGGGGTGGGTTGTCGATTGATTTCTGCGTCAGAATGAAACTAGGTACCATTAAAAAAATTGAAATATAAAAGATATCTAGCGAAAACCCCATTTTTAATGTTTTTTTAGATTTTAAGGAATTTTTCACTTTTTTGAAGTGCTGAATCTTGGAACTTAGTGGTTCTACAAACAAGTTTTGTGGATCAAACTTATCGAAAATTTAATGTTCTGCGAAATTGAACTTGATGAGCTAAGGCGTAGGAATGAAGGGGAAAAAGTTACAGAACGAAAACTGAAAAAAGTGCCAAAATTTCGTGGTTTTTTCCTTCCCCTGGAAATTGCTTCGCGAAATTTTGGTCGGAAAATATACATATAACGCTATTAGGTGATCAAAAACAATATACCAAAGTTTCATCAAGTTCGCATTTTTTCCTGATTTGCCCCTATTTTTCGACATGCCGACTGGACTATATATTCAATTTTAACAATCTAATAGTTCTTGAATTGCATGGCTCATCCCTTTACTTTCCAAATCTATTCATAAAAGTTTAGGCATTTTATGGCCAGTTGCATCGCTCCAGCGCAAATTTAAAGCTTCACTCAAACAAATAATATTGACACAGAATAATGACAGCAATGTTTATATCACATTTGACTTTCGAGTTCTGACGAAATTGTTCAGCTAAGCGTTTTTTAAAATTTGAGACACAACGGTGCAACTGATCGTTAATGAACTTGACTCTTGATTTCTCTCAGGGTATAAGATAAATATCATATGAACCACTTCGTCTTCTCTGTCAAGCACAGATTGTTATGGTAAACTTTCTTGTATTCCCAAAAAATACAAGATATGTGTTTGATTTGGGCAGACACTCGATTCTGTCAGTTCTCCAAGCACAAACATGGGTTGGTTGAATATGAAATAACGGATTACGCATCACATGATTGATTGTATTTTGTGATCAGACAATCTGCCTTATCTTTAACAAAAACTCTCAGCCAGTACAGACAGTGGCGTCTCAATTGAAGTGCAAGGGGTTTTGGAGAATTTAAAGTTTTCTCTTTCAGGGCATGTAAGTTAATCCAACGCCAAGTTCATCTCACTCCCCAGTTCTTACCACACCCTTGAGAAAAAAAAATTCCTTGACGTCAAAAAATGTAAAATACTGATAACGTGTGCCGGGTGCAAAAAAATCGTGGACTCACGACCCAGGGAATCAAGTTCATTCATTTTTCTCTAAAATCAAGGATCTGCGCTGTTTTGACGCGAAGTTATGAATTAAACAAAAAAAATACATTTTGCCCTTTTTTGGCCATAACTCAGCTAATCTTGCACGAAAATTGATGAACTTTGCGACGTTGGTAGCATTTTGTTGTCAGTTTCAATAAATGGAGAGAAAATTTCAAACTTATCAAATCTCAAAGTTCATTAATTTCAATTAGCCGAGTTATAACCAAAAAAGCACAGAATGTTTTTTTTCTTTGTTTAATGCATAACTCGGCGCCAAATCGTCGCAGACATTCGATTTCTGCGCAATTTAAAAAGTTGGGTCTACAGTTTTTTTTGCACCTGGTACAAGTTGTCAAAGTTTGACATTTTTTGACATCTAGCACATTTTTTTCTCTCAGGGATGTGGTAGACGGTGCGATGAACTTGACGTCGGATTAACTTACATGCCCTGAAAGAGAAAATTTCAAACATTCCAAAACTCAAAGATTCATCCAAAAAATATGTATGGGAAGAGAGAGGACGCATGGAGATTATAACGCTCGCATTGGAAATCTTAACGAAATTGACGAAACTATAGTCATGAATACAAACTTAAATTTTTCCAGAAGTGTTGAAGACTGCACAATAAATAGAAAAGGGACAGATCTTCTAGAAGTAATGGAAAGAGAAAATCTTATCGTCCTAAACGGAAGGACTCAAAGCGATACTCCAGCGGAGTTTACATTTATAGGTTCTCCTGGAAAGAGCATCATAGATCTCATATGGGTGGATATTAATGCAACTTTGTTAATTCTCGACATGAAAATATCTGATGAAATCCACCTATCAGATCATATGATATGTTCTCTAACAACTCAAAACTTGAACGACTCTATTACAGCTGGCAAAAATTGTAGCATTATGAAACTTAAAAAAACTAAATGGGACGAAGCAAAAGCAAACTCATTCAAGGAAGAGTTACAGGAACTTTTTCAAAACTCCACAAATATAAATAATATTGAAGAACAATATAATTTTTTGAAGAATGCCATAGAAACAGTTTCTGACAAAATAGGAATTTCAAAACAAATCTCAATTTTGCAGTGTCCATACAAATGCTCAAACAAAAAGTGGTACGATACAACATGCAAAGAACTCAAAAGAGAAACAAAAAAATCTTTTCGGAAGTTCAAAGCAAGTAACTTCAACAAAGAGTGCTTAGAACTCTATTTAGGAAAGAAAAAGCAGTACAAGCACCATATCTCAGAACAGAAAAAGAAATATAAACTAGAAATTCAAATAATGTTACCAAATGTATCAGACGAAACACAATTCTGGAAGGCAATAAGATCTCTTCAAAATAGCAAATTTACTCCAAATCCTATAAACTTGAGCGACTGGACTAGCTTCTTTCAAGAGTGGTTTGGACCAAAATTATTTAACGATGATATTTACTTTGGTACATTTCATCCATACTTAGACCAAGAAATCTCTGCTGATGAACTCAATTACGCCATAAATAAGTTAAAAACAAACAAAAGCCCAGGTATAGATGGTATTTTGAATGAGCATTTAAAAAACTTAACACCAGATTGGCAAGAATTTTTAAGAACTTTATTAAATCGTTTTATTACAGAAGAGGACATTCCGACACAGCTGAAAAACATTAAACTATCATTAATTCATAAAAAGGGGGATAGACTGGATCAAAATAATTACAGAGGAATTGCGTTGGTAAATACAATAACGAAGCTGCTCACTTTCATTATCAATAAACGGATGCAAACTTGGGTCGACTCTCATGCACTCCTCCCAGAAGCACAAGCTGGCTTTAGAAAAGGAAGATCATGCACGGATAATTTATTCACCTTCAACTCAATAATTCAGATAAACAATTTAACTAATAAAAATGGCATCTACGCAATATTTGTTGATTTCAAGAAAGCGTTCGACTCTGTACCACACAAAATTCTCTGGAATAAGATTTATCAAGTCGGAATAAGTGGCAAAATAATCAGGATCCTAAAAAATATATACGATGAATCTACATTACAAGCCAACGTGAATAATGAATTATCTGTAAAGATTGAAATAACAAAATGTGTTTTACAAGGTGAATGCACTAGTCCCCTACTGTTTGCGCTGTACATTGGCGACATGGAAGCATATTTCAGGAGTAGGAATCAAGGAGGCTATTATATCAATCAGACACACGATATTCTAACATTGCAATATGCAGATGATATAGTAATATTCACCCACTCACCATCAGATGTACAAAGAAAACTAAATACTCTCACTGATTATTGCGACTCCCTTCTCCTGGAAATCAATGAAAAGAAAACTAAAATAATGCATTTTCATATAGGCAGACCTTCAAAGCGGCACTTAAAACATGTTTGTCAAAGAAAAGAAATTACTTTCACAAATAAATATACGTACCTTGGAATAACGTTCAAAATCTCAGGATCCTTTAATGAAAACATTAAAGAAAAACTGAGTTCGTCCAATAGAATCGGTGGAGCGATAAAGAAAACAATGATAACGGCAGGCACGTATAGTTGGGATACCATCATAAAATTATATTCGTCTGTGGTCATTCCTTCTTTAATTTATGGCTCAGAAGTATATCCAATACAAGCTAAAAATCTTGAAAAAGGAATGGTGCAATTTTTCAAAAACCTCTTTGGATGGCAGAAATCAACACCAAACTATTTTGTACGTAGAGAAACTGGTCAACCACGTATAGAACTTGAGATATTCAAGCGAATATTCAATTGGTGGTACAAAATACTTGTCATGAGTGAAAATAGATATGTTAAAATGAGCTATGAAAAACTATTACTTCTTAATAATCGAACTGCTATTTCTATTCCCGAACAGAAACAAGTTAGGCACTATTGGACAAGAAATTTACAACAGATGCTAAGCAAAGCAAACTATTCATGGATCTGGGATGAACAGTGCCCCGAACTGCTAAAGGCTGAAATGAACAACATCATAATTGCTTACAATAAAGTTTTATACATAGAAGACACCAGAAAAATATTATCAACCTCATACAATCCCAACTTCACATTTTATAACTCAAGCCACCTATATCTTTCCTCGAACATTCCTTTCAAAATCCTGAAGACAATTAGCCAATTACGTACCGCAAAGACTGTCCGATTTTCGCTCTTCCATAACGACCATCGTCACACATTCGACCAAGAAGAATTGTGCACTATTTGCAATTTACATGTACCGAATGACCTAGATCATTTTCTTTTCCAATGCCCCATTTATTCTCCCATCAGAATTACATTTCTTTACAAATACACCTCGTGCACCAGCAGCGCTAAAGCTAATCCAGAACTCTTGGCTAATCTAATCGTGGAAAAGATGAGAGACATTTTCAACTACTGCAGAGCCGCCCTAAGCCTCAGAGCATTTGCGATGGACATGTAAGAAGCCCAACTAAAATGAAATCAAATATTAATAATAATAATAATAATAATATATAATTACTATGGGAATATACTTTTTCTTTTTGTTGTCAATTCATGTGTATGTAATTTTTTACGTATACAAATAAAATTGGTATTTGGTATTTTGGTAAGAGAGAGGACGCAATTCATTTATCCTTGCACCCGAGCGGTAAGTAGGCTAAAACCGCCTCTGAGCACAGATCTGCACGAGCGTAATTCAAACAAACAGCCACTGATACAGATTCCAATTCACAACTCTTCCCTTTTCAATCACAGATCCTTCATCTACAAACTTGTAATTGTTTCTGATAACTTGAAATTATTGGAAGAGATCAATTTTCTCTGCAATATGATAAATTTTCACGGTAAAACTAGCCGTGAAGATATTTATTTTCTTTATTGTCATTGTCTAACTTGTAACATATCATGAAAATTATTTGTATCATGTAATTAAATTCAAATTATTGTATCATTCATTAGGTGTTCAATTGGTGCAGCTGAAATTTTACTGATAGAATAAATGAATAAATGAATAAATTAATAATCGAATAAATGTATTGTGGCGTGCGGAGTGAGGGGGGAGCTCGTAGAAAAGACGTAGTATGGGGCGGAGCTTCTTCGGCCGCTTACGCCGCACCGCGTCGCAGCCCATCACCCCTCTCAATGGAAGCATCTGGTGATTTCTAGAAATGGAAAGAGTCGCGAAATGGAAAAATTCGAGAACAATATTTCACTATATAAGGCCAAGCAGAAAGACGGACAGACAGTACAGTAATAAGAGTATTAGTGTGAAATAAATAATGAAGTAACAAGTACAGTGAAGTGAGAGTGTATATAAATAGTGAAATATAAATATCCGTGACTTTGATTAAATTAGAATTAAGTGATTAATATATAAATATAGTGTGATTAGTGACTTAAGAAGAATTAAAGATTTTATTTCATTTAAATTATTAAATAGTGACTTTTATTTAATTGCAGGGTGATTCATCAAGCAATAAACATTACAGTGGTGTCAGAAGTGGGATTGAACCTGATTCATGATTTGGTTTGCAAACCTTTACGCATTGTCATTGTAGACTTTGTATTTGTATTAGTCGCTTGGGACTTCGAATAACTGCCACCCAGCCTTGCACGTAGGATGGCCCATAGACGGCTGAGTTTGACGGTTCTAGCCACACCGTATCCCGAGAAGCACCAGACTACCCGACAGTCAAATCATACTGGGCGCAATGGGATTCCATAATCCTGGATGAAGGCGTCTTGAAGCGTGTCCTGAAAGATCCGAATGAAACCAAGAGTAGAGAACAGCTGATTGTTCCTAGGGGTCGGGTTCCAGAGGTCTTGAGACATCTCCATGATGGAGTGAGTGGAGGACACCTTGGGGTAACGAAGACTCTGCAGAGAGTTCGTGAGCGGTTTTATTGGCTAAACTGCAAAGAAGACGTTAGGGAATGGTGCAGGAAATGCACTACGTGCGCTTCAAGCAACGGACCGCAGAAACGACCAAGAGCTCCGATGCGACAGTATAATGTCGGTAGTCCATTCGAAAGGATAGCCATCGACGTAGCAGGGCCATTTCCCGAATCAGACGTCGGAAATAAATACATTGTTGTCGTCATGGACTACTTTAGTAAATGGGCGGAAGCGTATGCTCTTCCTAATCAAGAGGCCGCTACTATTGCAGACGTCCTAGTGAAGAACTGGATCTGTCGTTTTGGCGTACCCTTGGAACTCCATTCTGACCAGGGAAGAAACTTTGAATCCACACTTTTCCAAGGGATATGTGAAGTATTGAATATTCGTAAAACCAGAACTACTGCATTACATCCGCAGTCTGATGGAATGGTGGAACGGATGAATAAGACCATCAACAGACACCTGGCCAAAGTAGTCTCTAGTCACCAGAGAGACTGGGACAAATATCTTCATCTGTTTCTTTTGGCCTACCGCTCATCCGTACACGAAACAACCGGACAGACTCCAGCAAGAATTATCTTTGGACGGGAACTTCGGCTACCATGCGACCTAAAGTTCGGCTGCCAACCTGGAGAAGACCTGGCTGGTGAAGATTATGTCATTAATTTAAGGCGTCAGATGGACGATATCCACTCTCGAGTCCGTATAAACATCGAGAATGCCAGCGACCGGATGAAAGAGACCTATGACGTCAAGGCACAAGACGGGGGCTTTCAACCAGGAGACTCGGTGTGGCTTTATAACCCAGGGCGGCGACGTGGCCTGTCTCCAAAATTACAGACATCTTGGGAAGGGCCTTACGAAGTCATCAGAAGAATTAACGACATAATCTACGAAATCAGACGCAACCCTAAGAGCAAATCAAGAGTGGTGCACTTCAATCGGCTAGCACCATATGCAGGAGACAATAATGAAGATCCCAACGACGCACGTGCTCGTAAGATCCACGCGCAGGAAGATTCATTTGAGGAGTTCATGAAGACTTTTTCAAGTGGACGTCGGGCCCGATTCGGAATAACTACCGAAGTGCAGCAGGATCTATTCAGAGTCCCGGCCGACTACTCCTTGGCCCATTGTGTATCAAGAGATTTGGAGATGTCCCGAGGAATAGCAGCAGTTTTCAAAAAGAAGTTT
The DNA here is from genome assembly GCA_963989225.1 of Dromius quadrimaculatus. NCBI lineage: Eukaryota > Metazoa > Arthropoda > Insecta > Coleoptera > Carabidae > Dromius > Dromius quadrimaculatus. The sequence continues at coordinate 43,374,029 of OZ022330.1, forward strand.
GGCAGACCAGAACACCAGAAGCCTACAGTAAGGAAGACCATCTGTCTGCGGGACAATACGACAACCAAGGAACGCTATATTTACCACATGGTAACGAAAGATAAATTTCATCATAAACCAACCTACCGTTCCATGTGGGAAACGCTGCAAGACATGCGAGGCCATTTAATGCAGAACGACATCCTGAAACTGGCAATACCAAAATTAGGCTGCGGTCTGGATGGACTAGATTGGAAGATCGTTCGAAATATGATAGAGGTAACATTCCGGAACAGCGGAATTCAAATATTGGTCTGCTGTTTCCACCCAGCAGGCCCGATCGAACCAAAAACTGTCGACTGCTACTTCTACCAAACTACAGGTTGCACCAAGGGCGGCGAGTGTCGATTCCGGCATAGACATGAAGATGTGTTTCGGGACGAAACATTCTTAAGAAGAGGGCAATGTGACGTGCGGAGTGAGGGGGGAGCTCGTAGAAAAGACGTAGTATGGGGCGGAGCTTCTTCGGCCGCTTACGCCGCACCGCGTCGCAGCCCATCACCCCTCTCAATGGAAGCATCTGGTGATTTCTAGAAATGGAAAGAGTCGCGAAATGGAAAAATTCGAGAACAATATTTCACTAAATAAGGGCAAGCAGAAAGACGGACAGACAGTACAGTAATAAGAGTATTAGTGTGAAATAAATAATGAAGTAACAAGTACAGTGAACAGTGCATATAAATAGTGAAATATAAATATCTGTGACTTTGATTAAATTAGAATTAAGTGATTAATATATAAATATACTGTTATTAGTGACATAAGAAGAATTAAAGATTTTATTTCATTTAGATTATTAAATAGTGACTTTTATTTAATTGCAGGGTGATTCATCAAGCAATAAACATTACAGTATGTAGAGCAACAAGTCATGATTCTGTTAGTTCACAGATTATGGAACCTTTTTATTTACTTGTACAAGAAAGTATTGTGGAACCAACAAAACTCACTTATCGAGATTTTGATGAAAATATCCGTTTTGAGCATCCCTGAATCAATTTTGACTATTTTCGGCTTGATGTCGGTACGCATGTGCGTTCGTTCGTTCGTAACTCGCAAATCTCAAAACTGGTTCAACGTATAATGTTGAAGTTTTGTATTTATGACTGGTATAGGGACTAGTTGTGCACCTCGTATTATGGTTCCAATCATCTGTACCAGAAGTGCACTTTATTTGAAACTTTTTAGCGCATTTTTCCGAAAAAAGCGCTATTATATTCACTTTGGCTGGCTGGCTGGCTGGCTGGCTGGCTGGCTGGCGTGACGCTGAGATCTCAGCAACTATACTATTTACAGACTTGAAACTGGTACTAAATAAAAGCTGCTGTTTCGTAGGCTTGCACAAATTGCTTTAATTCAAGCTCAGTGATTGTGGAAAATTGAATTATTCAATTACTTGTTTCAAGTGGAACAATGTCCATAGATATCTATGACATTAGGGATATGGCAACTAAAATTTATTAAAGTAGATAAAAATTTAGTTTCAAATTTCGCCGCGGGTGTCACTATTATTATGTACAGTTGTCAAATCTGTCCGGGATTCATTCAATGACTTGTTTGACGCGAATTTGAAGCTTATTAGAATGAATTATTATTATTGGATGAAAATTTGTTCACTTTTGGTGTATTTTTTTTTATATAGCTTTGATAAAGATCAAATTATCATTTTAAGCTACAGCACTTGACCTCCTGTCAGTCAATAACTAAACAATGAAGATTAAAAGGTATTTTTGAGTTTGCACATGTATAAATTATGTACCTATTAAATAGTCAACTTGAAACTAGTACTAAATGGAAGCTGCTGTTTTGTAAGTCTGCCCAAACTGCTTGATTTCAAGCTCAGTAATTGTAAGAGATGGTAATTTGCGAAATCTCTGAAGTAACAAGCATTCATGAGCTGTCAAAAAAGCGCTTCCATCATCTAGATGATTCTTCCATTTTTTTGAATGATTAACCGTGGGATGTTAAAATTCGGTATTTGAACTTGATGTTGTGTCAGAATGGTTATCTGCTATTTTTGTATGAATCGGCCAAGCCAGAAGTGCACTTTACTTGAAACTTTTTTTAATTCTTCTGCATAAATCTAGAATGATCAGCCATACCATATTGAAATTTAGTGTTTGAATTTGTTGTAGCATCAAAATAGTTATCAACTATTTTTGTATCAATCGGCTGAGCCGGAAGTGCAGTTTATACGTATAACAGACATTCAGAATTTTCCGTATAAAACAATCAGTTTAAGGATAAGGTAGGCAATGATAATATGTCGTCAATTTTTTGATTTTGTTTGACATTGTAAGTAAATGTCAAAATATTATTAAAATTATATTAATTATAATCTCAAGTGACAGAAAACTTTATTGAATAAATTTGTGTATATATCTAATGATGTACAAGTAAGTCACGTGATGTTCACGTCAGATTTTTTATATCACAAGAGATTTTAGATGAATATGTAATCTAGCTATTATGAATTAGATTGGAGTTGTCACAAAGATAGAGAATGAAAATATAGCGAAACCAGACGATTTCTCAGGAGAAAATAGTGTTTGTATTATATTTATAATTACAGCCCGTTGTAGGAGTGCAGCAGAATTATGACGATTGTATAATTGTAGTGTATGTTACAAGTTTATAATGTATGATTGTTTTAGACGAGTGATAAATGAGACGTTTCATGAAGTACGTTTATGTACGACTTGTATACAATACTTTGTATTCAACTACATTAAAGATGATTTTGCTTTGACTTACGATGACATTTATATTTGATACAAGACGTTGATTGATGAATCGCAGCGTGGTATATACCATCAATATCTTTCGCTTTGATTGCTATTGTAATTGTAAAATAGAATTTGTTCATTTAGTATTCAACTGAAGTTCAATAAACGAAGTGATGTTTGACGCACTGACTGCTTACAGTACTGATGAGAATAAATTCAATATCAACTATCGTCGTACTGATAAATTTTTATATCAAAGTTTTGTATTTTTATTGATGTTTCCAATATAATGAAATAAAGTGCATTTCCGGTACAGACGTTGAATGCGAAGTGCACAACTGGACTCTAGACCAGTCTTAAATTTCAACGTTAAACGTTCGACGGTTTTTGGGATTTGTGAGTAACGTACATACATATGTACACACGTACCGACGTCAAGCAGAAAATAGTCAAAATGGATTCAGGGATGCTCAAAACGAATTTCTTGTATTGTGTACAAATAGATAAAAATTATTGATTGATTTTGCTGGAATGACTGCCTGATTATTAGAAAATAAAAGTTCAAAAATCTAGTCACTCCTCCACGCTTAACACCCAAAATAATGTATTTTTGAGTCAGTCAAACATAGAGCAAATTATACTGTGATATGAACTCAATTTTATATACGTATGCACAGCTTCAATTCTATACATTGTTTCATTTTTTTTAGGAATCATTCACATTTAGAAAATTGCGAAATGTACAATTTTAAAAGATAATGGGATGATTATAATCAAATCGGTAAGGTGAAAAGACAAAGTAGTGCAAAATTAGTATATAAATTTTCATTATTATTATCGAAGGTAAGCGTTATTTAGAATATAATGTTTATAAGAAAATATTTGACAAATAGCTCTAACCTGTTTATGTTTTATTTTATTTGATAAAGGTATTTCAAAGTAATTCTACGATTATGTATTCGCACTCTTTTTTCTTCACAGCCTATATTTAAAACAAATTAAAATGGGGAGCAAAGAATTACCAGATGATTTACATATAACAAAAATCAATGGAAATATTGTTTTAAAATTAATTTTATATGTATGAAAGATTCACAGCATTTGAATATGGAATAGTATACTCTATAACAAGTATTGGGATACCAATTAATCCAAATGAGGGCAGAGTTTGTAATCCGAAGATAAATACTAAGGTTCGCGCGTGTGGAATATGCCATTCCAAAGATGTTGTAGACTCAAATTTCTCTGATAAGATTTTAAAAATTCAACAAGAATTCAAAACAAGTGCTCAAAATTTCTGATCGTCAAATGCAAATCTGGAAATTATATTTCATTCATCTGAGAACAGTCCAAAGACTCCTATGAGACTACAATTTAAGTCTTCTGATTGATCAAAATGTACAAACAGTACAATAATTGCACTTAACTATCTTTATATTGCATCAGTCATTTATCGATTATCATAAATAGATTTATGCAGTTCCGAGATTCAAATTCATTTCCAGCAAGCTTGCATTAAATGTAAGTAAATTATGTTCGTATTTCGGCCAACCAGAAAGTTTAAGTCGTAGTCCCATAAGAGCCCTTAGACCGTTCATAAATGAAATGAACAATAATACCTGGATAGTTATGAAATAACCATAGAAACCAAACCACCGGATTTTGATTCGTCAAAAATGATGATAGTATGATTCTAAATAGTATACGGGAAAATTCTAAGCAATTTTAGGCGATGTGTTGGAATGTCACTTTCTCCAACATAATTTTTGGTTGTGGATTGTGCAGATTCCAAAACAGTGTTAGAGAAAATAGAAAATCATTAGTGATGTGAGGAACTTTTTATATGAGATGTTAATGAATAAAATGAAGAAGGGTGTTCATCCTGACGGTTAAGGTTAAGAACATAACGATAAAAAAAATCCGGTTGAACAGCACTTGGACCAAATTTAGGAGTGATTGATTTTTTAATGCAGCACAGCGCATATTCTGCTAGAAATTTTGCTAACAAACCAATTGGCCTACAAAAATCAAAATCTTTGTCATGCATATGTATAAATATATATCAAAGGAGTAACCGTAGCCGCAATTGAATAAATTTTGAAAAACTTTCCCAAAATTCTGTTTTATATCATATTATGATATTTTGACGTGATCATATATTTCCACAGTTTTTATTTTCAAGCTAGTTCTTTGATCGATTGATTATTATTCTAATTTTATTCATGTTGATGGTTCCAATTATTATCATTAATTATTCTGGCTATTTTTCAATGCCTCACGAATTGTGAGTAATTAATTTAAAATATTTTTTTTTTGCATTATTCCCAATTTTGTAGTGTCTTAATGAAGATATATAAGTATACCGAAGCTAGACAACTTCAAAGAGTTCACTTATTCTATTGCCCTAAAAACGAAACCAAAATTACCCAATCAATTTCCAAAATCTATATGTATATATAGTGTAAGAATCTCTAGTTCATTTACTTACGAATATTCAACAAATATTACGATCTAACAAATATGAAGACTATTTAAGTGGGAGAAATTTATCGACTGATCACTTTCTCTTGAGCGTTATGTGTAACGGACAGAGATCATGGTCTTATCGGACTTGCTGCACAGTACAACATAGAACCGCATAGACTTAGTTACGCTAACAAGTGTTCTAATATAATTGGTTTTAAAGAAAAGTGTCTGTTGCTGGTGGTTTACTCTCTGGTAAGTTAGTAATTGTAATATATATTCTGTAATATTGAATTATGTATTTTAAGTTGAATGAAATGCAGCAACATAAATATTTTTCGAAATATTCTAATATAAACAATATATTACTTTCACATTTGTAGCTGCTTGCACTAAGTGAATGTGGAAAATGTTGATTTTTGTCACGAAAACATCTGATATAAGCTTGTTAGAATTTGTTTGTAATCATTTTCATACTGGATGTGAAATCTGGAGATTAGACTTTTTGGATTACCAACAGAATGATTCAAATTGCTTGTTAAAATTAGTGTCGGAAACCGAATGAGGTTTAATTCAAATCCAAATTCAAAACTACTCGAGTATCCGTTCATTTGGAAACACGAATACTTAGAGCTTGTTTATGTTGATTTAATTCAAGAATCTGCATATAGAAATTTGTGAATCTCATCCTGCTTTATAATGAATTTGATTTTGCTTAATGTTGCCAATCATATATTATTTACAATTTAAATACTTCACATTACCATTATCTGACAAGTTACAGTTTGACAATTTTGCTGTGACAATCGACACTGATTTGTGATCGGTTAGATTTGAAATATAGATTTAAAATCAATATTTTTAATGTAAATTCATAAATTAAGTCCATTATAAACCAGCACATATGTTGGTATGTATTTTAAATTTTTGAATTGAATTTTTTTATTATACTCGTAAATTAAATCCGTCATAATACTTAGATTTCGATTGCGAATCCTAAATTATTCTATATTATATTCGTACCAGAACTAACCAATGTTCCATCGGAGCTGAGAATAACCGGTATTCAATTAAAGGTAATTGGTAATTGGTCTCAATCGAAACTAGTCAGTATTAAATCTAAACCAAATCATTGCTTGATAGCATTCGAAACTTTATACTTACTGCTATACCATAAATAATGTTCTAGTTTCATTTCATAAATTGAGTGTCAACTTCACTAGCCTAATCAGTGCATCGTTTCTACAACCCAAATTCGAAGATCAATTTATTAGCACAAAATACGCTTTCCCAATAGTGTAATAATATTATTAGTATCAATTTTACTACCAGCAGCTAAATATAGGTTCTAATACTCGCCGATTCTACTACTCAGTATCGTGATACTGTTTAACTACTCGAATATCGGATATTCAAGTATTCGATTTTACGACATATCGGGTACTTGGTGTCAGTAACAGGAAGTAAACCTCCGGGAAATAAAACCCCGGAAAAAAAGCCCCGGAAAAAAAATCCCAGAAAAAAAAACTCCCGGAAAAAAAGCCTCTTGAGATAAAAACCTAAAAAAAATTATATAACGAATATTATAAATTAGGTATATAAGAGTGTTTTCATTATGTTTGATGATAAAACCTTGAGTTACAAACAACAATTTTAAATAACGCGTAATGTATACAGACAAAAATACAGTGTCTACTGTTTTATTCATCTATTAGCGTCTATAATAATATAGTAGAGTAAAACATTTACATACATTTATTATTTCTAAATGTTTCATATTATTTAAAAATTTAAAGGTTAGGTATTAGCATAAGTTGAGGCATTAAATATAATTCAACATAAAATACAGAAATTGTAAAATATCTCATGTTCTACCAACACAATGAAAATAAATTTCATATCATTAAAATCAGAAGAAAATATGTAGTTTTTTGCTGTTATTTTTATGTATTAGTTCTATTTGAATAATTATAACTTTGTGTCGTATTTCAAAAATATGCCTTTCAATAAAAATATTCACGTATGGGTAATAATGATATTCAACTTTTTTACTTGAAACCTTTTTCCCCATTTGCGACAGTTCAGGAATTATTCACGGAATGAACAATTAACGCAAATCAGTTTCTCGTCATTATCTAGTGATCTCTAGAAACTTTTCAAAGAACCAAAAATATTCTTGAGATCGTCTCTTAAACATGGGCAAAAATTGAATGTATGTAAAGTAAATGTCTTACTCCACTATATTATTATTGTCGCTAACAGATAAATAAAACTAGAGACACTGTATTTTTGTCTGTATTACATTACAAATTACACGTTATATAGAATTGTTGTTTATAACTCTTGGTTTTACTATCAAACATAATGAAAACACTCTTATATACCTAATTTATAATATACGTTATATAAACTTTCTTTGGTTTTTATCACAGGGGGCTTTTTCTCCGGGGTTTTTTTTTCCAGGGTCTTTTTTTTCGGGGGTTTTTTTCCGGGGCTTTTTCTCCGGGGTTTTATTTCCCGGGGTTTCATTTCCCGGAGCTTTTTTTCCTAGATTCCATGGTTTCATTATCTTTTGACTCTTAGTCAGTATAGAACTCTGGAGCCAGAAGTTATCAAATTTGAAAACTGGTAGGTTAGCTACGACTCTTTTTTCAAGAATTTGTTCCGTAGAAGGAGGATTGTACCATATTCTTGTGTTTTCGAGCTATGACGCAAATTGAATATCTCATGTTTTCGTGATTATTTCATAATGCACATATTATTAAAGATATAGACATCAGATTTTCTTATTGGATTTTCTTATTATTATTTTCTAATTTGCATTAAAAAGTTTTATAATTGACTTAAAATAATGGAGCATTTTTCTCTCCAGAAAATAATATGGCCTACTCAATGTATCTTGTTCGGATATATTATCAATTATTCTAACCTTATCTGATGCCTCTGACAGAAAAAATGCTTAATTCCCTCTAATCTGCTCAGCTGTTATCACGAACAGAATTGAAATTGAATAAAAACAAATCATTCTGTCGTTGGCTTACTATAGTTGTTATTTAAATTCGTCGAGACATTTGGGCAGAAAGCTCTATTTTTTTTGAATATATTTTCTAATACAGATTTCGGTTCAAACTCAAATCGTTTTTATTTGAGAAACGAATGATTTGATGAATATTATTCTCTCCTTCAACGTAGTTCTAAGAAAAATAAAAACAGGTTGTGAAATACATGAATTGTTTCGGGGATATACCGTTTTGTCGGGCATGTGCCAGTAGCGCGCAGCTTATAAAAATAATCCCCTTTTTGTACCACTAGCGCGCAAAGTCGGTGTGCGTCTAGCGCGCAAGCTACCTGCGGTATACCTGCACACGCGACCTTTTTTATGCGCTCAAACAAAAAATAAAAATGCACTTTGCTCTGCGAATCATTTCATTTTTCAATTTATCAAATAATAGAGGAAAAGAGGATTTCAGCCTCTTTTGAATTTTTTTTCTAACTGAATCCAAACTCATAATATAGATAGCTATATCGTACGGCCGCATAAGTATGACATGTTATGCAATCGACGAATTATTGAGACTTATATACTCAATTTATGATCAACTCCTTCCCTCGTGCACTTAACATGGATAACATGGTTGAAAATTAGAAAAAATTATTATCTGAACAAAGTCGAGATTAATAATGAGTAGAGAACAAGATTGCACCTGATATTTATATCAATCAGGTTAATTAGCCACCCCTCTTGTAAGATCAACAGTACAAATTAACAAGGGAGGTGGGCGTGGATTGCGAGAATAAATACAAATAGTAATTGATCACGTAACATCTTATGACGATGGGCTCTTTTTCATACAGATCATTTGTTTATAATTATTTAATCAACCCTCCAAAAAACACAAAGAGAAATTTTGCAAGAGAATCTATCCGCCGTACCATATACCTATGCTTATATTGTATACCAATGTATTCCATTAGTTTGGTTCAAGCTAGAAGAAAAATTCAAAAAAGGCTAGAATCCTCTTTTTTGTTGTTATTTGATAAATTGAAAAATAAAAATATTTGCAAAACAAAGTACATTTTTATTTTTTTTTTCTGAGCTCATGAAAAAGGTCTCATGTGCATATATACCGCAGGTAGCTCGCGCGCTACTCGCACTGTACCCTAGCGGCTTTGCGCGCTAGTCGACCAACGCCGTTTTGTCCTAGTCTCATAGACCATTTGAGCATTTTTCTCTTAATCCCTATATACCGTTTGAGCCAAGATTATTACATTAATCTTTTAATCCCAAATAGATGTATCTTCTCTAAGTGCCAAAAATTGTGGGTCAATATAATAAACGAACTTGGATAAAAATTCATTTTATTCTATCATAAACAAATAACGACTGATATAAACTATATAGGTAGAAAAAATATAACATATTTACAAATTCTTGCAACTAACATAATTCATTTCATTGAAAACTCGTCATATATACATATTACTAAATTAAATAAGATTAAAAACTCCGTCATCATTTACATATATGTATATTATTTTTCCGAAAAATCATAACTAATAGCTTTTACAATATCATTTTTTGTTATATTGCTTTTCCTGTATAGTTCTATTAAATTATTATTATATTCTCTCCTTTTCAAAGATTCAATGTTGGTCATATAAATATGTATTAGTAAACAATAATAATAAATGAATATTGATGAGAATGTGATATTTTGGTGTCAATTTATATACTTACATTATTCATTCGCAAAAATAGTCCAATTTGGGTGTTTTTTTCTCATTATTCTAACAAGATTGATTCATTTCGACTATCTGCATTGTACATTAAGGATTTTACATTTCATATACTATCTTTGTTTATGGTTTATCCAATAATCTGTTAAGCTTCCGCCGTGCTTAAGAGGTACATAGGGATTATGGAAGACCTTGCTGTACGGATTAAAAATTTGATCGCCGCGCCGTGCTTAAACGGTCTATGCCCATTGTTTCAACTTGTTTAAAATTGCTTTATTACAAAAACAGATCCGGTATTCGAGCACGCCTAAAACTATTGATGAGCAGAGCAAGACCCAGACCAAGACTTCGGAGGTCTTGGTATCGACCTTGGCCTTGCTCATACTTTAAATATCGTAGTCATCCATCTATTTCTAGCAAGTTATACTAATGTATTTCTGGGATTTCCTAATCCAGTATTTGAGTGGGTACTTATACCGCACTGTTAATATTGGCCACTTATTCCAAATATCAACAAATTATTACATTTTGCTCTGATAGATAAAATACGGAGCAAATACTTGTAACATGTTCTGATTCTTCATCATAATTCAAGATACTGGTTAGAATGTCTCTTAAAGAATGACCTAGCTTGACCTAATTCTATGATTGAACAATTCTCAAGTCAGTATCTCACTGAGGAAATTCCAGTGATATTATTTTGAAACAATATAAAAAAAATCCCAAAAAATTCTGTATTCTGCATTAAAGTAGGATTGCATGAATAGATTATTGACAAGTGCGTGAAGATATAATTTGGGTAAAAGTCACATTATTGGTAACTATTCTTCATACTCTATTTTTTACTTACTTGTACAAAGTACAAGTATCGTGAAACCGACAAAATTCACATTTCGAGATTTTGATGGAAATATCCGTTTTGAGTGTCCTTGAATCCATTTTGACTACTTTCGGCTTGATTTCGGTATGTATGTGTGTGTGTGTGCGTTCGTAGCTTGCAAATCTCAAACCCGTAAAACGTACGTTAAAATTTTGTATTCAAGACTGGTCTAGAGTCTAGTTGTGTACCTCGTGAAACTTTTTTTGAATTTCCCGCATGAATCCAGAATGATCAACAGTAGGATACTGAAATTCAGTATTTAAGACAACTGTAGTATCTTATTGATCTTCTATTCTTTTACCAATCGGCTAAGCCGGAAGTGCACTTTATATAACAGTCTTTTCGAATTTTCTGCTGAATTCATAACAAGCTGTCATAGAATATTGAAATTCAGTATTAAGCACTTCTATAACATCTAATTGTACACCTTACAATATGACTGCAATCGTCTGTTCTGGAAGTGTACTTTTATCGAAACATTTTTGGAATTTTTCGCATAAATCTAAAATGGTTAAACGTAGAATGTTGGAATTGAGTATTTAAGACGATAGTATAGTCTGACCATCGAATGGAAGTTGATTCCTGAATTATTTTATAGATGTGGTTTTCTTTCAAAACATTTAGCTATGACTAGAATTGCGGAGAAAACTGACCTTTACAAGTACCCACTGAAATACTGGACTAGGAATCCCCAGAAATACATCAACATAAATGTTCTTAATACCACTGGATTTCTGGAGAGATTGTAAATGATCTTTGCAACAGGGTTTCAGGGATATATTTGGACTCATTTGTCTCATTGTCAAAGTATCTGGCAGATAGATGACTTAAGTGACAATTTTTAAAATGTAACAACCATGGATTTCTGGTGATTCCGATAGAAATGAATATTCTTTTAAACCATTTCCACAAGACATATATACAATATATTTTGTTAGAATCAAAATGAATAATAAAAAATATTTTCAATACACCCCTGTCTTGTTCTCTTCTATACTTCAAATATCGTAGTCATCCATCTATTTCAAGCAAGTTATACTAATGTATTTCTGATATTTCCTAATCCAGTATATGAGTGGGTACTCGCAAAAATTCTTGAGGCCTGAATTCTAATCTTTGCTAACCATTCTGTTATAAAATTTAGTTTCCTTTGAAACTCGAATAATAGCTAAATGTTCTGAAAGAAGACCACATCTATAAATCAATTTAAGAATCAACTTTCATTCGATGGTTAAGCTATACCGTTTAGATGCTCATATCCCAACTTCATTGGGATCGACTGAGCCAGAAGTGCCCTCTACTTGACAGTCTTTTCAAATTTTTCGCATAAACTCGAAACGCTCGGCCGTAGAGTATCGAAATTTGGTATTTCAGTCTGCTGCAGTATCTGAATGATTGCTTATTATGTTCATAACAATCGACTGAGCCAGAAGTGCACTTCAATTGACTTTTTTTTGTGATTTTGCGCATAAATTCAGAACTGTCAGCCGTAGAATCTTGGAAATCAGTATCTAGGAATGTTATAACATAAGCATGATGACCTATTGTTCTCACAGCAACCGACTGGGCCGAAAGCGCATTTTAATTGACAGATTCTTAGAATATTCTGGAAAATCAAAAACGATTAGCCATAGAAAAATAAGATTTTGTGTTTGATAGTCGTATGCAAAAAATATATCCAATGATGTTCAAGTATATCACGTGATGTCCACGGCAGATTTTTTTGAGAATTCTGTAACTAGAAGACTGAGTCACACTGTGAAAAACTTTGAATCTAGTTATTTGACAACTGCCATTTAGTGACATTTATAATTTGAGATTTTATAAGTATTTATTACAAGCATGGAAAATAATACGAGTAATATGTTGATTATAACAAGTAATAATAATGTGAGCGCAGATTTTGAAAAAATGGAAGGATCATCTAGATGATGAAAGCGCATTTTTGACAGATCATGAATGCTTGTTACTTCAGAGATTTCGCAAATTACCATCTCTCACAGTTACTGAGTTTGAAATCAAACAGTTTGGACAAACTTACGAAACAGCAGCTTCCATTTAGTACTAGTTTCAAGTTGACTATTTGATAGGTACATAATTCATGCATGTACAAACTCAAAAATACCTTTTAATCTTCATTGTTTAGTTATTGACTGACGGGAGGTCAAGTTCTGTACCTTAAAATAATAATTTGATCTTTATCAAAGCTACATAAAAAAAATACACCAAAAGTAAACAAATTTTCATCCAATAATGATAATTCATTCTAATAAGCTTCAAGTTTGCATCAAACAAGTCATTGAATGAATCCCAGACAGATTTGACAACTGTACATAATAATAGTGACACCCGCGGCGAAAGTTGTAACTAAATTTTTATCTACTTTAATAAATTTTAGTTGCCATATCCCTAATGTCATATATATATATATATATATATATATATATATATATATATATATATATATATATATATATATATATATATATATATATATATCTGTGGGCATTGTTTCACTTGAAACAAGTAATTGAATAATTTATTCTTCCACAATCACTGAGCTTGAATTAAAGCAATTTGTGCAAACCTACGAAACAGCAGCTTTTATTTAGTACCAGTTTCAAGTCTGTAAATAGTATAGTTGCTGAGAACTCAGCGTAACGCCAGCCAGCCAGACAGTCAAAGTGAATATAATAGCGCTTTTTTCCAAAAAATGCGCTAAAAAGGCATCAAAAGTTGTATTACAAGTACATTCAGAGTGGACAACTAAGTATCATCTGTGTAAACTTGCCCGCGATTTCAATCAATCAGAGATCAAGGTCAAGTAGTTCTTCTCCACACTGACTTCTTGGAAATAATGAATTATAGTGATGTTACACTTGGTGTCATCTAATTGACATTTGATTCTATCAAATGTCTTTCGCCTGGAATATTTCTTGTAGTACGCTGCAAACTTGACATGATATGAAATCTCAATGCTATACAGCCCCATTATTGATGCTGACTAAATGATTATACACAAGACAATAAGTCAACTATTTGAATTAACACTGCTCAAATATTATCCATAATATATTTACAAGGAAACATTTATAAAAGTCCGAGTCTAACCAGATTTATATTTGTTATAACATGAGTAAAATTGATAGTTTAAAGTAAGATTACACTGATAATTTCCTAAGTAACCAACTAACTCTCCTCAAAAACTGAGAGTACCCGTAGCTTGACGACTGGTAACCGCACCCTATGGCTGAAGAAATATCAATTAACCTACCGAATGCACTATAAGTGCCTGCCACATCCGTAGCGGGTAAAAGATGTGATTGCTATTTGTTTATTTAGTTTTGTTTTCAATTTATCATATGTTTAATTTGAGTTTCACTAATTATGCATTCTATAGAATTGTGTTCAAATAAATAATTTTGGATATTTCATTAAATTAAACCGGCGAAAATTGCTCTCATCGAACGCTGCTTTTAGGATAATAATCGCCCCCTACGTCTGGTGTCGTCTTATTTCAAAGCAAATTGCTTCTGAGAACTGCCATATTGCTTCATGATTATCAATGACCTGAGGAATTATAGCTCAAAGTTTTCATGCATATAATTCATATACAAAAATGGAATATCCCACTGTCAAAATTATTGCCGGTACTCCGTCTGTTACGCTTGTGAAAAAGTCGTTGTAACGTTTACAATAATAAATAATTACCTTTGGTTTAAATATGTTGAGGTATTAAAAATCATAATGAAACAACCTGAAGATTCATCAAACAAACCCTAAGTCAAAGGCAAATTCGCAGCAAGATGAGTTGCGAACAACTGAATATATTCATTCAGAACGTCAGGATCTCTTGGGGTCTTCTCTCTTATTAAAAAAAAAGAAGAAGAATTGAAAATATCTGTAGAACAGCAAATGGTGTGGTCAAAAATCTATCAAATACATTCGCTTCTTTCTTCGCCTAAGTATTATCACTAACTTGAAAAATACTAAATAACAGATTGTTTCACTAGCAAGAAAAAAGTAGAATTTTGGGAAAAGTATGTATTGTATATGACTTTCTGAGAGTTATTTGCATTTGATGCTTCTTTGCAGAAGTAAATTTATATCTTAATTGAGATAAGATGGTTCCAATATCAACCATATTGATAGGATTATTATGTTGATACAGGGTGAATTGCACAGATTATAGTTTCAAAAATTGAAAACTCAGAATGTTAATAGTTGGAGTTCTCTCCCTAAATTCAATATTCTCATATTAAATTAGTCGCTGAAGCTGCAAAGACTATCATTCTTGACCTATTGTTGAGATTGTATCGCAAGATGCAAGGCAACCGAGAGATTGAAAACATTGGATAGTAATGATCTCATTTGTAGTGCATATTTTATTTGGTACTAGCACTAGCACCTGAATACTATTCATTAACCCCTGATTCCACGATAAAATTAGAGTTACTTCAGTTTAAATTTTAATTCCAGAAATACAAATACCATTTTATACAAGGACCATAGGCATTTATTCTGCGCAAGATATAGTAAAAATTAAGGAAGAATTGAAGAAGCAGATTCCGATTTTTGATGGAAAGTCCAAATTTTCCAAATTGGAATTACATAGCACGTAAACAAACACTTCCGAACAAGTCCATTGACAAGAGGCTTTCAAAAAAAAAAACATGTGCACAATATTGGTACACGCATTTTGATTAACAAAGTTATTAGAAATTATTCACTTCATGTTCCTTTATTCAAAATATTCTCATTATATAGGCAACAAATAGTATATTATAATTCCAAGACCGGGCGACTGTCGTTATAGTCCAGGATGAAGCTGGGTGCATTCGATCTAGGCGAGGGTGAATCCTAAGGCCTTTGTGCAGCTAACTTCATTCGTGACAATAATAACGATCATTAATGTCCATATTGCATACGATACTTTTTGTAACGAAGGCACCGAAGTTCCCCATTTCTGAGCTTTTTCAATAAATTTAGATGTATCAAAACTATCTTATCGATTTTGCAAACAAATATTTGCAATTATGATCACATTTTCAGTAAACTAATACAACGAGACATAATTTACATGACTTATATTATTGATTAATATTTTCCACATTTTCTGTGCTATCCCATTTACAGTAAATTAAATGCACACAGTATAACAAATACACTCTTGTAACACAAATTTCTTTTAAATGTCCATTTGACATAGAAAAATGTAATAAAAAATACTAGTGGCACCTATGATCCATAATTCCATTTTTTTCCCTGTGTTAAAAAAGGTATATCAATTAATTCTCTGTTGACAGAGAATAATTGAGAATTGTTTTCATAGTTTGAAATTGAGAGCTTTTGAAGCAGAGTTCGGTTCAGTAATAGATTCCTTTCGTGCACGTGTTACAAAAAATGGTTTAAATCACATAGTCATGCGGTCTGTGCAGAAAGTAGAGTGCGCACCAATATAATGTTACACCCTAAATTGGATATAACAAAGAATAAATGGGTTCTTGCTGGATGGAGGGTAAAGGTTATTGCAAATATAAAGAATGCCAAATTTGTATAACAAATAAATATATTAAAGATTAGATAACAAGATATGAAATAACAAGATATATTAACAATGATAAATGAGACCAAATATAGAAGATGTAACTTACTACTAGACGGCTAGGTGCGGGTGGAGCTCTTAATTCCCCTACATTCTAATGCTTCTTTACTTCTACTTCTTCACCTAACTTAACTCAACTACTTTACTCTACTGCCTTACTCTATATATACACTAAACAAGTGCTGATTCGTGAATATCAATCTCACCTTGAAAGTGTTGCAAATATTATGTTTATTATTGATACAAATACAAATAACGTAATTTGGAATACTGACTCGACAATTAATAAGTGTGTCTCTTGCATCACGAATTAGCCTTGTTACAATAATACACATATGCCCGATTCCATGACCAAGGGTTAAATTAACTTGGGTTAAATTGATAGGGAGTTAACCAATAAACTAGGTCTCGATTTATCAATTTAATTTGATTGGCTGGTGATGACACAAAAAATGGAGAAATTGACATTTTTACCAAGGAAATGAGCCATTTAAACCAGATTAATTTAACTCGAGATCCTGAAATCGGCCAATAGTGATTAACAAGTTGAAGTTACTTGATTATGAAATCGAACGTTACATTTCAGAACAAGGAAATTTGATAACTCCCAAGTCTCAGAGAAAGTATACATAATTGTTATAATTTAGTGCACTATATTATTGAGTCTAGGAAATAACAATGTTTCTGAATAGATGATATGCATGTATCAAAAAAAAAGGGCGTACACGAATTCGGCACCAAGAACATGAACTCGGCACCAATGCTAATCCGATTAGCGTGGGGCGCACTCGAACTCGGCACTGTCAATTTTTAAAAAAAGCCACGATGTACCTGCAAGATTTGGTTTTATAAGTCTCTATATTTTATTTCAAAATTAATTTGTATTAAAAATAATACTGCAAATAATATTTAATGAAACTTCAGAAAAACAAATTGTTAAAAAAAAGACTTATTTATACATATGTCCGTACATACCTACATTATTACAAAAACATACAAATATGTATGAAACAAACTGAGACATTAAATTTCTTTGGTATTTTTGACATTGGAATTACTTGTATCAAATGGAAACAAATTATTTTGTCTACGATATGCAGGACTTTTGAGTTGTTGATGTCACACGTGTGATATAGATTTATTTAAAAGTACGGCTAAATTTGAGCCTGTTTCATTATTAATATAAAATCGCATGTGTCCAGAGAATCTCACTCAGGTAGAACGATTGAGTCACAAATCCTAATCCATAGCATAGTGCCGAGTTCGAGTAGGGGATTAAAGATTCAGGTAGTTTGGTGCCGAGATCGAGGCCGCCCAAAAAAAAATAGATGATATGGGAAGGAAACTCTTGATTACAACGCTTTTATGAATGTATTGAAAAGAGAAAATAAATTTTCTTTGTATTGTATTCATTTATTTTCAAGATACCTGACTTTAAAATCATGAACGTTTGATAGCAATGCCAAGAATCCAATTGTCAAACATTTCTTTGGTAGTGAAAAACTTAACAATTGTAATTAATAGCATAGTTTTGACAAAGCACAATTCATAATACTATAATGAATTTTGTGAACTTGGTTTTTTTTTTGTTTGTCCCAGTTCGTTAGTTAACATTATATTTATCAGATTTGCTTTCACTCAATCTTTGATTTGTTTTATAGAGTCGTAGATAATGATTTTTATAAACATTTTAATGCTAGAATCAGATGGGTTTCTCATTAACTCTTTCACTCAAAAATTTAATATCTCAGTATTTATAGCTTAGTGCAAATATGTTGGCTTTGTAATCTAGAGGTCTTGGATTCGGTCCTAGTTTCAGACAAACAGTCAGTATGATTTTCACCGACATATAATATACTCTATGGCGTACTGTCCACAAAAGCTAAAAGTACCCATAACTTGAAAACTGGTATCCATTTTTCCTGAATCTGAAATGGTAACTATTTCAATAATTATTTCGCTTCATTACTGATGATTTTTGAGCGAAAGTTGATAAAAATCAATTCTAAAATTTAAAAGAAATTTGAGTAATAATATTATTCTCGGTTAGTTGTGAATAAAATGTTTTTCCTGTATTTTATCACAATTTTATACAATCCTGCACGAAAATATCACGGAAATTATACATCACTAACAGAAATAAATATTGACGAGTTTTAACGATTTCTCATATATTATGTAGAAATAAAGTATTTGTTTTATCACTCAACTCAATTAAAACGGTTGATATAAGAAGCTGATGTTTACGTTTCCATTTATCAACAAAAAGTTGATGTTTCCCGAGGTTGCGCCATAAAATAATTTGTCGCTTACTCAATATAATATCGCCATAGATACAAGCAGAATGTCTGTTTGTGAAAATTGAACTTTGCCCCAATACTTCATCGCGTGTTGCTGTGGAAGTCACGCGGTAAAGTTGGCTTTTTGAGAAACATTTTTAATACATGAAAGCGTTACCATCCCATTTTCTCGGCAACCGTAGGAAAATAGTGTGTATTTTTATTGCTGTGAATACAAAAGTATAATGTGTAACATGTTTCATGGACATCTTCTCGGACATGTATTTTTCATACAAAAGTGAAGCGAGTGTTTAGAGTAATATGTGCCTAAAAAGTTTATAAAACAAGTTACATACTATATTTTTTCTAAGAACGTAAGATTAGGCAGCGGAAATCAATTTTGATAAACCATTCTGAAAGAAATATCAAATACCATTGCCAAAAGAGATTAGAGCTTCAGCCCGTGCTTATGTTACACTTGGCACGAAGACTGAGCAAAGAAAAATTCATGAAAATTTATATGTATATATTCTTAAAGTGGTGTTTTACTACCCTGTGGAAGATCGCTTAGATTCAAGAAAGAAACTAGCAAAGTTGAGTGAAAATGCACAGGTTCTTATCGAGACGTGTTAGTTATTTTGATTTCTGATTCAAAAAATATAGTTTTAATAGAGAGAATTAGATAACAAACTAATAGGATGTGATTTTGATTTTAAAATGATCCTGTCGACTGAACGAAGGATTTTTCTGTCGAGAATAGTGAAGACATGATAATTGCGTACAAGAGATTTGGCAATGTTCTGACGTCGGAATCATGTAGTGAGATGCGGTCCTATACAAACTATTTATAAATCAAATAATGGTATGAATGAATATTCACCCAATCTGAAATGCTTACAATAGTATTTTATGACATTTTGACATAAATATTTCGATATTAGAATTGTATTTGTACAAATATTCAAGAATAATGAATTTTCACTTTATAAGATTCAATCAAATTCATTGAGCACTAGTATGTGGCTCAACAGTACTACAGTAATAGAATTCAATCTCATGCCAAAGTAACTCGATAGATCTATGCCCAGCTTTAAACAAACGGAGTCATGGATTTGCTAAGATGTCTTTAAAATATTATTCAATGTTATAGAATCATTTTGTTGAACACCATTTGAATCGGTACCAAGAAAGACGAAGATTGTTCTTTTGGTCGGAAATGATAAAGTGTTTTTCTGTGACTCGTAAGGATAATCTTAGTAGATTCTTTGGGAATGGGTCTATTTTATGCTTGAAAATCGAGTTGAAAGAAAAACGTCCACTATTGATCCAGCAAAAAATCCTATTTCATACGGGAAATGCATCAGCTCACTCCTTTAGAGTTGTAGTCGTGATATTGATGGAGTTGATGTGAGCTTTCTACTACACGAACATAAAACATGACGTTAGTTTCATGTCTTTGATGTACAAGTATGTACATAAGCCGTTTTTACATTTTTATTTGTCCTATCGGATAGATTTTTAGCAAATTATTATTAAATTTATGTTTGAAATTTTTGAATCAACAAACATGCGAATGATTCATTTCATGAATAAATTTCCATAGCCCACCAAAACTTCCAGGAAATATTTTCAAACCCAGCTACTTCTTAACTTTGGGAACTTATCTTGGGTGCATATAATAAATTCTTTTGAAACTTCTGTAGCTCTAATCTTTCCAGAAATCATGAGAACTGTAATAATATAGAAATATTCTACCTTGATTCCAGGATATCAGAAGAACTTCACTATTTTCTGTCCAGTCTTTTCTCTATTTCCGAGAAATAATCACTTCAATAACACTTAAAATGATAATTATCCATTTTTCACACGTTATTTTCATTATAAACACTTTTGGAACATTAAAAATGTCGAACAGAAGCTCAAAGTGATATTTCCAAATCAAAAACACGTCATTACTGCCCGATTAATCAAATCTGGCTTGGTTCGGCAGGTTAACAAACAAAATCTATTTATTTGATAAGAATTGTACACCAATTAAAATGTTGGCAATAAATTATCTGTCATATGATCAAAAAATGGTCGAGAACTAAACTTTCCTTTGACATTCAATAATATTATTTATTAGTTTATTTTTTATTGACAGTCATATCGAGAATAAAAACAATAGTATCGGATTTTTCAGTGTTCAAAAATTATACATCACTGACTCAGTAGTCTTAAGTCAATGTAATTTTGTAGGAATATGGTAAAGAGTCTAGGATAATTGCAAAATAAAAATCAAGTACTCGCCTTTATAGGTTCATCAAAATCAAAACAAGAAAGTAATTTATTTATTTTTATTTTTTTTATTTATTCAACCAGAAACAAAAATATAGTTACATCATATACAAAAATAAAAATTAAAAAGTATGACGATGAGAACTATACCCTATAGAGATAAAAATAAATTATCTGTTTATAGGCCTGGTTCACTATAACTAAAAAATATTTATATTACAAAAAATAAATGTACCTATGTATCACAAAATTGCTGATATAAAACTAAAAGTACCCAGTTGAAAGTATATATTTGACCAAAGATTCGGAAAACAAATATTAATTTGTATGGGAGTATCCCACATTGAGAAATTATTTATTACTGATCTAGTAATTATAGATCAATGGAACCTTGAAGGAGTATAGGAAAAAATCTAGTCTAGCTTGTTACGAGTTCTTGAGTTATTAAGAGACAAACATGAAAAGGAAACGAATTATAGTTTTTAGAGGACTATCCGGCATTGAAAAATTATTGCTGTTTTTGTTGTTGTCGGTCTATATACATAGCTAAGTAGCAATATAAAAGACGGTGTGGAGTAATTATCGAATAGAAATAAAGTAGCTTTCTTCACGTGTTCATGAATTATTGACCGACAGATCGAAAATATGAGCAAGCTATCATAAAAAGTAGTTGATTGAAAAAAATTGATCAAAATAAATGATATTTCTCGGAGCTGGTCTTATTTTCATAATGATTATGTAATATCCAGTATACCAGATAAACTATAATTAATAATTTCTTCTTCGACTTTCATATGTTTGTTGTCTGACAAAGCAAATACAGCATTATCCATTATGTTTATTTCAGTGAAAGTGAAATTATACTAATAGAAACAAGTTTTCTTGGATTGTACAAGTTCAAATATATATTAATGCGCTAAAACATTCCTGTTTACTTGCTAAAATGGATAGAACATAATGTCAAAAGATCAAAATATACTCTGTAACCCAATTTCACTCACTACCATAGGATCTTAAGAACAGCTACGATTTCAATTGAATGGAATGGGAGTTTTGATGTGCATGTGAGGCCCACTTTTAGGATGTTCTAGTTTTTTCTAGAGCCTTCCATGTGATAATAGTAACGGAGTAAATAATTTTCACCCATTACATTTTTCTCAAGTAAGACTCAGATGACTGAATGATGAAGATAATGTTGAAACAGAAATGTTGGTGGATTTATTTCAATAGTTTTTCTCTGAATGTATAGCTTATGCATAGTTGTAGTTATAGTAACACATTTTTCAATAATTCCAATTATTGGATTCGATTTGTGATCAAGATAACATTTGACACTGATCCATAGTAGAAATTTTTGTGGAGAATCCAGATATCTGAGCACTGATAGAAGTTTTAAGTCGAAGAATCAATTTTTTTATTCACTCATTGGAAATTGAATTAAGAAAATCTAGAAAATGGAAAATAAATTAGGTACATATTTGAGAATGAGTACTGCAAATTGTAAATTTCAATTAGTCAATATTTCAGTCAAATGTAAGCAAGGATCGTTTTATAGGCATACCAATTTCAGTGTTTATAAATATGCTGAAACAGAGTGTACGAGTATCCAAGACATTTTTTCTTCCCGTAAATCATGTCATTCATTTTTCTTTCTATAAATTTTCATATTGTACACCTGTGTCAAAGGGGAAGTAATAAGTGTTATTCATTCCACAAATAGGTTTAACACGAGATCATAAATTGATGATAAGAAGAATAATGAAGGGCAGAATGCACTCAACTTGTATCGAACAATAAGTACATCAACTTGATGATAGATCATTACTTAAAAATCATGTCGTTTAAATGGCATTCATTAAGTTTAAAACATCATGCTTACCAAAAGTACGCAAGATATAGATTCTTGTCTCTATATCGTTTGAAGGATTTACTTTTGTATATTAACTTCTTCAGAAATTCAGACAAAATGGACAATTGTTTAGTTTATCTATTTTTGGAACTGTCGTTGAATAGATTATGGATAAATTTTTGCAAAGATTAGTATGGTGATTAGTAAATGAGGAATGTTGTTCAAAATATAAAGGATATCATTATTAAGGAATAATATTCCATTGAATATGTGATATTGTTTTATTTATTACCAATATCTGCTCTTTCTGTCCATTAGTATATATTTGTCAAATCAAACAGATATGTATTCATCCGTGCCCCTTCTTTAACCCTTCAGCTGTGTGGTGGAAAAAAGTTGCAAGAACTGTGTGGTGGGGTATGACATACCCCAGCAATAAAATCAAAATAAATATACAAATTTACAGTTTTATATTAGATTCTTCTGATGAATCTCTTAACTCGGTATATATTGAACATAACAAAATATATATAATCTTCTTGAGAAGTAGAAACAATAAATGGCAGAGAAAATTGTCAATGTCTATAACTGACCGTTTTTAAAAAATATATTTTATTCATCCTCATCTTACGACTTGAATGTAAGATGGAAACTAACTTATCCTTCATGAAATAAACTATCGGTAGAAGAACAGAGAAATTTTGATACAAAAATATTGAAACTCAAAAAAATTCTGAACTCTCAATTTTACATCAATTTGAGCATGAAAAAATGGCATGTTCTATAAAAACAGCCTTTTTACATTTGTTGCAAACATGAAATGTCTTACGATCTTTCGTTCAAGTACTAATGTTACTCCCTTTCGAAGTACTCAAACGCTTAGACGGTCTTTCTTGGGGTATATTTGCTCAACAATAATCTGAACTTATATTACATAAATTTGTTACACTAACTGTGTGGTGGGGTATGTGATACCCTGAACAACTTTGAAACGCTACAACTCGATAACAGCAGGGAATATAATGACGAACCTACCACTAAAATATTCTGTAACTCAAGTAAGACAGCTACTGACCTCTTTGAGACAGTTATCCACCAAATAATGAAGAGGCGAACATGAGTAGCATCTATGGGGTATGACATACCCCACCACACGGCTGAAGGGTTAATATCCAGATTTTAGAAAATTAATAATACAAGAATACAACCAAATAAAATAACTCCAATTTTGCCTTGATATTGAATATTTCAAGAGCAAATTGTACTTATGATACACCATTATAAAGAGAAATTGACTTGACAAAATTTTACTAGCTGCTCCAATAAAAAAAAAAAAAAACAATAAGATATTAATATTTTGTGTGGAGAATAGATAGTTTGACAGAAGGAAGATTGCACCTCTTCAATGAGTACAGTGTGTTGGGCAATTTTCCTATTTTATTTTTGTTGTATCTCAAATATGTCTGCAGATAGGATCTGGTTGATGGGAAATTGATTATTCTTACGCCAAATTTTCACTGGCTACATACTTTATAGGTAGAAAAAATGGCCATTGATACTTCCTTAGATCTTAGCTTCTATATTGAATCGAAGGTAACAATTTTTTCCCATTAAAATATGTGTGATATTATATATTCGATTATCAGATTGAATATTTTATCATTTGTGATCTAATCACTACCAACAACAAAATTTCGTCAATGGAGAATAGCACATTCAAGGAAATATATATCTTATGACTAGTGCACACATAATTTTTTCGCAAAATTTGGTTTTCTAAAAAAGTTTTAAGAAAAAAATTAATGAAGTCGATAAAAATCACAACTTTCAAAAGATAATTCTTGAAGTGTATCTAACGTCTTATAATATGTGAATTATATTTCAGATTTTTTTTTTTAAATGTAGGTTGAATGAATAAGTGGATTGATATATACAAAAATTTATTCCTTCTCAAACAATTAACTATGAAGATTCACATAATAAGAACAGTATGTGTTGCACTTTCTTCCTCTTTTGAAATAATCGAGAGATTTTATGTTCTTTATCAAAATTCAGTTCACCATAGCACTAATTTCACACAGGCCGATATCTACACCCTCTCAAATAACGACGTAATATAAAATATCACATGATTTTTCGATGAAGATTACTATCTTTATTTTATGTCGAATTCAATTGCCTGTGCTAACCATCCATAATTTCTGTATACTTTTTTTCTCAGGAATCTTATCTGGAGAAATTTTGTGGGGAAATTCCCTAATTAATGTGCAGATTATATGAAGTTCTATTTTTGCGAGACATATTTACGTCAATGATGTATGAACTTGATTTTTAAATAAGAACTATATTTGATTATATGCGCAAACATCAATCAACTGATCGAATTTTTGTCGCGTTCCATTCAATATTTGATGAATGTCTTTTTACATAATAAGACAAAACACTTTGCAAGTATTTTCTGCATGTTCTCTGAGAGAATTGTTTGTTTAGAAAATGTAAATGCATGAATCACTAGCAGCGCCGATTAAATTATAAATCTGATATTTATCTATTGATGTAATTGAGCAGGGATCGAGTACTACACTAAGGTTAAAATATCCGCTATTTTACTTGTTGACCTTGGTTAAGGAGAAACAATAATAGATTTATATGATCGATATTTACAAGTCCGGTCTGTTCTAGGGATAGATGAAAAAGTACTGGAGTCATTGTTGCATACATAAATTGGACGATATCTCAAATCACCATGAGTTTCCGTGATTGAAAAATCTCGTATATGTACTGTAATGGCACGGATAGATTCTACAATAAATCTATCATGAGAATGGATCTAGTTTCATGACGGAAGTTCTGTAAAATTTTCAAAATCAACTATTATATTCTTACATAATTGATAAACACGTGAAAATTTTAATGTACACGACTGAATTATTTATTGTTCAGGGTAACTTAGTCATACCTAAATATATCCACAATTATGTATTAAAATATAGATTAATGTGCAATTTTTACTTCAGTTTTGAGCATCCCTGAATCCATTTTGACTATTTTCGGCTTGATGTCGATACATATGCGCGGCTGTGCGGATGTACGTAATTCGCAAATCTCAGAGCCCGTCGAACGTATTATGCTGAAATTTCGTATTTAAGACTGTTAGAGGGTGTTGATTTGCATCTCGCATTAAAATTGCAATCATCTGTACCGGAAGTGCACTTTACTTGAAACTTTTTTTGAATTTTCTGCATAAATCCAGAATGATCAGCTATAGGATACTGGAATTCAGTATTTAGAATTGCTGTAGCATTCAAATGATCATCTTTTACTTTTGTTCCACTTCGGCTAAGCCGGAAGTGCACTTTATATCACAGCAGTGTTTGAGACTTTTTCACATAAATTCAAAACAATCAGTCGTAGAATATTGAAATTTTGTATGAAGCACTCATATAACATCTAGTTGTACATCTTGCATTATGATTGCGATCGGCTTAACCGGAAATGCATTTTAATTGAGACTTTTTTTAATTTTCCGCATAAATCCGGACTGATCAGTCGTAGGATACTGGAATTCAATATTTGAAATTGCTGTAGCATCTTAATGGTCATCTCCTATTTTTGTATCAATTGGCTGAGCCAGAAGTGCACTTTATATGACAGAATTTTTGAATTTTCCACATAGATTCTAAACAATCAGTCGTAGAATATTTGAATTTTGTATAAGGCACTTCTATAATATCTATTTGTACACATTGCATCATGATTGCTATCGACTAAGCCGAAAGTGCACTTTTTCGAATTTACCGCATACATCCAAAACGATTAAACATAGATTGTTAGAATTCAGTATTCAGATGATTATACCGTCTAGATGCTCATATTCTTTGATTGAGATCCACCGAGCCGGAAGTGCACTTTACTTGACAGTCTTTTGGAATTTTTCGCATAAATACAGTCAGCTGTATTATCTGAATGATTGCCTACTATTCTCATAACAATAGACTGAAACGGAAGTGCACTTCATCAGGAATTTATTTTTTAATTCTGCGCATAAATTCAGGTCTGTTGTTAGTCGTAGAATCTTGGAAATCAGTATTTAGGAATGTTGTAGCATAAGAATAATGACCTACTGCTTCCATATCAACCGACTTGCTAGTCTTAAATACGAAATTTCGGCATTATACGTTTTACGGGTTCTGAGATTTGCGAGTTACGCACATACATACGTACCGACATCAAGCCGAATATAGTCAAAATGGATTTAGGGATACTCAAACCGGATATATCCATCATAATCTTGATATGTGAATTTTGTCGGTGTCACAATACCTCCTTGTGCTGAATCAAATAGCTTGGAATATCTTTTTTTTTAATCTGAAATATGAAGGAAATTTTTTTACACCGGTTTCAATAAAAACTTTCTCCCTTCAAACTGGATTACACATATTCAAGTCCTTCCGATCGCGAATTCCTTCAGAAACTATTATTGTTGGAATTTAATATTATTTCCATGTATATACAACTCAAATGTTTCTCCTTTTTTTGGTTTTTGAAAGTTTTATTGGTGCAACGTGACGCCGTACTAGTTCCATTGTTCCAATAGAACCATCTTCACTAGGCCAACTTATTCAGTACGCGCACTTGATTACTACTGAGATTTCAAATAAGAATGCGAACTTGTTAGTGACTAGCGACATCAGAACAAAATAACATCATATATGTTAACATTTTGTGTGAAGTTGAACAGCTCTAGAGTTTTTGTGTTCAAATTTCAAGGAGAACTATGAATCCGATATGAGTAACATCACGTATTTCCTAGAAATGAAAAAATATATACTCAGGGAATTTAGCAATTTTTATTCAACATCGTTTTTCCCTGTGAAAATTTTGATCAAAATTGAAATCAGAATAATCGATCTCCAGTTAACAATTTGTTCTTCTGAACGAAGCAACATTTCTTAATTTCATGAAAGTTGACAGAGGAGCTTCGAATTAAACAACTTCAATTCTGTTAAACTAGTCTCTCACTTCTTACAGTTCCTATTAGATATCCCAATAATGGGATCAATAACGGCTTACATACAACCAAATAAGAACACATCACTATATCTATGAAAATTAATAATAATCATAATGATGAATTCATTCTCATTATTCTAAGAATATGTATGTTGTTAACATTTTGAAGTGATTAGAAGATGGAAATTTTTAAGCAATTACAGCGAAACTACATTAAAGTCACATTAGAAACTAGAGGAATGAGTTATTATACCTCAATAAACAAATTTGATTGATTATCGGGAAATCCCTATGCTATAAAACTAAATGATATTTATGTACACAGAACATTCTTACAAATCAATTTGCATATTTACCTATACCTATAAAATATTTAATGTCATGGAGAATTATTATTCTTGGTTCAGGAAAGACAATAATTGACATGAAATACAAGGTGCTAGGTGATACACAAATGTTATTTCCACTTTATCCTTCTTCGGAACAAAACATGAGGTCTCTCAATATCCATTCACATCTTTTATGAATTTTCTTGTTTAGTTTTTCATTTTTTTTATCGATACTCATACATATGAATTACTTTCTCTTCTCAAAACAAAGTTGATTTTAACATCATTTAACATCCAACCAGCAATATTTTTTCTCTAAAAACCCCTCTTCAGACACATATCTTTTGCATTATCCATTTTATGATTTTTATGATCCTATTGATACAAGCTCAATCACTCTTTCCACTCGGAAACTTCCTGTCACGCAAAAAATGCATAATCATATTCCTCCATAAGAAACTCATGCAATATTTCATTTTCAATCTCACCCACATATATTGTTTCACAAATCTTTCATTCGACAGTTGCTAGCTGGGCTCAAACCAGCGTAACTGATTCATTCCTTCCCTGTCAACCAAATTTCTCCTAATTTAATACTTCTCATATGTCAATTCACTATGCATTCGATTTCTTCTGGTACAACCACAAACATCACGCACAAATCTCTTATTTGTTAAACAGATAATTTTTTTTGAATTAAATGCGACAGTAACAAGTTCTTGCCCTTTGGTCAATGATTAAGTGACTCAACAAGCTTCGTCACCAAATACTTGACCATATACCATAATTCTCAAGTTTGAACTCTTTCTATACGAATTTCTATCTTGTACAACTGTTTGAAAAGAATGTACAATAATTCTATAGATACTCAGCGCGACAAGTCACAGAATGTCATAAATTGTAGCGCGCAAGGCAGTTAATCTGGAAATAAAATGCTTAAAGCAACTCAAAATTATAAGTATTTACCAATGATCGAAGGGTATTCTACAATAATTAATTCTTATTCCTCCAATTTGGTTATATTTTCGCAATTATATTTTAGAAAACAACTGGTTAATACACAGTTAGTGACATCCAATTACGACACACATGTCACTCAGCTATTGAAAATCATCTTAGTACGATTTTCACTGCAATCCTAATGTGATTTTTGAATATCGTACTCGTGACTACGAATAAATTGATTCTACTGGATTCTAAATACATCAAAAAATTCGCAAAAAAATTCAATTCGGAAATAAGAAATTTTTCTAGCTTTCACATGCATTTTAAATATATGATAATTGCGGTTGAATTGCAACCTTAACTCATGGCGTGCCTCAAGATTCCCATTTAGGATTCACAAATTTTCTTATTTATGTCAATGACCTTAGAGTCACTTTCGGAATGATAAATTGTTGTTTATATATTGAAGACATAACATCAAAATTTGAGAGTAACTCAGTAGTAGATCTAGAACTTATTATCATAATTATTATAGAAACATCATCAAACTGGTTTACAATGAATAAACTCACAGTAAATGAAAATCCAAAGATATTATCTTTCATTGTCAAATCTAGAAAGTTTGTCTGACTTAAAAAACACAATTAACATACTCGGACTCTTACTCAGATCTCTCATGACGAGATAACATCGAAACAGTATATAAAAAATTACATGCTACGGCTTTTCCTCATTCAATTCAGTTATGATATACGGTATTCAATTCTAGAGTAATAAAAGAAACACTCGCAGATTTTTCATACCAGAAAAAATGCAATCCACTCTATTACAAATTCGACTGTAATTGCAAAAAATTATTTATCGACAGTAAAATCATGCATTTCTTTGGTCAATTCATATTTGGAAACGTGTTGAAAATAATGATGATAATCTTGAGAAACACTTCGATATTAATACCACCTATACTAGAAATAAAGATTAACTAGTATTGCATTTAATGAAGTAAGTATACTTCGTGAAAAATTATAGTAGAACCGCCTGACTTCCTAATCGCCTCGATTACAGGCTCAGCATGGGGTTTGCCACCGTTCTGGAAAGGCCTGTATTAAGTAGTATTTCCTTGAAATGTAAGATGCAATACCTTCAAATAACTGTTAATCAATCAGCTTAAACAGAATGGAAGTTCAAATATATAGAGCCTATATGCTAATAAATATATAAAAAAACTTTCGAATTTAATTTTTGTATTCTATATTTTTGAAAATACACATAGATTAAATAGAATATTCCAGTACGTCTCTGTTTTTCTACCTATTTTATATTGGGATAATCCTGTACTAATGATGTGGTGAGTGCCCGGCCCATGGTCCGTTTTACTATAATTTTGCGAGAGGTATACATATATTTTATCGGGTAATTGAATAGATTTTTGTTTCCAAATTGAAAAATACGATAATATTGTATTCTTACATTGCGAAAAATTCTGAAAAAGTTGATTTATAGTTATTCAAGTATTAAGGTCAGTAAGTACAGTTTACCGATTGAGAATAATAGTTTGGAGGTCGAGCCTTGGCGAGGTTTCCAAATATAATACGAAATCGGTGCTGTACTTATTGACCGTGATGCTTACAAAATTTTTTGCACGATTGGATCGATCTAAAATATTGATCCTAATTTTCTTTTTCAAATTAATTCAAACTGATGATTGTTTATCCGCTGTCAGCTGTCAAGTTTGACATTTAATTTTGAATTTTCAATCACAAATACAGATAAATGAATTATTGTTTTTTTGTGAAGATCCACAATTTTTTACTTATCGCCTATGTCCATGGGCGGTAAGTCAGCAAAACCATAGTAACCACAGTTTGTCGGTAAAATCAACATACCGCCTTAAATAGAGGGCCGGTAAACACATGAAAACGCCCAATCGTGCAAAAGTTATTATTCCATTTTATCATAATAGTCGTGCAAAAATTCAATTATTAATATAATAATTTCTCTATATGTATTTGTTACATACTATCATAATACCGGTGATTTGATCTTTGTAATAACTAATAATGATAGCAGCTTAACAAATACTGATTATTTCGATTTATTGATGTGCTACGGTGTGATCCGTCAAAATGCTGTTTTAGCATGCAATTCGTAGAAATCATGCGACTTGAAAAAAATATAACAAATTTTGGAACATCACGGAAAAAGCGCGTGGAAAAGGGAAGAATATATTCATTTATTTTAAATGTAATTAATTTATTGCTAAAATCTCCGTTTGCTTGAATATGATGAAACAAGAATATTTGTTCTGATGATTAAACGTTTGTGCAGACTACTTAAAAAATTATGATAGAATGAAATATTCACTTTGAATTGATTTTTATCAAATTTTTGACAATGTTATGGTACAATATTATCATATGGTAGAGTTCAGAGAAAAAATCAATATTCAATGACTTTATACAAAATATAGGATTGTATTCAAAAAAATATAATATTGATACCTACATAGTTTACTACTATAAAACAAAGTTTAATTTATGTAGCTAATCCTATTGAATTTAAAATGATTATGTCACACACCTTAGCAACAACCAATGAAATCAAGGGATTTTGCATGGTAACGAGGTATATCGCGATAATATTTTCATATATAATATCATAAGTGGTTAAATTTTACCGGAAAAATTTTTAGATTGTTACGAGAGCTTGTTGCTTAGCAATTTATTGAGTGATATTGACAGAAAAATCACGAGCTGTCAAGCGAGTGATTTTTGATCAATATCACGAAATAAATTGGTAGCAAGCTCTCGTAACAATCTGAAAATTTTGCCAGGTTAAATTTAATTACGAATGGTATTCGGAAGATTATTTTTTCCATCCAAATTCATCAATAGATTCCAGAGACTCGACTCCGAATCTGCTCATTTTCACATTCAATCTGTCTGTTAGTTTGACAGATGCTGAATCAACGCGGCTGAATGTTCTTTGTTTTGTATATATAAGCAACAGACTAAATTTTCAAAAAATTTCCACTTGAAAACCGTGCAGGTTGTACCACGTGACGTCGAATGGTGCAATTCTATTGGTCGAAATTTGGATGGTAAAAATAATCTCCTATATACCACAGTAGCTTTTTAAAAAATAATAAAAAATATAACAATCAATAAATTTCATGGTTTGTGAAATAATCCTTGCAAATACACCTCAAGATTCGGTATATTATCGCATATACATTGAATTTAACTCAAATACTTTTTATCTTGGGTAATTTTTTACTCGGCAAATTTGGAGATTCATAATCAACGATAATATCCCTCGAGCTAAAGCTCTCGGGTATTATCAGATTATAAATCCGCAAATTGGTCTCGTAAAAAATTCCCCAAAAGACAAAAAGTATATTCGTGAAATTCTTAGGTATATCGATAATACACCTCTCTATCGGTATATTACCGTTGATAATATTTATGTTAAAATGTGTCTCCCTCTGTGCCTTACAAAATATATCCATCCATGTATCTTTTCATATAAACGAGTAAATCACACTGTTTAATTATCTTGATACATCCTGTATATATACCGGATGGTCCATCGGTCTGTATTCTCCTTTTAACCCGGTTATATCAAATATTATCGAATTTTTCTTCAAACAATGTTTATTCACTAGTTAATTACTCATATTTTTGGCGTATAAAATTTCCCACAGGGTGCTTCATTTTCGTGCAATGATATGTAATTTTATAATATTCAATGGAACACCATATTTATTGTTGCATAGTCTTGAAGATATTTTATTTCTCTTTGAAAAAGTTCTGATTTGTTATGTCCTTAAATAATCATCAGTACAGGGATTATTCATGTAAAATAAATATAAAATTGCATATAATTACGTGAAAATGAAGCAATTTTATATTTATTTTGTATAAATTTTGTATGAATAATTCCTGCACTAACTTGTATCTGAAATTATAACAAATCAGAACTTTCTTGAAAAGAAATGAAATATCCTCAAAAATATGTAACAATATTTAGGGTGTCTAATTAAAAATTAAAAAATTGCATGTAACTGCTTGAAAATGGAGCATCCTGTGGAAAATCTTACACGGTAAAAATGTGAGTAATTCAAAAGTTAATAAACTTTATTTCAGAAATGTTTCTAAAAAACTGAAATTTTCTTTCTGAGCACGTCCTATCATCTTTATTACTACTATAAAAGAAAGTTCAGTTTATCTGACTAGTCTTGTCTGCGTATGAAATTATTAGATATGTGTTCGTAGATACCAATTCACAAGTATAATAATTCTCATCATAGAAACATTCACTAGGTATAAAAAATATTAATTTGTGGTTTCGTTCGAGAAATAGTTACGAACAAAATTATCATACAAATGATCTAGTAGCTCTGTAACCAACATTGAGAAATTAAGACTGATCTAATATTTAGAGAAGAAAAAACTTACAGATGAGACTTTAAAATTCTTAAAAAACAATAAATGATCCGAAAATTGTCTTTGCATGGTTATATTTATAAGTAAAATGACTAGGCTGATCTCAACCGATTGTTGAAATTCAAATAATACATAATATACGGTAGATATTACACATCATCATAAGAACATACAATACCTCAGTGCTCTACTTTTCAAATATTTTTCTCAAGCAACGATAAAAGCTATAGGAGCGACGATAACAGCGATATGAAGAGCAATGCTAACTTCTTTCTCGTTGTTCTGTTTATTTTGACGATTTGAAAGTTGCGCTGTTGTAAGTGCTGTCACGATATAAAATGGATATTGACTCAGAAGAAGAAATACCCCTTCCCTCGAATGCAATTGTATATCATTATATCAATACAAAATATCGTAGACAACGTGAATATAGTGTGCATCCAATAAAAATTAAACGATATATTTTTGGTGAATTCCATCATTTAAATAGCGTTTTTGAATATATGAGAATGTCACAAGAGACTTCTAACTATTGACTATATAAACAGTTGTGTACAAGTCTATGCATTGTTTAGCGCAACTCCGTTACTATCAGTGCTCTTATCGTTTGTCGTCGCTTCAACGTAAACGTACCCTAATACATATAGCTCAAGATTCGACAACTATCTGAAAATACACTTTACAAATATGATATTTTACTTGAAAACTTAATTCTATCAGAGCTGTTCTTGTGTTTCATATAGATTTCGTGATCATCAAAATCTAATAAATCTAATAGTGACCAAGTATCATCATCGGTACTAATTTTATTTGTCTCATCACGTCATACTTACAAAACGATGTCCTATGAGTGCGATAGTATTTTTGCAATTTTTCTCACAATTTTAGAATCTTGCGACAGATCAAAATTTTATTATATTTTCTTTCCTAAATAATCATTGAACTATCAATTTCCACAAAATTATGATACGGTAATAGTATATTATGGTACAAGGACCGAACGACTGTCATTTTTGTCCAGGGTAAATTTGGCTGCCCTTGGTAAAGACGAGGGCGAAGTACGAGGCGAAGGTGAGGGCTGAGCATGAGGTGAAGACGAGGGCAAAGCCCAAGGCGTAGCTTTGTGCAGCCAAATTTTGCCGTGACAATAATGACAGTCGTTTAGTGTCCGTGTTGCATAGGATACTTTTTGTAACAAATGCACCGAAGTGTACTCCCATTACTGAGCTTTAAATAAATTCAGATGCATTGGAACTATTTTACCGATTTGTCAAAAAAAAATATTTTCAATTGCGATCACACTACAGTGAGCTAATACAATGAAACATAACTTACATGATTTATTGTTCACATTTTCTGTGCTATCGCGTTCACAATCAATGCACACACTATAACGAACATCCTTTAATACGATTTTATTTCAAATATCAATTTGACATATAGCAGTGAAATAAAAAAAACCACGGCATCCATGATCCACAGTTTTCATACTTAAACAGCGGACATTAATATCCATTTATTCCCTGTCAACAGAAAAATTCATGAAAATAGTTCCCATGATTGGGAATTGAGAACTTTCAAAGTGGGAGTCGGCTCAGTAATAGGGTACTTTCGGTGCACGTGCTACAAAAAATAATTTTATTTTGAACGTGATTTGCGAAAAAATACTGCGTCATCATTAATCTTACTTCATTTTTAAATACTATAAAATATTCCTAATTGCCTTGAGAGCAATAAACAAACATCTTAATGTGGAATAATATTTAACTGACATTGACGTTCATGCAAGCCATTTTTTGTATTCATATGAAATAATTTGAGGTGCTTGTTGGATTCTTGACAGAAAACAATGTTTATGATTTTAGTAATTTTCCTATCTCATAATAGATTTTAAATACCACAAAGTCAAGAAACATTCTCTGAAATGAGGTAACTTGAATAAACATCATTATTACTGATATTCATCTGAACCAGCCAGTTTTCCGCGAAAAATAAGAATTGGTGGAGCCTGAATCTGAGGAATATTCATTTAAAGAAACAATTCCCTCAAACTTAATGTGAGAAATATCATAGAAACTTCTTAAGAGCAATAATTAAAAAATAACCTACAGTAATTGATACTGAAAATTGAGGAATGATTTCTGAAATTAATAAAAGTGTAACACGGTTCTGATATTCTTAGTATTTTAGTTTCAAATTGATTACCATTGTTATCAAGAGAATAGTGCGATGAAGCGTTGATTTTAATTTTAATTGCATATTAAAGTGAATATTCAAGAACTGCTGTGCTAAAAATTTTGGAATATTCTTGTAATTCACATTGTTCTTGATTTATTCTTTCAATTTTCTGACAGAAAAATATGTTTTTTTTCTGAGTGCTATTTCTCGTTTTCCTTGTTATCAAATATATCTTCCAGAAAGATAGAATCTTCTCATCTGATAAACGATATACCTATAACAATGCTTGAATATAGATGCAGTATGTATCCAACTCTATATATGTCTATGGTGCTGCTACTATTGTGATATAAAATTTATATTTAACGACTAGCATTACTTCGGGATTAAACTGATTGGATATTTTAACTGTGCCAATTCATGATCATTTGACGAGAAAAACTGTACCATAAGACATAGATATTTCTATGAGAACGTAATGCTTTTTCCAATGCAATGTCAATTTGAAGTTTCATATTTGATAACTTCCAAATTAATTTGAGTTATTAGGTAGTATATTTGGGGAAAAAAAACTCCTGAATCCCTTCGATTCAAGAGTCATATTCTTTCAAATGAAAGATAAGCAGACTATAATAGATGAGCAAATTTATCTTTGATACTTCATCTTAATGCAATAAAGTCCACATTATACGCTCTATAAATCCATGAACTGAAAAATGAGATTAATAGTAATAATTTTAGCATAGTGATCGCTTCTAACGTCAAAAAGCAGTATCAGAATAATTTATTTAGTTAGCCATTGTACAAATGATCATTTAATTTTTATTTTTAGATTGTGATCCAATAGAGCAGTGAAGATGACGTCCACTATTATCCCGTCAATACCAGAATTTTACGCCGGTAAAAATATCCTGATCACAGGAGCAACTGGATTTTTGGGCAAAGCATTGATCGAAAAGCTTCTAAGAAACTGTCCCCAAGTAGGACTCCTCTATGTTCTGATGAGACCCAAACGGGGCAAACAGCTTCACGAAAGGATACAGGTTCTTATACAGGATCCGGTAAGCTCACTGAATATAATTTTTGGGTTTTCACAATCTTCTTCTAATATAATAAAAGTAAAACGCTGTTCGTTAGTCTCGCTAAAACTCAAAACTAATTGATTTCTTTTTTATTCTGTTCGCTTTAATACAGTAGTAATTTAAATACAAAATGATCAACATACATTAAGTAGTGCACGCGCCATATTTATTTGTTCGCGCACCGATCATCCAATTGCGTTAAAACATTCTATATTTATTGGTGGCGATATCGTGCAGGTTTTTATTATAGTACCATCAACGAACAATAAGTGGCGCACGAGTCGTATTTGTTCGTTCGTGCATCATTCGTCTAATTGAGTTGAAACCTATTATAGTTGTTGTTGGCAAATTCGTGAGGGTTCTTATTGTAGTGTTAATAACGTGGTGCACGAGCCAATCAGATAAACGATGCGCGATCGAACAAATACGGCTCGTATTTGTTCGTTCGCGCATCGTTTATCTGATTGAGTTGAAACTTACTACAGCTGTTGTTGGCTCTTTCAAGAAAGTTCTTAGTATTGTACCATCAACATACCTACATTAAATGGCGCACGAGCCGTATTTGATCCTTCACAGATCGTTCATCTGATTGAGTTGGAATTTTATATAGTTGTTGTTGGCACTTGCATGAAGGTTCTGACATACCGTAAACCGGGGCTACTTTGTGACTGGAGGGGCAACTTTGTGACACCAGACCTCATGAAGCAAAATCTTGATTTGATACAATACCATCAACCAAACCTAGTTTTGGGAAGTTACTACTTCTAGAAGAGTCTTTGGTGCAATCTATAAAGAGGATGCGGCATCTACATACGATTACAAATGGATGTGTGATTGCAGTCTTTCTTGCTTAGAAAAACAGGTGTTTGAAGTGTGTCTGTATACTTTCTAGTATAAGACTATAATCAATTGGGTATCAAAAAATCAAGCTGGTACAATTTGTTCCACATCTATTACAGATCATTCTGTACTATAGAGTTCAGTTTTGCTATTATTAGTTTTGATGTCGTTATCAATTAAATGAAAAATCAAAGTTTTGAGGAGCTACTTTGTGACACAAAAATCAAGTCTTGAAACGTTTGGGAACTCGTTTTATTGAGCATTCAAGTAAAACACGGAGTGAATCATCGCGAACAAAGCAAATGAAAGAGAGTTTTCTGATGTCTCAGTAATGCACGATTTTTTTTGGATAATTTCATCAAGCTTACCAATATCGTTCCAATATTTTTTTAGTGTTTGTTGTATCTGAAAGACATGTTGATTTACCATTTCTATTTTGTAATACATATTTGCAGAAAATTCATTTTCTATCATCAACTGGGTACCAGATTTTATTTGCTTTATATATTCATTACACGTGATTCGAATAATTTTACTCATACATATATTTTCTTCTGTTGACGTTATTAGGAGGTTACTTTGTGTCAGTAATCTACTGAGAGGCATTTTCATAGTAAAACATGCCTGTCACAAAGTAACCTCACACTGCGGGGTGGCTTTGTGACAATTTATTTAATCAATATCTCTTATTGTATATATAATATTGCAACGCGTCACCGGGCAATTGAAAGAGGAAGGTTAAAACTTTATATTCATATGAAATTGAAAGTAATTAGTATCACAACAAATTGAATTTGAGCGAAAAATATGGATAATTGTCACAAAGTAGCCCCGGTTTACGGTAGTACTTCTATTTATCCGTTCGAGCATCGTTCAACCGATTCAATTGAAACTATCTATAGTTGCTGCTGGCGCTAGCGTGGGGACCGATTTTAAGAATTCTTTCACCAGTAGAATCCTATGTCTATTATCACTGAGTAACATGGGCTATAATTTACAATCAAAAAATGGCTACCCACGAAAACTCCAATAATGTAATCCAAGATGTGAAAAAATGACCAATAAAATTCCTCACATTGCCTGCCCTGCAATATAATATTTTATTTATTAGATTAAATACTGATGATGCTATCTATACATAGCTATACGCACTTATCACGAAATTCTGGCACTACAGGTTATGTTTTAATTGTGTTACTCGAGCAAGAAATGTG
Organism: Dromius quadrimaculatus; assembly: GCA_963989225.1. Lineage (NCBI taxonomy): Eukaryota > Metazoa > Arthropoda > Insecta > Coleoptera > Carabidae > Dromius > Dromius quadrimaculatus. The sequence continues at coordinate 43,412,930 of OZ022330.1, forward strand.
GTATTATTCCTTGATAATTATCTTATACTATTAAACTATGAACTATGCTCTAAAGATTCGTACAAAAAAATATAATATTATTGAATGTCCCGTGCGAAACCGGCACGGGTTGCTAGTAATAGATAAAGTACAAGGATTCAAACAGCTTGTCAGTGTAAAGTAACTATGAAACCGAAGAAAGGAAGAGATGGTTATAATTTTTAACTCCTTATCTTCTGTTTGTTATCCTCAGCGTGAGTAAGGCCCAGTTGTACAGTCTAAGCTTATCCAAAGTTTAGTAAAACCAAGTTTAATTTCTATGATTACAATTATTTCAGCAATTGTAACCATAGAAATTAAACTTGATTTCACTAAACATTGGATAAGCTTAGATTGTACAACTGGGCCTAAGTAGAATCAGTTGAGCTGAACAAAGTAATACTTACTTGACTGCAAATGGATACGTAAAATTTGATCTCAGACCGAAAAAAACAATGGATTGCCCATTTTATAACTGATTCAGTGACGCAACAGCCCTTTTTATGCTCAGGCCTTTTAAATTAGTCCTAGCAAGCCGCAGTATAATAGCGCCGTACTGCCGTTCAGAATTTTATGTCATTGCTACAAATTTTTATAATGTGAAGATAGGCAACCCATAGCACCCGAATGTGCTTTTTACACAATAATATCAATTTTCTCGTCAATTACTTTATTTTTATAACGTTTTTATTAGCTTCACCTGTATCTATGTAACGGAATCTTTGAACATGAATTTAACCCACTTAAAGATGTCAGATTGCATTAAAACTTTGCATACTTCTCAAGGACCGATGACAATACAATAATTCATTAAGTTCATCCCATTGTCCTGATGAGAATCATCAGGAATGAGTACTCGCTTTCGGAGTGGGATCCTGAAAATCGGCTACCACATTCAAAGATCGCAACTCGGTAAATTGTAATCGAAAAATACGAGCTCGGTCAACAGTAGACCGCCGTGTGAGCGAAGCGAGCTCGGTGACTAGTAAGCTGCTATGCAAGCGAAGCAAGCTTGGTCAACTTTGATCCGCCGTGGTAGCGAAGCGAGTTCGGCTAATTTTAACAACAAATAATTTTTTTACAGCAGATCGAACTAAAAAATAGAAAATAAATTAAAGTTTAGAAAACTAAAGAATACGCCTTCATGGTAAACCGAACTGAAAAGTAAAAAATAATTTTCAATATAAAAATAAAGTAATTGACGAGAAAATTAAAGTTATTTTGAAAAAAGCGTGGGGTGTTTTGTATCATATTTTCATACTAACTCTACATTCAGAAATCGTACTATTAGAATATTTGGGACAACTGATACCGAGCACCTCACGTTTTGTTTTTACAATAACATACATTTTCACGTCAATTACTTTATCTTAATATTAAAAATTATTTTTCACTTTTTAGTTCGATTTACCATAAAAGCGTGTTTTTCAGTTTCTTTAAACTATGATTTTATATTAAAAATTATTTTTTACTTTTTAGTTCGGTTTACCATAAAAGCGTGTTTTTACTTACTTGTACAAAGTAACAAGTATTGTGGAACCGACAAAATTCAACTATCGAGATTTTGATGGAAATATCCGTTTTGAGTATCCCTGAATCCATTTTGACTATTTTTGGCTTGATGTCGGTACGTATATTCGTACGTGCGTTCATGCGTAACTCGCAAATCTCAAGACTGGTTGAACGTATAATGTTGAAATTTTGTATTTGAGACTGGTATAGGGTCTAGTTATGCACCTCGCATTATGGTTCCAATCGTCTGTACCGGAAGTGCACTTCACTTGAATCTTTTTGCGAATTTCTCCAATAAATCCAGAATGATCTACCATAGGATCTTCAAATTCAGTATTTGAACTTGATGTTGTATCAGAATGGCTATCTGCTATTTCTGTAAAAATCGGCCAAGCCAGAAGTGCACTTTACTTGAAACTTCTTTTGAATTTTTTGCATAAATATAGAATGATCGGCCATAGCATATCGACATTTTGTATAAAGAACTTCGTCAACATCTTTTTGTACATCTTGCATTATGATTGCGATCGGCTAAGCCGGAAGTCTACTTTACTCAAGATTTTTTTTTAATTTTCCGCATAAATCCAGAATGATCAGCCGTACGATACTTTTAAAATATCTAGTTGTAGACCCTGCATTATGATTGCAGAAGAGCACTTTATTCGAAACATTTTTCGAATTTTCCGCATAAATCCAAAACTATGGAACGTAGATTGTTAGAATTCAGTATTCAGGACGATTATACCGTCTAGATGCTAATCTTCTATTTTCATCGAGATCCATCGCGCCGGAAGTGCACTTTATTTGACAGTCTTTTGGGATTTTTCGCATAAATTCGAAACGATCAGGTGTAGAATATTGAAATTTGGTATTTCAGTTTGCTGTAGCATCTGAAATATTGTCTACTATTTTCATAACAATAGACTGAACCGGAAGTGCACTTTAGTAGCAATTTATTTTTTAATTTTGCGCATAAATTCAGATCTGTTGATAGTCGTAGAATTTTGGAAATCAGTATTGAGGAATGTTGTAGTATAAGAATAATGGCCTACTGTTTCCATAGCAACTGACTTGGCTGAAAGGGCACTCTACTTGACAGATTCTTGGAATCTCTTGGGTAAATCCAAAACGATTAACTGTGGAACGATGAGATTTTGTGTTTGATTATATATATCCAATAATATATATGATCAAACACAAAATCACATCGTATTATATATATATATATATATATATATATATATATATATATATATATATATATATATATATATATAATATATATATATATATATATATATATATATATATATATATATATATATATATATATATATATATATATATATATATATATATCCAATGATGTACAAGTAAGTCACGTGATGTTCACGTTAGATTTTTCAGCTTTTTGAACTATATTTAAATTCTTATTTTTCGTTTTTTAACGTTGATCGAGCTTGCTCAGCAAGCATAACAGCTTACCACTAACCGAGCTCACTTCGCTCGCACGGCGGTCTACGGTTGACCGAGCTCGTATTGTTCGCTTACAATTCACCAAGCTGCGTACCTTGAATGTGGTAGCCGATTCTCAGGCTCACGCTTCGAAAATGAGTATTTATTTCTGATGATCCTTATCAGGATAATAGGATAAAACTTAATAAATTGTTGTACTGTCATCGGTCCTTCAGAAGTAAGCAAAGTTTTACTGCAATCTGACGTCTCTAATTGGATGAAACTCACATTCAAAAATTCCGTTACATAGATACTGGTGAAGCTAATAAAAGCGTTAAAAAAGGTTCTATACACTTTACTTGCAAGAGTATTTACTGAGGGAAATCTAAAGAGGGGAAATAGGGAGTTCATCAATTATATAATAAAAGAATTATGTGCTGAGGGGATCACAATAATGTGTGACTATAAAGAGAGAGAAAAACTATTAGAATGAGGTTAGGGCTCTACAAAAAAGTGCCTATACACCTTTTTTTAGCGCATTTTTAGCGCATTTTTCCGAAAAAAGTGCTATTATATTCACTTTGGCTGTCTGGCTGGCTGGCTGGCTGGCTTACGCAGAGTTCTCAGCAACTATACTATTTACAGACTTGAAACTGGTACTAAATAAAAGCTACTGTTTCGTAGGTTTGCACAAATTGCTTTAATTCAAGCTCAGTGATTGTGGAAGATTAAATTATCCAATTACTTGTTTCAAGTGAAACAATGCCCATGGATATATATGACATTAGAGATATGGCAACTAAAGTTTTCTAAAGTAGATAAAAATTTAGTTACAACTTCAGCCGTGTTTGTCACTATTATTATGTACAGTTGTCAAATCGGTCGATTCTATCAATGACTTGTTTGACGCGAATTTGAAGCCTATTAGAATGAATTATTATTATTGGATGAAAATTTGTTCACTTTTGGTGTATTTTTTTTTATATAGCTTTGATAAAGATCAAATTATTATTTTAAGGTACAGCACTTGACCTCCCGTCAGTCAATAACTAAAAAATGAAGATTATAATTATTTTTGAGTTTGTACATGCATAAATTATGTACCTATCAAATAGTCAACTTGAAACTAGTACTAAATGGAAGCTGCTGTTTCGTAAGTTTGCCCAAACTGCTTGATTTCATGCTCAGTAATTGTGGGAGATGGTAATTTGCGAAATCTCTCAATTAACAAGCTTTCATGAGCTGTCAAAAATGCGCTTTCATCATCTAGATGATTCTTCAATTTTTTTAGGATCATTACTTAAGGGAATATGGAGGGTGGAAAAATGGAAAATTATCAAAAAATCGATTACCCTTCTTCAAAATTGAATGTTTATTACTAACAATGGAATAAAAGTATGTCAAAAAAATATATTTTCATTATCATTATCATCGATGCTGCCCTCGATGAGGGCTCCATTCGTACATGAGCCAGTAATATATGGGCAAAAAATCCTGTTTAAAACGATGTCTGGAACCACAAGATTTTGAGCCTAGTCACCATTAACGACTCTATGGCACCAGACTCCGTTTGAACATGATTTTTTGTCGATGCACGACTAGGTGTGAGGTGCACTGAGGTTTCGTGCTCTAATGCTCGTTGCGTGTGCTTCGGCTCAAATACAAACGGAGCTTCCATCGAAGGCAGCATCGATGATGATAACGATGAAAATATGTATTCTGAAGAGAATCAATTTTCAAGATCCATTCCTGAACATTTATCCAATTTTTAACAATGAACATTTGATTTTTGAGAATGAAAGCCAGTTATCTCATAGTTTCCCATTTCTTCTCACGAAATATCTCTTCAAGTACTGATCCCAACCAAAAAAGAGTATAAGAAATTTTTGTAGAACTCTGACCTCATTTCAATCGTTCTTCCCTTTTTTTTTATAGACGCATATTATTGTTACACAGTTCTTCTTTTTTATATGTATATCAAATGATTATTCTCACATGCAGCAGTCATAAATACCTGATCTGAGCATAGTTCATTTATCATAAAAACTTGATGTTTAACAAAAAAAAGGAATTTTTTTTCTGCGTTATTTCTTATTTTTTCCTCCTCTTCTTCAATACTGATCGAAGCAAAAAAGGGTATAGGACCTCGACCTCATTCAAACCGTTTTTCTCTTCTCTTTACAGTCACACATTATTGTGATCCCCTCCGCATACAATTCCTGCATTATATATAACATAATTACATTCACATGGAATGAGTTATAGATAGGTCGCGTCGTCTGAGCATAGTTCATTTAGCATTATAACTTGATTTTGAGTGATAAAAACAGATTTTTTTCAAAAATCTTATTTTCCCTCTCCATAGCTCCTTCACTTATTTTAATTAATTTGGTATATGCACATTTCTTCGCTAAAAGCAGTACTTTTTGAGTTAATAACGAAAAAAGGTCCCTAAAAGACTTCACCACGTTAGCTTCATTACCACCCATCGGTATATCGTTAAGAACACCTTGTCACACAGTGTCAAAACTGGCTTCTACATAAACTATTTCCGCTATTTTTCTTTCGTTTTCTGGACTATTAAACTGAAACTAACATGTTTGAGGATATTCTGCAATCAAATTTTTTTACTGTCGCAACTCATGATATTTCCGGAATGATCTACTAAGAGAAAGCTTCTCAATGTTTAATCAATGAAATTTAAATAAGACACATTAAGACGTGCGACATTTAGGTTGTTTAGCAAATGATTATCATTTTAGAAAAATTATTAGTGTGATCATAACTTGATTAGTCCGATCTGTATACGTCATCAAGAATGGATGGATCTGAATGAATTTGAGCTAGCAAAGAAAACCTAATTAGATATCAATTTAGATTGTCAAGTTAGGTAATTCATAGATATATTCCTAACATGAAATATTTGATTTGAGTTATTTGATTCGCGCAAAATGGTTATATATCATTTCGATGATGACAACGCCTTCAGCTCGAGTTTTGAAATTATATACTATGAAATATTCGCTTTTATATGCTTATCAAATAATATATGTAATTCTTTTTATTTCAGTTATACGAACGAGTAAAAAATGAACAGCCGAATTTGAGGATGGAAGACAAAATCATCCCCTTAGCGGGTGATGTTACTCAATTGAATTTAGGTACTCAAAAATATTCTTCAGATTGTACGACCTGATTTATTTATAACTTAATAATTTTTCGACAGGTTTAAGTCCTTCAAACCGTCAAACTTTGGTGGATAATGTCCACATAATATTTCACGTAGCTGCATCAGTTCGTTTCGATGATCCGTTGACAGACGCTGTCATAATGAATGTAAGGGGTACACGGGAGGCCTGTCAACTTGCTCTTGATGCAAAACATTTAGTGGTAAGTTGGAATATGGAATATCTATATAGTTTCCATAAATACTTTTAGAAATGAAGGCAAAGGTCCAGTTTTAGGCTGGCATCCTCGTCGATTCCAAAATTAATACTATTTTAGAATTATCAAATGCTTTCTTTTTAAATGGGATCTATCGATTAGTGTACCGGTCTAATCTGCCTTTGGAAAATGACACCCTTCTTGATCCTTCTTTGGTCTGTTCGTGTAGTGTTTTACAAGAATCAAGAAATAGTCTTGATCTTGTCTTGAAATCAAGACAAGACAAAGACAAGAAGTGTTTTATATTTTCCAAGACAAGACAAGAACGTACTATCAAGTATCAAGACTTCTTGTCAAGAAATCTTGATATCTTGACAATTATTCAAATCTGCACATTTATTATTCTATTATTGAAAAATTCAGGTCTGCTGTGGTCATCACAGTTTTTCCCCGACAACAAATTTCATGGCCAGTTTCATCACTGTTACATAAATTAAGGAGTATCATACCAGCTTTCAAAGTGACATTTGTCATTATCAAACTGACAGTTCAAAGTGACAGCGTCATTGTAAAAGTGACAGCGTCCTTTTCAAAGTGACAGCGACATTTTCAAAGTGACAGCGTCATTTTCAAAGTGGCAGCTGTCATTGTCGAAATGACGGCTGTCATTGTCTACATGACAGCTGTTATTGTTATGGTGACAGATGGCGGCTTACAATATAGGTATTTTTGAAAATGAGGAGTTTTTTCTAAATTTTCAAGTTGAAAAAGCTCATTTACAAATTTAAACCTATTCGGGGGAGTAAAAAGTATCGATGACTATGATTTTTAAAACAAATATTCGATACATATCGAAAGCATAAGTCGTCAGTTTCTGGTGATTAAATCGTTTATGTAGAAGAGAAATGTATTGGTAGAATCCCCAATGCTCTAAGAAAGTTGTTAATTCTTAGCAACATTGCTATATCATATAACAATGATAATTACAAATACTGATTAAAACATGAAAATGATAGACTTTTCATTTATTTCTATTGGTGGCAATTTTGGAAAATATTGCTAGAATCGATTCATAACATAACTGACAGGAAGGATAAAGGGTAGACACTAACGCTTAAAACTGAGTATTCCGATTGGATAAAACAATGAAGAAAGGGGATTCCCCTTGAAAGTCAAGATCAAGAAATATCAAGAATTCTTGAAATAAGACAAGGCAAGAAATGGTCATCACGACAAGAAATCTTGTCTTGATGAAACACTATGTTCGTGTAGATCACGATTTTTACTACTGATTTCTTATCGATCGATTGACTATTAGATTGGAATCATTTGTTAGATGGTTTGAGTTTATTGTCAAAATGCGTCAAAAAGTTGAACTTTCAAAATCTACCTAGATTTGCAAAATTTCACGTTTCGAAATTATACTTTCTTTGAAACTTTAGAAGAGACGAACTCAGAAACTGGAATCAATAATCTATTGATTCAACCTTATACATATAGTAAGATTAATGATAAACATATCTGTCCAACATGAAAACCTCTTACGCCATCGCAGTTATTTATCTCATATAATTTTTACTTATTTGTACTAAGTACAAGGAAGTATTGTGAAACCGACAAAATTCACCTATCGAGATTTTGATGGGAATATCCGTTTTGAGCATCCCTGAATCCATTTTGATTATTTTTGGCTTGATGTCGGTACGTACGTTCGTGCGTGCGTTCGTGCGTGCGTAACTCGCAAATCTCAAAACGTATAATGTTGAAATTTTGTATTCAATACTGGTATAGGGTCTAGTTGTGCACCTCGAATTATGGTTTCAATCGTCAGAACCGGAAGTGCACTTTACATGAAACTTTTTTCGAATTTCTCTTATAAATCCAGAATGATCAACCGTAGGATGTTGAAATTCAGTATTTGAACTTGATGTCGTATCAAAAAGGTTATGTGCTTTTTTTTGTAAGAATCGGCTATGCCAGAAGTGCACTTCACCTGAAACTTTCTTTTAATTTTTTGCATGAATATAGAATGATCCGCCATAGCATATTGAAATTTTGTATAAAGAACTTCTATAACATCTTATTGTACATCTTGCATTATGATTGCGATCGGCTAAACTGGAAGTGCACTTTACTTGAAACTTTTTTTAATTTTCCGCATAAATTCGGAATGATCAGCCATAGGATACTGGAATTTAGCATTTGAAATTGCTGTAGCATCTAAATGATCATCTTGTATTTTTGTAACAATCGGCTGAGCACTTTATATGACATTCTTTTTGGATTTTCCGCATAAATTCCAAACAATCAGTCGGAGAATATTTAAATTTTGTATTAGGCACTTTTATAATATCTAGTTGTACAACTTGCATTATGATTGCTATCGACTAAGCCGGAAAAAATCCAAAACGATTGAACGTAGATCGTTACAATTCAGTATTTAGGACGATTGTACCGTCTAGATGCTCATATTCTACTTTCATTGAGATCCACCAAGCCGGAAGTGCACTTTACTTGACAGTCTTTTGGAATTTTTCGCATAAATTCAAAACGATCAGGTGTAGAATATTGAAATTTGGTATTTCAGTCTGCTGCAGTATCTGAATGATTGCCTACTATTTTCATAACAATAGAGTGCACTTCAGTAGGAATTCATTTTTAAATTTTGCGCATAAATTCAGATCTGTTGGTAGTCGTGGAATTTTGGAAATCAGAATTTTATTCATGAAAATAATGGCCTACTGTTTCCATAGCAACCGACTTGGCTGAAAGCGCATTTTACTTGACAGATTCTTAGAATCTTTTGGGTAAATCCAAAACGATTAACTGTGGAACGATGAGATATTGTGTTTGATCATATATATCCAAGTTATTTGTATCTACGAATCTACTTGCAAGAGTTACTTCATCACCACCTCCTGAAGATCTGTGGATGGTTCAGTTATGCGCCAAACCAAAAAGAGTAGAGCCAGATTGACCTAGAACCACAAGGAGTTGACAATTTCCTTATTTAGACCTTCATTATTATCTCCTGAAGACCTGTGGATATTGAATCATCAATTACAGGCAGAGCTCTACGATCCTAGGAGTTAATATATTTTAAACTAATCTAGTTATGATTTGTACTTTTATTTTTATTTTTGTTGTCTTGACAATTCTGTTTATTTATATTTATATTTCTTTTTACTTGAAAAAGGCAGCACTTTGCTGTTGAAACGTTGTGTTTCTAATAAATTACAGAACTTGTACCCAATAAAACATATTTATATATATATATATATATATATATATTTTTTTTTTCATTTTATTTGGCCTATGTCATTAAGATAGTTGCCCATTCCTTTTCCATGGTTATACGCATCAAACATAAGTATACTGCCTACGACATTAAGGCCCAGTATTTCGGGCTGAGTTTAATCTATAGATTACTTAAACGAAGCTTAATTATTATGGTTACAATTGTATTTACAATCGTTGCTACGAGAAATAATCCACAGTTTTCGTAATCTGAACATTGAAATACTAGGCCTATGATAGTTGCCCACTCCTATTCTCTGGTTATACGCATTAAACATAAGTATACTGCTTATACTCAGCCAATAATGTGTCTATCACAGAAATATACCTAGTTATAAACGAGCAAAGTGTCTCGATTCTTTTTTTAATTCGGTGAGATATGGTACTTCAGAAAAATGACTGAGCTCGTATTCCTGCAACAAAAAGCATGTGTGCATTCGCTCCCTCACTTCTGTCCTCTGAATAGCAATCATTCCATTAGTTTGTACTTTGTCTCTATATTTCTGTCTATTCTTTCAGACCGGAAGCTGGCGACAGGTGGTGTTCTCCAATTTTATACCGCATGTTTTTTTGAGGGTTGATAATTGACCCATTGGTAAGAAAGACAAGAAGGTTAATGACCACTTCATGCTCTCCGGTCATGGTGCTAATTTAAATTAAATTTAGGGAAAAAATAATAATTTCTGCGTGACTTTATATTACATGCCTTTATAACGTAGTATAATCAAGTGATTTAAAGCCTAGTACTAAAATTTGCAACAGCCTGGGAGATTCGAATGGTAGCGTGAGTTTGTGAAAGATAATGTGGGTTTCCATGTTTCAAATTGCATGCCAATGGGAAGAATGTAAGTTTCAGGTATAAAGGTCTTGTAAAAAAATTGGCATGCATCCTTCGTTGGCGTAGGAGTGATCACGGCTAATTGGTTCTACAATTGTGCAAAATTCTCCTGAAATCACCCATCCTTGCGCCAATGAGAGGTACATGCCAATTTTTTCACAAGAGTTTTGGGGATGAAACTTTAAAACTTTTCAATGGCATGCAATTTGTTGCGAATTGCGTGCCTTTCAGTACAAGGCTTCACATAACTTCCAAGTATTTCACGTTACAAAGGCATGCAGTATGAATCCACGGCAAAACATTTTTTTCTATAATTATATAATTGGAATTCTAATCGCGACCGTAAAGTGTGCATCGATCAATTTCTTACCGAAGATCTCAACCCTCAAAAAGGCATGCGGTATAAAATCGGAGAGCTTCACCAGTCTACATACATGGTTAATATGACATACCAATATCGTCTTAAGGATTAGTGCAGTTTTGCTTATGTTCAAAATCTTAGGTCCAGTTGTACAGTTTAAGCTTATCCAAAGTTTAGTAAAATCAAGTTTAATTTTACAACTGCTGAAAAAATTGTACCCATAGAAATTAAGCTTGATTTAACTAAACTTTGGATAAGCTTAGACTGTACAACTGGGCCTTAGAATCCTATCGATAATCACGTGGTTGTAAGGAAGAACTATTTTACTTGCATACATCTGTGAGAAATGTGAAATTATTCAAAGTCAGCAGCATGCATATAATAGCACTACCATGTGTTGAGAATAAGAAGAATATATCTTGCGGATCTTAAAAATTATGGAAAAAATAATAAAGTTGATTATTGATACTTACGTCAGCAGAGTGTCTCGTGCTAGCGATTCAGTGCGAATTATGCTTGAACTTTGGGGCGCATAATGATGTAAAAGTCTCCTTTTTTTATTAAGAAAAAAGCAGATAAATTTTTTGTTACATGAATTCTATGCAGAGTTTCTATGCATACAAAACTGGAAAATTATTGAATCTAAGATATTATACAAAATTGATACGAGTTAATGAATCAGTAAATTCGTCTCTATCAATTTCTTATGTTACTTCGAGAAGTTAATTTTCTGAGAAAAATAGTTCTAAGAGTTTAGAAAATATGAGCAATAACTCATTCCATTCGGAATTACATTTGAAAGAAGACGTTTTCAGGACTTTCTTCGTCAACAAAAGTTGCAATTATTGTTTACAAAAAATAAAAGCAAGAAAAAGTCGCCAGATATTTCAGCAATAACTCAAAAACTATACGCGATGATGGAAATCGAAAAACAGATCCTTAAAGAGAAGAGAATTTCCAATAATGTGTGTGATTTCTTCTTGAGCTCTATCTCTATTATTTATAGTTTTAATTGAATGCTGAGATAGAGTTTCGCGCGGCCGTTACGCGCAAAAAATAATTTTCTTTCCTTCAAGAATCTGTTACTCGATTTTTACTATCGCGCATCGTTTTCGAATTATTATCAAAAAGCTAGATGACCTTTTCTGTTTTCATTTTTTGTTAATAACAATTGACGGAAAAGGCCCTGAAAATGTCTTCTTTTAAATGTAATTCCAAATTGCATAAGACAATGCTTTTATTTTTGAACTCTTGGAACTATTTTTCTCAGAAAACTCACTTCTCGACTAGACTATTATAAATTTATGAAAATGTAGAATTAATGGATTGGCACATATATGCAAAATTACTCTTTTCTTTTATCGCTTGAATAAGACCCCATATTGTTACTCTACGTCACAAACAAAAGTAGTCCATTTTGGTATTTCAACAAGTTGTTATGGCAACTGTACAAGAAGCATTGAGTTTCTTAGACAAGTAGAAAGAGTAAATCACGTCACATAGTTCGTATCTCCTAACTACTAGTTATATTCAATTGAATAATAATTTGATGCGTCAGTTATTTTAAATATTTAGAAATAGGCACATAGAATTCAAGTTTTGACATTTGTCACTCAAATTATTTTTGAGGTTAGTACAATGTTTCAGTTTCAAAATAGTTGATGAGCCAATTCCTCAATTATATCAAATTAAAATGAAACTACAAATCAATTTCATTCATGTTCATGCCTAAAATAATTATTTTAAGCCTCCTGAAATGAACATGATTGAATAATTCAGGAAGAAAGAAAACGTCACCACAATTTTCAAGGATTTAATAATAGAGTGCGATAGAAGAAAAAATATTATGATTAATACGTACAAGAAATATGATTTTGGGATTCGTAAGATTGCTGTACTCTGCTTCGCGTCGTACAGCGAACTTTCCTACTCAACCCAAAATCTAGCATTTTTGTACTTTAAACAAACAACTATTTACACTGGAAAAAGGCGGCACTTTGCTGTCGAAAAATTGTGTTTCAATTATTTATACAGAACTTATCTCCCAATAAAAATGAGTTCTGAAAAGTTTTTTCCTTTATTGAATAATTCTTTATTATTATCAGGATCATTACTCGCACATATTTGAAAAAGTTATTTGCTTTTGAATTCAATGAAGACGATTTCAATATTGATCAATTTAAATGCGATAATTGATATCTTTTGATAATCTCAATAATTATTAATACCCGCATGTGCCAATATAATGACAATATAAATCTTTTTAAGGCACACATTCACGTATCTACAGCCTTTGCAAATTGTGATAGACCTGAAGCCAAGGAAATATTATATCCACCCAAAATAGATTGGAGAAAAATGATAGAAATAGCTGAGAACTTTGATAGAAACTCCCTGAAGGCCCTGACGGAAGTGATTATGAATGGAATGCCAAATACGTATTGTTATACAAAGAACATAGCGGAGCATGTTGTGAATGACATGATGAGTGGAAAAAAACCTTCAAAGATATTTAGACCTTCAATTGGTAAGTTTCCATATCAAATTGATAGTTGTATATATTTCCATACATTCATGTTATATATATATATATATATATATATATATATATATATATATATATATATATATATATATATATATATATATATATAAATATATATATATATATATACATATATATATATATATATATATATATATATATATATATATATATATATATATATAAATTCTATTCCAAATATTTCAGTTGTAAGTTCGTTATATGAAGAGCCAGTAGCTGGATGGGTCGACAACTTCAATGGTCCGGTCGGCATACTAGTCGCTTACGGAAAAGGTATTTAAAAAAGATCACTCATCTTATGATTGAACTATTTATAGTTGTAACGACTTTGGTGGCTAGACTCCATCTGTTGCATTTCAAATCAACGAGGTGTCTCATCAAAAACTTCGAATGTCATCAATTCTTGACGCCATATGAATTTTTCCTTGAATGAATTCTCGAAGTCAATTTTTGAACTGTAGAAAAAAAAAATTTGTATCAGTTGAACTTACCTTATAAATATCAATGAAATATAATAATTTACCGAAAGGAGACTAAATCAACAGCTATCAAGTTTTGATCACATCGTTGCCATCAGCTCAATCTCAGACTAGAATAGAAACACTTTTCTTCCTAATTTAAGAATTTCTTTATCTGCAACTGTGTGAACATAGATTGCTTTAGTATCTTACTTCCAATACTTGAGGAAGCTCATTGTACGACAAGCTGATAGAAATTTCATATAATTTATTGATGAGAAAACTATATTACCCCTTATGAACTCTTTGCTTCAGGACCTATCATCACCATCATGCAAACTACTAGCTTTTCAAGAAATCTTGTATCATAGCCTGAGTTTCTACGATATTTTTTGATATTAATTTCATCAAATCAAGTTACGTTGCTAACAACGTATTAGAATATTATTCCAAATTGTTAAAATCGAATGGCCTCTGCGTATAACTTTAATATAAAATATTTGTGGCTACAGTTTTGCATTCGACTCATTAAAAATGGCTTTGTTGATTTATAATTATTTTTATTTTCATTGCAGGCATAATGCGTACTTGTTATGCTAACGACCAATACAAACCAGACTATATTCCAGTTGATGTGGTCACTAAAGCTCTACTTGTGAGCACATGGGACTTGGCCATCCGCTGTCTTCAAGATCATCAAGTGTGCAGCACATCGGAAATTCTTCAGTGCACTAACCACGAAATAGCTGACTGGCTTAGGCCCAATATAGAACGACTGACTACTTTAGCCACTGTGATAACCAAAAAAACACCTTTGAATGATATGCTTTGGATTCCTAGTACGCATTCGACATCATATGAAGTCGTGTGGTATATCAGAACGATTATATTCATGCTTTTACCGTCCTTATTACTTGATGGACTTTTGAAACTTTTTGGAAAAAAGCCGATGTAAGTTTTATCCGTAAACTTTGAAAAACACTTTTAAAAATCCGCTGTGGCCATCACAGTACTTCCCCGACCATAAATTTCATTGTCAGTTTAATCATTTTCAGAAATTTAGAGTATCGCATCGATTAATTGCATATTACAAAGTGAAAGCTGTTATTTTGAAAGTGACAACTGTCATTGTCAAAATGACAACTGTCATTGTCAAAGAGAGAGCTGTCATTGTTAAAGTGATAGATGGCGGTTACTATTCAGTTCTTACATGAAATAAGTATTTTTGAAAATGAAAAGGAGATCTTTAATTCATTAGAACATACAGTTTCGATGTTTGATCGCCGGAAGTGTAATTTGGAGATGATAACGTGAATTCCACTATTTGGTTACTTATTTTTTATATCTTCTAAGTTTATCTTCCCGAAAGCTTGAAATTGATACCAAACTGGACATCATTTAAATGATTTGTGAAAGAAACTATTGACAATCGTTTGAATATCCTCTTTGACATTTCTAATACATTTATCTGCACAAGAGCTTCAATTTGATACCAAACACGATAAAGCCAAAACTACTTATTTAAAAAAAAAAAAAACAATTGTCCAACAATTGCACGAGATGTCAAAATATGAGTGATAGTAATTCCAACTCTACATTATGATTCTCATTATGATTTTTTTATTTTGGTTAAGAAAAATATGACGAGTTTTATAATAATTTAAATTTTGATAATAACAAATAGTCCGCGGTACAGAGCTCCTTTCTTCGCATTAATAACACTCTTTTGAAACTTTGTGAGTGGCTTCATTCTGATGAGTCCAACAACTTTTTATCTGCTAAAATTGCTGCATTTTCCACCAAACAGTCAAAAAAGACTTCGATTTCATGATTTATTCTTGATCAATAACATCACTCTCTTTTATAGTATAATGGTGAGGTAATAATAGGGAAAACACAGACAATATTTTGTTCGACAAGAATATTGCGGCGTTCGGCGTAACCCCTATCCCCAGCATGTCAAAATTACAAGATTTTTTAGATTATTTACATTCTGTAGAATTTCTCAGTATTATTAAATAAACATTAGTGAAGTTGAGTGGTGATATTGCCAAACAAAATGTTTGCTGCATATTTTCAGTCCGAAGCTCTGAAAATGTCAGTTCTATGAGATTGGTTTGCTGATTAACACTCATTTATTTAGAATGGTTCAACCTTTGGAATGATGTACAGAAAACATTGGTATCATTGTCCGACAGAATGTTCTGTATACAGCAAACCAATTTCGTAGAATTGACATTTTCAGAGCTTCGGACTGAAAATATGCAGCAGAAATTTTATCGGACAATATCAACACTCAACTTCACTAATGTTTATTTGGTAGTACTGAGAAACTTAACAGAATGTAACTTGTAATTTTAACATGTTGGAGATGGGGGTTACGCCAAACGCCGCAATATTTTCGTCGGACAGAATATTGTGTGTGTTTTTGCTATTATTATCTAACGATTAACCTATAAAAGAGAGTGATGTCATTGATCAAGAATAAATCATAAAACCGACGTCTTTTTTGGCTGTTCGGTGGAAAATGCAGAAATTTCGAAATGAAGCCATCCACAAAATCTCAAGAAAGTGTTTATTATTCGGGGAAAAGATTTCTGTACCGCGGACTAAAATGAACCGCTGATAATTTCGAAAAATGTTTCTCGTGAGTATGGTGCCAAATTATTTAAAGATTAGTTTTAGTTGTTTCATATTCTATGAGAAGCACTACCGAACTAAAAAGTTTGGAAGCACTGGTTGAAAAAAGTTCATATACAAACTTAAGCGGTGAGTCTAACAAACCGCTCTAGTCATGAGTATTGGTAACTGAAATTAACTCGTAGCCACCTAGCGGTTATAAGCGGAACTATATTGTAAAGTGGATTCAACCTTAATTTCTATATGTTCATATGTTATGTTAATGGCTTTGTTAGCAATATTTAATGGCATTTTTGAGGTTGTTCATATGAAATTTTATACTACAATAGTTCATATTGGATTTGTTGCAATTAATTCAGTGAAAAATACTTAGCTTTCGAGTTTATTGTTGCATTACATAACCTCATTGCTATACTAAAATTAGTCTTTCTCAAGATTTTATTCTTCAAAATATGGAATCTAAACGAAGAAGTGTTAAAAATTGTTGTGTTTATAGATGTCATTCCAAATTCAGTTGAATTGTTGATTTGAGTTTCCATAAATTTCCTAAAAGGGGAAAAGGAAAGTGTCGGTAGTAAATAAATTTGGAGATTACGATCCAATTTATAAACAAGATATGTGGATTAGAAAAATTCGTACAGGGAAAGCTGAAAGCTGAAATTTACAATACAAAAATGTCATAAATACTTCCCTGTAATATTATTTTCTTTGAAGCTATGAATTTCATAACCTCATTCAGTCTTCCAGTTACAACTAAAATTCGTATATAAATAAAAAGATTTTAAAAGAAAAAGCTAAATGTTATAAAAGAAGAAAGCCAATATTTTCTCGCACAATTGAAATTGAATTGAATCATTCAACGAAATATGAATATTTCTTTGCTGAATATCAACGTATTTACATTGTAAACAGATTACAAACTTGCCGTAAGCCACTTTTGATCCACCATTTTGTAAGCACAGTGCTGCCACCAACGGTAATTTCAGTTGCCAATATTGGTACTTATGACAAGTGCGGCTTATCGGACTTACCGCTAGTCCCAATATTCAAGTCGGACAATAATTTTTCTTCATTTTATATTCAAAAAAATTTTATATTAGTGTAAAGATAATATTTTTTCGAAGCTTCATGACATTGACGTGTTTAATTAGCTCACGCTGAGAAACACGCCCAAATCTAGAATTTTGCCAAATGTAAAAGTTGTTGGATTCATCACAATGAAGTCATTCACAAAATTTCAAGTGAGAGGTAATCAACTAAAACTCATGCCCTGTCTCGCGGACTATAATATAATAGGAGAAGTATTGTAATCGTGATTTTTTGACAGTTCCAGAGTTTGATGAATCTTCACATTTTGGACCTACTGAACCCTAAAGACATAATTTTAAAAAAAGTTGGTCTGTCAGATCATCTGGAAGCACGATAACTTAAGCGCATACAAATTTTCGACTGAAATTTAATATTTAAGTTATTCATTGAATATATTCATGTCGGACAACATTTTTTCTCATTTTATAATCAAAAAATCTTTCAATTAGTGTAAAGATCAATATGGCGGGGATATTTTTTCAAGGCTTCTTGAAACTGACGTGTTCAATTGGCCCTCACTGAAAAACGCCCCTAAATCTAGAGTTTTGCCAAATGTAAAATTTGCCGGACCCATCACAATGAAGCCATTCACGAAGTTTTGATTGAGCAGTAATCAAAGAAAAAATTTATGCCCTGTCTCACGGACTATCACAGGTCGAAAAAGTAAAAAATTTATTGGTTTTTCGAAAAAGAAAAAAATAGATTGTAACATCTATAAGAAATCTCTTCTGATCGGATTTCGATGTCCGTCTGCCTGTTTGAAGAAGAACTGCAATTTGCTGCAGCTTTAAGATCATGTTTGCTCGTACACCTTATATGAGTCAAAATGTGAAAGAATTGCTCAAAATATGTCCTATGGTTGAAAAGTATGAAAATATATCCTGCAACTTCTCTCTAGAATTTTTAGATGAGAAAAATCAAGCTTCTTACACTGATAGAAATTTCAGTGGATACGCAGAAACGATATTCCAACGACGAAATTTATGATATATGTCGGAATTTATTAGCTGATATTAGGGAGCAACAGGATACATGATTCATTGAACACGACGTGTCACATGACTTTTTCCTGAACCTAACAACTATATCGCTCTCAGATAAAAGGATTAATTAGATGTCAAGTTCAGAGAGGAGCTAGCAATGAACAAACAGTTCTTCCCCAAGTCATATGACAACTTCAGTTGTTCATATGGTGACTGCGAGCGCAAAGAATATTTCTTATCGTCGATTTGCAGGATTAGTCTCATTTTCTAGCAACAGTTGGCTATTATAGTCGAGGAGCCAGCCGCACCTGATGTATATGAATCTATTGGATATCTAGTGGTCAGTAGAATATCAGACTTTATAAATGCAAGATCCTGTCCTAAATGTCAAAAAAAAGTCCAATTCTGTTCAAGTTTTTCGACGCAACTTCTCAGGAGGGCTACAGCCTCCCCTAAGTATAACTCATTTTCGTATTAAGCTTCCCTGACTGAGCTTATGATAGATATTTTTTCAAATTGAAGCTAGAACTTCCCTGACCACGAAAAACCCAAGGTACTGTCTATCCCAGTTTTTCCGTGTTCAGGGAGGTTCATTTCTCAAAATGATGAAAATCGTTAATTAATTGAGGAAAGTCGAGTACGAAAGTGCATTACACTTAGGGATAACTATCGCCCTCTCAGACAGGACGACAGGCAGCACAGATTTAAAAAGTAGGAAGCGATATATTTACGAAAAACTAATTTTTGTGGCTCTTCACCTTAGATATCTTGAGACGCGCAAATTATAACTTTTGAGATAACATTGAGAATGTCAAAATAGGATTTGTACAAATTTTCAGCTTCTTGTCTTTCATTCCGAGACTGACTTTCTTTTATAGCCTAAGGTGACTGTATTACTAGTCAAATCACAAGTGAAATAAATTGTGCATTCGATAGTACAAAACCTCAGGAACTAAAATTTGAATTTTACAAATGCCTAAAATTTTATATGACGCTAATCACTAGTATTCAATTACTGAGAGTATGTGCATGAATACATATTGAAAACTGGGTGATATTGATCAATGCAACATCCAATATTTTCATCATTGATGCTCCTTATAACTACCATGAGCAATATGTGTAACTGTAGTTTATTCACGTTGAAAGTGATCCAAGGCTCTTATTGGACACCGATTAAAGCCTTCTGATTGGCCGCAATGCAAATGAATTTACCTTATTGAAAAAATCCAACTCAATTATTTGTCAATCGTTCATCAATCGTCATAAATGAAGTTTTGCTTCTTGAATGCTCAAATTTTTTGAATTAAGCATTTAATGTACCTATGTGAATTGTATTCGAATATTCAGAAGGCTTCAATCGTAATCCTATATGAATCAAGAGCCGTTCTTAACGTAAATAGAATATAATAAGTATGGCATTGCAAAAATTCTGCTGAAAAAATAATTATAGCAACTAATTATTGTCTTACACTCTTTCAATGTAACATAGATTGTCATAGTGATATTGTTATTGTTGATATAAATAGTGATTAGTCTTGGATTATTCAAGAATTGTTCACTTTTCCATGGGATATTATGAGATACAGTAATGAGAAATCAAATATCGTAAGATCATGCAATAAACTGTTTGTCTGATTGTAGAGAAGAAAGAGAGTGTCATTACTGCTGAACCGACAAAGGCTATATCTCCAAAATCTGGCCGATCAGAATAGAATATTTTCTAAACGTTAGTACTTACCGGGACAATAAGAAAATTCATTGCGTGCCTAGGCAGAAGAAGTGCACAACTATAATATGATTTTTTTATGGTACATTTTTCGTACAACAACCATACCAATGAAGTAACACTATGAAATTACTCTCAAAATTTAGGTGTTACTGAGTAAAGAAAAGATATATTTGCGTGCCTCATCAAATCTTGTTCTTATGCCTTGGCACACCACTTTTTTCATTCTCTTTTTTGGTCCGTTACTTGACCAAATAACAGCTTCAGACTATGATCAAATTAAAGATTAGACATTTCTATTTCTGTATCAGAAAAATGAAGTGTGCCTCGCCTATGCCTGTTACAAATACCTGGCACACCACTTTCTATCGGTCTATGTGGAAGCACAATAATTTGGGAACGTGTAAGAATATTGGAGTGAAATTTTAAATTTATGTTTTTGATTGAAAAACTAGGTTCAAGTTCATAGATGAGCTTATTTCAACCAGTAGCACCAAAACTTCACTGATGGAACTTCTTGGTTTCTTGCGATTATTTAACAAACAGTAGCATTCATCATGAAATATGTAATAAATAAAATTGATCCTCGAATAATTTGGCATAATATTCATCCGAAACAAATTCAAAAATTGTCAGCGGCTCATTTGCTATTATTACTGACTTGACTTATCGAGTAACAGCTCTATACCATGATCAAATTGAAGAATAAACATCTCTGTATCATAAAAAGGAATGTGCTACTTCTATACGTGTTACAAATACCTGGCACACCACTTTTCACAGCTCAAAGTCTTAGGCTGGTATTAATATAATCTATAATAGAAACTTGGAGATGAATGGATAATCAGTCAATAAACAATTTTCAGGATTTCAGAAAACAGATCAAATTTATTTCACAAAGTTCCGTAGATATCATTAGTAAAAATTGGCATATCTAAGAACTTACATCTAATCAATAATATCAATTCATTGTTATTAAGTATTATCATCATTATCATCGTTATCATTATTATCAACTAAACCTATCTCCCCGACTGAATTAATACCAAACTAGACATCATTTGAATAATTTGTAAAAGAAATAATTGACAATCGTTCAAATATCCTCATTGTCACAGGAAGAGCTGTGATTTGATACCAAACACGATAGAGCCAAATTACTCATTTCAAAAAAACAATCAACGAACGTTTGTATGTGATGTCCAAATATGGAAAATTATAACTCTAATTTCACATTATGATCCTACGTATTTATCAGCTTTATGCCCGGTTTTATAAGGGGCAAAGTAATTTACTTCTACAGTGAATAAAATTTACTCTGTTAAATGACAGTCGATTTTTTTACAGCAATGATTCTGTCGTCATAAAGAAATTCAAAACGATTAGAATTTGTTAAGTAGAATAAATTTATTTTGTGAGTGAATTTACTTGGTCTTTTATAAAACCGGCCATTAGAAAGATAGTTTTGTAACAACTCGAATTTTAATAATAACAAATGAACCGCTGACAATTTTGGAATTTGTTTTGAATAAATGTTGTGCCAGGTTATTCGAGGATCAATTTTAGTTATTACATATTCCATGATAAATACTACCGTTTATAAAATAATCGCAAGAAACCAAAAAGTTCCATCAATAAAGTTATGGTGCCACTGGTTGAAAAAAGCTTATCTACGAACTTGAACCTAGTTTTTCAATGAAAAACTTGAAAATAAAATTTCACTCCAATATTCTTACGCGTTCTCAAGTTATTGTGCTTCCACACAGACCGATAGAAAGTGGTGTGCCAGGTTTTTGTAACAGGCATAGACGTGGCACACTTCATTTTCCTGATACAGAAATGTCTAATCTTCAAACTGTTATTTGATAGGTCCAGTAGCGGACCAAAAAAGAGAATGAAAAAAGTGGTGTGCCAAGGCATAATAAGAGGATTTGATGAGGCGCACAAATATATTTTTTTTAGTAACACCTGAATTTTGAGAGTAATTTCATAGTGTTACTTCATTGGTATGATTGCTGTACGAAAAGTGTACCATAAAAAAAATCATATTCTAGTTGTGCACAACTTCTGCCTAGACACCATGAATTTTCTTATTGTCTCGGTAAGTACTAACGTTTGGAAATACATTTCATTCTGTTATTCGATCGGCCGGGTTTTTTGCAGCCAGCTCTCGCTCTATAATATAACTGTGATATTTGTATACAAACACAGATATACAAGAACTAACGACGTCCCTTCAAAATGAGGTTGGCATTAATCTCATTCAACATTCAGCCAGCAATCATTTTTCGCAAGGCATTTTTATCAAAATACCTCTTCTGTTCTTTTAACTCCCTGTTAATTCTTCATCAAAAATCAAAATCGATACTAGAAATGAGAATGAAACGAAATGAGTGGCACAAGAATCAAGAACTTGAGATACAAATAGTATTTATTTCAGGACGTTTCGGCGCCGGAACGACACGTCATCATTAGCTATAAATAGAATTACAACTTCAACAACATGATAACAAGAATGTCTAACACAAACCACATACGAGATGTTGAGTTGTACTGTTATATTATGGTAAATATTGAAAATTAATGAAGGAAATACATGGAGAATTTGGAGCATCTTATAACCAAAATATTAACAAAAGACTGATGGAACTTGGGGCCACCGTAGCGTGACTGTCAAACGACAGTGCAAAGTGCAGGAAAACGAATATTATAAAAAGGCAAGACAAAAAGAATGACGAAAGACTTTTCCGGCACTGTCGTTTGACAGCTACTCCCCGATGACTCCAAATTTTATGTTTTTTGTTTGTATTTGGCTATAAGATGTTCCAAGTTCACCATGTATTTTCTTTATCAATTTTCAATCTTCACCATAATGTAACAGTATAATTTAACATCGGATTTGAGGTATGTGCTTCACATCCTGGTTATCATATTATTGAGGGTTGTAATTTTAATTGTAACTTATGATGATGAGTCGTTTTGGCGACATATAACCAAATATAGTACTAAAATTGTTTCAAAGTTTCTGCAATTTTTAACAACTTTTTCTCTATCGTCGTGAAACAGAAGATTCATTTAGACTCTAAATATTTACACATATTGTCCACAAAAATAATTTTAAAATTTTGGAGCTCCTATTTCTACTGATTATTATGTTCTACTTTTATGACTACCGCAATTAAAAAAAAAAATCGACGCTCTCATATCCAGTTTGGCCATTATAAGTCGCTCAGAATCAATATTTTCCACCAAGTTTAGTCTGAACACCTTGCTATGAGAGCTGATTCTGATCCATTTTCCTTTTGAATCATTTGGAAAACCGAATCAAATTATAAACCTACTTATTCAGCCTCCGTATTCGAAAATATCATATTGTTGGTCAAAAACACAAATAACTAGAATCTTGGACTCTGCAACTTTCACTCAAATTGTTGATTCCATACGTATAATCTTATTATTTAACGTAGTATGATATATAAATTTTAAAATAATATTATCTTTTGCAGGCTTACAAATCTTCAGAAGAAAATATTTGTAGCGCAACTAGCCCTTCGTCATTTCATGACCAACGAATGGGTTTATCACAATGATAACTTATTAGCCCTACAGAGTCGAATTCTAGAAAACGACAAGAAGGACTGGGACTACGACTTCAGAGAGTTCGACTTCATGACATATGTGGAACAATGCATTATTGGATGTAGAAGATATCTTTTAAAAGAACCTGATCATACTCTACCCAAGGCAAAAAAGCATTATCAGAGAATGTGGGTACTGAACAGAATAGTGAAACTGATAGGATTTGTGTTGGTTGTATGGGTTATTTGGAATATGAGTGCTGTCAGACTTGGATTTCAAAAAATTAATTAGGTATTTATTTTTGAATTGACGTTAAAAAACTATGTGTATACTAACAAATGTGGAACGCAAGTATTTGATATTGAATCTCGAATATTGACACAGTTGTAAATGCAATTGGGCGATTCTGTTCAAAATCAATTTTTTTAATCTCATCGCCACATATACATATATAAAAACAAAATAGCAAATGATCAACTCCTCAACTTTTTCGTTCAAACTATTACAAATTGGATTTCAAAATCGATGTTTCACAAATAGACTGTATACAATAAATGTGTATCCAAGATACTAAATACTCACTAAATACCATTTGCGCTCTAGTGGCCTGAAATGATTTCAACTGATTCTTCATTCCACTCTGAGAGAAAAATTTGCATAGGCATAATTTTTTCTATGCAATTGTCAAATATTTGATTGATATACTCAAGCTCCTAAGAACATAGTCTGAGATCCGTTATAGGTGTCGACCTGCATCGATCAAGTAACCAAATGAAATTCATTTCTTATGAAATGTAATATGTCATCAGAAGTAACGTTGATGAGTTGCCTAAAGAAATCTCTTCTAGATTATGTTTTATTAAGAATTCAATAATATTTTTTGTTCCACATCTTCACCGATCTTGTAGCCAGGAAAATTTAACACTAATTGAAAATATAAAGCCAATAGAATATGCAGACAAAGAGCTGCTTACTTTATTCTGTTCAAGGTTATATATTTGTCAGGTTGAATAAGTGAATCTGAAGTGATACAGAAAAAAGTAAGCAAACCTATGTTTGCATATTCTATAGGCCTCATACTTTCAATTAGAGTTAGATTTTTCTGATTACAAGATCGATGGAGATATGGAAAAAAAATTATTGAATTATAAATTGAACATAACCTTCAACAGATTTCTTCAGGCAACTAATCAACGTTACTTTTGTTAATATATTTTATTGCATAAAAAATTAATTTTATCCAGTTACTCGAACGGTGCAGATCGACACCTATACTATAACGGATCCTGTACTAACAGTTTTTGAAAGAAATTTGTGAGCCCAACAGAATTAGCATAGAATTACTTACTCCTTAAAATCAACAGTTAATAGGATAGAATGTATTTAAACTTTGGAATTGGAGGAAGATTTCAAGTGCAATATTTTTTTTTCTAAAAGATATTTGTCCAATCGCAATGAATAAAAGACAAAATTGAGCAGCAAATTTACAATAATGCAACATTCACGCGTTGTGCTGTAGATGAAAGTATACGAGCACTTAAATACGAGAAATATTACTAAGGACTAGTATTGAAAGTCTGATCAAAAGAAAGTAGGAATCCTGATTCTACAGGAAAAATCCGTTATTTAGTCTCCAGAAAAAAAGACCCAACTTAATCATTCATATGATTTGTATGGAGATTTCATGATCAATCAGAAGGTACAATTTGCGGAAAAAAGTTAAAAGGATTCTATTATTATGATAGACGTTGGACGTTTCAGATGCATCCATCATCAGCTGAAGAAATGATAAAATATTTAAAATAGTCATGTTATCATTTTCTAAGTTGATGATAGACAATAATTCATGCATCTGAAACATCCTACTTCGATTATAACCAAAGAACCTTCTCAATTTTTTTTTTTTTCAAGTTGTAGGTTTTGGTTGATTCTGAAGTCTCTACAGAAATCATATAAATAATTATCATCCAAGTATCTACAGCACCAAACTTTTTCTTAACTGAATCATACTTTATATGCTACCTTCAATATCAAATGATTACAAGTTCTCAAGTTCTTGTCCGCTTGGTACTGCTTTGGAAAGTCTTCAATTCCTTTAAAAAAATATCCTTATAGTTACAAGTTGGTGGCTCTTTATCGTTTTATTTAATGCAATTGGACAATAAACTTCTGAGAAGTAGATTTTAGAAGTGCACATTTGCCACAATTATTTGCATTGAATTGTTTTCCATTCCAAATACTATTTATTCTACGAAGAGTGCTGAAGGGACAGATATTTTGACTTCCATCATCTATTTTTGAATATTCTCCTGAAAATTCACAGATGTTATTCAAAAATGTATTCATCTCAACTGATATACATGGAAGTTTTCTTCTTAGAATAATGTGAAAGGTCGATTGGAATGATTTTCAGTCAATATAACGTTGAATGATCGATTAGTATCTTTGTGAGTGATTTTAAAAGGATAGACCATTGGTCTGATAGGAATTTTATGCTTTTTCTGAGTCAATCCATACGTAAAAAACATCTTTGTATAGTATAAGCTTATCTAGAACAATTATATTATGTATTAAAGTATATCAACTGAAGGAATAATAAATACATATTTTTTTAGATCAGAGCTATTATTATCCCCCATCTTATATAAATTATACTCACATGCATCCTGTCGTTGACCATTCTTTTCATCTTCTTATTTGTACTCATCCAATATTCATCACGTACATCAGCAGGGTAATCTTCAGCATCAGAAAGTTTATATTTGCTCTCTAAATCTTCATGAGCAACTGTTCCGCTCTTTCATCCCACCATTATTGTTTTTTTGATTAGCAGATTAATCTACATTTTTTCATTTTTGTTCACATCTTTTGAGAAATGTTCTCAAATTTCGTTGACTATTATTCACATTGCAATCCAAATTAGACTCACATTCCTGCAAGAATAATTTCGGTTCTCTTTTTACTGGAATAATTATGAAAATTCTCAGCATATGAGTATATTTGCTGCTAATATCTGGCAGAAATGATGAATAGATTGATTGTTCTCACAGGATATTTTCTGTGAATTTTTATCTTTTGAAATTCAACTATCAAATTTAGTTTATTGCAGGAACAACACAAGACAACAGTTTTCAAACAAATATTCTGAGCATCTTTTCACAATTTGAAGCATTAGAACCTGACTTTATAACATACAAGTTGATTGTTTACACTTTATTATGTATGTAGATTTTTATCCTCTGATATTTTAATTTTAAATATTTGGTTTATTGAGTTTTTCTCAAGATCGTTGGAATGACACATTCATCATTTCTGAAAAAATCGATTCACTTATGATTAAGTTTTAAGATAACGGAATAAGTACGAATTCTTTGTGAGATATAAGGTAAAGTTCAAATGCTAATTACATTGTTCAGAAGGGCACTGTAAGTTGGCATCACATGGCTCATTTGGAACGAAATGAAGCTGTTTTTTCCCAATTCTGACTAAGCAGCAAGCTATTTTGGCAAAAAACTCGTTTTATTGATCTACTTTTTTCGCTAGACACAAAAAAATTCTAGAGAGAGTTATATTATTATATCTGAGACTCAAATTGGGAGAAGTTTCAAATTAGTTCCCATTAATTGATCAAATTCAACAAATATCGTCCAAAGTTTCTGAAATCACAGATATGATTTCCGTAATAATACTACTTAGACCGCGGTACAGAACTCCTTTCTCCGGATTATTAACACTCTTTTGAAACTTTGTGAGTGGCTTATTCATTTTGATGAGTCCGACAACTTTTTTATCCATGAAAATCTTTGAAACTGCTGCATTCTCCATCGAACAGCCTTAAAAGACGTCGATCTTATGATTTTGTTCTTGATCAATAACATCACTCTCTCTTATAGTCTAATCGTAGGATAATAATAGCAAAAACACACACAATATTTTGTCCGACAAGAATGTTGCGGCGTTTGGCGTAGCCCCCATCTCCAACATGTCAAAATTACAAGTTTTGTTAGATTATTAACATTCTGTTGGAATTCTCAGTACTATCAAATAAACATTAGTGAAGTTGAGTGGTCCGACGAAATTTCTGTCGCATATTTTCAGTCCGAAGCTCTGAAAATGTCAATTCTATGAGTTTGGTTTGCTGATTAACACTCATTTATTCCAAATGTTTTTCCCTTTGGAATTATATACAGAAAACATTGATATGATTGTTCGACAAAATATCTGCTGCATATTCATAAAAAATTCAAAAAACTTATTTCGCAAATTCTCACTAATGATATGTTGAAACCGATCTTCAAAGATAAGTACCGTGATATTCTCTAATCTAATACCATAGAAGGTAGAAGGAATAATCTTCTTCTCACTGGCAATAGCCTCTATATCTACCCTTTCCATCTTTTTCATATTTGAAACATATCTGCAAGTGTCATCGAGATTTGTGATTCGGACTCCATGAGATCTCGTTATTAGTTGATAAAAATACTTCACTTCATTTGAATATATATTTTAGATTTTATTACAGACTCAGATAATAATGAGAATGAGGATGACAGCAGCACTGCTGAAGACAATGGATATCACTTTCGTGCAGATGGTGAAAATTCATCAACGGATGTATCTGATACTGATTGAATTCAATATTTGCTCTAAAAATCATTTTCTTCCGGAGCATGTATTCTTTCATATGAATTATAAAAATTTTAGTTCCAAATTTTCCAATAACTCTTGGAAATTTTTGAGATATCAATATTTTCTTATCCTAATACAATTTTTTCCGAACATGTTTTTATGATTTTTGTTTTACATCTGCTTCCAATTTTCCGCTTCCTTTTGACAATTTTCTTTATGATAATGATATTCTCAAATTGTATATTCAGTTTTACATCAATATATTCCTTTAATTCTTTTTTTACATGTTTCACTATATTGTGGAGAAAATATGAGAAAAATTTATGCGAATGAAAAGTCGCTATGGATTGAGTAATAGAAATAAAGATGTAGAAATTTAGAGAGTATTATTTTTTACTCACAAATAGATGTAAAAAATTTGGTTGAAAGGTAGATTCAATATTGTGCGCATAAAACACAGAAAATGCTACTTCTTTTTTTTTCGGACTGGCAAAACGGCGCACTACTTTTGTCGGACAATATATTGTTTGATCAAGAAATATACTCACCTATTTGTCCGACAAGTGTTAATCAGCAAAGCAAACTCACAGAATTGACAATTTCAGAGCTTAGGACTGAAAATATTCAGCGAAAATTTTATCGGGCAATATCACCCCTCAACTTTACTAATGTTCAGCGATAGTATTGAGAATTCCAACAGAATGTTAATAATCCAACAAAACTTGTTATTTTGACATGTTGGAGATGGCGCTTACGCCGCACGCCGCAATATTTTTGTCGGACAAAATATTGTGTGTGTTTTTGCTATTATTATCTTACGATTGAACTATAAAAGAGTGATGTAATTGATCAAGGATAAATCATACAATCGACGTCTTTTTAGGCTGTTCGATGAAAATGCAGCAGTTCCAAAGATTTTCGCAGATAAAAAAGTTGTCGAACTCATCAAAATAAAGCCACTCACAAAGTTTCAAAATCAAAAGAGTGTCAATAATCCAGAGAAAGAGGTTCTGTACCGCGGTCTAATTTATATGAATAAGCAAATGTTTCAAGTATCCAGAGCATTTTTTTTTTAATTATATAACTACAGTCCAATCATATTTTTGGTTTATGCCTCTAGTTTTGAGATAGGGGCTATGATTCTTTATGAAATATTGAAGTTTAAATGTTAATCCAAAAGAGCGATGTAAGATGGTAGCATTGGCTCACTTGAAGCAAAGCAATAGTATATTACATCTGAGGTGGGAAGTATTTCATTACAGCCGAGAGCTTTTTATATGACCGAGAGGCGAAGCCTCGAGGATCAGATATTGCTCGAGGCTGACATGAAATCCTCACCGAAGTATGTATACTATTTTATTCACCATCATCCCTAATTTTCCGGGAAATAATTATAATTGATCCAATTTTGTTCATTTTTCAACAAAGTTAATTGATGTGTAGTAGTCTATGAAAACAAGAATGTTTTGAAAAATTTAATGAATTTGACATTTGTTGGATTGAGTTGGATTCATGATTTATGAATCAAGTTATTTGTCATATTCGTTTTAGAATAATGATGCTCATATTCGCAGTGCTTTAGAATAAAAAAAAAAGAGTGTGAAGACAGGTACGCACTGAACTGTCACTTCGAGTTAGAACAGAAAATGCACGTGTACTAAGCCGCTATTAAAAAAGTTATTTATATATATTTGCTCAAGACTCTTACTCAACCATATCCAGAATTAGTCCCGTCATATTATTATTTATATGTGTAACCATTGAAATTATTATAAGTGCAGATATCAATAAGTTATAACAATGAAATAGAGCTATACACTTGCCCCGAATCGAACGAAAGTGCTACAGATGTGAGTTCATAGCGATTTAGTTCATAATTTACAGATTTATAAGACATAGATTTACACAGAATTGCAACATAAATTCGCTTCTTCTCAATATTAATTGTTTATTTGAATCATTAGACAATATGATCGGTATTTTTGACAGCACGGATTATCTTACTCCAACAAAGGTATATGACTGATGCTAGGAAACCCCGCATAAACATTTCCCACCCAAGAGGTTGAAGTATCGCTTCCGACCCGTGAGCTAGTCATTGCATTTGGAAATCACATACTTCCCAACCTCCAAAAGGTTAGGAATTGCTATATTACTATAATGATTGTGAATAGAGTAATTTTATTCACAATCATTATAGTAATATGGCAATTAAAATAAAAAAATAAAGTAATCTTATTCACAGTCATTATAGTAATATGGCAATTCCTGAACATTTGGAGGTTGGAAAGTATGTAATTTCCAACTGCAATGACTATCTCACGGGTCGGAAGCGATACTTCCATCTCTTGGGGGGGAAATGTTTATGCAGGGTTGCCTAGCATCAGTCATAAATCTTTGTTTGAGTAAAATAATCCGTGATGTCAGAAATACCGATCATATTATCTAATGATTCAAATAAAACAAGTAATATTGAAGAGAAGTGGATTAATGTTGCAATTCTGTGTAAATCTATGTTTTATAAATTCATCAATTTGTAAATTATGAACAAAATCGCTATAAACTTACATCCGTAGCATTTTCGTTCGATTCGGGGCAACTGTATAGCTCCATTTCACTGTTATAACTTATTGATATCTGCACTAATCACAATTTCAATGGATACACGTATAAATAGCTGGATGTATGGATCATAAATCCAACAAATGTCAAATTAATTTCATTTTTCAAAACATTCTTGTTTTCATAGACTACTACATCAATTTAATTTGTTGAAATAAGAACGAAATTGGATCAATTATTTCTCGAAAAACTAGGGATAATTGTGAATAAAATAGTATACATACTTCGGTGAGAATTTCATATCAGCCTCGAGCTATATCTGATCCTCGAGGCTTCGCCTCTCGGTCATATAATGAGCTCTCGGCTGTAATGAAATACTTTCCACCTCAGATGTAATATACTATTACCAAACTCTGGCCGAAAGATAGTATTAACATATCGTCAGCCGAGTATTGGTTTGTCTCATGTCCATTTTCAATTTTTGTATCAAGTTCAGTGTTCTATGTCCTCAAATATGACCTGTACTCTGCGAAATCCAATTGTAGCTTTGTCCAAGTCCAGAAAATATATTTCAGGACTTGGTACAAAGCTACAACTCTATTTCTCAGGATACAAGTCGTATTTGGGGACATAGAACACATGGACTTCATACAAAATTAAAAATGGACATGAGACAAACCAATACTCAGCTGTCGATATTTCTGACTTCAATAAAAAAATTCATATACTTATATAAACTACTCAAAATAATTAAAGGGTCAAGTTTTCTTCTATCTGCTAGATTTGTACGTATTGCACTACAATCTTGAGCATCTGATTGATTATTATTATGACTGTCAATTATGTAGAATGTTAACGGATAAAGGCTCTGTGTTTCAATATTGAAACTCTTAATGAAGTTCAAACCTCATCTGAAATATATACCATTGCTAGAAAGCTTGACCCTTTAATTATTTTATATATATAGAGCTATTTTTTTTTTTGGTATTTGATGTTAAGTTACTCGTGAGAGCGCGGGTGCATGTCGATGTAAAGAAAGTTTTTCGTGCGCAGGTCTGCAATGTCGCGACTGCATGTCCATATCCACCGGAATCCGGAGTTTTCCAGTGGTTAGTTATGAGCTCCATACATGCGATATTCCGTACCTCACGCAACAGTCATCAGCCACCAGGCCCGTACTCGAACATAAAGCGAGTAAACTGAAGTTGGGCACAAGAGTCATTTGATTCTTCAGTCAATAAATGGGAATATTTGAAAATTTGCTTTCATAGCCTCATCAAAATGAATTGAATCAACGAACCTTTCAGCGCATTTTGCGTTTGTTCGCAGATCACAGTTAACTAATAAACCCACGACCGCATTCGACAAGTAAGATGCGTGAGACTATCACTGCTTTTGTTTTTATTTCAGACACTGTGCCTCCTTGCCAATTTTATCCTCATCAAAATGGATGGAGAAATGGTGAAATAAATATCAACCTATGTACGCACGCAATGTCTGAATATGCTAAATTGAATTTTAGTAGCCGTGAAGAAGTGGGCTTGTTGGTAATTATACTATGGTCACTAAAAAGTATAGTAATTTCTTCGTGATTCTCATTTATTAATTGTTGCATATCTAGTATCTTTCAATAGTGAAAAGCGACCCGATACAAGTAGTGACGTCATTAAAATACACCTGTCAATTAGTTTATGATACTTTTGGGATATAATTTTGAATAATATCCTGCTATATCTACAGTCACTAAAATAATTGATTGTAGTTGAGTTACCATGAACAATTTGATAATTCTCTCTCAGTAAAAGGTCTTAGTGCTGTTAATACCCAACCTCCTCGTAAGGTATACGACAGATTATTCATATTTCAAAGACTTGATTCGCAAAATCTTCGTTTCACGGCGTGAGACAGAAGTTACAATCAAATAAAAGTTAATAGCTTGCATTCAGTATTCGTGTCAGCCCGTAGTCAATTTACCACCCTCGTGAATTGTACTCTGTTTATTTTCTGATATGTAGTACACAGAAATAACGTCAAATGTGTGACACTGTTCTGATTTCCGATTGGTGGAGAATTCATTTTATAGCTGCAATATTAACCTTTACGAATATATTATTTACAAAAAATTAAGTACAATGTTTCTGTATAAATAAGAGACCTAAATATCCTAAAATTTGTATATTCTAAGATAAAACATATGAAGAGGAATCGATTCTGACAATTTTTGTTGTTATAAACATCATAAGGATGCTACGGTCGCTTGCTGTTTTACTTGAGTAACGGACGGAGGAGAGAATAGCTGAATCAGAAGCGCACACGAACTGGAACTACAACGACTTGACATTGACTTGATTTTTACTGTCAATTTGCCAGACAAGTTGGACATGTTTTCAATGATTATTTATCATAGGACTAAATCAGGTTATTCTTCTAGAAAAATAAGATCTTAATAATGATGAGAAGACTTGGGAGATCAAGACAAGATCGGAATATGTCAATGTCGACTTGATGTGGTACTAGCTCCTGTTTGACTCTGTATCTCTTAAACGAAAAAAATATCGAGTTCTTCACGATTTATTCTGATGTAATAAGAATTTTTAATGAAATATCCAAAAAATACAAATACCATAAGCTGATAAATAACATTTAGGGTTTGTAGTTGTACCTTTTGACTTAATTGAGATAATCAAAATGTATGGAAAGTATTCTGATTTACATATTTAGACGTAAGGAGTTTCATCAGATTATCTTCAGAAAACGTGGAGTTATGGCAATGCCAGGGTTGGAAGATAAATGATTGTGCTGAATATTTGTTGCATCATTTAATCCCCCATACCGCCAGGGCTGAAAGATCAAGAGTTGAAATTTCCGCTAGGAACGGTCCAAGGGCTCTTATGGAACTAAGATTTGAGCAATTTTATCACTCAAAATAAGAGTCAATTTCACATCAGTACAAAAAATGCACTTGGCTATTTGTCTGTTGCATCATTTGTCAGTCATACATCTATTAGCATAAATAGACTTACGCAACTCGAAGACTCAAATTTGTATTTACTCTGGCAATTAGTGGATATATTTGTTGCTTCATTGAATTAATTTCCAGTAGACTTTTCCTGGATCCAGCATTCAATGTGAGTGAGTCGTGTTCACATTTCGGCCAATCAGAAGGCTTAAATCATAGTCTTATAAAAGCTCTTGAACCGTTCTTAGCTGGTCTGACTAGTTTATTATTGTTGTCATAATAACACTGATTTCAAAGTAATTACTTAACAAATAATACCCGGAGGCATTATGTTTCAAAATAATGCCCAAGGGCAGCAAGTACCAAGAGTAATTTCTCTGACAGAAGTCACAATGATAGAACATACATTGCGGAAAATTTTGATTGAAATACAACAAAAGTCGGACATCAAACATTGAATGCACCACTGGAGTTGAACAGACAATAATGCCTACGGTCAATGTACACACCTCGGGCCAGAGGCCCTCGGAAAGTACACTGTTGACCTCAGGCATTATTGTCCTTTTAACACCCTTGATACCTTAATTACTACAACCTTCTTGTTATCCACAATCCGACGATTCTAATACTATATAAATTTTACTGGATACGATCAACAATAATCTATAACGATTATTTTAGCAGATATAACTTTCCTAAATATGTCAGATTTTCGTTGCATCATTAGGGTAGATATATTAAGGGTTGAAACTGGTTCTATTATAATTTACCTATAATTTTGTCCAAGAGAATTGGATCAGGATTTTGAGGTTTTGGTTATAGTATAATTTAAAATTCTTGCAGTCCTTATAATAATACAATAATTTTCATACTTTGTTGAACATTTTTAAATACAGCTGAGTTTTTGATCGCATCATGAAAAAGAAAATAATTTTGAAGATTGATATTATTGATTATATTTAATATTAATCGAAACCTTTTATCAGTACTGATATTCAGAGGCGAATCTATATATGCCTTTGTGGACTGCAGCCAGGGGCCCCGTGGATATTAAGGGTCCCCAGTCAACACTGAAGACAAGAAAATTGTAAATTCTACAAAAAAATATATAATTAAAATCTTCAATATTAAGATTAATAACCCTGAAGTCATATCGGATGGGTAGATGAGATATTTTATTATTTCAATTATTTTTCTATACAGAAAACAGTTTTTTGACGGAATGGCAATTAGTTTGATTAATTAGGTAGATTCTCAAGGTGTGTAGCCCAGAGCCCCACAAATTCACGATCTGACCCTGCTGATAATATAACATTTTCTATCTCGGATTGGAATGATTCTTTATCAATTATATTTTTGGTGAATATTCATGAAGAAATATCATTTTAAATACTGTGCTTTTTTTCAATAAATAATCAACCCTGAAACAATATTTCAAATTTATAATAATGAATTATGGAAATAATAATGTCCATGACAATAAGACTTACTGATTAATAGATAAGCTATGCTAATTCCATTTCAAACAATATTTTGGATTTTAATTTGAAAATATATTTCCAAAAAATATATTTGAATATTTTCATCTATTTTGTGTACAAAATACAAGAATATTTATTTATTCTTTCAATGCCAAACTTTATTTGATTAAAAATAAATCAATAATTGATGTTGTAACTTGTTC
Source organism: Dromius quadrimaculatus (assembly GCA_963989225.1). Taxonomy (NCBI): domain Eukaryota; kingdom Metazoa; phylum Arthropoda; class Insecta; order Coleoptera; family Carabidae; genus Dromius; species Dromius quadrimaculatus. The sequence continues at coordinate 43,448,673 of OZ022330.1, forward strand.
ATAGCAGCAAGCCCATGAATCCACTGCAGCGGAAGCCTACTACGGCGCATCTATCTAACTCTCTTTAGCGCGTTGTGCTTATGCCGATGAGTTTGGAACGTACGTCGACACTTCTATTAAAACTCATTCCACTCTCTTCAGTTTTATCGGCTGGCTGTTGCTTACGATTCGTGTTTGAATTCACATCTTTTTCGCGTAGCTCGTGATTTTGCGTTACTTTGGGGGTTGTGGGTCATCTAAAGGGTGGAATCAGCTCGGTTTAACGTAAATTCAAATTGGGATACCGCGATTAGTGTTTTTGCGTGCACCCTTCTGGTGTACTTGTTCGTTTTGCTATCAAGTGTTTTTTTTTGTTTCTTGCAAAGTCCTCCCGCTTATGCGAGGCAAGGCTCTTCCGTGAGAGTCCAACGAGGGATCGGTGCACAAGCTAGGCCTTTTAAGGCCTTTTAAGTGCCTTTTAAGTGTCTGGACGGTCTTGTCGGGAGTGCATAACTCGTGTTTTCAAAGAGCGGGCCGGGGGCCCAACACCACGAGAAGCTGCGGAGCGAACAGTTATGCCCGTGTTATGTAAGCGACCATTCGGCTGTCCGGCTAGACACAGCTCGTAATTTGCTAAGAGGGGGTTATGCAGAAGGACTCCTGGGGTGTAGATTCAATAGGTCGACGATATAATATATGTCTCTCAAACTTTAAAGTAACGTTCGTTATTTAGGCAAAAAGCAACCAACTTCGCGTAGCTAGCTCGGTAATATCGGATAGGTTTAGAGGGTTAGGAACAACGGGGTCGGAAAGAAGCCAACAAGAAGAAAGAACTCAAGAAAGAAGCGAAGAAAGAAAAAGAAGCGTTTGAATGATGAATGAATGTTGAATGATTGTGACTAATCAAAAAATTCCTTTTCAGCCTTCTTTTTCTGCTCATTAACATCATCTTCAGGACGTAAGTTGACTGAAAACTATTATTTTTCAGGTTCCTAATCTATTCGCGTATTTAATTACTGTTAAATTATTTCCTGATGTTTAAATTACAATTGTACTAATATTTGTGTGTTTTTATTGATTTCAGGACCTGGAGCAGTAGTTGGAGGATCATAGTAGTTGCAGAAAACGAGCAGCAGCCTAGAAATCATCGAGCATCAGCTGAGCTACCATCGCTGGAGCAAACCACCGCGGGAGCAGCCACCGTGGGAGCGACCACCGCGGGAGTTACTAATCAATCTTTCCTTTCAGCTTTCTATTTCAGGTCATTGTCATCACACAACATCAGGGCGTAAGTTGATCAAAAAATTGTGATATTAAAAATTTTCAATCATTTCTCACTTCTCTGGTCTAGGCTTCTCTGGGGTTTTCCTAGACTCAAAAGGAGAATTCCCGGAGAAGAGTCCGTCTCTTTCCCCTTAGTCAATGCCTGGAGACGAACAAGGCTTATCACATCACAACAGCATCGCGACAAGACTTCCAACATCACAACAGCATCGAGTATTCAACAATTATTCTTCGAACCTTTGTATCCTTTCCCAGTTTCCAAAATAAACTCATTCCCACAAAATTTACAGTTATATTCATTTCTAAAACCTATTTTTATTGTTTTCAGAAGTAGTGAGGAAAATAAATGTATTGTTAAATAATTTGCAAAATGAATTAGATTAAAAAGTAGCTTTTATATTTTATTTTTGAAGTGGAACAATTTAATATTTGAATTGTATTGTTGAGATTTAGATTAAATATTAAATTTAGAAGTTTAATTTTTTCCCTAAAATTGTTATGCTTCTTAATTTTTGAATGAACGATTAGATGAAACATTAATTGTTATCTAATTGAATATATTTCAGTTCCAAAATATTAGTCAATTTGTTTGTTAAATAAATGTTCGAAAAAAAAAATTTTTTGAATTGTATTTTAATTAATGCAAATGTCTTAGTACTACTCGCAAAAACAGAAAACGAAATGAGATCGATGATTAAAAGATTAGAAACCTATCTAGAAAAAAAGAAAATGAAGCTGAATGTCGAAAAGTCAAAAATAATTAAATTTAAGAAAGGGGGAGGTAGAGAAAAGAAAGTAGAATGGAAATGGAGAGGAAACATAGTAGAGAGAGTAAAAGAATATAAATACTTAGGAAACACATTCAATCAGAGTAATTATACTGACAAACATATAAAACAGGTGGTAAAAAAAGCTAACATGGCGACGAAAGAGGTATGGAGTATAGGGGAAAGAAAATTCAAGAACAATTACAAAATGCGAATGATGCTATTCGACAACATTGTTAAGAGTATAATTCTGTACGGAGCAGAAATCTGGGGCTGGGTTGAGCGCGAGAATTTGGAACAAGTACACCTGAAATATCTAAAATGGACCTTAGGTTTAGACACGAGTACACCACAATACATAGTACTGGAAGAAACTAACAGAGACAAAATTAGAATAGAAGCAGGATTAAGAGCAATGAACCATGAATAAAGAATAAAAACTGGCGATCGGCGAAGAATACTATACCAATGCTGGAAACAAGTCGAAAGGAAAACAAAAAGAAGAATACCATTGAATCGATGGGAGGTTACAAGAAAGAAATACTATGAGAGTAACGGGTTCTCGCCTGACGAAATAGAAAGAAAAAGAGAAGAAGGTGTTAACATTAAAGTAGAAATCATAAAACGAGATCAGAACTTACAGAAGCAAGAACAAGACAAAAAGATAAATGAATCAATCGAAATACAGCACAATATACAGGAATATAAGACCAATGGAAACACCACAATATCTACTGTAGAAAGAAAATAAAGACTTTAAATTAACAGCCAGACTACGGTGTGGAAATGATCAAAACGCAAACAGATACTGGATGGAAGAAGAACAGCGTTGTGCAGACTATGCAGAGAACATGAAGAGACACTAATTCATCTAATGGATAATTGCAGATACCTGCCACCACAAGATTGCAGTCCGTACAAGATTCTAAATGAATCCGGAGCGGGGTATCACTGGGCCAAAGAGTTGAAGAAGAAGAGGCAAGAAGTTGCAGCAAATTAAAATATTTATTGTAATAAATTGAAATTATGTGAAGTACCTGAAGCATTCAACCAACAAAGTAATTATAACTGACATTTTTGTAACAATTCAAAGCTGGAAGGCACGAATTAAATAAATAAATAAATAATAAAATAAATAACTAGTCGGACATTAAATAATTAAGTCATCTCCTTTATTGCGAATGTTTCAGTATAAATTATACCTTCTTCAGTGCCTGAGGACAGAGAAACACAAAAAATTCACATATAATTGTATCACAGGCTTGACAACCATTAATATCCTACAATAAATAACAATATTGTTTAATAAATACCTGAGAGATAGAAAGCAAAACCAAAAAACTGTCATTGTAGAAGAGACATGTTGTCTCTGGAACGTTTGTAATAAAGGAGATAACTTAATTATTTATCCTTCTAGTTATCCGCAATCCGACGATTTTAATACAATATAAATAATTGTAGAATCATAAATCAGACTTTGGGAGGAGAGCTAGCATAGTGTCATATTTGCTCCATTTTTACTTACTTGTACTAAGTACAAGAAGGTATTGTGAAACCGACAAAATTCGCCTATCGAGATTTTGATGGAAATATCCGTTTTGAACATCCCTGAATCCATTTTGACTATTTTTGGCTTGATGTCGGTATGTATGTGCGTTCGTGCATTCGTAACTCGCAAATCTCAAAACTTGTTTAACGTATAATGTTGAAATTTTGTATTTAAATTTGGTATAGGATCTAGTTGTGCACCTCGCATCAAGGTGCCAATCGTCTGTACCGGAAGTGCACTTTACTTGGAGCTCAAGAATGATCAATCGTAGGATGTTGAAATTCAGTATTTGAACTTGATGTTGTATCAGAATGGTTATCTGCTATTTTTGTATGAATCGGCCAAGCCAGAAGTGCACTTTACTTGAAACTTTTTTTGAATTGATGATCTGTTGTCAATTCTTTGATTTTGTTTGATATTGTAAGTACATGTCAAAATATTAATAAAATTATATTAATCAAAATCTGAAGTGACAGGCAACATTATTGAATAAATTTGTGTATATATCAAATGATGTACAAGTAAGTCACGTGAAGTTCACGTCAGATCATTTCATTCCAGCTAAGAACGGTTCAAGAGATTTTATAAGACTATGATTCAAGCCTTCTGATTGGCCGAAATGTGAACACGATTCACTCACATTAAATGCTGGATTCAAGAAAAGTCTACTGGAAATTAATAAACTAATTGCCAGAATAAATAGAAATTTGAATCTTCGAGTTGCATAAGTCAATTTATGCTAATAGATGTACGACTGACAAATGATGCAACAGACAAATAGCCAAGTGCATTTTTTGTACTGATGTGAAATTGACTCTCATTTTGACTAATAAAATTGCTCAAATCCTAGTTCTATAAGAGCCCTTGGACTGTTCTTAGCGGAAATTGACTAAAGTGATAACATTTTAACTCTTGATCTTTCAGCCCTGGCGGTATGAGTGATTAAATGATGCAACAAATATTCAGCACAATCTTTTATCTTCCAACCCTGGCATTGCCATAGCTCCACGTTTTCTGAAGATAATCTGATGGAACTTCCCATCACGTTACATCTAAATATGTAGATCACAATACTTCCCATACATTTTAATTATCTCAATTAAGTCAAAAGATACAGCTACAAACCTCAAATGGTATTTATTAGCTTATAGTATTTGTATTCCTTGGATATTTCATCAATAATTCTTATTACATCAGGATGAATCGTGTAGAATTCGATATTTTTTACAGGCTTCAATTACCGTATTTTTTTAGAAGAATAACCCGATCTAATCTTTGTCATGTCCCTATAATAAATATTAATTGAAAACATGTCCAACTTGTCTGGCAAATTGACAGTAAGAATTAAGTCAATGTCAATTCGTTGTAGTTCCAGCTAGTTGTTACACCCTAAATTGGATATAACAAAGAATAAATGGGTTCTTGCTGGATGGAGGGTAAAGGTTATTGTAAATATGAAGTATGCCAAATTTGTATAACAGATAAATATATTAAAGATTAAATAACAAATATAAAAGTTAACAGGTAAATGAATAACAAAGTATACTGGATATAACTTACGACTAATCGGCTAGGTGCGGGTGGAGCTCTTAATTCCCCTACATTCTGATGCTTCTCGACTTCTACTTCTTCACTTTACTTCACTTATTCTACTGCCTTACTCTATATATATACTAAACAAGTGCTGATTCGTGACAATATCAATCTCACCTTGAAAGTGTTGCAAATATTATGTTTATTATTGATACAAATACAAATAACGTAATCTGGAATACTGACTCGACAATTAATAAGTGTGTCTCTTACATCACGAATTAGCCTTGTTACATTCCTCCCTTCCTAGGAATTTGCTTCCGAAGGGAGCACAATTTCCCTTCAATAAAATTACACTTATAAGTCCCTAAAGAACCACTCACTCACTGGACTTCATATGTTTGGTTCGGCCGTTGTCGCAGATGGATCTTCTTTTCGTCTGGATTCTCTTTCTGATTCGCACTGTAGTTATTCTGCGTACTGCTGGGCCGTATCCCTTGATAGTCAGTTGCAACATCTGGTGATCCGTGAGCTGGTTCATCTTATCTTACTAACATAAATAAATAATCATTCAAAAAAAAACTAGCTACTTGCATCAAATTACGTTAACGTCACTTCTCAGCTTAATTTCTTCCAGCCGCAGCTGCAGTCAGATCTCTGATTGTTGACGGTGTTAGGAATCCCATTGTTTCTATCGCTTGCTCTATTGGTGACTATGGCTTTCTTCTCCAGTCTAATTCCTGATGCATGTTGCTGTGTTCCTGTGGTCTGCTAGTGGCTTTATCTTGAACATATGTTCCTTCGGCACATCTTAGACATCAGGGTCCCAGCTTTGCCCAAGTTTGAACTGGATGGAAGCTGCTTGTAGCCCAAATAGAGATGAGGGAGACATCTGTTGACTGCAGTCTACTTATCTCGCTTATCCTGGCTAGTGAGCGTTAACGAAATGATATCTTAATCAATGACTTCTCTAAATATCCTGGTCGAATTATGAATTACTTACTATATGAATTATTCAACAAGGCAAGCCATTTCAAGTATAGCAACATGTCTTTGTCCATTGAAAAAAAAAAAAAAAGACTCAATATTACGAAAAATGATAGACATGCTGCTTTCTTTATCTTGCCCTGCCGATTTTTCCTATTTCTACTGACTCCACTCGTACTCAGGTTACTTTTCCGTCAATAAGATTTGAAATTCTTATAATTTTCATTTTGAATCAAAAATAAAATGTATTCTCTCAATCTCATTTAGAGAACAAAATTCTAGCTCTTCACATTTCTATCTTTGATCAATTTACATATTCTAATTCAATTTCAAATTGTTCCAAAAAGAATCTATGTGGACTTCAAAAATAATTTTTCTGCTGAATAGTCTATTTTCCAATTTTGTAATTTAGAGGTCCTAATTTCCAACCGATCAAGTACGGACCTGTCCACGAGAAAAAAAATTCTTTACATACCTTCATTCACACTGGTCTTGTGTGAGTGAACTGTATCTTCTACCATGCCTGTCATAGTTGCTGAACGCTGTCCTCCCCTTGTCACAGTGTGTAATTGTACCTGCAAGTATCCTGATGCAAGGTCCAAGCTGTGAGCAGAGGTAGCGTTCCCCAACTGATTCAAGATCTCCTGTCCATTGGCAACCCACAAATTGACTGATTGCGTGATTCGGATTCTTGAATGACTTCTATGCAGATTGTCTCTGCTATCGTCGCTTTCCGTTTCCTACGGAATTACCATACCGGTGCCGACCTTGGTATATCTGAGAATCACTCTATAATTCCCATACTTCAAAATTTCCTCCAGCTTCTTGTCTTCACTGACATCTGGCTGTACAGGACTACGTCTTCACTTCTGGTTTCTTCATCCAAACCCTACAAATCTTTGACTTGTCAGCACTCACCCTATAAAAGCAGAATACCCTGCCAGCGGATTCCTCCCGCTCTTCCCATGACCATATCATACATGCGTCATGAATTTTTCAACTTCCAAATTCTCAACTCTGGAATTGTTATGAAGCGCACTGTCATAACCCAAAAAATTTGATTCCTTTCGACTCTTACCAAGATATTCTGTACAGAAGTGACCAATTTCTGTGCTGATAATTTCTTGATAAAAGCTGAAAATCCAAATGCTGCAATTCTCTTGTTTTGCAACCGTACTGACTTAAGTCAGTCTTACGTATCGTTATCATACGTCACGATGTTCGTAAAAAGCTGATGTATGCTTTCTGATTTTTCTTTATGCTGATAGTGCATAAAATTTCCAAATATTTACAACACGATTGGAAATTACATATAAGAAATAAATCAAAACGTAAATACTTTCAAGCAAGCTATATGAAATGAGCAAAATTAAGTGTTCCTTCCTTGATGTTTGTTTCTCAGCTCCTATTTTTGATTATATATACTCGTTCCTCGCACCAACTCCGATTCTTTAGTATCTGAAATGTTACTGCGTTCTCCAAGATCAGATTAGTATTACTTAGTGAAAAATTATTCCAATTCATTTCTTAAAGTCTACTGTAACTGAACGCTAGAACTCAAATCTCTCCATTCACTTCTCTAAAATTGTCGTATTGAACAAAAAAAATTTTGAATATCTACAATAAACCTTGTCTCCGCGAGTGAACCAGATATACTAGTCACTCTGGTCCAGCATGAATTTCCCTAAACCGCTGCCACCATTTGTTACACCCTAAATTGGATATAACAAAGAATAAATGGGTTCTTGCTGGATGGAGGGTAAAGGTTATTGTAAATATGAAGTATGCCAAATTTGTATAACAGATAAATATATTAAAGATTAAATAACAAATATAAAAGTTAACAGGTAAATGAATAACAAAGTATACTGGATATAACTTACGACTAATCGGCTAGGTGCGGGTGGAGCTCTTAATTCCCCTACATTCTGATGCTTCTCGACTTCTACTTCTTCACTTTACTTCACTTATTCTACTGCCTTACTCTATATATATACTAAACAAGTGCTGATTCGTGACAATATCAATCTCACCTTGAAAGTGTTGCAAATATTATGTTTATTATTGATACAAATACAAATAACGTAATTTGGAATACTGACTCGACAATTAATAAGTGTGTCTCTTACATCACGAATTAGCCTTGTTACATAGTGTGCGCTTCTGATTCAGCTATTCTCTCCTCCGTCCGTTACTCAAGTAATACAGCATGCGACCGTAGCATCCTTGTGATGTTTATAGAAACAAAAATTATCAAAATCGATTCCTCTTGATATATCTTATCTTAGAATGTACAAATTTCAGGAGATTTAGGTCTTTTATTTATATAGAAACATTGTACTGATTTTTTTGTAAGTAATGCATTCGTAAAGGTTAATATTGCAGTTATAAAATGAATGTTCCGCTTACCGAAAGTCAGAACAGTGTCACACATTTGACGTTGACGTCATTTCTGTGTACTACATGTCAGAGAATGAACAGAGTACAGTTTACGAGGGTGGTGAATTTTCACTGGCTGACACGAGTACTGAATGCAAGCGGTTAACTTTTATTTTATTGTAACTTCTGTTTCACGCTGTGAAACGAAGAGTTTGCGAATCAAGTCTTTGAAATATAAATAATCCGTCGTATACCTTGCGAGGAAGTTGGGAATTAACAGCACTAAGACCTCTTACTGAGAAAAAATTGTCGAATGTTCATGGTAACTCAACTACAATCAATTATTTTAGTGGCTATAGATATAGCAGGATATTATTTAAAATTATATCCCAAAAGTATCATAAACTAATTGACAGGTGTATTTTGATGACGTCACTATTTGTATCAAGTCGCTTTCCACTATTGAAAGATGCTAGATATGCCACAATTAATAGATGGGAATCTCGAAGAGGTTACTATACTTTTTAATGACCATAGTATAATTAATATTTTTGGTGTCAAGTCTTCTATAAATGGAATGGATGTATATTTAGTTTTTTGGATTTGTGTCTGTTCCACTTGTTGTGCAGGGCTATCTGTGGTTTCAGCACTCCTTTGAACATTGAGTAATAGACTGTTCAATAGTTCAAGTGGATAGCTACTTTTCAATAGAATATCTCTCAGTTTTTTCAAATTTTTTAGATGGTTGTTTGGATGAGATATCTTGAGTATCCTATTTTCAAGGCCTAGTACAACATTCAATTTCATATTCATATAAAAAAGAAATGGAAGCAATTAAGAGAGAGAACAAAGAATTGAAAGAAAAATTAGACAGCATGCAAAGGAAAATCGAGAAAATTGAAAAACAGGATAAGAAAAACAACCTAATAGTGAAAGGGGTAGAATTTCACGGTTTCGACCAGGTAACAGAAGTGGAACAATTTATAGAAAGCAAAATGAAGATAAAAGTAAAAGTAGAAAATGTTAAGAGAATAGAAACCATCAGAAAGAAGCATATAGTAGTTATAAAACTTTCATCCTGGGAGAACAAAAAGAGCATAATGTCACATAAGAGCGCACTTAAAGGAAGATATATTTATTGAAGATGACTACACGAAAGAAGAAAGAGAAATTCAAATGAAGATCAGACCGATAGCTCGCGAAGAAAAGAATGAAGGAAAAAACGTTAAGATTGGATATAAGAAACTAATTGTAGATAAAGAAGTTTGGGAATGGAATGACATGGAAAATAAACTGAACATGAAAAAGAACGAACCAAAAAACTCAACAGCGTAGCTACTAATGTAACATACCGACCACCAAACAATACGAATCAGGCAATGTTAAAGGAAACGAGAAGAAATAACGGTACACAAAATCAAGGAAAAACAATTAGATTGGGCACATGGAACGTAAGAGGAACATACAGCGAAGGAGCAATAAAACAGGTAGTACATGAGATAAGAAGATACAGAATAGATATTATAGCACTTCAAGAAACAAAGCAAAAAGAGACTAGTATTACAGAAGTCGAAGACTATATTTTCTCTAATAGCGGCGGAGTAGACAGAATGTTGGGAACAGGATTTCTCATAAATAAAACTCTAAAAGGTTCAGTAATAGAGTTTGAAGCTATATCAGACAGAATGACTTACATACGAGTTAGAACAAGGTACAGAAAACTTAGTATTATTAACATACATGCTCCATCAGAAGATAAGGATCTAGAAGAAAGAGCGGAATACTACGACAAGTTGGAAAGAGTGTATCAGGGACTACCAAAGTATGACATTAAAATAGTATTAGGCGATGCAAATGCGAAGATAGGAAAAGAAGACAGATACAAACCTACAATAGGGAATGAGAGTAAGCACGAAGAGACAAATCAAAATGGTGAAAAACTTATAGAATTCGCAACACAAAACGAACTTCTAATTAAAAGTACTTATTTCAAACATAAGAAGATCCACAAAGGCACATGGGAACATCCAAATGGAAGAACTATAAATCAAGTAGGTCACGTTCTGATCGAGAAAAAACACTCAGAGCTGATCACAAATGTAAGAAGTTATAGAGGAGCAGAAGCAAACTCAAACCACATTCTAGTGAGGGCTGAAATAAAAGTGAAAAGACCGAATGTCAAAAAGTCCAAAAATCTTCAGAAAGGATTCAACATGGAGAGCCTAAAAGTAGAAGAAGTAGCGAATAAGTACACAGCAGAACTAGAAGACTTAATACAGACAAGTAAATATGTATTAGAGCAAGGTAAATCAATAGAAGAAAGATGGGGAATTCTACAAAACAACATAAAGTTAGCAGCAGAAGAAATATTGAAGAAAACAAATAGAACAAGAAACAACTGGTTTGACAAAGATTGTAGACCAGCTTTAGAAGAAGGGAGGGAAGCTAGGATAATGTTTATCACAACGAGAACTCAAAATGATAAAATTGTATATCAAGAACAGAGAAGAAAATATAAGAAAATATATAGGACAAAAAAGAGAGCCATATTGAGAGGACAAGTTCAACAGCTGCAAGAAACATACAATAGAAAAGAATTAAGAAATTTCTATCAGAAGATTAAGGAAGAAAAGAGAGATTTCGCACCAAAAGTATTATTTTGCCGGGACAAGGAAGGGAATCTCATAGGAGAGGATGAAGCAAGAACAACTAGTTGGGCAGAATACTTTAAAGATCTATTGAACACTAATGAACTAACCCAAGATATAGAAACTTATGAAGACCGCAATACAGAAACGGAACAAGAAACAGAACCAAAGCTAGAAGGCATAGAAGCTATAGTAATGAACATGAAGAATAATAAAAGCCCGGGGGATAATGAAATTGTCATCGAATCAATTAAATACGGAGGAGGAGAAATTATGCAGGAAATATACAAACTAATAGTAGTCATCTGGAGAGAAGAATGTGTACAAGAAACCTGGAAAGAAGCAGTACTCTGTCCGATCTACAATAAAGGCGAAAAAACCAAATGCGAAAATTACAGAAGGATAGCTCTACTAGATGTTGTATACAAAATAATGGCGACGTGGATGAATAATAAAATAAGAGATAAAATGGAGGCTACAGTTGGAGAATATCAGGCAGGGTTTAGAAGAAACAGGTCAACAATAGATCAGATTTTTGTCCTGAAAGAACTTCAAGCAGAACACCATGAGAAAGGCCTAGATATGCATATGTTGTTTATTGATTTTAAGCAGGCATATGACAGAGTGAATAGGGAAGAATTATATAAAGCTATGGATGAGCTTCAAATTCCTAGGAAATTAATACGAATGACAAGAGCTACCTTAGAAGGTACAAAAAGCAAAGTAAAGGTCAACGGGATCTAAATTATTCAGTATAAGAACAGGACTTAGACAAGGAGATCCACTATCATCTACTCTATTCAACCTGGTCTTAGAGGTTGTTATAAGAAGAAGCGGAATAAACAGACAAGGACTAACATACGACAGGAGGCACCAATGTATGGCTTTTGCTGACGACGTGACTCTGATAACCAGTACGGAAGGAGAACTGAAACGAATCACGAAAAGGCTGATTGAGGCAACTGCACAGATGGGGCTAAATATAAGAACAGAAAAATCCAAATATATGAGAATGGGAAAAATGCCCAACTATAAAAAAGAAATAGTGGTAAACACCGAACGAGGAAAAGAGTTTAGAATCGAACAAGTTCGAACTTTTACATGTTTAGGTGTAAAAATTACTGAAGAACATGAAATGAACGAGGAAATTAAAGAAAGGATGACGGAAGCGAATAAGACTTCAGGTGCGTTGTATAAATTATTAACAAAGAAAGAACTATCAGTAAACCTGAAAAGACAAATATACAATACAGTTTTGAAGCCAACCGTAACATATGGATGTGAAACTTGGGTTTTAACGAAACAAGAAGAAAAAACACTAGAAATATGGGAACGAAAGTTACTAAGGCGAATATATGGAGGTGTGAAAGAAGAGAACCTGTGGAGAAGGAGGACAAACAAAGAAATAGAAGAGATTTATGGGGAACCAAATATTACAACACGAATAAAAATGCAAAGGATAAGATGGCTGGGACATGTTGAAAGGTTAGCGGAAGAAAGGCTACCAAGGAGAATTATCAATCGGAAACAAGATGGGAAGAAGAAGAGAGGCAGACCGAAAAAAAGATGGCTGGACGAAGTCAAGAAGGATCTGGAAAAATTAGGAATTAAAAAATGGAAAACTAAGGCAAAAGACAGAAAGCAGTGGAAAGATGTTGTGCAACAAGCCCAGACCCTTCAAGGCCTGTCGAGCTAATATATATATATATATATATATATATATATATATATATATATATATATATATATATATATATATATATATATATATATATATATATATATATATATATATATATATATATATATATATATATGTATATATATATATATATTTATTCTTCAATATATTTATTTGTTATACAAATTTGGCCTTCTTTATATTTGCAATAACCTTTACCCTCCATCCAGCAAGAACCCATTTATTCTTTGTTATATCCAATTTAGGGTGTAACAGAAGTGTCGGTATCCTGAGCTACCTAAGGTACCAATGGCAACGATGCTCATATCTTGACCGTGCGACGGCGGTGGCAGTTGCCAACTGCATGTACTTTGTGTTATTGAGGTAACGGTGCTGTTCCAAGAGTGGGTAAATCAACCAACCTGCGTGTGTCGCAGGCATCGGTAAGGCATCACGGTACTAACAGCCAAAGGTGTATCATTTTTATATCCGTTCTAGTTTCCTAAACTGAACCTGCAAATGCTTCGATGGCAGGGAATTGATGTGTGTGACTCTCTGATGACATCTCACAGAACTTTGTGGCTTAAACCCATATTACTTTCAGGAGAATTCGGTTCAATTACGCCCCAACACCTGACTAGTCCCTTACTCCTGACGGCAAGGCAACCAACCGCTCATTAGCCAAAAATAATTAAAGTCATATTTTCTCCTTATACTCTATAATATCTAGACAAGTCAACTTCAGTAACATTTATACAATTTTATATTGAATAAAATGATATTGAAGGGTCATCTTCTTTCAAAGCTGAATATGAGCTCTCCAAAAAATTCTCAGGATTCAATTCGAAGGCTGAATTTCCGCGGAAGAAATTTCAAGGCTCAGTTTCAGGGCAACCGTACGATGCACTTTGCCGATGAACATCATAGCATTGATTGGAATCGTTACTTTTAACGACTTGTCATTAATACTTGCAAGAAATTTAGTTATAGAAGTTCTGGATCGTTTGTCCTCAGTACATGTTTCTTGAGCAATAAATTAATTTCCAGTTGGTATCTACGCTTGAGAGTTTAATTTTCTGATGCCATCAACTTGTGTACAGTTTAGAGTCTCCAAAAACAAGAATGATTCCAATTATATGATGTCCAGTTTCTGTTGTATCAGTTGAGATGAATAGAACACTTGACACTATGACATTTAAACTTAAGTCTGTAATATATTGTTTTTGAATATTTTACATACAAAATAATCTAATGCATGCTTCTAGCTACAAAATCTTGTCAAAATCCTGTTCATAATTAACTGCTTTGGTATTTCTGAATACTAGCATGTGCAAACTATTTAGATTCCTTTGTAGTATATTTTTTCCTCTTGGACTTCCTCTAAAATTCTGCATGTTGGTTTCTCTAATGTTTCAAAATCTGTTCATTCTCTACTAAAGTTTATCTTCTACGCTTATCCGATTAACTTGACTTTTCGACTTATTATTTGCCTTTAGTTTCTCTTATTTATATATTTGAATGAATATCATATATTTTAATGTATTTGAAATAATTTATCGCGCTTTACGTCAGAAATATGTGATAATAAATACTGTATAAAGCGTAAAATATGTGAAAAATACTTATTTCACTCCTTTTGTTTTCATCAAAGAAAGAAATAGTATATTATATAACGAGGGACTTAAGTGCTTGATTTAATCCTGAGGGTGGAGTTTATTGCACGAGACGCAGTCGAGGGCAATACTCACCTGAGGGATTAAAGGCACTTAAGTCATGTGTTATCTACGCTATTTTTCGCACTACCGTATTATATTGAATCACAATAGTCTAAAGTAGATTAATTAATCTTACAATTTTGACAACTACAAACTTGATACAAAAATGTTGAGTAAATTCACCATAGAAACAAGACTGGCTACAGCAGTTGTTCAATAAATAAGCTTGCTGTCAAAAAGATGAGTGAGAAAATTGATATTGATAAGGCTGCGGAACAGGTAACTGTAAAATGATTTTGCCAAAAGTCTAGAAAATTTACGAACAACAGTACGATGCATTTGTGAAATTGTGTGAATTGCAATAATAATAATACAAATTAAGAATGAAGGTTTGAATTCTAATGATAAAATTCTATTTGACATTTAGGTAAGTACTTTGATTATTTAGTTGTCATAGAAAAATTTGTTTATTTTACTTTAGTCCCTTGAGATTCTTGATCATTTTAGATCCCGGAGGGACTAAACTCAAACTTAAGTCCCTGAAATGAGGGATTAAATTCGTTGTTTACTCGCGGGAGTGCGAAGAAGTTATTTAAACTACTGGAGAACAATCTCACCATTGGAAATTCGTTCTTAAATTACATCGCAGCCATTTAAGAACAATTCGGCGTATTTTATCTTATCATCTTAGATAGAACAAAACTTACGCCATTATAGTCTTCAACACTGTAGTAAACGCGTGTAAGCAATTGTCTTGCCAACGTTTGAGATACAAAAATAATTCTATTGGGGATATAAAGAAGGAATGTTTAGCGTTGATGTAAATTAGATTACGTTCGCTTATTTAATGCAAATTGGCCTATCTTAACTGCATCTGTTTGTTGGGTGGCTATTATAGAATAAGGGCAGTTCGGGGTGCGTGATATCATAGACGGAGTTAGAACGTTTTTTAGATTCCAAATGATCATCACCTTATACTGTTTTTTTTGTATTCTTGCTTCGGAACATTTTCAATGGTTGTTTGTTTTGAAAAGTTTATCCAATTGGACAATCAAGGAGAAATTGTGCATATTAGAACTCCTTCACGTGGTGTTGAATCCAATTTAGGAAATCATAAATTATTTATTCAATCAAATTTTATGTCCAGAGATGAAGCGATATATAGCCTTCTTCAGTGTAGACGCCAATAAGCGGCTCAATATCAACTCCCCCAATATTAAGGCGAGTTTTTTATATATTTAATGTTTCCTTATTGTGCGCCAGATGTTGCAACAAAACTTGTTTATTGCATCAAGATGGCGTCTGGATTTTGTACATCATTCTCTCTACATATACGGACGGAATTTTCAAACACGAACGACAACATTACAATTTTTTTTTCGTGCTTCGGCTGTTTTGCATGTTTAGAGGATATTCTTTTCAATTTACAGCTCAGCGTAAAGAAATAAACATCATCATGCATAAAAGTAGATCTTTATAATGATATCAGCGACGTTTATTTTATTTTTTAGTTATTAAATTTGCAGAACTGTCGGTCTGTGCATGAATTTTTATAACAATTGTAAATTTTATCAAGTGTTCAACACCTGAATTCATAATAAAATTGAAGGTAACTACTTAGTGTCAGGTCAAGTCCCACCTTCATCTTCATTGCTCTTCTAAAATTATTCTAATATCAAATTATTCCTATCACTTACATAATCTTAATATCAAAAACCCTCGGAAGCTGTTTTGCAGTAGATACTGTAAGTCTGACGTCCTCACCCCTGTCAAAACCATGGTCAGTCGTCGAAAAATGGGCACTGAGATGTGGCTACCTAGGACCTACACAGTTCAGGGCAAACCAGGGTATTCAAATGAAACAACTAGCCCACTTACCAGCCATTCACGATGACATGCCCGCCGAAATTCGTTTCTTCGTAATCGTCACTACCCTGGGAAAGGACATACAAGCTTTGGTGGACAGCCATGTTTTTCTATATCAATGCCGACCTCCCCGCAGCATTGGCCGACAGAGGTGCGTCCATCCAGTTGAGACACCGTCAGATCACCCAGATGACCGACGTTACTACTTACGCATCTACGGGACCTGAACAGTCAGCTGCCTCATAGTGGGTATGTCCGTCTTGGGGGCTTTCTGAGGGTAACGGGCGCAATTCGTGACACCTCATGCGTGATAGAGTACTATTTGTATTATTCGCCAGCTACTCGTCAAACGATTACATGAGAAGATGTAAACAGAGATTAGTCTCTGCCCATATCGAAACTGTGGGTAGATGATCAGGCAGTCGTCCAAGGTGTAGGGCCTTGGCTTAGTATCTGAAACTAGTCCTGTGACAGACCACACGTCATGGATCTCTTAAGCTGTGGACCTTTCCACTCAATTCCTCAATTGAGGATAACGGGTGCAAACCATGAGCATTGGATGTGTGGTAGAAAATTGTAAAATATTCGCCGGTTACTCGTCAAGCGGCTACACGAGGAGATAGAAGCAGAGATAAGTCTTGGTCTTTATCGAAAACGTGAGTAGATGATAGACCACATACCGCTACTCCTGAAGTTGTAGATTTTGCTGCCTCATCCATCAACTGAAGGTAGCGGGCGCAAAGCTGCAGCCAAAGTGGCCTCCTTGAGTAGAGTTGGACTCTCAGGGGTGGTGGTTTCAATAGGCAAAGGTTATTCAGAGGTGCCAAGTCACCAACTCTTTGCGTAACAGATCAACTCCAGCACTGACCTGGAGCGCCAGTAGGGTATAGATAGCGTCCCGCTCACCTCACCAGTGGGTCCAGTTCAGGAAAAGTCTTAAAGAGAAAGCGTTGGCACGTGCATGTGCTACCTGTAGTGCCAAAAGACGGAGCTGGTTCAAACTAATAGATGCTACCATCCACGACACCCAGAATCTGATCACCATCGCCGCTGCGCCAGTAACCATTACTTGAATGATAGCCGCCCCAATCAGCCTGCAAGTCGAAGGATAGCTGGCTCAGTTCCTGAGGAAGTAGATCCAAAAAGTAATTTTTTGTAATCTCTTGTTGAAACATATTTTGTGTATTGGTGTAACTATTCCTGGCTTATCTTAGGTATTTGATGTTACTAGAGTCACATAACAGATTCAGAGCGATTTCTGAAGAAGATATCTATTGGACTCTAATTACAAGTAATTTAAACAACGTGGCAATCCGTCCAGATTATTCTCGTAAGCCGATGATAGCCAGAAAAGCTTACAAAACAAAAGAATAATTCAAGACAAAAATCAGGTAATATACTCCTAGTGATGGACGAGACACGACACTCACATAATATCGATATCTCATATTTGGAATGGAAGTCTTGATATCGGTCTCGGTGTTGGTTTCAAAGTAACGGTATCTCTCTTACAAGTCTTGAAGATTCGAAGGACATTTCAACTGAATGTTTCCTGGTTACCAGTTCACATTGAGATATTCATTCGAATAATATCACACAATCAGTGTAACATCATCATATCGAGCTCTCTAAAATAATATTTCTTATATTTTGTATCCTCACAAGTCTGGAAACAAGTAAGAATGCTCCAAAACAGCATGCCATATGTTGAAGAGGTGAGATGATAATAATAATCGATAATAGATATAACAAGATATGAGAAGAAAATATAGGAAATATGTCTGGCCTTGCCGTCAGGAATAAGGGGCTGATCAGGTGTAAGGTCGTGATTAGGCTCCTGAATGAAATATGAGTATAAGCCACAATGCTCTGTAAGATGTCAACAGAGAAATCAATTCTCCGCCATCGGGGCATTTCAGGCTTAGTTTATGTAGCTAGAACGGATATAAAGATAATACAACTGCCTCAGAGGTTGTACAGAATACCTGGCTAACAGGTAGGCCGTTGAGTTTTCCAAATAGATAGCTATCTGTATTATAGTGAGCATCGTTCCTCGCGACACACGCGAACTGGTCGATTAACTCACTCTTGGAACAACCCCGTTGTCCGCAATAACACACAGTACATGCGGTTGGCATCACCGGCAGTATAATGTAACACGGGTGGTACTAGCTCTCCGATAGCTAAGTTGCTAGTTTATCTTACATCAGACGAGACCTACAGATGGCTGTCAGAACCGTTATGTCGTACCGATGTCTGCGACACACGCAGGTTAGTTGATTTATCCATTCTTGGAACAGCACCGTTGCTGCAATAATACAGTACATGCGGCTGTCAACAATCACCGCTTTCATAAGATCGAGGTGCGAGGCATCGGTACCCCAGGTAGCTAAAGATACCAATTATTCAAAGGAAAAGGATCATATCCCACGCATACTTACAGTGGCGTCACCACGCTAAAAAATGTGTGCAGTACACGCTTCCTGTATGGCTTGAGCTTGAAAGTGATTAACATGAAGATAGAATCTCTGGATCGCATTGCTTATAAGTTCTAAAAAAGGGTGAAGAACGCTAGAATATTTCGATTGAAGATTGAAAGTTTCTCTCAAGGGCTTCCTCGGTTGTAGTTTGGTGTTTTTTATTTATGGTAGTCAATAGTATTTCGCTTATTGATCTTTTGAGTCCCATTAGCGGTAACATCTCTATCTTACACCAACATAGGTGTTCACAATTCATATTCTTAGACACGCGGAAATGACATCACAGCGTCTCATGCAAGTCCTGTATTATTCATGTGGTGTTTTTGTGCCATTTCTGTTTAGCTGGTAGAACAAACAGTGATAAAACAAGACTTATGCGGTAGACGTGGGAATAAATTTCCCTGCCAATGGTTGGCAGGACTAAGAGTGTTATTGCGGGGAGTCACGCAGGTAAATAGCTACGACAATGCCGTTAACTTAACTCAGCCGTTGCTGCTACTTGCTCGCGTCAGAAATTAAGCTAATTGGATGTTACGATAGATGGAGTGTGGATGAGATGAGCAGTTTTTATAGTAATTTGAGAGGATGGATTTCTAAATTGGAAGATATTTGGGGAATTGTAATTGACTTACAAGTCGATTTTCGGTTATGCGAACTCAAGCACACACAATTTTTTCTTCAAGGGAATATGACAGTATCTTTTTCAAATCAACTGATTTCATATATCTCCTGGTTTCGGAAGCTCCTAGCCTGATAATATTATTGAGTTTTTATTTTGGGCATTCTAATATATTACAAGAGAATAGACAAATCATATGAGTTTACACATGATTTTTCGCAGTGAGATTATGCAAACCCAAATAAACGTTGATGTATACTTGCTTCAAATTCCAGTGCACGTTCCCTCCATTTAGCTCCATCATCTCCAATACTCATCTACCTCAGTTCACGTAATAATTAATAATTTTGAATTATGATGTCATTAACATTTGAGCCATGTGGCATACGTTGTATGTGCGATGCTAAGCCTGTCTGATCCAAAATAGGGTCTCTGAACTGTGTGTATTAGGTGAGCTGTTTTCTTCACCCTTCAGGAAGGGGAAAATTATGTTGATGGATAGATATATGAGGGCTGAATATCCTCTTAATTGACTATAATATTTAAATGCTCATATCTTATTTTCATTGAGATCGACCGAATCGAAAGTGATCTTTACTTGAAACATTTTTTGAATTTTTCGCTTCAGACGATTAAACGTGGAACTCTGGAATTCAGTATTTGAGATGAATAAAATATTTTAATGCTCATATTTTATTTCAGTTGAGATCGACTGAACCGGAAGTGTACCTTAGTTGAAACTTTCTCTGAATTTTTCGCATAAATTCAAAACGGTTGAACGTAGAATATTGGAATTCAATATTTGGGACGACTGTATCATTTAGATGATTTTTTATTATTTTCATTGAGATCGATTTAACCGGAAATGCACTTTATTTGAAAGTCTTTCAGAATTTTTCGCATAAACTCAAAATGATCGGCTGAAGAGTATTGAAAATTAGTATTTCAATCTGCTGTAGCATCTGAATGATTGTCTACTATTCGCAAAGCAATCGACTGAACAAAAAGTACATCAACAGTCCAACGAAAATTTTCTGTGACAATCAAGGAGCGATCGAACTAGCAAAAACAGCGGCGTATAAGTCAAGAACAAAACATATAGATATTCGTCATCATTTCCTACGGCAACATATTGAAGAAGATGATATACAGGTTATTTATATCCCAACCGAAGAACAAGTTGCAGATATTTTTACGAAGAGCCTCCCTAAATCAAAACACATTTTCTGTACTGAAAATTTAGGAATCGCTCTGAATGAAATTTTAATTTCTAGAGGGGGTGTTGGAAAGTAAATGAAAATATACATTCAACGCGACTCCTAGATTATAAATATAAACAAAAATATGGATTTAAGTATGTATTGTAAAAAAACAATATTGTGTATATAAAAAAAATAATAAAGATTGTCAAGTTGTATGTTTGAAATTATTTTAGACCTTTTGAAACTTCTGATTTACATTTGACATCTTGAAGCAATTTTGTTTTAATCGAATCGGCACTAATTTTGACACCCGAACTTTCAATACCCATGATCATCGGACTGTAATCATCTGGTAGTCCAGCTAACAAAAGAGTCCCTATCCATTCATCTTCAACCCTGAACTTCATTTCGTTTAGTTTATGTGCGGTAGTGACAATTTTGTTGACATACTCTTCTGTTGAACTACAATTTTCTAACCGTGTCGTCACAAGAGTTTTCAGCAAACCAACTCTTCGCGTCAGTCCAGAATCTTCAAACGCTGCTTCCAAATTCGTCCACGCTTCCTTTGGAGTCGTACAACTTTGTACGTGTACATAATTAATAGGTTCAAGAGCTAACACTATCTTAGCTTTCGCCTTTACCATCTTCTTTGTATCTACGACATATTCTGCAAGTCCTGCAACACAGCCCCACAAATCCTCATGTTCTAGATAGGCACGCATCGCAAATTTCCAAGAATTGAAATTCTCACGCCCTTTAAGCCTGTCCATCATTGGAGCAAAAAAACTTGAAGCTGTTACTGTATCTGCGGAAGATTGTGCTTGTTGATGTATAATTTTTGGTGGCATTATTCCTGACGTATTTAGAGCTGTACTCTCTGAACGTAAACCTTAATTTTCCAGCACGTAAGCTGGGCCCATAACCAAATAAGTTTCAAAAGGTCTAAAATAATTTCAAACATACAACTTGACAATCTTTATTATTTTTTTTATATACACAATATTGTTTTTTTACAATACATACTTAAATCCATATTTTTGTTTATATTCATAATCTAGGAGTCGCGTTGAATGTATATTTTCATTTACTTTCCAACAGTATTGAATTCCGCACGCTTTATGAGTATTCATATTTAGTGGATAATTATTCTGTCTGACGATATTTGGCTCGATTTTATGTAATCAAATTAACGTACTGAAGAAAAAACACTGCTTTACCTTCATACATTTTCTGGAGGAAGATCAAGAACTAGTAGCTTTTAGGAAAACAAAAAGTCTTGAAAGGATATAACAATATTTTGCAGACTTTAGGTATTTTTCTCTATGCTTTTTTTTACATAACATGAAAAATTTCTTTGCCCCTAACTGTGTACTTACGTCGCTACTGCGCGAGAGGGGTGCAAGTCATGTCATGGTGACACAAATACAGCGATCAAGGGATCCATTAACTCACCCTCTTTTAGGCCAGCCCTGCAGATCTAAAGTATTCTTGGAATCGGAATATACCAGGAATCCTTCAACTTTCAAATTTTTTCTCATCATGGTACGAACTAAGGACAGAACTGTTGAAATTCAATATTGAAGCCTGTTCCAAGTATTGCTGGCAAACTTACAGTCCCAGTTCTCCGAAAAAACTAGTTCTTGAGTATTGTAACGATGTCTTGCTGCTGGCGGCGTCGTTGACTTTAGCATCGCTATCGAAACTACTGGCGTTATGCAAATCGGTGACGTAGCTTCTAAGGACGGACTGCTGGATAGTTCAGAGGAAAAGATTGGGGCTGTCAAAAGAATAATCACAGAAAAAACACGAATAACGGAGGCGGTGAACACACAGCATAAATTTCTCGTAGGAATTAGCACGGAGGATAGAATTGCTGAAGGCTGACGGCGACGTGGCGTTTGTCCAAGACACTCAACACCAGCGGTCCGCGGAAAAGGCCCCAGCGGTCGAAGAGGGCGAGGAGCTTCAGAACTTTAGTCCTTGATGTTCGTGGAATCGTGAAGTGGTTTCCTAAACGGTGAATTGAGTTTTACATCGTCTTCAACGCTGTGGAAACCAGAATGATCTCCGAGCAGTGACTCTACGGTTATTTACTTTAACACTGTGAAATCAACAATGACTTCCAAATGGTGACTTTATTCTAACTCATTTCAACACTGTGAAATCATAAGGATCTCCCCAGAAGAGATGCGACTTCAGTTAAATCAACGTTGATTCAAAGACAGAAAAGTAAAACAGCAAAAAGCAAAATAATTCCAAGCTCAGAACCGCAGAAGCAAAATAAATCCAAGTTCCCTTAACGGACTTGGGAAGAACAATCGGACTTACAGTTCGCACAATTGTGCTAAACGGACTTAGCACAGAAACTCCAGTGAATGGTCGGACGGTGCTATGGTATGTGATTGAATATCTTGAAAACAGAGCTGCAGCTCTTGAATATTTGCAGGGAGAAAATAAAAAATGGAACCTGGTTGTGGTTAGACTCAAATCAAAATACGGCAGCTGAAGGCTCAAAAATGCGAAATCGTGCACAAAGCCTTGAAAAACTGTATGGGTTTGTCACAGTATTTAAATCTCATTCAAAATGAATGAATGTGTATTTGAACTGAAATAGAAGATATTGCCTCCCTCTCTTACTTGCTTCCGTCTTTCCTTTGTCGCACCGTGGCACTCTGCTCTTTCCTGCGCCAATATGGATAACGGTGCAAGTCGGGCAATCACTTCGGAGATCTCCTTGGACGCTGTCCTACATGCCCTGCATATGCCAAGAAAAGTATTGCTTACACCGTATCTCAATGTTCCTATCCATATTGGCACCGCGTACAGCACAATACTTTGTGCCACCGATGCGAGCAGCCTCTTTTTGCTTTCAGTGAGGCCCCCAACTCGTGGCATCAATTAGCTTGGGTCAGTGATGTCGTTCTCCGCCTTCTTCACTGCCTCCCTTACGTGATGGATGAATGTTATATTTTTATCGGAGAGTACACCAAGATACTTCGCAGTCCCTTTAGGCGTTATCGGCGTGTCTCCTATCTGGAAGAAGATCTCTCCAACTTTCTACCTTCAGATCAAGAGCACACTGCTGTTGATATGTTTCGCCTAATTCTACTGATGATGAGAACTTTAGTTCTCGAAATACGTATTCAGATTTTATGAAATTATTCAAGGTTAGGGGTTTATTCTCATTTTGTATATAAGTTTACCTTGAGACTCAAATTATTTGATGATATTATGCTTCATCTTTTTCTCAAAGTCTTTTGAAATAGTAAAATCATGCATTTTCAAATTTTAAATTGAAGTTATTTTATTATTAGTCAACTACCTTTTTCGGTCATCAAATCAGAACTAATTGATTTGCCATCTCATCTCAATTTATACCTATTAATAAAAGGAGGGGAAAGTAATTGAATATCTTGCGCGCTCAAATTATAATGTTCTGCGCAATAAGAATCGAAGCTATCAAAAGTGGTCAATTTCCTTATAAGAATACATCTTTGTCTATCCCAAAAGATGATGCAATATCCTGGGAGTAGCTACGCAACACCCACATCTTATTTTTCTGATAAGAATACATATTCATAATAAATAGACTTTTTTGGTTTTAATTCTGTATATTTATTTTTATTTTTAAAGAAATAATAATGAATTACAATTATACTTTTACTTTTTTTAACATTCATAATAATTATGATAGAAATGGGAGTTATAAATTGTGACCCAACATCAACACATGTTTGTCCCAAAGCAGAAATATATTTTATGTTATGCCTCCTCAAGAATGTGAGATTCAGAATGGAATTAAAACCATTTCTTTCACTGGATCAAAAGCTCCTGGAAGATGATTTGGTCTTATACACTATAATTGCTCTGGTTGTACTGGAGTTTTCATCTCAGTATTTGAGGGATGTGAAGATTGTACACTCTGTCCTCATAATGAACTTTCTAAAGAGTGTCGGAATAGCCAGCTACTACTAGCTTTTCAAATTTTTATTTCTTCCATGTTCTTCATGTTTTTATTAATAGTTATTTTGTTATTCAAATATATAAATAAGAAAACTTCGATATTAACTATATTTTTTAACTACATTTTCTCTAAATTTCAATCCAGAAAGGAGAGAAACAACATTAAAAAAATGAGAGTTCTGGAACAACAACTTATAAACCTTAAAGTCATAAATCCTGGAAATGAAGATTTACTTGATGATGAAATAACTCAAATTAATTCTGATGTAAGTAAAGGTAATTTTACTTAAGCACATAAGCACATGCACATGTTTATATAACCACAACAAAATTTGTACCTTCAAATTTAATTCAATCTTCAAGCAATTGTTCTTTCACTAAAAAATATATGAGCTGTCAAGAGGATCCTCAAAGTTCATCTTTAATAGATGACCCCAAGTGTTGTTTCATCTCTTACTTCAATTCATGTGAGAATACTGAGCGAGTAACACATCAGCATTCTTTAAGCCGGTTTAAAAGTGTTTTTATACATAAAATAGTCACAAATATCTATATCTGTATCAGTACTTGATCCTTAGTTAACGATCAGTGAAATCAGAAATAAAATTGCAGTGACTTATTGCTACATAAAGGAATACTTCAACTTCAACTCAAAGTAAGTCAAAACATACAAGGTTAAGTGCGCGCGTGGTCAACCTAGCACCGAGTGCTGAGCCGCCTATGTCAGTAAATTGAAATCAGTGTTGCCAACTATATTAAAACTTAACAAATAAACAATTCAATAAGTGAAATAAAAATGTCTGAAACTAGTGCAGGAACAAATCCTTATATTACTCAAATTCAGAGAGGACTTACCCAAGTAATAAATACAGTCACAACAACTTCTGTAACAACTTACTCTCAAATTCCTCTATACACACCAACTATTTGTCTTCCATGGCCTCCCCTATTTCGAGTACCTCATTTTCAGTTCCAACGAATTTAGAAAGTCCTCCGCAGTCCTAAGAATTGCAACCAATGAATACTTCTGGATCATCAGCACAAAATACACAACAAATAGAAAGGGAACAAGATGCCTGCCAACTCACATACGCTAATAACAGTCAAGATTCAGAATGCACTTGGCAACCTGTCACGAGACCAAACAAAGGAAACCGAACAAATAGCAATTCCTCATCGAAATCACAGAAAAATACAAATGAAGGTGAAAATACAGAACATAAACCGCCTTCTGTATTCATACAAAACGTTACCAATTATTCAAACATGCTTCAATGCATTTATACATCGTTGAATACGAACGAGTTTCTATGCAAAACTCTGGCGAAAGATGATGTCAAAGTCAACACAAAAACTTCAGACGCGTACAGAAAGCTTATCCACCTGCTCGAAATAAATAAGGTAGCATTCCACACCTACCAACTGAAAGAAGAGCGCGCGTACAGAGTAGTAATAAAAAGTTTGCACCCAACAATACCACTAAATGAAATAAAAGAGGCCTTAGAAGAAAAAGGATTCCAAATTAAAAACATCTCTAGAATAAAAAGCTGGCATACTGAACAAGCATTACCGATGTTCTTCATAGACCAGATACCTAACGAAAACAACAAGGACATTTATAAAGTGACAAATCTACTAGGAACGAAGGTTAATATCGAAGCACCAAGGAAGAAAAGAGACATCCCTCAGTGTTGTCAAAGATGCCAACAATACGGGCATACAAATACCTATTGCACTAAACCATATCGGTGTGTCAAGTGTCCAGAATACATCCTACAAACCAATGAATCAAAAACAAAGATATTGCACCTATATGCACACTATGCGAGGGACCACACTCAGCTAATTACAAAGAGTGTCCCGTTTATCGAGGACTGCAACAAAGACAAAATAGACAACATGAATTAGACTCCCAATTACCAAGAATTACCGCAAATCAGTCACAAGAACATAGATATACACAAAACCACGACAAATATCCAAATAATGATAGAATCACTTACGCACAAATCACTAAAACTCAAGAAGATAAAAATAACAACGATGTTTCTCTTGAACAGTTTCTAAATAGATTCGAGAATACGTTCATGCAGTTAATGGACAAAAGCAGTAATATTATAAATATGCTATCCACGCTACTCAAACACATTTCAAATGGATAACTCGGTTCGAATCGCTTTATGGAATGCCAACGGGCTAGCCCAACAACGACAAGAAGTCGAAGTATTTCTTAAAGAAGACAAAATCGACATTTTACTGGTTTCTGAAACTCATTTCACTCAAAAAAACTACTTCAACATTCACAAATACAAAACATTCCACACAAACCATCCTGACGGCACCGCTCAAGGATGTACTGCAGTTATTATAAACGAAAAAATCAAGCATTATGAAATAGAAAACAACACGAAAGACTACCTACAGGCTACTAATATCAAAATCAAAGACGCATATGGTTCTATTGTGATTACTGCCCACCAAAGCACGCAGTAAAACGCAACCAGTTCGAGGACTACTTCAATTTTCTAGGAAATAGATTTATTGCTGGCGGAGATTTCAATGAGAAATATACTCACTGGGGATCAAGGCTACTAAAACCCAAAAGGAAGAGAATTAAAAGCAGCTATTGATTCCAGAGATCTCCACCCGATAAGTTCTGTAAAACCAACATACTGGCCAACGGACCAAAATAAAATTCCAGATCTTCTTGACTTCTTTATAACGAAACAAATATCCTCCAATTACATTAAGATAGAAGAAAGTTTCGATCTGAACTCCGATCACTCACTAGTTGTAATGACACTCAGCACAACTATTATCCAGAAACAATCAAGACCTTCATTATATAACAAATCTACCAACTGGGAAAATTTTAGGAAGAACCTGAATGACGATATAAATTTACACATTCCCCTTAAAACTGAAGCTGACATAGACAAAGCTGTCGAACAATTGACACAACTCATACAACATCCTGCTAAGATATCTACTCCAACTATCAAGTATCACGAAAATATCCCTAATTATCCTAAACACATTCGGGATCTTATTTGTGAAAAAAGAAAATTCAGAAGAAAATGGCAGCTAAGTAGACATCCCCAGGACAAAATCATTCTCAACAATCTCAGCAAAAGACTTGAGTGCCTAATCGCAGATGTTAGAAACGAGTCATTTCAATTACACCTAAGCAGTCTATCTCCAACCACCGACACTGATTATTCTCTTTGGAAGGCCACAAAGAAAATAAAAAGACCAAAACAACATATACCACCCATTAGGCAAAGCGACAACACTTGGGCAAGATCCGACAGCGATAAGGCAGACGCATTTGCACAATATTTATCTGAAGTCTTCCAGCCCCACACTGTGGGACAGATTAACGACAACGATGTAGCAAATTTTTTGAATGCACCACTGCAACTGTACCTTCCAATAAAACATTGCACTCCGGCGGAAATAAATAGGGAGATCAAATATTTAAATAACAAAAAGGCTCCAGAGCATGATTTAGTAACTGCCACTGTACTAAAAAATCTCCCAAAGAAAGGAATTATTGCCATTACTCAAATCTTCAACGCAATTCTAAGGCTGCAGTACTTTCCACAACAGTGGAAAATTTCCCTAATAACTGTTATACTGAAACCAGGCGAACCCGCTACACAACCCTCATCATATCGACCAATATCCTTGTTACCAGTCTTATCCAAATTATTTGAAAAAATAATCCTAAAAAGAATGAAGCCAGACATCGAAGATAATAATGTAATTCCTGAACACCAATTTGGATTTAGAGAGCATCACTCAACAGTAGAACAAATACATAGAATTGTCAAGGAAATCGAAAAGGATCTGGAAGAGAAGAAAATATGTCCAGCTGCATTTCTTGACATCAGTCAAGCTTTTGATCGAGTTTGGCATTCTGGTCTACTTTAAAAGATCAAACAATGTCTGCCACACAATTATTATACTCTAATAAGGTCATACCTCCCTGACAGACAATTCCAAGTAGCTTACGAAAATTCAATGTCCAGGAAATATCCAATACTAGCAGGCGTGCCACAAGATAGCGTTCTGAGGCCAACATTGTATCAAATATTCACAGCAGATCTACCTTGTCCTGATAATGTAACTGTAGCAGCTTACGCAGACGACACCGCGGTACTTTCTTCCGACAGTGATGCTATTGCTGCAACAGAAATACTACAGGACTCATTAAATAGTATACAAGAATGGGCTGAAAAAAGAAAAGTGAAAATAAGTGAAAGTAAATCCACCCACATGATAATTACAAACAAACAAGCTCAATCTCAAGGGGTTAGTATCAACGGACACACTCTAGAAAAAAAAGATCGAGTAAAATATCTAGGTATGCACTTAGATACAAAATTATTATGGAACAAACATATTGCTACTAAAAGGCAGCAAATTGATTTAAAATGAAAAAACTCTATTGGCTAATTGGCAGAAAATCGACTCTGAGTTTGGAGAATAAAATTACCAATTTACAAAGCTACCATAATTCCAATTTGGACATATGGCATTCAGCTGTGGGGGTGTGCAAAACCATCCAATACAAACATAATACAACGTGCTCAAAATAAGTTCCTCCGTATTATCGTCAACGCACCTTGGTACGTATCGAACGAAATCCTGCATAATGACTTAAAAATCAAAACAATAGAGAAGCAAACAAAATTGTTCGCAAAAAAACGACTACACAATCACACAAATAATCTTGCGCTCGAAATATTACACAACGAAAATGAAATCAGACGATTGAAACGATCTAAACCTCTTGAACTAGGAAACTAAGAAAACAAACTTGAACAGAAGGAGTGCCGCTGGAAACTGCCTTCTCACATGACAAAATACTGTAATATATCACAATTACTGGTTGGCCGCCAATGGCCAGTTGTATATTATAACTGGGAAATTAAAAAAAAATAAAAATCTCTTACTTATCTAATAATATTACATTTTGTCCTTATTATGAACTTGTTGGGTTTTTAGATAATATATATGAAATGGTTTCTATAGGATACGAAGGGGCAAGTTCATCTAGTATATTATTAAATTTCTTCACTTATGGAGGGATAACTTTGGGTATTTTGACCTTCTCTTTGATATTTTTATGAAGAAAAACGTAACAAATCCAGAACGTTTATCTCTACTGAAATTACTAGATAAAATTAAACCTTTATACATACATTTTCGAAGTTGGTTAACATTTAAATATCCTCTTTTACCGGAAACTACCAAACATACGTGGACAGTGAAAACCAGCTCGCAGTTGGAAAGACCAGGTTACATTTTGCTTGTTTTTCAAACAAATAGAAAAAATACAAGGATGCCTCTAAATTTGATCATTGTAGCATAACCAATGTAAAATTGTTCCTCAACTCAGATACGATCAATAAAATCTATATATTGACATAAATTATTATGCTTTAATATATAATAATAATAATAATAATAATAAAGATTTTATTGCCCAACAGAAGCCAATTACAGGGCAAAATGACATAAATAAGAGAAATATATAGACCGTCAGATAGTCGTAGATTTGAGTGCCCCATTTTGTTTTCTCTGCCTTCAAGAGTTTTGATAAGTATGTATATTTAGAGTATAATAATGCCAAAATTACAGCTGGACCGTGTGGCCAACATAATAATAATTAATTTTAAATTTTCATGAAAAATCCTGTTTTGATCCAATTTTCTCGTTTCTGCCATGCTTACGAAATGAAATTTAAGGAAAAAAGAGTCAGCGAAAAACGATAGGCATAAGTGATCCACTTGGCCAAGGGTTTGAAATGAGGGCTCGATTATGCAAAAAAATATATCAATTTTTCACGTTTTGGCATAAGTTTTTCTTTTGCCCAAACGGCAGAAACGAGAAAAACGTGAAAAATTGATATATTTTTTTGCATAATCGAGCCCTCATTCCAAACCCTCGGCCAAGTGGATCACTTATGCCTATCGTTTTTCGCTGACTCTTTTTTCCTTAAATTTCATTTCGTAAGCATGGCAGAAACGAGAAAATTGGATCAAAACAGGATTTTTCACGAAAATTTAAAATTAATTATTATTATGTTGGCCACACGGTCCAGCTTTAATTTTGGCATTATTATACTCTAAATATACATACTTATCAAAACTCTTGAAGGCAGAGAAAACAAAATGGGGCACTCAAATCTACGACTATCTGACGGTCTAATAGTATAAAGCGTAAATATATGTTAGGATAAATGCATATATAAGATAGATAAGCAAATAAAAAAAATTAGGATATTACATCTCCAATGACATTTTAATTGATGAAAATATTTTCATGTAAAACTCCTGCATTGGTACACATGGTATATACAGGAAAGCGGCGTGGTACATCAGTACGAGCAGTTACTGTATTGAAAGTCCTACAGTATAGCCTGTACCCTTTAATTGTCCCCAAATTGACTCTATGGGATTAAAAATAGAATAATAAAGGGGTAATAGAAGTACGTCGTGTCCAAATTGTTTGGCTAAATTGTCACACACAAATTGTTTTACAGGAATTTTTTTCATTACATCTAGAAGCTGTTTTTTGTTGTAGTAGAGATCATTTGTAACTGAATATTCCTGAATCTTGGCCTTAGAAGACGAATTCGTTTGTAATTTCAAACTTTGCCGTGAATGGTAACTTGCGTTATCCATTACACTTACACCGTTATCTGAAAAATTAGGCAGTTATTCTATTCTGGAACCAGTTCTCGAAAATAACAGCAGTCATATTGTCGTGATAATCCAGTGCAATATTTTCTATTTTTTGAAAGGAAAATAGTGGCAAAAGGAGTCATGCTGAATGCTGGATTATATTAAATATAATTTTAGGACGTTTCGGTGCCTTATATCGGTCACCATCATCAGCTCATTCAAATTGAAGAAACAAAAGGGAGTAAAAAGTAAAATATTTTGTTAATAAATGTAAATGAGAATAAAAAAAATTACATAATTGAGTGACAGTAGTTGTACTGAGTCTAGATGACTTAAAACTCGTCCTGAAATTATATTTAATATAATCCAGCATTTAACATGACTCCTTTCGCCACTATTTTTCTTCCAAAAACTATAATAATAAGAGTCACTTACAACAATTGATCAATATTTTCTATGTTATGACCAGCTAAAAAGCGCGTTCCATTTATCCAGCCTTGATCAGTTCCAGCATGAAGTATAATAATTCGTTTTCCTCGAGATGGTGGGAGATTAACATTACAATGTTTTGAACCATCGGACCAACTTTTTGATATCGTGTCATGGGTATCGTACCAAGTCTCATCTAAATATATTATCGGACGATTTTCAGCCCGATATTTCTGAATATCAATTAAATATTTTAGTCGCCATTCTTTTATTCTCCTACTTTCCATTAAAATTTGACGTTTATTAATTTTTTTGAACTTAAAACCGATTTTACCGATAATCGAATGTAGAGTAGAGACAACAATTTATACCGCAATCATCGTTTTTCAGTCTCTGGTGCAATATACGTATAGACGGCAGTATGCTCTCACTATACAATGTACATATTTTTCAACGAATTATATCTTCTTCAAAAGAATTTACAACTCTCGAATTACCTTCGGCATGTCGCTTCTTTCTTGAAATATCTCCACTTATAATATCAAATACAGTGTTATAGGGAACTTTTGTCATTTCGGATATTTTAGTGATCACTGAATTCCCACCTTCACTATTTTTTAAGTATTCATAAACATTTACAACTGTTTCTCGCTTCTTGCGGTAAATGCGTTCGTTCATGATGACTTAAACTTTCTTCATCGGATGAAATTTGCTCTTCAAATGGTCGCCACATTATAAATAATGTATTGTTGTTCACAGTACAAAAGTATTACTAGTGATTTTTAATTTTTGAATTCTAATTTATATTCACTTGCCAGTTATGTTTTCACAACATAATTCTCTAATCTTAGTACTTTCCGTGAAAGTATGTTTTTCCTAATTTGTAGGAAAGACCTAATTTTATTTTCAGAATACATTTAATAGTAAGTTTATGAAATACGAACTGCAAATTTCAAATTTTTCTAATCGTACCCCTAGCAACAGGTAATGATATTTCCTGCTGTGCAAGGTGTACCACAAGCTTAGTTAAGTCAAAGCCATAACGTTATTTTCCTGGACATAAAATATCTGGATGCGAGTCTTGGCACATGGAATGGTACCCTAGATAGCGGGAACGGGGAGTCAACTTTATTGTGTAATAAGTACCACAGAAATTTGGCACTTGAAATTTCACGCCTGCAACCTAAAGAGTCCATAGAATGACGTTCAAGAAGTAAGTGGTGATCAATTCCTCTGTTAGGATAAATTTCATCTATTTTATAGGAAAGATACTTCGGGAACCTGCGATGTATTCTTCCAATTTGTAAACATTGATTTGCATAGTAAGAATACCAAATGAGGCTAGCATATTCCAGCTTACTTACAACATAAGCAAAATATAAAGATATTGACACTGCTAAGTTAAGAAATTCTTTGGATATTCTAATTATGAAGCCTAATGTTTTGCTAGTAGATATACAAGTGTTATTTATAAGCAAGCTGGGATTGAGATCAGAAACAAATGTAACATCCAAGTCTTTAATTGAATACAATCGAGAAAGAGTAACTCCGCCCATTTCATAAGAGTATTCGATAAGATTTTGTTTACGAGTGTATGAAATTGAGAAGCATTTCCCAACATTCAACAGAAGTTTATTTTGTTCACACGTCACACAATGTTTCTTAGCGATATATGATGGTTTTTTAAAAATCAATATCATTATGTGATGAGATAGAGTTCAAAATTTCTATATCATCGGTGTAAGCCAAAACAGGACATGTAGAAGATAATAAAAGCTCATTAATAAAAAGTATAAACTGCAAAGATCCCAAATTAGAGCCTTGGGGAACTCCAGATGTGGCCACAAATTCATAGGAAATAAAACCATTGTAATGAACACAACAGCTACGACTAGAAAAATATGATTGAAGAAGCTATAATAATGCAGGAAATGCACCAAAGGCACTTATCTTATGAAGGAGTGAACCATGATCTATAGAGTCCAATGCACGAGAGAAGTAACTATAAACCGTATCACTTGCCCTCGCACATCGATAATTGCAGAAGTATATTGTGAGAAGCAAGCCAGATTAGTAACAGTAACAGTGATGAAATCTGTGCCCAATGATTTTAGTCCTCGGTCATACCTTGCGAACAGCATTATGAATTGCACCTTCAAAATAAATAACTATTTACTGTGGATCGAAAACCAAATTAAGTTCCATACATTTTTCTGTGAGAGCTTTTTAACTGATAGCAAACAAAACACAAATGGTATTAGGAGTAAAAGTGAAGGTGGAGGAACTAAGCTATGGGATTATCCTTCCAATCTTACGGTCGAGGATTAAAACAGGTAAAAGTGGAGGAACTCCGGTACTCCCATTTTTTCAGCTCAACAATATTATTTTGCAAATCAATTACAATTGTTTTGAGACTATCAATATCATTTCCTGAACTGATGCAGCTCTCACAGTTTCATTTTAAACCTTACTTGGAAGCACATAGCCTGTGAGCTTCCGCGCTGGTAACATCAACACAAACATTTAGAGTCGCCCATGATATTATAAAACAAACTAAACAAACACCCAGTAACTATGAGTTTTAGACGATCACCCAGTAGTGATAAGTACTAATTAATTTTTGTAACACGTACACCGAAAGTATCCTATTACTGAGCTGACTTCTGCTTCGAAAGTTCTTAATTCCAAACCATGGTAACAATTTTCATTAATTCCCTGTTGACTGGGAATTAATGGATATTTTTTCCTGCTGGGTGAAAATTAAATTGCAGATCATGGATCATGATGCCGTTGGATTTTTTTATTTCATTGATATATTATATCAAATTGATATTGCGAAGAAATTTATATTATAGAATGTGTTTGTTATGGTATATGCATTTATTGTGAACGCTATAGCACAGAAAATGTAAATAATATCAATCAATAAAATGAATCATGTAAGTTATGTTTCATTGTATTAGTTTACTGTAATGTGATTGCATTTGCAGAGATCTGTTTGTCAAATCGATAAGATAGTTTTGATACATCCATATTTATTCAAAAAGCTTGATAATGGGGGTACTTCGGTGCACTTGTTACAAAAAGTATCGTATGCAACACGGACATTGAACGACTGTCATTATTGTCACGGATAAATTTGGCTGCACGGAGCTACGCCTTGAGCTTTGCCCTTATCTTCGCCTCGTGCTTCACCCTCGCCTCTGCCTCGGGCTTTGCCTTCGTCTTCACCGAATGCAACTAAATTTATCCTGATCAAAAATGACAGTCGTTCGGTCCTTGTAGCATAATATACTATTAATTAGCTAAGCACGCATGAAAATTAATCGGCTACACTAGCTGAGTAAAAGACTTGAAATAGACTATTTGAAATCAAAAATATGTATTATTTGAAGAGACTCACCCCAAAGAATATATTCTACCAATAGAAAATCATTTGATGTACATAATGATAGAAAATACAAGTTTTAAACTATGAAATATACCACGAAAAAATATATAAAATTGAAGAGCTCTAACAACACCAGTCTATTACATAATTGATAGGTGATATAAAAAAATACTATAGACGAATCGAACACGAAGAGCCTTTATTGGGTGTCTGGGATTTTGAATCAGTTGCACTAATTTTCGTCATTGATTGTTCACGACGAAATGAATCTCTCAAATAATCTGCTTTGGTAGACATTCAGATTCAAATAGAAACAAAAAATTCTTTCCCTCCACAAACTCCAGCTTTCTGTATAATATTATATTATTAATTATAATTGGAGAGATTAAATTGTATATAATTATATCAATTCAACTCTGTAGATTATAATGTCAAAAAACTTGGAATCTATTCACGCATTCACGAGAAATCATGTTTTCAAGTCAAAATGATGTAAAATGGAAGCAAAATCGATGCGACTTTTGAGGGTGGGACAATCCAACATTTGAATTTGATTTTCTCAGGTATTTGTGGCCGTATCAACATCAAAATTACAGATTCGTGATCTACAGACTCAAACTAATAAATACAATAGATGCAATGGGTGAAAACTAATAAAAAAAATTGCTCATAAAAAAATGGATTCTCTTTAATTGACGTCCAACGGCTATGAAACCTATACCATTAGATGCTACGCATATGGTTTTTCAGGGGCAAACTTAGGGGACGATGAATTTTCTTATTTTTGCGAAATTCCTACAAATACTCGAGATATCGAGGTTTGAACTTTTTACTTTTGGAATTTTGGAAAAAAGTGACAATGATCC
Organism: Dromius quadrimaculatus; assembly: GCA_963989225.1. NCBI lineage: Eukaryota > Metazoa > Arthropoda > Insecta > Coleoptera > Carabidae > Dromius > Dromius quadrimaculatus. Next base: position 43,484,703 of record OZ022330.1, read on the forward strand.
ATTTTTCAATCTTAATCATCCTGTACAAATCTGAAATGTTTCTATATCTATGCAAATTCACGCGTAGAATCAAAATCTGCAAACAGAATTCAAATATCTCAAAGTTTAGCAAATTTCTATATTTTCTACCCCTTAAAACAGACCTCAATTCATAATTGGAGAGAATAAATTGTATATAATTATATCAATTCAACTCTGTAGATTATAAAAGTGTCAAGAAACTTGAAATCTATTTACGCAATTACGAGAAATCGTATTTTCAAGTCAAAATTATCTAAAATGGAAGCAAAATCGATGCGATCTTTAAGGGTGCGACCATCCAACATTTGAATTTGATTTTCTCAGATATTTGTGGGCGTATCAACATAAAATTTACAGATTTGTGATCTACAGACTCTACTTAATAAATACAGTAGAAAAAATGTGTGAAAATGGACAAACTATTACATACCTTATAAATTTCAAAAGTATTCATATCCCTGCCAATTCACGCGTAGAATATAAATCTGCAAACAGAACTGAAATATTTCAACACGATTTATTCAACTATTACAAAAAATACACAATAATAGGATGGTTTTTGGACTGACATGCCGCGCCGGTTGAAGACGATTGTCATGGCCCACTAAACAGCTGCAGAAGATTCTTGAAGAATCTGGTGATTTGAACTGCTCGATGAATCTGTAACAAACGTTCAATTCAACCCTGAAGAGTCCAAATATACAGTATAAATATCTTGTTATATGATATTTATATTTCTTTATACCCCTAAATTTCTTTATCATAGTAATAGAAATTCAATTTCAAATATTATAACCATTAATACTGACATCCAATTGTTCAAATGAGTGTAATAAACTGGAGGTAGTATCATTCCCTCATATTTAATTAGCATCAAAAACATGATGACCGCATTTATCAAACAAATCTCATTAGTCTATTTACCTATTTTGATTGAAGATATCACGTAGAATTTTTGATCAATTTCTCAGCAAAATTAAAGTTTCAATTTTAGATAACAAGTAAACAGCACATGTTTTTAAAATATTATTTTCTTGTACAGAACTAGTTTTGAAATTATGTGTTCACCTGGTATTTGATTTAATATGTTTTTCATATATTTTTCATTGCTTTAAACTAAAAATACTTTCATCTTTCTGAGATAAAATAGACGTCCAGTAACCTGTGCATCAGAATCCTTTGGAAAAGAGCCCGTGTATTAACAATTCAATATTTTCTAATTAAATAGATGAAGATTTTTAAAACTTGCCAATAGTTTTCGCTCAATAAAGTTATATCCAGCAATATCTTATCATAATTACACTGATCTATCTTATTTATTCTTGATGATATGTTTATCACGTTATTAAAAAAACTTGAAACTATTTAGTTACTCTTATTATATTATTATAATAAACCATTGCTGAATAACCCTACATTAAAAGTGATTTTGCAAATATGGAGTTTTCTACTATAAATCAAAAGTATGCTAAATTTATCTCACATCCGTAAATAAGATAATTCACAACAAATACTTCACTTACCTAACATTTTAAACTATCCGATTTATTGACGGTTTTGACACTTTTACAATAAATTTGACACAAATTTGTAACAAGAACTTCACTATTCAAACATTTCTGTAGCATCACAGACATTTTGAACTGTTAATTTCAACGTCACAACCAAATTATTCCGAAATAATCCTTCTATTAACAAATGTTTTCAGAGAATAATTAATCAGAAATCATGCTACGTTTACATTGGCATGTGTGATATCGACTCAAACGGTTTACTGAATGAACTGATTCAATTTGGGCTTAAAAAGTAAAATATGAACATGATACATCCTCCAAATTTTGGGTGCGACATCCTGAAAAATTATGGCATAATATTTAATTCAAAAAATAAATAAGATTTTATTTGAAACAATTTTTGATTTGGGCCATAGTTGAGCCAAAAAAGGTTACGCAAATACCTAATTATTTTGAAACATAGTACAGAATTTAATAATATTTATACAAATAAATCATGCCTTTTGCCCGATATGAGTATGGCAGACACTATTTTAGTGCACTTTGATATTTTTCTAAGCCGTGAGGTGCGGCTACAAGTCATCCTAGCTTTTGTGACAAGTACGCTACAGAGTAAATTAAAAGTCAGTGAAAATCATATTGATCTAAATATAAATGTATTAGTAAAATTGAAACTCACTTTTTGTTTGAAGATGATCCTTTTTCACCACTCAACACCAATTTTAGATTTAGATATTATTTGTTACACTCGATGAAAACCACATCCAACCGTTGTACAAACTATGGTCAATATTGATTCACAGTCATTAAATACATTCTCACACGTAATGTTATTAAAAAATATTGAAAGTATTACGTAATAATAGGGCAGCAATGTAGCAACAGCTATTACAAACAATATGTAATAATATTTATTATAAAATCAATTTTCAGCCCTGGCGGTATAAGGGGTTAAATAATGCATCAAAAATATTTAATGACTAATAATAATCTCGTAATAATCATTACTTGAAAAATGGAACTGATTCAGTTTCATGATATTCACTTTTCAAATAAGATAAATGAAGGTTAACAGCCTTCAATCCATTCATATAGGCACCTTTTGATGCTGGAAAAATATGCATAACAAATAAAATATTAATCATATTCATTAATGCAACTCTAACTCATTTTTTCACTTGGTGCACTTTGATGGTCAACAGCCATCAATCTATAAACAAATTCATCATGTGAAACAATTTTTTTGTACCTTTATTCTATTTTCAAAATATTACACACATTTACTGCACTCGAGTTGAATGAAATCAATATTGAAGTATGGTGACACTTTTGAGCTTATTTATAATAGTAGAGAGCTCAAATATGTATTTTTTTTTATCAAATTAATAATTTTGAAGCTTTGTCAAGCAAATGGCAGCATTAACAAACCCCAAAAACTAAAAATAATTCAAAAAAAACGATTACTGAAATATTCATGTCTATAGTTACAATAATACAGTATTTCTGATGTAGTTCAAAGTAATCGGACCGAAGAGAGAATGCTCAAAATAAGTTTTTCTCAATTTTTAAATTACTGGGCGATTTTAATGCAGTTTTTTTGTGATTTTCTATTAAATGCATGTAATTATTGTCATTTTAGTACAGATTTGTTGCAATGACATTAAAAATTTACCTCAAAAAAAAAGGGTTTTCAATTTGCAAAAATGCAACACAACATTTTCAAAGCTCGTATATCTTAAATTAATAATAGTAAAATAATAAACCAAATGCTAATCAAAATTTTATTTAGTATCATTTATTATAAAACCAGTTTCAACCCTTTATGTCTCAACCCTGTGGGCCTAGGGGGTTGTATGTAGCAGCCTAAATTTATTACACTTTAAAACCCTGTATCTACTAAAATAATAATCGTAAAGTAATGAACCAAACGCTAATTAAAAGCTTATATAATACCGTTCATTATAAAATTAGTTTGGAGCTTTTATCTTTCAGCTCAACCGGATTAGGGAGTCGAATGTTGCAACAAAAGTATGTTACAATTCAAAAGCTTGTAACTCCTAAAATAATGATTGCAGAATAATGAACCAAATGCTATTTAAAAGATTATATAATACCATTTATTCAACCCTTCATATTTCAACCCTGTTTGTTATATTACAACCCTATTGGATTGGGGATCAGATATTACAACAAAAATGTGTCTCTTTAGTTGTTTTGTTATTCAAAATAAAACCAATTTCAACCCTCTTTATTTCAGTCATGTCAGTTTAGATGATGCAACGAAAATTCGTCATAATTTCCAAGCTTGTATCACCCAAAATAATAATCATAGAATAATGAACCAAACGCTGAAAGAAGGTTATGAAATAACATTTATCATAAAATCAATTTCAACCCTTTATCTTTTGATTCTGTTGGCTTAAAGGGCTAAATATTGCAAACAAAATCAATTTCAACCCTTTGTATTTCAGTCTTGTCAGTCGAGGGGACTGAATTTTGCAACGAAAACCTGTCACATTTTGAAAGCTTATATTTGCTAAAATAATAATCGTAGAATAATAAATCAAACGTTAAAGAGAAGGTTATGTAATGATATTTATTATAAAATAAATTTTAACTCTTCATCTTTCAATCCTGCTGAATTAGGGGGCTGAATATAACAAAGAAAATTTGTCACATTTCCTAAGATAATAATCATAGAATGATAAACAAAACGGTTATAGGAAGCTTGAGTAATGCCACTTATTATAAAATTTGTATTAATTGTTTAACTTCAACCCTAACGTGATAACGTAGCTTTACTTTTTCAGTATTTTATTTTCAATTAAAAGTTGTTCAAAAAACATTGGCATTACGTCAACAAATTTCATGAATATTATACAGGTATGTATAAAGTGGCTTCAAAATTTAAAAATTAAAAATGTTAAAAAACTCAAATTTCTTGAATAGAAACCCCCATTTTTAACACAGCTTTAATTCTACTGTAGAAATCAAGACAAGATTGTCATTAGAACCATGTATCTATTTCTGAAGGTCTCTGAGACTTTTAACATTTTAGTTATCAAATTTTTAAGCCACTTTATACATATCTAGCTCGTGCGACAATTACAATTAATGGCTGCCAATTATTTTGCATATACCTACATCCACCGTGAATACGTGCTTACATTTTGAGTTTTCTTTAACTCCTGGTATACTAAAAAAAACTGTTTGCTCTGAGCGGTATAATGTAATAAATTATTAACTGCTTTAGAATATTTAATTCATAAATTTATAGCTCGTGCACCAATTACTATTAATGACTTAAAATAATGCTGTATACACGTACATCTATCCTTAATACGTACCTACAATGCGAGCTTTCTATAACACCTGGTATACGCAAAAAATAATAATTTGTTTCGAACGGTGAAGTGTAATAAATTCAAGTGTTTTTTAGAATATTTAATTCAAAAAATTATAACTCGTGCACCAATTGCGATTAAGGACTGCTAATAATTCTGCAGCACCTGGAATACGCAGAAAAAATGTATTTATTTCAAGCGGTTTATTGTAATAAATTATTACAGGTTTATAACATTGTATTCAAAAATTTATGGCTCGTGCACCAATTACAATCAATGACTGCTAATTATTCCGCATATACGTACATCCATCCTGAATATTTCAAACAATTCGAATTTCCTACAACACCTAATATACACAAAAAAAAAAGTTTTCTTTGGTGTCATTTAATAAATTTGACTGTTTTTTAAAATAGTGAATTTAAAAATTTATAGCTCGTGCACCAATTGCGATTAAGGACTGCCAAATATTCTACATATAGATACATCCATCCTGAGTATGTACCTACAATTTGAGTTTTCTACAACCTCCGGTATATGCAAAAAAAAATATATTTATTTTAAGCGGTGCAATATAATAAATTATCTACTGTCTTTGAGATATTTAATTCTTAAATTTATGGCTCGTGTACCAATTATAATTAAGGGCTGCATAAATCTACACCCCTTGAGCAGTTTTAGAATATCATCAAATACTTTGGGGCTTAACTGCCTTTTTTATATCAAAAAATAGACGATTAAATAAATTAAAATAATATATCAACAAATAATCCCATAAAATTAAACAATATTTTTACAAAATTGCAATTTGCATTCAAAATGCACTTTGAATTTATTTTTTCAATATTTATTGAATATTTTTATTCTTCAAATATATAGAATTCAAATTTATTCATCAATATCAAATTAATTTCAAATTAAATTTAATTTTAATGTTGCACAATCTTGTTTGGTTTGATTTCATGCGGGCTTGGCTTGCAACTGTATAAGCGCTACAAGGTATCTTTTGATATTGTGTATTCTTTCTAACACATTGCGCGCTATGGACAGCCGAACGTAGCTCGGAGATTCAAAATAAATTGAGTAGGAGTTGGTAGCGTACTGTTCATTGTTTGCTTCACTATCGAATAGAACAGAAGTGCGTTACTCTGTTCTCGCGAAATACGTTGAATAAATAGATATTTTAAAAGTGTTTCATTATATTTGGGGTTGTGAATTTTGCTTATTAACGTAGAGATCAAAATTTTGTGTATTCAAATATATAAATTGGGGTGAATTTGTTCCGCATTGCGTGTACGTTAGGTGCATGTATTTGCGATGTTAGTCTTTGCTTTTATTATGTATTGAATAAATAAAATGTCTTGGTTTTTTTGCAAAGGCCTGTAATGAAAGGTCCAACGTGGGAATCGGTGCACACGTAGGTACCGCTACGAGAGGCATCCCCCCTGGTGAACACCACCGCGTGGATTTGCAATGAGTTCTAGGGCGAACGAGCGAATTAACTGGGGAGTAATGGCATACTCTTGATATGTACCTATCGGAAGTCGGAAAATATGGTAGCTGGCGGGGGTCCGCTACGAGAGGCACCCCCCCTGGTGAACACCACCGCGTGGATTTGCAATGAGTTCTAGGGCGAACGAGCGAATTAACTGGGGAGTAACGGCATACTCCCGATATGTACCTATCGGAAGTCGGAAAATATGGTAATTGGCGGGGGTCCTTGATTAAGTTCAAGAAACAACATTAGCTGAGACCGATACTTAAGGTTACCATATCGCGTAATTAGGCGGTATCGCGGGCCTCGGAATATGCATTGGCCACGTATTCAAACAACGTATTTTTTTTATTTGCAAATGACGAGCACACCGGTGCTTGGGTGTCTGAGCGCTCAGGCACTCATTGGGGTAGTAAAGTAGAGTCAATATCAGTAGCATAATATATTGAGCACTTTTAAAATAACTTCGGGAAATAATAAAGCAACAATCACTTGCCGCGTAGCTCTTCGAACACTGACTAAAACACACAACACGATTGAATGTTGAACGAATGTTGAATGAATGTAACTAATGAAAAAATTCCCTTTCAGCTTCTTCAATTCATCAGTACCACCTCCAACAAATTAACAAAAGGACGTAAGTTGACTAATAAACTTTGCTTTTCAGGTACTAATTAATTTTTCTTACAGCTATCTTTTATTGTTTTCTCGCAGATTCCTATTTAATTTGTATTTTATTCAGATCATTTGCAGAGAATGAGCCTAGCTGATGAGGTGGACACCGAGGGAATAGACATCGTGGGAATGAACATCGTGGGAGGAGCTGAGGATGAGCCCAGCAGCCAAAATCAACTCTCAATATTTGTTTTGTTGAATTTGATTCACCAAAATTTGTTTTAAGTTTCTGTTTCAGGTTGGCGGTCATCATCGTCGTAACATCATCACATCATCAGTTAGGTAATATAATATTACTAATTGTATAACTGTTTTCAATTATTGCTGAAATAATTTGCCTAATATTCGAATTCATTATTTAAATTTAGAGTTCAGGAGATGGCAACTTGCAGCTGCAGTAACAACCAGACTCCAGAGCCCAGCAGTGGAATCAGAATCAGAGCCCAGCAACAGAACCCGAGCGCAGCAGCGGAATCAGAGCCCAACTGAAGAATCAGAGTGAACCCAACAGCAAAATCAGAGCCCAGCAGCAAAATCAGAGTCCAGTAGCAGAACTAGAGCTCAGCAGCCGTCAAAGAAGTCCTCCAATAGTTGCAGAAAATCAGTACATCAGTAACAGCTGTTCCTGTCCCCAGATTCAACTTTAAAGAAGTCAACTGATTAATTTTAGCCTGCCGCTTGCAAAGTTCAAGTGAGTTCAATTCCTTTTTGAATTATTTTGTTGTTTCAGTTGCAGCGAGCGAAGAAGCCGCTTCTCTGGTCTAGGTTTTGCTGGGGTTTCCCTAGGCCCAAAGGGAGCATTCTCGGAGAAGAGTTCGTCTCTTTCCCCTTAGTCATTGCCTGGGAGCGAACAAGGCTTACAACAACGCAACAGCATCGCGAACAAGACTTCCAACATCACAACAGCATCGAGTATTCAACAATTAATCTTTAAACCTTTGTACCCTTTCCTAATTTCCAAAATAAACTCATTCCCCCAAAATTTACTGTTGTATTTATTTCTAAAACCTATTTTCATTGGTTTCAGGAGTAGTTAGGAAATTAAATGTATTGTTAAATAGTTTGCAAAATAGATTAAATTCAATAATAACTTGTATTATTTATTTTTGATGTAAATACAATTTGAAATTAAATTTGTATTGTTGACATTCAAATATATTATCAAAATCAAGTTTATATTTTCTATTTCCCTTTTGTTCTTTTCAAAATTGAATTATTTTCATGTCGGGAGTAAAGTTTAAAAATTCTCCGCAAGCGGCAGCATCTGTCAATAGTGGTACTAAAAAATTATTTTGCAAATAATTTTTTTTTTGCTATTCTAATTGCTTGAAAATATCAAATATTATTGCAATAAGATATTCAAAAATCTCTGGTAATAATAAATAAGTCAAATACTCACTATTTTTCTCTTTTTGAAAATTTTTATTCCAAAACTAGCTAGGTGCTGCCATCTCTGACAAACTAAGCAAACTATTACCTATCGAAGTACATGGTGTTGACATAAATAAAAAAGAATACTCCTAGTTTATTTAATGATTTATAAATTATATTTGATCAACAATATACTCTTTATCAAATTCTAATGGGAATATTTGCCTATATATTTATTATTCAGGTAGTGATTCAAGAGTTATTTAGATAAATACAATGCCGGCAAGCTACGCGTCGATCGCCAATGAGCCTGACTGAGCTCCCGCTAGAAAAGTATGCAATAGAATAGCTGGTGTTGACTTGCCAATCAAATATATTTTCATATTTTTGATCTGTGGAAACAGAATATGAAAAAATAAATTCAAATTTTAATAATACGATAATCAAAAGTAGATTTCCACGACTAAATTAATCCAAAAAAAATGCTGAATTTATAATACACATAGGCTTTTGCAAACACTCTAATATAAAACCACTCGTATCTCGACACAATGCAGTATAGGGTGTTGACTTTGATCTAACTTCTAAATGGTACGTATAACAACGCTGAAATTTATAACACACATAGGCCTTAAAAAATACTCTAATATAAAATCACTCGCATCTCGATATGTCGGAATACAGGGTGTTGACTTTGACCTAACTTCTTAATGGTTTGTAGAACAACGCTGTAATTCATAATACTAACAGACCTTGACAAACATTTCAATATGAAACCACTCGCATTTTGATTCATTGCAATATAGAGTGTTGACTTAGACCTAACTTCCAAACGGTATATACAAAAACGCTGAAATTTATAATACACATAGACCTTGACAAACACGCTAATATAAAACCACTCGCATCTTGATTCATTGCAATATCGGGTGTTGACTTTGACCTAAATTCTAAACGGTACATACAAGAACGCTGAAATTCATACTACACACAGACCTTGACAAACACTCTAATATAAAACCACTCGCATCTTGATTCATCGCAATATAGGGTGTTGATTTTGACCTAACTTCTAACTGGTACATACATTAACGCTGAAATTCATACTACACACAGACCTTGACTAACACTCTAATATAAAACCACTCGCATCTTGATTCATTGCAATATAGGGTGTTGACTTTGACCTAACTTGTGAACGGTACATACAACAACGCTGAAACTCGTAATACACATAGATCTTGACAAACAATTCAACATAAAACCACTCGCATCTTGATACATTCCAATATAAGGTGTTGACTATGACCTAACTTTTTAACGGTACATGCAACAACGCTGAAATTCATAATGCACATAGACCTTGACAAATACTTATAAAACCACTCGCATCCCGATACATTTCAATATAGGGTATTGACTTCAACCTAATAACAGAATAAGGCAGATGTAATTCGAGATATTACTGTTGATATGCGAACAAATTTTACTACACTTTTGTCAGTTCACTATCAACATTTTTTTTTTTTTTCGCTAGTAATCTGTTACTTTTTCAAGTTTCAGCCCTGTGTAGCGAGCGCTACCCAAATTAGTCTTTACGTACACATTTAAAGATTCTTTGGTTTATAATTAAAAGAATAAATACTTTTGCTGCCAATTGGTCTAACATGACACAGGGTGTCACAACGACTACGTGTAGTATCGTGACGCCCGTCGACGCGAATGATTCAGTAGAAATGACACTGAAAGACCAATAATTAGCTCAATAATTAAGCAATTTCTATAATAAACAAATGGATGAATTATTCAAAGTATAATTGTGCCCAATTTGCGGCCCGTCCGACAAAATTGAGTTTTAAACGCTTAACGATTCAAGGCGGTGTTGAAAAATGTCAACGTGATAAAAATAGAGATCGAAAAAAGTCGGACACGAGAAAAAAATACTAAAGGAACGACAGTCATTTGTTTATTTTATTTTATTTCATATTCTAATGTAATGTTAGACCTTAATGAGCAAAATCAATATCTAGATGCGAAATTTTATATTGTACAACTTTTGTTTTAAATATTTTTTCATAAAATAATTTTTTTATAAAACGAAAATTTAATAATAAGTCAACACCAGTTATTCTATTCCGTACCTCTTCAGCGGCAGCGGAGCAGCAGGAGCTGTCACGCTTAACCGACGATAGAGGCATCGCTTGCCGGCATTGTATTTATCTGAATATTTCTTGAACCATCACATTAATAATTAATATATACTATAAATCTTTTTTAGAATTTAATATAGAGTCTATTATTGATCAAAAGTAATTTATTGAACATTAAACAAGCTCGTAATATTTGGTTTTATTTATGTCAACACCTTGTCTTTGCAGTACAACTAGTTCAATCATTTTGTCAGAGGTGGCAGTACCTACCACGTTTTAGAACTAAATTTTATTTATAATAAGAAATAGCGACTATCTGACATATTTATTTTTTAATATTTTATTTTGATTAAGGTTAATATTTTTGAACGGTTAAATCGACAAATAATTTTTATCCAATAAATATATTATTGTTGGCACTCATTGACAGGTGCTGACGCTTGCGGGGAATTTTTGAACTTTACTCTTGACGTGACATTAAACTAGAGCACTAAAAACATAGGTATTATCATCCGCCATTTGGTGTCCTGTCAATAGAAGAAAGCATATGTAAATCAATGTAAACATTACAGGAAATGCGTTGTTTGACGAGGATAAAATGTTATAATAACTTGAAAAACTAAAGAAAATAATATCGGAGTGACTCATTAATGTGCCGAATGATTTATCATCATTTTTAGCGGCAATTGTGGCTGAGAGATTCGCAGACGAATTATAAGTATTTCATATAAAAGTACGTATATTCAGTCAAAATTTTTATTTAAAGTTATGATCAGATTAAAATTTTGATTGAATTTATCTCAGTTCATTTTAATATATATTTTTATCTAAATTTTTAGACACGATCAAAGAATCTTACCTCAATTTCAAGCAATAATTGATCAATATATTTAGGTATTATACATAGATACCTATTATATAGAATATATATTATATATTTACATATATAAATATATTATGAGTATAAATAATATATAATCAATTATTATTTTTTTGATAAGTAAAATATTACGAACCAACAATTTTTTATGAAGACATTTGATATAAAAATTACAAATAATAGACTTCCATATTTTTTATCCCTTGGGTAAGAGCAGTAAAATAATGAATCCTCCAATAAATACCCTAGTAACATTGATTGACCGTCGACCAGAATGTGACGTCAGATTTTGGTCATAATGAAGTCATAAACTGACGGTCATATTTCGACGTCATAAGACGTTGAATCGACGTCACATTTCAAGTCAAATTGTGGTCATAAATTGACGTCATTTTTTGACGTTATAAAATATTGAACTGACGTCATAATTTGACGTTATCTTTCAGCGTCTTTAGGTATATTTTTTTAGTCAGTGTACTTTGCGCTTACGTTTTCAACTGATTGAGTTTTATTTTTTAGCTCAACGTCACTTTATGACGTAAATTCGACGTCATTTTGTGACGTATCTAACATTTTTATCCCAGCATCCATTTTATGACTTAAATTCGACATTATGAGTATCAGTTATCTAGATATAAAGTTATAAATTATTATATAGAGATCAGTGTTCAATTATGAGAATTATGAACGAGTTAAGATATGAAATAAAAATTAGGTGCGTTCGGCGCTTACATTCCAGTGTAGATAAAATCTTATTTATTCCTATAAATTTCTCTAAACAGTCTATCAATAAAAGTGAAGAGCCTGATCGTCTATTTATTTGGGTTACAAGCATTCAAAGGGTGACATATTTGATTTTTTGCTCGGAAGCCTCCTGTACCCAACGCATCTTTTACAACAGTTCGGAAATATTCGATAAGATTCGGATTATTGAAATATCAAGCTACCACCAACGGTTTTTCTTCTGTAGTTAAGTTCAGGGAGGTTCATTTGTTTGTTTGCATGATATTGTTCCACTCAAGAATTTTGTTAAAGTTATTAGAAAGTAGGTATCTATATTAGAATTAGAAATAGGTGACTCATCGTATATCCAACACATTGATTAATTTGCTATCGATCTAGGAGAATTTTAATATCTAGAAACAAATGTATCATAAAAGATATTTCCGAATTTCATTACTGTTATTGAAAATTTTTCTAGCTACAAAGCTGATGATCGATAGGATCTGAATGATAGTGTTAAATCTTGAACTACTGAAAATCATATGAAATTGTTTTCCTGGATGACTGTATATAATGGTCCATTTTTCAAATTTCGACTCAATTGCTGCAGTGCCGGCTGTTGACACTATCGTCATGGTCACAACATTTGTATAAATAACCCAAAGGTATGAGAAAATTGATCCAGAATTCACAGATGCTTGACGATCAGTTTTTTTCTTGTCATGGTGATTAATTTTTTTTTTAGGTTTCGATACGTATATATATTTTTTACTTGATAGTTTTTTATAATCTGTAATATATTTTTATTTGAAATAAATCAATTGAAAATACAATGATGTTTTATTATTCATTAATTATCTAAAAGTTCCTCGAATAAATAGTAATCAAATAGGTGATATGCAACGTTATAATGTTACCATATAACATTATGATGTTCTATATTACTTATTTTATTATCATTTACTTCTTGAGGAATTCTTAGTGTTGACTAAGATCATAAGGTGATGTTGAATTGAAGTCATAATATGACATCAAAATTAAGTCATAATGTGACGTCAAATTAAGGTCATAATTTGACGTCAAACTTAGGTCAGAATATGACGTCAGACTTGGGTCATAATATGACGTCAAACTTACGTCATAATGTGACGTCATAGCTCCACGCATTGACGTCTTGCTGACGCGATTATGACCAAAAATGTGACGCCATATCGACGTCATATTTGGTCATAATTGTTACTTGGGTATGCATAAAAGTTTTTCTGAGAAAGTTAAAGATTACAAAGTTGAAGATAAACAATAGAGTTCTACATATTTAGCGATCCCGAGGTGCAATAAATTTGTCAGATTGTTTTCAAAAATTGTATTACACAATATAAATTAAAATTTCATAATGATATTCTGAGTATTTAATATTACTCTTATTATATATGATTGGAAACCGAATAATTTGATTCAACATTTGATAACTGAAAATTCTAAATTGAAGCATGTAATTTGGTTACGAATAATACATCATGCCAAAAATAAAAAGTCTGATAGATTCCGATATTATTTAATCATATTTTTTACCTAAAGATTGAACTATTTCGACTCAATCATCGCGTTTCCTGCACTGTTCATATATGCTAAAGCGCTTTCTAAGGACACAGAATGGCGGATGATAATACTCATGTATTTAGTGCCTTAATTAAACAAGAGTAAAATACACATTTATTGTAATAATATATTTAAATTTCAACAATACAATTCATATTTACTTCAAAAATCAAATAATAATTAACCCTGAAAACAATTCAAATTGTATTTACATTAAAAATGAAAAATACAAGTTATTATTGAATTTAATTTATTTTGCAAACTATTTAACAATACATTTATTCACCAAACTACACCTGAAAACAATAAAAATAGGTTTTAGAAATAAATACAACAGTAAATTTCAGGAGAATGAGTTTATTTTGGAAATTAGGAAAGGGTACAAAGATTCGAAGATTAATTGTTGAATACTCGATGCTGTTGTAATGTTGGAAGTCTTGCTATTGCGTTGTTGTAAGCCTTGTTTGCCCCCAGGCAATGACTAAGGGGAAAGAGACGAACTCTTCTCCGAGAATTCTCTTTTTGGGCCTAGGGAAACCCCAGCAAAACCTAGACCAGAGAAGCGGCTTCTTCGCTCGCTGCAATTGAAACACCAAAATAATTATCACAAGCCGGAAATTTAAAAAGGAATTGAACTCACTTGAACTTTGCAAGCGGCAGGCTAAAATTAATCAGTTGACTTCTTCAAACTTGAATCTGGGGACAGGAACAGCTGCTACTGATGTACAGATCTTCTGCAACTATTGGAGGACTTCTTTGACGGCTGCTGGGCTCTGGTTCTGCTACTGGACTCTGATTTTGCTGCTGGGCTCTGATTTTGCTGTTGGGTTCACTCTGATTCTTCAGTTGGGTTCTGATTCCTTTGCTGCGCTCGGGTTCTGTTGCTGGGCTCTGATTCTTAATCCACTGCTGGGCTCTGGAATCTAGTTGTTACTGCAGCTGCAAGTTGCCATCTCCTGGACTCTAAATTAAAATTATAAATTCAAATATTAGACAAATAATTTTGGCGGTAGCTAAAAACAGTTATATAATGAGTAATATTATATTACCTAGCTGATGATGCGATGATGTTCCGACGATCATGACCGCCAACCTGAAACAGAAACTTGAAACAAATTTTAGTGAATCATATTCAACAAAACAAATATTGAGAGTTGATTTTGGCTGCTGGGCTCATCCTCAGCTCCTCCCACGATGTCCATTCCTTCGATGTCCATTCTCTCGTTGTCCACCTCATCAGCTGGGCTCATCCTCAGCAAACGATCTGAAAAAATACAAACTAATTATGAATCTGCGAAAAAACAATACAAGATAGCTGAAAGAAAAATTGATTAGAACCTGAAAAGCAAAGATTATTAGTCAACTTACGTCCTTTTGTCAATTTGTTGGAGGTGGTAATGTTGAATTGAAGAAGCTGAAAGAGAATTTTTATTAGTCACATACATTCAACATTCGTTCAACATTGATTGTTGCTTTATTATTTCCCGAAGTTATTTTAAAAGTGCTCCATATATTATGCTACTGATATTGACACTACTTTACCACCCCAATGAGTGCCTGAGCGCTTAGACACCCAAGCACCGGTGTGCTCGTCGTTTGCAAAAGAAAAATATGTTGTTTGAATACGTGGTCAATGCATATTCCGAGGCCCGCGATACCGCCTAATTGCGCGATATGGTAACCTTAAGTATCGGTCTCGGCAGCTGTTGTTTCTTGAACTTAATCAAGGACCCCCGCCAGCTACCATATTTCCCGACTTCCAATTGGCAAATAAACATAAGCGATACTCTATCTGGTGGCAGAATTTCAAACTAGTGCTGTTAGGATAGATTTGGCGCGCTACATATATATTATACATGAGCTTATAATCAAATCAATAAATCATATTCTATATTCGGTTATTTAATTAGTACTTATAAAAAATATATATGAAATAATAATTCTGAATGATTTTAGCAAAATTCATGGAAAAATATTGTGCTTATTGATTGAAATTTCAAATACAAAAATTTACCATGGAGGATTAAGTGTAGTAGTTATGATTGATAAAGCCATAGCCTACGCATTCGCTGTCTGACAGTTGATATGTTAAGGTTGCTATTTTTTTTGTTGTACTTCAACTTTTAAATTGAAAAAGAAGATAGAATCCAAAGTTTTAGGGTTTTTCAAAATCTTTTCTTTCATGCAGGACATTTCAGATATTTTAACTGATGAATATTTTTGTCTGGATTGTTTTCTATTTATCCAGGTATACTTTACAAATACAAATTACCTTCAAATCATTGAAAAATTTTTTGAAACAATAAACTAATAAGTACTAATCTAATGTTTATTTAACAAAATTAAAAGGCATTCTCGCGCCACTTCAACTTTTCAACACATGGTACACAATAAAAAAACTGCAGATCTATGCTTGCAACTGTCGCTGTTTTCTGCATTGCAAGAACAAGTCATATTCTCAATCTTCAAAGCATCATATTCATTACAATTCAATTCTCCTTTAATTTCATACGGATTCTCAAGCACTTTTGATGTTTGTATGCAAAGAGCATGCAAAAATACTCTCTTGTCACTATCATCATATAATTTTCGACGGAATAAAATATGTCAAGCATTTACTAGCTCTTCACCCCCATTCACACAGCGTGAAGTGATATTTGCATCAAAATATTCTTGAAGTTTCAATATCAGTATCTAGAAATTAAAGGTTCAGTTCAATTTGAAAATATGAATTAAATATAAATGAACAGATAGAATAATTCACTTGCCTGGTACTTACGGACAATATACTTTAAAAAAATATCCATGAAAAAGCAAATCTTCATTTCATATTCACGACTATTATCTTTAAAAATCGTAACAAGCCCATTTAAATACATGTAAACTTCAAGTTTATCCTAACTCAGTTAGTTCAAAAATATCCGCTGCGGCGCTGCGATCTTAAATTTATTTGCCAATAGGTACATATCGAGAGTATGCCGTTACTTTCCAGTTAGTTCGCTCGTTCGCCCTAGAACTCATTGCAAACCCACGTTGGACCTTCCATTTCAGGTCTTTGCAAAAAAACCAAGACATTTTATTTATTTATTACATAATAAAAGCAAAGACTAACATCGCAAATACGTGCACCTAACGCACACGCAATGCGGAACAAATTCACCCAAATTTACATATTTGAATACACAAAATTTTGATCTCTACGTTAATAAGCAAAATTCACAACCTCAAATATAATGAAACACTTTTATAATATTTATTTTTTCAACGTATTTCGCGAGAACAGAGCAACGCACTTCTGTTCTATTCGTTATTGAAGCAAATAATGAACACATCGCAACCAACTGCAACTCAATTTATTCTGAATCTCCGAGCTACGTTCGGCTGTCCATAGCGCGCAATGTGTTGGAAAGAATACACAATATCAAGAGATACCTCGTAGCGCTCATGCAGTATACGGCCAAGCCCGCACGAAACCAAACCAAACAAGATTGTGCAACGTAAAACTTTAATTTAATTTGAAATTTATCTAAAAATGATGAATAAATTTGAATTTTGTATATTTGAAGAATAAAAATATTCAATAAATATTAAAAAAAAACATTCAAAGTGGATTTTGAATGCAAATTGCAATTTTGCAAGTATATTTTATGTAATTATTTGTTGATATATTATTTTTTGACATAAAAAAGGCAGTCAAACTCCAAAGTATTCGATAATATTTTAGAACTGCTCAAGGGGTGTAATTTATAAAGCCTCTAATCATAATTAATACACAAGTCGTAAAATAAGGAATTAAATATCTCAAAAACAGTTAATAATTTATTATATTGCATCGCTTGAAATAATTTTTTTTTTGCATATACAGGAGGTTGCAGAAAACTCAAATTGTAGGTACATACTCAGGATGGATGTACCTATATGTAGAATAATTGGCAGTCTTTAATCGCAATTAGTGCACAAGCTATGAATTTTCGAATTAAATATACTAAGAAACACTTGAATTTATTACATTTCATCGTTCGAAGCAAATTAATCTTTTTTTCGTATACAAGGTGTTGTACGAAACTCAAATTATGGGTGCATACTCAAGATAGATGTACCTATATGCAGAATAATTGGCAGTCATCAATAATAATTGGTGCACGAGCTATAAATTTAAGAATTAAATAGTCTAAGAAATAGTTAAATTTATTACAATTCACCGTTTGACAAAAAAATTTTTTTTTGCGTATATCAGTAGTTGTAAGAGATTCAAATTGTAGGTACTTATTCAGGATGGATGTACCTATATGTAGAATGATTGACAGTCAATAATAGAAATTGGTGCACGAGCTTTTATATTTAGGAAACAGTTGAATTAATATCATTTCACCGTTCGAAACAAATTAATTTTTTTTTGCGTATACTAGCTGTAGTAGGAAACTCGAAATGTTGGAACGTATTCAGGATAGATGTACCTATATGCAGAATAATTGACAGTTATTAATTGTTATTGGTGCACAAGCCATGAATTCATGAATTCAATGTTATAAATATGTTGATAATTTATTACAATAAACCGCTTAAAATAAATAATTTTTCTCTGCGTATACCAGATATTGTAGGAAATTCAAATTATAAGTTCGTACTCAGGATAGATGTACCTATATGCAGAATGAATAGTAGTCATTAATAGAAATTGGTGTACGAGCTATAAATTTTCAAATTAAATATTCTAGAATACAGTTAATTTTGTTACATTGCACCGTTCGAAACAATTTTTTCTGTGTATACCAGGTATTGTAGGAAACTAGAATTGTATATACGTACTCAGGATGGATGTACGTATATACAGAATCATTTCTAGTCACAGTTATTGATGCACGAGCTATAAATATTCTAAAAGATAGTTAATAATTCATTATATTACACCGCTCAGAACAAACAAATTTTTCTTCCAATATACCAGGAGCTGTAGAAAACTCAAATTATGGGTATGCATTCAGGATGGATGTTGGTATATGCAGAATTATTGGCAGCCATTAGTTGTAATTGGTGCACAAGCTATAAATTTTTGAATTAAATATTCTAAAAAACAGTAATTTATTACGCGGTAAGAAACAAATTTTTTTTGAGTATACCAGGTGTTGCAAAAAACTCAAACTCTTGGTACTCATTCAGGAAGGATGTACCTATATGCAGAATAGTTGGCAATCATTAGATGTGATTATAAAATTAATATTTGTCGCTCAATTGTCTTGAAATTTGAAATATAGATTGCCAGATGTCTAGCCGATCGACTATAGTAATTGCATAGCACTTATATTTCCAGAGATAATGAGAAAGAAATGGGAAAAAATGGAAAATTTTGGCATTTTCAGTGCAAAAAAACATGTTTTTTAAAACGTCCATATCTCGAAAAATACTCATCGCACGGCGATTCAATAGTTATTTACGTAATATTTGCCAAAACGAGCGTAGCGAGTTTTGCAAATTACGTGAGTCAAACAATATGGCTTTTCATAACGTATTCTGTACAAAATTTTATCTAACTCCGTCAGAATGATTTTATCTATATTTTTAAATGAGAATATCTCTCACGTTACATCACAAAATTCAGATGACTGTGATTCATGACCATCTATTTTTACTACGGATCAAAAGTGCACTGAAATAAACAAATATCGAATTTTCACAAAACGTCAAAATAATTTTTAAAAATGTACTCAAGCAGTGATATCCTGAGCGCTTTTCAGGGCGAATAGTGAATATGTATTTATTTAACAATATTGTTATTCATTGATTGATATTAATAGTTGTTATAGCCTGTGATACAATTGTTTGTATATTTTTTGTGTTTTTCTGTCATCAGGCACTGATGAAGGTATAAGATATACTGAAACGTTTGCAAAAAAGGAGACGCTCGTGACATAAACTTAACCTTCGTGAATAATAGCCTTCATTATATGCTCGTATAATAATATACTATTATCTACACCCATCAGAGATGACCACCATACATGAGATTCAATGTCACTTTTCACATTATAAGTGAAATACGATTTTGGGAATGGACTTTCTTGAGTCATAAAATTTATCATGAATATCACAAAATTTTCATCTACTTCATTTATTAGCCATTGGCCTCTTCTGGCTTTAAATCTTCACAAATGTATATAGGATGTAACATATACGCGCAATAATGAGTGGGAGTAATGAAATTTGTTTTTCTTTGTGCGATTAATTTTTTATGTGGTTTTAAGTCTTCATTATTCTCCAATGAAATTTATTCTCGGACTAAATCTGCTAAAAATGCACTATCACCTTGTAACTTGTTCAGAGAAATTGTAATTACCCGTAACTGTTTCTGCAAATTCCTACTTTCTTTATAAATTGCTACATTATTTATAATACTGCTGATTTTAGATTAAATATCATGCTGAAATTTATCGCACATTTTCAAATAATGCTCTCTGTTTCGAAGATACGTGTCAATGCATATTAGTTAACTGTTCCATCTAGTTTCTCCCGGTAATTGAAGAATTACAGACCATTCACACTCTTTCAAATAGCCTTTTGCCACATGGTGATTTCGAAAATACTTTTGAACTTCTATAACTTGACTTACTAATCTACTAATTGATTGAATTTTAGAAATATATGCTCCTAAGAGATTCAGATGATGTGCCGCACAACCATAAGCTACAAAGAAATCATATTTTTCTGTTTCTAATTTCAAACAATACTCTGACATTTTATGATTCGTCCCGACATCAATAGCAGATAAAAAAAAGGCTTTATCTCCTGTTGTAATGCAATTCGCTATTTAGGATCATTGTGAATGGTCGACCAACCATCCTGTACAAGCGTAACAGATTTTCCTGCTAAAACATTGCATGCTGTACTAATAACTTCAGTATGTACTTTATTCAACAATTCATTGGCCAATTTTTCTCGCGTAGAAGGTTTATAGCCAGGTCTTAGGTTACTTAACATTTTTTTGAAATAAAATTTTTCAACATGTTCAAATGGTACATTGCAAGCAAAAAAATATCTAGCAATATCTGAATCCAAATTTTCGGCTTGTGCGGTACTTGTAGTGAGGATATGTGATGATATTTTTGGTTGTTGAAATCTCATCTATGAACTACTATACTCCAGTCAAGTTAAGAATGCAGCACGATCTTCGAAAAACGGTCGGTCACGCGCATGTCTCCGCCCAATTTCCTTGGTAGGAGACTCTCACTTTTCCTTTCAATCGCTTCTTATCCCAGGCCCGTATCAATTATTATCTCGAGCGCCCCCGATTTTTTCGCGTGTAATCCAAGTTGCTTTTGAAAATTAGTGAGTTGCCAGTGAAATTTATTTCAAATATATTTTTTGTATTACATATGATAGAATACAAAGTGCATGAAACATCTATTTTTTTTATCTCATTTTTTATTGAGTACAAGTACCTTCAAAATCAAGATTAAAAAAATACATAATTTGTTTTATGATCCTTCAACTATTTTTATAAGTCTCACAATTTTCCGTAAATACACTTGAAAAACGTGAGAAAATCATATTGAATAACCTTGACCAAAAGACATTTTCATAGAACATTGATCGATGTTGATTTCATTTGGATTTTTATGAAATTAATTTTCTCAATTTTTTGAAATATCATCAGAAAATGAAGTAAAAATATTAGATCATTTATAAGTATGATGAATACATTTGAAACATGATTAGTTCCAGTTTGGATTATCATGAGCATTTAAAACTATAGGACGAATATAAAATGAGTCTGTTCAAAAGTTATGAGCTCAATGTTCCACTAAAAACCATTAAAATCTTGAATGATCGGTTTTTGATTTGAATATTGTATATTTCTGCTTAAAGTTTCAACGTTTCGAGCTTTTAATTTTTCAATTATCTACATAGTTGCCTTGTTTATTTTTCTATCTTTGCTTTCTGATGAAGACCCTTAGTTAAAGGGTCAAAACGTTGAAGCTTTAATAAAAAATATACAGACCGTAAACCAAAAACCAATCATTTATAATGTAATTCTGAAAAAATATGTAGATTCTTCAAAATGTTTCTAAAAGAATTCAATTTTTAATAATCATACTAAATGATAATTTGATTCGAGTGCTGATTCTGTTGTGCAATAGAAATATAACTGGAATAATTGAAAAAAAAAGAGAAAATTTCCAATCGATTCAAACTAAAGCTTTTTTTTCAAAAAAATTGCACTGATTCAAATCAAGCCAACCCTGCTTGCATCTCATTCTCATAGCACAGCACTGCTGTACTTCATCTATTCCTCTTGACACCGCATGCCTCAGCGCAGATCTGCTGCATTCTTAACTTGACTCAAGTATAGTACTAAGACTGGCTGCTGGCATTGGCGACAAAGATGGTGTCTGCGATGTCGTGGTAGAGGAAGTAGAAGGACTCCTGCTTCTGTTTCTGCTCCGGACTTCATTTTTGGTCTCAGATACCAGAAAATCTCGGTTACAGGTTTCCTTATGTTTCTTCATTCGTAAAGCTTTATTGCTCCCAATTATTCCGCATTTCTTACACTCCTGTCCCATTACTTTTTCCTCTTCTCCAGTTACTTCATTAAAGAATCTCCAAACCAGATTCTTGTGACGACCTCCGAAGTATTTTTTTCCTGACAGACTCATTATTGCACTAAAATGTGGAATTAAAGTCTAATTAAAATACGTATAATATTTAAGTACTTTCACTTTGCATTATTCTAATTATTTGATTAAATAGATGAAGCTCTTAAAAATGCCGAAAATTCACCAAATTTAAATTTATCCAAAATGAGAACAGTAATATAATAAATCTGTAATGTAGTGTGAACACTTTGTGAACCACTGTTTTCATATGTTCAGTAATTCAATTAAGTTTACTTGTTTTGGTAGGATTCTGAAATGAGTAGTAGTGTATTTGTCTTCGAGTTAACAACATATAAAATAAATGTATTAAAAGGTGTTGGTGTACTTTATTTAACTCACCAAACATCACAGTGGCGACGAGGATTAAAAATCGAAAAATCATTATAATATTCTTAAAAAAATAAAAATGGCAGAGAAAAAATACTTGAGTGGACAATCACGTGAATTCAAATTTAAAAATGGTGATTGGACAATTTACAAAGCTCGTTTGGAACAATATTTCATTGCGAATGATAATAAAGATGACATTAGAAAACGCGCAATATTCTTAAACGCACTAGATGGAGATTCATATAAATTAATATTTAACTTGTGCATGCCTGAGGCACCTGAATCTAAATCATACAGTGACGTAATAAAGGTGTTTGACAAACATTTTGCACTAGTGAAATCAACATTTGCCGCAAGATATCAATTTTATAATGCTTTTAAAAGTAAAGGTGAAACAATGACGGATTGGTTAGCAAGAGTGCGAAGTCTTGCCGCACATTGCGAATTCGGAGCGGAATTAAATACAGTGCTCCGTGACCGTTTCATTATGGGTATCGAAAAGGGTCATATCCTAGACAGACTCTTTGAAGAAAGTGCAAATGAGTTAACATTAGAAAAAGCAGTTGGAATCGCCACGCAAAGAGAATCTGCACGCCAGAACTTCAACATAAGCAACACGCTGGTCAAAACCGAGCCAGCTGAGATTCATCGTGTCCAGTCTCGACGCGGAGGAGGCGGCCGAGGTCGTTCTAGCCATCCAGCAGTCACGCAGCCGCAGCTAAGCAGCAGCCGCGCGCACCACCAGGTAGCGCGAAACAGCACCCCTAATTCCGGCATCAACAGCTTCCGGAATAACCTCCAAAAGTGTCAAATATGTGGGTATACAAATCATGCAGTAAGTGAATGTCGGTTTTTGGAGGCTATATGCCGTGTTTACGGTATTAAAGGTCATCTACCTTATTTGTGTTCACAAAATAAAAAATATAGTAAAGTCCATTATGTAGAAGATAATGTAGAAACACTTTTTGCTGTATCATCGGTAAATGATGAGCCAATTTTGAAGAGAGTTCAAATTAAGAACTTTCATATTGATTTTGAAGTGGACACGGGAGCCAGTGTGACAGCTGTTTCTGATAAATTGTATCATAAATTATTCTCAAATATTCCTATAACAGAAACAAATAAGGAATTATTAAACTATACAGGAAATAAAATAACTCCAATTGGAATAATTGAAGTTGATGTATTATACAATAATAAACAGTACAACAATTTAGAAATAGTTATTGTAAAAAAAGGAGGCCCTCCTATTATGGACCGTAATTGGCTGAATAAATTTAATTTAGGAATTTCTGAAATAAAAATTCTAGATGTAAATAAGATTGCTAATGAGGATGATGTAAACAATTTGTTGTCTAAATATAAAGACATATTTTCAAATGAATTGGGTAAATTCACAAAAGGTAAAATTCATTTAAAATTAAAGGATTCTGAGGTCAGTCCAAAATTTTTTAAAGCTCGCTCTGTTCCTTTTGCTTTGCGGGAGAAGATCGATAATCAATTAGATAGATTGATAAATTTAAATATTTTATCTCCAGTCGATTTTAGCGATTGGGCTTCACCAATCGTACTCGTAATTAAGAAAAATGGTTCTGTCCGTATATGCGGAGATTACAAAATTACCCTTAATCCAGTCCTGGAAATTGATCAGTACCCGCTACCAAAAATAGAAGAATTATTTTCAAGGTTGCGCGGGGGCCAAGAATACACAAAGCTAGATTTGTCAACCGCATACCAACAAGTTGAGTTGGACGAATATTCACGTAGATTAGTAACAATAAATACGCACTGTTTCAATACAATCGACTGCCATACGGTGTCGCTTCAGCACCCTCTAAATTTCAAAAAATAATGGAAAGCGTGTTACAAGGGTTAAATAATGTAGTTTGTTTTCTGGATGACATTCTAGTTACAGGAAGAAATAAGAAAGAGCATATTCAAAATTTAGAAAATGTTTTTTCTCGTCTGCAATATTTCGGGTTGAAAATTTCACCAGAAAAATGTAATTTCTTTCAACCTTCTGTAACCTATTTAGGATATAAAATTGATAAACAAGGTCTACACCCTACTAATGATAAATTTGAAGCTATACAAAATGCACCTGCTCCCAGTAGTGTGACTCAATTAAAATCTTTTTTAGGATTAGTAAATTATTACGGAAAATTCATCCCCAATGCCTCTTCTTTGCTACACCCACTCTATAAATTGTTACACAAAAATGTTCATTGGAATTGGACTAGTGAATGTCAAGATTGTTTTTCAAAAATTAAAGAAATAATGTCTTCATTAGATTTTTTAGCACATTATGACCCAAAATAAAAAATAAAATTAGCAGTAGATGCATCTCAACACGGATTAGGCGCAGTAATTTCACACATATTCCCTTCAGGAATAGAAAGGTCAATCGCTTACGTATCGCGCACGCTGACTAAGAGTGAACAAAATTATTCTCAAATAGACAAAGAAGCGCTAGCAATCATTTTCGGAGTAACTAAATTTTATCAATATTTGTCTGGAAGACATTTTACACTCGCAACAGATCATAAGCCCTTGCTCTCAATTTTTGGAGAAAAGAAAGGGATTCCGCAAATGTCGGCTAGTAGACTTCAGCAATGGGCAATCATATTATCTAAAGGGAATTCTGGCGATGGATTCGAGTTTGTGTTCGTGGGAATCAAGGAATATTCAGAATTCTGGCGACGAACTCATGACGTCATGAGTTAGTAATCCCACGGATTCATGGATACTGCAAGCGAGCTGCTTCCATGTAGCCTATCCTTTTCCAAATGTCGTTCTTTCTCACTCTTCTGTCAAGCATTTATTTTCAATGATTTCAAAAAGTTAATTGAAAGAGATTTGACTCATTTTAAAGTGTCTATAAAAGTTCTTTTCTGAATAAGTACTAATTACTTCGTAATATTTCCTATTCGGTTATGACTTTCTTTGCAAACTTTGGTTAGAACAAAAGTGTCAAAAAATTTTAAATTAATTATTACTGATATTCTGTATTATTCTGTCGAATATAAAAAGTTCATTGTTATCAAGGAAAAACTCAAAACTTGCAACCAAAGCTACTAATATTGATTTCATAGTAATGATTAATAAATAACCTAAAAAATTCAAACTTCAACACTGATATCATGGAATAAGATGGAATATTTCGTTCTGGCGAGGTGTTGTAGCTGTGACGTATGTATGGAAACATGACGTCACCAGTTGGAAAAAAAATTAAGGATTCATGGATTTGCATCCATCGCCAGAATTCGCCTCTAGTTTTCAATATGATATTGAATATGTACCGTCGAAAAATAATAATGCTGACTGTTTTTCACGACTTCCGCTTCCGCATAACGAACCGGAAGAAGATTTAAATATTTGTGCATCGTATTTAAATTATGTAGAAGAAAACACTGAATTAAATATAAAATGTGACGATATAAAACAAGAAATTCAACGAGAGGAACTATTAAAACAAATTTATACGTATGTAAAATATGGTTGGCCAGAAGCATGTCCTAATAATAAAATTAAACCATATTTTAATAAATCTAAACAATTAACCTTGGAGAATGACTGTCTAATGTTGGGATACAAAATGGTCATTCCTGAAAAATTTCAGAAAAATATTTTGGATGAATTGCATTCATCCCATATGGGTATAGTTAAAACTAAATCCTTAGCAAGGTCATATGTTTGGTGGCCGAGCATGGATAAAGACATTGAAAATTTAATAAAAAATTGCCAAAACTGTTTATCTACTAGAAATTCACCACCAAAAGCTAAATTAATTCCATGGAAATGGCCAAATGAACCTTGGGCAAGGTTACATATTGACTCTTTAGGGCCTTTTTCTGGAAAACATTATTTTGTTATACTTGATGCTCATACAAAATGGGTAGAGGTTTTTCAAATGAGTAACATTACTGCGAATAGTGCAATAAACATACTAAGAAATTTATTTGCTCGTTTTGGTACTCCTCGCCAAATAGTGTCTGATAATGCCAGACAACTAACTGGGTCAGATTTTCAAAAATTTTTAAATTCAAATGGTATCGAACATTTAACTGGTGCTCCATTTCATCCTCAGACAAATGGAGCAGCAGAAAACTCAGTGCGAACTGTGAAGGATGCTCTCCGTAAGGCGATTTTTTGTGTCAGCTCTCATAATTTGAATCTAAAGTTAAACAAATTTTTGCTAGATTATAGGAATGCAACTCATTGCACTACGGGAGAGAGTCCTGCTGTACTGATGTTTGGCAGAAAACTGCGAAATCGTTTAGACTTACTGAAACCTTCTATTCAGAAAAATGATATCATAAGAAATCGTGTTGAGAATATACAAAGTAAACAACAAAAATATTATAAAGGAACTAGAGATATAAAATTAAAAATCAACGAAATTGTATTGGTTCGAGACTATAGAGACGTTAACAAAGTTAATTGGATTCAAGGAATCATTGTAAAATTATTAGGAAAACGAACATATCTAGTAAAAATACCTTCCTTGAATAAAAATTGGAAACGTCATTTGAACCAAATATCTAAAATTTCCAATGAAATTCATGGAACCAATGATAATGTACCAATTTATGATTATAAATCTATTCACATTCCTGAAGAATGTAAGGAAAAAGTATTTGAAAATGAACCGTTAAATGAATCTGAAAATGTATTGGGAAATGTATTCGAAAATGTAACTGAAAAAATTCCTGAAAATGTATATAATAAAAATGTACATAAAGATTCATCCGAGAATATAACTGAGGATGTATTTGAAAATGTAAAGGATACTGTAAGCATTTCCCCACCAAAAAGAGGTGAACGTAATGTAAAGCCACCTGATCATTTCGAATTTGAGTGAAGTCTTTTTGACGGGGAGATGTAATGTAGTGTGAACATTTTGTGAACCACTGTTTTTATATGTTCAGTAATTCAATTAAGTTTACTTGTTTTGGTAGGATTCTAAAATGAGTAGTAGTGTATTTGTCTTCGGGTTAACAACATATAAAATAAATGTATTAAAAGGTGTTGGTGTACTTTATTTAACTCACCAAAAATCACAACTCATTCAACTCTCCTGTTGTTTAGTAACTTATACAAGTAATTGTACTAGTTTTCGATGTAGACGAGACGACGACTATATGATAAGTGACTATACCCTTATTTTGAATCTTACTTTCATATTATGAACGAAATTGCTAGTATCAACATTCGCGTTATCTTGCTTATATGATATAGAACGGTACTGACAAGTTTTAGCTTGAATTATAAGGTTTCAGAGAGTAAACGAAATATGCTTTTTTCTAAAATCTCCTAAACAAGTACCCGATTTGCACAAAATAATGAACGAAAGTAGGTAGTTTGTGAGCTAGAAAATTTCCTCAGGTGTATAATTCATAATTACACTCGAATATCTGATGGTATAAAACTCTGTCCTTTTTTTTCTTATTTATTCACACAACTATTATTATTCTATATTCTATGACTGAATAAAATGAGAGGAAGATATGAAATATGTAAACATATGATACAATACAGTAAAACGGGATGGGCCATTTCGGAGCGGACACTACGGTGCGGCCACTTCGATGCGGACAATAGAGTGCCGGTCATTTCGGTGCCGAGCCATTACGGTGCCAAGCCATATCGGTGCTAGAGCATCTAAAATTTATTCGTGCATTTAGATGATCATTTTCTGTTCATCCACAAATTTAGAATTGCTTTGTGGATATGTAAGACATAATTTGAAATATATTTCATTTATTCAATAGCTATAGCCACTCACATTTTAATTCTAATACACTTCTCTCTGCTATATAGAGTCAAGCGATTTGAGCAATCCAAAATGGTGATTTTTTGCTGATTGACTTCAAAAGTACAAATTTATTGACAGTTTACAGTCTGTAAAGTGACACTTTCACTGCCTCGGCAGTAAAAGTATCGTTCCCACTGCAACCGCATAACAGACGCATGAAAACTTTGTAACCGATCAACATATGCATAGCAATATATATTGATAGCGATGACATTTTTCAAAGATATTGGAATTAATCATTAGATTAATCAAATTTGAACAATCAGCAAAAAAATTATGTGTTCAACACGGCAAAAAATGAAAATTTTCTGCCTTGCCTACATTCATAGACTACCCAAAAAATGGCAGATTTACTGACGCAGCTAGAGTTTCAGAGACGAAGCGTAGCCGAGGCAGTAAATTTTCATTTTTTGCCGTGTTGAACACATAATTTTTTTGACGATTGTTTAAATTTGATTAATTTCATGATTAATTTAAATATTTCTTGTGTATGTCATATCTGTTGCTATGCATTTGTTGATCGCTTGCCAAGTTGTGATGCGTATGTTGGGCGGTTGCTGTGGAAACGACACTTTTACTGCCTAGGCAGTAAAAATTACACTTCACAGACTGTGAACTGTCAATAAAATCGTACATCCAAAGTCAATCGGCAAAAATAGTTATTTGTGTATCAAGGCCGTAAAGGTTATCTTTCTTGGTCGAATCTGCTGTTTGCGGCCGAAGCGTAGCTGAGGCTGCAATTCAGGTGAGACTATGGCTCGCCGTTTTGCTATTTAATAGCAAAAACTTTTTCCACTTGAATTTAAATTATACATTTTTTTTATCTTGCAAGATAATTCAATTCATTGAATTTTTATGATTGAATTAAAATTATGTACATTATGCAAATTCAGAATTATTATTATCTTGCAATTCCATTTATATTCAATCAAAAAAATTCAATGCATTACCATTACTAATGTATATAATTTTAATGCATTGAATTCATAGAATTTCAATGGATTAAAATTATTTTGCAAGATAATAATTCTTAATTTTTATTATGTACATGATTTCAATTCAATAATAAAAATTCTATGCATCAAAATTATCCTGCAAGATAACAAAAATTCCGAATTTCTATTATATACATAATTTGAAAAAGCTCCTTTCGATTTTAAATTTTGTATATTATGTATAAAGCTTTGACGTTTCGATCCTTTGACCAAAGATCTTCTCCAAAAAACAATCGATACTTGCCTTGTTTTATTTTTGTATTGATTGTTTTCTGACGAAGATCCTTGATCAAAGGATCGAAATGTCAAAGTTTCAGATAAAATATACAGAATTCAAAATCAAGAGTCGTTTGTTACTCAATAAAATTCTGAAAAATGTATAGATTATTACATAGTTTTAATTCGTTCGTAGAAGTTCAATGCATTCAAATAATCTTGCAGGATAATAATAACTTCGAATTTCCATTATGTACATAATTTCAAATCTATCATTGAAATTCGAAGAATTAATTCATCCTGCAAGATAATAAGAATTCCGAATTTCTATTATGTACATAATTCTAATTAAATCATAAAAATTCAATACATCAGAGATATCTCGCTAGATAATAATAATCCTGAATTTCCATTATGTACATAATTTTAATTCAATCATCGAAATTCAGAGAATCAAAATTATCTTGCAAGATGATAAGGAAGTACAGTTTAGATTTAACTAGAGTAAAAATTGCTGCTATTGAATAGCAAAACGACGTGCCATAGTGATTTTAGTACAAATTAGATATATTTCAAGTTATATTTTGTACTGCATCACATTATTTTTTAATGCAGTAATTCTCTGCAAATTCAAAAATCTACAAGTCTAGAATTTCAATGCTGCGACACCGAAATGTCCCGGCGCTGTAATAGCTCGGCTCCGAAATGGCCGGCACCCTAGTGTCCGCACCGAAGTGACTGCGTTCTAGTGGCTGCGTCGAGTTGTCGACAGTAAAATGATTAGAAGAAAAAACCAGTTCTGGACGGTTTTGACCATTGTTGACCAGTGCTCTGGTCAAAATCTAAAAAAAATGGTTTTTTTAACAACCCTGCTGGGCGTACAGCATGTCCCTTCAACGCGAATCTTTTCATGTGATGCTGCTTGTTGTCTTCTATAATTTCATACCGACCGGCGGCTTCTTCTTCCCCTGTTTGATTAATACTGATACTTCCATCGGAGTCGGCGATGATGCCGACTGATTCTTGCAATAAATCCTCGCAGATATTGAAGAATCTCCGGTAATCAACTTCC
The DNA here is from genome assembly GCA_963989225.1 of Dromius quadrimaculatus. Classification (NCBI taxonomy): domain Eukaryota; kingdom Metazoa; phylum Arthropoda; class Insecta; order Coleoptera; family Carabidae; genus Dromius; species Dromius quadrimaculatus. The sequence goes on from OZ022330.1 coordinate 43,515,554, forward strand.
TCGACGGCTGAAGATTTTTCAGGCAGCGATGCTTCTATAATTTCTTCACATATTTCGAAGAAACAATCGGAATCCTCTTGCGAAGTCATCTCAAATTAGATCAATAACGGTTTGACGATGTCTAAATACGATCTGAATGAAACCACAAAACTTGTGCCCTTTATACAACGGTTCTTCGTATTCGAGTAATTGAGGTTATTGAGTAAAGTCATTAGAAAATTTTTCGAAAGCGAAATAGTTATTTAAAATTTTTTTCTGTCTGGAACAAATATGTGAGATGTTTAGGAATTGAAGAATATATCAATTAATAATAATGATTGGGTATTTCAATTGACAGTTATCAAAATCATGTTTGAATAATATATCTATATAAAAATGTCGTTATTGAATGTTGAAGTGACTTATGTCAGTGCTACGCACGTGAATTGATTAATGTATATCATATTTCATGAATTAACCAAAACCTTTTTTTGGTGTTATTACTTTTCAAATAATATCCATTGATGTAAAATAATATTTTTTCAATAATTAGAATGCCTGGTATTTGTGCGGTTGTTGGTTGCTCGAATAGAAGTGATCAAGAATCAGAAGAGATATATTCTTCTCTCCCGGGAATTCGCGATAGAAGTAATAATCCTTTACCTGAAGGAGTTCGGCGGCGACAACTTTGGATAAACTCTTTTCATAGAGAAGATTTCCCGGAGCAGAAAGTGAAACATGCCAGGATTTGTTCCGATCATTTTTTTATCGGGTAGAAAATGGAAATTCATCTCATGGAGAAGAAAATATGAGTATTCAACATTTTTTCTATAGCATATTATTATGATTCATTAGGATATCCATCGGAAGATCCATTGAATCCTGACTATATTCCACATATTAATATAGGATAGGGCACAGCTGAAAATCCAGCATCGAAACGAGCTAGATTTGATCGCGCTACGAAAAGATCATTGGAAAGATCATTACAAGTTGTTCGTATCATTTTTCAATTTTTTATTTTACTTTTTATAACATGTGCACCGAAATTGTCTTGAACAGTTTTCAGCCTCAAAAGTTCTCCATTATAATCCATAGCAACAATTAAACATTTTAATCATTAAATCCCTTTTGACAGGAGTTTAATGATTAAAACCCCGCTGAGAGGGAAAAATATATGATTGTGGATCATGGATGCCATTGATTTTTTTCATTTTGTTATAATTTGTCAAGTTGACATTTGTAAAAAATTTGTTTTATGAGAGGTGTGCGGTAGAATATTCGCATTTGCTTTAAACATGATAGCACAGAGAATGGGACAAACAGAATGTAATATTAATCAAATAAAAAAAATTCATGTGAGCTGTGTTTCGTAGTATTAGTTTTTTTGTAAAGTATTGTAAATTTGACAATTAACAGTTTCTTGATGAATTCCTACTTTTTTTTTTCGATTTTTGTAGACGTGACTGACTACTAGTAGATGTACAATATATAATGATATTTAATTCAATAGAAAAGGTCCAACTAATGTTTTAAAACTGAACAGTAGAAAATCGAATAACACAATTAACAGTCTTAACTTTTCTTTTCATAGAAATGAATGCAGCCTATACGGAATCATTGATAATGAGAATAATTACCACAATTATGTATATCTTTCTAGAGTTCCACACAGGTAGAAGATGTACATTTAGTCATACCATTGACAAGTAAAGGGAGTGGCATTGATTTGAATATACCATCTCAAGAACAGTCTCCACAGATTAATACCGCAGGAACTCAAGTTTTGGATCAAAACACACAAACAGAAGATATTTACTCAAAATTATTAGAAGATTTAAGGAATTCAAATGAAACCATTTATAATCTAAGAATCAAGTTAGAAGTTGTTAACAATACGGCAGAATCTTTTGCTGGAAATAACGAAAAAACAAAATTTTTCACTGGGCTCCCTACGTTTCAATGTTTGGAAATAATAGTTGGTTTAATATATAACTATTTACCACCTTCACAAGCTCTTACACCTTTCCAACAAATTTTATTAAATTCAATGAGATTAAGATTAAATTCGTCATTCCGTTCTCTTGGTTATCATTTTAATATTCACGAAACAACGGCGACTAGAATATTTTTGAAAACTTTGAACGTCATGTATTATAGACTGAAAAATTTTATCTTATGGCCTAGCGGCGAGAAGGTGGTTGCGAGTATGCCAGATTATTTTAAAGTCAATTTCGGAAATAAAGTTGTTATTACCGATTGCTTTGAGGTGAAAATAGAGAAATCTAAAAATCTACCAGCACAAGCTTCAACTTGGTCTGATTATAAGCACAATAATACTATGAAAATCCTCATTGGAATAAGACCTCACGGATATATATCATAAATATCAGATGCTTATGGAGGTAGAATTAGTGACAAAAAAATTGCAGAAGATTGTGGTATTCTCAACAACTTATTACCGGGATATATATATATATATATATATATATATATATATATATATATATATATATATATATATATATATATATATATATATATCTATATATATATATATATATATATATATATATATATATATATATATATATATATATATATATATATATATATATATATATATATATTTGCAACAAATAATAAAATATTATTTTTAAAAACAAAGTTATCGAAGATCGATTGTTAAGTTATATATATATATATATATATATATATATATATATATATATATATATATATATATATATATAACTTAACAATCGATCTTCGATAACTTTGTTTTTAAAAATAATATTTTATTATTTGTTGCAACTAGATGTTGCTTGTTACAAGACTGATTACAAACTGAACTTATTCTAAATGACATGCTACAAGAAAATTATGTTTAAAGAGTAATATTACATTCTAGAAATGCATGCTTAACAATAATTATGTACTAGCTGAGAGTTTTCTGCAATATAACTTATACATATATATAACATAATATAAATATTACAGGAAATAGTCAAAGTATTACATGGTGCTGATGTACAAACACCAGCATTTGTTAAATGCAAAAATTAAACAGTATTGGAGTTGAGTCCACAAGACGTTCGGCTGCTGTAAGGTAAATAATGTGATGATGTTTTGAAAATTCAGGTGATATATTTTCATGTGATAAGATTGTCAAGGCAAAAATACCAAATGTTGCATAATACGGTGCCAATTTCAATGCTAAGACAAACAAGTAAATAAGTTGGCGTTATTGATCAAATATTGACTATTTGCGCTGCGCTTGTAAATTTATGACCTGGCATTGTACCAGAGTAGGTTAAAAAATAAATATAAGGCATCTCTATCCTAATTTTGTTTTGTTCATTATTTCTGTACTAAGTTATGCTGGGGCCACACTTACGTATAATGTCATTAATTAAGGCGTTATTCAATAATGAACACATTGTCAATGACAATATGTCAATTGTCACATAACGCATTACTTAACGGCATTAAACATTAGTGTGGCCCCTGCATTATGAATATATCTAGAACATGATTTATTTTATACATTGTTATTTAATATTTGCGACTTTATTAAAAGCTTCATGAAGTTACTTGAAACAATAATAAGAAAACTTAAATTATAGTGAATAAGTTGCATTTTTTCTTAAATTTACCTTGCTTGTACTCGGTTGATTGCCATGAATCAATGGTTGAGATTTTTCAAAATATTTTTCTAAAATTTCTGGAAGAATATATTTATTGAAGAAATTCAAAGCCTTTTCTTTCTCTTCCATCCAGAAGTCGATATCGGGTATAACTTTTCCAATAAAAACTTCTCTGTTATTTTACACGACAAAGTCGCAAAAACTTGTTTTTGTCACAGATATTTGCATTTGTGTTCGGTAGTAGTATGCGTGCTGCCAATCCAAATGCATCTCACCGTCAGTTATTTTCAAGCAACTCTGCTTTTTCCAAATTAAATCTGATATTTCAGAATCTTTAATTCAGTATGGACATTTGACTTCCACACATCCCTCACCACCCTCAGAGCACATAGCTTAACTATCTGGAGAGGCACCAAACATGGAAAACTCTAGATTTATAACCAGACCCACTTTTCTCATTTCTACATTTGGCTGTTGACTTTTGTGAAGAGAAATATATATATAAATTGCTGAAAAGTTATACTTTCAGTAATAAGCAAATGTTAAATATTAAATTTATTACCTCAAGAGCATGCCTTTCGTGGATACAACCGTATTCCATTTGTTTATAATCCCTTTTATAAATATGTGGGTAGCATATATTTTTTATTAAAGATAAAGATGGGCTCTTAATTTTTTTCCGGCAAGCTGCTTCAAATTTGGAAGCTGTTATTCGCCCCGCTCTATACATAAACCAATTGGACGATTTTGCTTGCAGTCTAGTTTCTTCCTCGATATCAGAAGATATTGAAGAAGAAATATCTAAATTCAAATCTTCTCCTATTACCAAAGACTCTGGTAATGAAAGACGTTCATATTTTGCTGAGAATAAATTTATAATTTTGTCTGGTGAACAAGTTTCATCACACAAAAATTCTCCAAGGACATTATGAAGTACCGACGACTGTCCGGCTCCTTCAAATTTTCTAAAAAAATCCACAATTTCTTCTCTTCCCATTTCAGATATATATTGTAACTGAGTGCTAGATGGTGCTTTTTCAGATTTTTCTTCGGAAATTGCCCAACTTATGTCTCTTACGCTTTTATGAACACTGGGCTTACCAACAGGTTTTTTTCCAGTGTTACGCATATTTTTCTATAGCTTTACGTAAGATCATTAATCATATCATTTCAAACATATTTCAGGTGGTTACACAATACGTAAGTTATTTAAACAGCTCGACAATCATTTGTTACCTCACTTTGCGTTATTATCTACTCGAGATAAGTTCTATAGTGTTTTGATATATTTTAGAAGAGTCAAGGGTGAGTTGAATCAAGAAGTTGAGGTGTGAGTTTGGTTGCTAGATGTGTGTGTTGAACGAGTATGCAGTGTGTTGGTTGAGAGTGAGCATTGATGGTATAGTTGTATGCCTTTAGTTGTGTCTACGTTAAGCCTAAGTTATTGTGATTATACCCTTGTAATATCCCTTGTGTTGTTGTTGTGAGGTCGTAGCTCTGAGTGAAGAGCGTAAGCCAAGAGGACGACATGTATGTGTGTGCACAATTGCTAGCCTTGTGCAAGTGTTCGCTGGGTCACTATACGGTAGGGGCAGAGGATTTTGCCTTGGCTTTTCGAACGCCTTATAAGTCCTTCTTAAAGCCGGTGAGGTGACCGCAGCTAGGGTAATTCAGGGCAGACGTGACTGAGTTACTCTCGACTCCCAGACGGACGAGCCAGTGGGGCTGACGTCGTCTTGAGGACTCGGGATTGAGCAGGTCAAGCTAGACGTAGTGTTGGCGCTCCCGGCAGAGGTTGAGCAGGTCGACAGTTCGGCGCTCCCAAGAGGGTTGAGCAGGTCGGCTGGTCGGCGCTCCCTGATGATACTGTTTATGTGCTTTCGCACTTTGTGCGTTTCCTCTTTATGTGTATACCAGAGAGTGTGATTTGCATGTTTATGGTATTGAGTATATAACCTGCGTTGTGTTGAAGATTATGATTGTTTAAAGTGTGTGTGGATGTGATTCCTTACTAAGCCAGTCGTTTGCTTATGTTTTATTTTATTTCCAGAATTCATAAGATCTATACTCTGAGACCGGCGGCCGCTGAACATCAATTAGATTAGATGGATACTGTTTTATTATAATGTTCTATTGAGATGTAATGCAAGTGTTATATTGAATTATGCTTTGATTAATTCATTCTTTATAATACCAGTATACAAAAATATCCGTGACAGACTCAGCATTTTCCGATAGTTTTTCAACTGCAAATAAAATGGCAGCGACGTGAGTGCAGACTTCACCAAGTCCAGAAACACAATCACAATGGCCAGATAATATTTCGCCAGTTTTTGCCATAATAATCTATGGTTTGAGAGGTGGAACATTCAATTTTTGAGAATGAAGAGCCCGCAATTAGTTCATACATTATACTCACCTCAAACTAGTGTTCCACATAGGTAATTATACTAAGATACTTCATGAATAAGAACAAATTTTGAATAATTCTTCTTCTTAATTGATGCAATCATCAATAAAAATTGTATTCCTTGAAAAATTGATAGTCCGCTCATACATACAAAATAAAGTCAAACCGAACACACCGATCCCAGTAGAAGGAAAACTTCATCAAACTTTTTAAAAAAGACTTTCCACCCAATTACATGCAACTTGCATGAAAGCATCAATGCTTTTATAAGCCCACATTTCATTTTAGGTTTTCCACGATGCTTTAAAAATTGAATAATCTATAATAGATTCTCTACCTATGGTTGGTAGACTTCCATAATCTTTTTCAAAATCTGATTGCAGCAGGACATATGGATCAGTATTATTCACTAATTTAATTGTTTCCAAATACCGCGTTTCTGCATCTAGAGATAGTTTTTGAACATTATCACTCAACGTATTCATCTGTAAGAAAATAGAGTATTAAATAATTTTCCAATTCATAATGATTACGAAGAATTACAGCATATCAATATATTGCCAGTATCTATTTATTTTCATTCATATTGATGCATATTATAATAATATTATATTCGTAAAAATACACGCCTTATAAATATTCATAGTAATAATTGTAATATTCATATAATTTCAATAACTTTATCTAATAATTGATACTTATGAGCTTATGTTCTTACAGTTTCTTCTTTTAATCTCAAAAAACAATAAAATGAAAATTGTCCATTTTTTATGCTCGCACACGCGTTATCGCCATGAAACACAATATTAAAATATTCTTTGTTTGTCCAACATCAGCTGTTTGTCCGCCATCATTATGACCCTGAGTGACGTAGATGCAAGTACTCTATTATTATTGGCATCCAGTCCTACAGCAACATACCGCTTTAGGTCAAGGTCCAGAGGATACGTCTTACAATGTAGCAGTCGGGCTCAATTGTCCTGGTAATCCCATCGCGAATGGTGTTATCAGCGCTGATTCGATCAAAAGAGCAAGATGCGTATCCCGTAGAAAGTCATCCTCCATGCCTGTGGGACTGTCCGTCTCAGTATCTGTCTGGTCGTCGTATTCTTCAGACCACCGCTGCTTGGATTCTTCAAAAGACGTATCAGCATGTTTTGGTGAGGGCTTCTCTTGAGATTCGTCGCTTGAGACGTACGGTGGTGAAGAAACTCTCTGGATAGTGCTATCTCCGTCATCGTCCAGACAGACGACATCGGAGTCATCGGTGTCAACATCTTTGGGCGTTGGTGACGGTCGTATTATTGTGCGAAAAATTTATTATATATTCTCGTGAGAGCTTCAATTTGAAAATTCCCTTATATTCTTTATTTATTATATTTCATTTAGTTCGCTAATAGCATTCATACTGAAAAGAAAAACATGAATGCCTTAAAAATAGAAGCAATATTCCGAAATTATTTGAAAAATGTGAGACATTATGGCGTATACGCCGCAAATAAATTACCATATCGTGTCAATTTTCCATGTGCTATTATTGCTAGCTCTGATCCGGATACAATGCCTGGTACTCACTGGTTGGTGTTTTTATTGATCGTCAAGGTATTGGAACTTATTTTGACAGCTTTGGACGCCAGCCTTATGTAAAGAGTCATATCGAATTTTGTTGGGGATAAAGTATTTTTCTTCCTGAAGTTGGCAATCATGTATTGCGCCCTCTGTACGTTATCACAATAACTTCATTTGATTTGATAAAAATGTCCGCCGCCTGGTCTGCCGTTTGATAGTTCGCCGCATTATTGAAATCTGTAGACATCGGAAACTATTACTGTAATTGAAGTTGGTGAACGTGTAACAACAACATTAAACGTGTCCTTCTGCAAACAAAAGGTAAGCAGGAGACACTCGCCATTAATCATGTGATAAACCGTAATATTATTTTAGGCTACATTGCTATTTCCTTTACTATTTAAATAAACATTGTTATTATATTATTATAAAGACTACTGTAATAGTTAAGTAACTTTATTTGTGTACTTGCAGGCGCCTTTTTTTGTCAAATAAATTTCGACCAAAGTCAAGAGTTCTGACTCTCATTCCGACTGCCAACGACTGACATATTTACAACAGATTATGCGCCCAGACATGCTGTGGGGCTAGAACTGAAGCAGAGGACATTGATCAGAGAATATTTGGACACGTCAGCCTGATTTCCTAGCCAGAAGTCGCAGTCAGTCTTTGTCAAGAGTTGCAGCCAGCCACGAAGCAACCGCAAGTAGTCGACCGAAAGCTAATCGCGATTGGAATTGTAAAATGGATGGTGTTAGGTCACAGTTAGAGCTTTTATCAGAGGATGCTGACGGAAAAACGAATTACGAGTCTTGGCGTTTTAAGGTAAACTTGACCTTGAAATCGCGCGAAATTTTTGATGTTGCAACTGGCTTGAAGGTCAAACCCGAAGGCGGTGCGGCCGATGATACAGTGAAAGCATGGAATAAAAAGGACCTTGAAGCCCAAACAATAATAGGACTAAATGTAAACAGCAACATAGCCAAGAAAATTTGTACGAAAACCTCCGCAAAACTTATGCTCGATAAATTAGAAAACTTGTACGACAAAAAGTCAGATATCACAACTGTAGGCTTGCAGGCCAAATTCTCTAAATACAAGTTCGACGAGAACAAGTCAGCTGTCCAGAATTGCCTTGATGTAATGCAGATTGTTGAAGACTTGGCAAATGGAGGTGAGCGTATGCAGGACACCTGGGTCATGACGCGCATATTAGGATTATTGCTACCGAAGCTTCATCATTTTCGAACAGCCTGGGACAACGTCACCGGAGCCGACAAGAACCTGGACACGATGGTCGAGCGACTTCGACTTGAGGAGGACAGACTGAACGAAACCGACCAGCTTAGCGGATCAACTCCGAACAACGCATTATTTACAAAAGCAAATAGAAACCATGGTCATCACAATGCTGCAGGACATCGCAACGCGACCAGGGAGGAGTCTGGAACCGTGAACTGCTTCAAATGCGGACAGAAAGGGCACGTGAAGAAACACTGCCGCAACAAGCCATGTGCCAAGTACATAGCTTACTGCAAGGAAAACTATGCGTGCAATACCTGCGGCGCCAAGGGACATTTTGCCAAGGATTGTACCAGGAAAACTGAAGACAGACGCGGAAAAGAGACAGGTGGGCGAAACGAATCCAGACAGACGAACAGACGAGCCCTGATAACCGTCGGCTTGTCAACCGCCAACCTGCACAACCTCAATTCCAGGCAGGACGTAAAGGAATACTGGTATCAGGACTGCGCCGCTACGCAGCACATGACGTCGAATCGACAGTAGTTTTCAGACTTCACCGAGCTCGACTACCCCCTCGAGATTACAATTGGCGATTTCACTAGGTTGGAAGCAGTAGGCAAGGGCAACGTCGAACTCGAGGCGTACAACGGGGAAAAATGGTACTAGGTCGTACTCAAAGACGTGCTCTTCGTGCCGAAGTTGAACTTGAATTTATTCTCCGTTAGCCAAACATTGGACAGGAACTACATTCAGACTGCAGACAAGGAAAAATCTATTTTCAAGACGTCGGACCAGGAAGTGGTAGCCATGGCGGAACGAGATGGAAACCTATTTAGGATGATGCTACGCCGTGAGACTGGGAAGTGCCTGATCACAGAATCTGTCAGGATCTGGCATGAGCGGCTAGCGCACCAAAATATTAAATATGTCCGTGATGTTCTTGACCGCAGCAACATCAAGTACCAGGATGACTGGAACAACAACGTGTGCGAAGGGTGCACGTACGGGAAGCAGCACCGCATATCTCATCCAGCCAATGAGAAGACAGCCCGCCAGCAGCTGGACCTAGTACACATCGACTTGTGCGACATGACGGTAACATCCTTGGGAGGAGCCAAATATTTCTTATTGTTTAAGGATGATTACTCACATTTTCGCACCGTGTATTTCCTAAAATCAAAAGACGAGGGACCAGCCAAACTAGAACCGTATCTCAAGATGGTTGAAAATCAGTTCGGGAGACAAATCAAATGCTTGAGATCTGACAACGGAACGGAAATCAAAAACTCCAGTACGAAGAAGATGCTAGAAGATCTGGGCATTTTTCACAGCTTTTCCAACCCATATACGCCAGAGCAAAATGGGAGGATTGAGCGCAAGATGCGAACCGTGGTGGAAGCAGCCCGATCTGTAATTTACGCGCGAAATTTGGATGAAAAATTGTGGGCCGAAGCCGTTAATTATGCCGTTTTTACCTTGAACCAGACTGGAACTAGTACGCAGCGCGGGAAGAGCCCTGCAGATATTTGGTTTGGACGCCGAGTGGACCTGAGCAAGCTAAGGACATTTGGCTGTGATTGCTACGTGCTAACCCCGACTCACAAGCGAGCCATGATGGACAGGAAGTCAAAAAAAGGAATATTCGTGGGGTACGACTGGGACACTCCATCGTACCGAGTCTATCTGCCGGAGGAACGGGACGTCATCAGCTCCGAGAACGTCAAGTTCAGCAAGAGGAATGTGGAAAAACTACAACAGTCCGAGATCGTGTCGGTCATACAAGATGCAAGGATCGATGAGATAAATTTGGAATCAGAGGAGTCGGATGAAGACAGGGACAGTGAGCAGGACGAACAGCTGGTCGAACCACGAACAGGACTTCGGGACTCTTCGCCGAAAAGAGCCGGACTACGTAATCGTCGCGACATCCCCCCCCCCCCCCCCCCCCGGCTCGATACGCAGACTATGTCATGAACTACTCCAGGAAAGGCAACAGTGCCAACGCAGCCATGCTACACGACGCCGAGGACATATCCGTGTCTGATGCGCTTCAGGATGAGGACTGGCGAAAAGCTATGTCTGACGAGTTTGAATCTCTCAGGAAAATGAAAACCTGGAAGCTAGTGGATTGTCCCGACACAGTCAGACCACTGTCTTGTAGATGGGTGCTGAAAGAAAAATCAAACGGAAGGCTCAAAGCTAGACTTGTTGCTCGAGGTTTCGAGCAGGAGCAAGGCCTGGACTACGCTGAGACATTCAGCCCAGAAGCTCGCCATTCTTCGATCAGATTGTTGCTGAGTCACGCCGCATCTGAAAAACTTAAACTCGTACCGTTTGATGTTACTTCTGCATTTCTACATGGGGAACTGGAGGAGGAGCTTTACATGCACCAGCCCGAGGGATTTGAGAATGGGACCAGACGTGTGTGTAAACTTCAGAAGAGCCTCTATGGACTGAAACAAGCGCCCCGCAAAGGAATGAGAAGATTGCAAGTTACCTGGAAACAATTGGCCTGTTGAATACTGACGACGATCCTTGTGTGTACTACAACAGCAGCAGAACGATACTCATGACACTGTTTGTAGATGATGGTCTCGTCATTGGACAAAACGAGCAGGAAATCTTCAGAATCCTGAGTAAAATCAACGAGCGATTCGGAATTACCTACAACCGCACTGTACCACGCAACTTCTCCTATATTGGTATGGATATATATAAGAAAACACAATAAAAATATCCAGCAGAGAACCCAGTAATATGAATTATTGTCAAACTATAGGTATAGAAATAAATAATTGTATTAAAAATATAGTGATTAATGAAAATAATGATGACTGTGAAATTATTGAGCAAAAAAGTAAAAATAACGTAATGCAAATCCCGAACACTGATAATATAATTATTATTTTCCCAATCAATCAAGAATTAGTAATTAATTGTAAAGAAAAATATAAAGAAGAATTTTCAAGGAATTTTCAGATAAATCAATGATGGGGATTGTAAAATCAATCAATGGACATTTAATGGGATATCAAAAGCTTATAAAGAATAAGAAATGAATAATGACCAATTGCAAAAGTTTGATACAAAAATAAATAAGATTAATTTGAAGCCTCTACAACAATGGAATATTTCATTCCCTCAGTTGCAAAAAATTAAAGAAATTGAAAATTTTGAGAATAACATTCATCATTATTATATTATAATTATTGTAATAATATTTGTTGTAATCATAAAATTATGTATTGAGTATTATAAGAATTATAGAGTAAAACAACAAAAAACAAATATTGAGTTAGATAATTTAGAAAGAATAACGGATAATTTGTAAATCTTGGATAAAGTTTAAACTTGCTCGGGAGGAATTATGAAGTTCAACTACCCGTAGAAATGCTGACTTAAGATATAAACTTTCCACAAGATCATGTAACATAAAATATTATAAAAACACATGTAATCCCTGAGAACGACGAGTTCTCTTATCATAGCCAAGCTTGTACCTTGTATTGCACTGTTCTTAGCAACAATAAAACTTTTTAAAAACTATTTCGAAAAGTCTAATATCATAGTTTATATATATACTTGGGAAGCCTGTGGAGAGTGATTGTGTGAAAAATGTCGTACAGAACGAAAATTTTCTAGCGACCGAAGATAATGAAGTTGCAAACACATTTCTTTGACTCCTGGTGATAAAAAAATGTGTCAGTTGAAAATTAACAGCATTAGAAAAGGAAATTTCTTTTGAGTGCAAGAATTGTTAACAAGGAAAAAGATACATTGAAGTGAAGAAAAATCTACTCAAGCTATGACGGAAATGATTTGTAGTATAAAGCAATGTTAGATGCATATACAGTCCATCATGGTTTCTGATTTTCATTTATTAGAAATTAGAGTATTCACTTGAATGTTTCACACCTATGGCGGCCAATAGCTTTTTTCATATAGATATTTGCTTGCACTACTTACTGCATAATCACAACAATCTATATTGCAAAAGAAAGATGTGAATATACAATTTTGTCATGTTTATAATATGAACAAACATAAAAATAAATCCAAAATGAAGCTAGAAGTCTCATCCGTGTCATCATTAGCTGATATAACTATTATTGATCTCCCAGGTGAAGTGAGTACGAATAGTTCAATTTGGAACCAAATTTTTAACAATTATACATTCTCAATGAGTATTACTAAGTTATTTTGCTGGAATATTAATTTTTTTTTACTTTTTGTGATTGGGCACATGAAGTAAACCGAGGTTAATATTTCATCTACCTGATTAGATAAAGTGATATTTTCACCTTCGCAACACTTTTGTGACTTTTTGAGAATGGTACATCATGCTACAAGAACCAAACGACTGGCCAGGACAAATTTGACTGCACTTGGTGAAGACGAGAGCAAATCCCGAGGTAAAGGCGAAGGCGCAGTTCAAGGAGAAGACACGAACGAAGCACGAGGCGAGGACAAGGACGAAACCCAAGGCGTAGCTTCGTGCAACCCAATTGGTCCGTGACAATGATGAAAATGAAAATGGAATCTTCGTAAGCCAGACACTCTACACGAAGAGACTGCTGAAACGCTTTGGGAGCGATCTCTGTAATCCTGCACCAACTTCAATCGAAAAAGGAATGATCACTGCTGAGGAAAACCGAGTAAACGACAAGCCGGCACCAACATCCACTCCGTACCGTGAAGCTATAGGGAGCCTACTGTATTTGGCCACAATCTCCCACCCAGACATTAGCTTCGCAGTCAATCTTCTGAGCCGCTACTGTAGCAAGCCCATGATGAGTCACTGGCGAATGACGAAACGAATACTACAGTATTTGAAAGGGACCATCACGATGGAAATACATTTCAACGGAGACAGGACGCTGGTGGCCTACACTGATTCGGACTTCGCAGGGGATGCAGAAACTGGACACTCGACGAGCGGTATTCTCCTGATGAGGGGAGGACCCGTCATTTGGATTACCCAGAAGCAACGACTCGTTGCCACATCTACAGCAGAAGCAGAATACCGAGCCGCAGTATCCGCCATCGACGACATCAGCTGGACATCGTCTGGAGCTGGGGATCATCAAGTCGGACCAGCCCATTACTCTATACGTGGACAACCAGTCAGCCATACATATGCTCCACAGTTCCCATGAGGGGAAAACCATGAAGGGCAAAAAGCACATCGAGATATCGCGAAAGCTCATTCAAGAACACATCGGCACGACCGTTTCACTTGAACATGAAGCTAGCGCAAATCAGCTGGCAGATATCTTAACCAAGCCATTGGTCCGAAAAGTATTTTGTAATCTTCGTTGTATGCTAGTCAAGGAGGAAAAATAATTTAGGAGGAGTGTTGGGGATAAAGTATTGTTCTTCCTGAAGTTGGCAATCATGTATTGCGCCCTCTGTACGTTATCACAATAACTTCATTTGATTTGATAAAAATGTCTGCCGCCTGGTCTGCCGTTTGATAGTTCGCCGCATTATTGAAATCTGTAGACATCGGAAACTATTACTGTAATTGAAGTTGGTGAAAGTGTAACAACATTAAACGTGTCCTTCTGCAAACAAAAGGTAAGCAGGAGACACTCGCCATTAATCATGTGATAAACCGTAATATTATTTTTGGCTACATTGCTATTTCCTTTACTATTCAAATAAACATTGTTATTATATTATTATAAAGACTACTGTAATAGTTAAGTAACTTTATTTGTGTACTTGCAGGCGCCTTTTGTTGTCAAATAAATTTTTACCAAAGTCAAGAGTTCTGCCTCTCATTCCGACTGCCAACGACTGACATATTTACAACAAATTTTTACGGAGAAATACTCGAGTATGGACCTTTAATACTCACAATCTACAGAATAACACATCTCCAGTTTGCGATTACTATTGTTTAGTGTATTCATCATTTCGAGTCAACGGCTACGAACATGAAAAATTTGTACACTTGTTCAGTAAATATAATAAATCTGAAAATGATAATTTCGATATATGTTTGAATATTATTTTCACTGAAAAAGTTATATGGGATTATATATGGTTTAGAATTAATAATTATTCACATTATAATTTTGTACTTTTATTCAGTAAATATCATAAACTTGAAAACGATGAACTTATCAGATAAATGTTTTGTTACTTTTTCAATAAAAGACAGTTTTTCTGAATAATTGTTCTATTACGAAAATATATTCAAGAATTCTCCCTTTCTCTCTACTAAAAACTGAGAGAAATACACGGTTTATAACTAAATCTTATCTAGAAATAAATATCTCAACTAAATCTTATATACACATGAATATTTTAATTCGAGACCAATAATCATGAACTCCAAATGTTTGATACTAAAAATATAATAATTTGATCTACCGAAGTCTACATCTTTTCATTCCAAAAGGCATGCTATTTGAATTGTCAATCAAACGTCGTTTCGTAAATTTTATTTCAAACGTTTTGGTTTCATATTGTAGTGTTCACACTGTGTTTTGGTGGTCAACGTTAATTATAAGATTTTTCATACACTCAAAATTTATAATTTTTGAATTTTTATAATTTGAAGTAAACCCTTCAATTTTACAAATTCCATGAGTTTTATCTGTTATAGGACTATAAACTTTGAGAGCATAAGATTTCGAACCGGCTGTGACAAAATCCGTGATATAGCTCTCCACACCGTAGCAGGTCAATTCATCGGTCAAATCGCTAAGAAAATTTCCAATGTGTGGCTCATACTGACCCGGTGAATGACGGTTTATGATGGAGTCTGTGTCATAATATAGAACTCTTTCACCCAACTGTTGTAAATATTCGTGTAAACACAGCCTGGCCTGGGCTGTGACGTATGAAGCGATCACGACATTCACGGTTCCCAACTGTGTAATAGATTCTTCTTTTTGAAGACTAGTGACGTACAGCATTTGCTCGCCCGCTGGTATTATTCGCTGAATTTCGAGCGCAGGGTTTGCCAGTAATTCGTATAACTCTGCAGTATTAGATATAGTGGATGTTTGAGGTTTATTTTCAGCCTGAGCGAATCTTCCTACACACACGCACAAAATTGAACATTAGAACAATAATTTTATTGAAATATGATATACTTACTCCAAAAAGAGTTCAGCATAAGCTTAGCAAGGAATCTTTCCCCTGCATTTTTGACTATTTGATCAGGTTCTAACCGGATTCCTTCTTTATCCAAATATTCGTTGATATGAAGAAAACGATATACGGGAATTCAGTCACAAGTTTATTATTTCTATCCTACTCTACAGTTTCGGTCCCACCTGGACCATCTTCAGGAGTGCTACATTTAGACAATAGTGTGAGAATGTGGGAACAAAAAACGAAACAAGGTGTAATGAACAGTGTACTTACAATAGAATTAGTGTTTGTGTATGTTGTCATCTGTAGTGTTAACATAAATATTTTGTTTTCTTTTATAAGTCGATGTAATAAAAATGAGAAAAAACAAACATGTTTTTAGTCAAAAATAAAAAGATGAATAAAAGTATATATAAAAAAAAATTTAAAATATGAAAACTAAGCGTGGCCACAACTGACCGTTATGAAAGCCAGAGGCTAAGTACAAGTTACATAAAGTGAGTGCCCGTGTAATGCGGAAAAGCAAAAACGCACAAGTCACAACAGTCAATTGTTGAAGTCAACCAATGAAAAAGAATCTCATCAAGATGTTCAGGGATGCAGCAAACTAAACGAAATAAAAATAAAAATAAATATAAGAAAAATTATTCATTAACAATTTCAAAACATCAAGAATCATCTCAATATATTATTATAAATGGTGCTTAAGGCTATAGTATCAGTTTTCTCATTGACATTATTATCATCTTGTTTCATAAATAATATTTCAAGTGTTAGCCTTTTGTGCAGAATAGCCTGGTTATGTAAGATGCGAGTTTTAGCGAAATTGAAAGAATGTCCAGTGTTGATGCAGTGACTAACCACCGCACATTTAGCACCCACCCTTTTAGCATTTTTGCAGCTGCGCTTGTGTTCATCCAAACGTGTTTTCAAATACCGCTTCGTTTGACCTGTATATTGTGCCAGGCAATCATTACATGGAATCTTATAAATTATGTTAGATCTCATATCTATATCAGTTTCATCTTTAATTTTAGAAAATAAATTGCCCACTGTCTAGTGTTGTTTAAAACAGATTGAAATTTTATCATTGTCTCTGAAAACATTTCTGATATCACCACTTACTCCACCTATGTACGGAATGGTAAAATACTTC
The DNA here is from genome assembly GCA_963989225.1 of Dromius quadrimaculatus. Classification (NCBI taxonomy): domain Eukaryota; kingdom Metazoa; phylum Arthropoda; class Insecta; order Coleoptera; family Carabidae; genus Dromius; species Dromius quadrimaculatus. The sequence goes on from OZ022330.1 coordinate 43,532,667, forward strand.
TCTGTCAAAGGTGTTGACATTTACAGTGCCAGCATGCAAACTGCTGTTGATTTGATTTTGAATGCCGTGAATGATGCCTACAGGATATTTATTTGTACGTAGTAAAACAGTTATCGTATTCGTTACTTCATTATGATATATTTCAGATGTTAAATGTAATGCTCCGGAGAAAAGATTCCTTGCTACATTGATAAGTTGATCTTTAGGATGGTTAGATCTGAAATTGAGGTACCTGGTGCTATATTGATATATTCGGCTTCACTCTGATCGTCGATACAGCTGTCTGGATATCCCGACGCCTCTTGCTTTATTTTTAAAATCGTATTGACGTAATCTACAAACAAGCCTCCTGTTTTTGTTTCTCTATTATACGTGGTCACTTTGTATTGCCAAATTTCATATATTTTCATAATTTTATAGCCTAAAGAAACCGCTCTGCGAATTTCTTCAGCGACCCATGTTCCCGTAAATTGTCTATCTTCATCAGAGTGTGTACAATCATTTTGTTGTAGCTCGTCACAACATCTCCGACATGAAACAAACATAAGTTTACCGTGAACTTTTCGAGGGAATACAGGGTGGAATAAATCATAGGGCGGTAAAACAATACATTCAATTAATCCTTCGATTTTATCTGTATTATTATTCGGACCTAATATGTCACATTCTGGCCCTACAAAAACGTGTGGATGGCCTAAGGGGAATTTGCAAACATAAGCATAAAGACTACACACATCTATATATCTCATTTTTCATCATTTTCAGCTGTAGCGTACAATACCGTATTTCCTGTTCGGCCCCCAAAAAAAGAATCGCGTGGCTGTAAAGATAGATTATTGAAAATGCTGTGGCTTTCAAGTTGATCTTTCAAATTTTTGTCAGTCTCAAATTCCTTTCTAAAATCACATTCCCATATTTTTATTACCGTATTACCTAAATTTCCGATTTTTTCTAATTTTTCTATTGTTCTTCTATATCTATGATCTACAGTTTCTGAGGTAGTATTATAGAATTTTTTATCTCTATTTGTTATATAGCATAATAAACAACCACGCCAGAAGCATCCTAAGAATTCGAATACTATTTCTTCAGCCGCATAATACCCGTCAACTTTAAATTTATTTTCAATTACTGCCTCTTTATTATTACCGGCGTGCTGGATCTGAACACCCCGGGAATTTTCTTGATGTACTAATCACATTAAAGCAATTTTCGATTGGTTATCTTTCAATCTGTACCTTTTTTGAGGGATTATACCTATTGTGTTTGTTTCTAGAAACAATCTTCGAAATATACGATTACATGCAGATGCAATTGTTACACATTCAGTAAATGGACCTACTTACAGTCTTGAATAAAAGTTGTTCTAAATTTTTCACAAGCCCTACGCAGAATATCGACGTCTGAAACACAGTATTGAATCATTTCTTTCTACATAATAAAAATGACGTTATCATCTGCCTGCTTTTTATGCCACTTTAAAAAATCTTGTCGGCCAGAAATAGACATACTATTATCACCGTAATATTTAGTAGAAGGAATTGGCCCTATATATTTTTTTTTCTGCTCTGTATTAAAAAAATGTAGAAAATAACCTTTGATTGAGTAACTCGGTAAATCCAGTGCTTTGGGTAATGCCGCTAAAGGCATCGGTAAATAATTAATAGAATCAATAAATTTTATATTATTAATTTTCATCATCATAATTTTTGAGCCTGTTCGAATCATTTGGTTTTAGATTTAGTTCTTCAACTAAATATTTCGAAATAAATTGACAATCAAAAGATTTAGCATTGTGTGCAATACAAATTACTGTTGAAAATGAAGTGCCTGATAAAAAAACGTAATTTAAAATTTTTTCATGGGATCTTTGGTAAAAATATGTTGCCGTATGCCGCACACATGACATAGCTGTTTTATGTCAGGAAAGTTGACACTTTCTGCGCAAGATTGTTGTACTACGCATAAACTAACTTCGTGCTCGTAATTTTTCCCTACCCTTTTCTCCTGCATGGTTTCAAAATCATAATAAATGAACAAGCTGTTACATTTCAATTCCGTCGTATCAATTTTTATATAACAATGATGGTCACGGATCACATAGGATGAACAAAGTTTACAATATATTTCGCCGCAGATATGCGCTCTGTTTCGGTTGTATCATTAAATTTTTAAACACTGAAGACATTTCTTCAGCTTTTTGCAAACTGTAGTTCTATGGTTATCATTACAGCTTTGTCCTCGAAAATGACCGTTACAAAGTGGACATTCAACCATGTTTTGAACAGTAGCGCATGGCGGGGAACATTTGCAATAGGAACAGATATTTTCGCATGCATGACCACCACGTACATTGTACGGCACATGACATTGCTCGCAGAAATAGTCGCATGAAAATGTTGCAGTTAAGCTTCTAATCACTGAGTAATGATTTTCATGGTACAAAAGATTCATTTTTGTGAGATTGTTTTCTTTTGCACCTTCAAATATTACTTCCCCGCGACTTTCAAACTGATAAACACATATGTTATATCCTTTAAAAAAGCGTTGGGACTCCGTGAGTTCGAGAATCCCCACCTTCTCATCATTTATTTGAACTCCTGCCTTAATCATTAACTCGCGTACTTTGTATTCCGTGCTTATATCCAGCAATGTACTTGAAACATGGGTTTTTTCTGACTAGTGAGTCGGCTACGACCAGCGCTCTTGGTAGACACAATTTATCATTATTAAATATATGAATTACTCCTCTTTTTCGAGGACAAAATTCGGCATACGGTAAACCGTGACCACGTACCTCTCCATTTCCAGCAGGAACTGTTACTTTGCTCATCTCGATTGTGATGAGACCATCCGAAAATACTTCCTTGTTACTTTGTAGGATTTTTCCATGGCTGACCAGACGACATCGATGTGTAGCTGGCTAGCAAGTCTGAAGCTCAGCCAGGCCGGCCCGTGCTCTAGACGCGGCGTACGAAATATGAACCCCACATAGTCGATTGCGTCTACCATTTCTAATATGTACTCAAGTACTCCTCGAAGTGAATTATTGAACCAGTTGATAGAATTTTCGTCCTCTGGTGTATCATTCATAGCAAACGTAACTCTGCGACCTATTATGTTAAATCTTTTGTTGTGTTTCAATTCGTCAGAAACAATATTGAATTCACAAACAGCTAAATTCTCACCACGACCGTTTTGCACGTTTTCATCAATATTAAAAAATGCGTCGTAATTCACTTGTTCGCTGTGCTCATCCACATTTTCGCGAAGAGAACTCTCGATAATCTCTTCACATATACGGAAAAAGTTATTAAAGTTTTCGTGTGTCATTTTGTATCACTACAGAATAGTCAACTGGTTTGCTTTTCTACAGCTACCTGCTTGAATAGAAATTTTCGTTTATGTAGATTTGCTGATAACACGGATTACGCTCTTCTCTTAATAGTTGTGAAAATACGTATTTAACGAGATATTTGTCACTTTTCAGCAAGACTAAGTGGTTTTTAATGAAAGAAAAGTGAAATCTGTTTCAGAATATAAATGAAATCAAATTATCAATTTCAAATAATATTTTTTTACCCTATTGATGAACACATACACACATTCTACATCTTTCAAAATCTTATTTCTATAATAAGTATATAGTTCATCAAAAACAGTCTTATATTCTAAATAAGCATCATAAATACTGTAATATAAACTTGTACCTAAATCTAAATTAAATCAAAAGCTATATACACATACATCTAGAATAAATTCTTTATAAGTATTATTTATATCAATATAACTAACCTTATAACTATCCATATAACTCTTAATTGTAGACTCTATTCTTCCTAAATTATTTATTATTTTTTTATTCAAAATAATGAGTTTATTCTGGACTCTACACTTCAGCTGCTGTTTAGGTAGTAGACTTATTCTTACATCACCGGCTCTAGTAAAACGTCCAAGCTCTATTTGTGTACATGTATTTTTCAGTTCAATATTTTTCAAATATTTTGAAAATTCGTCAAAGTTTTGTATATCCATGTAATTTTTATTTATTACATCGCCTACCAGCCGCACTACTACTCTCATATATGAATTGGGATCTAGGCCTACAGCTATGAAGATGTTCCTCGTCATGCTAAGAGGTGCTGTAAAAACAACAAGTAATCGATCATTGTTGTCACGATCATGCTTATTCTGAGGCATCGCAAAACTTGTCACAGACGCATCACCTAGTAACAGATTCAGGTGGCTGTTGTTTAGTAGCTCGTCTTTAGAGGGTTGTGATTCTCGAGGAGATACCTCAAACTCATTGTCGCTGGTGAAAACGTTGCGCGTATGGTGCTCCTAGATCAGAAGACCCTATTTCTGAAATATTCCTGGTATGTGCGGAATCAGTGTCGTCGTCGTAGACCTTTTTCGCTTCAACGTTACTTCGTTCTCAATTTTCTTCATGGTTTGATCTACCAGCTTGTCTATCATGGGCTCATTAGACGGTTCCAGCGATTCTAATAATTCGATTTCTTCTATTAATTTTTTAGCTGTTTCATCGACCTGGATATCGTCTTTACTATCTTTTATCACGTGAAAGCATCTTCAGGGGTCCTAGGTATCCGCTTAGAAGGTTTGCGTACCATGATGTTCTCCAAAATTCGAAACTTCGACGTTTTCATCCCTGACGAAGGTATCAGCTTGTAGTCGCAGTCAAAAGAGGTTGAAGCCATTCTCGAATTGTTGTAGCACTGAGTTAAACTTTATACTAGTGATATTTATATTTGACCGTACTATTTATGCAAAAGTGTTTCCTATGCATCATCGTAATTACCGGTACAGATCGTTATTTCGTAAATACACTCAATGCTAATTTGAATTCCTCGAGGATATTTAACTAAGCAAAAATTTTCAAAATGCCGTTGATGGAAATATATTTAAAAGACATTCTTTTGAAATTACGCTAATGTCCACATCTAGTTAAAGTTTTTTCTTAAACCCATATGAAATAAAAATATCAGACAATATTTACTATCGAGACCACTTGAATACCTAGTCATCAGGAAAATATTCACCTATACGTATTACCACTTAAAATAAGAAATGTTAGCTATACTCCGTTCAAATGAAAATTGCAATTGATTTTCTACGAATCATTTATATCTGGTATATATAATTCATTTCCAAAGCCGTATTCTATATTTACTTACATTGAAAAATAAATTAGAAAATGTAGTAATGGCATTTTTCAAATATCTCAATTATATAATTATCACATAATTTGATCTACACGGGGAAATACACATACGTCATTAACTACCCTAATTACGTCATTAAATATCAATTAGGCGGCATTCCTGAGCGGAGATGGTGCCTAATGAAGCTACTTATGGGCAACTAAACTTAGCAATTCTGATCTTTTTGTATTGATATTTAGTACTACTGGTTTGATAAGCTGATGAAATTGTTCACACGGGCTTGCGGTTTCATTTTTGTATACTGTACCACAAATATCCGATATTTGATCATGGAATTTATAAATTAAACTAATTCTATAATAAAAATATTCTAAATCTAGAAAACTAATCAGATTCCAATACTTAGAATGAACTCTAACATTACCTAACGCTTCAAAATATATACCTGGAGCATTTCCAAATCTCGAATCGAAAAATAAAGAAAGGCTTGCTACTAGTACAGGGAATCTGTGTACAAATTTGAAGAATGAATTAATGTATTCACTCATTTGATATAATAACTTCATTCTTATGAATTTTATATGGTTTTTTATCTTTCTCAATAATGATATTTTCTGTATCATCTAAAACTTCCAATATTACAAATTGGCCTAGCCATTTTTGTTTTAATTTATTCTTTGATAGTATAGAAATTTTGACGTGCGCGCATATGCTTTTTGGTGCTCTGAGATTTTTAATGTTTTAGTGGCCTAATATCTGTCGATAATTTCTATGATTTACACCGTTAGATGTGTTAAGTGTTCTGTTGTGTGGTTGAATTCTAGACCCCCTATAAATTTTCGGTGGTGATAGGATCATCTGCGATATATATCAAAAAGTTGAAGATTTATTGAAGTGTATTGACAGCACAAGTGTCGACTTGGCTTAATTTAATTATTAAAAACTGGAAGTGATACTAGAAATACAAGGTGTTACTTAATACCGGGAGTGTGAGATATAAAATTATGTGAGCAATGGCGAAAACATGCAAAAAATGTAAAAAAGAGACAGAGACAGGAATTGATGAGGTGATATGTGGAGGTATGTGCAATAACAGTTTTCATTACAAATGTTTAAAAATAAGTAAATCATGTTTTGAAAATATGACCAACTACAAAAATGTTAAATATATATGTAACGAATGTGAAGATTGTGCAGTCAAAAAAATGTTCGACAAATTAAACATACTGATGGAATTTTTCTATAAAGTCGATGTAAAGATTCAACAACATGATGTACAATTTAAGGATATACAAGATAATTTGAAGAAACTGAGTGGAAACTTTCTAGTAAAAGAGAGCAAGACATTAGAATCTCTAGCAGGAAACTGTAGTCAAAAGTCATATGCTAGTACACTAAAATCAATAACAAAAGAAAATCAAAAATGGATAGAAGTTAAATCAGACAAAAAGCAAAATAGTGAAATAAAAACCGCAATAAAAGAAACGATAAGTCCTTCACAGATACCTGTGGAAGGGATTAAAGATGCAGGAAAAGGCAAATTAATACTACAGTGCAAATCAAAAGATATTAAAGAAAACGTGATCAAGCAAGTATCTGAAAAAATGGGAAATGAGTATAGTGTCAAGGATGTAGCATTGAAAAAACCTGTTATAAAAATCATGAAAGTAGAAGATGACTATCGTAAAAAAGAAGAAAAATTGATAGCAGACCTCAAATTTCAAAATGATATACTGGAAAATGCAGAAATAAATTTGATAAAAATTATAGAGCAAAAAAGAGACAAAAATATCAAGAAGTTTATAATTATTTTAGAAACTGATGGAAATAGCTACAGGTCTCTGATAAATGAGGTGAAAAAAGTGAACTTAGGTTGGCATCGATACTTGGTACACGAAGAACTGGGAGTATACCATTGCTTTAATTGCTGGAAATTCAATCATACAGCAGGAAAATGTAGAAATGAATACGAGATTTGTGGAAAATGCTCCCAACAGGGTCATAAAGCAAAGGATTGTAAATCAGAAACATCCGAATGTATAACTTGTAAAGATACAAACGAAAAACTTAAATTGAAATTAGATGTCAATCATCACGCTTGGGACCAGAAATGTCCTGTTTACGTAAGAAGAACTCAACAATTCCGTGATTTAGTCAAATACGATTAGCAATTACAGAAAGAAAAAGAATTCAAATTAATTTATTTAAATGCAAGAGGTCTAATCAATAACTTAGAAAGTATAGAAATTATAATCTCCGAGGAAAGACCAGATATGCTTATGGTTAGTGAAACACACATTACCAAAGAAATTGAAGAAAACGAAATTAAAATTCCAAATTATAATATGTTTAATGTTATATCTTCTTCCAAACACACTGGAGGGGTAACAATTTATTATAAAAGAGGACTACAAGTTAATTTCATTTCGCAGAAGATCAATGAAATGAATTACTGGATGTTATATGTGTCCAATGCAAGTTGAAAAATAACCTGTGGAAATTTGGATTGATTTATCGCTCCCCAAGTTCTTCGGCAGCAGTTTTTTTAGACCACTTTGATAACTGGTGCGATGAAATGATGGAAGATAATTATCGTTGTATAATTGCTGGTGATTTTAATATTGATCTTTTTAAGAATGACAGTAATTGTAGGAAACTCAAAAGAATATTATGTCAATATAATCTGAAACAAATTATCACTGAAGCTACAAGAATAGCAGGTGACAGTAAAACGCTCATCGATTTCATAATAACTAATGACCATAACTTAATCTGCGCAAAAGTACTGTAAGAAGAAACAAGTGACCATAGAAATATTAGAATACAAATAAACGATAATGATGAAAATAATCAGATGGTTAAGAAACAAATATGTATTTATAATAAAGAGATATTCTTCAAAAATTTGCAAAATATAAACTGGGAAGGAGTAAAACAAATGCCTTTAGAAGATAAATTAAATACATTTATGAATATACTACGACACAATATGAGATATTTCTTACGAACAATTAATAGCCATACCCAGTCAACCCAATGGATATCTAAGGAGATACAAGTGCTGCGAAGAAAAAAAATAGATACTTATAAAAAAGCCAAATTATCAAACAATCAACAAGACTGGCAAGAATATAAATGTGTACGAAATAAATACACCAATATTATTCGTAATTCTAAAAATAATTGGTACGCGAAACGTCTTGAGAAAAGCAAAGGAGATCAAAAACAAACTTGGAATATTTTGAAAGAATTGACAAATAATAAAAGTGCTGCCCAGATAACTAACATAGACGTGAACGGATACGTAGAAACTGACAACAAGAAGATTGCAGAACATCTAAATAATTATTTTATAGAGAGCATAGAACAAATAAATAGTAGCATAATACTACACTCCCAAATCGAGGAATATCTGAATAATTTTGAACAAAGTACAGCCGAAACGCAGTTTGAGTTAGAACAAATAACAAAATTGGAACTGAGAAGCATTTTAGTTAAAATTAATTAAAAAATTGACGATAATTATCTCAATAGTACTAAAATTTTAGATGTTTTTGATTTAATCGGAGATACTCTTTTAAGGTGAAATATCACCCGGAAGTACTAGCTATCTCTGTCTAGTCTAATCTTGTTCTGGAGTAAGTGAGGCTTATGGAAGGTCAGTGATGACGGCGGGATACACAAGAATTCAAATTGAACATTTCAGAAGAAAAACATTCTATAGAGAAATTTACTGAAATTAATGCTCGCATTCAAAATCATTTTTCAAAGACATAAGTTTCAATGAAATTATTCATAATGAGAATATGAAATTATGATATAAAAATGTCCCAAAACTCATGCAAGAACTAATTTCGATAGTAATATGTTTTAAATAAAAAATTATGATTTTTTTATTGAATCATAAAGGATAAGGTAAAGTAAAGGGTTATCTAATTCTGATAGAAAACTGGTTTTAAATTGAAAATTATGAATTTCTTATTGAACCGTAAAGTATACAGTACAAGGATTATGTATGGAATATTATATAGAGCAAATGGTCTCCACGACTTTGTTGGCACATACAGACTCCTGATTATCATGTCGTCTTAGCGAGCACCATTAAATGTTTTTGCCTGATGATCAGTTATTACTTCAAAGAAGAATTGCTCGATGCTACCTTCAGTCCAAAATGTGCAACTGTAACACCTATTACATTTTCATAGTTGTGTATTGCTACTTGCTCATGACTCTTACCCCATTCCGTAGCACTAGTAGATAGATTTTGAACATATGGTATGTTTTCTACTAGGGGTCCGGCAGGCAGTTTTCGCTTACAGACTAGACAAAAATTTGAAGCTGTTAGTCTACGTTTTCTTTAAAGTATTTACCCTTGATGTATTCACTAAGAAATTAATACTTGTAGTTTATTTGAAGGTGAATATCTCGGGCCTTAGAGCAATGCAGATTCGGATCAAGTATTATTATTTGTAGAATGACAGATCCCAATAATAATTGATGGACATAAATAGAATATTTTGTCGCTTTCTTGAGAAATATGATATTGATAACTTGAAATTCTCATCTGAACACTTCCAGCTATAGTAGTGGCTCACATGCACAATAGCGAGCTCTTTTATTTTTCGATTTCGACTAGTTTCGACACCACTTGTGTCATCCTCAGGAACTATAAATTATGATATAGGCGATAAATAAGTTGAAAATAATTACAATTTGTTCAACTGTGAGCTACTTACATAAAAAATTTTGTTTCTAATAAAATTCAGTGAAAACATTAATTGATGATGGAATAAATAAAAAGTGTATGTAGATTATATTCCACATGGAGTTATGATGTAAAAAACTTAACATTTGTAAACATGAAAATATTTTAATTGTAGTCAAAGTTAAAATTAACTAAAAAGTGTCTTCCGTTTTTTCGAAAACCGTTAGAACATCAATTTTGTACTAGTGGAAACCTGTATACTAGTTTTTTTTTTATATATAAAAAAAGAAGAACTAAGTACCCCAAGGGACCAATTAGAGTGCAGCACTAATATTTGAAAAATATTCATCAAGTCTTTGTATTATTATATTTAAGTAGGTTATTGTAAATTTTACTCAAATTCATTGTGTCCGTTTTTACATTAATATTGTTTTTATCTGCATTGATGTGTAGCATCTCTAATGTCATTCTCTTATTAAGGTTGTGTTCAGAATCCATTATTTTTGTTTCGTTGAAGTTGAACTTGTGATTCAACTCTTTTGCATGTCCCACTACTGCACATTTTGCTGTCGTCATATTTATTTTGCCTTGACAATTTTTACTATGCTCATTCAATCTCGTCGATAAATATCTTTTTGTTTGACCTGTACATGTGGCATCGCAATCCTCACATGGTATTTTATATATTAAATTTGATTGGTGGCTTTTATTTATTTTGGATTTCAAGTTACTGAACAATTGCCCTACAGTTTTTGTTTGCTTGAAACCTATCCGTATTTTCAATTTCTTTCAAACAACTCTCGCAATTTTTCAGCAACGCCATCTATGTAAATCAATGAGCAGTAGGTGATGTCTTCTTTCTCCACTTGTCTAGCGTTGTTTTTAGAATTTTGACATTTATTTATTAAGCTGTTAATTAATCCACGAGGATATTTGTTCAGTAGTAGCAATTGTTTGATTTTATTCAGAATGTCTCCATGATATTGTGGGGAAGTTAATTTTAATGCCCTGTTTATCAAATTTTGAGCTGTATTCAGTCGGTGAGTCAATGGATGATTTGAGCAATAGTTGAGATATCTTGTTGATGCGCTTGGTTTTCTGTACCATGATGTGGTTATGTTACCCTCTTCATCACGTATGATAGAAATGTCTAGGAACGGTATGGAGTTATTCTGTTCTACTTCTACCGTGAACTGTAAGTGTTCATTATAACTGTTAAATGTATCCAATGTATTTTGTATTTGGTTTTCAGGTACAGCCAATATCAGATCATCTACATATTTCTTAATGAAGGGAAGCTCAAACGGTAGTTCTTGTATTACTTCTTCTAGTAAGCAATCCATAACAATATTAGCCAATACTGGAGATAACGAGGAACCCATGGCAAGACCAAACGACCGAACCGTATTTATTTTCAAATTGAAAGAAATTTTCTTTGATACAGAATTTGATTACTTCTAAAAATTCTTGCAGTGGTATATTAGTTCTTTGTGATATGGCTGCCAAATTTTTCTCTATTCCTGCGATCACCAAATTTACTGGTACATTTGTATATAATGAAATGACATCCAGTGAAATTAACATGCATCCTGTATCCAGTTTTATTTCTGTGATGAGATCTTTATACTCGAATGAATTTTTTACAAAATACGTAGTATTTTCCAAGCCTTTTAAAAGATTTGCTAGAAATTTTTCGAGATTGTTAGTTGGTGAATTTATACCACTGACTATAGGTCTTAACGGGTGGTTGTCTTTATGTAGTTTGATGAGGCCATATATTCTAGGAGGTACTGCACTGTTAGTGGAAAGATTATTCTTTACATTTTTAGTGATGTATTGTTTATCATACATATTTTTTATCAATTTATTAATCTTATTCTGTATTCGTTTGGTTTGGTCTTCTTGTATTATTCTGTAGGTAGTATTGTCCGATAATAAGTCATTCATTTTATCTATGTATGTTTGTTTGTACATGACAACAGTTTTATTAGTTTTGTCAGCTTCCAAAATTATGATGTCATCTTTATTTTTCAAGAATTGTTTTGTTTTTTGAAATTTCTTACTTAAGTTTTTTTGTTTTGTTGTGTTGTTGTTATTGTCTTTGTTACAGAAATTCGTCATGATATTAGTAAATTGAGCTCTCAGCGAGTCAAATCTATCCGCCAACAACTATGGTTATACGTTGACAATTATGAATAGATTGAATTTTGAACCGTTCAGGGTGAATTGCAAAAAAAAAGTTTTTTTCGGATAACATTTACTCCGGCTCGAGTACCCTAAATCATATATTTCCTGTACTCCTATCATAAAATTTAGAAATAAAAATAGCATGTTGGCGGATAGATTTACTGGAAAAAAATATTATCATCATTACGAAATATTACACCAAAATGTTAGCTTTGTGCATTGGCACCAGATATATGATTTGTTACAACGAAAATTTCAATTTTTTACTTTGAAACAAAAAAATATACAAATAAACAAATTTCATAACCTTCAAAAGCATAGACACATCACAGATACTAATACTACAGCGATTAATGATTGGTTTATGAATCTAACCAATGTAATTTCCCCGGAAGAAGTCGAAGAGACATTGGCACTTGGCCCCAAATTCAGTATGCCTCTTCAGTCCGCAGAATCACCTATCTTTAAATTAGTAGCAGATGTAGAATACATTTTACAAACCACTGATGATCAAGAAGCACGAGACTCGCTGAGAGCTCAATTTACTAATATCATGACGAATTTCTGTAACAAAGGCAATAACAACAACACAACAAAACAAAAAAACTTGAGTAAGAAATTTCAAAAAACAAAACAATTCTTGAAAAATAAAGATGACATCATAATTCTGGAAGCTGACAAAACTGATAAAACTGTTGTCATGTACAAACAAACATAAATTGATAAAATGAATGACTTATTATCGGACAATACTACCTACAGAATAATACAAGAAGACCAAACCAAACGAATACAGAATAAGATTAATAAATTGATAAAAAATATGTATGATAAACAATACATCACTAAAAATGTAAAGAATAATCTTTCCACTAACAGTGCAGTACCTCCTAGAATATATGGCCTCATCAAACTACATAAAGACAACCATCCGTTAAGACCTATAGTCAGTGGTATAAATTCACCAACTAACAATCTCGAAAAATTTCTAGCAAATCTTTTAAAAGGCTTAGAAAATACTACGTATTTTGTAAGAAATTCATTCGAGTATAAAGATTTCATCACAGAAATAAAACTGGATACAGGATACATGTTAATTCCACTGGATGTCATTTCATTATATACAAATGTACCAGTCAATTTGGTGATCGCAGGAATAGAGAAAAATTGGGCAGCCATATCACAAAGAACTAATATACCACTGCAAGAATGAGCTCCTCGTTATCTCCAGTATTGGCTAATATTGTTATGGATTGCTTACTAGAAGAAGTAATACAAAAACTACCGTTTGAGCTTCCCTTCATTAAGAAATATGTAGATGATCTGATATTGGCTGTACCTGAAAACCAAATACAAAATACATTGCATACATTTAACAGTTATAATGAACACTTACAGTTCACGGTAGAAGTAGAACAGAATAACTCCATACCGTTCCTAGACATTTCTATCACACGTGATGAAGAGGGTAACATAACCACATCATGGTACAGAAAACCAAGCGCATCAACAAGATATCTCAACTATTGCTCAAATCATCCAATGACTCACCGACTGAATACAGCTCAAAATTTAATAAACAGGGCATTAAAATTAACTTCTCCACAATATCATGGAGACATTCTGAATAAAATCAAACAATTGCTACTACTGAACAAATATCCTCGTGGATTAATTAACAGCTTAATAAATAAATGTCAAAATTCTAAAAACAACGCTAGACAAGTGGAAAAAGAAGACATTACCTACTGCTCATTGATTTACATAGATGGCGTTGCTGAAAAATTGCGAGAATTGTTTGAAAGTAAATTGAAAATACGGATAGGTTTCAAGCAAACAAAAACTGTAGGGCAATCGTTCAGTAACTTGAAATCCAAAATAAATAAAAGCCACCAATCAAATTTAATATATACAATACCATGTGAGGATTGCGATGCCACATATACAGGTCAAACAAAAAGATATTTATCGACTAGATTGAATGAGCATACTAAAAATTGTCAAGGCAAAATAAATATGACGACAGCAAAATGTGCAGTAGTGGGACATGCAAAAGAGTTGAATCACAAGTTCAACTTCAACGAAACAAAAATAATGGATTTTGAACACAACCTAAATAAGAGAATGACATTAGAGATGCTACACATCAATGCAGATAAAAACAATATTAATGTAAAAACAGACACAATGAATTTGAGTAAAATTTACAATAACCTACTTAAATATAAAAATACAAAGACTTGATAAATATTTTTCAAATATTAGTGCTGCACTCTAATTGGTCCCTTGGGGTACTTAGTTCTTCTTTTTTTATATATAAAAAAAAACTAGTATACAGGTTTCCACTAGTACAAAATTGATGTTCTAACGGTTTTCGAAAAAACGGAAGACACTTTTCAGTTAATTTTAACTTTGACTACATTTAAAATATTTTCATGTTTACAAATGTTAAGTTTTTTACATCATAACTCCATGTGGAATATAATCTACATACACTTTTTATTTATTTTATCATCAATTAATGTTTTCACTGAATCTTATTAGAAACAAAATTTTTCATGTAAGTAGCTCACAATTGAACAAATTGTAATTATTTTTAACTTATTTATCGCCTATATCATAATTTATAGTTCCTGAGGATGACACAAGTGGTGTCGAAACTAGTCGAAATCGAAATATAAAAATAAATTCCATTGATTGCATTCCAGAAGTTTTTTTCTCCTTTTCATTATGGAGTATAGTTCACCCTTCGAGGTGGTTTCCTCTCAAGTTCAGTCCCACAGGCGCGCGCAGCGCGATTGCGGTAATATTCAGGGAAGTTTGTTTTAGTCGCGAGCGTAGCGAGCTAACCTACAACTATGGTTATACGTTGACAATTATGAATAGATTGAATTTTGAACCGTTCAGGGTGAATTGCAAAAAAAAAGTTTTTTCCGGATAACATTTACTCCGGCTCGAGTACCCTAAATCATATATTTCCTGTACTCCTATCATAAAATCCCTACAGCTGTGTTTTAGCCTGATTTTGCAATTTTCTAATTGAAAAAACCACCGTTTTAGTACCGCTGACAAAATTTCATTGTACTAGGCAATCGATAGTGTCGCCATCTCTTGAAAATTGTTTGAATTATAAGAGCCCGCTATTATGCATGTGTACCATAGTAGTATTTGGAAATCTAGAAGAGATAAGTTTTACAAAATTAGATTTGAAGATTGATTTTTAATGTATTTATCCAATGAACTTACTGAAACATTGTAAGTCAGATTTGTCAAATATCCTAGAATCCGAACCATTTTTCTTACTAATGTGACAAGATCGGTAAAACTTCACACACAGCCAGAAGCAGATATTCAAAAAGGTTTTTGTCACTAAAATCAGTCATAGGCTATTTATTCTATAATGAATAAATACATGATAAAATTAATCTTTGACCCTTGTCATGTAGTACAAAATTTGGATTCTAGATAGCGCCATAGAACAAATCAACTAGTAAAAAGACATATCCACACTACTAGAATAAATAGAAAAGAAATTGAAGAATATTTTCCTAAATTATTATTTTGAAATATACAGCCACTGAAACTCTGGAAAATATTGTAAAAAATCGCTCATAATTTTTAGATATAATAAATATATTTCTTTTTGTTCATTTGACGTTTCTTCATAACAAAATCTATGATTTGAACAAAAAAAAATTGATATCTCGAAAACTAGGAATCTCACGACTCTCAAAAAAATATATTATCTCCAAGAAATAATTGGCCATGGAATATAATTACTTTTGTCTTAATTAACCTTGCAGGGAATAAAAAAGTGTAAATGGACATCAGAGAAGTACCCAAAATATCGAGAATTTTGAGCCCAAAATCCAGTGACCGATGTCAAAAAAAATTAATTATTCAAATATATATAATTTTTGAATACAAGACTTTGATTTTCCTCCAATTTTCAATACTTTTAGAAGTGCACAGAAAGGATTATATACGGAATAATAATTAATAAAAATCGATAATTTTTGCACAGCACTCTGAAGAATAATGTCATTTATAAGTCTACCAAATTTTGTCCCAGAAAACTGGATAATCTCTGAGAAATTAATATTTTCAGCACTAATTATTTTTTTTCTCAAAATTGTCAGGTGCAATATTCGTGAAAATTTTCATATGATAACTGCAAGTATAGCGCCTAGTATATATATTTTTCCCAGATAAGTTGTTATCAAAGTCTCTGAGATATAGGATTTGCATGCTAATTTTATACGTTAGCACTAATTTTATACGGATTTATTGCAGACATATTGAGACTTTGACAAATTATCAAATTTTTAATATACACGCCACTAAAAACTTTGTTAATTTATTATAAGAAAGTATTTATCAAACATATTGCTACATAGTACTTCCGAGTGATGTTTCACCTTAAATATAATAAATGAACTATCAAACGAAGGTGTTGTGTGTAGTATATTGAAGCAATCTGTTATTAAACCATTGCAAAAAGTGAGAGGAACAAATAAGTGCGAAGAAATGCGCCCAATCAATTCGGTAAGTTTAATAGAAAAAATAGTAGAAACCTGCGTCAAAAAGCAATTGGATGATTTTATAGAACATTATGAAATAATTATTGATGAACAATTCGGATACAGAAATAAACACTCTTGTGAAACAGTTCTAAATTTTATAAAAGGTGAATGGAAACAGGAAATCGAAAATAAAAAAATCATAATAGCAGTTTTTATTGACTTGAAGCGCGCGTTTGAAACGATAGATAGGACGATAATGTTGAAAAAATTAAAATATCATGGTGTCTCAGGAAACGCGTACAAGTGGTTTGAAGACTATCTCTCTGGAAGAACACAACGAACGAAGATTAATGATTCTTATTCTAAATTTAAAGATTTGAAAATAGGTGTACCACAAGCAACGGTGCTTGGAGCATTGCTCTTTATATTATATATTATTGATATTAACAAATATTCATCAATTAAACTTTTTGCAGATGACACACTTTTGTATGTAGCAACAGATAACTTAGCTGATGGTGTTAATAGAATACAATCAGACTTGAATAGTGTATGCGATTGGCTAAAAATTAATAAACTGAAACTTAATGTTGACAAAACTAAATTCATGACCATAAATAATAAAACAAATAACGATATAATATTGAGTCTAGATAACGCAATGATAGAAAGAGTAAATTCAATTAAGTATTTAGGCATTTATTTAGATGAAAATCTTCTTTTGGATGAATACGTGAATCATCTATGCAAAAAAATGGCTAAAAAAGTACATTTTCTAGGAAGAATTAGAAATAAGTTGAACTACTTAAAGGCTGTAGATTCATTCAGAACATTAATTTTACCTCATATAAATTTTTGTGCATCTGTCTTATACCTCTGTAATCAGAATCAAATGATGGCAATTCAAAAAATTCAAAACAGAGCTATGCGTACCATTCTGAGAATAAACAGATACACTAGTATTAATCTAATGTTGGAAACTTTATGTTGGTTAAATGTCAAGCAACGAGTTACATATCTTGCTTTAATTTTCATTTTTAAGATAAAAAATAATTTAGTGCCCAAGTATTTGAGAAAAAATGTTGGAGATGACTGTAATTATAATCTCCGAAATAAAGATGATTTTAGATTAAGTAAAACAATGAAAACATCATCACAAAACTGTGTGTATTATAAAGGCATGAGATTATTTAATAGTTTACCTGAAGGATTGAAAAATGAAACTAGTTTGAATATATTTAAGAGAAATTGTAAAGAGTATGTAAACAAGCATGTATAGTTATATAAATGGTGATACAAACATATATAATAGTTATGTAAATAACAAAATTTTGTTGAATATATATTATTATTATTATATTGATAAATGATTTTTCATCAATACCTTATCATTCGAGTGAATTGTTTTGGAATGAATACTCCTATCATATGATTCTTTATATTTTTATGAATTCTCTTTTGCTATCTTATTGACAAATTTCAAAGTCTCCTTCAATTGTCCATGATTATCTCCGAAATTATAATTATTAGTCGGGTTGGCATTTTTGAATGGCAAGCTCATTCCTCGTCCGAAAACTAATTCAAACGGAGTGATATTTGTGCTAGCATGCACAGAAGTATTATAGGCTAGAATAGCTGTCGGAAATAATTTATCCCAATTAGAAAGGTCCTTGTCCACAAAATTTCACAAATATTCTACTAAAGTCCTATTACTTCTTTCGAGAGCTCCATTAATTTGAGGATGGTAAGTAGTAGTTTTAAATTTCCTAATTCTCAAAATTTTACATGTTTCTGTAGATATTCTACTCAAAAAGTTCGTTCCTTGATCAGTTAATACTGAATCAGAGGTTCCATATTGACAAATCATGAACTGAACAAAACTTTTCGCCACGGTTTCCGCTAATTGATCAGGCATCGGTACCGCGATTGAATATTTAGTTGAATCATCTTGCATCGTCAATCTGTATTGATTACAACTGGAAGATATGGGAAGAGGATCCACAACGGCCAAAAATAATTTTTGGAAGGGATAAATTGAAGTAGTGGTAATCAACATAGGATTTGTAATAATCTTATTCTTTGCTCTATTCTTTTGACATTGCTCGTAATTTTTCACATGTACCTCATTCTTCAAATTTTTCCAATTGAACTGTCTCTTCAATTTCTTCATTATGCGTTTGACACCGCAGTGTCCACCGACCTTAGAATTATGATAGTCAGCATATAATTTGAGATTTTTTTCCTCTGTTACTCTATGATATTCATGTAGAATCAATTTTACATCAGAATCCTCAAAAATTATTTTTGTTAAAGCTCTAATTTCATTCCAATTCTGCAGGTTACTACCACAAGCGATTTTTGGGAAATGAAGCTTCACTATATTCTCTATTTCACAAAATAACTTTAATGTTTTGAGACATGAAATAATTGCTTCTTCTGTTGGCTTTTCGAAATAATTCAACTTTGTGAAATAAAATTAGATTCATCATTCTTAACGCAAACTATTTCATAATCAGGATTATTATCTAAAATAGTTTTAACTTTTTGCTTAATATCAGGATATAATCTAATTGTTTCAAGAGCCAAGCCAGCATACATTTTTAAATCACCTGGAATACATTGTACTATTGTTGATCCACGTGGACTATCGAAGATATTTAAATCGGTTAATTCTGAGTTGATTTTATAGATTCTACTTAAGGCGTCCGCGTTAACATTCATTTCTCCCAATTTATGAAAATTTTTATAATTGTATTCTTCTAATTTGATACGCTACCGCAAGAGTCTTGACCCAGGGTCTTGATCATTAAATATCCAGGACAGGGGTCTATGGTCAGTGACAATAAGAAATTGACGGCCGTATAGGTATGGAAGGAAATGATTGATCGACCAGACTATCGCCAACAGCTCTTTTTCCGTAGTTGTATAGTTTTGCACGGCTTTATTTAATGTACGGCTTGCAGACGCGATTGGTCTGTCTTCACCGATTCTACCTTGGAATAAAATAGCACCGATTGCTTCATTTGACGCATCTGTAGTTAGAACAAACTCTTCACCAGAATCGGAATATTGTAATAAAGGCAGAGAAGTTAATAATGTTTTCAACTTTTCAAATGATTCCTGATGATCTGCATTCCACGATGACCCATTATTCTCTTTAAGTAAATCTGTTAATGGCTTGGCTATTTGACTGAAATTTTTAATAAATTTGCGATAATATCCGCAGAGTTCAAGAAAAGATTTTACATCCTTTGGATTTCTAGGGATAGGAAATTCAACAACGGATTGTATTTTGACTTTCTTAGAGTCTGGTAAGCGGTAATTTATTGGCGGTGAATTTTCGAGAATATTTATAGCATGTTGTATAAGATTAGTTCACGTTAAAGGCTCATCAGGATGATGAAAGATATCCGAAAATTCTTTGCAAATTGGTCTCATAGATTCACGTTCCTCTCTATTCAAATGATCAGTACGCACTGATTTAATAATGAATGATTAACGATCCACGTCTTTCTCGAATTGATTAACTGTATATATTTGATTCGTATCGTTTACTTCTGGGAATAAATTCTCCTCTAATTTATAAAATTCATATTTAATTTTATTCAAATCTTTTTCAGTTAAAGTGATAGGATCCTCTGTTGGATTTAAAAGAGAAAATTTTACTTCTTTATTCATATTTAAATATGTGAAACAATTGCTCACAACCACATTTTTTATTTGAATTGCACTAGTAACATAAAAACATTCAGATTGCCCTATATTCATAGAAAAGACAGTTTCTGCGCGAGGTGTGCTAATAACAGGGTCGGACTTGAAGGATTTTTGACAGTTCATATCATTATTACTTGAACATACCGAATGGGGGACAGTTTTTTCTTCAATAATTTGTTCAGCGAGATTAATAATGACCATATTCTGAATGATATAAGGTTTACCAAGGATTCCGTCTTTCTTAAGAGGGAAATGAGAGGGAACCAAATAAAATATGGTTGGTTCATGATCATTTTCAAGAAAAATATCTACTGTCCCGAGAGTTGAGATAGGATCAGGGTTTATACCTGATGAACTTATAATGTGATCTGGATTGTACATTAATCTGTAATCGATATTAGCAACCCTTAAAATATTAACGTCCGACGCGGTATCCACTAAAAAATCAAATTTATGATGCAAAGAATTGTAACTTGGAATTGTTAGGGAATTATTATGCAAATTTCCAACTTTGAATATCTCGTTCCGTGAAGCAGTCATTTAAATATTTTGAATAGTAGGCTTATTAGAATTATCATTCTGATGTTGATTTCACATAAATGAACTTGGATTATGGTTATTTGTACTTCGCGAATTATTACGTTGTCTTTTATTTATTCATTTAGAATACACTATCCGACAGGCAAAAGCCTAATGAAAGGACAGGAAAAAAAAACGAACAAAATCACAAAGAAAATATAGAGCAAAAGCATACAATATAAAAAAATTATTAATAAAAATAGATTAATGAAACAATCAAATTATAAATAGTAGAACTAATTATGCGAGCTCACAGTTGATGATGGTATTATAGAATTGCTTAGGCCTTAATAGAAAGATATCAACCGAACAAAATCTAGAATTATATAATGAGCACATACGATATATAGGTGATATAAAAAATACATTAGTTCTAGGGATAGGTAAGTAAAAGGTTATGGAGCTGCGAGTGTTTATAGAAGGAACATGGAAAGCTAAAGAAGCTAGGCACTTAGGATCATCAATATCTCCATGAATCAACTTACAAAGATAGTTGACAGAGTTGAGATCACGTCTTTCAGAGAGACTTGTTAAGTTAAAAATTTCAAGTAATTGTTCATAACTAACTGTGAGGTCAGGATACCATACTTGAGAAATTTCTCCTGAACTGAGTCTGGCGAGTTCCATAAAATGTACTCCAAACAAGGGAACAATAGTCAAGTTTGGAGCGAATGAAGGAATAATAAAGAGTAAAGATGGCTGAGATATCATGAAATTGACGCGTATTACGTATAACAAAACCAAGCATGCGGATGGAAGCGTTGTATATGATATTAGAGTGGTTTATAAAAGTCAATTTGGGATCAAAACTAACACCAAGATCAAGTATGGTGTAACAACGATGAAGGGTGGTATGAACAAGTGAATAATTGGAAATAAGAGGTATAGATTTTCTTGTGAAGGACATTACGCTACATTTACTCAAGTTTAATGCAAGATTATTCGCTGAGCACCATTTTGATAAGCTATGCAGATCACGTTGAAGAACACTACAATCAGAAGAATGATAAATTGTGTGACGTGCGAGAGTGAGGGAGGAGCTCGTAAAGACGACGTAGTATGGAGAGGAGCTTCTTGTCGTCTCTTACGCCGCACCACGTTGCAGCACATCACCCCTCCCAATGGAAGCCTCTAGTGATTCCTAGAAATGGAAAGAGTCGAGAAATGGAAAATTCGAGAAAACAATATTTCTCTATATAAGGCCAAGCCAAAGACGTGAGACAGTACAGTAGTAAGAATAGTAGTGTGAGATAAATAATGAACAGTGACAAGTAAAGTTAACAGTGCATATAAATAGTGAAATATAAATATCTGTGAAATATAAATATCTGTTTAAATTAGAATTAAGTGATTAATATATAAATATAGTGTTATTAATGACATAAGAAGAATAAAGCTTTTATTTCAATTTAGATTATTGAATAGTGACTTTTATTTAATTACAAACTGATTCGTCAAGCAATAAACATTACAATTGGATGAAAAATTTTAAGGTCATCAGCGAATAAAAGATGATTACATGATAATAATTCGGTAATATCATTTATGAAAAGGAGAAATAGAAGAGGACCTAGATTTGACCCTCGAGGTATGCCTGAAGTGGCGGTATATGGTAAAGATTTGGATCTCAGAAGTTGAACGAAGAGATAACGATTAGAAAGATAGGAAGATAAGAGAGAAATAAGAGACGAAGAGATGGATAATGTAAGGAGTTTGTTGAGAAGAATTCTATGCGATCAAATGCCTTACAAAAATCAGTATAGACGCAGTCAACTTGGCCCTTGGTTTCAAGAACCGAAGAGACTACATTTGTAAAGTAGGTTGAGTTACTGACTGTGTATCTTCTCTCAATAAAACCATGCTGAGATATTGATATTGAATTTTTTACCTTGAAGAATGTACTTGAATAGATTATTCTCTCGAAGATTTTACTAAAATTCGGAAGAACAGCGATAGGACGATAGTTACCAATATTTGTTACGTCGCCAGATTTATGTATAAGTGTGATACGAGTCCTTTTCCAAATATCCGGGAAAGTGTCAGTAGAAATAGCAAAGTTGAATATATAAGATAAGGCCTTAGAGAAGGGAAATGAGCACTCACGTATTATGAGAGCAGAGATGAGATCTGGACCACATGAAAGATTATTCTTTAATTTACTTATAGATAGGCTGATGTCTTGATTACCATGGCTCAAAGAGATAAGATCCAAGTCCGATACTGAAAAATAGGAAAAGGAATTGGAGGGGGATGAAAAGCAGAATAAACTGATTGGAGATAAGAAGCAAATGCATTAGCTATATCACCCGGAGAAGAAAAACTGGAACCATTGAAATTCATTATGTTAGGCAGGGTTAATGTCTTTCTCTTGGTGTTAACAAAGTTCCAGAATTTATTAGGGTCATCTTTAATCAAGGACTCACAATTTGCAATTTAGTCAGCATAGGCTTTTTTTATATCAGCTTTTAGTTTCAAACGGAGTGATTTGAAATTATTGACATAACTTTGATGGTTTTTATATTTGTTTGATAATTTTCTGTAATGATCTTTTTTTCGTAGATCAGCTTTTTTATAATAGCAGTAAACCAGATAGGATAGCGATTTTTATGGGGCCGTATAATTGGTATACATTGAACAAAGAAGGAATACAAAGTTTCATACATAAAATGACAGGCAGAATTAACATCAGTATAATTCTTCAATACATTCCAATCATACTGGCCTATAAGATCATAAAGTTTAAGGAAATTGGTTTTTTTAAAATTGTAAGAATGATTGTCACCGTTTCTTGAATATTTAATATTAGTCTGAATAGCTGAAAGCGTAATATCTAATGCTGGATGATGATCATATTCAATATTGAAAAGCAAGTCTGAGGAGTGTGCAACTGTACAGTTAAGATTAGAAACAACTAAGTCTAGAAGTCTATCATGCGAATTACGAACATCATTAAATTGCTTATCGTTACAAAATTCTAGGAAACTAGCAAAACTGTTAACTCTAGAAGAAATATGAGTAGAGGTTAGTTCAGTTATATTGAAATCACCTAATATTAGAAAATTTCTACATTGTAAGAAAGGTAGGCTTTCAAAAAAATCGAGTATAGAATTAAAATTACAGCTATTCATGACCGGAGGAATGTATAATACTGTGACGTGCAAGAGTGAGGGGGGAGCTCGTAAAGACGACGTAGTATGGGGCGGAGATTCTTCGGCCGCTTATGCCGCACCGCGTCGCAGCCCATCACCCCTCTCAATGGAAGCCTCTAGTGATTTCTAGAAATGGAAAACTCGAGAACAATATTTCTCTATATAAGGCCAAGCGAAAGACGTGTAGGACAGTACAGTAATAAGAGTAGTAGTGTGAAAATAAATAATGAACAGTGATTAATAAAGTGAATAGTGTACATAAATAGTGAAATATAAATATCTGTGACCTTGTTTAAATTAGAATTAAGTGATTAATATATAAATATATATAGTTTTTTGAAGCCGATGATTGGTCATACTACATCATATGTCAAGGATTCCCGACATTTTGTGGATTTGATTAGTGATATGACATTGACAGATAATGATTTACTTGTCAGTTCTGACGTTTCATCTTTATCCACGAAAGTACCTATCATCGATACTCTGAAATTATTAGAAGATCATTTTACATCTGATATTGTCAAGCTTTTTAAACATTGTTTGACTTCTTGTTTCTTCATCTTTAATGGTAATTTCTACAAGCAAATTGATGGTGTCGCCATGGGTTCCCCTATTTCTCCTTCTATCGCTAATTTTTACATGGAGAATTTTGAACAAAAAGCTTTAAACACTGCTATGAAGAAACCTACTGTCTGGCTTCGTTACGTTGATGATGTCTTTGCTGTTTGGCCTCATGGTAGAGATGAATTGAATGTTTTTTTGAATCATCTTAACATGCATCATAGGAACATTAAATTCAGTATTGAGGTTGAAGAAAATAACTGTCTTCCTTTTCTGGACGTTTACCTGGAGAAACAAGGTAATGGCAAACTTATCCATTCTGTATATAGGAAGCCGACCCATACAAATCAATATTTACATCAGTCATCAAATCACCATCCTGCTCAGAAATTTTGTACTATTAAAACTTTATATCAGAGAGCCTCTTCATTATGTCATCCAAGTAAACTATCTGATGAAATCAAATTTTTGGATGATGTTTTCTTGAAGAATGGATATAATGGAACACAGATTAAGAAAGCACTTAGACAGAAGAATTCTACGCCACCTGTTCAAGATCCAAATAATAAGAAAATATTTGTTACGTTACCCTACGTAGCCAATATAACAGATAAAATTGGAAGGCTCTTACATAAATATGACATCAAAACTTCATACACTTCCAATTTAAAAATTCGAAATCTTATTGATAATGTTAAAGACAGATTTCCTCCACAGTATCCAGGTATATACAAGATTCCTTGTCAATGTGGCAAAGTATATATTGGACAAACCAAGAGGACTGACTGTAGAAACAAGATTGAAAGAGCATTCTCGTCATATAAGATTAAACCATCCAGAAAAATCTGCTGTGGCTGAGCATGCTATACAAGAATTACATGGCATTGACTTCAAGAATACGAAGCTTCTGGCTAAAGAGAACAATTGGTTCAAGAGGCTTATAAGAGAAGAAATTGAAATTAAAAAATCTCCGAATAATTTGAATTTGAATACTGGTTATGAACTTAATCGATCATGGCTACCAATCATTTGTTCATAATTTCAAGTTATTTGTATCTACGAATTTACTTGCAAGAGTTACTTCATCACCACCTCCTGAAGTTCTGTGGATGGTTCAATTATGCGCCAAACCAAAAAGAGTAGAGCCAGATTGACCTAGAACCACAAGGAGCTGACAATTTCCATATTTAGACCTTCATTATTATCTCCTGAAGACCTGTGGATATTGAATCATCAATCACAGGCTGAGCTCTACGATCCTAGGAGTTAATATATTTTAAACTAATCTAGTTATTATTTGTACTTTTATTTTTATTTTTGTTGTCTTGACAATTTTGTTTATTTATATTTATATTTATTTTCACTTGAAAAAGGCAGCACTTTGCTGTTGAAATGTTGTGTTTCTAATAAATTTACAGAACTTATACCCAATAAAACATATTTATTTACAAATATAGTGTTATTAGTGACATAAGAAGAATAAAACTTTTATTTCATTTAGATTATTAATAGTGACTTTTATTTAATTAAAAACTGATTTCGTCAAGCAATAAACATTACAATACGAATAAGTATAAAGGTTTATTAAGAATAATAAGTTTCGCACATACAATGTCGACATTGGTAGGTAAAATAGATGTGTAAACAGAGAGATCAATGGGGAGAGATGTAAGGCACTTATTCACCATGAGAAGAGCTCCGCCACCACGACTCTGTTTACAAGCTGTGAAATCACGATCAGCACGATATATTGAGTATGTGTTGTCACAGAGCTCAGCATTATTCACAGAATTATTCAGCCACGTCTCGATGAAAGCAATTATATCGCAGTTCAGAATTGCAAAGTTCATCTATTTTATTATTCAAGCTCTGCACATTCTGATAATAGCAACGCAGATTGGAAATAGGATTGGAGCGATAACATTGCTGTGATTGCTATTTTCCCATTATATAAGACTTGAACATTTTAAGCGTATCTGCAAAAACTTAGCAGTTAGAGTGCCATACATTATGATGACTGTTAACATCACTTTTGTTGGATTCGTTATACCGAATACAGTTGATGCATTTTGGTTGAGATGTGATACAGTCTTTGATTGAGTGAGGTCTAGCACATTGAGGACATGCCACAGATTTGTTACACTGATTTGCAAAGTGATGGAATCCGCAACAGTTATAGCAGCGTCTTAGTGCAATAGCGTCATATACTGTGCAGAAGTCATACCCGATTACCAAATTCCCAGCTTCAAAAATTTTATTGTACGTGGCGCGATCAACTTGAAGTAAGACCTGATATACGTCTTTTCTATTTCTCAAAGGACAAAAATCGAGAATTTCACACTTGGAGTTATCATCGAAGCAAGATCGATTTTGTTTGATTAGATAATTTGAAAGTTGATCATTGTTGAAATTTTGTGTAATACTGACTACTCTGATGCGAGGATTGAGAATAGGTAATTGCTTTATATCATATTTATCACAAAGATTTGTATTGAATAGTTCCTTCAGTCTATCAGGATCATTATTATCGTTACATGTTATTATTAGTGCATCATTATTCGCCTTTCTACATTGGTAAGGGTGATGTTTGCATCAATAGGATCTACTATCTTGAGAAAATCTGATTTAGTTAACGAGGCAGACCGAGATGTATTTTTAGGCATAATTAAGACTGGAGGCTGAGATTTTTTAACAACACTTGCAAAAGAGGAAGAAGCTTCAGTAGGATGGGATATAGATGAGAGATTCTGGAGGAAATCTGCTAATTCTGATTCAATTGAGACTTGTAATTTGGTTTTGATGGTAGTCATGGCGGTGTTGATGAAATCAGTTATATCATCTTTCAGTGAGTCAAAAGAAGCCTTGAAATCACCTTGAGTCACGACTTTGGATAAATTGATGTTCACATCATCAATTATTGTTTTAACACTGAGAGCTTGATTTTTATTGATCAATTCACAGTTTATTTTGCAAAAAGAGTATAGATACAGTGAAGTGATTTTAAAGTGTTGTTGTTGTATATTATATATTTTGATGGTGTTAAACATCAATACTTTATTATTTGTGCTATCAATCTTGTGTGTAACGATGTTCTTCACCCAGTGTTCAGTTGAAAATTTTTGAAACAACTCTGATCCATATTCTTTTTCTCGAAATAATAGTGATCACATGTGTACATTTGAGGCGAGTTTCGTATATTTCCAATATAATTTCTCCTAATTGAATATCGAATTAGTTCTGTGTGTCCGTTGTACGCTTTTGAACAGTGTCAAAATCATATTCACTCGTGAGCCTATGGCTATTACCGCCATATTCCATTTTTAGCAACATATGCAAATTTAAACAATATCTGAATGCGGTAAGTGTAAAATTAAATTTAAACAACGTGATACGTCAATGGATGTTAAAATCCTTCAATGTACTGAGTTAATGTTTGCTCTTTTAATACTTCTATGATTGTAATACTTTGAGCTTGAGTTTTGTCTTCACATAATATTTCTAGCATAGCATGATATAAATTTTCCATACGGTTTGTATAAAATTGTACGGTTTCATTCAGTTTTTGCGAACATCTGTGTAACGAATAAGGCCCCAAAATCCGTCACTGTTGCACATCCCAGAGCCTTCTGCTACCGCAAACATTTTTTAGTCCATCACAATTTTATTCACTTCTTGCGCAACCTGTAAAATTTAAATTCAGTAACTCTGCATCAACCTACAACATCACATACCGTTCATTCATCCGTGTTCAGCTGTTTCCAATACCGTTTACTATCTTTCACATGTGGACGAATAAGGTTAGGTTTTCAAAGACACCTGAAATTAAAAGAAGTTGAGATCGTGTAATCTGTATTTATGTCTTATGTCTTATGTCTCACCGTAATAAAGTCGGAATGTAATCCACTGTTGTCCTGTAAATATGTTGTATATTGTATATTTTGTTGTTGTTTGACATTCTGCGCGACCGTTGACCATAAACAAACTAGATCCGACCCTTGACAGTTTCTATATTATCGACCGATGTGAAAATTATTGAGGACAATTTTAATATTAAGAAAATAAAATCAAAAAGGGATGTATTCAACAGGAGAGTAATGAGAAATGTATTATTATAATGAAATGTGTATTTGAAAAATTACTCCTTCTTTCTTTCTGTATCTCTTCTTTATATTATTGCTAGCGCTAATATGGATTTAATCTTTAAAACATGTTAAGTAAGGTTTCATTAAAATATGAGTATAAATAAGGCCTTCTGGCCGACTCAAGTCACTTCTTTGTAAGTCAAGTCTTCTGAGCAGCCGTTCCAAGTACGCTACCAGTTCCGATACCGAGCGTCATCTTCAGAGTGTGTACCGTCCAAGTGAAGTTTTTGTGCTAAGTCCGTTAGCACAACTGTCCAACACAATTTGTGAGTTTGTTTAGTTTTTTTCTAAGTCCGTAAAAAGAACTTAGAATATTTTTACTGTTTTGAACTTTGAATATTCTTGCTGTTTTGAACTTAAAATATTTTTGTCGTTTTTGAACTTAGAATATTTTTTGGATTATTTAAAGTAGAAGCACCGCTGAAGGAGTCTTCGTGATTTCGAAGCGTTTGATTATTTAACGTAGAAGCACCGCTGAAGAAGTCTTTATGATTTCGAAGCGTTTGACTATTTAACGTAGAAGCACCGCTGAAGAGGTCTTCGTGATTTCGAAGCGTTTGAATATTTGACGTAGAAGCACCGCTGAAGGAGTCTTCATGATTTCGAAGCGTTTGATTGATTTAACGTAGAAGCACTGCTGGAGGAGTCACCTGGTGACTTCACAGTATCGAACCGCCTTAACGTAGCATCACTGCGAGGGAGCAAGTTTGGTTCCACCCGCATAGAAAGTTTCTCGTCATCTGCGACCGCCTGGGTCCGTACTGCGACCGCTGGTGTCGAGTGTCATGTTCAGCCGTCCGCCGAAGTATCTCCGTGCAAGTGTTCTGTCAAATAATGTTCTATGTTCATCGTCATCGTTTTGTGTAATAAATCTCATTGTGACACCTACCTCCTGATGATTATTTCTGACAACCCTAACCCTTCCCGTCTGAGCTATCCAGCCGTCCGTCATAGAAAAACTGCGTCACCGACCGTATTGGCGCCCGAGCACACCGTTAGCAGTTTTCAACAGCGACGTCAAAAGTAACAACCACGCCATCAGCGAGGGTATCGTTACATCTGTTAAATGCCATTTGAACATCTGAGAGAGTTCTTTGACTTTTTCTCCATCTCTAAGGATTCCTTTCAAATCATCCCATGAGTTTATTGTTTTAAATTTTGTAAGATTGAATGCTTTTCCCTTAATTTAGTTATAATGCCTCTAACTAAAATATAAGCAATTTCCTCAGCTATATTTTCAATGACTTAATTACATGATTATTCGAAAACTGCAAGTTCATCAAGATTGCTACCATCAAAATTTGGTATAAGTTTTAAACCAGTTTCAAGAGAAATATTGTGAGTCATATTTATACTTATATTCTCAATATTCTTGTTATTTTCAGTATAATGATTGTCTACAAATTCGTTAAGAGAATTCAAGGAATAAGTTGGTAATTAATGGAGCCCATCTAAATCGTTGAGTGAAGTAGTGAAACAAGCGTGCATTAGATTTGCTGAATCTTACAAAATGGATTTATTTAACTTACGGTTAGAGTGTATTGTGTAGCATTTTCACTAAACACTTACATGAACACACAAAACAGCTTCATTGCACTATGTAGACGACGGTGGTGATGAAATCTGGTCCTTACAATCCTGGAACGATTATTGAGTTTTGGACTGGTCCGGTATTGCTTCTGGCTCGACACTCTGGAACGGCTCTATCGGCTGATTCGAACACTTTGCTCCTGCACTTAATTGATCGACGCTAACAAATTTCCTCAAATTCGATCCCCAATCGCTGCTACCAGTTTTATGTTGAGCCCCTTTTTTTTGACGAAAGGGCACGAGTGTATCGGTATGAGAAAATAAGGTATTTCAGGTGTAGGTTCATCGTGAATAATACAACTGAATGTATTTAATGATTTATATCAAGCTATATGTGTACACTTCACTACTCTTTAACAACTATCAAATAAACATGAATTTGAATTGGATCGATGACTGTATGTTGAAGTTTACTGGTTGATGGTCAAGTGAATACTGCCTATTTTCAAACTACAAGAAGCTTAAGGTGGACAGTCATGCGACACTATACATCCGTAATATTCAACGAATAATGACGAAGCTTTCAACAGGACGCTTGCAAAAACTCTCTAATAACGCGTTGCGACCTTAGCTGAATAAACTTTTGTCCTACTAGAGTTCGTTCCTAAGAGAAGTAAACTAAAGTTGCTTTGCCGAGCCATATACACACTGCATATACTTTCTACTTTTGCAGTCCATCTATTTTTATGAGTTTAAAGACCTTGGGATCCAAGCCCTGACTATCTTGGGTTCTTGGCTATACTGTACTGACGAGTCCTAACAAGGACGAAACACGTGTATACAGTTACTTCCCGATCTAAGATGATGGTGTCAAAACCGATTCTTAGATTTGAAATTTCGTGGAACAAATAATTGAATGTTCCAGAATTTTTTATTCTAATTGTTCCACAGCATAAACTTTGTTACAAATAATTTGTGACATCTACTTAATTTTACTGAAATTATTTAGAACTGTCACTGGTCTATAATTTTTTATATTTGATGTGTCGCCAGATTTGAAAATGGGGGTCACTTGTCCAATTTTCCAGATAGTGGGAAAGTAGCTTGTTTCAAGGGATAGATTAAATATATGATACAGAGCACGCGAAAGTGGATGTGTACAATCTTTGATTATCATATCTGGTATTTCATCAGGCCCACTTTTCAAGTTAGCTTTTACTTTTTTTATTGCTTTTTCAATTTCATCTATTGAAATATGATTTAAAGATAACAAATTATTCGAACAATTGTTCAGAATGGGGAGAGGATCATTGGTAGAACTAGTGAAGACACTCTGAAAATATGTAGCGAAACCATCTCCAATACTCTCTTTCGATGTGAGTTTTATATTATCAAGAGACTGAAGCCGGGAAATTAGACGTTGTTTTTTTAGAATTGATGAAACTCCAAAATTTACGTGGATCAGAAACAATTGAATTTTCACTGGTGGTTATGTAGTTAAGAGTATAGTTATTGTATGAAGCTTTCAGGTCATTTTTAATACTAGCTCTTAGTTCTTTATATTGCAATAAATAATATTGGTTATTGTACCTTTTGTACATTTTATAGTAATTTAATTTCTTTCTTAATTTATTTTTGATTTGAGATGTAAACCAGGGAGGGTATGAGAACTTTCTGATAAATTTGTAAGGCACAGATTGCTCAAACATATTGTACAGTGTTGAATAAAAAAACTTGCAAGCTGAATCAGCATCTTCAAACATCTCAAGTTGATCCCAATCAAAATTGTCAATCAAATTATAAAGCTTGATATAATTTGCTTTTTCGAAATCAAACACTTTCTTGTTGTTGATTGAAAGGCAGTCGTCATCTTTGATTGTGATATTAATTGTGATGCTTAAGGACGGGTGATGTTTATATTCTCTATCCAATATTGGCAACTCATCTCTCGTAACACTACATTCTGTATTTGATATAATTAAGTCCAACAGGCGACCATCGCAATTTGCTATGGAGTTATATTGCTTTAAATTAAAGTATGACATAAAATTGTTCAGTGACTCAACAGTTGCAGAGTTACTATCAGAATTTAATTCTGGAATATTATAATCACCTAGTATGATGAAGTTACTATTATATAAGAATGGGATGCTTTCAAAAAAATCATAGATCTTATCATAATTCTCTAAAATCATAGCTGGGGGAAGGTATACATTGAAAATATAAATTTGATCATTATTCAAAGAGATTTTGACACAAACGATATCCACATTAACAGGAAGTAAGTGCATGTAAAGTTCTAGTGCAACACTTGATGAAATAATTCGATTGTCAATCAACAATATAACACCTCTTCCTCGGGACACTCTGCATTCGTTGAAATTTCTGTCTTTTCTATACACTGAATAGTTATTGTCACACAATTCAGAATTAAACACACTATCGTTCAACCAGGTTTCAGTGAAGGCTATCACATCGAAATCGAAATCGGCAATTGTAAAATGTAGTGATGATAATTTATTGTTTAAACTCTGGATGTTTTGATAGTAGATTTTTAGTGGATGGTATGAGCTGTTGAGCAGAGATGAATTTAGTTTATTGATATCTTAGGAACATTATTGAAATATCTTATTCGCAAATCTGTCTCGCCATTTGCTTTCCGGGCCTCAAGTTGTGTTTTAATTTTCCTATAATAACTCATCTGAAGTGATGTACGATCATTATTTATATAAATATTCTTGAATTCATCAAATTTTCTGACATTTTTTGCATTACGAAGAACGTTGAGAGCTTGAGCAGAATTAGGAAATTTCATTTCCACCAATCGAGGCCTAGCATCAGTATTGTTGATACGAGTACCAATTCTGAATATTTTTAGATTATCTATTGGTGTATCGGGAGAAATTTTGGAGATAATTCTCACAGCTTGAAGATTCAAATTTTCAGATTCATTTTCAGGAATTCCGGTGATAATTATATTATCTTCGCGCCTACGTCTGTCATTAATTTCCTCAATGACCGTTTCAACAGTGGATTCAACATCAGTAATTACAGAAAGTCTGGTTTCAAGCTTTGAAACTTGAGCTTGGAGGGCTAAGATAATTTATTTTAATTCAGAAATATCATCTGGTTTATCATAACACGATTTACAATAAATTTTTACTGCTTTTGTGGTTGCCCTTGTATATTTGCTTACATCATCAGATGTCAGTTGAATACACGAGAGATGTATAAATTTCTGGCAATAATCACATTTTACTGATTTTTGCTTATCTGAAGTAACGCATTTGATACAATTTGGACATTTATCTATACCTTGCATTGTAGATCGGGTAAATCCGTGCTTTGCCGAAGATGTTGAATTCAGTCGTGGAGCAGTAGTAATGTGAGAATAATTGATAAATCAATTAATTTTTTGTTGCAATTCTCACCTTTAATAATTGCACACAAGATGTTGTAAAATACAAAAATTGATGAGATATGAACTCAAATATCAACCCACTGAGCAAAAACCACTTCATGCACACTTTATCACTAAATTTAATAAGTTTTAGAATAATAATAAGTATATTTATAGTATAAATATCGGAAACTTTCAGAGATGCAAGAAAACACTTCTCAATTTTAGCACTGCAAAAATATATGATAGAAATGGGTCTATAATTCTCAACCTTATTCTGATCACCTTCTTTGAAGACTGGAATGACCTTTGTTTTTTTAAGCTGGCAGGGTATGTACCATCCTCAAGACATTTATTTATGAATATCGTTAAAGGTTCAACAATATACTCAATAATCTTCTTCAAAAACTCATTGCTTATATTAAAAATGTCAAGACAATTTGAATTTTTTAATGACTCAATTGCTTTATGAACATCAGTAGGTTGTAGAGAGAAATTGATTGTGATATTGTCACTACTCATCAAAATATCTTGCGCTTCGAGATTATCATTAAAGATTTTTTCTATAACATCAACTGCCACGTTAGTAAAGTATTTATTGAAATCATCGGGTGCAAGATCTGAATGTAATTTATCTTCAACAGATTTATTACGTTCAAAATTTACTAAACGCCAAGCATCTTTGCTTGTATAATTTGAATTTTGAATAAATGTATTGTAAGCATTCCGTTTACTACGCTCACTCATTCTGTTATCGACAGTCAAACCGAGTGGACGTTCGTAACAGAGTTATCGTAGTGCTAATTATACAAAGTGAATATAAGTGTGATATAATAATCTATAGTGCGAGCATAAATAAAAAGTTGAAATAGTGAAATCTATGTGAACAATGCCCCCAGGGGCAGTAGAGGAGAATTCCCCTCCGAACGAGAACCAAGTAAATCTTTATACTGAATACAACAATCAGAAATATTACAAAGTTTACGTACAAAAAGCTAACAATAATGGGGAAGAAAGGTCTTCAATCAGCGCTCTAAAGAAAGCTGAAATTTTAAGACAAACATACATGGAAAAAGACATATTCGAAATAATGAAAATAGGAAGGAATCGGATGAGTATTGAATGTTATGATACAGATATCGCGAACAGCATAGTGAACAATAAAGATCTAAAAAACAAAAAGATGGTAGCCTTCATACCAAATTTTCTTATCGCTCGAGCAGCAATAGTAAAAGGAGTGGAGCCAAAATATACTGTTGAACAACTGGAAAACATAATAGACGCATGTCAATACAAAATCAAATCCGTAATTAGACTCAACAGAAGAATAATGGATGAGAATAATGAACCCCAATACATACCGTCCAATAATATCAAAATTCTATTTCATGGAGATAGCTTTCCACAGTACATATACATATGGAGAGTAAGAATTTGTTGTGAACCTTATGTTCAAAGAATAAAACAATGTTTCATGTGCTATCGCTTTGGTCATATCTCTAAACAGTGTAAAAGTTCTAAGGAAAAATGTACTAAATGCGGCAGTACAGAGCACAAACAAGATACATGCCACGAAGAAATTCCTACTTGTACCAATTGCAGAGAGCAACACCACTCTACATCCAAACAATGTCCAGAGAGGATAAGGCAAAAGAAAATTCAACAACTCATATCAACACATAATCTAAGCTATCTAGAAGCTAATTTAGAAATACCTCAGATTTCAAGAAGGTCCATGGAATATGCTACCAAAACTTCTAATAGATTCACGATACTAGAAAACTATGAAGAAGAGTTCCCATTGCTACAAAATAAGGAGCAGCAACCTTCCTCTTCTATCCCAGCTTTTGTTCCCCCTCCTATATCGAAAACGTATTACCCCAAACCAAAGGCTAATAATGATAACAAACCAATAGTCAAAGATAGACGGATACAAACAAAAAGAAAAATAACTAATATTGACGAAGACAAAACCATTGACCCCCAAAGTAAAATAAACTACATCAATAGGAAACAGAAGTGAAGAAAAGCCCATCAAATTAAAATTAACTAGAACTCAGCAAAACTTAGAACTAAGTGAACAATACAAACACAAAGTGATTTTTACAGTGTTTCACAAATAACAACAAATGCAGAAATGCACAATTGGGATCGAAATACAGATAAAAGAGAAAAAACACAAATAGATAAACTACATACATAACGAATAACATTATCGATATCTATAGATATTACATAAATATTGTTTCTTCAATTTAATAATAACAAATAAATTACAAATTGAAAATAAAATTCAATTTTCTTCATTGGAATGCTGAAGGAGTAATCAACAATAAAGTAGAACTTCAATATCTGCTGGAACAATATCAAGTACATATTTGTGCACTAGGTGAAACTTTTCTTACGAAAGAAAAGAAGTTTCATATAAGAGAATTTGCAATTGAAAGAGAAGACAGAGAGACGATCAAGCCAACAAATCCTCATGGAGGCTCGGCCCTGATGATTCACAAGTCGATAAATTATACAAACAAACAAATTTCAAAACCAAATAGCAACATAGAATTAGTAGCAATAACATGTAAATATAAAAAGATGGATGTCACTATTATATCAATATATGCAAAACCTAGACACAAAACCACTAAGGATGACTGGATTCAAATCTTCAATCAAATCTCTGGAGAATTTATAATAACAGGTGATCTAAATAGTCACCACGAAGCTTGGGATACCAGAATTCCCCAAAACTTCGAAGGAAAAGAACTCTATGAATTCATTGACAGGAAAACACTGTGCATTCTTAATAAAAATCAACCCACCACAGTCAAAAGACCTCACTGGAGAGAAAGTATTCTTGACCTAACAATTACGACTCCTTCAATAGCATCTTATATGGAAAGTTGGACAACAATTGAAGACAACTTTTATAGTTACCATTTACCAGTACTAATCAATTTCAACCGAAGAAGGAACAGCGATCAGGACACAACAAACATTTGTCGCAGAGATTACAAATCAGTCAATTGGAATTATTATTCTCAAACAATTGAAGCTGAAATAGAAAAACATCAAAAATATATTGAAGAAAATGATGGGATTGAAGAGTATAATCCATTGATAGATTTTATCAACAAGGCATCAGATGAAACCATATCAATCAAAACCATAGTCATAAAACAAGGAATCAGCACCAACCCAAAATGGATGGACAATGAATGCAAGAAGAGAATAGCTAAGAATAGGCGTTCCTTATCAGAATTTAACAAGGATCCTTCCATCAAGAACTACATCCTATTGAAGAAGCAAAAAGCTGCAACCAGAAGGTATTTGAAGAAACGCAAAAAAGAAGAATGGCATAAATATTGTGAAACACTGTCCCCGTCAACAAACAGCAAAGAGATATGGCAAGAAGTTAAAAAAATGAAAAGCTCTCAAACATCCATTACTGCCACTAACAGGAATAAAAATAACGGATGGATACAGGAGTTCATAGAAACAATATGTCCGACCAATCATATACCGCCTTTTAATCCAAGACCATCAATCATCGAATTCAATGAAGCAGTTGACTATAGAATAACAATTGAGGAAATTAAGTACAACCTAAATCATAACAAGAAGACCAGCGAGGGCTTTGACAAAATAAACTACCAGATGATACAACATCTACCTGAAAATGGATTAAAACTATTGACAATTATCTTCAACGAATTATTAAGTAAAAATGCAATTCCTGAAAAATGGAAAAAATGTATTTGTATTCCGATTAAGAAACCTGTAAAGGAGCCCTATTTTGCAGCATCCTACAGACCAATTTATCTTCTATCATGCTTTGCCAAGACACAAGAGAGTATTCTGAAAAGCAGAATAGAATGGTACCTGGAGCTCAATAACAAAATCTCCAGCACACAATACGGTTTCAGGAAATATCGCAGTACTCAAGATAATTTAAATATAATTAACATGGATATACAGAAGACATATAGTATAAATAAATATATGATTTGTACATTTCTTGATATAAAAGGTGCCTACGATAAGGTCGACATAGATATTTTATACCAAAAACTACTAATCAATGGTGTACCACAATATATAGCCATTTGGATATACTACTACTTTCAATCTAGAGAAGTATATATAAAACATGAAAATAAACTTTTTGGACCACACAAAGTATACAAAGGAATTCCACAAGGTTCACCCCTTAGTCCCTTATGCTATACTATCTGCACGAATGAACTTCAAACAGTACGAGATCATAATACTGATATTTTACAATTTTGTGATGATACAGCGATATATAGCAAAGGTAGAACATTAAGAGAAGCCCAAAAGAGATTACAACGCCAATTAGATGAATTATTGGAAATTTTATTTGATTTGAAACTACCCATCTCTATAGAAAAAAGCAAAATTATAATATTCACAAGACACCAACAACGAGTCAGCCCACGGATTACAATAAACAACAAATGCATTAAAGTTGTCAGTACAACTAAATTCTTAGGATCTTGGTTTGACTCCAAATCCTTGTGGGTAAAAGAAATAACGGAAACTAGCAATAAGTGTCATAAAAGGTTAAATCTACTCCGATGTGTGGCAGGACATAAATGGGGGGCTCATCCATCGACACTACTAAAGTTGTATAGAGCTATAATTAGACCTCATCTTGATTAGTCATCTTCACTTATATGCGCAGTTTCTGCTTCAAATCTTAAAAAGTTAGACAGGATACAACATTCCGCATTAAGAATATGTTTAGGTTCAATGAAAAGTACTCCAAATCAAATCTTGAATTACGAGGCAGTTGAACTACCACTACATATCAGAAGAAAATTCATCACATACAAGTACTATCTTAAAAAAATCCAAGTAGCAGACTACACCATTCTAAAAGAAATTCAAGAAAATAGAAACATTATAGAGTCGACCTATTGGATGAAGAAGAATAAACCTATTCTTTTGGATAGTCATAACAGATGGGCTGATATGAATATAGAAAAATATAAAACTCTACCGATATTCAAATTTGACATAAGAATTAATTGGTTAAACTTGGATATTGAGACCAATAAATTCGACAAATTTGATCCGAAGACAATAATAAAAACTAAATTTAATGAAATAATAAGTAGTAACAGATGGGATAAAATCATCTATACTGATGGGTCAGTACAATACAAAGAAAATCGTAGCATGTTTGCAATATTTGAATCAAACAATAAAAAGACTACAGTATACAAAATTAATCATATAACTAGCTCTTATAATACTGAAGCATTAGCGATATACTATGCGTTGAAAGAATTGGTACCATGTTACAACGAAAATATAATAATTATAACAGATTCAAAATCAGTACTAGATAGCATTAGCAACAAACCTATCAAATCCAACCCCTTAATAATATATCAAATCAAAGATATTACGAAAAATATACTAAACAATAAAAATCAAATAAAATTTCTCTAGGTTCCAGGACACTCGGGCATATTAGGAAATGAAATTGTTGACAGAGCAGCTAGCAATGGTCAGCTCGGACTGGACATTAACATAAAATTCACTCTTTCTGATGCAATAAATAACCTAAAGACCAAAACACAAGAAGAATCTCAATCCTGGAATTCCTATAAATGCGGATGCACGGCAAAACTTTTTTATCAATACAACCCTGTAATACCAAAAACAAACTGGTTTGATAAAAACATGACCCGTAACTACATAACAATAATGACAAGATTAAGAAGTGGGCACTGCAGAACTCCGGAGCATCTACACAAATTGGGGATTATTCAGACAGACAAATGTAATTGTGGAGAAATTGAAAACCTTAATCATCTCTTCTTTAATTGCGATTTATTCGCAATATCCCAACTAATATTATATCAAGAGATAATAAAAATTTATTTCACCCTTCCAATCAAAATACAGGTTCTAACAACAAATCCCAAATCCAAAATATTTCAAACGCTTTATAAGTACATAACTCAAAATAATCTAGATATATAAAAAAAAAAGATATGAGAATGATAAATGGCAAGGATGTCTTGCACAGACACAAAGCCAAAGAGAAAAGAAAAAAAAACTACGCTCAATTTCGGTTCGATACTCTTTTAATTCCAATTTATAGAGCTCAAAATAGTGATTGTTTTTTGTACTATCAAAGCAGATTTTTAAGTAAGATATTACTTGTCGCATGTGAGCAAGTTGTGAATTAAACCAGCTTACTGGAGGAGATCTCGGTTTAATTCGACATTTTTGCGGTGGAAAGTATGTATCTATCGAATTAGACAACCAATTGATCATGGAGTTCGAATATTCCTCAACTGAAAGTGTACAGTTAATAAAAACATCATGAAAATTTGTATAATTCAAAGCTGTTTTAAAATATAAAATATTTTTTTGAGTAAAAGACCTTACTGCTGTAGATTTAGGTTTTTCATTGTTACCAGTATTATTGAGCAAAACAAAATATTGACCCTTGTGATAAGATAGGCCTGGTTTCGTCACACCCACTTTAAAGTCTGCACTCACATTTGATAAAAAGTTATCTATGCAACTACTGGTGTTTTTTGTAACTCTCGTTGGCTCATTCATGCTAATTTGAAGACCAAAAGAAGTTATCAAATTTATGAACTCTATTGCATTTTTATTCGAGATTCTTTCAGCAAATTCAATATTGAAATCT
This sequence comes from Dromius quadrimaculatus, assembly GCA_963989225.1. Classification (NCBI taxonomy): domain Eukaryota; kingdom Metazoa; phylum Arthropoda; class Insecta; order Coleoptera; family Carabidae; genus Dromius; species Dromius quadrimaculatus. The sequence continues at coordinate 43,573,034 of OZ022330.1, forward strand.
CCAGTTATTATGAATTTTCTGTTATGGCACCTGTATTTATTGAGCATATCTTCAAATTTTGTCATGAAAATATCAAATCTTTCCAAACCTGTTCTATAATCAGCAATCAGAACAATATTTTGGCTGATTATTTCCACAGCACTCATTTCATTGTTAGAAGAACAGTGAAATCGTCCAAATTGATAGATTTAAAATTAGAGCAATTTTTGACAAAGATAGCCACTCCGCCATGTTTACCAGGTTCTCTGCAAAAGGATGATATTAATATATATTTCAATTATTTTATCAGATGTAGAATTAGATATCTTATTCAGGTTTGAATCAGTCAATTTGACATTGTCACTGTTTTCGTTAAAAGTTTTTGTACAAGAGGACTTACCGTGTTCACTTTTACAGTTATTATTTTCCAATAAGAACACGTGGTCATTCAATATTTTAAAAGTTTGCTCTTGATTGTTTATCAATCCTTGTTTTTTATTATTAGTTTTAGATAAAAGATTTTGCACTCGAGCAATTGATGTAAACTGTCATTTTCATTACTCAAACTACTGAAAGATAGTTCGTCATCATCATCGTTTCCACAACAATTTATCATATTTTCATCTACAATCGGCAGTTTGAAAATAGTTGCACAGCTCGTATGAGACACAACATTGCACTTAACACATTTTAGACCAGTAAGCTCTGTTTTATGACATCTTTTACAGTTAATATTGTCAATTTTATCTACACAATCACTGAGTAAATTCACACCGTCAGCCATCTTGATGAAAAATCCTATCTTGATAAAAAATCGATTAGCACAAAAACAGTAAGAGAAGCAGAAGTGATGTCCAGAATAAGAAAAATCGTGAGAAAAAAAATGATAATAACAAATTATCATCCAGAACAAATGTGAAAAGCGTGGATGACAATTCAAATAATTCGGCGAAAAAAGATGGTAGCACAAGAACCTTAAATATTTTATCTAAAAGAGGGAAATTAACCATCTTTGGAAACCTTGATACAAGTAATTCAACAATAGCCTTGAAAGCTGCTCCAAAATTTTTTGCTCTTCACATCTTCAGGCTTGAACCAGCAACACAAGAAGTAGATGTCAAAAAATATGTCGCGGGACATTGTCCAAAAATTTCGATTGAAAAATTGAGTTCGAAGTATCCAGAACAGTATTCGTCTTTCAAAGTTTCAGTTCATCATGACAACAAAGAGAAAATTATGGACCCCTCATTTTGGCCTACTGGGACTTGTATCAAGCCTTCCAAATTTCAAGACAATCGAGCGACAAAAATCAATTTAATAGGCAAAAGATTGGAAATTGGTCATCCCTGAAAAGTTAAATCAAGGCTATACCCTTAATAAAAAGTCGAAATTTTATATAAAATATTTTTTTGCATTTTTGATGTTTTTGGTGTCAAAATCAATACCACAACTCATCTAGATCACGAGCCTTAGAATTGCTGTACGACGCGTATTTTTCGGGATTTCGACGATTTAAAAAAATACATTTTTTATTAAAATTACGTTTTCTCATGGAATTTTTTTTGCAATTTTCAAGTTTCTAGTGTTTCAATAAATGATATGACTCTTCTAGTCTACGAAAATAACCTTAGAATCGCTGTGCGATGAGTATTCTTCGAGATATGGACGTTTTAAAATACATGTTTTTTGCGCTAAGAATGCCAGAATTTTCCATTTTCCCCATTTCTTCCTCATTATCTCTGGAAATATACGTGCTATGCAATTGGTAATTACTATAGTCGATCGGCTAGAAATCTGGCAATCTATATTCCAAATTTCAAGACAATTGAGCGACAAATATTAGTTTTATAATTACACCTAATGATTGCCAAATATTCTACATATAGGTACATCCTTCCTGAATATGTACCAAGAGTTTGAGTTTCTTGCAACACCTGGTATACTTAAAAAAAATTAGTCTCTTACCGCGTAGTAAATTACTGTTTTTTAAAATATTTAATTCATAAATTTATAGCTCGTGCATCAATTACAACTAATGGCTGTCAATAATTCTGCATATACCTACATCCATTCTGAATGCATACCCATAATTTGAGTTTTCTACAGCATCTGGTATACTGAAAAAAAATTAGTTTGTTCTGAGCGGTGTGATGTAATGAATTATTAACTCTCTTTTAGAATATTTATAGCTCGTGCATCAATAACTATGACTAGAAATGATTCTGTATACACGTACATTCATCCTGAGTACGTATCCACAAGTCGAGTTTCCTAAAACACCTGGTATACACAAAAAAAAATTGTTTCGAACTGTGCAATGTAACAAATTCAACTCTTGTTTAGAATATTTAATTTGAAAATTTATAGCTCGTGCCCCAATTAATATTAATAACTACCAATTATTCTGCATATACGTATATCCATCCTGAGTACGTTCCAATAATTCGAGTTTCCTACAACACCTAGTATACGCAAAAAACACTTACAATTAGAATTTTCTACAATATTTGGTATACGCAGAAAAAAATCATTTATTTCAAGCGGTTTATTGTAATAAATTATCAACATATTTATAACATTGAATTCATAAATTCATGGCCCGTGCACCAATTATAATTGATAACTGTCAATTATTCTGCATATAGGTACATCTATCCTGAATACGTTTCAACAATTCGAGTTTCCTACAACACCTAGTATACGCAAAAAATAAATAATTTGTTTAGAACGGTGAAATGTAATAAATTCAACTGTTTCTTAAATCTATAGCTCGTGCACCAATTACTATCAATGACTGCCAATTATTCTGCATATAGGTACATCCATCCTGAATAAGTACCTACAATTTGAAATTCCTACAACACCTGATATACTCGAAATAATTAATTTGTTTCGAACGATGAAATGAAATAAATTTAACTGTTCTTAGAGTATTCAATTATTAAATTTATAGCTCGTGCATCAATTACTATCAATGACTACCAATCATTCTGCATATAGATACATCTATCCTGAGTACGTACCTACAATTTGAATTTTCTACAATATTTGGTATACGCAGAGAAAAATTATTTATTTTAAGCGGTTTATTGTAATAAATTATTAACGGATTTATAACATTGAGTTCATAAATTTATAGCTCGTGCACCAATTACAATTAATGACTGCCATTTATTCTGAATATACGTACATCCATCCTGAATACGCTCCAACAATTTGAGTTCCCTATAACACCTAGTATACGAAAAAATTAAAATTAGTTTCGAACGGTGAAACGTAATAAATTTAACTGTTTCATAAATTTATAGCTCGTGCACCAATTACTATTAATGACTGCCAATTATTCTGCATATAGGTATATCCATCCTGAATAAGTACCTACAATTTGAATTTCCTACAACACCTGATATATTAAAAAAAAAGTTGTTTCGAATGGTGAAATGTAATGAATTGATCGGTTTTTCATAATATCTAATTCAAGAATTTATAGCTCGTGCAAATTATATATTTAGAATTCTTGAAGGTCTTTTTAAAACTTTATTTCAAAAGCACAAGAGATGTTACACTGATGGATTCAAGTACAGAAGTAAACTACTTTACATATTCATATGCTTTTATACTAATTCAAACAAAGAACAGTTATTTCAATAACGTCAGAGGAAATATCAATCTTTATTAATTTTGTGAAATGAATAAGATTCTTTGAATTACATATATTTTGAGAATGCACTTTCCGGTAAACAAGTAAACAAATGAATAATAATAATATTCCTTGTGGTTATCAATATACTGTTATTTTATATTACTAACATATAACTCCTCCACCCTTAGACGAGAGCACTCCCTGGAAAGTTCATGTTTCCTAAGGGTATGTCTTGAGTTTCTGATGGCTGTGGTTTCTTCTTTTTGCTCTTGAGTGTCGGACATTTCCAGTTCTTTCCATATTTGTAGTAAACGATTATAATTATTATTATTACTATAATTATTATAATGACAATGCTTTGAATATTATTGTGAGTATTTTTGATTTGTTGGGGTTTGTCTCTATGAATTTTTGTTTCTCTTATATCTTTCAATTCTATTTCTTTATTAATCATTTTGCTAGGAGTTAAATTGATTTCAAAATTTTCTATTACCAAAGGTTTTTCGACTACAGAGTCTTCTTGTTTTATCAACTCGTGATTGACCTTACAATTATTATTGTCTAACATATATATACCATGTAAATTTGTCATAATATTTCTTTCTTTACATTCAATAACTACTTGTGTTCTACTATAAAAACTTAGAATGACAATGTTAGTATTAGGGATACATAGAACGTTAGTGTTCAATTTTACTTCTATATATTTACAATTTCCCGTGTTATGATTCATAATTAAATCATAATTACAATTATCCTTACTATATTTAACCATATTGTCATCTTTACAAAAATACACTTCTTTGTTAACTAATATACATTTATTACTTATTTGATATAGATCATTTTTATATTTTAAAATGAGATGTTCTGGTTCAAAAATTGTCATTGTAGTTTTATTTTGAATTGTAGGTATAGAAGTGAATTGATATAGATAGAACTTTTTATCATAACATAATGGCACTTCTATTAAATATTTGATTGAGTATTTTGAGACTTTACAATATGTGTTCATGAATTTAGTGGCTTCTGTGAAGTCAAAATTATTTAAACTAATAGGAAGCATACCAGGATATTTAGTATTGATCTCTTCTAGGTTTTTGTAAAGAATATCTCTAGATATTATTGATGTGTGTAATTGACCCAAATTACAAAACGATGAAGAATTCTCAATTTCTTCTATAATCATCAATATATTTTGGAACAAAAATGTTATTGTGTGAAATACATCTTTCGCAACCAAATAGTCAATGTGTTGTGAATCGTGATTTAGTACCTCTTCAATTTGTATGATTCTGGTTTTAAGGATATTTTGGTTATGTTCCAAGGAGTCCACGGTTTTGTTGAATTGTTGAATGATTTCCGTGTTTGTATTTTAGTTGATTTTGATTTGATCCTGTAGTATATTTTGATTATTACTTATTTCTTTTAATAAATTATCGTATCTGTCAGCATCTGAACTATCAAGATTTCCCGTGATTTGTTTCAATATAGACCCTAAGCCATTTATTAATCCTCTTTTGGTTTTATGTCCGAAGAGATTATTCAATTTTGTTCTGATGTGATTTTCAACATAAGAATTTATTTTGATATTATTTCCTAACTCCCTGTCAATATATGTACTATTTTCATTTCTAAGGCTGTCAATTAGATAATTCTTTTGATTAATAACCCGTTTATATTCATTTATTAGTTCATTTAAATTATATTCGTAGTATATTACGTGGTGATTCGATTGCACTATTGCTTTACCTAGAGATGTTGTTATTGCTCCGGAATTTTTAGTAATTTCTTTTATTCCTTGGGCTAATCCTGATCCGAACAGGATTGATCTGAAACAATTTTGTTTTGAATTAATTTACGAGGTCGTTTTAATTTGTCCAATTTATATTTTTTATTTTCATCCGTTATTATTATCCCTCGGTTTTTATTGATTTCCTTGACTTTATGAGTCTTATATTTAGGTTTATTAATTTTTCCCGAATGTCGTACGTGCTCTTTTATTCTTACAACTGATGTTGAAGGAATATCTTCATGTCTCAAGTTTTTGTTTCTAGAGTCGGCTAAATGCTGTTTCTGGTGGATGTTAGTCTTATTCAATTGGTCGTAAACAATTTTCATTCTTTCTTTTTGCGTCTGATTGAAATTTTGAGCTAAAGTCTGCTCCAAGTTAGGAATTACTTTTTCTGATTCAAAATGTCCATATAATAGTTCCATTGGCTTAAAATTTGTAACACTATTGCCCGATTTCATGACCGAGAGTTAAATTAACCCGGGTTTAAATGACGGGGAGCTAACCAATAAATTGAGTTCAATTTAATTTAATTTATTTGATTGGCCAATGATGACACAAAAAATGCTGAAATTGATATTGTTACCAAGGAAATGAATCATTTAAACCGGATTAATTCAACTCGAGATCGTGGAATCGGCCATACGTATCGTATTATTATAGGCTATTAGGGAATATCTCAATTTGGTTTTTAAAGTAGAATCTTTGAACTCGCTTCTTTGGTTGAAGATCCGCATATGCTCGATTAGCGTAGAATGAAATCTTTCAATAGGGCCGTTAGAATTTGGATTATTAATAGAGATGAAATGAATTTTAATCTTGTGTAGGAGTAGAATTTCCTTCAATGTTTCGTTATGGAATTCTTTTCCTCGGTCAGATATAATTTTTTCTGGTATACCGTGATGTGTGAAGAACTTCAATAATTTATTTATAATTTCTATTGACGACATGTTTTTTAACTCATATGCTTGCGCAAATTTTGTCAAGTTATCATTTATAGTAAGATATTTTTGTTTCTCCAAGGAAAGGACGTCTATATTGAGTATCTCTAAAGGTCTTTTTGCCACAGGGGTTGTATTCAGGGGAATTTGGATAGGATTCCTCTCATACTTGTTATCAAGGCATATTTCACAATTATTTATATAATTTTGAACTACTTTGTTGATATTAGGCCAATAATAATTTTGTTGAATCCTTTTTGTTGTTTCTAAGATTCCTCTATGATTCGTTTTACCCTCATGATACAATTTCACTATCTCTAACTGTGTTTCTTGATTCTCTATGTCTTCTACAGGGGCTTTGCAACTAATTAATTGAATAGTATCATTTTTGAAGAATTTTGAAGAATATTTATTTACATTATAATATAAATTATCATTAAAATAGCAATAATATTTTGTATTTGGTTTGACATAATCTTTAATAAATTTCAAAATTCAATCATTGAGATTGAATTGTGAAATGGACTTTCATTCGATTCTTAGTTTGAAATAATTTTTCTATAGTGACAATGGTGGTTGGGGAAGGTTGCTTTGACATGATAATTTGATTTGTACCAATATTTATGGGAGATTCTATTATTTTAACTCCACTTACTGGACTTTCGTCATCCGAATGTAATGTTTGTTCTGTATCATCGAACGTTGCTGAAACGCTACTATTATCATCGTCATTTCTTGTTTCATTGACAAAAGTTTCGATTTGGTTATATGGGTCAAAGTACCAAATATTTATTTTTGTATTAGTGCTTTCGAATATGTCTTTAATTATATCTTTTACTTCGTGCCACTCGAGTTCATCTAGTCCGCATCCTAATTCAGGCATATTAATTTCATCTATTTCATTTTGTGACAAATATAGTGAAAGATTCATCAGACATTTCCTTAAATTTGTATAATTTGGTTTATCATGATACTTTTCTTTTGTTGTAAGATGGAAGATTTTCTTTTTATTGCTTTTATTTTGAATCAGTACATCTGTTAATCGTGATTTGAATTTTGATAGATATTCTTTGCTTTTATATTCTTTATTTATTTGTGAAGCTAAGCCTTTGCTCAATGCAAAATCTGCGCTCATACAGTGAGCAATATGTCCATTACATTTCAGAATATCTTCATGAATTTCGTTTATCTCAAAATTATTAATTTTCACTCTTGATAAAGCGTCAGCATTCTTATTTAATTTTCCTTTTTTATATTCTATTTCATAATTATACTCTTCTAATTTCAATCTCCATCTCATCAATTTTGAATTAGGGTCTTTCAAGGAAAATAACCATTGTAAAGGTTTATGATCTGTTATTATTTTCAAGTTATTACCATAGAGGTAAGGCCGAAAATACTTAGTTGCCCATACTATTGCAAGTAACTCTTTTTCTATTGTGGAGTAATTAATTTCATGCTCATTTAATGTTCCACTAGCGTAAGCAATAGGTAGGTCCTTTCCTATCTGTCCTTGGGACAAAACAGCTCCTACTGCGAAATTACTCGCGTCCGTCGTTAGAACAAATGGTTTTTCAAAATTTGGAAACTGAAGAAAGGGATCGTTTGTCAGAAGGTGTTTGCATGTTTCAAAACATTTCTTATAATCTTTATCATGAATGTCGATCTTAGAATTTTTCTTTAGTTTTGAAGTTAGAGGTTTAGTTAGTTTGGCAAAGTTTTCAATAAATCGTCTATAGTATCCTAAGAGTCCTAAGAATCCTTTTAATTCTTTACTATTCTTGGGAATTGGATAGTCCATTATTGACTTAATTTTATCCGGATTTGGCTTTATTCCTTCTCTAGTAACGACATGTCCGAGATAAGCTACTTCTTTTTGTAAAAATTCTGATTTATCTAGTTGAACTTTCAAATTAGCTTCATTTAATTTTGAGAATACCTTTCCTATATTTTGAATATGTTCTTCTAGGCTTGTACCAAAAATAATGATATCATCCAAATAAACTAAATAGATCTTTCCAATGGGTTCACGTAAAACAAAGTTCATCAAACGTTGGAATGTACTAGGTGCATTTTTCAACCCAAACGGCATTCTTTTAAATTCATAATGACCAAATTCTACAGAGAATGCAGTTTTTGAAATATCTTTCTCATCAACTTCGATCTGATGGAAACCTGAAGCTAGATCTAATGTTGTAAAATAGTTTGAATTACCTAATTTATCTAAAATCTCCGTTATATTTGGAATCGGGAACCTGTCATCTATTGTTTTTTCGTTTAATATTCTATAATCTATCACCATACGAAATTTACGTTTTCCTGATGCATCTAATTTTTTTGGTACGATCCAAACGGGAGATGACCAAGGGGAGTAACTATCTTGAATTATACCGTCTTTAAGTAATTTGGAAATTTGACTTTGAACTTCTTGCTTATAGCACTCTGGATACCTATAGGTTTTTGTATGGATTGGTATCTCATCGTGAGTGTTGATGCTATGTTTTATTTTATTTGTAAAAGTCAACTTATTTTTTTCTTCATAAAAAATATGCTTAAACTCTTTCAGAATTTTGATGAGGTGATGTCTTTCTTCGTCGTTCAAGTGTTCTAAACGTAACAGAGAGAAATCAAGTTTACTATTGACTTTTGGTAATTCTGGATTAATTCCATATCTCTCGACATTTTCATATTTCAGATTCAAATTTTCTATCGGTTGATTGCTCATTGTTTTATTTCTAATAGGAAGTATAACTTCATTATCTTTGATCCGCGCTATCCCATCAGGAATTTCGAAAAATTCATTATTATTTTGTGTTAACAAAATATCCCTGTCTCCTTCTGAATCCAAAATTCTAAATGCTATCAGCATTGTTTCTCCTGTTTTAATTGTTTGTTTGTTGTTGAAATATTTTAATTTATGAATTCTGTTCCGGAGAGAGATTTCATCATTAATAATATCAATTTTTGCACTTAAATGTCGTAGTGTATCAAGTCCTAATAAAATATCAAATTGTTCATGAAAGTCACAGACGTGACATTTTATTTCTATATTATCGTAAGTAAATTTGACAAATTCGTTCCCTTGGGATATACCATGCGATGTGTAAAGAATAAAATTTTCCAACTCAATTTTGAATTTGTCGGGATTTTGTTTTATGACTCTAGGATTTATCAAGCTTTTGGTAGAACCGGTATCAATAAGGCATTTATAATTTTTCAATTGTAAATATGGCAACTGGCTTACATAATTTAGATTAGTTATTTCTCCTTTGCTGAGAGACTGATTCGGTCTAAAAAATGTTTCTCTTCTGTTTCATTGTTGCTTTCAAAATGGATTTCATCATCCTCATAAGGATGATTTGTTGCATTAGGTTCATTTTCGCCTGGCAATGTGTTGAAATTATTTAATTCCTCAAAAACATATTTAGGCCATTGTGTTTGTGGAAATCTATTCGGTTGGAAAGTTTGCCTTGTAGATGTACTCATTGGTACTGGTTTAGGAATTGGTTTTGTTTGTACCGGGCCTCTAGGGAATGAGTTTTGTCTCATGTTCTGAGAGTATTGAGGTCTGTTTTGGTTTGGAAATGGAGGGTATTGCAAAGGTTTTGGATTGAATTGAGGTGGTCTGTATTGATTATTTGGTTTCGAAATCATTTTCCTTTGATTATTATTATTAACTACATTATTGGGCATTGGAATTCTTAGAGCTTCGTTTTGGTATATATTTGTTAATAGATTTTGAACTTGACTCATGTTTTGTGGGTTTCTAGTATTCAAATGTGAACGTAAAGGTTCACGTAGATTTTTCATAAATGATCTCACGGATAAATTTTGTCCGTATTCGATTAAAACTTGCTTATGACTTTCAGGCAAATGGTTTTCAATATATGCGGTATGAGCATTTAATAAATCTTGGACTTTATTGAAATAGTCGAAACAATTTTCGTTTGTTTGCTTCAGATTTGTAATTTCTATTGCTATGGTGAAGCAATCTCTTTTGTCTGAATATGTGGCAATAAGTGCCGCTTTCAAATCTCGCCAAGTTTTCATCGAGTAACTAGAGATAGACTTAGATGCTTCTTCTTTTATTTTACTTCTTATATTTGTGAGGAGTATAAAATTTTCAAAATCATTAGGATCGTTCCCATTATAAAATTTATTAATTAAGGCTTCACTTATATTCAAAAAGTTAGTTAATTCATTAGGTTCGCCATTGAATTCAGGGACCATATTAAGGTGTCTCTGTTCGACTGAGGCAGCCATTATTTTAATTTTATATTAATATTTCAAATCACAACTGTACTTACAATAAAATTGTCGTGAATAACATCAATGATGTTCTGGTTCTGCTTTTGATGGCCTAGTCCTCCTCTTATGTGCCCTTGCGTGGGTTGGAAGGTAGCTCGTAAAGTCTTTTCTTTTCTGAAGACGATGCCGCTTACAGTGCCTCTACGTAGGTTGGACGATGTCTTCTTTTGATTCTTGATTTCGAAACAAGTGTTTTGTGTTAAATTGCTTTGAATTTTTTAAGCTCCACAATAAATCATTAATATGAACCGAAACTATTCGTTTGTGGATTCTACCGACTGTGCCAATTATATATTTAGAATTCTTGAAGGTCTTTTTAAAACTTTATTTCAAAAGCACAAGAGATGTTACACTGATGGATTCAAGTACAGAAGTAAACTACTTTACATATTCATATGCTTTTATACTAATTTAAACAAAGAACAGTTATTTCAATAACGTCAGAGGAAATATCAATCTTTATTAATTTTGTGAAATGGATAAGATTCTTTGAATTACATATATTTTGAGAATGCACTTTCCGGTAAACAAGTAAACAAATGAATAATAATAATATTCCTTGTGGTTATCAATATACTGTTATCTTATATTACTAACATATAACTTGCACAATAACTATCAATGACTGCCAATTATTCTGCATATAGGTACATCTATCCTGAGTACAAACTTACAATTTGAATTTTTTACAATATCTGGTATACGCAGAAAAAAACTATTTATTTCAAGCGGTTTATTGTAATAAATTATCAACATATTTATAACATTGAATTGATAAATTCATGGCTCGTGCACCAATTACAACTAATGACTACAAATGATTCTGCGTATAGGTAAATCTATCCTGAGTACCTACAATTTTAGTTATCTATCTTCGAACGGTGCAATGTAATAAATTTAACTGTTTTTTAGAATATTTAATTTAAAAATTTATAGTTCGTGCACCAATTTTGATTAGGGACTGCTAAAAATTCTTCATATACGTACATCCATCCTGAGTATGGACCTATAATTAAAATTTTCTACAACACCTGGTATACGTAGAAAAAAATTATTTATTTTAAGCGGCTTATGTAATAAGACTAGAATATAATAATAATCGTTTATTGCCATATAAAGTATATAAAAATACAGAGCAGAGTCAGACATAAATGATATAAATGAGAAATACAAATTTAAATTACATTAATTACCCCAAGGACTTAAGATAGAAATTCATCTAAGCTGTAGAAACAATTTACTGTTAGAAAATGTTTTACTTGATGTTTAAAGTTAAGGAAATTAGTAGTTTCTTTTATACAACTTGGAAGAGCATTATAACATTTTACTGCTCTAATATGAGGTCCTTTTGCTAGTATTTCCAATCTATGAACTGGTATACTCAAACCGTTACTATTACGTGTTGTCATTTTCGAGTAAATTTCATTGTTCATCATGAATAAATCAAAATTTTTTCTTACAGAGATAACAAGCTCATAGATATATAGCGATGGTACAGACATAATATTAAGCTCTATAAAAAGAGGTTTACAATGAGTACTCGCAGGTGCACAATTCATGCATCTAACAATCCTTTTCTGCATAACAAAGATATTGTTCATGTGCACAGAACTACTTCAAAATACTATTCCATATCTTAATCTACTATGAATGCAGGCAAAATAAAATGTTCTTAACGTATTCTTATTCACATCTTTCCTCAATTTGTATATTGCATAGTAAAGAGTACTTGAAATTGTATGTAATAAATTGATATGTTCACACCAACTCAAATTTGGTTCAAAAATCATATCCAAGAATTTATGGCTAGAAGCTAGAGGCTTGGATCTACTATTATTCATTTTCACATAAAGACTTTCGGTAGAGTTTTGTTTCGAATGGAAGACCAAAATCGCTGTTTTCATTTCATTTAAAAATAAGCTGTTCTCATTGCACCAACTTGACATTGAGACAATTGAATTTGAGACCATGGCAGACAAATCATGATAATTTTGTGCTCGAATAGTACAGGATGTGTCATGAGCAAATTGACACAAGCATATGTTTCTCCAGACCATTCACATTAAGTAAAAAAAGTAAGGGGCCAAGTATGGATCCTTGAGGTACTCCTCTCAACAGGTTATTTTGTTCTGAGTTTGCAGTGAGTAACGAATTCTTATTTTCAACTGTAACTGAGACATACTGACTTTGGTGCGACAAATAGGATTCAATCCACTCCTTTGAAATACCTCTGATGCCCATATTTTCTAATTTATTCAGTAATACCTTATGATTGATAGTATCAAAGGCTTTACTCAGGTCATAGTAGATTGCTACCACTACGTTTTCATTATTTAGAGAATTCAATATATACATTAGTAATTTATATATTGCATCTTCTGTTGATCTTCCGGGAACGTAACCAAATTGATTTTGAGAAATGATCTTATTGTTATTCACATGTGACATTAATCTTGAGTACATCAATTTTTCAAAAACTTTACCAAAAACAGATAATAAGGATATCGGTGGGTAGTTGAATAAATTTTGATGCGATCCTTTTTTATAGATGGGAATGACTTTGGCAACCTTTAATTGTTCTGGAAACATACCACTAAGAAAAGAGGCATTTATTATGTCACACAAAGGAGCAGATATGCTGGACGCAACAGAACGAACGACATTGCAAGGGATTTCATCAGGGCCGCTGCTTTTTGTTGATGCTAAATTTCTAATTACAGGATAAACTTCATATTCATCCGTGGGTATTATAAACATATTTTGGTAGCAAATCCGTGCCGGACCATTGACATTCTCCATTCTCTCATTCAATTTATGAATTCATAGCTCGTGCACCAATTACAATTAAAGACTGCCAATTATTCTGCATATACGTACATCCATCCTGAGTACGTTCCAATAATTCGAGTTTCCTACAACACCTAGTACACGCAAAAAAAATTTGTTTCGAACGTTGAAATTTAATAAATCCAATTGTTTCTTGAATTCATAGCTCGTGCGCCAATTACTATTGATAACTGCATATACGCACATTCATCCTGAATATGTTCCAACAATTTGAATTTCCCACAGTACCTAGTATACGCAAGAAAAAATATTTTTTTCGAACGGTGAAATGAAATTAATTTAACTGTTTGTTAGACTATTTAATTCTTAAATTTATAGCTCGTGCACCAATTACTATTAATTATTTTGCATATAGGTACATCTATCTTGAGTATGTACCAATAATTTGAGTTTCGTATAACACCTTGTATACGAAAAAAGAAATTGTTCCGAACGGTGAAACGTAATAAATTTAAGTGTTTCTTGGTACATTTAATTTAAAAATTCATAGCTCGTGCACTAATTGCGATTAAAGACTGCCAATTATTCTACATATAGATACATCCATTCTGAGTATGTACCTACAATTTGTGTTTTCCGCAACCTCCTGTATATGCAAAAAAAAAAAAATTCAAGCGATGCAATATAATAAATTATCAACTGTTTTTGAGATATTTACTTCTTATTTACGACTTGTATATTAATGCTGCATAAATTACACCCCTTGAGCAGTTTTGAAATATTATCAAAGACTTTGGGGTTTGACTGCCTTTTTATATCAAAAAAAATATATCAACAAATAATTACATAATAGTTATTTGTGAATCAAGGCCGTAAAGGTTATCTTTTTTGGTCGAATCTGTTGTTTGCGGCCGAAGCGTAGCTGAGGCTGCAATTCAGGTGAGACCAAAAAAGAACTGTAGGCCGAGATGCACATAACGTTTTTTAGGCGATCATCACGAAATAATTCAAAATTACAAAATTTTATTTATTCATTTCTAAAACATTGCAGTTGTAAATCTTAGTTACCGTTGAAATTGTTTTATTTTATTGTCTTCTAATCGAAGTGACATTTGTAAATTGCACGCACTATGAAGGGTGACGGAAGAATATAATATATATTTCGGCGAGAACTGTTTCTTAAAGAGTTCATCAAGGTAGGTATGAAGTGTTTATGAAGTAGTTTCTGACAGATCAGTCCCAAAAAAGTAATATTTGACAGATCAGTCCCAAAAAGTTAAGTATGACAGATTTGTACCAGAAAGTAAAACTTCACGGCCGCAGCTGCGATCTGTTCATTGTTTGCTTCAATATCGAATAGAACAGAAGTGCGTTGCTCTGTTCTCGCGAAATACGTTGAAAAAATAAATATTTTAAAAGTGTTTCATTATATTTGGGGTTGTGAATTTTGCTTATTAACGTAGATTAAATATGTAAATTGGGGTGAATTGGCTCCGCATTGCGTGTGCGTTAGGTGCACGTATTTGCGATGTTAGTCTTTGCTTTTATTATGTAATAAATAAATAACTAAAACGTTTTGGTTTTTTTGCAAAGGCCTGTAATGAAAGGTCCAACGTAGGAATCGGTGAAAACCACCGCGCGGATTTGCAATGAGTTCTAGGGCGAATGAGCGAACTAACTGGGGAGTAACGGCATACTCTCGATATGTACCTAACGGAAGTCGGAAAATATGGTGGCTGGCTGATTAAGTTCAAGAAACAACAGCTGCCGAGACCGATACTTGAGGTTACCATATCGCGTAATTAGGCGGTATCGCAGGCCTCGGAATATGCATTGGCCACGTATTTAGACAACATATTTTTTTTCGCAAACGACGAGCACACCGGTGCTTGAGTTTCTGAGCACTCAGGCACTCATTGGGGTAGTAGAGTAGAGTCAATATCAGTAGCATAATATATTGAGCACTTTTAAAATAACTTCGGGAAATAATAAAGCAACAATCACTCTTCGCGTAGCTCTTCGAACACTAACCAAAACACACAACACGATTGAATGTTGAACGAATGTTGAATGTATGTGACTAATAAAAATTCCCTTTCAGCTTCTTCAATTCATCATTACCACCTTCAACAAATTAACAAAAGGACATAAGTTGACTAATAAACTTTGCTTTTCAGGTTCTAATCAATTTTTCTTTCAGCTATCTTGTATTGTTTTTTCGCAGATTCCTAATTAATTCGAATTTTCCAGATCGTTTGCTGAGGATGAGCCCAGCTGATGAGGTGGACAACAAAGGAATGGACATCGAAGGAATGGACATCGTGGGAGGAGCTGAGGATGAGCCCAGCAGCCAAAATCAACTCTCAATATTTGTTTTGTTGAATATGATTCACCAAAATTTGTTTTAAGTTTCTGTTTCCGGTTGGCGGTCATGATCGTCGGAACATCATCGCATCATCAGCTAGGTTATATAATATTACTCATTATATAACTGTTTTTAGCTACTGCCAAAATTATTTGTCTAATATTTGAATTTATAATTTTAGAGTCCAGGTGCAGCTGCAGTAACAACCAGACTTCAGAGCCCAGCAGTGGAATCAGATCCCAGCATCAGAATCAGAGCCCAACAACAGAGCCCGAGCCCAGCAGCAGAATCAAAGCCCAACAGCAAAATCAGAGCCCAACAGCAAAATCAGAGTCCAGCAGCAAAATCAGAGTCCAGTAGCAGAACCAGAGCCCAGCAGCCGTCCAAGAAATCCTCCAGTAGTTGCAGAAGATCACTACATCAGTAACAGCTGTTCCGGTCCCCAGATTCAACTTTAAAGAAGTCAACTGATTAATTTTAGCCCGTCGCAAAGTTCAAGTGAGTTTAATTCCTTCTCAAATTTTCCGACTTGTAATAATTATTTTGTTGTTTCCGTCGCAGCGAGCGAAGAAGCCACTTCTCTGGCCTAGGTTTTGCTGAGGTTTCCCTAGGCCCAAAGGGAGAATTCTCAGAGAAGAGTTCGTCTCTTTCCCCTTAATCATTGCCTGGGAGCAAACAAGGCTTACAACAACGCAACAGCATCGCGAACAAGATTTCCAACATCACAATAGCATCGAGTATTCAACAATTAATCTTCGAACCTTTGTACTCTTTCCTAATTTCCAAAATAAACTCATTCCTCCAAAATTTACTGTTGTATTTATTTCTAAAACCTATTTTCATTGTTTTCAGGTGTAGTTAGGAGAATAAATGTGTTGTTAAATAGTTTGCAAAATAAATTAAATTCAATAATAACTTGTATTTTTTATTTTCAATGTAAATACAATTTCAATTGTTTTCAGGGTTAATTATAATTTGTTGATTAGTTTGTAAGATAATTTCAATCCTGTTTATTGATTTTTGGGGTCAATATGAATTGTATTGTTGCAATTCAAATACATTATTACAATAAATTTGTATTTTATTCTTGTTTAATGTCACGTCAAGAGTGAAGTTCAAAAATTCTCCGCAAGCAGCAGCACCTGTCAATGAGTGCCAACAAAAAAATATTTATTGAATAAAAATTATTTGTTGATTTAATCGTTCAAAAATATTAAATTAAATCAAAATAAAATATTTGAAATCCTCCGGGGTGAATAAATTTGTCAAATAGTCGCTATTTCTTAATATTAATAAAATTTAGTTCCAAAACGTGGTAGGTGCTGCCACCTCTCACAAAATGACTGAACTAGTTGTACTGCAAAGAAAATTGGTGTCGACATAAATAAAACCAAATATTATGAGCTTGTTTAATGTTCAATAAATTACTTTTGATCAATAATAGACTCTATATTGAATTCCAAAAAGATTTATAGTATATATTAATTATTCATGTGATGGCCGCAAATTGGGCACAATTATATTTTGAATATTTCATCCATTTGTTTATTATTGAAATTGTTTAATAATTGAGTTAATTATTGGTCTAAGTGTCATTTCTACTGAATCACTCGCGTCGACGGGCGTCACGATACTACGCGTTGTTGTTGTGACACCCTGTGTCATGTTAGACCAATTAGCAGCAAAAGTAATCATTCTTGTAATTATAAACCAAAGAATCTTTGGATGTGTGCGTGAAGACTAATTTGGGCAGCGCGACGCGGAAATGAATTGCATCCGGCGCTCGCTACACAGGGCTGAAACTTGAAAACGTAACAGATTACTAGCTGAAAAAAAAAATGAAATGCTAATAGTGAACTGATGAAAGTGTAGTTAAATTTGTTCGCATTTAAACAGTAATATCTCAAATTACATCTGCTTTATTCTGTTATTAGGTTGAAGTCAATACCCTATATTGCAATGTATCGGGATGCGAGTGGTTTTATATTAGAGTATTTGTCAAGGTCTATGTGTATTATGAATTTCAGCGTTAATGTACGTACCAGTTAGAAGTTAGGTCAAAGTCAACACCCTATATTGCAATGAATCAAGATGCGAGTGGTTTTATATTAGAGTGTTTGTCAAGGTCTATGTGTATTATCAATTTTAGCGTCGTTGTATTTACCGTTTAGAAGTTAGGTCAAAGTCAACACTCTATATTGCAATGAATCAAAATGCGAGTGGTTTTATATTAAAATGTTTGTCAAGGTCTGTTTGTATTATGAATATCAGCGTTGTTCTACGAATCATTAGGAAGTTAGGTCAAAGTCAACACTCTGTATTCTGACATATCGAGATGCGAGTGATTTTATATTAGAGTATTTTTTATGGCCTATGTGTATTATAAATTTCAGCGTTGTTATACGTACCGCTTGGAAGGTAGATCAAAGTCAACATCCTATACTGAAACGTATCGAGATACGAGTGTTTTTATATTAGAGTGTTTGCAAAAGCCAATGTGTATTATAAATTTCAGCATTGTTGTATGTACCGTTTAGAAGTTGGGTCAAAGTCAACACCCTATATTGTAATGTATCGAAATGCGAGTGGTGTTATATCAGAGTGTTTGTCAATGCCTATGTGTATTATAAAATTCATTGATTTTTTTTTATTGAATTAAAATTATGTACTTAATGGAAATTCAGAATTATTATTATCTTGCAAGATAATTTTAATACATTGAATTCTTATGGCTGAATTAAAATTATGTACATAATAATAATTCAGCATAGAGACTATCTAGCAAAATTATACGGAACCGTTGAATTTTTATAATTGAATCAAAATTATAAACATAATAAAAATTCAGAATTATTATCATCTTGCAAGATAAATTTAATGCATTGAATTTTTATGATTGGATTGAAATTATGCACATAATAGAAATTTAGTATTCTTATTATCTTGCAGAATAATTTTCATTCATTGAATTTTTATGATTGAACTAAAATTATGTACATAATAGAAATTCAGAATAATTATTTTCCTGCAAGATAATTTCAATGAATTGAATTTTTATGATCTAATTGAAATTATGTACATAATGGTAATTCGGAATTCCTATTATCTTGCAGGACAATTTTGATTCATTAAATTTTTTGAATGATTTAAAATTATGTACATAATGGAAATTCAGAATTATTATTATCTTGCAAGATAATTTTAATGCGTTGAATTTTTATGATTGAATTAAAATTATGTACATAATGGTTATTCAGAATTATTATTATCTTGCAAGATAATTTTAATGCGTTGAATTTTTATGATTGAATTAAAATTATGTATATGATAAGAATTCGGGATTATTATTATATTGAAAGATAATTTTGATGCATTGAATTTTTATGATTGAATTAAAATTATGTACATATTGATAATTCAGCATAGAGACTATCTAGCAAAATTATACGAAACCGTTGAATTTTTATGATTGAATTAAAATTATGTACATAATAGAAATTCAGATCTATTATTATCTTGCAAGATAATTTTATTCCATTGAATTTTCATGATTGAATATAAATTGAATCAAAATCATGGACATTATTTTAATTCAATCGTAGAAATTCAATTAGTTGAAATTACCTTGCAAGGTAATAATAATTCTGAATTTCTATTATGTACATAATTTCAATTCAATCATAAAAATTCAATGAATTAAAAGTATCTTGCAAGATGATGAGAATTTCGAATTCCCATTATGTACATAATTTCAATTCAATCATAAAAATTCAATGTATTAAAATTATCTTGCAAGAAAATAATTATTCTGAATTTCCATTATGTAGATCATTTTAATTCAATTATGAGAATTCAATGAATCAAGATTATTCTGTAAGATAATAAGAATACTGAATTTCTATTATGTACATAGTTTTAATTCAATCATAAAAATTCAATGCATTGAAATTATCTTGCAAGATAATAATGATTCTGAATTTTCATTATGTACATAATTTTAATTCAATCATAAAAATTCAACGTCTCCGTATAATTTTGCTAGATAGTCTCTATGCTGAATTATCATTGTGTACATAGTTTTAATTCAATCATAAAAATTCAATGTATTAAAATTATCTTGCAAGATAATAATAATTATGAATTTCCATTATGTACATAATTTTAATTCAATAAAAAAAATTCAATAAATTAAAATTATCTTGCAAGATAATAAGAGTTTCTGATTTCCATTATGTACATAATTTCAATTGAATCATAAAAATTCAATGCATCAGAATTATCCTGCAAGATAATAATAATTATGAATCTCCATTATATACATAATTTTAATTCAATAAGAAAATTCAATGAATTGAAACTATCCTGCAAGATAATGAGAATTCCTGATTTCCATTATGTACATAATTCTAATTCAATCATAAAAATTCAATGCATTAAAATTATCTTGCAAGATCTTAATATTTCTGAATTTTCATTATGTACATAATTTTAATTTAATCATAAAAATTCAATGAATTAAAATTATCTAGCAAGATAATATAAATGTATAGTTTGAATTTAATTCGAATAAATTCTTGCTATTAAATAGCAGAACGGCTTGCCATATCAGTTCTTTGTTTGAGTATTTTTGTATTTGAAATCAAGAATCATCAGAGACTGGATTTTATGCAGAATACATGTTTTTGTTTTTTGGCATTATATTTTTTTCATACTTCGTGAGAGAATATTCATGAAGAAGATGGTTTTGTAACTTACCATCTTTTTGAAATTGATTTTCTCATTATAATTCTCGTCTTGCTCAAGCGAACCGTTATTAATACTGTATTAAATATTTAATATTCAAAAATATCACAACACTTAGAAAAATCAAAAACCAACAAAATCCACAAAACAACCACTTTCACTTTCAATCGGCAATCGAGTGACGAAAAGTAAAAATCCTGGTAAATCCTAAAAAACCAACAAAATTCACATTTATTTAGAGTTTTCAAGAGTTTATAAGTCTATAAATATGTGTCATGCGGATGGGTGCGAGATTTATTGATGAAAAAGTTTAAAGAAAATATCTTGATTTTTGGAAAGGTAAGTTGTATGCACTGAACATTTATTATTAATATTTATATAACAGAAAATTTAACGCATAAAAACTTGAAATATTATTGAAAAAGATATATTTTGCAATCCTTTATAGCTTCAATTAAAACGCTATGCACACAAATAAAAATAAAGCAGTAACCCACGTTATGCGACCAAAATGGTCACTCAAATTTATTCAAATATAACTATGAATTAATACATAAAGAATTAATATTTTTGTACATACCACCTGCACACATATAAATAATTGTTATTTGCTTAAATATAATTTATTTCTGAATATCACCTTTCCAATATATCTCCGCAGGTATCGTCTGAAAATAAAAACACTGACAAATACCACAAAACACTTCCTGTACGACAACTCAACGATCACAAAATGATTCTACTACAATGAATAATTTTTCAAATTTTCCGCTCTTCTCGAAATGACAGTTCTAGTAGGAAGAGCAATGACGTATTATTAAAGTAAACCCAGCGCGTCCTATGGCAGTCCACAGTTTGTTGTGATGTTAGCCCTTACAAGGTGAGGGGTTCTGAGAAGCGAAGGGAGTAAACATGCTTGTTATGCGGTTTGCCTGCTTTTATTTATGTTTGAGAAGTGCACGCCTATATTCTGTACTGTATGTTAATATTGATTAAAATAGAAGTAATAATATATCAATTGATTCAAGATAAAAAAAAAATAGATTTTTTTCACATCTCACAATCGATATTTTTTCAAATGAAAAACGCAACCTGCGATACAACGATGTTCACCCTCCTCACTCCACTGTTTATTCCTGCATCAAAACAAATGCCGCGTGCTGGGTCTACTGTTAATACGTCATTGAGAAAGAGCAAAGCTTCGAGTGAAGTTAGTAAGAACCTGCCATATGATTTATGTCACGTGACATCTCGTCTCCTATTGACAGATGCTGCCGCTTGCGGAGAATTTTTGAACTTTACTCCCGACATGAGAATAATTTAATTTTGAAAAGAACAAAAATGAAATAGGAAATATAAACTTGATTTTGATAATATATTTGAATGTCAACAATACAAATTTAATTTCAAATTGTATTTACATCAAAAATAAAAAATACAAGTTTTTATTGAATTTAATTCATTTTGCAAACTATTTAACAATACATTTATTTTCCTAACTACACCTGAAAACAATAAAAATAGGTTTTAGAAATAAATACAACAGTAAATTTTGAGGAAATGAGTTTATTTTGGAAATTAGGAAAGGGTACAAAGGTTTAAAGATTAATTGTTGAATACTCGATGCTGTTGTGATGTTGGAAGTCTTGTTCGCGATGCTATTGCGTTGTTGTAAGCCTTGTTCGCTCCCAGGCAATGACTAAGGGGAAAGAGACGAGCTCTTCTCCGAGAATTCTCTCTTTGGGCCTAGGGAAACCCCAGCAAAACCTAGACCAGAGAAGCGGCTTCTTCGCTCGCTGCAACTGAAACACCAAAATAATTATCACAAGCCGGAAAATTTAAAAAGGAATTGAACTCACTTGAACTTTGCAAGCGGCAGGCTAAAATTAATCAGTTGACTTCTTCAAAGTTGAATCTGGGGACAGGAACAGGATGTACTGATCTTTTGCAACTATTGGAGGACTTCTTTGACGGCTGCTGGGCTCTGGTTCTGCTACTGGGCTCTGATTTTGCTGTTGGGTTCACTCTGATTCTTCAGTTGGGTTCTGATTCCTCTGCTGCGCTCGGGTTCTGTTGCTGGGCTCTGATTCTGAATCCACTGCTGGGCTCTGGAGTTTAGTTGTTACTGCAGCTGCAAGTTGCCATCTCCTGGACTCTAAATTTAAATTATAAATTCGAAATTAGACAAATTATTTCAGCAATAATTGAGAACAGTTATACAATGAGTAATATTATATTACCTAACTGATGATGTGATGATGTTACGACGATGATGACCACCAACCTGGAACAGAAACTTAAAACAAATTTTGGTGAATCAAATTCAACAAAACAAATGTTGAGAGTTGATTTTGGCTGCTGGGCTCATCCTCAGCTCCTCCCACGATATCCATTCCCACGATGTCCATTCCCTTGTTGTCCACCTCATCAGCTGGGCTCATCCCCTGCAAATGATCTGAAAAAAATACAAATTAATTAGGAATCTGCGAAGAAACAATACAAGATGGCTGGAAGAAAAATTTATTAGAACCTGAAAAGCAAAGTTTATTAGTCAACTTACCTCCTTTTGCTAATTTGTTGGAGGTGGTAATGATGAATTGAAGAAGCTGGAAAGGAATTTTTTATTAGTAACATTCATTCAACATTCGTTCAGCATTCAATGCATATTCCGAGATCTGCGATACCGCCTAATTACGCGATATGGTAACCTCAAGTATTGGTCTCAGCAGCTGTTGTTTCTTAAACTTAATCAAGGACCCCCGCCAACTACCATATTTTCCGACTTCCGATAGGTACATATCGAGAGTATGCCGTTACTCCCCAGTTAGTTCGCTCGTTCGCCCTAGAACTCATTGCAAACCCACGCGGTGGTGTTCACCAGGGGGGGGGGGGTGCCTCTTGTAGCGGTACCTACGTGTGCACCGATTCCCACGTTGGACCTTTCATTACAGGTCTTTGCAAAAAAACCAAGACATTTTATTTATAATAAAATTATTTATAATAAAAGCAAAGACTAACATCGCAAATATGTGCACCTAACGCACACGCAATGCGGAACAAATTTACATATTTAAATACACAATATTTTGATCTCTACGTTAATAAGCAAAATTCACAGCCCCAAATATAATGAAACACTCTTAAAATATTTATTTTTCCAACGTATTTCGCGAGAACATAGCAAAGCACTTCTGTTCTATTCGATATTGAAGCAAACAATGAACAGAGCGCAGCAAACTCCAACTTAATTCATTTTAAATCTCCGAGCTACGTTCGGCTGTCCATAGCGCGCAATGTGTTAGAAAGAATACACAATATCAAAAGATACCTCGTAGCGCTCATGCAGTATACGGTCAAGCCCGCACGAAACCAAACCAAACAAGATTGTGCAGCGTAAAACGTTAATTTAATTTTAAATTTATTTAAAATTGAGGAATAAATTTGAATTTTGTATATTTGAAGAATAAAAATATTCAATAAATATTAAAAAATTAAATTCAAAGTGCATTTTGAATGCAAATTACAATTTTGCCGAAATATTTTTTAATTTTATGTGATTATTTGTTGATATATTATTTTTTGAGATAAAAATTAGATAGTTAAACCCTAAAGTATTTGATAATATTTTTAAACTGCTCAAGGAGTGTAGATTTATGCAGTCTCTGATTAAGTGATTATAATTGATACACGAGCCATGAATTATAAATTTAAGAATTAAATATCTCAAACACAGTTGATAATTTGTTATATTGCACCGCTTAAAATAATTTATTTTTTTGCATATACCGGGGGTTCTAGGAAACTCAAATTGTAGGTACGTACTCAGGATGGATGTACCTATATGTAGAGTAATTGGCAGTTCTTAATCGCAATTGGTGCACGAGCTATAAGTTTTAAAATTATAGGCTGGTAACACAAGCTCTGTTTTTGACTATACTATATATAAACCGCTTCAAATGAATAAATTTTTTCTGCATATACCAGATGTTGTAGTAAATCCAAATTGTAGGTTTATACTTAGAATAGGTGTACGAGGTATGAATTCAAGAAGTTAATATTTTAAATCAGTTAATAAATTTATTACATTACCCCGCTTGGAGTAAACAATATTTTTTATCTAATTCCGTTTCGAAAAGTCAAACTTTACATCAATTTCTGACGTTATGCAACGTCCCATTTTTCATAACTGCAATGCAACAGTTGCGTAAAGTAGCATAAAGTAGTTACGTAATGACTTTACGTAACTGGCCATGTTTCAGAGCTAATCAATTATACTTATCTGCGTACAATTAAAAGAATGATTTATTATTCACAGTATGCAGCATTGGCAGAGTCTTGAATATCAAAGGGTACTATATCACTTAGGATATTACTGCTTGAGCACATTCTAAAAAATTATTTTGACGTTTTGTGAAAATTCGATATTTGTTTATTTCAGTGCACTCTTGTTTCTGTAGTAACAATAGATGGTCATGAATCACAGTCATCTGAATTTGGTGAGTGACGTGAGAGATGTTCTCATTGAAAAATATGGTTAAAATTATTCTGACGGAATTAGATAGAATTTTGTACAGAATACGTTATGAAAAGCCATATTGTTTGACTCACGTAATTTGCAAAGCTCGCAACGCTCGTTTTGGCAAATATTACGTTTCGTCAAACAATATGGCACTTTTCATAACTAATTATGTAAATAACTATTACATATACCAGGTCTCGTAGAAAAATTCGAATTGTGAGTACACTGTTAGGCTGGATGTAATTATATGCAGAATAATTAGCAGTCCTTAATTGTAATTTGTGCACGAGCCATAAATTTATGAATTCAATGTTATAAATCTGTTAATAATTTATTACAATAACTGCTTGGAATAAATAAATTAACTAGGTGCTGCAGAATTATTAGCAGTCCTTAATCGCAATTGGTGCACGAGCTATAATTTTTTAAATTAAATATTCTAAAAAACAGTTAAAATTATTACATTTCACCGTTCGAAACAAATTATTATTTTTTGTGTATACCAGGTGTTGTAGGAGACTCGAATTGTAGGTACGTACTGAGGATGGGTGTACGTATATGAAGAATTATCTGTAGTCAATAATAGTAATTGGTGCACGAGCTATAAATTTATGGATTAAATATTCTAAAGCAGTTAATAATTTTTTACATTATACCGCTCAGAACAGACAATTTTTTTTTTAGTATACAAGGAGTTGTAGAAAATTCAAAGTGTGAGCACGTATTCACGATGGATGTAGGTATATGCAAAATAATTAGCAGCCATTAATTGTAATTGGTGCACGAGCTAGATGTGTATAAAGTGGTTTCAAAATTTGATAACTAAAATGTTAAAAATCTCAGAGACCTTCAGAAATAGATACATGGTTCTCATGACAAACTTGTCTTGATTTTTACAGTAGAATTCAAAACTGTAGTTAAAAATGGTGGTTTCTATTCAAGAAATTGAATTTTTCAACATTTTAGTTTTCAAATTTTGAAGCCACTTTATACATACCCTGTATATTCATGAAAATCATTGACGTAAAACCAATGTTTTTCAAATAACTTTTAATTGAAAATAAAATACTGAAAAAGTAAAGCTACATTATTACGTTAAGGGTTGAAGATAAACAATTAATACAAATTTTATAATGAATGCCATTACTCAAGCTCTCTGTAATCGTTTTGTTTCTCATTCTATGATTATTATTTTAGGAAATGTGACAGATTTTCTTTATTACGTTCAGCCCCCTAATCCAGAAGTTTTGATAGATGAAGAGTTGAAATTTATTTCATAATAAATATTATTACATAAGCTTCCTTTCAATGTTTGGTTTATTATTCTACGATTATTATTTCAGCAAATGTGAGCCTTCAAAACGACAGATTTTCGTTGCAAAATTTAGTCCCCTCAACCGACACGACTTAAATACAAAGGGTTGCAATTGATTTTTGTTTTCAATATTTAGCCCTTTGAGCCAACAGAATCAAAAGATAAAGGATTGAAATCGATTTTATAATAAATGTTATCGCATAACCTTCCTTTCAGCGTTTGGTTCATTATTCTACGATTATCATTTTATGTGATATAAGCTTGGAAAGTGTGACGAATTTTCGTTGCATCATCTAAACTGACATGACTGAAATAAAGAGGGCTGGAACTGGTTTTATATTTAATAACAAAACAACTAAAGAGACACATTTTAGTTGTAATATTTGATCACCAATCCAATATGGTTGTAATATAACAGACAGGGTTGAATATGAAGGGTTGAAACTAATTCTATAATAAATAATATCATATAATCTTTTAAATAGCATGTGGTTCTTCATCCTGCAATCATTATTTTAGGAGTTACAAGCTTTTGAATTGTAACATATTTTTGTTGCAACATTCGACTCCCTAATCCGGTTAAGCTAAAAGATCAGAGCTTTAAACTGGTTTTATAATAAACGGTATTATATAAGCTTTCAATTAGCGTTTGGTTTATTACTTTACGATTATTATTTCAGTAGATACAGGGTTTTAAGTTAGATAGATTTTGGTAGCTACATTCAACCCCCTAAGCACACAGGGTAGAAACGTAAAGGGTTGAAACTGGTTTTATAATAAATGATACTGTATAAAATCTTAATTAGCATTTGGTTTATTATTTTACTATTATTAATTTAAGACATACGAGCTTTGAAAATGTTCTATTGCATTTTTGCAAATTGAAAACCCTTTTTTTGGGGTAAATTTTTAATGCCATTGCAACAAATTTGTACTAAAATAACGATAATTATATGCATTTCATAGAAAATCCCAAAAAGCTGCATTAAAATCGCTCAGTAATTTAAAAATTGAAAAAAACTTATTTTGAGCATTCTCTCTTCGGTCCGATTACTTTTGACTACATCAGAAATACTGTATTGGTAACTATAAACATGAATATTTCAGTAATAATTTTTTTGAATTATTTTTAGTTTTTGGGGTTTGTTAATGCTGCCATTTGGTTGACAAAGCTTCAAAATTACTAATTTGATAGAAAAAAATTACATATTTGAGCTCTCTACTATTATAAATATTAAGGATAAATTAAACACAGCATAATTCAATATAACAATTGTATTAAATTCCAATTAAACATTACAATAAACTAATATTCATCTAATCGATGCACAGGGGCCGTCGGTCCCAGAGTGTAGATCTCATGTAATCTGAAAATAGAATATAACATAAGCAAACTACTTGCTTAGTGAGGAGAATCACATCCACATACATAGATTATATACTAAATATTATCAACACAACACAGGTTATATATTCAATACCATCAACGTAACGCAGGTTATATATTCAATACCATCAACACAACGCAGGTTATATATTCAATACCATCAACACAATGCAGGTTATATATTCAATACCATCAACTCAACGCAGGTTATATATTCAATACCATCAACACAACGCAGGTTATATATTCAATACCATCAACACAATGCAGGTTATATATTCAATACCATCAACTCAACGCAGGTTATATATTCAATACCATCAACACAATGCAGGTTATATATTCAATACCATCAACTCAACGCAGGTTATATATTCAATACCATCAACACAACGCAGGTTATTTATTCAATACCATCAACACAATGCAGGTTATATATTCAATACCATCAACACAATGCAGGTTATATATTCAATACCATCAACTCAACGCAGGTTATATATTCAATACCTTCAACTCAACGCAGATTATACACTCAGTACCATCAACTCAACGCAGGGTATGTACTCAATACCATCAACACACAATCACACCAGTACTACACACGGTAGTACTTATCAGAACATTCGCATACTCTAAAACCACCCACAGTGGCATCCGTCAGAGTATCTAGAAACAATGCTCAACACCTTTCGAACCACATGCCTCACTGGGCTCTCGGGAGTATGGATTGAAAGTCAAGCTGAAACCCATCACTCCACCCGCATGTGGCAGGTGTTAGCGAAACGTTGGGCACCTCCTGATACATTAAGACACTAAAGTTGGCAGGCAGGGCACCGGTGGCACGAGGCTAGCAAGTCGTGCTTCGTTGGCCATTGCTTGACTGTCACTCCCCGTTTTAAACTCACACAGAGGACTTCCCTGGAGTGACTTAGGCGTACAAAAGGATAGCAATCATACAACAACACAAAGGATAATTCGGGACACTAATGTGAACAACAACAACTCAACTCACGGTCACTCTCAAACGCTCTCTCAACCAACATACTACATACTCATTGATTCAACTCATACCAACACACTGATTCAACCCACCCTTGAATATTAAAGATACACTGAAACACTGTAGAACTCCACTCTCCTAAATAATAACACAAACTGAGGTAATCAATGGTTGTCGAACTTACGTGTTGTGTAACTTCCTAAAATATGTTAAAAATTATATGATTATTGATGTTACGTGAAACCTATGAAAAATATCCGTAACATAAATAAGCTCAAAAGTGTCACCATACTTCAATATCAATTTCATTCAACTTGAGTGCAGTAAGTGTGTGTAATATTTTGAAAATAGAATAAAGGTACAAAAAAATTGTTTTACATGATGAATTTGTTTATAGGCTGCTGGCTGTTGACCATAAAAGTGCACCAAGTGAAAAAATGGATTAGAGTTGCATCAATGAATATGAAAATATCAAAAGGTTCCTATATGAATGGATTGAAGGCTGTCAACCTTCATTTATCTTATTTGAAAAGTGAATATCATGAAACTGAATCTGTTCCATTTTTTAAGTAATGTTTATTACGAGATTATTATTAGCCATGAAATATTTTTGTTGCATTATTAAACCCCTTATACCGTCAGGGTTGAAAATTTATTTTATAATAAATATTATTACATATTGTTTTTGATAGCTGTTGCTACATTGCTGCCCTATTATTACGTAATACTTTCAATATTTTTTTAATAACATTACGTGTGAGAATGCATTTAATGACTGTGAATCAATATTGACCACAGTTTGTACAACTGTTAAATGTGGTTTTCATGGAGTGTAACAAATAATATATAAATCTAAAATTGGTGTTGAGTGGTGAAAAAGGATCACCTTCAGACAAAAAGTGAGTTTCAATTTTACTAATACTTTTATATTTAGATCAATATGATTTTCACTGACTTTTAATTTACTCTGTAGCGTACTTGTCACAAAAGCTAGGATGACTTGTAGCCGCACCTCACGGCTTAGAAAAATATCAAAATGCACTAAAATAGTGTCTGCCATACTCATATCGGGCAAAAGGCATGATTTATTTGTATAAATATAATTAAATTTTGTACTATGTTTCAAAATAATTAGGTATTTGCGTAACCTTTTTTGGCTCAACTATGGCCCAAGTCAAAAATTGTTTTAAATAAAGTCTTATTTATTTTTTGAACTAAATATTATGCTATAATTTTCTGGGATGTCACACCCAAAATTTGGAGGGTGCGTCATGTTTATATTTTACTTTTTAAGTCCAAATTGAATCAGTTTATTATTTTATAAACCGTTTGAGTCGATATCACCTTGAGGACATTTTGTTTTGCATTATTCCCAAGTTAATCCAACAGAAGCCATTGCTCCATCACATCGGCGTATGCACAGCTAACTTCCCCATTTGAATGCCCTATAATCCTATCTGGTCGAATACCAAGAGAGGTTAATGTATCTGTAAGTGCAATTTGTATCGCTATTATAGCAACAAGGGAATTATCAAGATTATCAAGCACTGTTTGTTCTTCTTCCAAGATTCGACAGATATGAAAACTGTCGTGTTTCGTTGTCAGTTTTTGCCCATATATTTCGGTTTCGACCGACGTGTTTTATCGTGACGATGAAAACCGTCGTATTTGGTCGTAGTGTATGGGCCGCTTAGATGTACAGCGGCGCACGCATCTAGCGCTCCATCCTTAAATCATCGATTTTGCTTCCATTTTAGATCATTTTGACTTGAAAATTCTCTTAAATGCGTAAATAGATTTCAAATTTCTTGACATTTTTATAACCTACAGAGTTGAATTTATATAATTATATACAATTTAATCTTTCGAATTATAAATTAAGGTCTGTTTTAAAGGGTAGAAAATATAGAAATTTACCAAGCTTTGGTTTGGACGTTCAAAACCATTATTTTGGAATATTTCGGAAACGTGTTGAGATATTTGAATTCTGTTTGCGCAGATTTGGATTCTACGCCTGAATTTGGATAGATATAGGAACATTTTAGATTTGTAGAGGATGATTTAGGGTGAAAAATGGATCATCGACACTTTTTTTCTAAAATTCCAAAAGTAAAAACTTCAAATCTCGATATCTCGACTATTTGAAGGAATTTCGCAGAAATAAGAGAATTCTTCGTCTCCTATATATGCCCCTGAAAAATCATATACGTAGCATCAAATGGTACAGGTTTCATAACCGTAGGACGTCAATTAAAAAAATCCATTTTTTGATGATCAATTTTATGACACTAAGAAAAATCGAAAATTATTTTTTGTTGATTTTCACTAATTTTATCTATTGTATTTATTAAGTTGAGTCTGTAGATCACAAATCTGTAATTTTTATGTTGATACGCCCACAAATACCTGAGAAAATCAAATTCAAATGTTGGATGGTCCCACCCTCAAAAATCGCATCGATTTTGCTTGTATTTTAGATCATTTTGACTTGAAAATACGATTTCTCGTAAATGCGTGAATAGATTTCAAGTTTTTTGACTTTTTTATAATCTACAGAGTTGAAAAAACTCAAATAGACTGGGCCCTTCCAGCACAGCCAATTAGTATCAAAATATAAAATAACCATTAAGATGCCACAGGAATCCGAAACACTGAATTTCAAAATTTTAAATTCATGTGGAAAATTCGAAAATAGTTCTAAGTACAGTGCATTTCCGGTACAGACGATTGCAACCATAATGGGGTCTGCAAAACTAGACTTTAGACCAGTCTCAAATACAAAATTTAGCTATATACATACAAACATTCATACATACGCAGGGGCGTCTTGAGCGGGGGTGCAAGGGGTGCATGGCACACCGGCGCCAAGGCCTTGAGGGCGGCAGCTGGACCCCGAAAATATTTTTTTTCACTGAATACTAATTTTATCAACAAAATATTTTATTAGGATTAATAAAATGATTTTGAACATGAAAATTTTGAAAAATAACTAAAAATCAAAATTAATTATAACGTAAAATATATACTCGACCTATTTTGATTTACCACGAATTAGGAGAAAAAAATAATAACTCTTATACACTATTCAAATATAATTTATTTTGACTTCGGTCCAAATTCTAACAAGAAATATTTTTGTCGCAATTGATAACCTTCTCAGAGTTTTATTTTCACTTCCAAGAACTTGACAGTTGATTTGACAGAAGGAGTACCTTCGAGGTGGATAAGTAACTGTTTAATTCTGAAGTTTCAATTTTGCTATTAATTTAAATTTATCTTTGTCATTAATATTTGAAAATTGGTGTTGTTTTGATTTTGAATGAGTTGAAACGAAATATTACTTATACTCTGTGACTTCAGTGATTTAATATTTGTGACTTGCTGGCCTGTGAATTGGAGTCGATATATTCATATTTTTTTCTATGAAACTACACACTAAAAATGAAAGAATTTTATTCTGTATCAAATCCAATGTAATATTTGATCTGAAATTGTATTTTGCGCATATATAAAGCTGTAGGTAATTAATTGATCATTATTAATTATTTCAAATCTCCTGAGATGAACAAATTATTCTATACATCAGAAAAAAAATTTCGTCACAATTTTCAACGATTTAATACTGAAGTGCGACAGGAGAAAAAATATTCTGATAAATATGTACATAAAATACAGTTTTGAAATTCGGAAGATCGCTGTATTTGGCTTCGCGTCGTACACTGAACATTTTTACTTATCCCAAAATCCAGCATTTTATGTACTCGCTAAGCTTAACAAAAAAATATTTTGATACATTAAATAATAAAATTTTGTTTCGTTTTTAATCTATTTATTTGTTGTATGTTCATGGCCGATGAAAGAAAAAAACTTTCTGGAAATCAATCCAAAAAGCGAAAATGTACAGACTTTCAAATTTAGCATTTATTAGTATAGAGAACAATATCGACATAGATGTATGTGATATTGTGAAAGAATTTGCTGCTAGAAAATCATGGGAGGTAGAGTTCAATAACTAAATGAGGAATTATGTATGTTGTAGTTTAAATTCTTGCTCTTGTCTAAGCCAGTATTACACGGAGCAAAATTTAATATTGAAATATACTCATAAATCTGTACCAAATATTATGTATCGTATCATACAAGAAAAGTTCCCAGAAAATCATGTACAGAATTTGATACAGAAATATTTAGAGCATGCTCTATTTTCTTCCAGAATTTAATATTAAAACTGCGCACGAGAGCTGCGCAGTGATTTTCATGTGACATTTCAGATGAGTTTGAGTTGAGATTGAGGTTATATATTATGACTTGATAGAGTTTGCTTCATTTTAGAAATGTCTTGGTCCCACGAACAAGTCACAGAGCTTATAAACTTTTATAAAGACTACCCTTGTTTGTGTGTAGTGAAAAGCAAAGAGTACAAGAACAAATATGCTAGATTATCTGCTTTGACAGAAATTGAGAATAAATTCAAGCAAAAGTTCTTGATTCAACATATTTAGAACGCCGCGATCTGCATTTCTCCGTTGTCCATAGTTGTTTATTTTCAGTTTTTTTTTTAATCTTCAATTTTTTTTAAATTATAATTAATGTCGCGGCAGACAATAATAGACTTTCTTCGAAATTCTCCTCCATTTTCATGAAAGTAGTAGTACGCACGCATGCGCTACAGACGAATTATATTCATAAATCTGTCTGTGTGTCATACACAAAAATTATCACATACAATTCTGTATTGAATTCTATGTATATATTTCCATACATAAAATTATATATACATTTTTATATTAAATTCCACACCGTGTAATACGGGCTTCTCTTATCTTTCTAAGGCCCAATTATTTCAGCAATTGTAACCATAGAAATTAAACTTGGTTTTACTAAACTTTGGATAAGCTTAGACTGTACAACTGGGCCTTAATGTGGATAAAATTTTGTAGAATATTGAATTGTTCCTCTCTAATTCCTTTTTTCCTGATTTATGTAGAAGAGAAAAAATAAACAGGGGGGGGGGCTAGGGGGCGCAATTCATTTATCTTCGCACCCCGGCGCTAAGTAGGCTAGGGCCGCCTCTGTACATACGTACCACCGTCAAGCCGAAAATAGTCAAAATGAATTTAGGGATGCTCAAAACGAGTATTTCCATCAAAGTCTTTAAATGTGATTTTGGCAGTTTAACAATACTACTTATTTGTACTTTGTACAAGTAAATTGAGAGAGACTCACTAGGATTACTCCGATAAATCAACAAAATCATACTAATTGAATGTTTATTATGTCATATTGTAAGTAGTATTTGACTTTGTGCACCATATTGTAACGCAAACAGCAGAGGAAATTCTTAGGGATATACGATATGGAAAGACTTCTGACTTTCAAAATTATACGTTTACCAATTTGCGTTGTGGAAAAACTAATCAGAGAATGTAGTTGAACACAGCTCAACAAGTTCCATTCTCAACGATTGAGCTTTTTGCCTTTAGATTGGTATACAAGATATGAAGAATGAATACTGACATACACCATATTCCCAGCAACTTTGAAGAATAGGAATGATCGAAGGGAATCATATTTGGACATTGATAGGGATTCTAGAATCGAGCGTTAAGTCACGCCAGCGTTACTTAACGTCAATAGTTTTCACGCCCGAACGTTAAGCTGGTATTCTGAAATGTCAACGTGAAAGTTGAACCACAGAACAAAACTACTAAAGAAGAAGTGAAACGCCCACTTTATTCCAAAATTAGTATATTACTGTTAGCGCCATCTATCCGCGGTCCTATTAAACTACTGTAATAGCGCGCGAATACGAATCTAGTACTGTTAAATTTTACACAATTTTTTTTAATGACTTTTATTTATGATTCAAGTTTTCATGATTCAAATATGAGAAATATGAATTGAATCATGATAACTAGAATCACAAATCACAAATTGAATAAATACGAGTAAAAATAAATTAAATACAATCACAGAATTTGGAGTAATGATAATATTTTCATACTTCAACATTAATATACAATAGCAAATAGTCTTGCATCTGGAAATAGTTCAATTACATTATTTAAAAAACTATATATAGATATAGTTCATCTTACAAAATCACAAAAATGATGTCCGCCTGTCTGTCCGTTAAGGATTCCTTTTTAATCTCGTGTTTTATACATAGAGAAAATGAAATCGCGATATTGTATTACGATGCAGTTCTTGTAAAACATGACATTCTGCGTCGCAAACTAGTGTAGGTGTTTTTTCGATAAAATCCATAATTCTTGAGTTATGGGGTTCTCCTATGGTATTCATTTGGTAAATACGGATTTATTATTCGTATGTTTCTCTCCAAGTTCCTGCATTATCAAAAGTGTATTCTCATGGAAGTTAGAATTTTGTCTTGAAATGACCTCTTCACATTTTCAGATATGAATTAAGTTTCATATTTTATGGGATTTTTCTGGTACCCTGAATAGATGCTGCTTCGTTTATGAATTTTCATAAATTGAGACATTCTGCAGCGGGAATTGCTCTTGGCGTTTCTCGATGAAATCCATGCTTCAAAATTTGAGTATTTTTTTTTAAGTCCATATGTATACATATCTATCTGTTTTTTCTCATGAAGGATCATCAATGTGACATTTTATTCCTGTTTTTCAAGTTTGTCTTGATTTTGACGGTATTCTGCTACAGAAGAGTGATTCAAATTCCAGACCAATTTTGATTGAGGAATACAATGTAAGGATGAACTGACATTTTCTCCTAAACAAGCAAGGCAACGGTACTTAAAATACACAAATTGTATATCAACTTCTTATTTATTCATATGACATTCAAAATCACTTACCACCATAATTGACACTTAGAACTCTTTGCAGCTCACTTTGAAACAAATTCAAGCCAAACAATTCAATAATTCAAAAATGAAATCACTTGATCATAAATCTCTAATAGTTCCATAGGACCGCGTATAGATGGCAGGAGAATAATATGATAAATTCAAATCATATTCTCGTTTCGCTAGCCTGGTTGAACGTTAATTTATACTGACGTTAGATTAACGCTGGCGTTAAATAATTCATTCCAAATTCTATGAAATGCGTGAAATTTAGCCAATCAAATCACAAGAAATTGAAAAATTTGCTGTCATATTTCATTTTGACATTTCATGCTTTTTAATCTTCTGGGTGAAAGATGTACTAAGTGATCTGGTTGTTATGAAGAAAATAGAGGAGAAAAAAGAGTGTTATTTAGTTTCGTAAATATTAAGGAAACTATTTGACATATTCATTCAACCAATAAATGCTTCAAAAAACTATTTCTAATTTATATAAAATATGTTACACAAGCTTCCAAACTGTAAATAATCTATTTTGCAGCATATAATCCAGCATCTTTTCAGAAACGAAAATAGTAGAGAAAGAAAGCAAGATATATCAAGAACGCGGTAGTGTATGCTGATTTTCCAGTAATGGTTCAAGTAGAAGCTCAACTAAATCTTGATTTAATGTTTGTACTAGAAAATTAAATCAACGAAAGTTGAGTTCATCGGTTTCAAAAATTAACTTGGAATAGACAAAGCGTTTCATTCTGATGAAGCTGTTGATTGAAAATAGTATTACCTATGTATGTATATGTGCAGAGAATTGATTTTAGTGAGACCATAACAGAGCGAAGAAAAATTAGAGTTAGAAGATTTTGAATTTTTTATTTGAACAATCAATCTCTTGAGTACAACAGTGAATATCTTAATTGGAAAGGAAAATTCAATTATAATAACAAAAAGATTGGAATCAACGGAGTGAGGAATATACGTTAAGATATCTATATTTGAAATTATTATATCAACAATCAAACTCTTGATGACATAAATAAATATCTTGATGGAAAAATAAGATTGCATTCTTATTCTATTGAAACTTCAGTCATATATGCACGTTGACAAATTTAGTTGTCTTTCTAGAATATATACTGCTCAATTTATAAGATAGACTCATATAATTATCTGATCCTTATTCACGATTCAAATAGAAGTGATAGATACTTTGAAACATGGAGCTACTTTCAAATGAGCACTGAAAAGTTTGGAATACTTCTTGATTTTGCAAATTTGGTTTTGGAGTAATCATTCAAATCTTGAGTCCGAGGAAATTTTTTAATTCTTGAAAGTTTGATCTTGTTATGTGAGACCAATATCGAATTTGCTCATCTTTATCGCTAAATGTTGTTTTTTTGACTTATTTTGTAGAACTAGTTGGATATTTTCACTATTCTTATATAAATAACCTGAAAACGTAAGTGCCAATTTACAATGTACGTAAACATAAGGAGTACGTAAAAACATAAACGTAAGAAATTATGTATGTTCACAATGATCGTAACGTAAAATATTAAAATAAAGTGTATTTTTTTTTCATTTTACGTTGGTACAAATTAGGGTTATTGATGTATTGTGTTGGTTTCTCTGACTATCATTTTCAAATATTCTGTTGATTTCGATTCTGTTTCGTGTTTATTGTTTTTGTTTGGTTTCACTTTTAACAATTTGGAGTTTAGTTTGTTTTGTTTTATTGTATGATGTCTGATAAAGATCTTACGATTGTTTCATTATTATTGAAACTGCTTTATAAAAGTCGCCAACGAGAGAAATATTAAGACGAGGAAGAAATTATTGGTTTTTTTATTAATAATTCTGTCAATCATATTTAAAGCATGTTTCGATCCAGGGTGTTGTCAACAGTCAGATGAAAACATGTGTTTAAAGTTGACGCATGCGCTATTAGTTGTCTCGTACGTAAACATAACATAAAGTTGAATTTATCTCAACTTTACGTTTTCATCACGTTGCTCTTATGTCAATACGTAAACGTAAGAAATATGTAAGAGCATTGTGAACACGGGCATTGAAATACAGTAGTTCAACTTTATGTTTTTGTTTACAGTTACGTACTCCTTACGCTTACGTACATTGTGAATTGGCACTAACACTTAACGCTGTCAAATGGCTAGCGTGACTTAACGTCGACTATCGGCGTGAACTTGAATCAACGTTCACGTTCAGAATACGAAAATGACAAAACGGGAGTTAAGTTCACGTTAACGCTCGACGTGAATTAACGCTTGGTTACAGAATCCTTATGAATTTTTGCCCCATAATTGTTGCATTCATCATCAGTTACAATTCTGTTCCAGAAGTTCATGTGCTATGTAATAAAAATCAATGTTCTAGGCGATTATAATAGGAAAGATATTCCTATGGCCTTTCTTGCGGCCATGAAGTTTCACTTACTTGTACACATCTATCTAAATTTATTTTTTGGGATTGATCTGTCAAATATTACTTTGTCGGAACTGATCTGTAAAAACTACTTGATTAACGCTTCACACCTACTTCTATAAGCAGCATGATGAAGTCGGGAAAAAAAAACTACCCGATAGACTGGTATTCATTATTGAAGTGCTATTTTTGATCAGTTGAACCATAATTCTCTTTCACTTCTTGGGTACCTATATCACAGATAATCTGCCCATATTATAATAACACTTCCGTACATACTTATATAATTATTCTACCAACACTGTGCATATGAAATGGCCTACATATGAAAATTTAAGGCTGCATTCACAATCATTTTAGACTCTGCTCAATTTGCACTTGAAGTTTAAATTACGCAGGGTTAAAATTTGTGGCATTCACAACCACTTTCAACATTGCTTGGAATTTTGTAATGTCATCTATGAAAACAAGTACAAAATAATGCAAATATTAAATACTTTATTCTTCTTTTCGCTTGAAAGAATATATTTCCAAATTCATCGGTCAATTCTCTGCGGGGCATGAAGAATAGTTGTTAGTTGCAGTTATCTATTCACTTGAATTTCAGTTCTTATTGATGAATGTAATAAGGTAAATAAATTTGACAAGTTAGCAAACTTTATAAATCCAAATTCAATAATCTCTCGTCCATATTAAAGAAAAAAAATGACCGATCAATAAAATATCAAACCAAGCTTTATCACCGTCAATTCACTGATTGCATATGGCTTCTATTATTTTATTTGATATTAAACGTCAAAAACATATGTTGAATCATCGGAAGATGCAATGCACATGTCAATTCGCTACCGACTTGAAATGAAAGTTTGCACTTTGCAAACATTGCAATCCGAACGTAAAGTACCGAGACTACAAATTTTAGTTGTGAATGGTTATTACTGAGCTCATACGCTTAGCTTTGAATTGGCATGAAATTGTGCCATGTTCAAATTCGGTTGTGAATGGACCTTTTACTCTTGTCTCAAACTTGAATATCGTGGAAATTCAAAACAGATTACTATAAATTTCACTAACAGATATCAGATATAAAGAACTTGTGAGAGCAACAAATAATAACTCAGTACACAGATAAAGTTTCATTTAGTTGCCTGAAACATTTTTACTGTTGCTATCCGAATTTTATTCCTAACCAAATGTTTTGTATGGAAAATTTCTTAGCATTTCGATAATTTAAATTGACGATTATTAATCGAACTGATAACGTTTACTTGAATTAGGGTAACAACACTAGTTTGAATATTTGGAATTGTAATGTTTATTGCTTGATGAATCACTCTGTAAATAAATAAAAGTCACTATTTAATAGTCTAAATGACATAAAATCTTTAATTCTTCTTATGTCACTAATAACAGATTATATATTAATCATTTAATTCTAATTTAATCAAAGTCACAGATATTTATATTTCACTATTTATATACACTCTCACTTCACTGTCACTGTTTATTATTTATTTCCACTAATACTCTCATTATTGTACTGTCCTACTCGTCGTTGGCTTGGCCTTATATAGCGAAACACCGTCCTTCTCGAATTTTCGATTTTCGCGACTCTTTCCATTTCCAGGAGTTGCTAGGGGCTTCCATTGGGAGGGGTGATGCGCTGCGACGTAGCGCGGCGTAAGAGGCGACAAGAAGCCCCTCCCCATACTGCGTCGAATTCACGAGCTCCCCTCTCACTCCCGCACGTCACAGAATGTTGAGAGGAAAGTCAGTAATATGATGATAATTGTAGACAAATATCTCATCCGCTAGAGCTGAATCCAAGGAAAAAACTCTAAGACATATAGCAAGTAGTATAGGGTATTTGATAAGGTGAGTAGGAAGTATCCTTTACCAGAGCCAGATTATACATGAAGCCCAATAGGCACGTGTCCACGAACCTTGGCTTCAGAGGGCCTTAACTTTGAGGATTTCACAAGCATTTGATTCACTAACTCTTGGATCTCATTGAATTACGACCTATGAGCTTCAATGAGTCTTGATCCAGCATTTCTGCTGATTATGGGAGGATGAAGACATAATAATTTTATGGCGAAAATTATCTGAACTAGAATTTTGAATAATTCAATACTCTTCCAAAAAGCTATAAGATTTTATTCGTGAGACTCACGGTTCTCAAGATATTGCAGAAAAACTGTCTGTACTTCTTTTTCCAATATGGTCCTCATTAATGAGGGAACGTTTCCAGCTCCCAGAATCAAGATTCCTACTCACACTGGCCTCCATTACACATTTATAGAAAAATCCTGAGCAAAATGCAAGTTTAGGCCAAAATTTTGTCACATTTCAATAGAGCAATTATTATCACAGTTTATATGACATCCGTAAGTCCTCCCTGATAACTTATCCTTCACATACTCCCATTTATATCTACCAACAGTTCACGGAAATGGCAAGTACATTTTACTACAGAACTCGAAAATACCAATTATCAATCAAAAATCCATATTTTCCCGCAAAATCTTCCAATTTACTATTAGTTCTCTGTGGATCAATGACATATTACAACTCTATAGATCTAATCTTTAATATACTTATTTGTTATACAAATTTGGCATACTTTATATTTACAATAACCTTTACCCTCCATCCAGCAAGAACCCATTTATTCTTGGTTATATCCAATTTAGGGTGCAACAAATGGTGGCAGCGGTTTAGGGAAATTCATGCTGGACTTGAGTGACTAGTATATCTAGCTCACTCGCGGAGAATAAGGTATATTGTAGATATCGAAATTTTTTTTAATTCTTCACAAAAATGCCGGGAAACACACCTGGTGGAACATCGTCCAATCCAAGCTCTAGTAATGTTTCAGATTTGCAGAAAACTTTAAAAACTGGGCTAGAGTCATTCTTCAAAAGCAACAACGGCCGAAATTCCGTAAATCCTGTAAGTGCAGCAGCCATCGAAACATTTAATGGGGAAAATGCAGCAGAATACTCTCAGCGAGTCCAAATAAGAGCAGATATCGAAAATTGGGAAGAAGAAGATGCAACTAATTTACTTCGAACAAAATTGTCTGAAGAGGCCCTCCAATTTTATGTATCAACACCAAAGTTACACGCAAAAAAAGTGAAATTACAGGACTTTATTAACTCATTCCTATCTCGATTTACCAAACGAAGAATTGCCGGCGAAGTTTACAACGAGCTAGCAAATTGTCAGCAAAATGGAAACGAAAGCGTGAGGAAATTCGCTAGCAGATTGAATGAGCTTAAAATGGAACTTATAAAAGAAGGAAAAATGGACAACAATTTCGCTACACAATTATGCGTCTACCAATTCAAATCCGGCCTTCGACCAGAAATACGAAGATACATAAGGACATTTTTGGATATGAATGAAGAGCTAACCTTGGAGGATGCCATAGCAATTGCCGAATGCGAAGAAGCGGAGTTGGTGCGGGAGCGAGTTACATCATTAGAAATAGGAGCGGTAGAACGAACTACAGAAGCAGTGCAAAGGGACACTACCAAGGTAAAATGTTTCGAATGTGGGAAACTTGGCCATTTCAGAAGGGACTGCCGTCAGCGAGCAAGGGCGTCCTGCCGACGATGCGGGAAGTACGGTCACATCGCAATTGGGTGCAGAGAAAGAGTTGCGGAAGATAGCTATAACAGATATAGAGGGCGAGACAGAGACGGAAATTATAATAAAAGGGAGGTCAATATGCAGTCACATCCAAGAGCACATTTAAACTAGAAAGTCCTCCTGCGAAAGCCCCGTCTCAGGAGGATCTAGTAAATAGAAACACCCATAAATCACTTGTCATTAATCAAATCAGTAAAAATGCAGTATATGAGGAAATTCCAAATTATGTCTTTGCACAATTAAACGATGGATATTTTTTTTAATTCTTGATTGACACAGGATCAGCTGTTTCACTAGTTAAACAAAATTGCATAAAGGGGCACAGAATAGAACCAGGGCACATAGGAACACTTACATCTATTTCAGGCTGCGAATTAGAAAATCTGGGAGTAACAAATTTAAAAATTAATTTTCAAAATTCAGCAATTTTTTTACAATTTTGTGGTCTGTTCTGATAAACTAAATTTAAAAGCAGACGGTATTTCAGGTCGTGATTTTTTTAAACATTTTAATGTGAATCTAGATTACGGCAGAAATGAAATGACATTGGGAAATACTGTTATTGAAATATTTGCAAACATCACAAATAAAATACAAGCATCAGCACCAGCGATAAATATTGTGACGTATGATATCGCCACACAGACTGAGGCAGGTCAGGACACAGAATTGCAGAGAAGCAAAAATGCAATTCAGGGTTTTCAGGCTAATATCAAACGAACATCAAAAGACACAAAGGCACGCAGAAGGAAGAATAGCACCATCAATCAAGAAAAATCAGCGCTACAAATCAGTGGACTGGTTAGATTGAAGGAGGCAGTACGAATCAAACCAAATTGCGAACTTGTGTGTACAGCCGTACAGGATTTGATCACGCCTGGACGTGATGTCTTGATAGAGCCAGAGGAAATCAACATTCATGGAATTATGGCAGCGCGCGTTATAGCGAGAG
The DNA here is from genome assembly GCA_963989225.1 of Dromius quadrimaculatus. Taxonomy (NCBI): domain Eukaryota; kingdom Metazoa; phylum Arthropoda; class Insecta; order Coleoptera; family Carabidae; genus Dromius; species Dromius quadrimaculatus. The sequence continues at coordinate 43,615,690 of OZ022330.1, forward strand.
CAGAAAAAGAGGTACCAGTGAAATTGATAAACACAACGAATAGGGAAATGGTTGTGGATGGAAAAACAGTGGTCGGAAGAACCGAGCTGTTGGTAGAAAACGATGCATCATTGAGAGAGCGGGAGGATACCGCCAGTAGCGAAATTGAGTATACCATAGGGAATATACAATACGGAAATGAAGGTCCGACGATTCAAGAGCTAGAAGAGCTCTTGCAATTAGGAGGTATGGATAAGGAGGCTAAGGATAAATTAGTAGAGCTGTTAGATGAGTATAGGGATATATTTCATTGGGAAAACAGTAAGTTGGGCTGCACTCATAGGGTTAAACATAGAATTATTACAGATGAAGTACAGCCTATAGCGAAGCCGCCGTATCGAGTTCCATACAGCCAGAAGCCAGCACTACAGAAGGAGCTAGGGAAGATGCTAGAAGCAGGGGTTATAGAACCCTCAGATTCGCCATGGTCGGCGCCAGTAGTTATTGTACCGAAGAAAACGGATAGCGGAGAAAAGAAGATAAGAGTCTGCATAGACTTTAGAGGTCTCAATAAGGTAACGAAAAAAGATTACTTTCCGGTTGCCAATATGCAGGAGACCTTGGATCAGTTGGGGGACGCAACCTTGTTCACGACATTGGACCTGGCATCAGGATATTGGCAGGTACAACTAGAAGACAGTGACAGAGAAAAAACAGCGTTCACCACTGATGGCGGACACTTTCAATTCACCAAGATGGCGTTCGGTTTAGCAAATGCGCCCAGCACGTTCCAGAGATTGATGAATAGCGTGCTATCTGGATTAAGGGGTGAGAAATGTATGGTATGCCTGGATGATGTTATTGTCTTCAATAATAAAGGAGTCAATGAGCATTTGGATCGGCTAAAAGAAATTTTCGAGAGACTGAGACAAGCTAATTTAAAATTGCAGCCTGATAAATGTGAATTTTTGAAATCAGAAACAAAATATTTAGGCCATATTATAAACGGAGAAGGTGTCAAACCAGATCCAGAAAAAATAACAGTTATTAAAAATTATCCTCAACCAAAAAACGTCAAACAAGTAAGAGCATTTTGTGGACTCGTTGGATTTTATAGAAGATTTATAGAGGATTTTGCAAAAATTTCAAAACCATTATCTCTGTTGACTAGAAAAGATGAAAATTTTGTCTGGTCAGCAGAATGTCAAAATTCTTTCCAAATTTTGAAAGATGCACTTTGTTCAAACTCTGTTTTAGCACACCCAGATTTTTCGAAAGAATTTATTTTATCTACAGACGCGAGCCATCAGCGCAATTTTGAGTCAGAAATTTGAAGGTTATGAAAAACCAATAGCTTTTGCCAGTCGACAATTGAACAAAGCCGAAAGAAATTATTCGACTACAGAATTAGAATGCTTAGCCGTATGTTGGGGAGTAAAGTATTATAGATGCTACCTATACGGTCGCAAATTCACCGTCATTACGGACCATAAGCCCTTAAAATGGTTAATGTCATTAAAGAGTCCCGAATCTCGGTTAGCAAGATGGGCACTAACCCTCAGCGAGCATGATTTTGACGTCATACACAGGCCAGGCAAGAAACACATCAACGCTGACGTGCTGTCCAGAATCCCGGTCAATACAATTGAAGCCAGTAGAGGTATTTACGAACCAATATGGGACCGACATACAATAAAAAATAAACAGCTAAATGACAAATTTATTCAAAATATTAAAAACGAAGCTGGTTATTTTTCAGATAATGAAGGCATTATTTTCAAAGAAAAAACAGGGAATGCTAGGCATCATCAGTTAGTAGTTCCAGAATCTATGAAACAAGAAGTTTTGAGAGCATATCACGATCTACCATATGCTGGTCATCAAGGGTATGAGAAAACGACGAAAAGAATAAGAGAAAAATTCTTCTGGAGGAGCATGACAAAAGATATTGAGGACTACTGCAGCAAATGCCACTCCTGCAATGAAAGAAAGACGTCGCCTCATCAGAAGCCTGCTCCACTATATACAAGCGTTTCAAGAAGTAACAGCGCCACTTCAAAGAGTGTCAATGGATATCGTTGGCCCGCTTGTGACAAGTATGAAAGGTAATAAATATATTCTCACGTTTCAGGATCATTTCACCAAATATCCTGAAGCATTCCCGATACCCGACCAAAAAGCAAGCACACTGGCACGAATACTGGCGCAAGAAATTATTGCTAGACACGGGGCTCCAAGGCAACTATTGACAGATTTGGGAGCCAATTTCACTTCGGAAATATTCAAAGAAACTTGCAAAATTTTCAAAACAGAAAAAATTCTGACTACTGCCTACAGACCTCAAACAAATGGAGTAATAGAGAGAAGTCATTGAGTTTTCAAAGACATTTTGTCACACTTTATTAACCAGGATCAAACAAATTGGGACGAATGGATACCGTATGTACTGATGGCCTATCGCAGTAGCGTACACAGCAGCACGAATGAAACCTCATACTTTTTGATGCATGGAAGAGACATCGAACTGCCTTACGATGATATTACTCGACCACAGACCTTACGTTATGACTATGACGACAATTACGCAAGCGAGCTACGTCAGAGACTGAAGACAGCATTTGATACGGTACGACAACATTTAAACAGAACAACAGCGATTGCACACATGAAATTCAATAAAAATGCGAAGCAAGCAGAATACAAGGTCGGCGAAACAGTTTACTTGCACAATCCCAGTGTAAGCATAGGTACGTCAAGAAAATTTCATAAGCCATGGACAGGTCCGTATTATATTATTAGAAAATTGGAACCGGTAAATTATGAAGTTAGGAAACAGAATTCAGAAAAAGTTCTCAAAGTTCATGTGAACCGTTTGAAACCGTTCAAAGCTGAATTGACAGATGAAAATTTAAATTTAGACGAAACATTGGAAAACGAAAATTTGGATGACGTATCAATAACATCAGAAAAAGAAAATATGGTAGATAATAATGCTAGAGAGTATGATTTACAGTTACAGGAAATGACCTGATTACAGGCAAGAGCATGGCAAGCAGGCCATCCACAAGAAGATGCGCAAATACGCTATCAAACACGAAGCAGAGGGCCAGTGCAAGATCAACCTTGGGAACTAACACCAAGAAGACGCTAATTTGTTTCCTCGTTAACTGATTTTTATCAAGTAAAATATGTAGTCAAATTACGGGTGGAGTGGATAGAAGTAAGAAAAAAAAAAGCGAGAATTTATATAGAAATATATTGTTGTAAAGTCGTATTATTAGTTATTAATTATTATTATTATTAATTATTGTTTCTATCCTTTATATTTAGTCACGTACGAATAACAAGATATCTAATTTCACTTCGCTCATGTCTGGAGCTAGTTCTTCTTAAAATGATATATCACGTCCTGTTATTCTTACAATGCTTATTTTGCTTGGATTATAAATTCCTTCTAGAACGTTCTAAGAGCTAGAGGTCACTTTTCCTTTGTTCTTAAATTTGTTTAGTTAGCAGTTCTAACTGCAGCCCCGCTCTTCGAATGAGGCTAGAAGTCAGTCGTTATTCGGTAGTCGTTACCTAACCATCTTTTTACTAAGTACTCTCGTAAGAGTACTCGACTCACCTTTTGTAAATATTTGTACTAAGTTAAGTTGTAAATAAATTCGGGTTACTACAATTCTGAGTTTTACTAAGTCTCTAAAAGAATCCACCTGTTGTTGTGTCCAACCTGTCCATCCGCTCGGCCTCAAGACATTACAACATAAATTTTGGTGTCAGAAGTGTGGAGTTTAAGTCCAGTGAAGGGTTTAAACTGAACAGTTAAAGTTCAAATTTTTATTGAGACAAGAAAAGTTTAACTCTCGTATTTTCGCGGACAGTCGCGTCGCGAAATACTCATCTGTAGTATCTACACTTACGTTTGTGCATCATTGTTCTTGGCCAGAACTTCAACAAACGTTTAAGAAGTACCTGTTTTATTCATCAACTTGTACCAGAAGAACTACAGTCGCGAGTTCTCTGATTATTTGCAATTGGGCAAATTTTAATCTTCAACCATCAATCTTCAACCATCAATCTTCAACCATCAATCTTCAATTCTACAAGAATCTTCGTTCCAGAGTTCCATTTAGTTCCAGTTCCACTACGATTCCAGTTTCTTCAAGAATACTCGTCGCTTTTTACATAACACCGTCCATCATTGTGAGTGTTAGTGCAGTGCAAAATTTTAAAGTTTAATGTTATGTAAGTAGTTATTTTATTTTTATGTCAATTCTACAAGCATTTGGTTCAGACTTTGAAGAATTAATTGATCTTTTCATTTTTGAGAATAATATGGCGTTCACAATAGAAACAGCTTTGAAAATGATCCCTGAATTTGACGGGAATAGAGACAATTTACATAGATTTATTACATGCTGTGACATAGTCAGAACCACTTGCACTACAAATATTCATATTGCACAATTTTTAAATGTTATAAAATGTAAACTGACGGGTCAAGCTTATAACATTATCAAATATCATGATTATTTAGATTGGGAAGATCTAAAGCAAGAATTAAGAAATCAATATTTAGAAAAACGGACCATTGCACAGATACAAAGGGAATTATTATCATGTCGACAATTATTTAACGAAAATATAAGAAATTTTGCAAATCGAATAGAAAGATTAACTGCAGATTTAATTGATGCATGTATAGCTAGTGAGGGCCAAGATGCCACTCGAACAATTCAAAACCTTAATAATAAATCATGTTTAAAAGCTTTTGTCGAAGGGTTGTTAGAACCAGTTAAAATTATTATAAAAGCTAGTAGATATGAAACATTTCATGAAGCTGTTACTGCAGCACAGGGGCGGACTAAGCCCTTTGTAGGCCCGGGGCGGCAGCATGAAATAAGGCCCCCTATATATATATATATATATATATATATATATATATATATATATATATATATATATATATATATATATATATATATATATATATCCGTTATATTAAACAAAATAGTACCTACATATAAAGAATAAGAATCAATAATCAATTCAACAACCATTAAAGTAATAAAATATATAAAGTAGATGTCACAAATTAATTTTAAAATTCTGAAACATTCAATTATTTGTTCCACAAAATTTCAAATCTGAGAATCGGTTTTGACACCATCATCTCAGATCGGGGAGCAACTGTATACACGTGTTTCGTACAAGAATGATAAATGAATTTTTCCAAAGCTTTACCAATAAAACTGTGAGCTAATTTACTCATTATTTGAATGAGTTACAGTCATATTGTTTTCTTTTAATCTTGTTTAAAAATCAATCAACCAATTTCTTGGCTATACTGTACTGACGAATCCTAATAGGGACGAAACACGTGTATACAGTTGCTCCCCGATCTGAGATGATGGTGTCAAAACCGATTCTCAGATTTGAAATTTTGTGGAACAAATAATTGAATATTTCAGAATTTTTTTATTTTTTTAATAATAGTATATTGTGCAACAAGTGCGATAAGTTGTCGATTGCCCACGAGAGCGAAGTGGGCAATTGACAACACCGCACGAGTTGCAGATACTATTTTTTATTACGAATGCGGGATAAGTACTATTTTGCGCTTATTTTTTCGGGCGGCAAATGATTTGCGTGCGACAAGTTTACTTGTCGCACGCAAATCATCTTGGTGCACTCAAAAGCCAAAGAGCCATTTACCGCCCGGAAAAACGTGCGCAAAATAGTGCTTATTCTGCATGAGTAATAAAAAATATATTATTGAAACGTAAATTAACAATCCTGATAGGAACTATTAGTAATACTATCAATGCTATCATAAAAGGTCTATTTTTTCTTATATTTCTGGTTTTTTAGCCTTTATTTGTCTAAACTTCTCGATAACGTCATTAAAATCTATTTCCTTCGAAATTGTTCTTTCAATTGATAGAATTGATAAATTGACTATTCGATCTTCTTGGTTTATGGTGGATCGAATTATATTTTGCATTTGTATGGAGATATTATTTTGAATTTAATTGAGGTGATCTCGAAATTTTGGGCCCCTCTAGACCACAGGCCCGGGGTGGACCGCCCCTTGCGCCCCCCCCTTAGTCCGCCACTGCTGCAGCATTAGAAGAAGAAAGAATTTTAAGTCAAAATAGATCAGAGCAGAAAGATAAAAAAATATTTAGATGTTTTAAATGTAACAAATTAGGACATACAGCAAATAAGTGTCGTTTACAAACAACGCAAAGTTCAAGTAAAAATTATAACGTAAATGCTCCTCTTCCTAATTTTTCAAGAAGAGAAGAGAATCAAAATGTCAATAAAATCTCAATTGTATGTGCGTATTGCAAAAAGCCTGGTCGTCATATAAATAATTGTTTTAAAAGAAATGCTGTAAATAAACAGCATCCCAATAATAATTATAATAATCCTAATTATTCAAGGTTTAATAATAATTCTCATCAATTTAATCGACGTCCTGAGCAGAATAATTTATCCAAGTCCCAGTCTATAAATATTTCACGTATTCCAAAAAACGAGTACGCCCCTGGCGCGAACAGCGGTGTCGTGCCAGCGGATCTGATGAACAGCAAGTAAATAACCGCGCATCTTTTTCTTCTATATGTTTAATTGAAACGGAAAAACCAGATAGTATTCAAGTTGACATCTTATCTACAAAAAATGGAATCACCAATTTATTAGTCGACAGTGGAGCTGATATTAGCGCAATAAAATTAAGTACTTTGAAAGGCGCGCAACTTATTGATACAAATAATAAGATTATCTTGAAGGGTATAATAGACGGTCATACTTCAACCCTTGGAACTACTTTAATTTGTTTTAATCTTGATGGTATTATGCTAGAGCATTCTTTTCATGTTGTTCCCGAATCTTTTCCTATTAAAAATGATGGTATTCTTGGAAAAGACTTTCTTTTGAAGTATAAAGTGAATCTTGATTATGGGAATCGTTTGTTTAGTTTTGATTATAATAATAATCATATTTCTTGGAATCTTAAGCCAACTCTTGTTAATAATTCTTCTATGTTATCACCACGGAGTGAATCTTATATTAAAGTTTATACGTCCAGAAATACTGAGTGTATTTGTTTATCGAAGGAAATCGAAAATGGCGTTTATGTTGGCAATTGTATTACAAAACCGATTAATGGTTATTGTCTTATTAATGTTATTAACAGTACGGAAGAAACTGTTAAATTGAATCATTCTGATATAGTTTTTGAAAATCTTGAAGATTATGAAATCTTAAATATTGATACCGATTATAATTATAAACGAATAGATCGTATTATATCGCAATTGCGATTAGAACATTTGAATTCAGAAGAAAATGAATCGATCATTGAAATCTGTAGAAATTTCAATGACATCTTTTATGTTAAAGAATTTGATAAGTTATCTCATACAGAGTCAATTACTCATAGAATTCCAGTTGTTCCAAATACGGAACCAATTTTTGTAAAACCTTATAGATTACCTGAAAGTCAGAAACAGGAAGTTAATGATCAAATAAATCAAATGTTGGAAGATAATATTATCCAGAATAGTAAAAGTCCTTGGAATGCACCACTTTTAGTTGTTCCTAAAAAATTAGATGCTTCCGGAAAACAAAAATGTGATGCTTTTCCTTTACCTAATATTACTGAAATCTTAGATCAATTAGGTAGTTCGAAGTTTTTTACAACTCTTGATTTAACTAGTGGATTCCATCAAATTCTTATGAATCCCGATGATAAGCAAAAAACAGCTTTTAGTACCGGTTTAGGTCATTTTGAATTTAATCGTATGCCTTTTGGTTTAAAAGGATCACCCGCTTCGTTTCAGCGTTTAATGAACTATGTATTAACCGGGTTACAAGGTATCAAATGTTTAGTTTATCTTGATGATATTGTAATTTATGCCAAAGATCTTGAAGATCATAATAGAAAATTAATTGATGTTTTTAAAAGATTGCGTGAACACAATTTAAAGCTTCAACCAGATAAATGCGAGTTTTTGCGGAAAGAAATTATGTATTTAGGTCATATTATTTCTGAAGAAGGTATTAAGCCTGATCCAAAAAAGGTCAGTGCAGTACAGAATTTTAAAATTCCTCAAAATGTTACGGAATTAAAATCATTTTTAGGACTTATCGGTTATTACCGTAAATTTGTTCCAAACTTTTCTAAAATTGCTAAACCTTTAACCTTATTAACACAAAAGGGCAAAGAGTACGTATGGTCAGCTCTTTGTGATGAAGCGTTTAATAAATTGAAACAAACTTTGTTATCTCCACCTATTTTACAATTTCCTGATTTTAATAAAAAATTTATTCTTACTACAGACGCTAGCCAATTTGCTATGGGCGCTGTTTTATCTCAAGGAGAAATTCCAAACTCTTTACCAATCGCTTATGCTAGTAAATGTTTTTCCAAAAGCGAGTTAAATTATTCTACCATTGAAAAAGAGTTATGTGCCATTATTTGGGCTTTAAAAATCTTTAGACCTTATCTTTACGGTAGAAAATTTACTATTGTTACCGATCATAGACCTCTTGTATGGATCAAAAACGTATCCGATATCGGTTCTAAATTAATGCGCTGGCGATTAAAATTGGATGAATATGATTATGAAATTGTACATCGATCAGGAAAATCTATTTCAAATGCAGATGCTTTGAGCCGCATACATTACATTTCTTCTACTGATGTTGATTATGAAAGAATATATCAACAATATTTAAAAGATATCGAAACCAAATTGGTTTATAATACTAAGGTCACTGAAATTGAAGGTGATTTATTTAATGCACCAGATGATTATAGTTTAGGCCATTGTGTTAGTAGTGATCTTCATATGAATGCTGGTATAGCTAAAGAATTTAAAGAAAAATTTAATAATTTGGAAAACTTGAGCCAGCAAGGTCCTGAACTTTATAAAATCTTATATTTGAAAGAAAATTCTAGATTTATTTTATATCTTGTTACAAAAGATAAATTTTTTGATAAACCTAGTGAGAAAGACATGTTTTATACTTTGACTAATTTAAAAACTTTTTGTTTACAAAATAATATTACAAAACTTGCAATTCCCAAAATTGGTTGTGGATTAGATCTTTTAAAATGGGAGAATATAAGAACAATGCTCAGATATATTTTTAAAGATACCAATATTTTCATTACTGTATATTTATATAAAAGTTTCGACCAGTTGACAAAAGAAGAAATTGATAAAATATTATTTGAATATCATAATACACCCCTTGGCGGTCATCAAGGAGTAAATCGTACTTATAATAGAATTAAATTGAAATATAATTGGCCAAACATGTATAAAGATATTAAGAATTATATAAAAACATGTAATCAATGCCAATGTAATAAGTCAGGAAGAAAAACCAAATTACCTATGGTTATAACTACCACTTCTAAGAAACCTTTTGAAAAAGTTTTTCTTGATATAGTTGGTCCATTACCAACATCTTTGAATGACAATAAGTATATATTAACTTTTCAAGATGATCTTACAAAGTTTTCACATGCTATTCCTATACCAAATCAAGAATCTATTACGGTAGCTGAAAAATTGGTGACTCATATAATTTGTCAACATGGTACTCCTGATAAAATCTTAACTGATCAAGGATCAAATTTCTTAAGTACAGTATTTAAAGATGTATGTAAATTATTGAAAATTTCCAAGTTACAAACTACAGCGTATCATCCAGAATCTAACGGTCAAATTGAAAGAAGTCATAAAACGTTAGGTGAATATTTGCGTTCTTTTGTCGATAAATCTCAAACTGATTGGGATACTTGGATTCCTTATTCAATGTTTTGTTATAATACTACTCCTCATACTTCCACTCAATATACTCCTTTTGAATTATTATATGGATATAAAGCCGAATTACCATCTTCCTTACGTAAAGAACCAGAAAAGTTATATAATTATGATGATTATGCAATGGAATTAAAGGCTAGATTGCAGCACTCTCATAAAATTGCTTATGATCGTTTGATAGATAAGAAACAGAAAAGTAAAGAGCAATTCGATAAGAATTCACATATAGTAAGTGATCGGGAGAAATGCAGGAAATGATGAGTTTGGGGTTTTTCGATTTATAAAGATGAATTGGATTTAACGATTTATTGATTATGGATTTGTCTTGAGTGAGTGATATTTCTCGACTGACTGATGGGGTTTAGGCTCCACGAATGTAGCCTAACCCCGAGAGGGTGGGGAGAACATCCCCTCCAAGACACCCTCTCAGAATATTCAAAACTACCCTGAACATGCCGCCCGGGTTGAAGTTCGCAGACTTCAATAATTACCGCGGGGGCGGGGTAAAAATGGAACAAATAATTTTCTTATAAAACATAGATAAAAAATACATATACATAGATTTCAAAAAATTTTCTTAATTAATTTTATTATTGCATTACAAGTTCGTCCTTTGTTAATCTTCGGTGGGAATGACACTCACTTTTTTAACTGCACGTTTGAACAAGCCACTATTTGTTTTTACGGTCACCACCCGCACTACACCGTCACTTCCTGGGTGGACGTCTGTTACGCGTCCTAAAATCCACCGTAACGGTGGTATGTTGTCTTCGACGAGTGCAACCATGGTGCCAATGAGTATATTTGGCTGTTGCTTGCGTTGACCTTGGGGACGAACCTGCAGCTGATGGAGGTACTCCTTGTACCACCTTTCCCAGAAGTTTTGCTGGAGTTGTTGGATCCGTTGCCATCGGGAAAGTCGATTTTGCGGTAAAGGCCTCAAATCCGTTTCAATCGGAGCAGTTAACGGCTCTCCGATTAAAAAATGACCTGGTGTTAGTGGTTGTAGGTCGTTAGGATCAGAGGAGAGAGGAGTAAGGGGTCTGGAGTTGAGGCATGCTTCAATACACGTTAAAAGAGTATAGAACTCTTCGAAGGTTAAAGACGTATCTCCAAGTACCCGTCGCAGATGATGTTTGACACTCCTTACTGCCCGCTCCCATAAACCACCAAAATGAGGCGATTTTGGGGGAATAAAATGAAAATTTATATTTTTTACTTCTAAATTCCTTGAAATATTTTCTTGGAATGTTTTTGAACGTAACAATTCGCGCTCGGCTCCCACAAAATTGGTGCCATTGTCTGAATATAATTCCGCAACGTTACCTCTTCTTGAAATAAAACGTTTTAGAGCGGCCAGAAATGATTCGGTTGTCAAATCTGTTACCAGTTCCAAATGTATGGCCTTGGTCACGAAACAAATAAACAACGCCACATATGCCTTTACTTTGCATGTACTGCGACCCTTGCCATTTTTAATTAAATACGGCCCTGCGTAGTCCACTCCTGATTTGTAAAATGGCCGAACTGGTTGCAGCCTTTCTTTTGGTAAATTTCCCATTTTCGTTGTGAGATAGTGAGGGTTCGCACGAGTACATTTCACGCAATTATGAATCAATTTTCTTACAGTGTTTCTTGCTGAAAGTGGCCAAAATTGTTGACGAACTGCCGCCAGAGTTGCCTCATTTCCGGCATGTAAATCTCTTTCGTGTGTTTCGCGTATAATTAATTTGGTTATATGATGGTTTTGCGGCAAAATGATTGGATATTTCTTATCGTAACTGATCAACGAATGTTTTAATCTACCGCCTACTCGTATAACACCTTTATCGTCCAGAAATGGGTCTAGTTTGGCCAATCTAGAAGATTTAATTGAAGGAGATTTTTTATCTAATTCATATGGGAACGCAATATTTTGAATATGTCGAAAAATGACTGTTTTTGCTTGTTCTAATTCCGTTATTGTAAGCGATTTGGTTTCTCGCGAAATTCCTTTACAGTTATTGATAAAACGCAAAACATAAGCTATAATTCGTTGCAATTTAAAGAACGATGAGTATTTTGATATGACCGGGAGCTCGGTATTTGTAGTGCTAGTATTTACTAAAACAGTAACTTTCCGTTCGAGATTTGTATCATTTTCCGATTTTGATGGCATATTGGTACCGGATAAAGTTGGCCATTCGCCTTGATTATTTTTGAGCCACTCCGGTCCGTGCCACCAAAGCGTTGACTGATGCAATTGTTGAGGACTCATGCCTCTAGAAACAATGTCAGCCGGGTTATCAGCTGATCGTACGTGACGCCAATTTTCGTATGAGCTAGTGGACTGTATTTGTGCGACTCTATTGGCAACATATTGTTTCCATCGACACGGTTCCTCCGCCAACCACGACAGAACTATGGTAGAATCTGACCAATAATATAATTTATGGATTTGAATGTTTAAAGCTTCTATAATCTTTGTCATCAATTTAGTTAATAGCACAGCGGCATTTAATTCTAATCTTGGTAATGTGATATGTTTTATCGGTGCTACTCGTGATTTTGAGCTGATTAAATTAATTGTTGCGTTGCCCGACAGATCTGCGATTCTTAAGTAAATAGCAGCGCCGTATGCCTTAGAAGATGCGTCAGCGAAACCATGCAATTCCGCGGAATGGGAGCTGATCGAATTAACTAGTTTTCGTGGGATTTTAAACTGATTTAATACTTGTAATTCGTTTACAAAATTTGTCCAATAAATCTCTATTTCAGTTGGGACAGGCTGATCCCAGTCTAAACCCAACATCCAAATTTTTTGCAGCAATATTTTTGCTAGAACGATTATTGGATTGATCAGTCCCAAAGGATCAAAGATTTTTGCTGTGGTTGCTAAAATATTGCGCTTGGTAACTACTTTTTCTGAACTTTTGGGCACGTCTACCTTGTAAACAAGTTCGTCTGTTGAGTAATTCCAATAAAATCCTAAAACCTTTACTTCCCCGTTTGTTTTATCAAGGCTTATAGGAGACGGCTCCTTTTTATTGATTGACAGTAGCTCGGAACAATTCGATGCCCACTTGCATAGATTAAAACCGCCAGAAGAAAGTGCATCACTTATTTTATTTCGAATTGTTATTGTTTCTTGGACCGTGTTACTCCCGGTGAGAAGGTCATCCATATAGAAATCGCGACTTATAATAGTACTTATTAGAGGATCAGAATATTGAATATCCAAGGCTACTTCTTTAAGTGCCCTGGTGGCTAGAAAAGGAGCGCAAGTTGTGCCATATGTAACGGTTTTCAAACGGAAAGTTTGAATTGGTTTATGGGGATCATCCCGCCATAAAATTCTTTGGAATTCGGTATCTTTGGAATTTACTAGAATCATCCTATACATTTGAGTGATGTCTGCCGACAATGCAAATTGGGGAATTCTAAAACGACATAAAATAGAAAATAAATCCTGTTGGATGGTCGGCCCAGTTAAAAGATTATCATTTAGACTAAGTGAATTTGTCGTTTTTGCCGACGCATTGAATACCACCCTAATCTTGGGCCCTGAGACTGTCTGTTTGAACACAGCATGGTGCGGGAGATAATAACAATTTGGAGTTTCCAACTCAGTTTTAGGTACTAGCTCCATGTGATTTAAATTCAGGTATTCCCTCATAAAGTTTGTATAAGACAATTCTAATGACTTGTTATTCTCTAATCTTTTTTCCAAATTTATTAATTGAGCTTGAGCTTGTAAGCGCGAATCACCTAACAAGGGTTCCTGTTTAAAAGGTAATTTAACAATGAATTGACCGTTTGGTGCTCTAATTGTATTTTCAACAAAATGATTCTCGCAATCTAATTGTTCTTTAGAGTAACGTATTTGATTTTCTACTTCGTCTTGGTCCCATAATAAAGAGACTTGATTATTTAACTCGCTATCTGACAAGGACGATACTAAATTGCATGCTAGATTTGAATTATCTACTTGAGTATTTATGTTACCACCAACCAGCCACCCAAACCGTGTTTGTTGGTAATACGGTTGATTTTGCTTTAATTGCACTGGACCTCCAATTATTAGTCGCCAGAATAACTGTGCACCGATTAACATGTCTACATCCCTAGATATATTGAAATTAGGATCAGCTAGTGTAATATTAGGTGGTATTTCAATGAGTTTTTTATCAAATGTGACGGATGGTATTGGTCTGCTAATTTTGTTTACCACTAAACAGTCGAAGTTTGTGGCAAATTCGCTTACTTGCGATTTTATGGTAACGTTTACACCTTCCGAAACTGTATTGTTTAACATATTAACGCCTGATATGCACGTTTCGATTTTTCTTGCTGGTAGATTTAATTTATCTTTTAATTTATTTGTGATAATATTCACCTCGGAACCTTGGTCCAGCAAAACTCTACAATTATGAAAATTGCCAACTTTGTCTGTTATATAAATTGTAGCGGTCGACAATAAAACTTGATCTTGTGCGGCTACGTGTAATGAATTTGGTGATGGGACGAATTCATTTATATGTAACAGCGTATGGTGGCGCTGTTTACACTCCTTGCAAGAATATCGCGTTTTGCACTGCTCGGTGGTGTGATTTTTCCGAAGACAATTTTGGCAAAGCTTAAGAGTTTCTACTTGTTTCATCCTGTTTTCAACGGTTAAGCTCAAAAATTCGTTGCATTGAAATAGGTTATGAGAGTTCTTACAAAGGCAGCAAACAATCTTGGCCACCATCATGGTTGAATATGGTTTCTCCGATTTTTTAGACAGTGATGGTTTGGTATATTTGGAATGGTTTGGATTTTTTACCGTTGTAAGAGATTCTAAGATTTGATAGCGTTTCTCTAAAAACTCGTGGAATTTTTGATAAGTTGGCAATGTTTTCTCGAGCGAAGCTTGCCATTCCTTTTTGGAATAAAAATCTAACTTTTCGGATATTATAGCTATTAACACGGAGTCCCAATTATCTACCGGTAAACCTAAGGTTTTTAACGCTGCTGTGTTATTATTTACGGTATCTAATAATTCTCTTAGTTCTACATGCGAAGATTTTGCTAGTGCCGAGATATTTAATATATTGTTAATATGTTCGTATACAATTAAACGTTTATTTTCAAATCGTTTTTTGAGGAGATCGATTGCGCTCACGTAATTATCATTAGATACGGACAAGGATTCAATGGCGCGAAGTGCGTCACCTTCCAGGCAGCCGCGTAAATAGTGGAATTTTTTGATATTAGATAAAGTGCTGTCATTGTGGACTAAAGCTTCGAAAGATTCAAAAAAGGTGAACCAGTTACTATGTTTTCCGCTGAATTTTGGTAGAGGCAAAGGTTTTAAGAAATTTGTATTCTCCGAATAATCGGAACTTTTTTGAATATTGATTATTGTACCTTGCGAGTTTTGAGAAGTTCCTGGATTATTCGCATTTGAGGCATTATCATTTTTAATTAAAAACGACTTGATTTTTGCGAGAATATTGTAGTATTGGCATTCTACTTTGTTTCGTTCTTTATTTGTTTCGATTTCAAGGAGATCGCTATCCCTTCCTTCTGTAACGTTTGATAACTGTAAAATTTCTATCTCCGATTGAATTATATTGTATTGTTTAAAGAGTTCATTAACGCCCGCGACACGTTGATCTAGCAGTAAAATGTCATCATCATCCGAAAATTCGTTTACAAATGTTTCTTGCCTAGTAAGTGCGGACTTAATAACTTTTCTTTTCAATTTTAGTTCATCTAAAGTTGCCATTTTTTGAATTTAGTTTAACAATTGCAAAATTTGTATGTTGAATAATACCTCCGCCCGTGAGGAATAACGATTGAAGGATTGAATGAATGGGAACCACTAACAACAATGGTCACTAACCTTGATTTGAGACTTCTGATCACGAAGATTGTGTAGCTGGCTCCATTTTGTTGTCTTCCAACGATTGATGTTCCGGATTACAGGAACCCGAAGTGTTTTCTGCACTTCACTTGTTGATTTTTTTGATTTAAGTTTTCACTGCACTTCATTTTGAATAATTCGCTAATTAACGAATCCGGCTCGAAGGACCAAATGATCGGGAGAAATGCAGGAAATGATGAGTTTGGGGTTTTTCGATTTATAAAGATGAATTGGATTTAACGATTTATTGATTATGGATTTGTCTTGAGTGAGTGATATTTCTCGACTGACTGATGGGGTTTAGGCTCCACGAATGTAGCCTAACCCCGAGAGGATGGGGAGAACATCCCCTCCAAGACACCCTCTCAGAATATTCAAAACTACCCTGAACAGTAAGTTTTAAAACAGGTGATTTTGTGTTGTTGAAAAACGAATCACAGCCTAAGGGCAAATCTAAAAAATTATTATCTTCTTTTAATGGTCCTTATGAAATCGTGGACATAGATGGAGTAAATTCTACTATTTTATGTAATAACAAACGAATTAAGGTACATAATAATAGACTTCGATTGTATCATAATCAATAATGATTGATATATTTATTGATTGAAACGGATTTATGGATATTTTGTTTGAATAGATAAGTTTTTGACAAGTTCCTCTTTCTTTTAACTTAATTTGGGGAATAGGTGTTTTATTCTACGTCCTTTTGGTTCCCCCCTTTAAATTCGAATAAACCCTATTTAGCCCGAGGAACTCCCGTGGAGATATTTCTCTTTCACATCGTTGCTGATGTTAAAATTGTTGATTTTTATCAATATTTAAAACCTTACGATGTTTTAATCGTACTGTATATAATTATATACATTTATTATTTTCCTGCGTGGATAATTCGCGATAAAATATTATCGTTTCATAGAATGCATTCTTATTCATGCCTTAATGGTATGAAATCTTTTTTTATTTAAATGTTTGCATTTTCATTTATTAGATTTTTATGTTGAGGTATTTGCTTGTTTTATTAGTGTTTAAGTTTCGCCACTAAGCCTCACCGGAATGGATTATCTCAATAATCCTACTCATTCGAATAGGATGATTTCTTTCTACCTTTGCCACTGTGCTCTACCGGTTTTTTTTTGATAATCATATAACGATCATCACGAATTGTTCGTCCAATCGAAAAGGACGAATTTTTGCCCCTTCTTCTCCCCCTTTGATTTCATTGGAATTGAAAATCTTCATGAAAAATTCCCCCTTGCTAGTTAATAGCTTATGGCAGCTTTTTCGGATTTTTTAGTGTCCTAGAGGCTCATTTGCCAACAATTATGAGCACATTGTCTTATACATTTATCAGCAGTTTCTACAAGAAATTTTGCTGATAAAGATCATAATCAATTGATTAGTCTTCTTTTTTTTTAAATCTCTGCCTTTTGTTTGATTGTTTTGCAATCCTGTAACAGTGAGTTGACCCATTGTTATTCCAGTTGGTTATGGAAGTTTTTGGGATTCTTTTCTGTTCGGGAGGCTCATTTGTCAATAATTATGGCACGCATAGTTTGCCACTTAGGTGCGCAATGAATTATTGCGGTATTTTTCGTTTTCATTTCAACGAATTGCACTTTTCCATATTATATTATATTGATTATTTTTGCACTTTCAAGTATTTTGAATTGATATAATTTTTATTTTGCAGATATCCAAATGTTAATTCTGCGTATTCTACCTTATTTTCTTGTCCTGTTAGGACCGGAACTCAAATCGTTCGTGTCCTCGCACGAACTTTATAACATCACCTTGGTAGAAAATTCTCCGGGTCTTTATTATGAAAAGTTTGGTATTTTAAAATTGATTGGAGATGAATATAATGTCATGGTCTACGTGAATTTGGACACGTATTTTGAACGATATCGATCGATACATTTATCGATTATGGAATTGCATAAATTATGCAATACATTTAAAAACCAATCAATTGAAGCTAATGAATTAAGAAATTGTAAAGTATTTTTAGATGAATTTGACAATATTTATAAAAATTTAGAATCGTCAAATAAAGTCTTAACACCCTTTTTCCATCAACATTTTATTAATAAACGTGGACTTTTCGACGCGGTCGGAAAGATATCCAAATCTTTATTTGGGACTTTAGACGACGATGATGCTAAGAAATATGATAATGAAATTTCTGAGTTAGAACAAAATGATAAGGATATTTTGAATATAATTCGTGAACAAACTATGGTAATGAAATCTTTTGTATCTAAATCGAATTCTTCGTTTGTCAAATTAGAAGAATCAATTATGGATATTAATTTGAAGTTTGAACAATTATCCGTTTACACTAAAAATCTAGATCTTGTGTTAAACAGTGTTCAACGTAGAGAATTATTTTTCAATAAATTAAATGAACTTATTGCTTTGATCACTATTACGATAGATCAATTTTCGTTAGCACAATTGAAATTAGTTGAAATAATTTTCAATGCACAACAAGGAATGTTGCATCCCCTGTTGTTAGACCCGACAGTTTTAATAAAAGAATTAAATAATGTGCAAGGTCAATTAAATGACGGAATCACTTTTCCAGTTCCACTTATTCTTGAAAATCTTCATTATTATTATAGATTAATAGATGTAATTATCTATTCTTATAACAATAGATTGAATTTTGTTCTGAAGATACCATTAGTATCACATGTTGTTTATGATGTAATAAAATTGAATAGTTTGCCAATTGAATATGAAAACAATCAATATGTATTCATACTTCCTAAATCAGAATATTTAATAATAGATGAAATTAGAGAACATTATTTCTTCTCTTCACAATTATATATTTCTTCGTGTAAAATGATTTTAACTAAAATAAACTTTTATGTATGTAAACAAAACATACCTATTACGCTTAATAATGATGATTCTGATTGTGAAGCCAAGATATTAAGAAATAATAAAACTATGCCAGAGAACTGTAATAAAAAATTAATATCTTTATATAAAGGAATTTTTGTACAATTAATAGAATATAATAGTTGGTTATATACCTTACCTCATGTTGAATTATTGCATATAGTATGTAAAAATAATGTCAGAACACAAATCAATCTCAATGGTACTGGAAAACTGAATTTGAAATTCGGATGTGCAGCGTACACCGATAATGTTATATTATATACTCAAAATATAAATAAGTCTATTGTTAATATTGTAAATGACTTTACACCGCATCTACCAATTAATAAGGGATTGAATTTTACCTTGTTCAATAAAATGAAATTTTTGAAATCCCCTATTAATAAAACTATTGTTTTGAATCATGATCAAACTCATGTGTTTGATGATATAAGTTTTGATTTGAATAAAATAAACGATAGAGAAATTGAATTGAATGATCAATTAGAAAGTAATTCAAATATTTGGAAATTTACTTTATCCACTTCAAGTTTATTTTTTGTTATCATTGTTTTTGCTATAATTATTTTTTGTTATAAACGATATGTCAATTCGAAATTAGCAGATAGTTCTGTTATTTTTAAGAATACTTCAACTGAAACAGTAGAGGAAGAACAAGTTGAAGTTATTGATGAAAATGTTATTAGTCCAAATCCTGCTATCAGAACTTCAATTGGTAGACAGCCACGCTACCAATTTCCTTCTTAGAGGGGAGGTGTTGTAAAGTCGTATTATTAGTTATTAATTATTATTATTATTAATTATTGTTTCTATCCTTTATATTTAGTCACGTACGAATAACAAGATATCTAATTTCACTTCACTCATGTCTGGAGCTAGTTCTTCTTAAAATGATATATCACGTCCTGTTATTCTTACAATGCTTATTTTGCTTAGATTATAAATTCCTTCTAGAACGTTCTAAGAGCTAGAGGTCACTTTTCCTTTGTTCTTAAATTTGTTTAGTTAGCAGTTCTAACTGCAGCCCCGCTCTTCGAATGAGACTAGAAGTCAGTCGTTATTCGGTAGTCGTTACCTAACCATCTTTTTACTAAGTACTCTCGTAAGAGTACTCGACTCACCTTTTGTAAATATTTGTACTAAGTTAAGTTGTAAATAAATTCGGGTTACTACAATTCTGAGTTTTACTAAGTCTCTAAAAGAATCCACCTGTTGTTGTGTCCAACCTGTCCATCCGCTCGGCCTCAAGACATTACAACAATATCAGCGTGGCAAGATGAAGGGAGAAACATGTCTATAATTATTGGTAATATTTAATTTATTCATTTTAGACATCTATTTATTAATTTATTGAGTTATTTATTAATTTTTTTTTTCCCTCTTTCTTAATGAACAAAGACATGTTGCGACACTTGAAATAGATTGCCTTGCTTAATTATTCATATAGTAAATAATTCATAATTCAACCAGGGTATTTAGGGAAGTCGTTGAATAAGATATCATTTCGTTAACGCTCACTAGCCAGGATAAGTGAGATGCGTAGATTGCAGTCAACTGATGTCTCCCTCAACTCTATTTGGGCTATAAGAAGCTTCGATCCCGTTCAAACTTGGGCAAAGCTGGGAACCTGAGGTTCAAGATGTGCAGAAAGAACATATGTTCAAGATTGAGCCACTAGCAGACCACAGGAACACAGCAACATGCACCAGGAAATAGACTGGAGAATAAAGCCATAGTCACCAATAGAGCGAGCGATAGAAACAATATGATTCTTAACACCGTCAACAATCAGAGATCTGACTCATCTGACTGCAGCTGCGACTGGAAGAAATTAGGCTGAGAAGTGACGTTAACGGAATTTGATGCAAGTAGCTAGTTTTTTTTAAAAAAATAATTGTTTATTTATGTTAGTAAGATAAGATGAACCAGCTCACGGATCACCAAATGTTGCAACTGACTATCAAGGGATACGGTCCAGCAGTACACAGCACAACTACAGCGCGAGATGGAAAGAAGATTCATCTGCGACAACGGCCGTATCAAACATATGGAGTCCTGTGAGTGAGTGGTTCTTTAGGGACTTTTAATTGTAATATTAATAATAGGGAAATTTTGAGATGAATTGTGCTTCCTTCGGAAGAAAATTCCTAGGAAGGGAGGAATGTAACAAGGCTAAGTCATCATAACATATAAAATGCGTAATCAGTATTCTAAATTAACCAATTTGTATTTGTATTAATAGTAAACATTATAATTGCAGCACTTGCAAGGTGACATAATATGCTATGCCGACTCAGCGCTTGTTTAGTATATATATAGAGTAATATATGTAAGGTAGGGCAGTTAAGTAGAACATAGAGTACTAGAAGTCGAAGAACATTAAAGCTCCACCCGCACCTAGCCGTCTAGCAGTAAGTTACATCTTTTATATTTGGTCTTATTTATCATTGTTAATATATCTTGTTATTTCATATCTTGTTATCTAATCTTTAATATACTTATTTGTTATACAAATTTGGCATACTTTATATTTACAATAACCTTTACCCTCCATCCAGCAAGAACCCATTTATTCTTTGTTATATCCAATTTAGGGTGCAACAATGTCTTGAGTATCAACCCATTTCAAAATTTGAATAATGTAATTCTACGCAAACCTTTGAATATACCGCTCCACATGTGTCATCGATGGAACGTAATATGCACGAGAGGTGCTCATCGAACTGTAGAAACTAAATCTGGCAACAAGGGGGACACCACCTCAAACATGAAGTGAGAGCATATATATGGATAGGACGCCACTATAAATGCAATATGTAACGTATATTATTGACGCCACATTGACGTTATGATGAAAAGAGGTCATATTGTATCGGAAATGGGAACTCTGTGAATATTGCGTGAAATGGGATGTCTGTGTGAAATCTGAAGAGCCCATGGAAAATTATGTAATATATTTTGATCAGATCTTGACTATACGCGTTCCTTTCAGTAGACGCCAAAATGAACATTTTTGTAAGGAAGTCAAATTGATAGGAGGATTTATATATATAGACATGGAGACAGATATTTTGTAGGCGTAGCAGTCTGTTTTTGGCCGAAATAAAAGATTTCTCTTCTAAAATTTAGTCAAGCTTTCGACTTTATTTAAGTCTTCATCAGGACACTAAAATGAATAGTTCACAAATCAAAATACATTATATTGATAAATAGAGTTACCTTATTGTGGAATAATACAGTGTAACTTACATTTTTTGTGAGAATTGTAAAAATTAACATCCTTTAATAAATCGTTGATCTTGTAAGAATTTTTAAATAATTAATTTTGATTATTATTTCCTGGTTTTTGAACAATTTTAGAACCATATTTTTTGAGTGATGAATTTATAAATAGTTAAGCTTATATAAATTGTTAATTTTGACAAACATTATTTTTCCTTTGTATTGAAATATTAAATTAGAAATTATCGCAGTTTTTTTTTTTGTTACATATTTTTTGGAAAAACAGTATGCGTATCACAACTTCAAAATGGAGACTAAATTTGAACAAGCTAGGACAGAAAACATTTTTTTGAGATGGACTTTTGGTCAGTTTGTGAACTAAACAATGTTGGCAACACACAGAACTGCTACGTAGAGCAATTGTTTGAGTTTAGTAAAATTAAATAGTTTTGGCAACACTGTATGCCACGTTACTACAGTCAGATGTTGGTTGACATTTGAATGTTGTTGTTAGCAGAGTATTTATTTGACAATTCGTCGTTGTAAAGTCAAAACCTCGTAACTAAGATTTTATAGATTTTCAAGAAACACAAAAAAGTACTTGATTTCTTAAGTTATTCGTTGTAATATTTCAATTTTTTTTGATAGAACCTTTGAAGATTAGCAATTAAATGTAACAAGTGATATTGAAAGATAATTAGTTCAATTCAAATGAAAAATTAGTTACGAGGTTTTGAAATAAAAAAAAAAAAATTGTTCTTATTTTTAAGAAATAGAAAATATACATTTACACTTTTCTTAAAGAGTCGTAGAATCCATGATAATCTTTATGAATCACTGATTTTAGTGATTGTAAGTGATCATACTTGTCACCTTTGATTGACAGAGGTGCATCATAAAGTTTTTTTATAGAACCAACTGCTCGGTTCATTCTTTTTGGTAAAGCGGTCCACTCATCATCAAAATTTAACTTATATTCAATTCCTACTGAGGAATACTTCAAGGCTCTCAGATCTGTCACACAGGGATCACCTTTTCTAAGACCTGGTCTAATCGATGGATAGTATGTTACGTCATCAAAATTTTTGAAAAAATTGTGATCTATGTACTTTGCAATATGAGGTCCCTTTGAACTTTTTCTAGCCTGTTGAATAATTTGTACATAGTTTGAAGGTACATGTATTTCTTTTCTTTTTTGCTACTTCTATTGTGGAATGGACGCTATTACATTCCATTTGAGAATGTCCCTTTATTAAATATTTTTGTAGGTTGGTAATATTTCTAAAAATAGAATATTGGAGGAGAGCATTCGATAACAATTTGTTTCGATTTTGGGCACAGCAGCCATCACTATAAAATATTTTGGTTTTGGTTTTGTCCTCGTCTTTTATTTTTGTATTAAGAAAATCTGTTATACAAGATGCAAAAAAATTAGCTTCCAAGCCACTGTAGCAGAATCTAGTTGACATTGAGGATTTTTAAGGATCCAGGGAACTCTTTTATTATGATTGTTGTTGTTTCGATATTTTTGACGTAATATATATTTTTCCACTTAATCGTTGTTGGTAATTGTAATTTTCTGTAGCAGTAAATATTTTTAAATAAACGTTATTCTTTATCCGCGAGAGAACGTTTAAAGTGGTGACCCCGACGTGATCATGACGGACGGCGAACGAAATTCACTTGCCTCGGATGCTAGCATAGGGGAAGTTATACGTATGCACAGTATTTCCGACCGTTTGCCTAGATTTTGGAAGCAAGATCCGGAGATGTGGTTTCTGCAAGCTGATGCAATTTTTTCATCGAGTCGTGTTGCATTGTCGAAAAGAAAATTTGAGGACACGATTTCAAAATTAGATTATGATGTTCTCAAGCAAGTATCAGATCTTATTCGAACTCCTACTGCTCAGCCTTATGAAGACCTACGTTCAAGACTTATTGGTATTTATTCGGAGACCGAAAACGAGAGAATAAGAAAATTATTGGAGGATAAACAGTTGGGTGATCAGAAGCCAACCCAGTTTCTACGGGAAATGCGCATGCTTGCTGGAAACTCTATATCCAACGATCTTTTGCGTAATCTTTGGTTGAGAGGTTTGCCCAGCCGTATGAAGGATATTCTTGTGGCTATGGATCAGAACGATTTGGATAAGCTTGCTGTAGTTGCTGACCGCTTAGTTGAGATTTATGAACCACCGGTTGTCAATCAAATAAGTACACCAGCATCGCAAGGTATTAATTCTTTGTCTTCGGTGAGTGAACCATCAATTTTATTGAATTTAATTCGTCAACTTACTGCTGATGTGGCCGCACTTCGGGTGCAACGTTCCCGTAGCTCTTCTCGAGCTTCATCGCAAACCAGCAGATCTGGCAGCAAACGTAAACTTTGTTTTACCATCAACGTTTTAAATCGAGAGCTCGCAAGTGCAGGAAACCTTGTGATTGGGTGGAGAAATCTTTAAACTGAAAGAAGCGACGGCTGAGGCGGATGCTGTTGCTGATATTGTCAACCGCCGTTTATTCATCAGCGAGCGCACCACGGGTGAACAATTCCTCATCGATACTTGAGCTGCTGTTTCAGTATTTCCTGCACGAAAATCTGTTTGCAAACATCCAGCTGATTTTATACTTTATGCTGCCAATGGTATCAAAATTAAAACTTTTGGCGAGAGACCTTTCACACTAGATTTTGGTTTAAGACGATCGTATACGTGGAAACTCATACTTGCGGATGTTACAAAGCCTATAGTTAGTGCAGATTCACTTTATCATCTTGGTTTATAGTAGATATCCAGGGACGACAGCTCATTGATAAAACAAGCACTCGTAGACGCCTGACCGCGACTCTTGTTCCGGCTATTCAGGCTATACCAATTTCTCACTGGTGTGCAGACTTATTGAATGAGTTTCCTGCAGTTACTCGACCAACGGCAATCTTGAAAGAACCGAAACACTCCGTTCAACATTTTATCGAAACTAAGGGTTCTCCAGTCACAGCACGAGCAAGACGTTTGGCACCTGAGAAGTTTAATGCTGTTAGGGAAATATTTTGTCAAATGGTAGCAGAAGGCATTTGTAGGCCATCAAAAAGCCCATGGGCGAGTCCCCTACACGTTGTGTACAACAAAAACGGCGAGATAAGACCATGTGGTGATTATCGAGCTTTGAATTATAAAACTGTTCCAGATCGCTATGGAGTACCCAATATGTTAGATTTTCAAAACAATCTCCACGGTGCTAAGATATTTAGCACTCTTGATCTTAATAGAGCTTATTATCAAATACCAATTAATGAAGCTGATATTCCGAAGACAGCGATTATCACACCATTTGGTTTATTTGAGTTTACTCGCATGTGTTTTGGGCTTGGAAATGTTTCTCAAACTTTTCAAAGACTTATGGATGCTCATTTTCGGGATTTACCTTATACCTATGTCTTCATTGATGATATAATAGTGGCATCTGTTGATGAAGAAGAGCATCGGAACCATCTACATGAGGTTCTCCGTCGTCTAACTGAAGCGGGTATAACTGTTAATTTAGAGAAATGTAATTTTGCTCAACCTGAGGTAAATTTTCTGGGTTATCGCGTATCTTCTAAAGGGTTAAGTCTGCACCAAGATAAAACTCAAGCGATTGTTCCGTTTCCACGTCCAACTACTGTCCGACAGCTCCGACGTTTTCTTGGTATGTTTAATTTTTATCACTGATGCATACCCAGAGCTTCGCATATGCAGCAAAGACTCAATAGCATGATTAAAGAGAAGCCAAAGAATTCGAAAGTATTCCTCAGTTGGACAGATGACTCCACTGAGGCATTTGATAATTGCAAGAAGGCTATAGCTGAGGCGACCATACTTGACCATCCTATGGCTAAGGCCATTATTTCGCTAGCTTGCGATGCTTCTGAGACGCATGTTGGTGCTGTTCTACAACAAAAAGTAGGAAACAACTGGAAGCCACTTGGGTTCTTTTCTAGGGGTCTCAAGCCAACGCAACAGCGTTATTCCACTTACGATAGAGAGCTGTTGGCTATCTATCTTGCAGTTAAGCACTTTCGTCCGACGTTGGAAGGCCATAAATTTGTGGATTTCACGGATCACAAGCCGCTGGTCCATGCATTTTTCCAGAAAATAGAATCTGCTTCGCCACGTCGTATTCGGCAACTCAATTTTATTAGTGAATTCACTACTGACATCCGTCATTTGTCCGGTGAAGATAATCAAGTTGCTGATGCACTCTCTCGTGTGGGAACGGTAGATAGTCCAGACGATTCAGCTCATCTTGTAAGTGAACAAGCGATAGACAACTCTATTTCTGGTATGCTGAAAAACAAAAATTTGAAATTCAAAGAATTAATTAAATGGCCTGAAGTTTTTCTATTGCTGATATTACTGCTGAAACCGTTGCTGTGACATTTAACTCAAATTGGATTTCTCGTTTTGGTATTCCGTTACATCTTACCAAGCTTCTAGGAATCCAGCGATGGCGAACAACTGCTTATCATCCACAATCGAACGGTTGCATCGAACGTTGGCACAGAGCGTTGAAAGCTGCTGTAATGGCTCATCTGAACGAAGAGCACTGGACTCGAGTTTTACCAGCAGTGCTGCTTGGTCTCAGGACAACAGTTCGTGAAGATATTAATGCAAGCTGTGCGGAAGTTATTTACGGCCAGCCGCTTTGTCTACCTGGAGAATTTTTTACTGCAACTCCTGGTATTACACTGTCTGAAGGAACCGTACGTGAGTTTGCTGAGTCTATGGCCAATCTTCGTCCTGCCCCGTTTCGCATAAGCTCAAGAACATGTTTTCGGCACAAAGAGTTGAACCAGTGTTCACACGTTTTCCTTAGACTAGATCATGTTGTTCCTCCATTAACTCCTCCTTATGTAGGTCCTTACAAAGTCTTAGAACGACGTGAAAAGACTCTCCGAATCCAGCTTCCAGATCGTCGATTGGTAGTTTCTGCAGATCGCTTGAAGCCAGCCTTTCTTCTCGCTGATCCTGAAGCTAATACTCTCCCAGCTCCTCCAGTACAGCCAGTGTTTCATCCACCGAATAATGACACAACAGACAACGCAAGCCCACTGACCAAGCGCACACGTTTTGGCAGGATTGTTCGACCTGTAGTTCGCTTTTGCGACAGTGTCATTGAGGGAAGAGTGATATAGCAGAATCTAGTTTGCATTGAGAATTTTTAAGGATCCAGGGAACTGTTTTTATTATGATTATTTTTGTTGTTGTTTTGCTATTTTTGACGTAATATACATTTTTCCACTTAATCGTTGTTGGTAATTGTAATTTTCTGTAGCAATAAATATTTCTAAATAAACGTTATTCTTTACCCGCGAGAGAACGTTTAAAACCAACCAACATGTGGTATTTCAATTTCCATGTTAAATTTACTTGTAAATTGCTTTATAATTTAAATTTTATACATATATTCTAAAATCATGTGCGATGATAACGTTTTGTTTACCTGCTAGTACTGTCAAATTTAACCACTACTGTCGAGCTCAAATAATATTTTGTACCATATTACACGATACAAATTCTCGTCAAGAAAAATCAGAACTATCAACTTATAATTTTTGACGTAACTTCAAAAAGTGTGGTTAAAGAGAAAGTGTGATAGTAGTGATGACAAAAAATTAATATACTGAAGGCAACTGTATATAATAGTATATTATTATACGAGCATATAATGAAGGCTATTATTCACGAAGGTTAAGTTTATGTCACGAGCGTAGCGTTTTGCTTCAGAAAACTCATTTATAAAGTATATATTATAAGGTAGTCGTGGACAAAATTATATTAATACTTTGTCAACACTAAATTATGTTTGCAATGTTTGTCTTTCTTTAGGTTAAGTCAAGTATGAAACGCGTGTTTCATTTGACGCGAAATAACTAATATGAGTAATGTTGGCAACGACAAATCAGACAAAAATCTCCCTAGAATACCCCAGAATATTGGCGAAAAATAGAGCCAGTTCTATTTCAAAAATTACTTGGTCAATTATTGGTCAAGACAAAATTGTAGAAATTTTGGACATATTACACACAACAATAAATTAAAGGTCAACTTTTGAAAATTATTGACCAATAAATTGTATCGTGTAATAATAATAATAATAATAATAATAAAGATTTTATTGCCCAACAGAAGCCAATTACAGGGCAAAATTACAAAGAAAAATATAGAAAAATATAATATAATAAATGCATATATAAGATAATAAGCAAATATAAATTAATTTATGGATATTTCATTTCATGAAAATATCTTCATATAATACTTCTGCAATAAAACACATGGTATGAATAGGAGAGCAACGTAGTACATCAGTTCGAGCAGTTGGTGTATTGAAAGTCCTACAATGTCTGGATGCGAGTCTTGGTACATGGAATGGTATTCTAAATAGCAGAAACGGGGAGTCAACTTTATTGTGTATCAAGAGCCACAGAAATTTGGCACATGAAATTTCACGCCTGCAACCTAAAGAATCCATAGAATGACGTTCAAGAAGTAAGTTAAGATCAATTCCTCTGTTAGGATAAATTTCATCTATTTTATAGGAAAGATACTTCAGAAACCTGCGATGTATTCTTTCAATTTGTAAGCATTGATTTGCATAGTAAGGATACCAAATGAGGCTAGCATATTCCAGCTTACAACATAAGCAAAATATAAAGATTTCAAAACTGCTAAGTCAAGAAATTCTTTGGATATCCTAATTATGAAGCCCAATGTTTTGCTAGCAGATGTACAAGTGTTATTTATATGCAAGCTGAAATTGAAATCAGAAACAAATGTAACACCTAAGTCTTTAGTTGAATACAATCGTGAAAGAGTAACTCCACCCATTTCATAAGAGTATTCGATGAGATTTTGTTTACGAGTGTATGAAATTAAGAAGCATTTTCCAACATTCAGCAGAAGTTTATTATGTTCACACCATGCTTCTAAGCGATATATGTTGGTTTTTAAAAGATCAATATCAATATGTGATGAGATACAGTTGAAAATTTTTATATCATCAGCGTAAGCCAAAACAGGACAAGTAAAAGATAACAAAAGCTCATTAATAAAAAGTATAAACAGCAAAGGTCCCAAATTAGAGCCTTGGGGAACTCCAGATGTGGCTACAAATTCATAGGAAATAAAACCATTGTAATGAACACAACAGCTACGACTAGAAAGATATGATTGAAGAAGTTGTAATAATGCAGGAGATGCACCAAAGGCACTTATCTTATGTAGAAGTAAACCATGATCTATAGAGTCAAATGCACGAGAGAAGTCACTATAAACCGTATCAACTTGTCCTTGCACATCAATAATTTCGGAAGTATATTGTGAGAAGCAAGCCAGATTAGTAACAGTGGAGCGACCTGGCATGAATCCATGTTGATTAATTGAGATGTGGGATTTAGTATTCTCAAAAAGAGCGTTGTAAATTACCATTTCACATATTTTAGCGAAATTATTTAAGATAGATATGGGGCTGTAGTTAACAATATTACAGGCATAAGAGTTCCATTCTTCAAGAATGGGAAGAGAGGAAAGTTTTGATGATGAGCTTATCATCAAAACTTTTCACAAAAATCATAGCATTAAGCTTCCCTAGAAATAAGTGAAGAACAACAAGATTTTCGAACGAATCTTTCAATAACTGATGATATTTGTAGTTCGCCGAGTAGGCGATAAAGCGATCGAATTTGCAAAGCCAGCCTTTTTATGTTTCGTTGATCGAGTGGAACTCCAAAACATATTTGAAATACCAAGAGATATCCAACATATAATTAGCTCGTAGCAAACTAACAGAGAAAATAATATCTGACATAGGTATTAGACAGGGAAATTCACTGAGCCCAATTTTTTCAGTATCGTCATGGACAAAATAATAAATAATGTCAAGAATTTGTTAGGATATCAATTAGGAAATAGTAACATAAGCGTAGTCTTTTTTCTTAATATATTGGACGTTTCGGCGCCGAAACGTTCAATATACATACAGTTTTTTCCACTATACTGTTGTTTTCTGATCTCTTGGCTACATTCCAATATTGAAAAAATTGAATAAAAGGATCACCCACATAGTAAACTATAAACGTAGTCTGTTATGCGAATATTAATAGCAGACTCAGAAGACGACCTGCAACGCATGCTTATGTTTGTAACGGAAGCAAAAAAAAATACTACATGAGAATATCAACAGGTAAAACAAAGTCATTAACGATATCCAAGGAGACGCCCATCGAAAAGATGAAGAGAGAATTGGGCCACATCAACGAAGGACACACCATGAACTGCGTAAAAACAGACAAATACCTAATAAAAGAAGAAGAAGAAGGAGAAATAAACATGGAAGCTTTTTATTTTTTTTTAATTACATATACCTGTATTTCACTTATTTGATATAATTTACAGATATGCTAGTAAGAAAGTTTTTGAAGTGCTCTTAGCTCAAATTTAACTCTAGGCAAATCATTCTAAAATAACAGAAAAAAAATTACAAAATTTATTTTATTACGAAAATATACAAAAATGTAGAATAATATAAAACAAATACACTTATGAATTTCCGATAACATTTAAATCATTGCTTCAGTTAGGTGCACAGAAAAATTAATTTAGAATTACCGGATTGGGAATCACCTGTACTCTTTGTACTATTTTAGTTCCAATTTACTCACAACTAATTATTTTAGGTGAATAATTTGCGTAAAGAAATGGATTACAATAAAGAATTACCGTTTGTCTTAGAAACTGACAATTTTATTCCATTAAATACTGATGGTGTTTTCGTAATAATAGATACAAATATATTTCTTTCCCAGCTGAATTTATTGAGTAAATTAAAAGAAAAACATTCTCCTGGTACGTATAACTTCTCAAAATGAATAAAATATAATGGGCATATTTCACTGGTCAGTTAATTTTTTCGAACGATATTTACGATTCACATTCGGAAACTATTATTGATACATTTATCTTGATTTTTGCAATGCAATATTATTTTGTTGACATGCATTTCTCTTTTTTACAAAAAAAAATGTAGCTTTTCTTGGATGGACTCCACTGTCACCGGAGGTACTCACTCAAACAAATATGTAGATGAATCTAACTGACTTTGATGAAATTGATCGTATGTATTTCAAACAGCTTCATTTTTATTATTTTTGTTTTCTTGACCATTTAAGATTTTGGACGAGTAACAGTTGTTGTTCCATGGATGGTCATTCAAGAATTGGATTATATGAAAGAATCACATAGCAGTGGTGTCATGGTTAAATCAGCCCGTAGAGCTGTTAATTATATAAATACTCAACTGGCCAATAAAGATCCACATTTTACAGGTAACTATTTCCACACATCGAAATTTTATCGCTCACAACAACTCGTCACTCTTATCAATCCACTTACGCACCTTCGCAATCTTTAAATAAAATAAATTTTCAACGGAAAAGTCGCATAGTAGTCAAAAAGCACAATCCCGAGGTATCACATCACTTACCGATATTTTGAAATATATTTCAATGTAGATACTACAAAAATCTGAAACGTCCTATCAGAAATAATCTTCCAACATTTATAAGTAGAAATTCAATTCATTTTTATATCAAATTTCACATCGTGCAATGAGGGCTTGAGTGCCAATTCACAATGTGCGTAAACATAAGGAGTACGTATAAAACATAAACGTAAGAAATTATGTATGTTCACAGTGGTCCTAACGTAAAATATTAAAATAAAGTGTTTTTTTTCTCATTTTACGTTGGTACAAATTAGGTTTATTGATGTATTGTGTTGGTTTCCCTGACTGTCATTTTCAAATATTCTGTTGATTTCGATTCTGTTTCGTGTTTAATGTTTTTCTTTGGTTTCACTTTTATTAGTTTGGAATTAAGTTTGTTTTGTTTTATTGTATGATGTCTGAAAAAGATCTTGCGATTGTTTCATTATTATTGAAACTGCGTTTAAAAGTCGCCAACGAGAGAAATATGAAGACGAGGAGAAACTGTTGTTTTTTTTAATAAATAATTCTATGTCAATCATATTTAAAGCACGTATTGATTGAGGGTGTTGTCAACTATCAGATGAAAACAAGTGTTTAAAGTTGCCGCATGCGCCATTAGTTGTTTCGTACGTAAACATAACATAAAGTTGAATTTATTTCAACTTTATGTTTCTCATTACGTAGCTCTTATGTCTGTACATAAACGTAAGAAATACGTAATAGTATTGTGAACACTGGCATTGAAATACAGTAGTTCAACTTTATGTTTATGTTTACGGTTACGTTCTCCTTACGTTTACATACATTGTGAATTGGCACTTACGTTTACGCACATTGTGAATTGGCATTAAGACTGTACAACCAGTTTTGAAGCTTTATGAATGACATTTTTGTTGATTTTCTAGATGACTACAATAAATATTCTTGAAGATGCGTAAAAATTTAATAATATTTAATATATTTTTATGTTATTGAATCCAATTATTATTTTTTAATCTCTGCTATAGTTTAGTATTTGGAGTTTGGTTCTTGGTCTATTCATAATGGAAATAGAAGTCGACTTTTCAAAATTTCACTTAAAGTGAATTCAGAAAAGTGTATGGTTTAAAATGTCTCAAATTAGTGCTTTTCATACAATTTCCTTTACAAAAATACTTTTATTATTATGTACTTGTTTTCTTATGAAAAAAATGAAAATGTTACTAAATTTCTTGATGGAAACTGGTATTTATTTTTCTTATTTCTGAATATGATGAGTTTGAAATTTTCGCATGTTCTCTATTTCATTTGCTAAGTAATATATAAAATAAAAATCATCTTCAAAAACAGGTCAATCAGCAATGGATGCAGCTAAATTAGAAATGTCCAGCAAAAACCCAGACGACGGCATTTTATTCAGTTGCTTACAATTAGCAGAAAAAAGAAGAAGAGTTGTAAGTTATTAAGTTATATTTTAATTTCAATTCCAATTCTTATTCATCCTAATTTGTTATAGATTTTGCTTTCAAATGATACGAACTTGCGCAACAAAGCCTTGATTAATAAAATTCAAGCTTACAACAGCTCAGAACTATTTAACAGTTTAATGCCAGTTGCACCGCCGTCACTTAACTTTAAGGGAAGAATAATATCTATGGTTACCGTTGTGTAGACAATTGTTCCCATGGTAATTATTCCGTACTTGAAGTTGAGTGATAGCGGTGCAATTGGGCATAAGTAACTTGAAGACTAGACATGAAGAAGAAAATAATTTTGTTCAGTCAGTACAAAAAATCAAAATCTTATTGGCTAATTTGTTGACTTATATTATCCAAAGTGAGATGAAAGAGGCTTATGGCGAGCTTTGGCAGAAAATGGCCTTGATGCATCCTCCATTTACAACTGTTTGGTTAAATACTGGACAGCAGTTTTCTCATTTTCGCTTCAAAAACAATGTAAATTGAAAATAGATGAATTTGTGACGTTTTTAAAACATCATAGAGATGGTAATTATGAATAATAAAACAATTATTGTTATACTTTTGATGAAACAAACGCTTGATTGACTGAATTAGTAACATTCTAATGCCCGATTGCATGAACGTGCATTAGCTAAACAGTTCTTCAAAAATGAACAATATCAAATCGAGTTTTTGACAGCAATGCTAAGCAACTGATTTGACGGATATATTCGATTTGATATTGCTCATTTTTGAAGAACTCTTTAGTTAATGCACTTTCATGCAACCAGGCCTGAATTTGGTATTAAAAAGTATTTGTGATGTTTAGGTAGCTGAGGCTATTTCGGCCGCAAATCTTGGAAATGTAGACTCGAATCCTGCGCGAAGATGTTTTTAAGTAAAAACTGTTTTTCTGCTTCTCTAATTATTTTAAAGGAGAAAATATAGAAACAGCTTTCACAGTAGAAAATTCTGCATTCAAAGTTGTTCGACAATTAATTGATGAAACTCTGTGCTGGGAAACCACCAGTGAAAGAAGCGTCGTGTGAGGCGGGCTTTAGTGTCATCTTATCGATTGACAGATACGTCATACAAAGAATAAATGAAATTTTATGGTATGAATGGCAGAAATTAATTTGTAACTGTAGTTTTGACAGCGTTTGTTAGTGACATCGACAGGGCGACCTCACTGCGAATTATTCTTAAACACTTTGTACTGGTACTGGTATTTACTGCCAAGTATAATAATTAGAATTCTTGATTTATTACTTATATCAATGCCAGTACCACTACCGATACTTCGCTTAGTGAAAAGTATACAACTGACATTTTCAAAATCATCCGAAGTAATTACAGGTACTGGTAGGGGCAGTGCGATCCAATTGTGAAGATAATTGAAATTAATCCATGATAAATGGATGAAATCGGCTTTAATTGAATAATATAAATTTCCTCATCGAATCCAATGCGATTTATTGGTTCATTTGAGTTTATAGAGACCTTAGCCTAGAATAAGGCTACAGTTAGTCTTCTGTTAGGCTAAAATGCAAATCTGTTTTCAACCCAAAAATCGTAGAAATTTTATGATTCAGAATATTGCGATTGTTTCATCAGGAAAAAGTGATGCTTTAATTTTAGATATTAATTTAATTTTTATTTGCAGCTACCAATTATCAGACAAATGACTTCAATAAATTTGTGGAACTTAGTTTATGTCTGTGCATTTATTTGAAAAATGGCTATAACAAATATAAAAATTTAGTGAGTGAATGTATTTTAAATGTTCAGAGATGTGCGGAATCACAACATAAAAATTTCAATTGAACTGGGCTATGTGTCTTTAGTTTATTAAATAACTTAGAATTTTTCATATTTGTTTGAATAAAAATCTTTTTGTCTTTATCATAGAAGACAAATTTCTAGTTTGATGTATTATAAGTGTTATTTTGTTTCTTATATCTTTATAAGAATTTTTAATTGTGGTAATGCTATCTTTCATAATAAGTTTAAGTGAGAAATGAGTTTTCCGAGAAAAATTGTTCTAAAAAGGGTTAAAAAAATATAAGCAATAGCTCATTCGATTTGGCATAAAATTCAGAAAAAGTCGTTTCCAGGAATTTTTCAACAAAATGTAACTTTTATGAACAGAAAATGGAAAAAATAGTCGCCTAGTTTTTTGGCAATAATGATTGTGAAATCGGAAAAAAGATTATTAAAAAGAAAATTTTAAATATAAAAGTCAGGCATTCTGGAGCTCTATGCCTATTATGTATTTATAATTTTAATTCAATGTTGAAAATAGGACTTCACGCGGTCGTTACAGTACGGATTGTTGAGAGAGTACAGCACATAATTATTTTTTATAGGAAAACAATAAATTATGCTGTCATTTTAACACTTGAAAGAATAATGTACCGTTGGAGATTTTTTTTTAACTAATTCTGGAAAAAGTGGCACTATTGTTGGCTAACTAATTTTGGTCGAATCTCCGTTTTCATTGAAAACAAAAAATATGCTCAAATAATTCGTCTATAAATTTTTTGCTTCTTGGAGCCTTTCTTACATACATACTTAACAAGATTGCTTCATATGAGTATTTAAAAGAAGTTTATCTTCTTTATTATAAGTTTTTAAAGTTGACAAAAAATTAAAAATCTAATAAACATTAACATTTTTTTTGTCTATTGCTGGTTACATGTCTGATAAAAGCTTGTTTTCAATTTTTTGAAGCCATTTGCTTATAATTTATTCATAAATAAATTGACTTGTATAATATTAAAAAAGAAAATAAAACTGTTCCATTGTTTAGAGTATATAATGACTGTATCTTCAATAATTCAAAAGTTAAAGCAACAGCAGACTGTTACTTGACACATCCAATGGCCGCTTCAACTTTGGTATCGCATTATTTTTACAAGTGCTATAAAAAATATAAAGTTTTTCTTCCAGCTTTTGGTTGCATATTTTCTAATTTTGTGTAGTTTAAAAAAAATAGAGATCAGAAATTGTTTTCAACTAATTGTTAACTCAATAAACAATCAAATTATTAATGACGAATGATAGTTATTCCATAGAGAATTGTTAATTATGATTTTTAAAGTAAAGATGATTTTTCAACTACTAATTCAAATGGTGAATGTAAAAAAAAACTTAAGTGAACAATAAGAAAATTTATATGAGAAATTTTTTTTTGGAAAAAAATCATTATACAGTTAAAATCAAGATAATGGAATAGTGCGTTTTACTCGTTTATATGAAAAGATACATGGAAAAGTGATAGAGATATTTTATAAGGCACAGAGGAGGACATATTTTAACATAAATATTATCATTTGAAATCCAGTAGTACTCAAACTATAGATC
Organism: Dromius quadrimaculatus; assembly: GCA_963989225.1. Classification (NCBI taxonomy): domain Eukaryota; kingdom Metazoa; phylum Arthropoda; class Insecta; order Coleoptera; family Carabidae; genus Dromius; species Dromius quadrimaculatus. Next base: position 43,651,863 of record OZ022330.1, read on the forward strand.
AATATTATTTTTTTTTGTTCTAAATAGAATCATATATTTTCTATCGATTCATTAAATAGTGATTTTTCTTCTGAATTCAACCGTTTGATAATATTGTATCCTTACATTGTAAAAAAATTGATAAAAATCAATACAAAGTGAGTATTTCATTCTATTACAATTTTTTAAGTAGTCTGCGCAAACGTTCAATCGTTCAAACAAATAAAACTCTATTTTTCTTTTATCATATTCAAATAAGCGAAAATTCTTTACATTTAAAATAAATGTATATATTCTTCTGTTTCCACGCGATTTTCCGTAATGTTCCTAAATTTGTTATATTTTTTTAAAGTTTCATAATTACTTTACGTTTTGGTCTGGGTTTATTCGGATATTTTCAGCAAATAAATTGCATGCTAGAACTGCATTTTGGCGTCTCTCGCCGTTGGTTGCACATCAATAAATCAAAATAATCAGTATTTTTTAAGTTGCCATTATTATTAATTATTACAAAGGAGATTGAATTACCGTTATTATGATAATATGTAACAAATGCATAGAAAAATAACAGATTATTATATCAATAATTGAATTTTTGCACAGACTGGTTCAAAAATTATAATAAATTGGAATATTATCTTTAAATTAATTCTTCTAGAAGTTTTTACAATGTAAGGATACAAAATTGTTATATGGTTGAATTCAAAATCTATTCAATGACTTGATAAAATCTATGTAATCCTATTTAGAAAAATATAATATTGATCCATAGTTTGAGTACCACTATATTGAAAATGATATTGTTTGTGAAAAATGTATCTCCTTCTGTGACTTGTAAAATATCTTCATCATTTTTTTGTATATCTTTTCATATAAACGAGTAAAACGCGCTGTTCCGTAATCTTGATACAACCTGCATAAGCTAAGCAATAGAACAGTAATTTAAAAAAAAAAAAAAAAAAACTAGTCAATTCGATTATAAATAAGTGGCTTCAAAAAATTTAAAGCAAGGTTTTTTGATGCCTTCGTCAGACATGAAAAATAAAAAAAAATTCTACTACATTTATTGGCTTTTTCCTTTTTTGTTAGCTTTAAAAATTTATAGTAAACTATATAAACAACGAAAAAACTTTTCAGAACTCATTTTATAAATAAATATGTTTTATTGGGTATAAGTTCTGTAAATTTATTAGAAACACAACGTTTCAACAGCAAAGTGCTGCCTTTTTCAAGTGAAAATAAATATAAATATATATTTATATTTATTTTCACTTGAAAAAGGCAGCACTTTGCTGTTGAAACGTTGTGTTTCTAATAAATTTACAGAACTTATACCCAATAAAACATATTTATTTATATAAACAACTTTTGAATACTTATATGACGTAATCTTGTTGAGTTTAAAACTGCATCCCAAGTAAAGTAGAATAGTATGGATATCTTTCTTATTATTAAAGATAGTGATTTGGATAAATGGGTAATTTTGTGCAATTTGGTGGACCGATTTAGATGTCGTCAAAAAATAATTCAAATTCGGAATTGTTTACAAGTTCTTAAAAAAAAAATGTAAATTCTGATTTCTCCATAATTATAAAAGAAATTTAAAAGGTTTTAGGTAAATGTTACCTACTTTAATGGGACAAACTTGAAAATGTTGTCAAAATTAAATTCAAGATGGTGATTCCCGAGATATGAAAAGTAACTTTTTATTCTAAAAAGGTTCCATATTTAATTTTTATATATGTATAACAACTTATACCTGGACTGAAAATTATTAGAAATTATACCTATTTTAATTTTAAATCAATTAGCCAGGAATAACAAATGCGTGTGGAATTCATTTTGAGAACAGATGGAAGGAAATGAAACAGTATCATCAGTAAATACAGTAAATTATAATACATTTTTGAAATGTTTGAGCCATACACAATATTAGTAACTTGTCGCAATATACTGCGATTACCACCGTTAAAAGCAGGCATCACTCCTGCATTATTATAATGGAAATTACTGCCATACACTTTACAGTCCACAGTCATTCAAATATCTGATGACATCTCTAGAATTGTATGCAGGAGTGGCATCCTGTCGATACAATATTTGAAGATTTTGTGCCAAAAATATATTTTCTAATAAAGACATTGCGACAAGTTGCTAAAAGTTTAGCAAAGCGGTTCAAAACGGTCAGCATTTTGAACATTTATTGTAAATTTCTGTATTTACTAATGATACTGTTTCTTCTCTTTTATTTATCCTCAGAATAGTCTAAGAGCTGGTTACATAAAAATGCAAGGTGTAAGGAGCATTAAATATTTATAGCTGAATAGGTTCCATTACCGTTCTCGAACACTGAGTGATAAGTCTGCCTGTGCGCTTAGAAAGATTAAAGCGAGAGCGGAGAGTCAAAAAGAATAAATTACACAGGAAAAAAAAATATGAGGTACATCATTGAAAATTATTGGTAATAATTGCTTATTCGAAGCTATGTGCTAAATGGTAGAGGAAAAAAGTAGGAAGAGAACATCGAGGCAGACTGCGGTTTCGATTGCGCTCGACAAATTTGTGACGTATGATACGTTACCAAGCCAAAATAATCTTTATTAGCTTGTTGAATTTGACGTTTTATTTCGTTGGATATCCAATTCTTATTTGTATTCAGTGAGCCTAAGTATGTGGATTCCCTTGTTCGAAGTTAATCTCTAGATTATTAAATCCTCTGTGCTTTTTCGAGACAACAATATACTTTGTTTTTATTTCATTCATTTCTATGATGTGTGTCGCGATCATATTCCAAAGTTCTTTCCAGAATTTGGCGCAGAGTAAATATTTAGTCCCTCGTCGATCTCGGCCCGCAGAGCCCGCATTGGTAGGAGCCAATTACTTTTTCTCGCGTAGCTTTGAATTTATCTTCGAAATGATCGGACCATCTTTCCAGAATTTTATCTGTTTTGTTCAATATTACCCCGTCTTTGTCTTTTGCACATCTTTAGCCTTGGTTTGTACTCTTTTCGACCGCTGTTTATCTTTCTGTAAAAGTACTTTTTATTTTGAATTTTGTTCAGTAGTTCTAAAGTTTCTAACTTTTCTTCTACTATATTATATATAATATAGAAATTGTTATCTCATTGTTGACAATTGCCAAAATAATATATCGTATATAGTAACGTATCGTACGGAACAAATTTGTTAAGCGCGATCGAAACCGAGCTTTTCATCACAGTCTACCTCAATGTTCCCTTCCCTTTTTTCTCTATGGACTGGTCACTCGGTGTTCGATAACGGTAATGGAACCTATTCGGCTATAAATATTAATTTTTATGTAACCAGCTCTTAGATCGTCAGATAGTCGTAGATTTGAGAGCCCCATTTTGTTTTCTCTGCCTTCAAGAGTTTTGATAAGTATGTATATTTGGAGTATAATAATGCCAAAATTAAAGTTGGACCATGTGGCCGACATAATAAAAATTAATTTCAAATTTTTATAAAAAAAACATGTTTTGATCCAATTTTCTCGCTTCTGCCATGCTTACGAAATAAAATTTAGGGAATAAAGAGTCAGCGGAAAACGATAGGCAGAAGTAATCCACTTGGCCGAGGGTTTGGAATGAGGGCTCGATTGTGCAAAAAAATTATGTCAATTGTTCACGTTCTTCTCGTTTCTGCCTTTTAGCCTTATGAAAGTTGATATCATGAGTATCTCGTTGAAACGAATGGCATGAATTTTTCGAATGACCAAGTCAAGATATGCACGAAAACATTCAAAGTTTCGCAAGATGTTTTTGTACATATCTTGACTTGGTCATTCGAAAAACTTATGCCATTCGTTTCAACGAGATACTCATGATATCAACTTTCATAAGGCTAAAAGGCAGAAACGAGAAGAACGTGAATTGATATAATTTTTTTGCACAATCGAGCCCTCATTCTAAACCATTGGCCAAGTGAATCACTTCTGCCTATCGTTTTTCGCTGACTATTTTTTCCCTGAATTTGATTCCGTGAGCAAGGCAGAAACGAGAAAATTGGATCAAAACATGTTTTTTTATAAAAATTCAAAGTTAATTTTTATTATGTTGGCCACACGGTCCAGCTTTAATTTTGGCATTATTATACTCCAAATATACATACTTATCAAAACTCTTGAAGGCAGAGAAAACAAACTGGGGTACTCAAATCTACGACTATCTGACGGTCTATCTCCGTTTAAAATAAATTCCACACGTTTTTGTTTTACATGGCTACTTGAATTATAATAGAAATAATTACTATTTCTAATGATTTTCAATCCAGGTATAAGTTGTCAGACGTGGTTGAAAAGAGGAGAAAAATTCTATTCAATATTGTAAAAATCAAATATGGCGTCTATTTAAAATAAGTAAGTTACTTTTCATATCTCGGAAACCGTTATCTTGAAATTTATCTTGACATAATTTTCAAGTTTGTCTCATTGCAGAGAGTAACTTTTATCTAGAACTTTTTTTAATTTCTTTTTAATTACAAAGAAATTTGAGTTTATAGGAACCAGTAATTTTCAGATTTCTTGAAATAATTGGTAAACCATTCCAAACTGAACCATTTTTTGACGGCATGTAAATCGACTGACAAAATTGCACAACATTGCTCATTTAACTAAATCACTATTTTTAATAATAAGAAAGATACCCATTCTATTCTACTCTATTTGGGACAACTGTATATGCAAGAATGGCTTCAAAAAGCATGAAAAATTATAGACTGATTATGTAAACATTTTTGTTGTTTTCAATGAAAACGGATATTTGAAAAAAGTATCGTTTATAGTTTGAGTTATTTTCAATAAAAATCAAGTGACTTTTTTAAACGTTATTCTGAATCGAATTAGCTATTACTCATATTTGTTGAGCCTTCACAACTATTTTTCTCAGAAAATTCACTTCTCGACTAGATTAATAAGAAAATAATGGAAGATGACTCCATTGCAGTGGAGCAATTATGTGTCACTGCATTTAAACTGGAATATTCAAACTAAGTTTCAACTTTAGGATTGGATTCAAGTACTCGAAACAAATTGAGTAATTCAACAACAGTATTAAAAAATAATTACTGAATTTCTGTTTATTTGTCTGGATTAAAAATAACAGAATGTAGAATATGGCAGCTTGACAACATTGCGCTCAACGATGGCGTATGATGATAACTATAATCATTCAACAAAATGACAGGAAAATAACTGTGTTGTCTTTATTTATTTGGATTAGCAGTGCATTCCCTCATAAATCGTTGATCAATGCTGAAATATTATATTATTCCAGTATTACTTGCAGCTACAACTGAAAATTTAATCAAGATGTTACATTGAGAACTTGTCTATCATTAGATTTAATTTAATATCATTGGAGTCTCAAATATGCTAATTCGTTTGTTTGTAATATGATACTCTGTATACCAAATATATTACTATTTTCCTAAAACGTTTGTTTCTCAATCAATGTAAGAACTTTATGAATAAATGTTTATTTTATTGATAAAAGATTCATCAAATCAACCAACTGCCTTAATTCCATAGTAAAATTATTTTTCTTGGGTTTTTGAATGTGTACATTATAGAATCCACAGAATACCTTATTTAACGACTCAAACATAATTCCATTGAGCTATCAACAAGGTTGTTCGACAAGACATAGCTTGATATTATCAACAGTCACATGCTCACATGAAAACAAAAAAAAAAACTTGTCAAGATTTTCAAGATAAAAACTAAAATAATCGATAATTTTTTAATGTGAGTAACTCAGAATGAAGTTATATCACTCAACCAAGTCTAATCATAATCAGTTCGAATCACTTTATTAAAACTGAATGATTGGTATCAAATATTAAAGTAAATTTTATTCATTTAGGAAGTATATCCATGAGTTCTTTAAAAATGTAGCATGATTATTATAAATGGCTCTCGATTAATTCAATTATTAACAATGCCGTTCCTCAGACGACAAATGATTGAAAAATATATATAAAATCATGAACCTTGAAAGTTGATATTGGATATTTTATATTTTCGCGGCAATGCGGCAGGACACTAGCGCCACTATTTCCTCTGCGCTTGTATGTTTGTTTATGGTCGCATTCTGAGATGCATTTCCGTCATGTAAGTAGAACAAGTATGGTGTGTTTTAGGGAGTGGTTGATAAACTTTTGTCAGTGTTGTGTTTAATTATTGTTTAACAAAATTATTTATCATCAACTTAATATACACAGTGCATCCTGCTGAGTTCATGTAAGTAAAATAATATAATTATATTTAGTTTGATGACATATTTCACAGCTTCTTTTAATGCACCGTCTACTAACAATTTATGATATATTTTCAAATTAATATTAACAACGTGACACTGATATCTATTATGTGCTTTCAGACCAGGGTGCGATCTTTTTTTGTATATTTAATCCGTAAAAACATTTTTTAAAAGTGGAAAACTTGGTTTTTATTAAATATTGAAGGATTGGGGTGCTTAAATTTTGAGGTAAATAATTTATTGAAATCAAATCCTTAAGTCTAGGGATTTCTAGCAAAATGAAACAAAAAAAACAAAGTGGAGTGCATTTGTTGCGTAGAAACAAATGCACTCCATTTTGTGTGCCAAGCTACATTCCCACCTCTATCATAATCGTAATCATAGGCATAATCATAATCATAATCGTAAGGAAATTCGACCGTTTCCAGGGTACCTATTCTATAACTTTTCACGACTTATCACCCTCTTGGGGTGATATATTAATGACGTCATATGACCTTCCACCGTTGAAGCATCTGAAGGTACTCGTCTAGTAACTTTCACTTTCTTAAGTTTCTGGTTATATTTATTTATGTTGGTACACTATAGCTTGGAACTTTGTTAGATTTAATAATTATTCATATTTTACAGCATTTATCAATGAGAATTAAAATCTGACTGCATAATATTGAATATTACAGTTATTAAAATTTAACCTACTACATTTTTAACATAAATAAGATTTCAAATTGATATTTGTTTCAAATTATTATGTATTTTCATCTTATGGTGGGTTTATGCACAAGAATTTTGTGTACTTTAACCCACAACTAAAAATCAGATCCATTTAAAAATAAAATATGAAACATCATAACCTCGAACGTCAAAGTATCACCGGTGATAAGTTTCTACCATCTCTTTGCTGGGTGATACGAGGTGATACAATTTCACTAAGTATGACGTCACATAGCCATAGTTCGGCAGAAGCGCCGCAAGACGGCAGCCCAAAATATATCACCCTGTTTGCGTATCACCGGTGATAAAAGTTATAGAATAGGGGCCCAGCTCTTGTCATAATCATAAAATTTTGTTCACAACTAAATTTAAAAAGTATGAAATATATTCAAAATAATTAATAATTAAATTTTACTGTTGTGTAGAAATAATACTACTTTGCTAAAGAAAAAAATAATGTGTTGAATAATAAATGCATATATAAAATATACTCAATTGAATGTGAACATACCATAACTCTTTAAAATATGGAATAATAAATAATAAATGCATATATAAAATATACTCAATTGAATGTGAACATACCATAACTCTTCAAAATATGGAATAACATATGAATTAAATCACCTTTTATATAGAATTACTTAAAAAGCTGTAAAATATTCAGAAATATTTAAAACAATATTATTTCAATTTATTTGAGAAAATATCGTGATTAGTAGTGATTTCTAGGCCACTGATTTTATTAACTTCATGTTGATTTTGACATCTTGGTCTTTGTTTGCTTGGTGTCGTATTTGATAATTTGATTTCAATTCATATTTTTATATGTATAACCTTTCTTTCTATGACAAAAGTAAATAACAGAAGTGAAATTATCAACGATTCCATCAAATGAAATAGCGCTACATATATCCATCTCTTTCTATTTATGCTTACGACAAAAGTTTGGCGATAGAGGTGGGATGTGGTTTTAAGCCACATTCCCACCTCAATTGTCTATCATAATCATAAGTCTTAAGTTGTAACCTTGAGAGTTTGACATACACGAAAACATTGGAGCGTTTTCTGCTCTTGTCGTAATCATAGTCATAAGTCGTAAGTCTTAAGTCGCAATCATAAAAGTTTGGCGCTGCCAAACTTTTGTCGTAATCATAAATAGAAAGAGATGGATATATGTAGCGCTATTTCATTTCATGGGATCGTTGTTGATTTCACTTCTGTTATTTACTTTTGTCATGAGACTTTATTTTTTTCTGTATCGAATTCCGCATGCCTCAGCATCAATTTATTTACGTCAAAATTCCAGCACTCTAATCTTTTAATAATCAGCACATAACCAAGTTTTTTGCTTTTATAAAGTTTTTATCTATGCAGAAGAACATCTTAAACTCAGAAATGATTAAACTGAACGTAACTTGGAACTATTAATACAAAATAATTTAAATTTTTTGAGTGCTCTCGATTTTCAATTTTAAGCAGAGGTAAAGGACGAGTTAAATTATCGGGTGCTTGCAAAATAATCTCGTTGATTTTCAAGCACGAATGGTAGATGTATTTAGTCGCTCAGATGATTTTTGTGAAAATAGTTGGTACAAATCTGGCTACACAGTTTTCTCACGTCAAAAAAGTTAGCACCCCCACTTTGCGCAAAATAAAAAAAAAGTAGCCTATAATTTAGGACTAATTAAGGACTAATTTGTACCCAAAAAATTAGAATTTGTACCCACGCACTTTGGCCATAAAATCAATTTGAAAAGTGGGGGTGCCAACTTGAGCAAAAGCTGGCACCCCCACATTGGCCAATCGAAAAAAAAGTCAGCTCACTATGAAGAACTAGTTTAGGACCAATTTGTACCCAACAGGATTTTTTGAAAAAACAAAATCTTTATAACAAATTGATTTTTTTTGCAATTGCGCTACGTAAAATTCGGAACAAGATTTAAAAAATACTTTCAGGACCAGAAAAAATTTGGAAATCTCAATCTCAAAGTCAAGACTAATATGTCATAACAAAATTTTTGCTATAAAAAAATTATTTATGTTGAAAATCAATTATTTTGAAATTGCGCTGCGCGGAATTAATGCCATTATAACCAAATAATTTAAGAGTAGGGGAAACTTGAAAAACTTGATTTGGAATTAAGGTCTGATTTGTACCCACGAAGATTTTGTTATAAACAATTTATTTTTGCTGGAAATCAATTATTTTCGAATTGCGCTGCGCAAAGTTGAAAGCCATTTCAGGCAAACTATTTAAGAGCCAAGAAGACTTGAGAAAACTCAAATTTAAATTAAGGACTAATTTGTACCCACAAAGATTTTGTTATAAACTAATTATTTTTGCTGAAAATCAACTATTTTTGAATTGCGCTGCCCAAAGTTAAAAGCAATTTGAAGCAAACTATTTAAGAGCAAAGAAGACTTGAGAAAACTTAGATTTGAATTAAGGACTAATTTGTACCCACAAAGATTTTGTTATAAACTAATTATTTTTGCTGAACATACACTATTTTCGAATTGCGCTGCGCAAAGTTGAAAGCAATTTGGAGCAAACTATTAAGGAGCAAAGAAGACTTGAGAAAACTCAAATTTGAATTAAGGTCTAATTTGTACCCACAAAGATTTTGTTATAAACTAATTATTTTTGCTGAAAATCAACTATTTTTGAATTGCGCTGCGCAAAGTTGAAAACAATTTCAGGCAAACTATTTAAGAGCAGAGAAGACTTGATAAAACTCAAATTCGAATTAGGGACTAATTTGTACCCACAAAGATTTTGTTATAAACTAATTATTTTTGCTGAAAATCAACTATTATCGAATTGCGCTGCGCAAAGTTGGAAGCAATTTGAAGCAAACTATTTAAGAGCAACGAAGACTTGAGAAAACTTGGATTTGAATTGAGGACTAATTTGTACCCACAAATATTTTGTTATAAACTAATTATTTTTGCTGAAAATCAACTATTATCGAATTGCGCTGCGCAAAGTTGGAAGCAATTTGAAGCAAACTATTTAAGAGCAACGAAGATTTGAGAAAACTTAGATTTCAATTAAGGACTAATTTGTACCCACAAATATTTTGTTATAAACTAATTATTTTTGCTGAAAATCAACTATTTTCGAATTGCGCTGCGCAAAGTTAAAAGCAATTTGAAGCAAACTATTTAACAGCAACAAAGACTTGAGAAAACTAAAATTTTAATTAAGGACTAATTTGTACCCACAAAGATTTTGTTATAAACTAATTATTTTTGCTGAAAATCAACTATTATCGAATTGCGCTGCGCAAAGTTGGAAACAATTCCTGGCAAACTATTCGAGAAGAAATTAGACTAGAGAACTCAAATTTGAAAAAAGGACTAATTTGTACCCACAAAGATTTTGTTATAAACAAATTATTTATATAAAAAACCAATTCTCAATGTCAATAATTGATTTCCAGTGAAAATAATTTGTTTATGACAAAATCTATGTGGGTAAGAATTATTCCTAAATTCAAATTTGAGTTTTTTCAAGTCTAATTTCTTCTCAAATAGTTTGCCTAGAATTGCTTCCAACTTTGCGCAGCGCAATTCGATAATAGTTGATTTTCAGCAAAAATAATCTGTTTATAACAAAATCTTTGTGGGTACAAATTAGTCCTAAATTCAAATTCGAGTTTTCTCAAGTCTAATTTCTTCTCAAATAGTTTGCCTAGAATTGCTTTCAACTTTCCGCAGCGCAATTCGAAAATAATTGATATCCAGCAAAAATAATTTGTTTATAATAAAATCTTTGTGGGTACAAATTGGCCCTGAATTCAAATTTGAGTTTTCTCGAGTCTTCGTTGCTCTTAACTTTGCGCAGCGCAATTCAAAAATAATTGATTTTCAGCAGAAATAATTAGTTTATAACAAAATCTTTGTGGGTACAAATTAGTCCTTAATTGAAATTTGAGTTTTCTTAAGTCTTCGTTGCTCTTAAATAGTTTGCTTCAAATAGCTTCCAACTTTGCGCAGCGCAATTCGATAATAGTTGATTTTCAGCAAAAATAATTAGTTTATAACAAAATCTTTGTGGGTACAAATTAGTCCTCAATTCAAATTTGAGTTTTCTCAAGTCTTCTTTGCTCTTAAATAGTTTGCTTCAAATTGCTTCCAACTTTGCGCAGCGCAATTCGAAAATAATTGATTTCCAGCAGAAATAATTAGTTTATAACAAAATCTTTGTAGGTACAAATTAGTCCCTAATTCAAATTTGAGTTTTCTCAAGTCTTCGTTGCTCTTAAATAGTTTGCCTAAAATTGCTTCCAACTTTGCGCAGCGCAATTCGAAAAAAAAATTGATTTCCAGCAGAAATAATTAGTTTATAACAAAATCTTTGTGGGTACAAATTAGTCCTTAATTCAAGTCTAAGTTTTCTCAAGTCTTCTTTGCTCTTAAATAGTTTGCTTCAAATTGCTTTCAACTTTGCGCAGCGCAATTCGAAAATAGTTGATTTTCAGCAAAAATAATTAGTTTATAACAAAATCTTTGTGGGTACAAATTAGTCCTTAATTTAAATTTGAGTTTTCTCAAGTCTTCTTTACTCTTAAATAGTTTGCATGAAATTGCTTTCAACTTTGCGCAGCGCAATTCGAAAATAATTGATTTCCAGCAAAAATAAATTTTTTATAACAAAATCTACGTGGGTACAAATTAGACCTTAATTCTAAATCAAGTTTTTCAAGTTTCCCCTACTCTTAAATTATTTGGTTATAATGGCATTAATTCCGCGCAGCGCAATTTCAAAATAATTGATTTTCAACATAAATAATTTTTTTATAGCAAAAATTTTGTTATGACATATTAGTCTTGACTTTGAGATTGAGATTTCCAAATTTTCTCTGGTCCTGAAAGTATTTTTTAAATCTTGTTCCGAATTTTACGTAGCGCAATTGCAAAAAAAATCAATTTGTTATAAAGATTTTGTTTTTTCAAAAAATCCTGTTGGGTACAAATTGGTCCTAAACTAGTTCTTCATAGTGAGCTGACATGTGGGGGTGCCAGCTTTTGCTCAAGTTGGCACCCCCACTTTTCAAATTGATTTTATGGCCAAAGTGCGTGGGTACAAATTCTAATTTTTTGGGTACAAATTAGTCCTTAATTAGTCCTAAATTATAGGCTACTTTTTTTTTATTTTGCGCAAAGTGGGGGTGCTAACTTTTTTGACGTAGTTTTCTCTGTGGTTTGTTTTGAGCATGGTGTAACATAGCCTAATTATTTTGTGGAAGCTCCAATATATTTGTGATAAATGGAGAAATATAGTGTGCGTGTCACGTACGGTTGTACTATCTTTATATTCAAATTTCACTTTCCGCGGTAGAAGAAGTGACCTCAAGAACAATGGCTGCATTCAGCAGATGAAATGCGATTAGTTATCGTTTTTGAATGATTAGTAATCAGTGACGTAACGATGACTAGTTTTGCTGAATGCACTTTCTTATTCGCGAGTAAAATTTAGCCATTGCCATCTAGCGGCGAAATGAGAACTACTCAAAGACGTATTCCGCTTGAAACGCCATTTAAGCTAATGTTATTCTAATCGGTTTTTAAATATAAACAGTGTGCTTTTGTTATATTTTTTCCATTTTACGTTTTTATTCACTACTTTAGTATATGTATATTGATCAAAATCAGTCTTTCTGGAGACTAGTTTCCTATTTACATCAGTCTCATTCTAACCTCTTTTGGGCTTTCCTATTTATTACTTATTATTTTTTTTATCCTTTCTCTATTTATTCAATTATCTGAGTTTAAAATGAGTTTTATTTCAAGAAAAGTAAATAATGTGAATTTGAATATTAAAATGATCCTGTCGATGACTATTTCCTAAGAGCATGGTTACTCATCTGCAAATAAATACAATTTGAAACGTTAAGGTAGTTGTCGTGCTATAGCCATAGTGTCAGAATCTTCCAAATTTTTGTATACTTATTAACAATATTATTATACAATTATCCTTGAAATTTGAAGTCGATTGACCATCTCAAACTTGAGATAAACGCAATTAAAATTGAAAATTTTAACATGGAGAGTATACATTTTAGGCTGTAATCATATCAGTTTTAATTTTCAATGAAAAAACTAACAGTCAGATTCTTTCAAAAAACTAGCTACGAATTGGTGAATATGTTCTGCGTATTTGGAAATAAAGAAAAAATTATTGACCATCTCATTGTTTAGATATGAGAACGCAAAGTTAAACATTTTATATATAAAATACGTGCCGACACGATGAACAGAAATGCTTGGCAACACTGTACGTCACTCTATACATCGCATTTGTACTATTCTAACTACAAATTCAAAGGAACAGAGATGAAAATAAATAGTTAATAATGATTTCAATAGAAAAATAATATTTATGATGGATAAAATATATAATATATTTGGTGACACAAAAAATTATATCAATATAATCTTAATTAATTAATAATATTGAATATTAAATAAACAAAGCACATAAACGTGAAAAAAAGGTATTATTGACTAGAATATATGAATATTAATAAAAACAGATAAAAATAATATGGTATGAACTTACATATAAAATTGCACTCAATCACATTAATTCTGTAGCTTGAAAAAAGAAATAATTAGCGTGATAATACGTTAATTTTTGTGGGCTTGCCATTTTTTAACTCTGTTAAAATTTGGACAAGTCCTTGCTCTCCTTCCTCATCGTAATCTAAAACTTTTTGTTTAATAAATTTACGTTTATATCGCAATATTTCGGACATTTTTCTATATTGAGATGACAGCTAAGCACAATGTTGCCAAGTTATTTTTCCGGCAAGTACCCGTGAATATTTACTGTAATGTACGAGTATGAGATACAGTCCCTGACAAAAATTTCAGTCATCCACTAAATTTATTCTAAATTTCTTAGTCTTTACTCATCAGTATTATCATGAAAATCTATATACTGAACTATCTGTGTTATGAACAAGTTCTGACAAGAATTACAAGCATCTATATATTAGTTTGCAAGGCGATTTTTGTAGATACGCTAGACTTCACTTTTTGACAATGATGTACTACGACAACAGCCTTAATGCACAAAATTGGAATAATCACAATTAAATTCCTCAAATTTACTAATATGTCAGTAAAAAGAAAAACCATCTTAAATGTTACAATATCAAAATATGATGCCCTGAAAAACTGGGATATTAACATGTAACAAGCATGTCTAAAAATGACAATATGACTTCCATCCGACATCTTGGTTGATAACAGCGCCCCCATCGGTAATTTCATAACTATATGATATACAGGTTATTTTTTAATTTGGTTTTTGTTTGGTTAATTTTGTTTACAGATAGAAATAAAAATTTTACTGAACAAACAGTCGATAATACAGAGTGATTAATAATGACTGACCGTCACGTGACTTGCAAAATTCCGCATTATGATCAAAACTATCTTCATGGAATAAAGTTAGAATAAATTTATTTATTCAAAGACACAGTAGCGTTTCACGTGATATTTATGTCGGCATTTTGCATTATTTTATATAGATTTTGAACTTAATGACACATATTTATCTATAATTTGATTTGAGAAACAAAAAAGTAAGTTAATAACTGTTTTACATCTGTCACTTGCAGTTTACTATTTCAAGCAGGCGGCAAAGAAAAATCAGAGCAAGGCGGCACAGTCAATCATTTTTGATCGCTCTGTATAACTTACCAATGATTGAAAGAGTTACTGTAGTTGACACTTGGTGGAACACATTTTAAACTAATGAATTTGAAAACTGAACTCTCAATTTTTCCATTAAGTTTTGGAAAATCAATAATCTATTTTTGAAATCTAATAATATAATTTATCCTCTATCTCTGCTAGAAATTGAAAATTGGGAACAAAAAGTTAGAAATGAAAATTATCTTAGTTGATTGATTTCGAAGAGCATTCAGCAGATGATCAGTCATCGATTACTAATCGATGTGCTCTGCTGAATGCAGCCAATATTAATGTCACGAATGACGTTTGGCAAGCGACGTTGTCGCTTTTTTAATGGCCGTGTTTGTGAAATTGTAACTGTGATGTTTTCATATTATTTTTGCACAATTGGGCGTTTTCATGTGTTTATCAACCCTCTATTTGAGGTGGTATGTTGATTTTACCAGCGAACTGTGGTTACTATGGTTATGCTGATTTATCGCCCATGGGCAAAGGCGGTAATTAATAATTGTGGATTTTCACAAAAAATGGTGACAAAATTATGAAACTACAATCTACCGTTCACAATAAAATAGTATATTAAGGGCACGCATTTTTGTTGGAAAAAGAGCCGCTTGCGGCGAGTTTTTTAATGAACAAGTGACCTAAAATGTCTTATGAAACGTGTATCTTATACAGTTTTTTCTATTTGGGTTCATACATGTCAAAAAATAATAAATTTCCTATTTTGAAAACATCGATAAAGAATATTTAATTTTTTAATTGACCCTTTTGGTAACTGAGACCTGTTACATAAGTAATTTGTGTAATGGCCAGTTCCGCCGCTATCTCTCTTTTATGTATCGCTTAACTGAACAATATCGTATCAAAATTTAGAAGTCAAATATGACATAAACATTGCTGTCATTATCCTGATTCAATGTTTTTTTGTTTAAGTGAAGTTTAAAATTTAAGCTAGAGCGGTGCAACTGGCCATAAATCAAAATCATTTTTCAAAATGTATTAATTTGAATGTTGTTACTTTTTGGAAATTAATAAATATAAACCTGAACTGTTTGAGAATTTTCTTCAGAATATATTGTACATATTTTGACATATCAAAATGACAGTTATCTAGCACCGTATCTACCAACCTAATGAAATTTAGGTTTGAGTTTTGTAAAGAGGCACTTTACGATAAAAAAACGAGTTTCATAAAGTACCTACACTTAATGACACCCAAATAGAAAAAATATTGTATGATAATACATAGGATTAATCCAGGATTAATCTATGTAAACTAGTGTGAAATGCTCAGTTTGCCATTCTGAATTCTCTGACCTGTCATTTTTGTAGTTCATGTACGAAATTCAAGGTTATAATGGATAATGACGATTTAATATAATATGTTTAATAATTTCTCGTATCCACCATGTTCTCTCATTTGCTTTCTTTTCTAGTTTATATATTGCATTTACACTTGAACAAATTATTATCAATGTCCGTGTTGCATAAGATACTTTTTGTAACAAGTGCACCGAAGTACCCCCATTACTGAACTTTTTGAATGAATTTAAGAAGTATCTATCGATTTCACAAACAAATTTTTGCAATTGCGACCAGATTAAAAGCAAATTGATACAACAAAATGAGCCATTCACTGCACACATCGATTAACTCCATGAAAAAAAAATTTGAGAAATGCAATGGAATATTTCACCTTGATTTTTGAAATTTCCTCTATAATATAAGTTCAAATGAAAAAACCGTTGTCACTCAACGTTTGTTGTGCATTTGAGTTGCATTATTGCAATTTAATTAGAGCATGGAGTTAATCAAAATGGTCTCCGATATAAATTATTTATTAGTTAATGACAAAAAAAAAATTGTCATGAATTGGTGTTAAGGCCCATTCACAACCGAATTTGAACATGGCACAATTTCATGCTAGCTTAGAATTCAAAGCTAAGCGTATGAGCTCAGTAGTAACCATTCACAACTACAATTTATAGTCTGCGTACTTGGCTTTCGGATTGCAATGTTTGCAAAGTGCAAACTTTCACTTCAAGTCGCCAGCGAATTGGCCTGGAATTGGCATGCGCATTGCATTTCTCGCATTTTTCACGCTAGGGGCGCTGATGATTCGACATGTGTTTTTGACGTTTAAATTTAAAATCAAATAGAATAATAGAAGCCATAATGCAGACCAGAGGCAAACATTGAGTTGACATTGATAAAGCTTGTTTTGTTATTTTATGAATCGACCATTATCTTTTTTTAATATAGATGAAAGATTATTAAATTTAATTTCTGAATATCCCGCGATATATGATAAATCAAGTTCAGAGTATAAATCACTCTTGAAAAAAGAAGCTATTTGGTCGCAAATTTCTAATGAATTGGGTCTGACAGGTTAGTTTGTTTTCTTCAATTTCAAACGAAAAGAAGAACGAAGTATTTAATATTTGTACTATTTTATATTTGATTTCATAGATGGCAATACTGAATCTCAAGCAATGTTAAAATTGGTTGTGAATGCTACAAATTTCAACCCTGCGTAATTTGAACTTGGAGTGCAAATTAAGCAGAGTCCAAAGTGGTTGTGAATGGACCTTTATTCTTTATTATTCAGGAAAGTTATTTTAAATACCAGGAGTAAAGCCTCATTTTCATGATGGCGCGGCTGGCGTGGCGCGCATGGCGTGTGTTTTTAAAATTTTGTTTTCATGCCGCTGTGTGAAGTGTTACGTTCTCGGTGTTGACGTATCAGTTTCGTTCTCTAATTAAAACAAAAAATGTCTTCGCCAAGTCGAAGAAGACGTATTTTATGTTTATATTCATGCTATAAATCATTAAAACACGTTGAAAAGCGTTGGTGGGTCCGACTAATTTTCAAAAGAAGGCGAGAGCAGGAAGATTACTTCAATTTAATAAATGAAATGAGCTTAACCGATACGGAAAGCTTTTTTAACTATTTGAGAATTTATTAATTTTGAATCAAATTCAATATTTCCTAATTCTGTCTTTTCATGATGTCAACCTCTCCACAATCACATGAACACTGACACGGCGCTAAAACTTAAAAAATTTCAACTTTGCACACCGCGCCAGTCACGCTATACCGAAGCGTGGTGTTTGACGAAAGCTACGCTGCTATTGGCTCATATTTTAACACCACGCCAGCCACGCCGTCATGAAAATGAGGCTTAAGGGATACACTAGTTGTTTTGGTACTTGAATGTAAGATTTTCCAAAAAGTGGAGGCTATCGATTTGTGCAGTGAACGGCTCAGATATAACTTACATCATTTATTTTAATGATTGATATTTTTCACATTTTCTGTGCTATCTCGTTCACCGTCAATGCATAAACTATTTATAACGAACACATTCCATTATACTTTTTTTTTCAAATATCAATTTGACATCAATCGAACAAAAAATCTAACGGCAATACATGATCCATAATTTTAATTTTTACCCTCTGCTGCAGACATTGATACCCATTAATTCCCTGTAAACATAGAATTAATAGAAATTGTTACCATGGTTTGGAATTGAGAACTTTTTGAGTAAAAGGATACTTTCGGTGCACACGGTGTTACAAAATATATTCTCTAGCTAGAGCAGTCGAATGCAATTTTTTTTATGTGATTCGCTCATAATTGACTATATGTAATCGGCATATGAGTTTCATTGTTTTGAATTTTTGTTTGAATAACTATTTTTTCTCTTTTTTCTAGGGAATCTGGAATAAACATTGGAACCGAACATGAAGATTTACATGGCAAGATATTTTCTCCTTAAATACAATAGTGAACTGCTGCTACAATATAGATGAATATGAATATGGAACACTTCAAAATCAGGTGAATTGCACAAAATAATATATTTTTCATAATGCCTGCATTGAAGCAACGCGTTTCAACGCCTGTTTTGTCAGTCAAAACAAGACAATTTCAGACAAATGCAAGTGTAGCCGGACAGAAACAAACCTGCTTTTACCATAGGGGAGAAGCAAACTTGTTTCTGCCCGCTGAATTTGTGTCTTAAATCGTTTTATCCCTGGCAGAGTCGCATTTGTTCATTGTCAATCACTAAGAGAAAATCATATAACCTCAGTTAATTTGACAGTTGTTGTATTCGTAACTATAAGTTGTATTAAAAAGAGGATTAGTTTCAAGAAATTTTAAGTACATCACAATATCTTATTGATAAGGCACAGGCAGCTACTCTCGACTTGTTACCTGCAAAATCAACAGAAAAATATTTACTTTGTTATGTCAAATTTGTAATATGGAAAGTTTCAATGCAGGTATTATGAAAAATACAGTGTGTGGCACGGGACAAAACACGATTTCAGCCGAGGGTGATGCCAGCCCTTGCTTCGCTCGGACAAGCAACTCTCACCCTCAGCTGAAATCGTCTTGTTTCGTCCCTAGCCACACAATATACTATTTCCTACAGACATCAAAAAATTATGGGGCTTTTGATGGTTTTATGACGATCCCTCGAATTTCAATTAAATATATATATATATATATATATATATATATATATATATATATATATATATATATATATATATATATATATATATATATATATATATATATATATATATATATATATATATATATATATATATATATATATATATATATATATATATTATATATATATATATATATATATATATATATATATATATATATATATATATATATATATATATATATATATATATATATATATATATATATATATATATATATATATATATATATATATATATATATATATATATATATATATATATATATATATATATATATATATATATATATATATATATATATATATATATATATATATATATATATATATATATATATATATATATATATATATATATATATATATATATATATATATATATATATATATATATATATATATATATATATATATATATATATATATATATATATATATATATATATATATATATATATATATATATATATATATATATATATATATATATATATATATATATATATATATATATATATATATATATATATATATATATATATATATATATATATATATATAAATATTAGTATACGATATGCAGGGTGTATACCAAACCTGGAAAACCTGGAAATATCAGGGAATTTAGATAAATTGGAAATATCATGGAATCGTCAGGGAATTTCCGTTATTTGTCTGGAAAAAATAAATTATAGGATTTTTATACATTATTAATAAAAATACATGAAATTTTCACTTTGTAAAATATTAGTGCCATCTGTCGTATGAACCACAGTGACACAGTTAATACAGTGAATGATTTATGTTGTAATTTTGTGCAAATCCATGAGTTTTACAGATCTATAATCCATAAAAAAAATATTAAAGCGCATTTTCTTTTATTAATTAATATAAATTCGTTCGTAAGAATATCAAGTTTATTGCATATATTGTAATATTTATCAAACTTTTTGATTTTACTGTCTGGAATTTCATTAAAAATGACCTGGAAAACCTGGAAATATCAGGGAATTTTCATCAAATTTTTTGGTATACACCCTGGATATGTCGCATTGGAGTTGTTTGTTATGACAACGGGCACGAAGTATTTCGAGCACTGATTTTATCTTGGCAGCGTGCACGAACTACTTTGTGCACGTTAACAAGAAAAAGAGCTTCACTAATGGCCGGTTTTATAAAAGACCAAGTAACATTACTCTCAAAATAAATTTATTTTACTTAACAAATTCTAATCGTTTTGAATTTCTTTATGACAACAGAATCATTGCTGTCAAAAAATTGACTGTCATTTAACAGAGTGAATTTTATTTACTCTGGATATAAATTACTCTGCCCTTTATAAAACCGGGCAATATTCTTGTATTTTCAATTTTTTGACGTCTGTAGAAAAAATGTATGCAACTCGTGCGCGAAATTTCTTTGGAGCTTTCGAATGATTTTATTCTCAAGCACCAAAGTATAATTGCGTGCACTAGATACATAAATAACTATTAGTGATCAATAAATTCTATTCTGTAATGAATATTTTAATAAATCGATATATTACGAAACCTTATTCATTTTTCCTTTTAAGCAAGTAGTAATAATATTGCCAGTGATAGCTAAATATATAATTTGAACAAGAGCCGAGCCCTCAATTCTTCACCCATAAATCATTCCAATACGTAGTCGAAATACGAAAAATATGTTCTATTAGAGCTGTCTCACAAGTAGAATTGTTATGTTTCTACCATTTTGATTAAGAAAATGTGTTTTAATCATGATTTAAATCCAAAAGTAGCATTTTGGACATTTTCTATCTTATATAAATTAATGTAATTCTAAAAGAGAAAAATCTGTATCATTTTTTATTGGCTTGTTTGTCTCATAAATGAAGAAAAATGCGTTCTTCATTAAAAAAATCATATCACAACACAAGGGGGAAGGAAAATATATATTTTTACACGCATGTCAAATCAAGCTCATAATAAAAGAGAATTTGTGATAAATTTTTGATAAAGTAAATTTTTGCTTTAGACTTGATTTTTTTGTTGGAATTAGAAAACAGGTTTAAAACTGTTTTAAATTAAGAGACATGCTTCGTTTAATTCCGCTGAAAGTACTTCTGGTTGGGTAAGGTTAGTCATTTATAATACATTTTTGAGTAAAGATTTTTTATCGACTTAGTTTATGGTTCTAGAATTTGGCTCTCCGTTTTTTTTAAATTAGAATATAAAAATTTGTTATTGTTGATTAATTAATTTTCAGATCGATGTTGTGAAACCTAAACTATTCTCGACTTATAAGGGTTTTGAATATGCTTGTCCTTTAAAAAAATTACATTTTGGGAAAGAACAGAGATATACTTACTTTTGTTATCTATTGTAGCTGGTAGAATTTGAATTATTGGTTTGGATTATTATCATTTCTGAATCAATTTCTTGCAGAAGTTATATCTCTTCTCAATAAGGATGGATTATTGTTTTGGTAGAATCGATAGAATTTTTTTTTTCAGTGGTAATTTCAGGCAGACAAGTAGTATTAAAAAAAAACAAGAAGGTAACAAGTTTGGAATCTAGTCATTAATAGTTTTTACTGCTCATTTTTATATGGCAGTATAAAAAACCAATAAATATCTAACTTTCATTGAATTCATTAATTCCATGTTCAATTGCTCAACTGGGGCTATTATAAAGAAAGATGTAGAAATGGTGAATTTCCTCACGAGTTACTAAAAATAAAAATGTTCGTGTGTCGAGATTCGATAATGCAGAAGTAGTAACTAATATTTATATCGTTCTGCTGGTTATGGTAGTGGAACTTTGAAACTAGGAGTTTTTGTTGTATTAAAAACTAATCTTGTAGAATATTCGATGAAATTTTTTTCAATATTTTATGTGTCGATTATGGCAAATCCATTTTTTTGCTTCATCAACACCCTTTCATCTTGAAGAATACTTAAACTATTCAATTTGTTGTAATTTATTTTTTCTTCGTTTAGTTGTCGCTTAATTAATTCCAGATTGATGAATATATAATGTTATAG
Organism: Dromius quadrimaculatus; assembly: GCA_963989225.1. NCBI lineage: Eukaryota > Metazoa > Arthropoda > Insecta > Coleoptera > Carabidae > Dromius > Dromius quadrimaculatus. The sequence continues at coordinate 43,674,101 of OZ022330.1, forward strand.
ATCTGTCTTGTTTGTGATTTATCTCTCTTCGTTTCGTTGACGTCTAATTGATTCAAGATTGGAGTTTGACATTTAATTATGTCAGAAAAATGAGTAATATCATTTGAAAGGATGAAGAATCTTTCAATTCATGTTGTCTTGTGATCCATTGGAGCTTCGTTTTTGATGTTGGAGTTTGTAAATTTCAATGTGTATTTATTTGTACAGTTGGTTTGTCTAAATATTTACTAGAACATGAAGAGAACGAATTGAGTAACAGATATTTTGAAGCTTGAAACAAGAAATCTATTTCGCTCTGCTCCATCTGATATTGTGTTATCCATTGGGGTGTTGGATATATTGAGATGAAACGTCCAAAATGTCCGAGTCTTGAAAAGATATATCTTTCGGAATAGAATTACTGATTTTGGATACACATTCCAGGCCGACAAAATTGTTTTCCTAATAAACAAGAGGGAAAAAAAAAATTTCATCCATTACGCTCACTTCATAAGCTAAAGGTTGATAGATTGGTAAAATGTAATGTGATAAAAAATTTGGTCCCTCTTCTGATGCATACACAGGTTGAATTGACAATTCTTCTGTTTTATGGGTATAAACGTGAACCACCTTATGATTCCCAGACTTATGATAATGAATAAAACTTTGAAAAACTTGAATCCATCCCGTTTATTGAAAGCAACGACTTCTACATTTTCATTGTTCTCAATTCCTGGAGTTGATTTTGGAGTGCTACCTACAGCAGACCATCCGTCTTTAAGGATCATTTGTCTCTGTACAAGAACAACACTGCGAGACAAAATATTCATAAAAAAAAAACTGGTAGCCTGTTGCATTAAATATGTTTATCGCATTTCAAAGTCTTTACCTCCATGTTCGGACAATGCTCATTTGTCTCATCATCTTTTGTTGGTGTGGCGGTTTCATTGAGCTACAAAGGAAGAATTATATTGAAAGAGAATCTTACCATTGAAAATAAAATAAGACTCAGCACATGGACAATGAGAAATAATCCTTTGAAATCAGCGAAAAAGTATTAAATAAATACAGAAATATCCATCGAATATTTTATCATCTGCAAGAATTTCGATAATATTATCCCTATTTAACGACATCTGTCAAAAAGTTGCGTTGAGCCAGTCTGCTAACGGGATCGGTGTTGAACCAAGTAGACAGCGGTCTTAACTGTTAGCAGGACGCAAGACGCCTCCGTAGAACAGATAGTGCGTTGTTTGACTTACATGTTACAAAAAAGGAAAATAATCTGGTAAAATATGTACGCAAGTTGCAAGAAAAAAATGGAGGATTGAAGTATTTGCATACTTACAAATGAGGCAAAAGTGGAATATCTAAGCAATCCAGTGTCTGTAGGAACGATAGTTCTTCTGCATAGCGACAATGCTATCCTACTTGGATGGCCACTAGCAATAATTCAAGAAAAATATACTAATGCAGGTGGAATTTGATATACTCTTTAACCTGTAATTGATGAGGAAGCGGTTTTTAGTGGACCATTTTCAAATTGGTTTGTTTGTTTGCCGATGTTCTCACAAATAAAAAAACTGGATTTTCATGATTATCAAAGTTTATTTAACAAAAGAAACACAATTTATCAACTTCAAAACTTGAAACTGAAAATTAAAAGATAATCTTATTAGGGTAACTTGTATTGAAAAACGTAGGCTTTTGCAAAAATTAATTTGTTTTTAGAAAGGTTTAAGAGTCAGTCTCTCAGTTTTAAGTAAATGAGAACATAACAGATATCATGAAAACTCCTGGCATATCGTTTTTCTACATTGTTTGCACATTATTCTTTTGCAATTGCTGCATTTGTTCCTTGATTTCTGGTTTTTTGCTCTTGGGCATATTTCACATCTCTACAGCTTGTGCAGTTTTTCTGGGCCAGCTTTCGAGGCCTTTTTTGGGACTGATAATTCCTGAGATAGTCATAGGAATATATGCTTTGAATTAGGCTTGAGATTTTGTTTTTCAAATACAGGATTAATTTTATCATCATCATTTATTGGATTCGATTCATGTGCATCTTCTTCTATGTAATCATAATTGAAGTTTTCACTTTGATAGCAAATTGCTTTGGTATCAAAAATAACAGAGAAGAAACAAATACAGACATAATGCAGTAGATAATAAGTTTCAATAATCAATTTGGTTATTGTCTGAACCAACAATATGATTTGCTCAATTATTCATTGTTCAATTCAACTTCCTCATTTGCTGCAAGTCTTCGCAGTGTGCTTTTAATTCTTGTTTTTGTGCTTGTTTCCAATCTTGAAAAATACCGGCGAGGTCATACGTCACTAAAAGGATCGACCCTTGAGCCTCACTACCACTTACACTGGAGTCATTATTTTTATAGTTCAAATTCGAATTGGATTAGTAATACACAATATTTGTGATTTTCATCCAAATATACCTTGAAAATATTAAATTTCTGTACTCTTCTCAACTCATAGCCAACCTCAAGAACTTCAAATTCTTGTATTCACACGTCATTATTGTAGCCCTATGTTGTGCTCATTTTTTATTGACCTGTGCCCCGAATTCTTCAATTGAAGTTGTGGTTATTGAAGGAAAACAGTGAGAAAATACAACATATAATCAAACCACAAATACAAATAGTCTTATAGTCTTTTGTTATTCATACAAACATGTCGGCAAATACAATACGCATTCAATGAGGGACAGTGTGGCAGCTATGAAACCCAAGGATGTTGTCAGCCCGACACGGATTCAAGGTTCTGCAGGAGACCTTTTGGCTTGGTAAATCCTTGCTCCATGGTGGTCCTAGTGATGATGGCGTCTAGTAATGTCTGGAAGGCACCTTTGCCCTTAAGTATTGGATGGACTAATGGTGCTGCTCTTCACGACTTTGATACCCTAGGTGAGTGGACAGCGATCCAATGGCTTTTAGTAAACAGACCTTTTTTCTGTTCTGCTTGACGAAAAGGTTCCTTGCGGTGTAGTAAGCGACTACAGTAGTTGAAAATGTCCTGTAAGTTTTTAATTACTGACTTGTAAGGCCAATTTGTGGCTTGTTAGGCCAATTCGTGGCCTGTTAGGTAGATTAGTGGCTTGTGAGGCCGATTTGTAGCTCGTGAGATCAATAAATGGTTTGTGGAGCGTGCGGAATCCAATACTGATTTCCGCACTGGATAGGGGTGAACATAAAACGTGCGGAATCCAATACTTATTTTCGTAGCTGATCCATAGTGACAAAATGTGCGGAATCTAATACTGATTTCCTAATTGAATTGTGAGTGATCTTGATCGAAAACAAGATGCCTTTCCTGGCAAAAGTATTCTTTATTATAAAATAAAATCTTGTTCCGAATGCAATGTAGAACAAACTCTATTTAAAGAAGCTCGATTATCCAGCATTTTTATATCAATCTGCAATAATTATTTGATTTTGAGATATGCCAGGATCGTACTATAACTGATTGCAGCTTTCACTTATTTCTTTTGTTTACTATTCAATTCGTAAGCATACAACAATCCGCTGAAGTATTGTTGATGGTACTTGATTGTTGTTCTTCTCTGGTACCATGTCCAGCTCTAGGATATTCAATATTGTAATGAATTCTTATTTTTACATGGACAAGTGCTCAATGCTTGTCTGTCTTTATCTCTTAACATCTCTAGCTCCTCGACGTGTCAGTCGCTTTTCTCATTTTATGATTGGACCTCCTATACCATCTGTTCTTTTTTTTATACGACACTCACAAGCTCCATGCTCCATATTATGTTGACTGTTGGAAACATTGAACACACTTTTTTTATTATAGGGTGATAGTAACCAAGACAAATATCTTAACATACGGGAACTAACCCATTCATTATATCTTTTATTTTATGCATTTTTATTTGGGAAATGAGTCATGCGATTATTACGGTTCGTATTCGTAAATACTTGGTTTGGTTTTCGGCAGTACTCCGGCAGATGGCGTGTGACGTACTGGAGACATAATTGAAAAAAGCAGAGAATCATCTTCCATCGGAAGCAGAGGAGTTGGTACAAGAAAAAGTTGATCAGGTAGCAATGCTTGGCATTGAGAGTATTGTGCCAGAATTTGAGTTTGGTGGTATTTATATTTGACTATATTTGATTGTCAAAATTTCTTGGAATACTAATACATTTAATAAAGTTGATAGATTCGGTAGTGGGCACTTGATGAAACATTTTAAAAAAATTAATTAAAAGTTTATTTCAATAAAAACACTTGGTGTAAGTTTCACAAATTATTATTTAACATTCGATCGATTTCGGTTTGTTAGACCATCCTCAGAAATTACAAAATAATATACAAATTTTTGTGCTTATATACTAATTGAGTACAGTCAATTGTGGTGGGGGAAGGTTGGTGATTTAACCTAAGCACTCGAAAAGCTCTGATTGAAACAGATCAACTTGATCATTTATGATGGGGGCATTAGTTTTGGCTGCTTTTTGAATTTCAAATGCTTCTAAAATATTCCTCTTTTGACCCTTGCTAACAACATGGAGAATTTCTAAATTATTTATGCTGCAAGTATGATTTGTTTAATAGGATGCTTTGCGAGATTGGAATCCATTTTATTCATTCTATATGATCGTATATGATCATTGTATCTAGTAGCAAAGGTTCTTCCTGTTTGACCTATATAAAAGCTGTTGCAATCATTACATTTAATCTTATAAATACTATACCGCTGTTAAGATTTCTGTCTCTATTCTTAATTTTATTATTTACAATCAAATTTCTTGAAGTAAAATTATTATAAAATGCTGGTATAATACTCGAAGATCTAAGGCTATTACCTATAGTTTCTGAAATTTTTCCTAAATAACTAATTTTCGCATATTTTCGCTGAGTTTTATTATCACTGCTTCTATAAATTGAATTCAGAACCGATTTTTTGTTTTTCTTAGCAATTAATTTATCTATAATGTTAGCTTCATAACCGTTAGAGACCGCTATTTGTTTCAGAGTTTTTATTTCTAAATTGAAGTTTTCAGGTGACAGGAATATTCAATAATCTGTATACGTAGCTATTGAATGCTGCCATTTTTATATTAATTGGATGGTTTGATGTGGCTGGGATCACAGTATCAGTATATGTAGGTTTTCTGAAAATTTTGAAATCTAACGACGACTCTACTCTCGTGATTGTAATATCTAGAAATTCAATTGTTGATTGTTTTCTTTTTCTATTGTGAATTGGATGGCACTATTTATATTATTAAGAAAATTTAGGAATTGGTCTAACTGTCTATCAGATCCTGTGAATAGGCATATAATGTCATCCACGTATCTGTACCAGGAAAACACATTTTTTTGTAAGTTGATTTCCGGAATTGAACAAGTTATTTTCAAAATTGTCCATGAAAACTTCAGATAATAACAGACTTAAAGGAGAGCCCATATGAAGTCCATCTTTTTGCTTGTGAAAGGAATCATTAAATTGAAAATAATTTTGGTCCAAACAAATTTCAAGTAAAGATAGAACTTCTTTTTGTACAACTATATTGACGTTGTTGGCAATTAAAAGATCCTCGATGATGTTTTTGAGTTCTTTGATAAATTATGATCTATGAAAGAACCGTAGTCCTAATTTGGTTTTTCTCTTTTTCGGATTCACAACGCAGCACGAGTAATAGTATAATTGACAATAATTTCTCACTCATCAATAAAACACATAACTAATTCCTTCTCAATTTCGTCACTATTATCTAACATGATCGTAACTCTACACGAAAAACTTCCAAACAGTTTTTTTGTCAGTTTAACAACATGGCCTTTATCCAATTGCCAGTCATACAACATAATTAAATCACTCTCCTTGCCCTTGATTTTCTTTATATCACTAAAGGATAAAGAATAGGCATACGTAATAATACTTGGAATAACTTTTTCTTCAACATGTATAATACTGTTATATACAACATTTGATTCTTCTGGTCCAATAACTAAATATCCATCAGACATTAAGGTCAATGCCTCATAAGATTCGAAATCTCTTAACATCTGTCCTTTCTTAATACTAATACATTTATTCCATCAATATTGTATGAGCCATAATCTTGTCTCCTTTGTATTTTTGATTGGAGAATATTCTCTAGAGCCGCAATCAGCTCTAGACTCAAGTTTCTGGCAGGGATAAAATTCACTGAAATCCATTCATTCATTGGAAAAACTTTTTTGAACTTTCTGCATTGTTTCTTCTATTTCAAGATGGCTAGTAAACAATGCTGTAGCTCCAATTTCCTTTAATTCTATAATTATAATAAACATTTGTACTTCATTCAAATATGAGAAAGATCGTAAGATACACTATTCAAATATGAACATGAAGATGAACACACTGGCAAACTTGAAAAGCCTGTGGACTAAGAAGTGAAACAATAAATATGAAATATGAGATTCAGGAAATACTGGATTGATATGTTGACCCTTTTACTGCGGAACGTAGATTTGCATTTCGTACTTTGTGTGCGGCATTGGGGCAGTCACTGCGTTTTTGTCTGCTTCCTGCAATTAAATCATAGATACGCTTCTCGCAATTGCAATATGTGAGTCAAATATTATTCGATGACGAAAGCACCACGATCGTGCACCTAAGATTGCATGACGTAAAAAAAATATATTCAGGAAAATATCTTTTTTCATTTATTACATTATTAAAATACAAACAGTAATAAAATGTCCGTAACAAAAAATATAGAAAACAAACTTGATTTCCAGAATCAAGATCAAAACAGGAGATAATAAAGGATCACCTAAAGCCTTTTATTTCATCTGTTTTGAACTTGAGCTCCGGAATCAAGATCAAAACAGAAGATAATGAAGGATCACCTAAAGCCTTTTATCTCATCTGTACCTTTTACAAAAGATGAATAAAAACTGAACCTAATTTACGGAACAACAATACTTTTCGTGGGTGTGATAGTTTTCAAAACATTTCAAGATAGGAAGTGAAACATTGCACGGGGCACATCTGTGGGAAATTTCTTTTCTAATTTTGTGTTTTCGACACACCACACATCTTTTGGCCACGATTTTTATTGGTTGTCTCACTTTGTTTTAGATGGCTGGAGAAATGCCTTGCTATCAATCTCATTGGCACATCTTGACCTGTATTTTCACTGCTGCTGCCTCTAAGCCTTACCTTTTGATATATTTCGACAATATTTTTTATTAGTTTGGTTTGAATCTGCAACAACGGGATATTTTCGCCCGTTTTCATTTTATATAAAACGTGAGCGTTCAAGGCACTGAGATCTAAGAGATGGAAGAAGACTTTCGTGTACCACTTTATGGTTTTCGTTACGGTCTCTGTGGAACTGAGCAACACATTTGTTTTGTCAATTGCTCCCATGTTTTCATTATGATTTACGACACGCGAAAATTTTTGCTTGTCCTCATCTTGCAAGGTCTTACCACAAACTATAATTTCGTCAGTATGAATCGTAGATATCATCTTCACTTCACACTTATCTAACCATTTTGTCGCTAATATATTTTTTGCTGTTCAACATTCGTGTTAACCCTTTGACAATTTTTCTCTTAGTGGTGGCATGTATATTTATTTATTTATTTATTTATTTCAAACTATTTCAAGATGGATGAATGACTCTCTAACGTAATATCATGGAGATAGGACATCCTTTAAATTAAAGTGAACAACTCTAACTACATTCAAAACTAATATAAACTAAACAAATATAGAATTAAAATTAAAATTAACTTATCTACAAGAAAAATGAAATTGAAATTAATCTACGTCCAGCGCCTCTTCACACAGCCCTCTTGTTTTTGGGCTGCGTCTAAAGTGACACAAAATAATATAAAAACTACAAACATGTATTATTGATTACTGTTACCTTGTTCAGCTCTTTTGGCGCGCTCCCATTCCAGCTTCTTTTCCGCCAACAATCTCTGGAGCCGTACGGACGACTCGTAATTGAAATCGTCCCAATTCTCTGCTGCCGGTACTGGGTACGGCTCCATGTTTTTTTGTTGGGTAAGCTTGGCTACCTCCTCAAATACCCACTCGAAGTTGTCGCTCATTTTGCTGAAACAGCAACACTCAAACACTTAGAAATTTCGTATCCACAACACAACACATGTTCACAAATAACACTTGTAAAACTCGCAAACTTACCTTATTATTCCACGGGTGGAAACTATAACTGAAGATTTCTATGGGTCGATTCAATTTTTAAAGTAGCATCCGGTGACGTCACAGGGCTCTGGAAGGGATGCAGACTATCCCTCTCCACCTAATAAAAAATATTCCCACCCTATTTGAGGTCTGAAATTTTTCGCAAAGATCTTATTGGAGCCTTTCTTTCAATTCAAAAGTTGGAATATGTGTCTTCGAATGAAAAACGATTTCAAAGTTGAAATTCCGTTCCCACAGAAACCTTGAACTACATAATAATGGAGTTCCATAAGCCGCCCCAAGGAATTAAATTTTCAATCTAAAAACTGGCGAGGGTTGATTGCTAATCAAGGTAGTTCTTCATCATCTTCTTCTCACGGTATAGCTACCTGCACATACAAAAACAGAGATTGGAAGAAGATATTGTAATCCTTTCCTTTCTCAGTATAATGAGTTATACTTGAAGAATTTATCTTGATATGAGTAGAAAGACTCTCTAATGAGTTAATAAGTGACCCTCTAGATTCCGTGAATGATCTTAAGACTGTCTGGGAAGCGGGAATACTTACCTCTTCAATGGCGGTGGCTGGGAATTAAATATGTCAGCCAAGTACTGGTCTACTTTGCTGCATGAAACACAGTGACACGTCAAATTCTCTGTTTCAAAGAGCTCCGTACACGGAGCTCGATAAATGTATCTAACTTAATCGAATCTTCTCGAACCGGGCGATCAACGTCACATCTATCTAGACTGAACATCGTTATCGTTTTTCCCTGTCTTTCTCCTTTCTTTAAAATACGAAGTTTTGACTCTCTTGATCTTACGATCGAGGAATAATCCCTTTACAAGATCCGAAACGTTAACCAAAAGGTTAGCATCGGGTAGTAACACTCCGTTTAAACTCTTATCATCTACCAGGTGAATGAATTTAGTATAATATTCAGGTTTCGGCTTCAAATCAAAGCCTATTATTTCACTTTTTCTGTCTTTATTATCTACTACCGAACGCATCGTGAAGCCAACATCACCTTCATCGCATCTGAGGACATACCCACTTACGTACACTCAAGGCAAAGACATCGTGACCAGGACTCACTGCAAAAAAATAACAAGTTTGTTGCGAAGATGTCCACTGTCATACATAAGTTATGACCTATGGAAGAAACGTAATCCCATTATGCGTTTGGATACACTCAGAATTTGAACTTTTCGTTATGATCACACAATACATGTTCGGTGGATTTCCTATCTCTCTTTTTCCGTATTTCTTGTTGCAGGTTTTGCTCGAGAATTCTATTCTTCACTTGTTGAACCAGACGATTCAATGTCATTTGAACAGGATCGGTGGGATTTTTCGTCAAGAAAATCATTTTCATCACTGCATATTTCCACCAATTCTTCGCTTCTTTTGTTACTATCGAACCAAAGGGGTAGATTTCCAATTTAACCACTTGAACCCCAGTCTCGGCCTCCAATTTCAAAGTGAAGATACGATCGTGAGTGTTGTATGGAATAGTTTGTGAGATTCCATGAGTACTTTCGGGCAACCTCACATCGCCAAAGATAAGTCGATTTTTCTTTTTTGGGTAATAGAAGTTGTTGATTCGGGCACATCGGCAGGCACGGTTAGAGAAGTCGCAATCGTGGACGACATGGAGGTGGTTTGTGTGGTGCACGACAATGAATATTCCTCCGTGAAAACCTGCCGCGCAAACTCGTGAAATGAATCGTTCTGCTCCTTGTTGATCGAAATTTGGTAAAATGTCATGAATAAGTCGAGCTCTTCTAAAATTGATTTCCAATTCTCGAATAAAAGGGTTGCAAAAGGGTTCGTCTTCTCTTTCAGGTGTTTCTGGACTTTGAGTAAGATCTCGGAAACACTCTGCCACGTACGTTTCGAGATCAAATTCTTCTGCGTTATCGCTTGCACGACAATTTCATAATCTCCATCAAAAAAAGGGTTAGTGCTTTCAGTTGGAATCCAAATTAATTCGATCGATTCCATCAACCGCACTGGAATTGGAATCACTTCTTCTGTCGGAAGTTCGCCGCATTCTGACAATATAACATTGAAGAGCCAAGTCTAAAGATGATACAGTATCAGATGTAGAAGGTCACGCAATGAGACCCTCTCGCCCTATCCTTCTACCAAGAAATTCATTGTTCAGATGCTCCCAAACAGCAAGCGTAAAAAGCGGTGGAGCTAGGTCTTTTCAGGAGTTCTTTGTTCAAATAAGAATTCCAAATTAACACTAAATTGCAATATACAGCAACTGAATTGATTTAAAGAATATGTCTATCGCTCCGTAATTTTACGGGAAAGAGTCATGGAAAAGAATAGATATAGGAGGTTGCCTAGATCGCGCTCAGGGCCGGAGGAATTATAGCGACTGATTGACAGGTTGTTTCGTTGAGAAATACATATCAGCTGTATAGATTCATATTATAACGCTATCCTGTATTGAAATGCATTTTTCACTTATATATTTATAGAAGTCTAGTTAGACGGCGTATTGATTATATTAAGTGATAGTTTCATGAAATGACAATTGAAGCAACAAAAACATACCGCTTCTCTCAACATGTTGATCACAGTCCATAATATCAAGAAGAACTTCTTCAAATACGACACAATGGTATGAGTAAAAATTGAACTCTCCCACCACAACTTCGTGTTCAGAATAAGCTTCATAAAACCTACAATTAAATGTAAAACTCAAAAATCGTACATACCCAATATAAGGCGCATTACACATTCATGTCGGCAATTGCTTGGAAACACTCTTCACAGTCGTCGCACATTCGTCCTAAATCTATAATTCTCGAAACGCCGTTCAACATTAAACTCACACTAAACCCCGAATAAAATAAACAAACACAAATAATCTCCATTTCACTACGAATGTGGAAAACTTTTTTCACTAGCGTTTTCGAAAAAAATTGTATGGATAGACCAAAAACTTATTTAAGAGTAACAAGTGAAAAGTAACACTATAATTATATGGAATAACTAAAATATGAAGGAGGAGCTATCAAATGAAACAGACGAGCGCGTGCATGGACCATTCTCTATCATTAAATACTTACTCTATTCCATCATGCTCTGCCTCACGAATTTCGTCAACGGCGTGAACACTTTCGGGGGATGGAGGTTGTGTATCATCCCCGACCTCACGAACCTCACTAGTGGGTACTACTAGCACGAAGACACCTTCACAGAGCCTTCCGCGTACTTGAACGTCTTTACACAGCTATTGGAATTCGACTGTTTGCTCTATATGAGCTCATTTCCTGAACGTCTTTTCTTTGACCTTTGTAATATACTTCATCAGTTAGACTTGGGCTGTCTGTAGATAGCAAACTAGATTTCTCTTTTATCACACTGATATTTCAAGATTCTCCATTCATGAAAACCTCGAATATACAGGCTCCTCTATCATCTATATGAATCATATCTAAATTCACTTTAATGTGTTTTGACGTTTTATATCCAAACACACTCCAATCTCCAGGTTCTCCAAATCTATCTGTGAATCCTTTTTCAAACGGCAGAATAGACTGATCTCTCTTTCTTTCTATTAAATTTAAGGGGTCCACGTGCACACTCACGGACGGAGGAGGTTGCGTTACACGACACCTTGGGGATGGTGGTGGAGAGCATGCTGGCAGACAGTTTAACCCCTTCAGACCTGAATCTTCCCTCTAAGAGTGGAAAAAAATTTTTTTCATCCCAAATCACTTAGATTTAAGTGATAAAATACGAAAATATAGTTTTCATGAAATTATTTATTTATTTATTTATAAATTGTAAATGTACATCCTAATGTACATAAGGGCCTAAAGTAAATTGTGCAAAGAGATCATATGCTGACACATCAAATTACATATATACATACATATTTGTGAATGGATAAGAACTACGTAAAACATTATGAAATTATTCATTTGAAAAGAAAAAAGAAATAACATCTGATTCTGCTAAAGTAATCAACCATATATATATATATATATATATATAACAATTATAATTTTCGGTGGAATTTTTCAAAACAGTTTCTGTTTTTCATCAAACACAGGTGCACATGACATTTATCACAATAAAAATGTGTTCTGCCTTTGCATGATGGCGACTTGCATCGCGTTGCTTCTTTTTTGTCATCAATTTTTGGTGTATGATCTATTTTATCGCATTGAATTTCTTTCAGAGGTCTTCTCTCAGTGCAACTAAATTTTCTAGTGGGTGTTGATTCTTTACTATTTTCCGATGGACGGCCACGTTTTCTAATGTTCACGGGCTTGTTCATGTAAATTAGACTTTTGGCAATATGCATGCGAAACTCCAATAAATCCATTATATCTTCATTTGCAGTTTTTATTTTGTTGCAGTCTTGTTTATATTCCACCCAACTATTGGATAGAGCAAAATCCACAAAATGCACAAAATGCATAATCACCTCACCTTCATCGCATCTGAGGAGGTACCCACTTACGTACACTTTAGGCAAAGACATCGTGACCAGGACTCACTGCAAAAAAATAACATGTTTGTTGCGAAGCTGTCCACTATCCTACATAAGTTATGACCTATGGAAGAAACGTAATCCCATTATGCGTTTGGATACACTCAGAAATTGAACTTTTTGCTATGAACACACAGTACATGTTTGGTGGATTTCCTATCTTAATAAATGTGTTAAGCCTCATCTATAAAACATACTAATATGTCTTTTTCAATTTCATCATTATTATCTAACAAAACGTTAACTTCACACATAAATTTCCCACTCAATTTATCTTTCTAACAAACGCTTTATTCTCCTGTTATATAACATTGATTATTTTAAATGATCAAATTTAAAGATATGAGTTTGGCCTAATAAATAACCGAGGTCAGATTGCCAATTTTGTAAAAATTGTTTCATCCGTTCATCGTTTACGGCCATTTGATCAATTTGGGCTCTTGAGACAAATTTGAATCTTATATCTACCTCCGCTAAACCCATAGCTGTCTTTATAGGTAACCACGGATCCAGTTGTCTAAAGTCATCCATATTAGCAGCCATTCCTATTGCAGATACAATTAGTCTATTCATTTCTATATTATGATGCCCTACTAGTGGATAAAACCTTGATACATGATACGCTTAGTTGATTAAGATTAAGTTGTATGAAGCTTGTGTATGCGGGCCAAGCCTAGGATCTAATGTCTCTATATCATGATAAATAAATGAAGTATTGTCTTTCGATCTATTTTTATCCGGTTTCATGAAGCATTCATGGTTAGGTTTGCTATAACAGTCACAGATTCTGCCGTCTTACTGGCTAGTCCTAAATAAAAAGTATTCTCATTTATTCCATGAATAAGGATCTCTGACGGCAAGAAATCCCTTTCCGGGCCAACTTCAACACATCGTATTAATTCTCTAACTGCTTTATAGCCCACGAAACTAACATCTTCCAACTCTTCTAAATAAATTTTATAAGAAGAGATTCCTATATCATCGATATCTATTTTATTCATCTCGATGTCTTCGTAATTTTTCCAATCATCTATAGTTGAGGAACCAGTCTCGGAACAGCAGTCATCATCCGGAGATGATTCACGCAGCTCGGAACTAGAATCTCCAGTAGCAGGTAATTGAACTAGTGGCGTTACGCTAGTTCCATGAAAAACGTAAACTATAACTTCTATATTTTTAGTAGTTATAACATCTTTTATAACCTGTTTTACTTCCTCCCATTTTAGACAATCCAGTCCACAGCCTATTCTCGGCATGTGTACAACTGATATGGCTTTACTCACACAGAACTCAACCTAATTCAGAAGAGACATTTTAATTGCGTTCATAGTGGGCTTATTATTAAATGATTTTTTAGTGATCAAGTATCCCCGCATAACATCATTATCAGTATCGTCAAAGTACTTGAAAGTACCGACTCTATTTTTTACAGTCCGCATAGTAGCTGCATCAGTAGGGTACTTATCTGACAAAATCTTTGCAATCCCTTTCGCCATAATGGCGTCTGAACTGATGCAATTAACAATTAAACCGGATTCGACATTAAACAAGTCACCCTCTACTTCTGAATATAACTTCTTTCCCGAAGCATCGATAATAACTTCATCCTCCTTTAAAGGGTCTTTACAGAGATCAGCCCTAACCTGCGCCTTCTTCGGAGGTGCAGGCGCGGATCCGCCCTTAGGTACCACAAATATGATTCTTATCTTTGTGACAGTTATTAGTCTTCAAACACTTAACAGGTTTTCAGCAGACCATAAACATTCTTTTTTTTGTCATTATCATAACAAATCGGTCCTCGAAAATTTCTGTTACAGTCCGGGCATTTTTTCAATTGCAGTGAACGAACACACGCTGGAGATTCTTTACAAAAATGCAGATATTTTGACAAGTGTGTGCTAATAGGTCGTTGTTCCCTGTATGACAAGGTTTGCAAAAATACTTGCATGTAAAGGCAGGTGTTAAACTCTTGATGACCGAATAATGATTTTGATAATGTAAAAGGTTCAGTCGTGGTAAGTTTCCACCGGGTGCTCCTCCGAAAATTAGGTCACCGCGCGTATTATACGCGTATACACATATGTTGTACTGCTTATAAAAATTTTGAAATTTCTTCAATTCAGGTATACCAGTTCCGTTCGCGCCCATTTTGATACTGGTATCGCATAATAACTTGTTAACGCGGGTCTGTTGATCAATGTGGCCGTCTTTTCTGATATTCTCAAAAATATCATCTTCCGTAACAATGCTCCAGCGACAACTAAAGCTCTAGGTGGGCAAAGATTATTGACGTTGTTAATCTCTATGATACCGTGTTTCCTGCGACATAATTCCGCGTAGCTAAGCCCGTGACCGTTTAGATGTCTTCCGTTTCCTACAGGCATGGATATGTGAGTCATCTCCATTGTGAATGCTCCGTCGGAAAACAGCTCAGCGTTGCTCTGAAGAGTTCTATCAATAGCGTCCCATATGACGTCGACGTGAACCTGGTCCCTTTTCCGAAACGACATCCATGCTGGCCCATGCTTCATGTGAGGGGTGTAGAATGTGAATCCGACAAAATCTGTAGGATTCATGTCGTTCATCATATCGGTCAATACCTGAGAAATTTTAACATTAAATATATTAGCATAATTACAACCATGAAAATATTCGTACTTGTTCAATGCTTCCATAGAACCATTTGATAGGATTTTCTCCAGGAGGCGGGTCCGTCAGGTGGAAGACCGTTCGAAATCCACGCATCGCGAATCTTTTTACGTGATACTCTCTATTTTCTATGATTTCATAACGTTTAATAGTCCGTCGACCGTCCTGAATGTCTGAAGTAGGAATCACTGACACTCCACTTTCACTTACAATTTAATTCACATCTTCTTCGGTAAGAGCTGAATCGATAATATTTTCACATAACTCGAAAAAAGAATCAAAATTCTGCTGTGGACACGTTTCAGATGATCTAGTGCCATCTGTCTCTGTTTCGTTGTTTTCACCGATATTATGACAGATTAGGTCTTCATGATTGGTATTTTCTGTTGACTCGTCATTCATAAGAGCTGAATCAATAAGATTCTCACAAATCTCGAAGAAAGAATCAAAATTTGCATTAATGCTCGTCAGATGGCCATAGTGAAATTTTAAAATCATAAGTCCCCATTGGAAAGCTTTTATTCGGGTTTTCATAAAGACACCGCGTGATGTGAAAATTCGATTAATTGCGATAACTTGATTCTTTCAGGTATCTGAATATTTAGATATTAACTTAGAATAGTGAGAAATAATTATTTTTCGATTTTTCGATTGAGTATGAAAATGTGAAAGATATATTTTTGCAATAAAAGTCTTATATGCATTTATAGACTCAATACAAATTATTTCTTAGAATAAAAAAAAAAAAAAACAAAATGGTCGCGCTTACCCTGACCCTGTCCCTCTGCTTTGCCACTATTCAGTCTTCTTCTCTTTATTTTTCGTAAGCTTATGCTGCTTCTTTCACGTTTGCGTTTTGAGTCTGACATAATTCTCACTCACTGCCTATAAAAGAATATTAAAATTGACAATCACATGCGAATACAGAAACAAAACTAAATCTGAGCCGAGCGCCGAGCCTTTATAGGCAACTACAGAAGTTCTAGAAGTCTGTAGAATATCGCATGCGCCATTGCCTTTTGTGCACATGCCTCGACATCCGCCATGTTTTTCGGGCACTTTATACGTAGATAAGCCGTTAAAATTATGTCTCCAATGTTAGTTTTTAAAAAATTCATATTTAGTACATTTTTGATTGTTATATAATATATATTTACAATAAAAAAATCATAATACAAACTTTTCAATAAAAATATATAATGTTATCAGTTTACAAAGGAGCAAAATAGCGCTGTTGTTATGGAATATGTAGCAGCGATATGCGTAGTAAGTCATTTTCGAACAATTAATATTATTTTATTAGTTTTCCAAAGCCTTGTCTTGAATCTCGTCGAGAACTTATTAAATCAACAAAGCAAAAATATCTGAAAATTTGTCCAAAATGTGTTAGATGTGATCTATTACTGTATTTTTTGATTATTATTTTTTATATTCAAAATTAATATTTTATTAATTAATTTGAACCTAATATGAATATAATTGTCATCCTAGCCTATCAATAAATTCTGCTTCATTACCACCTTGGGGACGAGCATGGCATTTTAATCATTGTCGTAATTGTATGAAGTTATGAACTTCTATTGTCGAATGGACTAATAACACACCATCAATCCTTCATATTGAACTGGTAATAATAGTAATGATCGTTGTTGCCCAGCCATATTTATATGAAGTGGCCGAAACTTTCACATTGCCGCCTTTTAGAATACCGGACTAGTCGTAAAAAGGTCGATATATTTCAGCTGCAAAAAGTATTGCTTTCAGCAGTAAATCAAATTAGACATTCTCTATAAAGTTCTAGCGTTCTGCATTTCTTTTCTATATAAACTTCAAGTTTACTAAATCACACACTCCTCCATGCGCGCAATATGCTTAAAAAATGGTGCAAAGTTTCCTCTTCACGTATATCTCCCTTCTCTCCCTCCTCGTGGAGTGAGAATCAGATTTCGGACATTTTTTCATTCAGTGTATATCTTCCGATATATTCTAGCGGTAAATAATATCGCCTTCAGCGGTGAGTCAAAATGAGACACCCTGTATATAATTCTAGCGTTTTGCAGTCCTTCTTCATATGAACTTCAAATATGCTGAATCTGCATTCCTCCGTGCGCGCAATATGCTTACAAAGAGGTACAAAGTTTTCCCTTCATGTATATTTCCCTCCCCTCACCCCTCTTGAAGTACTAATCAGAGCAGACATTTTTACATTCGGTGTATATCTTTCGAGATATTGCAGCAGCAAATAATACCGCTTTCAGCAGTAAATCAGAATTGGACAGCCTGTATATAATTTTAGTGTTCTGCGGTCCTTCTCTACATAGATGTTGATTATAGTGAATCTCACACTCCTTTGAGCGCGCAATATACTCAAAGAATGATACAAAGTTTCCTCCTCACTTATACGTCCTCCCCTCTCACTCAATCCCTATGAAGTGGGAAATAGATACAAGACATTTTTTTGATTCGATGTATATCTTTTGGGATATTCCAGTGACAAATATTATCCCTTCTAGCGATAAATCAGAACAAGACACCCTGTGTATAATTTCGGCGTTCTGCGGTCCTTCTCCATATGGACGTCAATTATGCCAAATCTCACATTTCTACGTGCGCGCAATATGCTTTCTCTTCACGTATACCTTCCTCTTCTCACTCCTCGTAGAGTGAGAATTAGATGTCAGACATTTTCTATTCGGTGTATATTTCTCGAGATATGCCAGCGGCAAATAACATCGGCTCCAGTGGTAAATCAGAATGGGACATCCTGTATATGAGCTCAGCGTCCTGCAACACTTCTACATATGAACTTTAAGTATGTCAAATCCCACATCCCTTCATTTGTGCAATATGCTTGAAAAGGGGTACAAAGTTTCCTCTTCACGTATACTTCCCTTCCCTCACCTCTCATTGAGTGATAATTGGATATCAGACATTTCGGTGTGAATTATTCGAAATATTTTAGTTGCAAATAATAGCGCCTTCAACGGTGAATCAGGATGAAACACCTGTATATAATTTCAGCGTCCTGCAATCCTTCTACTTATGAACTTTAAGTATGCCGAATCTCACATCCCTTCGCTTGTGCAATATGCTTAAAAAGAGGTACAAAATTTGCTCTTTACATCTACTCTCCTCCCCTTACCCCTCGTTAGGTGAGAATTAGATATCAGACACTTCGGTGTGAATCATTCGGAATATTCCAGCTGCAAATAATAGCGTCTTCAGCAATAAATCAGGATTGGACATCCTGTATATGGTTTTAGCGTTCTGCAATCCTTTTACATGGAACTTCAAGTATGTCAAATATTACATTTCCCTGTGCGCGCAATATGCTTAAAAAAGGGTACAAAGTTTTCTCTTCGCGTATACTTCCCTTCCCTCCCTCTCGTTGAGTGATAATTGGATATCAGATATTTCGGTGAGAATTATTCGAAATATTCCAGTTGCAAATAATAGCGCCTTCAACGGTGAGTCAAAATGAGACAGCCTGTATTTAATTTCAGCGTTCTTCTACATAATATGAACTTTGAGTATGCCGAATCTCACATCCCTTCGCTTGTGCAATATGCCTAAAAAGAGGTACAAAGTTTTCTCTCCACCTGTTCTTCCTTTCCCTTACCCCTCGTTAAGTGAGAATTAGATATCAGACATTCCGGTGTGAATCATTCGGAATATTCCAGCTGCAAATAAAAGCGCCTTCAGCGGTGAATCAGCATGGGACATCTGTATATAATTTTGGCGTCCTGCAATCCTCCCACATATGAACTCTAATTATGCCAAATCTTACATCCCTTCGTTCGTGCAATATGCTTAAAAAGAGGTACAAAATTTTCTCTTCACGTATACTTCCCTCAACTTACCCCTCGTTGAATGAGCTGCAAATAATAGCGCCTGCAGGCTGCAGCGGTAAATCAGAATGAGACACACTGTATATAATTTCAGCGTCCTGCAATCCTTTTACATATGAACCTTGAGTATGCCAAATCTCACATCCCTTCGTTCGTGCAATATGCTTAAAAAGAGGTACAAAGTTTTCTCTTCACGTATACATTCCTCTCCTCAGCCTTTCTTAAGTGAGAATTTGATATCAGACATTTCGGTGTTAATCATTTAGAATGTTCCAGCTACAAATAATAGCGCCTCAAGTAATGATTCAGAATGAGACACCCTGTATATAATTTTAGCGTCCTGCAATCCTTCTATATATGAACTTCAAGTATGCCAAATCTCACTTTTCTCCGTGTGCGCAATATGATTAAAAAAGGATACAAAGTTTTCTCTTCACGTATACTTCCTTCCCCTTACCACCCGTTGAGTGAGATTTGGATAACAGACATTCCGGTGAAAATCATTCGAAATATTCCAGCTGCAAATAATACCGCCTTCAATAGTAAATCAGAATGAAACACCCTGTATATAATTTTAGCGTCCTGCAATCCTTCTACATATAAACTTTGGGTATGCTAAATCTCACATTTCTCCGTGCGCTCAGTATGCTCAAAAAGAGGTACAATGTCTTCTCTTCACGTATACTGCCCTCCCCTCACCCCTATTTAAGTGAGGATTTGATATCAGACATATCGGTGTAAATCATTCGAAATATTCCAACGGCAAATAATAGCGCCTTCAGCGGTAAATCAGAATTGGACACTCTGTATATAATTTTGGCGTCCTGCAATCCTTCTACATATGAACTTTGAGTATGCCAAATCTCACATCCCTTAGTTCGTGCAATATGCTTTAAAAGGGGTACAAAATTCCCTCTTCATGTATATTCAGCTCCTCTTACCCCTCGTTAAGTGAGAATTAGATATCAGACATTTCAGTGTAAATCTTTCGAAATATTCCAGCTGCAAATAATAGCGCCTTCAGCGGTAAATCAGAGTAGGACGCCCTGTATATTATTTTGCGTCCTGCAATCCTTCTACATATGAGCTTCAAGTATGTCAAATCCCACATTTCTTCGTGCGCGCAATATGCTTAAAAAGAGATAAAAAGTATTATTCTTACATATTACCCCCTCCCTTTTCCTCTGCCCTTGTGGAGTAAGAATTGAATGTCTGATATTTTTTCATGCGATGTATATTTCTCGAGATATTCCGGAGCCAATTAATATTGTTCTTAATGATAAATTGGGAGAGAACATCCTGTAGATATATAATTTGAGCTTTTCGTAC
This sequence comes from Dromius quadrimaculatus, assembly GCA_963989225.1. Classification (NCBI taxonomy): domain Eukaryota; kingdom Metazoa; phylum Arthropoda; class Insecta; order Coleoptera; family Carabidae; genus Dromius; species Dromius quadrimaculatus. Next base: position 43,694,611 of record OZ022330.1, read on the forward strand.
TTCCTCTCCTTATGAACTTCAAGTAAGCCAAATCTCATTCTTTCGTGCGCACAATATGCTTAAAAAGGGGTACAAAGTTTTCTATACACGCATTGTGCTCTTTGCGAGTAATTTCAATTGAAAAAAATATTGAGTAGATACACTGTACTATAAAACACAACTAAAGCCTGTAATCAGCCTCATTTCCTTCATTTTCAACTTTCAGGTATATTTGATAGGAATCAGATTTTTGACCTCACTATTTTACAGCTACTTCGATTTCCTTGTCCCTGAACCATTATAGGAGAGTCCCCGAAGATAACGTAAAAATAAGAAAAAGGTAATCAAATATATAATTTTCAACAGGGCTCCCTGACGCCAGGGGTCCGAGTGCGTTGCTTCCACTTGCTTCCCTGTAGCGACGCCACTGATTCAAGTACACTTTTTCCCTGAATTCTCCACAATCAATAGCCATGATCACAAAAACGGTTTACAATTGGTAAGTAACAGCATCTAGTAGAGAGAAAGTGAACCAGAATCTACCGTATTTTTTAGTTCCTAAATTGTCCACTCAACAAGTTGCTGAAAACTTCATTGAATGTGTTTTGTTTTTGGCTACGTAGCCAAAGACATAAATTGTAGCCAAACACTACGTTAGATCAACGAAATGTAGCGGAAGACTACATTGTAGCAATATATATATATATATATATATATATATATATATATATATATATATATATATATATATATATAGTTTGGAATGAATATATATATATATATATATATATATATATATATATATATATATATATATATATATATATATATATATATATATATATATATATATATATATATATATATATATATATATATATATATATATATATATATATATTTATTTATTTATTTCAAACTGTTTCGAGATGGATAAATGACTCTCTAACGTAATATCATGGAGATAGGACATCCTTTAAATTAAAGTGAACAAGTTGTTTATATTTTTTATTTGAACTCTAACTACATTTAAAACTAATATTAACTAAACAACTAATATATACTAAACAAATATAAAATGAAAATTAAAATTAACTCAATTACAAGAATAATGAAATTTAAAGTAAGCTAGGTCCGACGCCTCTTCACACAACCCCCTTGTTTTTGGGCTGCGTCTAAAGTCACACAAAATAATATAAAAACCAGAAACATGTATTATTGATTACTGTTACCTTGTTCATCTCTTTTAGCTCGCTCCCATTCCAGTTTTTTCTCGACCAACAACCTCTGGAGCCGTACCAACGACTCATAGTTGAAGTCGTCCCAATTTTCAGCCGCCTGTACTTGGTACGGCTCCATGTTACGCTGCTGCTGCTGGGGAAGCTCGCGAACCTCCTCGAATGCCCACTCGAATTTGTCGCTCATTTTACTAAAACAGCAACACGCAAACACTTAGAAATTTCGTATCTACAACACAACACATGTTCACACTTGTAAAACTCGCAAACTTACCTTAGTATTCTACAGGTGAAAACTATAACTGAAAATTTCTATGGGTTGATTCAATTTTTGAAGTAGCATTCGATGACGTCACAGGGCTCTGGAAGGGATGCAAACTATTCTCTCCACCTGATAAAAAATATTCCCACCCTATTTGAGGTCCGAAATTTTTCGCAAAGATCGTATTGGAGCCTTTCTTGCAATTCAAAAGTTGGAATATGTGTCTTCGAATGAAAAACGATTTTAAAGTTGGAATTCCGTTGCCACAGAAACCTTAAACTACATAATAATGGAATTCCATAAGCCGCCCCAAAGAGTTAGATTGCTAATCAAGGTAGTTATTCATCATCTTCTTCTCACGGTAAACTTAACTATAAATATAATAAATAGTCGCCTCGTTCTAACGGTAATCTGAAATAGCCCTCCTTTCTCGAAAGAAACCGATGCATCCAATCTAAATGCCTTGTCCTTTTGATAATTTATTAAACTGTTTGATTACAACATCAGTTGATCTTCGCTAAACATAAATATCCCAAGACAGGCCATTAAAAACTATGGAACTGTTTTCTATTCTTAACAATTTCCGAAGTCTTGAAATATATGAACGAGGCACCTGTCTGTAAGATTTTAAATAGGAACCATTCTTCCCCCAAGCCCGTGGAGAACGGCTCTTGACCCAAGCTTGTATCTCATCTTCCAGCGGCGTATCATTTTTATTTCTTAGGGGTGCTAGCAAGTCATGTGTATTATTTCAGTAATTGTAGAACCCTTTAATCAAAAAATTCCTATCTAACGAACACCTGCCCACCCCATTAATTACAACTACCCTTGTTAAGCGAACATCCAACCGCCCATAAATCAACCCTTTCAAATCTAATTACCCCTCGCATCTAATTAAATTAAGTCTGTCTGGGAAGCGGTATCTCTCACTACTCCCTCATCGGTGAGTTGGTTGAGTCGAGATCCCAAGAATGATATGTTACCCTCCAGCTCGAGGACAATTTTCTCCCCGAAACTTGTATTAACACGTCGGCAGTTGATAACTTGTACTTTTTATTCTTCTTCAAATTACTGAGAACAAGAGGCCCTTTGACTTGGGCTAGTTGGTTCAACTTTTGAAATACTGACGACATTCTACTGTTCTTATGTAGAGTGATATGGAACTGATTCAAAAATATTGAAACTACCATTTATGTAATAGAACAATCACTCCCACTCTTGCATGGAAACCCTACTAATAATTAAGATAATGGTACTAGTGACATCTGCTCGAAGACATCATTGATTTATTTGATAAGTTCTCATAGAATAATATTATATTTTAAACAGAATGATATTCTTCCGGCGTTGTGAATTATTTTTGTACGTGATTCCTAGAAGCAATTTGAGAACTCCATCCTGCTGATGTACCATCATTGGCTAAAATTTTCTGTGTTTGATTACTAATGGCAATGCCATTAATTGAAGGATGACAAATTCTTAACCGCAATGAATTGGACTTACAACTACCTATTCCTTTTTTAATCTTCTTAGACAAGAACTGTATGTCATGAATTGAAGGAACTGATGTTTCGTAAGAAATGGCTTCAGGTAGGGTTTGCATATACGCACCCGTGTTCACCTCTACTACACCATAGCTTGTTTTACACAAGGTTATACAAAAAATTATAAAAACAAATGTAGATAATTTCCGTCTAGCTATTTTTTTTTTGAGTATCATCCACCCGTGCAATGACTTGCGGGGCAAAAGTATGGTCCAACCTATCGCGGATCTCGCGAAAGAGTTTGAAGAGTTGAGGGCAGGATTGAGCAAAATTCGAACAGCTGACGCGACACTCAGGGTATGATTCAGATTAGGTAGAATAAGGAATGGTCTTACCGCTCAATTCCGTCAACTCCTGCTGACATCCATTGGACTCTAGTTCAGGGCTGATGGTATTGGAGACGATAGATGAATTGACCAACCATACACTATTTCCACATTTACTGGGCTTCATTGTTAATTTGACGACACGTGGACGCTCAAAGAAATGTTAATTCTTTGAAAACTGTGTCAGCTAAGTGCTGAAACGTAGCTGGTGCTGATGTTGAGCCAAAACTCAAGACGCTAAACTCATAATGACCATCAGGAGTGTACTATGAACTGTATGTTGGAAAGTGAAGTTACTGCTTGCCGACTGGCAGCGCTTTAGAGTCGGCTTCCACGACGGCCTTCTCCTCTTTTTTTCTGGCAAACGACTTCGTCTCTTGGTTTGAAATGGTGAAAGCGGCAATATCTCTTGCAGCATCAAAACTTGTTTCGTGCAGGCTTTGCGAGGAGACATAGGCAGACTGCCGGTGGTCACCCGAACTGCTGCGCGACTTGCTAGGCGTCAGGGCTTCACCTTGCTTTCCCATTTGCCGTGGGAATTGGTTCCTGTGGTGAATTCAGGTTGAGGATGCTGCTGGACCTGGTTGAGCCCTGACGTCCGCTTAACACTGGCGAGTCGTTCGACTGACTGGAATGAGCCCTCTGGCCTTGCGGCTAGTCGAGCAATGCTTGAATCAATCTTCTAGCCTTGTGGCTAGAATCTTGAGTCTTGACCTTAGGGCTCAATGGCTTTGACCTTGGTGCTCGGAGCTGGGTTTCTTAATTTCCCCGCAGTTTGTGGTTAAGTGATTGTTGCGAGATTGGAATGCCAACTGATTGGTACACCCCCATTGCACTGTTAAGGGCTGATCTCTCGGTTATTGCTACAGTCATTCCATACTTCATGACGACTGGTAGATTGTTCACATTTTTTTTGAATTCTAAATCAACATTATTATTTTTCTGAAATGAACGTTCCTGAACTATATCCAGCGCCCCTCATTTTTTCCTCCTTATAAGGTGTGTTTTCAAATGTCATGGACACAGCGTTGTTGTTGTTTGCTAGTTTTTTAGTTTGATGTAGATAACACTGTCGACACCTGTGCCAAAAACAGCCGTAAAATTCGAAAACTGTATTCGCCTTTCGATAAAAACCATCAACTTGTAAATAATTTCCAATAAAACTTTCCGACTGTTGCCCACATGCGAAATGAACACTTCACGAGTATGTGCTCCCCATTCCAGCGTTCCTCTAACCACTTTAAATGGTTCCTGAGCCGGTATAGTGTTCAGAACAGAACAACACTCGTTCAGATGTGAGTTCCAATTTTTTTATGCGCGCTGAAGCTCCATTTATCACCGCTATGTATTTACAGCTGTCATCTGAAAATGTGAAAAATATATTTTTGCAATAAAAGTCTTATATGCATTTATAGACTCAATACAAATTATTTCTTAGAATAAAAAAAAAAACACAAAATGGTCGCGCTTACCCTGACCTCGTCCCTCTGTAGCTTTGCCACTATTCAGTCTTCTTCGCTTTATTTTTCGTAAGCTTACGCTTCTTTCTCGTTTCCGTTTTGATTCTGACATAATTTTCACTGCCAATTAATATTATAAAAAAATATTAAAATTGAACAAATAAAATTTGTACTGTGACAATCACATGTCCGACTAGAGTGCGATTGTAAAATTTCATCAACGTCCCTGCACAGCACGCACAAACATAACACATTGTCCCAACTTGAGGTGTAATTTAAGGTTGTAAAATTCCACTCAAATAATCATCAACCTTTGCGCACAGCAAACAGCGACACTCTACGTCGGCGTCGTCCATTATTAATAAATCCCAATTTGGAATACGATGTACTCTTTAAGGCTTCTCCTGTTGATCTTCTTCTTGTATATAATCTTCTTTTATTTCTTGAACAGTGCCATTGTTTTTAGTAGCCATGTTACTCAACAGTTCAATGCAACTAAACTAATGAAATAATTTTCTGATGCCTCTTTCATAATATTTGTATAATTCGCAACATATTGCAACTGTGAATTATACTGGTGCTAAACGTTGAAATATGATTTTATCTTCGCTAAACATAAATATCCCAAGACAGACCATTAAAAACTTTGGAATTGTTTTCTATTCTTAACAATCTCCGAAGTTTTGAAATATATGAACGAGGCACCTGTCTGTAAGATTTTGAATAGGAACCATTCATCCCCCAAGCCCATGTAGAACGGCTCTTGACCCAAGATTGTATCTCATCTTCCAGCGGCGTATCATTTTTAATTCTTAGGGGTGCTAGCAAGTCATGTATATTATTTCAGTAATTGTAGAACCCTTTAATCGCAAAATCCCTTTCTAATGAACACCTGCCCACCCCATTAATTACAACCACCTTGTTAAGCAAACATCCACCGCCCATCAATCAACCCTTTCAAATCTAATTACCCCTTTTTTTCTCGAAGCTAATTGTAGTAGCCAACACAAAGAGAGGATAGCTTCAACAAGTCCTGTCTATTGAGTAGATTAAGTTGGGTTTGATACAAAGGATAATTTAGTTCCAGTTTAGGTGAAACAAAGAGACTGACCAATGCTGAGCTACTATTTTCCGAGCACTCCATCTCAAGATTTTCATATTCGTGAGTGCATTCATCACAGTTCATCAACAAGCCAGATTGCGTATGCTGATGTAAGACTAATGTTCTATGAAGAAGCATATGGTGTATAGCGACCTGCACATACAAAAACAGAGATTGGAAGAAGATATTGTAATCCTTTCCTTTCTCAGTATAATGAGTCATACTTGGAGAATTTATCTTGATATGAGTAAAAAGACTCTCTAATGAGTTGATAAGTGACCCTCTAGATTCCGTGAATGATCTTAAGTCTGTCTGGGAAGCGGGAATACTTACTACTTCGATGGCGGTGGCTGGGAATTAAATATGTCAGCCAAGTACTGCATGAAACACAGTGATACGTCAAATTCCCTGTTTCAAAGAGCTCCGTACACAGAGCACGATAAATGTATCTAACTTAATCGAATCTTCTCGATCAACGTCACATCAATCTAGACTGAACATCGTTATCGTTTTTCCCTGTCTTTTTCCTTTCTTTAAAATACGAAATTTTGACTCTCTTGATCTTACGATCAAGAAATAATCCCTTTACAAGATCCGAAACGTTAACCAAAAGGTCAACATCGGGTAGTACACTCCGTTTAAACTGTTATCATCTACCAGGTGAAAGAATTTAGTATAATATTCAGGTTTCGGCTTCAAATCAAAGCCTATTATTCCACTTTTTCTGTCTTTATTATCTACTACCGAACGCATCGTGAAGTCAACCTCACCTTCATCGCATCTGAGGAGATACCCACTAACGTACACTTTAGGAAAAGACATCGTGACCAGGACTCACTGCAAAAAAATAACAAGATTGTTGCGAAGATGTCCACTATCCTACATAAGTTATGACCTATGGAAGAAACGTAATCCCATTATGCGTTTGGATACACTCAGAATTTGAACTTTTCGTTATAAACACTCAATACATGTTCGGTGGATTTCCTATCTCTCTTTTTCCGTATTTCTTATTGCAGGGTTTGCTCGAGAATTCTATTCTCCACTTGTTGAACCAGGCGATTCAATGTCATTTGAACAGGATCGGTAGGACTTTTCGTCAAGAAAATCATTTTCATCACTGCATATTTCCACCAATTCTTCGCTTCTTTTGTTACTATCGAACCAAAGGAGTAGATTTCCGATTCAACCACTTGAAACCCAGTCTCGGCCTCCAATTCCAAAGTGGAGATACGATCGTGGGGGTTGTATGAAATAGTTTGTGAGATTCCATGAGTACTTTCGGGCAACCTCACATCGCCAAAGATATCGTCGATTTTTTTTTTTTTGGTAATAAAAGTTGTTGATTCGGACACATCGGCAGTGGATCTTGCATGAATCAGAGATTCAGTCTCTGATTCAAAGGTACATGTTCTAATAGTTCTGATAAAGTTATCTTCAAGATCTTGGATTGTTATTTGTTGTAGTGGCGACGTTATACATCTATTCTTATTAATCTAAACATTTTTATTATTCACGAAACATCTCATTATGTCGAAAATTGCTGTGACAAACCGCGCAGTATTTCATATTTTCTGTAGGATTACGAACATTCTGTCCAAGAAAACAAGAACACTTGAAAGGACAGTTTGTGTTTTGCACAATATAATATCCTTTACAACTAAGCTCGTAAAAGTAACTTGTTGGAAAAGCACCCATCAAACTTGATATCAAGTTGTAGTGTAGGTCTTCCATTATTGGACAGCTGCTCTGCTCTACAAATGAGAATAATGGCAGCAATGTTTATTATCACATTTGATTTTCAAATATTAAGTCGATGTTGTCCAGTTGAGCGACACCTGCAATAAAAGGGATGGCGGTGCAACTGGCCATAAGAGAATTAAATATATTCTACTACCAATTCTACTAAAATGAACGACAATCACGTGAGATGATGAAATATTTTGACACGTTGCGATGTGTTCATATGTACCACCACTGTTAGATAAGATTAAACCAGCTCTACGACATGAATAGATAGCTTGATCATGCAGTAATTTTCTACCAAACTTAATGGAGAATTCTTCCTTCAGCAAATTTTTATAATATTTCATATTGGAAAACCTTATTGCATCTACGAGCGCGTACGCTAAAGCTAATTTATCTTGTTTTTGCAATACTGTATGCGTCAAATCATACGCACTTTCCGTCTACCGCTCGGAAATCTGCACCACTATATATCAAATCTAAGCGATAATTAGTCATTCTTGGAAAAAGTTGCGTTTCTTTGGAATTAATTGGAGTACCATTATCCAGTTGTAAGATATCTCTCCATGGTATATACAAATGCTTATCAGAGTAGTCAGCGGTTTTGATCAACAGTCCAGCGAAATCGTTCTGCTGTACGTTGCTCGATATAAACCTAAGCAGCTCATTAATAGCAATCCAATGTTACTCCTTATCTTGCGCCACTCTTGTTAATTCAATGCACGACTGATTCGCTCGTATAGCAAACACGGCCCCTGACGTTACTTCTGCATTGGACAAAATTCTATTGATACTTTTGAAATAAGTGAATAACAAAACTTTACATTGAATGTTACACACTCCACTGAAACATTATGATTTTGACATTGAAATATCACACAACATTTTTCTTCAATGATATTTGTCGAATATTTGGGGATATTTTGTTTTCCAACATACTTGTTCATATTTGAGTTGAATTGTGTTTTTGATTCTTGTTATAAATTCGATAAGACTTTCATTCGAGTGCTTGAGATTTTCCACAGTATATGCCTTCGCTGATGTGAGGAAATCTAATTACTCTTTTCCAGGAATATCGGGTCTACAATCGTTGCAGTTTTTTTCAGACAAAATTTTCTTTGCAATGTATCTGAATCCGATAGACACAAGTGACACTTACTTTGAATCCTGTATTTTTGAGACAAATACTCTATTATATTCCAGGAACTTTTCTTCAAGATAGTAGTCAATTTGTCTTTCCAGAGAAATATTCAAAATATTTGTGGGTTATTTAATTTCTTCGTGAAGAAATTCACTATACTCTCTTATAACGATTTATTGATTATTATTATATTACAAATAGGAATATTATTTGGTTTTATATTAATGAATATATTTAAAAATATATATATATATATATATATATATATATATATATATATATATATATATATATATATATATATATATATATATATATATATATATATTATATATAAAGTAAGTGTATTTATCCCACATCTACTCTGTTGACCAGACCTTTTTCAACAGTTCATGCATGCATCTATTCTCGCCTTGGCTGGTTCTCCTTCTTCTCCTCTACCATCTCGCACAATATCAAAAAGCATTCTCAGGACTGCGGATAGAATAAATATCAATGGTGGCGATACAAAATACTTTCTCAAGAGAGTTCTGGGTCGGGAGGATCCGATTGAACTTTCAGAGTTGGGGTGCCCTTCGTTGAGGGTGTTATCTAAAAATGATGACGTACCTAGATGCATGACACCTCGAGCGCACAAAGGAAAAGTTTGTGCTGTGAGGAATGTTAATCTTTTGAAACAGTGTCTTGTTCAAGATAAGTATGGAGTTTATGCTTCAAAAAGACTATCACAACTAGTTAATTATCCATGTACGATCATAGTTAATACAGACCCTGACACAAAGAAAGGCTCGCACAGGGTGGCTATATTCATCGATCGTAATGGAGATGGAATATATTTCGACTCATACGGCAGACGGCCCCTCGTTAAAAGACATGAGAACTTATTGATTCGAAATCCTCGAACATGGACCTATAACAGTGCTATTCTGCAGGACTACGCTACTGATGTTTGTAGGAATTATTGTTTGCTGTATTTAATATTGAGGATAAATAATCATAAACAAGATAGTTCATAAATTTATCCAGTGAATCTGATACATATGAAAACGATGGCTGATAAGATACATGTTCAATTACTATTTTACAAAATATGTTTAATTTTTGCAAATTATGTTAAATGTGTAAAGGTACTTAGGAGGAATATGAAAATAAAGACCTTCTTCAGAATTGAATAATTCTATTCTCAAGTATTACTGCTAATTATCCCATCATTAACCTTTTCAGGCCGTATGGATATGATTCGGAATAATCGACTAATCTACGTTCCATGAAATTAATTCTGAATAATTTAGCTTCTTTTTTTGTAACAACATTATGATCTAGAGTACTTCGGATATTATAGCTACTTATAATGATATTGATATTCTTTCATGCTATAATTCAGTGTAAAGCCCTTCACTTTACAAGTCTCTTGAACACGACCGTTAATTGAAGAATACGTTTTAAACGCGTAATTTTTAGGACCACCACAAACAAACTCAGTAATGTAGGCTCCCAATTCTAAACAAGCCAACTCGTTTGTAAGATCCCTTATGAAATTACTCGTTAGAGGCTCGTACTGCCCTGGCTGATGAGAATATATGATCGAATCGGTGTCGTAATATAGAACTCTATTTCCCAAATCGTGCAAATAACGATAAAGTTTAAGACGTGCAAGAGCTGTTGTGTATGCAGCAATTACGACATTAACCGTCGGATGTAGTTCCACTGATTTGTTACAGTGCTGCCAGTTCACAATACATTAGCTGGTCCCCAGCCGGAAATATTTCATTCACAGTAATTGCGGGATTAGCCAGCAGCTCATAAAGATCTGCAGGGGCCGCGACGGGTGTTGTCCGTGGCCTATTTTCAGCTTTAGCAAATTTACCTGTCAATATAAAGTCGGCAGTTAGAACTTATCATAGTGAAAATATATTGTATAACTCAGCCCATAATGAGTTTAAACAGATCTTTGCTACAGCACGTCTACCAGAATTTTTTGTAATTGAACCCTCATCTAGTTGGACTTCTTCTTTCTCTAGAAACAGGCTGATATATGCCTTTTTCGACTCAGTTGTAGTACATTCTTTTGGATAGCCAGACGATTCCTGTTTTATCTTTGAGAAAGTGTATATATATTTGGCAAATATTCCTCCCATTTTCGAAGTTTTGTTGTATTCTGTAGTATTGTATTGCCAGATCTCAAAGATTTCCAATATTTTGTCATCGCCATTTTCACTTCAGCAGCCACCCAGGTCCCCGTAAACTGTCTCTCGCAATCAGAGTGCTCGCACTCGTCTGCTTCTAACGTATCACAGCACGTCCGGCACAGAACGAACATAAGTTTACCGTGTGCTTTTCGCGGTAATACAGGATGATACAAATCATTAGGGGGTGGTACAGTACACTTTATCAAACCTTCAACATGATCTATATCATCATTCGGACAGATTGAACCGCATTCGGTGCCAACAGAAATTGCCGTATTCGCAGATATAGGGGTAAAGTGAGCACACATCGACATATTTTACTTTTTCGTCGTTTTCGGCCTTTTTATAGAGAACCGTATTACCTGTTCGGCCTCTGTAAAGAGCGTCTCGCGGCTGTAAGGATGCGATATTGAGAAGTTGATGATTTTTCAGTTGAATTTCTAGATCTTTATTTATTTATTTTCTCTGATTTGTCAAGTGTACGCTGATGCCTGAATTCCATTGTTTCTTTTGTTGTCGTATAAATTTGCTTATCTCTATAAGTCTTGAAACATGGTTTATATCCATGCCAGAAACATCCTCAAAATTCAAATATCAATTTATCTTGTGCATAAAAACCGTCAACTTTCAGATTATTTGCAAAGACAACCTCTGAGCCATGCCCCGCGTGCTCGATGCGGATGTGTCGTTCATCTTCTTGCGATATTAACCAATGTAAAGCTATGTTTGTCTGATTTTCTTTCTTACTGAGGATAACGGAGCAGCGAAGCTTTTATCACTTATAAGCTCAGTTGTTTGTGGTGTCAGATCGAACTCAAAGTTTTTCCTCAAAGTAATAGATGCCCACGAACAAAGATGCAAATTTCGTAACTTCTCTACTGATTGTCATTTAGATTCTTGACACGCCCTAAATAAGGAAGGGTGAGGGCGACAATTAAATTCGATATTAGGTCATTTTTTGTGTCTCTCTAGATAACCCTGGACAAAAGTTTTAACAAAATGGTAATTGACTAATAGGAGGAAATCGTGATCTATTTGGATTGGAGCACCTGCTATTTCAGCTATATTGACCCCAGTAAAGCTATGATCAATCACAGGATGCCCAAAACTACGACTCAAAGCTGAAAACTCTAAGGACAATTTAATTCCCTCATCACTATCATCAACATACCACAATCTCAATAGTGGTATTAGATTGATCAGACGTTGATGAGGTGCAAGCTCAATAAGAATGGAATTAAGCAATTGGTCATACCCAACATCATTTTCCACATCAGCACAGATTAACCCTATTATGAAGAAGTCCCAACATTTGAGGATGGCAAATATGTCCTCTTCAAGTGACTCATATAACGCCTCAATATAGTTAATAATAGAGAGTCCAATGGTGAACATTGAGATGCCTCTTGTAATGAGAGTTGGGTATTTTTCAAAATAATCACTCAACCTTCAATACAGCAGTAAGTCAAATCTAGTTTGTAAGATATCGAGCACGCCAAGAAATAAAGTGCTTGGACCTATTGATATGCCATGAGATGGGCATGTAAAGATTAGATGGTTTTTGTTTAGTGATATGCTTTTTGTAATTACAACAAATTCTGTAAATGTGATCCTCTCTCGAGTAAATCTCTCCTTAAACTCTTCTGGGATGCATTTATATGAATAGTATTTAATAAGTATAGGATCAGTTAAGTGGTCTGTAAGGGCAGCACAGTAGTCTCTGTCACATATAAGAACGTTAGGGATTGTTGTTTGTTTCTGGATGAAGTAATTTTTTAATGATAGTTGTGGACATACATCATATTTATCCTGTAAATCATCTAATGTATGATCTTTATGAGTTGTACAATAGGTCATTAAGCACTTCCAAGGTGATGGGCATGCATCATAAATATGGGCAGTCATCTTTTCAGCTATCACTTCATCCTTTATAGCCTTATGTGTCTTACATCTGCTGACAGTCTCTTTAAACGCTGATAAGATGGAAATCTGCTCATCAAGTGTAATAGGTTGTTTAAGATGGCCATCGAATGTTGTTGACCCTATCCTATAGGGGACTTTTTACTTTCAATCCTTTCACGCTTCAGTAAAAGCTCTAGATCATCTAAATCAATGTCTTCACCTGCCATATGAGCTAATTTACGATATGTCTTACCCATTCATGGGTATAATACCGATAGTATTTTCTTTCAAAAATAAACGGCGAAATGCCTTACTGCAAGGCGATGCAATAGTGACTGCCTCTGGAAATGGACAGACTCGACAATCATTTATGAAAGTTTGGTGAAATTTGGTACAAGCCCTCCGCACAATATCAACCTCCGCTATACAATATTGTTCTTATTCTCTCTGAATGTCAAACACGATTTGTTGATTATATCAGACAAGAGATTTTTGTCTTTTCGAAGTATTCATACTGTCCGCACAGTAATATTTAACAGCTGGTAAAGGCCCTAAACATTCGGCGTTTTCTGAAGTATTGAATAGGTGAGGAAAGTACCCTTTTTGGGCACACCCCAACTCGGCACATTAAATCTCCCGATGGGACATCAGTCAAGGGTTAGTAGTAATCCTTATGACCAACTCGGCACATCTTGAACAAGTGTTTGCAGAAAAACCTATCCCTATTATCGGCTTAACACCTAAGAGAAATATAAATTGAAATGTTTTGCTTAGTAGCTATATATTATCAATCTAACAGTTCAATCAACAACATCAAAGAAATCAATTTGCCAACTATAGCTAGCCAACGTGGCAAAATACTATTGATTGTAGAACAACATAAATTCAGTAAATCAAATCGAAAATTTTTATCTGGTGAAGTGAAGTAGCGGTATGTTAATTGAAAGTGCAAAGCATTTTTCTATATTATGAGCGAGTCCAGAGATAGAGTAATACCGACAAAAAGGTTAATCCACAATCACACTGAAATTATAATTTTTATTGTATGATGCAACTTACTTATTTTTTGATTTTTTATTATTGTATGTCAAATTACGTATGATTATAAAAAAGAAGCTATAAAATTGATATTATTTTATTTAAAAACATTAGAATGTTCAGACTACCTGCAAGTGTGCCGAGTTGGGTATCATTGCAGGTACCACAAATATTCGTATTTGCCGAGTTGAGGAGTCATTAGCAGAGACTACTTGTAAATGTGCCGAGTTGGGAATCGCCGTCCTTTTTTAACAGAATCTGCAAGACCCATGGCTTCAGGTAAAGACGCTAAAAACATTGCCATATAATTCAAGGAGTCTATGAATCAAATTTTCTTATTGACTTCGATCAACAAAATTTAGTTACCGTCCAAGAGAATATTTGGTTTCAAGTTCATACTCTCTACAAGATATTTCAGAACAAAATGATATTCTAGGGGCTGAGACATACAGAAGAAAATTCTCAATTGGGTTTTTTTTAAACACTTGCTGCCGAACACCGCAGGAATGGCAGAAAGATTTCAAATCATCTATGCTACAGCAGCTAGGACAGGATTGTTGGATAACACATAAGTCAACCTCATGCAAGCTGTGCTCCCCAAAAAGTTTCTCCTGCCGTATATCTAAGTCATAATAAATGAATAAAGTTTCGTTCGCGACCTAATTTTTGTCTGGTTTTATGAAGCATTGGTGATCAGCTTTATTATAACATCCACAAATTTTGCAGAAAACTTCGCCGCAGGAATTATTCTTATTTTTTTGATAATTATAAGTTTTAAAACGTCGTTTACAGGTTTTCAATAGCTCGCAAACATTTTCTCTTTTGTGATTATCGTAGCAAGTTTGTCCTCGAAAATTTTTTTTACAGTCTGGGCATTTTTTCAACTGCGGCGTAAAAATACACGCTGAAGCTACTTTACAAGAGATGCAGGTATTCGGACAAGTGTGAGCTAATAAACCGTTGTAGCCAATATGACAAACTTCGCAAAAATATTTGCATGTAAATGCAGCCGTCAAACTCTTTATAACAGAATAATGATTTTGATAATGTAACAGGTCTAGCCGTGGCAAATTTTCATCAGGTGCTTCTTCGAAAAGCAATGTACCGAGTGTATTATACTCGTATACACATATATTGTAGTGCTTGTAGTACCTCTGGAACACTCGTAATCCAGGAATACCGGCACCGCGCGCATCTATTCGGATACCTATATCCCTCAATAGCTTGTTGACAGGTGTCTGCTGGGCAATATGGGTCTCTTTTCGTATATTCTTGAAGATAGGATCTTTCGTAACGGATGCTATAGCGATTACTAAGGCCCTAGGTAGACAGAGATTATCAACTTTATTAATTTCGATAATACCGTGTTTTCTCCGACATAATTCTGCAAAGCTGAGCCCGTGACCGTTCAAATGCTTTCTACTTCCGACTGGCATAGATATATGAGTCAATTCCATGGTGAATGCTCCATCAGAAAATGGTCCAGCCTTGCTCTGTAGAATTCTATCAATTGCTTCTCAAATTAACTGTACATCCACTTGGTCAACGCGCCTAAAAGACATCCAAGCGGGCTCATTTTCCATACGGGAAGTGTGAAACGTGAAACCGACAAAATCTGAAGGCTTCATGTCTTTTAAAATATTATTTAATACCTATGAAATTTGATCATTATGTAACTATATCATCATAATCATGATTATTATACTTGTTTAATGCTTCCCTGGAACCATTCAATAGGATTTCTCCCGGTGCGTGGCTCGGTCAGACTTCCCCGCATCGAGAATCTCTTCACGTGATAAATTCTGTCCTCAACATTCTCTTAACGTTTTATCTCGTCTTGCCCATTTTGAGTGCCTAAATTTTGATCCACAAAAACTTCACTGTCGCTATCACTTTTATTCTGGATTGAATTTGCACCTCCGCCCATTAATGCTGAATCAATTAAATTCTCACATATCTTGAAAAAAGAATCAAAATTTTGTTGGGAACTCATTTCAACTTCCACAGTAAACAAGATCGTAAACCACTGAAACATCTTCGAAACTCTTTCATGCTTTTATAAACACACCTGCTACCCTTCAGCTTGAACGTATACTCGAATGCACACATATATACACGCCCACATATACACATCCAATCACGCACGTATAAATAAACAAAATTGCATCGTATTTAGAAGTTTCAGTCAATATGTAACAATAAGAAAGATTGTTCCAGGAGTAATAGGTAAACGGTTAAATATTGATTAAAGATCGGCGACATCATATTTTATACATATTTTTCTGTCATAAAAGCATATACATAGTCCAAATCCTTTCTCATCTTATTATTATGATATATATATACATTTCAATGGAAACCTCCCTAAACCTAATTTTACCGGTTACAAGATATTTGAATAAGACTATATCTATTTCTAAATTATATGTTTTTATATTCCTCGTAAATATTGTCATAAAATTTGTTATAATACCTCAAAGATTCAAATAAACTATCGCCGAGATCAACAATTGTATCTATGTTGGATCTATTTAGGGCGAGAAGTACATTACCGGATTTACATTGTAACTGTCTTGGGTTGATAAGTTCAGGTTAATTAAATTTATTTCATATTTGTGGCTGATTTCTGCTTCACTGCACTTTTTTTCAGTACAAGTTTCTTGATAAAGTCATTAAATTCACCAACATCTTCTTTATTAATATATAATTTTTTGCGCGCACAGCCGAAAATTCTCACGGTGACTTTAAAATAATTATTGGGGCTCAGACCGATAGCTAAATAGTGGTTACAGCTCATGTTAAGAGGCGTCATATCACACACTAATAAACGATCATAATTATGGCGATAATCACTGTTATTAGAAAGCGTGAACAATATCTTACCCACCGACCCTAGTAGAATATCCAGATGGGCGTCTACGTGAAGCTCATCTTCCGTGAATATTTTTTCTACCTAAGGAGAGTTTTCCGGAGGGATTTCCATCTCTTCGGACTATCGTTGGGCATATTCATCCTGCTCGCCATCTTCTAGTGTTCCAGAGAAATTGACTTCTGGCCTCTGGTAGCATGGCAGCGGAGAATCATCGGAATCGCTGTCGAAAACTCTGATAACTGGCTCTGTAGGCACCGTCTCAGGCTTACCCTGTGGTAACATCGTTGCGGTGAATGCTCGTGACGAGATTGAAGTCGATGGTGATGGTGGGAGAGGCATTGAGGGTCTAGATCAATTGACGGAATGATAAAGAACTGCTTATAACTATTGCAATTGAGAATTTATCGTTTGCGAGAGATGGAATCTTCTACAGAACTCATTTTGGAATATGAAAGTTCACAGCAACAACAACAACAGACTGTGGTGTCTGCTTTCTCAGCTTCGTGTTTTTATATTCTAACTCGTACGCTGTCATTGATCACGTGATCCGTTAACCCTGCCGGCTACGCGTTTGCCTGTTACAACCGTCTATGATAATTCGTTTATATTAATCTAGAGCTGATCTTACCAAGAACACTCGACTTGAAATATATTTATTGAAGTGTGAAATTTTTCACCTCAAGAGTGCAAGATTTTGCTGCTCATATGATGGATGAATATGACATTAAGAGACATGGAAGTTGAGATTTATTGGAGTGAATAAGAATTTAGTTATAACCTGAGCCGTAGGTGTCCGCTCTATGAGGTTATATTCAATGATTTTTTGATGCGAATTTGAACCTTATTAAAATGGATCAGAATAACTCCAATGATCAGCATATATAACAGAACTGATCTTTTTATGTGGAGAGCCTGCTTCTATTTTTATTGATCAAAATGTTGAACATTCATGAGTATTCAATAGGATTGGATAATTATCCAGCAAACAAACTACTAGAATAGTATTTGTCGCTCAAATCCGCAAACAGCCTGCTCTTATTTTTATTATTATATATATATTATTCATTTGAAAGTATTTTAGAAGATTTGATTTTCTAACAGTCGAATGGGTAGAACAAGCTTTGTTGCTTAAATCAATAGACAGCTCTCTCATATATTCCATTAATACTGTACACATTATTCAATCAAAAATATTTTACATGATATAAATTTCTAGCAAACAAACTTAAAAAAAAATCTTCACTGCTCAAATCAGTTAACAAACTTCTAATATTTTTTTATTAGTCCATACATCATTCATTCGTGAGTATTTTACAGGATAATTATATATTACAGATCGATATTATGTTTATATTACCCAGAACTGATCTTTTTATTCAGATCGGTGAACAAATTGCTTATATTTCTGATGAATCTATCAATTTTTCATTCAAAGTATTTTATAAAGTAATATTATTTGAGAGATAATATTATAAGTTGGAATAATTCAAGTTTTTCGATTACATGTGATATCTCAACACAGAAAAAATTCTTCTTCACTTTTTGATAAAATTACTTATGCTATAACCGGCTATTGAAGTGTACATAAATAATTTTATCAGAAACTGAAGAAGATACATTTATTTTTATTTTCCCCGCCTCGCATCTGCAGCCATTTTCTTCCCGACGCCCCTCTATCTCCTCGGGACTTGGCGCGAAACCCTCGTCTTCGTTTGAACCGCAGCCCTGCGGATTCAGGAGGTGAGGAGCCTGAGGGTTCTCTTCTAGAGTTACGCATAGAGAATAATATTAACATATTAATAATATTGGCTGGATAATATTAACGAATATGATAGATATGGATGATTCATTACTATTTTTTCGAGCAATCCTCTTTCTTTCGTCATGCGTCCTCTGCCACCAGTTTTTCAACTCCTGCTCCCTCCTGGCCATTGCCCAGGGACCGGGTCATAATTGGGGACGTCACAATCATCCTAGTTCTCGGTGGACTTCATCACATACTATATAATAAGATTTTCACGATATTACTGACTGAACGTTCAATAAATTAGAGTTTTACCTTTTAGCGGCACAAGCTCTTCCGACGATTTTAGAGTTTTACCTTTTGGCGGCACCAGCTCTTCCGGCGATTTGCTCTTGCCCTTGCCGCCTGAGGCTCCTGCGGCCCTATTTACTGCCTGGCTCATGTTCACTATAAACGAAAGTAACACAAATACACTTGGAATATTCATATCCTCGATTAGCCACATATTCTCATAATAACACTTTGTAGGGGTAGTGTTTATTTCTATCATTTAATAAAATAGAGTATGGTCAAAACACTATATAATTCAAAATAATAGTAATTATTACAGTTCGAATTCCAGAAGTTAAATTAATATTTAACTATTAACACAAGTAATTTTAAGTACGATAAAATATTTAATGAAAACAAAGCATATGTTTATTCTTCGCTGATGTTACAACTCCAACTGCCCCAGTGGCACACACACCCATTGGTTACGGAGCCGAGAGGATCTTCGGGGGGCGGCCGGTATTACATTGCCTTTGGGGGCTCTGGAGGCTAGAGCGTTAGGAACCACTCCGACCTTGCTAAGTGCTACAACTTCTTGAACGCACAAACTCACCAGCTATACACCTCAGTTAGCGCACACACAAAAATTATTTTTCAGGTTGAAACACTTTCCGCACTAAAGTAAAATCGCTTCACAAAAAAAGACGAAAGAACTGATAGCTTTGGCCGAACTGTTCGATATTTTTATATTCCAAAACGTACTGACGTCACAAGATCTTGGTAGGGGTATTTCACCGCCCTCCACAATCTTCAAGATATTTGCACCCTATCCAAGCTCTCGAATGTTCTCGCACGAATTGTATAACAATCTGCTGCACTGACGTCACAGAGTCTTGGGGCCCGTTGCATGAAAATGGTTAACAGGCTGTCCGTTGAAATGCTGTCGACTAGATTTTCTAATGATGTTTATCTGGAAAAAATAGATCGTGTGGATAATTAACTTCCTCCTCAGGTTTGAATAACAATAAAAAATTGTATTTTGTTGTAGAATTATTCCAGAGAATATCATAGCTTCTATTTATATATGAAAAAAATCAGGTTGAAAACACGTGATCAAATATTTGACAATGTGATTTTAGCTATCACGCTATATGCAACTGGGCATGTTCGATGCTGTTCAGATGAGCGACACCTACAATTGAAGGGATTGTGATGCAACTGGCCATAAAAGAATTAAATATATTTGACTACAAATTCTACTCGAATAAACGACAATCACTTGAGATAATGAGATATTTCTACACGTTGCGATGTGCTTATATGTACCACCACCCTGAGATAAGATTACACCAGCTCTATGACATAAATAAAGAGCTTGATCATGCAGTAATTTTCTACTAAGCTTAATGGAAAATTCTTTCTTTAACAAATTTCTATCATGTTAGAAAACCTTATTGCGTACGCTAAACCTGAATTATCTTGTTCTCGCAATACTGTATGCCAAATTGTTTCTGAACTATATCCTGCGCCCCTCATTTTTTCCTCCTTATAAGGGTGTTCTCAAATGTCATGGACATAGATGATGTGAGGCCAAATTTTCCTATGTGCGCTGAAGTTTTATTTATAACCGCTATGTATTTATAGCTGTCATCTGATGTAGCGTTATTGTTGTCCTGACGCAAACCGCACCCTTTTTGACGGTTGTTGGCGGTTCCGCTTCATCACATGTTGATGCTACTGAATTCGAACTCGGATGTTTTCTTGGTAAAAGAACAATTGCTTGAAAATTGAATTACACCTGAAGATACAAATTTTGTTGTGGTTATATAAACACTAGTCAAAGAATTACATCCTTTGCATTCCGATGATCCTTTATATGAAAATGCACATTTTGGTCGAGTGACTAGCAGATTAGATATTTCAGTGGGTATTTAATAAGGCATTCGAATAGTCATCTACTGTTGTTTTAGTATACACACCACCATCAGTTTTTATCAAAGTTTTCAATTTATTGAAGTAATTGAAAGAAATTCTATCAGCACTGGGTTGTGAATATTTAGTGACCAATTGGCATCCAGAAACTTCGTGATGTATTTCATTTGTTGGATAAATAATGTGACTTCTGTTCTTTAATCTGAATCTCTAAGCAAATTTACAGCAGGTTGGTTCAATTCAGAAGCTTCTACTGCAAAAAACTCATCTTTATCATTTTCAATCAAATAATCAGCATTAAAAGGCTGTGAGTGTTCAGCATTTAATATAGATGAATCTATAGCTGGATGTATAAATGAATTACTTATTGTTAGAGTTTCTTGTAAAAATGAATTTTTGGCATTGAATTCAACATCAATTTTCCAAGAGGTGAATGTCTTTTTATACATTTCATATATTGGATCTGTATATGCTCATTGCCAAGAGTAGAATATACATTCATGGCCAGTATAAAAACAGGCATCACTACAAATTGAATTTGAAGCTATGCACGAACTTTCTGATATATTTATTTTTATATAATTATTTGGTATAGATCTAGATAATTGATTTCTCACTCTACTAACTTCTAAATCATGATTACAAGATTTATAGTTGCAATCTCCAGATCCTTTACAATTTCTAGTATATTGATAAAAAATTTTATATGATGCTGAATAATAATGAAGTTTATATAATGTACTTAATGTCATTTTGGAGAATGTAGTTCGTATTAATTCATTATCAATATCTACTAGACAAACACTACCACCTTTCTGTATAGTAATTAATCTATGATGTTCTTGTTTGCACTCCTTATCAATGCAAACTTTGTTTCCTCCAGAACTTTCATTTTTTTAAAGTTGTTTCTTTCCTTTCTTGATTGAAATTTGGAGAAAATGTTGTGGAAAAATATAGTAAATATCGAAGTTTCCTTATTTATATATTGGAATGATAAAATAAATATTAATAAAAACCTAGAGAGGAAATAGAAATTGAAAAAGCTAGTAGTAGTTGGCTATTCTGACACTCTTTAAAAAGCTCAATATGAGGACAGAGTGTACAATCTTCACATCCCTCAAATACTGAGATGAAAACTCCAGTACAACCAGAGCAGTTATAATGTATCAAACCAAACCACCTTCCAGGAGCTTCTGATCCAGTGAAAGAAATGGTTTTAATTTCATCCTGAATCTCACATTCTTGAGGAGGCATAACATAGAATTTCTCCTTGTGTATTTCTGCTTTGGGACAAACATGTGTTGATGTTGGGTCACAATTTATTATTCTCATTTCTATCACAAAAAAACATGAATGTTCAAAAAGTAAAATTATGATTGTAATTCATTATTACTTCTTTGAAAATAAAAATAAATATAATGATCTATACATACTTTCAGAATTATATCATAATAAATAGATTTTTTTGGTTTTAATTCTGTATATTTAATTTTTATTTTTGACGTTTCAACTTTCTAACCGAAAGTCTTCATCAGAAAAAATGATAAAAAATAAATATACAGAATTAGAACCAAAAAAGTCTATTCACTATAAATATGTATTCTTATCAGGAAAATAAGATGTGGGTGTTGCGTAGCTACTCCCAGGGTATTGCATCATCTTTTGGGATAGACAAAGATGTATTCTCATAAGAAAATTGACCACTTTTGATAGCTTCGATTCTTACTACGCAGAACATTATAATTTGAGCGCGCAAGATATTCAATTACTTTCCCATCGTTTCATTGAAAGGTATAAATTGAAATGAGATGGAAAATCAATTAGTTCAGATTTGATGACCAGAAAAGGTGGTTGACTAATAATAAAATAACTTCAATTTAAAACTTGAATATGCATGATTCTACTATTTCAAAAGACTTTGAGGAAAAGATGAAGCGTTATATTATTAAATAATTTGAGTCTTAAGGTAGAGTTATATACAAAATGAAAATAAACCCCTAACCTTAAATAATTTCATAAAATCTAAATACGTATTTCGAGAACTAAAGTTCTCATCATCAGTAGAATTATGCGAAACACATCAACAGTAGTGTACTGTTGCTCTGAAGGTAGAAAGTTGGAGAGATCTTCGTCCAGATAGGAGACACACCGATAGCGCCTAAAGGGACAGCAAAATATCTTGGTGTACTCTCCGATAAAAATAGAACATTCATCCCTCACGTAAGGGAGGCAGTAAGGAAGGCAGAGAACGCCATCACTGCCTCAAGCCAATTGATGCCACGAATTGGGGCCTCACTGAAAGCAGAAAGAGGCTGCTTGGTTCAGTGGCACAAAGTATTGTGCTATTCGCGGTGCCAATATGGATAGGAACATTGAGATACGGTGTAAGCAATACTTTTTTTTTCTGCAGGGTATGTAGGACAGCGTCCAAGGAGATCTCCGAAGTGATTGCCCGACTTGCACCGTTATCCATATTGGCGCAGGAAAGAGCAGAGTGTCACGGTGCGACAAAGGAAAGACGGAAGCAAGTGAGAGAGGGAGACAATATTGTTACGTCTACAGAAGTCTTTCACTAATATTTCAGAACTAACTCGCTTGCAATGGTTATACTAGCACTCTCATGTGGAACACTCGCACTTAACTGAAGGCTGCGGCTAAGGTTTCGTAAAGGCATAGTTACTTTCAATGAACAGTAAACGAGTAGGGGTTATGAAACATTTATTAGCGTCAATTATTGAACATGGCAATACGTCAGCAACTATTAAACTAACAGGAAAGTGAATATGTACTCACTTAGAAAGAACAAGGCGAACCATGGTAACTTGACTTGGTTCAGCGGTACGGCTTACTAGTCGGTTGATGGCTGGTCACAAGCTAGCTTAGTCATTGATGACTGGTTACTGTCTACTGATCACTGATCCCGCACCACTCTCTCGAGTGTCTTTTATGCTCTCTTGTACTACAGTCCTTTGTTCTATATCTATCACTTTCATTCGTTTCCCGTCAAAAATATTATTCATGCATGTACGCGGGGACATCATTTCCGTGATATTTCCCAAAAACAACAATACGTGGTTTATTCTCAAACACAGTATCCGATAACTAGACACAAGGTCCAACAGTCCAACCATACATGACGATAATAGATTTCAAGAATTGAAACGAATACATATCCATGTTACATTACTTAATTATTAATAATACACAAATTATAATTCAATTATAAACTATGATTAGAATGACTCAAACATTCCCGTCAATGCTTGCTTCCCAATCCTTATTGACTCCTATCGTTTATTACCCACTGGCAAAGATAAATAGTATTGACTTTGAATATATACTTATTAAATAATTACCAAGTTATTAGCAAACGTGACATCCCCCTCCCCCTTAGCTCATGTTGCCCACGACATGCCAGGGAATATAGACATAGGGACATAACCTGACCCCAAGTGTTGAGTTATTATTTCTGTCACCGTTTCATACTCCGGAGCTGTGTTGTATGGAAGTACGGCCATGTAAGCGTGATTATGTGGCGTGGTAGGAGTTACGTCCGAGCTTTTCGAGCTGTTCATGGACTCGTGATAGGACGGTGCCCTTGGCAAAGGCCGTGGTTGTATTCTAATTGTGCGTGTGTCAATGTTTGGCGTATATGTCCGTGCATGAGTGTTAGTATGTGCTTGTGTGTGTGGGTTAGTATTTTCAAGATATGGCGGCGGATAATCTGACTCCCTCCGGAATATTATTTGGGCAATAAGGTCAGCATATGTCTTCCTTGTCCGTCTAATAGTACTTACATGTCTACAAATATAAATCATGATGGATATAATTATTATAGGCCATTGAGCATACAACAGAATTTTAGTACTTAGGTCAGAGTCACTCAACTTAACTGCCTCTTCATTCAAACATTCTTCTTGTCCATTAAAAACTGGATATTGCTGTAAATAAAATGAGGGTAAGCTCAACGTTTTTGTTCTTGCCCATGCGGCTGGAACGATTTGTTTATATTCAAACTAATGGTCAAATAACACCCAAGGATATGTAGGATCGAGTGTAATTTTTCCATCTAGTACGGCAGTGTGATTACACGGTAGTTGTATCCAGATTGCACCATATTTAGAATTGGTTATTACAGTGATATAGCGCTCAGGGAAGCTTATTTTATTTATATGTGTTGATAAAGATACATTGGTATTCACAACAGTCACCAACCCTGTACCTGGCCTAGCTGGATGACAGGTAATTGGACAATGTTTGACAAATTCGTTGATGGATGCTCCCGTAAGAAGCAATTTTGCACAAGTGTATGTCTGAACATTCTCATGGTTTATTTATTCATTTATTTATTTATCTGAAATACAAAACTCAACAGGCAAAGCCCAATAACAGAGTTGCTCAACTTGTAGAAAACACATGTTTAAAAGAAAAAAGTGTATAAAAAATAATCTATGTAAAATTATTCTTTTGAAATTCACATAGTCAAGAAGAAAAATATCAACATGAGAAAATCTACTCTCATAGAGAAGACACATCCGATGAATAGGAGAGGACATAAGAACATTTGATCGAGCTAATGGAAGATAAAATGTGGAGCATGATCTAGTTCTGATGGAAGGAACATGAAAATTGAGCAAAGATAGAGAGCAAGGATCATCAACCGAGCTATTTATCAATTTGGATGGATGAAGCACTAAACCCTCCTCTCTGCGTTCCAACAGACTTTTCAGATTGAAAAACTCTAATAGATAATTATAACTGACTGATCTCTCGGGATATTTGTTATATATCTTGAAATATAAAAACTTTAAGAACTTTTTTTGAACAGAGTCAATGAGATCATGATGAGCTTCATAAATAGGATGCCAAATAATGCTAAAATATTCCAGTTTGGAACGTCTTAAAGAATAATACAGAGTGAATATTGTCGAAATGTCACGAAAAGAGCGGGTATTCCTGATGACAAAGCCCAACATTCTAACTGAAGCATTATAGATATCCCGGGGATGATCAACAAAAGTCAATTTCTGATCAAACTTGACTCCAAGATCCCTTACCAAAGTAACACGGAGTAAGGAGACACCATGAATTGAGTAATCGTACGTCAGGGGTAATAATCTCCTAGTGAAGGATAATACAGAACACTTATTGAGTTTTAAACAAAGATTGTTTAGAGAACACCATTGCGCCAGACTACTCAAATCATTTTGTAACCTTTTACACTCATGTAAGGAAGATACTGGATGAAATATCTTGAGGTCGTCTGTAAATAATAATATTCAAGAGTGAATGATATCTGTGATATCATTAATAAAAAGTAGAAAGAGAAGAGGGCCAAGGTTGGAACCCTGTGGAATTCCAGAGGACGGACTGAAACTAAAAGAACTGAAATCTTTATACTGGACAAATAGCTCACGCTCATGAAGATAGGAAGATATAAGGGTAATAAGTGATGAAGAACAAGAAAATGTGTGTAGTTTGCCAATTAGTAGACCATGATCAATCCTGTCAAATGCCTTAGCAGAGTCTGTGTAGATGCAATCAACTTGACCTCTGTTATCTAAGACACTGAAGACTAAATGTGTGAATTGCATGAGATTAGTGGCAGTTCACCGTTTCTCCATAAAGCCATGCTGATAAATGGAAATTTTGCTTTTTATACTACTGTAAATAGAGGAATAAATTATTTTCTCGAATAATTTACTGAAATTAGAGAGCATGGCTATTGGACGATAATTTTTGATATTGTTAGGAGCTCTAGATTTCAAAATTGGAGTAATTCGCGTCTTTTTCCAAAGTAATGGAAAAGTGTTGTTTTCGACACTGAGATTAAAAACGTGAAATAAGGCATTCGACAAAGGATGGGAACAATCTTTAATTAGCAAACTGGGTATTAAGTCAGGTCCACAAGAAAGAGACAGCTTGAGAGTTTTTATAACGTTTTCAATGTCAGGGATAGGAATTTTGGACACAGAAACTAGATCATGGGAATTGTTGGCTGAGGTGATAGGAGGAAAATTGGAAGAGGGAGTGTATACTGATTGGAAATAAGTAGCGGAAGCATTGGAAATTTCATCGGAAGCAGTTAAAACAGAATCATGAAACAACAGAGCTACTAATTGATGAAAACTTTCTTCTTGAATTAACGAAATTCCAGAATTCTTTGGGTTCCGTTTTAATTAATTATTGTAGGATTGTTCAATGAGAGTTTTAGGTTCCGACCCAATCAAATTAAGTTGTGACAAAAAGTGCTGGCTATTAGGATTTCTGCTGAGCAATTTTCTCAATTTGTTTTCAGATTTTAACTTATTAATGATGTTAGTATCAAATCACGGGGGGTATTGTTTGCGAGAAGTAAATTTTAACGGAACAGACATATCCATAAAATCGTACAGCTTATTATAAAAAAAATCACATACTACATTTACATCATCAAACGCTTTAAGACAATTCCAGTTAAACGAGTTGATTAAGTGGTATAATTTGAGAAAATCAGTTTTTTTAGAGTTATAAGACTTGAACTCCTTGTTGAATAAATTAGTACTTTTTTGCATGTCAAGATTGAAAGTAATATTGAGGATGATGCATAGGATATTCGACATCAAATAACAAATCAACAGAGTGACTGACGGAGCAATGAACATTACTAACAACTAAATCTAAAAGTCTGTTGTTTAGGTTAGAAACAGAATTTTATTGAGTAGCATCAAAATATTCAAGGAATGCTTTAAAAATGTGCACTCTTGGAGAGGCCAGGGTGCAACAAATAGTCCAAGAAAATAGGTAATGAAATACGAATTTTGAGCTTAAAACTTGAATTTTTGATATAAGGTACTTTGAAGGATCTAAAAACGAACTGTGAAAGTTGTTTTCAAATTCACCCCCGAGAAGGGGTGAAAAAGAATTAAAAAAGTAGTTTTTTTGAAATTTTGAGGAAACGGTGAGTGTTAGAAAAAAAAACCTTGCTTAAAAGTTGTACAGCGTAGAATTTTACATAAAAATGTGCCCAATTTTTTTTTTCTAAAATTGAAATTAAGAGGGATAAGGTAGCTAGAAGCGAGGGTATGATAACAGCAATTTAAAAAAATCATAAGTCGTTGGAAAATTGAAAGAACTCATATATTTTTTTTTCAAATCACCTAAATAATTATAAACTTCAATCCAAGAGAAACAAATTTTTTTTTTCAATGCTTATAACGAAGTTATAACAATTCAAAACTTTTATTTACAAATCAAATCAACTTAAACAAATGAAAATATATATATATTTTTTTAATAGATTAATATGTCAAAAAGTTAACCATAAGCGTTGGAATTTAATTTTTATCTATTCTCAAGCAGTTACAAAATAATTTACTTGGTGAAAGATATTGTGTGGCGCCGACTTTACATTCACTACCGACTTTAACTGTGACGTCACGCGCCGCCATGTTTTATTGAGATAGGTCATGTCTACTTTCCAAACAAACCAAATCTTGTTCCCTGATCTTTGTACGAGGGTATCAAAACTAATTTAAATTAAATTGTCAAATTTCAAAATGATTCTTTTAATATAAATAAAAAACATAATTATTACCATCAAATCCAAGGCCAACTTAGGTTATGAAGAAAAAAATTTGTAATTTGGTTATTAGCACTTCTCGAGAGTGTATTTAAATTGTAATTGAAAGAGATGAAACATGGGAAAATAACATAATATTATCACAAGATTTTTATGTAAATATATATTTGAAACATTTATCAAAATAAATGATAATATTTAATCCCAATATATTGATAATTATTTGTACAAAAAAAATCCTCTACTTCCTTTAATAACAGAAAATGAAAATTTTCTAAAGCTCCACAAGTTTGAAAAATAAATGAGGAGTGGGGAATTAATGTGCTTGGTATATTATTTAGAATATCGTAGCATTTTATGCGATGTATTGCACGTTCCAAATGTATTCTGGCTCTTGCTATTTTTTGGGTTTGTGTCACTTGATCTACAGTGAACTGTGGAGAAGTTAAAAATGGAGGAATATTTAAATGAACTCCGTCCTGAAGCATGTTAGCAATAAAAAATCTTTTATCTGCAATTACTAAATCAGCACTAACTTAGCATTCAGATTGCAATGATCAAATAATTTTTTATTTTAAAGTAATAGAAATAAGATATTTAACATCGATAAATATTAAAATTAGTATAAATTTTTTGAATATTTATTTATTGTCAAAATTTATCTAGCTTATTTTCAAGCTTTCACATTGTTACAATATATTTTTACGATGATTATACATCAAAAGTATTAGAAAAAATAGTCATCAATTCTTTATTAATATTACATAAGAAAATTTAGATTTTATCATTCCATAAATTATTTTTAAATTTTTCGAAATTAATATCGATTTCATCAAGTGGTCTGCTGTCTCTAACAGTCAAGCTTCCTTCGTCTTTTTCTTCTGTAGGTGTATTCGTCTGCTTTTGTATGTGTCTCATAGTCACTATCTTCATCGGTAGCAACGCCTGCATTTATACTGTTATCGCACTTTTCACCATAACAAAACTCACAAAATTCATTACATTTTACATATTTTTTTCTGCAACTACATCTTGCTGATGCACAATTGGTTCTACAACCACAGAAAATCTGTAAAGCATAAAAAAAATTATCGTCTAGAGCGTACCAAATAATTTACTAAAAAGAAGGAATTTTACCAGTTTGATACTATACCTTTTGTTTGGATACTTTTGAACGAGTGGTTTTGACAGTTTGACGTCCCGTATTTATAGTACTAACTCCATTTTCTAGTTCTCCGTCTTCAACAGTAGTTTCTTCTTCACCATCATCTTCATCCTCATAAACATTTCCATTATCGTCATCATCATCATCACTATCACCTCCTTCTTCATCTTCTTTATCTTCATTTTCATCATCCTCAAGAATATACGATCTTGCAGAAGCGTTTTCACAGCTTTGGCCTTGGCAACTTTTACAAAATTTATTACATTTCAAACCACTTTTTTTGCAACCACATCTAGCTGATGAACAATTTGTTTTACAGCTACAAAAAACCGGTTAAAATACAGTGCAAAATGAATGATATATTAATACTATTGAATAACATTAGAATAAGATAACGTGGTGTGAATTGTAACTTACTTTTCCTATCAACTCCTTTGGCGCTGGTTCAGCATTTGACATGATAGGTATCATCAAGAATAAGGTTCTTCTCCAACCCCAATCGTCCGGATTTAGATTGTTGTCTAACCACTGTTGAATTTGATAATACACTCGTTTTGTATGTTCTCGTAGGGCTGATTCAGTCGGTGGTAAAGAAGCTAAGATAATTTCTTTCTTGAATGCAGCAGCCGATGATGAAAATATCCTATATCTCAATTCACCAAGTGTCAATTCTTCTGTATTACTTTGACCATATAGATGGAATATAATTTTTTCAGATACTGCGTATAATTCATCAATTGAACGATTAGACTCATAGAACACAGAAATTAGAGCTTGCAAATCGAGTTTTTTTTTCAATAAAGATATTATACTTTTTTTTCCTTTTTTAAAAATTGCGCTTGTGGTATCGCAACCTGCGAATGCATGCGCAAAAAGCAAAAAAGGCTTCAAATTTTTATCGTATTCCGTAGAATAGATTACATTAGCTTGTTTTCCTGGTGTCATTTTATAAAAGTATATTACTTCTTCGTCAGAGACAAGTGAAATCAAAATAATAAGTAAGTCAATATCATTACCAACTATCGTCACTGGTTCATTCCTTGTACTTTTTAAATCAATTGCAGTTTTGATAATTACAACATCCGCGTCTTCAGAAGCTATACTTGTGCTAATACCTCGTTTTTGGAGATTATTACTGAGTAAATTTATAAATTGTTTCTTATTTGCGATATTGGACAGGAATTTTTTTTGTGTCAAGGTCACGAGATTATCTTCAGAAATGTCAACATCTGCAGCAACACATTTTTCTTTTCTGCGATATCTTTCATAGGATTTGATTCCAATTGTTTCCCTCGAGTAGCCGTCGAATATGATTGTCACTTTAGATCCAAAATTTTTAATAATATAATAGTAGTAAAGATTACAAATATCCGAGTACTTTTTTCCATGTGGCCAAACATAGCTTTGCAGAAGCCAGCCTCCATCAATTACAAAAATTGATCCAGATATTAAGGTAGGCGATTGAATGTATGGCTGGAAAACGTTATACAATTCTGATTTTGCTGTTTTTCTCATTAATCCATGTTCGTCAAATAAACTCAGAGGAAACGGTGACAACTCATACTTCAATGCGTTGCGTGTTTCTTCAACATTACCATGAAAAAATATCGATATTCTCTGAATTAACAAGAATGAGTCGACAGCAATGAAATCATCACCAATATGCATACCATTTTTCGCATTTGCAAGGGTTTTCACCTTGAACGCGTTAGATAAAGAAACGTTATCGATGTTTTTACCAACCATGGTAGCTATACCTTGCAATCCAACTTCAACTGCGTGATGACAATTAATTGTTGGTCCGCCAATAATTCCAGTGGAGAGTGATACCAATGAATTTCTAACCTCAAATGGATTCCTTTCATCAAGCCAAAACAAAAATTTTTTAATTCCTGCTTCATCTTTTGTCATTCTGCTTTTTGAAATATCAACATGTTGTTCACTGTTGCTTGATTCAATCTTGCAATATGTCTCTAAGCATTCCATGATCTTAAATGCTGATGGCATTGCTACTAAATATCTTGTTACAACACTGGAAGTAACACCTCTGCCATGCTTTGAGTCAGTACCGAAGAAACGGTTGAGGGTCTGCTCAATAACCATGTCCGACCAAATTCCAGCCCATGCTTTTTCGGATCTACGGATTGTAAAAAAACCTTTCTTCGTATATTCGTCAAATTCTCCGGGGTCCATAATTAACTCGAGGTCAGCCATTTGTTGCAAATAAATTTGAGCGTATTTCGCATACGGATAATGTCCACTTGCGTGGAAAAATGGTAACATCTTTTTGACACTTTGTAAGTGTAGCTCCCAATTGCCCAACCGTTCAGCTTCCAAAAATTGCAATGCAATAATAATGCTTTTGAAATACTGGATCCATAATTTGGCTGTTGGACCATTTTTTTCCATCATTGCCAGCTGCTGTACAAATCTTTCGCACATATCAGTTATCACTGGTTGCTCATCACAATCTGTTAGAAGTGGAGGCTCTGAATCCCACGCACTGAAGAAATTTTTGATGGAATCTTGGAATTCATCTGAAGGGTTCAAGCTTCTACAAATTATAATACCGAGTGCGGTAAACGACATGATATGAGCTCGCAATGCTCTAGCATAAGCATGACCAGCTAACATTTTCTTTACAGAATCACCTCCATAGACTGTTGTCCATAAATCTTCAATCCCACTCTCAGACATTATGTAACCAATTGCTCCCAGATATGACATTAATAAGTGGAAGCCACCAAGACGAACGACAACATTCTTTAATTCTTCGCTATTCGATTCTTGTACTATCGAAAGAGCTTTGGCATATAATGGCTGGTCATATGTGACAAAACATGTCTGTCTATTTAATTTACGAGTTTCAGCTGCTGCATAGTGTAAAGAACTATTTAATGTCGTCAAATTTGATGGTGGTCCATTTATGAATGGTAAGCAAACAATTTGTGACATTGTATACGGAGTTCCGGCAGACAAAACTTCCATATAGCCTTTCCAAGATGGTACGTTTTCAACCTTGAAGAACTTGGCCCAAAGATACGCTGAATAGTAAGTTGATATCACTGGTGATTTTCTCACTGGAATGTTTTTTATAGCAATGTACTCTAATGATTGTAGAGCCTTAGTGTTAAAAGATCCGTACGGTACTTGGGGAATAATGTGTTTTGATACTAATTCCTGAGGTTTGGGCATTTTCTTCAATTTTATAATATTTCCTTCAAAGCTTATAGAGGATTCAGGCGTATACACTACTATTCCACCAAGGCAATGAAAAGTCTCTTTTCCATCCAAAGTTTTAGCGTTGTGATCAGTATTATCAAACACAAATTGTGCAAATGGCTCATCACTATTAATTTTCAGAACTGGAGGATTAATAACTGTACAAGCTTCATGCAACTGAATGTGATAATATGAGGCACAAACACCAAGTGTGCTCAACAGATCAACAATTAGTCTCGAACCAGTTTTTCTGTGGACATATGAACCAATTGCCAATTGGAGAGATGATATAAATTGTTTAGGCCGTAAATAACAGACGATGGAATGAGCTATTGAATCTCTCACAATAAAATTTTCACTGTACTGTTCAGTATTATCCTTGCATAGTAAATTTCCAAGAAACGAAGTTAATAATGGCGGAATTGATGATACAACATCGTCAAGAAAAGTGGACGCAGGAGGGTACGATGTATTACGATAATCCTGTTCAATAATTTTATTACGGAGTATCTTGGCAGCGACATTCAAAATTGTTTGCTTTTGTGAATCATCCATTTCATCGCCATCATCAGTGAACCAATCGCTACAAATTTTAGAAATATCGAATGTTTTATAGTAGATCTTTGGTTCCTTACCTAGATGATGAGATATAAAGATATCGTCTTTATATTTTTCTTTCAACATTCGAAATAAAATATAGTTACTCAAGGGATCATCTCCCATTATATCTTTTAGTTCCCGCAAACTAAATTGATACTGACAGCTTTCTTCAATGTGTTTACAAATTTTATTAAAAATCCTAACTGTCTGTTCTTTAAGGGCAGAGATTTTTGGTTCCTTCACGTGCTCATTAAAATTCACATAACATTTATGATGATAACTCGCTTCACAGTCAACTAGGTTGATGTCTTTAATACGATTAATCAAGTCAGTGCTAAATTCATCATTTTGCCTCCTGGCAATATCCAGAATCTGGTCTTGTGTATACTTATTAGCTATCAAATGGACCCGCTAATGTATACGATCCAATGACATTTTACAAAGAAAACATAGATTTACAAAATCAAAATTCAAACTTGTTGAAGGAGTTGACGCAGGTAGTATACTTGGTCCAACTACCGATGATGTATCAGTTGATAACTTCGATTTTCTTTCAACTGAAGAGGTAGACAGAGGATACGACTTCCTACATTTTTCATGAAAAATCACTTCACGCTTTCCGAGCCATAACTCACTTTTTCTGTCTTTCTTCTCAAAGCTTTTCGCGATCAACGTTTTTAATCCTCTCTCTTTTACTGAAACAACAGTGTCGGTGTCATTGATCAAAACTCTGTCACAAATGCTGCATAATGCTTCTTGATCCATGATGAAATTTCAAGCTCTATAAACAAGAGAAATACGAAATTAATTCATTATCAATCAATCTAGGTCGATACGTCAACTATAGTATTTTATATATCACTTGAATAATTACCTTTTCCAAATTAACAGCAATAATCAACTTCCAATAACAATTGAAAAAAAAACACCTTCAAATTTCTAATAATAAAAAGTTAAAAGTCGTTCACTCTGCACATAGATACAATTATATTTTTGAGACCACACAGACAGAGGCCAAAAACTGAGAACAACTGACGCATGCGCATGAGATACCAAAATCGGTAGTGAAAGTAAAGTCGGCGCCACACAATATCTTTCACCAAGTAAATTATTTTATACCTGCTTGAGAATGGGTAAAAATTAAATTTCAACGCGTATGGTCAACTTTTTGACATATCAATCTATTAAAAAGAATATATATATATCTATATATATATATATATATATATATATATATATATATATATATATATATATATATATACCGCGCGCAATGCAGTCGGTAATGTAGACAACAAGTTTGGATTTCCACTATCAGTAAATTGGGAGCAAATTTTTATTCGACATTGATATATATACTACCAGCTACTTGATTCCAATAAAAGAACCTTCTCCTCATTAGAATATGTCTCAGATATCTGTTTAAAGATGTAAATTTGGTTGCAAGATTTGGCTTCAATGATATACTCACCACTAAATTACGTCAAGCCACTTATTGTAGATCAATTAAGACCAGTGGAGAACTAACTAATACATTGCTCTGATAATAGATCGGTTGACTCAAAAATATTGCTACAGCTATGTTTTGCAATAACTCATTTAGGAATCCCAATGGTCATGGTCAAACATACAGGCTGGTACCACAAGCTCTGTTTCTGGCTATACTAGCAGTGTTATTTTAAGAACAGTTTTAAGGCAATATAAATTTTGTAGACATATGTGTTTTCCGTAATTTGTATCTGAAGATTATTTTCTAAAGTATTTGGGGATATTCTAATTGCGTTAAAACACATCTTGACACAACGCTCTTAAAAGCGCCAAAAACAGAGCTTGTGGTACCAGCCACAATTTATTGAAACTTGTTTTCTGTATGTTTCTGTATTGATTCAGCTTCAAGCTTCTACTTTTAGTATATAGATGGCAATCAGGATGGCAATAAAAGAAGAAACAGTTGGTAAGTATGTTTTAGTAAAAATATTCAAATAACGCATTCAGTTATTCTTAATTTACTACTTTATTCCGTAATATTTTAACAGTAAACCTAATTGAACTATTCAAAATAAGGATGGTGAATATTGTCATACTTTAAAAATACTTTTATTAGAATGCAATATACGCTTTTTCACAAAAAAGTATAGTAGACTTATTACGATTAGACTTGATATTTTCTATCAGTTAGTTCCAATGAAAAAATTAATAATTGGTATTTATTTATATAAACTAATTGAAATGTAGGAATTTCAAGTAAAAAACTTTTTTCATGTATATTACTAGTTGAATTATGTATCAAATTGGATATTATTAGTGAACAATTCTTGTGACAGTTTTAACTCAATATTTGTGATTATTGACATTTATTAGAAAATATTTTAATAGAATTAGTATCAATATACTCATAAAATTGTGTATTACGTATTGTTAAATATAAATAACTTCTTATTTAAAAACATATTTGAAGGTTACGTTCAAATGTAATTTAACTAAAAGTTAGGTTTCCAATCGAGAAAAAAATATATTTCAAAGCTATATTTGTTAATTCAGCATCTATAAATCATCATAGCTCTGAAATCTTTGCTGCTCCATAATTTCCAAATCATTTAGGTAATCAAAATCAAATAGTATTTGTTGTTCAACGACTGATAGAGCTATTTTAGGAAAAAATATTGGTCAATCTACTAGTTTACTAAGTTAAAGCTGAAGTATATGCTTCATTCAAAGTGAGTGAATAATGAGATTGATATTTAGTGTATTTTTCCCTACAAAAGCTCATAATAATCTGCAAAATATACTCCAAACAAACTAATTTATCCAAAAATGTTTTAGAAATAATCCCAACAACATTTATTCTCAGTAAATATCGTATAATTCACTTGTTGCTGCAGGCGTCAACCTGAAGATAAACATCGGTTTGAAATGTAGTGAATAATATACCAGAGATATTCTTTCTTTCAACTTTATTTCCCATCAGTCAATCATCTCTTCCATTACATAACAAATACTTTTTACATTCTAGAATTGAATTAACGCAATTGTTACTTAGTTTATGCCTGGTTTTATAAAAGGCAGGGTAATTTACTTCTAGAGTAAATAAAATTTACTCTATTAGTAGACAGCCGATTATTTGACAGCAATATTTCTGATATCATAAAGAAACTCAAACTGATTAGAATTTGTTAGATAAAATAGATTCATATTAGAAGAAGATTCACTTGGTCTTTCATAAAACCGGCCTTAAAATGCAGTATTGAATGCAGCGTATCAAACAGCCTTTAAATTATTGTATGAGACGACATTCAGAACAATATCTTATATTTATTTTTCTTCCATTGCCTTTAACAGTGCTGCTTCTTCTTCTAAAAGATTGTGTTTGATAAAAGGTATTCCTCTGTGTTACTGTAATGTATTTAAACTAATTTTATTGTTCAATCTTTTTATCCATAACCTAGAAAGAAAAATACGCAATTGTTATTTGGTTCGCAAGAATAAAATTCTTTGTTTACCTTCTTACAGATCCACTGTCGCTATCACAGATTCATATTTCTCTCTGAATTTCGGCTACTCAAGTCTAACAGCCGTTACCTTAAATTCGAACGATGAGATGGTGATAATGACAGATGACCGGTTACTTAAAATCACATCACAGCCACAGCTGATTCACAAACTGAAGGTTGATGTCATAGCAGGCAAGCACTCACGTGATACTGTGACGTACTTGGTTGGTAACTGTCAATTTTGACATTCAACTTCGATGATCTTTGTGGATATTCAAGCTGTTTATGAAGTTTTTTTAACACTTTTCTTGTATCGTACATCTTAGAACCCTTCTACGTGAGGCTCACTGCTATTACAGATTGTGCCTAATTGGTAAAGGACTAGAATACCTACCTTCAACCGCAAATTTTAATGGTGCATAAAGTGGAAGTTCTTGTTTAACAAAAATTAAGAATGTATTTGTACAACATGTTCAGGAATGACAAATCATTGTTATATTGTTCAATGCATACAGACTGGTGATTTGAAAGACGCACTATAGCGTTCTCAATGCTATTTTTGGAATGTTCAATTATTGGCTTCCTTTATTATTAAGTTAAATCATTTATTGTGGAGAAAAAATTTCTGCATTTCCTGACACTAATATTTTTAATTTTACTTTACTAGGAACCAGTAAAATCACGGAAATATTCATTGATAATTTTCTTAAATTCAACAGTGCCATGATATAAAAAATAAATGTACCAATTCAAAGTGATTGCTTATATCCGTCATCTGCTGTCAAACTAGATATAGTGAAATGGTTTTGTGGTCAAAACAGAGCTCCAAAAATATCAGTTTTCCATAATTTTATTTTGTTATTTCATGGTACTGTTGATTTTAAGAAAATTATCAATAACATTGCCGGGATTTTACTGGTTCCTGGTGGAGTAAAATCAAAAATATTAATGTCAAAAAATGCAGAAATTTTTCCTGTTCAATAAACTATTCAACTTTTTTGATGTAAAATAATTAGGGAAGCCAATAATTGATCATTTGAAAAATAGCATTTAGAACGCTAAGGTGGGTCCTTCGAGTCATCATCCTGTATTTGTGATATTTGTTTACTCTCAGCAAACAAGTTACCTAAAACTATTAGGAGATTTTGCATAAATATATGAGTATCAAATATCAAATATCTTTCTGTTTCAATATCATTGCAATCAGTTGAATAATTTATATTTCAGTTTTGCATTAAAAATGCCGTGCATCTTTGGACACCAGAGGTCAGCTGACCGCCCGAGACCCATTAATAGTACAAATAGTTCCGAATTGAAAAAAAGACGCCGTCAGCAAAAATCGCTAAATTTATATGTAGAAATTGAATAAACTAGTTCCAATCAATAAATTTTTATCCATTTACAAAATTTACCATCTTCAAACTGCAGAACTTGAATGAGTGAAGAACAAATTATGGAAAAAAGTAACATAATTGACGTGTCAGCATAGTTGTCAATTGCTGTATTAATTTTGTAAAAATTTTGTGCATAGATAAGTATTTCCAGTAGCAGGATCAGTAGTTAGCAGCGATAACGACATGGAGATATTTCTTTTTGATTTCTGCTTACTCTAGTTTGATAGCCAAGAACTCAGATGAAGTTATTGTGAGAACGATAAATTATTCAAAATCTGTTACAGTTCTTTCAAAAAATAATTCAAAGACCTATCCATAAATATATCACAAGAATTAATTTCAAAACAAGTTACAGATTGGAACAAAATTAAACTACACTTCAAGCGGTCAGCAGGAACAGTAGAATTTGGCGAGAGAAAAACAAGAAAAAAGGGATAGATAAGCAATTACACATGGTATTTCATAACCTAATGGAAGAAAATGCAGCATGCATTCCTTTAAAAGTTGCTTACCTGCCCATTTCTGAATATAGTTGATTATTTCTCGCTAGTTCAATATCTAAATAATTATTTTTCCTGTAATCAGAAGAAGAAATGTGAATATACCAGAACTAGAACAGATTAATTCAGTTGAACATATCAATAGATATTCGTATCCAATATTTTTTATGTAAATGTATGTTCATCCCTAAATGTTCCAGTATTCATCATCGGTATCATTAATTTTATAGTATTATTATTACTTTCGGGATAAGTACTATTTTGCGCACGTTTCTCCGGGCTGTAAATAGCTCTTTGCCTTTTGCGTCCGCAAGTATAATTTAAACTTCTTGCACGCAAGCTATTTACCGTTCGGTGTGGTCAATTGCCCACTTGAGCGAATGAGCGAACGAACGAAATGGGCAATCGAGAACTTATCGCCCTTGTTGCACAATATAATATTATTTTTTTATTATAATTGAAATGAGAATTATTATAAGGCTTTCTTCTGCTTTTCACAATGTATTAGGGTGATAATTTTTCAAGTCAGATCGAATTGTTTTCTGTATTTCCCTTGGAAAATGTGATCGAAATGAATAAAGAAATATGTAGTGTCAGAATATAAATAATGGATATTAATAGGTGCCACCAAGGTATTGAAAGTTTTCGTAGGAATCACTCAACTATTTTTCAAACTCATAATAATATTTTTTGAATGATTTAAAATTCAGCATTATTGTTGGGCCGATAGAGGTGTACAACACAGAAGTTTTTTGTATCTTTAAAATAATATTTTCCTACCTTACAATAATATTTTCCTTCCTTACAAACCTTTCGAACATAATCCGATGATCGTTTTCTGAATAGATAACTAACAATGCAAGAGGTAATATTTTCTTGATAATCTGAAAAAATTGTTGAGTGATTTTGTACGAAAAATTTTAATACCTCGGTGGTACCTGTTAACATTGATAAATTCAATTCTAACACTGCATATTTCTATATTTATTTCGATCACATTTCAGAAGAGAAATACAAAAAAAATCTGATCTGACTTAAATAATTATCATCCTTATTTCTAAATGTTAAAATAAAAAGCAGAACAAAATCCTATAGCAAATCTCGTTTTTATTATAATGAATGGATAAATACTATAAATAAATGCTATCAATGATAAATACTGAAGTATAATGAAGGAAAAAACTTTTCAGAATTCATTTTTAAATAAATATGTTTTATTGGGTATAAGTTCTGTAATTTATTAGAAACACAACGTTTCAACAGCAAAGTGCTGCCTTTTTCAAGTGAAAAGAAATATCATATTTCTTTTCACTTGAAAGAGGCAGCACTTTGCTGTTGAAACGTTGTGTTTCTAATAAATTACAGAACTTATACCCAATAAAACATATTTACTGAAATATAAATTTTACAACTGATCCTGTTTTCATTAATAAGTAAAATAAGTAAATTAGGAGTATAAATTGAAATTCATTATAATATTTTCTATTTGAACAATCGGTGTATCAACTTTTTAGTAGAGCAGCCGATGAATTTATTAGCTAAATATGCGGCAGATATCATAATGAAAAGCACTTTTAATTTTGGGTATGAAAATATGAAGCATAATGTTGTTTTCATTCATCAGTTGAAAAAACTATTTGTTACTTCATAGAGAGATGCATATCTTTCTCCTCAAGATATTGGAACAGAAAAATATTTGTTACTAATTTTTACATGGAGAATCCCTTAACAGTTCTATAGAACTCGTTTGCTGAAAGTAGAGAGAAATGTTACAAATGTATATTGAAATATAGTAAATATAAGAATAATTTGTCATTTGGGAAGATGCTGTACAAATAAATTCTCAATTCAAGTTGAATAAGAACTTTTCCTTCAAGTACCATTAAATTTTGTAGTTGAAATTACGTATCCGAAATATGTTATTTTACTTTTCTAGTCCTTTACTGATTGAGCACAATCTGTAATAGCAGCAAGCCTCACTTGAAATGGTTTTAAAATGTTCAA
The DNA here is from genome assembly GCA_963989225.1 of Dromius quadrimaculatus. Classification (NCBI taxonomy): domain Eukaryota; kingdom Metazoa; phylum Arthropoda; class Insecta; order Coleoptera; family Carabidae; genus Dromius; species Dromius quadrimaculatus. The sequence goes on from OZ022330.1 coordinate 43,735,293, forward strand.
TACAGGATAAATGCTGAGAGCACTTTATACATAGCTTGGATGTACACCAGGATGTACTATGGCACGCCGTTTTGTTATTCAATAGCAACAATTTATTCCAGTTGAATTTGATCATATATTTCCATTATCTTGCAAGATAATTTCAATTCATTGAATTTTTATGATTGAATTGAAATTATGTACATGATAAAAATTCAGAAATATTATTATCTTGCAAGATAATTTTAATACATCGAATTTATATGATTGAATTAAAATTATGTATATAATGAGAATTCTAAATTTTTATCATCTTGCAGGATAATTTTAGTTCATCGAATTTTTATGATTGAATTGAATATGGCACGCCGTTCTGCTATCTAATGGCAAAAATTCATTCCACTTGAATTTAAATAATACATTTTTTTTATCTTGCAAGATAATTTAATTTATTGAATTTTTATGATTGAATTAAAATTATGTACATAATGAAAATTCAGAATATTATTATCTTGCAAGATATTTTTGATGCCTTGAATTTTTATGATTGAATTAAAATTATGTACATAATGTAAATTAAGAATTATTATTATCTTGCAGATTAATTTTGATTCATTGGATTTTTATAATTGAATTAAAATTATGTACATAATGTATATTCAGAATCATTATTATCTTGCAAGATAATTTTAATGCACTGAATTTTATGATTGAATTTAAATTATGTACATAATTGAAATTGGGAATTCTTATTATCTTGCAGGATAATTTTGATGCATTGAGTTTTTTTGATTGAATTATTATTATGTACATAATGGCAATTCAGAATTATCATTATCTTGCAAGATTATTTTAATGCATAGAATTTTTATGATTGAATCAAAATTATGTACATAATGATAATTCAGCATAGAGACTATCTAGCAAAATCATACGGAATCGTTGAATTTTAATGATTGAATTAAAATTATGTGCATAATGAAAATTCGAAATTATTATAATCTTGCATGATAATTTTAATGCAATGAATTTTTATGATTCAATTCAAACTATGTACATAATAGAAATTCAATATTCTTATTATCTTGCAGGTTGATTTTAGTTTTTATGATTAAATTGAAATAATGTACATAATGGAAGTTCAGAATAATTCTTTTCTTGCAAGATAATAATACATTGAATTTCTATCATTGAATTAAGATTATGTACATAATGAAAATTCGGGATTCTTATCATTTTGCAATTTAATTTCAATTCATTGAATTTTTATGATCGAATTAAAATTATGTACATAATGGAAATTCAGAATTATTATCATCTTGCGAATTAGTTTGAATTTATTAAATTTTTATGATCGAATATAAATTGAATTGAAATTTTGTACATAATTTTAATTTAATCATAGAAATTCAATTGATTGAAATTATCTTGGGAGGTAATAACAATTCTGAATTTTTATTATGTGCATAATTTTAATTCAATCATAAAAATTCAATGAATTAAAATTATACTGCAAGATAATAAGAATTCTGAATTCCCATTAGATACATAATTTCAATACAATCATAAAAACTCAATGTATCAAAGTCATTCTGCAAGAAAATAATTATTCTGAATTGCCATCATGTACATGAATTTGATTCAATCATAAAAATTCAATAAATTGAGATTATCCTGCAAGATAATAAGAACATTGAATTTCTATCATGTACATAATTTCAATTCAATCATAAAAATCCAATGCATTAAAATTATCTAGCAAGATAATAATGATTTCGAATTTTCATTATGTACATAATTTCAATTCAATTATAAAAATTCAACGATTCCGTATAATTTTGCTAGATAGTCTCTATGCTGAATTATCATTATGTACATAATTTTAATTCAATCATGAAGATTCAATGCATTAAAATTATCTTGCAAGATAATAATAATTCTGAATTTCCACTATGTACATAATTTTAATTCAATCAAAAAAATTTAATGGATTGAAATTATCCTGCAAGATAATAAGAATTCCCAATTTTTATTATGTACATAATTTTAATTCAATCATAAAAATTCATTGCATCAAAATTATCTTGCAAGGTGATAAGAATTTCTAATTCTGTACATGTCCATAATTTCAATTCATTCATAGAAATTCAATGCATTGAAACTATCTTGCAAGATAATAATAATTCTAAATTTTTATTATGTACATAATTCTAATCCAATCAGAAAAATTCAACGTATCAAAATTATCTTGCAAGATGATAACTATTCTGAATCTTCATCATGTACATAATTTTTATTCAATCATAAAAATTCAATTAATCAAATTGGCTGGTACCACGAGCTCTGATTTTGGCGCTGTTAAGAGCGATGTGTCAAGATGTGTTTTAACGCAATTAGAATTTTCCCAAATACTTTAGAGAATAATCTTCAGATACAAATTACGGAAAACACATATGTCTACAAAATTTGTTTAAATATTCTCCTTTAAAATAGCTTGAAATATTTATATTGCCTTAAAACGCTTCTTAAAATAACACTGCTAGTATAGCCAAAAACAGAGCTTGTGGTACCAGCCATTATCTTCCAAGAGTAAATTTGAGTGGGATGAATTGTTGCTATTGAATAGCAAAACGGCGTGCCATAGTGTACATAGAGCTCTCATCGAGATTAAACGCCAAAACTGATGTTTCCAACCAAGTATGTCACAACCTCACGTGAGTGCCCGCCTCCTATATATATCATGTGACATCAAAGTTTAAGTTGATGAATCACAGGTTGCGATTTAAAATATTTGATTATCTGTCCTTGTGAGTCATGATCACCTAGAACATATAGATTACGAATTATAGTCCAAAGAAACGCGGCTATTATAACCATCAATTCGTTTGAGGTCATGGCTGTCAGCCGAAGTCAAAGAGTAATATATATAATCTGTGAGTAATATGAATCGGGCTGAAGGAAGCGACAACAGTTCTCCAAGAAGGTAAATAAAGAATTTTATTAATGTAAACCAAATAATAACTGTGCTATTCCCTTTCTAGGTTATGGATAAAAAAATTTAACAATGAAGTAAGTTTAAATGCATTACAGTAACACAGAGGAATACCTTTTATCAAACACAAGAAGAAGCATCACTGTAAAAGGCAATGGAAGAAAGATAAATACAAAATAGTGTTCTGAATGTCATCTCATACAATAATTTGAGGGCTGTTTGATACGGTGCATTCGATGCTGCATTTTATGGTCGGTTTTTTACAAGATCAGGTGAATTTATTCCTGAAATAAATCTTTTTTATCTAACAAATTCTAATCTGTTTGAGCTTCCTTATGATATCAGAATTATGACTGTCATCTAATAGAGTGAATTTTATTTACTCTTAAAGTAAATTCCTCTGCCTTTTATAAAATCGGGTATAAACTTAATAATAATTGCGCTAACTCAATTCTAGAATTTTAAAATTATTTGTTATGTAATGAAGAAGATAATTGACATGAGAAATTGAGTTGAAAGATAGAATTCCTACCGGTATATTGTTCACTACATTTTATAGCGATCTTTTTTATTTTCAGGTTACGGCTTCCAGCAGCGAGTGGATTAGACAATATTTATTAAAAATAAATGTTGAGATCTTCCAAAAACCTTTTGGACATATTAGTTTGTTTTAGGTATATTTCACAGTAGATTATTACGAACTCTTGTATGAGAAAAATGTACCAAATATCATTTTCGTTATCAATCCAGTTCAAATACTCTTCATCAGTCGTTGAAAAGCGGATACTAAATGGTTGTGAAAAATATTTCAGTGATTTCGTACAAAAATATTCAAGTGTTCAGCAATTAAAAATATGAAAGCATTGCTGATAGGTATTATTATTAATGAATTTCATTCTACCTATCGGATAGTTGAAATTGTTCTGACTTAACCCAACTAATCCTTGCCCCAAGATGTTTATTTCTGTAAAAATCAAATTTCGGAGGAAATTTCAGTAATTATACAAAACATTTCTCATATACCTATTTATTTATTATATATTATTGGATAATATTGTTCTCATATGTTTAAAAAATCATAAATAGAACCAGACTCATCGGAAAATCATTATGTACTTCTCCATATATTGTGCTATAAAAACTATAATACTAAACTAATATTGTTTCACGTTTATTATTATGTTTATATTATTTTGAAATTATAATCATGATTTGTAGCCCTAAAATGCTGGCGGAACTAGGCTTTTAGAGCTCTCAGGATGTATGAAGTTGTCAAGCAACAGCTATTCAAACAATTTTAAATCGTAAATGATGTCAATGTCAAACAACTTCATTGAACAACATAATTACATTTTTTAAACGCCGGCATTCGCAAAACTTCTCGTTTTGCTTCGTTTGTACGTCTTTGGTCTTCTGTGGAACTAATTCACCTTGTGCAGCCTCAAATTCATCTAAAATTTCTTCTATTTTGATTTGACAAGAAATTAAATAATTTGTTTATAAACAAACAATATAGCAAGCACAACAATCATCAAGCATACATACCATACATAGAAACCAAAGCATACCTGAAATTCAAAACGCCAACATAACGATAACGCATTGATTTCCACTGAATCTTTGGATTTCTAGGGCCAAAATAAAATAAAAAGTGGTATGCTGGTGGTATGTACCATGGACATAATCAAGATTATAGCACACGGGAAATTCAAAGCTCTCCGCTTCGCATCAAGCTTTAAACATTTCACCGTGCTACAATCTTTTGATTATGCCCTTAATACATGAATAACTTTCAAAACGTATTTTATGTTTACGAAAATGTATATAATTGACACATGTCATAATGGAACAAGGGCTGCCAGAATACTATCATGATCTTTTATTGTATAATAAACAATTATTGTTTCATGAGTAGTAATGTTTTACCATGAAAGTTCACCAGAATAGCTACAAATAGGATTGGATTGCATATTGTTCAGATTTTTATTACTATGCCTAAAAATAAGGTCTTTTTTTCACTGAAAACATTTTTTTATTGTACACCGGCATATTAGCAAAATAAATATGAAAGATATTCATAATCAATAATAGTCACGTCTAGTTTGGATCTCCATCTATAGACTAAAAGCAAAACTTAAATCTGTCTGTCAAGATTCGAATGAATCACAGTTCAAGCTTGACCAAGGCCATTGTTATATTGTTTCTTAATTTGGAGCAGCTATAACTATAAACGCCAAATAGAGTGACATCTTGAGTAAAATCGTGGAACAAACTCAAATTCATATAAAAAATATGAAACAGTAGTTCTACAAACTGCCGTTTTCCGGTAGCCAAAAATGCTATTCCGTGTGTGATATTTTTGGCTACGTAGCCAAAAGTACTCGAGGTAGCCAAATATGATGATCCGTGAATTATAAGTTGCCAAACGTTTTATCAGGCGCATATATATATATATATATATATATATTTTTTCATTAGTTCAAGTTGATTTAATTTGTAAATAAGAGTTTTAAATTGTTATAACTTCGTTATAAGCATTGCGAAAAAAAAAATAGTTTCTCTTGGATTGAAGTCTATAATTATATAAGTGATTTTAAAGGAAAAAATATGAGTTTTTTCAATTTTCCAACAACTTATGATTTTTTAAAGTTGCTGTTATCATACCCTAGCTTCTAGCTACCCTATCTCAGTTAGTTTCAATCCTAGAAAAAAAAGTTGAGAACATTTTTATGTAAAATTTTACGCTCTACAACTTTTATTCGAAGTTTTTTTCCCTAATACTTACCATTTCCCCAAAATTTCAAAAAAACGGTTCTTTTATTTTTTTTCTACCCCTTCTCGGGGGTGAATTTAAAAACGACTCTCACTGTCCGTTTTTAGATTCTTCAAAGTACCTTATATCAAAAATTCAAGTTTTAAGCTCAAAATTCGTATTTCATTACCTATTTTCTTGGACTAAAAGCTCAGGAATATTGGAGTCCCCGAGAATCTTTAAATTATTATCATCAAAAAAATTGAAAACGGACGTATACGCTCGGATATTTTGGGCTGGTGATACGTAGCAGGCAATAAGTACAAATTTTTATAAGGTAGATTGAGTTTAGTACACACTATGTCAACATTGTGGGGTGAGATGTTGTAGTAATCGCTCAGATACATGGCAGAAGACAGTATATTATTGTTGACAAGTAGAAACACCCCATCACCTCTTGTCACTCGACACTCCTCCACACAACGATAAACACTGAACATGTGTGAACATAATTCGGCATCACCAATGCTGTCAGATAGCCACATTTCACTCAGAGCGATGAAGTCGTACTCCAGAGATGCACTAGCAGCGTGAAGATTTGACAGTTTAGAAGTCAGGCTTCGAATATTTTGATAAAAGCAAGTGAATCGGTTTTGTGCAGAGTTTAATCGAGAGTGTTGCTGTGGTTGCTATTTAGTACCAACAATATTGGAGCGGAATCGCTTGAGGGCTTCCAGATATGCGTGACAATTTTTATCCCAGGCTTCATGAGCCGTATCAATTTTGGTCTTGTGAATTTCGTTAAATTTGATGCAGTTTACGCATTTTATTTCAGTAGCTTGACAATTTCTATAATCGTGACTACCCGCACATTTTGAACAAGAAGATTGGATCAGAGTACATTGTTTGGATGTATGGTGGAATCCGCAGCACCTAATACATCTGCGTACTTCGATTGCATCATAAACCGCACAAAAATCAAAACCAAAAAAGACTTTCTGTGAATCTAGGAGTTTGTGGAATATAAGTGGATCAACTTGCAACAAAGCTTGGAAAATATTCTAATTTCGATTTGTAGGCAGAATATCTAAGACCCCACATTCATGATCTGTTCCAGAGCATGATTTATTTTGATGAACTAATTGGGCTACAAATGCTTCTTTAGTAAAGGACTCTGACATTCCAACTATTTGAACACGAGGACTGAGGGCAGATAACTGTCTAATTACATATTTACCTCTTACATTCGAATTGACCATCTCTTTTCCCCGACATTGACTTTGGTTATTTTGACGGATTGGTTGTATATCTTGTGTACCCATCCATCCAGTTTCATAGGTTAATGGAATAGTGGCTTCCTAAACGATCGTACGGGGTAAGTTCTCCCAATATGCCCCCGCGACTACTCGGACTGGAACGGGACTGGTCGACACTCCTGCCACTAGGTATAGAGTGGTAAACAGCAAACTGTAAATTAAGTCATTGGATTAACAATTTTCCTTAACCTAGCCTTACATCTGAAAAGGGATTAGTTCCTTATTTATTTTTCTTACCTGTATATATGTAACTATTTCACTATTTCTAATATTGTCTTTCTTTTTATTGTCCTTTTTTTTTTATATGTTTGGTTTCTTTTTTATAACTCAGTCAAGTTTACCTCACGATCCAGGGGGCTGAACCATACCTATGGTAATTCCCCTGCTAGATATCTCTGATGTCGTCTCCATAACTTATGCAACTGGCTTACCGCACAGTTTAACGGTCATGGTATGAATTTTGTGTGATACCAGCATCTCATGGTTGGATCATTTGGGCTGGTCCAGGTTCCCCGGATCAGTTGTCCACAAACGAGGGTGGTCAGCATCATTAAATTGTCTGTGTATATCAGGGGTATTCCTCTTAGCGCTTTTCGGGCTATGGCGAATGCCACGTCAGTAGAGCATCCCTCTGGGTCATTCGAGGAAGCCTCCTGATGGAATGCCTGTACTGTTTCATCAAGAACATGCCGTGGGTAGCGATCGTACAAGGTCAGGTGCCACAGCGATCCCGAGTCCACTATGATGGCAATCTCGCGAGGGCAATATCGGCCGTCAAGCCGTGCTCCCGTTATCACTGCATATGCCTGCCTTGCCGGGCTTTCCATTTCCTGTGGCATTCCAACCGTTAGCGTTACTTTGGCCCCTTGGTGAATTGCTATATTTCGGGCGTTTTCTGGACTTTGTTTTCACGGGTGACCACTTGCTTACTGCAGGATGGCGCGTGATCGACGGTGTCGTATCCAGTGGCGTCCGAGTCGTCCGATGATAGAGACGAGACCGATAAGATGCTAGACTGTTTTTTCTCTCGCCAGGCAGGAGGTGTGGAAGGTCCTGGAGTCGGTGTTCTGAGCTGGCTAGTGGATGGTCCTACTCTAGTCGACGGCTCCCCGGCTTCTGCCCCATCGCCTACTCGCAGAGGCCTATCGTTGGAGGTCAAACTACTCGGTTCAGGCCCAATCACTGATAGATCTCTCATCCAACGTCCTGCCTTTCTATATGAATCGGTCCCCTCTTCACTGTCCTCTCCTTCTGCCCTGAATTTACTGGATACGTGTCTTCGCTGGCCATCATTTGTATGAGCTCTCCCGGAGTCATCCATGGAATATGCCCGTGGACGACTGGCCCCATAAATGCGTACGCCGCTACCATCATGTAAAATGCAGTATTGTAATCTGGCTCCTCAAACAATCCCAGCAAATTTATAACCAGGTCAAGGCGCTCCTGGACTGAGGTCGTCTGTAGCGCCGCCACCTTTTCCGTTGGGGATAAATTCGTTTTTCCTCTTAGCAATTTCACCTCGTTTTCCAACTGACACAATATGGGTAACGCCAAAATTCACAGCGCGGTAGCCCTAAATCTTTCCACTAGATTTTCGGGGTCCCCTATCAAAAGAAAGTTAATCTTTCCTCGTAGCTGGCCTATCAAATGCAGTATTTGGACCATCACAGCTGGCCACTTCCCATATTAAAATACTTCTCTGATAATTTTTATTTTTTTTTGGTAAAGGAAACTCCCTTATGGCTATTAACTTTTTGTCATCGGGTGCTAACCCTTTTTCCGACACTTTAAAGTCTAACAGATCAATTTCTGTTTGCGAATAGATGCATTTATTAGGTTTCAACGTTACCTTGGCTGTTCGTAAGCGCTCAAAGACGTGTCTCAACCTCACAAGATGTTCCTCGAATGTCCGACTAAAAACTATCACATCATCCAAATATATCAATACCTCCTTCCATTTTATTTCCTTGAACACGGTATCAGCTAGATGCTGAAACGTAGCTGGTGCTGACGTCAAACAAAAACTTAAGACGTTGAACTCATAATGACCATCGGGTGTTACAAACGCTGTTTTTTGCTCATCTGTTTCCTCTACTGGCACTTGCCAGTATCCACTAAATAAATCCAGACTCGTGAAATACGCGGAGTTCCCTAAATAACTCATCATATCTTCTATCACCAGTGAAGGATATACATCGGATTTGGTAATAGCATTAACCTTTCGGTAATCAACACAGCAAGGCCAGGAACCATCTTTTTCCTTAACTGAAACTACGGGAAAGACCATGCACTCGAGGATGGTCTAATTATGTTATCTGCTAACATTTCTTAAACTTGTTCTTGGATAATTTCTTTTTCTTTATGCGAAACGGACCGGCGAAGTGTCTCCTGTCGGAATTTCATGTACAATTAGGTCTGTTAATCCGATTTGTTTCGAATTCCAGGCATAAATAGAATAATAATAATAATAATAATTTATCTCAATATACAATATCGCTAAATTCTTCTATTAATTGCATCAGTTTTTTTTGCTGATTCGGCAAATTAGGATTGATGTTATGAACCATGTCTACCTTCTCAAAATCATCTAAATACAAAATGTCCGATGCCATCTTGTCATTGTTACTACTATTATTATTACCTATATACCCTGAGGCTGTATGTTTAAAATGTTTACGGGGCTTATATCTATTCATATTCTTTACTTTAACTAACCAGGTACCGAATTCAGATTCATGGGGCCAAATGTCGAAAATTCCCACTCCTAGCCTGTACTTGGCATCTGATCTTCCACTGATACTTCCCAAGTGCATCGCAATTTGGGTTATATCTGGCTCGGTTAAATAGCAAATAATCTCAGCTTCCGCTGGAACCTCTACGTCCTGTCTGAGCGATAATTTTACTTTTTCCTCGGTTGGGATTTCGTAATATGCATGTGGATTCGGATATCTCATCACCGGAATTGTATTCTGCGGTGGATGCAGATAGTTGCGCATTTTGTTCTGGATTCGTTTTTTCTAAATTGCAGCTACATTTTTTGAAGGGAATTTGTATATGCCTTCCAAATTTAATAATTTTGTTTTCTATATCTAGTCTAGCTTCATGTTGTATTAAGAACTGCATGTCAAGTATAACGTCACAGGGTAAGACAGATAATTCTGCCATCAGGAGTACGCGATAAGCACTGAGTGTTAGGTAGGCTAAACGGCGCATTCCGTGCTGTGCCAACGTTATTTTGCGGGGGTCGGTAAGCAGACCTATTATTCGGCTCTTGGAATCGAACTCGGTTTTGATTTTGCTGGAATCGGTTGTCATTATTATTATATCGCGGTACCGCGTTCTGATAACGGGGTAACTGTGCGTAATTATTATTCCCATAACGGGGCATAGGATTTTGATACCGTGGGGGTTGATTTTGAAAACGCATAGGCGGCCGATTCCTACGCATTTCGGCTCTGACACTCTGGGTAATTTTATCCTGCATTGCCGTTAGTCGTCGCTCCAATTCGTCTCCCCGTATAGCGTCTTTATTCTCCATAGCTACTAATCTTTCGCGGGCCGACTGTACACGCGATTCCGTTTCGCAAATTTTGTCTATCGCCGCTTTCAGTGCTCTTTAGCTTCTAGGCTCGCGCAACGCTAATTTTTCCTGCATGTCTGTCAAAAATCCAGCCTCTATCGTGTTTTTGACCTGTTCCTCCGACAATTCGCCACCTAAGCGATCGTAGATATCCAGCATCGCATAATAATACGCGCGCGGATCCTCACCTTTTACTTGGATTCGGCTCCGCCACAAATCCAGTAAGGATCTATCGTAGCCACTTGGGAAGAATTCGTTTTTAAATTCCCTGACTAAAACTTCATAGGTCGCGTTCGGATTACGCCCAGCGTATCCTCCATACCAAATTGTCGCATGCCCCTCTAAATAAAGATTGAAATATCTTAATTTTTCTGCCGCGGTTCAATTATGCGCATTGGCCAATTCTTCGAAAATTTGTAAGAAATCAACCGCTGATAATTTTACTTGTGGATCAAATCTCTCCGGTTCGCGTAATTTAGGTTGTATTCGTTCAGCAGCTATTTGCTCTGCGGCAATGGATCCGATAGTGGGTTGTACCATAATTCCTCGCCAGAAATGAGGATACAAGGGTTGTAACGGGAATGGGGGAGGTGAAGGGATTGCTCGTCTTACTGTCTGCGGGTCTGGAGGGTTTGCTTTTAGCTGATTTTCAGGAGTCTCTGAAGATAGATACGGCAGTCTTTGATTTGGACCAAGAGGAGGTGATCGTGCTAATGGCATAGCATGCTCATCTACTGATTGTCGTACTACTCGAAGTATACGGGCAGGGGTTATTCGGAATCGATAGCGTTCGGAATTTGACATAACATGACGCAAAGGGTTGCCTCCAGTTCTAAGCGGTCGAGCATTTTATTCGGGGATCGATTATTGTTCATTTAAGCCTTTACCCGGCACCTTCACCAAATGTCACGTCCACAAAAGTCTATGATTAATATTTCAGAATTAACTCGCTTGCAATGGCTATACCAGCACTCTTAGGTAGAACACTCGCACGTGACTGAAGGCTGCGACGAAGATTTCGTAAAGGCATTGTTATTTAAATGAACAGTATATGAGTATGGGTTAAAAAACATTTATTAGCGTCAATCATTAAACATAGAAATTCGTCAGCAATTATTAATCTAACAGGAAAGTGAATATGTACTCACGTAAGTAGAACAAGACGAACCATGGTAACAGAGTTTTACTTGGTTGAGCGATACGGTTTACTTGGTCGGTTGACGGATAGTCACCTGCTAGCTTAGTGGTTGACGGCTGGTTACCACTGATCATTATGACTGACTGATGACTGTCTGATGTCTGATCGATGTCTGCTTTCGCGCCACTCTTTCGAGTGTCTTTTATGCTCTTTTGTTACCACAGTTCTTTGTTCTCTATCTACCACTATCATTCGTTTCCCGTCAAGAATATTATTCATACATGTATGCGTGGACACCATTTCCGTGATATTTTCCAAAAACAACGATACGTGGTTTATCCTCAAACACAGTATCAGATAACTAGACACAAGGTCCAAATGTCCAACCATACATGACGATAATAGATTTCAAGAATTGAAACAAATACATATTCATGTTATATTACTTGATTATTAATAAGACACAAATTGATTAGAATGACTCAAACATTTCCGTCCATGCGGTAGGAGTTGCGGTTAATTACTATTAAGATGTGGTGTTTTGATAACGTGGGGGCTGATTTTGAAAACGCATTGGTGGACGATCTTCACGCATTTCTGCTCTTATGCTTTGTGTGATTTTATCCTGCATCTCTGCTAGTCGTCGTTTTAATTCGTCTCCCCAAATTGCGTCTTTATCTTCATAGCTACTGATCTATCGCGGGCTGATTCTACACACGATTCCATCTCGCAGATTTTATCTACTACTGCTTTAAGAGCTGTTAAACTTGTAGAGTCACGCGATGCCAATTTGGCCTAAATATACGGTGAAAACCTGGTCTCAATAGTGTTTTTGACCTGCTCCTTGAATAGATCATCGCCTAAGCGATTATAAATGTCAAACATTGCGTAATAATGAGCACGAGTATCCTTATTCACGATTGGAATACGATTCCGTCATGAATTTTGCAAAGATCTATCATAACCGTTCGGAAAAAATATATTCAAGCTCTCTTACCAGAATTTCATACGTAGCATTAGGATTTCGTACTGCATAACCCCTATACCATATCGCTGCACACTCTGTCAAGTATAAATTGAGATAAGTAGTTACATGACAAGAGTTCTGGCTCATATTCCAAAATAGCGGCGGAAAACTGACGAAAGCTCTGGCTCATATTTCAAAATGGCGCCTGCAGAAAAACTGATGAGAGTTCTGGCTCATATTCCAGAATAGCGGCAGCGGGCTGAGCTGTTAAGGCATTAAGTCAGAGACTTTGGCTTCGCCTCCCCCCTCCGTCATCAACCTGTGAGACACATCCTTGCACTTGTTATCTACCCACATCTTGTTCAATTAACTTGTGCGATTCCATTGATTGTGAAATCAAAAGTCATCATGTCATCAATTTATGCATCGTTGGTGTCATCTTTCCGCATCTTATGAAATCAAACGTGCAACATTTAGACAGAGATAAACCTATTAGCAAATATTTTTTGTATAAAAGTCTCCATGGTGGTATTAGTCCGTGAGACAGCGCATAAATTTTTTGTTGATTACCGCTCACTTGAAACTTTGTGAGTGGCTTCATTGTGATGAGTCCGACAACTTTTTCATTTGGCAAAATTCTAGATTTGGGGGCGTTTACCCGCGAGGGCTAATTAATTGAAAGAATATTACCGTAATACTGATCTTTACACTAATCGAAAGATTTTTTGATAATAAAATGAAGGAAAAATATTGTCCGACATGAATATTGAGGCTACCGGTGAGTCCGACTTGTCATAAGTACCAACATACTTACTATTAGTACCAACATACTTATTACAAGTGCGGCTTGTCAGACTCACCGGTAGCCTCAATATTCATGTCGGACAATATTTTTCCTTCATTTTATTATCAAAAAATCTCTCGATTAGTGTAAAGATCAGTATTACAGTAATATTCTTTCAATTAATTAGCCCTCGCGGGTAAATGCCCCCAAATCTAGAATTTTGCTAAATGAAAAGTTGTCGGACTCATCACAATGAAGCCACTCACAAAGTTTCAAATGAGCGGTAATCAGCAAAAAATTTAGGCGCTGTCTCACGGACTATATGTCAGTAGATGGGGTAAAAAATTTCAATGTTGAAAAAACATACGTTTATATTTTAAATTTGCTTTGTGGCTATCGATTTCGGATTAAATCCATCCTCAGGCCGTACAGCTGAAATATACATGTAATTTAAATATTTGAAGAGTATAATTGTTTATAAGTTTTGAAAAAATATTATTTGACAGTTTTGTTTAAATTTAATTTATAAAAATGTTAAAAAGTGGAACGTATCTTGAATCACGAGAGCAATGAATATATAGGAAAATGCTGAGAAAGGAGAACAGAAGAAATGGTACCATGTGCTGAATTTAGAAAATGAGGTTATGTGCAAAATTTGAATTTAAATAAAGAATAAGTGCATGCTAGTAAATAATACAATAAAGTAGCTCACCGTCAGTTGATTATGCAGCAGAAAATAAATAGATCATGTTGTTGCAGAATGTGTTAAATTTCAAAATGACGAGGGCACTTGAAAATACGTGCTTCAGAATCAAGAAGATGAAATATATTGAAAAATTTAGCGGAAGTTATGTGTTGTGTGGTGTTCGCTGGGTATTAAAAGGCGGTAAAGTTTTGAAAATATGATTTTCAGGAATAATAGTTATTTCGTTGAAAATTCTTTCATCTTCAAGTTTCATATGTTTTAATATTTCCATTTTTTCTAGAAGTATGAGTTTTTTTATAGTTACTTTCTTTGTGCAGGATGGAAGTGTTTTCTATTGTGGATGAATGATTTTCTGCTTTTAGATGAGAACCGAAGGCTGATGGCGGGTTGTTTTTTATATGTTCTTTATATCTCGTTTTGAATTTTCTAGTTGTCAAATTATTAATTGATGAATTCAAACATCTTTGTCGGTGATGTTATCAATTCATGCACCCTCGAGTGAGTGAGGGCAGGTTTAATGAATAAAAACACATAATATTCTTACAATTTCATTTCACAATTATTCACTACAATATATAACTTTATATTAAAATCTCACGCTAGGGTCAATATATCGATGTGGAAGAGTCTTTGGAAAAATATAATTGATTATTCTTCTATCATCGTAAGCACTTGAGACTAATTTATTTTGTTACACAGTATGTACATTGTGTCCCTTTGAATTATTCAAAATTTGTGGTTTCATCACAGTCTTATTGTTAAAAAGGCAATCATAATAATTATTGTAATTATATAAGGCTCTGGGATATGCAACTGCGACGGATTTCGGAGTATAATTCGTCACAGTACGCATACGTCCATGTGAACATGTGATTAACTTCGATTTTTCCGTTGAACGTCTCTTTCATCATTTATTTGCATCATTCTCACACGTTTGATTAGTTTCTGTGATACACAATAATTATTGATATCATTCTTTGAAAGCTGCAGTTTAAATAGATATTTATCAATTTCACTTTTCATTTTCATTCTTGTTCTTATTTTCTTGTACACCATATTTCATCAATTGGAAACAAATTCGAGGTCTACCACTTTGTCATTCTTTCCTCTTGATAGTATGTAGAGTTTACCGGTAACTGCTTCTTCATTGGTATCTTGTATTTCCTCATCGGTGAGTTGGTTGAGTCGAGATCCCAAGAATGATACGTTACCCTCCAGCTCGAGGAGAATTTTCTCCCCGAAACTTGTATTAACACGTCGGCAGATGATAACTTGTACTTTTTATTCTTCTTCAAATTACTGAGAGCAAGAGGCCCTTTGACTTGAGCTAGTTGGTTCAACTTTTGAAATACTGACGACATTCTACTGTTCTTATGTAGAGTGATATGGAACTGATTCAAAAATATTGAAACTACCATTTATGTAATAGAACAATCACTCCCACTCTTGCATGGAAACCCTACTAATAATTAAGATAATGGTACTAGTGACATCTGCTCGAAGACATCATTGATTTATTTGATAAGTTCTCATAGAATAATATTATATTTTAAACAGAATGATATTCTTCCGGCGTTGTGAATTATTTTTGTACGTGATTCCTAGAAGCAATTTGAGAACTCCATCCTGCTGATGTACCACCATCGGCTAAAATTTTCTGTGTTTGATTACTAATGGCAATGCCATTAATTGAAGGATGACAAATTCTTAACCGCAATGAATTGGACTTACAACTACCTATTGCTTTTTTAACCATCTTAGACAAGAACTGTATGTCATGAATTGGAGGAACTGATGTTCCGTAAGAAATGGCTTCAGGTAGGGTTTGCATATACGCACCCGTGTTCACCTCTACTACACCATAGCTTGTTTTGCACAAGGTTATACAGAAAATTATAAAAACAAATGTAGATAATTTCCGTCTAGCTATTTGTTTTTTGAGTATCATCCACCCGTGCAATGGCTTGCGGGGCAAAAATATGGTCCAACCTATCGCGGATCTCGCGAAAGAGTTTGAAGAGTTGAGGGCAGGATTGAGCAAAATTCGAACAGCTGACGCGACGCTCAGGGTATGATTCAGATTAGGTAGAATAAGGAATGGTCTTACCGCTCAATTCCGTCAACTCCTGCTGACATCCATTGGACACTAGTTCAGGGCTGATGGTATTGGAGACGATAGATGAATTGACCAACCATACACTATTTTCACATTTACTGGGCTTCATTGTTAATTTGACGACACGTGGACGCTCAAAGAAATGTTAATTCTTTGAAAACTGTGTCAGCTAAGTGCTGAAACGTAGCTGGTGCTGATGTTAAGCCAAAACTCAAGACGCTAAACTCATAATGACCATCAGGAGCTACTATGAACTGTATGTTGGAAAGTGAAGTTACTGCTTGCCGACTGGCAGCGCTTTGGAGTCGGCTTCCACGACGGCCTTCTTCTCTTCTTTTCTGGCAAACGACTCTGTCTCTTGGTTTGAAATGGTGAAAGCGGCAATATCGCTTGCAGCATCAAGACTTGTTTCGTGCAGGCTTGCTTTTCCATTTGTCGTGGGAATTGGTTCCTGTGGTGAATTCAGGTTGAGGATGCTGCTGGACCTGGTTGAGCCCTGACGAGGATGTCCACGTCCGCTTAACACTAGCGAGTCGTTCGACTGATTGGAATGAGCCCTCTGGCCTTGCGGCTAGTCGAGCAATGCTTGAATGAATCTTCTAGCCTTGCGGCTAGAATCTTGACTCTTGACCTTAGGGCTGAATGGCTTGGACCTTGGTGCTCGGAGCTGGGTTTTTTAATTTCCCCGCAGTTTGTGGTTAAGTGATTGTGGCGAGAGTGGAATGCCAACTGATTGGTACACCCCCATTGCACTGTTAAGGGCTGATCTCTAGGTTATCGCTACAGTCATTCCATACTTCATGACGACTGGTAGATTGTTCACATTTTTTTTAAATTCTAAATCAACATAATTATTTTCCTAAAATGAACGTTCCTGAATTATATCCAGCGCCCCTCATTTTTTCCTTCTTATAAGGCCTGTTTTCAAATGTCATGGACACAGCGTTGTTGTTGTTTGCTAGTTTTTTAGTTTGATGTAGATAACACTGTCGACACCTGTGCCAAAAACAGCCGTAAAATTCGAAAACTGTATTCGCCTTTCGATAAAAACCATCAATTTGTAAATAATTTCCAATAAAACTTCCCGACTGTTGCCCACATGCGAAATGAACACTTCACGAGTATGTGCTCCCCATTCCAGCGTTCCTCTAACCACTTTAAATGGTTCCTGAGCCGGTATAGTGTTCAGAACAGAGCAACACTCGTTCAGATGTGAGTTCCAATTTTTTTATGCGCGCTGAAGCTCCATTTATCACCGCTATGTATTTACAGCTGTCATCTGAAAATGTGAAAAATATATTTTTGCAATAAAAGTCTTATATGCATTTATAGACTCAATACAAATTATTTCTTAGAATAAAAAAAAAACACAAAATGGTCGCGCTTACCCTGACCTCGTCCCTCTGTAGCTTTGCCACTATTCAGTCTTCTTCGCTTTATTTTTCGTAAGCTTACGCTTCTTTCTCGTTTCCGTTTTGATTCTGACATAATTTTCACTGCCAATTAATATTATAAAAAAATATTAAAATTGAACAAATAAAATTTGTACTGTGACAATCACATGCCCGACTAGAGTACAGAACTACGACAGAGCATATTGCGACTTACATCATAGTCAAATCAACTTTGAGGGCGATTGTAAAATTTCATCAACGTCCCTGCACAGCACGCACAAACACAACACATTGTCCCAACTTAAGGTGTAATTTAAGGTTGTAAATTTCACTTGAATAAATATCAACCTTTGCGCACAGCAAACAGCGACACACTACGTCGTCCATTATTAATAAATCCCAATTTGGAATACGATGTTCTCTTGAAGGCTTCTCCTGTTGATCTTCTTCTTGTATATAATCTTCTTTTATTTCTTGAACAGTGCCATTGTTTTTAGTAGCCATGTTACTCAACAGTTCAATGTAACTAAACTAATGAAATAATTTTCTGATGCCTCTTTCATAATATTTGTATAATTCGCAACATATTGCAACTGTGAATTATACTGGTGCTAAACGTTGAAATATGATTTTATCTTCGCTAAACATAAATATCCCAAGACAGACCATTAAAAACTTTAGAATTGTTTTCTATTCTTAACAATCTCCGAAGTTTTGAAATATATGAACGAGGCACCTGTCTGTAAGATTTTGAATAGGAACCATTCATCCCCCAAGCCCATGTAGAACGGCTCTTGACCCAAGATTGTATCTCATCTTCCAGCGGCGTATCATTTTTATTTCTTAGGGGTGGTAGCAAGTCATGTATATTATTTCAGTAATTGTAGAACCCTTTAATCGCAAAATCCATATCTAATGAACACCTTCCCACCCCATTAATTACAACCACCTTGTCAAGCAAACATCCACCGCCCATCAATCAACCCTTTCAAATCTAATTACCCCTTCTTCGACGATACCGTGCTTCCGTCGACATAATTCTGCATAGCTTAATCCATGCCCTTTGAGCGCTTTACCATTTCTTCGAGGCATCGAAACATGTGTCAATTCCATGTTAAAATGCCCATCAGAAAATATTTCAGCATTTTTCTTTTTGCATTGCTCTTCAGAATTTTATCAATGGCGTCCCACAGTACGTCGATATGAACTTGATCGCGGCGGCGAAAGCTGACCCAGGCCGGTCCGTTTTCCAAGCGGGGGGTGTGAAAAGTAAAACCGACAAAGTCGGCAGGGTTCATCCCGTCTAATGCGTCGTCCAGAACCTGAAAATTGATTGCAAAATGTTGAAAAACCCGAATAATCCCCTCTGTGTTGATATATAAATGTATGTATATATATATATATATGATTAATATAAATTTTTCATACCTGTTGGATGCTTTCGTGGAACCAATTAATGGAGTTTTCTCGCTCCGGAGGATCCAACAGTTTGAAGGTCAGGCGTCTTCCCATCAACGCGAATCTTTTCACGTGTTGCTCGGTGTCTTCTATAATTTCATACCGACGGGCGGCGCCTCCCCCAGTTTGATTAACGCTGCTACCTCCAGTGTGGTCGGCGAGTGATTCTTGCAACAAATCCTCGCAGATATTGAAGAATCTTTGGTAATCAACTTCCTCGACAGTTAAAGATTTTTCAGACAGCGCCGCTTCTATAATTCCTCCACATATTTCGAAGAAACAATCAGAATTTTCTTGCGAAGTCATCTTTATTTAGATCAATATTGATTTGACATCGTCTAAATACGATCTGAATGAAACCACAAAACTTCTGCC
Organism: Dromius quadrimaculatus; assembly: GCA_963989225.1. Taxonomy (NCBI): domain Eukaryota; kingdom Metazoa; phylum Arthropoda; class Insecta; order Coleoptera; family Carabidae; genus Dromius; species Dromius quadrimaculatus. The sequence goes on from OZ022330.1 coordinate 43,754,850, forward strand.
CTTTATACAACGGCTCTTTCTATGCGCGTAATTAAGGTAATTAGGTAAAGTCATTAGAAAATTTTCCGAAAGTGAAATAGTTATTTAAAAAAAATTTCTGTTCGGAACAAATATGTGAAAATGTTTAGAAATTGAAAAATATATCAATTAATAATAATATGGAATGTTCGAAACGAGGAATAATGGTTGGGTATTTCAATTGATAGTTATCAAAATCATATTTAAGTAATATTTAATTTCTTCATAAACACCACCACCACCACCACCCCCACCAATACAAATTGTGACATTATACAATTAGTTTTTTCTCACTATTTATGAAATTGTCAACACGTGTAATTATAATAGATGAACATCTCTGTTAAAACGTCTTTAAAAACAGCATTGCTTGCTGTGACGCACTGGAGCAAACTACACTCTAGTGCCTTGTTAAATCGTAATTTATAAATTACTGAGTCCTGCAGTAATTTTTTATAATCAGCCATCAGGGGTCTTTCCATCATTTTTAAATTCCGGACCATTTTTCTCAGCCGCGCTTCAAGCTCCAATAATATTTGCACGTTCAAACAATTGAGCGCAAAAAACGTGTCTCCCCTTCGTAACCGCAGCTGTTTTCGGGGAAACAAACTGAGGTCAACATCCCCCGCCTTGAAAATACTCCGCATATCTTCCTGCGAACACATTTCTTTTAATTGCAGCTCTCGCGAAACATCGAAAAAAAATATCAAAATCGGTATCGATATAGTTCTTAGTTTGGGCGTTACCAAACAGCCGCATTTTCACGTTAAAATTGTTATTGGCGTCTAGCCCCACAGCAACGTACCGCTTCAGGTCCGGGTCTAGGGGATACGTCTTGCAATGTAGCAGTCGGGCCCAATTGTCGCGAAAATCTTGACTGCTAAGCATCGCGAATGCTGTTATCGGCGCTGACCCGACCAAAAGTGCAAGATGCGTATCTCGTAGAAAGGCATCCACGTCTGATGGGCTGGCCGTCTCGGTATCTGCCTGGTCGTCGTATTCTTCAGACCACCGCTACCCGCATTCTTCAACTGATGTTTTAGCTTGTTTTGGTGAGGGCCCCTCTTGAGAATCATCGCTCGAGAAGCACGGTGGTGAAGAAACCCTCGGGATGGTGCTCTTTTTGTTGTCGTCTAGACAGAAGACATCGGAGTCGTCGGTGTCAACATCTTCGGGCGTTGGGGACGGTATTATTATCATAGACGATGCCACCGAGCCGTTCTCTAGTGACGGCAGCGGACCGGATGATTGTGGAGAGACCCTCAGGACGGTGTTCTTTCCGTTGTCATCCGGACAGACGACCGAGTCATCGCTGTCAACATCTTCGGGTGCTGGTGACTGAATTATTATTATTTCCGAGTCATTCTCTAGCGACGGCAGCGAATCTGATGAGGACGGTTGAGGCTCGGGTGTGGACACCATCGACGGCGATGGCGTATACCGCATTCGTTGAGAACGGCTGTGATAATTTTAACAATTAGACAATGGAAATCGGTGAAGTATATGTACATCATTCAATAACAATAATTTTATTCAGACCAAAAGATCTGAATTAATGGATAGTTGAGGAAAAAATTTCACTTACCGTTTTCGCAGAGAAACCAGGCTCTTAGAACTCATGATGATGATGTTAACAGGCAGATACAACAGCAGGATAACAGAAAATTCGAACTGTACTTATTTTCAATACTCATCCTCTATTTATATGTATTTCTAGCCGCGACGTCAAGAATCGAAAGTTTGGGAAATACCCAACTTTCGAATTTCTACCCCGTACCAATGACAGAGAAAATGTGAAAATTCCAGCTTCAAAATACACTAGTTTCCTAAAAAATTATATTTAAAATAATATTTTTAACATGAAGTGAATAAAATAAAGATTTGAAAGTATAAACTTTCTGAGTTGTTTTTGGAAAAACGATGAAGGCTTAATTATTTTAGGAGTCTAGGTTGAACCTCTTCAAAAATAAATAAAATATTTCAACTTTCTAAATTATTTTTGAATTTTTTGTGTATAAATAAACAGAACAGTGTCTTGCAAAGCCATTGTTTTCAAATTATCCATAGAAATCATATTGAAACATAACAAGGTAGTATTTCAAATTTTTATTGTTTCAATAGCCGTAATTAATTTATTGTCTATTTATATTTCAAGATGGACTTATCAAAAATGAATCAAAGAGGCCAATTGAGCAACATGAAACCCCGAAAAAAATTAACGGAATTAGAGATGAATAAAAAATATCAACTAACTGATATCCGCGCTGTGAAGACGGGATTTGGCAGAAAAATTTTTGCCGAATGTGAAGAATTTATAACATATCTTCCGGCACGATTCGACGATTTGACGGACCAAGAAATATCAAGTTTGAAAAAATCGATTGCTCGTTGGTGTATAAAATATACAGGCTTAAGAGATTTTGGTGATGGTAAACAAGCTAGACTTGTAGAATTTGTTGAGATGTAAAATCTGCTTTAAGAAAGTAATGTAAATATTTTTCTTTATAGAATATATATATATATATATATTTATCTTACAAAAAAAAACTCTTTATTGATTATATTTAGTTAGCTCACATTGTCACAGCCACTTAGTATTGTTGATAGCTTCTGTTTGTAAACATGTGCACAAAATTCAAACACCCGTTTTATTATTGCAGGGCCCAGCGGTAGCGAGAAATCTTTTTTGTCGATAATTTCATAAAAAATATTGACGCTCTGAGTGATACTAGTTTTCGAAAAATATTTTGGCATTATGGCACGTGGCAGAACTTATATGATAAAATAAAAGGTGTCTAATTTCACGAAGGCTTACCGAATGTAGAAAATATTGACGGAACATATCCGCAATTACTTATTATCGATGATTTGATGAGAGAAGCTGACGATCGTATTGTAGACATATTTACGAAATGGTCACATCATAAAAATTTGTCTGTCTTTTTTCTCACTCAAAATTTGTTCCTTCAGGGTAGAGGACAAAGAGACATCTCTCTCAATGCAAATTATATCATATATTTTAAAAACCCTCGTGATAAAGCTCAAATTCAGCATTTATCACGTCAAGTTTTCCCTGAAAATGTTGAGTTTATACAAGAGTCTTATACCGATGCGACCTCAAGACCCCATGGGTATTTGATTCTTGATCTCAAACAAAATACTCTAGATTGGTTGCGCTTTCGTACGTCACGGGAGGGATTAACATATATTTACCTACCTAAAAATACCTATAAATATTCCTGTAAAAACATGCCGGAGATTATTTCATAAAAATTAGTGCAACTGTAACAAGCAATGCTAAATTTTTACGTGCTCTACACAAACTGAAACCTAAATACAGACTACCATTATTAAAACTTACGGATTGTGATTCTGTTGAATGTATTTGCGAATGTGCTTATAATATTCTTCACGGTAAAATCCCTCTCAGTCGGAAGCAGCAGGCTACATTAGGAAGACATAAAAATATTTTGAGAAAATTAGTAAAACGCGGTGACGACTGGAGAAAGGAAAAACGTGTTTTGGTACAGTCTGGTGGAGCATTCCTGCCTTTTCTATTAGCTCCACTTTTGACAGGCGTCTTGAGTTCTCTATTCAGTAAGGATTAAATATGGAGCGTACCAAGAAAATGGTGTTAATAATAATAATAATAATATGTCAGCACTGCAGGCCAAGTTGGCCCATGGCTTGTTGCACTATGGCTTTCCACTGCAAGCGGTCCTTTGCTCTCCGCTCTGTGACATTGATATGCCTCAGATCCTGTTGTACGGAATCGTTCCACCTCCCTCTTGGTCGGCCTCTTCTTCTTTTACCCGTTATTTCCATAGTCAATGCTTTCTTAGTCACTGTATTTTCTGACAACCGCACAACGTGACCTGTCCACTTAAGTCTTTGAGCTTTAATAACACCCGTAATATTAGCGTCCCCGTAAAGTTCTTGCAATTCCTCATTTGTTCTCTGCACAAATACTCCATTCATTAGTTTTGCACCATATATTTTCCGCAGCACTTTTCTTTCCCATACTTCGACTTTCCTTTTATTCTTTTCACTTAACACCCATAAGTCACTGTCGGTCTTATTACTGTCTTATATACTCGTTTTTTGGCCCCGTTACTTATTCTTTTGGATTTAAGCAGATTGTTTAAGGCACCGATACATTTGCTGCCTTTTATGTGTCTCGCGGCAATTTCTTCGTCTTCATTGTTATCGCTAGCCAACGTAACACCAAGATAGACAAAACTCTTCACTACTTCGAATGTGTACTCTTTCCCATTAGCTACCCTCAATTTGAAATATGCTGGTCCTTGTCGCTGTCTATGTTCTACTTGCATATATTTTGTTTTCTGTTCATTTATCACCAGCCCCGTTCACTTGCATGTATCTCAATTTTCTTGAGCACATTCTCTAATTCCTGATTTGTGCGTGTTAGTATCGCAATATCATCCGCGTAGGCCAGGCACTGATGTCTGTGGTGGTGTATAGTGTGATTTCTATTGATATCACTCTTCCGTAGAACCCATTCTAGCACTAAGTTAAACAGCACTGGAGCAATTGGATCTCCTTGCCTTAGTCCTTTCTGCACTGCGAAGCTTTCTGACGTCTTACCATGCTCTGTTATTTTGCATCTATTATCGGTCAAGGTCATTTTTATTAATTTCACCAGTTTTTCAGGAATTTGGAAGTATCTCAGTATTTTGAATATCATCCCTTGTTTTATCGAATCGTAAGCCTGTTTAAAATCTATGAACATCATGCAAAGTGGTAGATTTTGCTCATAGCTATTTGCCATGATTTGTTTTATAGTAAAAACCTGGTCCATTGTGGATCTGTTTGCTCTAAACCCCGCTTGATAATCACCTAAGATATTATCCGCCACTCTTTGGATTCGGTTCTTGAGGCTTATTGACAGGATTTTGTAGGCTACATCGAGCAGAGCAATCCCTCTATAGTTTTCACATTTGGATACGTCTCCTTTCTTAAATATAGGACATATTAAGGCTTCTTTCCATCTATCCGGCATTTGTTCTGATATCCGTATTTTGGCTATTATATCAGTCAACTCCTTCTCCAATTTTTCTCCTCCTTGCTTATATATTTCAGCTGGAATGCGGTTCTCTCCTGGGCTTTTATTGTTCTTCATCTCTTTTATGATTGTTGTGATTTCATCTATGCTCGGAGGTTCTAAGTTTTCTTCTTCCTTTTGTCGATTTATTTCTATTTCCGGTGCTTCCCCAATGTCTTCAATACCATTTAAAAGTTCATTGAAATGTTCTACCCATAGTTTCATTCTCTCTTCTCCAGTTACTAGTTGTTCATTTTTATCTTTCAAAAAGAGAATTTTTTGTTTGTAACCTTCTTTTTGTTTCTTCACTTCTTGGTAAATGTTTCTCACAAATTTATCTCTATAGTTATTTTCTATAGTTTCGAGTCGTTTTTCTAGATGCTCCCGTTTTTTCTTTCTGCATATGGCTTTAAAGCCCTTGCACTCCTCTCTATCTCTTGCTTCGGTCAGTGGACTTGAGTTTTGAAGAGTACGTATTTTGCTCTTATTTTTTCTCTCCATCGCTTCTTTACACTCCTTGTCAAACCAGATTTTCCCTTTTTCATCGTGTACCTTTCTTAAGCTTTTATTTGCTACTGTTTTATAACTATTTTCACCATAAAATGTTCCGATTGTATATCTGCAATCCTTCTACATATGAGCTTCAAGTATGTCAAATCCCACATTTCTTCGTGCGCGCAATATGCTTAAAAAGAGATAAAAAGTATTATTCTCACATATTACCCCCTCCCTTTTCCTCTGCCCTTGTGGAGTAAGAATTGAATGTCTGATATTTTTTCATGCGATGTATATTTCTCGAGATATTCCGGAGCCAATTAATATTGTTCTTAATGATAAATTGGGAGAGAACATCCTGTAGATATATAATTTGAGCTTTTCGTACTTCCTCTCCTTATGAACTTCAAGTAAGCCAAATCTCATTCTTTCGTGCGCAAGTTTTCTATACACGCATTGTGCTCTTTGCGAGTAATTTCAATTGAAAAAAATATTGAGTAGATACACTGTACTATAAAACACAACTAAAGCCTGTAATCAGCCTCATTTCCTTCATTTTCAACTTTCAGGTATATTTGATAGGAATCAGATTTTTGACCTCACTATTTTACAGCTACTTCGATTTCCTTGTCCCTGAACCATTATAGAAGAGTCCCCGAAGATAACGTAAAAATAAGAAAAAGGTAATCAAATATATAATTTTCAACAGGGCTCCCTGACGCCAGGGGTCCGAGTGCGTTGCTTCCACTTGCTTCCCTGTGGCGACGCCACTGATTCGAGTACACTTTTTCCCTGAATTCTCCACAATCAATAGCCATGATCACAAAAACGGTTTACAATTGGTAAGTAACAGCATCTAGTAGAGAGAAAGTGAACCGGAATCTACCGTATTTTTTAGTTCCTAAATTGTCCACTCAACAAGTTGCTGAAAACTTCATTGAATGTGTTTTGTTTTTGGCTACGTAGCCAAAGACATAAATTGTAGCCAAACACTACGTTAGATCAACTAAATGTAGCGGAAGACTACATTGTAGCAATTTATATATATATATATATATATATATATATATATATATATATATATATATATATATATATATATATATATATATTTATTTATTTATTTATTTATTTATTTCAAACTGTTTCGAGATGGATAAATGACTCTCTAACGTAATATCATGGAGATAGGACATCCTTTAAATTAAAGTGAACAAGTTGTTTATATTTTTTATTTGAACTCTAACTACATTTAAAACTAATATTAACTAAACAACTAATATATACTAAACAAATATAAAATGAAAATTAAAATTAACTTAATTACAAGAATAATGAAATTTAAAGTAAGCTAGGTCCGACGCCTCTTCACACAACCCCCTTGTTTTTGGGCTGCGTCTAAAGTCACACAAAATAATATAAAAACCAGAAACATGTATTATTGATTACTGTTACCTTGTTCATCTCTTTTAGCTCGCTCCCATTCCAGTTTTGTCTCGACCAACAACCTCTGGAGCCGTACCAACGACTCATAGTTGAAGTCGTCCCAATTTTCAGCCGCCTGTACTTGGTACGGCTCCATGTTACGCTGCTGCTGCTGGGGAAGCTCGCGAACCTCCTCGAATGCCCACTCGAATTTGTCGCTCATTTTACTAAAACAACAACACGCAAACACTTAGAAATTTCGTATCTACAACACAACACATGTTCACACTTGTAAAACTCGCAAACTTACCTCAGTATTCTACAGGTGAAAACTATAACTGAAAATTTCTATGGGTTGATTCAATTTTTAAAGTAGCATTCGATGACGTCACAGGGCTCTGGAAGGGATGCAAACTATTCTCTCCACCTGATAAAAAATATTCCCACCCTATTTGAGGTCCGAAATTTTTCGCAAAGATCGTATTGGAGCCTTTCTTGCAATTCAAAAGTTGGAATATGTGTCTTCGAATGAAAAACGATTTTAAAGTTGGAATTCCGTTGCCACAGAAACCTTAAACTACATAATAATGGAATTCCATAAGCCGCCCCAAAGAGTTAGATTGCTAATCAAGGTAGTTATTCATCATCTTCTTCTCACGGTAAACTTAACTATAAATATAATAAATAGTCGCCTCGTTCTAACGGTAATCTGAAATAGCCCTCCTTTCTCGAAAGAAACCGATGCATCCAATCTAAATGCCTTGTCCTTTTGATAATTTATTAAACTGTTTGATTACAACATCAGTTGATCTTCGCTAAACATAAATATCCCAAGACAGGCCATTAAAAACTATGGAACTGTTTTCTATTCTTAACAATTTCCGAAGTCTTGAAATATATGAACGAGGCACCTGTCTGTAAGATTTTAAATAGGAACCATTCTTCCCCCAAGCCCGTGGAGAACGGCTCTTGACCCAAGCTTGTATCTCATCTTCCAGCGGCGTATCATTTTTATTTCTTAGGGGTGCTAGCAAGTCATGTGTATTATTTCAGTAATTGTAGAACCCTTTAATCAAAAAATTCCTATCTAACGAACACCTGCCCACCCCATTAATTACAACTACCCTTGTTAAGCGAACATCCAACCGCCCATAAATCAACCCTTTCAAATCTAATTACCCCTCGCATCTAATTAAATTAAGTCTGTCTGGGAAGCGGTATCTCTCACTACTCCCTCATCGGTGAGTTGGTTGAGTCGAGATCCCAAGAATGATATGTTACCCTCCAGCTCGAGGACAATTTTCTCCCCGAAACTTGTATTAACACGTCGGCAGTTGATAACTTGTACTTTTTATTCTTCTTCAAATTACTGAGAACAAGAGGCCCTTTGACTTGGGCTAGTTGGTTCAACTTTTGAAATACTGACGACATTCTACTGTTCTTATGTAGAGTGATATGGAACTGATTCAAAAATATTGAAACTACCATTTATGTAATAGAACAATCACTCCCACTCTTGCATGGAAACCCTACTAATAATTAAGATAATGGTACTAGTGACATCTGCTCGAAGACATCATTGATTTATTTGATAAGTTCTCATAGAATAATATTATATTTTAAACAGAATGATATTCTTCCGGCGTTGTGAATTATTTTTGTACGTGATTCCTAGAAGCAATTTGAGAACTCCATCCTGCTGATGTACCATCATTGGCTAAAATTTTCTGTGTTTGATTACTAATGGCAATGCCATTAATTGAAGGATGACAAATTCTTAACCGCAATGAATTGGACTTACAACTACCTATTCCTTTTTTAATCTTCTTAGACAAGAACTGTATGTCATGAATTGAAGGAACTGATGTTTCGTAAGAAATGGCTTCAGGTAGGGTTTGCATATACGCACCCGTGTTCACCTCTACTACACCATAGCTTGTTTTACACAAGGTTATACAAAAAATTATAAAAACAAATGTAGATAATTTCCGTCTAGCTATTTTTTTTTTGAGTATCATCCACCCGTGCAATGACTTGCGGGGCAAAAGTATGGTCCAACCTATCGCGGATCTCGCGAAAGAGTTTGAAGAGTTGAGGGCAGGATTGAGCAAAATTCGAACAGCTGACGCGACACTCAGGGTATGATTCAGATTAGGTAGAATAAGGAATGGTCTTACCGCTCAATTCCGTCAACTCCTGCTGACATCCATTGGACTCTAGTTCAGGGCTGATGGTATTGGAGACGATAGATGAATTGACCAACCATACACTATTTCCACATTTACTGGGCTTCATTGTTAATTTGACGACACGTGGACGCTCAAAGAAATGTTAATTCTTTGAAAACTGTGTCAGCTAAGTGCTGAAACGTAGCTGGTGCTGATGTTGAGTCAAAACTCAAGACGCTAAACTCATAATGACCATCAGGAGTGTACTATGAACTGTATGTTGGAAAGTGAAGTTACTGCTTGCCGACTGGCAGCGCTTTAGAGTCGGCTTCCACGACGGCCTTCTCCTCTTTTTTTCTGGCAAACGACTTTGTCTCTTGGTTTGAAATGGTGAAAGCGGCAATATCTCTTGCAGCATCAAAACTTGTTTCGTGCAGGCTTTGCGAGGAGACATAGGCAGACTGCCGGTGGTCACCCGAACTGCTGCGCGACTTGCTAGGCGTCAGGGCTTCACCTTGCTTTCCCATTTGCCGTGGGAATTGGTTCCTGTGGTGAATTCAGGTTGAGGATGCTGCTGGACCTGGTTGAGCCCTGACGTCCGCTTAACACTGGCGAGTCGTTCGACTGACTGGAATGAGCCCTCTGGCCTTGCGGCTAGTCGAGCAATGCTTGAATCAATCTTCTAGCCTTGTGGCTAGAATCTTGAGTCTTGACCTTAGGGCTCAATGGCTTTGACCTTGGTGCTCGGAGCTGGGTTTCTTAATTTCCCCGCAGTTTGTGGTTAAGTGATTGTTGCGAGATTGGAATGCCAACTGATTGGTACACCCCCATTGCACTGTTAAGGGCTGATCTCTCGGTTATTGCTACAGTCATTCCATACTTCATGACGACTGGTAGATTGTTCACATTTTTTTTGAATTCTAAATCAACATTATTATTTTTCTGAAATGAACGTTCCTGAACTATATCCAGCGCCCCTCATTTTTTCCTCCTTATAAGGTGTGTTTTCAAATGTCATGGACACAGCGTTGTTGTTGTTTGCTAGTTTTTTAGTTTGATGTAGATAACACTGTCGACACCTGTGCCAAAAACAGCCGTAAAATTCGAAAACTGTATTCGCCTTTCGATAAAAACCATCAACTTGTAAATAATTTCCAATAAAACTTCCCGACTGTTGCCCACATGCGAAATGAACACTTCACGAGTATGTGCTCCCCATTCCAGCGTTCCTCTAACCACTTTAAATGGTTCCTGAGCCGGTATAGTGTTCAGAACAGAACAACACTCGTTCAGATGTGAGTTCCAATTTTTTTATGCGCGCTGAAGCTCCATTTATCACCGCTATGTATTTACAGCTGTCATCTGAAAATGTGAAAAATATATTTTTGCAATAAAAGTCTTATATGCATTTATAGACTCAATACAAATTATTTCTTAGAATAAAAAAAAAAACACAAAATGGTCGCGCTTACCCTGACCTCGTCCCTCTGTAGCTTTGCCACTATTCAGTCTTCTTCGCTTTATTTTTCGTAAGCTTACGCTTCTTTCTCGTTTCCGTTTTGATTCTGACATAATTTTCACTGCCAATTAATATTATAAAAAAATATTAAAATTGAACAAATAAAATTTGTACTGTGACAATCACATGTCCGACTAGAGTGCGATTGTAAAATTTCATCAACGTCCCTGCACAGCACGCACAAACATAACACATTGTCCCAACTTGAGGTGTAATTTAAGGTTGTAAAATTCCACTCAAATAATCATCAACCTTTGCGCACAGCAAACAGCGACACTCTACGTCGGCGTCGTCCATTATTAATAAATCCCAATTTGGAATACGATGTACTCTTTAAGGCTTCTCCTGTTGATCTTCTTCTTGTATATAATCTTCTTTTATTTCTTGAACAGTGCCATTGTTTTTAGTAGCCATGTTACTCAACAGTTCAATGCAACTAAACTAATGAAATAATTTTCTGATGCCTCTTTCATAATATTTGTATAATTCGCAACATATTGCAACTGTGAATTATACTGGTGCTAAACGTTGAAATATGATTTTATCTTCGCTAAACATAAATATCCCAAGACAGACCATTAAAAACTTTAGAATTGTTTTCTATTCTTAACAATCTCCGAAGTTTTGAAATATATGAACGAGGCACCTGTCTGTAAGATTTTGAATAGGAACCATTCATCCCCCAAGCCCATGTAGAACGGCTCTTGACCCAAGATTGTATCTCATCTTCCAGCGGCGTATCATTTTTAATTCTTAGGGGTGCTAGCAAGTCATGTATATTATTTCAGTAATTGTAGAACCCTTTAATCGCAAAATCCCTTTCTAATGAACACCTGCCCACCCCATTAATTACAACCACCTTGTTAAGCAAACATCCACCGCCCATCAATCAACCCTTTCAAATCTAATTACCCCTTTTTTTCTCGAAGCTAATTGTAGTAGCCAACACAAAGAGAGGATAGCTTCAACAAGTCCTGTCTATTGAGTAGATTAAGTTGGGTTTGATACAAAGGATAATTTAGTTCCAGTTTAGGTGAAACAAAGAGACTGACCAATGCTGAGCTACTATTTTCCGAGCACTCCATCTCAAGATTTTCATATTCGTGAGTGCATTCATCACAGTTCATCAACAAGCCAGATTGCGTATGCTGATGTAAGACTAATGTTCTATGAAGAAGCATATGGTGTATAGCGACCTGCACATACAAAAACAGAGATTGGAAGAAGATATTGTAATCCTTTCCTTTCTCAGTATAATGAGTCATACTTGGAGAATTTATCTTGATATGAGTAAAAAGACTCTCTAATGAGTTGATAAGTGACCCTCTAGATTCCGTGAATGATCTTAAGTCTGTCTGGGAAGCGGGAATACTTACTACTTCGATGGCGGTGGCTGGGAATTAAATATGTAAGCCAAGTACTGCATGAAACACAGTGATACGTCAAATTCCCTGTTTCAAAGAGCTCCGTACACAGAGCACGATAAATGTATCTAACTTAATCGAATCTTCTCGATCAACGTCACATCAATCTAGACTGAACATCGTTATCGTTTTTCCCTGTCTTTTTCCTTTCTTTAAAATACGAAATTTTGACTCTCTTGATCTTACGATCAAGAAATAATCCCTTTACAAGATCCGAAACGTTAACCAAAAGGTCAACATCGGGTAGTACACTCCGTTTAAACTGTTATCATCTACCAGGTGAAAGAATTTAGTATAATATTCAGGTTTCGGCTTCAAATCAAAGCCTATTATTCCACTTTTTCTGTCTTTATTATCTACTACCGAACGCATCGTGAAGTCAACCTCACCTTCATCGCATCTGAGGAGATACCCACTAACGTACACTTTAGGAAAAGACATCGTGACCAGGACTCACTGCAAAAAAATAACAAGATTGTTGCGAAGATGTCCACTATCCTACATAAGTTATGACCTATGGAAGAAACGTAATCCCATTATGCGTTTGGATACACTCAGAATTTGAACTTTTCGTTATAAACACTCAATACATGTTCGGTGGATTTCCTATCTCTCTTTTTCCGTATTTCTTATTGCAGGGTTTGCTCGAGAATTCTATTCTCCACTTGTTGAACCAGGCGATTCAATGTCATTTGAACAGGATCGGTAGGACTTTTCGTCAAGAAAATCATTTTCATCACTGCATATTTCCACCAATTCTTCGCTTCTTTTGTTACTATCGAACCAAAGGAGTAGATTTCCGATTCAACCACTTGAAACCCAGTCTCGGCCTCCAATTCCAAAGTGGAGATACGATCGTGGGGGTTGTATGAAATAGTTTGTGAGATTCCATGAGTACTTTCGGGCAACCTCACATCGCCAAAGATATCGTCGATTTTTTTTTTTTTGGTAATAAAAGTTGTTGATTCGGACACATCGGCAGTGGATCTTGCATGAATCAGAGATTCAGTCTCTGATTCAAAGGTACATGTTCTAATAGTTCTGATAAAGTTATCTTCAAGATCTTGGATTGTTATTTGTTGTAGTGGCGACGTTATACATCTATTCTTATTAATCTAAACATTTTTATTATTCACGAAACATCTCATTATGTCGAAAATTGCTGTGACAAACCGCGCAGTATTTCATATTTTCTGTAGGATTACGAACATTCTGTCCAAGAAAACAAGAACACTTGAAAGGACAGTTTGTGTTTTGCACAATATAATATCCTTTACAACTAAGCTCGTAAAAGTAACTTGTTGGAAAAGCACCCATCAAACTTGATATCAAGTTGTAGTGTAGGTCTTCCATTATTGGACAGCTGCTCTGCTCTACAAATGAGAATAATGGCAGCAATGTTTATTATCACATTTGATTTTCAAATATTAAGTCGATGTTGTCCAGTTGAGCGACACCTGCAATAAAAGGGATGGCGGTGCAACTGGCCATAAGAGAATTAAATATATTCTACTACCAATTCTACTAAAATGAACGACAATCACGTGAGATGATGAAATATTTTGACACGTTGCGATGTGTTCATATGTACCACCACTGTTAGATAAGATTAAACCAGCTCTACGACATGAATAGATAGCTTGATCATGCAGTAATTTTCTACCAAACTTAATGGAGAATTCTTCCTTCAGCAAATTTTTATAATATTTCATATTGGAAAACCTTATTGCATCTACGAGCGCGTACGCTAAAGCTAATTTATCTTGTTTTTGCAATACTGTATGCGTCAAATCATACGCACTTTCCGTCTACCGCTCGGAAATCTGCACCACTATATATCAAATCTAAGCGATAATTAGTCATTCTTGGAAAAAGTTGCGTTTCTTTGGAATTAATTGGAGTACCATTATCCAGTTGTAAGATATCTCTCCATGGTATATACAAATGCTTATCAGAGTAGTCAGCGGTTTTGATCAACAGTCCAGCGAAATCGTTCTGCTGTACGTTGCTCGATATAAACCTAAGCAGCTCATTAATAGCAATCCAATGTTACTCCTTATCTTGCGCCACTCTTGTTAATTCAATGCACGACTGATTCGCTCGTATAGCAAACACGGCCCCTGACGTTACTTCTGCATTGGACAAAATTCTATTGATACTTTTGAAATAAGTGAATAACAAAACTTTACATTGAATGTTACACACTCCACTGAAACATTATGATTTTGACATTGAAATATCACACAACATTTTTCTTCAATGATATTTGTCGAATATTTGGGGATATTTTGTTTTCCAACATACTTGTTCATATTTGAGTTGAATTGTGTTTTTGATTCTTGTTATAAATTCGATAAGACTTTCATTCGAGTGCTTGAGATTTTCCACAGTATATGCCTTCGCTGATGTGAGGAAATCTAATTACTCTTTTCCAGGAATATCGGGTCTACAATCGTTGCAGTTTTTTTCAGACAAAATTTTCTTTGCAATGTATCTGAATCCGATAGACACAAGTGACACTTACTTTGAATCCTGTATTTTTGAGACAAATACTCTATTATATTCCAGGAACTTTTCTTCAAGATAGTAGTCAATTTGTCTTTCCAGAGAAATATTCAAAATATTTGTGGGTTATTTAATTTCTTCGTGAAGAAATTCACTATACTCTCTTATAACGATTTATTGATTATTATTATATTACAAATAGGAATATTATTTGGTTTTATATTAATGAATATATTTAAAAATATATATATATATATATATATATATATATATATATATATATATATATATATATATATATATATATATATATATATATATATATTATATATAAAGTAAGTGTATTTATCCCACATCTACTCTGTTGACCAGACCTTTTTCAACAGTTCATGCATGCATCTATTCTCGCCTTGGCTGGTTCTCCTTCTTCTCCTCTACCATCTCGCACAATATCAAAAAGCATTCTCAGGACTGCGGATAGAATAAATATCAATGGTGGCGATACAAAATACTTTCTTAAGAGAGTTCTGGGTCGGGAGGATCCGATTGAACTTTCAGAGTTGGGGTGCCCTTCGTTGAGGGTGTTATCTAAAAATGATGACGTACCTAGATGCATGACACCTCGAGCGCACAAAGGAAAAGTTTGTGCTGTGAGGAATGTTAATCTTTTGAAACAGTGTCTTGTTCAAGATAAGTATGGAGTTTATGCTTCAAGACTATCACAACTAGTTAATTATCCATGTACGATCATAGTTAATACAGACCCTGACACAAAGAAAGGCTCGCACAGGGTGGCTATATTCATCGATCGTAATGGAGATGGAATATATTTCGACTCATACGGCAGACGGCCCCTCGTTAAAAGACATGAGAACTTATTGATTCGAAATCCTCGAACATGGACCTATAACAGTGCTATTCTGCAGGACTACGCTACTGATGTTTGTAGGAATTATTGTTTGCTGTATTTAATATTGAGGATAAATAATCATAAACAAGATAGTTTCATAAATTTATCCAGTGAATCTGATACATATGAAAACGATGGCTGATAAGATACATGTTCAATTACTATTTTACAAAATATGTTTAATTTTTGCAAATTATGTTAAATGTGTAAAGGTACTTAGGAGGAATATGAAAATAAAGACCTTCTTCAGAATTGAATAATTCTATTCTCAAGTATTACTGCTAATTATCCCATCATTAACCTTTTCAGGCCGTATGGATATGATTCGGAATAATCGACTAATCTACGTTCCATGAAATTAATTCTGAATAATTTAGCTTCTTTTTTTGTAACAACATTATGATCTAGAGTACTTCGGATATTATAGCTACTTATAATGATATTGATATTCTTTCATGCTATAATTCAGTGTAAAGCCCTTCACTTTACAAGTCCCTTGAACACGACCGTTAATTGAAGAATACGTTTTAAACGCGTAATTTTTAGGACCACCACAAACAAACTCAGTAATGTAGGCTCCCGATTCTAAACAAGCCAACTCGTTTGTAAGATCCCCCATGAAATTACTCGTTAGAGGCTCGTACTGCCCTGGCTGATGAGAATATATGATCGAATCGGTGTCGTAATATAGAACTCTATTTCCCAAATCGTGCAAATAACGATAAAGTTTAAGACGTGCAAGAGCTGTTGTGTATGCAGCAATTACGACATTAACCGTCGGATGTAGTTCCACTGATTTGTTACAGTGCTGCCAGTTCACAATACATTAGCTGGTCCCCAGCCGGAAATATTTCATTCACAGTAATTGCGGGATTAGCCAGCAGCTCATAAAGATCTGCAGGGGCCGCAACGGGTGTTGTCCGTGGCCTATTTTCAGCTTCAGCAAATTTACCTGTCAATATAAAGTCGGCAGTTAGAACTTATCATAGTGAAAATATATTGTATAACTCACCCCATAATGAGTTTAAACAGATCTTTGCTACAGCACGTCTACCAGAATTTTTTGTAATTGAACCCTCATCTAGTTGGACTTCTTCTTTCTCTAGAAACAGGCTGATATATGCCTTTTTCGACTCAGTTGTAGTACATTCTTTTGGATAGCCAGACGATTCCTGTTTTATCTTTGAGAAAGTGTATATATATTTGGCAAATATTCCTCCCATTTTCGAAGTTTTGTTGTATTCTGTAGTATTGTATTGCCAGATCTCAAAGATTTCCAATATTTTGTCATCGCCATTTTCACTTCAGCAGCCACCCAGGTCCCCGTAAACTGTCTCTCGCAATCAGAGTGCTCGCACTCGTCTGCTTCTAACGTATCACAGCACGTCCGGCACAGAACGAACATAAGTTTACCGTGTGCTTTTCGCGGTAATACAGGATGATACAAATCATTAGGGGGTGGTACAGTACACTTTATCAAACCTTCAACATGATCTATATCATCATTCGGACAGATTGAACCGCATTCGGTGCCAACAGAAATTGCCGTATTCGCAGATATAGGGGTAAAGTGAGCACACATCGACATATTTTACTTTTTCGTCGTTTTCGGCCTTTTTATAGAGAACCGTATTACCTGTTCGGCCTCTGTAAAGAGCGTCTCGCGGCTGTAAGGATGCGATATTGAGAAGTTGATGATTTTTCAGTTGAATTTCTAGATCTTTATTTATTTATTTTCTCTGATTTGTCAAGTGTACGCTGATGCCTGAATTCCATTGTTTCTTTTGTTGTCGTATAAATTTGCTTATCTCTATAAGTCTTGAAACATGGTTTATATCCATGCCAGAAACATCCTCAAAATTCAAATATCAATTTGTCTTGTGCATAAAAACCGTCAACTTTCAGATTATTTGCAAAGACAACCTCTGAGCCATGCCCCGCGTGCTCGATGCGGATGTGTCGTTCATCTTCTTGCGATATTAACCAATGTAAAGCTATGTTTGTCTGATTTTCTTTCTTACTGAGGATAACGGAGCAGCGAAGCTTTTATCACTTATAAGCTCAGTTGTTTGTGGTGTCAGATCGAACTCAAAGTTTTTCCTCAAAGTAATAGATGCCCACGAACAAAGATGCAAATTTCGTAACTTCTCTACTGATTGTCATTTAGATTCTTGACACGCCCTAAATAAGGAAGGGTGAGGGCGACAATTAAATTCGATATTAGGTCATTTTTGTGTCTCTCTAGATAACCCTGGACAAAAGTTTTAACAAAATGGTAATTGACTAATAGGAGGAAATCGTGATCTATTTGGATTGGAGCACCTGCTATTTCAGCTATATTGACCCCAGTAAAGCTATGATCAATCACAGGATGCCCAAAACTACGACTCAAAGCTGAAAACTCTAAGGACAATTTAATTCCCTCATCACTATCATCAACATACCACAATCTCAATAGTGGTATTAGATTGATCAGACGTTGATGAGGTGCAAGCTCAATAAGAATGGAATTAAGCAATTGGTCATACCCAACATCATTTTCCACATCAGCACAGATTAACCCTATTATGAAGAAGTCCCAACATTTGAGGATGGCAAATATGTCCTCTTCAAGTGACTCATATAACGCCTCAATATAGTTAATAATAGAGAGTCCAATGGTGAACATTGAGATGCCTCTTGTAATGAGAGTTGGGTATTTTTCAAAATAATCACTCAACCTTCAATACAGCAGTAAGTCAAATCTAGTTTGTAAGATATCGAGCACGCCAAGAAATAAAGTGCTTGGACCTATTGATATGCCATGAGATGGGCATGTAAAGATTAGATGGTTTTTGTTTAGTGATATGCTTTTTGTAATTACAACAAATTCTGTAAATGTGATCCTCTCTCGAGTAAATCTCTCCTTAAACTCTTCTGGGATGCATTTATATGAATAGTATTTAATAAGTATAGGATCAGTTAAGTGGTCTGTAAGGGCAGCACAGTAGTCTCTGTCACATATAAGAACGTTAGGGATTGTTGTTTGTTTCTGGATGAAGTAATTTTTTAATGATAGTTGTGGACATACATCATATTTATCCTGTAAATCATCTAATGTATGATCTTTATGAGTTGTACAATAGGTCATTAAGCACTTCCAAGGTGATGGGCATGCATCATAAATATGGGCAGTCATCTTTTCAGCTATCACTTCATCCTTTATAGCCTTATGTGTCTTACATCTGCTGACAGTCTCTTTAAACGCTGATAAGATGGAAATCTGCTCATCAAGTGTAATAGGTTGTTTAAGATGGCCATCGAATGTTGTTGACCCTATCCTATAGGGGACTTTTTACTTTCAATCCTTTCACGCTTCAGTAAAAGCTCTAGATCATCTAAATCAATGTCTTCACCTGCCATATGAGCTAATTTACGATATGTCTTACCCATTCATGGGTATAATACCGATAGTATTTTCTTTCAAAAATAAACGGCGAAATGCCTTACTGCAAGGCGATGCAATAGTGACTGCCTCTGGAAATGGACAGACTCGACAATCATTTATGAAAGTTTGGTGAAATTTGGTACAAGCCCTCCGCACAATATCAACCTCCGCTATACAATATTGTTCTTATTCTCTCTGAATGTCAAACACGATTTGTTGATTATATCAGACAAGAGATTTTTGTCTTTTCGAAGTATTCATACTGTCCGCACAGTAATATTTAACAGCTGGTAAAGGCCCTAAACATTCGGCGTTTTCTGAAGTATTGAATAGGTGAGGAAAGTACCCTTTTTGGGCACACCCCAACTCGGCACATTAAATCTCCCGATGGGACATCAGTCAAGGGTTAGTAGTAATCCTTATGACCAACTCGGCACATCTTGAACAAGTGTTTGCAGAAAAACCTATCCCTATTATCGGCTTAACACCTAAGAGAAATATAAATTGAAATGTTTTGCTTAGTAGCTATATATTATCAATCTAACAGTTCAATCAACAACATCAAAGAAATCAATTTGCCAACTATAGCTAGCCAACGTGGCAAAATACTATTGATTGTAGAACAACATAAATTCAGTAAATCAAATCGAAAATTTTTATCTGGTGAAGTGAAGTAGCGGTATGTTAATTGAAAGTGCAAAGCATTTTTCTATATTATGAGCGAGTCCAGAGATAGAGTAATACCGACAAAAAGGTTAATCCACAATCACGCTGAAATTATAATTTTTATTGTATGATGCAACTTACTTATTTTTTGATTTTTTATTATTGTATGTCAAATTACGTATGATTATAAAAAAGAAGCTATAAAATTGATATTATTTTATTTAAAAACATTAGAATGTTCAGACTACCTGCAAGTGTGCCGAGTTGGGTATCATTGCAGGTACCACAAATATTCGTATTTGCCGAGTTGAGGAGTCATTAGCAGAGACTACTTGTAAATGTGCCGAGTTGGGAATCGCCGTCCTTTTTTAACAGAATCTGCAAGACCCATGGCTTCAGGTAAAGACGCTAAAAACATTGCCATATAATTCAAGGAGTCTATGAATCAAATTTTCTTATTGACTTCGATCAACAAAATTTAGTTACCGTCCAAGAGAATATTTGGTTTCAAGTTCATACTCTCTACAAGATATTTCAGAACAAAATGATATTCTAGGGGCTGAGACATACAGAAGAAAATTCTCAATTGGGTTTTTTTTAAACACTTGCTGCCGAACACCGCAGGAATGGCAGAAAGATTTCAAATCATCTATGCTACAGCAGCTAGGACAGGATTGTTGGATAACACATAAGTCAACCTCATGCAAGCTGTGCTCCCCAAAAAGTTTCTCCTGCCGTATATCTAAGTCATAATAAATGAATAAAGTTTCGTTCGCGACCTAATTTTTGTCTGGTTTTATGAAGCATTGGTGATCAGCTTTATTATAACATCCACAAATTTTGCAGAAAACTTCGCCGCAGGAATTATTCTTATTTTTTTGATAATTATAAGTTTTAAAACGTCGTTTACAGGTTTTCAATAGCTCGCAAACATTTTCTCTTTTGTGATTATCGTAGCAAGTTTGTCCTCGAAAATTTTTTTTACAGTCTGGGCATTTTTTCAACTGCGGCGTAAAAATACACGCTGAAGCTACTTTACAAGAGATGCAGGTATTCGGACAAGTGTGAGCTAATAAACCGTTGTAGCCAATATGACAAACTTCGCAAAAATATTTGCATGTAAATGCAGCCGTCAAACTCTTTATAACAGAATAATGATTTTGATAATGTAACAGGTCTAGCCGTGGCAAATTTTCATCAGGTGCTTCTTCGAAAAGCAATGTACCGAGTGTATTATACTCGTATACACATATATTGTAGTGCTTGTAGTACCTCTGGAACACTCGTAATCCAGGAATACCGGCACCGCGCGCATCTATTCGGATACCTATATCCCTCAATAGCTTGTTGACAGGTGTCTGCTGGGCAATATGGGTCTCTTTTCGTATATTCTTGAAGATAGGATCTTTCGTAACGGATGCTATAGCGATTACTAAGGCCCTAGGTAGACAGAGATTATCAACTTTATTAATTTCGATAATACCGTGTTTTCTCCGACATAATTCTGCAAAGCTGAGCCCGTGACCGTTCAAATGCTTTCTACTTCCGACTGGCATAGATATATGAGTCAATTCCATGGTGAATGCTCCATCAGAAAATGGTCCAGCCTTGCTCTGTAGAATTCTATTAATTGCTTCTCAAATTAACTGTACATCCACTTGGTCAACGCGCCTAAAAGACATCCAAGCGGGCTCATTTTCCATACGGGAAGTGTGAAACGTGAAACCGACAAAATCTGAAGGCTTCATGTCTTTTAAAATATTATTTAATACCTATGAAATTTGATCATTATGTAACTATATCATCATAATCATGATTATTATACTTGTTTAATGCTTCCCTGGAACCATTCAATAGGATTTCTCCCGGTGCGTGGCTCGGTCAGACTTCCCCGCATCGAGAATCTCTTCACGTGATAAATTCTGTCCTCAACATTCTCTTAACGTTTTATCTCGTCTTGCCCATTTTGAGTGCCTAAATTTTGATCCACAAAAACTTCACTGTCGCTATCACTTTTATTCTGGATTGAATTTGCACCTCCGCCCATTAATGCTGAATCAATTAAATTCTCACATATCTTGAAAAAAGAATCAAAATTTTGTTGGGAACTCATTTCAACTTCCACAGTAAACAAGATCGTAAACCACTGAAACATCTTCGAAACTCTTTCATGCTTTTATAAACACACCTGCTACCCTTCAGCTTGAACGTATACTCGAATGCACACATATATACACGCCCACATATACACATCCAATCACGCACGTATAAATAAACAAAATTGCATCGTATTTAGAAGTTTCAGTCAATATGTAACAATAAGAAAGATTGTTCCAGGAGTAATAGGTAAACGGTTAAATATTGATTAAAGATCGGCGACATCATATTTTATACATATTTTTCTGTCATAAAAGCATATACATAGTCCAAATCCTTTCTCATCTTATTATTATGATATATATATACATTTCAATGGAAACCTCCCTAAACCTAATTTTACCGGTTACAAGATATTTGAATAAGACTATATCTATTTCTAAATTATATGTTTTTATATTCCTCGTAAATATTGTCATAAAATTTGTTATAATACCTCAAAGATTCAAATAAACTATCGCCGAGATCAACAATTGTATCTATGTTGAATCTATTTAAGGCGAGAAATACATTACCGGATTTACATTGTAACTGTCTTGGGTTGATAAGTTCAGGTTAATTAAATTTATTTCATATTTGTGGCTGATTTCTGCTTCACTGCACTTTTTTTTCAGTACAAGTTTCTTGATAAAGTCATTAAATTCACCAACATCTTCTTTATTAATATATAATTTGTTGCGCGCACAGCCGAAAATTCTCACGGTGACTTTAAAATAATTATTGGGGCTCAGACCGATAGCTAAATAGTGGTTACAGCTCATGTTAAGAGGCGTCATATCACACACTAATAAACGATCATAATTATGGCGATAATCACTGTTATTAGAAAGCGTGAACAATATCTTACCCACCGACCCTAGTAGAATATCCAGATGGGCGTCTACGTGAAGCTCATCTTCCGTGAATATTTTTTCTACCTAAGGAGAGTTTTCCGGAGGGATTTCCATCTCTTCGGACTATCGTTGGGCATATTCATCCTGCTCGCCATCTTCTAGTGTTCCAGAGAAATTGACTTCTGGCCTCTGGTAGCATGGCAGCGGAGAATCATCGGAATCGCTGTCGAAAACTCTGATAACTGGCTCTGTAGGCACCGTCTCAGGCTTACCCTGTGGTAATATCGTTGCGGTGAATGCTCGTGACGAGATTGAAGTCGATGGTGATGGTGGGAGAGGCATTGAGGGTCTAGATCAATTGACGGAATGATAAAGAACTGCTTATAACTATTGCAATTAAGAATTTATCGTTTGCGAGAGATGGAATCTTCTACAGAACTCATTTTGGAATATAAAAGTTCACAGCAACAACAACAACAGACTGTGGTGTCTGCTTTCTCAGCTTCGTGTTTTTATATTCTAACTCGTACGCTGTCATTGATCACGTGATCCGTTAACCCTGCCGGCTACGCGTTTGCCTGTTACAACCGTCTATGATAATTCGTTTATATTAATCTAGAGCTGATCTTACCAAGAACACTCGACTTGAAATATATTTATTGAAGTGTGAAATTTTTCACCTCAAGAGTGCAAGATTTTGCTGCTCATATGATGGATGAATATGACATTAAGAGACATGGAAGTTGAGATTTATTGGAGTGAATAAGAATTTAGTTATAACCTGAGCCGTAGGTGTCCGCTCTATGAGGTTATATTCAATGATTTTTTGATGCGAATTTGAACCTTATTAAAATGGATCAGAATAACTCCAATGATCAGCATATATAACAGAACTGATCTTTTTATGTGGAGAGCCTGCTTCTATTTTTATTGATCAAAATGTTGAACATTCATGAGTATTCAATAGGATTGGATAATTATCCAGCAAACAAACTACTAGAATAGTATTTGTCGCTCAAATCCGCAAACAGCCTGCTCTTATTTTTATTATTATATATATATTATTCATTTGAAAGTATTTTAGAAGATTTGATTTTCTAACAGTCGAATGGGTAGAACAAGCTTTGTTGCTTAAATCAATAGACAGCTCTCTCATATATTCCATTAATACTGTACACATTATTCAATCAAAAATATTTTACATGATATAAATTTCTAGCAAACAAACTTAAAAAAAAATCTTCACTGCTCAAATCAGTTAACAAACTTCTAATATTTTTTTATTAGTCCATACATCATTCATTCGTGAGTATTTTACAGGATAATTATATATTACAGATCGATATTATGTTTATATTACCCAGAACTGATCTTTTTATTCAGATCGGTGAACAAATTGCTTATATTTCTGATGAATCTATCAATTTTTCATTCAAAGTATTTTATAAAGTAATATTATTTGAGAGATAATATTATAAGTTGGAATAATTCAAGTTTTTCGATTACATGTGATATCTCAACACAGAAAAAATTCTTCTTCACTTTTTGATAAAATTACTTATGCTATAACCGGCTATTGAAGTGTACATAAATAATTTTATCAGAAACTGAAGAAGATACATTTATTTTTATTTTCCTCGCCTCGCATCTGCAGCCATTTTCTTCCCGACGCCCCTCTATCTCCTCGGGACTTGGCGCGAAACCCTCGTCTTCGTTTGAACCGCAGCCCTGCGGATTCAGGAGGTGAGGAGCCTGAGGGTTCTCTTCTAGAGTTACGCATAGAGAATAATATTAACATATTAATAATATTGGCTGGATAATATTAACGAATATGATAGATATGGATGATTCATTACTATTTTTTCGAGCAATCCTCTTTCTTTCGTCATGCGTCCTCTGCCACCAGTTTTTCAACTCCTGCTCCCTCTTGGCCATTGCCCAGGGACCGGGTCATAATTGGGGACGTCACAATCATCCTAGTTCTCGGTGGACTTCATCACATACTATATAATAAGATTTTCACGATATTACTGACTGAACGTTCAATAAATTAGAGTTTTACCTTTTAGCGGCACAAGCTCTTCCGACGATTTTAGAGTTTTACCTTTTGGCGGCACCAGCTCTTCCGGCGATTTGCTCTTGCCCTTGCCGCCTGAGGCTCCTGCGGCCCTATTTACTGCCTGGCTCATGTTCACTATAAACGAAAGTAACACAAATACACTTGGAATATTCATATCCTCGATTAGCCACATATTCTCATAATAACACTTTGTAGGGGTAGTGTTTATTTCTATCATTTAATAAAATAGAGTATGGTCAAAACACTATATAATTCAAAATAATAGTAATTATTACAGTTCGAATTCCAGAAGTTAAATTAATATTTAACTATTGACACAAGTAATTTTAAGTACGATAAAATATTTAATGAAAACAAAGCATATGTTTATTCTTCGCTGATGTTACAACTCCAACTGCCCCAGTGGCACACACACTCATTGGTTACGGAGCCGAGAGGATCTTCGGGGGGCGGCCGGTATTACATTCCCTTTGGGGGCTCTGGAGGCTAGAGCGTTAGGAACCACTCCGACCTTGCTAAGTGCTACAACTTCTTGAACGCACAAACTCACCAGCTATACACCTCAGTTAGCGCACACACAAAAATTATTTTTCAGGTTGAAACACTTTCCGCACTGAAGAAAAATCGCTTCACAAAAAAAGACGAAAGAACTGATAGCTTTTGCCGAACTGTTCGATATTTTTATATTCCAAAACGTACTGACGTCACAAGATCTTGGTAGGGGTATTTCACCGCCCTCCACAATCTTCAAGATATTTGCACCCTATCCAAGCTCTCAAATGTTCTCGCACGAATTGTATAACAATCTGCTGCACTGACGTCACAGAGTCTTGGGGCCCGTTGCATGAAAATGGTTAACAGGCTGTCCGTTGAAATGCTGTCGACTAGATTTTCTAATGATGTTTATCTGGAAAAAATAGATCGTGTGGATAATTAACTTCCTCCTCAGGTTTGAATAACAATAAAAAATTGTATTTTGTTGTAGAATTATTCCAGAGAATATCATAGCTTCTATTTATATATGAAAAAAATCAGGTTGAAAACACGTGATCAAATATTTGACAATGTGATTTTAGCTATCACGCTATATGCAACTGGGCATGTTCGATGCTGTTCAGATGAGCGACACCTACAATTGAAGGGATTGTGATGCAACTGGCCATAAAAGAATTAAATATATTTGACTACAAATTCTACTCGAATAAACGACAATCACTTGAGATAATGAGATATTTCTACACGTTGCGATGTGCTTATATGTACCACCACCCTGAGATAAGATTACACCAGCTCTATGACATAAATAAAGAGCTTGATCATGCAGTAATTTTCTACTAAGCTTAATGGAAAATTCTTTCTTTAACAAATTTCTATCATGTTAGAAAACCTTATTGCGTACGCTAAACCTGAATTATCTTGTTCTCGCAATACTGTATGCCAAATTGTTTCTGAACTATATCCTGCGCCCCTCATTTTTTCCTCCTTATAAGGGTGTTCTCAAATGTCATGGACATAGATGATGTGAGGCCAAATTTTCCTATGTGCGCTGAAGTTTTATTTATAACCGCTATGTATTTATAGCTGTCATCTGATGTAGCGTTATTGTTGTCCTGACGCAAACCGCACCCTTTTTGACGGTTGTTGGCGGTTCCGCTTCATCACATGTTGATGCTACTGAATTCGAACTCGGATGTTTTCTTGGTAAAAGAACAATTGCTTGAAAATTGAATTACACCTGAAGATACAAATTTTGTTGTGGTTATATAAACACTAGTCAAAGAATTACATCCTTTGCATTCCGATGATCCTTTATATGAAAATGCACATTTTGGTCGAGTGACTAGCAGATTAGATATTTCAGTGGGTATTTAATAAGGCATTCGAATAGCCATCTACTGTTGTTTTAGTATACACACCACCATCAGTTTTTATCAAAGTTTTAAATTTATTGAAGTAATTGAAAGAAATTCTATCAGCACTGGGTTGTGAATATTTAGTGACCAATTGGCATCCAGAAACTTCGTGATGTATTTCATTTGTTGGATAAATAATGTGACTTCTGTTCTTTAATCTGAATTTCAAAGCAAATTTACAGCAGGTTGGTTCAATTCAGAAGCTTCTACTGCAAAAAACTCATCTTTATCATTTTCAATCAAATAATCAGCATTAAAAGGCTGTGAGTGTTCAGCATTTAATATAGATGAATCTATAGCTGGATGTATAAATGAATTACTTATTGTAAGAGTTTCTTGTAAAAATGAATTTTTGGCATTGAATTCAACATCAATTTTCCAAGAGGTGAATGTCTTTTTATACATTTCATATATTGGATCTGTATATGCTCATTGCCAAGAGTAGAATATACATTCATGGCCAGTATAAAAACAGGCATCACTACAAATTGAATTTGAAGCTATGCACGAACTTTCTGATATATTTATTTTTATATAATTATTTGGTATAGATCTAGATAATTGATTTCTCACTCTACTAACTTCTAAATCATGATTACAAGATTTATAGTTGCAATCTCCAGATCCTTTACAATTTCTAGTATATTGATAAAAAAATTTATATGATGCTGAATAATAATGAAGTTTATATAATGTACTTAATGTCATTTTGGAGAATGTAGTTCGTATTAATTCATTATCAATATCTACTAGACAAACACTACCACCTTTCTGTATAGTAATTAATCTATGATGTTCTTGTTTGCACTCCTTATCAATGCAAACTTTGTTTCCTCCAGAACTTTCATTTTTTTAAAGTTGTTTCTTTCCTTTCTTGATTGAAATTTGGAGAAAATGTTGTTGAAAAATATAGTAAATATCGAAGTTTCCTTATTTATATATTGGAATGATAAAATAAATATTAATAAAAACCTAGAGAGGAAATAGAAATTGAAAAAGCTAGTAGTAGTTGGCTATTCTGACACTCTTTAAAAAGCTCAATATGAGGACAGAGTGTACAATCTTCACATCCCTCAAATACTGAGATGAAAACTCCAGTACAACCAGAGCAGTTATAGTGTATCAAACCAAACCACCTTCCAGGAGCTTCTGATCCAGTGAAAGAAATGGTTTTAATTTCATTCTGAAACTCACATTCTTGAGGAGACATAACATAGAATTTCTCCTTGTGTATTTCTGCTTTGGGACAAACATGTGTTGATGTTGGGTCACAATTTATTATTCTCATTTCTATCATAAATAACATGAATGTTCAAAAAGTAAAATTATGATTGTAATTCATTATTATTTCTTTGAAAATAAAAATAAATATAATGATCTATACATACTTTCAGAATTATATCATAATAAATAGATTTTTTTGGTTTTAATTCTGTATATTTAATTTTTATTTTTGACGTTTCAACTTTCTAACCGAAAGTCTTCATCAGAAAAAATGATAAAAAATAAATATACAGAATTAAAACCAAAAAAGTCTATTCACTATAAATATGTATTCTTATCAGGAAAATAAGATGTGGGTGTTGCGTAGCTACTCCCAGGGTATTGCATCATCTTTTGGGATAGACAAAGATGTATTCTCATAAGAAAATTGACCACTTTTGATAGCTTCGATTCTTACTACGCAGAACATTATAATTTGAGCGCGCAAGATATTCAATTACTTTCCCATCGTTTCATTGAAAGGTATAAATTGAAATGAGATGGAAAATCAATTAGTTCAGATTTGATGACCAGAAAAGGTGGTTGACTAATAATAAAATAACTTCAATTTAAAACTTGAATATGCATGATTCTACTATTTCAAAAGACTTTGAGGAAAAGATGAAGCGTTATATTATTAAATAATTTGAGTCTTAAGGTAGAGTTATATACAAAATGAAAATAAACCCCTAACCTTAAATAATTTCATAAAATCTAAATACGTATTTCGAGAACTAAAGTTCTCATCATCAGTAGAATTATGCGAAACACATCAACAGTAGTGTACTGTTGCTCTGAAGGTAGAAAGTTGGAGAGATCTTCGTCCAGATAGGAGACACACCGATAGCGCCTAAAGGGACAGCAAAATATCTTGGTGTACTCTCCGATAAAAATAGAACATTCATCCCTCACGTAAGGGAGGCAGTAAGGAAGGCAGAGAACGCCATCACTGCCTCAAGCCAATTGATGCCACGAATTGGGGCCTCACTGAAAGCAGAAAGAGGCTGCTTGGTTCAGTGGCACAAAGTATTGTGCTATTCGCGGTGCCAATATGGATAGGAACATTGAGATACGGTGTAAGCAATACTTTTTTTTTCTGCAGGGTATGTAGGACAGCGTCCAAGGAGATCTCCGAAGTGATTGCCCGACTTGCACCGTTATCCATATTGGCGCAGGAAAGAGCAGAGTGTCACGGTGCGACAAAGGAAAGACGGAAGCAAGTGAGAGAGGGAGACAATATTGTTACGTCTACAGAAGTCTTTCACTAATATTTCAGAACTAACTCGCTTGCAATGGTTATACTAGCACTCTCATGTGGAACACTCGCACTTAACTGAAGGCTGCGGCTAAGGTTTCGTAAAGGCATAGTTATTTTCAATGAACAGTAAACGAGTAGGGGTTATGAAACATTTATTAGCGTCAATTATTGAACATGGCAATACGTCAGCAACTATTAAACTAACAGGAAAGTCAATATGTACTCACTTAGAAAGAACAAGGCGAACCATGGTAACTTGACTTGGTTCAGCGGTACGGCTTACTAGTCGGTTGATGGCTGGTCACAAGCTAGCTTAGTCATTGATGACTGGTTACTGTCTACTGATCACTGATCCCGCACCACTCTCTCGAATGTCTTTTATGCTCTCTTGTACTACAGTCCTTTGTTCTATATCTATCACTTTCATTCGTTTCCCGTCAAAAATATTATTCATGCATGTACGCGGGGACATCATTTCCGTGATATTTCCCAAAAACAACAATACGTGGTTTATTCTCAAACACAGTATCCGATAACTAGACACAAGGTCCAACAGTCCAACCATACATGACGATAATAGATTTCAAGAATTGAAACGAATACATATCCATGTTACATTACTTAATTATTAATAATACACAAATTATAATTCAATTATAAACTATGATTAGAATGACTCAAACATTCCCGTCAATGCTTGCTTCCCAATCCTTATTGACTCCTATCGTTTATTACCCACTGGCAAAGATAAATAGTATTGACTTTGAATATATACTTATTAAATAATTACCAAGTTATTAGCAAACGTGACATCCCCCTCCCCCTTAGCTCATGTTGCCCACGACATGCCAGGGAATATAGACATAGGGACATAACCTGACCCTAAGTGTTGAGTTATTATTTCTGTCACCGTTTCATACTCCGGAGCTGTGTTGTATGGAAGTACGGCCATGTAAGCGTGATTATGTGGCGTGGTAGGAGTTACGTCCGAGCTTTTCGAGCTGTTCATGGACTCGTGATAGGACGGTGCCCTTGGCAAAGGCCGTGGTTGTATTCTAATTGTGCGTGTGTCAATGTTTGGCGTATATGTCCGTGCATGAGTGTTAGTATGTGCTTGTGTGTGTGGGTTAGTATTTTCAAGATATGGCGGCGGATAATCTGACTCCCTCCGGAATATTATTTGGGCAATAAGGTCAGCATATGTCTTCCTTGTCCGTCTAATAGTACTAACATGTCTACAAATATAAATCATGATAGATATAATTATTATAGGCCATGGAGCATACAACAGAATTTTAGTACTTAGGTCAGAGTCACTCAACTTAACTGCCTCTTCATTCAAACATTCTTCTTGTCCATTAAAAACTGGATATTGCTGTAAATAAAATGAGGGTAAGCTCAACGTTTTTGTTCTTGCCCATGCGGCTGGAACGATTTGTTTATATTCAAACTAATGGTCAAATAACACCCAAGGATATGTAGGATCGAGTGTAATTTTTCCATCTAGTACGGCAGTGTGATTACACGGTAGTTGTATCCAGATTGCACCATATTTAGAATTGGTTATTACAGTGATATAGCGCTCAGGGAAGCTTATTTGATTTATATGTGTTGATAAAGATACATTGGTATTCACAACAGTCACCAACCCTGTACCTGGCCTAGCTGGATGACAGGTAATTGGACAATGTTTGACAAATTCGTTGATGGATGCTCCCGTAAGAAGCAATTTTGCACAAGTGTATGTCTAAACATTCTCATGGTTTATTTATTCATTTATTTATTTATCTGAAATACAAAACTCAACAGGCAAAGCCCAATAACAGAGTTGCTCAACTTGTAGAAAACACATGTTTAAAAGAAAAAAGTGTATAAAAAATAATCTATGTAAAATTATTCTTTTGAAATTCACATAGTCAAGAAGAAAAATATCAACATGAGAAAATCTACTCTCATAGAGAAGACACATCCGATGAATAGGAGAGGACATAAGAACATTTGATCGAGCTAATGGAAGATAAAATGTGGAGCATGATCTAGTTCTGATGGAAGGAACATGAAAATTGAGCAAAGATTGAGAGCAAGGATCATCAACCGAGCTATTTATCAATTTGGATGGATGAAGCACTAAACCCTCCTCTCTGCGTTCCAACAGACTTTTCAGATTGAAAAACTCTAATAGATAATTATAACTGACTGATCTCTCGGGATATTTGTTATATATCTTGAAATATAAAAACTTTAAGAACTTTTTTTGAACAGAGTCAATGAGATCATGATGAGCTTCATAAATAGGATGCCAAATAATGCTAAAATATTCCAGTTTGGAACGTCTTAAAGAATAATACAGAGTGAATATTGTCGAAATGTCACGAAAAGAGCGGGTATTCCTGATGACAAAGCCCAACATTCTAACTGAAGCATTATAGATATCCCGGGGATGATCAACAAAAGTCAATTTCTGATCAAACTTGACTCCAAGATCCCTTACCAAAGTAACACGGAGTAAGGAGACACCATGAATTGAGTAATCGTACGTCAGGGGTAATAATCTCCTAGTGAAGGATAATACAGAACACTTATTGAGTTTTAAACAAAGATTGTTTAGAGAACACCATTGCGCCAGACTACTCAAATCATTTTGTAACCTTTTACACTCATGTAAGGAAGATACTGGATGAAATATCTTGAGGTCGTCTGTAAATAATAATATTCAAGAGTGAATGATATCTGTGATATCATTAATAAAAAGTAGAAAGAGAAGAGGGCCAAGGTTGGAACCCTGTGGAATTCCAGAGGACGGACTGAAACTAAAAGAACTGAAATCTTTATACTGGACAAATAGCTCACGCTCATGAAGATAGGAAGATATAAGGGTAATAAGTGATGAAGAACAAGAAAATGTGTGTAGTTTGCCAATTAGTAGACCATGATCAATCCTGTCAAATGCCTTAGCAGAGTCTGTGTAGATGCAATCAACTTGACCTCTGTTATCTAAGACACTGAAGACTAAATGTGTGAATTGCATGAGACTAGTGGCAGTTCACCGTTTCTCCATAAAGCCATGCTGATAAATGGAAATTTTGCTTTTTATACTACTGTAAATAGAGGAATAAATTATTTTCTCGAATAATTTACTGAAATTAGAGAGCATGGCTATTGGACGATAATTTTTGATATTGTTAGGAGCTCTAGATTTCAAAATTGGAGTAATTCGCGTCTTTTTCCAAAGTAATGGAAAAGTGTTGTTTTCGACACTGAGATTAAAAACGTGAAATAAGGCATTCGACAAAGGATGGGAACAATCTTTAATTAGCAAACTGGGTATTAAGTCAGGTCCACAAGAAAGAGACAGCTTGAGAGTTTTTATAACGTTTTCAATGTCAGGGATAGGAATTTTGGACACAGAAACTAGATCATGGGAATTGTTGGCTGAGGTGATAGGAGGAAAATTGGAAGAGGGAGTGTATACTGATTGGAAATAAGTAGCGGAAGCATTGGAAATTTCATCGGAAGCAGTTAAAACAGAATCATGAAACAACAGAGCTACTAATTGATGAAAACTTTCTTCTTGAATTAACGAAATTCCAGAATTCTTTGGGTTCCGTTTTAATTAATTATTGTAGGATTGTTCAATGAGAGTTTTAGGTTCCGACCCAATCAAATTAAGTTGTGACAAAAAGTGCTGGCTATTAGGATTTCTGCTGAGCAATTTTCTCAATTTGTTTTCAGATTTTAACTTATTAATGATGTTAGTATCAAATCACGGGGGGTATTGTTTGCGAGAAGTAAATTTTAACGGAACAGACATATCCATAAAATCGTACAGCTTATTATAAAAAAAATCACATACTACATTTACATCATCAAACGCTTTAAGACAATTCCAGTTAAACGAGTTGATTAAGTGGTATAATTTGAGAAAATCAGTTTTTTTAGAGTTATAAGACTTGAACTCCTTGTTGAATAAATTAGTACTTTTTTGCATGTCAAGATTGAAAGTAATATTGAGGATGATGCATAGGATATTCGACATCAAATAACAAATCAACAGAGTGACTGACGGAGCAATGAACATTACTAACAACTAAATCTAAAAGTCTGTTGTTTAGGTTAGAAACAGAATTTTATTGAGTAGCATCAAAATATTCAAGGAATGCTTTAAAAATGTGCACTCTTGGAGAGGCCAGGGTGCAACAAAGCTCAGGAATATTGGAGTCCCCGAGAATCTTTAAATTATTATCATCAAAAAAATTGAAAACGGACGTATACGCTCGGATATTTTGGGCTGGTGATACGTAGCAGGCAATAAGTACAAATTTTTATAAGGTAGATTGAGTTTAGTACACACTATGTCAACATTGTGGGGTGAGATGTTGTAGTAATCGCTCAGATACATGGCAGAAGACAGTATATTATTGTTGACAAGTAGAAACACCCCATCACCTCTTGTCACTCGACACTCCTCCACACAACGATAAACACTGAACATGTGTGAACATAATTCGGCATCACCAATGCTGTCAGATAGCCACATTTCACTCAGAGCGATGAAGTCGTACTCCAGAGATGCACTAGCAGCGTGAAGATTTGACAGTTTAGAAGTCAGGCTTCGAATATTTTGATAAAAGCAAGTGAATCGGTTTTGTGCAGAGTTTAATCGAGAGTGTTGCTGTGGTTGCTATTTAGTACCAACAATATTGGAGCGGAATCGCTTGAGGGCTTCCAGATATGCGTGACAATTTTTATCCCAGGCTTCATGAACCGTATCAATTTTGGTCTTGTGAATTTCGTTAAATTTGATGCAGTTTACGCATTTTATTTCAGTAGCTTGACAATTTCTATAATCGTGACTACCCGCACATTTTGAACAAGAAGATTGGATCAGAGTACATTGTTTGGATGTATGGTGGAATCCGCAGCACCTAATACATCTGCGTACTTCGATTGCATCATAAACCGCACAAAAATCAAAACCAAAAAAGACTTTCTGTGAATCTAGGAGTTTGTGGAATATAAGTGGATCAACTTGCAACAAAGCTTGGAAAACATTCTAATTTCGATTTGTAGGCAGAATATCTAAGACCCCACATTCATGATCTGTTCCAAAACATGATTTATTTTGATGAACTAATTGGGCTACAAATGCTTCTTTAGTAAAGGACTCTGACATTCCAACTATTTGAACACGAGGACTGAGGGCAGATAACTGTCTAATTACATATTTACCTCTTACATTCGAATTGACCATCTCTTTTCCCCGACATTGACTTTGGTTATTTTGACGGATTGGTTGTATATCTTGTGTACCCATCCATCCAGTTTCATAGGTTAATGGAATAGTGGCTTCCTAAACGATCGTACGGGGTAATTTCTCCCAATATGCCCCCGCGACTACTCGGACTGGAACGGGACTGGTCGACACTCCTGCCACTAGGTATAGAGTGGTAAACAGCAAACTGTAAATTAAGTCATTGGATTAACAATTTTCCTTAACCTAGCCTTACATCTGAAAAGGGATTAGTTCCTTATTTATTTTTCTTACCTATATATATGTAACTATTTCACTATTTCTAATATTGTCTTTCTTTTTATTGTCCTTTTTTTTTTTTATATGTTGGGTTTCTTTTTTATAACTCAGTCAAGTTTACCTCACGATCCAGGGGGCTGAACCATACCTATGGTAATTCCCCTGCTAGATATCTCTGATGTCGTCTCCATAACTTATGCAACTGGCTTACCGCACAGTTTAACGGTCATGGTATGAATTTTGTGTGATACCAGCATCTCATGGTTGGATCATTTGGGCTGGTCCAGGTTCCCCGGATCAGTTGTCCACAAACGAGGGTGGTCAGCATCATTAAATTGTCTGTGTATATCAGGGGTATTCCTCTTAGCGCTTTTCGGGATATGGCGAATGCCACGTCAGTAGAGCATCCCTCTGGGTCATTCGAGGAAGCCTCCTGATGGAATGCCTGTACTGTTTCATCAAGAACATGCCGTGGGTAGCGATCGTACAAGGTCAGGTGCCACAGCGATCCCGAGTCCACTATGATGGCAATCTCGCGGGGGCAATATCGGCCGTCAAGCCGTGCTCCCGTTATCACTGCATATGCCTGCCTTGCCGGGCTTTCCATTTCCTGTGGCATTCCAACCGTTAGCGTTACTTTGGCCCCTTGGTGAATTGCTATATTTCGGGCGTTTTTCTGGACTTTGTTTTCACGGGTGACCACTTGCTTACTGCAGGATGGCGCGTGATCGACGGTGTCGTATCCAGTGGCGTCCGAGTCGTCCGATGATAGGGACGAGACCGATAAGATGCTAGACTGTTTTTTCTCTCGCCAGGCAGGAGGTGTGGAAGGTCCTGGAGTCGGTGTTCTGAGCTGGCTGGTGGATGGTCCTACTCTAGTCGACGGCTCCCCGGCTTCTGCCCCATCGCCTACTCGCAGAGGCCTATCGTTGGAGGTCAAACTACTCGGTTCAGGCCCAATCACTGATAGATCTCTCATCCAACGTCCTGCCTTTCTATATGAATCGGTCCCCTCTTCACTGTCCTCTCCTTCTGCCCTGAATTTACTGGATACGTGTCTTCGCTGGCAATCATTTGTATGAGCTCTCCCGGAGTCATCCATGGAATATGCCCGTGGACGACTGGCCCCATAAATGCGTACGCCGCTACCATCATGTAAAATGCAGTATTGTAATCTGGCTCCTCAAACAATCCCAGCAAATTTATAACCAGGTCAAGGCGCTCCTGGACTGAGGTCGTCTGTAGCGCCGCCACCTTTTCCGTTGGGGATAAATTCGTTTTTCCTCTTAGCAATTTCACCTCGTTTTCCAACTGACACAATATGGGTAACGCCAAAATTCACAGCGCGGTAGCCCTAAATCTTTCCACTAGATTTTCGGGGTCCCCTATCAAAAGAAAGTTAATCTTTCCTCGTAGCTGGCCTATCAAATGCAGTATTTGGACCATCACAGCTGGCCACTTCCTATATTAAAATACTTCTCTGATAATTTTTATTTTTTTTTGGTAAAGGAAACTCCCTTATGGCTATTAACTTTTTGTCATCGGGTGCTAACCCTTTTTCCGACACTTTAAAGTCTAACAGATCAATTTCTGTTTGCGAATAGATGCATTTATTAGGTTTCAACGTTACCTTGGCTGTTCGTAAGCGCTCAAAGACGTGTCTCAACCTCACAAGATGTTCCTCGAATGTCCGACTAAAAACTATCACATCATCCAAATATATCAATACCTCCTTCCATTTTATTTCCTTGAACACGGTATCAGCTAGATGCTGAAACGTAGCTGGTGCTGACGTCAAACAAAAACTTAAGACGTTAAACTCATAATGACCATCGGGTGTTACAAACGCTGTTTTTTGCTCATCTGTTTCCTTTACTGGCACTTGCCAGTATCCACTAAATAAATCCAGACTCGTGAAATACGCGGAGTTCCCTAAATAACTCATTATATCTTCTATCACCAGTAAAGGATATTCATCGGATTTGGTAATAGCATTAACCTTTCGGTAATCAACACAGCAAGGCCAGGAACCATCTTTTTCCTTAACTGAAACTACGGGAAAGACCATGCACTCGAGGATGGTCTAATTATGTTATCTGCTAACATTTCTTAAGCTTGTTCTTGGATAATTTCTTTTTCTTTATGCGAAACGGATAGGCGAAGTGTCTCCTGTCGGAATTTCATGTACAACTAGGTCTGTTAATCCGATTTGTTTCGAATTCCAGGCATAAATATAATAATAATAATAATAATAATTTATTTCAATATACAATATCGCTAAATTCTTCTATTAATTGCATCAGTTTTTTTTTGCTGATTCGGCAAATTAGGATTGATGTTATGAACCATGTCTACCTTCTCAAAATCATCTCAATACAAAATGTCCGATGCCATCTTGTCATTATTACTACTATTATTATTACCTATATACCCTGAGGCTGTATGTTTAAAATGTTTACGGGGCTTATATCTATTCATATTCTTTACTTTAACTAACCAGGTACCGAATTCAGATTCATGGGGCCAAATGTCCAAAATTCCCACTCCTAGCCTGTACTTGGCATCTGATCTTCCACTGATACTTCCCAAGTGCATCGCAATTTGGGTTATATCTGGCTCGGTTAAATAGCAAATAATCTCAGCTTCCGCTGGAACCTCTACGTCCTGTCTGAGCGATAATTTTACTTTTTCCTCGGTTGGGATTTCGTAATATGCATGTGGTAATTCGGATATCTCATCACCGGAATTGTATTCTGCGGTGGATGCAGATAGTTGCGCATTTTGTTCTGGATTCGTTTTTTCTAAATTGCAGCTACATTTAATAATTTTGTTTTCTATATCTAGTCTAGCTTCATGTTGTATTAAGAACTGCATGTCAAGTATAACGTCACAGGGTAAGACAGATAATTCTGCCATCAGGAGTACGCGATAAGCACTGAGTGTTAGGTAGGCTAAACGGCTCATTCCGTGCAGTGCCAACGTTATTTTGCGGGGGTCGGTAAGCAGACCTATTATTCGGCTCTTGGAATCG
The DNA here is from genome assembly GCA_963989225.1 of Dromius quadrimaculatus. Taxonomy (NCBI): domain Eukaryota; kingdom Metazoa; phylum Arthropoda; class Insecta; order Coleoptera; family Carabidae; genus Dromius; species Dromius quadrimaculatus. Next base: position 43,792,534 of record OZ022330.1, read on the forward strand.
AACTCGGTTTTGATTTTGCTGGAATCGGTTGTCATTATTATTATATCGCGGTACCGCGTTCTGATAACGGGGTAACTGTGCGTTATTATTATTCCCATAACGGGGCATAGGATTTTGATACCGTGGGGGTTGATTTTGGAAACGCATAGGCGGTCGATTCTGGGTAATTTTATCCTGCATTGCCGTTAGTCGTCGCTCCAATTCGTCTCCCCGTATAGCGTCTTTATTCTCCATAGCTACTAATCTTTCGCGGGCCGACTGTACACGCGATTCCGTTTCGCAAATTTTGTCTATCGCCGCTTTCAGTGCTCTTAAGCTTCTAGGCTCGCGCAACGCTAATTTTTCCTGCATGTCCGGCAAAAATCCAGCCTCTATCGTGTTCTTGACCTGTTCCTCCGACAATTCGCCACCTAAGCGGTCGTATAGATATCCAGCATCGCATAATAATACGCGCGCGGATCCTCACCTTTTATTTGGATTCGGCTCCGCCACAAATCCAGTAAGGCTCTATCGTAGCCACTTGGGAAGAATTCGTTTTTAAATTTCCTGACTAAAACTTCATAGGTCGCGTTCGGATTACGCCCAGCGTATCCTCCATACCAAATTGTCGCATGCCCCTCTAAATAAAGATTGAAATATCTTAATTTTTCTGCCGCGGCCCAATTATGCGCGTTGGCCGATTCTTCGAAAATTTGTAAGAAATCAACCGCTGATAATTTTCCTTGTGGATCAAATCTCTCCGGTTCGCGTAATTTAGGTTGTATTCGTTCAGCAGCTATTTGCTCTGCGGCAATGGATCCGATAGTGGGTTGTACCATTATTTCTCGCCAGAAATGAGGATACAAGGGTTGTAACGGGAATGAGGGAGGTGAAGGGATTGCTCGTCTTACTGTCTGCGGATCTGGAGAATTTGCTTGTAGCTGATTTTCAGGAGTCTCTGGAGATAGATACGGGAGTCTTTGATTTGGACCAAGAGCAGGTGATCGTGCTAATGGCATAGCATGCTCATCTACTGATTGTCGTACTACTCGAAGTATACGGGCAGGGGTTATTCGGAATCGATAGCGTTCGAAATTTGACATAACATGACGCAAAGGGTAGCCTCTAGTTCTAAGCGGTCGAGCATTTTATTCGGGGATCGATTATTGTTCATTTAAGCCTTTACCCGGCACCTCCACCAAATGTCACGTCCACAAAAGTCTTTGATTAATATTTCAGAATTAACTCGCTTGCAATGGCTATACCAGCACTCTTAGGTAGAACACTCGCACGTGACTGAAGGCTGCGACGAAGGTTTCGTAAAGGCATTGATATTCAAATGAACAGTAAACGAGTATGGGTTATAAAACTTTTATTAGCGTCAATCATTAAACATAGCAATTCGTCAGCAATTATTAATCTAACAGGAAAGTGATTATGTACTCACGTAGGTAGAACAAGACGATCCATGGTAACGGAGTCTTACTTGGTTGAGCGATACGGTTTACTTAGTCGGTTGACGGATGGTCACCTGCTAGCTTAGTGGTTGACGGCTGGTTACCACTGATCACTGACTGATGACTGTATGATGTCTGATGGGACTGATCCCGCGCCACTCTTCTGAGTGTCTTTTATGCTCTCTTGTTACCACAGTTCTTTGTTCTCTATCTACCACTATCATTCGTTTCCCGTCAAAAATATTATTCATACATGTATGCGTGGACACCATTTCCGTGATATTTTCCAAAAACAACGATACGTGGTTTATCCTCAAACACAGTATCAGATAACTAGACACAAGGTTCAACAGTCCAACCATACATGACGATAATAGATTTCAAGAATTGAAACAAATACATATTCATGTTATATTACTTAATTATTGATAAGACACAAATTATAATTCAATTATAAACTATGATTAGAATGACTCAAACATTTCCGTCCATGCGGTAGAAGTTTGTCATGCTTGCTTCTCAATTGTTATATATATATATACTAAATAATTACTAAGTAATTAGCAAGCGTGACAGTATGAAATTTTTCACCTCAAGAGTGCAAGTTTTTGCTGCTCATATGATGGATAAATATGACATTAAAAGACATTGAAGTTGAGATTTATTGGAGTGAATGAGAATTTAGTTATAAGCTGAGCCGTAGGTGTCACCACAATTATTTACCGCTGTTGTCCGCTCTATAAGGTTATATTCAATGATTTTTTGATGCGAATTTGAACCTTATTAAAATGAATCAGAATAGTTTCAATGATCAGCATATATAACAGAACTGATCTTTTTATATGAATCGGTGGAGAGCCTGCTTCTATTTTTATTGATCAAAAAGTTGAACATTCATGAGTATTCAATAGGATTGAATAATTATCCATCAAACAAACTACTAGAATATTATTTGTCGCTCAAATCCGCAAACAGCCTGCTCTTATTCTTATTATTATATATATTATTCATCTAGAAGTATTTTAGAAGACTTGATTTTCTAACAGTCGAATGGGTAGAACAAGCTTTGTTGCTCAAATCAGTAGACAGCCCTCTCATATATTCCATTAATACTGTACACATTATTCAATCAAAAATATTTTACATGATATAATTTTCTAGCAAACAAACTTAAAGAAAAAATCTTCACTGCTCAAATCAGTTAACAACCTTCTAATACTTTTTAATCAGTCCGTACATCATTTATTCGTAAGTATTTTACAGGATAATTATATATTACAGATAGATAATATGTTTATATTACCCAGGACTGATCTTTTCATTCAGATCGGTGAACAAACTGCTTATATTTCTGATGAATCTATAAATTTTTTATTCTCAGTATTTTATAAAGTAATGTTATTTGAGAGATAACATTATAAGTTGAAATAATTTAATTTTTTCGATTACATGTGATATCTCAACACAGAAAAAATTCTTCTTCACTTTTTGATAAAATTACTTATGCTATACCGGCTATTGAAGTGTACATAAATAATTTAATGAGAAACTGAAGAAGATACATTTATTCTTATTTTCCCTGCCTCGCATCTGCAGCTATTTATTAAACTGTTTGATTACAACATCAATCGATCTTCGCTAAACATAAATATCCCAAGACAGGCCATTGAAAACTTTGGAATTGTTTTCTCTTCTTAACAATTTCCGAAGTTTTGAAATATATGAACGAGGCACCTGTCTGTAAGATTTTAAATAGGCACCATTCATCCCCCAAGCCCATGTAGAACGGCTCTTGACCCAAGCTTGTATCTCATCTTCCAGCGGCGTATCATTTTTATTTCTTAGGGTTGCTAGCAAGTCATGTGTATTATTTCAGTAATTGTAGAACCCTTTAATCAAAAAATTCCCATCTAACGAACACCTGCTCACCCCATTAATTACAACCACCCTTGTTAAGCGAACATCCAACCGCTCATAAATCAACCCTTTCAAATCTAACTACCCCTCGCATCTAATTGAATTAAGTCTGTCTGGGAAGCGGTATCTCTCACTACTTCCTCATCGGTGAGTTGGTTGAGTCGAGATCCCAAGAATGATATGTTACCCTCCAGCTCGAGGACAATTTTCTCCTCGAAACTTGTATTAACACGTCGGCAGTTGATAACTTGTACTTTTCATTCTTCTTCAAATTACTGAGAGCAAGAGGACCTTTGACTTGCGCTAGTTGGTTCAACTTTTGAAATACTGACGACATTCTACTGTTCTTATGTAGAGTGATATGGAACTGATTCAAAAATATTGAAACTACCATTTATCTAATAGAACAATCACTCCCACTCTTGCATGGAAACCCTACTGATAATCAAGATAATGGTTCTAGTGACATCTGTTCAAAGACATCATTGATTTATATAATAAGTTCTCATAGAATAATATTATATTTCAAACAGAATGATATTCTTCCGGCGTTGTGAATTATTTTTGTACGTGATTCATAGAAGCAATTTGAGAACTCCATCCTGCTGATGTACCATCATTGGCTAAAATTTTCTGTGTTTGATTACTAATGGCAATGCCATTAATTGAAGGATGACAAATTCTTAACCGCAATGAATTGGACTTACAACTACCTATTGCTTTTTTAACCTTAGACAAGAACTGTATGTCATGAATTGAAGGAATTGATGTTTCGTAAGAAATGACTTCAGGTAGGGTTTGCATATACGCACCCGTGTTCACCTCTACTACACCATAGCTTGTTTTACACAAGGTTATACAGAAAATTATAAAAACAAATGTTGATAATTTCCATCTAGCTATTTGTTTTTTGAATATCATCCACCCGTGCAATGACTTGCGGGGCAAAAATATGGTCCAACCTATCGCGGATCTCGCGAAAGAGTTTGAAGAGTTGAGGGCAGGATTGAGCAAAATTCGAACAGCTGACGCGACACTCAGGGTATGATTCAGATTAGGTGGAATAAGGAATGGTCTTACCGCTCAATTCCGTCAACTCCTGCTGACATCCATTGGACTCTAGTTCAGGGCTGATGGTATTGGAGACGATAGATGAATTGACCAACCATAAACTATTTTTACATTTACTGGGCTTCAATGTTAATTTGGCGACACGTGGACGCTTAAAGAAATGTTAATTCTTTGAAAACTGTGTCAGCTAAGTGCTGTAACGTAGCTGGTGCTAATGTTAAGCCAAAACTCAAGACGCTAAACTCATAATGACCATCAGGAGCGTACTATGAACTGTATGTTGGAAAGTGAAGTTACTGCTTGCCGACTGGTAGCGCTTTGGAGTCGGCTCCCACGACGGCCTTCTTCTCTTCTTTTCTGGCAAACGACTTTGTCTCTTGGTTTGAAATGGTGAAAGCGGCAATATCGCTAGCAGCATCAAGACTTGTTTCGTGCAGGCTTTGCGAGGAGACACAGGCAGACTGCTGGTGGTCACCCGCACTGCTGCGCGACGTGCTAGGCGTCAGGGCTTCACCTTGCTTTTCCATTTGCCGTGGGAATTGGTTCCTGTGGTGAATTCAGGTTGAGGATGCTGCTGGACCTGGTTGAGCCCTGACGGGGATGTCCACGTCCGCTTAACACTGGCGAGTCGTTCGACTGACTGGAATGAGCCCTCTGGCCTTGCGGCTAGTCGAGCAATGCTTGAATCAATCTTCTAGCCTTGTGGCTAGAATCTTGAGTCTTGACCTTAGGGCTCAATGGCTTTGACCTTGATGCTCGGAGCTGGGTTTCTTAATTTCCCCGCAGTTTGTGGTTAAGTGATTGTTGCGAGATTGGAATGCCAACTGATTGGTACACCCCCATTGCACTGTTAAGGGCTGATCTCTCGGTTATTGCTACAGTCATTCCATACTTCATGACGACTGGTAGATTGTTCACATTTTTTTTGAATTCTAAATCAACATTATTATTTTCTGAAATGAACGTTCCTGAACTATATCCAGCGCCCCTCATTTTTTCCTCCTTATAAGGTGTGTTTTCAAATGTCATGGACACAGCGTTGTTGTTGTTTGCTAGTTTTTTAGTTTGATGTAGATAACACTGTCGACACCTGTGCGAAAAACAGCCGTAAAATTCGAAAACTGTATTCGCCTTTCGATAAAAACCATCAATTTGTAAATAATTTCCAATAAAACTTCCCGACTGTTGCCCACATGCGGAATGAATACTTCACGAGTATGTGCTTCCCATTCCAGCGTTCCTCTAACCACTTTAAATGGTTCCTGAGCCGGTATAGTGTTCAGAACAGAACAACACTCGTTCAGATGTGAGTTCCAATTTTTTTATGCGCGCTGAAGCTCCATTTATCACCGCTATGTATTTACAGCTGTCATCTGAAAATGTGAAAAATATATTTTTGCAATAAAAGTCTTATATGCATTTATAGACTCAATACAAATTATTTCTTAGAATAAAAAAAAAACACAAAATGGTCGCGCTTACCCTGACCTCGTCCCTCTGTAGCTTTGCCACTATTCAGTCTTCTTCGCTTTATTTTTCGTAAGCTTACGCTTCCTTCTCGTTTCCGTTTTGATTCTGACATAATTTTCACTGCCAATTAATATTATAAAAAAATATTAAAATTGAACAAATAAAATTTGTACTGTGACAATCACATGTCCGACTAGAGTACAGAGCTACGACAGAGCATATTGCGACTTACATCATAGTCAAATCAACTTTGAGGGCGATTGTAAAATTTCATCAACGTCCCTGCACAGCACGCACAAACATAACACATTGTCCCAACTTGAGGTGTAATTTAAGGTTGTAAAATTCCACTCAAATAATCATCAACCTTTGCGCACAGCAAACAGCGACACTCTACGTCGGCGTCGTCCATTATTAATAAATCCCAATTTGGAATATGATGTACTCTTTAAGGCTTCTCCTGTTGATCTTCTTCTTGTATATAATCTTCTTTTATTTCTTGAACAGTGCCATTGTTTTTAGTAGCCATGTTACTCAACAGTTCAATGCAACTAAACTAATGAAATAATTTTCTGATGCCTCTTTCATAATATTTGTATAATTCGCAACATATTGCAACTGTGAATTATACTGGTGCTAAACGTTGAAATATGATTTTATCTTCGCTAAACATAAATATCCCAAGACAGACCATTAAAAACTTTAGAATTGTTTTCTATTCTTTACAATCTCCGAACGAGGAATGAACGAGGCACCTGTCTGTAAGATTTTGAATCATCCCCCAAGCCCATGTAGAACGGCTCTTGACCCAAGATTGTATCTCATCTTCCAGCGGCGTATCATTTTTAATTCTTAGGGGTGCTAGCAAGTCATGTATATTATTTCAGTAATTGTAGAACCCTTTAATCGTAAAATCCCTTTCTAATGAACACCTGCCCACCCCATTAATTACAACCACCTTGTTAAGCAAACATCCACCGCCCATCAATCAACCCTTTCAAATCTAATTACCCCTTTTTTTCTCGAAGCTAATTGTAGTAGCCAACACAAAGAGAGGATAGCTTCAACAAGTCCTGTCTATTGAGTAGATTAAGTTGGGTTTGATACAAAGGATAATTTAGTTTGGGTGAAACAAAGAGACTGACCAATGCTGAGCTACTATTTTCCGAGCACTCCATCTCAAGATTTTCATATTCGTGAGTGCATTCATCACAGTTCATCAACAAGCCAGATTGCGTATGCTGATGTAAGACTAATGTTCTATAAAGAAGCATATGGTGTATAGCGACCTGCACATACAAAAACAGAGATTGGAAGAAGATATTGTAATCCTTTCCTTTCTCAGTATAATGAGTCATACTTGGAGAATTTATCTTGATATGAGTAAAAAGACTCTCTAATGAGTTGATAAGTGACCCTCTAGATTCCGTGAATGATCTTAAGTCTGTCTGGGAAGCGGGAATACTTACTACTTCGATGGCGGTGGCTGGGAATTAAATATGTCAGCCAAGTACTGCATGAAACACAGTGATACGTCAAATTCCCTGTTTCAAAGAGCTCCGTACACAGAGCACGATAAATGTATCTAACTTAATCGAATCTTCTCGATCAACGTCACATCAATCTAGACTGAACATCGTTATCGTTTTTCCCTGTCTTTTTCCTTTCTTTAAAATACGAAATTTTGACTCTCTCTTGATCTTACGATCAAGAAATAATCCCTTTACAAGATCCGAAACGTTAACCAAAAGGTCAACATCGGGTAGTACACTCCGTTTAAACTGTTATCATCTACCAGGTGAAAGAATTTAGTATAATATTCAGGTTTCGGCTTCAAATCAAAGCCTATTATTCCACTTTTTCTGTCTTTATTATCTACTACCGAACGCATCGTGAAGTCAACCTCACCTTCATCGCATCTGAGGAAATACCCACTAACGTACACTTTAGGAAAAGACATCGTGACCAGGACTCACTGCAAAAAAATAACAAGATTGTTGCGAAGATGTCCACTATCCTACATAAGTTATGACCTATGGAAGAAACGTAATCCCATTATGCGTTTGGATACACTCAGAATTTGAACTTTTCGTTATAAACACTCAATACATGTTCGGTGGATTTCCTATCTCTCTTTTTCCGTATTTCTTATTGCAGGGTTTGCTCGAGAATTCTATTCTCCACTTGTTGAACCAGACGATTCAATGTCATTTGAACAGGATCGGTAGGACTTTTCGTCAAGAAAATCATTTTCATCACTGCATATTTCCACCAATTCTTCGCTTCTTTTGTTACTATCGAACCAAAGGAGTAGATTTCCGATTCAACCACTTGAAACCCAGTCTCGGCCTCCAATTCCAAAGTGGAGAGACGATCGTGGGTGTTGTATGAAATAGTTTGTGAGATTCCATGAGTACTTTCGGGCAACCTCACATCGCCAAAGATATCGTCGATTTTTTTTTTTTTGGGTAATAAAAGTTGTTGATTCGGACACATCGGCAGTGGATCTTGCATGAATCAGAGATTTAGTCTCTGATTCAAAGGTACATGTTCTAATAGTTCTGATAAAGTTATCTTCAAGATCTTGGATTGTTATTTGTTGTAGTGGCGACGTTATACATCTATTCCTATTATTCTAAACATTTTTATTATTCACGAAACATCTCATTATCTCGAAAATTGCTGTGACAAACCGCGCAGTATTTAATATTTTCTGTAGGATTACGAACATTCTGTCCAAGAAAACAAGAACATTTGAAAGGACAGTTTGTGTTTTGCACAATATAATATCCTTTACAACTAAGCTCGTAAAAGTAACTTGTTGGAAAAGCACCCATCAAACTTGATATCAAGTTGTAGTGTAGGTCTTCCATTATTGGACAGCTGCTCTGCTCTACAAATGAGAATAATGGCAGCAATGTTTATTATCACATTTGATTTTTAAATATTAAGTCGATGTTGTCCAGTTGAGCGACACCTGCAATAAAGGGACTGGCGGTGCAACTGGCCATAAGAGAATTAAATATATTCTACTACCAATTCTACTAAAATGAACGACAATCACGTGAGATGATGAAATATTTTGACACGTTGCGATGTGCTCATATGTACCACCACTGTTAGATAAGATTAAACCAGCTCTACGACATGAATAGATAGCTTGATCATGCAGTAATTTTCTACCAAACTTAATGGAGAATTCTTCCTTCAGCAAATTTTTATAATATTTCATATTGGAAAACCTTATTGCATCTACGAGCGCGTACGCTAAAGCTAATTTATCTTGTTTTTGCAATACTGTATGCGTCAAATCATACGCACTTTCCGTCTACCGCTCGAAAATCTGCACCACTATATATCAAATCTAAGCGATAATTAGTCATTCTTGGAAAAAGTTGCGTTTCTTTGGAATTAATTGGAGTACCATTATCCAGTTGTAAGATATCTCTCCATGGTATATACAAATGCTTATCAGAGTAGTCAGCGGTTTTGATCAACAGTCCAGCGAAATCGTTCTGCTGTACGTTGCTCGATATAAACCTAAGCAGCTCATTAATAGCAATCCAATGTTACTCCTTATCTTGCGCCACTCTTGTTAATTCAATGCACGACTGATTCGCTCGTATAGCAAACACGGCCCCTGACGTTACTTCTGCATTGGACAAAATTCTATTGATACTTTTGAAATAAGTGAATAACAAAACTTTACATTGAATGTTACACACTCCACTGAAACATTATGATTTTGACATTGAAATATCACACAACATTTTTCTTCAATGATATTTGTCGAATATTTGGGGATATTTTGTTTTCCAACATACTTGTTCATATTTGAGTTGAATTGTGTTTTTGATTCTTGTTATAAATTCGATAAGACTTTCATTCGAGTGCTTGAGATTTTCCACAGTATATGCCTTCGCTGATGTGAGGAAATCTAATTACTCTTTTCCAGGAATATCGGGTCTACAATCGTTGCAGTTTTTTTCAGACAAAATTTTCTTTGCAATGTATCTGAATCCGATAGACACAAGTGACACTTACTTTGAATCCTGTATTTTTGAGACAAATACTCTATTATATTCCAGGAACTTTTCTTCAAGATAGTAGTCAATTTGTCTTTCCAGAGAAATATTCAAAATATTTGTGGGTTATTTAATTTCTTCGTGAAGAAATTCAAGTAGTAGAAGGGGCTTTATGGAGCACCCCCCCTCCTTTTTTCTTAGTTTTGACCACGTGACCTTAAGCCCCGCCCCCATCGGCCCTGATTGGTTGGTTCTTACATTTTGAAGTGATTAAGAAATTTTTTCAATTTTTTTTCTGTTTTAGAAGATTCCTTTGACAGTATGAACCAATAAAGCTAATTTCAACACTTGATTACTATTTACATCTAAATTAACACCTTATGTTATTCATTTCTGTTATATTTTATATGTGAATTGTGATATTTATTTTTGATATTTATTCTGTTAACTTATTTTTTTTCTATTGGTTTTTGTAAGAGTATTGAATAAATATTTATTTTTTTATTTTAAGGAAAAAAAGGAGCAGATTTAGGTGGAAACAGGTAATGTTATAGTTTCATTTTTTCATTTAATTAACCGAAGAAAGTATCAATTTTCTTTTAACTTATGCTGGAAATGTTAAGTGTTATATGATCCTATAATTGTATGATCACAATATTTTTTATTTAATTTTTATATAGGGTTTAAGGAAACAAAATTACAACTGAAAGCAGGTAATGTACAGGTGGAGTATTAAATTATATATATTGTGAATATGTAGTGAGTTATTGATTTTTATTGCATTTTTTAAATTTTGACATAAGTAATTTTTTACATATTATGTATTAGGCTATTTTTTATATAGTTTAAGAGTTACAATAGTTACAAGTTGTAGATGAATACTAAGCATATAGTTGTGTTAAACAAAAATAACAATAATTATTATTCAGATGAAGAAGTTGAATCATTCCATTTTTCTTCTTCAGTTTCTAAATTTACAGAAAGGTTCACGGTTTCATGTATTTCAACAAGATTCTTGAACACATATGTAAAATTAAAAGCCTTAATGTAACCTCAAACTTATTGTTTTATAATTATAGCTAAGAGAAACAAATGCTTATATTATTGTCTTTTTTTGTTATATGAAAGTAAGTATTAATCAGTTCCTTTGTTTGTTCTTCTGTTAATTCACCAAATTTGGCAGGAAAAAATGATTGAAAACATTCGGTTGTCACCAAAAGTCTTGTTCCATAGCGAGTATTGATGATTTGGGTATTCAAAATCTTGAACTTTTTTGTTTCTTCTAAACTGTTTAGGTGTACTGTCGGTTTGTTATAATTTGCAGATCCAAGCTCATTGAAAAAAGATAGGTCAGCCATTTTTTATCTATATAGAGTATTTTTATGTTAACTGAAATAAGCTTTGTCTAAGAAAAATAAAATTCACTAAAAACTTACGCTTTAAAAATGTAAACTAGAAGTTTTTGATTTTGTAACTTGAAGTAATCCACTCAACACTTTACTGTTAACTAAGTCATACATAATTACAATTCATATATTTATATCAAATTTCACATGTATTCATGATAAAAGTACGATAATAATTTCCTGTTTATTAGGAGGAGGATACTCATTTCCTTTGTTAAGAAGATATGACTGGAATGACAGGAAACTATTGGATAACGACTTCCCTCTCAATATCGGGAACAGGAAATATTTCATTGATAATTTGTTGCGTTTATAAAATTTTGCATGTGCTTATGATAAATGATGGATAATAATTTCCTGTACATTTGAGAATGTTTTTTTGTTCAAAAATTAAATGAAAGATAGTAATTTCCTTTCGAAATAAAATATGATATAATTCCTTCAGTACGAGCATATGGTTGGAATGATAGAAACTATTAGATAATGACTTCCTTCCTAATGACAAGAGTGGGAAATTTTTGTTTGATAATTTGTTGGATTTCATATATAAATAAATGAATATTTTTGAAGTAGCCTACTTTTAATTTGGTGATTAGATAGTTGTAATGAATTTATGAATAACAATAGTTTTGACAATAATTTGGTATACAGTAATAAAAAAAGTCCCGTATAAATGAATGTTCGCCACAGCAAACAGCAACATTATGCCAGTAACAACAAGTTCAGTTCATCAACAGCTACAAGAAGTAAGTTTGCTTAATTCATTGAATTATAAAGTTACAAGTTGTGTAACAATTTGCTTATATCAAATGGAAGAGGTTCCAAGAAGCCGTTCTAACAGATCTCTACCTTATGGAGATTGTGATCATGTTAAATACGGGCATGTTGATTGTATTGACGATCTGTATGCTGATGCAGCTTTGATGGAATACTTTGGGGATTACAGCAGGATTGGGTCCAAATTAATTATGGAATTCCATAATACACGAATACTGGACTTGCCCAATTTACATCATTTCAACTCCTCCTGTCCAATCTGTGAACGACCTCTTATTGAATATACCAGAACCAAGAACTGTTTGGAATGTACAGATGATTTTAATGTAAATAATGTTGATGTTTAATAGTGAGCGACGCAGTTGTAATGAATTTATGAATAATAATAGTTTTGACAATAATTTGGTATACAAAATAGTTACATTGTTTCTTATTAATAATTGCAGTTTTGACAAACTAAAAAATGGTTGTATGGGAACGTGTTCATTCAAGTTTTAAAAATCGTGTCTTTTGTGGTAGAATTAATAACAACGAATGTATAATAGATCCTAAGACTTTTTTAGGAGAGTGTTTATTACTGTTAATAAGTAAAGTAGGCGAGTTTATGCATTTTTATCGTGCTTCAGTGAAGATTAATTGTGAATTAGCTTGTGTGTATACATTACAAAAAAATGGTGTGACAATTGATGCTGATATATTCCATCATTCTAAAATGAAGCCAGTAACGTTATCTGATGATTTTACCGAGTGGTTTTTGGAAGTTGTTGAAGAACCTATTTTATCGCAAATGGAAGAATTTCAAGAACGCGATAGCGGAAAAGCGTTGCGTAAAATTTTATATTTAAAAGTGAGTTAGTTGTTTTTTTATTTAATTTTTATTTACATAATTTTTGTTTTTGTTTTAAGGTTAATATAAATAAATTTGATCCAATAAATAGTGGAGGTTCATCATATATAGAACTTCCAAACGATATAAAAAAAAAAAATGCTGTTACAAATGTGAAAAATAATGACCAATATTGCTTTGTTTGGTCCGTATTATCAGCATTATACCCTACGGAACAAAATTCATGTCGTGTCTCTCAGTATCCTCAAAATTTTGTTGATATTTTCAATTTAAGTAATATAAATTTCCCTACACCGTTGTGTGACATTATTAAATTTGAGAAACAAAATAATTTATCAATAAACGTATATGGATTAGAGCAAATTGCAACAAATAAGAGAACTAATATTGTGGGTCCGCTTTATTATACAAAAAATAAACTAAATACACATATTAATTTACTTTATTGGAAAGAGAATGAGAAGTCGCATTACGCATGGATAAAGTCACTCTCTCGTTTATTATCATTTCAAATAAATAAAAGTAAATCAAAACGCTTTATATGCGATAGGTGTCTTCAGTATTTTGGAACTGAAATTTTACTAACTAAGCATGAAGAGTATTGTCAATTAGTTGACGCAGTTAAGATTGAGTTACCCACTGAAACATCCATGTGGGTTAATTTTAAAAATTTTCTAAGAAAAGAACGACATCCATTTGTCATTTACGCTGACTTTGAATGTTTAACAGCACCAATTGATACATGTCAACCAAATAGTAGTACATCGTACACTATGAAATATCAATATCATGTACCATGTGCCGTAGCATATAAGGTTGTTTGTTCGTATGATGAATCTTTATCTTTTTTTGAATCATTTCGTGGACCTGAAGCTGCTAAATGGTTTGTGCATAGATTGAAGAGCGTTGTCAAGATAATTGAGATTTTTTATAAGAACACCGTATCAATTATAATGACCCATGAAGATTGGCAGAATTTTGAAAATGCTACAGATTGTCATATTTGTGGAGAAAAGATTAACATTGCAGATAAGAAAAAAGTTAGGGACCATTGCCATTTTACAGGTACTTTAATTGAATTTAATACTTTATTTGAACTTATAAAAGAATATTGAGTTATTTTTTAGGAAAATATAGAGGCGCAGCACATGAAGATTGTAATTTGAAGTACAAAAACTCCAAATTCATACCCGTATTTTTTCATAACTTCAGTGGTTATGACTCTCATCTTTTTATAAAAGAATTTGGTTCAGAGGATGAACATATTTATGTTATTCCAAATAATAGCGAAAAATATATGACGTTTTCAGTAACAGTAGGCAAATTCCAACTACGTTTCTTAGATTCATACAAGTAAGTTCTTAAAGAGTAAAAAAAAAATGAATGAATTGAAATTAATTTTTTAGGTTCTTGAGTACTTCGCTGGAAAAACTGGTTAATAATTTAGATAAAGAAAAATTATATATAATAGATAAAAATTATCCTGATAAAGATAAACGAAATTTGATACTTAAAAAGGGGATATTCCCTTATGATTATTTCAATTCATGGGAAAAAATGGAAGAAAAAAATTTACCTGCTAAACAAGCTTTTTTTTCAAAATTGAAAAATGAACATGTAAGTGACGCAGATTACGCCCACGCACAAAAAATTTGGTCTACATTTAATATAGATACATTAGGAGACTATTTAGAACTGTATCTCCAAACAGATGTTCTTTTGCTAGCTCAAGTTTTTGAAAACTTTCGAGATGTTTGTATTAACGCTTATAATCTTGATCCAGCTTATTATTTCACACTACCAGGTAAAATTTTTCAAGTTAAAAAACATATAAATTTTTTATAAATATTTTTTGTTGCTGTAGGTTACGCATGGGACAGTATGTTAAAAATGACAAAAGTAAATCTACAGTTATTAACTGATGTTGATATGATTTTAATGTTTGAGAAAGCCATTCGAGGTGGTATATGTCAGTGTGTAACTCGTTATGCAAAAGCTAATAATAAGTATATGAAAGACTATAATTCATCTGAAAAAGATTCATATTTGATGTACTTTGACGCTTGTAATTTGTATGGGTGGGCAATGACTCAATATTTACCCTATGGCGGCTTTAAATTCTTAAACAATGAAGAAATTACAGGACTTGATATAATAAATATACCTAATGATAGCTTAGAGGGCTATGTATTGGAAGTTGACTTAGAATATCCAATAGATTTACATGACACCCATAGAGACTTTCCACTGTGTTCTGAACACCAAATTCCAGAAAATTCAAAAACACCGAAATTAATGACAACTTTACATAATAAATCCAAATATGTATTATATTACAAAAACTTACAACAAGCATTGATTCTAGGAATGAAGTTAACCAAAATTTATAGAGTAATATCCTTCAAACAAGATTTATGGTTGAAAAAATTTATAGATTTGAACACAAATTTTAGGAAAAATGCAAAAAACGATTTTGAAAGAGATCAGTATAAACTTATTAATAATGCAATATTTGGAAAGTCTATAGAGAATATTAGAAACCGAAGAGATATAAAACTTGTTACAAGTTGGAATGGGCAAGCTCAAGCACGAAAATTGATTGCGAAACCAAATTGTAAAAAAGTTATACCATTTACTGAAGATTTGGCTTCAATAGAGTTGAGTAAAATTAAAATATGTTTCAATAAACCTATATATGTAGGGATGGTTATTCTTGATGTTAGCAAATGGTTAATGTATGATTTTCATTACAATTTTATCAGCATTAAATTACCGCATTCAAAATTACTGTATCAAGATACAGATTCCTTGATATTTCAATTTTTTGAAAATCCCTATATCAAAATTAAACAGAATATTGAACGTTTTGACACATCAAATTATTCAAATAATAATGAATTTGGTATTCCACTTGTTAATAATAAAGTTGTGGGACTGTTTAAAGATGAAAATGGGGGAAAAATTATGTTGGAATTTGCGGGTTTAAAAGCTAAGATGTATTCTTTCGCTTTGGAAAATGAAACTCATTGTAAAGCAAAAGGAGTGTCAAAAAGTGTTACCAAATGTTTAACCATGGATAATTATAAAAATACACTTTTTAATTATGAAAATTTACATAAAAAACAAAATAGAATTATATCAGAAAATCATAATATATTTAGTGTTGAAACGAACAAATTAACTCTAAATGGCGACGATAATAAACGATGTGTAGGAGCAAATAAAATTGACACATTACCTTGGGGGCATTATTCAATACAAAAAAATATATAACAACTGTTACAATTGTATTAAAATAGAAAAATGTAATTAAGTATAATAGTATTATTGTATTAATTGATATTGTAGTTATATTTAAGAAAATGTTATACAAAAAAAATATTGTAATACATAATTTAATTTTTTTTAATTAAAATATATTGTAAGGCCACTTTATATTTGAATGCAGTTATTTTTTCACTTCGTATATTGTTTAATTCTTCCTACTATTCACATTTTTTTTCAGGATGAATGAGGATTTGGATATAATAAAAAAGCTCAAATATAATAATATTATTTATTATTGAGTTCATTTTTTCATTTACATAGCATTGTACTTAAAGACTAATTTTTTCGATATTTTTGCTAGTAGGAAAAACTCCATAAAAATTATAAAACTTCATTTTTATTTATCCACGAATTA
This sequence comes from Dromius quadrimaculatus, assembly GCA_963989225.1. Lineage (NCBI taxonomy): Eukaryota > Metazoa > Arthropoda > Insecta > Coleoptera > Carabidae > Dromius > Dromius quadrimaculatus. Next base: position 43,809,165 of record OZ022330.1, read on the forward strand.
TGTGAGCTGTCAAACCCTAACCATTTTACAAAGACCTGTGTTCCTTTTCTCTTTAAAACTCTTTCTACTAAATATATATTTGGGTGTTTAGTTTTCTGTAGCTCATCTTCATAAAATCCACCTGCAACAGGTTGATCCAAATAATCCTTCAGTTTATATGTTACTGGGTTTGTTAGGTTTATTTTTGAAACTGTAAATATTTCAGTTGACCAGTTTGGAGTATAGCGTTTTTCGAATACATTTTTCAACTTTGATATTCTAACAAAATCACCTAACTTCAGCTTTGCACGACCAGCAATTTTTATGTTACTATATACAGTATTAAGTAAATATTTCTCATTTTTACTATTAACATCAGCTGGACACATTTTTACTGTACTGTGTTTTGTATTATTGTATGATTCAAGTAAATTTGGTAAAATATCAATCCACTTGTAAAATCCACGAAAACTGAACTCCTTCCACATTTTATTTTTCAGTGTTCTATTAAACCTTTCAACTACGCTTGCTTTCAAGTTGCTAAATGTAGAATAGTGATTTATATTATATTTTTGCAATACTTCTTTAAAATATTTATTATAAAATTCTTTTCCATTATCTGTTTGCAAATTCTTAGGTTTTCTCTTCTGTTTAATAATAATATCTTGGAATACTTTAGCAATTTCTTCACCTGATTTAGATTTTACAGGTTTAGCCCAAGCATACTTAGAAAATACATCAATTACAGTTAACATGTATTTGTATCCTTTATTTTTGTTTGCGTATGGCATCATTTCGACAAGATCAGCTTGCCATAAATCGTTCAAGCCTTTTGTTATTACTCTGCGTCTATTATAATGTCTTCTAGCTTGTTTGTGTAGTTCTTCAATAATTTCTCTCTTTGTCATTTTTCTTTGTGATTTAAATTTTATTTTTTTCTGGTAGTTTATTTTCGTTTTTTAATTTATCAATTCCTTTTTTAAAATCATTCAAAGCTTTCAATTTGAATGCTTTGTCAATTTCTTCATTAATTAAAGCTTTTATAATCAATATTTCATTTCCAAATTCTATTTTAATAGCTTGCACTATACTATCAACATATAACTTATTAGCAGCTTGATCCTTATGAAGCGGTGCTGGTAAATTGCCTATATGTTTTAATTTGGCATTAAATATATATTCATTATTTGTTTGTTGCAAAATAATAGTGTTTAAATTTAGAAATTTTTCTATATCAATAATTCTTTTATCTATATAACCTTTTGTAACTACATCACCATCAGTCATTGCTCTTCCAATATTCGAAATTTGTTTTCCATTTAAATCAAAACTTCCATATTCATCAAAAGAAAATGTGGCAATGTTCTTTCGTTTTTTCATAGAATAACGACCAAATTTATCCACTGACATGTTAAAAGTAGTTTCTATTAGAAATAAACGTCTCTATTATTGTAAAGACAAACTTAAAATGAACAAACATTATGTGAAAACTATTTTATTATATTTGCTTCTTTCAATTCTTCAATAATTGAAATGATTTCATTATCATGACCTGAATGGCCACTGTTTTTAGAGGCTATTAGTAATTGCAATCTATCAACTAATTCATTTGGATTATCCCAGTAGATATACTCCCGTTTTCCATTAGAATACTGCATATTTAATGGTAATAGACCAGAACCTGTTGGTAAGTATTTGGCAGGTGGTTTTCTTCTTCTTTTTGAACCCAATGGTTCTTCTTTTTTGGTAAAATATGGTTTGATTATATTGAAATATTTTGGAGTACTTGAAGTTTTAAGTAAATTATTTGTTGAATTTTTGTGTGCATTTGTTTGTTCTAATATATTTATATACTCAATTTTGTCTTCTGTGAAATTCTCAGGTTTCTTCATAAATATCAATTCATAAAGACCTTCAGTTCCTCTGTATTCCTTATCGTCAATAATAATATCATTCTTGTCTATATGAACTTCCTTTCTACCCAATCTAAATATACCATCCTTTTTATTATACTTTAATCCATACACATTATCTAATTCTTTATCTTTATTTATAATTTTCAAGAGATATACATGTCCTATATCACCAAATTTCAATTTTAAATCTTCCATTTCAAGTTTTCCTTGGGGGGTATTTAATGATTCTTGAGCCTGTGATGTAGGTGATATTATGGGAAAATCTTCATAAATATCTTCATCTTTAACATTAAAACTGGTACTTGGAGTTTCAACATTAAAATCCAAAATCTTCCTCACATCCGACCTTCTCTCCTTTGGAAGTAATACATTTTCTTTACCTATACTTTTTTTTATATTAGTTTCGTTTTTCTTTTCTTGTACTTTTGTATTTTCAACAAGCGTTTTAAGTGGATTTGTGATGGGTTTAAATGTTTCTTCCAATAAAATATTTTCATCCATTTTGCTATGTTTTAATGTATTTAATTTTTTCCTCAATACTTTACTAACATTAACTATTTCCTCAAGATTTTTGTTATTATTCATTTTTGTCATTGTAAATAGAACGGAGCTCAAGAAAATTATCCAATTCTTTACGATAACGTCCTTTCTCTTCACTGTCCTTGTCTATAACTGCGAATCCATATTTAGCTTCCCAACATCTTATACAAAATTCCTTAAACTTATTGAATGGCATATCCGTATTCACATGATCGTCATAAATATGTCGTAAATTCGTTTCGTCTTGCTTGAATATTATAATAAAATTAGCATTGTCCCTGATTAAATGTTTGGGTATTTTTGCATAAGATTGTGAAAGATAAAAACAATCAATATCACTATGTCTACCCATACTGAAAAAATTACGCATACAGTCTTGTTTATCACATATAATGTCGTCAAAAATAATGATGGAAAACATTTTAGCTTCAGTAGGTTTTATAACATCAACATTTTCACTGAACGAATGATACCCCATACCCTTAACTCTTGAAATACACTTTTGTAGAAAATTATACTTAGGTTGATTCGATGATTTAGAGTACAAATATATATTCTTGAATTTTAATCCATTTGGATGTGTGAGTAAACTAAGTAAAATATTTGTTTTACCACAATTACTTGGTCCAACGATAATACATCTTATGCTATTAGGTAGTAAGTCGCTATGTTTTTTTATAATTTTTCTACTTTTTTTATTATCAAAATTGTTTATTTGGAAACGATGTTTTTGCTTTATAAATTTCATAGTAACTACTGGTTTTCATATAAAAACACTCTCCTATATATAAATATTCAGTTAAGTAAAATGCGCCAATGCTTATACATCGAAGAAAGTTTTACGGAAAAGGATTGGTGAATAAGGCAATTAACTCCCTACCTATAGAGTTACATATTCCAGGTTATCAATTTTGTGGTCCAGGAACTAAATTGGAAAAAAGATTAAATAGGGGAGACAGGGGTATTAATCCATTAGATGTTGCATGTCGTGAACACGATATAGCTTATTCAGTTAGTAATAATTTGAATGATCGTCACAACGCTGATAAAATTTTACAAGAAAAAGCTTGGAAAAGAGTTAAATCTAACGACGCAAAATTTAGTGAAAAAGTAGCTGCTTGGACAGTAACTAACGCCATGAAGGCAAAACAGAAACTTGGAATGGGAATGAATAAGAAAAAAAAAGCTCAGAAGAAACGGCGAGTACTGAAAACACCTCGAAAGCTTGGTGGCTTTTTACCACTGGCACTTCTTCCATTAATTGGAAAAGCATTACTTGCTGGCGCTGCAAGTGGTGCTGCTTCATATGGTGTCAACAAAGCCCTAGGTAAAGGTCTTTACTTAAAACCATATAAAACAGGTGGTGGCATGAAAAAGAACAAAAGAAAGAAAAAAAACTCCAAAAAATAAAATTACCAAAGAAGCCTTTGTCAAATATTGATATAAAAAAATATGTGAACAAGTATAATATAAAAAATTTCCGCGGAGTTTACATGCGGAACAATTTACCCAAAAGTCCATTAAAAAACGAGTCTGCTGTAATAAATTTAGATTCTTATGATGGTTCTGGTACTCATTGGGTAGCTTATGTTAAAAAAAATAATATCGTAAATTATTTTGACAGTTTTGGAAATTTACCTCCGCCAAGAGAGATAGTTAATTATTTTGGACCTAATATTAAAATAAATTATAATTACAATCGTTTTCAAAACTTCAATGCATACAATTGTGGTCATTTATGCTTAGAATATCTTATAAAATATCAAGCATGAATATTTATCATATCAGTTACAACATGGAATCAATATCATTCACACTTACAGGAAAAGAGTCCATAATTTCTGCAGACTATTTTCCACCAATTGAATTAGATAATAATTGTAAATATGTAATGGGTCTAATCAATTTCGACACATTTCATTCAATACCAAACATTGATGGAACTAATAATAAATTCTATTATAAAAAACAAGCAGATAAAGATTTTACACTGTTTCAAATACCAGTGGGGTCGTATGAAATTGAGGATATTGAACAGGTATTGAGAAAAGAATTGAATGATCCTAATTACATTTCCGAAGAAAAACTTGAAACAAATAATATTGAAAGAGAAGGGAAAAAAAAGAAACATGATTTCATTTTTCTAAAACCAAATAATAATACGTTGAAATGTGAGCTCAGAAGTACTGTTACAATTGATTTCACAAAAGAAGATTCATTTGGTTCACTATTGGGATTTGAAAAACGAATATTAGAACGGAACACATTTCATGAAAGTGATTTACCTGTTAATATAATAAAAGTGAACGCAATTTTATTAGAATGTAATATAATATCAGGAGCTTATAAAAATGATTTACCTGCACATACTATACACCAATTCTTTCCTGAAGTTGCGCCAGGTCATAAAATTAATTTAGTACCTCCAAGTCCTATATATTTAGAAGTGAACACAAAATTGATAAGCAACATTACTATTCATATTGTTGACCAAGAAGGAAGATTTGTAAATTTCCAAGGTGAAACAATAACAGTTAGACTTCACTTGAAAAAAGCCTAAATTAAAAAATGGGAATTGATTATAAAAGAACAAAATCCAATTGTGGTAAAATTAGTTCGTCAAAAGTCATTAAGGAGTTAACAAGAAAAAATAAGAATTTCCTCAAATTGCTTGGGTTTCATTTAAAAAACCAAAAAATAGAAGAGAAAAAACAGAATGAGTGATATATTGGATGTAACGTCAGGAATATCTTTTGATAATGCAATAAGTCGAATTGAAATGCACAGCCATCAACCGTTGGTTGCATCAGCATTTAACAATTGTGATGAGATTCGAATTCAAATTCAACAGCAAGACATATACACATTACCAAACCAAAGCTTCTTATATATTGAAGGTAAATTATCAACAGAAGAAAATGCTGTACCTCCTAATGATACAAAAATAACAAATAATGGTATTGCATTTCTATTTGATGAAATTAAATACTTGGTAAATAGTGTTGAGGTAGATAAAACAAAAAATGTTGGAATTACATCTACTTTAAAGGCATATGGCTCCTTAACTAATGTTGAAAGTAAAAATCTGGAAAACGCTGGATGGGGGCAAGACATTAACATTTTAGATGCTAATGGGAATTTTAATGTTTGTCTTCCTTTAAAAATGCTACTTGGGTTCTGTGAAGATAATACGAAAATTATGGTGAATGTTAGGCAAGAGCTAGCACTTATAAGAGCAAGAACTGATGCTAATGCTTATACATCTACAGCTAATTTGAAATTTCAATTGAATAAAATACATTGGAAAGTTCCTCATATTCATGTTAACGATGAGTATAGGTTAAAATTATTAAAAATAGTTAATTCAAATCGATTTATATCTTGTGCTTTCCGTTCTTGGGATTTATATGAATATCCTGCTCTTCAATTGTCAAAAAAACAAACATGGTCGATTAAATCCTCTACTCAAATGGAAAAACCCAGATTTGTTATTATTGGTTTCCAAACTAATCGTAAAAATCAAAAAGATAAAAACAGCAGTAACTTTGATATTTGTAACTTAACAAATATAAAACTATATTTAAACTCAGTTTGTTATCCATATGATAACCTAAATCTTGATTTTAAAAATAATCATTATGCCTTACTGTACGATATGTATGCGAAATTTCCTCAAGCTTATTATAATTACTACGAAACATATATTGGACCAGCTCTTAGTAAATCAGAATTCAAATCAATTGCTCCAATTATAATCATAAACTGTTCTAATCAAAATGATTCAATAAAAAATAGTGCTGTAGATGTTAGATTAGAATTTGAATCTAGCGAGAATTTTCCTGAAAACACAAGTGCATATTGTTTGATCATTCACGATAAAATTATAGAATATAACCCACTCACAAGTGCAATTAGAACATTAGTATAAAATAGTCATTGAAACAACTAGGAATGGAGTTAATTGTTGATATACAGGGATTTAATGCGGAAAATTATATAATGGTAGCAAAAGAAATTGCTATCATGACAAGAGATGGGAATAAGCTGTGTCATCTATTATTTGAGCCACCATTTTCCTGGAACCAACTGGAATCAAAATATAGAAGACAAGCTGTTTGGTTATATAAAAATTATCATGGATTTCGTTGGGATGATGGCTGCATACCATACACCAAACTTTCGGAAACAATTATACCTATATTGAATAGTGCAAAAGTAATATATGTTAAAGGTGATGTGAAAAAAGTATACCTTGAGTCATTCAATAATAAATACAATGTTATATCTTTAGAGGAATGTAGAGCTCTTAAGAATATTCTTTCACGAAGAACTTGTTTTAATCACTGCAATAACTGTGCAATAAGTAATGTATATAAAATTAAAGACTATTTAGATGATGAATTGTATAAATCAATAGATATATAATAAATATAATTTTTGAAAAAAAGAATATATTTTGTTTTTTATTTTTAGACTTGTAAGGTTTATTAATTATTTATTTGTTTTTTTTATCTTAAGTAATTGTATAAGGCAAGTACTAACTTGTTTTATGTTTTATTAATAAGTTATTGTTTTTAATTTTTTTTTTTTTGAAACTTATTTTAATTCAAGTAATATAATATAAAAGATTGTATTTTTTTTTTAATACATCATCAGTGTTTATTTTACTTTCGTAAAGATTGGAAGTAAAAAAAAATTTCTCATGATGAGTTTAAAAATATTAGCAAATTATTTATTACAAGTTTATAAGGACATGTGCGCATCGTCAAAAAGAAAAAGTGAATTGTATGAACAAATTATAAAAGAAAATTCAACCGATAGCGAAATACTTAAAATAATTGGTGACTTAGCTTGTGATGCATATATTTGTAAAAAATTGAGTGATAACTCATTTATTGATATATTAAATTTATTTAGTGGTAATGATTTATTAAATATTTGGGGAAAACTTCCAGTTTCTTACAAAATAGACCCTAATGTAATAAAGAGGCTACCATGTGTGGAACATTGGAATTTACCTAATCAACACATACAAATGGATGGTCCACCACCATGTATTGGAAATTGTGAAACCTGTGCTTTTTAATTCATTTAATTTGTTCTGGAAAAGTTAAAGTAAAAAATGTTAATCTTAAAAAAATATTTAATTGTGCAAATAGTGTTATTATATATAAATAAGCATTTTTTTTGTTATATATAACCATTCTTATTCAAGAAGTATACTAATAAACATATAAGCTAAAACATGTTGTTTTTTTATCTGATTTTATTGTTGAGTATTAGTGTTTATTCTAGTGTTAACCACTTTCAATTAGTTGTGAATTATTTAAATCATTATGGTTACTTAAATTTAACAACTACTGAATTATTCAAACTAGATAAAAATAGCACGATATTCATAGAAGGATTGAAAACATTCCAACAAAGATATAATTTACAAAATACTAGTGAAATTAATAAAGAAGTGATTAATTTTGTACAAAAATATAGATGTGGTGTTGAAGATGTTTATTTCCGAACTCATCCAATAAAATGGGGTAATAATACAATTTATTGGAATTTTTATGGTAATATTCAAGAACAGAACCTTGTGCTGGATTCAATCAAAATTGCATTTGAAGTCTGGGCTAATCACACAAATCTTCATTTTATAGAAGTTATTGATCCTCATGATGCTACTATTTTAATATCATTTGGAACATCACCCCATCACTATAGCTATTTCACTCACAATTTTTGTAATAGTATATTCGATGGACCAGGCAACATGTTGGGACACGCAGAATACCCCAATACAAATATGCAATCAGAAGTTCATTTAGATTCAACAGAAAATTGGTCTTACGAGCTAGTAGAACCACCAAATGGTGAGATTAGCCTTTTTGATGTACTTGTACACGAAATTGGACACTCCCTTGGAATTGAACATTCAAACATCCCAGATAGTATTATGTTTCCAGCATACAATAATAATGTGTTTAAAAATGGTAATGGTAAACCTTATGGTTTATCTGTGGATGACATAAATGCTATTCAATCTTTGTATGGAAAAAGAAACCAGAATACCATTCCAACAACAACAACAACAAAATATTACGCTAAGCCTAATAATGTTATAACCGAAGCAACTATTATTCCAAATTTTCAACCCAATTTATGTAAACTAACAAATGTTAATAAGTTTCTAGTACTTAATAAGAAACTATATATATTTTATAATGAATGGGTTTGGATTAAAAATCTTAACGAAAAAAATTTTAATGAAACACCATATTTATTGACAGATTGGTTGAACTTCATACCTAAATTCTTCAAAAAGTTGAATGCTATTTATCAAAGACCAAATGGAAACGTTGTAATAATAATAGATGACGTGACATATAATATAAAATTTCCATCTCTTCAATTGGAAAGTACTCAAACTCCCTATATTAGTCGCATTACTAATATTAATGGAGCTGTTTCAACAAACAACGGACAGACTTATATATTTTATCAAAATAATTCGTATATAAAAATAAATGAATGTGAATTTAATACTGAAGAATATGGAACATTAGATTCAATTTTTCCTGGAGTTCCAAATAATATTGAATCAGTTTTTAAGTATACAAATGGACGTATATATTTTTTCATAAACAATTACTACTATGAATTCAATGAATTTACAAAATCACTTGAAAAAGCCGAGAAATTTGAGTTTTCTCTTTTTAATATCAGTTGTCCAAATATTAGTTTATATGAACAATTGAAAATATTGTTATCAAAACTAATAAATAATGTTTAAATTAAGTTCATTATACTTTTATTAATGTTACTTCTTAGCTTTTATTTGAAATCTGTAAGTTTTGTAAAATAAAAATTAGAAATATAAATAATTAACAAAATTTTCTATAAGACTGTTTATTTTATTCTTTTTCCTTATCAAATAAATACACTCAATTAAATTAACATTATAAACAACTATTATTGTTAATAAGAAGAATTACAAAAATAATATAGTTTAATCATTTAATTTATCTCTAATACTTCATTAATATTTTCCCCATTAAAATACTGGACAGTATCATTAACTACATCTGGATAGGTTAATAATATTTGCTTTATTGCTAAATTATGAATATTATTCAAATTATTAACTATATTATAAATATTAGAGAAAATTTCTCCTTCACATGTTAATGACTGTCTTACAATATTAGAATAGTAGTTGAAAAAGTTTAAAGATTCCAAGTACTTAATTGTAGAATTCAAAAAATCTGAAATTAAAAATAAATTGTTAAGACTTGTATTGCTCAGATAGATTTGTTTATTCTGTGACTCAATGATAATAATTTTTTTATTCTCTATAATATCAAATAAAATTTTATTATTCAAAAATGAATACGATTCTATTGTCGAATTACCATTCATATAATCCATAATGATATTATAAGTCATAAGGAGCTCATACCACTCACATACTTTGAAATCTATAAACTTTCCAATTCTTTTGTTATTCAATCTAACAATTATTTCAAAATTTTGTGCTGGATTAATACCAACACATACACAAACATTCTTATCTAAAAACTGTCTATGTTCTATAATTAATTCATTATTATTATTACTAATCACAGGGAATGGTGGTGGTAAATTATTAAACATTGGATCCAGTGTTACTTCTTTCACAAGCTCAGCAGTTTCTTGGTCAACATTTCTACTTGATTCCGCTGTAATTCCATTTTCAAGTTTACCAGTTTCTTGTTCAACATTTATAACATTTTTACTTAGATTAATTCTTCTTTTTATCATTGATTTTCCATCTTGGGAAATCTGTTTACAAGAAGCTTTCTTATTAGCTGGATATTTTTTACCGTTATTGTTCGTTTTCACTTGCTATAAGTAATTCAACAATTAAAAAAATATTACAAAATGAAATACAAAAAATCTTACCATTTTCTCTTCTTTATTTTTTTTTTTTACACACATATGAATATAAATCTTTTCACTTGAAAAAATGTGTATTAACACTGAATAAAACAATAAAATTCCTGTCTTTTTATATATTTTTCTTATCATTCTATACAAATCCTGCGCAGTAAAACGTTCACATATAAAAATTATTATTAAAAAAAGTATCCAATAACTTTTAAAAGTGATGTTCTTATTAAATATCATTTTTTTCTTTGAAGTAATTATTTCTGTAATCATTCAATTTATACTCCAACATTGGTGTTAAAATAATGGAATATTGTTTAATTTTATATTGAAAACGGAAACGATCTCTTGCATATTGCTCCCATATACCTTGACGACTTAATTTGTATGCATATTTCCACGCTATCATGTGATGTACTATTACTTTATCATTGAACGTTACAGATTTCATATCAAATTGAAAAATGTATAACAAGAAGCTTGTGGCTATTGAAAATAAAAAGCATAAAATTCTAACAGCTATTTTATAATACTAAATAATACGACTTTATCACTATGTAAGTCCTAATTTCCGTTCTACTGATAAGTCTTCCGTTCAATTTTGATTTACAATAACCTTGAAGCTAGTCACAGAAGATAAATCTTTCTGCAGAGCATGTAACAACGAATGTAAGCTTATCAATTTTTTATTGTTATCAAACGTACACATCCTGCATTTATATATATATACAATTATATCTCTGTTATAATATTTTTTCATTCGTTGATCTAAGTACACATGTACTCGCAAAACTTATAATCAAAATTCATATGCAAACGATACTTATTAGTGTGTAATAACACAAAAAAAATCTTTAACACACCACAAAAATCTTCCAGATGTCCCTCCATTTTTTTCTTGCAACCTTTAGCTACTCATTCACAGATGGCAGCATCAGCGCGCTTCTTTTCATTTTCAACCATTTCTTAAGACCAAAAAAAACACATGAAGATATCTTTTCTACAGTTTAAACTACTCATTCATAGATGGCAGAGCATGTATGCATTTAGAAAACTTCACATAGATAGTAAAGAATAGCGACACGCGTTGCATACCTCGAAGGAGCAGTTAACCAACATCTTCAAGTTCTTCAGACGAAACTTAAGACGTACTCCTAGCACTTCTTAAGACGCAGTTCAAGAAAACTCAAGACGTTCTTATCATTTCTTAAGACGTTGGCCAAGAAAACTCAAGACGTTCTTATCATTTCTTAAGACGTTCTTATCATTTCTTAAGACGTTGGCCAAGAAAACTCAAGACGTTCTTATCATTTCTTAAGACGTTCTTATCATTTCTTAAGACGCTGTCCAAGAAAAACTCAAGACGTTCTTATCACTCCTCAAGACGTTGACCAAGAAAACTCAAGACGTTCTTATCAGTTCTTAAGACGTTCTTATCACTGATGACCTTGAGATTGTTTTGGAAACCGCTTCTTATACCTACTAATTCACTATACTCTCCTATAACGATTTATTGATTATTATTATATTACAAATAGGAATATTATTTGGTTTTATATTAATGAATATATTTAAAAATATATATATATATATATATATATATATATATATATATATATATATATATATATATATATATATATATATATATATATATATATATATATATATATATATATATTATATATAAAGTAAGTGTATTTATCCCACATCTACTCTGTTGACCAGACCTTTTTCAACAGTTCATGCATGCATCTATTCTCGCCTTGGCTGGTTCTCCTTCTTCTCCTCTACCATCTCGCACAATATCAAAAAGCATTCTCAGGACTGCGGATAGAATAAATATCAATGGTGGCGATACAAAATACTTTCTTAAGAGAGTTCTGGGTCGGGAGGATCCGATTGAACTTTCAGAGTTGGGGTGCCCTTCGTTGAGGGTGTTATCTAAAAATGATGACGTACCTAGATGCATGACACCTCGAGCGCACAAAGGAAAAGTTTGTGCTGTGAGGAATGTTAATCTTTTGAAACAGTGTCTTGTTCAAGATAAGTATGGAGTTTATGCTTCAAGACTATCACAACTAGTTAATTATCCATGTACGATCATAGTTAATACAGACCCTGACACAAAGAAAGGCTCGCACAGGGTGGCTATATTCATCGATCGTAATGGAGATGGAATATATTTCGACTCATACGGCAGACGGCCCCTCGTTAAAAGACATGAGAACTTATTGATTCGAAATCCTCGAACATGGACCTATAACAGTGCTATTCTGCAGGACTACGCTACTGATGTTTGTAGGAATTATTGTTTGCTGTATTTAATATTAAGGATAAATAATCATAAACAAGATAGTTTCATAAATTTATCCAGTGAATCTGATACATATGAAAACGATGGCTGATAAGATACATGTTCAATTACTATTTTACAAAATATGTTTAATTTTTGCAAATTATGTTAAATGTGTAAAGGTACTTAGGAGGAATATGAAAATAAAGACCTTCTTCAGAATTGAATAATTCTATTCTCAAGTATTACTGCTAATTACCCCATCATTAACCTTTTCAGGCCGTATGGATATGATTCGGAATAATCGACTAATCTACATTCCATGAAATTAATTCTGAATAATTTAGCTTCTTTTTTTGTAACAACATTATGATCTAGAGTACTTCGGATATTATAGCTACTTATAATGATATTGATATTCTTTCATGCTATAATTCAGTGTAAAGCCCTTCACTTTACAAGTCCCTTGAACACGACCGTTAATTGAAGAATACGTTTTAAACGCGTAATTTTTAGGACCACCACAAACAAACTCAGTAATGTAGGCTCCCGATTCTAAACAAGCCAACTCGTTTGTAAGATCCCCCATGAAATTACTCGTTAGAGGCTCGTACTGCCCTGGCTGATGAGAATATATGATCGAATCGGTGTCGTAATATAGAACTCTATTTCCCAAATCGTGCAAATAACGATAAAGTTTAAGACGTGCAAGAGCTGTTGTGTATGCAGCAATTACGACATTAACCGTCGGATGTAGTTCCACTGATTTGTTACAGTGCTGCCAGTTCACAATACATTAGCTGGTCCCCAGCCGGAAATATTTCATTCACAGTAATTGCGGGATTAGCCAGCAGCTCATAAAGATCTGCAGGGGCCGCAACGGGTGTTGTCCGTGGCCTATTTTCAGCTTCAGCAAATTTACCTGTCAATATAAAGTCGGCAGTTAGAACTTATCATAGTGAAAATATATTGTATAACTCACCCCATAATGAGTTTAAACAGATCTTTGCTACAGCACGTCTACCAGAATTTTTTGTAATTGAACCCTCATCTAGTTGGACTTCTTCTTTCTCTAGAAACAGGCTGATATATGCCTTTTTCGACTCAGTTGTAGTACATTCTTTTGGATAGCCAGACGATTCCTGTTTTATCTTTGAGAAAGTGTATATATATTTGGCAAATATTCCTCCCATTTTCGAAGTTTTGTTGTATTCTGTAGTATTGTATTGCCAGATCTCAAAGATTTCCAATATTTTGTCATCGCCATTTTCACTTCAGCAGCCACCCAGGTCCCCGTAAACTGTCTCTCGCAATCAGAGTGCTCGCACTCGTCTGCTTCTAACGTATCACAGCACGTCCGGCACAGAACGAACATAAGTTTACCGTGTGCTTTTCGCGGTAATACAGGATGATACAAATCATTAGGGGGTGGTACAGTACACTTTATCAAACCTTCAACATGATCTATATCATCATTCGGACAGATTGAACCGCATTCGGTGCCAACAGAAATTGCCGTATTCGCAGATATAGGGGTAAAGTGAGCACACATCGACATATTTTACTTTTTCGTCGTTTTCGGCCTTTTTATAGAGAACCGTATTACCTGCTCGGCCTCTGTAAAGAGCGTCTCGCGGCTGTAAGGATGCGATATTGAGAAGTTGATGATTTTTCAGTTGAATTTCTAGATCTTTATTTATTTATTTTCTCTGATTTGTCAAGTGTACGCTGATGCCTGAATTCCATTGTTTCTTTTGTTGTCGTATAAATTTGCTTATCTCTATAAGTCTTGAAACATGGTTTATATCCATGCCAGAAACATCCTCAAAATTCAAATATCAATTTGTCTTGTGCATAAAAACCGTCAACTTTCAGATTATTTGCAAAGACAACCTCTGAGCCATGCCCCGCGTGCTCGATGCGGATGTGTCGTTCATCTTCTTGCGATATTAACCAATGTAAAGCTATGTTTGTCTGATTTTCTTCCTTACTGAGGATAACGGAGCAGCGAAGCTTTTATCACTTATAAGCTCAGTTGTTTGTGGTGTCAGATCGAACTCAAAGTTTTTCCTCAAAGTAATAGATGCCCACGAACAAAGATGCAAATTTCGTAACTTCTCTACTGATTGTCATTTAGATTCTTGACACGCCCTAAATAAGGAAGGGTGAGGGCGACAATTAAATTCGATATTAGGTCATTTTTTGTGTCTCTCTAGATAACCCTGGACAAAAGTTTTAACAAAATGGTAATTGACTAATAGGAGGAAATCGTGATCTATTTGGATTGGAGCACCTGCTATTTCAGCTATATTGCCCCCAGTAAAGCTATGATCAATCACAGGATGCCCAAAACTACGACTCAAAGCTGAAAACTCTAAGGACAATTTAATTCCCTCATCACTATCATCAACATACCACAATCTCAATAGTGGTATTAGATTGATCAGACGTTGATGAGGTGCAAGCTCAATAAGAATGGAATTAAGCAATTGGTCATACCCAACATCATTTTCCACATCAGCACAGATTAACCCTATTATGAAGAAGTCCCAACATTTGAGGATGGCAAATATGTCCTCTTCAAGTGACCCATATAACGCCTCAATATAGTTAATAATAGAGAGTCCAATGGTGAACATTGAGATGCCTCTTGTAATGAGAGTTGGGTATTTTTCAAAATAATCACTCAACCTTCAATACAGCAGTAAGTCAAATCTAGTTTGTAAGATATCGAGCACGCTAAGAAATAAAGTGCTTGGACCTATTGATATGCCATGAGATGGGCATGTAAAGATTAGATGGTTTTTGTTTAGTGATATGCTTTTTGTAATTACAACAAATTCTGTAAATGTGATCCTCTCTCGAGTAAATCTCTCCTTAAACTCTTCTGGGATGCATTTATATGAATAGTATTTAATAAGTATAGGATCAGTTAAGTGGTCTGTAAGGGCAGCACAGTAGTCTCTGTCACATATAAGAACGTTAGGGATTGTTGTTTGTTTCTGGATGAAGTAATTTTTTAATGATAGTTGTGGACATACATCATATTTATCCTGTAAATCATCTAATGTATGATCTTTATGAGTTGTACAATAGGTCATTAAGCACTTCCAAGGTGATGGGCATGCATCATAAATATGGGCAGTCATCTTTTCAGCTATCACTTCATCCTTTATAGCCTTATGTGTCTTACATCTGCTGACAGTCTCTTTAAACGCTGATAAGATGGAAATCTGCTCATCAAGTGTAATAGGTTGTTTAAGATGGCCATCGAATGTTGTTGACCCTATCCTATAGGGGACTTTTTACTTTCAATCCTTTCACGCTTCAGTAAAAGCTCTAGATCATCTAAATCAATGTCTTCACCTGCCATATGAGCTAATTTACGATATGTCTTACCCATTCATGGGTATAATACCGATAGTATTTTCTTTCAAAAATAAACGGCGAAATGCCTTACTGCAAGGCGATGCAATAGTGACTGCCTCTGAAAATGGACAGACTCGACAATCATTTATGAAAGTTTGGCGAAATTTGGTACAAGCCCTCCGCACAATATCAACCTCCGCTATACAATATTGTTCTTATTCTCTCTGAATGTCAAACACGATTTGTTGATTATATCAGACAAGAGATTTTTGTCTTTTCGAAGTATTCATACTGTCCGCACAGTAATATTTAACAGCTGGTAAAGGCCCTAAACATTCGGCGTTTTCTGAAGTATTGAATAGGTGAGGAAAGTACCCTTTTTGGGCACACCCCAACTCGGCACATTAAATCTCCCGATGGGACATCAGTCAAGGGTTAGTAGTAATCCTTATGACCAACTCGGCACATCTTGAACAAGTGTTTGCAGAAAAACCTATCCCTATTATCGGCTTAACACCTAAGAGAAATATAAATTAAAATGTTTTGCTTAGTAGCTATATATTATCAATCTAACAGTTCAATCAACAACATCAAAGAAATCAATTTGCCAACTATAGCTAGCCAACGTGGCAAAATACTATTGATTGTAGAACAACATAAATTCAGTAAATCAAATCGAAAATTTTTATCTGGTGAAGTGAAGTAGCGGTATGTTAATTGAAAGTGCAAAGCATTTTTCTATATTATGAGCGAGTCCAGAGATAGAGTAATACCGACAAAAAGGTTAATCCACAATCACGCTGAAATTATAATTTTTATTGTATGATGCAACTTACTTATTTTTTGATTTTTTATTATTGTATGTCAAATTACGTATGATTATAAAAAAGAAGCTATAAAATTGATATTATTTTATTTAAAAACATTAGAATGTTCAGACTACCTGCAAGTGTGCCGAGTTGGGTATCATTGCAGGTACCACAAATATTCGTATTTGCCGAGTTGAGGAGTCATTAGCAGAGACTACTTGTAAATGTGCCGAGTTGGGAATCGCCGTCCTTTTTTAACAGAATCTGCAAGACCCATGGCTTCAGGTAAAGACGCTAAAAACATTGCCATATAATTCAAGGAGTCTATGAATCAAATTTTCTTATTGACTTCGATCAACAAAATTTAGTTACCGTCCAAGAGAATATTTGGTTTCAAGTTCATACTCTCTACAAGATATTTCAGAACAAAATGATATTCTAGGGGCTGAGACATACAGAAGAAAATTCTCAATTGGGTTTTTTTTAAACACTTGCTGCCGAACACCGCAGGAATGGCAGAAAGATTTCAAATCATCTATGCTACAGCAGCTAGGACAGGATTGTTGGATAACACATAAGTCAACCTCATGCAAGCTGTGCTCCCCAAAAAGTTTCTCCTGCCGTATATCTAAGTCATAATAAATGAATAAAGTTTCGTTCGCGACCTAATTTTTGTCTGGTTTTATGAAGCATTGGTGATCAGCTTTATTATAACATCCACAAATTTTGCAGAAAACTTCGCCGCAGGAATTATTCTTATTTTTTTGATAATTATAAGTTTTAAAACGTCGTTTACAGGTTTTCAATAGCTCGCAAACATTTTCTCTTTTGTGATTATCGTAGCAAGTTTGTCCTCGAAAATTTTTTTTACAGTCTGGGCATTTTTTCAACTGCGGCGTAAAAATACACGCTGAAGCTACTTTACAAGAGATGCAGGTATTCGGACAAGTGTGAGCTAATAAACCGTTGTAGCCAATATGACAAACTTCGCAAAAATATTTGCATGTAAATGCAGCCGTCAAACTCTTTATAACAGAATAATGATTTTGATAATGTAACAGGTCTAGCCGTGGCAAATTTTCATCAGGTGCTTCTTCGAAAAGCAATGTACCGAGTGTATTATACTCGTATACACATATATTGTAGTGCTTGTAGTACCTCTGGAACACTCGTAATCCAGGAATACCGGCACCGCGCGCATCTATTCGGATACCTATATCCCTCAATAGCTTGTTGACAGGTGTCTGCTGGGCAATATGGGTCTCTTTTCGTATATTCTTGAAGATAGGATCTTTCGTAACGGATGCTATAGCGATTACTAAGGCCCTAGGTAGACAGAGATTATCAACTTTATTAATTTCGATAATACCGTGTTTTCTCCGACATAATTCTGCAAAGCTGAGCCCGTGACCGTTCAAATGCTTTCTACTTCCGACTGGCATAGATATATGAGTCAATTCCATGGTGAATGCTCCATCAGAAAATGGTCCAGCCTTGCTCTGTAGAATTCTATTAATTGCTTCTCAAATTAACTGTACATCCACTTGGTCAACGCGCCTAAAAGACATCCAAGCGGGCTCATTTTCCATACGGGAAGTGTGAAACGTGAAACCGACAAAATCTGAAGGCTTCATGTCTTTTAAAATATTATTTAATACCTATGAAATTTGATCATTATGTAACTATATCATCATAATCATGATTATTATACTTGTTTAATGCTTCCCTGGAACCATTCAATAGGATTTCTCCCGGTGCGTGGCTCGGTCAGACTTCCCCGCATCGAGAATCTCTTCACGTGATAAATTCTGTCCTCAACATTCTCTTAACGTTTTATCTCGTCTTGCCCATTTTGAGTGCCTAAATTTTGATCCACAAAAACTTCACTGTCGCTATCACTTTTATTCTGGATTGAATTTGCACCTCCGCCCATTAATGCTGAATCAATTAAATTCTCACATATCTTGAAAAAAGAATCAAAATTTTGTTGGGAACTCATTTCAACTTCCACAGTAAACAAGATCGTAAACCACTGAAACATCTTCGAAACTCTTTCATGCTTTTATAAACACACCTGCTACCCTTCAGCTTGAACGTATACTCGAATGCACACATATATACACGCCCACATATACACATCCAATCACGCACGTATAAATAAACAAAATTGCATCGTATTTAGAAGTTTCAGTCAATATGTAACAATAAGAAAGATTGTTCCAGGAGTAATAGGTAAACGGTTAAATATTGATTAAAGATCGGCGACATCATATTTTATACATATTTTTCTGTCATAAAAGCATATACATAGTCCAAATCCTTTCTCATCTTATTATTATGATATATATATACATTTCAATGGAAACCTCCCTAAACCTAATTTTACCGGTTACAAGATATTTGAATAAGACTATATCTATTTCTAAATTATATGTTTTTATATTCCTCGTAAATATTGTCATAAAATTTGTTATAATACCTCAAAGATTCAAATAAACTATCGCCGAGATCAACAATTGTATCTATGTTGAATCTATTTAAGGCGAGAAATACATTACCGGATTTACATTGTAACTGTCTTGGGTTGATAAGTTCAGGTTAATTAAATTTATTTCATATTTGTGGCTGATTTCTGCTTCACTGCACTTTTTTTTCAGTACAAGTTTCTTGATAAAGTCATTAAATTCACCAACATCTTCTTTATTAATATATAATTTGTTGCGCGCACAGCCGAAAATTCTCACGGTGACTTTAAAATAATTATTGGGGCTCAGACCGATAGCTAAATAGTGGTTACAGCTCATGTTAAGAGGCGTCATATCACACACTAATAAACGATCATAATTATGGCGATAATCACTGTTATTAGAAAGCGTGAACAATATCTTACCCACCGACCCTAGTAGAATATCCAGATGGGCGTCTACGTGAAGCTCATCTTCCGTGAATATTTTTTCTACCTAAGGAGAGTTTTCCGGAGGGATTTCCATCTCTTCGGACTATCGTTGGGCATATTCATCCTGCTCGCCATCTTCTAGTGTTCCAGAGAAATTGACTTCTGGCCTCTGGTAGCATGGCAGCGGAGAATCATCGGAATCGCTGTCGAAAACTCTGATAACTGGCTCTGTAGGCACCGTCTCAGGCTTACCCTGTGGTAATATCGTTGCGGTGAATGCTCGTGACGAGATTGAAGTCGATGGTGATGGTGGGAGAGGCATTGAGGGTCTAGATCAATTGACGGAATGATAAAGAACTGCTTATAACTATTGCAATTAAGAATTTATCGTTTGCGAGAGATGGAATCTTCTACAGAACTCATTTTGGAATATAAAAGTTCACAGCAACAACAACAACAGACTGTGGTGTCTGCTTTCTCAGCTTCGTGTTTTTATATTCTAACTCGTACGCTGTCATTGATCACGTGATCCGTTAACCCTGCCGGCTACGCGTTTGCCTGTTACAACCGTCTATGATAATTCGTTTATATTAATCTAGAGCTGATCTTACCAAGAACACTCGACTTGAAATATATTTATTGAAGTGTGAAATTTTTCACCTCAAGAGTGCAAGATTTTGCTGCTCATATGATGGATGAATATGACATTAAGAGACATGGAAGTTGAGATTTATTGGAGTGAATAAGAATTTAGTTATAACCTGAGCCGTAGGTGTCCGCTCTATGAGGTTATATTCAATGATTTTTTGATGCGAATTTGAACCTTATTAAAATGGATCAGAATAACTCCAATGATCAGCATATATAACAGAACTGATCTTTTTATGTGGAGAGCCTGCTTCTATTTTTATTGATCAAAATGTTGAACATTCATGAGTATTCAATAGGATTGGATAATTATCCAGCAAACAAACTACTAGAATAGTATTTGTCGCTCAAATCCGCAAACAGCCTGCTCTTATTTTTATTATTATATATATATTATTCATTTGAAAGTATTTTAGAAGATTTGATTTTCTAACAGTCGAATGGGTAGAACAAGCTTTGTTGCTTAAATCAATAGACAGCTCTCTCATATATTCCATTAATACTGT
The DNA here is from genome assembly GCA_963989225.1 of Dromius quadrimaculatus. NCBI lineage: Eukaryota > Metazoa > Arthropoda > Insecta > Coleoptera > Carabidae > Dromius > Dromius quadrimaculatus. Next base: position 43,830,044 of record OZ022330.1, read on the forward strand.
ACACATTATTCAATCAAAAATATTTTACATGATATAAATTTCTAGCAAACAAACTTAAAAAAAAATCTTCACTGCTCAAATCAGTTAACAAACTTCTAATATTTTTTTATTAGTCCATACATCATTCATTCGTGAGTATTTTACAGGATAATTATATATTACAGATCGATATTATGTTTATATTACCCAGAACTGATCTTTCTATTCAGATCGGTGAACAAATTGCTTATATTTCTGATGAATCTATCAATTTTTCATTCAAAGTATTTTATAAAGTAATATTATTTGAGAGATAATATTATAAGTTGGAATAATTCAAGTTTTTCGATTACATGTGATATCTCAACACAGAAAAAATTCTCCTTCACTTTTTGATAAAATTACTTATGCTATAACCGGCTATTGAAGTGTACATAAATAATTTTATCAGAAACTGAAGAAGATACATTTATTTTTATTTTCCCCGCCTCGCATCTGCAGCCATTTTCTTCCCGACGCCCCTCTATCTCCTCGGGACTTGGCGCGAAACCCTCGTCTTCGTTTGAACCGCAGCCCTGCGGATTCAGGAGGTGAGGAGCCTGAGGGTTGTCTTCTAGAGTTACGCATAGAGAATAATATTAACATATTAATAATATTGGCTGGATAATATTAACGAATATGATAGATATGGATGATTCATTACTATTTTTTCGAGCAATCCTCTTTCTTTCGTCATGCGTCCTCTGCCACCAGTTTTTCAACTCCTGCTCCCTCCTGGCCATTGCCCAGGGACCGGGTCATAATTGGGGACGTCACAATCATCCTAGTTCTCGGTGGACTTCATCACATACTATATAATAAGATTTTCACGATATTACTGACTGAACGTTCAATAAATTAGAGTTTTACCTTTTAGCGGCACAAGCTCTTCCGACGATTTTAGAGTTTTACCTTTTGGCGGCACCAGCTCTTCCGGCGATTTGCTCTTGCCCTTGCCGCCTGAGGCTCCTGCGGCCCTATTTACTGCCTGGCTCATGTTCACTATAAACGAAAGTAACACAAATACACTTGGAATATTCATATCCTCGATTAGCCACATATTCTCATAATAACACTTTGTAGGGGTGGTGTTTATTTCTATCATTTAATAAAATAGAGTATGGTCAAAACACTATATAATTCAAAATAATAGTAATTATTACAGTTCGAATTCCAGAAGTTAAATTAATATTTAACTATTAACACAAGTAATTTTAAGTACGATAAAATATTTAATGAAAACAAAGCATATGTTTATTCTTCGCTGATGTTACAACTCCAACTGCCCCAGTGGCACACACACTCATTGGTTACGGAGCCGAGAGGATCTTCGGGGGGCGGCCGGTATTACATTCCCTTTGGGGGCTCTGGAGGCTAGAGCGTTAGGAACCACTCCGACCTTGCTAAGTGCTACAACTTCTTGAACGCACAAACTCACCAGCTATACACCTCAGTTAGCGCACACACAAAAATTATTTTTCAGGTTGAAACACTTTCCGCACTAAAGTAAAATCGCTTCACAAAAAAAGACGAAAGAACTGATAGCTTTTGCCGAACTGTTCGATATTTTTATATTCCAAAACGTACTGACGTCACAAGATCTTGGTAGGGGTATTTCACCGCCCTCCACAATCTTCAAGATATTTGCACCCTATCCAAGCTCTCAAATGTTCTCGCACGAATTGTATAACAATCTGCTGCACTGACGTCACAGAGTCTTGGGGCCCGTTGCATGAAAATGGTTAACAGGCTGTCCGTTGAAATGCTGTCGACTAGATTTTCTAATGATGTTTATCTGGAAAAAATAGATCGTGTGGATAATTAACTTCCTCCTCAGGTTTGAATAACAATAAAAATTGTATTTTGTTGTAGAATTATTCCAGAGAATATCATAGCTTCTATTTATATATGAAAAAAATCAGGTTGAAAACACGTGATCAAATATTTGACAATGTGATTTTAGCTATCACGCTATATGCAACTGGGCATGTTCGATGCTGTTCAGATGAGCGACACCTACAATTGAAGGGATTGTGATGCAACTGGCCATAAAAGAATTAAATATATTTGACTACAAATTCTACTCGAATAAACGACAATCATTTGAGATAATGAGATATTTCTACACGTTGCGATGTGCTTATATGTACCACCACCCTGAGATAAGATTACACCAGCTCTATGACATAAATAAAGAGCTTGATCATGCAGTAATTTTCTACTAAGCTTAATGGAAAATTCTTTCTTTAACAAATTTCTATCATGTTAGAAAACCTTATTGCGTACGCTAAACCTGAATTATCTTGTTCTCGCAATACTGTATGCCAAATTGTTTCTGAACTATATCCTGCGCCCCTCATTTTTTCCTCCTTATAAGGGTGTTCTCAAATGTCATGGACATAGATGATGTGAGGCCAAATTTTCCTATGTGCGCTGAAGTTTTATTTATAACCGCTATGTATTTATAGCTGTCATCTGATGTAGCGTTATTGTTGTCCTGACGCAAACCGCAGCCTTTTTGACGGTTGTTGGCGGTTCCGCTTCATCACATGTTGATGCTACTGAATTCGAACTCGGATGTTTTCTTGGTAAAAGAACAATTGCTTGAAAATTGAATTACACCTGAAGATACAAATTTTGTTGTGGTTATATAAACACTAGTCAAAGAATTACATCCTTTGCATTCCGATGATCCTTTATATGAAAATGCACATTTTGGTCGAGTGACTTGCAGATTAGATATTTCAGTGGGTATTCAATAAGGCATTCGAATAGCCATCTACTGTTGTTTTAGTATACACACCACCATCAGTTTTTATCAAAGTTTTCAATTTATTGAAGTAATTGAAAGAAATTCTATCAGCACTGGGTTGTGAATATTTAGTGACCAATTGGCATCCAGGAACTTCGTGATGTATTTCATTTGTTGGATAAATAATGTGACTTCTGTTCTTTAATCTGAATCTCTAAGCAAATTTACAGCAGGTTGGTTCAATTCAGAAGCTTCTACTGCAAAAAACTCATCTTTATCATTTTCAATCAAATAATCAGCATTAAAAGGCTGTGAGTGTTCAGCATTTAATATAGATGAATCTATAGCTGGATGTATAAATGAATTACTTATTGTTAGAGTTTCTTGTAAAAATGAATTTTTGGCATTGAATTCAACATCAATTTTCCAAGAGGTGAATGTCTTTTTATACATTTCATATATTGGATCTGTATATGCTCATTGCCAAGAGTAGAATATACATTCATGGCCAGTATAAAAACAGGCATCACTACAAATTGAATTTGAAGCTATGCACGAACTTTCTGATATATTTATTTTTATATAATTATTTGGTATAGATCTAGATAATTGATTTCTCACTCTACTAACTTCTAAATCATGATTACAAGATTTATAGTTGCAATCTCCAGATCCTTTACAATTTCTAGTATATTGATAAAAAATTTTATATGATGCTGAATAATAATGAAGTTTATATAATGTACTTAATGTCATTTTGGAGAATGTAGTTCGTATTAATTCATTATCAATATCTACTAGACAAACACTACCACCTTTCTGTATAGTAATTAATCTATGATGTTCTTGTTTGCACTCCTTATCAATGCAAACTTTGTTTCCTCCAGAACTTTCATTTTTTTAAAGTTGTTTCTTTCCTTTCTTGATTGAAATTTGGAGAAAATGTTGTTGAAAAATATAGTAAATATCGAAGTTTCCTTATTTATATATTGGAATGATAAAATAAATATTAATAAAAACCTAGAGAGGAAATAGAAATTGAAAAAGCTAGTAGTAGTTGGCTATTCTGACACTCTTTAAAAAGCTCAATATGAGGACAGAGTGTACAATCTTCACATCCCTCAAATACTGAGATGAAAACTCCAGTACAACCAGAGCAGTTATAGTGTATCAAACCAAACCACCTTCCAGGAGCTTCTGATCCAGTGAAAGAAATGGTTTTAATTTCATTCTGAATCTCACATTCTTGAGGAGGCATAACATAGAATTTCTCCTTGTGTATTTCTGCTTTGGGACAAACATGTGTTGATGTTGGGTCACAATTTATTATTCTCATTTCTATCATAAATAACATGAATGTTCAAAAAGTAAAATTATGATTGTAATTCATTATTATTTCTTTGAAAATAAAAATAAATATAATGATCTATACATACTTTCAGAATTATATCATAATAAATAGATTTTTTTGGTTTTAATTCTGTATATCTAATTTTTATTTTTGACGTTTCAACTTTCTAACCGAAAGTCTTCATCAGAAAAAATGATAAAAAATAAATATACAGAATTAAAACCAAAAAAGTCTATTCACTATAAATATGTATTCTTATCAGGAAAATAAGATGTGGGTGTTGCGTAGCTACTCCCAGGGTATTGCATCATCTTTTGGGATAGACAAAGATGTATTCTCATAAGAAAATTGACCACTTTTGATAGCTTCGATTCTTACTACGCAGAACATTATAATTTGAGCGCGCAAGATATTCAATTACTTCCCCATCGTTTCATTGAAAGGTATAAATTGAAATGAGATGGAAAATCAATTAGTTCAGATTTGATGACCAGAAAAGGTGGTTGACTAATAATAAAATAACTTCAATTTAAAACTTGAATATGCATGATTCTACTATTTCAAAAGACTTTGAGGAAAAGATGAAGCGTTATATTGTTAAATAATTTGAGTCTTAAGGTAGAGTTATATACAAAATGAAAATAAACCCCTAACCTTAAATAATTTCATAAAATCTAAATACGTATTTCGAGAACTAAAGTTCTCATCATCAGTAGAATTATGCGAAACACATCAACAGTAGTGTACTGTTGCTCTGAAGGTAGAAAGTTGGAGAGATCTTCGTCCAGATAGGAGACACACCGATAGCGCCTAAAGGGACAGCAAAATATCTTGGTGTACTCTCCGATAAAAATAGAACATTCATCCCTCACGTAAGGGAGGCAGTAAGGAAGGCAGAGAACGCCATCACTGCCTCAAGCCAATTGATGCCACGAATTGGGGCCTCACTGAAAGCAGAAAGAGGCTGCTTGGTTCAGTGGCACAAAGTATTGTGCTATTCGCGGTGCCAATATGGATAGGAACATTGAGATACGGTGTAAGCAATACTTTTTTTTTCTGCAGGGTATGTAGGACAGCGTCCAAGGAGATCTCCGAAGTGATTGCCCGACTTGCACCGTTATCCATATTGGCGCAGGAAAGAGCAGAGTGTCACGGTGCGACAAAGGAAAGACGGAAGCAAGTGAGAGAGGGAGACAATATTGTTACGTCTACAGAAGTCTTTCACTAATATTTCAGAACTAACTCGCTTGCAATGGTTATACTAGCACTCTCATGTGGAACACTCGCACTTAACTGAAGGCTGCGACTAAGGTTTCGTAAAGGCATAGTTATTTTCAATGAACAGTAAACGAGTAGGGGTTATGAAACATTTATTAGCGTCAATTATTGAACATGGCAATACGTCAGCAACTATTAAACTAACAGGAAAGTCAATATGTACTCACTTAGAAAGAACAAGGCGAACCATGGTAACTTGACTTGGTTCAGCGGTACGGCTTACTAGTCGGTTGATGGCTGGTCACAAGCTAGCTTAGTCATTGATGACTGGTTACTGTCTACTGATCACTGATCCCGCACCACTCTCTCGAGTGTCTTTTATGCTCTCTCGTTACCACAGTCCTTTGTTCTATATCTATCACTTTCATTCGTTTCCCGTCAAAAATATTATTCATGCATGTACGCGGGGACATCATTTCCGTGATATTTCCCAAAAACAACAATACGTGGTTTATTCTCAAACACAGTAGCCGATAACTAGACACAAGGTTCAACAGTCCAACCATACATGACGATAATAGATTTCAAGAATTGAAACAAATACATATTCATGTCATATTACTTAATTATTGATAAGACACAAATTATAATTCAATTATAAACTATGATTAGAATGACTCAAACATTCCCGTCAATGCTTGCTTCCCAATTTTTATTGACTCCTATCGTTCATTACCCACTGGCAAAGATAAATAGTATTGACTTTGAATATATTATACTTATTAAATAATTACCAAGTTATTAGCAAACGTGACATCCCCCTCCCCCTTAGCTCATGTTGCCCACGACATGCCAGGGAATATAGACATAGGGACATAACCTGACCCTAAGTGTTGAGTTATTATTTCTGTCACCGTTTCATACTCCGGAGCTGTGTTGTATGGAAGTACGGCCATGTAAGCGTGATTATGTGGCGTGGTAGGAGTTACGTCCGAGCTTTTCGAGCTGTTCATGGACTCGTGATAGGACGGTGCCCTTGGCAAAGGCCGTGGTTGTATTCTAATTGTGCGTGTGTCAATGTTTGGCGTATATGTCCGTGCATGAGTGTTAGTATGTGCTTGTGTGTGTGGGTTAGTATTTTCAAGATATGGCGGCGGATAATCTGACTCCCTCCGGAATATTATTTGGGCAATAAGGTCAGCATATGTCTTCCTTGTCCGTCTAATAGTACTTACATGTCTACAAATATAAATCATGATAGATATAATTATTATAGGCCATGGAGCATACAACAGAATTTTAGTACTTAGGTCAGAGTCACTCAACTTAACTGCCTCTTCATTCAAACATTCTTCTTGTCCATTAAAAACTGGATATTGCTGTAAATCAAATGAGGGTAAGCTCAACGTTTTTGTTCTTGCCCATGCGGCTGGAACGATTTGTTTATATTCAAACTAATGGTCAAATAACACCCAAGGATATGTAGGATCGAGTGTAATTAGTACGGCAGTGTGATTACACGGTAGTTGTATCCAGATTGCACCATATTTAGAATTGGTTATTACAGTGATATTGCGCTCAGGGAAGCTTATTTTATTTATATGTGTTGATAAAGATACATTGGTATTCACAACAGTCACCAACCCTGTACCTGGCCTAGCTGGATGACAGGTGATTGGACAATGTTTGACAAATTCGTTGATGGATGCTCCCGTAAGAAGCAATTTTGCACAAGTGTATGTCTAAACATTCTCATGGTTTATTTATTCATTTATTTATTTATCTGAAATACAAAACTCAACAGGCAAAGCCCAATAACAGAGTTGCTCAACTTGTAGAAAACACATGTTTAAAAGAAAAAAGTGTATAAAAAATAATCTACAACATGAGAAAATCTACTCTCATAGAGAAGACACATCCGATGAATAGGAGAGGACATAAGAACATTTGATCGAGCTAATGGAAGATAAAATGTGGAGCATGATCTAGTTCTGATGGAAGGAACATGAAAATTGAGCAAAGATAGAGAGCAAGGATCATCAACCGAGCTATTTATCAATTTGGATGGATGAAGCACTAAACCCTCCTCTCTGCGTTCCAACAGACTTTTCAGATTGAAAAACTCTAATAGATAATTATAACTGACTGATCTCTCGGGATATTTGTTATATATCTTGAAATATAAAAACTTTAAGAACTTTTTTTGAACAGAGTCAATGAGATCATGATGAGCTTCATAAATAGGATGCCAAATAATGCTACAATATTCCAGTTTGGAACGTATTAAAGAATAATACAGAGTGAATATTGTCGAAATGTCACGAAAAGAGCGGGTATTCCTGATGACAAAGCCCAACATTCTAACTGAAGCATTATAGATATCCCGGGGATGATCAACAAAAGTCAATTTCTGATCAAACTTGACTCCAAGATCCCTTACCAAAGTAACACGGAGTAAGGAGACACCATGAATTGAGTAATCGTACGTCAGGGGTAATAATCTCCTGGTGAAGGATAATACAGAACACTTATTGAGTTTTAAACAAAGATTGTTTAGAGAACACCATTGCGCCAGACTACTCAAATCATTTTGTAACCTTTTACACTCATGTAAGGAAGATACTGGATAAAATATCTTGAGGTCGTCTGTAAATAATAATATTCAAGAGTGAATGATATCTGTGATATCATTAATAAAAAGTAGAAAGAGAAGAGGGCCAAGGTTGGAACCCTGTGGAATTCCAGAGGACGGACTGAAACTAAAAGAACTGAAATCTTTATACTGGACAAATAGCTCACGCTCATGAAGATAGGAAGATATAAGGGTAATAAGTGATGAAGAACAAGAAAATGTGTGTAGTTTGCCAATTAGTAGACCATGATCAATCCTGTCAAATGCCTTAGCAGAGTCTGTGTAGATGCAATCAACTTGACCTCTGTTATCTAAGACACTGAAGACTAAATGTGTGAATTGCATGAGATTGGTGATAGTTGACCGTTTCTCCATAAAGCCATGCTGATAAATGGAAATTTTGCTTTTTATACTAATGTAAATAGAGGAATAAATTATTTTCTCGAATAATTTACTGAAATTAGAGAGCATGGCTATTGGACGATAATTTTTGATATTGTTAGGAGCTCCAGATTTCAAAATTGGAGTAATTCGCGTCTTTTTCCAAAGTAATGGAAAAGTGTTGTTTTCGACACTGAGATTAAAAACGTGAAATAAGGCATTCGACAAAGGATGGGAACAATCTTTAATTAGCAAACTGGGTATTAAGTCAGGTCCACAAGAAAGAGACAGCTTGAGAGTTTTTATAACGTTTTCAATGTCAGGGATAGGAATTTTGGACACAGAAACTAGATCATGGGAATTGTTGGCTGAGGTGATAGGAGGAAAATTGGAAGAGGGAGTGTATACTGATTGGAAATAAGTAGCGGAAGCATTGGAAATTTCATCGGAAGCAGTTAAAACAGAATCATGAAACAACAGAGCTACTAATTGATGAAAACTTTCTTCTTGAATTAACGAAATTCCAGAATTCTTTGGGTTCCGTTTTAATTAATTATTGTAGGATTGTTCAATGAGAGTTTTAGGTTCCGACCCAATCAAATTAAGTTGTGACAAAAAGTGCTGGCTATTAGGATTTCTGCTGAGCAATTTTCTCAATTTGTTTTCAGATTTTAACTTATTAATGATGTTAGTATCAAATCACGGGGGGTATTGTTTGCGAGAAGTAAATTTTAACGGAACAGACATATCCATAAAATCGTACAGCTTATTATAAAAAAAATCACATACTACATTTACATCATCAAACGCTTTAAGACAATTCCAGTTAAACGAGTTGATTAAGTGGTATAATTTGAGAAAATCAGTTTTTTTAGAGTTATAAGACTTGAACTCCTTGTTGAATAAATTAGTACTTTTTTGCATGTCAAGATTGAAAGTAATATTGAGGATGATGCATAGGATATTCGACAGCAAATAACAAATCAACAGAGTGACTGACGGAGCAATGAACATTACTAACAACTAAATCTAAAAGTCTGTTGTTTAGGTTAGAAACAGAATTTTATTGAGTAGCATCAAAATATTCAAGGAATGCTTTAAAAATGTGCACTCTTGGAGAGGCCAGGGTGCAACAAAGCTCAGGAATATTGGAGTCCCCGAGAATCTTTAAATTATTATCATAAAAAAAATCGAAAACGGACGTATACGCTCGGATATTTTGGGCTGGTGATACGTAGCAGGCAATAAGTACAAATTTTTATAAGGTAGATTGAGTTTAGTACACACTATGTCAACATTGTGGGGTGAGATGTTGTAGTAATCGCTCAGATACATGGCAGAAGACAGTATATTATTGTTGACAAGTAGAAACACCCCACCACCTCTTGTCACTTGACACTCCTCCACACAACGATAAACACTGAACATGTGTGAACATAATTCGGCATCACCAATGCTGTCAGATAGCCACATTTCACTCAGAGCGATGAAGTCGTACTCCAGAGATGCACTAGCAGCGTGAAGATTTGACAGTTTAGAAGTCAGGCTTCGAATATTTTGATAAAAACAAGTGAATCGGTTTTGTGCAGAGTTCAATCGAGAGTGTTGCTGTGGTTGCTATTTAGTACCAACAATATTGGAGCGGAATCGCTTGAGGGCTTCCAGATATGCGTGACAATTTTTATCCCAGGCTTCATGAACCGTATCAATTTTGGTCTTGTGAATTTCGTTAAATTTGATGCAGTTTACGCATTTTATTTCAGTAGCTTGACAATTTCTATAATCGTGACTACCCGCACATTTTGAACAAGAAGATTGGATCAGAGTACATTGTTTGGATGTATGGTGGAATCCGCAGCACCTAATACATCTGCGTACTTCGATTGCATCATAAACCGCACAAAAATCAAAACCAAAAAAGACTTTCTGTGAATCTAGGAGTTTGTGGAATATAAGTGGATCAACTTGCAACAAAGCTTGGAAAACATTCTAATTTCGATTTGTAGGCAGAATATCTAAGACCTCACATTCATGATCTGTTCCAAAACATGATTTATTTTGATGAACTAATTGGGCTACAAATGCTTCTTTAGTAAAGGACTCTGACATTCCAACTATTTGAACACGAGGACTGAGGGCAGATAACTGTCTAATTACATATTTACCTCTTAAATTCGAATTGACCATCTCTTTTCCCCGACATTGACTTTGGTTATTTTTGACGGATTGGTTGTATATCTTGTGTACCCATCCATCCAGTTTCATAGGTTAATGGAATAGTGGCTTCCTAAACGATCGTACGGGGTAATTTCTCCCAATATGCCCCCGCGACTACTCGGACTGGAACGGGACTGGTCGACACTCCTGCCACTAGGTATAGAGTGGTAAACAGCAAACTGTAAATTAAGTCATTGGATTAACAATTTTCCTTAACCTAGCCTTACATCTGAAAAGGGATTAGTTCCTTATTTATTTTTCTTACCTATATATATGTAACTATTTCACTATTTCTAATATTGTCTTTCTTTTTATTGTCCTTTTTTTTTTTTATATGTTGGGTTTCTTTTTTATAACTCAGTCAAGTTTACCTCACGATCCAGGGGGCTGAACCATACCTATGGTAATTCCCCTGCTAGATATCTCTGATGTCGTCTCCATAACTTATGCAACTGGCTTACCGCACAGTTTAACGGACATGGTATGAATTTTGTGTGATACCAGCATCTCATGGTTGGATCATTTGGGCTGGTCCAGGTTCCCCGGATCAGTTGTCCACAAACGAGGGTGGTCAGCATCATTAAATTGTCTGTGTATATCAGGGGTATTCCTCTTAGCGCTTTTCGGGCTATGGCGAATGCCACGTCAGTAGAGCATCCCTCTGGGTCATTCGAGTAAGCCTCCTGATGGAATGCCTGTACTGTTTCATCAAGAACATGCCGTGGGTAGCGATCGTACAAGGTCAGGTGCCACAGCGATCTCGAGTCCACTATGATGGCAATCTCGCGGGGGCAATATCGGCCGTCAAACCGTGCTCCCGTTATCACTGCATATGCCTGCCTTGCCGGGCTTTCCATTTCCTGTGGCATTCCAACCGTTAGCGTTACTTTGGCCCCTTGGTGAATTGCTATATTTCGGGCGTTTTTCTGGACTTTGTTTTCACGGGTGACCACTTGCTTACTGCAGGATGGCGCGTGATCGACGGTGTCGTATCCAGTGGCGTCCGAGTCGTCCGATGATAGGGACGAGACCGATAAGATGCTAGACTGTTTTTTCTCTCGCCAGGCAGGAGGTGTGGAAGGTCCTGGAGTCGGTGTTCTGAGCTGGCTGGTGGATGGTCCTACTCTAGTCGACGGCTCCCCGGCTTCTGCCCCATCGCCTACTCGCAGAGGCCTATCGTTGGAGGTCAAACTACTCGGTTCAGGCCCAATCACTGATAGATCTCTCATCCAACGTCCTGCCTTTCTATATGAATCGGTCCCCTCTTCACTGTCCTCTTCTTCTGCCCTGAATTTACTGGATACGTGTCTTCGCTGGCCATCATTTGTATGAGCTCTCCCGGAGTCATCCATGGAATATGCCCGTGGACGACTGGCCCCATAAATGCGTACGCCGCTACCATAATGTAAAATGCAGTATTGTAATCTGGCTCCTCAAACAATCCCAGCAAATTTATGACCAGGTCAAGGCGCTCCTGGACTGAGGTCGTCTGTAGCGCCGCCACCTTTTCCGTTGGGGATAAATTCGTTTTTCCTCTTAGCAATTTCACCTCGTTTTCCAACTGACACAATATGGGTAACGCCAAAATTCGCAGCGCGGTAGCCCTAAATCTTTCCACTAGATTTTCGGGGTCCCCTATCAAAAGAAAGTTAATCTTTCCTCGTAGCTGGCCTATCAAATGCAGTATTTGGACCATCACAGCTGGCCACTTCCTATATTAGAATACTTCTCTGATAATTTTTATTTTTTTTGGTAAAGGAAACTCCCTTATGGCTATTAACTTTTTGTCATCGGGGCTAACCCTTTTTCCGACACTTTAAAGTCTAACAGATCAATTTCTGTTTGCGAATAGATGCATTTATTAGGTTTCAACGTTACCTTGGCTGTTTGTAAGCGCTCAAAGACGTGTCTCAACCTCACAAGATGTTCCTCGAATGTCCGACTAAAAACTATCACATCATCCAAATATATCAATACCTCCTTCCATTTTATTTCCTTGAACACGGTATCAGCTAGATGCTGAAACGTAGCTGGTGCTGACGTCAAACAAAAACTTAAGACGTTGAACTCATAATGACCATCGGGTGTTACAAACGCTGTTTCTTGCTCATCTGTTTTCTTTACTGGCACTTGCCAGTATCCACTAAATAAATCCAGACTCGTGAAATACGCGGAGTTCCCTAAATAACTCATCATATCTTCTATCATCAGTAAAGGATATTCATCGGATTTGGTAATAGCATTAACCTTTCGGTAATCAACACAGCAAGGCCAGGAACCATCTTTTTCCTTAACTGAAACTACGGGAAAGACCATGCACTCGAGGATGGTCTAATTATGTTATCTGCTAACATTTCTTAAACTTGTTCTTGGATAATTTCTTTTTCTTTATGCGAAACGGACAGGCGAAGTGTCTCCTGTCGGAATTTCATGTACAAATAGATCTGTTAATCCGATTTGTTTCGAATTCCAGGCATAAATAGAATAATAATAATAATAATAATAATTTATCTCAATATACAATATCGCTAAATTCTTCTATTAATTGCATCAGTTTTTTTTTGCTGATTCGGCAAATTAGGATTGATGTTATGAACCATGTCTACCTTCTCAAAATCATCTAAATACAAAATGTCCGATGCCATCTTGTCATTATTACTACTATTATTATTACCTATATACCCTGAGGCTGTATGTTTAAAATGTTTACGGGGCTTATATCTATTCATATTCTTTACTTTAACTAACCAGGTACCGAATTCAGATTCATGGGGCCAAATGTCGAAAATTCCCACTCCTAGCCTGTACTTGGCATCTGATCTTCCACTGATACTTCCCAAGTGCATCGCAATTTGGGTTATATCTGGCTCGGTTAAATAGCAAATAATCTCAGCTTCCGCTGGAACCTCTACGTCCTGTCTGAGCGATAATTTTACTTTTTCCTCGGTTGGGATTTCGTAATATGCATGTGGTAATTCGGATATCTCATCACCGGAATTGTATTCTGCGGTGGATGCAGATAGTTGCGCATTTTGTTCTGGATTCGTTTTTTCTAAATTGCAGCTACATTTAATAATTTTGTTTTCTATATCTAGTCTAGCTTCATGTTGTATTAAGAACTGCATGTCAAGTATAACGTCACAGGGTAAGACAGATAATTCTGCCATCAGGAGTACGCGATAAGCACTGAGTGTTAGGTAGGCTAAACGGCTCATTCCGTGCAGTGCCAACGTTATTTTGCGGGGGTCGGTAAGCAGACCTATTATTCGGCTCTTGGAATCGAACTCGGTTTTGATTTTGCTGGAATCGGTTGTCATTATTATTATATCGCGGTACCGCGTTCTGATAACGGGGTAACTGTGCGTTATTATTATTCCCATAACGGGGCATAGGATTTTGATACCGTGGGGGTTGATTTTGGAAACGCATAGGCGGTCGATTCTGGGTAATTTTATCCTGCATTGCCGTTAGTCGTCGCTCCAATTCGTCTCCCCGTATAGCGTCTTTATTCTCCATAGCTACTAATCTTTCGCGGGCCGACTGTACACGCGATTCCGTTTCGCAAATTTTGTCTATCGCCGCTTTCAGTGCTCTTAAGCTTCTAGGCTCGCGCAACGCTAATTTTTCCTGCATGTCCGGCAAAAATCCAGCCTCTATCGTGTTCTTGACCTGTTCCTCCGACAATTCGCCACCTAAGCGATCGTATAGATATCCAGCATCGCATAATAATACGCGCGCGGATCCTCACCTTTTACTTGGATTCGGCACCGCCACAAATCCAATAAGGATCTATCGTAGCCACTTGGGAAGAATTCGTTTTTAAATTTCCTGACTAAAACTTCATAGGTCGCGTTCGGATTACGCCCAGCGTATCCTCCATACCAAATTGTCGCATGCCCCTCTAAATAAAGATTGAAATATCTAAATTTTTCTGCCGCGGCCCAATTATGCGCGTTGGCCGATTCTTCGAAAATTTGTAAGAAATCAACCGCTGATAATTTTACTTGTGGATCAAATCTCTCCGGTTCGCGTAATTTAGGTTGTATTCGTTCAGCAGCTATTTGCTCTGCGGCAATGGATCCGATAGTGGGTTGTACCATAATTCCTCGCCAGAAATGAGGATACAAGGGTTGTAACGGGAATGGGGGAGGTGAAGGGATTGCTCGTCTTACTGTCTGCGGGTCTGGAGGGTTTGCTTTTAGCTGATTTTCAGGAGTCTCTGAAGATAGATACGGGAGTCTTTGATTTGGACCAAGAGCAGGTGATCGTGCTAATGGCATAGCATGCTCATCTACTGATTGTCGTACTACTCGAAGTATACGGGCAGGGGTTATTCGGAATCGATAGCGTTCGGAATTTGACATAACATGACGCAAAGGGTTGCCTCCAGTTCTAAGCGGTCGAGCATTTTATTCGGGGATCGATTATTGTTCATTTAAGCCTTTACCCGGCACCTTCACCAAATGTCACGTCCACAAAAGTCTATGATTAATATTTCAGAATTAACTCGCTTGCAATGGCTATACCAGCACTCTTAGGTAGAACACTCGCACGTGACTGAAGGCTGCGACGAAGATTTCGTAAAGGCATTGTTATTTAAATGAACAGTATATGAGTATGGGTTATAAAACATTTATTAGCGTCAATCATTAAACATAGAAATTCGTCAGCAATTATTAATCTAACAGGAAAGTGAATATGTACTCACGTAGGTAGAACAAGACGAACCATGGTAACGGAGTTTTACTTGGTTGAGCGATACGGTTTACTTAGTCGGTTGACGGATAGTCACCTGCTAGCTTAGTGGTTGACGGCTGGTTACCACTGATCATTATGACTGACTGATGACTGTCTGATGTCTGATCGATGTCTGCTTTCGCGCCACTCTTTCGAGTGTCTTTTATGCTCTTTTGTTACCACAGTTCTTTGTTCTCTATCTACCACTATCATTCGTTTCCCGTCAAGAATATTATTCATACATGTATGCGTGGACACCATTTCCGTGATATTTTCCAAAAACAACGATACGTGGTTTATCCTCAAACACAGTATCAGATAACTAGACACAAGGTTCAACAGTCCAACCATACATGACGATAATAGATTTCAAGAATTGAAACAAATACATATTCATGTTATATTACTTGATTATTAATAAGACACAAATTGATTAGAATGACTCAAACATTTCCGTCCATGCGGTAGGAGTTGCGGTTAATTACTATTAAGATGTGGTGTTTTGATAACGTGGGGGCTGATTTTGAAAACGCATTGGTGGACGATCTTCACGCATTTCTGCTCTTATGCTTTGTGTGATTTTATCCTGCATCTCTGCTAGTCGTCGTTTTAATTCGTCTCCCCAAATTGCGTCTTCATCTTCATAGCTACTGATCTATCGCGGGCTGATTCTACACACGATTCCATCTCGCAGATTTTATCTACTACTGCTTTAAGAGCTGTTAAACTTGTAGAGTCACGCGATGCCAATTTGGCCTAAATATACGGTGAAAACCTGGTCTCAATAGTGTTTTTGACCTGCTCCTTGAATAGATCATCGCCTAAGCGATTATAAATGTCAAACATTGCGTAATAATGAGCACGAGTATCCTTATTCACGATTGGAATACGATTCCGTCATGAATTTTGCAAAGATCTATCATAACCGTTCGGAAAAAATATATTCAAGCTCTCTTACCAGAATTTCATACGTAGCATTAGGATTTCGTACTGCATAACCCCTATACCATATCGCTGCACACTCTGTCAAGTATAAATTGAGATAAGTAGTTACATGACAAGAGTTCTGGCTCATATTCCAAAATAGCGGCGGAAAACTGACGAAAGCTCTGGCTCATATTTCAAAATGGCGCCTGCAGAAAAACTGATGAGAGTTCTGGCTCATATTCCAGAATAGCGGCAGCGGGCTGAGCTGTTAAGGCATTGGGTCAGAGACTTTGGCTTCGCCTCCCCCCTCCGTCATCAACCTGTGAGACACATCCTTGCACTTGTTATCTACCCACATCTTGTTCAATTAACTTGTGCGATTCCATTGATTGTGAAATCAAAAGTCATCATGTCATCAATTTATGCATCCTTGGTGTCATCTTCCCGCATCTTATGAAATCAAACGTGCAACATTTAGACAGAGATAAACCTATTAGCAAATATTTTTTGTATAAAAGTCTCCATGGTGGTATTAGTGCGTGAGACAGCGCATAAATTTTTTGTTGATTACAGCTCACTTGAAACTTTGTGAGTGGCTTCATTGTGATGAGTCCGACAACTTTTTCATTTGGCAAAATTCTAGATTTGGGGGCGTTTACCCGCGAGGGCTAATTAATTGAAAGAATATTACCGTAATACTGATCTTTACACTAATCGAAAGATTTTTTGATAACAAAATGAAGGAAAAATATTGTCCGACATGAATATTGAGGCTACCGGTGAGTCCGACTTGTCATAAGTACCAACATACTTACTATTAGTACCAACATACTTATTACAAAATAATACAATAAAGTAGCTCACCGTCAGTTGATTATGCAGCAGAAAATAAATGGATCATGTTGTTGCAGAATGTGTTAAATTTCAAAATGACGAGGGCACTTGAAAATACGTGCTTCAGAATCAAGAAGATGAAATATATTGAAAAATTTAGCGGAAGTTATGTGTTGTGTGGTGTTCGCTGGGTATTAAAAGGCGGTAAAGTTTTGAAAATATGATTTTCAGGAATAATAGTTATTTCGTTGAAAATTCTTTCATCTTCAAGTTTCATATGTTTTAATATTTCCATTTTTTCTAGAAGTATGAGTTTTTTATAGTTACTTTCTTTGTGCAGGATGGAAGTGTTTTCTATTGTGGATGAATGATTTTCTGCTTTTAGATGAGAACCGAAGGCTGATGGCGGGTTGTTTCTTATATGTTCTTTATATCTCGTTTTGAATTTTCTAGTTGTCAAATTATTAATTGATGAATTCAAACATCTTTGTCGGTGATGTTATCAATTTATGCACCCTCGAGTGAGTGAGGGCAGGTTTAATGAATAAAAACACATAATATTCTTACAATTTCATTTCACAATTATTCACTACAATATATAACTTTATATTAAAATCTCACGCTAGGGTCAATATTTCGATGTGGAAGAGTCTTTGGAAAAATATAATTGATTATTCTTCTATCATCGTAAGCACTTGAGACTAATTTATTATGTTACACAGTATGTACATTGTGTCCCTTTGAATTATTCAAAATTTGTGGTTTCATCACAGTCTTATTGTTAAAAAGGCAATCATAATAATTATTGTAATTATATAAGGCTCTGGGATATGCAACTGCGACGGATTTCGGAGTATAATTCGTCACAGTACGCATACGTCCATGTGAACATGTGATTAACTTCGATTTTTCCGTTGAACGTCTCTTTCATCATTTATTTGCATCATTCTCACACGTTTGATTAGTTTCTGTGATACACAATAATTATTGATATCATTCTTTGAAAGCTGCAGTTTAAATAGATATTTATCAATTTCACTTTTCATTTTCATTCTTGTTCTTATTTTCTTGTACACCATATTTCATCAATTGGAAACAAATTCGAGGTCTACCACTTTGTCATTCTTTCCTCTTGATAGTATGTAGAGTTTACCGGTAACTGCTTCTTCATTGGTATCTTGTATTTCCTCATCGGTGAGTTGGTTGAGTCGAGATCCCAAGAATGATACGTTACCCTCCAGCTCGAGGAAAATTTTCTCCCCAAAACTTGTATTAACACGTCGGCAGATGATAACTTGTACTTTTTATTCTTCTTCAAATTACTGAGAGCAAGAGGCCCTTTGACTTGAGCTAGTTGGTTCAACTTTTGAAATACTGACGACATTCTACTGTTCTTATGTAGAGTGATATGGAACTGATTCAAAAATATTGAAACTACCATTCATATAATGAAACAATCACTCCCACTCTTGCATGGAAACCTTACTAATAATCAAGATAATGGTACTAGTGACATCTGTTCAAAGACATTATTGATTTATTTGATAAGTTCTCATAGAATAATCTTATATTTTAAACAGAATGATATTCTTCCGGCGTTGTGAATTATTTTTGTACGTGATTCCTAGAAGCAATTTGAGAACTCCATCCTGCTGATGTACCACCATCGGCTAAAATTTTCTGTGTTTGATTACTAATGGCAATGCCATTAATTGAAGGATGACAAATTCTTAACCGCAATGAATTGGACTTACAACTACCTATTGCTTTTTTAACCATCTTAGACAAGAACTGTATGTCATGAATTGAAGGAACTGATGTTCCGTAAGAAATGGCTTCAGGTAGGGTTTGCATATACGCACCCGTGTTCACCTCTACTACACCATAGCTTGTTTTGCACAAGGTTATACAGAAAATTATAAAAACAAATGTAGATAATTTCCGTCTAGCTATTTGTTTTTTGAGTATCATCCACCCGTGCAATGGCTTGCGGGGCAAAAATATGGTCCAACCTATCGCGAATCTCGCGAAAGAGTTTGAAGAGTTGAGGGCAGGATTGAGCAAAATTCGAACGGCTGACGCGACGCTCAGGGTATGATTCAGATTAGGTAGAATAAGGAATGGTCTTACCGCTCAATTCCGTCAACTCCTGCTGACCATCCATTGGACACTAGTTCAGGGCTGATGGTATTGGAGACGATAGATGAATTGACCAACCATACACTATTTTCACATTTACTGGGCTTCATTGTTAAGTTGACGACACGTGGACGCTCAAAGAAATGTTAATTCTTTGAAAACTGTGTCAGCTAAGTGCTGAAACGTAGCTGGTGCTGATGTTAAGCCAAAACTCGAGACGCTAAACTCATAATGACCATCAGGAGCTACTATGAACTGTATGTTGGAAAGTGAAGTTACTGCTTGCCGACTGGCAGCGCTTTGGAGTCGGCTTCCACGACGGCCTTCTTCTCTTCTTTTCTGGCAAACGACTTTGTCTCTTGGTTTGAAATGGTGAAAGCGGCAATATCGCTTGCAGCATCAAGACTTGTTTCGTGCAGGCTTGCTTTTCCATTTGTCGTGGGAATTGGTTCCTGTGGTGAATTCAGGTTGAGGATGCTGCTGGACCTGGTTGAGCCCTGACGAGGATGTCCACGTCCGCTTAACACTGGCGAGTCGTTCGACTGATTGGAATGAGCCCTCTGGCCTTGCGGCTAGTCGAGCAATGCTTGAATTAATCTTCTAGCCTTGCGGCTAGAATCTTGACTCTTGACCTTAGGGCTGAATGGCTTGGACCTTGGTGCTCGGAGCTGGGTTTTTTAATTTCCCCGCAGTTTGTGGTTAAGTGATTGTGGCGAGAGTGGAATGCCAACTGATTGGTACACCCCCATTGCACTGTTAAGGGCTGATCTCTAGGTTATCGCTACAGTCATTCCATACTTCATGACGACTGGTAGATTGTTCACATTTTTTTAAAATTCTAAATCAACACTATTATTTTCCTAAAATGAACGTTCCTGAATTATATCCAGCGCCCCTCATTTTTTCCTTCTTATAAGGCCTGTTTTCAAATGTCATGGACACAGCGTTGTTGTTGTTTGCTAGTTTTTTAGTTTGATGTAGATAACACTGTCGACACCTGTGCCAAAAACAGCCGTAAAATTCGAAAACTGTATTCGCCTTTCGATAAAAACCATCAACTTCTAATTAATTTCCAATAAAACTTCCCGACTGTTAACCACATGCGAAATGAACACTTCACGAGTATGTGCTCCCCATTCCAGCGTTCCTCTAACCACTTTAAATGGTTCCTGAGCCGGTATAGTGTTCAGAACAGAACAACACTCGTTCAGATGTGAGTTCCAATTTTTTTATGCGCACTGAAGCTCCATTTATCACCGCTATGTATTTACAGCTGTCATCTAAAAATGTGAAAAATATATTTTTGCAATAAAAGTCTTATATGCATTTATAGACTCAATACAAATTATTTCTTAGAATAAAAAAAAAACACAAAATGGTCGCGCTTACCCTGACCTCGTCCCTCTGTAGCTTTGCCACTATTCAGTCTTCTTCGCTTTATTTTTCGTAAGCTTACGCTTCTTTCTCGTTTCCGTTTTGATTCTGACATAATTTTCACTGCCAATTAATATTATAAGAAAATATTAAAATTGAACAAATAAAATTTGTACTGTGACAATCACATGCCCGACTAGAGTACAGAACTACGACAGATCATATTGCGACTTACATCATAGTCAAATCAACTTTGAGGGCGATTGTAAAATTTCATCAACGTCCCTGCACAGCACGCACAAACACAACACATTGTCCCAACTTAAGGTGTAATTTAAGGTTGTAAATTTCACTTGAATAAATATCAACCTTTGCGCACAGCAAACAGCGACACACTACGTCGTCCATTATTAATAAATCCCAATTTGGAATACGATGTTCTCTTGAAGGCTTCTCCTGTTGATCTTCTTCTTGTATATAATCTTCTTTTATTTCTTGAACAGTGCCATTGTTTTTAGTAGCCATGTTACTCAACAGTTCAATGTAACTAAACTAATGAAATAATTTTCTGATGCCTCTTTCATAATATTTGTATAATTCGCAACATATTGCAACTGTGAATTATACTGGTGCTAAACGTTGAAATATGATTTTATCTTCGCTAAACATAAATATCCCAAGACAGACCATTAAAAACTTTAGAATTGTTTTCTATTCTTAACAATCTCCGAAGTTTTGAAATATATGAACAAGGCACCTGTCTGTAAGATTTTGAATAGGAACCATTCATCCCCCAAGCCCATGTAGAACGGCTCTTGACCCAAGATTGTATCTCATCTTCCAGCGGCGTATCATTTTTATTTCTTAGGGGTGGTAGCAAGTCATGTATATTATTTCAGTAATTGTAGAACCCTTTAATCGCAAAATCCATATCTAATGAACACCTTCCCACCCCATTAATTACAACCACCTTGTTAAGCAAACATCCACCGCCCATCAATCAACCCTTTCAAATCTAATTACCCCTTCTTCGACGATACCGTGCTTCCGTCGACATAATTCTGCATAGCTTAATCCATGCCCTTTGAGCGCTTTACCATTTCTTCGAGGCATCGAAACATGTGTCAACTCCATGTTAAAATGCCCATCAGAAAATATTTCAGCATTTTTCTTTTTGCATTGCTCTTCAGAATTTTATCAATGGCGCCCCACAGTACGTCGATATGAACTTGATCGCGGCGGCGAAAGCTGACCCAGGCCGGTCCGTTTTCCAAGCGGGGGGTGTGAAAAGTAAAACCGACAAAGTCGGCAGGGTTCATCCCGTCTAATGCGTCGTCCAGAACCTGAAAATTGATTGCAAAATGTTGAAAAACCCGAATAATCCCCTCTGTGTTGATATATAAATGTATGTATATATATATATGATTAATATAAATTCTTCATACCTGTTGGATGCTTTCGTGGAACCAATTAATGGAGTTTTCTCGCTCCGGAGGATCCAACAGTTTGAAGGTCAGGCGTCTTCTCATCAACGCGAATCTTTTCACGTGTTGCTCGGTGTCTTCTATAATTTCATACCGACGGGCGGCGCCTCCCCCAGTTTGATTAACGCTGCTACCTCCAGTGTGGTCGGCGAGTGATTCTTGCAACAAATCCTCGCAGATATTGAAGAATCTTTGGTAATCAACTTCCTCGACGGTTAAAGATTTTTCAGACAGCGCCGCTTCTATAATTCCTCCACATATTTCGAAGAAACAATCAGAATTTTCTTGCGAAGTCATCTTTATTTAGATCAATATTGATTTGACATCGTCTAAATACGATCTGAATGAAACCACAAAACTTCTGCCCTTTATACAACGGCTCTTTCTATGCGCGTAATTAAGGTAATTAGGTAAAGTCATTAGAAAATTTTCCGAAAGTGAAATAGTTATTTAAAAAAAATTTCTGTTCGGAACAAATATGTGAAAATGTTTAGAAATTGAAAAATATATCAATTAATAATAATATGGAATGTTCGAAACGAGGAATAATGGTTGGGTATTTCAATTGATAGTTATCAAAATCATATTTAAGTAATATTTAATTTCTTCATAAACACCACCACCACCACCACCCCCACCAATACAAATTGTGACATTATACAATTAGTTTTTTCTCACTATTTATGAAATTGTCAACACGTGTAATTATAATAGATGAACATCTCTGTTAAAACGTCTTTAAAAACAGCATTGCTTGCTGTGACGCACTGGAGCAAACTACACTCTAGTGCCTTGTTAAATCGTAATTTATAAATTACTGAGTCCTGCAGTAATTTTTTATAATCAGCCATCAGGGGTCTTTCCATCATTTTTAAATTCCGGACCATTTTTCTCAGCCGCGCTTCAAGCTCCAATAATATTTGCACGTTCAAACAATTGAACGCAAAAAACGTGTCTCCCCTTCGTAACCGCAGCTGTTTTCGGGGAAACAAACTGAGGTCAACATCCCCTGCCTTGAAAATACTCCGCATATCTTTCTGCGAACACATTTCTTTTAATTGCAGCTCTCGCGAAACATCGAAAAAAATATCAAAATCGGTATCGATATAGTTCTTAGTTTGGGCGTTACCAAACAGCCGCATTTTCACGTTAAAATTGTTATTGGCGTCTAGCCCCACAGCAACGTACCGCTTCAGGTCCGGGTCTAGGGGATACGTCTTGCAATGTAGCAGTCGGGCCCAATTGTCGCGAAAATCTTGACTGCTAAGCATCGCGAATGCTGTTATCGGCGCTGACCCGACCAAAAGAGCAAGATGCGTATCTCGTAGAAAGGCATCCACGTCTGATGGGCTGGCCGTCTCGGTATCTGCCTGGTCATCGTATTCTTCAGACCACCGCTACCCGCATTCTTCAACTGATGTTTTAGCTTGTTTTGGTGAGGGCCCCTCTTGAGAATCATCGCTCGAGAAGCACGGTGGTGAAGAAACCCTCGGGATGGTGCTCTTTTTGTTGTCGTCTAGACAGAAGACATCGGAGTCGTCGGTGTCAACATCTTCGGGCGTTGGGGACGGTATTATTATCATAGACGATGCCACCGAGCCGTTCTCTAGTGACGGCAGCGGACCGGATGATTGTGGAGAGACCCTCAGGACGGTGTTCTTTCCGTTGTCATCCAGACAGACGACCGAGTCATCGCTGTCAACATCTTCGGGTGCTGGTGACTGAATTATTATTATTTCCGAGTCATTCTCTAGCGACGGCAGCGAATCTGATGAGGACGGTTGAGGCTCGGGTGTGGACACCATCGACGGCGATGGCGTATACCGCATTCGTTGAGAACGGCTGTGATAATTTTAACAATTAGACAATGGAAATCGGTGAAGTATATGTACATCATTCAATAACAATAATTTTATTCAGACCAAAAGATCTGAATTAATGGATAGTTGAGAAAAAAATTTCACTTACCGTTTTCGCAGAGAAACCAGGCTCTTAGAACTCATGATGATGATGTTAACAGGCAGATACAACAGCAGGATAACAGAAAATTCGAACTGTACTTATTTTCAATACTCATCCTCTATTTATATGTATTTCTAGCCGCGACGTCAAGAATCGAAAGTTTGGGAAATACCCAACTTTCGAATTTCTACCCCGTACCAATGACAGAAAAAATGTGAAAATTCCAGCTTCAAAATACACTAGTTTCCTAAAAAATTATATTTAAAATAATATTTTTAACATGAAGTGAATAAAATAAAGATTTGAAAGTATAAACTTTCTAAGTTGTTTTTTGAAAAACGATGAGGGCTTAATTATTTTAGGAGTCTAGGTTGAACCTCTTCAAAAATAAATAAAATATTTCAACTTTCTAAATTATTTTTGAGTTTTTTGTGTATAAATAAACAGAACAGTGTCTTGCAAAGCCATTGTTTTCAAATTATCCATAGAAATCATATTGAAACATAACAAGGTAGTATTTCAAATTTTTATTGTTTCAATAGCCGTAATTAATTTATTGTCTATTTATATTTCAAGATGGACTTATCAAAAATGAATCAAAGAGGCCAATTGAGCGACATGAAACCCCGAAAAAAATTAACGGAATTAGAGATGAATAAAAAATATCAACTAACTGATATCCGCCCTGTGAAGACGGGATTTGGCAGAAAAATTTTTGCCGAATGTGAAGAATTTATAACATATCTTCCGGCACGATTCGACGATTTGACGGACCAAGAAATATCAAGTTTGAAAAAATCGATTGCTCGTTGGTGTATAAAATATACAGGCTTAAGAGATTTTGGTGATGGTAAACAAGCTAGACTTGTAGAATTTGTTGAGATGTAAAATCTGCTTTAAGAAAGTAATGTAAATATTTTTCTTTATAGAATATATATATATATATATATATATATATATATATATATATATATATATATATATATATATATATATATATATATATATATATATATATATATATATATATATATATATATATATATATTTATCTTACAAAAAAAAACTCTTTATTGATTATATTTAGTTAGCTCACATTGTCACAGCCACTTAGTATTGTTGATAGCTTCTGTTTGTAAACATGTGCACAAAATTCAAACACCCGTTTTATTATTGCAGGGCCCAGCGGTAGCGAGAAATCTTTTTTGTCGATAATTTCATAAAAAATATTGACGCTCTGAGTGATACTAGTTTTCGAAAAATATTTTGGCATTATAGCACGTGGAGAACTTATATGATAAAATAAAAGGTGTCTAATTTCACGAAGGCTTACCGAATGTAGAAAATATTGACGGAACATATCCGCAATTACTTATTATCGATGATTTGATGAGAGAAGCTGACGATCGTATTGTAGACATATTTACGAAATGGTCACATCATAAAAATTTGTCTGTCTTTTTTTCTCACTCAAAATTTGTTCCTTCAGGGTAGAGGACAAAGAGACATTTTTCTCAATGCAAATTATATCATATATTTTAAAAACCCTCGTGATAAAGCTCAAATTCAGCATTTATCACGTCAAGTTTTCCCTGAAAATGTTAAGTTTATACAAGAGTCTTATACCGATGTGACCTCAAGACCCCATGGGTATTTGATTCTTGATCTCAAACAAAATACTCTAGATTGGTTGCGCTTTCGTACGTCACGGGAGGGATTAACATATATTTACCTACCTAAAAATACCTATAAATATTCCTGTAAAAACATGCCGGAGATTATTTCATAAAAATTAGTGCAACTGTAACAAGCAATGCTGAATTTTTACGTGCTCTACACAAACTGAAACCTAAATACAGACTACCATTATTAAAACTTACGGATTGTGATTCTGTTGAATGTATTTGCGAATGTGCTTATAATATTCTTCACGGTAAAATCCCTCTCAGTCGGAAGCAGCAGGCTACATTAGGAAGACATAAAAATATTTTGAGAAAATTAGTAAAACGCGGTGACGACTGGAGAAAGGAAAAACGTGTTTTGGTACAGTCTGGTGGAGCATTCCTGCCTTTTCTATTAGCTCCACTTTTGACAGGCGTCTTGAGTTCTCTATTCAGTAAGGATTAAATATGGAGCGTACCAAGAAAATGGTGTTAATAATAATAATAATAATATGTCAGCACTGCAGGCCAAGTTGGCCCATGGCTTGTTGCACTATGGCTTTCCACTGCAAGCGGTCCTTTGCTCTCCGCTCTGTGACATTGATATGCCTCAGATCCTGTTGTACGGAATCGTTCCACCTCCCTCTTGGTCGGCCTCTTCTTCTTTTACCCGTTATTTCCATAGTCAATGCTTTCTTAGTCACTGTATTTTCTGACAACCACACAACGTGACCTGTCCACCTAAGTCTTTGAGCTTTAATAACACCCGTAATATTAGCGTCCCCGTAAAGTTCTTGCAATTCCTCATTTGTTCTCTGCACAAATACTCCATTCATTAGTTTTGCACCATATATTTTCCGCAGCACTTTTCTTCCCCATACTTCGACTTTCCTTTTATTCTTTTCACTTAACACCCATAAGTCACTGTCGGTCTTATTACTGTCTTATATACTCGTTTTTTGGCCCCGTTACTTATTCTTTTGGATTTAAGCAGATTGTTTAAGGCACCGATACATTTGCTGCCTTTTATGTGTCTCGCGGCAATTTCTTCGTCTTCATTGTTATCGCTAGCCAACGTAACACCAAGATAGACAAAACTCTTCACTACTTCGAATGTGTACTCTTTCCCATTAGCTACCCTCAATTTGAAATATGCTGGTCCTTGTCGCTGTCTATGTTCTACTTGCATATATTTTGTTTTCTGTTCATTTATCACCAGCCCCGTTCACTTGCATGTATCTCAATTTTCTTGAGCACATTCTCTAATTCCTGATTTGTGCGTGTTAGTATCGCAATATCATCCGCGTAGGCCAGGCACTGATGTCTGTGGTGGTGTATAGTGTGATTTCTATTGATATCACTCTTCCGTAGAACCCATTCTAGCACTAAGTTAAACAGCACTGGAGCAATTGGATCTCCTTGCCTTAGTCCTTTCTGCACTGCGAAGCTTTCTGACGTCTTACCATGCTCTGTTATTTTGCATCTATTATCGGTCAAGGTCATTATTATTAATTTCACCAGTTTTTCAGGAATTTGGAAGTATCTCAGTATTTTGAATATCATCCCTTGTTTTATCGAATCGTAAGCCTGTTTAAAATCTATGAACATCATGCAAAGTGGTAGATTTTGCTCATAGCTATTTGCCATGATTTGTTTTATAGTAAAAACCTGGTCCATTGTGGATCTGTTTGCTCTAAACCCCGCTTGATAATCACCTAAGATATTATCCGCCACTCTTTGGATTCGGTTCTTGAGGCTTATTGACAGGATTTTGTAGGCTACATCGAGCAGAGCAATCCCTCTATAGTTTTCACATTTGGATACGTCTCCTTTCTTAAATATAGGACATATTAAGGCTTCTTTCCATCTATCCGGCATTTGTTCTGATATCCGTATTTTGGCTATTATATCAGTCAACTCCTTCTCCAATTTTTCTCCTCCTTGCTTATATATTTCAGCTGGAATGCGGTTCTCTCCTGGGCTGTTATTGTTCTTCATCTCTTTTATGATTGTTGTGATTTCATCTATGCTCGGAGGTTCTATGTTTTCTTCTTCCTTTTGTCGATTTATTTCTATTTCCGGTGCTTCCCCAATGTCTTCAATACCATTTAAAAGTTCATTGAAATGTTCTACCCATAGTTTCATTCTCTCTTCTCCAGTTACTAGTTGTTCATTTTTATCTTTCAAAAAGAGAATTTTTTGTTTGTAACCTTCTTTTTGTTTCTTCACTTCTTGGTAATTGTTTCTCACAAATTTATCTCTATAGTTATTTTCTATAGTTTCGAGTCGTTTTTCTAGATGCTCCCGTTTTTTCTTTCTGCATATGGCTTTAAAGCCCTTGCACTCCTCTCTATCTCTTGCTTCGGTCAGTGGACTTGAGTTTTGAAGAGTACGTATTTTGCTCTTATTTTTTCTCTCCATCGCTTCTTTACACTCCTTGTCAAACCAGATTTTCCCTTTTTCATCGTGTACCTTTCTTAAGCTTTTATTTGCTACTGTTTTATAACTATTTTCACCATAAAATGTTCCGATTGTATATCTGCACCTTTCATACTGGTGACATTTGTAACCACATTAGAGTTTCTTTTTTCGGCTAGGACATGATCTATTTGATTACATGTTTTTCCGTTAGGAGCTGTCCACGTTACTTTGTGTATATTTTTTCTCTGAAAACTTGTACTTTTTATCTTTAGCTCATTTTCTGCTGCAAATTCAATTAGCTTCCTTCCATTTTCGTTACTTGTCTCATGAAGGCTCTGTCCACCTGTGATTTGTTTGTAAATGTCCTCCCTTCCTAACTTTGCATTGAAATCGCCAATAATAATTTTGACATCATATCTTGGCATCTTCTCGATATTTTTAGTGATCTCTTCGTAAAACCTGTCCTTTTCATCATCATCTTTTTCATTTGTAGGAGCCTGTACATTAGGAATATTAATTTTCCGATATTTCCCTTTTATCCGTAACCTTCTCATTCTTTCTGATATCACTTCGTACTCAATGACAGAATGTATAATACTTCTCCTTATAATGAAGCCTGTTCCTCAATAACCGGATTCTGTTC
Organism: Dromius quadrimaculatus; assembly: GCA_963989225.1. NCBI lineage: Eukaryota > Metazoa > Arthropoda > Insecta > Coleoptera > Carabidae > Dromius > Dromius quadrimaculatus. The sequence goes on from OZ022330.1 coordinate 43,858,795, forward strand.
CCCCATTAAAAACTATATATTTATCTACTTCAAAAACTAAGCTATTTTTTTGTTTAGTTTCTTGTATAATTCCCAAATCAATTCTATAATCTAAACATATTTGAGCTAAATTTTTGTATGATCCTGCTGAGTTAGTTCCTCTGACATTCCATGACATTAAATTAAGTTTTTTTTTGCAACCGATTTCACAGACCTTTGACTTTGCCAGCGTTTTCCTATATCAATCCCACTCTCATAAAACAAATTTAGTTTTTTGACTCATCTGCTTAGGATTCGTAAAGCTTTTTTTCTACCTTGTCCCATAAAAAGCACTTGTTATCCACGAATACCCTGTTGTAGAAAATTTTTACTTGCTTTCCTTTGGCTTCTTCACACTTTGCTTTCTCTCTTATAATTTTTTGCATATTTCTTTCTTCTGGCGTGTAGTCATTTTCTATATATATTTGTTTACCTTTCAATTTACTTTTATTTATCATTACTTTGTGTTTGTCTTCCAGATTCTCCATCTCTACTATAATTATGGAGCTGTTTTCTAGTATCTTAATTAGATTGGTTGCTTTGATGTCACATTCAACTTTTAGTTCATACCGAAGAAATTGTTCGACCAATTGTTTTGGCTTTGTATTATTGATTTTTAAACCAGTGATCACTATATTTTTTGCCCTGAGCTTCTTTTCATGGTTTTCTATAATTTTTCCCATCCATTGTACTTTTTCATTGAGCTCCTTTTTTTCTTCTTGCCATTTTATTTCTCTCTCCTTGAATTCATCTTGCATTTGTCGTATTTCTGCTATTGCTAAGCTGTTTATCTGTATTTCTGTTCTTATGCCTTTTAGCTCATCCTTTATTTCTTCATTATTGAGTTTCATTTCAGCTTTGAAATCTTCCATTATTTCCTTCATCATTTTCTTAATTTCCTCCATGTCCTCTGGAATATCTTGCTTATCTCTACTCACAATCTTTACTGGTGATCTTTTTATCAATCTGCTTTTTTTAAAGATGTTCTCTGGGTCCACGTTTTCCACGTTCTTCTCTTTTCTTAATCTCGCTTAAATCCCCAACTGAGTTACTTCTCAATTTTTTCTCTATATTCATCTATCCCTGTCGGTACGCCACTGTTCTTACCTAGCACGCCCAAGGACACTCCAAAAGCTTGCGTGAGTTTGACCGGCTGACCAACACTGACACCTACACTGTCTTTTAATTATTGAATTAACCTGTACTGTTCACAATTTGTTATTTTTCTGTATACTCTTATTTAAAGCACGCTTACACTTATTTCTTTATCCGTTCGCACCCACCAGTTACTGCACTGTTTTAAATATTTCACTTGATACAATGTTTCGCAATAATTCCCTGCTTTTGGGGTTTATCATTAACGACAACACATTGACACAACTTATCACACGCGCGCACTTCTCACTACATGGTGTTAATATCTCCTGAAAATCTGAATCGTATGCAAAATAATATAAAAGAAGATGAAAATATAGAGACACAGTTGGATGAAGATATGAAAGATGTCTTGAAACAGAATTTACCTGAGTACGAGAAGTGGAGAATGTATCAAGAAATTTTGCAAAGATATTTATTTTTCCAGAATCAAAATAGGGAACCTATAAAATTACCTATAGAAAATGAATCCTGCCCAGAATCTAATGAGCCTGTAAAGAAGATAGACGATACTGAATTTCTTATTAATGTCATTCCTAAAACACATCGCGAAAAAGCACGTCTTCTCGTAGAGAGATTGAAATTGAATAAAATCATTAGTTGGGATGAGAAAGGTGTAGTTTCCATTCACAAGGAACCAATTCCCAACTCTAATATTTCTGATTTAATAGGAGATATTGTGAGATATAAGAAAAATAATAATCCTATTGAGTGGGAAATTTTTTTATCTGTGTTGAAAGATATAAATATTCCTAATGAATTGATAAGCAATCCGCAAAGAATTAAATATCTGACAAAAGAATCGTATAGTAAGACACCAGCCGCGGAAACAAAGAGAGCAAAACGTGTCAATAAATCTATTTTGTTTGAGGACGATTCCGATACTGAGACTCATTTGAAAGAGAATAGAAGAAAGTGGAAACTCTTTTCATTTTCATGATGAATAAAGAATTATCTAAGATATATTTTGACCCCGCGCATACGGCCGGTTTTTCAGGCGTAAACAATCTTATAGAGACAATGAAAGGTAAATACGATTCGAGTGTGATTAAAAAATGGATAAGTACACAAGACGCATATACATTGCATAAGCCAGTTAGAAAAAAATTTAACAGGAATAAATACAGAGTTTCAAATATTAACGATCTTTTCCAAGCGGATCTTAATGACTTGAGAAAGTTGAGCCGATTTAACGATAATTACAAATACATTCTTACGGTGATTGACATATTCAGTCGTTATGCTTGGGCTGTCCCCTTGTTCGACAAAACCCCGTCATCCGTCGTGAAAGCATTTAAAATCATATTTAGAGAAAGAAAACCCATATATCTACAGACTGATAAGGGATCTGAGTTCATTGCAGCTAAATTGAAATCATTTTTAAATGACAATAACGTAAAATTTTATGTGACACATAATCCCGATGTGAAGGCTTGTCTCGTGGAAAGGTTCAATCGTACACTGAAAACTAGAATGTATCGTTATTTTGCATACAAAAACACATTCAGATATATCGATGTATTGCAGAAACTTGTAAAATCTTATAATAAAACAAACCACCGATCGATCAATATGGCTCCGTGTGATGTGAACGATACTAATGTTTTGCAGGTATGAAGATACCAAAATCCCGTGTCACATAGTTTAAAGTAGAAAATTAATAAATTTGAAATTGGGGATATTGTTCGGATATCAAAATATAAAAATTTATTTGAAAAGGGATACGAAGCAAATTGGAGTGAAGAATTATTTAAAATATATTCAATAAGTAGAAGAAACCCTGTGGTATATAAATTGAAAGATTTAGACGACGATATAATAGATGGCACTTTTTATGCCCCCGAATTACAAAAAGTGCATATTAATTCAGAGACAGAGTAGAAAATAGATAAAATTATGGCGACAAAAGGTTCGGGGATCAGGAAGAAACTACTTGTCAAGTGGAAAGGTTACAGCGATAAATTTAATTCTTGGATTCCTGCAAATACTTTACTTATCTTGAGAAATGAATGATAAGGAATTTTTTATAACACTACCAAGCAATAGTTCAGCTGAATATTTCCCGAATAACAAAATAACAAAATTTACTATCCAGTTACCTCAAAATATAAAATTAGAAGGAACATGGGAGGTTGCTTTATCGGAAATAATTTATCCGTGTACATTTTATAATATCAACGATGGAGAGAATGAAGTCTTTATACATGTTAAAAATATGAAAAGTCAGAAAGAGGATGAAAAAAGTCGGAGCATAACATTAACCGATGAAATTATAGAAGGAAAACTTCCTTGAAAAAATTATGAAGATATTGATCAAGTGTTACACGAAATGAATGAGGATACGTTGATTAATAAATATGTAGCGTTTTCATATAGCAAATCTGGTAAACGTGTACAAGCTAGTTTTAAAAAAAATGAAATTTACTCGATGAAATTATCACCAAGATTAGCGCTTCAATTGGGATACTCCCCGTTTTGTGATCTGTATCAAAATAAATCCTCAATCAATTTACCTAATTTGATGTTGGGTATACCGCCTCAAATATTCGTCTATTGCGATATCATCGAGCCTCAATTTGTTGGAGACGTAGTCACCCCTCTTTTGAGAATAGTTCATGTTGAAACCGAAAATTATGTGTTTGGCTCTAATAGGACATTATCATATACGAGACCTCACTTCGTACCTGTTCTAAGACGTGAATTTTCAAATATTGAAATAGATATAAGATGTGCAAATGGGAATTCGGTGCCATTCCGCTTTGGAACCCTATGTGTGAAACTTCATTTTCGCCGAGCACCATGAAAAACTGCCCACACCAAAAATATTATAATTTGCAAGCAGGAAGTGGTATTGGCGCTGTATACAGAGGAAGTCAGTTTCAGCGTGGTCACGGTATTGGGAGTTTTTTTAGCGGCCTATTTAGAAGTATTTTTCCGGTGATAAAGAGAGGATTGGGTGTAGTTGGAAGAGAAGCATTGAATACAGGCGCTCATTTTCTGGGAGATTTAAGTGAAAATCAGCCGATTAGAGAATCTTTCAATAATCGGATCAAAGAGGCGGGGATTAATCTAAAACATAAAGCCGAAAACAAAATTGAAAAATTGATGGATGGCTCGGGCTATAAAAGAAGATAGCAGAGCAAAAGACTCGTTCACTCTAAACCATCATCGGCTACAGTAAAGAATAGAAAATCTGCTAGACCCGTTGACATTTTTGATTGAAATGGCTTTCTTACATGCACAATCTTGCGAGTGTATAAAAACCGAATTAGATCTATTTGCTATTCCGCCAACGCAAACAAGTATTGAAAATGGACAATGGGTTAATTATAAGCCGTTATCTTCAATCACCGAGGATGGACCTCTCGAATTTGTAGTACCTGGTCTTGGTGATGATTACATTGATTTCTCGCAAACAATGCTGTACTTAAATGCGAAAATTTTAAAAGCCGATAATACTTCATTGACCGACACGGATAATGTTGCACCTGTGAATAACTGGTTACATTCAATTTTCAGTCAAGTTGATCTGTATTTGAATCAAAAATTAATATCTCCTCCGAATAACACCTATGGTTACAGAGCATACATTGAGACTTTATTGAATTATGGCACCGATGCAAAAAGCACCCATCTTACCTCGGCTCTTTGGTATGCAGATAAAGCTAATAAAATGAATAATACGGATGTGGGAGGAAATCCTGGATACGAGAAACGAAACAAATATGTTGAAAATAGTAAAAGTGTTGATATGATCGGTCATCTTCATGTAGATATATTCAATCAAGAGAAATTCTTACTTAACGGTGTTGAATTACGATTGAGGCTAGTACGTGCGCTTGATAGTTTTCAGTTCATCTCAAGTGGTTCAAACTATAAAGTACATATTAATGAAGCTACGTTACTTGTTCGGCGTGTAAAATTAAATCCTAGTATTTTGCTGGCACATAATAAAGCATTAGAATTAGCAACAGCCAAGTATCCTATCACCCGGGCTGAGGTGAAAGCAATTACCATCGCCGCGGGGGTCCAGGGCAAATCCCTTGATAATATCTTTCTTGGACAGCTTCCTAAGCGATGTATAATCAGATTTGTTTCTAATAAAGCATTTAATGGCGATTATACAACAAACCCATACAACTTTGAAAATTTTAACATAAATTATCTATCTTTATGTATTAATGGCCAACAGTTATCTTCTAAGCCGCTTCAGCCTCCATTTGGCGATAATAACACCTATATTCAAATGTATAACACATTATTTTCTGGAACGGGAATTCACTTTTCAAATACGGGGCACAAGATCACAAGAGAGGACTACCCATACGGTTATTTTCTATCAGCATTCGATTTAACACCCGACCTAGCAGCGAATTCGATGGAACATTGGAATTTGACACGTCATGGATCCTTAAGAATCGAAGAAGGGTTTGAGCGAGCACTTACCCAAACAGTGAATTGTGTAATTTACGCAGAGTTTGATAATATAATAGAAATCGATAAGCATAGGAACGTTATTGTGAACTATGGTAGTTGAGCATTCAAATGTATTTATTATTGATAAATATAAATTAATTAAAATGTTATTTAATTGCATATATATATTCTCTCTTAATTACATTTCCGAGTTAGTTTCAAATTGACAGTCATCGCGTTGAAAGAAATGAACGCTGCTTTCATCAAGAATATATTTCAAAGTTATTTCAGAAATAAAAGTAATTACGGAGTATACGCGGCCAATAAACTACCGCATTATGTTAATTTTCCATGCACCCTTATCGTTAATTCTGAACCGGACACACATCCGGGAACGCATTGGCTCGCCGTATTCATAGATAGACAAGGAAATGGAATGTTTTTTGACAGTTTTGGACGACCGCCATATGTAAGAGAACATATGAGTTTTCTACGAAGGAATACACGACGATGGACATATAATACTTACATGCCGCAAAATTACACTTCATCCGTTTGTGGTTATTATTGTTTGATGTATTTGTTATTTAGAATGAACTCTTACACACATTTGGATTTTGTCAATTTATTCAAAATGTATGATACCTCGGAAAAAGATGAATTTGTAAAATATATGTTCTATTATTATTTTCATAGATAATTATTTCATCTGTATATTTCTAAACATTACAATGAAAGTATTTTACTAAGTACTCATTCTTTTCAATTTGTTCCCTTTCGTTTCAGGTGAAATATATTTTTTTATTTTGTTATTATTTGGAAATTTAAAGTTCCTACAGCTATACAGAACTATACTCTATTTTAATCACATCATAATAATATTATACTTTCAAATATCCAAAATTAAACATACTTAAACTGAAATATTCAGAATAACTCAATAACAATTTATAAACGTGCAATCAAAATATTCAAATAATTGAAAAGTTTTAACCGTTAATTAGAGGGAATCAAAAACATCCGCGATAATTAGACATATGGCCGCGGGGCTGACGCCGAATTAATTGGATTTTAATGAAGATCGCGGACGCGAGTTCTTGTCTCCCCACTACTTCATTGAACCTATTCGTTTCTTCTGAAGTGAGAGACATTGGTTTCATATTGCTCATGATTTCATTCACTTCAAGTGCTCTATCTTCTAGTGGTTTTATATACCATTCGATACAGTTTTTACCACGATACTGTTAATATTCTGATAAAGAATTGTTATACGAACATTTAATATAGTACGCTATACTGAACGGTATATGTTTCTCACAAAGCTGTGTATATTTCCCTTGTTCGTCATTAACTTCCTCCAGAATAGATTCAATATCCGCAAAGATAACTTATCGAACTTTTCCTTGATATTTGTAATTTCTGGAGTTTGAAATTCTATTATCTTCACTAGCAACTTCTATTCTACAACTGTTCACTCTACTACAATTTAGTATATGCTTTTGAAGTGTATTTTCACCCTTGAAATGATTCAAACATGTTTCACACATGTAACTTTTGTGTGTTCCAGCTAATTGTGATCTTAGTAATCCTGAAAATTTTTTAATCCACATGAAATGATAACTTCTAGCTGACTTTATCTCATCTTTATGACCTTTTTCCACCAAATTAGATTCTCCAGGATCAATCTCCATTCAATGCTATCGTCATCATCACTACTATTTTCGTATCTTCCATTTCCAGGCTCTCCACCTAAATGCATCATTAGTAAATGAATGGTTTTTTCAAACGATTTTGTTCATTTTTACTTTAACCAATTTCCTCGAAAGTATACCCGTTGATATTTACATTATTCGAATCTTCAAATTTCAGAATATCTACAAGTTTTACGGCAGGTGCCAGGCCAGAATATTTCAATACTGTAGAATAATGTGCATCCTTGAGTCTATTTTATAATTATATATATATATATATATATATATATATATATATATATATATATATATATATATATATATATATATATATATATATATATATATATATATATATTTGTATTTCTATACATAGAGCTACCTAGTTTTTGTGTATCATGCTATCTTGCTACCTGGTTTAGCTTGTTGCTACGTAGCGATAAAATTTTATACAGATATAGATATATACTTATGACTACCTCTGAATGTCTCTTCTTGTGGTACATTTTCGAACTATTTTCTTTAGTTCTATAATGTAATGTAGATGTCACAAGAAGCTACTTTCCTTTAATTTTGAGTTTATTGTATAGAAGTAGCACAAGTTGATCTGTGAATCATACATGCAGAGGCGTCTCAAGCGGGGGCGCAAGGGGTGCACGGCATTATATTTTATTAGTGCTAATCCACAATCAACAATCCACAATCCATAATCCACCATTCTATTTTGGATTGGGATTAAAATTGTGAATTTTGGATCAGGAACTGTGGATTTTGGATTGGGACTAAGATTTTGGATTGGGACTGAGCTTATGGATTTTGGATTAAGATTGGATTTCTGGATTCTGGATTTTGGATTGAGACTGGGATTGGGATTGTGGATTTTTGATTGGGATTGGGGATTGTGGATTTTTGATTAGGATTGGAGTTGTGGATTTTGGATTGAGTTTGAAATTGTGGGTTGTGAATTGGGATAGGGATTGTAATTGTGTATTTAGGATTCGGATTGTGATTGTGGATTTTTAATTGAGATTGGGACTAAAATTGTGGATTGTGAGTTGGGATTGATATTGTGTATTGGGATTCAAATTGTGGATTAGGACTAAAATTGTGAATTGTGGTTTGACATTTAAATTATTGATTGTGAATTGTGGATTGGGATTAAAATCTTGGATTGTAGATTGGGATCAAAATTGTGGATTACGGATTACGGATTTTTGATTGCGGATTGAGATTGAAATTGTGGATTCTAATTGAGGATTGTGGATTGTGAGTTCGGAATAAATTTGTGAATTGTGGATTAGGATTGAAATTGTGGATTGGGATTGAAATTGTGGATTGAGATTCAAATTGTAGATTGTGGATTAGGATTTAAATTCAAATTGAGATTGAAATTGTAGATTGTGGATTGGGATTAAAATAATTGTGGATTGGTATTCAAATTGTGGATTGTGGATTGCGATTAAAATTGTGAATGAGGATGGAAATCTATAAAAAAAGAGAAGTACGATGGAAAGAGGGTGGTGAGGGAGGGGCGCAATTTATATATCTTTGCACGCCGGCGGTAAGTAGGCTGGAGCCGCCTCTGCATACATGCGTGGCGATTCAAACTGTAGATAAAATGTACGATCGGCATTGACATCTGGAGCGCTCAGCTCAGTCAGATGCGCGTTCGACATACCGACGATCTGTTACGTTCGGCATTGAAATCCAGAGCACTCAGATGAAGATCTGTCTGCTCGATGTTTGGTGGATGAGCAGATTGAGCACATGTGTTAGCCATGCGCATTACGGATTACTTTTATTTTAAAAATTATATTTGTTGACTATTTCTAGGAAATATTTAATGATCTATACATGTTTTTCAAAATTTGATCATTTTTTGATTCACGGATTTCTCAATGCGTGGAGCTATGATTGACGTCATTTCATGACTTATAGTCGAAGTCACAATATGACTCTGCTGAATATTGATGAAAAAATTTTATAACAATATCTCATCAAATTGAGTCTCAAATGGACTATATTAAATCGAGTCAAGAATATGGCTCCATGAGGATGTATTCAGTTTAATTTGTTTATATCTAATTATTTGAACAAAATATTCTAAGAATATAGTGAGAATCCATTACAAAATACTCTGCTGAATATTGATAGACATTTTTTGAAACAATATCTCATCAAATTGAGTCTCAAATGGACTATTTTGAATTGAGTCGTGAATATGACTCCAAAAGGATGTATTCAGTTTAATTTGTTTATTTCTAATTATTTGAACACAATATTTTGAGAATATAGTGAGAATTCATTACAAAATACTCTGATAAATATCGATAAACATTTATTATAACAATATCTCATCAAATTGAGTCTCAAATGGACTATTCTAAATTGAGTCGTGAATATGACTCCAAAAGGATGTATTCAGTTTGATTTGTTTATTTCTAATTATTTGAACTAAATATTTTGAGAATATAGTTAGAATCAATTACAAAATACTCTGCTGAATATTGATAAACATTTTTCATAACAATATCTTATCAAATTAAGTCTCAAATGGACTATTCTAAATTGAGTCGTGAATATGACTCCAAAAGGATGTATTCAGTTTGATTTGTTTATTTCTAATTATTTGAACTAAATATTTCGAGAATATAGTTAGAATCCATTACAAAATACTCTGCTGAATATTGATAAACATTTTTCATAACAATATCTCATCAAATTGAGTCTCAAATGGACTATTTTAAATTGAGTCGTGAATATGACTCCAAAAGGATGTATTCAGTTTAATTTGTTTATTTCTAATTATTCGAACAAAATATTTTGAGAATATAGTGAGAATCCATTATAAAATACTCTGCTAAATATTGATAAACATTTTTTATAACAATATCTCATCAAATTGAGTCTCAAATGGACTATTTTAAATTGAGTCGTAAATATGACTCTAAAAGGATGTATTCAGTTTAATTTGTTTATTTCTAATTATTTGAACAAAATATTTTAAGAATAGAGTGAGAATCCATTACAAAATACTCTGCTGAATATTGATAAACATTTTTTACAACAGTATCTCATCAAATTGAGTCTCAAATGGACTATTCTAAATTGAGTCGTGAATATGACTCCAAAAGGATGTATTCAGTTTAATTTGTTTATTTCTAATTATTTGAACAAAATATTTTGAGAATATAGTGAGAATCCATTACAAAATACTCTGCTGAATATTGATAAACATTTTTTCAACAATATCTCATCAAATTGAGTCTCAAATAGTCTATTTTGAATTGAGTCGTGAATATGACTCCAAAAGGATGTATTCAGTTCAATTTGTTTATTCCTAATTATTTGAACAAAATATTTTGAGAATATAGTGAGAATCCATTATAAAATACTCTGCTAAATATTGATAAACATTTTTCATAACAATATCTCATCAAATTGAGTCTCAAATGGACTATTTTAAATTGAGTCGTGAATATGACTCCAAAAGGATGTATTCAGTTTAATTTGTTTATTTCTAATTATTCGAACAAAATATTTTGAGAATATAGTGAGAATCCATTACAAAATACTCTGCTGAATATTGATAAACATTTTTTCAACAATATCTCATCAAATTGAGTCTCAAATAGTCTATTTTGAATTGAGTCGTGAATATGACTCCAAAAAGATGTGTTCAGTTCAATTTGTTTATTCCTAATTATTTGAACAAAATATTTTGAGAATATAGTGAGAATCCATTATAAAATACTCTGCTAAATATTGATAAACATTTTTTATAACAATATTTCATCAAATTGAGTCTCAAATGGACTATTTTAAATTGAGTCGTAAATATGACTCTAAAAGGATGTATTCAGTTTAATTTGTTTATTTCTAATTATTTGAACAAAATATTTTGAGAATATAGTGAGAATTCATTACAAAATACTCTGATAAATATCGATAAACATTTATTATAACAATATCTCATCAAATTGAGTCTCAAATGGACTATTCTAAATTGAGTCGTGAATATGACTCCAAAAGGATGTATTCAGTTTGATTTGTTTATTTCTAATTATTTGAACTAAATATTTTGAGAATATAGTTAGAATCCATTACAAAATACTCTGCTGAATATTGATAAACATTTTTCATAACAATATCTTATCAAATTAAGTCTCAAATGGACTATTCTAAATTGAGTCGTGAATATGACTCCAAAAGGATGTATTCAGTTTGATTTGTTTATTTCTAATTATTTGAACTAAATATTTCGAGAATATAGTTAGAATCCATTACAAAATACTCTGCTGAATATTGATAAACATTTTTCATAACAATATCTCATCAAATTGAGTCTCAAATGGACTATTTTAAATTGAGTCGTGAATATGACTCCAAAAGGATGTATTCAGTTTAATTTGTTTATTTCTAATTATTCGAACAAAATATTTTGAGAATATAGTGAGAATCCATTATCAAATACTCTGCTAAATATTGATAAACATTTTTTATAACAATATCTTTTCAAATTGAGTCTCAAATGGACTATTTTAAATTGAGTCGTAAATATGACTCTAAAAGGATGTATTCAGTTTAATTTGTTTATTTCTAATTATTTGAACAAAATATTTTAAGAATAGAGTGAGAATCCATTACAAAATACTCTGCTGAATATTGATAAACATTTTTTACAACAGTATCTCATCAAATTGAGTCTCAAATGGACTATTCTAAATTGAGTCGTGAATATGACTCCAAAAGGATGTATTCAGTTTAATTTGTTTATTTCTAATTATTTGAACAAAATATTTTGAGAATATAGTGAGAATCCATTACAAAATACTCTGCTGAATATTGATAAACATTTTTTCAACAATATCTCATCAAATTGAGTCTCAAATAGTCTATTTTGAATTGAGTCGTGAATATGACTCCAGAAGGATGTATTCAGTTCAATTTGTTTATTCCTAATTATTTGAACAAAATATTTTGAGAATATAGTGAGAATCCATTATAAAATACTCTGCTAAATATTGATAAACATTTTTTATAACAATATTTCATCAAATTGAGTCTCAAATGGACTATTTTAAATTGAGTCGTAAATATGACTCTAAAAGGATGTATTCAGTTTAATTCGTTTATTTCTAATTATTTGAACAAAATATTTCAAGAATAGAGTGAGAATCCATTACAAAATACTCTGCTGAATATTGATAAACATTTTTTACAACAGTATCTCATCAAATTGAGTCTCAAATGGACTATTCTAAATTGAGTCGTTAATATGACTCCAAGAGGATGTATTCAGTTTAATTTGTTTATTTCTAATTATTTGAACAAAATATTCTGAGAGTATAGCAAGAATCCATTACAAAATACTCTGCTGAATATTGATAAACATTTTTTATAACAATACCTCATCAAATTGAGTCTCAAATGGACTATTTCAAATTGAGTCGTGAATATGACTCCAAAAGGATGTATTCAGTTTAATTTGTTTATTTCCAATTATTTGAACAGAATATTTTGAGAATATAGTGAGAATCCATTACAAAATACTCTGCTGAATATTGATAAACATTTTTTATAACAATACCTCATCAAATTGAGTCTCAAATGGACTATTTCAAATTGAGTCGTGAATATGACTTCAAAAGGATGTATTCAGTTTAATTTGTTTATTTCTAATTATTTGAACAAAATATTTTGAGAATATAGTGAGAATCCATTACAAAATACTCTGCTGAATATTGATAAACATTTTTTATAACAATATCTCATCAAATTGTGTCTCAAATAGACTATTTTAAATTGAGTCGTGATTATGACTCCAAAAGAATGTATTCAGTTTAATTCGTTTATATCTAATTATTTGAACAAAATATTTCGAGAATATAGTGAGAATCCATTACAAAATACTCTGCTGAATATTGATAAACATTTTTTATAACAATATCTCATCAAATTGAGTCCCAAATGGACTATTTTAAATTGAGTCGTGAATACGACTCCAAAAGGATGTATTCAGTTTAATTTGTTTATTTCCAATTATTTGAACACAATATTTTGAGAATATAGTTAGAATCCATTACAAAATACTCTGCTGAATATTGATTAACATTTTTTACAACAATATCTCATCAAATTGAGTCTCAAATGGAGTATTTTAAATTCAGTCGTGAATATGACTCGCAAAGGATGTATTCAGTTTAATTTGTTTATTTCTAATTATTTGAAGGAAGTATTTTGAGAATATAGTGAGAATCCATTACAAAATACTCTGCTGAATATTGATAAACATTTCTCATAACAATATCTTATCAAATTAAGTCTCAAATGGACTATTCTAAATTGAGTCGTGAATATGACTCCAAAAGGATGTATTCAGTTTAATTTGTTTATTTCTAATTATTTGAACAAAATATTCTGAGAGTATAGTGGGAATCCATTACAAAATACTCTGCTGAATATTGATAAACATTTTTCATAACAATATCTCATCAAATTGAGTCTCAAATGGACTATTTTAAATTGAGTCGTGAATATGACTCCAAAAGGATGTATTCAGTTTAATTTTTTTATTTCTAATTATTCGAACAAAATATTGTGAGAATATAGTGAGAATCCATTACAAAATACTCTGCTGAATATTGATAAACATTTTTTCAACAATATCTCATCAAATTGAGTCTCAAATAGTCTATTTTAAATTGAGTCGTGAATATGACTCCAAAAGGATGTATTCAGTTCAATTTGTTTATTCCTAATTATTTGAACAAAATATTCTGAGAATATAGTGAGAATCCATTATAAAATACTCTGCTGAATATTGATAAGCATTTTTTATAACAATATCTCATCAAATTGAGTCTCAAATGGACTATTTTAAATTGAGTCGTAAATATGACTCTAAAAGGATGTATTCAGTTTAATTTGTTTATTTCTAATTATTTGAACAAAATATTTTGAGAATAGAGTGAGAATCCATTACAAAATACTCTGCTGAGTATTTATAAACATTTTTTATAAGAATATCTCATCAATATGAGTCTCAAATGGACTATTCTAAATTGAGTCGTGAATATGACTCCATGAGGATATATTCAGTTTAATTTGTTTATTTCCAGTTATTTGAACAAAATATCCCGAGAATATAGTGAGAATCCATCACAGAATACTCTGGAGAATATCGATAAACATTTTTTATAACAATATCTCATCAAATTGAGTCTTAAATGGACTATTTTTAATTGAGTCGTGAATTTGACTCCATGAGGATATATTCAGTTTAATTTGTTTATTTCTAGTATCTTGAACAAAATGTTTTGAGAATATAGTGAGAATCCATCACAAAATACTCTGCTGAATATTGATAAACAATTTTTATAACAATATCTCATCAAATTGAGTCTCAAATTGACTATATCAATATGAGCTTAGAATATGACTACATGAGGATATATTCAGTTTAAGGCTGTTGTCGTAGTACATTATTGTTAAAAAGTAAAGTCTGGCGTAACTACAAAAAACGTTTTGCAAGCTTCTATATAGATGCTTGTTATTCTTGTCAGAACGTGTTCATAATGCAGATAGATCAGTACATAGATTTTTATGATAATATTAATGAATGAAGACTAAAAAATTTAGAATAAATTCAGTGGATGCCTGAATTTTTTGTCGGAGAGTGTATCTATAACACGTTCAATTGTAGTGTGATCTACACGATTACTGGTCGGAAAAATAGCTTGGCAACAATGTGTTTAACTGTTATTTCAGTATAGAAAACATGTCCAAAAATCACACGTATAAAGGCAAATTTTAAAACAAAAAATCTCGAATAAAATTAATTTTATTCATAATAGATATTATTGTTTAACTGAAGCTATTATTAAGCAACTATTTTTTTCTCTTCCCGTTTGTTTTTGCAGGTCGGATAGTACAATGCAATGTTTAATGATGTACAGTATTGCCAAGTTGTTTTTGTTCAACGTGTCGCGACGTATTTTATATATAAAATGTTCAACTTTGCGCTCTCATATCTAAACAATGAGGTGGTCAATAATTTTATTTTTATTTTCAAGTACGCAGACATGTATATCAATTCACAACTAGTTTTTCAAAAGAATCTGACTGTTAGTTTTTTCATAAAAAATTAAAACTGATATAATTGCTGCCTAAAATGTATACTCTCCATTGCTCTCCATGTTGAAATTTTGGAATTTAACTGCGTTTATCTAGAGTTTGAGATGGACAATCGACTTCAAATCTTAGGGATTATTGTATAATGATATTTTGAATAAGTATACAAAAATTTGGAACATTCTGATACTATGCTCATAGCACGACAACTACCTTAATTTGTTTATTTCTAGTTATTTGAACAGAATATTTTGAGAATATAGTGAGAATCCATCACAAAATACTCTGCTGAATATTGATAAACATTTTTTATAACAATATCTCATCAAATTGAGTCCCAAATGGACTATTTTAAATTGAGTCGTGAATATGACTCCAAAAGGATGTATTCAGTTTAATTTGTTTATTTCTAATTATTTGAACAAAATATTCTGAGAATATAGTAAGAATCCATTACAAAATACTCTGCTGAATATTGATGAACATTTTTTATAACAAAATCTCATCAAATTGAGTCTCAAATGGACTATTCTAAATTGAGTCGTGAATATGACTCCAAAAGGATGTATTCAGTTTAATTTGTTTATTTCTAATTATTTGAACAAAATATTTTGAGAATATAGTAAGAATCCATTACAAAATACTCTGCTAAATATTGATAAACATTTTTCATAACAATATCTCAACAAATTGAGTCTCATATAGACTATTTTAAATTGAATCGTGAATATGACTCCAAAAGGATGTATTCAGTTTAGTTTGTTTATTCCTAACTATTTGAACAAAATATTTTGAGAATATAGTGAGAATCCATTGCAAAATACTCTGCTGAATATTGATAAACATTTTTTATAACAATATCTCATCAAATTGAGTCTCAAATGGACTATTTTAAATTGAGTCGTAAATATGACTCCAAAAGGATGTATTCAGTTTAATTTGTTTATTTATAATAATTTGAACAAAATATTTTGAGAGTAGAGTGAGAATCCATTACAAAATACTCAGCATAATATTGATAAACATTTTTTTTAACAATATCTCATCAAATTGAGTCTCCAATGGACTATTTTAAATTGAGTCGTGAATATGACTCCATGAGAATGTATTCAATTCAATTTCTTTATTTCTAAATATTTGAACGAAATATTCTGAGAATATAGTAAGGATCCATTACAAAATACTCTGCTGAATATTGATCAACATTTTTTATAACAATATCTCATCAAATTGAGTCTCAAATGGACTATTCTAAATCTAGTCGTGAATGTGACTCCAAAAGGATGTATTCAATTTAATTTGTTTATTTCTAATTATTTGAACAAAATATTTTGAGAATATAGTGAGAATCCATTACAAAATACTCTGCTGAATATTGATAAACATTTTTTATAACAATATCTCATCAAATTGAGTCCTAAATGGACTATTTTAAATTGAGTCGTGAATATGACTCCAAAAGGATGTATTCAGTTTAATTTGTTTATTTCTAATTATTTGAACAGAATATTTTGAGAATATAGTTGGAATCCATTACAAAATACTCTGCTGAATATTGATAAGCATTTTTCAGAACAATATCTCATCAAATTGAGTTTCAAATGGACTATTTTGAATTGAGTCGTGAATATGACTCCAAAAGGATGTATTCAGTTTAATTTGTTTATTTCTAATTATTTGAACAGAATATTTTGAGAATATAGTGAGAATCCATCACAAAATACTCTGCTGAATATTGATAAACATTTTTTATAACAATATCTCATCAAATTGAGTCTCAAATGGACTATTCTAAATTGAGTCGTGAATATGACTCCAAAAGGATGTATTCAGTTCAATTTGTTTATTTCTAATTATTTGAACAAAATATTCTGAGAATATAGTGAGAATCCATTACAAAATACTCTGCTAAATATTGATAAACATTTTTTATAGCAATATCTCAACAAATTGAGTCTCAAATAGACTATTTTAAATTGAATCGTGAATATGACTCCAAAAGGATGTATTCAGTTTAGTTTGTTTATTCCTAACTATTTGAACAAAATATTTTGAGAATATAGTGAGAATACATTGCAAAATACTCTGCTGAATATTGATAAACATTTTTATAACAATATCTCGTCAAATTGAGTCTCAAATGGACTATTTTAAATTGAGTCGTAAATATGACTCCAAAAGGATGTATTCAGTTTAATTTGTTTATTTATAAATATTTGAACAAAATATTTTGAGAATAGAGTGAGAATCCATTACAAAATACCCTGCTGAATATTGATAAACATTTTTTATAACAATAGCTCATCAAATTGAGTCTCAAATGGATTATTTCAAATTGAGTCGTGAATATGACCCCATGAGGGTGTATTCAGTTTAATTTGTTCATTTCTAATTATTTGAACAAAATATTCTAAGAATATAGTGAGAATTCATTACAAAATACTCTGCTAAATATTGATAAACATTTTTTATAACAATATCTCATCAAATTGAGTCTCAAATGGACTATTTTAAATTGAGTCGTGAATATGACTTCATAAGGATGTATCCAGTTTAATTTGTCTATATCTGAATATTTGAACAAAATATTTTGAGAATATAGTGAGAATCCATTACATAATACTCTGTTGAATATTGATAAACATTTTTTATAACAATATCTCATCAAATTGAGTCTCAAATGGACTATTTTGAATTGAATCGTGAATTCGAACTGCGTTTAATTTTAATAGTTTACTCTGTTTTTTGCCGAAAAAATATTGCTTGATTTCGCAGAGAACCCCCCTCCCCCAAAGTAAGATTATATTGGATTCGGCTCGCTCCCCGCCACTATCCCTGAACGCTCTCGTAAACAATGGACAGCTGCTGACAATACGTTGAAATCATATTTTGTGAATCATCATAACAACAATAGTCAATGTTTTTACATCATGTAGTACCGTGGCTGAAATGTCAGTGTCGGAATGATCATAACCTCAAATTCATTATTCTTGAATGACGCAAAAATCAATATTGCTTTCTGATTCTCGTTTGTCATTCAGATTCACATATTCTCCGTAAGCTTAATGTATACAAGAATTCAGGAGTACTTAGTTGCTGGACTTTGGAAAATATTATGAGGTGAGGCAAGAAACACAGTTAATTAAAAAAAATTCAAGGATTAATAAAGGTTTGATTTCAGATTAGGACCACAAAATAGAAAAAAAAAACTGAAAACGACCTTAACGCAATATCAATAATTGTATGCTCAAATGCTGGAATCAAATACATATTTTTGGGAGAATAAAATAATGCCAGACCACCCAAATAACGTGACACAAAACTGGGACGAGCTTGTTTGAAGCTTGAATGCAAGTGGAGGTCCGCAAAAAACATTGATTGTATGGAAAAAGGTGAAATTCTGAATCATATGAAGCTAAAAATAATTATTTTCCAGAAAACGCTGTATTAAAAATGATAAGGACTTACTGATTGGAAATGCTGAATGCGTAAAAGAGCAAGATCAATTGGAAACGCATCAAAAGAAATAGGAAACTGAAAATAACTGAAAAGAGATCTTACAGAGCTCGAGAAGAAAGTGTTGTAATTAATTGGTGGCACAGTAGTGGAAGGAGTAGATTGTATACCAGAACTAGGTTTGGATAATGAGAAGAACATGAGGATATCTTCAGAAAAAGATAAGAAAGGAGATGACAAGAGAAAGGAGGTTCAGAAGACAGTACTTGTTGGAAAGAAGATTCGTGAACACAATACCTCAATTGATATAAATTCTAACTCAATCTCAAACGAACTATTTTATAATAAATCGTAAATGTGATTTCGCGGCAGTCTAGTTTGTTGTGTTAAAATTAGGTTATTTAAACAAAATATCTTATATAAAATTGTTAGCAATTATTATGTTATAATAAAATTTAGATTCATAACACGAAATTATAATAATTATCAATTAAACTGAGGTTATTCAATCCTTTTAACACAATTAATCATCTGGTGACAGTATACAAAAATTTATTCAAGTGCTACTTCTGATTTTATTTGTTTGTTTATTACTCATTAATTATTTATAGATGTGAGCATATGTAAGAATTTCTCATCGAAGAATAATATCTAGTTTGCACATGAAATCTGATATTGAAGAACAATGAAGAGAATGATCATTCACAATGAATTGAATTTTGTGCTGTGTTATCTTCTCTGCGATATAGTTCGAACATCGACCACTATAAAGCGATCTACTTTACCGACTGAAATTTACTAGAAGTAGCAATAAATCTAGATACATGCACAAAACTGTAGGTAGCAATATGTACAGATCAACAAATATATATATATATATATATATATATATATATATATATATATATATATATATATATATATATATATATATATATATATATATATATATATATATATATATATATATATATATATATATATATATATATATATATATATATATATATATATATATATATATATATATATATATATATATATATATATATATATATATATATATATATATATATATATATATATATATATATATATATATATATATATATATATATATATATATATATATATATATATATATATATATATATATATATATATATATATATATATATATATATATATATATATATATATATATATATATATATATATATATATATATATATATATATATATATATATAGTCATTCATGCTATCGTACTGAGCCCAGAGACAACTATTTCATATGACGTTGTGAGACCATGATTCTTAATGAGATCAGGTCTCAGAACGTAATTCTAAAAATGAAATTTCCTTGAATAGTGGGAGTAAGATGTGAAAATAAATATTATCAGATCGGAAAGGTTCAGAATATATATCTCCTAAAACTATTTCATCAATATATGGAGTCTTGAAATACTTGAGATTTACAATTTAAGATACGAACTTTGCGAGTACACAAAATGGTCTCAGTACGTAACATATATGCTTTGTCCCTCCCGCGTGTATTATGTGTACTAGCATTTATTTACATTCACAGAATTCATGCTTGACTAATAGATGTAGACACCGTATGCAACTCTTTCGAAAATACTGGGCGTAAATATTTCTAAGGAAAGCTTTGTTACAATAATGGCATCGTCTTATCAAAAAGAGGAGTGTGTGGCTGCGACTCACAATGCAAGTCAACTCATGCCTCTACCCTTCCTATAAGGATCAATCTGTTGCAAGTACCGGATAGTCCAGAAATTTGTTTACGTATTATCAAACAATATGTAATTGTATTTCGTATCATTGAATGATACATAATATTGAAAGCTTTCTCTCTAGATCTGATTCATCTCCAATTCAACCAGGTCACTATTCTCTTACCAGCACAAAGATTAACATTTGTTATAAAATTATATGGATTGTGCATGCGTCAGTATTTCGCAAAACTAAATAACATTCAGTTCTCAATTAATATTCAGGGCTATTGTGAACATCTTGCTGTCCACTTTCTTTCTTTGTTGCAATCGAGCAAGCAAGAAGAGTACTTTACTGAATGTTTTTCCTTGGAATTTTTGCATAAATCAATAACAGTTGCCGGTCAACGTGAAAACTTTATATATAGAATTGTTGTGATAACTAATAGTTTACCTTACATTTTTTTGACCCTGCTTGAAGGGTTTTTTGAGATTCACCCAATATATAGAAAAGAAGCACACTCAAGGATTTTTCTGTAATAATCGAATAGGAATCACCTCATTGATTCAACTTCAATCTAACGTCGATTCAAATACAAGGAGAATTAATGTTTTCTGTTGTTTACTGTACACACTTAACTAGGAATATCATGATACTGGTTTTCGTGAAGAATACACTACACAGCAGATTATATTACAATGTGAATCATGTTGACTTTTTGAGGACCAAAAGTACCTGTTGCCTGACGACTGGTAACCGCACTTCATGGCCTGGAAAATATTATTTAATCTACCAATGAGCATTTAAAGAGTATCTGGTACACTTGTATGAAGTGAAAGACGTGACTGATGTTTATTTTATTATTTAATAATATTTTATTATAATTTCATTTATACATCAAGTGGACAAATAAAAATTCATGAAGTTCCATCTACATTTCGATCTTACAGAGTTTAATGTGGAAAGTAATAGAGAAAAACACTGGATGTGAGTTTCGCAACATTTATTTGGAAACTTTATCTGGCTTCATAGACCATCATCCCAAGAACTATGGCTTAACAAGTCAAAATCGATGAAGATGAGTGTTATAAAACTCACATTTAATGTTTCTCTATTATTCCTTATTGAAATTCCCCAAATTCAACTTGAAACTGATGAGGTTAATAATGTAATAATAATAAAATAAGTTCCGGAGCAACTCAACACTGCCGTTGTCTCAAATTAGTAAAGCATTTAAACCTAAATATCATTTGATACAGAATGGAAATAGATTATAAAATACTACAAGTGAAAAGCTACCGCAATATAATAGACTGGTAGTTGGAAAGGTATCTACTCACAGATTTTCAGCATATTTTTTTAAAATATCACATATTTTTACATATCTACTGAAAATAAAACTGAATATTTGGTTATCTAAAGCGTCTCTTCAAAGAACATCAGAATTGTATTTCATTGTTAAGCTCAATACTTTTCAAATTTGGTTCTAGAATATCAGTCAGAACATTAATTTACTTCGATAAATTATCACATTCAATAATTAAATTTGCGCAATTTAGTAGAAAGTTTGAAATTTGGATAATATGAAGTGATATTGATGTAAAATATAAAACATATCAAAAGAAAGTAACTAAAAACGATGCCAGCTCGTAGACTATTATTATCGCGTTGAATTCGGGACGATCTGGGGAGGCAGGTAGCGCCATCCCCTCTTACAATGAAATAATATTTGAAAAAATAACATGAAGAATACGTAAATCAGTGTGAACAATACAAAGATATTACACGGGACTACCGTTTACTTGAACAAGAAAAACTTTGCCGTCACAAATAATCCATCTCTATTTGAAAGAGTGTATCCAATGAATCTATATACTTGCTCTAAGTAATGATTTTGTTTATTCATTTAGAACTTTGACGTTTCGATCTTTTGACCAGAGATCTTCATCCTTGGTCAAAAGATCGGAGCGTCAATGTTTCAAATGAATGTGCAGAATCATAACTAAATACAATTTATTGAAAACAGTTTAATGAGAAGTAGAAAAATTTAGAATATAATCCTCATTATTCAACATCTTGGATACTCCCTTGTGTACCTAGATGAATGACATGTAGCAAAAAGTGATATATTTCTTCTTCGTCTGTGTGCAACATTTATGCAATAACAATTTACCAAAAACTCAACTTCGTATCGCTTATTATTAAGTGTATTACTCAAGCTAACAATGCGGATTTCGCTGCCCTTGGGACAATGTCTTTTGAAATCTTGTTTAACAGATTTCAAAAATTGGCACCCACCATTATAATTGTTGGCATTTTGTTGGAATGTACAAATCCATCGGTGAGGATTTCTTCCGTTGGTAATTGAAGGCCGTATTTCATCTAAAGTATATCCAGGTGGAGTAGCGTCTGTTATAATATTTCTGGCAATTAATATATCTGCAGCTGTTACGTGGTCCGTGCAAGGAAGCAGAACACTTTGGGACCAATTCAATTGATTCATCAGAATGCAGAAGAATAGCTGCAGAAAAACTTGCGAATTCATTGTGATTGAATCTGAAATAGATTTAATATAATTCATAGCAGAATGAGACATGTAATCAAGAACATATTTCCAAAAATATCCAAAGTGAGCCTAGGTTTGAATCAGTATAAATCACTGTCACGAATCCAAATAAGTATTAAACTACAGTTAAAGTTACACTTCTAGATAAGTAATAACATATACTCGTAAAAGATTAGGAAGTGAACATTTGGGAATGTATAATATTTTATTGAATTAAGATTCCACTGAAATTTATCTTTTTTCAAAAGTCAAAAAAAAAACTAGCAACATGTAAACTGAATTCAATACAGTTTATATTTTAATTGAATGATGAAATCATGTAGAATATAATGCTATTGATCTCAACAAATGTATAATGTCTACGCATTTGCTACAGTTCAATTGCAATAAAAGAACCTACATAATTCTAGCGATAAGTGTATGCAATAGCTATGTGACAATAATCTACTCTATTGATGACCATAAATCATCATCAAATAAATCAAATGCAGTGTTTATCGACAATGATCATATTATTTGACCATTTATATGCGAATTGTGCAAATTAAAAATCATTGATACAAAGAATGACAGATTCATGATTATTATTATAATATCTACAGATTTTTCACTTTTGAATAAACTGTAGCAAGGGTATAATGTATTGGAACATACTTCCGTAGAAATCTATCATTCATAATTATTCAATCGACTTACTTGAACAGTACAGATGATTGCTGTGAACTTGGGTAATTTGAGACAACGACGGTGGTAAGAGTACTCAGGAGAGTATTGCCTAAAGCTGTTCTTATACCCAGAAAGATTGGAAGGGAGCAGGATAGCACGAGATCGAGGTGGGGAGAGTGATCGACATTTTGTTCTACTCACCAATGGTCACAAGTAACCAATTTTTTATACCTTTTTCATTCACTTGTAGTACAAGAAAAATTATTGTGTTCGGAAAAAAATTACGTTTTGAGATTTGAACAGAAATATCTGTTTTAAGCATCCCTGAATCCATCTTGACTTTCTTAGACGCATGTTGGATTCAGGATCACTCTTACATCTAGTAGATCATCTCTTTTTATGATCGCAATCGATCGATCCAGAAGTAGGTACGCTTAACTTCAAACTTTTTTTGAACTTTTCGCATGAACCAGAAACGGTTGACTCAAGAATGTCAGAATTTTGTGTTGCGAACTGCTGTAATACCTAGTTGATACCCTTCAAGTTTAGTTGCAATCGGTTGATTCTGTCAAAATCATCGGTAAGTTTGATCGCTGTCAGTTGTCAGATTGCCTTTTGTCACATTCATCTGTCAGTTTGACGGCTGTGCCTGTCAAGTGTCGGTGTCATATGTCACTGTTAACTGTCAGCGCCACATGTCAACGTCAACATCTAATTTTTCAGTATTTATCAACAAAATTTTGTATTCAATGATTAGCAACATTGTTGCAAGTAAGTTTAATATTTTAATAGGTACAAACAAATCTATTGAATACAGGTTCAAGTTTTTCCGTGATATTATTAGTTATTTGAAGCTGACGCTTGGTAACTCACTATCCTAGAATATAAGATTGGAATTTAAAGACACTCTTGAATATCAAAAAGTGTTGCAACTAAAAGTTTCAATATTGGCTGTTGACCGCACACACGACGGTAATTGATTGATATATGAGAGTAGGTGGACGGGTGGTAGCTATTATCACGGAAAAATACTCCAAAGCTCTCTGCCTAATCTGCTTTTAAATAATTTTTATTAGTGTCTTCACTAATTCCTTGTTTACAATGAATATTCCATTTGAGTTGACGTCTGTTGCCTGTAAGATTGTTGTAAACAATCGATTGCTATCATGAAGAGTGTCTTGAAGTAGATTAATTTCAGTTATTTGTCCTCTATTATTATCTGGAAGCATCATTGAGCTGAAGCTTGGTAACTTACTACCCTAGAATATTCAATTGGAATTAAAAAATTCCTTCAAATATTGGAAAGTGTTGCAATGTAAATAGATATTGATGTCTGTTAACCGCACACAGGGGGTGATCAATTAGTTGATATATGAGAGTAAGTTGATGGCTGGTAACTATTATCACGGAAAAATACTCCATAGCTCTCTGCCTAATTCGCTTTTGAATAATTGATTGTTTACAATAAATATTTTATTTGAGTTGACGTCTGTTGTCTGACAGATTGTTATGAACAATCGATTGCTATCATAAGAAGTATTTTGATCTCAGTAATTTGTCTTCATCATCATCTAAAAATATCATTGAGCTGGAGCTTAGTAACTTTCTACGCTAGAATATTCAATTGAAAGTCAAAAACTCCTTCAAATATTGGAAAATGTTGCATAGTACTGAAGATATTGGTGACGACTGTTAACCGCACACGCGACGGTTATTAATTAATCAATTTATTAGAGTAGGTTGATGGCTGGTAACTATTATCACGAAAAATTACTCCACAGTTATTTGCTTAATCCGATTTCAGATATTTGATTGTTCACAATAAATATTTCATTTGAGTTGACGTCTGTTGCCTAACAGATTGTTATGAACAATCGATTGCTATCATAAATAGTGTTTCAAAGTAGAATAATTTCAGTTTTTGTCTTCTATCTTTACCTGAAAATATCATTGAGCTGGAGCTAGGTAACTTACTACGCTAGAATATTCAATTGATAGTCAAAAACTGTTCTAAATATTGAAACGTGTTGCAAGGTACTAAAAGTATCAATGGCTGTAACCGCAAACACGACGGTGAACAATTGATTGTTATATGAGAATAGGCTGAAGGCTGGTAACTATTATCACGGAAAAATATTCTATTATTTTCTGCCGTATATGCTTCTGAATGTTTTCAATTGGTGTCTCTACTGATTCCTTGTTTTCAGTAAATATTTCATTTGAGTTGACGTATGTTGTCTGTTGGCATATAAGATTCCTGTACAGTGAATAGTTTCAACTTATAATCGAAAAAATAATATGACAAATTAATAAACATAAATAAATTAAACTATTATCTGAAGTATATATAATTTGAATACTTCAGCCAAATGGAAGAATTTTCATACTAATACTTATAACCGCAATTCCTATTATATGAGCGTTTAGTTAACCGAATATGAAAACATGGGAAGATGCACGCAAACTAATTTTTTTTTGAATAATTTGTCAGATATTGATATTTTGGTACTGATGGCTTACTGAGCCTTGAGTATATCGCTTCTCTTATCAATTATTGACTCATTTGTTCCAGGATGACGTCTTGCTAAAATGATGGGAATGTTTATAGGTATCAGCATCTTTTGTTTATGCACGTGGGTAGAGCTGATAAATAAAAGAAAAACAAGATACTCGACAATTGGAGTGAATCAGCTGCAAAAATAAATTTTAAAGATTTTGAGTGCGTGTTTTCTGTTGGACATTTTCAGGAGCTGGAAAATAACTTTAGTTGTTTCTATTGAATAGCCGAAAATATAAGATGATAATAAAAGACCTAAATTCATCCAACCCAGAACACTTTTTTATTGAACTGTCTTGGGAGATATGTATTTACTCAACAATTTCTATTCAACTACTCTTTACATATAACGAAAAAATATAGAGCCAATCCTGATCATTATCAACCAACCTGTTTATTATACTTACATTTAGCGGTTTCATCCGCATATTAAACTTACGTCCTAAAATTATAAATATTTCATTTGAGAATAATAAACTTTCAAAATGAGTTCATTTATTGAGAAAACATAATCATGGCTGGAAGATAAACTTTTATGTTCATGGGTTGAGCACTATATTCCAACAGTACCGAATTTGTTCACGATGTGAAAATCATTAAGAGGGTCAGGGCCGAGCTAAGACATTTTCGCGCCGTAGGCCAAGATACATTCCTTTATTTGGAAGAAAGTTGATTGATAACGTACAATATGAAGTTAATTCATCTATTCTAGCAGTAAATACATTTCTCGCATTACCAGAAGTGAGAGACAAATTTAATCCCTTATTTCAGAGACGTAAGTATAAGTTTAGTCCTACACTGATCTAAAATGATCAAGACTCCTAAAAGATTGGAGTAGAATGAACAAATATTACCATGACAACTGAATACGGGATGAATTCATTTTAGGTAGTTGATCGTAGTTACCTACTTTATAAAAAATGCTGTAGTTGTCTCATAGGAAGATAAATATTATTTTAGAATGAACAACTGTACAATTATGTCCTCTTCGTGAATTTCAATCCAAAATGTTGGCTAAACAGTGTACGATTTGAATATTGAATACGTAGTTCGCGCGATTCTTCCTATCTTGACGATGCGTCGATTGCCGATACATTATTATCTTATAGTCGGACTTTTAGTAAAGATATTCTAATTATTATAAACGCCATTTAATGACCAAACATGATTTTTAAGACTATTTCAAGTGATTTGATCAGAACTATGGATGAAATATTTACAGAAAACTGCATTAGATACATATTTAAATCCAAACAGTTTAACAAAATGGAGAGAAGTGTACTGGAAAGGCACAGAAAAGTCCAGCTATACGTGGAATTGTTGTGCCTAGTTCAATTTTTATTCTCATTCTTGACGTTATATTACATGCTTCGAACTAATTTTCTCTATTCACCTTTTTATATCTGAAACCGATTGGTCGTGGAATCAAAAATTTGTTGACCAGTTCGCATTGAAAAACAAACTGGTCCCACTGCTTTTTTCAGGAGTATTAGCAACCTGAATTTTATTTTTTGTTGTTCAAAACTTCTTTGGATGGTCCAAATCTCAGGGTATCATGTATGAGATTTTGTTCTTTTTCCCTAAAATCACTATATATATTGTACTTTGTGCATCCAAAATCCATAATAGTGCACAATTTAGAACCTTGGCTTGTATTTAATATCGTACCTAGACATTTTTGATTCGTAAATATTTTGGCATGAAGCCTCCAAATCTCAAACGTCAAGTAAGTTTGTTTGAGATCAGTCATCATATTATATCATTAGTATATAGATACTATTTTGAATGACAATAATGATTGAAGTATATTTATCCGGATTTTGTTACAAAAATATGTAAGAAATAAACGTAACAATGTATACAGAATATTGATAGTCATCAACATCTGCTGAATATACATATGATCTCTTTTTTTGATTTTTTTCAGAAATTTTACTTTCTGAAAATCAAATTTGAGCTATTATAATTTTGTAATTTTCAGTCCAGACGAACTTGTCAAAGTTTGTCATACTATGCATATGGATTATGTTGTATTGTATCTAACCTTATTTTTCTCTAAATAATAGTGTTTCACAAAAAAAATATCAAGATCTGAATTAATTTCTGTAGTGATTGTGTTCCAGCTAAATTTATCACTTTTCTTGTAGTAATAGTAAAGTTTGCGAAACATAATTCTATTCCGTATAAGTCCTTATCATGAAAATGTGTCAGGAGCCTGTGTTGTAACGCTACTGGTTAATTGTAAACAATAATAAACATTATATCAACAAAACTGAGCGACGGCAGCTCTTTGTCCTCCATCCATTCAGCTTCTGTTGTGCTGTGCTGTGTGTGAGTGCGCGCCAAAATTCCACCAATTATGGTGCATAATCTCACCTCAAAAAAGTTCTACTTCACAGCAAAAGTATGGGAATAGAGAAATTGTATGATAGTGGTGCATTTTAAAGAGGTGAGATTATACACCATAAATGGTGGATAATTCAAGATTCCTTGAACAACAAAATGAAGTTGTTGGGATTTACCTCATGTTAAGGTAGGAAAATATACTTATTCTGCTTTTTTCAGTGTAATTATGTTTCAAACTTGCAGCACCCTGTTCTTTATAATACAGTCATCATGTTTTTTGCTTGCCCTTCATATATGAGAAGTACCTAATATGAAGTCTGTGCGATCATCTTCACCGAAGAAATTGTAAGTAAAGCAGAATTTGAAAATCAATATATGTACTAACTATAAGATTTCAGGTTCAAATGGTCTGTTATCCATTCCAACATAAAAAAATTACAAGTAAAAGAATCTAAGTACCTAAGAAGACGTAATAAAAAATACTTCCTCGATAAAGGTTGCCGGCAAGCAGCTTATATTGTCCATACTGGCAGTTTCAAATCTTGCAAATTATTCATTGCACAATATCAACCAGCAGTTTTATTGGAAAATTTTGGTACGTATTTCACGCTATTACTTTGTTATCTAACAGAATAAGTCAGTGGTTTTAAGTAGATAAAAATATGTCAAAAACAACTTTTTAAACAAGTGTTAATGGATACCCATATCTCAAATTATTTGCTGAACGTATTTATCACATCAGATTGTTTTGATTTCAAAAGTGAAGCGCAATAGTCTCAAGAATAATATTTACATTATTATTTCATCGCACTCACACTTTTTGAATGATTAATCACAGAAAGCAAATATGAAGTCAAGTATTTTCCAATTGTAACAATTCGAAGTATATTTTTCCAATATTTATTATTCAACTCACATGAGATCTTTTGAAATCGTTTTTAAAATTCAAGAGTCTGCTAATATCAAAATAAAAATTGGGATTCATGATCTTAGGGTGGATTTATATACTAGTCAATCACAAAAGCAAAAGTATATTTTTGAGAATAATTCTAATTTAATCTTTGAAAAAATTGTGTACTACTTTTCTGCCCTTACAAACAGTTTATAATTGAATTTTAATTCTTGTGTGAATATAGTAGATTGCAAATTGAAGAACAGCATAGACAATAAATTAGATGGAAGTGATGTAGATGATCCTAGAAATACTCCAGTACTACATCCTATTTCTGAAACTTGGAATAACAGCACTTCCATCAATTTTGATGAAAATTCAAAAAATATAGGGTCTATTGTTTTTGAAGATTTTTCTACGGTTAATTCTAATAATTTTCAACAAATAGCAGAGGAAACAAACAGCTCATTAGGTACGCATATTTAAAATCTTCACCTCTTATATTTTCAATAATAATAAATTTTGTCAAAAGATATTGGCGGCCTACGTGATATTTCTTTTAATTATGAATCTTCTGGTGATGAATCAAGTAAATATGCACAATTATTGATAACAATCAATTCAGTGGCGGCGCTACACTTAATGAATTTCAGTCATATTGTCAGTAAATAATCTAGAAAGGATTTTTCCCGAAATTTGAAATTTTTTGTACTCATATATCAAATTCGAACTCCATTTCTCACTATAGCTACTTGATAATGTACACAGGAAATATATACCATGTGATCTGTAGCTATGTATTTTTTTACTCGTTCATTCAAATTTTATCGAGTCTTTTTCGCAAAATCGATTTTAAATGGAAATATGCTTACATGGAATCTGCACTCTGTTTTCCTATTGGAAGTTCCATTTTTGCGCATCGCGTTGATTAAATTTATAAAATGTTGAAAAATGTATGATTTTTGAAATTGAATAATCACACAAAAATGGGATATCTGGATAAGATATACTCATTTTGATTCAGTCACAATATGGAATAACATTCTTTTCCAAATCGTGATTATTCTCATGAAAACTTCAAAATGGCTTGTCACAATATTTTAATGGCTGGAACCTTGGTAAAAACAACTTGACGCCGCCACTGATAATCATATTATCTTTATACAGTATCTTCATGAGTTAACATTTTTCAGATTGTAGTGTTCATACCGAGGAAAATTTGGAATCTGAAATTACGGCTAAAGACATAGCTACAAATGTGCTTACCAAACCTAAAGTTGTGAAAAAATTATTTCAAACCATTGATGAAGATTATCTCGGTCTCGAATCTCAAAATTCCACAAATGACTCAATATCACAATTAGATTCAGACTATAGTGAAGCAGGTTGTTCATCTACTTCACGTCCTTATTATGTTGCTCCATCTGTAAATTCCAATTGGACAATCAAAGACTTTTTCTGTCCATTTTGCAAACGCAAAGTGCAAAAATTTGCTCGTCATATTACCGGTCGGCATAAAAATGAAGAAAGCGTTCAAAAAATTCTCTCATATCCAGTAAAAAGCAAAGAAAGAAAATTGTTGATTGAGGAAATTAGAAAATCTGCTCAATTTTTTTACAATACGAGCAACAAATATAACGAAGGTGATCTGTTAGTTCCACATCGTCCAAATTCATTATTGAAACGAAAAGTAAGTGACTTTCTACCATGTCCAAACTGTCGTGCTCATTACAGGACTTCATATTTATTACGACATAACCAGTATTGTACAGGAAGTATTCAAAATCTATCAACAATAAAAGAACAATCAAAATTATTAATTGAACCACACGTGCCATCTCACCTACAGCTGATATTTAAATTATTGAGGAAAGGGAAATATGATGAATTGACTCGTGTTATAAAACAAGACGAAACACTTTTATTGCATGGTGCTAGATTATGTTCCAAATATATTCTTCTACCTCACATGGATAACAAAATTAGATCGCATATTCGCACACTAGCTCGTTTATTTCTTGCTATGAAACGAAACCCAGAAATAAAATCTTTCAAAGACTGTTTGATGCCCGACAAAATGCATGATATTGTTACTGCTGTTTACGTTATTGCTGGTTTCAATCCAACCGAAAGAAAATTCAAAATTCCTGCTCTAGCTCTACAAATTGGCGGTATTTTAACTAACTGTTGTGATACTTTACTTATAAAATATATTTCAGAGAAAAATAATGAGAAAAAACAAGACTTGGAAACTTTTAAATATTTAATAAAACAAAATTTTACCGAACTTTTGACGTCTGTGGGACATGCTAATTTATTGTCGAATAAATTAGATAAATTGTCGAATATCCCAATAAATGAGGATATTTTTAAATTACGAAATTATTTACAAAAACATGCAATAGATGCTTATGAAAACTTATTAGTAACGTATGATTATGCAAGTTGGCGAAGTCTTGCTCAAAATACTTTAGTCTTACTTATGATTTTCAATAGACGTCGAATTGGTGAAAGCCAACGTCTAACAATTAGAAACTATGAAACCAAGTCCCAAGTGTCAAAAGACTCAGATCTATATAATCTATTATCAGATACAGAAAAAAAACAAAGTGAATTGTACCATAGGATTGAAATACGTGGAAAATGGGGACGTTCTGTGCCAATGTTACTCTCTGAAGAAATAATCAAATTTATAAATATGATTTTGAAACATAGAAAAAATGCTGGTGTGTCGGAAAAAAATCCATACGTATTTGGTAATAGGGCAGGAGTATTATCTCATTTTTTTGCTGGACAAATTATTCGAGAAGCTTCAAATAAATGTGGTGCTAGAAACCCACTATCTCTGAGAGGAACATTTTTAAGAAAACAGTTTGCAACCGTAACTCAAGCTTTGGACCTGTCTGAGAATGATACCTTCAACCTTTCAAACTTTATGGGTCATAGTATGTCAGTTCATAACGAAAATTATAAGAAAGTAGATAAGACAAGAGAAGTTACAAAATTATCCACAATATTGGAAGCATTCAACGAAAATACAATTGAGAAGCATATTCGTCCTGAGGTCATACAAAACACCAGTGAAGATCGAGATGAAGATTCGAATAATCATCAAGGTATATGTTCACAATAGTTAATAGCAATCTGAGTGCTCAGCCTCCTATATTTCTTATCATTAACTAGTACTGTATCTGCGATTCTGAATAAAATTTTATTGCAATAGTCTCAATCTAAAATGGGCGCTAATCAAAATATCGTATCATCTGAAATTTATTATTTAATCGCAGTGGTTGGTGAATCTAGGCGTCTCGTATGCGCGCAGAGCCTCTTATCCTCCCTCCTAAGGCAGCCACTGATAGTTATTCCTGAAGAAATAGATTTTCAGAGATAATCATATCTATCGTTTTTTCCAGATATATACAGAACCCCTACAAAATCTAACAAAATATTTCGGAGAGCTCATACAACAACCAACAAGATATTTCGGAAAACGAATTCCCTCACATCGCAAGACGGTTTGTTATAATTTCATTTAAAATTGTCTCTGATTTTCAATTTATCAATGTCACATAGGGAGTGAATGCTGGGCGTAATTACAGAAGCATGAACGGCGTATTACTGTTAAGAGAATGAGATTTTCATGTGGTGTCTGCAGGAATACAAGAAGAGATCGAAAGTAGAATAAACTGGTGTATGAGAATTGTAATATTGGAAAGAATGTGGTTGGAAGAGTCGAAACGAATCAGTAACATTAGTTTGGTTATGTGAAACGAATGTTGAATGAAAAATTTTTGAAAAATATTCATGTAAGAGGATTGAGGGTGAACGATTGCGCGGACGACCGATTTGTAAAAATTGAGTGAACTCAAAATTGATCTCATACAAGTATCAGATCGATTATTTATCTTCATTTCTCTTTCAGGGTACAGACATAGGATTGCACCCAAGAAAACTTGGTCCACTCCAGAGAAACGAGTTATAAGGAAAGAATTTGCCACGTATTTGAAGAGAGAAGTACTTCCTACATTGGAATATTGTCAAAAAGTTAAACTAAATTATCCTGTACTTCAATCTAGATCGAATAGTATGATTAAAGCATACATTAACAATCAAATACGGAAAACAAAAAATGAAAAAGATCACACATCAGATTAGGTTTTTATCACAATATCATGTTGAAAAATTTGCCTTACCTTAGGTTTTTATGTTCATTGGGTTATATTGATGGTACAATATGTTTCTGGTCTCTATCAGCATCTTTATGTTGCAGAGAATCAATATTTTCAGGATCATAGTATTATTAAAACCGATTAACAAGTTATTCAGAATTATTCAATATTCGAAAGAGAAACTCTTGAATCTGTTGGAAATTTGAATATTATATTTTCTTTTATAACATGAACATGATTATATTCAGTGTGAGAGTTGATATTTCACTTCAAATCTTCCATACAAACATTGGCTCATTCTAACTTAATCAATTTTAAGTTGAATTCGAGACAAATAGTTTCGTTTTGAAATATACTTATACAGAATAATTACTTTCCAGTTTAGCACATTGTATCGTTTTTATAACATAAACAAGTTGATAGCCGGTGTGAGAGTGCAAATTATATTTTCTAAAACTTTCATGTAAATACCAGCTCATTTCAACTCAATTAGCTTTGAGTTTAATTTGAGACAAATAATATCTTTTCAAACTTCTCACAGGGTAATCTCTTTTCATTTCGACATATTGGATTTTCCTCATAACATAAACAATTCGATATCTACTGTAAGAGCTAAAATGATCTATTCCAAATTTTCATATAAATACTAGTTCATTTCAACTTGATTAATTTCAAATTGAATTTGAGACAAATTATCTCGTTCCAAATTATTCACACGGTAATCACTTCCTATTTCGGTATATTGTATCCTTTTTACAACATTAACAAATTGATATCTGGTGTGAGAATTCAAATTACCTCTTCCAAATTTTCATATAAACATTGGCTCATTTCAACTTGATTGATTTTAAGTTGAGTGTGAGACAAGCAGTTTCGTTTCAAGATATATACCTACAGGCTCATCACATTCGAGTCCGACATATTGTATTTTTTTTTATAACCTAAACAAGTTGATATCTGGTGTGAGGCGGAATATTTCATTTTTGGCTACATATAGATCTTATGAATACACAAGAGATTATGCAAGACCTTTAATAATAAGAATAATATATTCCGAATTTCTTCTATTTCGCATTATACTGTTTTCAATATTATTCGAGTGTTTCGAACTTTTTTTTCAATTTAACAGTATTTTCTGGTTCTATCTACGTTTTATTCTCTCCGAATCACATATTTTTCATATTAAAATATTAAATATGAATTTTCAATATTATTTCATTGGAAAGGGGGATGGCGCTACCTGCCTCCCCAGATCGTCCCGAATTCAACGCAAATATAATAGTCTACGAGCTGGCAACGTTTTCATTTACTGTATTTTGACATGTTTCACATTTTACATCATTATCACTTTGTTATGCAAATTTCAAGCTTTCTACTATATTGCGCTAATTTCATTTATAACTGAATATGATGATTCTTCAAAATGAATTTATTCTCTGACTAAAATATATATTCTCAAAGTGGATTTGATATATATGGAGTTTTACGAGTGAATATTATGTAATATTTTTGAGAAATATGCTGAAAACCTGTGAATGAATATGTTGTCAGCTCCCAGTCTAGTATATTGCGGTAGTTCTTCATTCGTTGCTTTTTATAATTTATTTCCATTCTGTATCAAATAATACCTTAGCATAAATAATTTGCTAATCCTGAGACAATGACGGTGTTTGTAGTAAGTTCGGTTGCACAGTTCAAACATGACTCCAAACTCAGCTAAACTTCTATAGAAACAGGTATTTTAGCAACTATTCCCATATTTATTGAACTGAGTTCCAAATCATGCTTCAACTGTGCAATTTATGTTCAACTTTGAACTGTGCTCAGTACTCCTGGAAACATTTTTCACAATTTGTATCCACAGATATTAATCTCAGCTCATAGTTCTGCTTGAATTTTACACTGGACCAGTTCTTCATTCATTTCAGCTCAATCAGTTCTAAGTTGAGTTTGAAACAAATAGTCTTGTATTAAAATATATGAAGGGTGAACAAAATGTTGAATATAGATTTTTTATATTGTTCCATTAAGGGAGGGGATGGCGCTACCTGCCTCCCCGGTTCATCCCGAATTCAACGCAATAATAATAGTCTACGAGCTGGCAACGTTTTTATTTACTCTGCTCTAACATTCTTGTATTTTACATAGAGATCACATTATATTATGCAAATTCTAAGTTTTCTAGTATATTGCCGAAATCAATTTTTTTAATGTATCAATATTATGACTAATATGAATATTCTAAAAGCAGATTTGTTAAACATGGAGCTCCAAAATAATAAAGAAGTTCTGCTCCCTCACAAGAAAACGGTTCAGGCAACCAAATATTCAGTTTTATTTTCAGTGGATTTGATGTAAAATATTTTCACGCAATATGCGGAAAACCGGTTAGTGAATACGTTGCCAGCTCCCAGTCTAGTATATTGTGGTAGTTCCTCACTTGTAGCATTTTATAATTTATTTCCATTCTGTTTCAAATAGTACCTTAGCATAAATAATTTGCTAATCTTGACAATGTTTGAAGTAAGTCCGGTTGCACAGTTCAAACATGACTCCAAACTTAGCTAAATTTTCATACAATCAATTATTTTAGCAACTATTGCCATATTCATAGTACTAAGTTCTAAATCATGCTTCAACTGTGCAATTTATGTTCAACTTTGAACTGTGCTCAGTACTCCTGGAGACAATTGTTACAATTTGTATCCACATATATTGATCTCAGCTCATAGTTCTGCTTGAATTTTACATTGGACCAGTTCTTCATTCATTTCAGCTCAATCAGTTCTAAGTTGAGTTTGAGACAAATAGTCTCGTTTTAAAATATATGAAGGGTGAGCAAAATGTTGAATATAGATTTTTATATTGTTCCATTAAGCGTTATCAACCAATTTGAAACAACCGCAGTTTTGGCAGTAAGTCCGGTTGCACAATTCAGGCTCAAGTTTGAGCTGTGCTCAATTCCTGGATACAATTAGTATATTCTGTATCCACGGATATTGAATACAGCTCATTGTTGAGCTTGAATTTTACACTTGACACGGCCCATTATTATGAATGTTATTGAACTCACATCAAGTGTTTCTTATTAGTTTCTGTATTACTATGTGTTGAATCAAAAGTAGATAGTAAGAAGTTTATATATTTCGATATTCTCATTCCTTGATAAATTATATATAATAAAATACAATATAAAATATAAAATATGAAAATAAAATATCAAGTCAACCATATTTAGTGTGTACATTATTCACCTACAAATATCTATTCTCATTGTATTTACATAGTTGTAGGATTGAAGTAAAATCGATTAGATAAATCCTCTTCAATAAAATCCTCCAAATAGTAAAAAGATAGTTCCGAATTGATATTATTGTATTGATTTGAACATTCTGAAATGCTTTTGCCCAATATTATGAAGGACAAATAAATTTACTTTCAATTGAATAAAATTTATTCTATGAAATGACAGTCTATTTTTTGACAGCAATGCTTTTACCGTCATAAAGAATAATAATTTGATTAGAACTTGTTGAATGGAATGAATTTACTTTGGAAATAAATTTAGTTTGTTCTTTATAATAATGGGCATGAGAGATGCACCATGAGAATATCAATATGTTTTAGACAATAAATTGCAACACTTGTTTGTCGTGATTATTATTACAAAATAGGGATAAAATCACTTCAATAGTGCATTTCTGAATATTTGAACATCGTGGAGTTTTGTACAACTTATATATACATAGTATGCTTCTAATTATTGTCAATAAATATTTGATTTGAGATATTCCTGCTTGAATTACCATAAGCAAGGACTCGAACCATTCTACCATCATGTTGATAATGTGAAAAACAATTATCTACGTTACCGGCGGATACTGACCTCAAATGGATGAACTTTTATAGCAAAGTTTTCATGCGAATATCTCAGTTTATTTCAATATTTTACATAATCTAGTGCTTGTTATAGACCATTACATCTACAATGAACACAATAAAAGAGATTATAGCCAAATTTTAAAATGATCTCAGAACGTCTGACCTCATTTCGATATAGCAAACAACTATATATATATATATATATATATATATATATATATATATATATATATATATATATATATATATATATATATATATATATATATATATATATATATATATATATATATATATATATATATATATATATATATATATATATATATATATATATATATATATATATATATATATATATATATATATATATATATATATATATATATATATATATATATATATATATATATATATATATATATATATATATATATATATATATATATATATATATATATATATATATATATATATATATATATATATATATATATATATATATATATATATATATATATATATATATATATATATATATATATATATATATATATATATATATATATATATATATATATATATATATATATATATATATATATATATATATATATATATATATATATATATATATATATATATATATATATATATATATATATATATATATATATATATATATATATATATATATATATATATATATATATATATATATATATATATATATATATATATATATATATATATATATATATATATATATATATATATATATATATATATATATATATATATATATATATATATATATATATATATATATATATATATATGATGAAATTGAGCAAAACTTACTTTCTACTCCATTGACTGTCGCTTTGAGATTGACTTTTTATATCTCTCAGTAGAAATTTTGGGAACTTCCACGCAATATGTCTCTTCGACATACCACTGCAACTATTTCTCTTGGGACACGTGTTGCAGATTCACTTGATATCTGGAAGTTCTTGTTATATACAAAAGGTGAATGGATAATATATTGGTTTCATTGGGTAGAATGACAAATACCTACTCTGTATTTACTTTTACTGTTACACTCAAGATACGAAGATATCTAGTCAGTACAACGATAATTGTAATAAATTCATGTAGGATTATACTTTCAAGAGAATCAATTCATAATCAACGGATTCCATGAACCCATTAACGCCCAATTTATTCATTATGTGACTTTTTTGTGACAATCTAGAGAATGGCTCGTGAGGCCATCAAATTCATGAAAATGCTTCCAAAAAAAATTTTTCCACTCGGGTTTGAGTATAAAGGCCGTCCTTATCTGAGACCGCTGGGACTGTCGGTGTCAGTATAGCAGAGCTCTGCTTTGAACCCAAATTTTGTTGAGTATAATTATAGTGAAAGTCGTAGATATATGTTTTTGAAATGTCTAACACACAAAATCCAACATAAATAGGTTTATTGAAGACAATAGCTCTCTTACTCATTTCTATCAATATAATTTCTTTGTCTACTGTGCAACTGTAAAAATTTGGTTGAGCAATCAACGCTCTAGCACCGTATCGATCATGCTATTTAGGCATGGTCGATATGGTGCGGTTACCAATCTCACGTCTTTATGCTGTCTGAAGTTTTCCATTGTCTTACCAAATATTGCGTTATTCAATAATTTGAAATAGTTTTTCTGAAACTCATTATTCGATTTCTTTCTCAAGTCTTAATTTATATCGATATATGACTTTAACCATGGACTCTGTTTGAACTTGAGGACTCTATGAATTTTAGTTATTTGTAGACCTAACAATACTCACTGCTGTAAATTTTGATAGTGAATGACATAATTGGTTTTATCATGAATGTTTGCAATTAATTTTGATCGCTTGGATCCGGGTGGAATGAGATTTTGCGGACAAAAAGGTAGATCTCTATGTAATTCTTGGAGGCTTTGTGGATATTTCAAATCAACTTCGAAAATATACCCCGTGTCAGCGTTTTTTGGAATATCCATCAAATTTATTTTATAGAAATCAGACCTATCAACCCATTCGATGCTCCCGTACGATAAATAATGACTCATTGCTGCGCCATTTGTAGAGGTCTGCAGCTGAGCACTGGCCGGGAGGCGCCAGGTCGTTGATGCAGGACTTGCCGTTGTTGTATTTGGTAAAATGCTGTTGCCTGTGTTGTTCCAGCCAGGGAAGGACATGGGTTTCAAAGCCAATACGGTCAAAAGCATCGTAGCAGTCACCAAGTCCGAAAGCACCAACGTTCTTAGTGTCATTTGGTAAAGGCAAGTCATGAGCCTCAGGACATTTATCAGACAGCTGTTCCAGAACGATTTTGACAATGGAGGAAAAGACGACAACCGGGGAGGTCCAGAGGACCTCTGCGGTGATGGAGTCCTTGATGACGAATCTATTGGCGTTTGTAGTTCTGCCTCCTTATCTAACTCCATATCTGGTTTGAAACAGATCTGCCTGGGTAAACATTGGTAAGCGAAAGAGTCGAGAACACAAGTTGATGTCACCTGAGTCTACAGCGGTGGCAACGATGTGATTATTTAACAATGTCTCAACACGAGTCACACTATCAGCACCAAACGTCGATATTAGGTACGAATGGACGGAGAGCAGACCGCGATCCAGTTTGAAAAAATCGATCCGTTTCTTGGTGAGAACCCCTGTTAGGCCGGAATTCTCGGATTAATTACATCAAAGTTCATGAGATAAGATTCGTATTCATCCGAATCGTAAGATTCATTCATGTACGCATTATTAGCCTCAGCATAACGTTTTGAACATCGGACAAGACAACTTCGAGTTCCTTTCCCAATAAACAGTAATTTTTCAGCATCGGTTGATATCTCGAGAGAGAAGTTTTTGAACGATTGGGGGTTCTCATGTGTCTACCGGCCTTCTATTTGAGGTGGTCTGTTGCAATGTGTGAAGAGTTTGTGATTTATGTTTCCTGCCGATTTTACTTGGGTGATGAAGGATACTGTCAACTGGAGAAAACAGATGTCACAAACTAGGTTATTGAAGATGGAGGATCATGGTGCAGGCAAACAGACCAGCCTTATCGGATTTCTTAAAGTGTAATCTCTGAATATGAATCAATGTGAAGTTTCTTAAATAAATTTCAATAGCACATTAAAATAGAAAATATCAAGTTCAACTTATATTCTCAAGAATAATAATAGATATGTGGGATATTGTCTGATAACTCAGTATGATACTCAACTTTTCACAATCAATATGTGTACAAAATTCAATGTCCGTTTCATGTATCATTAAGAGATGAACGAACTTATTACATTCAAATTAAGATGAATATAATGGCACTTGATTATTCTCTCCGCTCAATTTTTCCAAGGTATAAACATTAATAGACAAGTTATTCGTCACCTCTTATTCTTGAATATCGTTCAACTCTATAGGGAAACTGATATCATTATATTTCAACACCGCACAAAAAGGTGGGTAGGATGAGACACGGTCAGAGTTTTGTGCACGTGGTATAGAGCTGAAGCTAAAGCCCACAGAAAATTATATTAATCATCATCCTTCATGTTGATTATCACTTTTTTATTTTTTATATCGAGTGGCAAGCTGATGAATAAACCTCCAAAAAAAGATGATTGTACTCATGAATATAGATTTTCAGGTGTAAAATTTCATATGGTCACCAGCCGGAACCTCTCAATTGATACTCGGATAATTTAATCATTATTTTATCGACAGCATCACCAAACAACTCACTTAGGTATATCTACGATATTATTAGGAATATTGAAAAATTTCAACTCAATCGCACCGGTATTTGGCATCATAAAATTAGCACTAAGCACAATATTCACATTCAGGTTGGGTAATTCTAATGCTTCCCGAACCATGTTTAAAAATATTCGATAATATTTCTTCAAATATATCAATGGATTATGTAACTTGAATTCATCATAATCCCAGTACGAATTCGTGACTCAAAACATGATTCCAGATCTTGCCAAAGTAGTTTTTCTGATTGTTTCACGCCGGCGCCATAAACACCACGTTTGAATTGCTTCAACTGCTCATGATAGAATTTGAATAGCCCCAAATTTGATTCTAGCTGGGATAGACTATCGTTGGTATATTTTTTTTTTTTGCTTTATGGCTCTATTAATTAACAAAATGAACTTATGAACTTCTTTTAACAAGCGCGAACACTCATCTTGCGTTTTTAAAATTTTGAATCCGGCAGCAATCGTCTCAAGCACTTCTGAACTTAATTAAGCTACAGCTACCATCGTGAATGGAGCGCGACTGACCATTAAACAAATTTCATGTATTTAAAGTATCTAAGGTTGTCATACGCATGCGCAGAAGACACACTTGAGTCATACATCCTAACGGACAAGTTGATTCTTACATGACAGCCCTCATTCTAACATCTAGCTGAAGTAGAATCACTT
The DNA here is from genome assembly GCA_963989225.1 of Dromius quadrimaculatus. Taxonomy (NCBI): domain Eukaryota; kingdom Metazoa; phylum Arthropoda; class Insecta; order Coleoptera; family Carabidae; genus Dromius; species Dromius quadrimaculatus. The sequence continues at coordinate 43,900,945 of OZ022330.1, forward strand.
AACCATAACCCTTATACTTGGATTTTGCCTGATGCAACTCTCTATCCTTCATTTTAACACCTGGGTTTGTCACACTCATGGAATTAGAATCACCTTACATCTGGATCTTGCACCATGTGTTAAGACATTGTTTATCGGACAGAAATAAAACTCTGAGTTTTGTGAAAATATTTATTATCAAAAGCAAATATAACTTACTCATCGAAATACAACTTACATACTACTGATAATATTTCCTAATGGATTATAGGCAGCAGTGTTATCTGGTATGTTCTCATTTGTTCCAAATATAGTCCAATATCAACATTGACAGTTTATAATGTTTCACTTTGGTGTAAACAATCTATCACTACCACTGATGTTTTTTTAAGGAACTCATGTGGCAAAAATACTGGCTCGTACGGTCGCTCATAGTAAGACAGTTGAAATTGTGTGTACATTTCATACAGCATTGCCCAATGATTGTTCTTAATATTTAAATTGAGGTTATCGTATGGAAACATCTCAGAATTTAGATATAACTTGACATTCGTTAGATGACAGTGATCGAATTGGCTTATATCTTTATTCGCCCTAATTTTGCGATCCGTCTGTAGACCAAAAATTATGAAACGCGGGGTCTCCAATTGTGTACTAGTCTCAATTGGCCATGAATGTCGTTGAGTCTTCTGAAGCATTGGAAATTCATGAAGCTCGCAGCTGCGGAATGCCATTTATAAATTGACACTTTTTTCCATGTATTTCATCAGCATAAGTCGCTCATCGTCAGTCACGGAAATGTGTGTAATCTTCCAATGAACTTTAATCAGTTCAATTTTCATATTCTCACCCTCAACACTGTTTTCAATAGCATTCAAATCTGAACTACTTCGTATCAGCACTAATTCTTGTTGTACAAGTGGGATGATCTTCTTGAAGTCCTCGCAGAATCCCAGAAGCTTACTCAAAGAAAGGGATACGTTGAAATTACCTTGGTCATCGACAATTTGTTTGTATTATCAGCTGATGGTGACCATCCAGCTATTTGCAAATGTTCACTTCCATTTGTATTATGCGAAACGTGAGCTTTCATCGTAGAAGTTATTCCAGGATTTCGAACCCAATCTATTACTACCTCAATTTCATATCAAATTTCACTAAATAGGAAGGCAAATGCATTGTTAACTAATTTAGCTGTCTTTGAAACTTTGTTGTCATGTGTAAGGAATTTACCCCTAATATATGATAAACTGCTCCAGGGCAAAGTGTACAGATCCTGTTGTTGAATAGGGATGCGAATTTCATCGTTACTATTCAAAGCTGCAAAGGCATAAAGCTGGTGCGTATGTTTCTCAGGATGACTGATTGAGTCGTCAGATTGAGCTTTCAGTTACACTCATTATATTAACATTGATTTTGATGGACACAAAGTATGAAAATAGCAGATTTTTTTGAACTGTACTCCAAACCACACGACAATAGCTTTAATTCGCTTCTTCCTCTTATCCAGTCCGAGTTTTGAATCCTAATGACTCCAGGAACTGTTTATTGATAGAGGTTAACCCTTTGGCAACCGTCCTATAAATGAAGCCATGATGATCGCTTGGATTATTTATATATTCACCAATTGAATTATTGAATTGGATCCCCGTTTTGTCTTTCAAGGTGTAGTCTAACCGTTAAGACTTCTGCTCTGACATTGATCAAGTTACCGTCCTGGTCGACTATTCTAAGAGTTATGGAGTTCATTATGCGAATGTTGATTGGTAGATAGATTATCTGACTGGGAATTACTATGATTTTAAAGCCTTAATCTTTATGATTGATACTGGATTGTCAGATTCATGAGGAGAATCTGCCGGAAGTTTTTGCGATTTAAAACCCAATATATCACGAGGTGAATCATCTAAGGTGAAATCTATCACATGGTTACTCTCAATTTCACATTTAAACGTGTTGTTGTTGGCTTCGATGTTTAACATAAATTCATTTATGTGGGCCAGCTCATGAGAACCCTTTGGAATTGTTATGATCTTACCGCCAATACTGAACTTGTTATTTTTTCATTGATATTTGGGATCGCATTATAAACTTCAAAGCTCATCAGGCGAAGGAAATATTCTGATCTATCATCAAGTATAATTGGCGGATAAAGAGATTGATTGATGATTGAGTTATCCCCGAAGAATGTAAATGTGTAACACATGACTGCTAACTGAACACAGAACTATAATTGCACTTGCTCATTTAGAAATGCTAAGCACAAATGTCCGCATTTTACACTATCACAAGACTGATATCTTCTATAATTATAAATGATAGTACTACACTTTCGGAAATAATCAACAGGTTCTTCCAGTGGCACTAGGTTCCCAAAACTGACAAAGTATTTTATTGAATTATTACGCTTTATATAGCTCGCCCAGTGTGTGCCTGACCTATACCTATCATCTAAATTGACAATTGGGCATTCGCCACAATTTATTTTCTTGGGTAATTTATCTCTCATAAAAACACCTCTGAAACATGAGATTTTCAGTTGTTCAGCATATTTCTCAATATCAATGTCACTCATGGCACACGATGGTGATTTCAATGGTAGTTTTTTGACTGATTCAGATACAGACTGAGACCTTTGCGATACAGTTTCAAGTAGAGACCCTTTCCCAACGCGAAGGATTCCATGATCTTATTGTGACGTTCATACTCTTTCAAATGCTCAGCTGCTACTCATGCGTCATTCACAGCTCCAGCGATGCCCGCTGCTCCACCACTAAGCGCGCCTGAAGCGCCCAGACCGACTAAAATTGGTATTAACGATTTTAAAACGGGTATTACCCTAGGATTTTTGAATTGCCTCTTGATGCTCTCAACAGTTCGCAAAGCAATTTTAGCTGACTTGTTCAGATCAGACTTGGAGCTTCAGATTTAAGGGGCTTTTCGCACGCAACTTATAACATTATTTAACGACAGACTTGATGATTTTCTCGTCACCTCTAGCTGGGGCAACAGTCAACGATAGACTGTGTTAGAGTCATGTTCTATGCTTAATTTATACAACCATGCAAACGGCGAAGCAAAACTGTAACATTGAAGTGAAAAATTATGATTTTAATAATATCGTTGGGGAACGGCGTCATAGCACATTGCTGCTAAATATAATTTGGTGCATTCTAGCTGGTCCAAGTGATGCTGGTAAGACAAATATAATAATTGCACTCAGGGCCGTCTTAAACTAGGCCTTAAGCCCGGTTTCTCCACAGTGTCTTGAGTACTTTTCAGATCTTGAGCTGTAGCTTGAGATTGAACCTCGTCTTAACTTGTTGCACCGCTCTATTTAAGTTCTGTTCCCATCTTGAGACGGTCTTAAACATAAGTTGTCATTTTTCACGACTTGAGATGGAATTCATAACCTATGGTACACTTGTTAGTCTTTGATTCACTACTTCTGTTCTAAATGTCAGTGTAGCGAAACGTGTTTTCTGCATTTTCCCCATTGAAACATTTTATTAAAAAAAAGTGAGTGATTTTAGACAATATAATAATTATATATAAAAAACAGAACAGGTTGTGAATGGATGGACAATTTTTACAATAATCCTCACATTGAGGACGTGGACGAAATTGACGAGGTTGATGAAGTTGTCGAGGTTGATGAAGTTGATGAGGTTGACCAGATTGCTGGAGTTCCAAGAAGAGTTTATAATAGACTAGATTGCTTCAACCATTTTTCTGATGAAGACTTTTTCAAGAGGTTTCGATTGACAAAAGCCACGGCTTCAAATGTATTGTCGCAAATAGAGCAAAACTTAGAATATGTATCTGACAAGTAGGTTCATTATAACATGCACAATCCTAATCATATAAAATCTTAAAATTTTTATTCTAGCAACAATTGTATAAGTCCAATGAATCATCTTTTGTTAACATTGAGGATGTATGCAACAGGTGGGCATTTATTACCAATCGGAGATTTTATTCAATGTGATAAGTCAACAGTGTCTAGAATATTTTCAAAAGTAACCACAGCAATTGCTGCTATTTCGAGACAATATATTTACATGCCGAGGAACCAACAAGAAGTGGCTAAGCGACAAAATGATTTTTATGAGGTGTCAGGCTTCCCAAAAGTCATTGGTGCTGTAGATGGTTCACATGTCAAAATAAATTCATAAGGTACTAACACAAAATGCAGAGTGACCATATGTAAATACAAATTTTATAATCTTTTAGGTGGAGCTGATGCCGAAATTCATCGCAACAGAAAGGGGTATTTTTCAATCAATATCCAGGCAGTTGCAAGTGCAGATCTGATGTTTCAAGATATAGTTGCTCGCTGGCCAGGTTCAACTCATGATTCAACCATATTTAATAACAGTAGAGTTAAATACAGGATTGAAAATAATGATTTTGGCAATTCATTTTTATTAGGTAAATCAAGCATTGTTATAATATTTCAAACTTTGTAGTATTGGGAAAAATGTATAATTTTGTTATATTTATCACTTTAGGTGACAGTGGTTATATGAGTCAACCTTATTTGTTGACACCATTTTTAAATCCACAAAATCATGGAGAAAGGGAGTATAATAGATGTCACATTGCAACCAGGGTAAAAGTTGAGCATCTTTTTGGTGTGTGGAAACGACGTTTTCCGATTATGGCTTATGGTTGTAGACTGGAGCTTGAAACAATATTGAACGCAATAGTGGCTACCGCCGCATTGCATAACATTGCACGCCTGAACGGTGAACCAGAACCATTGCCGGAAAATATGATAATGCAACATGACTTGCAACAACTTATATTGAATGGTAATATTCCTGCTATTCCAGCTGGCATAGAACATCAGGATGCATTCAACATTCGTAGAGATCTGGCTCAATTATATTTTAATAGATAATTTTTTGTTTGATATTGTAAGACATATTCAATATATATTTTCTAATTTCATAAGTAGATATATTTTTCGTTATTCAAGTCGAATACAAATTTCATTTCCATATTTATTTATAAGTTTATCTATAATGAACTTAACCATCACTATTTTTCATTGCTAATTCTGACATAAACATTGCTTTTTTATGATCGAGCTCGAGCTGCATCATACTTTTCTTGTGCTGTATTTCCAATGTATGGAGCTCTTCTTTATGTCGAAATTCTTGTTGAGCAAGGAGCTTTTTCTCATGCAGCAATTCGATTTTAGCTTTTTCCACCATTGTTAGCTTTTCTTGTAGTTTTGGTCGTCTTCGAGAGGCCCATGTAACTTTATTATCAACTTTTGGAGTTGAGGCAATAAGCTCCTTCTCTTGATTTGACGGCGTGGTGCCTTCTTCAGACACCAGAAGTAGCTGGTCCTCTAGATGCGGTTCATGGTGCTCATGCAGTAGAGTATACTCCATTTCTGGATGAACTTGCACTTCATCAACAACTATAAAAATGAACACATTACCATGTACATGATTAATTCAAAGAAATATTCGCAAATCATACCTATTTCTTTCTCCAACGCATCGCTATCAAAACTAGGCTGGAGACCTGTAACAGTTGTGTTGTTGATTATGCTCATAACAATATCATTATTTGTTCCTTCTAGTATCAATTTAGGACCTACGCCAGTTTTGTAAGTCTCAATGCGTTCCTTCGCGCAAGATTTTCTAGTTTCTTGTTTGATATTGCTCCACAATTTGCGTAGAGAGTCGACATCTCTATACACACTACTGTGTGAGTTGTAATTATCACTAATTGATTTCCAGGCTGCTTCTTTCTGTTGATTGGATGCACCATTTGTACGTTTGTTCTCAACAATTGCTTTATATTTCTCTACATAGCTAGTAAGAAGTCGCTTATCTTCTGCAGAATAATTGATTCTCTTGCTGGCTGTCTTGGATTTTGATGCTTCAATTTATACAAATATAATATAAATAGCAATAGCACACAAATGCAGAAAAAACTAAGTGAAAATATCAAAGTTTTGCAAAACCTGTACAACGACGAAGGTCAACATGAAGCTTGTAAACAAACGTCAAACAATATTTCTGCCGATCGGTGGTTTGTTAGACAAATAGCGCGTGATTTGAAAATAGCCAATCACATAACAGAAGGTTTTGCACAAGATTGAGAATACAATGTTGCCAGGTATATTAATTTTAAAGGAGATCTTAACTAAGACGTTGTTCAAGATTGATGGTACAACTCATATTTAACTCAAGAAGGTCTTGGAGTGAAGCTCTACTTGGCTGAGATCCGTTTTAAATCGAGATGGAGAAACCGGGCTTTAGGCACACAAAAATTTGGGGCCCTTTTGGAAAATAAACAAAGCGAATTATAATAACATATCTTTACTAAGTATGACCATTTATTATAGGTAATCAAATACAGTATGATATAATATGTCATTATTGGTATAAGAATGCTGCTGGTTTTTTGGTTACGATTACGATAACGGTTTCTTGCGGGACTTCTGTTGAGCAAAATCTTCTATTATATCCTTAAAGTCAATTTTTTGAAGGATATCACTTTCTATGCACATAATTGACAAATTATTCAGTCGTTCTTGTAACATTGTTGTTCGCAATTCATTTTTTATTCTCTTAGGCTGCAAAAATGACCGCTCTCCACTATAATTGGTAACCATTAGGCAAAGAAATATTCCTGTAGCAATTTCTACGTTTGGAAAAGTTCCTTCCAATTTATCTGATTTCATTAGGTTATGTAAGGTTGAGATATCTAAATCCGCTCATTGCTTTGCTATGTTTTTTAAATATTGGCTTAAATGAAAATATTCTGTTTTGAGCTCATCTGCATTAATGTTCTAATGATAAAATCCTGCAAATTCTCTGCATTCTTTGGTCAACTCATCAAATTCGATTGTTGTCAACTGACAAAGAAAACTAAATCGACCATCAATTTCTTGTGCTGCCGAACGTTTTTTTAAATGTGTATTTAATGTGTTAATTATGGGAATGAAAGTATCTACATGGAACTTTTCCTTGCCTCTCAACTGTGCAGTCTCTGATGATCCTTCAAAAAAGTGATGCGTGCGCTGCGCAATCTTTTTATTTCAAATGTATTCTTCTAGTCAGCATATGAATCTTTTTCTTTAGCAGCCGTTTCGTACTGATCAAAATTACTGCGTGCGGTATTGACATAACTGATCAGAGATTCGTAAAGTTTCGTTACAACGTCCATGGTCATAGTGCTATTCTGTGAACTTAGACTTGTTTTATTCCTGGTTGATTGATGTCACTTGCGATTGGAGACAATGCCTCAGAAATATTCGAATCACCATTTTGCAAAGCAATAATAGCATTGGCACGTGCAGACCATCTAGTTTCTGAAAGAGACTTCAGGACTCTATTTGCACCTAAATGCTCTGTCAAAATTTACCATCGTTTTGTCGAGGCCGAGAAAAAGTTGAACAATTTTTGTACAATTCGAAAGAATGTTACTGCTCCAGTAACACACTCAACAGCCTGAATACCCACTAAATTTATCGAGTTTTGCGATCCTAATGACTCATCATCACCACAAAAAGCAAGACCTCTTGAAGCCAACAATTTCACTACTGCAACAATCCTCCTAAGCACATTCTTCCAATAGCTAATTTCCGTATTATATTGGGAGAGCAACTCAAGCCAGTATCAATTTGTCCAGTAGTTTTCATTCTTGCAACATGATTCATCATGAATTTCCTGTGCTGTAAACAGTTCTCATGCTCTATAAATAAGTTACTTATATGCTTCCAATCTTTATATCCATTAGAAGAACCTAAATTATGTCCAGTACCAGTAGTGGTATCAAATAGAAGGCAGTAATAACAGTATACAGATTTTTTTGCTGGTGAATGAAGGAGCCATTTTATTTCTAAAGATTCACCATTCGTCAATTTACGAATAAAAATATTTTTAGTCAAGTACCTAGTTTTCGTTTCACCATTTGAATCTGGAAAACTTGTAGAAGTTTCGGAGAAGTCACTATTTATATTTTGGAAGAACTCTAGCCCTCGTCGAATTCAAAAATTCCGGTAAAATGTCGTCACAGTAAGTACCAGGGTCAGGAGACACAGATACATTCTCTAAGCTTGCAGTTATTAATTCACAGTAGCTTGAAGTCGATGGTTCAGCATCTAATGTGTGTTTGTCATTTTCGTCACACGTAACCTCTTTTTCCTGGTGACATTCAGAGGTACTTTTGTCTTGCGGTGATGATTATGAATAATCCCTTGGTCTATTTCTTTTTTCAACCGTAATAAACAAAGTGAGCTTAAGAAGATTTTCCGTTATCTCTTTTTGAGCTATAACTTTTTTTCTTCTTTGTGAACCATTTAAATACGTTCTTTTCGACATGATGAAATAATGTTTGAACGAACGGATCAAAACTTCTGTCTATCTTACTCAATTTTTAATATCAAACGGAACAAAATAACGCCACTCACAATTCATTCCTATCAGACTGAAAGTTTATACATTATTCGGGGATTCCCCCAACCATAGATAATGTCGACATTCATGTTACGCCTTGTTTAGACGGTGCAGCTTGACTTTGAAATCGGAGTGTTCGCGTGAGTAATCGCTAGATGGTGTACCTAGTAAGTTAGATAGGATGCGTTCGGAAATATAATTAATTAGTACACAAGAATAGGTGCAGTCATCGATATAATGGCGAAGTATATGCCTTGTAAATAACTTCTGATATCATTACTGATTTGTGAAAAAAGTGTATGTGCCCGACAAAAATGTTTTGAGTATAAATGTGTTAGAGAAATTGTCGGTCCTTTGGGGCCCCTGAGAATAAGGACCCTGGACACAGGCCCTGTGTGCTCTTATGATAAAGACGGTATCGATTGCACTGCTAGAGGATGAGAATAGATTATGTTTTTTCGAATGTTTATATCCATTCAAAATCATTGTTCCAGCCGAAATATGTGTACTTAAGGATATTATTGGAACCGATTTAGGAAATTGGATACAACGCATATAATAAGAACTCAGAAATTATCAGACCTGATGATGCAATATGTGATTCTATATTTATATTTGACGATGTTGCTTGTGATGACAAGAATGTGATCAGAGAATTCTTCAGCATGGGTCGACATAAAAAAATACACTAGAATTCTGAAACATCTAATACGTGATAACGTGAATTTTATAATATTATTTTAGCAAGATGATCTGAATCTACGACATGTGTATGTGGATCATGTTAATACAGATTTCACGTATGAGCAATTCAAGAACTTGTGGGTGTTTTGCAGGCTTGATAAGTATGGTTCTCTTGTGATTGACTAGGATAGTAATATTGACAGAGGGCGCTATCGCAAAGGATTTGATCAGTTCATGATATATAGCAAAGATCTTAGCTAATATAAACATTTACGAGGTGACCACCATCAGATCGGTTCATCAGAGCTATCTATCAGTTCAACAGAGTGGTTCATCAGACCTGTTCAAAAACTGTTCATCGGTTCATCAAAACGGTTCAAAAGCTGTTTATCGGTTCAACAGAGCGGTTTGAAGTGGTTCAAAAGTTGTTTATCGGTTCAAAAGAGCGGTTTAAAGCGATTCATTAAAGCTGTTCATCGAAGCTGTTCACAGCGGTTCATCGAAGGTGTTCAAAGCGGTTCATCAGACTTGTTCGAAACGGTTCATCAAAGCTGTTCAAAGCTGTTCATCGTTCTTGTGTATTTTTAAATTGACCATTTTTACAAAATGACATAGCATCACCAAGCACAACAAGTTTACGTTATATGACTGCAAAAGAACGCTGTGTTCGGAACAAAAATCGGAAGGAATAGAATATTTGGACTGGGTCAAACGGAAAAAGTAATCAGGAAGGTGGATGAGGAGTGGTATCTGCCGGAAAATTTCATCTTTAGACTCATTCACGGACTTAACAAAAGATTCTAAAGGGTATTTAAGGAGTCGAGTATCCTTAGAATACTCCTTCAGTCTTATAACATTATGAATGCCAGTACATGTATCAGTTGATAAAAACTGCTTACACGATTGGCACTCATGATGCAAAAGTTTTCCAATCAGAAACCTGGCAATATACGAGCCTATAAGCCCACATATTTTCTTAGCCATGTCAACAGTTGTACTGAGAGATGCTTGTGCAGAAGTAGCAGGAAGGTTTTCAGGTTGAGGGCAAGTAGAAGAGATAGGTACAGGTAAAGAACTAGAAGATGGAATCTCAGATTCCATCGGAGAGAATAGGATATCATAGGAAAAAATTAGTCTTTCACCATCATCTTTACAATTAGACCCAGAGCAACTTCTGACCGTGTTGTTCAAGACACAAGTCTTGTAAGCACTGGCAAATTGTAAAGATATAGGTCAATTATTACTGCCACACAAGCCTCTAACAGTACTAAAAGTAATTTCTACTGGATCTTGGTTTAAACACCTGATAACCAAATATTTAAACCCGATGTCCAACAAAAATTTCCACAACGATTATACATTTCTAAGAGGGTAAATGAACAATTTAACACTCAATGGAGTAGCTACTTTTTCATTATGCTTATCGAAGAAGGTTAATTTGTCAAGAATAATCTTCGCGGATAACCAAAAATCAAAATGAGCTGAATTATTAGTAAGCCTACCACCTAGAGGTTTTGCTGAATTGAAAGAACCATTCATTGAGTCAAACAGATTGTTCATAAACTCAACGAATTCTGCAGTATGCAATCCATTAATGAACCGATGATGTGATAGAAGTTTCAATGAAAAACTGGTAGTGATGTAGTAATATAATGACAAGTCAACCACGAGATACATGAAAAGTGATTGAAAAAGTGGTAAGCTATAATTCTCAACATAATATATATAATAGAACAACGCAAATAAAAACCAAAATCAATTTATATTTTCGTTTGACAGTCATTTTAATTCAATACCTATCAAATATATATTCAACATATTGAAATAATGTACTTACTTTTCTTGATTCCATTCTATAACTATCTCAATTTTCAAACTTCGAACTTCAAACTTTTAAACTTTCAAACAACACAATTTTCACAATGGTGAGCGATCAGAGGGCGTTTTGTTGGTCATGCGCGTGATGCGTGTTTCTTTTCTGCGAGAACCTGTGGCGCTATCTAATGGTTGCGCCCAGTACCAAAAGCTCTGTTCAAGGCAATACATTTAATATTCACCCACATGTGTTCAACTATTTGATATGTCGTTCAGACGGCCTTTTATATTGGCCGGCCCCTCCTATCGGTGGTGGCGTGGTCAGTCGTGCGTGGGGGTGAGTTTGTGGTGACAGATGCGTGAGCGGGTGGCTAGTGCTGGAGTGTCCAGGTGTGCGTGTGATAAACTTGAATGCTGTCACTGAATCGCACTTTCATTTTTTAAGGTCTAAAACTTGGACACTTTTAATTAATTCTTGCATAACACAGTTATTGTTGATATCATTTTTCAATAGCTGAAGCTTTGACCAATACTCATTGGTTTCACTTCTTATATTGTTTTTGTTGACTTTTCTGCGTACTGAAGACTTATAAATCATCAACTTCACTGTCCGTCTTTGGATTCGATCGTCCTTCAGAGTGAGCTGTTGGTTGAATGTTTCAAATTGCCATCTGCACCATCTTTTTGAGCGGAAGTGAATTCGATGTCGACAACTTTCCCACTTTTCCCTTTGGATGTAATGTACAATTTTCCAGCGGTTGCTTGCTTGTTGAAATCAATTGAATCTTCATCGGTCAGTTTGTTGAATCTTGCACCAAGGAAAAGGATGTTAGTTGTCAATTCCAGAACTGTCTTCTCTTCTCCAAATGTTGTTGACACGCAGCGACAGTTATTGGCTTTGTATGGTCTACCCTTGTTCAGGTTACTTAGTGAAATTGGTTCTTTTACCTGAGCGATTAAATTCATCTTTTGGAATAGAGCCATTTAGATGCTTTGTAGTTGAAGTCAGATATTAAACTAATCAGCAAAGAGCAAAGTGATCTTTTCATACTAAAATAATCTCTCCCACTCTAGAAAACTTCAAATACGGATTAACGGTTCTACTTTGATGAAGTTGAAGGTAATTACTTGCAAACACAGATTGCAAAATTGGAGAATATAGAGTACCAGTAGTCGCTTGTGATTGCAGTGGGGGGCAAAATCATACACCATGTGTTATCGCCTGAGCTATAACGAGGATATATCACCTGCAAATGCTGTTTGTACAGGGAAGTGGAGAGATATTTTCCCGGAATACTATTTGAGAAGCCTCCACCTCTAATTCCATTTAGGCGCTAGGGAGGTATTTATTCGTCAATCTATTTTTTGACTGTAAACTTACTTCTATATATTTTCAGATTCGTGCTGGAGGTTTTTATTGTAATTAATATAGTTCATAAGTACGATATGTATATATTGAAAATAAATGTGTGAAAACTTTCTGTTTGCGTTTATTCTATTTCACAGCGGGACGCCATTTTTAACAGTCTTATTAAGAAGATGTTTAATGGATTTATAGATCGTTGCATCCATCATAAAGAGACGTGGTCTTGATGACTGGTCTTCACTGCCAAGCCAGTGCACCATGCAAGCATCTCAGGTATTCGATCGCTCATGGCTACACTTTTAGTAAATGAGTATATCTTGTAAATATTAAAAAATTGATGCATTGAAACATATTTTTGTATTATACAGGGTGCAACAAAAATAAGTAATTTTAACGTGTAATGCAATTTGTCAAGCATTACAATTTTTCTTAATAATTTTTATCCGTAAATCCTCTGGACCCCTATTTTGTAACTTGTAAAACGTTCAACTCTTGTTATACGACGCTGTTGCCATCTAGTGGTCACTAGCAAAGTGAGTTCATGACGTCACAGTGACGTCATAATCGCAGCCATTATATCAACATCAACGCCTTTTCGTAACAACACCTCTGGGTATGTTGATATAATTACAACAGTTGATATTTTGACATTTGTGCTTATGTTTTAGGTTATGTGGTGATTGATTTTGTTTAAGATTGACATATTTGTGATAGTTGTGGACCTTTTTTAATTGTATTTTGAACTTTCGTTGTAATTATAGTTGGAAATTAAGAATTTATTTCTTTTGAAATGTAAGTACACCAACATTTGTACGGTATAACCATGTTTTTTTTTTTTTATAAATATGAATTTCAATTTGTAGATGACTTTTCTGTATGGACAGCTTGTAGCTCTTGAAGAGTTAGTAGAAGTGGAAGAGCTAGAAGAGAGAAATGCTGCTAAAGCAACGAGAAGGATATTGCGAGACATGCAGGATCCATTCCACTGACGCTGAGTTTATAGGCTACGTGCAAGAAGTCTACTAGCGCCTCTAGCGGGCAATAGAGAACGATTGAACTCCATTTTATCATTGTTTCATACCCATAATTTTTTAAATGTACTAATATTATTTAATTCAGCTGTGTGCGTATGATATAACTTGCATAGCATAAAAAGTACGTTGAAGTTATTTATTTTGAGTATTTTTTTCTTCAATTATAACGCACCTATTATAGAGAAAACGTCTCAATTCGTCCAAATTGACAGGATAACCTCAAATTATGACGTCGATGATCTTGCAGATCGGATTTGTATTCATCAAACACTGTATCCCTTTTACTGAGGAAGCATTGAAGGAAAACATGAAATTAATTTTGTTATATTAAACATGTGGGTGGTGAATTCTCCAAAAGACAAGAAACTGGGCGCCAGCTGATCAGTGCCGGAAATGCTCAACCTTGAGGGTCGATCAGCAGACATGAAATAAATAAGCGGGATGGGGAACAAGCGGTCGGTGATCTCGTAATCAAACGCTGAAGTACGCTTAACAATCTAGTGTATTGATAGAATCAAATATATATATAATAGAAAAAAAATAGAAACAAAGTATATAGAGTTGCTACTGACACGTACAGAGGTCGCAATGGAGCCGTTTACGCAGCGCTAGTCTAGATGACTTGATTTTAAAATTGATAGGCATATAGGGGGTGGCAGCACGCGCCGATGGTCTCGAAGACTACAATTGGTTCTGAACTATAAAGAGATTAAATAGCGCAATAATGACGCCGACGGTCGCGTTGGTTCCAAGGAGACGGTTGGGCAAGCGCGTAGATGAATAAAACAAGTGCAAAACGAGTCCAAGATCCACGACCGTGAACTACGCCCTATCAGGTTATATGCTTAACATGCGAATAAATTAACGTACAAATGATTGCGTTGTTGTAATGTCTTGAGGCCGAGCGGATGGACAGGTTGGACACAACAACAGGTGGATTATTTTAGAGACTTTAGTAAAACTCAGAATTGTAGTAACCCGAATTTATTTACAACTTAACTTAGTACATATATTTTAAAAGGTGAGTCGAGTACTCTTACGAGAGTACTTAGTAAAAAGATGGTTAGGTAACGACTACCGAATAGCGACTTACTTCTAGTCTCATTCGAAGAGCGAGGCTGCAGTTAGAACTGCCAACTGAACAAATTTAAGAACAAAGAAAAGTAACCTTTGGCTCTAAGAACGTTCTAGAAGGAATTTATAATCTAAGCAAAATGAGCATTGTGAGAACAACAGGACGTGATATATCATTTTAAGAAGAACTAACTCCAGACATGAGCGAAGTGAAATGAGATATCTTGTTATTCATACGTGACCAAATATAAAGAATACAAACAATGATTAATAATAATAATAATTAATAACTAATAATACGACTTTACAACACCTCCCCTCTAAGAAGGAAATTGGTAGCGTGGCTGTCTACCAATTGAAGTTCTGATAGCAGGATTTGGACTAACAACATTTTCATCAATAACTTCAACTTGTTCATCCTCTACTGTTACAGTTGAAGTATTTTTGAAAATAACAGAGCTATCTGCTTATTTCAAATTAACATATCGTTTATAACAAAAAATTATTATTGCAAAAACAATGATGACAAAAAATAAACTTGATGTGGATAAAGTGAATTTCCAAATATTTGAATTACTTTCTAATTGATCATTCAATTCATTTTCTTTATCATTTATTTTATTCAAATCGGAACTAATATCATCAAACACATAAGTTTGATCATGATTCAAAACAATAGTTTTATTACTGGGGGATTTCAAAAATTTCATTTTATTAAGCAAGGTAAAATTCAATCCCTTATTAATTGATAGATGCGGTGTAAAGTCATTTACAATATTAACAATAGACTTATTCATATTTTGAGTATATAATATAACATTATCGGTGTACGCTGCACATCCGAATTTCAAATTCAATTTTCCAGTGCCAATAAGATTGATTTGTGTTCTGACATTATTTTCACATACTATATGCAATGATTCAACGTGAGGTAAAGTATATAACCAACTATTATATTCTATTAGTTGTACAAAAATTCCTTTGTAAGAATATTAATTTTTTATTACAATTTTCTGGCATGGTTTTATTGTTTCTCAAAATCTTGGCTTCAGAATCTGAATCATTATTGATAAGCGTAATAGGTATGTTTTGTTTACATACATGAAAGTTTATTTTAGTTAAAATCATTTTATACGAAGAAATATATAATTGTGAAGAAAAAAAATAATGTTCTCTAATTTCATCTATTATTAGATACTCTGATTTAGGAAGTAAAAATACATATTGGTTGTTTTCATATTCAATTGGTAAACTATTCAACTTTATTACATCATAAACAACATGTGATACTAATGGTATTTTCAGAACAAAATTCAATCTATTGTTATAAGAATAGATAATTACATCTATTAATCTATAATAATAATGAAGATTTTCAAGAAAAAGTGGAACTGGAGAAGTGATTCCGTCATTTAATTGACCTTGCACATTGTTTAGTTCTTTTATTGAAACTGTCGGGTCTAACAACATGGGATGCAACATTCCTTGTTGTGCATTGAAAATTATTCCAACTAATTTCAATTGTGCTAACGAAAATTGATCTATCGTAATAGTGATCAAAGCAATAAGTTCAATTAATTTATTAAAAAATAATCCTCTACGTTGAACACTGTTTAACACAAGATCTAGATTTTTAGTGTAAAAGGATAATTGTTCAATCTCCAAATTAATATCCATTATTGATTCTTCTAATTTGACAAACGAGGAATTCGATTTAGATGCAAAAGATTTCATTACCATAGTTTGTTCACGAATCATATCCTAAATATCCTCATCATTTTCTTCTAACTCAGAAATCTCATTATCATATTTCTTAGCATTATCGTCGTCTAAAGTCCCAACTAAAGATTTGGATATCTATCGCGTCGAAAAGTCCACGTTTATTAATAAAATGTGGATGAAAAAAGGGTGTTAGGACTTTATTTGACGATTCTTAATTTTAATAAATATTGTCAAATTCATCTAAAAATACTTTACAATTTCTTAATTCATTAGCTTCAATTAATTGGTTTTTAAATGTATTGCATAATTTATGCAATTCCATAATCGATAAATGCATCGATTGATATCTTTCAGAATACGTGTTCAAATTCACGTGAAGACACGAACGATTTGAATTCCGGTCCTAACAGAACAAGATAATATGGTAGAATACGCAGAATTAACATTTGGATATCTGCAAAAATTAAAATTATTTCAATATTGAATCATATCAATTTAAAATACTTGAAAGTGCAATATAATCAATATGATATAATAATATGGCAAAGTGCAATTCGTTAAAATAAAAAAAAAAGATATCGCGATTCCTCATTGCGCACCTAAGTGGCAAACTATGCGTGCCATAAAACTAATGGATAATAAAAATATATGTGCTCATAATTGTTGGCAAATGAGCCTCTCGTATAGAAAAAAATCCAAAAAAACTTCCATAAGCTATTAAATAACAATGGGGGATTTTCATGAAGATTTCCAATTCCAAGAAAATCAAAGGGAGAAAAAGGGGCAAAAACTCGTCCTTTTCAATTGGACGAACCAAATAGGAATGACAGGTATATGACTATCAAAAAAATTTGTTTCTACCAACAATAACTCGATCTGGAGTCGGTAACAGAATGATATAACCGGTAGAGCTCAGTGGCAAAAGGTAGAAAAGAAATCATATTATTCAAATAAGTACGATTATTGGAGTAATCCATTCCGGTAAGGCTAAGTGGCGAAAGTTAAACTTTAATAAAACAAGCAAATACCTCAACATGAAAATCTAATAAATGAAAATGCAAACATTTAAATAAAAGAAAGGATTTCATACCATTTAGGCATAAATAAGAATGCATTTTATAAAACGATAATATTTTAACGCAAAATCTCCATGCAGGAAGATGATAATTGTATATAGTTATATACAGTACGATTAAAACATCGTAAGGTTTTAAATATTGATAAAAAATCAACAATTTTAACATCAGCAACGATGTGAAAGAGAAATATCACCACGGGAGCTCCTCGGGCCAAATAGGGTTTATTCGAATTTAAAGGGGGGGAAACCAAAAGGACGTAGAATCTTATATACTAAAAGGCATAAGATACACTTTCAGTTAGCCACGGCTACAGCCTAAACGAGAACTCGGATTAACATGATTTTTTTTTTATAAATTTGATATTCTTGACGAGCAGTGCCTTTTGGGGGTCTCAATTTTTTCAGTCTTATAGGTTTCGTGTAAAAAATCAAAAACCGTCAAAAATTCCTCCTGGACATAGTAGGCATGTACAAATAATTGTTGAACATCGATGACATCTGTCAGCTCTGACGTTTAGGTTTCAATATTATTTCATTGAATATTGCAAAATGAGAAAGATTTCCACAAATTTATGTATTAATACATCTATTACAAACATGAGCAAATCACTTGTGATACATTTTGAGCTTATATTATGCTTAAATATTAAAATTACTATTTTTTTGACATTTCAATAAATTCAGTATTGCCAACTTATTTCCCAGAATGTACATGCGTACTCGCTTTTACGCAAAATTCCAATTCAAGTTTCAACAATGTACACATCTAATGAATAGAAAGTAAGTAGTTTAATTGAATAATATTAACAAAATGACAATTTTATGTAATATTTTTTAGGCTATGCTCAAACATTTTTTGAAATGAAGTTATATGTCACGATATTCATGCATTTTTAACGCAGAATATGCCTGATCGCAAAATGGATTAGTTGTTGGCTAAGTTATAGAATGATTTCAACATATAATTGTTATGAAGAAATCGATTCTTATAATCAAGGGATATTTGGATTCATGATGTTTCTCTGTTGTGAATGGAATAAGTACTAAAGATTGAATGAAGTTTGAAACATGTCAAGTATAGTTTAGCTGGTACATGTGGTAAATATTCAACAATACACGAGTATTTATTTAGATTTTCAATATTATTTAGTAATAGTTCAGTTTATGCTATTCTCACATCTCTTTCAGTTGAATAAATTTGCGTTGAAGACTTGATAAACCCAGCCAATCGAACATTTTGCTCGAGTCAACAATGAAACAAGCAATAAGCAACTGATTATAATATTACGATAATGGAGCCATCAATCAATATTTTGTACTTGTTGAAAGATATAAATCATACATCACTCAATGAACATCTATTAGAGTATGAATATTTCCGATAACCTCGTATTTGAGGTTATGTAAAGAGTAATTTTACTAGAAGCGGCATTGAGCTGATAAAACACACTAAGCTTGGGTGAGAACGATGATGAAAATATCGTTTGTCATCATTTATTTTTTGAAAAATGTAAATTATAACATATAACTGAAATAAACTGTACGTAAATGTTCTGTATAATACATATTATTTCATTACAATATCAGAAGTCACTAATTTCTTATTTAGTGTGGATGTTCCTATTCAATTGGTATCCAAAATTGGATATGAAATATTTTCTTGATGATTCTGACATATTAAGTGCATTGGGGAGAGTAGCAAATCTCAGTGGCTCTAAAACTTTGATCTGTAGTTTTTGACATCTAATAGTCTAGGCTCTAATGTTGATTCATTCCATGAGCTAATGTTTTAAAACGTAGTATAGGCAATTCTGATGTATGCACTAGAGACTAGAGTGTGATTGTTGGAATCATGAGTTCATTATTGTACACAGGTTGTACACAACAAACATAGCCTATATGGACTACAGAAGATAAGTACCTGAATAATTCTTTTTACAAATGATACTCTTTTTGAAGAAGTCTTCAATAATAGCGTTGTACGAATTATTCAATTCAAACATTTTTGCTCTCTTTACGTTTCAAATGAGTAAATCAGACATAGACATATATATATTGCAAGGACCATGAGATCTTGAACTGAAAGTTGAAACAAGCATCACTGCTATTAGTGGTACATTTTAGGACTAAATTTCAATAACCCATAGATTAGTCCCTTGTAAGAATAGACATATACGAACAAGATTTTAGAACCACATTAATTCATCTACTTACATACAGGCCTGTCAAATTGTCAAATATTAACGAGATTCATGGCTTTTTGGATATTCTTTGCCTCAAATTGTACAATTTTATTGAACGTCAACAAAATATATCTTTGTATTTAAAAACTACAAATACGATAAAATGGTAGATGTGAACGAAGATAGAACGAGATAAGAATTATTGATTTGAACTTCCAATTTGATAATAATCGGTAATATCGATGAGAAAAATCATATATGGGATTGGAAAAAATTAATTTCTCAAGAAATGTAGAAGACACATGATATGGATAGATTTAGTGCTTTATTCTCAGATTATACGTATTCAAGAAAGGGTTTTCGCGGAAAATGTTGATAGATGATACTGGTTGCTGCAAGTGAAATTTTACTGTTGTAATCAGCTGATTTTGATGAGTGTCATTGAAACAATCAACACAGACATCTATTCCAACAGTTGGTAACATTGATAGGTGTGACGTAGACTCTCGGGTGCGCGTGCGCAGGCGCGTGCGTAAGAAAGAGTGGATAGAGATATTTTGTGAGAATCAGATATTATTTTTCTTTTAGTGTTTGTTAATAATATCAGTTATTGAAATATATTGTAATAGTTGAGAGGAATCATATATGGGATTGAAAAAAATTAATTTCTCAAGAAGTGTAGGAGACACATGATATGGATAGATTCAATACTTTATTCTCAGATTAAACGTAGTTATTCAATAAAGGGTCTTCGCAAAAAATGTTGATAGATGATATGGGTTGCTGCAAGTAAAAATTTACTGTTGTAATCTGCTGATTTTAATGAACGTCATTGGAACAATCAACAATCTATTCCAACAGTTGGCAACATTGTTAGGTGTGACGTTAACGCTCGGGTGCGCAGGCGCGTGCGTAAAAAAGAGTGAATAGAGATATTTTGTAAAAGTCAGATATTATTTTTCTTTTAGTGTTTGTTCATAATATCTGTTATTGAAATATATTGTAATTGTGAACAACAGGAGTTTTTGGTTGGATATTAAGGAATCGGATGACGAGTAGTCAGATGATACAACAGCTGTCAACATTTTAATTGCTACATTCATCAATTTCATTATTTTGATCAATTCCTTAATATTGTATTCTATTAAATAGGCACTTTGAACAACTAATATTGATTTAATGAATAATTTTACTGTTCTCATCAACAAGACTGCAACAGCAATTTCTTTGCTATAATCAACAAGCCATTATTTTCATCAACATTGGTATTGTTATAATTGGTAGTTCGGACGTTTTAGTTACCTTATACTGTTGTTTTAATGTTACGACCAAATTGTATACTCAAATCCACAATTTTATTGTTGGAATAAATGATTTGATTGTTGTATTCAATAATATTATTATTAAAATCACATGACTCTTTCAAACTATTGTTATTGTAGTGGTTATCATGATCTTAAAATCAACAATAATTCCTGAGTAGAAATCATCGATTGTAGATTATCACGGGCAACAATCATTTGTTGTGATCAACTCAATTTTGACTTTAATCGTGAAGTTATTGTTAATTCATGAGATAAACGATAAAAACTCACTGAAAATTATTGTTGTCATTTACTCAATTCCAATTGTGATCTATGGTTGATTGTTGCAATCGATGGACTGACTATTTAATGGATATCGTACGATTGGTATAATCAACAAAAAATGCTATGTACTAGTCATTATCAACAATTTATAATTAGGATCACCTTCTCTTTCATTGCTTTCGACAAAATATTGTTTTTATCAGCCCATCTTTTGTTGTGATCAACAAACAACGATTTATTGATGAGGATGAGCAAAATATTGTTGCAATCGATTGCAAACTGATAGCTGTGATCATTCAATGATCACCGAAGTGAAATAAATTGTTGGCATCAATATCAATTTCAAAATACGAAGCGTAGATGATTTTATTCAGCAATCCAGGGTTGTTTTCTGATTTATTTCCGTTGTGGTCAAAGAAAATAACCGATTGGTTCTATATTCGAGCAATTTATTATCGATCTTCGAATGCTGTCTTAGATGTGAAATATAAGTCAGCATAACAACTGAGACGTTAATCATATTTACCAGTTTTTCTGAATGAATAAATTAAAGCTACTAAATTGGGTCCTAACTTTGATTTGATATTAAACAAATTCGCTTTGAATTCAAAATATCTTTGGAGATAATTTTGAAGCCAATTTGCTTGATGATTTTCTTAAGGATTCATATGATAAGAAACTGTCAATCAATATAATCACGGGCAGAGAAAAGTGTAGTAATATAATATGAAGCAGGGGAATTACGTGAGCTCAATTCACATCCGAGATTGATCTTGTCAAGGAAGAATTCTTGTCAGAGAGGCGGTACATATTTGGAGCTGCGACGCCTAGAGTCTCTGTAATTCGTGAAGAAGTTGAAATCAATAATTTTTCTCCAAATAAATACCTGAAATAACATTGGGAATTGTCTATAAAAAAGAGTGAAATCACGAATAGGGAAAAATGCAGAAATATAATATGGAGCAGGAGAATTATGTACGCTGAAATTATGATTGGGACTAATCTTCTTAAGAAATTATTTTTGCCGGAGGCGGTTCACATATGGAGCTGCGAAGCCTAGCGCTTAGACCTGCGAAGCAGGTCGAAACGCTAGTAAAACACCTATTCTCCAAATTAAGTTAAAAGAAAGAGAAACTTGTCAAAAACTCATCTATACAAGCAAAATATTCATAAATTCGTTTCAATCAATAAATATATCGATCATTATTGATTATGATACAATCAAAGTCTATTATTATGTACCTTGATTCGTTTGTTATTACATAAATTAGTAGAATTTACTCCATCTATCTCCACGATTTCATAGGGACCATTAAAAGAAGATAATAATTTCCTAGGCTTGCCCTTAGGCTGTGATTCGTTTTTCAACAACACAAAATCACCTGTTCTAAAACATACTATATGTGAATTCTTATCGAATTGCTCTTTACTTCTCTGTTTCTTATCTATCAAACGATCATAAGCAATTTTATGAGAGTGCTGCAATCTAGCCTTTAATTCCATTGCATAATCATCATAATTATATAACTTTTCTGGTTCTTTACGTTAAGAAGATGGTAATTCGGCTTTATATCCATATAATAATTCAAAAGGAGTATATTGAGTGGAAGTATGAGGAGTTGTATTATAACAAAACATTGAATAAGGAATCCAAGTATCTCAATCAGTTTGAGATTTATCGACAAAAGAACGCAAATATTCACCTAACGTTTTATGACTTCTTTCAATTTGACCGTTAGATTCTGAATGATACGCTATAGTTTGTAACTTGGAAATTTTCAATAATTTACATGCATCTTTAAATACTGTACTTGAGGAATTTGATCCTTGATCAGTTGAGATTTTATCAGGAGTACCATGTTGACAAATTATATGAGTCACCAAATTTTCAGCTACTGTATTAGATTCTTGATTCGATATAGGAATAGCATGTGAAAACTCTGTAAGATCATCTTGAAAAGTTAATATATACTTATTGTCATTCAAAGATGTTAGTAATGGACCAACTATATCAAGAAAAACTTTTCCAAAAGGTTACTTAGAAGTGATAGTTATAACCATAGGTAATTTGGTTTTTCTTCCTGACTTATTACATTGGCATTGGTTACATGTGTTTATATAATTCTTAATGTCCTTATACATGTTAGGCCGATTAAATTTCAATTTAATTCTATTATCAGTACGATTTACTCCTTGATGACCGCCAAGGGGTGTATTATGATATTCAAATAATATTTTATCAATTTTTTCTTTTGTCGACTGGTCAAAATTTTTATATAAATATACATTAATGAAAATATTGGTATCTTTAAAAATATACCTTAGCATTGTTCTTATATTCTCCCATCTTAAAAGATCTAACCCACAACCTATTTTGGGAATTGAAAGTTTTGTGATATTGTTTTGTAAACAAAAAGTTTTTAAATTAGTCAAAGTATGGAACATGTCTTTTTCACTAGGTTTATCAAAAAATTTATCTTTTGTAACAAGATATAAAATAAATCTAGAATTTTCAATTTTCTGGCTCAAATTTTCCAAATTATTAAATTTTTCATTAAATTCTTTAGCTACACCGGCATCCAATGCTAAGTCCGTTAACGCAACCGTCCGACACAATTTGTGAGTTTGTTTTGTTTTTTTTCTAGGTCCGTAAAAGGAGCTCAAAATATTTTTGCTGTTTTGAACTTTGAATATTTTTGCTGTTTTGAACTGAGAATATTTTTGCTGTTTTTGAACTTAGAATATTTTTTTGGATTATTTAGAAGCACCGCTGAAGAAGTCTTCGTGATTTCAAAGCGTTTGATTATTTAACGTAAAAGCACCGCTGAAGCAGTCTTCGTGATTTCGAAGCGTTTGATTGATTTGAAGTAGAAGTACTGCTGGAGGAGTCACCTGGTGACTCCACAGTATCGAACCGCCTTAACGTAGAGTCACTGCGAGGGAGCAAGTTTGGTTCCACCCGCATAGAAAGTTTCTCGTCATCTGCGACCGCCTGGGTCCGTAATGCGACCGCTGATGTCGAGTGTCATGTTCAGCCGTCCGCCGAAGTATCATCGTACAAGTTCCTGTAAAATAATGTTCTATGTTCATCGTCATCGTTTTGTGTGTAATAAATCTCATTGTGACACCTACCTCCTAATAATTATTTCTGACAACCCTAACCTTTCCCGTCTGAACTATCCAGCCGTCCGTCAAAGAAAAACTGCGTCACCGAGCGTATTGGCGCCCAAGCACACCGTTAGCAGTTCTCAACAGCGACGTCGAAAGTAACAACCACGCCATCAGCGAAAGGGTATCGTTACAATTCATCACATTAAGCTCTGATATATCTTTTTGTGATAACCATTCAAACCCACCATAGGGTAGACATTGCGTCATAGCCCATCCATATAAATTGCAGGCATCAAAATATATTAAATAAGCCTCTTGTTCTGTTGCACAATATGTGGACATAAATTTATTGTTTGATTTTGCATAGCGATTACTGCATTGACAAATCCCTCCTCTGATTCCTTGCTCAAAGAAGAGAATCATATCAATATCAGTTAGCAATTGTAAATTTACTCTTGTCAGCTTCAACATAACATCCCATGCAAACTCTACAAAAAAGTAGTTATAAAAAGTTGTATTATGATGTTTTTTTTATATTATACCTGGCGTTGTGAAATAATGAGCAGGATCTAAATTATAAGCTTTCAGACTAACATTTCGAAAGTTTTCGATTATATCAGCTAGAAGTATAACGTCTGTTTGAAGATATTGAAAGTGTTCCATATTTTGAAGTCTTCTTTGTCTAAATATGTGACTAGCTTTTCTAGTGAACTATACATAAATCTATCAGCATCAAAAAAAAATCTATCTGAGGAAGTTTTTTTCTCTCATGGATTATTTGATATTTATAAGAAGTTAACTTACTGCAAGGAATCTAAGAAACGAATCTGCATTTTCCCAACTGCTAATGAGAATGAAATATACTTTTCACTATTATTTGGAACTATTGATATTTGCTCTTCATCGACTCCGTATTCTTTTACTATTAAATAGCTATCATATCCACTCAAATTGTGAAAAAAAATCGGGATATATTTTGGTAGTTTATAATTCAAGTTGCACCTTGCATGGGCTGCACCTCTGTACAAACCTAAAGTTGTTTGAAAAAGTGTGAGATCTTTTTTATATTTTATTGAAAAAAAAAAAAAAAAAACCTGTGAGGTGACAGTGATCTCTAACATTTTCTTCCGATTCGATAAACTTCTCCTCACAAATATGACAAAATGTTGCATCATCGAAATCTGTCCAATTCTCATTACTCATTTTAAGAGGAATCTCATTCTCATAGAATGTCACAACTATTTTTACAACATTTTTCAATCTATCAATAAACCATTTTGCTGCTTTAGGTCCGCGATGTGATTCAAAAAATGATAAAGAATCAATATATGAACATACAACTTTGTAGGCAACTGCACATGCTATATGATTCTGATATTCAAATGTATATGATTTACTAGTGTTTGGTTGACAAGTGTGAATGGGTATTGTTAAGCATTCAAAGTCTGCATAAACTACAAATGGATGTCTTTCTTTTCCAGAATAATTTTTGAATTTTACCCACATTTCTGTTTCTGTTGGTATTTCAATTTTAACAGCATTCATTTTGCAACAATAACTTTCATGATTCTCTAATAGATATTCACTCGAAAAGTATTGTAAACATCTATCACATGTGTAACATTTATGTCCATGATTAGACAGTTGTCTTGATAAAAGACGAGATAATGATTTGATCCAAGCATAATGTCCATTCTCTTCTTTTGTCCAAAAAAGTAAGTTGACATGTAGTTCAACCTTTTACTGTGTGTAATATAAGGGGCCATTAATTATATATCTTTCATCTATAGTATTACATTCTAACCCATAAACATTAATTGATATATTATTTTTTTTTTCGAATTTGATTATCTCACATAGTGGAGTTGGAAATTGAAGTCCAGATAAATTGAATATTTCACTATGATTTTGAGTATATGAACTAACACGATCTGAATGACCATCAGCGGGGAATATGGCCGATAAAAGTGCCCAAATAAAACACTTATTATCACTATTTTTTACATTTATTACAGCTTTCCGGTTTTTGATAGATTCCGGAAGATCGATATATGTTGATCCTCCAGAATTTGTTGCATCATACTTGCTAATATTGACCTAGACAATTTTATTTTGAAAAAAAAAATGCAAGGATTTTTTTGGAACTTACTCTCAAGTTTAATATTCTACTTAGGGCTTCTCCACTATCACGCTCTTGAAACTCCTACATATGAGTCAATATGACACTTCTTACATTCTGATACTCATAAATGAATTGCCCCAATTTCTCCAGCAATATGAATAAGCATTGATTCAAAAATATCCCAGGGTCGATAATATCATCTGTATTCGTGATTTTCCCACAATGAATACGATTTTTGAATGATGAGGCGAGAACTTCCCAAACAGGCATTTCTGAAACTATAGTTACCATTTATATATATTTTACTAACTTACACATTCCCTGCATTGTCGGTAACAAAAATGTTTCTGAAGATAAACCTTAATTTATTATGGCTGATTGAATCATAATTATTCTACCCGTTGAAATGTTGTGCTTTGAATAATTCATATACAGAACTTTTTTCCCAATAACACATATTCATAATATAAAATTGACTTTGAATATAATGAAATGAAAATTGGTACTAAATTGTAGTTTTTAAAGTGACCTCAATATAAAAAATAAGTCATCTGAACAACAGTTATCCTGTAAATGCATACATCGGTTGCATCGGAAATAATAAATTGAATATTCTAAATGAAATATGAATTATTGTCTCGCTTACACAATGGGTACATTACTGCTATTGCTGTTATGTTTAACTGAATCGGAATCAGATATATAAAGACGAAATTCATAATCAATCATGAACAGTATTGATCCATTATTTATTGAAAAATACATGAGCTTTTTAATTATTTCCGTACGAAAGTATCAATATCCTTCAAATATTAGGAATAATAGGTTTTACATCAATTAGGTGATACATGGCCTATAAATCATTATTTTCAAATATAATACAACATGAATTGACAGATATCGAATACGTGATCCATTCTTTCTAATATTATTAATATATTTAGAATTTGATGAAAAATGAGCCAAATAATTAGTAAGTAAATTACATGTAAAACAATTTTTTCTTCACTTAAATTGTAAAATAAACTTATCAGCAAAAACCAAAATACCGTGAAATATTGAATCGAAACTTTTTATGGTTCCTTAAAATGCATATATGTATTTTGTACATCATTTTAAATTCAGTACCAGGCCAAATTATTAGCAATAGTCTATAAATTTCTGTACTTTTTAGTTTTACTCCAAAAATTATTCATTCTAGGTCTTATTTCTGCTATTTATAAAAGTGTTTAATTGAGATACAACCATGAATTGCTGAAAAAAAAATTGATTCACATGTAAAAAAAAAAAATGGAGAGGCCAGAATAGAGAAATAAATTCAACAATCAGAACGCATGGCAAAAGATTAAAATATCAGCAGTATACTTGAATTTAGTTTTTTTCGTACGCTTCAACGCTGAAACGGTTCTTCAAAATCAGCCCATGTGGAAGTTAAAGTATTATTGCATTTTTGGTTGAATTTGAAGTTATTTCACAAAAAAAAGACATAAAAATTTAGACGTTGAAACCAGGAGAAAAAAAAAAACTAAACAATATAAGGTTATGATACTTTTTAATACATGACGCGAGCCACCAATGTAACTACTCAATAAAAATCAATAATGGTATGCCATGGCCTCATATAGTTTGCCTTATTTTTCTTGGTTTCAACATCTGAATTTTGTTTGTTTTTTTTTTTTCTATGAAATAACTTGAAATTAAACCAACAATGTGATAACATTCCAACCTGCACATAAGCTGATTATGTAGAGCCGTTTTGGCGCCGAAACGTCCAGATTAAACCAGGTTCACTTCTAATATTTTGATCCTTTGCCACGAGTTTTTCCAATTGAAAAATGAATATTTTACTTTCTTAGTTTATTGTTTCAGTATCTCAATCGAACACTCTCATATATGAAAAAGACCAATAAGACCTAGAACCAATAACTTGTCGAAAACAATAGTCAGTAAAACTATAAAGTACAAGAATTTATGGACTATCCCTAATAATTTGGCCCGGTACTGTATATTTTTGAAGAATGTGAAAAACCTGGATATTTTCAATTTTATCCAATCTAAAATAAAGTTTTTCTTAGAAACTAACACAGTATGAGTGAAAATAAATTATTATAATGATGCATTCGTTGTACATATTTTAAAAATAGTTATTTGAAAACAGTGCTATTATAGTTTGATAATCTCTGTAGACTATACAACTATTAAATACATTAGTAAGCCTGTATCATGTATACGTGATGTAAGCCCGACGACAACAAGAATATTATTATTTTTAGCGGTACAAACTAATGTCGATGACAAAGTTAATTCGAAGAGGATACTTTCGACTTTCAGGCAGATAGAAGGTTTTTGTTTATTATTAAAAAACTATTCACTTGGTTAAATAACATAAAAATGGATGTCAAATAAAAAATATTCACATGCATACATTTTTGATAGATTGAGTTTACGCAATTAGTAGGAAGTATCTTCTTCGTTATTGACATTAGTTTGTACCTCTAAAAATAATAATGCTTCTGGTGTCGAGCTCACATCATGTATACATGATATAGATTCACTGATGTGTACAATTTTCTGAGATGAATTCTAGCAGAAGCTTCGGTTTTGATGACTATTTGTTTGTATCTTCAAACAATAATTTCCTCCTGATTTGTTCTTTTGCTTTAAGTCTATTTATTTCATTACTAACAAACAGTTTTAACTGCATTCCTGTTCGATTCCGCAAGCACTCATTCATTTTGATCTTCTCCCAACAGTCCATTTCAGATGGTAAAATCTGATTTGCTATGTTACTTCGAAATAGTTGTCTAGCAGCATAACGTTCTGGTGTTTTCAGGTTCGTACTGAAAAAATTTAATCTTTTACCACAAAAATTCTATCAGAGAGAATTTATAGGCAAATATTTTTTTTGTTAAAATTGAAGGCATTAAAAAGATTCATAAAATCTCCACGGATCAGATCAATAGATAAATTGAATAAGACCAAATAATTAGTACTAGTTTTGTTCACTCGGACGGATTTTCTGTATGAAGTATATGCTTCTACAATCTACATGCGTTTCGATGCGTTTTTACAACTTTTATGCTTTTTTTATTGTTTATTTTTGTGTAATTTATAGGCTTTTTTTTCTGCTTTTAAAACCGCTTTGTGCTCATGATACTTACCTGATTTGCTTTGGCTTCTTTTGATTTGATTTGAAATCCATGTCTTTAATGTAACTGCTGTTCGGTTTTTCAGTTCATTGTTTTTCTTAATGATATCCATGCACTCTGCTAATGATGGTAAAACCTTATTTTCCAAATTGTACTTGAACAACAGTCTTGCTTTATGTTTTTCTGGTGTCGACCACGAACGTTTTCGAATTCTATCAAATAACGAAGCTAGAAGTTTAAGAACATGTAAAAAAATACTATACGGTATTGAATGAGGCTTTCTAAATTCATATTTTCAATAAACAAACGTTTGGTTTGATTCAGCTTGTTTTAGCTTAAGACTATGGCATGTATCATTATTGTTTACAAGTATGAATTCTTCAATTCTACGAATACATGTATTTATCAGATTTTAATAACTATTCATATGGGAAACAATTATATAGGATGTTCACTTTGAGTGGTATACATTGCTATAACCTGAACGATACAGAATTAGATGAATGAGCAAACTAATATATAACTAAATATAACTGTATTTATTGGAAATTGAAATTTTCATTCTAGAATCGTATTTTCACGGACAGGAAACACAAAAAAGATCATTTGTCACTAATATTGTTAAGATTCTTGACATAATAAACTGTTTACTCGCATATTATTATTGATAAATAAATTATAAGGGACTCAGAGTGACGAGTTCCACGTACGCAATATTTTAGAATTTTCTAGAATATTCTTTGTTCCGTTTGATTTTCCACATGAATACAATACCTTCTTATATGACGCGAGATACAAATATAAATTCTAGTTTAAAAAAAGAAAGTTGTACTCCTCATTTTGAGAGCCACTGATGAAATCAATGTCTTTGTTATTGGATTAAGCCTTGCAGACTAGAAATTGTTGATCCATTCAACCAATCTTGTATAGTTTAGAAAATTGCAATAATGTACCACTTCAAATGAAAAACTGTATATTCACGAAAGCTATTTAATGATATCTTATGTTACTCAGGTTGAAATTTGAATTTTTGAACCTTAGTGCAGTGCGTTTACAGTTTACAGAATTATAATGCAAATATTTGATTTTGTATACCACAACAATACCTTTTTTGGGATGAATGAAATTCATCTACAGGTATCGCACTTCTTTTTGTTGAATTTTGATTTTTATTGCCCCTGTCAGGTGAGCGTTCAACATATATTTCGGATTCATCAGGATTATATGCTTGATGTGAATGATATTCGTTAGAACTATCTTTGCCTTCTTCAATGTCCATTTGACTGCATGACGCTGGAAAAAATCGAAAAGTCAACAATTTCATAATATAAATAGATTACAAAATACCTCTAAGAATAGTTGATTCTGTTTCTGAGAGCTCGTCAGGCATTTTGCCGCCTCGCACATTTTCTAAAATTTGAGATATGTTCATAATGTCTCTCGACATTATAGGCAAACGATAGTGATCGCGATGAATTTTATTGCTGTGACCCATGAAATTAGCAAGATCAGATACCTCACTTTCCTGAAGATTAAGAAGAACACTCTGTGTTGCAACATGTTTGCGTAAAGATGTTCCTCTTAAAGACAATGGGATTGATGCACCACATTCTTGGGAAAATCGTCTCAGCAGATCAGTGGCAGATAAATGACTAGTTTGACTTTTGGGCAAGGCAAAAATATAGGGATTTTCGTCAATAATTCCAGCTTTCGAGCGATATTTGATGATTGATTTAATACAAATATAATGATTCTTGTGTAGTAAGACTGGTACACCTCTGGCTAATTTTCCACGTATGGTTAGACGTCCGTATTGCTTTGCGATATTTTGTAACGCTGGCTCAATAGAATCCAACATGCACTCATCACCTATCTGATCCAACGTTTGATATGAATTAATATCTGATAATTTAATTCTTTCCATTTCTCCAGGACGTCTGCGGTTGAATACTTGAATGGATATCAGAGTGAACTCACACAGTTTTCTATACTGCACTGGACAAAATTTAGTTTCCAGATTTGTTAAAGCAGAAATACGATTTTTGTGGAGAAAGTTATTTAGAAGTTTTATGTCATCATTTTTTGGTATAACCATTTTTTTTTGACGTTTAGTCTCCAATTGATCTTCATACACTGTTTTATTTGCGTGAGCAGGAAAATCTTGCTCCATTATGTGAATAAAATCTTCAGCTAGATTTTTCTTTTGTATATTTTGTTCTTTAATATCTTCAGTAATCAACAGCTTACAGCACTTCTTTATCAAGTTACCTGCTTCACATGCAGTTGATAGTGAAGAAAATCTATCGTCTTTACTGTTTATTCTTGATATATCATTTACAGCCGAAACAACAAGATCATAGTAATGTGGCACAAAAACTGAAGCTAAATCTGTTATCTCATTATTTAATTTTTGTAAACTCAATAATAGGCGGCCTAGGATTCTAATTCTCGAGCGTATCATAGGATAATGATGAGCAGATCTGTACTTTCTACACAATAAATTTGCAAAAGTTGTGCTTATGAAGTCTTGTCTTGATATTTTTGTTATGATATCATCTCGCATGCTGAGATATATCTCATTCCGGAGTATTGGACAAGCTTTTTTATGTACGCTTGCTAAGAGGCGGTTCCGATAGATTTTCAATTTTTGCTTTTCTTTGTCATGTTCTGGTAAGCACTTTTTCTAATGTTTCTTGATACTGCTCTTTGAATAGAAGCCCGTACAGTACGGGCATATGGTATAGTTTTGAGCAGATTTAGGATGAGATGGTCTCCGAACTAACTGTAATATTCCTGTATTGTAATCTGCGCTAAGGTTGAATTCATTACTTCCCTTCTTTCTGATAATTTCAATTAATTCTCTTCTTTCGGCACTACCTATGAAAAATTCAAAATTATATCAACTCTATGAAACAAGCATTCTAATTTGTGAGAAACTTTCAAAATGGACAGCTGACACTGACATTAGAAGTTGACATTGACAATTGACATTGACAATTGACAGTTGACATCGGCAACTGACAGTGACAGTTATTATCGACAGTAGGAGAACGTTCCATTGCAATTAGAAAATTAATCCTCTGTCTTGATAACACTACCTCCTTTACTTTGTAAAAGAAAGGAAAAATTGTTTTCGAATACTAAAAACTATAGAAAATATATGCATAATATCATATGTAGACATGATGCAGTTTTTCTTCTAATAATACGAGTTTGAACTATATTAACTCTTACTTATACTTTCATATTTTTTTATACATTTCAAGAATTAACAGATTTGATATAAAGACAAAATCAACGTACCTCTCGGTAATCCGCTGAATTGTATGACTTCAGGCTCATGTTTATGAGCACATTCCATGTGTTTCACTAATTTGCTGAACAGCTTCTTACAAAATATGCAAAAGTATTTTTTTGTATCACTCGAAGACGTTGGGATATTATATGAATCGAATGATTTTTTATTAGTCGGTTCTTCATGTATAACCATTATTTCATCAAGAGACTGAAACCAATGTAAAACTCTCATACAATGAAAATATATTATTTCAATAGTTATCTAAGTACTAAGGACGTTACGACAATGATAATGTCCGGAGGGTGACATGATTTAGCTCGAGGGCCCACGACCCGAGAAATAGAATTGCATGATCATCATGTAACGCTCGTGGTGCATACAACATTCCGTTTTTCACAAATGAATCAAAAATTCGTTCCACAAGACGATTGTTCAAGGCATTCAGGATCAAAATGTCATAGATGACGTCATTAATCGCGACCGCTTAAAGCTCACAACGCCCGCAATTAAAAGGTGGGCTGATGCGATCGTTGCGTTCATTTTTGCGTAAGTCACAAGAAAAAATGAATTAATTGGAAAGGCATCTTTCACATTTGTACCTTCGATTCAAATTATGTCGATTGATTCAAGATTTTTCATTCGTCGATATAACAGATAGTTTCATGGTCTCTCATCATCATAATTTATTATTCATGAGATTAATTTACACAGGTATATTGAGTTAGTTTCATCCATGAGTACTTCCTACTACAGATTGGTTGAATCTTATAATTGATTGACTTTTAAATTTCAACCACGAATTGTCAGTTTATTCAACATTTGACAGATAAAAGCATCATTCCAAAATGTAAAAAATACGGGCTTAAGCAAAATTATTTCCTTCAATTAATAATTTCTATAAGATTTTTCCACTTTATATAACTGAATTATTGAGATTGTCGGAACAAAATAGAAGAAATAAAAAAATTATGACTTTTAATTATGACAAATATATTCGGAGTGGAATATTAACTTAGTTTAGAATATCAAAAATTATATTCAACTGATTGAGTTCTATACTCAATAGATCAAACGAACCTACTGCATCTTTGTACGAAATGGTACAAATTATATATTAATCATAAATCAAACTCCAAACAATAGACAGATTTTCAAATAAAACAGCTTCAATATTTTGTAGATTTATTTGTGTTCATAATTCAAAATAAAATTAACAAAATTGTAACAAAAAAATGTCATAAATTAGACTTAAAAAGCAGTTGAATAAAATAAGAAAAATGCAAAGTATGTAAAATTAAATTCTGAATTTACTATATTTTCATAATAATCTACTGTATAAAACTATTCCTAAAATGGGTATAAAAGTGCTTCTTCTACATACATAAGTAAATTAAATATTGAGCATTAAATGATCCTGGTGAGAAAATTCAAATTCAATTCTGCCGTATTTTGGAAACAACTATTATTTTGATAATTGATGAATTTGAATATATTTTCTCATCGAGATAATTTATTCATGTGGTATACAGAGTCATAATTTGAATGGATCGATTTTTTCGAGTGAACATTGTTT
The DNA here is from genome assembly GCA_963989225.1 of Dromius quadrimaculatus. NCBI lineage: Eukaryota > Metazoa > Arthropoda > Insecta > Coleoptera > Carabidae > Dromius > Dromius quadrimaculatus. The sequence goes on from OZ022330.1 coordinate 43,935,145, forward strand.
TTAAGCTGCTTCACAAACAAAAAATACCGAAAGAAGTATCTTCCCATCTTATGAAAAATCTTGTTTGCTCCGTAATCTGGCTGCCTGAAAATATCATTTGATTGTTATATTATAGTATTGTAAATTATATATCATGCAAAGTGTAGCTCCAGATTTATGTTTTTTCTTCAAATATTAATAATGTACGCAATTTCCAATAAATTATAATGTTGCATACAAAAAACAAAGTTTTAAATATATGAGACAAACTGTTCTTTTTTGTAACAAAGCATTATTTCTTAATTGATTTAATCTTCAGTGCTTCCTTGCTCTATTATATATTATTGTTCATCTATTCTATCTAATTTGGTTAATACTTTCACAAACCTGTTACATTCTCAGGTAGTATTAAATTGATATATTCATAGTATGAGGAATATTCAATTGAAATCTAATCTTCTTCGACTTTTTCTTATTATTATTTCGCAGTTCACGTAAGCTCTTATCATGTGAACCGTACGATTCTTTAATTCTGAATATTATTTTAAAGCTGCTCTACAATCGGAGTAGCTAGGTAAACTATATTTTTCCAAATTTCTGGCAAAAGCTTCTCTGATTGCAATTTTTTCTGGCGTGTTCCATGATTTTTTGCCTGAAAATATTAATTATCATTAAGATACTGAGATGTTAACTCATTGATATTAATCTATTGTTAAGAAGACGGGTAATTCATTTCTCAATACTATCTATTTGTAAAGTTGTTGGAGGATCCAGTGTAGTTAAGGTTGAATTTGAAAAGAAGGCCTTAAGCGATCCAAATTGTTTAAATGTTATTTATTTGAACATAACTTAGGACGTTTCGAGAGTCCTACTGTTCTCATCATCAGCTAAATATGAGTAATACATATAGTCTTAAACTTTAATACGTGAATGATGTAAAATTATTTGAATAGAAATGCCGCAAAATGTAACGCAAATCCATAGTCAGGGCCACATCCGAGGCAGAATCACATCTTGAACGGTAGGCGAACAACTGAGTTATGTTCAAATAAATAACATTTAAACAATTTGGATCGCTTAAGGCCTTTTTTTCAAATTCAACCTTCAATACTATCTATCAACTAATTTAAATCTTTTTATTTTTTCCTGGGTAAAAATATGAAGGACATTAAGAGATAAGCATACGAAAACTGCTCCTGTAAGATATCGAACCAACATTTTCAAGAAATGTTGATATCATTGATATACCAAGGTTCTGGAAGTGCCAGCTTTTAAGCTCAGTTAGTATTCGAAAAATAATGAAAAACGTAAAAATAAGAGAAAATTCTTATCTGATGAATTTTGATAAGGAAATTATACAGTTTAGTGGTATTCAGAAGCTTTTAAATAAAAATAGCAATTTTTATTGGTATGAACCCCATAATTTTTTAAATCTTTTTTTTCCATGATACTCTTTGCACACAATCATGAATTTTTTTATGCTCATGTATCGTTCAGAGACTTATAAATAATTCCGGTTTTTTGATTGGAGATTAATTTTTGAAAAACCCATATTTTTGTTAATGAATCCATTTTTAACTATTATTTTTCGATGATTGCATTCAATAAGAATGTCTCTACAAAAAAAATGATAATTGAAAGTCCATGAATAGAAATGATGATTAAAATGAGGATTTTCGAAAAAAACTAATGTTTTTCTTATCACTTTGATCTAACTCTTCAAAAAACTATTTTTTGTATGAAAGTCTCCATGGTGGTATGTCAGTAGATAAGGTAAAAAATTTCAATGTTGAAAAAACATACGTTTATATTTTAAATTTGCTTTGTGGCCATCGATTTCGGATCAAATCCATCCTCAGGCCGTACAGCTGAAATATACATTTAATTTAAATATGTGAAGAATATAATTGTTTATAAATTTTTGAAAAAATATTATTTGACAGTTTTGTTTAAATTTAATTTATGTTATAAAAAAGTTAAAAAATATATATGGAACGTATGTTGAATCAGGAGAGGAATGAATATATAGGAAAATGCTGAGAAAGGAGAACAGAAGAAATGGTACCATGTGCTGAATTTAGAAAATGAGGTTATGTGCAAAATTTGAATTTAAATAAAGAATAAGTGCATGCTAGTAAATAATACAATAAAGTAGCTCACCGTCAGTTGATTATGCAGCAGAAAATAAATAGATCATGTTGTTGCAGAATGTGTTAAATTTTAAAATTGACGAGAGCACTTGAAAATACGTGCTTCAGGATCAAGAAGATGAAATACATTGAAAGATTTAGCGGAAGTTATGTGTTGTGTGGTGTTCGCTGGGTATTAAAAGGCGGTAAAGTTTTGAAAATATGATTTTCAGGAAAAATAGTTATTTCGTTCAAAATTCTTTCGTCTTCAAGTTTCATATGTTTTAATATTTCCATTTTTTCTAGAAGTATGAGTCTTTTATAGTTACTTTCTTTGTGCAGGATGGAAGTGTTTTCCATTGTGGATGAATGATTTTCTGTTTTTAGATGAGAACCGAAGGCTGATGACGGGTTGTTTTTTGTATGTTCTTTATATCTTGTTTTAAATTTTCTAGTTGTCATACCTATGTAGGCGCTATCACAATCATTGCAATTAATTTTGTATATACCGCTGTGTTCTGTGTTATGAATTTTTGGTTTATTGTTAATAAAAATGTTTGCAAGGGTTGGGTGTGATTTAGATGTGAGTTGTATGTTATGTTTTTGTAGTGTACGATTTAATGTGTTGTGTATGTGTTTGTAATATGGGATGGAGACATAGTTTGTATTAGTTTTAGTGTGTTTGTATATTTTTTGTGTGATAATGTTTCTTTTGGTATTATTGTATATTATGTTCATGTATTCTTTAGTGTAATTGTTATTAAGTCCAATGGTTGTGATAGTGTCAAATTCTGTATCAAAATTTTTTGGTGAAAGAGGAGTGGTTAGTAATCTATAAAACATGAATCTAAAAGCGCTTTCTTTGATTTAAGGATTATGGAATGAATTGTGTGGTATAATAATGTCTGTGGATGTAGGTTTTCTGTATATGTTGAATTCGATTTTTTGTTGTTGAGAGTGTGTTAGTGTTAAATCAAGAAAATTTAGTTTATTATTTGTTTCTGTTTCTAAAGTGAATTTAATTTTAGATAAGCTATTTATGTGTGTTAGAAAATTATCTAAATCGTCGTCGTTTCCCGTCCAAAAACATAAAATATCATCAATGTATCTTTTCCAGAGTAAAATGTTCTTTCTTGCTGAATTATTAGTCAAAATTATTGATTCTAAATTATCTATGAAAATGTTTGCTAATAGACCACTAATTGGGGAACCCATTGGTAAACCATCGTTTAATGTAAAAGTATGATTGTTGAAGGTGAAAAAATTTTGAGCAAGTACTATTTTAAATAATTGTATGATGTTATTTATATCTATGTTGGTTAAGTTATATTTGTTTCAAAAATCATCATTGTCATGTAGTAATGTTTCTAAAAGCTGTATTGTTCCATTAGTGGGTATATTTGTATACAGATTTACTATGTCGAAAGATATAATTCTGAATGTTTTGTTATTCAATTGGTTGAAGCTATTAATTTCTGTTATTAAATCTTTTGAATTTTTTATACTATGGATGGAATTGTATTCGAATTTATTAATGAGTATACTGTTGAGTGTTTGTGCTAATTTATACGCTGGTGAATTAATTGAAGAAGTGATTGGCCTTATGAGTTTGTCAGTTTTATGTAATTTCATTAAGCTATACATCATCGGGACTCGTGGATTTCTTTCTGTTAAAAAATAGGTGTTGATATTAAATTTATTAAGTGTTTCTGAAGTATATTTCAATGTATTCTTGTAATTTTGAATATATTTTGTCAAAGGATTTTTATTCTGTTGTGTGATGTTATTTTCGTTGAAAAATGTATTAGTTTTCTGAATGATATCATCTTCATTCATAATGACTATTCCTGCATTTTTATCTGCTTTAGTTACGATAAGATTGTTGTTTGATATTTTTTCTTTAATGGATTTTATATTGTTGGAGATGCTACCTTCATTATAATATTTACAGCGTGCACTTACCTTTCTATTGTTGATTGTGCGGAGAGAAGAGGATATTTCGGTTTTCATTTGGTTAATGTTAGGTCGGTACGGAAGTTGTGCTTCGATATCTACAGCTATTTCTGATAAGTTGGAGTGTTTTGGTTTTGGTGCCAATTTGTGGCCATATTGTAAAAGTTTCTGTTCTTCTTCTGTGAAAGCTATTGACGTGAGATTAGTGGTTCTATTTGGGAAAGTATGGTTATGATGATTTTCTTCTGTTTGATGTTCTTCTATTTGTTGTACTTCTATTTGTGATGTGGTAGTTGTTCTTGCTTTTTCTCGTATGAGGGCTTGAAGTTTCAGTTTACGTTTTCTATCGGCGTTGATGTTGCTATAGATAACTTCTTCTTCTAGGGTTTCTATAAGTGTTTCATATTCTATTGTGTGAAGAAATAACAGTAGATGACGATGGAGAAATTTTAGTTTCATGTCTGTTAGCGTGATATATTTAAATTGTTTTCTAATCTCCCCTCTCAGCAGTTTCGAATGTATTTCATCCTCTTGATCCTGAGGTAGCTTTCTTCTGAATTTGATGCGAATAAATAATAAACTAAATTTTCTTGATTTAACATTAACACACTCTCAACAACAAAAAATCGAATTCAACATATACAGAAAACCTACATCCACAGACATTATTATACCACACAATTCATTCCATAATCCTAAAATCAAAGAAAGCGCTTTTAGATTCATGTTTTATAGATTACTAACCACTCCTCTTTCACCAAAAAATTTTGATACAGAATTTGACACTATCACAACCATTGGACTTAATAACAATTACACTAAAGAATACATGAACATAATATACAATAATACCAAAAGAAACATTATCACACAAAAAATATACAAACACACTAAAACTAATACAAACTATGTCTCCATCCCATATTACAAACACATACACAACACATTAAATCGTACACTACAAAAACATAACATACAACTCACATCTAAATCACACCCAACCCTTGCAAACATTTTTATTAACAATAAACCAAAAATTCATAACACAGAACACAGCGGTATATACAAAATTAATTGCAATGATTGTGATAGCGCCTACATAGGTATGACAACTAGAAAATTTAAAACAAGATATAAAGAACATACAAAAAACAACCCGTCATCAGCCTTCGGTTCTCATCTAAAAACAGAAAATCATTCATCCACAATGGAAAACACTTCCATCCTGCACAAAGAAAGTAACTATAAAAGACTCATACTTCTAGAAAAAATGGAAATATTAAAACATATGAAACTTGAAGACGAAAGAATTTTGAACGAAATAACTATTTTTCCTGAAAATCATATTTTCAAAACTTTACCGCCTTTTAATACCCAGCGAACACCACACAACACATAACTTCCGCTACATCTTTCAATGTATTTCATCTTCTTGATCCTGAAGCACGTATTTTCAAGTGCTCTCGTCAATTTTAAAATTTAACACATTCTGCAACAACATGATCTATTTATTTTCTGCTGCATAATCAACTGACGGTGAGCTATTTTATTGTATTATTTACTAGCATGCACTTATTCTTTATTTAAATTCAAATTTTGCACATAACCTCATTTTCTAAATTCAGCACATGGTACCATTTCTTCTGTTCTCCTTTCTCAGCATTTTCCTATATATTCATTCCTCTCCTGATTCAACATACGTTCCATATATATTTTTTAGCTTTTTTATAACATAAATCAAATTTAAACAAAACTGTCAAATAATATTTTTTCAAAAATTTATAAACAATTATATTCTTCACATATTTAAATTAAATGTATATTTCAGCTGTACGGCCTGAGGATGGATTTGATCCGAAATCGATAGCCACAAAGCAAATTTAAAATATAAACGTATGTTTTTTCAACATTGAAATTTTTTACCTTCTCTTCAAAAGACCTGTATAAATCAATATATGTTAGCTAGAGATGAATGGGCTTTAAGAATAATTATTCCATAAATGTATTCGTGGAGCACATTTTCCGTGTTTATCTATAATTTTTGTTGCAATTTTTTTTGAGAAGCCTGCAAAGACCTCTGAAATATACTATTATTTTTCTGTACCAAAATGGGTACATCCAATCCAGAGAAAAAATATTTTCACGTTTTCTCTTATTCTACAAAAACTAATGATTTCGATCCAAATCTACTGATTGGAATTTACATATGCTCATTCCCTTATACCCTAAACGGAAAGTCGCTTTAAATAAGAGGTTACACTTCTAAAATTTTACATACGCTTAGCTCCTTGGTTTGCTTCCATATTCATGCCAGACTTTCTGTTTACTTGATTGTAGATCCAAAGTTTTAACTGCATTGCAGTCCTATTTTTAAGAGCTGTATGAGTTCGTAAAGCGTCTACACATTCTCCGTAGGATGGCATTACATTCTTTCTAATATTTTCTTCAAATAATTTTCTGGCTGTATGTTTCTCTGGAGTGGACCATGTAATTCTTACAACTAAAATTAATGAATATATCATATTCAAGGAATATAGTATGGTTAAATAACTTATTCAAATTGATTATTCTGACACATAAAAAAACAAGTGATAAATTTAATTCATTATAGTTTTTTCTAACCAAATATTGAAAGAAATTTCAACATCTGAAAAACTACAAGGAATAATTTTAAATCATAAAAAAATATTTACACGCAAATAATTCAAAGAAAAATAATATTCTCCCTTTTTTTCAACTCAAATATTGAACTATAAATTTTTTTTGCTTCAAAATTTAAAAATAAAAATTAGATTGTGAATATTATATAATAATGACATTCAACAATTTTTTAATTCTATATAAATATCATAATTTATTTTTTCAACAGCCATGTGTAAAGTAAGTATTTAACGCATCGCAAGCAAAAGAGAGTTTTTGCAAGCCTCCGCTATTGATGCGATAAAGCTAACGTGGAAAATAATTTTTTGGAGAAATGCTCGCTCAATAGTGCTATCTTGAATCACAGTGTACTCACAAGAAACTTCAAGGGTTAGCAAACATCAATAACATAACAATGAATTTATTCGTCAATACCAGTAACGGTGCCCAAAGAAAATCGTTTTTGACGTTAGCGTACTTCGATTGCAGCATAAACCGCACAAAAGTCAAAACCAATAAAGACTTTCTGTTTGTGGATTGTAAGTGGATCAACTTGCAACAAAGCTTGGAAAACATTCTTATTTCGTTTTGTAGGCGGAAAATCTAAGACCTCATATTTATGATCTGTTCCAAAACATGATTTATTTTGATGAGCTAATTGGGCTACAAATGCTTCTTTAGTAAAGGACTCTGACATTCCAACTATTCGAACACGAGGATTAAGGGCAGGTAACTGTCTAATTACATATTTACCTCTTAAATTCGAATTGACCTGCTCTTGTAATTTTTCAGTCTGGTCTGAGTTTATAATAACAGCACCGTTGCTTGTATGACGGACAGAGTTAATGGTGATGTTAGTGGTCACCGGATTGGCGCTTTTCATTAAATCAGATTTGGTGGCAGCAGCTGATTGTGAAGTGTCCGTTGGTGTAAATATGACTGGCGGTTTGCTAGATGACTTGCGCATAATGTTAGCATATGAAGAGGTGGATGGATCATGTGATGTAGAAGAGCTATTCAGAAGACTCTGTATTTTGACATCTACATTGGCATCAAGCTCAAAAATATTTCTTCTATCGGTGCGACCTCTGTCAACATCTGGGACTCGAACTCTAACTGTGTCACATTTTTAAGCATCAGGGTATTTTGAGCTAGAAGTTTGAACCATTTTTTCAGCTTGTTTTTTCAGATTGCTTGCTGAAATCTGCCTAATTTTTAATATGTTGGTTTTCCTTTTTTTCACATAAGGTTCTTCCGGGGAATCTTCATGCCTGAAAGATTCTTGAAATTCTTTATCATGTAAATCAGGGTTTGGTTTAGCTAGCAAAGTTGAAGTTTAAACATAACTATCAAGAGAAAGTAGTTCCTCCTCATCATGTTGACTTGGACCTGGTAGCTCCGCTAACACATTCGACTTATTTTGCAGTGGACCTTCTTCTACAGACTGTGAATTATTCTTATCTTTTACTAGAACTTCCAAGTCCTCTTCACAATTTATATTATGCAGAACGTCTGTGGGTAAAAAACTTTTTAGACCAATTTTTAACCTTGTCTCAAACATGGCCTCATACGGAGTACAGTTGATGCCACTATGATGAGCTCTGTTCTTTATTAGCTGTCTATAAGCCTTCTGACCATTTCCTGTTGCTATTGTCTTCTAGCCACGAACAAAGCATATTTTCCACGTCCTGATTCGCACGTTCTACGAAACCCTGACTTTGAGAGTATCTGGGCTTCCCATGCACCATCTTCAACTCGGGCCACATGCTACATAGTTCGCTAATAGTACTGTTAGCAAATTCTCTCCCATTATCACTTTGCAAAATACTGGGCGCACCAAAAATTGCGAAAATATCCAAAAGCACATAAGCTATTTCTTCCGCTCTTTTGCTTTCAAGAGGTCAAAGTTAGATAAATTTAGTAAGATGGTCTTGGTATACAAGTATGAATTTATATTGATCATCAGCTTGTGACTGCATGTCAATTAAATCGACTTGACATCTTGAATTCATATTCTTAGTTAGTATCGGTCTAATAACTGAATCTTTTTCTGGCACACTGCGTTTTTTTCGCAGGTCATACATAAATTTAGATATGTAACAATCATTTCCCTTGTAATGTTTCTATATTTTGAATTCAGCTCATTTTCCATACGGTTTCGACCACCGTGCCCAATTGCTATATGTGCATCATGTAAGAGTTGAAATATCTCATCGCGATGTACGTAAAATCTTATCTGCTTTTTCCTTCCTCTACAGGAACTATCAACTTTTCCTTCTCCCCAATAGTTATTACGTCAAACTTACGTAAACTTGATAATCCTCGGGTTTTTTATTTGCCACTGTGCTTCTAGATGTTTTAACCTTTTCTATTAACTCCTAGTATTGTAGCTTTGTGAAAATCTGTGTACTCTGAGCTTTTGATGAACATAATTCATCCAGACGATCATTGAAACGATGCTTCATGTCACTGACATCAGTTACTAACTGTTCCTGCATTTTATTTTATAGAAAAATCATTAACACTAAATAGACAGAGCCCAAAGTCAATTTAAGACATACATCAATAAGCATTTGTGGCACATAAACTAAATAACATTCAAAGACAACTAGAAAACGTAAATAACGCGACGCAAGCCACAGGTACCGGCACGGGCGACAAGCGCCTGAAAATGAATGCTGATTGGCCAGCCAGAATCACACACCATTCGCACGTGGTTGTCCCATTGCTGTCAATCAATCAAAGTGCCCAAAGAAATAATAGCGGTATTTATAATGACCGGGAAATGTGAGAAATTATCGTAAAGTTATTCAAATTTATCAAATTGCCCAATTTTAATGGTCATTATTCATAATAACCAAGCATTATAGATACTGAACTAAATCATTACATTGCCCGTAACATATCCATCATAATTCTAAAATCTGTTTGCCTCATATGTACTCCCCCTACTTTAATTAATTAATTTTAAACATAAACTATCAATATTTTTATTAATATATACCTTAATTATCAAATATATTTATATATTTATTTTATACGCATTTTTTTAATTTATTATTTCAGGAATATTCAACAGGTAAATAAATGAGAACGAAAGGTAATTATAATTCATCATTTATTATTTTCTATTATGCTACAAAATTATATCCCCACGTTACTGTATCAGTGTTTGAATAATTAATAATTCTTTTATCGTCGTGAAAACTTGAAACTATTTTTTTTTTGCTTGATAGTATGGACCTCATGTTTTTTAGACTGTATCATAGACTGATGCCTAATGAGGATTGTATTACCAAACAAACAATTATAATAATCTTGAAAACAAGTTTTCTCGTTTCCATCTACATGTTGCACTTTATAGCAATACATCTTGAATCGTAAACCAATTAATTCAGTTATAATGTTGCCATTATTCTCATCTTTCATAAATGCAATTACTTTCTTGTTAACGCGGGGTATGTTGAAAATATCGATAGGGTAGTCCGATGTGTCAAATTTATGAATATCATTTCTTATCATTTCATATGGATCAATATTGAAAAAGTGATAGATTAAACTGTCTGTACCTGTGTACAATAATTTAGCTTGATTTTCAAAATTTATTTTATATATTCATTGTGTAAATCATATGCATATGTTTTTGAAAGGTCTAATATTGGAAATCCAACGTAAACTGGTTTATTAGGCCAAACAACTTTTTTATTCATTCCGATTAACAGAATTTCATCATCCAGTATAACACAGCTATGGAAATTTGGTTGTGAAATGTACGCTTTGGACCCCGATTCTCAATATATATTATTTCATCTCATACCATATTGGTGAAAATTTTTATCATATCACCTACTCCCTGTAAAGAGTATTCTTAACTGCAAGGTGATATGAAATTCAATGTATGAAAATATATGACAGTTTGTTTACTTTATGTTGGCAACCTTAGCTGTGCATGACACAAGATGAGAATGATTTAACCCTAGTGTGATATGAATAATATTGAAAGTTAGAAGAAAATCAAAGTCTTGTATCACACTGTTCAAAAATTTATTTTTATATTTTGTTGACCGGTTTCGACTACTGAGTAGCCATCTTCAGAACCGGGAGAACTATATAACTCCAAGATTCAGAATATGGTTCAAGGTTTTAACGTAGATAAATGGTTAAACGTATAACTTGTATGTATAAAATAGAATATAAATGAATTCGTGGAGAATAGAAGTGTATATCTTCAAAAATTCTTGAAATAGTCAAAATATGTCAATGAAAAACAAATAAAAAATAAAATTAAGTTTTTGAACAGTGTGATACAAGACTTTGATTTTCTTCTAACTTTCAATACATGACACAAGATTTAAATACTCGCGCAAGATGACTCATTTTTTTTGTAAATATGTTGTAAAATGTCAAGCTATTGACGTTATTGATTGACACGGATCATCCTCAATTATTATTTTAAATTATGGCATCCCAACCACAACGAGAGGTATAAGTTCCGAATGAACAGAAATGCAAATTAATTTCAATTATTCTAGAAAATCTAAATTTGGATAGTGGCACAACCATCGCATGAGAAAAACATCAAATGCATGTGGAGGTGAAAATGAATCCAGAAAAGAATGTGGAAAAGTATGTATATATTTTTATTCAGAAATAGGAAGCTTTACCCATTCCAGAATCAAAATATTACTAACAATTTCCGACATTTCTTCAACACATCTGCTGATAGTACTTGGACAGCCAAATTGATGTAATGTTTGATCGTCAGCAATTATCACCTTCGTCTCTACGTCTAACGCCCATCTTTTTTCCTGAAGGAAGTATATGTTTCCTCATTTGATCATATAATAATGTTGTCAGCACCATATTTAATCTAGATAATTCAATAAAACTTGTTTCACTTAGATGAAAAGCGGTAAATCTTAGACAAATATATCTAGGTACTTCATTTTCTCCATCTTTTACAGCTTCAATAAGTAAAACGTCTGAATATTCGTCATTTTTTATGATACATAAATCTCTGTCAGACTATTTTCACTTTATTCTCATTGGTTTCACTAGTAAAATACCAGACGAAAAAAAGTGAGTTATTTTATCACCAAGTATCACATTTTTGTCGTAAAGAAGTGAAAAAGAGTGATAGTTTAGAATTGGACCCTTAGTACCATATTCGCCTTCCCATTCTGTAACCAGTTTTATATCCTTATATTTTCGAACATTTTCCATAGTTTTACCAATCACTGCATCATTCATCAATTTATAGAAATTTCTCTCAAATTCCTTACTTGACTTTTTTTGCATTTCAGTATTCAAATCTTTTTTAAGCATGGACTTTGTTTGAATTTGAGTATCCAATGAATTTCCTCAATTTTCAAGCCCAGTGAAATGCATTGTTTCAAAATTCTTATAATGAATAATATACTTTTTTTGTCATATATATTTGTAATCAATTTAGATGTTTTTGAAATTAGGGGTATAAAATGTTCTGGACATAATGGTTAAACTTTATGAATATTATGCAAATCTACTGGATACTTCAAATCAACTTAAGAAATGTATCCCACGTCAGTTTCATCACTCACATTCATCAAATCAATATTGCTACAATCATCGACCCATTCGAAATTTGCATATGATAGATATTTTCTCATAGCAGTCCCGTACAAGTTATTAATGTCAAAATACATCAAATATGATACAGGATGCGTTGAATCATACGTGTTCATGTATTCATTATTTGCTTTTCATATCTATTTGAGCATTGTGGTACACCTCCACGTATACCACGCTCAATAAACATGATTTTATCCTCATCTGTCAGTAACTCAAGATTGACTTTTGTACTTTCCAACATTGCATCAAATGCTAGTCCAAGAGCTGTGAAATAATGTAAAGCATCTAATTTATATGTGCTTGAACAATTCTTTCGAAAGTTCTCAAGAACATCTGCTAAAATACATTAGTCTTCAAGTATAGATTTGCGTATTCCCCCAAAGATTTTATCCCAAAAGTATCCCATACTTTCTGAGCAAATTCATACTCCTTCTCTGAAACGTTATCACCCTTCAACGAACTATAGAAATCGTCTCTGTCCGGCAATTTCAGTTCAACTAATTTTTCCCATGAATCTATATATTCGTGAGGAAAAATTCCTTCCTTTGTTAATAAATCAAATTCCATTTCTGAATTGCACAATGACTTTGTTATCACTTTTTCGGTGCAATCTTAATATGATGATAATTTGTCCAAGCTACTCGCCAATAATCTGGATGAATCAATAAATCTGAAAGATATTTTAGTATTCTGTACATACTTAGTGAAGGATATATATCTTTTTTTATTTATTGGCAGGAGTGAAGCTGAGCCTGTAATGTCTCTTGCAATTTTTTTGATTATAAAGTGTGCATTATAGTAACTTAAATTATGGAAAACTACTGGAATCATTCGAGAATTTTGGTACTTCAAATTGCATGATTTATGAGAAGCTTCACGATAGTTTCCGGTCGAATGACAATGATAACGTACCTTCCTGTCATTCAAGCAAAATTTCTTCTGGCATATATGACACACTGTAGCATGGTTGAACCTATTTGTTTCTTCTGAAGTGAGAGACATTGGTTTCATATTGCTCATGATTTCATTTACTTCAAGAGCTCTATCTTTTAGCTGTTCTATAAAGCATTCGATACAGTTTTTACCACGATACCGTTAATATTCAGATTATGAATTGTTATACGAACATTTAATATAGTACGCTCTATTGGACGGTATATGTTCCTCACAAAGCTGTGTATTTCTCCCTTGTTCGTTATTAACTTTCTTCAGAATAGATTCAATATTCGCATAGATAACAAATGGAACTTTTTCTTGATATTTGTAATTTCTAAAGTTTAAAATTTCATTATCTTCACTGGGAACTTCTATTCTACAACTTTTCACTGTACTACAATGTAGTACATGTTTTTGAAGTGTATTTTCACCCTTAAAATGATTCAAACATCTTTCACACATGTAACTTTTGTGTGTTCCAGCTAATTGTGATCTTAGTAATCCTGAAAAGTTTTCAATCCACATGAAATGATAACTTCTAGCTGACTTTATCTCATCTTTATGACCCTTTTCCACCAAATTAGATTCTCCAGGATCAATCTCCATTTAATGCTATCGTCATCATCATTACTGTTTTCGGATATTCCATTTCCAGGCTCTTCACCTGAATGCATCATCAGTAAATGAATTATTTTTTCAAAATATATCTATTAAAGTATGAAAATTTTCACCCCAAGAGTGCTAGATTTTGCTGCTCATATGATAGATAAATATGACATTAAGGACATTTGGAGTTTAGATTTATTGGAGTGAATGAAAATTTAGTTATAACTTCAGCCGTAAGTGTCAACACAATTATTTAACGCTAATGTCCGCTCTGTACGGTTATATTCAATGACTTTTTGTTGCGAATTTGAACCTTATTACAATGAATCAGAATAATTCTAATGATCAGCATATATAACAGAACTGATCTTTTCATATGAATCGGTGGGGAGCCTGCTTCTATATCTATTGATCAAAAAGTGGAACATTCAATAAGATTGAATAATTATCCAACAAAGAAACTACTAGAATAATATTTGTCGCTCAAACAGCAAACAGCCTGCTCTTATTTTTACTATTATATACATCATTCTTACTGTTCACATTATTAACGAACTTCCAATATTTTTTATTAGTCCATACATAATTTATTCGTAGATATAGTACAGGATAATTATATATGACCGATAGATAATATGTTTATATTTCCCAGAACTGATCTTTTTATGCAGATCGGTGAGCAAACTGCTCATATTCCTGATGAATCTATAAATTTTTCATTCTAAGTATTTTATAAAGGAATAATATTTGAGAGATAATTACATGTGGTTCTCTCACTTTTTGATGGAATTACTCATGCTATACGGGCTATTGAAGTGTACATACAAGAAGATACATTTATTCTCAGTTTTTCTACGTCGCATCTGCAGCTATTTTCTTCTTAAAGCGACGCTGTGCTTTTCGACGCCTCTCGATCTCTTCGGGACTTGGCGCGAACCCTTCATCGTCGCTTGAGCCGCAACCCTGCAGGTTCAGGAGGTGAGGAGCCTGAGGGCTCTCTTCTAGAATTACACATGAAGAATAATATAAACATATGAATAATATTAGCTAGATAACGAATATGATAGATATGGATAATTCATTACTATTTTTTTTGAGCAAACCCCTTTCTCCCGTCATGCCTTCTCTGCCACCAGCTTTTCTTCCCCTGCTTCCTCCTGGCCACTTGCCCAGGAAACGAACCATAATTGGGGACATCACAATCGTCTTGGTTCTCTGTGGACTCCACCACATACGGCGCAAATACTATATAATAAGATTTCTACGATATTAGTGACTGAACGTTCAATAAATGGGGGTTTTACTATTTTGAATAAATTTCTCCATGATAGTATGCAAAGGTTAATAAGTCGAAAATTTGAAAAATTGTTTCAAAAAATATACGTTTAATTTTGAATCTTTAGGCTATCGATTTCGAACAATCGTCCATCTTCAGGCCTTGGCGTTGTGACAAGACGGTTTTATCACACGTTATTGAATATATTAATCCAAACTGTAGTAGCGCTGCCACCACTGACTATAATAAATCAGTCAGAAAAGAAAAGTAAACGAACTAAGTGAATATATTTATTTTGAAAAGAATTGAATTAAAATGAATATAAAAATATGTTGAGTTGAATATAAAAATAGGTTTAGTTGAATGTAACTATTAATATGAACTTAAGGCGGAAAAAGACAAGAAAATCAACTATATTACTGGCTTAAAAACTTACTAGCTAACAAAACATATATATAAAAACAGTTATTACTTATGTAACATTATAGGGATTAGGAGTCGACTTGGCTGAACTTATTCGGTCTTCTTTTTAGGGCACTTATTCTTTCGATCACAGGATAACGACTGACTTTTCAAAATCTCAACTCCCCGTCTTTGTAAATTTCTCTCTCAGTTACAAAGTTGGGGGTGGTAAGTTTTGACTCTCTAATTGGATGAAATTAACCCCCGAAAACACATATCGACGCAAGAGTAAGAATTCCGCTTAAACCGATGACGCATAGGTAGGGGTTCAAACTTCACGTCGGCGTTATCTTCCGGAGATAGTTTATTTAAATATTTTCGAAGATGACTAATTTTCCAGGGTCTGAAACTTAGAATTTGAATAATAATAATGAACTTCACGACTACTATACTAATTAACAAAATTTCATATAATTGCCAAATGAAAAGATTTCCAATGACGCTATTTCAACTATGAATCAATAAATCAGCTCGTCAATAGTTTTAAAAGCACCAGCCCTCCACCACATTCGGCGCAAATACTATATAATAAGATTTCTACGATATTGCTGACTGAACGTTCAATAAATGGGAGTTTTACCTTTTGGTGGCACCAGCCCTTCCTGCGATTCGCTCTTGCCCTTGCTACTGGAGGCTCCTGCAGCAATATTTATTGCCTGGCTCATGTTAACTATAACGAACAGTAACGCAAATACACTTGGAATATTAATATCTCCGATTAGCCACATATTCTCATAATAATACTTGTTAAACTGCGCGTTTAACAAGTATTATTATCTGCGCGACTCACCAGCTATACTCTTCAGTTAGCACACATACAAAAATCATTCTTCAGGCTAAAACACTTTCCACACAAAAGTAAAATTGTTTCACAGAAAAGACGAAAAAAAGTGATAGTTTCCGCCGAACTGCTCGATATTTTCATATTGCAAAACGTACTGACGTCGCAGGGTCTTGGTAGGGGTATATCACCGCCCTTCACAATCTTCAAGATATTAACACCCTATCCAAGTTCTCAAATTTCTTTGCACGAATTGTATAAAAATCTGCTGCACTGACGTCACAGTCTTAATATTCTTAGCATGTTCAAATTTCTTTCCCAAGACTATAAATTATATCTATTCGAAGAACTTTTTCAAATTTATTCAAAAAGCGCTGCCTTCAGAACACATCGATTTACCGAATTGATAACACAAAAAAACCGACAAAGTCTAAAATCTTGTCAGCATGTCCCAAATTTTTCTCAAGCAAATGGATAACTTCTCTTTAGAGGGCTTTTTAATTCTCGCTATGAGAAGATTGATCGAGACCGGAAATTTTTATGTAAACAGAATCATTAGTTACATAAAAATAACGAGTGATTTCTAAGCAACATTAGATACATCCATTCGTAAAGCTCTATTTTCTTAAGAGACTCATCCAATAAATCCCTAACACCGATTTATATACACCTGCAAGATAACTTACCTGTTACATCAGAATATAAAATTTAGGGAGCATCAGTGCCTCTATCCAGCGATTGGATTTTTTTCTCTGAATAATAATATCAATGTGTCTCTTTCAAAGCAGATATTTCGACTTCCCGGATGAAACAGCTTTAAATATGCAAACACACGATCATTTGCCTGTTGTGTAATAAAATGCAAGTTTATATTCATAGTTTTTCATGGGGACTGTTACTAATAGTTTGCAGACGCTCGCTGTTGAGATTTTAGAGATAGAGCCTATTCACTTCTTTTGAAGCGCAGATACAAGAGATGTTTTGACAAAGTGCTTTGTATGGTTTTCTAACAGCAAAAGGAAAAAACAGATTTAAAACTCTGGCAGGGCTAAAACAAGTCAAAAATAATATTTCACCAGGGGTGTTTCAACTCTCTTTCTCC
This sequence comes from Dromius quadrimaculatus, assembly GCA_963989225.1. Classification (NCBI taxonomy): domain Eukaryota; kingdom Metazoa; phylum Arthropoda; class Insecta; order Coleoptera; family Carabidae; genus Dromius; species Dromius quadrimaculatus. Next base: position 43,952,619 of record OZ022330.1, read on the forward strand.
TGAGCATTTGTGAATCTGGTATATTATTCTTTCCGGTAATAAATTCAGTGATATATTTTTTCTTTCATCTTGAAACATAAGAGGATCTTCTCTTCAGAAGATTAAAGTTTCGATCAAATGAATATCCCTCTGTTAACTGAACATATGCTGTCGTTACCGAACCCTTCTAATTAATTCTGAGCATTTGACAGCTGTTTGCCATTTTGGCCACCTGGCTCTCATCCCTGTTCTCATCAATCATACTCTTTCTTTTTATTAAATGAATACCTGGCTGCCTATTAATCACTAATCAATTCTGAGTATTTGACAGCTATCCGCTATCTTGGCTCGCTAGAGCGGGGACACTAACTACTGTTGAGTTACCTTTTACTAATCTATAATTATTATTATTATTATTAGACATGGACTTCTCCAAGATAGATGAAAGAGGCCAGCTGGTCAATATTAAGCCTCGTAAGAGAATAACAGTTGAAGTCAACGAAACATACAAGCTAGTTGATATTAGGGCTGTTCGAACAGGATTTGAAAGTAAAATCATTGCAATGTGTGAAGAGTTTGTGATTTATGTTTCCTGCCGATTTTACGACTTGGGTGATAAAGAATACTGTCAACTGGAGAAAACAGATGTCCCAAACTAGGTTATTAAAGATGAAGGATCATGGCGCAGGCAAACAGACCAGCCTTATTAAATTTCTTCAAGTGTAACCTCTGAATATGAATCAATGTGAAGTTTTTTAAATGAATATCAATAGCACATTATAATAGTAAATAATAAGTTCAACTTATATTCTCAGAATAATAATAAATATGTAAGATATTGTCTGATAACTCAGTATGATACTTAACTTTTTACAATCAATATGTGTACAAAATTCAAACATTCATTTACAGCTATTATCTCTGATCTGTCTGGCAGCGGGAAAATGTATTTCGTTGGGCACTTCTTGTATAATATGGATAATATGAGCGATACGGAGATTGGAAGAGTATATTGGCGTTATGGAACCTGGCAGACCTTATACAATTTAATGGAAGATGTGGAATTCGTTAAAGGCTTACCCGATATTGAAAATATGAATTTTTTGTTGATCACCGCTCACTTGAAACTTTGTGAGTGGCTTTATTGTGATGAGTCCGTCATATTTTTTTGTTCTCGTTTAATTTGATTGCTTGAGTCCATAACCTGTTATTGTGAGGCGGTAGAAGGATGAAGAACAGAAATACGCAACTATTTCATTCAATCATGATGAACAAAGTAATATTTATTTCGAATACACACAAAGTACAAAAAACATTCGTAAAAACAATATGGATGCTACTCGTGTCGTGCTCGAACGCGAACATCGTGAACACAAGCGTCATTCGTTATGCGCAGGCGTGTTGAAGGTGTACGCACTAAATGGTGTGATTGCAAATTCAAATTCGAATGTTCACTTTTATGTAAAATCAAGTAACAACAACAAAAGCAATAATTGAATTTTTTGAACAAAGGTTACCTATCCCTAAAGAATATAAAATGAATTATTTCAATAACTAAGGAATGAATTCAGTGTCATGCAAATATACGAGAAAAAAAGCACGTGCATCCTTGAATCAAATTTATAATAATACATATAATGAAATTGAGCAAAACTTACTTTCTAATCCATTGACTGTCGTTTTGAGAGTGACTTTTTATATCTCTCAGTAGAAATTTTGGGAACTTCCTCGCAATATATCTCTTCGACATATCACTGTAACCATTTCTCTTGGGACATATGTTGCAGATTCACTTGATATCTGGGAGTTCTTGTTCTCTCCAGAAGTTGAATGGATAATAATTTGGTTCCCTTGGGTAGAATGACAAATATCTACTCTGCATTTTCTTTTACTGTTACACTGAAGATACGAAAATACCTAGTCAGTACAACGATAATAATAATAAATTTATGTATGATTATACTCTCAAGATAATCAATTCACAATCAACGGATTTGATGAACCCATTAACACTTAATTAATTAATCATGTGAATTTGTTTGTGACAATTTGGAGAATGGCTCGTAAGGCATCAAATTCATAAAAATGCATCCACAAAAATTTCTTCCACCTGGGTTTGGATATAAAGGCCGTCCTCATCTGAGGACGCTGGGCGATTATGTATAGAAAATAATGAATAATAATTCGATAAAATCACAATTTATTAATGCAATCTACATTCTATTTCTGATATTTATTATGATATCCAGGAAAGCACGGTATACATAACGTGATATTACATTTCACAAGAGGCTGCGGCTTTTCTTTGCAGCCCACATACTGGCATCTCCTCTGATTTTCACGTTTCCCTCGAATGTGACCGTTTTTATCAAATCTTCTATTATCCAGAACACTGGTTTTTGATGTGGATGGGAAACTAACTGGTCTGCCTTTAAATATTTGTTTTCCAAGCCCTAATTTGAGATACGGTAATGCAATTTTTCTTCGAAAATCTTTTATGGATACTCTATCTTCGTGATGCATTTTGTTATATAAAATGTCGCTGTTAACAATACACATATCTACTATTCGAGTGAATAAACACCAGTACCATTTCTTACCTCTAATAGCAATACTATGTCTCTCTAATAGCCAATCATGATGGTCAACCTCACCCATATACTTGTTGTAGTTTGCTGTAAGGAAAGGTTGCGAAATTGGTACTTCACCCTTTTGCTCTTCACTCCATCGAGAAACAGATGTAAGAGGCTCAATTTTCCTGAAATTTGTTACCATTGTAACAGCTTTACTGTCATTCCACCTTACAATCAGAATCTAATCTGTACTTTCAAATTGAAAATCATAAGTTCCTTCAGGACTCTTTTCGATCTCTTTCGATGGCTTTATAGGACACTTTCGTGTACGATCATCTCGCATGGTGGCTGTAGCTCTATAACCCTGCTTTCTCAAGAATTTAGAAAGGTTGTAGCTTGCAAAATAGTTATCAAAATAGATTTGATAGCTGCTGGAATCATCAATTAATTCCAGCATTCTATTGACTACTCCAGTTCCCAAGAGCTTCTTCACTTGTTCCATTTTTTTTCCACAATACAGTGAAAAGTGGAAACAATAATTGCTATCTCCACATAAAGCCCAAAGCTTATATCCGAATCTTATTGGTTTCCCACGGATGAATTGTTTCAGTCCATGATGTCCAAAGTATCTTACCATCATTCCATCAATAGATAAATGTGGTTCAAAAATGCCCCATTTTTGGAAATTCTTATTTATCAGATCTATCAGTGGTCGGAGTTTGATGGCCTTGTCATGCTTATTATCACTTGCTTTGGAATTGTCCTCGGAATGTTTATTAGATTTTATTTCAAGATAAGCATTTCGACTGATCGCATCTTTCACAAGCTAAACTCCTGGATCTTTCCTCTCACTCCAATAGTTCACTAGATAGACTGTGATAACCAAAAATATCTATATCTCCCGCAGAGACTACAAAATTCTATTTATTCCTATCACTAGCCACATAGGGCATGGTTTTAGTAAAGATAAGTTCAGATATTCCTTCAGAAAACAGTTTTTCGAATGTTTCCAACATAGAACACTCTTTCATATATCGACGTAAATTTTCGATTTTTTTATCAGCACTGTTACCCGCGGACCAAGTTTCATAAGTTGGTGAGACTCTCTGCCAGTTAGGTTTATCAACAAGACGACGTTTTAAAGGCGGTTCGTTCTGAATTCTCAAAATGAAGTATTAAATATCAAAAACTCATTTAGATTCATCACGCTCCATGCTGGTTTATGAACTTCACATTCAAAGACACTGATTACTTGCTCACAGCGATGAATCATGCAGAAGCCTGTGTTTTGTGGATGATAATAGCGTACAATAGCTCGACGTTAGGTGCCATCTGCAGTTTGACGTCATACTCCACCTACAGATCCCTACATTCGAACGTTCTACGTATAGGACTGTTGGCATATCTGTCGCTTAACAATTGATGCGTTAATGAATAAGCTGTTGTAATAATCATCATATGAGATGGACCGCATAGTAGCTTCTACAACACCTTTGGCTTTCATGCATTCTTTGGTTGAAGTTTTGAATGCAATCCGATGAAGTGCGTCATAATGATACCTTTGCTCTCATCTTTCATCTGTCCTGAAAATCTCTTGTTTGCTTATGATATATCAAAAATATTATTGGCTGAATAATCTGAGGTATTGAATTTGTGTATGTCCTGTTTAATAATTTTGTAGATATTAGTATTTTGGAAATAGTAAATAGAACTGTCGCTGTCAGTATAACAGACCTCTGCTTTTGAACTCAAATTTTGTTTTGTATAATTAAAGTGAAAGTCGTAGATCTATGTTTTTGAAATGTCTAACACACAAAATCCAACATAAATTGGTTTATTGAAGACAATAGCTTCCTTACTCATCTCTATCAATATAATTTCTTTGTCTAATACTGTGAAAATTAGATTAAGCAATCAACGCTCTAGCACCGTATCTACCATACCATTTAGGCATGGTCGATATGGTGCAGCTACCAATCTCACGTATTTATCTGTCTGAGGTTTTCCATTGTCTTACCAAATATTGCGTTATTCAATAATTTTTCTGAAACTCATTATTCGATCTCTTTCTCAAGTCTGTATTTATATCGATATATGACTTTAACCATGGACTCTGAACTTGAGGACTCTATATATTTTAGCTATTTGTAGATCTAACAATACGCACTGCTGTAAATTTTGATAGTGAATGACATAATTGGTTTTATCATGAATGTTTGCAATTAATTTTGATCGCTTGGATCCGGGTGGAATGAGATTTTCTGGACAAAAGGGTAGATCTCTATGTAATTTTTGGAGGCTTTGTGGATATTTCAAATCAACTTCAAAAATATACCCCGTGTTAGCGTTTTTTAGAATATCCATCAAATTTATTTTATAGAAATCAGACCTATCAACCCATTCGATGCTCCCGTACAATAAATAATGACTCATCGCTGAGGACCTCTGCGGTGATGGAGTCCTTGATGACGAATCTATGGGCGTTAGTTGTTCTGCCTCCAAATCTAACCCCATATCTGGTTTGAAACAGATCTGCCCGAGTAAACATCGGTAAGCGGAAGAGTCGAGAAAACAAGTTGATGTCTCTAAGTCTACAGCGGTGGCAACGAAGCGATTATTTAACAACGTCTCAACACGAGTCACACTATCAGCACTAAATTTCGATTTTAGGTACGAATGGACGAAGAGCAGACCGCGATCCAGTTTGAAAAAATTAATGCGTTTCTTGGTGAGAACCCCTGCTAGGCTGGAATTCTCGGATTAATTACATCAAAGTTCATTAGATAAGATTCGTATCAATCCGAATCGTGAGAATCATTCATGTACGCATTATAAGCATCAGCATAACGTTTTGAACCTTGGACAAGACAACCTCGAATTCCTTTCTCAATAAACAGCAATCTTTCAGCATCGGTTGATATCTCGAGAGAGACGTTTTTGCATGATTGGGCGTTTTCATGTGTTTACCGGCCCTCTATTTGAGGTGGTATGTTGATTTTATCGACAAACTGTGGTTACTATGGTTATGCTGACTCACCGCCCATGGACCAAGGCGGTTAGTAGAAAATTGAGGATTTTCACAAAGAATATTCACTTATTTATCTTTATTTAGTTACTAATCCAGTAACCTACATTCTTAGAGATCATACTGGTCAAATTATAAAAGATGGATTTTATAGCTATGAATTGCAGAGAGTTGCGTTTTCTGACGTTCATCTAGTAGAGAAAGTATCAAAACGAAGAGGGGATGAATTATATGTGAAATAGCTGGATACATAAAAGTAACATCGAATAATGCTTGGTGTCATTTCATAATTAATAATTGTATGATCAACATGTCTGTAATCATAGCTGACTTACAAGACTTCCACGTCTATAATGATGACAAAATTAAATTTATATGTGAGGAAATTGCTGTCTTAGGCGTACATACTGATCTCTGCGAATCTGAAATATTCCTTTCCCCTTATTTATGATCTAAATTGGATATTAAAAGCAAAAAGACAATTTTGTGGTGGTCCATTAAACACCATAGTCTGGACTGGCAATCCAGAAATACAGATTACTGCTTTTTGGGGAATATTGTTCAGGATTTGCTGAGAAACGCTTCTAAGATATACGTAAGAGGAAATGAAAGATTAAATTGGTTGAAATAGATATTGGAATCGAAGACAATAGATATTGTCAATATAGAGCAGCTAGGCGGTCCATCTCCAAAGGAGCTCTTTGAACCCTCAGAATCAGATTCCTGTGACTCACATAACAAAAATTGCGCCTTAAAAAATGTTCATATATTGAAAGATTGGTATAAATAAAAGTTGTGTTGGTTCGGGCTCCTTAAGCGTGCTGTCTTCTTCGGTGAAACCTTCAGCGGGGATACTAGCGGTGACAGAGGCTTGGTAGCTTTCTTCTGAGTCCTCTGTATGTATCTGGCGATGGCGAGGGTACGTTTTTGGGATGGCATCTCCAGATGTCAAATAGCTAGGACAGAGGTTTAGGCCTCACAGCGTTGAGAGTCTCTCGGCTTCACAGCACAAGGGCGAGTATTCTACAAGGCTCACCGCAGAGTCGAGTGTTCAACTGCTTGATAAGTCGTTCGGATAGCCTTTTATACTGGCCGGCCCCCTCCTATCGGTGGCGTGGTCTGTCATGCGTAGGGATGAGTTGGCGGCGATAGTAGCGTGAGCGGGTGGCTAGTGCTGGCAGTAGAACCAGCGAGCGTTGTGTGGTCACTACACAGACATTATCATTGGTTCATAAAAATTCTTAATTTTAAATTGGAAGCGGACTCTGTCTATGGCTAATTGCAGACAAACACTCTTTCTTGCTGCCCTGTATGCAAATTTCCAGGTGTGCGTGTGATAAATTTGAATGCTGTCACTGAACCGCACTTTTATTTTTCAAGATCTAAAACTTTGACACTTTTATTTAATTCTCGCATAACACAGTAATTGTTGATATCATTTCTCAACAGCTGAAACTCTAACAAATACTCCAACTTCTTTTATTGTTTCTGTTGACTCACCATCTCCACTGTCCGTCTTTGGATTTGATCATCTTTCAGAGTGAGCTGTTGCTTGAATGTCTTAAAATGCCATCTGCAACATCTTTTTAAGCGGAAGTGAATTCGATGTCGACAACCTTTCCACTTTTCCTTTTGGATGCAATGTACAATTTTCCAGCGATTGCTTGCTTGTTCAAATCAATTATATCTTCATCGGTCAGTTGGTTAAATCTTGCACCAAGAAAATTGATGTTAGCTGCTGATTCCAGAACTATCTTCCCTTCTCCAAATGTTGTTGACACGCGGCGACAGTTATTAACTTTGTATGTTTTGCCCTTGTTCAGGTTACTTAGTTAGAGGTTGCGTGCAGAGTTCTCACTTTCTATATTTGGAGATCAAGTGAACAGAGAATAAGGTTTCTCTGGTTTTATTCAATATAATTTTACACCAACAAATACGTAGAAATAACTTAGTCACTATACGAGGGAGGTCCCATATTGACTTAGCCTAATAAAGAAGGAATTGAGCAAATTTAATAGAACAACTTTTATTTTTCAATGTAATCTCCTCTCACATCAACGCACTTGTGAGATCTACTGAGAAGCAGTTCAATGCCCCTGGAAAAGTACTCCGAATTTTTGCTTTCAAAATGCGCCAAAACCGCCGCCTTCAGCTCCTCATCATTCAAAAAATTTTTCCCCCGAAAGTCTTTCTTCAATTTTGAAAATAAATAGTAATCACTGGAGGCCAAGTCAGGACTGTAAGGGGGATGATCCAGCTCTGTGAAGCCACATTCGTTAACGGCAGCTTTCGCAATAGCGAAATCCCAAAAAACTGTGGCCATGATTTTTTTTGTTGATTGCTGCACTTTAGCCTTTCTTGGTGGGTTTTCCCCCTTGTAACGCCACTCCATGGACTCACGTTTGCTCTCAGGATCATAGTAGAGCACCATTGTTTCATCTCCAGTCACTATTCGTTCAAAAATCTTGTTTGGTTCTTCTCCACAGAGCTCTAAAAACTCCGAAGCGCACCTCACCCTTTCTTCCTTTTGAACTGCTGACAGAAGTTTGGGTACCCATCTTGCGCTGACTTTGGTCATGTGAAGATATTCATGCATCGCCCGGTGGACTGATGTTTTTGATAGCCCCAACCTTGCTGCAATTTCTCGCACCTTCAGCCCTCGATCACTGAACACCTCCTCTTCGATAAGGGCGATTGTTTCTGGTGTGAGCACTTCCACCGGCCAGCCATCATGTCCCAAGTCTTCGACAGTCTCACGTCCAAACCGAAAGATTCCCCATACACCCCATCCAATCGGCTTTTAATTTGCCCTGGAGTTAAGCCTTCTTTAAATAAAAACTTTATAACACTGCGGAACTCAATTTTGGACATAATGAAAAAATGCACAACCCTTGACACATAAACACCTGCACAACAGTGACTGATTGGCGCGTGATGATCTAGTCGATGTACTGATGCGAAGAAAGGTCTAGTTGCAATGTTTAACCAAAGATGTCACCCTAAGACCTTTAGAAGTACAAGGGTCTAAGTCAATATGGGACCAACCTCGTACATATACAAGTCCGTACCGGGTACGCAGTCAAAGGGTAATATTGTATATAGTTCGTTTGCTGACATGACACTTTCACTCGAGGGGAATCGCACTAGGTGAACCTTGCTCGATGAGAGTCTCGCGGCGCGGGACGCAGGGGTGGTGAGCAGCGGCAGGGCGGCGCGATTGGAGAGAATGGTACTAGCCGGTAGGCGGGTATGCTGATGACCTTTTTCGGACTGCTCGGAAAGATGACGCTGTCCAGGAACGGCGGTGGCGACGTACAGCGTTTGCAGACAGTCGCAAACCGACGGCGGATTTGCTGGGCGAGTCGTCTCGTGATGGTAGTGTTGGTTCGGGCACCCTAGGCGTGGAGCGTGTGGTGCATGCAGTCTTCTTCGGCGGAGCTTTTAGCGGAGACACTAGCGGTATCGGAGGCTTGGTAACTTTCTCCAGAGTCCTCTGTATGTCTCTGGCGACGGCGCAAGTACGTTTTCGGGATGGCATCCCAACGTGTTCAAATAGCTAGGACTGAGGTTGAGGCTTTACAGCATAAGGGCGAGTATTCTATAAGGCTCGGCTTCTCAGTGCAGAGTCGAGTGTTCAACTGCTTGATATGTCGTTCGAACGACCTTTTATACTGGCCGGCCCCTCCCATCGGTGGCGGCGTGGTCAGTCGTGCGTGGGAGTGAGTTTGCGGCGATAGATGCTTGAGCGGGTGGCTAGTGCTGGAACTAGGACTAACGAGCGTTGTGTGGTCACTATATAGACATTAATATTGATCCATAATAATTCTAATTTTAAAATGAAGGCGAATTCTGTCTATGGCTAATTGCCGCCAAACACTCTCTCTTGCTGCCCTGTATGCAAATGACCAAGTGTGCGAGTGATAAATTTGAATGCTGTGACTGAATCGCACTTTCATTTTTCAAGATCTGAAATTTTGACACTTTTAATTAACTCTCGCATAGCACAGTAATTGTTGATATCAGCTGAAGCTTTGACCAATACTCATTGATTTCACTTCTTATAATTTTTTTGTTGACTTTTCTGCGTACTGAAGGCTTATAAATCATCATCTTCGCTGTCTGTCTTTGGATTCGATCGTCCTTCACAGTGAGCTGTTGGTTGAATGTCTGAAACTGCCATCTGCACCAGCTTTTTGAGCGAAAGTGAATTCGATGTCGACGACTTTTCCATTTTTTCCTTTGGATGTAATGTACAATTTTCCAGCGGTTGCTTGCTTGTTCAAATCAATCATATCTTCATCGGTCAGTTGATTGAATATTGCACCAAGGTAAAGGATGTTAGTTGCCAATTCCAGAACTATCTTCTCTCCAAATGTTGTTGACACGCAGCGACAGTTATTGACTTTGTATTTCTCTCCCTTTTTCAGGTTACTCAATGAAATTGGTTCTTCCACCTTAGCGATTTGATTCATCTTTTGGAATAGAGCCATTCTGATGCTTTTTAGTTGAAGCCAGATATTAAACTAATCTGCAAAAAGCAAAGTAATCTTTTTATACTGAAATAATCTCTCCCACTCTAGAAAACTTCAAATACGGATTAACAGTTCTACTCTGATGAAGTTGAAGTTGATAGCTTGCAAATAAAGATTGCAATATGGGAGGATATAGAGGACCAGAAGTCGCTTGTGATCGCAGTGGAAAGCAAAATCACACACTATGTGCCATCGCCTGAGCTATAACGAGAATATATCATTTGCAAATGCAGTTTGTGCAGGGAAATGGGGAGATATCCCTCCGAAATACTATTTGAGAAGCCTCCACCTCTAATTCCATTCAGGCGCTAGGAAGGTATTCATTCATCAATCTATTTTTTGACTGTAAACTAACTTTTATATATTTTCAGATTCGTGCTGGATGTTTTTATTGTAATTAGTATAGTTCATAAGTATGATTTGTATATATTGAAAATAAATGTGTGAAAACTTTCTGTCTGTGTTTATCCTATTTTACAGCGGAACGCCATTTTTAACAGTCTCAATAAGAAGATTTCTCATGGATTGATAGATCGTTGCAACCATCATGAAGAGGCGTGGTCTTGATGACTGGTCTTCACTGCCAAGCCAGTGCACCATGAAGCATTTCAGGTATTCGATCGCCATGGCTACACTTTGAGTTCATGAGTATATCTTGTAAATTCTGAAAAATTGATGTATTGAAACATATTGTTTGTATTATACAGGATGCAACAGAAATAAGTACAGTAATTTTAACCTGTTATGCAATTTGTCAAGCATAACATCTTTTCTTGATAACTTTTCTCCGTAAATTCTCTGGACCCTTATTCTGTAACTTTATCAGGACTTGTAAAATGTTCAACCCTCATTATACGACGCTGTTGCCATCTAGTGGTCACTAGCAAAGTGAGTTCATGATGTCACAGTGACGTCATAAACGCAGCCATTATATCAACATCAACGCGTTTTCGTAACAACACCTCTGAGTTTGTTGATATGATTACAACCGTTGATATTTTGACATTTGTGCTTATATTTTGAGTTATGTGGTGACTGATTTTGTTTAAGATTGACATATTTGTGATAATTGTGGTCCTTTTTTAGTTTTATTTCAAACTTTTGTTGTAATTATAGTTGGAAATTGAGAATTTATTTCTTTTGAAATGTAAGTACACCAACATTTTTACGTTATAACCATGTTTTTTTTTTTATAAATATGAATTTCAATTTGTAGATGGCTCTTCTGTATGGACAGCTTGTAGCTCTTGGAGAGTTAGGAGAAGTGAAAGAGCTAGAAGAAAGAAATGCTGCTATAGCAACAAGAAGGATGTTGCGAGACATGTAGGATCCATTCCACTGACGCCGAGTTTATAAATAACTTTCGCTTGAATAAGGATGCCGGCATGTACTTGATTGATGCTGTTAGTCCTTATTTAGCTGATGGTGCCAGGCTAACTCGTATGCCGAAGCATCTTAGAGTGAGATTTAAAGAAAAATGTTATAGATATGAGAAATTATTACGCAATATAATAATTTTTGGTTCCAGTATCACTACATTTTTCTGCAATGGGCAGCTATCAGCGAAGTGCTGGAAACTCGTTTTTAGCAAACATGAGCCAGCCAATGGTTAGCAGATGTATTAAGGAAGTTTGCATTATCATTGTGCGCTATTGCACACGTCGGCGGATAGAATTTCCGCGAAATGAGGAGGAAATTGTAACTACAAAGCATGGGTACTTTCACATTGCACTAAATAAATTACAAAGCTGATGACAACCTAAGTACAATAAAAAATATGATAAACTTATAATACTGAATTTATTGGAGTTTCTAGCAAAGTTGAATCTGCTACCAGCAGGTACGATGCAGACATAATAGATCTTAATAATTCAATTGGAACTTATTCTCATTACCCTCGATATATTTGTTTGATCTAGTACAAGACAAATAAAAAAGTTCCAATCAAGTCACAAAGCTAATAAGTGCCAAAATACAACCAATAATATCAGAAACTAAGCAACATAAGGACTTATCAATAATTGTATTGGATTTAATAAATAAAGTCATATTTTATGAGAAAAAGTTCTATTTTTTTATCTACTGCCTCAGCTATTCTTTTCAAAGAATTAGAAATCTCAGATTTGAAAACTTTGAATTTCTTTGTCTCTTCGATCAAGCTATCCATTTTTCTGTTCAACACCTTCATCTCCTGCTTGATATCTTCTACCGCAGAAACGGTGCTATTGCCAACTTCTAGGAAGTCAGCTACCTCCTCCTCTGCTAATCCCCTCCTTTTGCCTGTAAAATGAGAAATATCAGTACATGTAATATAAACGAGAATGATAGTTGTTACATTACAAACAATTCCAGTTTTGAATGATGAAATAAAACATCCACTAAAGTTTCATATATCAAGCCATTGTTTCACTTGCATTTCTGATAGTTATTATTTATTTTGATTTAAAATATTTTGTTTGTTTGATCTTAACTAGTGATGTAACAAATGTTTGCATTCGCATTGTTCTTGACGTTCCCATTCGCAATCGCAAAATTCATGCGAATATGAAGGTCAGGAAGAATACAGTCTTCATTTGATATCAAAAATTATAAATGATCAGCTTCTCATTATTGATAGAATAGAAATTATAAGATATAATGGTTATTTATGTATCTAGTGCGCAAAATAATACTTTGGTGATTGAGAACAAAACTTTTTTATCGAAGCAGTAGCCGAGACACAAATAATTCGGAAGCACTAGAGGAATCTCATGTTATAGTTGCATATAGCATTTTTTCCGTCATCAAAAAATGATTGAAAAGAATTATTAAAATCATAATAACATAAAAATGAGTGCGCGAAATATTTCGTGCACGTGGTCATAATAAACTAATCCAATGCGACATTTTGCTCACCAATATTGATATACAAATGTCATCATTTTTTGACCTCTGAAGAAAAAATATATAATATAGGCGAACGAACAAAAACGTATTCCTCTCTTGAACTTTTATCATTTATAAATCTGATTTTAATTTGAACATAGATCATCTTTCAATGAACTGAATATTTGCATTCCTATAAATCTGAGTCACATATTCGTATTCGCAACCGCGAATGCTTAAAAACTGATATTCGTTACATCATTCAAAAAATTTGCAATTACCAAATTAAATATCAATGGATATGATTTGAAAGAATAAGAGGCCTCTGTTTCAAATGCTGTTTTTTTCTATTGGAATTTGACGCTTCGATTCGTTCTTAACGAATCTCCATCAGAAAACGAACGGAACAAAAATAAACAAGGCAAATAAAAATAAAGAAGGCTAGATGTGAAAATTTAAAATTGAACTGCAGTATTTACTTACTTGCGTAAAGGAACGTTGTTTGAAAAGCTTGTGCTTGGAGTGCTGCCGCTATCCTCTGACACACTTGGTGATGTCTAAAAAAATAAATCAATTATTATTCATGAAATTTGCGGAATTTGGGAAAAACTGACCAAGATTGTTGGAGAAGTAAAATCCATAGGTCCAGAAGATTCTTCATTCTCAGTATTTGTGGCCAAATCCACCCAATGCTGCGTCCCCGATACTGACAGTATCACTTATGGCTTCATGGCTGTTGGCCTATCACTTTCAAGTGATAAACCATCCGGCCCTTCAACCCCATACACCGACTCCTTGGAAATTATTTCAACTATTTTAGCATCATTTTCTGTCAATATAATGTTGGCTGGCTCTCCGCCACATGTTTGCTGCCGGCTGCTGGACAAAGCAGAAGCTTTCTTCCTCACAGTTGTTTTCAAATCAGTCCAAACCTATAAAGAAAAATTCATATTAATAATTAGTACATTAATCTGAAAAATGTTAAACTACTTACTCTTTGGCACTCTTTTACATCCTTTTCTGAGCCGTACTGATTGAGCATCTGCGTTAAAGTAACCCAGAGGCTCTTCCGTTGCTGCCGTCTCTCAACGCCCAATAATTTCCCTCGAGCAAAGTCCTTATGGTCATCCATGAAGTCAATATGGACTTGTTTCTGTTGGGAAGATATTTTTTCATGTCTTGCACTCATTTTGATAAAAAAAAATTCATAAATAAAAGTATAACTTGACTGTTCCAAGTGTAAACTGAGATTGGTTATTTACCGAAGGGCTCATAGCATTGAAGTACGCTCTAGAACTAACAGTACATAATTCTTGAAACTAACAGTAGATAATTCTAGTGTTGAACGGTAAAGGATTTCTAAATTCGTGGAAAATCATTTTTGAAATTAACTGCCAACTTAAACATTCTTGTCGACAAATTTAATAAGACAAAATTTACTATGTCTGCCATCTGTATTTTAAAAGTTGGAACAAGTTCGCTTCCTGTGACGTCATTGTATAACAACATGTCTTGTAACAAGACTTGATAATGCTACAGGATGAGGGTCCTGGATATAGAGTAAAAATTCATCAAAGTTTTGTCAAAAATTTCATAGTGCGCCTATGGTTCCAACTGAATGTTTCTCATTTGTTGAAAGAATGACAGCTGTCGATTGGAAGAAGTATTTTGCAATTTTGAGCCATCGTAGTCTTGTCAATCATTCATTTGAAACTGGAAGAGTATTAATATTTTGGCAATACATTGATATTCGCTCACTTCGATAGTTCTATTTTTGCATATGTTGGAAGAAAGACTAAATTTGTCTCTGTAATCAACAATTTGGTCTTTGATTTGTATTTATACGTCATTTTTAAGATATTTGATTTTTATTTAGAGACTCCATGTATATTTTCGGATAGTAAATTTCCTAAACATAAGATTATCTGCACAAGTTCATTGCACTTGAATCAGCTGATTTGAATTGTCTGAAACTGTGTCAGGAGTGTCAGACTGTGCTGCCATCTACGAGCAGTTCAAAAAGTAGCTGCTGCTCCCAACTTACTTCATCAGAAACAGATCAGAAACATGAAGAGAAAATCATTCGACGATTTATTAAAAGAAAAGAGTGAAATAAGCAATGGAATGCAATACTAAATTAATAAATTCACTGAATAATTCCATAGAAATATTGCTACATGGAATTTTGAAGATTCTATTCTTGAAGAACAGGAAATATAGCCTTTAAAAGTATCAAACTGAATCTGATAATTGATTTTGAATATTTTCTGAAATATATGATACAGTATTTCATTTATTCAGCAGAATTCAGGGGACATATTTCATTGAACCAACCTGAATGTGAAGTTTGTAAAAATATAAGAAAAACTGATACACAGGTGCCTCATTTATAAATTAATGTATTTCATTCATTTCATCTGCTGTTTTACGTTCCAGATAAACGTTAGGTTTCAAATGTATGGTATTTTCATCATAATGTTTAAATGCATCATATTTTGATATTAAATAAATTAGCATAACCACAATAATTCAATTTTTAGTGAAAAATGACAATTCGGAGATCGTTCCAAATAAATTCGCTTAGCTAATCCTAAACTAACCGTGAAATCGTTGACAGAATTGATAATTTATAATCGGTTTCATCCCAGAACTTATTTGAAAGAATTGATAACTCACATATGTCAAAATCAATTATTGTTCTATTGCAACTGCTACTGGATCCGATAATTATGCACCTGAACGACTCGTTAAATTATAGGAGATAAAAAGGGCTGAAAAAGGATGAAAAATTGTTAGGCTTGACGAAAACTATCACTGGTTAAAATTATTGTACTTATTTCTGTTACACCCTATATACCCCATCTCAAATAGCACGGTGATCTGACGACGGTCTCCTTAAAAGCGATCGCAGCAACCGACTAACCGAGCATCGAAACTGCGCTACGCGTGGTCTTCACGCTTGGTGTAAGAGGTATAGTATGTTCAGCGTTGGAGAGTACGATATTTTCAAAATTATTATTCGCAAAATATTGATCGCATGTTTGATTATATGCACCCGAGATGAATTATACCCGACATATATTTGCAGGCGGAAATCGTGTGTCATTAATTAAGCCAGCGCGTGGTCTTCACGCTTGGTGTAGCAGGGCTAGGTATGTTCAGCGGCAAAATATTGATCGCACTCGCATTTGTTTATAGCTAATTATGCACCCTGAAGTTGAATGCACGCGATGGTCATGGTTGATATCCCGGAAGTATCCATGATGCCTTTATTTGGCGAAATAGCCGTGTTGGAATGACCATGCGTGCTAATTATGAAAATGGGGACCGTACATCAAGTATAATCGATAAATGTTCAAGTTATATACTACAAATTTCAACATTTAATTTTCAAAATGCAGGTCGATTCAGATGCTTATTGAAGCATAGAATGCTACATTATAGGCCAGAAAAAGCAGCAAGAATAATTATGGCATGTGCCATTTTGCACAATGTTTCAATCAATTATAATATTGATGAAGCAGAGCCGATGTGGGATGACTTCGATTTGGAACCAACGATAGAATCTCAAGATCAAGCAGCTGATGTGCGATATGGACAATTGGGGCAGCAGAGCCGGAGGCAGTACATGAAGAATAATTTTGAAAATTATGTAACATTTCCATTTATTTTTTAATACATGAATTGGATCCTTAAACAATTCACTTGCATTCTCTCCTTTCTTCCAATAACTTCACCATAATATGGTTGTTTCTGTTCATGCTATCAAGAATTTTATCAATTTTTAAATTAAACTGCTCTTCTCTTTTCATAAAATGTTCCACCGCGTTTTTGCCAAAGGGAACCTGCTTCTTTCGTTTTGGTGTTGATCGCTCCGGAGTACTCCTCGCGGAATCTTCATCCCATGTATCGATTTCGATCTGTAACAATATAATTTTATAACATACAGCTAATTACATGAATCATATTTTCTAAGCTTACAGTAGAGCTTTCTTCATGATCTGGAAAAGCCATGGGGTGATCGTGTTCGGTCATTACATCCACGATTTCTACTAGAGGTTAAGGAGATGCTATATCTGGGGGTGTATATTTCGATGTTGAATGTTGTGGTTCTTCTTCGCAATGAAGATGTTGTTTAGAAGATGACGGAATCGGTTCTTCCGACTCCAGAAGGACAATATCTTTTGATCTAATCTCGTATATGGCTTCTTCTGTTATGATTTCTATAATTTTCTGATCCATATCAGAGAGAGGCGGTGGTGGTGGATCGCCGCCTGTTCTTACCTTCGAACTTCTAACTCCTGCAGCCCTTCTTTTCGTCTTATTTTTCAAGTCGATCCATGTCTGTCAAATGACATTTTTTCTATGTCACAAATGAAAATCTCTCAGATACATATTTGATTCGCGTATTCAAATAAACTTACTCTTTTCCACTTCTTTGCCGGTTTCTTTGGCTCCTCTTAATTATTCAGCTGCGTACCTAATATTTCCCACAAGTTAGCTAACCTTTGCTCTCCCACCAGTTAGCTACACTTTGCCTTCCCTCATCACCCAGAAATTGCCCCCTTGCGAAACTGAAGCTGAATAATACAAAAGTCCTACAGAAATTGGCCAAAAAATTACCAATAAAATTTACGCAAGCAGTTGGTATGATGTGAGTGAAAATGATAATGAGTGATAAGAAGAGTGAAGAGAATAATGAACTCTGTTGTGTTTCAATCAGCTCAGTCTCATCGAATAATCGAATAAATAGCGTATAAGAAAATAAAAATCAGTAATCAACGGTAAAAGAAAAATACGTTTCCCAAAAGAATTGCAACCAGAAAAACAGAGACGGTCTTGTGTCTACGGCGCTTTGCCAGAACGACTATTCTATACTAAATTACTGTAGGAGTGAATTTGAAGTTAATTTATGATAATGAAAACTACTGCATACTTCAGAAGGATCCAGCATGGTGGAAGGTCAAAGTGATCTTCAGATGACTTGCAACACAAAATTTGAATCAAATGATGAGGCTAAAAACGGGCTCTAATTACAAAAAAGATAGATCTCACTCGGAAATATCACTGATAGCACAACGTGGTTATAAAAAACTAAAAAGAAAATGGCTAAAGTTCTGTCAGAAGTCCGCAGACACAATAAAGCGATTTCCGTTCGTCTGTCACTCCTGAAGACAAGCGACGTACGGTGCTAATTACGGTCAAGAAAGGAAGTAAAAAATTTTACCAGGCTTCCCGAAATACTCCAAAGACAAAATGGTGGCAGGTAGTGAATAAATCTGCCACAACATGTAATCATTTCCGATATTATTATATATAAAGCCCAACTTTAATGTTACAGCACGTCACATAACCTAGAAACAGTATTGGAAAATTCAATTCATGAGTGTGCCACTGTTACACCGGTAGACACCACGATAAATTTTCACAAATATTTACTGGTCTCATAGATAGTGCTGGAAAGGTAGTCCATGAAATAGACCGCAAGACCAACAGCAGAAAAACATTTTGTTGATGATACACTTCATGTAACACTGCCGCGTGAAAATATCTAAAAAGATGGTCTCTATTTTTAACCACAGCATTTTTAGAAATAAGAACTTCGTCAGTATCTACATTGGACAATTCTCCACATAAAATTCTATTGATACTTTTGAAATAGGTAGATAACAAAAGTGTTGCATTGAAATATGATAGAAGCTTTTTCTTGAATGATACTTGTCAAATATTTGAAAATATTTCGTTTTTCAACAACTTGCCTATATTTGAGTTGAACGTTTTCTTAATTTTTGTCGCAAACTCAATGCAGTCTTCATTTGCATGTTTGAGATCTCCTACACTATATTCCTTCGCTGATGTAAGGAAATCTGAATTTCTTTCCCCAAGAATATCAGATCTACAAACGTTGCAGTTTTTTTCAAACAAAATTTTCTTCCCATTATATCTTGTAACGTATGTAGTTGTTTCTGATGAGAGATATAACTCCTCCATATCCATTGATTTTTCCGTATTTACTTGCTCTGCTACTACGTTGCTTTCTGCTGCACCCACTACATCCTCCTCATCGTCGGTATTGTCCAATGAGAAACTCTTTGATGTGTTAAGGGCCTCATCTGTTTCGTCCTCTTCATAGTTCGCATCCTCTCTTAAATGGATGTTCCGTAATGGAACAAAAAATCGACAAAATCCGCATCTATATAATTTTTTGATGGAGCATTACCAAATAGACGAACCGTTGTCTCAAAATTATCATTCGTGTCTAGCCTCACCTCGTCTCTATGGTATCCAGATCCAAATTCAATAATACAGACGCTAGTGGGAATTCCGGGTACAATAAACGACAGACGCTCACAGAAAGAAGTAAAAGTCGTGATATGATAGATCATATACATGTTGATATATTTAATCAAGAAAAATTCTTAATTAGCGGGGCCGAGATGCGTGTGAGACTAGTTCGGTCACGCGATAGTTTTTATTTGATGGCAACTACAAACAATTTCAAAGTTTACATAAACGAGGCCACATTATTCGTTCGACGTATGAAATTGAACCCGAGCATATCACTTGCTCATAATACAGCGTTGGAGATCAGTACAGCCAAATACCCAATCACTAAAGCTGGAGTAAAGGCTATGACTATCCCTACGGGTATTCAAAGAAAATCAATGGATAATAAATTCCTAGGTCAACTTCCAAAACGATGTATAATCGGCTTTGTATCTAACAGAGCGTTTAACGGAGACTATTCATTGAATCCTTTGAATTTTGAGCGTTTTCGAATAAATTAGCTATGTCTGTATGTAAATGAACAGTGTAAGAGTCAGCAAATTCACAGTTTGGTGAACTCTGACGAAATTGAGGAATGTGCTTTTCTTGCAAGCTAGCAATAGAGGTATATGAAATTTTTGTAAATACGATTGACGTCAATAACGAATATTGTTATATTGGCATCTTGTGAAAGTAGTATCCCCAGTTCCAGACATATTTATTCCTCTTAGCAATGTCTTTCCTCCTACCCACACTGTCGCTTGCCCTTGATCTCCCAATTTGTTGTCATTTGCGTCTACAGCCATTGATACAAACCTCACTAGCATACAAAGAGGAAAGTACATGCGATAGGTCTGTCTTGACGTACTTATCAACAGGATGTTTGCAATGGTCCCAATAAGCCCACTTAACTTAGAAGCATTTTTCCCCTTTACAGCTTCTAATATATCGTCGATGTATGGAACGTGTGCTAGAGCTTTCTTGGAAGCCTGTGTCCATTTGTTGCTGTATTTTTCCTCTGTGCGAACATGGCTCAGTAATACAGTCATAGGCCCTAGGCTTTGTGCCATGGAGCTTCTCTTTTCAGGTGGAAAAGTGCATCCCTCTAACAAGATGTGGTGGCCCCCATTTAATCCATACTTGGATATTGAAAATGATTTCTGCTTCCCACTCTCTTTCTTGATTGGCATGAATGAATGGCCAAGTCTCAATTCGTCGAACCGCATCTTGAAACCACAGAAGAAATCTAATTAGGGCCCTGCTGTCCCATACCAATTTTCTTTGTCGTCCTTGCCATGTTTTTTGAATTCTAACCCTGCTTCTGTGGCTGAATCTTTAAAGGGTCCCAAAGCTTCCTCGAGTTTAATTGTTCTTTGTCTTCCCATTGACATTATGTTGAACTCTTTCTTTGCTGTTGCCTTTGGGTCCTGATTGCCAGTTTTTTCATATGCCCTTTGTCTAAGAATGTTGTGGCATGTGAAAATTATGTTTGTGATTTGGGAGCTTATCGCTATGTTCAGGGCTTCATTTTTATTTAGTTGGATTTTCTCTCCTATTTTCTTGTACGAAAAAACGATGAAGCTTAGCACTTTCACTTTCTTCTCAGGGTCTACTTCTGCACGCAGTTTTTTGGAGCTAACTATAGTACTTCCTGTGTCTGGGTCCACTTCTTCATTTGAGTCTTCTCTTTTTCTTTTTCCTTGTGTGCCACTGGGACCTGCCATTGTAACTTCCATCTTGGGTTTTATTCTTGCGCTAATATAAGTTTTTCATTCAAGAATCTGTTTATACTCAATTTTGTCATCCGATTAAATTTGAATGGTTTCATAAAATGCAGAAAACGAAGATAACTTGAATTTACGTAATGATGTCGGATAGAATCAACTTAGAAATTATTTTTCTCGCCTTTTCGAATATATTTTATTATTTACTCTTGTTTTGATAAATTTCTATTGCAGTTTCAATGAAATTGATTCATTTTTATGTCAATGTAATCATTTTGAAGCTAAAAGATATAGTGTGTGGTCATCAGAATTTTCTTCATTGTTTTTAAAATTATTTTATTTACGACTAATGCTGGGGCCACATTTACGGCTAATGTCATTAATTGAGGCGTTATTCAATAATGAACACATTGTCATTGACAATATGTCAATTGTCACATAACGCCTTACTCAACGGCATTAGACATAAGTGTGGCCCCTGCATAACAGTTATAGAACAAAAATATAGATTTTTTCAACAGTGGATTCAAATAAGTAATTTTGCTATGTTTGGTAGTATGAGATGGTTAAGGATACAAGTAAAGTTTAATCTAGATTTGTTTACACGGATGCCAGGTAGTAATTTTGTCATATACTCAGGAATTTGGCTCTCCTGTCCGTTGGTAGCCAGCTTGTGCTCTAGAATTGCGGTCATTTTCAGCTGCAAATCCAAATCCCAAGTGTTTTGTAAATATTAAATTGAAATAGTTTTGGTTCACCGGATGCCAGGGCATATGTGATTGATATGATCCCCAGGAAGTTGCTTCTCCTATCCATGAGGTAGGCAACCAGAGCTTCAGTTTGGAGATTTTATTTTGTAAATCATAAGGATTAAGATCAGAAAAAATCTGAGAATAAAGTGTATTTTGCGAACATAATTTCAATAAGTTGTAGGATTTCAGGCAAATAAGGGATTTATGAGATTTTAATTCTTCCAAGACTTCATGATAAATTGTCTGTCGGTAATTTTACATCAGTTATTGCTGGAGTTGAAACTAAGAGTTTTAATTAGAAAAACCGATTATGTTAGACGATTTGTGAAGTGTTGAAGGAGTTTCTGAGATTTTCTTTGAGAAGGGTATGAAAATACAAACAAATTGAAATTATGGTGGTTTGAGTCCGAACTAAATCTCTGGTGGGTAATTAAGAAATGAAATTTTGAATAAATGATCAAGGTTCAGTGACGGTAATAGCAATTATATGAGATTTATGGCCAAAATCTCAAGAAAAAACGTCAAGATTATTTTATGTAGTATTATGTAGCGAATTTCGGAGCAATTATTTTTGAGATTGTACTGCAGAATATGTCCACTTGTTTCAGTGTACCAAGACTACTCACCTGCTGTTGAGACAAAAGTTGAGTAAGAATGGCCATGACGGAGGTAAGAAGAAAAAAAATTTGTAAGATCAATGAAGGAGGGAAGAATAAATTCACAAGAAGTTCGGCAACTGAAGGTTCAATCATGACGATTCCAACAAAATGGGTTAAATCAAGACAATCTGATGGCGACTACAAAACTGCTGTTTACATGAACAAAAATTCATGTGACAATGGTCAAAATCCAATTTCTACGTCAAGCAGCAGTGGGTCATCGAAAACATCGCATTCGAAACCACAACCATCAGCAAAAAAATCACACGATGAAAACTGATACTCGAGAAAGCAGTGCCAGCAATTATTCATGAATCCCAGTGCCCAACATCGAACATTTGTGGATGTGCAGTGAATTCCCCCCACAAAACTTTTACACAAACCCCCTGGCAAACATCACCATTGTAATGAGTGGCCGTGTAGAGACATTGAGTGTAATAATTAGTTCAATGTTGAAGAAATGTCCATATAACAATAGTAATTTCCAAATTTTTTCTAAATTTTGCTTTAGAGGAACCAAATTTCTAAGAAGGGGAGGATTGTAAGAGTCAGCAAATTCACAGTTTGCTGAACTCTGACGAAATTGAGGAATGTGCTTTTCTTGCAAGCAAGCAATAGAGGTGTATGAACTATTTGTAAATACGATTGACGTCAATAACGAATATTGTTATATTGGCATTTTGGATTTTATATATAGAAGTCAATTAGAAGTTACGAGGAGTTAGTCAAGTTATGAGTTAGTCAAGTCATAGTTAGTCCAGAGAAGATGTAGTTAGTTAGAGTGAAAGAAGTAGTTGGTTAGTTACTTAGTGATAATGTAGTTAGTGATAAGTTAGTTAGTGCGTGTGTGGAGAAGTTAGAAGTTTGTAAGATATTCATAGATGTAGTCTGAAAGTCGGTAATCAATCGAAGTTTGGTAACTTCATCTTTATATTCTTTATATTCTTTATTCTTTTTGAATACATTTTATTATTTGTTAAACGTGCAAATTATTCCAAGTTCCTGTGCAAGTCATTCTTTCAGAAGCATTCCATCAGAGCAGATAAGTACAAAATATAATATCCTCACAGTTCAGGAAAGAATCCAATCTACCAAATATAAATTTATTGTAAGTGGGAAACCCTTACAACAGCAATTACCATCCAAGCCTCTGCAGCCATCATTCACGAGTAGAAAAATCTATGTGTAAATGTACCGTTTGTTATACTCAGGAACTGGTATACACTTTGCAAATACTGGAAATGAAATCGATAGAGAAAATTTCCTACATGGATATTGTTGTCTGCTTTCGATCTTACTCCCGATTTATTGGCAAATACAATGTCGCATTGGAATTTTACACGTCATGGCTCTTCGAGAATAAAAGTTGGTTCTGAAACAGCCCTTACACAAACAGTGAACTGCGTGATCTACGCCGAACCCGATAATATAATTGAGATAGATAAGAACCGCAATTGTATCGTGGACTATGGCAGTTGATAATGATAATAATAGCTACTGGTGTGTTCATATATATGTCAACATAATTGTGAGATTCCATTCTGTTGTAAACAATCGTCATGGCTGGTTATATCGCGGATGTAAAAGGCTTCTACGGAAATACAAACGAATTTATAGTGAAGGAGCTAGCGGTTATTTCTACCAGCGGCTTATATTTCCATCTCTACCTGTTCAAAGCTCCATTCAATATCCGAGAGCTCAATGGCAAACGTCAACACCAGGTTCATTGGCTGAAAGATATTCACCACGGATTAGATTGGGATTTTGGTTATGTTGAGTATAACCAGCTATCCAACATATTAAAAAACATTTTCGAAGCTGCCGCTAAAATCTATGTGGAAGGATCAGAGGAAAAGTCTTTGTTTAAAACAACTCTGGAGAAAAACGATTAATAAGACTTAACAGATCCAGGATGTCCATCCTTGAAAACATTAGCACAGAAGAAGGACGTCACTAGCTGTCTAATTCCGCGATCTCATGAGGAAATGGTTCTTGCTGTGAGAAACGTGCATCTTCTGAAAAACCGGTTCTGTAAAAATGGATGCACTTCAGATAGAATCAATATTTCGGAAATATTTTTGAAACTAAAGTCACTATGGAGTGTATGCCGCAAATAAGCTACCATACCATGTACAATGATTATTGATACAGATCCAGACCTCAAACCGGGAAAGCATTGGGAAGCCATGGTTTTTATTTTGATGGCCATGTACGACCACCTATTGTTAGAAGTCATGAAGGATTTTTAACTCAAAATACAAGAACTTGGACTTACAACTCGTTCATGATTCAAGTTTATACCACAACCGCTTGCGGTCATTATTGTTTCATATATTCATTGTTTAGAGTTAGTAATTATGCTCACAATGATTTTGTACACTTATTCCATAAGTTTGTTGGATTAAAAAATGATAGAATAATCAGATCTATGTTTTATTATTATTTTAAAGTATGATTTGTTTTATAAGATTTGTGTATTTATGATTATCGATAAATAAAAATTCAATTTAGAATAATATATGTTTGATATCAATAACTCAGCTAACATCATATGTGTGAATGAATTAAAAATATTTAATAATTCTCTAAAATCTTCACCTCTTCATTTCATAAAGATAAAAATTCGGATTGGAATTTTCACTGAGACGTCGCTTCATAAAATTAATACTTAATTTTTCTTGTTCGTTTTTGGTTATAACATTATGGTCTATGGTACATCCAATACTATCACTATTAATCACAGTGTTCCTATCACTATTTCCTAAGACTAAATCCTTTCTACACTTAGAACTATTTATTTTAGAGTTCGTATAGTTAAGGGAGAAGCCCTTAACCTTGAAGACTTTGCTTATATTACCATTCGCAGGGCGATACGTTTTATAGGGATAGTTTTCAGGTCCTCCGCAGACGAATTCTGTTATGTTTGATCCACGACCATAACAACTCAATTCGTCTGTCAGATCATCCAAAAAATTACCAGTAGCTGGTTCGTATTGTCCAGGCGAATGGCAATAAATAATCGTGTCAGTTTCATAATAGGGCATCCTGCTGCCCAATCGCTGAAGATATTTATTCAGCTCTAAACGAGCTAAAGTCGTATATGCCGCAACCACGACGTTCACCGTTGTAAGTTGCTCCACTGATTCTTCCTGGAATTGCCAATTCACATACATCATCTGATCGCCTGCCGGAACAATTTTATGGACTATAATTGCAGGGTTGCTCAAAAGTTCATAAAGTTCCTTTGCCGACGACACAGTTCTTGTATGCGTTCGGTTCTCAGCTTGTGCGAATTTACCTGTTGACAAAAAAAAGTTATATGAATTTTCAACATCAATATATAGTATTTTTATCTTACCCCAAAGCGAATTGAGAGAAATTTCAGCAACAGCCCATTTTCCATAGGATTCGCATCAAGCTGAACACCTTCCCGTTCAAGAAACTCTTGAATGAATTGGGTCTTCTAATCCTCAGAAAAGCAATCCTCGGGATACCCTGAAGCCTCTTGCTTGTTCTTCAGAAATCTGTCTAGATATTCAGCAAACAAACCTCCCGTTTTGCTCTCTTTGCAATATTTGTCACTGTGTATTCCCAAACCTCGTGTATTTTTGTGACTTTATACCCGTATTCCAAAGCTGTCTTTACTTTGTCGATCACCCCAGTGAATTCTCTCTGACTGTGTGGTCACAAAAATCTTGTTTCAGTGTGTCGCAACAAGTACGACATAGAACGAACATAAATTTCCATGACATTTTCTAGGCAATACTGGATGATGCAGATTATTTGGAGGTAAAACAGTGCATTTGATTAAACTTTCCACGTTATCTATATTATTGTTCGGACAAATTGAATCACACTCCGGACCTACAAAAATTTCTGGATGGCCCACTGAATATTTTTCATATTTATTGACATAACAAACATCCACATATTTTATCTTCATACCATTTTCGGCTTTCTTGTAGAAAACCGTGTTGCCTGTTCGTCCACCATACAAAGCATGCCGAGGTTGTAAAGGAAGGTTATTTGAAAGGTGATGATTTCTCAACTCTTTCTCTATATCTTTATTAGGTTTCAAATAATTTCTAAATTCGCATTCCCAAATAAAAACCAAATTATACCCTTAGTCTCAAATTTTGTCCGATTTCGTCATTGTACTTTGATATCTAAGCTCTAAAGTTTCTTTTGAAGTAGAATAAATCTGCTTTTCTCGACCCGTTCTATAGCAGGATTTACACCCTTGATAGAATCACTCTAAAAACTCCAATACCAAATTGTCCGGTGCGAAATTACCATCAATTTTTAAATTACCTCCTATTACAGGCTCGGAGCTACGCCCAGCATGTTGAATAATTCTTCCGCGTTGGTTCTCTTGGTATACCAACCACTGTATGGCTATTTTAGATCAATTATCTTTTAGTCGGTAGCCATTAAGTGGTATAATCTCGATCATATGCGGTTTCAGAAATAAACGACGGAATGCTTTATTACAAGCCGAAGCACTTGTAATGGTTTCGGAAAACGAGCAAACTTTGCAATCATTAATAAAATTTTGGCGGAGCTTTGTACATGATCTACGCAGGATATCTACGTCAGACACGCAATATTCTACAAGCTCTCTTTTCATGTCAAATATTGTATTATTTTCTACCGCCTCTCTGTACCAAGATAGGGATTTTGTCTTTCCACAATATTCATTCTGTCCGAACCATAATATTGAACGTTTGGTGAAGGCCCTATATAATTTGCATCATCCAAAGTATCAAATGAATGAAGAAAATATCCTTTTTTTATCGATGGTGATAGATCCATAGCTTTCGGCAATGTAGTCGGAGGCATAGCCATAAAATTCGAAGAATCTATGAATCTGATATTTTTACTTTTTTCAATTAGTAGAATTTTATTGCCGTTAAGAATCAAATTAGGTTTCAGATTACAAATTTCGACCAAGAATACCAAAATAAACTGCGCATCAAAAGATGTAGCATTATGTGCGATACATGTTACGGAATTGAAGTGAGATCGCGGTGTCAAAACATATGAAAGAAAATTTTGTATAGGGTCATCTGTGAATACGTGCTGGCGTATACCACACACATTGCATAGAACATTCATGTCGTTCGAATTGCAACAGTTAGAGCAAGATTGTTGAATTACACATAAATTCACCTCGTGTATTTTGTGTCTGCGACGATTTTCTCCTGCCTTGACTCTAAGTCGTAGTAAATAAATAAAGTTTTGTCTTTCATAATTGTCTTGTCCGCCTTCATGTGATATTTGTGCTCAGGATGGTTATAACAATCACAAAATCAGCAATAAACTTCACCACAAATGTGGTTTTTGTTTTTCAAAGTGTTAAGTTAAAACACGATTTACAAATCTTAAGAATCTTACATATATTTTTTTTGTGTTTGTTATAGCAGTCCTGACCTCTAAAATTTCGGTTACAGCTGTCGCATTCGGTCTGTCATTGTGTACGAGCGCATGCAGGAGCCGTTTTGCGAAAAGGGCAGATATTCTCACAAGAATGGCCTAACATGTTCTTAAACGGCACGAGGCATTGCTCGCAGAAATATTTGCAGGAAAATGTTGCTGTCAAACTTTTTATAAGAGAATAGTGGTTCCGGTAGTGCAGCAGATTCGATCTCGGGAGATTTTGGTCTGGTGCTCCTTCAAAAATCACTTCACCGCGCGTATTATATTCGTATACAACTATATTATACCGGATATAATACTGCTAAAACTGTTCTAATTCACTTATACCAGCACCATTTTCACCTATTCTGACGTTTGTTGTTGTCAACAACGCCTGCACTCGTTCGTATTGCAGCCCACTATTATCTCTTCTTATTTGTCTGAAATACGGGTCTTTGTCGACAAAGGCTTTTGTCACAACCAATGCACGGGGAAGACAGAGATCGTCCGCGTTGTTCATCTCAATTATCCCTTACTTCCGTTGACATAACTCTGCATAGCTGAGCCCGTGGCCTTTGAGACCTTTGTCGCTTCCTCGAGGCATGGCGACTTGAGTCAGCTCCATGGTAAACTGGCCATCGGAAAATACCTGGGCATTGCTTTGCAGAATTTTGTCGACTGCATCCCATGAAATTTCAAGGGATACTTGATCGGCTCTTCGAAATGAAAGCCATGCTGGACCGTTATGTAGTCGGGGTGTATGCAGCGTGAATCCAACATAATCATCCGGATTTATATCGGCTAGTGTGTCGTTCAGAACCTGTTAAATTCGAGAACATACTAATTTAAACAGAAATAATGCTTGGGTAATTGTTCTCCATATCTGCTGCATGCTTTCATAGAACCAGTTGACAGGATTTTCATCAGCTGGAGGATCGTTCAGCTGGAAAGTGACACGTCTTCCCGTGACACTAGAACGTTTCACATGGTGCCGTCTGTCTTCCACAACTTCGTAGCGTCGAACAACGCCACCGCCTACTTGGTTACCACTGGTGGTAGCTCGCGGTTCGTCAACAGGCTGTGGTGCTAACGCCGCCGCCAAAATTTCATCGCAAACCGCGAAAAAATCTTCATACTGATCGTTGTCATCCTCGGCGTTGGTGTTTCCACCAAGCGCTGATTCAAGGATGTTCTCACAAATTTGGAAGAAGCTGTAAAAGTTTTATTGAGTATTCATTTACAGCCACTTTACCACCGCATACACCAGAATTTCAAACTGAATAACTAAATATCTCTACAGTCTAACTCGGCTATAACTTAAATAATATATTCCTTTTCTTTCACTGTAAATATTTCTACGTCTCTTACGTCTTTTGAGACCTTATTATTATAATAAGTGTATAGATCTAGAAATATTATCTTAAACTTGAAATTTGTATATAATAAATATCTTCAAATACTTAAATTTAGCTCTAAACCTAATCTTAACTTATTAATTATAATATTTTGGATAAATTTCTTATACTACAAATAAATATTCCTAAATTTCCCTGTATACGATCTTATTCTATTTAATATTTTATTTTCTGACGCTATTATGTTTTCGATATTAAAACTACTTAAAACTAAAAACTTATCATTAACCCTACACACTAATTGTTTCTTCGCTATAACTCTAAAACTCACTCCAGTCATGTTCAACATCGTGTCCCTCTCACTACCACTACACTTCTCTTTCAATTCAATCTTTTTCAAGGAGCTGCAAAAAGATTTAAAATCGCTGACATCAATGTATTTATTTTCCCGCGCATCGCCGAACACCCGCACGACGGTTTTAAAATGTTTGGTTGGATTAAGCCCTACCGCGACATACCTCCGCAGCGACATGTTCAGAGGGAACATCTGGCATGCCAACAGACGCCCGTGTTTGTCCCGGAGATCGGTGCTGTCCGGAAACGCATATAACGTGACGGGTGCTGCTCCCAGAAGCACGTCCAGATCGTCTCCAACATCTAATTCCTCCTCTTCGAAAACTCGATGAATTTCCGAAGAAATCTCTGGGAGTAATTGAGATTCAGAGCCGAAATTCGAACTCCACCGCTGGTCGTACTCGTTGTCTGCAGGCGCCGAGTGTCTAGACCGTCTTGTATCCCGGCTTGCAGTGTCCTCCTCCACGCGCCTCCTTTTTTTCGATTGAGATTCAACCAGCGCTGTCTCATACTCGTCGGTGGAGAGACGCTGCTCGCTAGTGGATGCCGTTGCCATCGTCTCCTCTGTACCCTGTCTCCCGAGCTCTGGTGATACCGGTACGGGAGCTGTGAGCGCTTCCACGACGAGCAAAGCAGCTATTTCTTCATCCTCCGTATCCGTTAGCATAGAACACGATCCTTGCTGAACTTGTGGTGGATCAGCTTTGGGATCGGAGTCCAGTAGAGATATCACCACCGGTTCCACGTAGCTCGCCAGGGGTTGCAGACCTGGTGGTGTTGACATAGACGTCTGGGGGGTTGGAGCGACCGGAAAAAACCTGCTCAGGGATTGAGTCGCTGATGTCGAAGCTCCAAGAGAAAGCGCCTTCTGCGTTTGAGCCATCGACGTCGAAGCTCTAGGCGTTGGTTTCACAAACGCTGTTATTTTTGAGCGCTTCTGATAACGCCTGTGAAAAATATGGAGCAATTATGATGAAAATCAAAATATAGAAAATTCTAAATGGGAATCTAAATATTCACAAAATATGAGAATCAAAACAAAAATTCTAAAAGTATATTCCAGCTAACCGTTTTGGTGTCGAGGCAATATTATTTCCGGAATTCACCATGTCTGAAGTTTTTAGTGATTCTGAAGTGAAGATGCTTTTCACAAACACAACAATTATGCATACTATCTGTTCGATGCCGTCTTTATATCAAAATCTTTTGTTTACCTATGCTACGACAGAGCTATGCTTTTACTCTATTGGGAAATTCTCAAAGTTTCTGTTCGACAGAGCTATAAAGTTGATTTTCTCTATGCGAAAAACACAAAAAAGATCATAAAACGAATCAAATGTCATGGTTTTCCTTAAAATTTTTTCCTTGTCTTATAAAATCGAAGAATTCAAACAGAATTTCAATTTCGTGAATATCCAGTACTCTATGGCATGAACTAACCATCCTCTATTGTTCTAAATAATTCTGAAGTCCATTTTGGAAATTTGTTATAAATAATACCGATGTCAATTTTGAATACAAGAATGTTTCAAATATAAAAAAACTTATAGTCTAGAATTCATTATCTTACTTTGAGATATTTTTAAATAACTCTCATGACTTATTCAACAATTTGAAATATCGGGAATTTTGTATCATAAAGTTATTCAACGCATGAAAAACATTTGTTTATGATAATAAATAATCCAGAATGGTATTATTGATTCTCTTTTTTCAATTGGTTTATCCCAGACACCGAATGTTCATGATAATTTGAAATTATTACTGTCATATTTTGTTTTTAAACTTTTCAATACATAACATTAAACGGGTGAGTCATGCCAAGCATATCTGCGAATTGTTTGTCAGTCTGACGGTTTACCTGTATGAGTAACTGTTTAGTCGCTGGATATTTGTTGGTATTATGTTAGAAGCTGAAAGAGGAGCATCAATTATTCATCCCTTAGTGATCGTGAAGGTGAATCGCATATGTGGACAAATTTTGCCAGTGCTTTACATTGATTAAGAGTCGGGCTCTTGTATTCGTGAGCAATAATTATTCAGACTTAAGTGATTTTAAAAGTGACTCGGTTATTCACGCTATGTAAAATGTATATCATTGAAATTTTCAAATCATATCCTCCTGTTCTATTTGGTAAGTATATTTTATAACTATTATTCTAGAAGTACTAACCATGATTGCTAGCTAGTATTTTTTCTCCCAGCGATAAACTATTCCCTATTATTAATAATTATTAATATTCAGCATATGCTACCATACAGAAACTTTACAGATAAATTCAATATTCTATAGAATATTATTGAAAAATAACCAAATTACAATTAAAACAATCCTAAAAATAAATTTCCAGTGAATTTAAGAGTATCGAAAGTTTATATCTTGAATTTAATCAACGTCTTATTATTATTATTATTACTTCAAATATATTCGATGACAAATTATTCTATAGATAAGTAAATTCGGAAACCAAAATATTTTCCAAAATTCATGATGATAAGATTATCTATCAGTTTATTTTGAATGACTCTCCAGATGAGCACTTCATATCAAAAATATTCTCCAAAATATAGAATAGCATAAACACTATAAGAATATCTGTTTATTCTCAAATATCGTATAAGTTGTTTTCTTCCAAATGATAATTTATATCAAAACAATAAATTTTTTCAGAATTTTGAACCATGACTCGTCATCTATCTACAGAAAATATTTTATCAGTTGGAGATACTTGAACATTCCACGGAAGATGTATCATTATTCAAGTGAGTAGAATTCGTCTGATGAACAAAGGAGTTGGTATTATATTTCAAATTTTGTATGAAAATGTTGTTGTAAAATTTGTTTATGAACTATTTTATTTGTGAATGTATGAAATTATGAGCTTCATCTATTGAAAAATTCCATTCTGTGAATATTCAACAGTACAGAATCTATTTATAGTGTTATTATTCATCTATAAGAATATAATATTCAATATAACATTTAATTAACTGTAGTAAATCGGAATTACTTCACAAGTGAAACTTTTTTTCCCGCAGACATATAATAAGTATTCGTTAAACAATTCAAAGCTTGAAATGATAATTATTTATGTTTTAAGATTTTTCATGAGAGTATTAGATACACTTGTGAATATTCAAACAGCCTGATCCGTCAATTTATTTATTAATATTTAAAATTATCAACTTAATTCATGGAATATTCCATCCCGTGAATATTCAAAATTACCATGTCTGAAAATTTATTCAGTCATATTACTATTATTATTGTTCATGTGATAGCAATGTAGTTTTTTCATACGTTGTTCGGTAAACAAAAGTAGAATCGAATTGTTCGCTTTTGTAAAATTTATTTATTCATAGCAATATTGTTGAACTACAGAAAGGTATTCAGTTCTTCTAATCGCTAGAGCTACCAGGATGAATCTTTATTTTCGTGTCAAAAATATTCCTAGTCAACGTTGTGGAGAGCTTTGTTTACAAGAATTAAATACATTTATAGAGCATTTTACTACATTATCATAAACAATGATTATATATAAATATATATATATATATATATATATATATATATATATATATATATATATATATATATATATATATATATATATATATATATATAATATATATATATATATATATATATATATATAGTAAGATAAGGATTAATCGCGACTGCAATTAGTTAAGGTAACAGATGTTTCGTGGGCGTTTGCAGTCAATGGAAATTGGCCAAATGAAAGATCACTCTTTTAAAATATTAGTCAAGCTTTCGCCTAATTTTTAGGCTTCCTCAGTCATGATTTTACTGCGTTAAGAATAAAAAGTAAAATCTTCAAAAATTTTTATAATGTACATTCAAATAAAAAAGTGTAACTTTGTACTTATATTTTATAATACTAACTAGAAAATTTTTTTTCCAAAATTAAAAGTGTACAAAGCCTGTTATGGTTTTTGGAAATTTTACACCAATGTTGATCTTCAAATACTGTGTTTTTATAACATCTAATGTAAACGATCTAGAAAGAAAATTCATTCGACTGTCTTATTGATGGAATTTTATTTATTTAACTCGTACAAAAATTGTCCTGAGGAAGCCTAAAAATTAGGCGAAATCTTGACTAATATTTTAAAAGAGTGATCTTTTATTTGGCCAATTTCCATTGACTGCAAACGCCCACGAAACATCTGTTACCTTATATATATATATATATATATATATATATATATATATATATATATATATATATATATATATATATATATATAAACCACATGATCTAATCACCATAAACAATAATAACACATAATATAAACAACAACAATACAATTTAATCAATGTTAACAAATTATCTATTTGTTTAAACAAAAACTGGCATCAGTGGCTTTGTTGACATTTCGCCCAAAACTCGCTACCCTACTACTTAATATATCCCTGCTTCCTTTTTCAGAAATAGTGTCCGAATATTTCTCATATAAAATCCTATTCACATTTGTACAATATGTGTATAATAAGAATCTACATTTATATTCCACCTCCAAATTGTTCATTATATTAGGACATGATATTTCTAATAATTTTTTCCTATCCCCCATCTCATCATTTATTTTATAGAATAAATTTTGTGTTATTCACAAATGTAACAAATTTTTGGCTCGGATAGCAAAGTATATTTGTACTGTATTCACGGTGTGAAATTATTGGTGTACTATCTCTATTTCCTTTCATCTGAGTGTGATAAAAAGAGCATTTAATTTTTTTACACAATTTTTTCGTTATGTAGTGTGCTACATATTTTGTAGCATCACTGGTTTCGTTGATCTGTAGTTCGAAATACTCGTCACTGCTCAAATCAGGCAATGATTCCTGCTCTTCCTTCTCATTCGGCATCGATTCCAGGATAAAACTTTCTAATGTCGCTAACGTTCCAACAGTCTCATCTTCTTCACTGTTCGAACTCACAGAATGCGACGACACAAAATTGTTCAGCAGTAAAGCCTTAAAAGAGGTTTTAGAGGAGGAAGCGGTGGGGTTTGTATTCCCAACACCATGGCTTCTTTTTTGCCCAAAGAAAAGGGGTCTTGATTAAATTCCCGATTATCAAGAAATTTAAAGCCCGACGAAAATAATTTGTCACTTGAATACTTTCAACATTTCCAATTTTGAATCCAGTTTTGAATTGATGGAATTTTTACTAGCTTTTTTGATTTTAAACATACAAATCTTACCGATTCGAAAACTTTTATGGCCTCACTCTAAAACTCGAAATGCTTCGAATTTTTTGTTGTTGCACACCGCAAGTTATTTACTATTTTTTCATCTGAACAGAGCTACCGTTGACACTATCGAACAGTCTATCCATGAAAAGTAAGAAGTCGGCTGTCTGAGTCGCAGCTAGATCAATGATCTTGACATCTTCTATAACAAAATATGACAAACATGAATTTTATAACAAAATACACTTATGTATATAATATGAACGTCGCTATCGTAAACTGAGCAACAAATACAATATTCAAAAGTCTACATATAAACCTGTCATCTATTGCTCAAAAATGTTGGTATAAAAGAATCATATTTATCTTTTGTTCATCATATTAATATTTGAAAATTGAATGGGGAATTCTCATTTCAATTCGATAACTGGAATAAATACACAGCTGTCCCAACCGATGAAGTTCTTTCCAATCTCTTCTTGCATGAAGAAAATTGAAGTTCTTTGGTCGGAACACTGACACCTCCGATTACTGCATCTTCTTCCACGGCTTTATTCGCACTTGTTCCAGTAATAAGAGTTGAAGGACTTAAAGTTGTAGACAATAATTGGAACCCTTTGAACGGAGTAATAGATATTTCGTTTTCTGAATTTTCTTCCGTCGCACTATTTGTACTAGTTTCAGAGATGAGTTGTTGAGGGTCTCGCTGTAGATATCGTAAAAGCATATTTTGAATATTAGTTCTGGTTGGATGATCCTGAATCAAATAATCTTTGTATTATTCAAACTGGAAAACAATATTTTTGTAACATACCTGGTAAATACAATTTAGGTAATGCTTATATCTTCAATTTGTTGAAACTAGGAATTTTACAATTTCTGTTGACTGTCTTAGGATGAACACTGGACAATTTTGAATGTCCTACTCGCTCCAACCATATCTTATGAACTTCCTCATAATATACAAGAAAACGATGTGTTTTTAACACTAACCGGTCAGTATTCGACACAAAACTTACTTTTTCTTTCCATGATTGAAAAGAAAAAAATCAAGGCAAACGACAACAAATAACAATAATTAATCAATAACAACAAGCAGATAGATGAAACAGTATCCTATAAGAATACACAACTTTTTCACAAATACAGAAACCGGTTGAGACTAACGCCAAGCAACATGTGAATCCCATTTGTTTCCACTCAGCGAAACACAAACTATTGTGTAAGCAGCGACAGAACGGTCGAGCGCTGAACTAAATGAAAGACCTTTAACGTCATATAGAATGCGCATAGCATGCTACAATTATTTATAATCGATGATTTGATGAGAGAAGCTGATGACCGTATTGTAGACATATTTACAAAATGGTCACATCAAAAGACTCTATATATATTCTTTCTCACTTCAAATTTGTTTTAAGGTAAGGGGCATAGAGATATTCCTCCCAATGCAGACGCTATAAAGCTCAAATTTTGCATGTATCGTGCCAGATTTCCCCCGAAAATATCAAATTCATACAAAAGCTTATAGCAGTGCGACATTAATACATCATGGCTATTAGGTTTTCGATCTCAAACAAAACACTTCAGAATGGTTGCAGTTTCGTACGTTCTGGGTGGGCTAAACATTTGTTTGTCTACCTAAAAAAAAAAACTATGAATATTCCTGCACGAACATGCCAAAGATTATTTCGTAAAAATGAGCGAAAACATCTCAATCGGAAGCAACAAGCAACATTGAAACGACATAAAATATTTTTTGAAAATTGGTAAAAACAAGGGTGGATTTGGAGAGAAAGCGTTGTGTAGAATAAGCTGGTGGAGCATGCCTACCTTTTTTATCAGCTTCACTTTCGACAGGCATTTTTAGTTCTGTGTTCAGTGAAACTTGAATATGGAACATGCTAAGAAAATGGTTTTGATAT
Organism: Dromius quadrimaculatus; assembly: GCA_963989225.1. NCBI lineage: Eukaryota > Metazoa > Arthropoda > Insecta > Coleoptera > Carabidae > Dromius > Dromius quadrimaculatus. The sequence goes on from OZ022330.1 coordinate 43,989,264, forward strand.
CTCCTGTTATGAACCTTTGATTTCAACTCACAACTTATTTGTTAAATTGTTTCTGATCCAGCTTTAGTTGAGGTTTAGAAATCAATCACTTCTATCGTTTCGTCTGATAACTATTTATTCATTGAACTAATCACTAAATAGCTGAAATATATGAAAAGGGTAAGTGCTTTGATATTGAATTGTTACACGTCTATCTGATCTTCTGATCATTTCCGGGAGGTGAGGAAGCAAAGATCAATCATAAAATTCCTGTAACTAAGCGAATTTGCATTCCTCTACTTCAAGAGATGTGTCTTAATGTACAAGTTTGTAACAAAATTGAAACAAGAGTATGCTCTTATGGTTCATACTTTGTTTTCTGGGTTTATTCTAATGAGTTTTGAAAGAGTTTAAAAGTGTGTTTATACACGTGTGATCAAGAAGTGCTGAGGATATAACACCACATCCTTAGAAAGAAGGAATCATCTTAAGATAATTCATTCTTCGTATGACTAATTCTATCACATCGTTGAGGCTACGGCTGTGATCTATTTTCAGTGAGATCTATTTCCTCTGCATCAGGTATATAGATAACACTTGTTGATGGAGTAACATGATGACCATTGTGATAATTGAAGATAATACATGAGTTTAATTAACAACCATAAATCCGATGTTCAGATTTCCTCACTAATCTGAAATGAAATTTTGAAATATATGAACACAATAATATAATCAAAACATACATAATATAATAAAACACGTGATAACTATGATGAAAGTTTTTACTTTCTGATATTTTATCAGCTGTTTGCGTTTTCTGAGAGAGTTTGGGACTTGCAGAGCTTAATTCATCTAAATGTAGAGTGAAAAATCTATAAACATGTTCTAATACTATTTCTGATGAATCAAATTTCTCTATCATTATTCTCGATGCAATCATCCAAATTTTATATAGAGTGGGGATAAATATTCGCTATTTATACTTGAACAAAATAGTTCCTGGGCAATTAAAATTGCTGATGAAAAATATGTCCTACAATTATTATCATGCGTAACTGAATCGTACCGTGAAGTTTTACGTCGCGAAGTTGTGCATCTCCCTTGCAATTTATTTCTTGAAGTTTCAGGCTCGTTTAATATGAATATCAAAGTATCAGTTCCTTGTAATTGATTCAAAATTGCATCTTGAATTGAAATGACTGATATCACACGTCTGTTATATATGTTGGGGCGATAAATATAACTTGATTCCGCAGGATTTCGCCGATATGAGTCTTATAAACTGGTTGAAGTGGTTCACAAATATAAGTTTCTTTATTCAAATTTATACAATCGTCGTTTGAAATATCATTCAGAATAAAATTATCTTGTTTATCATCAGTAATTGCTGAATATTCTCCTGAAGGTCTTGAAAATAAATATTTGTCGATTGTTTGTTTAACTGGTAATGGGGTAAAATAAATCAGTAATCTAAGATCTTACTGATCAAATCTCAATAATATATATCAACTTTGAATCAAGATATGCAAAATTTGATTTTACCGAATCCAAAAGCCAAGATCGTTATCAAAGACAGCAGGTAGGGAGAGCCCTACATCATCTGAAATATGTTGAGATGTACCTTGTGAGTTTACAATAAACTGTTGAGGGGTTATAATCGAGAAGTTAATAGTTCCATATTTTGCAAATAATATAGTTTTTATCAGTTTTGGATTCTCATCTTCATGAGTTTATCAAAAAGTCAAATATAGTAAAATAGTCTTGTATGTCGTTTCTTAAATCTCGAAATATGATTTCATCAATAACTTTTTTCACATATTTGCCCATTTGAATTATATCATTTTATAGAATACGTTCATTTTGATCTAAATTTGGATTACTTGAATTAAAGTTCCTGATAGTAGTTGGTATTACCTACGATTGTTTCTTCAGACACTTTATTGGATCTGCAAGATAATTTTCTATATTAGAGTTAGTTTTGATTAGTTTATGAGAACTATTGTATCAACTGCTTTCTAAGTTTATGAGATCGCGGTTAATAAATTTGTTGGTTATATTGCCAACTAACATCTTTCAGTTGCGAATACTAACTAAGCTCATTGCAACGTCTAGTTTTAGCATTCAGTTCTATTAATCTATTTAGGACAATACTGGGGTATCTTTTGTTATCCATACTGTTTATTTTGAAGAACCAATTTAGAGCTCTATTCAATATTTTAGAGATTATATGTTGGGTGCCTGTTTCCAACTTTACCATGTATCCAGGTGTAGCTCTGGGGCATTTAAGAATTATTTTGATGAATTTCAATTGACATTTTTCTACGTTTTCATGGTACTTCAACCCCCAAATTTCGGATCCATAAAGAGCCCTGGCTCTTACTATTACCTCCAGAAGTAGATGTTTTCTGTTCCAGGTTTATGATTTTTTCTTGTACAATATATTGTTTACTCTAGAAATTGCTACCGTTGCCTTCTTTTCAGCTGTCATAGACATTTGTAGAAATTTTCCGGAAGATGAAAATTTCATACTTAGATATGTATAATTTTCAACTACTTCTAAAGTTATATAATTGTATTTAAAAGAAAATGGGATGTTAGGTAAACGCTCTTTATGGAATTCATAGTATTTTTCAACAGGATTTAATTTATGCTGGAGTGAGATTGGTGAATCACTGAGAATGACCAAGTCATGAGCATAACATCATGAGATCACGTTAGTTCTGGAGTCAATATTTATACCCCTCTGTCCATTACTCCTCAAAAAAGATTCTTAATCGAGTATTGGAGGTTTCAGAGCCAGGACACTTGACAAATATCTGAGATTTACTGTATAAATTTTGTAGAATTCTTATATATTCTGCACTGAAATCATTTTCATAAAGGTTACGCCATTATCTAAAGTGGTTTATTGTGTCGAAGGCTTTTTTAAAGTCAACAAATGCGGCGTAAAGTCTGCCTTCATTGAGCCTAAGTTGTAAATAAATAATAGAGGAAAGAGTAAAAATATTATCCATTGCACTTTGCCCCTTCCTAGAGCCAGCCTGATTTTCGCAAAGAATATCATTGTGATCTATCCACTTTTCCACTCTTGAGTAGAGTATTTGTGTGAAAATTTTGACTGTGCTATTCAATAATGCAATACTCCGATACTTCTCAAGTATTTTTCTGTCCCTCTTTTCAAATATGTGGAACATATGAATTTCAGACCATTTCTCTTGAATTTTTCAGCTTGAAAACTACATAGAATGAGTTAAGAATATGGTGCAGCCAGTTATCTGGTAAATTTTTAGAAGAATCATGGTCAATTTCATCAGTCCCCGGTGCTTTGGAATTTTTAAAATTCATATTACTTTCTTGAAGTTCGTCTAGCTCAATTTGGCGATCCAGGATGGGGTGAAAGCAATCAAAGTATGGAGTAATATTATTGGATGGTGGGTTCCGGCTGTGTAAAGACAGGTAGAAATTTTCCCGTTGTGACAAGGATATGACATTATTTGTTTGTGATTTATGAGTCAGCTCACAAATTGTTTCCCAGAAATTATTTATATTATTTGTATTTGCCATCGCCTCTACAATATCATCGTCGTATCGTTGTTGTCTAATAGTTCTATGAATTATTTTCCGACATACACGTCTGCAAGTTTTTCTACTCAAAAAACCAAAAAGTATACATTTGACTGGTAAATGGTGTGTAGGAATATCTGGAATACAATATTCTTGTTCATTCCCGTTAATAACTGAAGGAGATAATATAATATATTGTACCTACAAGCTGGTTATGGAAGATACATGGAGCGTTAAGCAACTTGAAACAATGTTCACAGATGATAGATTAGCTTCATGGGCTAAAAGTCTCAATTGATGAAATAAGTGATTCATATTTGAAGAAAAATAAGACTTTATTTGTGGATTGAAGAACTAAAAAGGAAAGTGATGATTATGAAACTATGGGATCAATTAAAGTGGCATTAAACTCTAAACGACCACCAGAACGACGCGCCGCATAGACACACACATACAGCCCCTTCCCCCACAGACACACACACACACATCAAGATAATTTTGAATGTTTATGTGGATAATAGATGGAAAAATAAAGAAAATCAATATCTGTATTCAAAAAATTATTATTGATTGTAAATATGTGAGCATTGTAACAATATATTCTCTAATAAATTGAATTCAATCATAATATCACTTGAAAGTTATATATTTCATACATATTAACAATATTTTGAAGGTACCATGAATGAAGCAGCATGAACTTCAAAACATTATAATGAGTTTGTAGGCTTCCAAGTTTAAACTTTGGAGAAGTGTTGAGGTTTTTAGAATTTGAATTATCGATTTCGCAAAATAATACATACATTTATGAAAGATTTTTTTTTTTATGTTTCGAAAAGAGTCTAATAAGAAGTTATTAGCGGCTTCAAAGTGGTTATTCATGAAAATAAGATCTGAACTCGTGAAAAGACGATTTGAGAACATTTCTTTTGAATAAAAAAAAAATCAGTTATTATGAAATCAATTTGTACGTAAATCAGGTATAAGGTAGTTCATTATAATTTTTTAAAACCATACGATATAGTTTCGAAACTCTCAGGTACGCGGCGACGTTTTGTGTATCTACTTGAATATTTTTTGCGCTTTCCTTGGTGGGAACACCATAACGAGAATCCCGTACAATTGTTCTATCAGTTAGAGTGATTACTTTATCAAGTGTACCACTACATATCATACTTTTAATAACGTTGAAGTTAACTTTCCCCGAATTCTTGTAGTGTAACGTTAATCCTTTTACCTTACACACGCTATCAAATCAATCTTTTCTAGCATTTCAAAATTTAAAACTGTAATTTTTCGGTCCCCCGCTGACAAATTCAGTAATGAAGCTACCCTCGCCAAAGAAATGAGGCTGTCGGTGTCGTTATATAAAACGTCGATCTAGTTTTTCTGAATGATTATAGAGCCCTAACAGAGCACCATCAGTTGTATATGCAGCGATAACAGCATTAACTGTAATAAGGGAATAGGGAAACCCAAGTGTGACTGATAATAAGAATTAATATGGGCTTTTTTAATAAAAAAAAAACCATAAAATTTTTGATCACACTGTTCTCTAATTTTGATTTAGTTACCGGTTTCGATCACTGGGTGATCATCCTCAGACTACCAGAGAGATTACAATGAGAGGAAATAAGACGTAAAACAAACAAACAAACATAAAAGCATGTAGAAGCTTCAACAAATCAAAAAATACAAAATGGTAACTTACACAATGAAATTACAGAAGCTTCACAAAAGAAGACGGCGTCAAGTAGCCTGCTAGTGTCATGTTATTGAAAAAATGTTAATGTTGATGAAAAAATGTAAAAAAGAAATAATAAAGCACTAAAAAAATGTAAAATGATATAAAAAGATATATCCAATCTGTTCAACAAAATCCGAACTACAACTGAAAAAAACTGGAAAAACTCGAAAACTATTCAAAAAAAACTCGTAAGAACTAGTTACGTAATCCGCGAATCAAATTAAAAGATTTAAAAGTGGGGTGTGTCCAAGGTTCGTTTGGTCATTCAAACTAAAATCGGCATGGTTTTTTGAAAGACTTCTTAATCTCTAAGTTTTCCAGGAAATCAAGAATCTTGCCATTTTTGCATATGTGTGAAATTTCAAAGTTTCCAGTAATATCAAAATCGTGTCCGCTTTCAGTTGAATGATCAGCAAAACTTGATTGGCTGTTTTGAAATTTTACTGCGCGCGCATCTTCTTTGAATCTCGTTGCAAATTTCCGACCAGTCTTGCCAATGTGAAAACATTTACACGTGTCGCATTTCAACTTACAGATGCCTGATTCCGGTTTGTCCACTTTTTGACAGATCTCTTTTTTCAAACATGTCAAAGGCTTGAAAGCAATGTCAACATTGTATCTAGCGAACAAATTCCTAACTTTGTAGCTAATATTATTAATAAAAGATAGACTGAATCTCAAATGGTTTTTTTTTAATGTGTAAAGTGCTGTTATAAGCTTGTTTCAGTTGAAGTTTGAAGTTTTTCTAAATAGTTTTCGAGTTTTTTCAGTTTTTTTCAGTTGTAGTCTGGATTTTGTTGAACAGATTGAATATATCTTTTTATATCATTTTACATTTCTCTAGTGCTTTATTACCGCTTTTTTGACACTAGCGGACCTCTTGACGTCGTTTTGTGTTGTGAAGCTACTGTAATTTCATTGTGTAAGTTACCATTTTGTATTTTTTGATTTGTTGAAATTTCTACATGCTTGTATGTTTGTTTGTTTGTTTCACGTTTTATTTCCTCTCATTGTTGTCTCTCCAGTGATCGAAACCGGTAACTAAATCAAAATTAGAGAACAGTGTGATCAAGAATTTCATGGTTTTTTTATTAAAAAAGCCCTTACCAATTCCTAGCATAAACTGTTTTAAGAGTTTCGACATCTTCTTCTACGCGCTCATGAGTTGCTCATATTGTTCCAGCAATAATAATTGTCAAGTTTTGAACCAGAATACCAGGATCCGTAATTAATTCGAAAAGAATACACTGTTGAGAAATAATTTTAGTTTTGGCCAGGTTTTCTCTCTGTCCAAATTTTTCCCAAAAAGAGTTGAGCATCACTTTTGATACTAACCGCATGCCAGGATTCTTTTTGATATTTGATTCATCTAACTCAACTCCCTCCCGTTGTTTATAGTCCGCGATATATTTTTCCTTGTCACTATCGGTACAGCACCATGCAGGTCACCCGCTACATTCTTGCTTGATTTTTGAAAAACTATTTGCATTTTCTGAAAATAAGCCACATGACTTAGATTCCTTATCATATGAAGTAATTTTGTATTCTCAAACTTCGTAGATCTTAGTTAATTCATATCCAAGTTCAAGAGCTTTTCAAATTTCATCTGCCTCGTAAGTACCGTCAAACTGACGTTGATCATCTACATGACAACATTCAACTTTTGACAAAGTTTCAAAACATGTTTTACAAAGTATGGGTGATATAAATTTTGAGGTGGAAGAATTGAACATTTAACTAAACTTTCATATATTCATAATATTGTAACGTTCTTTATTTTAATTTAGGGAGCAAAAGCTACTTAACACTATTATTTATTTTTATAATTTTTTAAAATGATAACTTAGATAACTAACACTATTTTTGATTACTGATTCTAATTAAAACTGAAGATTATCACACTGCACTATAACACATCTTCAATTATTTATGTCAATATTGATTTATTTCGAATAACACAATTTATTTCCACTGCTAGCAGTCCATATTATAAGGTCTCTGACCAAAATCAATAATGCTCCTCGCTTAGTCAGCGAATATATACCGTCGGTCTCCCCCCACTACATTTTTCTTGCAAACGTCCAGGCTCTTCTAGAAAACGCTAGAAGGTACCAGCAATTTTCTGGTAAACAAATATATTCGCTCCTATTTCTTGATGTAAAATATTTCCACAATAATTTTAAGCACTAGTTAAGCCGAAATGACTAATTTACAGACCTAAATTCGTTACAATATCTATATTTGAATATTCTTCCACACCGGTATAGGTTTTTATAGGATGGCCCACAGGATATTCATCGTATTTATTTATATACGGGTATAACGAGCACACATCAAAATATTTTATTGTCTTACCAGGGCAACATTCATAATACAGTTTGGATGTATTTGTGCGACCGCCAAAAAAGAGCATCTCGAGGATTTAATGGAACTTCTTTATTTTCAAAGTGTAGATTGTTTACAAAATGTTCCAACTGTATATCATGTTTTATTTTTTTTTTTAAATACGCGCTCCCTGATGGTGATTCAATTATATCCAGCGTCCCTAATTCTTTCTTCTTTATACAGTGTATTCTTGAATATTGTAAACATTGCATCATTTTTATTTTGCAAGTTTTCCAGTCTGGTTCAAATAACAACGTCGACACTCATGCCAAAAGCAGCCGTAGAACTCAAAAACAGTATTAGTCTCTCGACAAAAACCGTCAACTTTTGAACAGCCCGCCAAAAGCACCTCTCGGCCGTTCCTTGCATGTTCAATGAATACTTTGCGGGTATGCGTCTCCTACTCCAACCACTGTAGAGAAATGGTTGAATGTTTATCTGTTGCTCTATAGCCATTTATAGGTAGAGCACCGATGGTATTTGATTCTAGGAAATTACGTCTAAAAGTTGAATTACAGACTGAAGCTATCGTTATGCACTCGTTCAAGGGGTCGACGTTGTTAATTTGAACGAAACAATTTCTAAACTGTGAACAGCTGCGGCGCAATATGTCTACATCGAGTACACAGTATCTAAGAATTTCAACACGCATGTCAAAAATTAAATCTTCCGAAACCTTCGAATTATACCATTCTAAGAAATCGACTCTTACATCCGATTTCATAGAATCATAGCCATAAAATTCTTTTTGGGGTAATGGACCGATATAATTTTTGTTTGCATACGTGTTAAAGGTAAGAATCCTTTAGTCGTATTTATTCCAAAAGCTTACGGAAATGCTGCTAGCGGTAGCTGGATAAAATTTAAACTATCAATAAAGCGAATCGATTTTTCGCACTGTATCTGCATTATTTTAGCACCAGTCCGTATAATTTCGGGTCGCCATCGTCCTGCATTGTTTAACATTTCACGCAGCACAAAGCGTCCATCGAAAGACTTCAAATTGTGGGCGATGGCAACAACATGAAATCTCTCGGACATCTTAGCTACATATTGCAAAAATTCTTTGAAAACTTCGCAATCATAATTTTCTTTTAAAAATTTTTGCTGACGGACACCACACCTCATGCATCTACACCCGAAAGTCTTCACATTCTATCCAAGCCGCGCAAACATGTTGCGCGATACACAAATCAACCCCATGTTGAAATCAATTATTAGAAACTTTTTTCTCATGAACTGTTTCAAAGTCAAAAAATATAACTAGAAATTTAAAATTATCCAAAGACTTCGTTTCTGATAATTTATTCACACTCATGAAACAGTCGTGGCTAATTTCTTGATCGGCGCAGCAGTTGACACAGTATTCTATACCGCATTTGTGTCTTGCTTTTCTATTAACCCAGACATTTTTATTGCATGTAAAACTTCTCTTCAATTTTGAACATAGTCCACTCGTAATATGATTCTGTAAACAATCTGCACCTCGAAAATTTCTGTGACAAAACGAGCAATTTCTCATATTCTCTGTAGGATCGCAATTTTTTTTTTCATGGCAACAAGGGCATTCAAAAGGACAGCGTGTGTTTTGTTCTATCTCTATATCTTTTGGAACAAAATTTGAAAAGTAGCTTGTTGAAAAAGCACCTGTTAAACTTAATATCACATTGTAGTGTGAGTTTTACGTAAAGAGATTCAAACACGGTTTAGACAATGTTCGATCGCAATTTTTCACCAAGCTTCGTAGAGAATTTTTTTTTTCAACAAATTCTTATGATTCAAATTTGAAAACTCCATTGCAACTACGAGTGCGTACGCTAAACATAAATTATCCGTATTTTTTATATGAAAAATACTTGTTTTTGCAATACTGTATGCGTCAAATGATGAATATGTGCATCGCTAGGTAATCTAACTGTGTCAAACCTGAGCGATTATTTGTCATTTGTAAAGAATGTTGCATTACTTTGGAATACTATACTAATTTTATCAATTACGGTACCAGTATTCAGCTGTAGAAACTTTCTCCATGGGATATATACAGGTTTATCGAGATAGTCATCATTCGCGATCACCAGTCCCACGGAATCGTTTTGTTGTACTCTGCTTGATATAAATCTCAGCAGCTCTGCAATAGCACTCTGCAAATATGTATTTTACTATTAGGAAAATCCATCTAAGTATTATTGATAGGAAGATAAACCTACCTTTAACCACGTGATCGGTTCTGCTTTCTCAGATATGGTGTCTAAAGAAAATAAAAGCTGCTTCGACGTGAGTCCAAATTTTTTATGAAAGCTGATGTTTCACTCGTCACTTTTACATGTTTCAGTTGAAAATTTGAATAATATTCTTAAATGTTATGAATGATCTTTTTCATTTTATAAATTATACCTGTGTTGATATCAGTCGGCTTTGGCGCGCCGCTACCTTCCTAAATAACACGATTTCCGCGAGTCTCTGTAACCGCGGCGTTGTGATTTGATGTTGACGCCCCGTCATCGAAATTATACACAGAGGCACTCAAATCTTGAAATTCATATTAAATAATTATCAATGAATATAATGATACAATGCTTGTAGCAAATTACTCACTGCTAGTCGAAATTTCTTTCATCATATTATCATACTGTGTTCGCTCCCACTGATCAGCGAAACACCTATTTTTAATCACAATTTTATCAATAATAAAATTCACTGCATTGCGAATTTCATCAGGTCTACGCAGCAACCCTCTGATTTCGATAACTCCTTGGTTGTTTGATAGATCTGAAAATCAGAGTGAATATATCAATTGAGAATCGTATGCTATTATTTTCATATACTAGATTATTACTTACCAGCGGTGACGTCACGTCCAGAATCGCCAGCTGAAGATGTTGGGGCATCGTCAAAGATGTCACTCACACCGTTCCCCGGATCTTGAAAAGTTTTTTAATTATTATTATTATCAATGATAACTCTGGCTCGAGTAGTGTGCTCACCATTTGTAAAATTTTGACTTATCATATTAGCGTATAGCTCCTGCTCCCACGAATTGTTAAAACATACATCTTCAAATACAATTTCATTATGTATAAAATTTATAGCATCATTTATAAGATTCTGCGTTTTGAGCAGCCCTCCATAATACAACAACAAAACATCTTTTACTCAACACTTCTTCAAACAAAGTTTGAACTTGAATGACCATACACTCGAAAATAATGCTCAATTGTCACTATTTCGTCATGGAAATTCTGGAAGCTTATATTGTGGGGCTACTTCCACTTTCTATTTCCGTTTGTAGGAACTTTTGAAGCGGAATGCAACAACTTAATTAGGGAAATTTTGAAACCCACTATTGATAACTAAATATTTCTATTTGCGCAAGAAATATTTTTTAAATGACAAACACTTATTTCATGTATAAATTCCTCCATAACAATAAGATAAATTTAAAAGTTGATAAATATGATTTACGGTTACAGATTACGGTTACAATTTATCATGTAATAGCTGAAAATATACATTCATTTATTGAAATGTATCATGTTTGAATACAGCAGATTGAAAAGCCTAATTCATAATCAATTATTTTATGTATAAATTTCTCCATGGTCGCAGCGAGTAAGATAAATTTCAATGTTGATGAATATACTCTACGATTATAAATAAACAGTCTGACTATCTCGCCCTTACAACAGTACAGATTTATTTGATGAAAATTGATTCTGTTTCATTGAAAAATAATATCTTGTTCGAACCGGCCTTATGAAAATGAGTTGAAATGACGAACACTTCATTGATTTGAGAAATTAGAGCCCTGAATATCTTGCCTACTACAGTACGAATTTTATTGAGAGAAATGTCTTCAAATCGCTCTCACAAGCTTGAGGCGCTTTTCAAATACAGTAATAACATGAGTATTAACAATTCTATTACAAGTCTAACAGAAATTTCGTATTTCCACTAGTGAACAAAGTATGAAATATATTGGAATGACGAATACTTTTTCAATTTGAGAAATAATAAACCTGAGTATTTGGCTTACTACAGTACTAGTTAATTCAATAATTGATTCTATTTTTATCTGAACGGAATATTTTCAATTCGCTTGATTATTGTTTTCAAATATGTTGTTTACAATTAGCTGATTATTGATTCTATTTTTATCCATTGGAATGTCTTCAAATCACCCTCGCAGCCCTGAATAATTGATTTCCGCGAAATCCGCTGATTATCGCCTGAGGGTAGTAGTAGGTATGTAAATTAGGTTTTAAGGACTTTTAATTTTTAAAAGTATAAATTTATTTCCTGTCTTCAGATACAGTTGAGTTACATGAACTTCTCTAATTAGTTGATAACAGCTCAACAAAGTAGTGATTGCCTTTTTTCCCCATTTTACAATCATTTATAAGTTCTTACTACGATAAGTCACACCTACATTCTAGGAGGGGGTAATCATGCGCAATAGCAGAGTATGAAAACTAGTATAACATAATTTCTCCCTTGCAAGACTTTGCTATATCGCGTAATTTCAGGCTAAAGGATTCAATTCCATTTAATCCTCTTCTATTTTCCCACTTCTACAAAAATTTCTCTTATACTTAAATATTCTTTCACAAATACATATCATAACAACTATAATTATCAAAACATATAACATATAAGAGTGATAATTGTGGTATAACTCCAAATTCTTTATCTTGGGTAAAACAGCTACAGGCCCTATTATTCTATCTACTTTCATTGAATTCATTGTGCCATTAACTTTATTCTCATAATTCATCTCCAAATTCTGAATTTGTATTTCTTTATATTGTTGGTTCACAATTTCGAAAATATTCTTATTTATTTGACAATTCTCATTTGTTTTTATTACAAAAATTCCTCTAATTTCTTTATGTATATTTTTATTCAAACAATTGATTTGTATTTGCTGTTTATTAGGGCTAATGATTATAATATCATTCGTATTTTTTATTTGTTCAATATCATTCTCCATACTTATATAACGATAATCATCCTTTTTCTTATCAATTGAATTCAAAATACATTTACTTATTCCAAAATATTGGGTAATACACATATATTCATTGTCTATCAATATCATCATCATCATCATCACTGGCGCAACAGCCCTCGTAAGGGCCTGGACCTTTCTAATCGGTATCACCGAGCCGCGGTATAACACCGCCGTACTGCCGATCAGAATTCCGTGCCATTGCTACATATTTTAAGGTGTATAGGCTGGCAACCTGTAGCACCCGAGTGTGTTGATGCAAGTAGCTGCATTTTTTTATTTTTACGACAAATCACACATTGTCGGTGAGTGGATTCGAACCTGCGACCTTTTGGTCGAGTGACGTCACAGCATGTATATTATTTTTTTATTTTATTTTATAAATCTTTTATTTGTCTTGACTCCCCTGAGTTCACGTATACTCCCCGCACATGTACGACTTGACCGAATGACTCTCGCGACGTGCCGTATGTTAAAATCATCCAGCTTCTGAGGATCTTAGATGTTTTAACATAGTGGCACAACGAACTGTCACTCGGTTTCGCACATGGCAAGGGAGTACAGTACGCTCTACATTTTTAAATAATACAAAGAAATTCCTGGCCTGTTGGCCTTACTATCTATTAACATTTTTCCTAACTAAATTTTGAATATTTACATTTTATGGAGGTGAATGACGTGAAATGATACTTATTTTACTACTTACTAGCTAAAGGAAAAATACATAAAAAACCTTTTTTGACAAATAATCCCTATAAACCCTCCTTAAAACTAATGAGTGACGATGTGATGGTATTTACAGCGCAGTTATGACTAAGTATAAAAAGATATAACATTTTTATGTTGTGTTAGTATGATTGATGCTTCTTTCGGTTCATGGTTCGTTACAGAGGAATAACGGAAGTGTTTGGTAGGGCAGTAGGTGTTTTAAGGGATATGGTGCATTGTGCTCTCTGATAAATGTTATGTTTTGTGTAAGCGGATTATGTATTAGCTGTGTTGTGTAGAATTTTTGTGAAATTTGTTGTATATACTCTTGTATATACTGTATACCAGTTACGTTGTGTAAATCTACAGCATGTATAGGTGAACAAACACGCTCGGCCATCCGCACTCACTGTCTATCAATATACATTTATTAATAACATAATTTTCTTTCCCAGATTTGCAAAATAATTTTTGATTTTCATTTATTGTTATCAATATCTCTTCTTCATCATATGTGGGAATGAGACTGAACTGGAATAATGAATAAAAATGGTTAAAAAGTTTGGTATTGTGATTAAAAAATGAATCTGCTTATTTTCGAATTTACAATGAGTTTAAATTGATTAATTGAAATTCCATATATTTTTATTTTGGAAAGTTTTCCTCAAATTATCAAACGTGATAATACTAGGATGTATTTTATTCACAGAACAAAAAGTAAGACTTACTTCAATTTGTACACAAAATTTATTGAGATTTTTAATTATCAATATTAACTCCAATAATTGATTATTCACTCCCATCATACTCTGCCAATCTTGATTCTTATTTAATTTATATATAAATATTGATAATTTTTCTTGAAGATGCTCTTCATTGTGCTAAATGTTTTCTAATTTTTGGTTATATTGTTTAGACATATTAGTTGAAATTTGTAAATTCATTTCGTTCTGTTTTTGTAATGTTATTTTATTACTCTGTATCTTTTTGAAAAGTTCATTATAACGTTCTTCATCACTTAAATCCAAATTCCCAGTAATTGCTTTCATTACGGATCCAAGTCCGTTTATCAAACCTCGTTTAAATCTCCTATAATTCCTCATAAATAATTCCATAACTTGATCCTTCATATCATCATGAATAAATTTTAATATATTCAACATATTTTGGACAAAATATTCTTTACTCTTCAATAGCTCTTGCATCTTAATAAAAATATTTGTAACCTTAGTAAATTCTATTTCTACTTGGGATATATCATAGTTATAATAAATTAATTGTTCAGACTCTTTCATTTTGCATTCGCCTAATTCAATTAAATGGAATCCATTATTTTTGGAAAGGTCAGTCAGTTGTCCATGGCATAGTCTGTAATTGTAGTCAATATTATTTTATTGTTTGATTTCATTTATTCCTACATTTTTATCATCATGTTCGTCATTAATTTCTATTTTTCGTAAGCTTCCACAAAATATTTCTTATACAAAGGTTTTTTTACTTTACCAATTAATCTTGGGTTCGGTTTGATAAATATTTTTCTCTTCAGTTGCAATGGGTTGTCATTTTCTTTGAATCTACTAAATTTCTCATTCATAGTTCTAATTTTCATCAATTCATTTACTATATTAATATTATCTTGATGTTCATTCAATACTTGTTCTAATGTGGTTTCTTGTTTGAAATATTTATTTTGATCAGGCCCGAATAATGTCTCATTGGGTGTTAATTTGGTAGTATTGTGTTCTGTATTGTTATATGCTATCAACGCTAAATCTACCTTTTGAATCAAATTTTTGTCTTTTATCCGCTCTTTTTGATTAATTATCCGTAATGATTCTATTATTGTAGAATGGAATCTTTCGATTGCATTACTCTTTGGATAATTCACGCAAATAAAATGAATACTAATTCCGTATTTTTCCAATGAATCTTGTAATAATTTATTCTTAAATTCTCCTCCACTGTCCGTTACTATTTTATCAGGTATCCTGTAGGATCGAAGATATTAGATTAAAACATCGCAAATAGTTTTGACTGTTTTGTTATCAAGAAAATATGCTTGTGCATGTTTGGAAACTGATCCATATTAGTCAAAAAATATCTACCTTCTAAAGTTAATAAATCTAAATTAATTATTTGAAAAGGTTTCTCAGGAGTTGGAGTGATAATATCTATTGCGGGTATCGGTTTCCTATCATATTTATTTAATTTACATAACTCACATTTACTAATATATTCTATAATATCTTTATTCATTTTAGGCCAATAATATTTTTCTCTCAATGCTTGAATAGTAGCAATAATTCCTCTATGGTTTGTAATGCCGTTGTGAAAATCGTGACTTATTTCTACTTGTTCTTCTTCCTGTTCGATATCAGAAACCAATTTATCCACTGCAATTATGTTAATTGAATCCGGAACCAAATTTTCAGATATAACTTTTGTTACCTTCTTGTCAAGATCTTTATTGAAAATACCAAAATATCTAATTTTTGGGATAATATAATCTTTCAAAAACTCTAACGTTTCTTCCTCAAAATTATCTTCGGTAATTTTCACATGTATTCTCTGTTTTTTTATGATTAAATAATCTTGTAATTTGGATACTTGTTTCCTGTTTATGTGAGTCAAATATAAGTTGGTTATCTGCTATATTCAAACGATTATTCATATATTTAATTCCTGCTCTAATATTCTCGTTGTCTGAATGCACTGCGTTAATATCATCTTGTTTACTATTTGGTTTTTCACTAACATTTTCTACATGATAATTTTCTGGTAAACTGAAATCATTTATCTGGATATTAGTGTCCTCAAATATTTTATATAATTTTTGTTTAACATTTGTCCATGATAATCTATCTAAACCGCAACCTAATTTAGGGATATTAATTTCATATAAATAGTTCAATCTTAAACAATCTCTCAATTCTTTCAAGGGCTTATCCAAATTCTTAAGGGAAGGTTGATCAAAATATTTTTTTTTTGTTATCAAATGGATTATTGTTTTATCACCTAATTTCTGTACTACTAAATGTTTATTTGATGAATCATAATTCTAGCAATAATTTTTACTATCATATTTCTCTACTATTTGTCTTGCAAATCCTTTTGACATTTCGAAGTCGCGTGACACACAATGTGCTATAATCTTTCTTTCTATCACTTCTCCAATTACTTCTGTTATCTTTGATTCTGCGCGCTGTCTTGATAAGAGGTCAGCTATTGCATTTTGTTTCCGATTTGAATAGTCTATTTCAAAATTATATTCTCCCAACTCAATCTTCCAACGCATGAGTTTTTGATTTGGATTTTTCATATTAAGAAGCCATACTAAAGGTTCATGATCCGTTTTAGTATTGAATTTCCTCCCATATTAATATGATCTGAAGTTTTTGACGGCCCAAACGATTGTTTTCAATTCTTTTTCTATAGTTGGATAATTTTGTTCAGCTGAATTAAGAGTTTTTGAAGCGTATCAGATTGATTTTTCTTGATTCTCATGTGTTTGAGGTAATACGGCTCCGATTGCATAATCCGAAGCATCAGTTGTCAGTATAAATTCTTTGTTAAAATCTGGTATTTGTAGCAATGATGATTCAGCTATCATCTTCTTACTGTTTTCAAATGCAGCACGATATTAGTGATCATAGATGTCAATATGAGAATCTTTCTTTAGACACTTCGTAAACGGTTTTGTTAATTTCGCGAAATTTGGAATGAACCTTCTGTATCATCCCAAGGTTCCTAAAAATTTTTTCATTTCTTTTTTTGTCTTGGGGATATTCAATTTTTTGATACTTCCAATTTTTCTCTCGTCAGTGTTAAGTCCATTCTGATTCATTATGTAACCTAAATATTTCGCTTCAGGTCGCAATAACTCTGACTTATCTTTTTGAGATTCTAAATTTGCCTTGCGTAATTTTTCAAATACTCGTCCTACACTTATTATGTGCTCTTCTAAAATCTTCCCGAAAATAATTATATCATCCAAATATACAAGACAAATATCATCAACTAATTCTCTCAAAACTGTATTAATCATTCTCTGAAACGTTGCTGGGGCACTTTTTAAGCCAAAAGGCATTCTCAAAAACTCGTAATGTCCTGATGGTGTGGAGAAAGCTGTTTTTTCTCTATCTGATTCATCCATGACTATTTGATGAAATCCCGAGTGTAAATCTAAAGCTGTGAAATATTTTGATTTACCAATGTGATCAAAAAGTGTATCAATATTTGGAATAGGGAATTTATCATCTTTTGTTCGTGTATTGATTCTCCTAAAATCGATAACCATTCTAGTTTTCTCTTTATTAGACGCATATGCTTTCTTTGGAACGATCCAGATAGGACTGGACCAGGGGCTAAATGATTTTTGAATAACTTTTGCTACTAATAATTTATTTACATGGAATTCGATTTCTTTCTCATATACTTGTGGTGAACGATAATTTTTTGTATGAATGGGTGTTTCATCAGACATTATTATTTTATGTCTGAGAACATTTGTGTGCGATAAAGGTTCATTATCTTTTGGAAATAAATCTTCATAATTTTTAAATAATACATCTAATTTTCGTTTTTCTACGGGATTCAAATGAGAATTTCGAATTTCTATTGAATTTATCTCTGATACATTTTTATTATCCTGTAATTCATACTGTTTGCCATTCATTATTACGTTATTATTTCCAAATTCCAATTTTATGTTGAGTATGCGAAATACTTCCATTCCGAATAATAAATTATAATTTTTATGAAATTTATATATATAACATTTGATTAATTTTTTATTAATTTTAAATTCTACATATTTATTACAGGTAGATTTACCATTTACTGTTTTGAATGTCAATTTTATATCTTTTTGTTGCAATTTTAATTTTTCTGCTAAATCTGGGTGCATTAAATTGATTGAAGATCCTGTGTCGAAAATTATATTAAAATAGTGTTGCTGTAATGAAGGTAAATCGTTTGTTAAGGATGACATTATGTGATATTCTCGTCAATCATTGTTCCTGAATCTAAAAAATCATTACTTGGATCAATTTCTTGGTCTTTAATCTCTTCGTCTCAGTCTTCGTCTTCGTTTGTCTGTCAAACTGAATCTATATTATAATTTTGTCTTATAGTTTGAAACGACATAGGTCGAGTCTGTCTGGTTTGAGTCGATATGGGCTGTTTTCTGGTCTGAATTGACATAGGGTGTTGGTTAAAACATTGTCTAGTTTGTACGGCGTTTTTAACATTTTGTTTGGGTGCAAAAGGGATATTATTTCTATAAAAATTTGGTTTAATATCTACAACATGTGAAGTAAAATTGTCAGCTGGGAATTTCCGCGATGGTATTTTATTATTAGTTACGTTTCGTAGAAGTGGTGAAGTATGTTGGTTTTGATCAATTGAATTAAATTCATTTCTTATCAATAATTCACATTGTTCTAAAGTATCAGGATTCTTAACAACAAATGAACCTCTTATATTAGTAGGTAGTAAAGATATGAAATGTTCCACTATTAATTTTTATACCTCAATTATAATTACATTTTTCTGATCTCTACTATATTCGGTTAAAAGTATTTTTTATTCATATTGCAAGAATTTTTCCAACATATATTTCAAAGTATTTTCTGCATTTGTTTTGAATTTACTATTAATTATGTCCAAAAGTATAGTTTCTGCTGATAATTTATCTGGGAAATTATTTGTTAAATATAATCTCAAATCTAGCCAATTCTGAAAATTATTTCCAGAAAGAAGTTCTGCAGCTTTATGGACTAACTTTGTTTTAATTATTCCAAATAAATATGTTGTTTGTGAAGGAGATAAAGCTTAAGTGTTTGTGGTCGCATAGACTTCATCAATGGTTTTAATAAAATTACCTTGCAATTTTATGTTTCCTTCATATTGAGGAATTACATCATTAAAAGTTTTCAATTCGGCCAATGCAATATTGGCCATTGCTATGGTTTTTGAAAGTTGACTTAGTCTTAACTTTATTTGACTAGGATTGGAAATTCCTAAATTTCTAGATCGGAATCTAATTCCTGTGAATCTTCTGATTCCGATGAGTTATTACTCATAAATTTTTCAAAATCTTATTTCAATTAGTACAAAGTCTAAAAAATGAGTGTGAATGTGTGTGTGTGAGACTGTGCCGGTCTCTCGGTAAATTTATTACTAACTTTTGTTAGATCAACTCCTTCGTGTATTTGTTGCTTACAATTACTTACTGTAAAATAGCTAACAATATCGTGAGTGCGACGGACATCTGTGGAATCTATAAGTTGTCGTATGAGTTGTACCTCTGCGGATGACTGTTCCCTTCGACGACGTGAACTGGTACCGATCAGCAAGTACTCTTCCTTACGATGAGGACGTGGTCTGGTTACCTAAGCAGCAAGTTGTCGATTTGGTGTAGTCGTCCGATGAAGATGGGTCGTGGTTAGACCCTGATGGGCTTAGGTTGAAGCCAGTTTGAAGTTCTCGTAGGTTTTCGAGTATATTGAAGTAAGACTTTTGGAAAAGTGCCACAAATGAGATTTTTGTACTTAATTTCTCTGTGTCTTAAATATTATACCGACTGCGCCAATTAGGTTTTAAGGACTTTTAATTTTTAAAAGTATAAATTTATTTTCTGTTTTCAGATACAGTTGAGTTACATGAACTTCTCTAATTAGTTGATAACAGCTCGACAAACTAGTGATTGCCTTTTTTTCCCCATTTTACAATCATTTATAAGTTCTTACTACGATAAGTCACACCTACATCCTAGGAGGGGGTAATCATGCGCAATAGCAAAGTATGAAAACTAGTATAACATAATTTGTACACTAGTCCCGCGGTGGAATGCAGCCGGTTATCAATATGTTATTAAGATAATTAGATTATGCCCTTAAGAATAAATGATTTATAGCACATATGCCAAATAAGGTAATTAGCGAAATGACGTCAAAAGTTGGTGCGTCACGAAAAGAATTTCCAATTTCTAATTTAAGCACATAGAAGATATTCCGTTGAAAATAAAATGCAATTCAAAATAATACTAGGTAAAATGCGAAAATGAGAAAATTTCAAAATGATGTCAAAAACTTGATGCGTCACGTGAAAGTCTCTAATTTCTATTTTAAGAGAATTCAAAATGACGTCTTAAAAATTGATTCAACGCAAAACGGCTCTCTAATTTGGATTTTCGTATATAAATAAGGTGCTTTTGACGGAAATACTTATTGTACGAATAATTTTAACATCGACTTCAGAACAATATAATATATCAGGTGAGCTTTGAATTTATTCATTATTCAATCAGTGTTTTTCTTATATTGTTTTATCTTTAATATATGGTTAGAAGACGGAAAATATTAATAATTGTAATTTATTTTCCATTCGGAGATGGACTTTTCAAAGATCAACAAAAAAGGAGAGCCTCACAAGAAGATAACAGATTTGGAGATGGATAAAAAGTACCCACTTGCTGATATCAGAGCTGTACAAATTGGATTTGGAAGAAAAATTGTCGTTGAATGTGAAGATTTCGCAATATATCTCCTGGCTTGATTTGATGAACTCACTGAAGAACAAATAGTTGAGATTAGAGAAGATATTACAAATTAATGTATTAAATACACTGGAATTAGAGATTTTGGTTCAGGTAGAAATGTTCGACTTATTGAATATATATATATATATATATATATATACATATATATATACATATATATATATATATATATATATATATATATATATATATATATATATATATATATATATATATATTCAATAAGTCGAACATTTCTACCTGAACCAAAATCTCTAATTCCTAATAAGGACGAAACACGTGTCTACGGTTGCTGCCCTATTCAGGTTAATGGTGTAAAAACCGACCCCTGAATTTGTATTTTGTGAAACTTATCAGGTTTTGATTTTATATATTTTATCAAATTCTGTTTCACGGTTAAACTTTAAAGGTCACTTTGCAGTGTCCTGCATTTCTTCAAACTTCGCCACCTCGGCTGTATTATGGTAGATGGCACTGCTGCAGATTAATTTCGCTGCATGCCATTTACCAACTTACTTTTAATAGTATCGCGGCTACAAGTCCGACTATCTGCGGCTTGCTATACTGTACTGAAGAGTCCTAATAAGGACGAAACACGTGTCTACGGTTGCTGCCCTATTCAGGTTAATGGTGTAAAAACCGACCCCTGAATTTGTATTTTGTGAAACTTATCAGGTTTTGATTTTATATATTTTATCAAATTCTGTTTCACGGTTAAACTTTAAAGGTCACTTTACAGTGTCCTGCATTTCTTCAAACTTCGCCACTTCGGCTGTATTATGGTAGATGGCACTGCTGCAGATTAATTTCGCTGCATGCCATTTACTAACTTACTTTTAATAGTATCGCGGCTACAAGTCCGACTATCTGCGGCTTGCTATACCGTACTAAAGAGTCCTAATAAGGACGAAACACGTGTCTACGGTTGCTGCCCTATTCAGGTTAATGGTGTAAAAACCGACCCCTGAATTTGTATTTTGTGAAACTTATCAGGTTTTGATTTTATATATTTTATCAAATCATATTTTGTTGATAATTTTTTGTCAAACATCAACAATATGTGTGATACGATACTATAAGGGGTGTAGAATTATTGAGGGTCTACCTGATATTGAGAATTTGGGCGGGAGATTTCCGCAGTTACTAATAATAGATGATCCAATGAGAGAGGCAGATCATCGTGTTGTCGATATTTTCACCAAATGGTCACATCATAGGAACATATCCAACGCAGAGTTTATTCCATCAAAGTAAAGGCCAACGCGATATATCTCTCAACGCCAATTATATAATTTGTTTCAAAAATTCTCGTGATAGAGCACAAATTTCACATTTATCACGCCAGATTTCCCCTGAAAATGTGAAGTTTTAGAAAAATTCTATAGAGATGCCACATCTGTACCACACGGCTATTCAATTTTTGATCTTTAACTAAGCATACCCGATTGGTTGCGTCTTCGTACATCACGTGACGGCCTGACATATATTTATTTACCCAAAAAGACGTATAAATACGTCTGCAAAAATATGCCAGAAATTATTTGATGAAAATGAGTCCAACTGTTACAAACAACGCCGAGTTTTTGAGGGCCTTGCACAAACTTAAACCTAAATTTGAATTAGCTCTGTTGAAAAAAAACTGATTGTAGCTCTGTCAAATGTATCTGTAAATGTGCTTATGATGTTTCACATGGGAAAATTCCTCTTAGTGAGAAACAGCGCACTGATTTAGGACGACACAAAAATACTTTGAGAAAACTAGTGAAATGCGGTGAAAGTTGGGAGAAGAAAAAACGAGTATTAGTTCAGTCCGGGGGAGCTTTCCTGCCACTATTATTAGCGCCTCTTTTATCAGGTGCTCTAAGTTCTCAGTTTAGAAATTAGTAATGGAACATTCTAAGAAAATGGTTCTTATATCACCAGAGAATTTGAATCGTCTACATGAAAATATTAATGATGATGAGAATGTAACTAATCAACTTGATAAAGATATGAAAAATATATTAAAATTGAAATTATCAGAGTATGAAAAATGGCGAATGTATCAAGGAACTTGGCAAAGATATTTATATTTTCAAAAACAGAACAGAGTGCCTATAAAACTACCAATTGAAAGTGAAATATTTTCAGAGCCCAATTTACCACATCAAGCTCTAGATGATATACATGACATTGTGAATATTATTCTCAAAACACATAGAGAAAAAGCTTGATTATTAGTGCGGAGAATGAAGCTGGATGAAACAATTACTTGGAATAGAAGAGGGGATATTTCCATTAATAATAACCAAATTCCGAGTTCAAACATTCCAGATTTAGTAGGAGATATTGTAAGATATAAAAAGAATAATGAACCCTTTGGATGGAAAGATTCCACACATGTATTGAAAGAAATCAGTATTCCTACAGAATTAATCGGCAATTCTCAAAGGGGGAAATTTTTCATTCAGGAATCTTCAATCAAAATTTCAACTAAAACTAAACAAGAATTTGAAAGTGATAGCGAAGATACACATCATATCGAATCATCCAAGTACAAGAAAAATGACTGAGGACGGTTTTCATTTGCATAATGAATGAAACATTATTTAATATATATTTTGATTCATCTCATCCCGCTGGTTTTTCGGGAGTTAATAACTTAATACACTATACGAAAGAACAATACAAACCAGCAGATATCAAGGATTGGCTCAGTTCTCAAGAAGCTTATACTTTTCATGAGCCCGTTAGAAAACGTTTTAAAAGAAATGCTCACAGAGTATCAAAAATTAATGATCTTTTCCAAGCCGACCTTAACGATATGCGAAAATTAGGTCGGTCTAAAGACAATTACAAATACATTCTAACGGTAATTGATGTATTCAGTCGATATGCCTGGGCAGTACCATTAATGGACAAGAAGCCATTATCTATAATTATGGTATTTTAAAATATATGTAGTGGAAGAAAACCTATTTACCTGCAGGCGGATAAAGGTTCGGAATTTATAGCAAAGTCTGTGAAATCGTTTTTTAAATACAATGATGTTAAATTTCATGTAACCCATAACCCTGATATTAAAGCATCTCTTATGGAAAGATTCGATCGGACTTTGGAAACAAGAATGTATCGCTATTTAACATATAAAAATACATATAGATATATCAATGTATTGCATAATCTAGTGACATCCTATGACAAATCTAAACATCGTATAATAAAAATGGCTCCTTCGGATGTAAATGAAAATAATATATTGGAAGTATGGGGAAATCAATTGCGAAATAATAAGAATTCAGAGGAATTCATATAGAAATTTAATGTAGGAGATATTGTTCGTATCTCGGAATACAAAAATATTTTTGAAAAAGGATATGAAGCTAATTGAAGTGAAGAATTATTTAGAATCAATCCAAAGACCACAAGGAATCCTGTTGTTTACAAATTGAGAGATCTAAATAATGAAATGATAGATGGCACTTTCTATGAGTCAGAGATGCAACGAGTACAGATTGAAACTTATACCGAGTACAAAATAAATAAAATTGTTGCGACAAAAGGCTCCGGTAGCAAAAAGGAGTTACTTGTTAAATGAAGAGGTTATAGTGATAAATTCAATTTCTGGATACCAGCACGTACATTACAAATTTTAAGAGGATAAATGATGAAGAATTTTTTATAACGTTACCTAGTAATAGTTCCACGCAATATTTTCCAAATAACAAAACAACAATGCTCACGACCCAACTACCTCTGAATATAATGTTAAATGGAGCATGGAAAGTAGCACTGTCTGAAATAATTTATACATGTACATTTTATAATGTTAATAAGAATGAAAATGGAGCTCATATTTATATTAATAACATGATAACGCGAGAAGAAACTGATGGTCGTAGCATAACATTAACATTTGAAATGAAAAAAGGAGAAATTCCTTCAAAGAATTATGAAGATATTGATCAAGT
This sequence comes from Dromius quadrimaculatus, assembly GCA_963989225.1. NCBI lineage: Eukaryota > Metazoa > Arthropoda > Insecta > Coleoptera > Carabidae > Dromius > Dromius quadrimaculatus. The sequence continues at coordinate 44,014,166 of OZ022330.1, forward strand.
GTTACATGAAATGATCGAAGATAAATTGATTAATACATATGTAGCGTTTTCATATAACAAATCAGGCAAACGATTCCAAGCTTCATTTGAAAAAAGTGATGTGTGTTCAATGAAATTATCACCTAGATGAGCACTTCAGCTGGGCTGCTCACCATTTAGTGACTTATATCAAAATAGATCTTCGATTAATTCACCTAATTTGATGTTGGGCATTCCTCCTCAAATTTATATTTACTGTGACATTATTGAATCCCGATTTGTTAAAGATGTACTCACTCAGCTTTTGAGAATAGTTCATGTTGAAACTGAAAACTATGTATTTGGTTCTAATAGAACAATTTCGTATACAAAACCTCATTTTCTCCCCATTTTGAGACGAGAATTTTCAAATATTGAAATAGATATAAGATGTAATGATGGTACCCTGGCACCATTTCAATATGGAACGTTGTGCGTCAATCTTCATTTCCTACGATTGTCATGAATTGTCCGTATCACAGATATTATAATGCACAAGCAGGAAGTGGTGTGGGAGTAGTACATAGAGGGAATCAATTTCAGCGAGATCACGGACAAGGAAGTTTTTTCAGTGGTTCATTTAGAACTATTCTACCTGTATTAGAGAAAGGTGTGAAAACTATTGGAAAAGAACTCTAAGTACAGGAATTAATTTTCTGGGTGACTTAAGCGAGAATCGACCAGTTGAAGAATCCTTCCAAAACCGGATGAATGAGGCGAGGGTCAATCTTAAACGTAAAGCTGAAACAAAGATTGAGAAACTGATGGACGGTTCTGGTTATAAAAAGAAAAAGCTCAAAAAATCTATTCATTCTAAAATTTCTTCCACTAGTGTAAAGAACATTCAAAGAAACAAGAAGGGTAATTTATTTGATTGAAATGGCATTTTTACATGTACAATCATGTTAATGTGTGAAAACTGAGTTAGAGATTATCTGCTATTCCTCTAACACAAACTAGTATCAAGAGTGGTCAGTGGGTACACTACAAACCGATATCTTCAATTACAGAAGACGGGGGGCCTATTGAATTTGTCATACCGGGCCTTGGAGAGAATTATCTTGATCTTTTACAAACAATTTTATACGTGAATGCAAAAATTTGAAGTCTGACAATAAACATTTATCTGCAACTGATAAAGTAGTGCCCGTAAATAATTGGTTATAATCAATTTTCAGCCAAGTCGATATTTATTTGAATGAAAAACTAATATCTCTACCTAACAATACTTATGCATACAGAGCCTATATTGAAAGTTTATTAAATTACGGTAGTGATGCAGAAAACTCACATCTCACATCATCCCTATGGTATGCAGACACAGCAGCAAGAATGAACAATACAGATGCTGGTGGAAATTTTGGATATGAAAATCGTCGGGAGTCCACTGAAAATAGTGAAAACATTGATATAATTGGTCATATTCCTGCCGATATATTTAATCAAAGAAAGTTTTGAATAATGGTGTCGAATTGAGAATGGGATTGGTTCGCGCACGGGAACAGTTAATCTCGAGTGAGTCAGATTTAAAAGTACAAATAAATGAAGCCACTTTACTTGTGCGTCGCGTCAAATTAACTCCGAGTATATTACTAGCTCATAATAAAGCATTAGAAATGACAACTGCTAAGTACCCTTTTACAAGGGCTGAAGTTAAAGCTATTACAATCTCATCACGAATTCAAGAAAAGTCTTTGGGTAATATTTTCTTGGAGCAATTGCCTAAAAGATGTATTATTGGCTTTGTACCTAATGAAGCATTTAATGGCGATATTAAAACTAATCCTTTGAATTTTGAAAATTTCGGTATGAATTATTTATCATTATGCATCAATGGACAACAACTTCCATCAAAGCCGCTACAATCATCATTTGGAGACAAAAATCTTTCTTTTAGACTTACAATACACTATTCTCAGGTACCGGTATCCACTTTGGGAATAGCTGTAACGGAATTAGTAGAGAAGATTATCCATACGGCTATTTTCTGACTGCGTTTGACTTAACTACGGATCTCGCTGCAAATTCAATAATGCATTGGAATCTCACCCATCATGGATCATTACGAATTCAACTCGGCTTTGAATCAGCACTGTTAATTGTGTTATTTACGCTAAATTTGATAATACAATTGAAGTTGATAAAAATAGATATGTTATTGTTGATTTTGTGGTTGAAATATATTATGAAAATATGATTGCACCTTTAAATAGTAAATGAAATATACTATATATCATGTAGAAATTTCAATTCTCAAATACTCTCATACACTTTATTCATTGAATTTTATTCAGTTTATTGATAGTATTCAGGCTGAAAAGAAAGACATGTTTGCATCGAATATAAAAAGGATATTTCGGAATTACTCCAAAAATACAGGACATTACGGAATATACGCCGCAAATAAACTACCGTATCATGTCAATTTTCGATGTGTAATTATTGTTAACTCTGATCCTGATACTTCGCCGGGTACTCATTGGCTGGCAATTTTCATCCTTTGTCAAGGTTCTGGAACCTATTTTGACAGCTTTGAACGTCAGCCTCATGTTAAAAATCATATCGGCTTTCTACGAGGAAATACTCGAGTATGGACCTCTGATACACACGATCTACAGAATACCACATCTTCAGTATGCGGTCACTATTGTTCAGTGTATTCATTATTTCGAGTCAATGGCTATAAGCATAACAAATTTGTGCAATTGTTTAGTAAATATAGTGAAACCAAGAATGATAAATTTGTCAAGTATATGTATGATAACTATTTTAATTGAGAGTGATATATTTCATAATGCTATAAATATCCATATATTATATTGTTATAGTTAATACTTCAGGAAATTAAAGATTTGTAAATGAATTTTTATTATGTTTCTTTTAGGCTCTCCTATTTTGCAGAATCTTATGTCCAACTGGGTGAACCATTGTGTATATTTCATTTTTATCAATTATCTGAAATGATTAGATAGAAAATTTTAGATTCCTATTTGAATTCTAATCAAAATCAAATTTATTTGCATGCATAAATATAACTACAATTTCATATCTGAATTTAAATTAGATTTATTGGAGGAATAACGTAGGAAATAAAAATTATATCTATAAATAAATCAATTAGCGCTAAATAAAAACAAGTATTTAAAAAATATACAAGTTAGATTTTTAAATTCAATAAAACCTTTTTTAAAAATTTATTCTAAACTTTGAAAGAGAGATACAAGTGTTCAGTGTGACCACTAGATGCATTCTAATTTACTTTTGCTACAACATGTTTCTCACAAGAGAACTGATAAATTATTTTCCCAGACGAAATATGAATCTACTAAATAAGTGAAATATGACTATAGAATGGTGTGATCTCAAAAGAAGTGTTACTTAACTCCTCCCTCCTTGAGAAAAAGTATTATTGAAAATTATTTCCTTTTGAGTTTCAATAATATTCAATTCATTAACTTTACTATCAGTTCTCTCTTTACAAAATCTTTGATATAATTTCTTGATACTAATTACTGATATTATAATAATCAATACAAAAATAAGTACACTATTGAAAATAGAGTGCGAGTTATTATCATTTACCGTTTGTAATATAATCGGTTTCAAAGAACTATTATCTAAATTTTCCAAATTTTTCAAAGGTTTCAAAATTGGTAAAATTTCATGTTTAATGACATCCATTTTTAAATTTATAATTTTTCCAAAGTTTAATTCATACTTTCCAGTTTCATCATTAATTCTACAATTATGTGTTGAAAATATGCCTCTTAAATTTTTATTAATTATTTCATCCTCGCATTCTATTTTATAATCACTACTAAAAGGAGATATAATATATTTAATATCAGTAAATTCTACTCTTATTATATAATCATATTTTTCTGAAATGACTTGCTTGCAATGAATATTTGGTTCATCAAAATGAATTTCAGAAAGACAATTTTCATTAATATTATCTATTCCTTTACAAATAAATAATTTTTCTTTTACAAAAATACAACCTTCCAATTTAAAAATATCTTTACTCACAGTGGAATAAAAACCAGTAGGAATATTTAACGTTATCAAATTACTATCACTATTCATAATAGGAATTCTCGTTACTTGATGGATATTAGTTCTTTGTTCAAAAATTGGAATTTCAATCAAAATTTCCAATTTTGTATTCAAATAACAAATAGTTTTTATGATTTCGTTATTCATATAATTTTCTCTTAACAATGATTTCATTGGATCTCTAATATTATCCTTGATATATTGATTTATTTCCTCTCTTGATATTAATCCAAAATAGAGTGTACTTAGACTACAAAAAGATAAAGTCTCTTCAATTTGCAACAAGGAAATATGAATTTGATTACTAAACGCTAACAAATTTTGGAATAATTGATGCACAGCTATAACTTCCATGTTATCCAATACTTTACCCAAAGTTTTTGCCAAACTCTTTAATTCTTTTCTATTACTTGATTATTTCTATTCATTAATTGTATTTGCGTGTTAAATTGCTTAGTTGAATTGTGACTAAATTTTATTTGTTCATTGATATTATTCATCATATTTTCTTGATTACTTCTTATCACTCCAATTATTCTATCATAATTTTCTTTATCTTCTTGATCCAAATTACCAGTTATACTTTTTATTATCGAATCAATTCCATTAATTAATCCTCGTTTGAATCTATTTGATTTCTGGATAATATGAAGTTTCATTTCAATATTATTAATTGCATTTTCCAATAAGACTTTATCATTTTCAAAATAACTAACATTGAATTTTTTTATTTGGTCATACAAGTCATTGTTATGATCCATTAAACTATCATAATTATTATTAATATTACTAAACGATACATCAATATAAATATAATTATAATTAGTTGCGACGAAAGCATTCCCTAAATTTATAATGTTGATGCCGGCATTTTCGGTGACGTTGAGGAAGTTTTTTCCCCATGAGCTTTTGATACTAAAATATCTGAAATTATACGAGGTCTTTTCAATTGATCAATTCTAGTTTTTACATTTTCTTCTGTAATTATTTGTGCACGTTCTGGTATAATTTCTTTTACTTTCTGTTCTTTATACTTAGGTTTTTCCACTTTGCCACTGTTTCTTTTATGCTGATTAATGTAAAAAGTGTCAGGAATATTTTCTCTCGTGCTAATTTGCTCACTATACTTTTCTTTACGACTAATTATATTTTGTTCAACTTGATCGAATAATTGCTTCATAATACTAGCATGCTTTGAATTATATTCCTCAGTGACTATTTCTCCAGGTTGAACAATTTGGTTACTATTTAAATGACCCAAAAGAGTATGAAAGGGTGTATTTTTTATTGTTGAATGAATACTATTATTATATGCTATCAAACTATAAATTACTTTTTTCTTTAAAGGTTATGCTTTAAAATTTTGTTCATTATTCAATTATCGAATAGTTTCGATAAGAGAACTATGAAATCTTTCTATATTTCCATTAGATTTTGGATTATTGGTACTTGTTATATGTAATTTAATATTCTTATTCAACAAAAATTCTAACAGTAGTTTATTATTAAACTCTGTTCCTTTATCAGTAAAATTTTTTCAGGTACAACATAATGTGAAGAGTATTTAATTAATTTTGATATTATGGTGATAGAATTTTGATCTTTAATCTTATACGCTTGAGCAAATTTTGAGAAACTGTCAATAAATGTTAAAAACTTTTGTTTCTCTAACGATAAAATATCTAAATGAATTATTTGTAATGGTTTCTCGGCAGTTGGTGTGAGAATATTTGGAATCTGAAATTGTCTTCTTTCATACTTATTTTTTAAGCAAATGTCACATTTACTTATGAAATTTTGGATTTCTTTTATCATATTAGGAAAATAGTAAATCAATTTCAATTTACCATGTGTTTCGGTAATACCTTTGTGAAGAGATTAACCTTCATGATAATTTCTAATCGTGATTAATTGTTCATCCCTATCTTGTGAATCAACTAACAAATTTTTACATTGTATAAATTTATAATGACCAGCGTTGAAGTAAGTTTGTAAAATAGCGTTGAAATTCAGTTTGAAACTCTCAGGAATCAAACAATGATAATTTACATGAGGTTGACAATAATTTCTAATAAAATCTAAAATTGCTCGATTACAATTAATGTTATTCAAGAAAAAATATATTCGTTGTTTCGTATTATCGAATAATTTTTCTATTTTAACCTCATTTCTTTTCGATTCTTTTACAATAATTTGATTACTTCCATAATTCACTGGAGATTCTAAATACGTAAGACCATTAATGGGACTTTCATCATCTGAATGATCAGTAGCTGTGTCTGTTTCAGAATGTTCCACCTGCATAGATTGATTATCTAAATTATCATTGTCTTTATCTTCATTATTCATTAATTCTTGAATTTCCATTATTTCGTGAATATTCATTCTGATATGTGAATTTTGAAATACCTCTCTAATCACATTTTCTAATTTTGGCCATCTTTTCTTGTCTAATCCGGAACAAATTTTCGGCATTTTGATCTCATTTATATCGTTTTGAATAAGAAACTGAAGTAATCTTTACTAGACAGGATTTAATGTTAGACATTGTCGGTTTCTCAAAATACTTATCTTTTGTCAATAAATGAATTATAATTTGATCATCACAATTTTGAATTGCTATTTTATCCTCGATTATTTTTATTTTATCTTTTAATTGTTTAGTTTCATACAAATCATCAACTTGAGCAGCAAATCCTTTTCCCATACAAAAATCTTTGGATATACAATGTATTAAAGGTAATTTATTATCGAAAATGTTTTCAGTCTTATAGACAATTTCAAATGACGGTTTTATTCTAGAAAGAGCATCCGCAACAAAATTTTTCTTACCTTTTTTATACTCTATGTAATAATCATACTCTTTCAATTTTAATTTCCATCGTATTAATTTTTGATTAGGTTCTTTTAATGAGTTAAGCCAAACCAAAGGTCTATGATCCGTCACGATTTTGAATTTCCTGCCGTAATGATATGTTCGAAACGTTTTAGTTGCCCAAATTATTGCCAGCAACTCCTTTTCTATCGTTGAATCATTTTGCTCATGATTATTGAGAGTTCGTGACGCATATGAAATGGGTAAATCTTTGCCTTCTATATTTTGGGATAAAACTGCTCCTAAAGCATAATTGCTTGCGTCTGTAGTCAAAATAAATTCATGGTCAAAATTTGGGTATTGCAAAATTGGACTATTCATCAATAATGTTTTACATTTCTCAAAACATTGCTGATATTCCTTATTTTTAATATCGATCTTGCTATTTTTTCTCAAACAATTGGTGAAGGGCTTTATTACTTTCGCGAAATCTTGTATAAAGCGACGATAATAACCTAAAAGGCCTAGAAATGATTTAATTTCTTTAGTTGTTTTTGGTATTGGGAAATTTTGAATAGTTTTTAATTTTTCCGGACTCGATTTTATTCCATCAACTGTTATTATATGGCCTAAATATGCCACTTCTTTCCTTAAGAATTCACATTTGTCCAACTGTATTTTTAAATTTGCCTAGCGTAACTTATCAAAAACTAATTTTAAATTTTGTAAATGCTCTTGTAACGACGAGCCTAAAACAATTATATCGCCCAAATAGACGAAGCAACATGTATTTATTAAATCTTCCAAAACAAAGTTCATAAGCCGCTGAAAGGTGGAAGGGGCATTTTTCAAGCCAAAAGGCATACGTTTGTATTCAAAATGTCCTTTGTCAGTCGAAAAAGCAGTTTTTTCTACGTCTTTGGGATCCATTTCAATTTGGTGAAATCCACTTGTCAGGTCAAGGGTCGTAAAATAATTTGATGTTCCAAGTTTATTCAAAATTTCAGTAATGTCGGGAATAGGAAAACGATCGTCTACGGTCTTTTCGTTTAACTTTCTAAAATCATTGACAACGCGAATATTTTTTATTCCAGAAGCATCTGGCTTCTTTTCAACCAACCATATCGGACTATTCCATGGTGAATAACTGTGTTGAATTATGCCGTGATTTAATAATTTATCTATTTCTTCATTTACTTGTTCTTTATAGATTTCAGGAAACTTATAATTCTTTGTGTAAATAGGGACATCAGTTGTCAAAATTTTATGTTTAATTTTAGATGTGATGGTTAACTCCTCATTTTTTGAGATTGTTAAGTCTTTATACTCATTTAAAATCTTAGCAAGCTCTTCCAATTCCTTTACAGTCAAATGTTCATGTCTAATATTTAAATCTTTCATAATTTTTGTATTTAAAACTGGTTTCGAATCTTCCTTGAAATAATTGAATCTATGTTTATCATTCAATAATTTTATTTCCTGTTTATGTAAATTTATCTGTGCATGTAATAACTTTAAAGCATTAATACCGAATAAAATATGAAAATTATACAAATAACATTCAATATTTTTACCCTTATATTTTATGAAAGTATATTCAGAACCTTCCGATTCTCCATTCATAGTTTGTATTTTAAAATGCTCTTCAAAAATTTTGAATTGATCTCTATTTCTATAAACGTATTCTTTATTAATAAAATTTTGTGAAGATCCTGTATCGATCAATATAAACAAATTCTGTAATTTAATATAGGGTAATTTAGATATCATATTTATGGCTAAGGATTCAAATCTAGGTAAGCACTTGTGGGAAAATTTTCAATATTTGTTGCTTCCCCCGATTCATCATTAGTTTTACTTTCAACATTTTTGAAACACTCATGTGTTTCTTCCTGATTTTCTAAGGAAGTATCTTCGTCATTATTCTCAATATTATTGAATTCTTCAAAAATGAAATTTGGTCTTTCATTTGATTTAAAATAATTATTATTTGGTTTAGCCATGCGTGTAGAGATAGACATGGGTGTAGGCTGCGATGATTGCGGTGTTTGTATCAATTTTATCGGTTGTGAGGGAAATTTCGGTGGACCAGGCTGAGGTTGTTGGTACTGATTTGGTCTATTATTAAAATATTGAGGTCGTTGATATTGAATCGGTTTATTCTTTGGAAATTGTGTCATTGGAGTTATTTGCTGTCGCGATTGGGAATTTGTCGCATTAGAATTAGATAGGTTTGAATTTATTCTGTAATATTGAAAATCGTTTGTTAATAAATCATTGATTTCATCTAAATTTGAGGGATTCCTGGCAGCTAACTGCGATTTGAATGACTCTCTACACTTTCTAATAAAACATTGCGTGACAAATTTATGACCGAAATTTTTTAAATCCTGCACAGATTGTACACAATATTTCGTTTCAATATGGTTTACATATAGGAGAAATAAATCGTTATACCTTTTAAGGAGATCAAATATTGGCTCCTTATTCTGCTGCAATTGACACAATTCGATTAATAATGTATATTCGTTTCTTTTATCTTGATATTGCGAGATTAAAAACTCTTTCAAGCCTCTCCAGCAAGTAATATTCGGACAAGTAGTTAAATATTCATTAGCTTTACCAGTAATTTTTTTTTTCAAAGTAATTAATGTTAATGTCTTAGTAATTTCAGATGGATTACTTTGGTTAATAAGTTCCAAAATCTCCTCCGTAGATTTTATAAAATGTGATAAACTTTTCTTATCTCCATTGTATTCAGGAATTAGATCCATGATTTTTAAAATACTAGTGTCAAGATTAGCGAATACTCCATTTTGATTTGCTTGAGTAGTCATTTCTATTTGATTAATATTTAAATTACTCAATACGTTAATTAAATCTTTAATCTTGACTGATTATATTATCCAACAGTTAACAGAGTACATTAAATTTGTGCTTACATAAATAGTAAAACTACGTAGTTCATTTGTGGATGAGTTTGCCTATTCTTGTTAGACGGAGTTGCTGATTTGCCCTCAGCGGAGTTGATGGTAGAGCTGGTGGAGAGAATGATTCGCCGGACCAGGAGATGCGCACACTGACCTACAGATGATCACCTTCAACGAGTTGTACTTTCAAAGTCCTCGTATGATCGCCAATCTGCTGTATCTTCTTTTAGTTGCTGATTTATTCGTAGGTTATTCGTCAGGATTACACTTTTGCACTTGCCGTCAGAATTTGAGTTTCTTTCGAACCGTTAAGTCAATGGTTGACACCAACGATTTGATCACTTCAACGAATTGATTCTACACAGAATTTTGGTGAACAAAACTCTTAACAATCCTACCGACTGCGCCAGTTAGATTTTGAAATTCAATAAAACCTTTTTAAAATTTATTTTAAACTTTTAAAGAGAGATACAAGTGTTCAGTGTGACCACTAGATGCATTCCAATTTACTTTTGCTACAACATGTTTCTCACAAGAGAACTGATAAAGTATTTTCCCAGACGAAATATGAATCTACTAAATAAGTGAAATATGACTATAGAATGGTGTGATCTCATAAGAAGTGTTACTTAACTTACATAAACATTATCTATCCTAACCTAATATTATTCAATACATTTACAAAAATTGAAAATATAGTTCCAATCATAATGAATTCATTCAATTCAAAAATAAATATGCATTTTTTAGATCTAGTTCATTTAATCTAATTCTTTTTTGCTAAACGGTATACTATTCACAATACGGGTAATGAGCTGAATTTATTCGAAACATATCGATCATATTACTCGCTATATCTTATTATAGAAGTAATTCGATAAATTTAATCAAATCTTATCCTCCATCTTCCATAAAGCACACTATTCGCATTATCGATCAGTCTGCGTTTCATAAATCTAACATTGAATATTTAATCTCTTTTTTGGTAATTACATTATGATCTATTGTATATCTAATATTTTCTGAACTAATTATAGGACCTATCTAATCTTGATTCAAAATTGAGTTTTTCAAACAGTCAAAGTTAATAATTTAAGAGTTTTTATTATTCAATGTAAATCCTTTCACTTTACGAACTTCGTGCGTTTGATTTGATGCTGGGGAATATTCTTTACAGGCATAATTACTAGGTCCTTTGCAAACAAACTCCGTGATATAACTACCAATTCCGTAGCTGGATAATTCATCCGTTAGATCGCCTAGAAAATTACCAGTCGAAGGCTCATAATCCTCCGGAGAGTGATAATATATAACCGAATCTGTATCGTAGTATAAAACTCGGCGATCTAGCGATTGCAAAAATTCATGCAGACGCAATCTAGCCTGACAAATTGTGTATGCAGCGATCACCACATTAACTGTTCGTAATTGCTGCATTGCTTCTTCCTCGTATACCCAGTAAACGTAGAGCATCTGATCTCCAGCTGAGATAATCTTACTGACTTGAATAGCTGAATCACAGCAAGTGTTCGCTCATTCCTTTCTCCCGTAAAAGAAGTATTCTAGAGTTTATTTATACCATTGATGATAATAATGTTTCTCGTGTATCTCAAGTAAAAGATCTTAGTATTATTTTCGACTGTAAGCTTATTTTTGATCTTCAAATTGATTTTGTAGTAAAAAAAGCCTATAAAATGCTTGGATTTATTCTAAGGATAGGCGAGAAATTCAAAAATTACAAAACACTAGTTGGCTTGTATTTTTCTGTTGTTTGTTGTCATTTAGAATATGCCACTGTTTGTTGGTCTCCGTTTTATAAAATATATGTCGGCAGAATCGAAAGTATTCAACGAAAATTCATTTATATTCTGAATAAAAGGTTTCCACAAATTATAATTTCTCTTCCATCACTTGAAAATAGACGAGCCTTACTTCAATCATCCTTTGTTTTCAAAGTTTTAAATAATCTTGTTAGTTGTCCGAATATACTTAATGAATCTTTGTTTAGAATACCCTCCTATTCTACCAGATCAATTGAAATGTTCATTTTAAATACTTGCAGAACCAACTCCGCCTTAAATTCTCCTATATATCGAATGATTGTCATATTCAATAAATTGTTATCTCTTGCTAATTCACCAGATATTTTCACATGTAGCTTACGTACATTTAAAGTTTTTGCTTCGAAGCATATTATGTCTAGTTTCTAAACTAAGTTATTAATATTAGTTTACTCTAGTCACTATGGCGATAATTTTTATATTTTTTTCTTGTAAATTGATTGTGTTGTGCTATTATTAAGATTCGTCCTGTTGCATAACCTCATTGAATAAATAAATAAATAAATAAATAGCGGATTACCTTTGATTTCGGTTTTGTCCTTTAACATGAAGCAAAGGTGTCCAGGATTCTTACAGGCTTCACACAATCCATAATACACTTCACCGCAGACATGTTGTTTTTTATTGAAACACTTGTAAAGTTTTAAACAATTTGTACATTTTTTCAGATTGATACACACTGATTTCGAATGGTTTGCAAAGCACTGCTGACCTCGGAAATTCCTATTGCAATTTGTACAATTTGTAAGGTCAATAGTTGGATTGCCTGCTGGTGAATGTTTGCAGTAAGAGCATACATTTTCGCAACTATGGCCTTCTCTTGTATTATACGAAACATGACAATGTTGACAGAAATATCTACAGGAAAATGCTTCCGTTAAACTGCGAATTACACAAAAGTGATTCTGGTAATACAGAAGGTTTAATCTTGGTAAATTTTCTCCATTTACACCTTCAAAAATCACTTTTCCACGACTATTATATCCATACACGTGGATATTGTAATACGTTAAATAGCGTTGGAATTCTGCAAGTTCTGGAATACCGGCCCCATATTTGCCTATATTCATTTTTGAGCTTCTCAGCAGTTCATGAACTCTATCGGTCTGTATATCGTGAGTGTTTGGCACCACATATTTTGAACTGGGATCTTTGGTGGTCAAAGAAATTGCAACTATCAGTGCACGAGGCAGACATGAATTATCCGTATTATCAATTTCAATAGCACCGTATTGTTTTCTGCAAAATTCTGAATAGGCTAATCCATTCCCTTGCGATCGACCTGAACCTGATGGCATAGTTACTTTCGTCATTTCAATGACGAAGTGTCCGTCTGAGAATACCTCCTTATTATTTTATAAAATATTCCAAAGCGATTCTCAAGCAACGTCCATGTGTAGCCCTCTGGAAACTCAACCAAGCAGGTCCGTTTTCTAAGCGAGGTGTAAAAGACAACAATCCAATATAATCACTCGCATTGACTGTTTTTGTGATATGGCCCAATACATTTTGAGGACTTCTTGAATCATGCAACCGAGTTTTCACCTTCTGGAGGGTCGTTCACAGAAAAAGTAATTTTTCTACTCAATAAATTTAACCGTTCACAGTGTTTCTCGAAAACAGAAATTATATTGGAACATTTTTATTTTTTACACCACTACCACTTTGAAAATTATTTGCACTCACTAAACTTTCATTTATGAGATCATCACAGATTTTTAAAAATTTATTGTAATGTTCCTGATCTTCCTCGTCATCATCGTTCAAAGATGATTGAATAATTTCTTCGCATATGCGAAAGGAATTATTAGAATTATCATGACTTTCCATATTAAAGGTGTCAAAAAATTAAAAGCTCACTGCGTTGACAACACTGATCATTCAAATGTCGAAATTTGAGAACTCACTGTGTTCATAACACGGATTATTCCAAATGTCAAGCTGAATTTTTGTTCCACTAAAAATTTTTATACTGTGATTTGAGATAAGTAGAATTAATTGTACTCATATATATTATTCAAATCTACCTGATGACACAGATAATTATAAATAGCTTTAAAATTTGTAAAATCGTTTGGAATATTCATGTTATCTAATGGAAAGCTGTTTATTGACAGAAATAATTAATTTCGAATACAGCTTTGTAGGAAATGATAAATTTTAAATTTGAAAAATCGTTTAGAAATATTCCTTGAATATCTGCTGAAAACATTTGTCAGTATCTGAAATTCCAATTTGATTGAGAGAAGATAGAGAGAATATTATTTAAACATCCATTTATTATCATTCATTCATATTAACAACAAATGCACCTTACAGTTATTTTTCTAAATTATATAATAAACTTTCCCTCTCTTATTACACTAGTTTGCAAAATTCAACTATTTGTCTGTTGCTGTGAATTTAATGGTTGATAATGTTCACTTATGACTTGTTTTTGTCAAAGCTGACTGAAATTTTTTTTGTACAGCTCTAGTTCCTTTCTTTTTGATCTTTATCATTCCTACGTATCTATTCGTCGATAACGTGCTTATTCCACTGTGTTAAGATTGATATCTGGAGTTTTTGTGACATGAGTAGTTCAAGCAGTCGTTATTTAAACAATCCGAATCATTTTTGCTACATATGCGGGGAATATGTGTTCAAGGATTGTAGAAAAGTTCATCAGAGTTGGATGAAAACACCTATTTTCTGTAATTTGGGATGCTCTTGGACAAAAATGACAGATATTGGGCTCCTGATTGTGTTTGTAAATCGTGTGTTGAATATTCAAGATTATGGAAAAGTGGTAAAAGAAGTGCTTTAAAATTTGGAGTACCAACCATTCGGCGAGAACCCTGAAATTATCTCGATGACTGTTATTTTGTAGTGTGAACATGAACGGCATAAACGCTAAAAATCGAGCTAAATGGCAGTATCCAAGTTATAAAATTATTCTACCACCATTGCATATAAAACTGCGCATCATAAATCAGTTTGTTAAATCATTAGATAGAGACGGGGACTGCTTTTTCAACGTTTGCAAAAAATTTCCTCAGCTCACAGCTCACTATTGAAAAGATTGGAGCAGGTATTTTTGATGGCCCCCAATTTAGACAACTTACGAAAGATACTTAATTCAAAAATTCTTTGACTGAGCTTGAATCAAGGGCTTTGACAGCTTTTGTCTCTGTGATGCAGAACTTTCTCGGAAATACGAAATCAGAAAATCATATTAAACTTGTTGCAGACCTATTTTTACAATTAAAAAATATAGGTCGCAATATGAGCATAGAACTCCACTTTCTCCAAAGTCACCTGGACAGGTTCCCGGAAAATTTAGGAGATATAAGCGAGAAGCAAGGGAAGCGTAAGCATCAGGATTCACACGTGATGGAAGAACGTTATCAAGGTTTCTGGGATGATGTCTGACTATTGCTGGTCTCTTATACGTTATTTTCCTAAGTCTACATAGAAGAGAAAAGCTTCAAAGCAAAGTTCTCCGGAACTTAATGATTAATTTGATTTTTTATGCATTTTTTCCATGTAAATATATGTTTCTTTCTGTTTTAAACGTACATAGCTGCAACTCAAGAACTAGAGCTGATGAAAAAATACTGCTTACATATTTAAAATAGGGATAACATAACAGCTAAAATTTCTTCGGCAGCAGATCTACTGTAAACTATTGTTATAAAAGACGCTACAAATGCAAGGTCCTTATTCAAATCATGGTAGTAAAAGATAAACATTCCTTCAAAAATATATTCAAATTCTTGATTTTGTAAGTAAATGTATTCATACAAGCTTATGCTTGATTCTAAATTTTTCTTTAGGCTGTAAACAACCGTATTTTATAGAAATTTTCTATAAATTTTTATATTTGTCAACAGTATATTTCTCTAATTCTAGAATTTTATTTTCTAGTTTTATTGAATTCTGGATACGTTGTTCATCCAAAACTATCCATGTATTCCCACGTCTACATTCAAGTTGCTGATTTGGAACTAAACTAAATTCAACATCAACAATTCTATTAACGTTCTTAAAATCTGAATAACTAAATTTAATTCAATTTTTAGTTCTTTCCTCTTTAAGTAGGTGTTTTATTTTGAGCACCAATAGTGCACCAAAATTCGGGAATTATTGTGCATACAATCAAAATAATATACCAGTAAAGTGGAGTTTAGTGTATAGTGTAGTGACAGTAAAAAAAAAAGACGGATTTCACAGACAAATATAAAATAAACTATTTGAAATAGAGTACTTAGGTTAAAATTAATTAGTGTAATAAGTAAAAACAGTAGAGCCGCGCGCTCGCCGACTTAATTCGCGCACGCGCATTGAAGGATAGATGCAACGATTAAAGCGCAATAAAAATACAGACCCGTATTCAGGAGAACGTATTAAATAAAATTTACTTAAATTGCAAGTGCATCAGATGAACGAAATATTTAGGGAAAGGAGCAGCTCAGAGACAAAAAGAAGGAGAAGTGAAGAAGAAAAAGAAGTTTTCAAAAGAAGTAAAACCATAGGAAGAACACCACCTAAAATATCTGATAATAATTCTCTAGATAGCAACACCGACATGGAGGAAATAAGAAAACTAATAATTAACATGTCACGTGATCTCAAACAGGACATGAAAACTAATAAAGAGGAGCTAAAAGAGCATATCAACGAAAATAGTGCGATACTGAAGAAACTACAGCTCGATATGTTGGAAAAAGAGAGAAAATGGGAAGAGGAAAAGAAACAGATATACGACAGACTAGAAAAGATTGAAGAAAAATTAGAAAAGAAGAGCAAAATGGAGAGAAGAAACAACATTGTCAATAAGGGACTAATATTAAAAGATAAAAATCAAAATATAAAAGAAGAAGTGAAGAGACTGCTGAAAGAAGAGCTAACAGTAGAGCCGGAGATTAATAAAGTAAGCACAATTCCATTGAAGAATGAACAAGTAATTCTAATAGCTGAAATACGACAATGGGAAGATAAAATTAAAATAATGAAGAACAAATATAAATTGGGAAATAAGAGAATTTACATTGAAGACGACCTAACAAAAGAAGAAAGAAAAATCCAAGCGGCAATTAGACAGCAAAGTAAGGAAGAGAAATTGAAAGGGAATACGGCAAAAATCGGATACATGAAAATAATCATCAACGACAGAACTTTGGTATGGAACAAAAAAAATGGTCAATTAGAGGAGAAACTAGAACAAAGTCTTATAAAAAAGCAACCCAAATCAAAAAACTAAGCAAAACAAATCCATTGTCAATATCGGAGACGACTATAGCTAGCAAACTGGAAATGAAACTGGAAAACGATAAGAACAACTTGAGGAAATCAACACAATACGAAACAATAAAAATCGGAACATGGAACATCAGAAGTATAAAAGGGAAAGAATCAGATCTTATTGCAGAATTTGAAAAGTCAGGAATCAGTATACTC
This sequence comes from Dromius quadrimaculatus, assembly GCA_963989225.1. Lineage (NCBI taxonomy): Eukaryota > Metazoa > Arthropoda > Insecta > Coleoptera > Carabidae > Dromius > Dromius quadrimaculatus. The sequence continues at coordinate 44,031,265 of OZ022330.1, forward strand.
GGTATTACAGAAACAAAAAAGAAGGAAAAAGGTACACAATCACTTAAAGGGCATATGCTAATCTACAGCGGTGTAACACAAGAAGAAAATGCAAAAGAAGGAGTAGCATGTCTCATAAGAGAATCATTAGTAAGTAAAATACTCCATTGGAACTTCTATAACCAAAGAGCGCTATCCATTACAATAGAAATAGAAAAAATAAAAACAACGATATTAGTGATATGAGGGCCAAACGACGATGAGATCAGCAATAAAAAAAACACTTTCTGGGAAGAAATGCAAAATATAGTGGAGGAAATACTGGGGCCAGTTATTATAGTAGGAGATTTTAATGCCAGAGTCGGAAATAGTAATCAAGGTATAGAGACAACAATGGGCATTTTTGGAGAAAAAACAAGGAACAATAATGGAATTAGGCTCATCGATTTTTGCATCGTGAATGATTTAATATTAACGAACACCTTTTTCTCTCATAAAGAGATCCATAAATACACTAGGGAAGTCATAAGTAGGAAAGAAGAATCAATAATTGATTATATTATAGTTAGAAAGAACGATAAACAAAAAATAAAAGATGTGCGAGTAAAACGAGTATATGAAATAGGTAGTGATCATTATCTGGTAGAAGCTAAATTGAAAATTCGAAAGAATCAAGTAACAGTCTATAACACTCTACAAAGAAAAGGAAAAGATTCAATTAGAACATACGAACTGAAAAATGAAGAGTTTAGAGAGAAATACGAACAAATAGTTCAGGAACAAATTACAAGTATCGAGAACTATGAGAACCTGAATGTTGAAACGATATGGAATATGTTGACCAACATTACAGACAAAGCAGCAAAGATCACTTGTGGTACAATAAATACGACGACTAAAAAGAAACGAACACATTGGTGGAGTGAGGAGTTGAGAAACGAGATTAAAAAGGAGAAACAGAAATGGAAAGAATATATCAATTGCAAGAATCAAATCAACTACGATCAATACAAGGCACAACGAAAGGAGGTAAAAGAATTAGTCCAACGGAACAAAAAAGAAGAGTGGAATGAATTTGGTAAGCAATTGGAAATAAACCACAGAGAAAATAAGAAACTACTCTATAAAGTGACAAAGAACTTGCGTAGAAAAAAGGCAACTCCCTTGAAACAAATAAAGAACAAGGCTGGGCACATAGTTGATAACGAAATTGATATAATGGAAAGATGGAAAGAATATTTTCAAGAGCTACTAGATACCGATATAAATAAGACAGGCAATACAACCCAAACAATCGTTGTGAATGAAGAAGATGAAGGCGAAATAACAATGGATGAAATAAATGAAGCAATACAAAAAATAAAAACAGGTAAAGCCCCAGGATACGATGATATCAAACCCGAACAAATAAAATATATAGGAAATGAAGGTTTAGAGATGTTGCATATCTTATTCAATAAAATATGGAACGGTGAAAGCATACCAACAGACTGGGAGAAAATAGTGATTATGCCAATACATAAGAAAGGAGACACTACAAACTGCTCAAACTACCGAGGTATATCACTGTTATGCATAACTGCTAAAGTATATGGAGCAATACTGACAGACAAACTAACAAAGAGAATAGAGAACAAACTGGAAGAACCACAAAGCGGTTTTAGACGAGGGTATTGCACACAGGACCACATCTTCAGTGTCAGACAAATGATAGAAAGAAACATATTATACAACAAACATATATATTTATGCTTTATTGATATTGAAAAAGCGTTTGATAGAGTAAATAGAGAATTATTATGGAAGATCTTAAATGAAATGAAAGTAGGAAATAAATTGTCAAGAGCTATACAAAATATATATAAAAATACAAGAAACTACATACGTACTGGCAATTGTATTTCAGAAGAATTTAGAACGAACCAGGGGCTTAAACAAGGTGGTAATCTGAGTCCACTTTTGTTCATAATATATATGGATAACATATTAAAGAAAACGAAACAAAGAACAAAGAAGTCAGCCATAGGATACTTAAACCTCAATAAAATCGAGGCAGCGGAGCTCTTATTTGCAGACGATATGGTCATATTTGGAAACACAGAAACAACTTTACAAACCAATATAACAATTTGGCAAGAAGAGCTACAAAGAGCAAATATGAACATCAACACAGAAAAAACCAAAGTGATGGTAATAGGAAAGGAAAACAAATTCATAGAATTGCACATTGCCAACAGGAAAATACAGCAGGTCCAAAGTTTCAAGTACTTAGGTAGCATTCTTGAGAAACAAGGAGGCTTTGAAGAAGAGATCAACAACAGAATACAAATGACAAATATTATATACCACAACTTAAAAATGGCATTTTTCAAAAATAGAAATATATCAACCGTGACAAAACTGACAGTATTCAAGACGATAATAATACCGACGCTTTTATATGGTAGCGAGACATGGGTACTTAATCAAAGACAGAGCAGTAAAATCCAAGCAATAGAAATGAAATGCCTAAGAGCTATAGCAGGGGTAACAAAGCTAGACCGGATAAGAAACGTAGTCATTAGAAGCCAACTCGAAGTAAAGCCTGTGAAGCAATTGATAGAAGAAAAGCAGTTAAATTGGTTCGGACATGTCATCAGACTTCCCCAAACTAGAATAGTGAAAACAATATAGAAATCCTTCACAACAGGAAAAAGGAACGAAGGAAGACCTCAAAAAACATGAGATGATACAATAGAAGAAATTCTTAAAGAGAGAGGAACAGCAACCAAAACGGCACATCAACTAGCAAACAACAAAGTACTATGGAAAAACTTTGTAGAAAATAAATAACAGAATAAAACTCTACACCCTAAAGGTAGACAGAGTAACCGATTATATATATATATATATATATATATATATATATATATATATATATATATATATATATATATATATATATATATATATATATATATATATATATATATATATATATATATATATATATAAGGTAACAGAAGTTTCGTGGGCGTTTGCAGTCAATGGAAATTGGCCAAATAAAAGATCACTCTTTTAAAATATTCGTCAAGCTTTCGCCTAATTTTTAGGCTTCCTCAGGACACTAAAAAGTATTTTATTCATCAGATTAATTTACATAAAAAATAATAAGTATGAAAGCTCATTGTGAATAATACAATAACGACTTACATTTTTGTACGAGTTAAATAAATAAAATTCCATCAGTTTGACAGTCGAATGAATTTTCTTTTCAGATAGTTTACAGTTAGTGTTCTAAACACACTGTATTTATAGCTTAACATTGGAGTAAATATTCGAAACACCATATCAGGCTTTGTACACTTTAAATTTTTGGAGAAAATTTTCTTCTAGTTAGTATTGTAGATTAATAGTACAAAGTTACACTTTTTTAATTAGAATGTACATTATAAATTTTTTGAAGATTTTACTTTTTAATCTTAACGCAGTAAAATCATGACTAAAGTGTTTTTATCACAGAAGCAAAATGGAGTAATTTTTTGAACAAGCTTAAACAGAATTAAATTTTAAAAAAATCTTTCATGCGGCCACTTTTGGAACTAGTTTGACGTTTGATGTTCATCAAACAAAAGCGCGCGAAAACAAAATGTACAGAAATGAACAGTAAACTAAACCATGTCGTATATGAAGGTCAGCTCTTGTTTTGTGATTTCCAAATATTGACACCAGAATGCCCGTTGGATAACTTTAGAAGGTAAACATATATATTACTCAAATTATCAATATCTGTTTTTTTATTGATAGAATTCTCATTGTTCTTAATAAATATCATTTCAAGAAATGATCGCTTAAATAAATTTCTTTCTACATCCAGTATTGTTACATTAGAATAGTCAATTTGATGTTTAGTTTGATTATGATGTATTGCCAAAGCTGTTGACATAGGTTTCAATTTATTATCGCTCTTGTGTGATGTTATTCTAGATTTGAGGTTACGTGAAGTTTGGCCTATGTAAACAGCTGAACATTCCTGACAAGGAATGTTGTAAATGACGTTTGACTGGTAGTGTATTGGTGTTTTATCTTTAAGCTTTGTGAAAATTTGTCTTATGGTCACACAATTTTTTGTAGCAATTTTGATGTTTTCATCTTTCAAGACTTTGAGTATTTTGGGTGTCAACGTTGGGATGAAAGGTATGGAAGCAAATTTTATAGTTGGAGGATCTGACAGTAGATCTTGTCTTTGTGGATTCAATGGAGTAGTATCCCCCCTTGGCACATTAAATAGCAAGCTGTTGATAAGTTTCACTGGATATGAATTCTTTATTAGAATATCTTTCAATCTAAGTAAATTCTTTTGTTGGTAATTTGGATGTGAAATACTGAGTACTCTGTTTTTTAGACCCAGCACTACATTTATTTTCATTTGTTTTGGTTGTTGGGACAAGTAATGCATATACCGTTGAGAAGCAATGGACTTTTGGTACCCATCCAGTGTGATGTTTCCTGAATCATCCCTTATCATTAAGGTGTCCAAGAAAGGGAGGCTCTTTTGGTCCTCTTACTCGATGGTAAACTGGAGGTACGTATTGAAAGCATTACAAGTTGTTAAAATATTATTTGTTTCACTTGCAGGTCGTTGACGACATAGTAACAGCTGTACCTTTCAATCTAAGTAAGTTCTTTTGTTGGTAATTTGGATGTGAAATACTGAGTACTCTATTTTTTAGACCCAGCACTACATTTATTTTCATTTGTTTTGGTTGTTGGGACAAGTAATGCATATACCGTTGAGAAGCAATGGACTTTTGGTACCAATCCAGTGTGATGTTTCCTGAATCATCCCTTATCATTAAGGTGTCCAAGAAAGGGAGGCTCTTTTGGTTCTCTAACTCGATGGTAAACTGGAGGTACGTATTGAAAGCATTACAAGTTGTTAAAATATTATTTGTTTCACTTGCAGGTACAGCTGTTACTATGTCGTCAACGACCTGCAAGTGAAACAAATAATATTTTAACAACTTGTAATGCTTTCAATACGTACCTCCAGTTTACCATCGAGTTAGAGGACCAAAAGAGCCTCCCTTTCTTGGACACCTCAATGATAAGGGATGATTCAGGAAACATCACACTGGATTGGTACCAGAAGTCCATTGCTTCTCAACGGTATATGCATTACTTGTCCCAACAACCAAAACAAATGAAAATAAATGTAGTGCTGGGTCTAAAAAACAGAGTACTCAGTATTTCACATCCAAATTACCAACAAAAGAACTTACTTAGATTGAAAGATATTTTAATAAAGAATTCATATCCAGTGAAACTTATCAACAGCTTGCTATTTAATGTGCCAAGGGGGGATACTACTTTATTGAATCCACAAAGACAAGATCTACTGTCAGATCCTCCAACTATAAAATTTGCTTCCATACCTTTCATCCCAACGTTGACACCCAAAATACTCAAAGTCTTGAAAGATGAAAACATCAAAATTGCTACAAAAAATTGTGTGACCATAAGACAAATTTTCACAAAGCTTAAAGATAAAACACCAATACACTACCAGTCAAACGTCATTTACAACATTCCTTGTCAGGAATGTTCAGCAGTTTACATAGGCCAAACTTCACGTAACCTCAAATCTAGAATAACATCACACAAGAGCGATAATAAATTGAAACCTATGTCAACAGCTTTGGCAATACATCATAATCAAACTAAACATCAAATTGACTATTCTAATGTAACAATACTGGATGTAGAAAGAAATTTATTTAAGCGATCATTTCTTGAAATGATATTTATTAAGAACAATGAGAATTCTATCAATAAAAAAACAGATATTGATAATTTGAGTAATATATATGTTTACCTTCTAAAGTTATCCAACGGGCATTCTGGTGTCAATATTTGGCAATCACAAAACAAGAGCTGACCTTCATATACGACATGGTTTAGTTTACTGTTCATTTCTGTACATTTTGTTTTCGCGCGCTTTTGTTTGATGAACATCAAACATCAAACTAGTTCCAAAAGTGGCCGCATGAAAGATTTTTTTAAAATTTAATTCTGTTTAAACTTGTTCAAAAAATTACTCCATTTTGCTTCTGTGATAAAAATACTTTAGTCATGATTTTACTGCGTTAAGATTAAAAAGTAAAATCTTCAAAAAATTTATAATGTACATTCTAATTAAAAAAGTGTAACTTTGTACTATTAATCTACAATACTAACTAGAAGAAAATTTTCTCCAAAAATTTAAAGTGTACAAAGCCTGATATGGTGCTTCGAATATTTACTCCAATGTTAAGCTATAAATACAGTGTGTTTAGAACACTAAATGTAAACTATCTGAAAAGAAAATTCATTCGACTGTCAAACTGATGGAATTTTATTTATTTAACTCGTACAAAAATGTAAGTCGTTATTGTATTATTCACAATGAGCTTTCATACTTATTATTTTTTATGTAAATTAATCTGATGAATAAAATACTTTTTAGTGTCCTGAGGAAGCCTAAAAATTAGGCGAAAGCTTGACGAATATTTTAAAAGAGTGATCTTTTATTTGGCCAATTTCCATTGACTGCAAACGCCCACGAAACTTCTGTTACCTTAACTAATTGCAGTCGCGATTAATCCTTATCTTTTATATATATATATATATATATATATATATATATATATATATATATATATATATATATATATATATATATATATATATTCCCTCTTTAAGTAGTAATCTATTACTTTTACAATGTCTCTGGAATCAATAGATTGTTTATAATTCACTGATCCCACTAGTCTCACGGCCACCAGCAGCACAGGGATTGGGTTTATTCCTATTGAAATAAAAAATCGCCTTTCATGGTCCAGTGGAATTGGTTTAACTTCAAGTAGCCTATCGTTATTGTCATTTGAACATTTGTTGTGCGGGAGTGCGAAACTTGTTGCATCTGCCGTGTTAAGAATTAAATTCAATTTTATTTCATCTTGCTCGGAAATAACAAACTCATCGTCAGAAGATTCGTATGCATCTTTCAATATCTGTCCATACGGTTCAGTATCATTATCATCTTCAACAATAATTACTTCATCCTCCTTGGACTTCTTTCCACCAACTCTAGTTGCGGCATTGACATGGCTAAAATTTTCTTCCTTTGGAAAAATATCTTCCAAACTTGCCGAAGCACTTGGAAATGATAATTTTAGGTTTTTCTTCAGCTTGAATGAGCGGGAAAAAACCAAGAGAATCGATTTCCTCCATAAGCTGATTTGTAGTTGGGGTAAGAATAAAATTTTCTCCTTCCGGAAAAATATCTTCAAAACTTGTCGTCAATGTAGCTGATGTAATAATTCGATTCTCCAAAATTTAGATTTTTCTCGACGTCTTCGCTTTCTTTGGAGTCATGGCATTCGACGTCTTTGATTTTTCTGGAGCCATAATAAACGGAATGCAGAGAGCACTCAAAAACAAATAAAATGCGCAAAACTTAATACACTTGAACGATACAGGCACTGCTTTAAAACAGAATAGCGAAAATATCTCTTCGAACTTCGATATGATATGAAAACAGTCCAAAACGCACTTAAAACCAAATAAGATGAACCAAACTAAATACACGTGAACGATATATGACTTAAAACAGAATAATGAAAATATTCCTCAAGCCTCTGATATACATATATATATATATATATATATATATATATATATATATATATATATATATATATATATATATATATATATATATATATATATATATATATATATATATATATATATATATATCCTGATATCAATAAGACGGCCTACGATGATCATGTAATTTGGCATCCACTGAAAGTATTGAGTATATTAGTAATTGTGTTGAAGTATACTCAACAACTTAGTGCCCCTGAATCCAAAGTGACTTATATTCAAATTTAAATTGGCGACATAAATTTCATACTATCATCAATATGACGGTATCAGAAAGTCGTTCAATGAGACGGTCAAATATACGATCTTGTTCATTTCCATGTTATTGTACGACCGATTATTACAAAACTCCTTCATTTTGACGGTCGGCAGCGTTGCCAAACTATTTCCGTATTCTATGGGAATATTCTGCTTGTAGTGAGATACAGATACTGATTCTGCTGACACAATGTAAGATAATGTCTGCAACTTACGGAGGTTTTTCAATCTCCACTGATATTATAAACAGGAAAGATTTGTATTTTTGTTCATATTGCGATCTCAAGAACTGTTGGACCTATTTTGAAAACTATTCCACCAGTAGAATTCTATATTATCACTTTGTAACATAGACTATAATTTACTTTCAAAAAAGGAAGGAAAAATCCAATAATGTAGTCCAAGATGTAAAAAAATGACCAATAAAACTCCTCACATTACATGCGCTGCAATATGATTTTTCATCTCCCGTAATTTATCTTATTGAATACCGATGATGCAATTTATGCATAGATCTACGTACTAGTCAACAGATTATGGCAGTTAAAGCTATATTTCAACTATCATTATGTTACTCAAGCATCAAATGTAGTATTATTTTCTATAATTTGCATATATTATTCAACTCTCTTCAAAGCTTTGAACAAAAATATTAAATTATAATAAATAACTATTCACGCGAAGTCAGCACAAGCTGCTTGTCATTTATATTTTGACAAAAATTACTGAGTTTTAAATTCTGCGTCAAATTGAGTGGTCACTAAATTGGCCGTCAGAGTGCGGACGATTGCCAACTGAGCCAGTCCAGGTATAAATTTCTTATCATATTGGACCTCTGCGCCAACACTTGAAAACAGGTAAAAATAAAAATGACCAACTGCACCAAACGATTTATTCCCAGTACAAGCAGAATATGTACGGTAAGGATTTTTCCTTATGTTAATTTTAAACTACAAACCTTATTTTCAACTATTGATAATTTATTATGTAATGACTTTCTGTGAATGTGCAACTCGTTGCTTTATTTTGAATTAGTTTTCTGTTGAGCTGTAGTTACTCCACGAATGAAATACCGCATGCTCTGTCTTCACATTATTGTACATTAATAATTTAACCTATATATGATCATTTTATTTTAGTAAACATATGGTCTATGGATTTTTTTCAAATAAATTATTCTCGAGATCTATTGCAAAAACTGTCATGTCACATAGGTGAGTGTTATAATTTATTCTCTTATCAAATAAAATGGAGATGTAATCTAAATATTATTGAAACCTAATAAAGCCTTTCCTAGAGCTCTGCAGCGCAGTGGCCGTTGTTTGGCCTAAATTTCTATATTTTTGGGTAGGATTAAGTTTATGACCGGATTAAGAGATTTTCACTGGCGCAGATGGAATACGACCCAGAGCGCTATCCCATGAACAAAGCTACTTTTGAAACACATCCAAGAACTTGGCTCTCTAGTCACACCTCTCTATTTTACATTTTTTTGTGATCATACTATCTCCACCAAAAACTATCCACTTTATAATACGCGAATCCAAAATTGTCTATGACAGAGACGAATGCTAATGTGGTCACAACATTGCAATAAGTAACGCGCTTGACTCATTTGATGTGTCGAATCAGACCGCCATCATGTCATTATCAACTCTGTGAATGAAATGATGTGACACGTTTTAATAAAAGCTTTGAACAAGTTTACTCTTAGTTCAGCTATGCTGGGGCCACATCTATGCCTAATGCCATTGATTGAGGCGCTGTTCAACAATAAACACATTGTCAATGACAATATATCAATCGTCACATGGACAACGCCTTAATTAATGGCATTAGACGTAAGTATGGCCCCTGCATCATAGTGATATGACTTCACTTTTATTAAAATAGGGTTGATTACAACAATAATTATCTGTATATATGACTTTATTATGTGTGTAGAAAATAAGATAATCATTCACATTTTATATGATTATTATGACATATTATGTGCAAAAATTTTTTGTAAATAAAAACTAAAAACATATTCTGTATTCAACATAAATGCATTGATATATCATTTGCTTTCCCCTGTATATTTATTTTGCACAAAAACTTTGATTTTCAGCCAGGTTTTATTATGAAGAATTTCTCTGTTTTTCTTAATGAGCTCTTCGCAATCTTGTTTCTTAGGTGCTTTTTTGGACCGTATATTATCAGCAAAATACGTACATACTATTTTCTTCTGCTCTTCTGTCCATCTAACCAATTGTCGCCTTTTCTTCTTCTGTAGATTGTTCCCTTGTGAAGTACCTGGCATTTCCTCATTTATTGTCTCCTCTGTTTCCTCAATTTCAATCGCGTCAATTTCATTCGACTCCATCGCATCTGTTCCAATCGTATCGCTTAAAAGATCTTCTTCCAAATTAACTTCAATTTCTTCCAAAGTTTTCCCTTTGAATTCATTCAAAGTGCCTTTTTCCATCAGAAGTAATATTTTTGCTATCTTAGATGTCTGATAAACATCATCTGGAAGTCTGTAATTCTGTCGGTGAATACCAAGTGTATGTCCCATAAATGTGGACAACTGTTCAAGATCGCTCTCAGACATATTGAATAATTGACATAAAGTAGCTAAATGCTTTCGCAGTTTTGTGCAAGTAATTCCTTTAGGATTTTTAGCGCCACAGAGAGAAGCGTATTTCTGTAATACTTTGTAACCACTAATTGGTTCGCAACTATTAATGTTAGGGAATAAGTACCGATTCTTCTTTTTCAAAAACTGATCTCTGCACTTCATAATAATCTCGATATGATCTTGGACATCATCACTAATAACCACTGGGACTCCGCGCCCTCGCTTTCCTCGAATTACTAATCTTTTAAATCGTTTCATCAATATTTTTTCTGTCGGTGATATTGCTTCTTCAAATTCTTCGTAATTCTTATCCGTGTTTTTGGATACACTTTCATAGGTACTCAACAATAATCTCTGTAACTCCCCTGGTCTCCGTCTATTCAACAGTATTATACGACAATAACATGTTTCAATTAGTATTTTGAGGTCATTACTGTCACCACAATCATTATTTAATTTTGATGCTACGTTGTTCCCGTTTTGAATTAAAAATTCTTTGAATAATTTCAAGTCAGATGCTAATGGTATCATTGTGATTTTATTCCATTGATTCATATAAAGATCATTTGCCGCCTGAGAGGAGATTTCATATCTCCAATTTTCATTTATCAAATTAATTAAGGATTTTAAATCGGCTTCAGCTTCAGCTGTTGATAAGTTTCCATGAACAACCTTTTTTGTCAAAACAGACTTTATTGCAACATCACAACATTGCTTTAAAGAAGTTCCAATATGCATTGCAAAAGATGGAGATTTATATATTTCTTCACTGGAATCGTATTTGGCAACATTTTTCGTAGCTTGTACTATCAAATCAAAATTTTGTGGTCTTAAGATCTTACATAACTCTGTAAGTTTCGGATCTAACTTTTTAATTTCGATAAGAAGTCGAGCTAGTTCCCGCATTTTCCTCGATATTACATTTATAAAATGAATTTCTCTATGTATTTTCATATAACGTGCACCAAATGCGCAAATAAGTGGATCTTTCTTAGCTATTAGTGAGATATTATCAGCACGCATTCTTGGAAAAACTTTCTAAATTCTTCATCTGTCTTTAAATTTTTTATCATGAAATTTTGTGCATCTATTTGTGTATTTTTAGTTGATAGATTTTCATTGCAACGTTTTCTGTGCCTCCATAGCTGTTTCTTAGAATATAGTCCCAAACAATGAGTGCATGGTAGAAGTTCATTGCCTTGGGCATTTTTCTTCATTGCTTTTTGAACTTGGCCAGAATTCAAAAAATTTCCTTTTTTTCTTAATGAAGAAAGTAAGTCTTTCCGTGTCTTATTATTCGGTGGATACGATAAAATCTTTTGAACTTCCATCTCCAAAGAATGGTTCCTTATTACATGTCTTGCAAAACATTGTACCAGTTCTTCACAGAAAAAACAGAAGTCTTTCTGTCGGTTTCTTTTTCCATAATAGATATTTTCACTATCCTCTACCTTTGAGCAATCTGGAATGACTGTGTTATCTCCATCGAGAGCTCGTATATCAGTAGGAGTACTTATTTCGGTTCTTTCAGCAATAGATATTTCCATGGGGTCAGATATTGTGATTCCTTTAATAATATCTATACAGACAGATCCATCCGATGAGCATTCTCCCTCGGCATCAGCAGAGCTCTAAACAAGAAAAAAACATCTATTTCCTCACAATCCTCCATTTAAAATAATTTTATGTGATATACTGGATTTATTTATTTGGAAGTTAGGAGGACAGTCTCATAGTGAGTTAACTCCTGCTACATTCAAGTAACATAGAGCTACGGGTTGTAGTATCATGAAGTACAAAATAAATAAGAATCAAAGAGAAAACTATTGATCACAGATTGACAATGGTTTATATAAAATGTACACTCTCTGTCTTTCTGACGAATCTAGGTTTTAAAACAAAACTTTGTTGCGCGAACTCCATGTAAGCAAATGATTGCTCAGAATAAGGGGAACTAGTGCTACTTTTGTACCAAAACTTTGAAAGAATATCGTTTTATAATGCCCAAAATGTTATTTCATCAACAAAATCAGGAAATTTTCAATTTAACCAAATTTTCTATGATAAACTTTTAACATTTGATGCAAATGTCAACTATACATCGATGCTAATCGGACACTAGTGATATCTCAATTTGTCCAATTCTGTTTTCAAGATCATAATAAAAGACCATAGCTTCATTTCTATTCAATAAAAGCTTACTTGATAAAACACGAATAGTAAAGGCTTGATTCATGTTATTTCACAAAAAAAGAAATTTGATTTCGTACGATATGGCGGAAGCTGCTGGATTAATTATACTGGAATATTTGTTACATAATTTGATCATGATGCAAACATTCTATATACCTGTTCACTTGAGCTGCTAGGCCTATAATCAGAGTCTTCATCAGTTTGAAACGGGTCATCTGTTTCGGGTGTTGATAAAATCTGCAAATTTTGTTATTTCAGAAGATAACAAATTATCCTCATCAAAAAAGTATATGTCAGGAGCACACGGGAGCACATTATTATAGGGGAGCCCAAGAGGGGATTTTGAGGTTTACTCTAGCGCGGCAGATAACATATGGGAAGATACCTTGCACCCTGTTGAGTATCTTCAAATCCAAGCTCTTTATATAGGACTGCGAGTGTAGGAAGGCTGATTAGAATAGTGAAAAAAATTGATAGTTGGCAATACTCAAGCTCGTCAAATTCAGATGGGTTAATTACGTGCTGAATAGTATGCATTTTAATGATCTGACGAGTTAAGTGTGACGTAAGGAAGTGGAAAAGTCACAAACTTCTGAAAAAAGCCCATTCAGCATCGTGGGCTCCCCTACTAATGATAATATAGGAGTAGAAACTCTCATTTTACGGATAATTATAAAGTATTGATTAAGAATCTTTACCATCTCATCATCTAGATGTGTGTCAAGTTCTTTAGAATCACTCAAAGGCAATCTGTCTTCTTCAGTTTTTGACGTATCCCCAGTTGGTGATAATGGTCTGTTACAAAACCAACGAGATGTTCTTTTCTTGGTTGTGCAGCAAACTTTGTACTATAAAATTCATTTTCACTCATTTCAGAAGTTTTCAACTTGAATTTCAGCATAAGAAAGATTTTTGAGAATGATTTCTATAGATCATATGATATAACATCGAATGATTTATCACATTTATTGATTGTCTCATTAAATATTACTATAATTCACAGCAGACGTGTGCTTCGTGCGGCCCGCGGACCGGATTCGACCCTCACTTCCATGTTATTCGACCCTTACTTCCATGTTATTCGACCCTCCTAACAATTTTCTAATCTTATTGAAACTGATCCTTATAAAACCATGAAGATATTCTATTGTACACTGAATATGGAGTAATATCTCTACTAACCATTAAAAAATATACAATCAAAATATATTTCCAGTTTTTATTACTACAGTTCCTTTTTACAATTTTTGAACGCTTTTAATATAGTTCCCCTGAATTAAAACTATGCCCTTTGACGACAATTTTTATAGATCATGTAATATAACTTTGAATAATTCATCAAATCTATTGATTTTCTCATTGAGTATTATTATAATTTACAGCAGACGTGTGCTTCGTACGGCTCGCGGACTGGATTCGACCCCCACCTTGATTTCATTCGAACCTAGTAAAAATTTTCAAATTTTATTGAAACTGATCCTGATAAAACCAAAAAGATATTTTATTTTACATTGAATATGAAGTTATATTTCTCACAAACCATAAAAAATATATAATCAAAATATTGTTCTATTTTTTATTATTACAGTTCTTCTTCATAATTTTTGAACAAATTTCATATAATTTCCATGAATTAAAACTATGAGTTTATCTTTATAAAGTCCCTCCCATACTTATACGCATAATTATTATTGATGTGATATTTGTTTTCCGGCCCGCGGCATTGTGCCTAATTTGCAGAATAATTTGATCTCTAGAATTCTCATATTAAATGTTCTATTAAAATACTCTCTGATGAGTAGCCCAAATATCTTTAAGGTGATAATCAGATTTGAAGCTAATAATAGAACAAAATTCCAAAAATATGTATTTTATTCTGATTGTGATGTTCAGAAGACGTTTCGATCGTTGTTTTCAGCCATTTTTAATTCTTGGAAGTAATGAAGTTTTATCAGTTCACACCAAATTGGTATCATGAAAGATGAATACATGATATTTAATCCAACTCTTAGTAAACCCTTCAATATTTGACAATTTTATTCATTTAATATTGCTTCTTATGTTTTATAAATTCTGCATACAATTTCAAGATTAAGGCTTCATTTTCAGAATAAATGCGACAAACCATGGCAATTTATAATCTTTCTACCAAAAAGTTTTCAGATATTTTGATATCAATTAGGATGAAAATGGAATAAACTTCTGGAGCTGCAGTTGAATTCTGGGAGTTTTATTTTCTTAATACATTTGATTCGCCCAGGGACATATTCAGGAGAAAACTAGTCAAGATTTGAAATATTGTAAAAATGCAATTGCGTAATAATCACACAAAAATGGCATAAAATTTTCAAGTATTGAGTATTATCTTTTTTGTGTGCCTATAACTTGAATTATAGTTTATTCCATACATGCATTTTAGATCTGTTAAACAACCACAGCACAATATAAAATAGTAATGGCTACTGCAGAAGTCTAGACAATTGGAGCATTAACTAATTTATATTGTGCTGTAATTGATTGATCATTCCATTGTTATATATATTTATTACATTTTGTAATTCAAATTTTTCTTTGTGAAGATGACTCCGGACAGGCCGAACGTTGAGAAAAGACTATATTTCATTCACTGACTGCAACGTCAGAAGTATTTTTTTCCATCATCATACGTATCCTAGACTAGAAATTTTCTATAAACTGAATATGTTTTGATAGTTTCATTGTATTGAATAAGTTACGTGATTATTTACTTACATATTCAGGAGGAAACAAACGAGAATAAGATTTTGCTGTCATTTTCGTGACACTACATGTACGTTCTACAGTTGAAAATTCACTGAGATTGCACATGCTTATAATTCGAATGAGATTTCAATGTTGCCAAGTGAATGGCCGTCGGGTAGTCAATAACATGTTGAGAGAATATACCCAAAATTTATACGTTGAACAGCGCCGCTAACGAAGACGGAATTTCAGTGAACTAGAAATATACAGAAAATTTTTCCCGCACACAAATCGACGGCCAACTAAATTTCTTGGACCATCTTATATCTCATCGTAGAACACTTTAACAGTGTTAGTAATCTGACGGCCATATATGGCCGTCTGATGTACTCGGCCGTCGAAATGATGGCAAAATGACAATGTATGGCCGTCGGATAGCCCTATGGATGAATATATATATATATATATATATATATATATATATATATATATATATATATATATATATATATATATATATATATATATATATATATATATATATATATATATATATATATATATATATATATATATATATATGTTAGGATTAATCGCGACTGCAATTAGTTAAGGAGACAGTAAATTTTGTAGGCTTAGCAGTCAGGTTTTTTTGGCCAATAAAATAAAAGGTTTTTTTTTAAAATTTCGTATAAAATGTATAAAAGATCCAAATCCATTGTCATACCAATCAAATGTAATATATGACATTCCATGTAAAGACTGCAATCAAAATTATATAGGTCAGACGTCACGAAACTTAAAATCTAGAATAACATCTCACAAAAGTGATAACAAATTAAAACCTATGTCAACAGCCTTAGCAATCCACCAAAACACAACCAAACATCAGATTGATTACCAAAATGTTAAAGTATTAGATATGGAAAAGAATTTGTTTAAGAGAAATTTTTTGGAGATGACTCATATCCAAAGAAACCAACATTCCATGAACAAAAAAACTGATATTGATAACTTGAGCAATATATATGTTTATTTGTTAAATTTGGCAAATAATAAAAACAAAAATAATAATGCTAATTCTACATAAAGCAATTGATTTTTGTGATGTGCTTTATCAATCATTACAGTATTTATAGAAATGTTTGTCTCACGGGCTTACTGTAGTCACGTTGCCAACTTTCGTTTAGTTCAGAAATTGGTCACATATAGCCGGATGTTTGCGTATAAATGTTTTTATTTAACGCTGAGATAAAAGTTGAGGGTCGCTAATAACCCCCTCAATTCGCCCTTTCTACTACTTCAGAGTAGTTAAGATACAAGATTCAAATCCGGACGTGCGTTGTCGCGGCTCGAATCTTGCGCGGGTTGAAAATAATTAGCGCTGGAAAGTAATAGGTCATTAGTGGGATTTTTGGTTTCAGAATTTTTGCTTGAGGCAGAAATGCAATTAAAGCTAATTTGGTTTAATTTTGGATGTTTAGAGAAATTATTTCATATACGTGTACAAGGTTTATTTTGAAAATAAAATGCAGAGTATTTTTTATACAAGATTATTTAAGGGTCATTAGAGGAATTTTGATGTTAGAAAAATCATTTCATATACGTATACAAGGCTTATTTTTAAAAATAGTGTATTAGAATTTTAAAAAGATATGGAATTTGAAAAAGAGAAAATGTATAATATATAAAGGTTAAAAGAGTGAGAAATACAGATATAAAAGCTGTATTTATTTTAGTAGAATTCACAACAGTCCTTGTCCTGGTAAAAGAAGTAAGGTTTTCATATCAAGTCTCAGGTAAGAATATTGAGTTATTAAAATCATTATATGTATATTATAAAGAATTGTTTTTAATATTTCTTGTTTACTGCTATCATTATTGTTAGTAAGAAACATTTAACACTTTATTTGTTTAATACTATTCAGAAAATGGACTTCTCCAAATTGAATCAAAAAGGACAGCTGGCTGATATCAAACCTATGAAGAAAATTATGGAGCTAGAAATTGATACGACATACAAGCTGGTCGACATCAAGGCCGTTAAGACCCGTGGATTTGGACGAAAAATTATCGCTGAGTGTGAAGATTTTGTGGTGTTTTTACCCGGACGTTTTGATGTGATAACTGATGAAGAAATATGCCAGTTAAAACAGTGCGATGTTTCCATATGGGGTATAAAATATACAGGTGTGAAAAATTATAGTGCTGGAAAGCAGGCACGATTAATTGAATTTGTTAAATTGTAAAAGTATATATAAATTAGTAGGGATACTGTTTGTATATGAACCATGAATAAACATCTTACTATGATCATATTTTTCTTTTATTCTGTCTTTAATAAATATGAAACTAGGATTAGATACTGACTTAGTGTTCTATCGCTTTGCTTGCCGACAACATGTGTGTAAAATTTACACATCCGTTTTCAGCTTTAATAGCCGGTCCAAGTCATGCAGGGAAATCATATTTTGTAAATAACTTTCTGTCTAATATCAATGAAATGAGCGATACGAATTTTAAAAAAATATACTGGCATTTCGGCGCATGGCAAAGTATGTACGATAAAATTAAAAATGTAGAGTTTATCCAGGGACTACCTGATCTTGAAAATATAGATGGAAAATACCCACAGCTAATGATACTTGATGATCTTATGAGAGAGGCCGATGATCGAATCGTAGACATTTTTACAAAATGGTCGCATCATAAAAACTTATCTGTATTTTTCCTCACACAAAACTTGTTCCATCAGGGTAAAGGCCAGCGCGATATCTCGCTGAATGCACATTATATAATTTATTTTAAAAAACCCCGTGATAGAGCGCAAATTTCACACCTAGCGCGACAGGTTTTTCCAGAAAATGTAAAATTCATTCAAGAATCTTATAGAGACGCTACAATGGAACCTCATGGCTATTTAATGTTCGATCTCAAACAAAGCACTCCTGAATGGCTTCGTTTTCGCACATCACGTGACGGCCTCACATATGTTTATTTACCAAAAAAATCATATAAATATATGTCCAAAAACATTCCCGAGGTTATTATATAAAATGAGTGGACCTGTTATAAGCAACGCCGAGTTTTTACGCTCTCTCCACAAACTTAAACCTAAATATAGATTAGCATTATTAAAAAATAGTGACTGTACAGCTGTAAAATGCATTTGTGAATGTATTTATAATATATTAGATGGTAAAATCCCGCTCAGTCGAAATCAGCAAGCTGTACTAGGACGTCATAAAAAAGTTTTACGACAACTTGTGAAAAAAGGGGAAAATTGGAAAAAAAATAAACGTGTTTTAGTTCAAAACGGAGGAGCATTCTTACCTTTTCTACTAGCGCCTATTCTAAGCGGTGTCCTGGGGTCCTTGTTTAGTAAAAATTAATTATGGAGCATGCCAAAAAAATGGTTCTTATATCTCCCGAGAATTTGAGCCGTATCCGGAATAGTAATGTTGAGGAAGGTAGAAATACTACCCATCAGTTGGATATAGATATGAAAAATGTCTTAGAAATGGAAGTCTCTGAATACGAAAAATGGCGAATGTATCAAGAAATTCTACAAAGATATTTATTTTTTCAAAAACAAAATAGGGAACCTATAAAATTACAAATTGAACAGGATATTCTCGCAGAATCTAAACCGCTTGCTGAGAAGCACGACGATACTGAACAAATTGTAAGCGTGTTACCTAAGATCCATCAAGAAAAAGCCCGCTTGTTATTGCAAAGGTTGAAATTGCAGGATTCAATTTCTTGGGATAATATCGGTAAAGTTTACATAAATAATAGAGAAATTCCCGATTCAAATATTTCGGATCTGATAGGTGATATTGTACGATACAAAAAAAATAATAATCCGTCGGGGTGGAAGGAGTTTGTAGAGGCTCTAAAAATAGGAAATATACCTCGGGAACTAATTAATAATCCTCAAAGAAAAAAAATTCTGACGGAAGAGTCAAAATCTGATATTTCCGAAAGCAAAAAATCAATTAACAAAAAAAAGAATAGTGAACTATCATTTAAAGACGACATCGAAGGTGTGAGGCCCTCGAAACGGAAGTGGAAACGTTTTTCATTTACATGATGGATAAAAAACTATCTAAAATTTATTATGACCCGTCACATAGTGCAGGTTTTTCAAGTGTGAATAATCTTATGAACTTTATGAAAGGGCAGTATAAACCTAGCGAAATAAGAAATTGGATAATTTCTCAAAATGCTTATACTCTACACAAGCCTGTTAGAAAACATTTTCGAAGAAATAAGTACAATATTTCCAATATTAACGATCTTTTTCAAGCTGACCTCAACGATATGCGAAAGTTAAGCCGATTTAACGATAATTATAAGTATATATTAACAGTCATTGATGTATTTTCGAGATACGCCTGGGCTATTCCATTGTTCGATAAGAAACTTTCTTCTGTTATTCAAGCATTTAAATCTATATTTATTGAGAGAAAACCAATCTGTATACAAACGGACAAAGGCTCTGAATTCATTGCGAAATCAGTGAAATCGTTTTTGAAAGAAAATAATGTCAAATTTTATACGATTCACAACGCTGATATCAAAGCATGTTTTGTAGAACGATTTAACAGGACTTTGAAGACAAAAATGTATCGTTATTTTACATACAAAAATACATATAAATATATCGACGTGCTACAGAAACTTGTAACATCTTATAATAAAACAAAACATCGCTCGATTAAAATATCCCCTATTGACGTCAGCGATAGAAATATATTGCAAGTTTGGAAAAATCAAAATGAGACTCAAAAAAATTTCGAAAACAAAAGTGAAAAATATAAAGTGGGAGATATAGTTCGAATATCAAAATACAAAAGCCTTTTTGAAAAAGGTTATGAACAAAACTGGAGCGAAGAGCTATTTAAAATACACTCAATAAGTAGAAGAAACCCTATTGTCTATAAATTGAGAGATTTGAACAACGAACCAATAGAGGGCACTTTTTATGAGCCTGAGTTACAGCGGGTACATGTCGACTCAGATACAGTCTATAAAATAGATAAAATTATTGCTACAAAAGGTAAAGGTCTCAGAAAGAAGTATCTAGTTCGCTGGAGAGGTTACAGCGAGAAATTTGATTCCTGGGTTTCTGCCAGCGCTCTGAATATTTCAAAAAATGAATGACAGAGAATTTTTCATAACGCTACCTAGTAATAGCAGCATGCAATATTTTCCCGGCAATAAAACATCAAAATTCACTACACAGTTACCTCAGAATATAAAGCTGGATGGAAATTGGGAAGTTTCGCTATCAGAAATTATTTACCCGTGCACTTTCTATAATGTGAACACAGAAGAAAATGAAGTTAAAGTATACTTGACAAATACATTCAAGAAAGAATCTCAAATTAACGAACCGGATGTGACATTAGTATTACCTCCACGAATTAGTAAAGAAAAAGTTACTTCAAGAAATTATGAAAATATCGACCAGCTATTGCATGAGATGAATAAAAATTCAGTAATAAATAAATATGTAGCATTTTCATACAACAAGTCAGAAAAACGCGTTGAAACGCTATTTAAGCAAAAAGAAGTGTGCTCTCTGAAATTATCACCGCGGCTTGCGCTCCAGCTGGGATTTTCACCGTTAAGTGATTTGTATCAAAAGAAATCATCAATCAATGTACCTAATTTATTGTTAGGTCTGCCTAATCATCTGTATGTTTACTGCGACATAATTGAACCTCAGTTTGTCGGTGATGTAGTTACTCAACTTTTAAGAGTGGTTCATGTTGAAACTGAAAATTTCGTATTCGGATCAAGTAAAACAATTTTGTACACGCAGCCGCACTATGTTCCCATCCTACGACGCGAATTTTCAAATATTGAAATAGATATAAGACTCAACGAGGGGGGTGCTGCACCATTCCAATTTGGTACTTTATGTGTGAAACTACATTTTAGAAGAGCATCATGAAAACTTGTCCTTATCAGCGATACTATAACGAGCAGGCTGGATCAGGAATTGGCTTAGTGTACCGAGGCGGAAACCAGTTTCAACGAGGTCATGGAATCGGATCATTTTTTAGCAGCCTGTTTCGAAATATTTTTCCAGTGATAAAGAAAGGGCTGGGAGTTATTGGGAAAGAAGCACTCAGTACAGGAGCTCAATTTCTAGGAGACTTGAGTGAAAATCAGCCTGTTAGAGAATCTTTCAATAATAGAATAAGAGAGGCGGGGATTAATTTGAAACGTAAGGCTGAGAACAAAATTGATAAATTGATGGACGGTTCTGGCTATAAAAAGAAGAAGCTAGCTAAGAAACTTGTTCAGTTTAAAGCTTCACCTGCTGCAGTAAAGAATAAAAAACGAGCTAGAAATATTGATATTTTTGACTGAAATGGCATTTCTACATACACAATCTTGTGAATGCGTTAAAACCGAATTAGATTTATTTGCTTTACCCCCCACACAGACTAGTATCGAAAGCGGTCTTTGGACCTCATACAAAACAATCTCTTCCGTTGAAGATGGACCTTTAGAATTCCTGATACCTGGAAGTGGAGAGGATTACCTGGATTTATCACAGACAATGTTGTACTTGAATGTTAAGATTTTAAAATCAGATAATACGCCATTAACTGATACAGATAATGTAGCACCTGTCAATAACTGGCTCCACTCAATTTTCAGTCAAGTTGATTTATACTTGAATCAGAAACTAGTATCGCCGCCTAACAACACATATCCATATAGAGCATACATTGAAACTTTATTAAATTATGGTAGTGATGCCAAGAATTCGCATCTCACCTCAGCTCTCTGGTATGCTGATAAGGCTGGTAGAATGAATAATAAAGATGTTGGTGGCAATCCCGGTTTTGAAAAACGTCAAAAATATACTGAAACAAGTAAAAATGTTGATATGATTGGTCATCTTCATGTTGATATTTTCAATCAAGAGAAATTTCTACTTAATGGTGTTGAAATGCGTTTGAGGCTAGTACGTTCACGTGATAGTTTTCAACTGATCTCAACTGGTTCAAATTATAAAGTCCATATCAATGAAGCTACACTACTTGTTCGTCGTATAAAATTAAATCCTAGCATTTTATTAGCACATAATAAAGCTTTAGAACTAACTACGGCTAAATATCCAATCACGAGATCCGAGGTCAAGGCCATCGTCATTCCTACAGGAGTACAGGGAAAATCTCTTGATAACATTTTCCTGGGTCAGCTACCTAAGCGATGTATTATTGGTTTTGTTTCAAATAAAGCGTTTAATGGAGATTATGCGACAAATCCGTACAACTTTGAGAATTTCACTATAAATTATTTATCATTGTGTGTCAATGGTCAACAGCTACCGTCAAAACCGTTACAGCCATCGTTTAACGATAATAACAAATCATATATTCAGATGTACAACACCCTATTTTCGGGTACTGGAATCCATTTTTCAAACACTGGACATGGCATTACACGAGAAGATTATCCATATGGTTATTTTCTATCTGCATTTGACCTTACTCCAGACCTTGCAGCAAACTCAATACAACACTGGAATTTGACCCGCCAAGGCTCCTTAAGAATCGAAGTCGGTTTCGAACAAGCACTCACTCAAACAGTCAATTGTGTAATTTATAGCGAATTTGATAATATTATTGAAATTGATAGGAATAGAAATGTTATCGTAGATTATGGTAGTTAGTACGGTCAATGTATAATATATTTTAGTTTATACGTGCGAATAAAGGTTTGTAATATCAAAAGAATTTTTTTTCATAAGTTCCCATATATATTTATTCTTTTCATATTTCATTGCTAGTTTTGAACTGACACTCGTCTAGCTAACTAGCAGGAATGAATGCAGTGTTCATTAAAAATATTTTCCAAAATTATTTCAAAAATACTTGTCATTATGGTGTGTACGCTGCAAATAAACTTCCTCGTCATGTTAATTTTCCATGCTCTATTATTGTAAATTCTGATCCCGATTCAAAGAAAGGCGAACATTGGATGGCTATTTTCATAGATCGAACGGGATATGGGATGTATTTCGATAGTTTTGGGAGACCACCGTTTGTACAAGAACATATGGATTTCTTATGGAGAAATACAAGAAGCTGGACTCACAATACTTATGCCCTTCAGGATATAACGACATCAGTCTGTGGATGTTATTGTTTATTGTATCTTTGGTTCCGAATTAATAATTATTCACATAATAATTTTGTACTACTGTTTAGTAAATACGATAAACTTGAAAACGATGAATTTATCAAATACATGTTCTATTATTATTTCAATAAAAGACAGTTTTTCTGAATATTTGTTTTATTACAATGTTAATATATACCATTACAATTTTCATAAATACCTCAAACAGAATCTACACAAATAATTTCCAATGATAATTATTATTTCAGAAAAATGAAATAATTCAAGAGGATTATTGAAAGAAGAAGAATCACTATTCAATGTAATCTTGACCTTTTTGTTCCATACGGAACTGAATTGAAATTTTCCACTTGTCTCCGTTTTGTGAAATTAACAGAAAATTTTTTTGTTTCTTTTTTCGTAACTACAGTATGATCTGACATACATCTGATATTCCTACTAGTTATAACAGGATTGATTTCATCACCTATACCTAATACTAAATTTTTTACAAGTTGAAAATTGATTTTTTGCGAATTTTCATAATTCAGTGTGAAACCCTTCACCTTACAGAGTTCACTAGTTTTTTTATTCACCGGACAATAAACTCTGAAGCTGTAGTTTTTGGCCCCTCCGCATACAAACTCAGTGATATAACTTTCTGGACCATAACAGACTAGCTCATCTGTTAAATCGCCAAGAAAATCACCTGTAGAGGGTTCGTACTGACCCGGTGAATGGTAATAAATTATACTATCAGTATCATAATATAACGTTCTATCATGTAACAGGTGAAGATATTCGTAGAGTCTCAAGCGAGCCTGGGCCGTCGTGTACGCCGCGACGGCGATGTTGACTGTCGGTATCTGTTCCATCGCTTCTCGTTTATGCTGCCAATTCACATATAACATAGTATCACCCGCTGGAATAATTTTATGAACTTCGACAGCAGGATTGGCTAGAAGTTCAAAAAGCTCTCCAGGAGATGACACAGTCGTTGTTCTCGGGCGGTTCTCTGCTTGAGCAAATTTACCTGTAACACATAATCAGATTTCGATATTAATACCATAATTCAAATACAAGATCAAATAACTCACCCCAGAAAGAATTCAGCATTAATTTAGCTACAGATCTTTTGCCTGCGTTTTTCTCGATCTTTTGAGGATCCAGTTGTACGCCTTCATTTTCAAAATAGCTTTTTATGTAAGCAGCCTTGTCAGGGTCCGTTTTACAGTTTTCAGGATAACCTGAAGCCTCTTGTTTCATTTTTAGAAAATGATTAACATACTCTACGAACATTCCTCCTGTTTTTGTCGTCTTGTCATACTGACTAATCTCATATTGCCATACCTCGAGGACTTGTAAAATTTTGTAGCCATGTTTCACAGCTAATCTCACCTCATCGGCAACCCAGGACCCCGTGAATTCTCTTTCTTTATCGTTATGTATACATTCATTTTTTTCTAGATTATCGCAGCATGTACGGCATAAAACAAACATTAGCTTACCATGAGCTTTCCTAGGCAGCACCGGATGATACAGATTATGGGGTGGTAATACAGTACATTTTATTAATCCCTCGACACGATCAATATTGTTATTAGGGCATAATAAATCACATTCTGTACCAACAAAAATTTCTGGATGCCCGACTGGGTATTTTCCATACTTACAGACATACGGGTATAAACTGCAAACATCGACATACTTAATTCTTTCATTATTTTCTATTTTTTTATATGAATAAGTACAGCCTGTGCGCCCACCGTACAAAGAATCTCGCGGTTGTAGAGGCAGAGAATTTAAAAGTTGATGATCTTGCAATTCTTTCGCGATATTTTTATTTTGTTTTAAATAACTCCGAAATTCACACTCCCATGTACTTATGACCCTGTATCCTAATTTTTCAATTTTCTCTAATTTCTCAATTGTTCTTTGATATCGAAATTCCATAGTCTCTTTTGTAGTATTATAAAGTTTTTCATTACGATTCGATTTAAAACAAGACTTACATCCATGCCAGAAGCAACCTAGGAATTCATAAACCAGTTTATCGCGAGCATAAAAACCATCGACTTTCAAATTTGGAGTAATCATAGCTTCTGGGCCGTGACCTGCATGCTGTATACGTATTCCTTGCTCATTTTCTTTAGAAACTAGCCACTGTAATGCAATTTTAGACTGGTTATCTTTTAATCTATAACCATTCAGAGGGATGATACCGATCGTATCAGGCTTTAAGAACAGGCGACGGAATGCTTTATTACAAGCTGACGCGATAGTCACTGCTTCCGAGAATGGACAAACTTTACAGTCATTTATAAAAGTTTGGCGAAATTTTTCACAAGCACGACGCAAAATATCGACATCGGATATACAGTACTCCACTAATTCTTTCTTCATATCAAATATCTCGTTATTATCTATCTGCTGGTTATACCATGTTAGAAAATCTTGTCGTACAGAATTGCTCATTGAGTTTACCCCATAATATTTTGCTCGCGGTAGGGGGCCTACATAATCTGCATTATTCAGAGTGTTAAATAAATGAGGGAAAAATCCTTTTTTGACCGAAGCCGCTAGACCCATAGCTTTAGGTAATGATGCCAAGGACATGGGCATATAATTTATGGAGTCGATAAATCGAACATTGGAATTTACTTCAATTAGAAAAACTTTATTCCCATTCAATATTATTTTTGGTTTTATATTCATAATTTCAACTAAAAATTTTAAAATAAATTGCGCGTCGAACGATTTGGCATTATGAGCAATACATGTAACTGATGAAAAAGAAGCTCGTGGGGTCAAAACAAATGTAAGAAAATTTTTAACAGGGTCGTCTTTGAAAATCAGTTGGCGAATGCCGCATGAACTGCAAAAAGTATTAATATCTTCAATATCGCGACATGAAGAACAGGACTGATGTACAACGGCTAAATTCACTTCATGCTGTTTATATTGATCAAGATTTTTTTCCTGCCTAGTTTCAAAATCGTAATAAAGCGTTAGATTCTTGTCTTTCACAACGTTTTGATCGATCGAGATATAACATTTATGTCCAGATTCCTTGTAACTCTTACAAATTTTACAGTATATCTCGCCGCATGAATGATTTCGATTTTTGGAGAATTTATAAGTTTTGTAACAATTTTTACACTTATGGTATGCTTTACACATGATTGCTTTATGTCGATCATAGCAGACTTGTCCTCGAAATTGTCTATTACACTGAGCACAATTTACTATATTCAGAGTTGGAAGACAGGCAGGAGATGATGCACAGAAAATACAAATATATTCACAAGTATGACCCCGTACGGTGTTATAGGTAACGTGACATTGCTCACAAAAATATCTACAAGAAAATGCAGATGTTATACTTTTTATAACCGAGAAATGATGTTGATAATGCAAGAGATTTAATCTTGGGAGATTTTGATCTCTTGCACCTTCAAATATAAGTTCTGCAGGTGTATTATATTCATATACACATATATTGTAGCGAATAAAAAATCTTTGGAACTCTGTTAACTCGGGTATGCCAGCCCCATTTTCAGGTATTCTGATATTTGTTTTGTCTAAAATCTCCTGCACTCTCTCACTCTGAATACCATATGTATCTTTACATACCTGTCTGAAACGTGCTTCTTTTCTAATAAACGATTCCGCGACAACAAGTGCTCGAGGAAGACAGAGATTGTCAGAATTATTAATTTCTACTATGCCGTACTTCCTTCGACATAATTCAGCGTATGCCAGTCCGTGCCCATTCAATGACCTTCCTCTTCCTGTTGGCATTGAGACCTGTGTTATTTCCATATTAAATTGTCCATCCGTGAAGATATCAGCGTTACTCTGAAGAATTTTTTCTATAGCCTGCCACAGTACATCAATATGAACCTGATCAACCCGTCTAAAACTAACCCATGCTGGTCCATTTATCAGTCGCGGCGTGCTGAATGTGAACCCCACAAAATCGCTGGGCTCCATATTTTTCATGACGTCGTTCAATACCTGAATATAATAATAGAAATATAAAATAGATGTCGAGCATATTAAACCGTAGCTCATGATTAAAATTAATTGTTATACCTGCTCAATACTTTCATGGAACCAAACAATTGGATTTTCCTCTTCAGGAGGATCTATCAGACGGAATGAAATTCGTCTTCCACGAATCCCGAATCTCTTGACATGACGCTCCTGGTCCTCCAGAATATTATATCGTATCACCGTACCTCCTCCTCCTCCTCCTTCTCCGTGTTGAATCTCGAGCGCTTCATCTTCATTGTTAGTTTCAAAACATTCATCGAATATATTACCGCACGTATGGAAAAAATTATCAAAATACACTTGATCCTCATCTTCACTGTTAGTTTCAAAACACTCATCGAATATATTACCGCACGTACGGAAAAAATTATCAAAATATACTTGATCCTCATCTTCATTGTTAGTTTCAAAACATTCATCGAATATATTACCGCACGTACGGAAAAAATTATCAAAATACACTTGATCCTCTTCCACCTCACAATTATTATTATTATTAAGCGAAGATTCAATGATATTTTCACAAATTTTGAAAAAACTGTCAAAATTTTGTTGAGAAGCCATTGCAGATAGACGTTATTGAAAAGTCAGGAGGACGTAACAATACTGAATATATAATTTGCACTTCTGTCAGTTTAAATACAATTGATAATGCCTTAAGACTAGTTAGACCAATATAAACTGGTAGGGTAGTTAAGAAAATATTTTAGAAAGTTTAAGATTTGAGAAATCATTTTGAAGTATTCATAAAGTATCTAGTAGAAAAATTAGTCACTACCTGAAATCTCAATCTGATTGAAGGAAGATAAAGAGAATATTATTTAAACATTCATTTTATTATTTATTTATATTTACAATCAAATTTTCCTCTCCCCTTATTTTAAGTCTATCTTTAAGTTAATTTCATTCATACAATGAATTTTCCTTCTCTTATCATGAAGGTCGACACACACAAAAGGTCCTTATTTAATTTGTTGCAATAGTAATTATACATTTCACCAAAAATATTTTCACACTCTGTATTGTGCAAATAAATATATTCATATAAACTTTTACTTAATTCTAGATTTTTTTGTAGACTATAAATTACAGTATTTTGTAAAAGCTTTTTATAAATTTTGAATAAATTTTTATATTTATTAATAAAATATCTCTTTGATTCTAAAATTTTTGTTTCTAGTTTTATTAAATTCTGGACACGTTCTTCATTCAAAATTATCCAAGTATTATCATATCTACATTTAAGATGTTTTCTAGGAACTAGACCAAATTCTATATTAGCAACTTTATCAACTTTGTTTAGTTCTAAATCGCTGCATTTATTTTTTAGTTCTTTCTTCTTAAGGTACTCAATCACTTTAACAATATCTTTGATGTCGATAAATTGTTTATAGTTCACTGATCCCACTAATCTTATAGTTACATGCGGTACAGGAATCGGGTTCACTCCAATGGAAATAAAAACACGCCTTTCGCTGTCGAGAGGAATGGGCACCACTTCAAGAAGCCGATCATTATTATCTTTTAGGCTTTTGTTGTGTGGAAATGCAAAACTTGTTATCTCCGCGGTGGCATGAATTAAGCTCATTTTTTTTTCATCTGCCTCTGAAATAATGAATTCATCGTCCGAAGATTCATATGCATCTTCCAGTCTTTGGCCATACGGTTCATCATTTTTTTCCCGATCCATAGTCTTCTCCTTTTCATCAGTTCTATCTGTTGTTTTTGCAGGATTATTATTTTCTTCTTCTTTTGGAAAAACAACTTCCAACGCCTTCTTAGTTACAATATCCAGAATTATCGATGTATTTGGAGTTGAGATTTTTCGTTTTTTTTTCTCAGCTTGACTTGTTACTGGCATATTCAAACTTGTTATCTCCCGTTTCTTCTCAGATTGAATGGAGGGGCCGAAATTCATTGAATCAGTTTCCTCCATAAGTTCATTCCTATTCCTAGCTGGCGTTATCATCCGATTCTCCAGAATTCAAATTTTTTTGGACATCTTCAATTTTTTCGGAGCTATGACAGTTGACGTCTTTGATTTACTCGGAGCCGTGACGAGATTTTCATGTACGAATGCGGTATCTTTCGGAAGCTGGCTGACGGTTTTTTCAGGATTCGACGTCTTTGTTTTATTCGGAGCCATGATGAGATGGATTCAGAGAGCACTCAAAACCAAGCAAGATTCTCAAAACTAAATACCCGTGAACAATACAAACACTGACCTAATAAACACGTGAGCAACACAAGCACTGCTAAAAACAGAATAATGAAAATATTCCTTTGACTTTTAATTTATATATGGTATCCCTGATGAAATCATTAAGTTGGCCGACGAAAAGTCTGAAGAAATTTCAAAATGTAAATTATAATGCATTTGGAAAATTTTCTTGTCTTTAAATTCCTATCAAATTTCACTCAAAATAACTAATGATTCTAAATTTAAAGATCATAATCGAATCATTATTTGTTACTTCGCATCATTTCCAAATTCTGAACCAAAATTCCAAAATTCTCTTAATGAACATAATAAATTTTGAAGATATCTTTTTGAAATTACGCTAATGTCAAAATCTATCTAGGTAATTTCTTAAACCATGTTAAATTAGAAATATCAATCAGCTCTTTTCAAATATAATTACAAACACTTGAAACCATGTTAAAATGAGAATATAATTACAAGCAGTTTAGCAGAAAAACATTTAAATATTCCTTTACAATAATTTCTTAAGAAGAATATACTTTGAACATTCGTCCATACTTTGTTTCAGATCAAAATAGAAAGTCTCAGCTATATTCCGTTCAAATTGAAATTGCCTGCATTTTATTTTCAAAAATAAACCTTGTACATGTATATGAAATAATTTTTCTAAACATCCAAAATTAAACCAAATTAGCTTTAATTGCATTTCTGCCTCAAGCAAAAATTCTGAAACCAAAAATCCAAATAATGCTTTCCAGCGCTAATTATTTTCAACCCGCGCAAGATTCGAGCCGCGACAACGCACGTCCGTATTTGAATCTTGTATCTTAACTACTACTATATCAATCAGAGAAAATTATTTTTAAAAATTCAGAAACAAGACTCTTGTCAAGACTCTCGACCAAGACAAGACTTGGAGCGAGTCTTGTCTTGGTCGAGAGTCTTGGCAAGAGTCTTGTTTCTGAATTTTTAAAAATAATTTTCTCTAATTGATATAGTGCATTGAAAACTGATAGCATTAATTAAATCGAAATTTGAGAAGATATTATCAAGAATGGGCATTTACGAGTAAAATTCTGATTTTGATATATTTCCAGAGAATATATTTTCCATATCTGGATTCAAAAAGATTATAAGAACATTATAAAAAAAGTTTTTTTCAGCTTTTGTTCGAACATGTTACATATTCCACGTTAAAATTATATTATTATATATTGTGAAAAGTTGGCCAAGTGCGAGTTGAACTAGCACGCGAAAGGTTCTGTACCACCAAACGATATTTATATTACTCATTTTTTTGAAAATCATCTAGTTAAGGCTGAAGCAATATGCTGTTATTCGTAAAGATCTGTATGGGAATCCCATATATTTACCTTATTTCTATTATTTGTTGCCATAGTGGTCATAGTAATACATATTCTGTGAAATCTCAACATTTACGGTACGGATAGACAGACGGACAGACAGTGGAGCTCCAGTAATAGGGTCAGTTTGACACACTTTGGGTACGGAGTCCTAAAAAAGGGTTCTTCACGTGACATATTCAAGATAGTCGTGTTGTCTGGATATTATGATACAAGAGTTATCAATCATTGGGTTTCCTCAATAACTTACCCAGCATCATAAATCAAGATGAGTTTAATGATTGATTGTATCAAGGACGGTATTGCGGTTTGTTCATTTACTGTTTCCTGACTTGGAGATATGTGAGTGTGGTTGTCTCGTGTTGTAGTATCAACTCTGCTAGCATATGTGTTTGGGATGGCTTGGGTGTAAGGAGGAAAGTCGGGGTGATTGGTTTTGAGTTCTTGTCTTGGTTGTGTTTGCTGACGTTCATAACGATTATTTGATTGTCTTAAGTTTTGATACATTGAACAACCTTTATAGTTCGCTGGGTGGTTGTCACCGCAATTAACACACTCTGGTGTCTGATTTTTTGCGTGATACATTTACTGAAGTGATGATTTTGTGCGCATTTAATACATCTTGAGTCTAGTTTGCGATAATTCTTTGTGTGTCCGTATCTTTGGCACTTTGTACATTGTGGAATTTCTTTTGATTTCCTTCTTGGTTCAACGGCAATAATAGCATGGAGTAATTTTGTCAATTCGAATATTTCGTTAGCTTCATCATTACTGGTAAGTTCAGCTGCACATAAAGGCATGGGATATTTGTCTTTTTTCAATAAGCGAGTTACTTTTAGTACCGGATAAGATTTTTCTCTCAGTTCATTAGTTATCGTGTCGTTATTAATTGACATTGGTATATTCCTAATTATTGCCAATAATGTTTCAGTTTCTGGGTTGCGAAATGTATGGTATTTCAATTTTTGTTCATCATAGAATTTTGTTAAATTGCGATAATCTTCGATATTGGTCAGATTTATGCGCAATATATTGCTGTTTTGTTGAGTGGTGAATTTCAGTTCAATTTTTTGCTCTATATCTTGTATTATCTGTTCATAGTTGTTGACATCGTGTTGATAGATAGGTGGTATTTTCGAAGGTTTTTGTTTGTTGTCTTCATTTTCAGATTCAGTTTGAGAGTCTGTTGTATTCAATGAGTAATATCTGTAATCTGTTAATAGTTTCTCTGTATCTAGGATGTATTTTCTGTGTGTTTCATGTTCATGACATACCTCCAGTGGCATCGATCATCATTGATATACTCATCTGGGAGTGTGATGGTCCAGCTTGATTTGAGATCATGGTTTATGGTGTACAGATACTCTCCGAGGAGAGATCTGTCTTTTATTGTCACTCAAATTGAAGTAAAATTTATGTTTGGTGGTATATTTGACTAAAAATAAATTTCAAGAGACGCCAATGGCGCGAGTAATTGGTATAATGGTTTGTATTTGTATTCTCCGATAGCACGTCCGCACTTTGTAACTGTTCGCACGGCAATCGAATTTGAGGTGAGTTGTCTTAAACGAGAACTGAAAGATCGTGACTCAGCAACATTTGGAAGAAATGCAGGGTTTCAGCCTTCTTGTAGACATCGTCAAGCTTCATTCAAACTTAAGAAATTCTCATGACTATATTTTTAACACCAAGCGAAGCAGAATCAACAGAAAATTTTTAGAATTTTGAGAGAAGAGTCACAAGAAATTCCAGAGATGTCATAGACGAATTGAGAGAAGTGGCTTGTGAGCAAGAAGTAGACTCAGAAACCTGAAAGAAAGATTTTCCAGAAATTCAGAGAAAAATTCTTGAAGTCTTGAATAAGAATTGAAAAAGTTGCCGGTGAGCAAAAAAAAATTCTAGAAAGTCAGAAAAAAAATTACAAGGCAATTCTAGAAGTGTAAAAGAAGTATTGCAAGATGATACCAGTAAACAAGAAGAAAATTTTCTAAGTTTCAAATAAGAATTGAAAGGGAAATTGGGAAAAAAGTTTCTGTCAGGCAAGGAGAAATTAGTAGAAAACTTAGAAGAAGTAAAAGAACCGGTATTTATCAAGTCACAGGAACTGTCCAGAAAGAACGAACAACAGAGGAAACTCCAGAGAATTCTGAGAACAGTTAACAGAAAACTCTAGAGTGTTCGTAGAGTAATTAGTACAGAGTTTCAGAATATGAAAAATAAGAAAGGAATCGGAGTACAAGGTAAGAAAATTAAGAAGATAAAAAAATTATTACAATAATAAATTCTGCATGAAATTTTGACTGTCAGTTCGTGATCACAGTAGACAAACAAGAAATAGAGGCAGATTCAGCGAGCATGACGTACATAGTTCACATGAAACCAATGCAGTTCAACGACAAGTTATTGTGCTCCAATCAACTAAATGATTATCAACAGCTGTTTAAGCGCCTAAGGCTCAATTCTTGTAGTTTATTGCATTCGCTATTCTAATTTGAGCGCATGCTATTCTTTGAATGCTATTCTTGTAACCGAAGTTCGTGCGTTCATCTGAAAATTTTGCATGTCTAACTGTTCGAAAAACAATATCGCTCAGTTAGTTACAGTTTTTGTCAATAATGTAAAATTTGCTTTATGAATAATCATCAAGTTAAGAAACATCAAGATATATAAAAGAAACCTAATTTCATAGCAACCTTAGTTAAAACCCTCTTGAGACGAGTTCTTTTCTGTGATACTTGGGAATACAATTAGGGTTTTTCATGTTTGTATAAGTCAAAATTATCTTTATGATAGAAAAAGTCGAAAAAAATATCGAGAAGCTGAGGGAGCTGGTGGTACAAATAAGTACAATTATTTTTTGTTGTGGAACTCATATGTATTATCAATCCTATAGAAATATATTTTTGATATATATTTTACAAAATATTTTAACTATGATATTAAGCAAAACATTTCAGGCATGGAGGAATGTCACACAATCTACACATTAACTTTGTGAGACTTTGCTTCTTGTTTCAGCACACCTTTTGCACCTTCTTCTAATAATACTTTTCTCTGGTAGATGCAAAGATACGTTTTCGAGAGGCTGTCTTTTTTCTAGATGGTATTTCGGCTCTTGATATTCGTCGCACAGTTACTTTTTCTCTCCCTTCTTTGATCATTTCCTCCGCCAGGGGCACTATAAATTGCAAGAAAGGAACTTTTATAGATCAGCCATGTGTTCACGACAGTCATCGTAAGCAGGCGATAGAAAATCTCATCTCATCATTTGATCCGCTGAATCAACCTCTCCCTTAATCTCTCCATATGATGCAACCATTCGTGGACAAGGAACGCCAATTTTAAAGCCATTTTTACAGTTTCCTTTTTTTTTTGCTCAACATAAAGACTTTTTTTGTGTCGTGCCATTTAACAAACAACAGTCCATCTTTACCGCACTGAAATAAATATTCACCTCTTTTCAGTTTATCCTTGATTCAAGGTAGATATTTTCTATTTGGATTACAAGTTCTCATTGCCGCGTAATCTGTATCCTGTAATAGAGTGGTAGAAATGAAGAAGCGATCAAAACAAAAGGTAATATCGATCTCTCTTGCTGCAAAAATTGGTTCATACACTACACGCTCGCCAAGAGTTCCATCTAGATGTTCAGTTTTGAGGCCTCTGTAGATATTAAAATCGTATGTATATCCAGTAAAGGAATCCGATCCAAGCTCAGCTTAGTCCCTCTTTTCACAAGCCTCAGTGGCATATACCGCTTCAAAGTCGAACGCACTTTCAATTTTGTCATAGATTCGTCTATACTTTGAAAGCTACTATCTTGACAGCATTTCTGGAACGTACCTCTCAAACTTCGGACTACGTCATCAATATAATAAGTTTAAGAGTATTCTGCTGGGTTTTTCGGTGATCCAAAATACAGTTTTGAAGAAATCATTTCAAATCTATCTCCAGCTATCGAATCTTGTACGGATTTATTGTCCACCGAAGGATGAGTTGACCAGTAATCACGAATATACGGAACACGATTGTAGCACATAACCAGCATACAACGAAACACGACTTTGATATCACCTTCCAATGTACCAAATTTCATGATGGATCATAAATCGAAGGACCACCGTGTGTTCTTCACGGAATCAAACACTGCTCTATGTTTGGTTTTTATTCCATGTATTTACAAAAAATATTATACAATATATACAACTTCTGCTGTACAAAACAGTGATTCTGAAACTCTGATACTGAGTATTTTGCCGTCTGGTTCTGACAAATGTTTTTCACTCACTGATGTCTTATCGATGACTCCAGACAAATACAAACACATTTTTTGCCACCCCCCTAAGTAGGGGTGACGCCAACAAGTCGGTACAAGTTCGTGAGGAACCATAACCGACAGAGTTCCTAGAACCCTTGACCATCACTTTTTTCATGACAGGACTCGTCGTCAGTATCAGATTGATCACTTGTTTCAGATTCAGAAAGTTAATATGATTCGTCACTGCAATCCGAGTCACAGAGCACACCTTCCGCTAACTCTTGTAACTCTTTTTCTCTTAGCTGTCTCTTCTTATCCATATCGATAAATAATAATTATGGTGAAAGTGAACCACATCATAGGACTAACTATATTCATGCGTACCAGATAGCCAAATGTAAGAATATTCATTCAACTGTACAAAAATTATAGAAATAAGTTGCGCTTACCTTCTAAACAAACAAGTGACTATTGGATAAAATTGTTGAAGCTGACTGGATGCGTGAATTTGAGTGAGTAAACTTATATTGGGAGTTCAGTCAATTTTTTGATTATATTTCGTTCCTACTTTACAGTTTACTGTATCTCAGCCATCTTCAGAAGTGAAAAGAATTATCTTCAGATACTTTTAATTTTACACAAAATAAATTTTTTCTACAGTCACTATAGAATGATACCAATTCCACACGCTGTAGCGTGCGGAATAAGGGTCATTCCGCACGCTCAGGAATTCCTAAGAAAGCCGCGTGGCGTCGCGAAAAAACTGTTTCATTACTGTCATAATTTTAATTCTCATTGATTTTCTTCTCATTCCTCTTCAAAATGGAGTCAATGTGAGTAATTTTATCAACATTTGATGAATTGAAATGAGATCAATGAAGCAAATTCTTTTTAAGAAAACGGTATATTTTGGTTATAGATATTCACGCGGACACCTTTGACTGTAGAAAAAATAACATCCGTCACTCGTGCGAATCGATCATACCATGCTCATGTGACTTCTGCCACTCGACTTCGTCTCGTGGCTGAAATATTCACATTCGCATGGAATGATCTCCATTCCGCACTTGTATCGGAATATACTATTTTTCACTTCTGCTGAGGTACAGCCAAAACTATAAATTAGGAAAGAAATATAATAAAAAAATTCCCAGTATTATTTTACTCATTCAAAATAATGATCAATTGATGATCAATTTTCACACTAATAATTCATATTTTTGCATCAATTTCAGTAAAAGCATTCACTAAACATACTGCTGCACTCAATGTGCGCCAGTAAAATCAACAAAAGTTACGTTATCGACACATTTTGTGTCTGCGCGAACGTAGAAGTCATGCTGATGCATCAAAAGACTAAATGGTATACGAATAAACAAATTGAACAGCATTAAAAATGTTTAGTCCTGACATAAAACTTAGTGGTACATACTGTGTACCAGGAGTCTTGAAAGGGCTAAGAACATTTGTATTTTCCAAATAAACTATTAATTGTATGCATGTTAACTCATAGCCGGTTTCATAAAAAACGTAAAAGACTGACTCCTAGAGCAAGTTTATTCCATTAAGCAAATTCTAATCAGCTTGAGTCTCCTTACAGTCCAAGACTCCCGACCCGCCAGACGTTACTTATTTTCTTGGTCATACGCATACTTGCTAGTTTGTGCCGACGGCCAATTCATAGATATGAAGTGCTGACTTTTATGTGTTTCATGGAATATTGTTGTAAATTGATAGTCAACGATGTCAGACATTTCCCATCGACAAAACGATTGTTTTGGCTGTTTACAAAAGGTATTGAAATTGTTCTCTGAGTATAATATATGAAAATTAGGACTTAGACTATGAGCAAGTTCACGTTATTCTTTGCGAGCTTCAGAGAGTCCAGCTGAAATTACCACCAATGGGAAGTGTCTAGCAGTGTTGATTATCAATTTTTAACAGTATTAACTAAGACATACATGAAAATCAGCGCTCAGAATTTCAAGAAAAGTGAATAATGTCTTACCCCTAGCACTGTAAATTGGCCATTGGCACAAACTAGCAGATATGCGTATGATGAAAGTACATACTACTAACTCTACTCTATTCCGCACATTCTGTTTCTCAGGAAATAAATCTGGTGAGCCTGGGATCTTGCTCTATTGTGAAACCTGTAACATTGTGATTTGCTTGAGTTAATATAATATATTCAGAGCACACAAGTTTATTATTGCTCGTCGCGTGCTTGCACCCACTCAATTTCAATAACATACATATATACTCGTCGATTTCCTCTTTTGAATGTGTTTTTTCAGGAAAAACATCGAATCGAAATATTCCCACTTCTCAATTGTTTTTGCGGCAGATAGATATTGTTGCAGTACTTTCACCTCTTTTCGTTCGGCAGGCTCCTCGTAGCACCGGCCACTTATTTCTGCGCAATTTGACTCAGATCAATAGCTAGATCATTATAGATTTGTAGAGTCAAAATAATTACTAATTCCTGGAATACAAATCCTACTTACCATTCTTTGGAGGAAAATATTCCGCGATATCTCGCCAACATTTATCGGTAATATTCACAATAGAATACCCAGCCTTCGATTTTTTCTATTTGACGGAACAAAATTGAAGGACCGAATGCAAGAACCGATCAAGAAGTAAAATTCAGAAAAAAATACAAGACAAGTTACATCATCTAATAACAATTATTTACATGTTTTACGATATTCTACTGATTATAAATATTCTAACATAATTTCATTGAATAAACGCTATGCTACTATGGTGTTTCCAAACTATGGATGCTACATATTACCCACTGTTAGTAGCAACGAGTGGTTGATGACAGTTATATAATACTAGATCATCAAAAATGTTTGGAATCTTAGAAACGTTACTCAAGAATTAAGGGTGGGTCTCAAGTCCTATACGAGTAAACGCAGCCAGTGTTGAATATAAATTTGAGTGGTTGACCTATTCTCCGTCAATAGATGTTTCTCATCAAATAAATAATTTTGTAGAGATCTGTGAATCCAAATGCCTTTCCTTCACCGCTCAGCATCTCCAAGCAAACCTTTGGGAAAATATTGAAAGATTGGTATTACAAAACCGCGTGTATTTCGTCATAAAAATATATTTTCATTTACAGTATCAAATTTAGAAGCATTTTCCGCCGATTGCAAAACCTTCACTATTCTAATACTCGCAAATCTGGTGAAATACAATCATTTCAATTTGAGCAACATGATTTCATCTCATAGATTCACATCTTCGGGGACTCTCATAAAATGCTACCTTTGGGGACAAGGAAATCGAAGTTGCTCTAAAATAGTGAGGTCTAAAATTTGATTCTTATCAAATATATCTAAATATATATATATATATATATATTGCTCTAAAATAGTGAGGTCTAAAATTTGATTCTTATCAAATATATCTAAATATATATATATATATATATATATATATATATATATATATATATATATATATATATATATATATATATACATATATATATATATATATATATATATATATATATATATATATATATATATATATATATATATATATACATATATATATATATATATATATATATATATATATATATATATATATATATATATATATATATATATATATATATATATATATATGTATATATATATATATATATATATATATATATATATATATATATATATATATATATATATATATATTTAGATATATTTGATAAGAATCAAATTTTAGACCTCACTATTTTAGAGCAATATATATATATTTAGATATATTTGATAAGAATCAAATTATATATATATATATATATATATATATATATATATATATATATATATATATATATAGACAGAGCGTCTTCAACTTCGAACAAATGTTTCGAAATTACAATGTAACAATTGTGATTAGTATATAGAACCATGGAAAAAAGCTGCTGAAAGAAGTTCAGGGAAACGCTTCCAAAAATTTATAACCCATTATTGAAACAATAGGAACATAACACGTGATCTAAATTTAGTTTATAATAGATAAAAAATGGAAGATAAAAATTATCGAAGTTTAATTATGAACCAAGTGTGTCAAAACCTGATCTGCCTAGAGAAAGATTTGAGCTCCGAGCAAAAAAAATACTTAAGAAGTTGCAAGTCACAAAAGAAAAACAAAATATATTCATAATTGCGATGGGACAACTTGGTAACTCAAAATATGAATATAGGAAGACATATAGACTAACTGCATCTAATTCCGGGGTGTTTGTGAGGCGACTTAAAAATACTTCTTGCCAGAACTCGGTAAAACATCTCCAATTTTCAAGTGGTTCTAATTCTCATGCCACCCGATATAGGAGAATATAAGATCATGTTGTCTTAAAGAAATTTGAGGAGAGAACAGGACTTTACGTTTCTACAAGTGGTCCTTTGGTGAACACTAAATGTGGATATTTAGGAGCTTAGCCTCATGGTTATAATAATTCAATTGCTAATATTTTTCTTATAGATAACAATTCTTATTTTTCTATGTATTATAGATGATGATCATATCATTGAAGTGGAATGTCTATACAAACCACATAATTTTGGAACCAAATAGTTGGAAACAGCAAGAACAGAGAAAAACTTATGTTTATGCGTGGAAAAAGAAATATGGTCACTTAAAAAGTTACATCACTATTATTATCAGGTAAAATATTCAGTGAAGATGATTGTATTAATATATATATATATATATATATATATATATATATATATATATATTATATATATATATATATATATATATATATATATTATATATATATATATATATATATATATATATGTATTATATATATATATATATATATATATATATATATATATATATATATATATATATATATATATAATATATATATATATATATATATATATATATATATTAATACAATCATCTTCACTGAATATTTTACCTGATAATAATAGTGATGTAACTTTTTAAGTTTAAGAGGCGGATATGGCAGATTTATATTTTGTTTTTTCTGCACAAACATTTAAAAATTTCAGTAATATAAGTAATACTGTATCTCACACGACATATTGTATGTGTTGCAATCATATCCAAGAAAATTTTGGTAGCTTTGAGGATTCATATTGATAAATGTACCTCTTTTTACATAAATAGACAAATGATTCTATTTATTATGGTGAATATTCCTCACATGATCTCATGCATATCTGGTACTAAAGTGCGATGCAAAAATACTGCACATAAAGTCAATCGTTTCCAAAACAGATTGAATATTCACTTTATAACAGTAAAATGCTTGTAACTGTCCACTATTGTGTATAGACATGTATTCGCTGAAAGAATAATTCTCGGAATAATTATACCTACATAAATAATACAAAATCCTACATATTTGTGGGTTTCTTAAGAGGATCTCTGAACAGATTAAACCATTAGTCATAGTCGAAGTAAGGGTAAATTTAAGAAGTATTTAAGGCAAAGCTTTTTCTCTTTCTAATTTAGTTAATTTGGGATATTTGTGAAACAAACATGTCTGATTATTTTGAATCTCTAAGTGGTGACGTAAGAGTTCGTTATTTGAATAAAATTAATTTAATTCAGGATGTCGATCCTTATAATTGTGATTTAACCAGTTTTTCACGGCAATTGGAACATTTTCCACAAATATTACACGGCGACATTTTTCAATATTTAGTTCTAACAAAAAGTTTCTATACACATCAAGAACTTAAAGCTTTCAAGAGTTTAGAAGCCTATAAATATGTGTCATGCGGATGGGTGCGGGATTTATTGGTGAAAAAGTTTAAAGAAAATATCTTGATTTTTGGAAAGGTAAGTTGTAATATTTTATTAATATTTATATAATAAAAAATTTTACGCATAAAAGCTTGAAGTATTATTGAAAAACATATATTTTCCAATCCTTTATAGCTTCAATAAAAAGGCTATGCACAGCAAATAAAAATAAAGCACTAACACACATTATGCGACTAAAATGTTTACTTAAATTGATTCAAATATAACTATAAATTCATTCGTAAAGAATTAATATTATTGTACATACTAATTTCTAAACAATTTGTGTCTTAGGTGATGCATTCTCAACGACTCAATGAGAAACCTCTACAGCCTTGGATTATAGCTCGGCCAGATGGAGAAATTCATTGTGGTCATTGTACATGCGCTGCAGGCCTTGGTGAGGCTTGTACACATTTGGCTGCTATTTTGTTCGCTGTAGAAGATGCGAAACTACGAGAAGAAAAAGTTTCTGTGAAGGGGGTAAAGGCTGCGTGGAAAGTTCCTCAAGGCAAAGTTGGAGCAGTTGGACAATGGGGAGAAGTTAGTAGACATATGAGAATTATACAATCTCACAAAATATCTACACCGACTGAGGAAGATATATTTGAGCTACTGTCAGCAACTAGAGATGCGGGTAAACAATTGCTTTCTACAAAGAAATAATAAATAATTTTCATAATATATTCGAGAGGATAAAAAAAAATACTCACTTAAGCCGTGCATATAACTCTTTAATAATTGAATTAGATGCTAATTGAATCAATTCATGGTAATAATATTACCTGAAAATTTGTCTCGCTAGAACGCATTGTTACTTATTGATTTATATCGCTAATTTCTGTGAACACGTATTTCTGAACTTTCCCATCTGAAACATAGTAAACTTAGTAGTTGCCTTTGAAAAATTAATATTTCATACCTTGTATAAAATCTGACATTTGCGCTACTTCCAGAGCTACTTCTATAATTATTGTGCGTTCCATGTCATTATGTAGGTGTATTGTTATAAAATATATATGTTTTTTTTTCGTAAATTATTGAATATTGAATGATTACAGGTATAACATCACCCGAGCATATGTATAAAACCCCATTCAGTATTGAAATACGAGAGAAGATTGCGGAGAGGGATATTCCTAATCCACTTTTGAATTTATTTTCTGAAAGTTGTTATGCGTGGTCCTTGGATGAACTTCGGAAAATGAGTGCTGATTTTGATTTCTCAATTACAACAGAAGAAATTCAAGTTATTGAAGAAGAAACTAGAGGGCAAAGTGGTAAGAGAGCAATTCTGAGATTTTAACTATTCTGCAATACTACTGCAATATTTATTTGTTTTGCAGAGAACAAATTATGGTTCAAACACAGGACAGGTAGAATCACAGCTTCGAATTTCAAAAAAGCTTGTATCACAGATCCTCAAAATCCTGCAATATCTACAGTGAAGGCTGTCTGTTATCCCAAAAAATTGTCATTTAAGCAAACAAATTATGGTTGCAAGCATGAGAAGGATGCATTAGAGGCATACATTAAATCAAACTCATCCCGACATATTAATTTTTCTTGTACGCAAGTGGGATTTATTTTGTCATTAGAATATCCCAACTTTGGTGCTTCGCCTGATGCTATCATTACTTGCGAGTGTTGTGGTGAAGGTTGCGTTGAGATTAAATGTCCTTATTGCAAAAAAGATCAGATCTTCCATGATGATTTGCCCTCATACTTGAAGAAGAAACAAGATGGCATTTTCTTACTGACGAATCATGCATATTATTATCAAATCCAAATGCAAATGCAAATATGCAAAAAATTATTTTGTGATTTCATAGTATGGTCTTCAAAAGAACTCTATGTTGAACGCATTCATTTTGATGCAGAATTTTGGCAAAAGGAAAGTGTGAGAGCACACTACTTCTGGAGACAAGTGATTTTGCCAGAATTATTTGGTATGTTTGGAAATCAACTAATTTTATTTCGTATACCTATAGCATTAATTTGTTCCATTCCAGGAAAATATTACACTCGCATGGCTCAACAGACTGTGAGGGCAGACAATGAGGCAAGTACTTCGGCAGCTATTCCTCAAGCTACTGCATGATAGGAAGGAAAACTGGTGCTTCAAGGTTGCCCACCTGTAAGTGACCAATATCAAATGTCATCAAACAAAGATAAGTTACAACATTTAGTAATTTGTGCGCAATGTTCTAAGATTAATCTTATTTTTCAGATATTTCAGTAAGGAATTAAGAAGTTGTGTATTTTAAATAATTTTACATTATATGTTTTTACTTATATTTTATGCACTTGTAAAAATAATTATACCAAAATTTTTTGACGCTTCCTATCCCAATTTAGAATATAATATCAAATAGAATATTTCGTGATTTTGTTTTTATAGTTAATTTTCTTTTTTGCTATTAAATACGACTGTTGGTTTATAATACGTATTTTAACTGCATTGACAATAGAGTTTTTTTTTAATTTAGTCATGTTTCTTACCTAAACAACTTTTTCATTCAAATTTACCAACGCACAACAAATTGTGACAATTTTATCTATGGTGGTAATGCCTTCCGTATCCTTTTCTCTTAAAAATTTCATTGGCACAATCTCTGACAAAAGTCTGTAACTTTTTCTCAAGTGTCCTATCACTCTTTCTACATGAATTCGGACATTGGCAATTTTTCTTGAATTCTCCACATCTCTGGGATCTAGTTGTTTTCTGCCTGTAATAATTCGTTTACAGATAAAAATTCTAGATGAAACAAAAGTAATTTCAAATACCTACCTCTTAAGAAGGCTGGTTCTATGACCTCAGCTTTGTACAGCCTAGCTGCATCTTTTATATGAAAGCCTCGATCCGCCAGCACAATATCACCGGGGACAAGATTTTCGAGGAATCCACTATTTTCGGCAATAAATGTGTCGCTAGCCCTTCCTACGTAGGCTTTACTTATGAAAGATATTTTGCCGTAAGGTGCTATTCCTGCAATAAAATAGTCTAAAAGTGAAAAATGTCTATGTCTATGTCCATCGATCCCATGTCTAAATCGCTGAACAATTTTTGCTCTAATTTCCAAGAGTCTAAAAGCTTCCTCTAAGGGCACATTTCTTGGTTTTAAAAAAATCAAAAAATTGCAGCTGGCTTTTTTAGTTTAGCAAAATTCAAAAACTATGGCTAGATCACATGAATATTTCCTCTTTCATAAGACAAAGTCATCCCTTTCTCGCCTTGAGACCAAAACGCCAAAAATAAAAATGCGTGTGTGAAAAA
Organism: Dromius quadrimaculatus; assembly: GCA_963989225.1. Classification (NCBI taxonomy): domain Eukaryota; kingdom Metazoa; phylum Arthropoda; class Insecta; order Coleoptera; family Carabidae; genus Dromius; species Dromius quadrimaculatus. Next base: position 44,075,842 of record OZ022330.1, read on the forward strand.
ATAGTACATACCAATTAAAAATTTTATTGTGTTGTGATGCTTGTAATGACTCCATGTTTGTACCAGCGTCTCTGGTTGACCTGATCTTTCAACAAATATTTCAAAACAATCTATTATTACGGTAATCTTGTTACCAAAAGCCTCTACAAATGAGGGTGGAACATTGAGTTGCAGCTGCTCTCGGGTGGGCCACCAAATAAATACTTTCAATTTACAATATAAATAGTCGATCCATTTGTGAAAAATATTACTTGCAGTTGTTCTGTGGATAAGGAAAGCAAACCCCAAATGCGTATATTCGAAATTTTTTCTCAGCTTCATGAGCGTCATTATAAATTGTTGATCATTATTCAAAGCGCCAGTCGATTCACCAACATCTCGTGTGATGATCTCTAATAGTTTTTCACAAACTTTTTTCGGTATGCCTGTGTAATAATATATTTTCTCTTCAGAGAGTTCTTCTATGCGGGTACAAAGAAGTTCATTGCGCTCCTTCAATTTAGTCATCGTGCCCCTTTTAATGACTGCCTCCCTACACTCCTCCGGAGTGTTAAATATGATATTTGTTCTGGGATCCTCTCGACTTTTACGCTTTTTTGGCGTCGAATTTATTGTAGAGCATATACGTTGTAGTTCTTCCTACATATTACAGATTATGTTAATAATTACAATCATGTATGTAATTCAATAAATGCGTGTAATATTAAACATGCTGGAAAAAGGAGTTCATGCATAGGTAAAGCCAGAGTCGAAGTTAATGCAAAACCTTATATAAAAATACAGTGCATGCAAAATAATAAATATATGACAACATGTAAAATTATCTCACCTTGTATTACTATACAGAACATATAGTGTATAATGTCGACAAAATAGAATCCAGGATTGGAAATCAAGAATAAAAATTGTTCAGAAGAATGATTTTTTGTTTTACTCCGCGAGCGCTATATCTGGAAAATAATTTGATCACATTTACTCATTAGCACTTATTCACGAGCTGAATGATAAAGAGAATAATACAATCAAATGATAAGCTCGTTGAATCACTATCCAGTAAATATGACCTGATGATCAAACAGTTGCAACAAAAATACAATTTTTAGATTGCAATTATTTATAAATATATGCTTGAAGCTATTATTTAGAGTATATAATACAAATAAATTAAGAATGCAGCTCATAGCACATTTGAATAAGTGCGATCTGGTAATTAAATATTTCATCATGCTCAATTAATTGGATCATATTTACATCAGTTTTTGATCTTCTATTTTTCATTTAGATCCATCAATGACAACATTTATAAGTAAATATGGATGTAAATATGATCTATAAATTCATTTGCCTGCAACTGGAAAAATAAATGAACCACAGTTACAAATAATTAGATGCAAAAAGCTTCTTATAATAAATGTGAAAATATAAACAAATTCTCTTGATATATAAATATGAATTGCACAGTTTACTTGTAAGTGTGATTGAAAATCATCAGACATAGCTGCAATAACCGAACTTGTAAAAGTCCATAAGCGTAATAATATATTCATAAAAAGTATCAACAATTAAAGTGTTAATGAATTCTTAAGAAATTATTGGTAATTAACAATTAAAACTTAAAAATACATTTATTTAGGTAAGGTACAATAATTAGATCATATTTACGAATGAATAGCTGAACATTGAGAATAAAAAATAAGAACAATAACATGAGAAAAAAGAAGCTTTGGCATATTTAATTCTGTAAATATGATCTTACAATCAATAGTTGCAACAAAAATATAATAATTGGATCACAATTACAAGTTTTTATAATGAACTGAACTTAATAGATATGAAACATAACATATATAACAAAAATACAAATGTTTCAAAGCAGCTTAATTATATAACGGAGTAAATGTGATCTGTAAAAGTCCAACATGCCAATTGTATCTCATTTGTTTCTATGTAAATTACTTATTCATCTTCAAAATAGAATTGAACCAAATGCGATATGAAAATTCATTTGTATGCAACTATAATAATTATTATTTATCATTATTTGTCTGCAGCAGTAATTCGCGCAAAAATATTAATAAATATAATCTGATTTACAATCTTTAATAAATGAAGTAGTAAAAATTCATATTGCTTATTACTAGAATAACAGAAAAATGTTACAAAAAATATATTAATTATCGCTCTCAAATTAAAATCTTTAAGAATCAAAAGAGCCATTGATTATTATTAATAATCAAATATCCAAAATAAGTAATTAATAGAATTCAACTCGTTTTTGGAAGATTTTACAATTATTATTGATTGATACATCTTTCAATATTATAGTAATATGCATTTCCAAAATGTTAATAAGATAATAAATACATATTTACACTTCTTGTCTCTCTCATTTTTTCCGCATGCTTCGCCAACTTCATATCTTCATCATCATCTTTCGGTGGAATATTATCAAAAAGATTTTTTGATGGCACCCAGTCTGGATGATCTGATTACCTGTCTGACAAACAAAAAGCCAAATGGATATTTTTTTATTAATAAATACTAATGCTTCGTTCATTAAAATTGTTCATTTGCAATCTTCAGAAATAACAAGAGATGGAGATTCTTGAAGTAAGGAGGGAATCTGTGATGTACGTGAAGGATGATGAAACAAGCTGATTCATAAAAAACCAACCAGTAATAAAATGCAGTCCACAAACACGAGGATCCTTGCGCATAGAAACATAATTTCCAATTGCTTCTAGCCATCGGCGACGTCTCTCAACTTTTCGCGGATCCACCCGCCCTGCACACATATAAATAATTTTTATTGCTTATATATAATTTATTATCAAATATTACCTCTCCAATAAGCTTCCGCAGGTATTCTAAAAAATTTCAAATTGTCCGTAATGCTTGACAAGCACCCCCTAACACAACAGCTGATTGGCATTTTCGCTTTTCAGTCCAAACACCAGGCCAAACACAACGATAAAACCACAGAACAAAAAATATACAACAAGGCACAACAACAATAACAACCAGGATAACAACAATAAATAACAAAGTATAACAAGAGAACGTCTGAAAATAAAAACACTGATAAAACACTTCCTATACGACAACTGAACTATTACAAAATGGCTACCAAGACTGAGACCCTTACAAACGCTTTCCGTAGAAAGTTCACCGTGATGAATACCAGGATGCATACTTTTCAAATTTTCCGCCCTTCTCAAGTGACAGTTCTGATTGAAAGAGATATTAGCTGCAGAGTTTAGAGTGAAGTGAGCAGGAACCAGCCATATGATTCATGTCACGTGACATCTCGTCTCCTATATATATATATATATATATATATATATATATATATATATATATATATATATATATATATATATATATATATATATATATATATATAGCTCTAACCGGCACTTTGGCGACCTTGTTTTATATTGGAACAAATACGTCAGTTTGGCGTATTATACCAGACTTTCTTAAACAGTGGTGTGAAAATTATCATTCCGTTGTACTTTTCAATTTTTAAAACATAATTTCAACTATAAGATTTCTTATCATCATATAAATAATATAAAAATTCTATAAATAATAATTAAATCAATAAGTTGTTAATAGAATTCATATTTTCTTTATTTTTACCAATGCTATAAAGAGAAAAAATTGTATGTTTGTAAACTCAAAAACCACTGGACCAGTTTCAAGAATTCTGTCGCCTTAGAATCTTATATTATCACTAAGTATCATAGATTATAATAGACAACTTCACAGGAAGTGGCGCACGAGCCGTATTTGTTCCTTTCAGCACCATTTATCAGATTAACTTCAAACTTTCCATGATCTTGGTAGCACTTTCGTGAAGGTTTGTATTATAGTACCGTCAACATGCATCAAGTGGCGCAGGAACCGTATTTGCTCGTTCAACCGATCGAGTTTAAACTTACTATATCTGTTGTTGTCTCTCTTGTGAAGATTTTTATTGAAGTAGAATCAACATACATTGAGTGGCGCACGAGTCGTATTTGCTCGTTCGCGCATCGTTAATCTTTTGAGTTGAAACTCTCTACAGTTGTTGGCTCTTTTGTAGATTTTTATTGGAGTACAATCAACATACATTGAGTGGCGCACGAGTCGTATTTGCTCGTGCGCGCATCGTTAATCTAATTGAGTAAGAGTTCTCTAAAGTTGTTGCTGGCACTTTCGTGAGGGTTTTCAATATGATATAATGATCATACATTAAGTAGCGCACGGGCTGTATTCGCTCGCGTATCGTGCAATGGATTGAGTTGAAACTCACTAAAGTTGATGCTGGCACTTTTGAGAAGATTTTAAGCATACTATTATCAATATACATCAAGTGGCGCACGAACCGTATTTCTTCGTTCGCGCATCGCTAATATGATGGAGTTAAATTTCACTATACTTGTTGTTGGTACTTCAGTCAAGGTTCTTATTATAGTATTATCAACATACATTAAGTGGCGCACGAGCCATATTTTGCCGTTCACGCATTGTTAGTCCGATTGAATTAAAAATCTATTGGCAAATAAATTTAAGATCGCAGCGCTGCAGCGGATATTTTTGAACTAACTAAGTTAGGATAAACTTGAAGTTTACATGTATTTAAATGAGCTTGTGACGATTTTTAAAGATAATAATCGTGGATATGAAATAAAGATTTGCTTTTTCATGGATATTTTTTAAAAGTATATTGTTTGTAAGTACCAGGCAAGTGAGTTATTCCATTTGTTTATTTATATTTAACTCATATTTTTAAATTGAACTTAACCTTTAATTTCTAGATAATGATATTGAAACTTCAGGAATATTTTGATGCAAATGTCCTGTCACACTGTGTAAATGGGGGCGAAGAGTTAGTAAATGCTTGACATATTTTATTCTGTCGAAAATTAAATGATGATAGTGACAAGAGAGTATTTTTGCATGCTCTTTGCATACAAACATCAAAAGTGCTTGAGAATCCATATGAAATTAAAAAAGAATTGGATTGTAATGAATATGATGCCTTGAAGATTGAGAATATGATTTGTTCTTGCAAAGCAGAAAACATCGACAGTTGCAAGCATAGATCTGCAGCATTTTATTGTGTACCAAGTGTTGAAAAGTTGAAGCGGCGCGAGAATGCCTTTTAATTCTGTTAAATAAACATTAGATTAGTACTTATTAGTTGGACTGTTTGCTGTTTCGAAAAATCTTTCAATGATTTGAAGATAATTTGTATTTGTAAAGTATACCTGGATAAATAGAAAACAATCCAGACAAAAATATTCACCAGTTGCAATATGCAAAATGAAATGTCCTGCATGAAAGAAAAGATTTTGAAAAACTCTAAAACTGCATTCTATCTTCTTTTTCAATTTAAAAGTAAAAAGTACAACAAAAAGAAATAGCAACTTTAACATAATTATCAACTGTCAGATAGCGAATGCGTAGGCTATGGCTTTATCAGTCATTACTACTACACTTAATCCTCCATGGTAAATTTTTGTATTTGAAATTTCAATCAATAAACACAATATTTTTTCATGAAGTTTTGCTTAAATCATTCAGAATTATTATTTTTCATGAATACTAATTAAATAACCGAATCTAGAATATGATTTATTGATTTGATTATAAGCTCATGTATAATATATATGTAGCCCGCCAAATCTATCCTAATATCACTAGTTTGAAATTCTGCCACCAGATAGAGTATGTTTATTTGCCAATATAGTTTTTGTCAGCACTTGCATGAGAGTTTTGATATAGTACTACTAATATGAAATAGGTAACGCACAAGCAGTATTTGTCCGTTCGAGTATCGTTCATTCAATTGAATTGAAACTTCAATAATTGTTGCTGACACTTGTGTGGGAGCTCCTGACAGTATCATACATTCATACCAATAGTATAAAAAAAAAAAAAATGCCGTACATTGCATGCGCTGCAGAATGATTTATTATTTCCCGCAATTTATTTCATTGAATACTGATAACGCTATATAAACAGAGATCTATGCTTCAATCGACAAATTTTGACAGTTGAGGTTATGTTATAATTATTGTGTAACTCAAGCGTCGTGGTGTTATTCTCGATAAATATCTTATATTATTAAACTTTGCTGCAAAAACTCGAACAAAATGAGAATATATACTACTGACACTGACAAAAAAGGAAAATTAATGAATTATGAGGAGAAAAATAATAAGATAGATATTAGGATCGATAAAAACTACAAAAATGAATACAGAATACTGATGAATCATAAAATAGAACAGGAATTGGAAGGAGAAGATTTAATCAAAAAGATAAAACAACAGAGAGATAAGCTATATATGTAAAGCAGAAGAACAAGACACAATCAAATCAATGCTCAAATAGGAACCAGAAGGTACCTGAATAAGAGAATGACCAAGATCGAAATGGTTATTGTAGGTGGAAAAAGAGTTGAGAAAAATTGGATCAAGAAACTGGAAAGACAAAACGCAAGAGAGGAAGTCATGGAGGAACATAGCCGAAAAAATCTGAGCCAATTAAATGGAGACTGATCCACTCCAGTAAAATGGATCTGAGAAGCATCATGAGATGTGGCGCAATCTCATGAGGATGTTGAGCCATTATTCATTCCGTCATTCAAGTTATATCGAATATTTCTTCTATAACTGACTTTATATGAAATGGCAAATTTTCTCTAGCTTCATTAGAGTAGTATTTCCTAAAATAAAAATCTGCTGTGGACTCGCCATATTTCCTCGACCATAAGTCCAATTGCTAGTTTCACCGTTGTTTTATAAATTTAGAGTTTCGCATCAATCAATTGCATATTTCAAAGTGACAATAATTGTCATTATCAAAGTGATAACTGTCATTGTGAAAGCGACAGCTGTCATTGTCAAAGTGACAGCTGCCATTGTTAAAGTGACAGATGGCGATTTATTTTAGTCCTTACAGAAAATCAGTATTTCTGAGAATGAAGAATCCTTTTCTGGATTTATAAATTCCATGAGTTCAAATACGCCAAATTTATCACGAGTACTGCAAGTACTCTCAAGTTAAATAATATAAAATGTGTTAAAAAATTGAACCAAATTTTTTTGTACCTATCCATATAATTATCCAAATTGGATTATCGTCAAGTTACCTTTATCAATAATGGAAAACATGACATATCATACTATAAATATGATTAATAATAATCTGAGAGAGAATGGGGTCCCTGAACATAATTGAAATATGAAAAACCGCTGAAGATTCTCTTATCAAACATTTTTTTAAATGCTTACTTATACTGGTATTTATTCAAAATAATATCTATAAAGCCTGGATATGATAACATTATGGATGTGATTATTAATAAATATAAAATAATTCCTTGTGGAAAAAGCACATAGCTTCTTAGCAATATTTTGACCATTCCATAGATTGTGAGCTACACTGTGAATTGAAAAAGAAAAATAGAATTACCAATATTATTTATCTTTCATCTTCTTTGCAGAACACAGTTTATCAATTCCTAATCCAACAATCCACTCATTTTGCTACATGTAGAAGCTTGAAGAATCTGAGATGGATATAATATATAATACTTTATATTTCTTCCTCTTTCAATTTACAGTGTAGCCAACACTTCATTGAACGGTCGAACTGGTTTCTAAAATGTTAACTGTCAGTTATGTGGCTAGGACAAATGAGATTATCTTATTTTTATATTCATGTAATCAATATTCTACTGCAAATTGATGGTAAGATGTACAAAATATTTTTAGTTTGATAATTTCTTTGTTATGTCACAAACATGTTCAGGAATATCACTTTTTAAAAGCATTTTTTGAGGTTAGCCTTTCTTTATAGCATCCAATGCTTTTCAGGTAATAAATAAAACATAGGTTTAATGTATTTTTTTGTTCTAGACTATGAAAAGGTGTATAGTACTTGACTGTTGAGCTGCAAGCCTTAGATGGAAAGATAGTGCGAAAAATCTTAATGTTGACATTTGTTTCCCAAATCAAACACAAAGATTCCATGACATTAATTATGCGAAGAATAAATATAATAAGATTATGATGGAGAAGAAAAATATATGCTAGATTGGCGAATATATCAATGAAATATACAACTTATGTATTATTTATTTGATAATAATAAACGCAAAGTTATTTTAAAAGTAGAGATACTGCGGACCCCACTTTGTGAATAAAAAATGTGCCTAACGATTCTGATTATAATGTGGAATAAATAATTTTTCTGGTAACAAATTTGTACTACAACTTTTAAAAATAATGTGCGATACTGTTGTATTTGTAATTGCTTTAGTTGGCTTCATCATATTTTTTTTAGAATCAAGTCAGCATAGAAGACATTAAAGGATCAACTATTCAAATTATATGATCTTCAACAGAATGGCAGAAAAAATTTAATATGCACTGGTTTACCAAATAAAGAGAAATTACAAATTATAAAATAAATTTAAGGCTGGTACCACAAGCTCTGTTCTTGGCTATTCTAAGAGCGTTGTTTTAAAAATATGTTCCTGAATTTTTTAATAGCAATATTGAAAGTAAAATATTGTTTATAAATGTATTTGCCGTAACGTGGACCTGAAAATAATTTTTTAAAGAGATCAAGAAAATTTTAACTGCCCTAAAACAGTTCTTGACGCAACGCTCATAGTAGAGCCAAAAACAGAGCTCGTGGTACTAGCCTATCTTATTTAAATCCTATCATTCGTATGTTGCACTACTTGGTATGTTATTAAGATAATATGAAAGTAATAAATATCACTGAGGCTTACTCTTTCGGGTATTGGAAGTAAGATTTGTTGGAACATATGTTTATATTTACTTATTTCAATTAAAATTTTATGATCATAGATACCACTTTGATAATGATTTGTCTGTTGTTATCAAATAATTGTGTAATGTTAAATACTGTGTTTTAATAAGTTAATAAGAAATAAAACATTAACTTCGTATTTTCAGACTTCTTTATTCAATTTCTATAAGATTTTTTCATATTAAATACAAATATTGAATGTTTACTAAGCTCAATTATCTAATTTCTGCAGATTTGATTGTATTCCATCAATTTCACTGTCTTTTCCCGCAAAACTGTTCGATCTGGCTTTGATGGAAGTTTCTGCATGTGTGAACCATTATTCATGCTGAAAAGCAAGTTGGCAGTAATCATAAAAAAGCATTATTTCTATCAACAATTTACCATATTCAACTGTTCTTACATTACAAGATGTTTTATTCGGACAAGACTAATTATGTGTCTCGAAAACTTATCATAACTTTTTCCTTCAAGCTGTATGGAACGCTTTTGCATTATTGACATTTGTTAAGTAAGAACCTCTTGGTCATATCTCATAAATCAGTCCTAAATGTTCTACAATAAGGTTATGTTATATGCGATATTTGTTAGTTGATTTTAAAGTTAAACTATTGAATCAATCTAGTTGAAATTTTACGTCAGCATGGCCAATATATATACATTCGGTTCTTTATAGAATTTAATGGTCTAGTATGAACATTTATATTAGAAATATATTTATTATACAGCCCCTTCCAATATGATTTTTTCCATATATCTCCATAATAAGCCACCTCATCCCCTGGGAATATTATCGTTTTATTTCGTCTCTATTATAAATTTATTTAATATATTATAACAAAATGGCGCTTGCATCGCTTGCCGCCCAAATTGAATATTTAAATATTACTCTTGATGTAATCTGTACATTTGAGCTAAATAAACTATTATTTGTTGAATTCATGCAACATATTTTTTTTCCAACTAGTTTTTGAATGAATTCTATTATTTATAAGCAACTAACGTCTTTAATATAGTCATTTTCCAAATGTAAACTCGGGTGAGCATCATATTCTAGTTGAAATGTACAAATACACTCCAACTTTTTGAGTAATTTCAAGTTTTGTATCTGGAACGATCATAATGTTCTATAATATGATGATAAATTGAATATATTGTCTTATTTTGTATCATTTGATTGATATAATTTTAATAAAGTTTATTAATAGAATATTAAATAATTTTTCCACTATATGATTCTAGTTTCTACTGTTATTTGCGAAGATGTTAGTGGTGCAGTGGCTAGCGCATATGCTCAGCGATATGTTGATACGTGCATAGAACAGGTTCAATTCCCTCTAACAATTAGCATTTTTTAAATTTTGTATGCACTCTAATTTGATTCATTACACTTTTTTTATTTATTTATTTAATTTATTGCATTTTATTGCGAACGTAATTAAAGCTCATGCAATTAAACTTGTTTCAATAGAGAACTGTTAACTGTTGTAACTATGCTCATGTATGTTTATGTTGTGTAACCAACTTCAAGTAGTAGTGTAAATCTTGGTGCAAACCTGGTGTAAACGTTTGATTTTCAAGATTCATGTGATTAAAATATTCCGGCCTCATTAATAACCGACTCAGCAAGAATTAACAAGAACTACTTCATAATTTCCAAGAAACTTTTTTAAAAACAAGCTTTTATTCAATATTTCAGTTGTACTAAAATTAGAATATAAATTTATGCAAGAGCTGTGCCGAATGTCATTTATACAGATGAATATAATGAAATGAATCGACCGAGATCCTGTATAAAAGTACCTACCTATATAGGCACGATGTTATGTTAATCAGTGAAAGAATAAATATACATAGTTATACCGAATATGCTATCTCTTAAAATAATCTTAGAAGCTTGCCAAGCGCAAACAATTCAGTTTGAATCCTATTTTAGTTTGAAGATAAGTTTTAAAAAATAAGAAACTATTTTTGGAATAAAGCATCTTACATAATATTTCATTGTATACTATTTAAAGTAAATTGATCTCTATTTAGATGAATATTTGATTTTGAATTTTTATAGTTGACAGCTGCGCTAATGGGAAACTAACCTTACACAATATTAGGCGTGTTTCTTTGGGCAATCTAAGTGATCTAACTGACAATGATTAAGTGAATCATGTTTCTTTGGTTGTTATTCGTTATCCCCACTTCTTCACTTTGTGATCACAAAGTGACAACCCCCTTACCCTTCTGAATCGGACTTTTTGCATGTTCACGATGATTGCGATAGCAGAATCTGTGTAAATTTGAAAAATGGCGGATAGAACAGAACAAGAAAATCGTTGGTAAAACAATAAGTGCACATCCCGCATCTTATATGATGGAATAAATGTACGAATAATCATGCAATATTAAATAGTGCATGAAAAACAAACTATTTGATGAATTATAATAAAAATCAATACGGAAAAATTCTGATATTTTAACCAATCAAAAGAAAAAAAATCGCCAAAAATCATAGCTATAAAATATATTTTTAAAAACGAATATATAAATATTTTCAAATCAAAATATTTAGTTTAGTATTCTCACTATAGGATCGCTGCAATAAATGATCCATGATTCGAAGTTCGTTGTTTTCTTGTTTCAAAAAATAATCATGATTCATATACAGCGAATATGATCCTAAGATTCACAGTATGATTGTCGAAGAAACACGCCTATTATTGATTTTTCTCGGTCAACCTTAGCAATGACGGCAATGACATTGACGTAGTCTTAAATTCAAGATTTTTGATATCCTACATCGAATTCAAAACGTAGAAATTCATAACTCAAGAAAAGTACTTAATACTTTGAATTTCATCTGCAGATACATAATCTGTCCTAATTGTTTCTCAGGATGGTTTTGGAAAACACAATAAACTCAAAAATTGAAATATATCGTAAGTACTTGAGTAAATCAAGGCCCGAGATATTCACCTTCTAATAAATTTATTTGGTGAAAAATATGGCAACAATTGTTACTATAGTTATTATTCACCAAATAAATTTATTAGGAGGTGCATATCCCTGGCCTAAATCAAACGAATAAACATCAATCACGCCTTGAATAAGAACAAGAGTGTTTTAACTGTTGCAGCATTTGAATGTATTCTTTTCTAGAATATCATCGAAAATCAACCAAATCTACAGGAAATTATTTTTGGGGTACTTGAAACAAGAATTTGTGAAGTTGAAATGATGTATTTATATTACAGAGCAGATAAACCACCTATGATGAACATAGAAGACTTATATATCTTCTGTGTCATAAATAATAATTATAATGAGACAGGTTGTTGAATCAGAATTTATTTAAATGCATGTACACAAATAACATTGTAGTATGTAATACATTTTTATTAAAAAACTAACTTATTGACTATTTACTTAATTTCACTTCTTTGCATCAACTGTGAAATTGTTCTGTTTTTAAATTTTCTTGAAATGAATGGAATATGGAATTTTTACAGAAAAAAATCCTACAAATACTACTTATTGAAAATTGATACTGCTACTAACACAAATTTTAAATAGTTTTACTACTCTAGCAATATACAGACTCCTATTTCTATTTATTGCAAAACTCCATCAAATCTCAGTGCCATGTATATATTATAAAACATCTTTGCCTTTTTTTAAATGAATACAGTTTAGAACTACTTTAAAATACATGCGTAAATACAACAATAGGAACTGGTAAGTTTTTTTTAAGAGAGAACCAAAATAGGCCGTGAAGCTGATTTTGGTCGATTCTGTTGTCTACCACTATAACCTCTTGGTCGTCGCATTAAGTATTCTATATTATATTATGAGAATATGTATTCTTTCTCTTTGTGTGATGTCGAATGATATAAGAATTGATAATAAGATTGAAAGAAGTGTATCTGCTGGTTGTGAGATTTTAGGTGCTCTAAGGATGTTTGCACGGAATGTGAATGTTTCAAAGGATGCAAGATTGAGTCTATATAACGGAGTGCCCGTACAAAATTGATGTATGGTAGTAGGTGCTGGACGTGGAGATGACATTTTTGGTATATGTGGGTACGCTAGAACAAGGGATCGAATGCGGAATAAATTGGTATATGAGGAATGTAATAATGGGGAAAAATTGGTAGAGAAAGTGAGCATGAGTCAGTTACGTTGGCTTGGACATGTTGAACGAATGTCGAATAAAAGATTTCTGAACAAGATCCAAGTTGGTGAAAATGAGGGTGAAAGATTGCGTGGGCGGCCTGTATATTGGTGAATGGATGTGATTGTTAGTTTGTTGCGTGTGAGAAGATTTTTGAGTGGGAAGAATGAACTCGCTTGCATGAATAGGATAATGAATGTGGATAAAGCAAAAAAAGTGTGTTTAGACGAGAGAATTTAGCGAAGAATGATTACTGGTTGAATGTTGAACAGATTTTATGCCAACCTCATTCTGAGAAAGAGGCGTGATATATATGTATGATATATTGGAAATAGTGACATGAAATTATTTTTACAACTGACGGTTGAAGTATTAGTTATATGTTAATCATTTCAATTTATAAAGTCACCATCATGTTTTTTCATGGAATATACAAACAATATAACAGGATATCAATATTAGTGATATTTCGTTATATATTTTTACGTCAGTACCAGCAACTATAGAACGTTTGAAATCAATTGGCTCAGTCGTTCTGGATATTAGCTCAAACAGACAAACAAAAAACATACAGGCAGACGACCAGAAATATATAACAGAATATCGATATTTCTTAATATATTTTTACCTCAGTACCAGCGACTATAGAATGTTTAAAATCAATAGGTTCAGTTGTTTTGGACATAAGCCTAAACAAACGAGTAGAAAACATACAGGCAGACGACCAAAGATTTCAAAATTACGTCATTTGTGTTTGGTATCTTGCAAATGATCATATTAGATTGTTAAGAAGCCTTTATCGCGAAATCACCGACAGACACTTGAGTTCAATTTATTTGTATCCATTTTTCATTTCAATAAACTCCAGGTTGTTCAGAGCGGGCGGATCCCGCTCGTTGGTTGGGTGCGAAGCTCCGCCAGTTTAGAGCCAAATCCACTGTTTTAGTATATATATAGTAATAACTGGATAGTTTCACTTCACTAGTGAATCGCCTGTATCACTGCGCGACGTGTGTGTGTGAGATACACACACACGTCGCGCAATATATACATTTTTTAATGATATAGAATAATTAAAGAAGTTTTCAAGATCATCCTGGTCTGACCGCCCATAATTATAATTTTTCTCCGATCTGTAATGCTGAAATAAATCTTTTCACCGAGTTCCCTTTGTAATCGGAGTGGATTACTACAACGACAGTTTGATCCAAAGACCACTGTTTTAGTGCCACTCACAAAATTTCATTCTACTAGTATCGTCATTTCACATACACATACAACGCGCGATGTTCAATTTTTTTTAACTAGAAGTTTTCAAGGTCAACCAAGTCTGACCGCCAATAGTATTTATTTTTCCATTTGTAATACTGAAACAAATCTTTCCATCAAGTTTCATCAAAATCAGAGTTAAAATAGTATATCGACAGTTCAACCAAAAATAGTTTGGAACTTCTGCTCAAATTACGGTAAGTCGCCAAACTGACACATAAAAGATCAAGTGGCACTTTGGCGACGTCGCCAAAGTGCCCATTGAGGCGCCAAACTGACGGTAATTTTCCTGTTTTGGTCGCCAAACTGCCGGTTAGCGCTATATATATATATATATATATATATATATATATATATATATATATATATATATATATATATATATATATATATATATATATATATATATATATATATATATATATATATATATATATATATATATATATATATATATATATATATATATATATATATATATATATATATATATATATATATATATATATATATATATATATATATATATATATATATAACAAAACAAATAAATATTGCAGTAGTATTGCAGAATAGTTAAAATCTCAGAATTGCTCTCTTACCACTTTGCCCTCTAGTTTCTTCTTCAATAACTTGAATTTCTTCTGTTGTAATTGAGAAATCAAAATCAGCACTCATTTTCCGAAGTTCATCCAAGGACCACGCATAACAACTTTCAGAAAATAAATTCAAAAGTGGATTAGGAATATCCCTCTCCGCAATCTTCTCTCGTATTTCAATACTGAATGGGGTTTTATACATATGCTCGGGTGATGTTATACCTGTAATCATTCAATATTCAATAATTTACGAAAAAAAAACATATATATTTTATAACAATACACCTACATAATGACATGGAACGCACAATAATTATAGAAGTAGCTCTGGAAGTAGCGCAAATGTCAGATTTTATACAAGGTATGAAATATTAATTTTTCAAAGGCAACTACTAAGTTTACTATGTTTCAGATGGGAAAGTTCAGAAATACGTGTTCACAGAAATTAGCGATATAAATCAATAAGTAACAATGCGTTCTAGCGAGACAAATTTTCAGGTAATATTATTACCATGAATTGATTCAATTAGCATCTAATTCAATTATTAAAGAGTTATATGCACGGCTTAAGTGAGTATTTTTTTTTATCCTCTCGAATATATTATGAAAATTATTTATTATTTCTTTGTAGAAAGCAATTGTTTACCCGCATCTCTAGTTGCTGACAGTAGCTCAAATATATCTTCCTCAGTCGGTGTAGATATTTTGTGAGATTGTATAATTCTCATATGTCTACTAACTTCTCCCCATTGTCCAACTGCTCCAACTTTGCCTTGAGGAACTTTCCACGCAGCCTTTACCCCCTTCACAGAAACTTTTTCTTCTCGTAGTTTCGCATCTTCTACAGCGAACAAAATAGCAGCCAAATGTGTACAAGCCTCACCAAGGCCTGCAGCGCATGTACAATGACCACAATGAATTTCTCCATCTGGCCGAGCTATAATCCAAGGCTGTAGAGGTTTCTCATTGAGTCGTTGAGAATGCATCACCTAAGACACAAATTGTTTAGAAATTAGTATGTACAATAATATTAATTCTTTACGAATGAATTTATAGTTATATTTGAATCAATTTAAGTAAACATTTTAGTCGCATAATGTGTGTTAGTGCTTTATTTTTATTTGCTGTGCATAGCCTTTTTATTGAAGCTATAAAGGATTGGAAAATATATGTTTTTCAATAATACTTCAAGCTTTTATGCGTAAAATTTTTTATTATATAAATATTAATAAAATATTACAACTTACCTTTCCAAAAATCAAGATATTTTCTTTAAACTTTTTCACCAATAAATCCCGCACCCATCCGCATGACACATATTTATAGGCTTCTAAACTCTTGAAAGCTTTAAGTTCTTGATGTGTATAGAAACTTTTTGTTAGAACTAAATATTGAAAAATGTCGCCGTGTAATATTTGTGGAAAATGTTCCAATTGCCGTGAAAAACTGGTTAAATCACAATTATAAGGATCGACATCCTGAATTAAATTAATTTTATTCAAATAACGAACTCTTACGTCACCACTTAGAGATTCAAAATAATCAGACATGTTTGTTTCACAAATATCCCAAATTAACTAAATTAGAAAGAGAAAAAGCTTTGCCTTAAATACTTCTTAAATTTACCCTTACTTCGACTATGACTAATGGTTTAATCTGTTCAGAGATCCTCTTAAGAAACCCACAAATATGTAGGATTTTGTATTATTTATGTAGGTATAATTATTCCGAGAATTATTCTTTCAGCGAATACATGTCTATACACAATAGTGGACAGTTACAAGCATTTTACTGTTATAAAGTGAATATTCAATCTGTTTTGGAAACGATTGACTTTATGTGCAGTATTTTTGCATCGCACTTTAGTACCAGATATGCATGAGATCATGTGAGGAATATTCACCATAATAAATAGAATCATTTGTCTATTTATGTAAAAAGAGGTACATTTATCAATATGAATCCTCAAAGCTACCAAAATTTTCTTGGATATGATTGCAACACATACAATATGTCGTGTGAGATACAGTATTACTTATATTACTGAAATTTTTAAATGTTTGTGCAGAAAAAACAAAATATAAATCTGCCATATCCGCCTCTTAAACTTAAAAAGTTACATCACTATTATTATCAGGTAAAATATTCAGTGAAGATGATTGTATTAATATATATATATATATATATATATATATATATATATTATATATATATATATATATATATATATATATATATATATATATATATATATATATATATATATATAATACATATATATATATATATATATATATATATAATATATATATATATATATATATATATATATATATATATATATATATTAATACAATCATCTTCACTGAATATTTTACCTGATAATAATAGTGATGTAACTTTTTAAGTGACCATATTTCTTTTTCCACGCATAAACATAAGTTTTTCTCTGTTCTTGCTGTTTCCAACTATTTGGTTCCAAAATTATGTGGTTTGTATAGACATTCCACTTCAATGATATGATCATCATCTATAATACATAGAAAAATAAGAATTGTTATCTATAAGAAAAATATTAGCAATTGAATTATTATAACCATGAGGCTCAGCTCCTAAATATCCACATTTAGTGTTCACCAAAGGACCACTTGTAGAAACGTAAAGTCCTGTTCTCTCCTCAAATTTCTTTAAGACAACATGATCTTATATTCTCCTATATCGGGTGGCATGAGAATTAGAACCACTTGAAAATTGGAGATGTTTTACCGAGTTCTGGCAAGAAGTATTTTTAAGTCGCCTCACAAACACCCCGGAATTAGATGCAGTTAGTCTATATGTCTTCCTATATTCATATTTTGAGTTACCAAGTTGTCCCATCGCAATTATGAATATATTTTGTTTTTCTTTTGTGACTTGCAACTTCTTAAGTATTTTTTTTGCTCGGAGCTCAAATCTTTCTCTAGGCAGATCAGGTTTTGACACACTTGGTTCATAATTAAACTTCGATAATTTTTATCTTCCATTTTTTATCTATTATAAACTAAATTTAGATCACGTGTTATGTTCCTATTGTTTCAATAATGGGTTATAAATTTTTGGAAGCGTTTCCCTGAACTTCTTTCAGCAGCTTTTTTCCATGGTTCTATATACTAATCACAATTGTTACATTGTAATTTCGAAACATTTGTTCGAAGTTGAAGACGCTCTGTCTTTGAATAAGATTTAGCCTTTTCCCAGCATTTACTTTTGCCAAAAGACATGAAATATTCGGACTTATTATCGTTCTTATCTGTTATCAATCTCAACATATAATGTAATACACTAAATGTGTAGAAACATTGTATTATTTCGAGCATTAATACTGTTTTATTTATCAATTCCATTAAAAAATATGTCTAACAGTTTTCGTGACTGCCAAGCACCTGTAATTGCTCATTTTTCAAATTATCAATACTACCATTTTTATTATGATATAATAATATTTAAGGCAACAATAGAACTACTAGAGTGAGCAAATGAATACCGAGGGTAATAAGGAATTGTACATGCAATTTTCAACAGCAGATTTTGTCAATTATATTTATTAAATAAGATAATTTGTTATTGTTGTTTTTATTATTGTTGACATTATATTATGAACAAGATAATGTGTTATTATTGTGTTGGAAATATATTATAAACAAGATAATGTGTTTCTTCAACACATGACAGTTATGACTGTCATTATCAATATCATTTTAGTCAAGTAGACTATCAAATAACTCACGTTCATATTCAAAGTAGAATTCTATTCATTCATTACTATTACAAACAGAATTATTGTAATTAAAGGAGAACGCTGACGGTCTTTTCGAATTTGAAGTCATTGTATAAATTCGTTGGTTCATTGGAACCAGACGCTGCCATATCGGTACAGCTGCTGATAGTGCTAGAAGACATCGACATATTAGAACCTTGTATTTTTTCTGCAATTTGAATTTTGTTATGCACCGATTCTTCTGAGTATCCTTCTGCTACCGTCGAGGACTTCCATCCTCCGTGACGCTTCAAAGTAGGGATGTTAGCCCCTGCATTGGCCAAAAGAGTCGCCGAAGATTTTATCAGGCAGTGACCGGTGTAGAGCGCTGGTTTCTCCAATTTCAAAAACATTGCAATTCTTTAAGGTATCTTCGACAACGTATTTATTTCCGCACACTGGCTGGTATATCTCCTATTTTTGTAAAAATCAAAAAAGCGGGTCAAAGACATGTATTTTTCACTCAAATTGATCGGGCTGATTAGAAAGTTTTCTTCAAGTACGGTAAAACTTCTCGATTTCTTGGTTTCAGTGTCTGACAAACTACGATAAAATATTTCCCCTTGTGTTGAATATTTTCTATTTTCAAATTTACGAATTCATCGCATCTACAAGCACCGCTAATCCCTATTTTCAAAGCCACTTTTATTAACAAGTATTCGTCGTCGGAAGCTTCGTTCAAAAACTTCTCTATTTCAAGTCGTTCTAAGTAGTAGAGCAAGGAGAGTACGGGATCAAGGGGTGGTATCTGAGGAAGGGGTATAGAGTTCAAGGGGTAAGACGGGAGGGGGAGTTCAATGGGTGCGTTGGGGAGGGTGGTGCGGACCGGCCGCCGCGGCAGCCCGCGAAGACGTTGACTGACGTTGGCTGAAGGTGTTGGCTGAAGACGTTGGTTGAATCTTGAGACATAGACGTTGACTGACGTTGGCTGAAGGCGTTGGCTGAAGACGTTGGTTGAATCTTGAGACATAGGCTTGAAGACGTTTTTGTTAGTATTGATTTTTGAATTTTAATTTATGCACCCCAACCAGCATTGGTTATACTTATCAATTAACACGTGTGTCTGGACTTCAAAAGATGACTCATCATATTCATGCACCCTAATTAATTAAACCCTCAATTGCACAGGAATTAGCAAACCGTTTAACCCGCATTTTTACCATATGTTGTTAGATGTAAGTCATGAATGTTTATAAATTTATGTACCCCAATTTTTACATTCACTTTAGCAAGCGTGAGGATTTTTAATTGTTATTCATAAACCGTGACAATGACTCACAAACAAACAAAATTTATAAGTGTCATAAAGTTTAAATAACCTATATGCATCCTAATTGCGAAGAAAAGGAAAGGATATTAGGAAAATAAAACATAAGATTACACATAAATAACTTTATTTATATATACATACATATTTCAAAATATAATAGTGCATTTCAAGTTCTCTTAAAATTCCATCTGATTTCCAGCCACCACGAAGTTGTAACCATGTGAATATGTGCTTGTAAAAATATTGTTAACTATTCGTTTGTCATCTTTCGCGCATAAAGCCAACTTATTTTGTTTAATTGTAAATACTTCATGATTTTTGGATGTAATTAAAGTCTGTGATTTTGTTACAGACTCGCTATTAAAAAGACATTTATAATAATCGTCAAAATTTATAGAATTTACTGTAGCTTTTGTAACACCTTTAGCTTTTTTACTTACTTTATATGTATTTGAAATAGGTGTCTTGTAAGCATACATTTTTGCTCGTAGACCTATAAACTCACTTATAATATTACCATTATTTTCATCTTTCATCAAGCCAAGTACTTTTTTATTCACTAAGGGCATGTTATAAACATTATCGATTAAATAATCAGACGTGTCAAACTTGTGATTATCTCTTTTCATAATTTCGTAAATATCTACATTTTTAAACAAATAAATTAAACTGTCTGTATCAGTATAACAAAGTTGAGCTCTTGCACCTAAATTTTGTTTCACATAATTATAATGAAAATCATAAATGTATGTTTTCGAAATATCCAAAATTGAAAAACCGACATAAATAGGTTTATTAAAAGTTACTGTTTTTTTACTCATTTCAATTAATATAATATCATCGTCTAAAATCGCACAGCTATGGAAATTTGGTTTAGCTATTAGCGCTTTGGCTCCATATCTACCATCCCATTGATTCACTAATCTAACATCCTTATGTTTTCTAACATTTTCCATTGTTTTACCAAAAACTGAATTGTTTAAAAGTTTAAAAAAATTTTTTTCAAACTCATTATTTGATTTTTTTCTTAAATCAGTATTTAAATCTATATAAGGTTTTAGCCATTGACTTTGACTAAATTTTAAAATTCTATGAACACACGTAATCTCTAGACCTAGACTTATACACTGTTTCAAATTTTGGTAATGAATAACATAATTTTTTCTGTTATACAAATGTGCAACTAATTTCGAATATTTAGATGTTGGCGGAGTAAAATTTTCAGGACACAGAGGTAAATCATTGTGAAGTTTATGTAATCTATCAGGGTAATTTAAATCTACCTCAAATATATATCCTATTTCAGAATTTTCAGGCATGTTCATTAAATCAATATTATAAAATTCAGACGGTTCAATCCATTCAAAATTTCCAAAAGGTAAATACTGACACATTGCGGCTCCGTATAAGTTATTAACATCAAAATACATTAAATAACTCTCATCAAATTCAGGATCATAAGATTCACCCATATATTTGTTATTCGCTTTTGCATATCGTTTTGAAACTGTTACAAGACCTCCGCGTATACCTTTTTCAATAAATAAAAGTTTTCCAACATCTGTTAATAACTCAAGTTTTATATTAGTTAATTTCAACATTGCGTCAAATGCCAAACCAGGAGCAGTATAATAATGCAGTGCATCTAATTTATATGTTTCGAAACAATTTTTACGAAAACTTTCAAATACATCCGCTAATAAATGCACATCTGTCGCAAGATAAAGATCTGAATATTCTCCCAGAGTTTTTATGTCAAATACCTGCCAAACATCAAGTGCGTGCGTATAATCGTCCTGACTGATGTTTTCATTTTTTAAAGAGCTAAAAAAATTTTCTAATTTTGGTAAACAACTTTCTTCAAATTTACTCCAACAGTCAACATACTCATAAGGAAATACACCCTTCCGAGTTAGTAATTTAAATTTGATTTCATCTTTACAAAATTCCCTTGTAATTAATTTTTCATTCTCATTCAAATATGATGATAATTTTTCAATACTACTAGCCATAAATCGGAAGGAGTCTATAAATCTGAAATTAATTTTTGTATTTTTTACATATTTTGTGAATGAGATATATCGCTCTTTGTTTATTGGTAGAAGAGATACCTGACCAGGAAATCCGTTAGTGATGTTTTTTATAATAAAATGAGCATCATATTTACTAAGATTATGAAACACTACAGGAATGGCATGCGACTTCTTGAAATTCAAATTACACGCCTGGTGGGCGGTTCCTCTATAACTATTCGTAGATATAAAATGGTTGTGATCGCGAACTTTAATATCTGATGGTAAAAATGGCTTTCTACAAATATGACAAATTTTTTCATTTGAAAATTGAAGTTCTTGTTCTTTTGTCATAATTAGTGGTTCAGGATTTTCAAATCTTTCATTTATAAATTCAGCAATTTTATAAAGTTGATTTGAAAACCAGTCAATACAATTTGAACTTCTGTTTAGTTTAAAAAACGATAGTGAATTATCATATGAACATTTCAAATAGAATGCTATACTACATGGAATATGTTTATGAACTTTTTGTGAATTTTTATTTTGAATTTCAACTTGTTTTTGTAGTATAGATTCTATATCAGCGTATATTACAAAAGGTACTTGATCTTGATGATGGAAGTTTTTAAATTTCAAAAATTTATTTTCTTCTGTTGGTAATTCAACGCGACATTCATTCATTAACTTACAGTCCAAATAATGCTTTATCAGTATAGCCTCTGTTTTAAAATGATTTAAACATCTATCGCAAAAATAATTTTTCCCATTATGTTTGGAAATTTGTTTTGCTAGAAGCCTAGATAAATTTTTTATCCACATAAAATGATAATTTACATTTGTCTTGATACTTCTGATAATTTCATTTGTATTATCACATTCCATTTCTTCACTTCCTTCATCATCATCATTTTTGTATATCATGAGCAGATGAATACATTCTCCATATTCAAATTTAGATAAATATATTGGAACTATCTGATTCTTAGTTTTAGATACTTTTTCTAAAGTATAAACATTAATTGATATATTATTTAATTTTTCAAATTTTGGTACATCTGTTAACTGTAACGGAAAAGCTAAACCTTCATATTTCAAAACTTGACTAAAATGAGGATATGATGAAGTTCGGTCTACATTATTATTTGCAGGATACAAAGCAGAAACTATGGCCCACAAGAAACAATAATCATCTCTATTTTTCACATTGATAACAGCTTGTTTTTGTTTAATATCAGTTGGAAGTTCAATATATGAGCCTCCTCCAATAGGAATGTATTTATTGATATTAATTTTCAAGTGTAAAATTTCAAATAAACTCCAACCGGAATCGCGCTCGGCGAATTCAGATAATTTAGTTAATATTTTATCTTCAATATTATCGCGATACCATTCGCTTATATTTGTAGTTTTAGTTATAATTGCATTAGATGTACAAAATGATTTTATTTCTACTGCTTCTGTTTTAGGCATAATAAAATTTGCACTGAATATAACATTTACTTTCAATGGAGATAATTTCAACGATTGATTTATTTTATTCGAAAATATTCTGAAACATTTTTTTAAAAATAAAGCAGGATCTTTATATTTTATATTAACAATCATAGCAGTACGTATACGACAATCAAAGCATGATTGTAAATCCTGCAAAATTAGTTTTCTTGAATTTGATTTAGTTAGACCAGCACCTCGATTTGATTCTTTGATTTTCTCCCGCCAAAACTTGAACAATGCTAAGTTAGATTCTAACTGAAACAAATTTCCATTTACTGTTTTGTTCTTTTTCAGAGCTTTATTAATCAATAGAATAAACTTATTAATTTGTTTGATTAAACGAATATAATCTTCTGATTTCTTCAAAAATTTCACAGTTTCATCAAGTGTTTTGAGAATACTGGTACTGAGCTCAGCAAGACTCGCCATGTTAATAAAAATGCAAGTGTCTGTAATATTCAAAGTGTCTCGCTTAAGTACCCGCATAGCAGAGTTGCCAACGGTTCCCTGCATATGAGCAGTGTTACCAAGGTTTTAGGAATGTGCGTGAGAGGAATAAAAGTAATAAATTTTAATACATATTTTATTTATAAAATAAAAAAAAAAAAATAATAAATACAAAATTGAAACTTTATAAACTACTTACAGAATTAGTTAGAGGATTATAATTAATTATTTTATCAGCCAATATTAAACAATAAGCTGCAGTATTATCAGGCACATTTTCATTAGTTTCAAATTCTAACCTTATATCTATACTACCCGATTTCAGTGTCTCACTCTGATGTGAACAATCTATGACAACAAGTGGTGCTAAAGTTACAAATTCATGTGGTGTGAAAATAGGTTCACATGGTCGTTCATAGTAAGACAATTGAAATTGAGTGTATATTTCATATAACATAGCCCATTGGTTACTATTAAAATTGAGATTCAGATTATCATATGGATATATCTCAGAGTTCAAATATAATTTAATATTAGTCAAATTACAATGATCAAATCGATTCATATTTTTATTATGTTTATTTTTGCGGTCAGTTTGAAATCCAACGATGACAAAACGTGGAGTCTCCAGCTGTGTTGATGTTTTGATTGGCCATGAATGTCGCTGTGTATTTTGCAGTAAAGGGTATTCATGAAGTTCCCAGCTTCGGAATGCTATTTCCAAGTTGACACTTTTCTCCATATACTTCATAAGAGTTAACCGTTCTGCGTCCGCCACTGATATGTGAGGGATCTTCCAATACACTTTATCTAACTTCATTTGCATATTACCCGAAGTATCTTCAATGGCATTTACATCCGAACTGCTACGTATAAGAACTAATTCTTGTCGCAAATTTAGAATTATTTTTTTAAAATCTTCACAGAAACCCAAGAGCATATTTAGTGGAATGCATACGTTGAAATTACCCTTCTTATCAATGATCTGACTTGTAATATCAGATGTAGGGGACCAGCCTGCGTTTTGTAAGCGTTTACTTTCATTAGCATTATATGAAACATAACCTTTCATGCAAGAAGTTGAACCAGGGTTTCGAACTCTATCTATTACCACACCTCCAACTTCAGACCGAATTTCATTGAATAAAAATGCGAAGGCATTATTTACCAGTTTAGCTGTAGTTGAAACTTTGTTGTCTTGAGTTAAAAGTTTACCCTCGATATATAATAAGCTATTCCAGGGATATGTATAAATATCTTGCTGTTGGATAGGAATTCGTATCTCATCATTATTATTCAAAGTAGTTGAAGCATATGGCTGATGCGTGTGTTTCTCTGCGTGACTAATTGAGTCATCGAACAGAGCTTTTTCCGAAACATTTAAAATATTAGCGTTCATTATGATGTATACATAAAATAAAATTTCTTGATTTTTTATACTGAATTCTTATCCAAATAACAACGGCTTTAAATCGCTTCTTTCGTTTATCCAGATCGAATTTTGAATCCTAAAGACTTGAGAAACTGGTGGTTAAGAGGTGTTAACTCAACGACAGCTTTCTTAATAATGCCATCTTTGTAGCAATGTGGTTTATTTATATGCCGAGAAGGACAGTTGAACTTAATACCCATTCTGCTTCTTAAGATGTAGTCTTACCGTGACAACTTCACCTCTGAAATTGACGAAGTTTCCATCTTGATCCACTATTTCAAGTCTAAGAGATGATATTATACGCGTATTGATTGGTAGATAAATAACTTGGTTTGGAGTTTCTATAATTTTGAAACCAGGTGGCACGCGCGGAAAAAATTCATGTAATATATGAACTTTGTTATTATTAGAATATGAGTTTGTAGTTATGTTACACTCAATACATATTGCATTCACTTTAGTTATAGAAACGGGAAAATCAGATTCATGGAGTTTATTTTCACTTAGTTTACGCGGTTTGAACCCTAAAAGATTACCAATAGAATCACTCGGTTCAAAATTAATTTCTTTATTACTTTTTATTTCACACTTGAGCGTATTATTGTTAGCCTCAATCTCCAATTCAGTATCTTTACTCAAGTTTTTTGATAAATATTTTTTTATGTCTTCAATTTCGTAGGAACCTTCAGGGACCGTAATAACATTATTTTGTAAATAAAATTTATTATTACTCTCTTCAATATTTGGAATTGAATTATATGCTTCGAAACTTATTAAGCCAAGCAAATATTCAGAATTATCATCAAGTTCAATCGGGGGGTGAAAGTGTCTTTCAAGAATGGAGCCTTGACCAAACAGAGTAAATGTGAACGACATGATTACGTTCGCTCGTATAAGAAAGACAAACACAAGTGTCCACACTTCACGCTGTTATATGATTGATATGTATCGCAATTATAGCTAATTAAAGAATGCTTACCAAAATAAGACACTAATTCTTTTGGTGGGGGTAAATTACCATAGCTGTCAAAATATGTTACTATATTATCACGTTTTTTATATGCTATCCAGTGTGACCCCGGCTTGTCACTATTATCTAAATTAATTATTGCTGATTCATATCGATTTATTTTTTTAGGCAATTTATCTTTCATAAAAACGCCTCGGAAGTGGGCAATTTTTAAAATTTTCGCATATTTAATAAGATCAAAATTACTTAGTGCACGTGATGGTAGTTTCATTGGAAGTTTTTTGACACATATAAACCAAGACCTTTCCTATACGGCTTCAAATACAGACCTTTACCTATTGCAATAGATTCCATCATTTTGTTATGACGCTGAGCTTCCTTCAATTGTTCAGTGGCGGCACGCGCGTCGTTTACAGCCTTTGCGATACCCGCGACTCCACCCCCGAGGGCCCCCAAAGCACTAAGTCCAGCGAATATAGGAATTAGCGGTAAAATTCCTCCTTTTTTAGGAACAGATATTACTCTCGGATTTTTAATTTTTCTTCTTATTCGTTTAATTGTGCGTAAAGCTACTTTTGCAGATTTATTCAAGTCAGAATTTGATTTCATGGCTTTTCGCGCTCGACTGATCGCGTGATGAAAAGATAATTCATTTTTTGGTACTTTGATCATGATTTAAATACAAACACGTCTGTTCCAGTCAACAGTCGGTGATGAACTGTGACCGAGACACAATCGTGCTGCTTTATATACTCAGCAATGGAGGTTGTTGAACAGAATAATAAACTTATGGTCAAAAATTACGATTTTCAAAGACAAGATGGAGTACGTCGGCATAGTTCACTGTTACCAAATACAATTAGATGTGTTTGTACTGGTCCATCGGGATCAGGAAAGACAAATGTTATGATAGCGTTATTGGAAAATAAGAATGGACTACATTTTGAAAATGTTTACATTTATTCTAAATCTTTATTTCAACCGAAATATCAGTATTTGAAAAGTTTATTAGATCCCATTGAAGGTATAGGTTATTATGCGTACACAGATAGTAATACAGTAGGAAAACCCGTTGATGCTAAAAATAATTCAGTTGTAATTTTTGATGACGTAGCATGTGACAAGCAAGATATTATTCGAAAATACTTTAGTATGGGGCGTCATAAAGATTTAGATTGTTTTTATCTATGTCATACATATACCAGAATTCCTAAACATCTCATACGTGATAATGTAAATTTTTTAATTCTATTTAAACAGGATGATTTGAATTTAAAACATGTATATACAGATCATGTTAATACGGACATGTCTTATGAAACTTTTAAGAACCTCTGTGTTTTGTGTTGGCGTGATAAGTATGGTTTCGTAGTTATCGACAAAGACAGTGATAATAATACAGGTCGCTACCGTAGAGGGTTTGATCATTTCATAATAATTAGTGATAAACCTAATGAAAATCATTAGTTGCTTCTTACGCTTCTAGCAGTAAACACCTAGTAGCATTCAAGATCTTGTATTTTAAACAGGGTCTGTTTTTTAAAACAGCTAATTAAACAGGGTCTGTTTCTTGAAAACAGCTAATTAAACAGAGTCTGTTTCTTGAAAACAGCTAATTAAATAGGGTCTGTCTCTTAAAAACAGCTAATTAAACAGGGTCTGTTTCTTAAGAACAGCTAATTAAACAGAGTCTGTTTCTTGAAAACAGCTAATTGAATAGGGTCTGTTTCTTAAAACAGCTAATTAAACAGGGTCTGTTTCTTAAGAACAGATATTAAACAGGGTCTGTTTCTTGAAAACAGTTAACTAAACAGGGTCTGTTTCTTGAAAACAGCTAATAGATTATGTGCTGGCAGTCTGTTTCAACATCTATATCTTATTTTTTATTGAATTGTTTTAATTTAATTCTTCAGATATTAGGGTTGTTTTTATAAATTTTTTTTTTTTTTTTGTATTTTGAAAACATGAATGAACGTTTAACGAAGAATTTAATAGCTACCCGAAATATTATCAAACAAAAACTTTAAAATATTAAACTTGGTACTTTACACAGAGAAGCAGAATTACAAACGCAATACAAACCAATTATCAAATCTTTACAAGAAATTGCAACTAATTTACCAGTAACTAAAGAGGAAGTAAAAAGTAAGCCAAAAGAAGAGATAGAAGAAAAACTTGATGCATCTGAGAGTTACTCAGGTCCAGACTTCTTGAAAACAGATGTGGTTGCTGAAACTGAAAATGATGATGGTGTATTCAGAGAACGTAGTAGATCTATGAGTTCAGATCAAGATCAGCCATCATTAACAAGAGAAGATATTTTAAATCTAACACAACATCCTTCATTCCGTGAATATTTAGATCAGTATCATGAACTACCACGACAATATATTGAAGAACTTGTGCTCGATGATACAGATTCATTCGATTTCAGATACGGAGTGCGACATGATGTTAGTACTGATAAATTCTTCATAGGCGATTCTGAATTCGACCTTGACGGTAAAGATATAATTATTAAAAATATTAAATACATTGGAACACCCGGATTATACGAACTTTTATTCAAAAAGAAGCCGGTCGGTTTTACTGAAATCGATAGAAAAAATTATATTGATATTGTGAAAAGAACTAATGCTGCTCGTCGACATTACAGTGACAGTGAACAGCTTGCTGGGACTAGATTACATAAATATAAAACAATCATCGCTCCATCATTTGAGACTCGAAGAAGATTTCTATCAGCGCCTAAGAGAATTACGACAAAATATGCTAAAGGTTATTTTAAAACTTTTACTAATGATTCAATCAAGTATGTTCATTGAAATGATGTTAATGAGCTAATTGATCGTTTGCGCTTACTAATTGCATCGCGGGATGCTGGTCATACTGGTCACAATAATGAAATATTATCAATTATCGAAGAGTTAAAAGAAGCACAAGTTATAGAATAGTTTCATTTCAATCATGACTCTCGACCGCTTCGGACGACATTTTGAGCATTACAAAATGAAGAAACACATTGATAATTTGAAAATTAGTCTGCTGAAGGAAGTAGAAAAAATTAAAGTTAGTATTCGATCAGAGCTATTAAAAACAAAATTCAAGAATATTGTTGTAATAAATTTGATTTTAGAATTACAAGGTCAAGAGTATGAAATAAAAAATAGTTCAGATAGAGCAACTTACATTTTACCCTGCAGTGGAAAAATAATTGATGTTAGACTAAATAATCCAAAAGAACTTCTCAATTATTCCATCAACAATATTTATCATTTTGATTTAATTAATAAAAACGTTACTCAAGGTGATAGATTACAAATTAAACGTGGAAAATTGAGTTGGGATACACCATTATTATATATTGAATTATTATTAGAAACCCCAGTATACTATGTCGAAAATTAAACGTGATGTTGTAGAAGAGCTACATAAAGCTGCACGTATAAATTTTCCTAGAAGACGAGTAATAGTGAAAGGATTGAATGATTTATTTCAAGCAGATCTAGTAGAAATGATTCCTTATGCTAGAATGAATAAAGGATATCGATATATTCTAGTTGTTATTAACGTATTCTCTAAATATCTTTGGACTAAACCTGTCAAAACTAAATCAGGCGTAGAAATTACTCAAGCTATCTTCAGACAGACCAAGGAAAAGAGTTTTATAACCAAAATTTTCAAAATTTACTGAAAAATCATAGCATTAATCATTATTCATCTTTTAGTACTAAAAAAGCATCTGTTGTTGAGCGTGTTAATAGGACTTTGAAATCATTGATGTGGAAAGAATTTAGCTTGCAAGGAACATATAAATGGTTGAATTTATTACCAAAATTGACTGAGAAATATAATAATACAATTCATACGACCATCAAAATGAAACCTGTTAATGTGAGTGAGAAGAATGAAAAGGCTCTCCTTAATAGTGTTTATAGCAAAATTAGGATTGTTGGAACAGCAAAATTGAAAGTAGGTGATTTTGTACGTATAAGTAAACACAGAGAAGCTTTTGTAAAGGGTTACACTCCTAATTGGTCAAATTAAATTTTTATTATACATCAAGTGCAAATGACGAACCCAATAACATATGTACTCAAGGATCAAAGTGAGCAACTTGTTGAAGGTGGATTTTTTGAACATGAACTGCAAAAAGTAAAATATCCTGATATTTATCTTGTTGAAAAAGTAATCAGGCGGAAGGGTGACAAAGTGTATGTCAAATGGTTGGGATTTAGCTCCGCCCATAACAGTTGGATACATAAAAATAATATAGAATAATTTTTTTCTCATTTATATCTTGAACATCAACTGGTTTAAACATGTCTGTCTTCATGGTTGATTTACAAGGTTTCCAAATATTTCGTGATAATAAAGTTCACTTTATTTGTAAAGAATTTGCAGCTTTGAATTTAGAAAGTGGTGAATATTCTACAGAGATATTTCTACCACCCTTCCCTTTGAGTAAATTGAATACAAAAAGTAGAAGAAATGTTACGTGGCTAACTAATAAATATCATAATTTAGATTGGAATTACGGTACAACTGTATATAGTGATTTGGAAAAAAATATAAAATATGTTTTATGAATGTTGAAACAATATATGTAAAAGGTAATGATAAAATTAGATGGCTAGATGATATATTAAAGCCTCATGAAATAAATATCAAAAATATTGAGAGTTTTAACTGTCCAAAATTTAAAAAAATATGCAAATTTTCAAAACCCAATCTTTGCACGTCACATACTGAAAACTGTGCTGTACAAAATGTACATGCTCTAAAAAAGTGATATGAAAATAAGTTTAATTCTCTGACATCTTTTAAAAAATTTCATGAATGTGGAATTTTACACTTTATGTTACAAGAAGAAATTGCCTGTTTACCTATGGAGTTTATCATGATTTATGCAGAGCGGCAAATCGATAGTCAATGGAACTGGTTTCCAAAGATATGGCGGGAAAATGAAGAATTTAGAAAATACCGCTGCTGTACTGAACACTCAGAAATTAATACTGAAGACCAAATAGGTGGATTACTTCCGTTAAAGAAGAATTGTATAAAATGTAATTTTTAGTATGTATTGTAATTAAATATTCTATTGTATTAATATTAATAAATAAATGATTTTATGAGAAGAAAAGTTTTGTTCTAATTTCAATAAACCTAATCACATATATTTGTTTGGATAAGCAGGTGAAGGGTGAGTAAAAAAAATAATTATTAATAATCATTTATTGACAATAAAATCATGGTATTATAATCAAAATACATATACTCATATAATTCCTTAACTACTTTTACATTTCAGTATACTTATCTAATTTTCTAATATAGGATTGAGAATACATGCATAATAAGTATTAATTTTACGTTTCAATCTTTCTCTATCAATAACCATTTCAATCCACGGACCTATTCTGGCATTTCTGTAAGCAAAAGCCCATGTTATCATGTGATAAATTTTGACAGTATCGTTGAATTGTACATGTACACTCATCTTTAATATTTAATAGCTTAAAATTTTCACATAAATTTCTTGTAGCACAAAACGTATCTATATCTGTTTTCAATTGTCTAAGTTTTAACAAATGTTTATTAATAGCACTTTTTAATTCACTGTTCATGTTTAAGAACTTTGAAATTCAAGATTCACAGTGCTTCAACTTTTTCCTTTGGACACGATGTATATTTGACCTTCTGCAGTCTGTTTGTTCACGTTTTGCAGATCTTCATCAGACAGCTTATCAAACCTCGCCCCCAGGATGTTGTCCTCGAGTTCCCCATGTTATCATGTAATAAATTCTACATGTACACTCATCTTCAATACTTAATAGCTTGAAATTTTCGCATAAATTTCTTGTAGCACAAAACGTATCTGTATCTGTTTTTAATTGTGTAAGTTTTAACAAATGTTTATTAATAGCACTTTTTAATTCACTGTTTAAGAACTTTGAAATTCAAGATAACAGTGCTTCAATTTTTCCCTTTGAACACAATGTATAGTTACATGCAGCAGCCTGTTATTAGCACTTTTAATTCATTGTTTGAGAACTTTGGAATTCAAGATCCACAGTTTTCCCATTCTTTCCTTTGGACACGATGTATATTTGACCTTCTGCAGCCTGTTTGTTCACGTTTTGCAGATCTTCATCAGACAGCTTATTAAACCTCGCCCCCAGGAATAGGATGTTGTCCTCAAGTTCCAGAATTATTCGATCTCCAAATGTTGTAGTAGTCCGCCGGCAGTTCAAAATTTTATATTTTTTTCCTTTTTTCAAATTTGCCAAAGGAAGAGGCTCTTTAACTTGAGCAACTGTGTTTAGTTTTTCGAAAAGAGACATTTTTTATTTTGTTACTGTTGTTGATGTTTAC
Source organism: Dromius quadrimaculatus (assembly GCA_963989225.1). Lineage (NCBI taxonomy): Eukaryota > Metazoa > Arthropoda > Insecta > Coleoptera > Carabidae > Dromius > Dromius quadrimaculatus. Next base: position 44,108,506 of record OZ022330.1, read on the forward strand.
TCGATGATTCTCAAATGTTAACTGAATTATGATGATGAAAAGTACACTTTTATTGTATAACTCCCCCACTTCAATTTCACCCCTTCCTAAATCCCTAGTTTGTTTTCGCAACACTCAGATGATTTTATTGTCACTAGTATACATATTAAATATGCAAACTAAAAGTTACCCCCTATTTCATGATAAAATCATATTTCAACGTTTAGCACCAGTATAATTCACAGTTGCAATATGTCGCGAATTATAAAAATATTATGAAAGAGGCATCAGAAAATTATTTCATTAGTTTAGTTGCATTGAACTGTTGAGTAACATGGCTACTAAAAACAATGGCACTGTTCAAGAAATAAAAGAAGATTATATACAAGAAGAAGATCAACAGGAGAAGCCTTCAGGAGTACATCGTATTCCAATTGGAATTTATTAATAATGGACGACGTAGTGTGTCGCTGTGTGCTGTGCGCAGAGGTTGATAATTATTTAAGTGAAATTTTACAACCTTAAATTACACCTCAAGTTGAGACAATGTGTTGTGTTTGTGCGTGCTGTGCAGGGACGTTGATGAAATTTTACAATCACCCCTCAAAGTTGATTTGACTATGATGTAAGTCACAATATGCTCTGTCGTAGCTCAGGTGATAGGTCATGAAAACCAGAGGTCCTAGATTTGTGCCCCCAGCGACAGAGCATATTTCACAAAAACTGATTCAGAATTGTTATCCAACGACAACGTGATGTATTATATGCGTTCTGTGTGGAAGCAAAAATGTATGGACAATCCTGAATCGCCTCTCCAATCAAAAACAATTATTGATTTTCCAAGAATTTATGCTTTGTATTGATAGAGTTTTGAGAGAACTTGAAATGTATTACTATATTGTGTGATATGTATGTGTGAATAAAATTATTTATATATAATATTGTGTTTCATTTCATTTTCCTAATTTCTTTCTCTCCGAAATGCGTATAGATTATTTGTTAATTGAAACAGATGTGAAAATTCGTCACGGTTTGTAAATGATAAACTTTTGTGCGTGAGTATAAAAATTAGGGTACATAAATTTCATGAGCTGGTAAAATCGAGTGCTAAACGATTCGCAATTAGGGGGAGTCATCTTTTGCAATCCAGACAACACGTGTTAATTAATAAGCAAAACCAATGCGGGTTAACATCCAATAACATATGGTAGAATCGAGGGTTATACGGTTTGCTAATTCCTGTGCAATTGAGGGTTTAATTAATTAGGGTGCATGAATATGATGAGTCATCTTTTGAAGTCCAGACACACGTGTTAATTAATAAGTATAACCAATGCTGGTTGGGGTGCATAAATTAAAATTCAAAAATCAATACTAACAAAAACGTCTTCAAGCCTATGTCTCAAGATTCAACCAACGTCTTCAGCCAACGCCTTCAGCCAACGTCAGTCAACGTCTATGTCTCAAGATTCAACCAACGTCTTCAGCCAACACCTTCAGCCAACGTCAGTCAACGTCTTCGCGGGCTGCCGCGGCGGCCGGTCCGCACCACCCTCCCCAACGCACCCATTGAACTCCCCCTCCCGTCTTACCCCTTGAACTCTATACCCCCCCTCAGATACCACCCCTTGATCCCGTACTCTCCTTGCTCTACTACTGTTCTAGTGTCTTGGACTTCTTTGGTTTGTATCCCTGTGATTTGCTTTTCGAAAAGCTCGTTGGTTTGCTATATTTTTCATTATAAAGGTGAATACTCGAGCGAAGCAGCGAGTATTTGGTTCATAGCGACGATGGGGCTAATTCTTTTCGCAAATGTAAGAAATAAGTCAATAGAACATTTTCATCGATACCTTTTAACTTTCGTGAATTCATCCAAGACTCAAACATTTTAAAATCCTTGTTGTAAGCATCATTTCCGTAAGGAGATCCTCAAGAACGCAATTTTTATCGGTTTCCTCCATTTTCTATTGGCTTTTTTCTTCAAAAAAGCTTCCATTTTCTGCAGGGAAAACTGACAAGTATCAAAATTTATTCAAACATTTGCTAACAATGTAGAATCAACCAACTTTTACCAAAATGTAAAAAAGTCACTGTCAACTCATTCTGACATTTATAGGGTACTGACACGCAAGTAGCTTTGATTTGACAACGAAACTTATTGATTGGTATCTCATAAAAAAACGATTTCTTATACCTGTTGGATAAAACATTGTATGCCACTCGTTCGTAATGTTTCCTAAGTCACTTAAAAATTTGTACCATCCGGCCTAACGGCCTCGTGATATAAATCTTTCTCGAGTAACTTATTTTCAGCATGATAGACTAGTACCATAAATAACTATAATATTGGGTTGATAACTATCGGAGGTCAAGGGCTGTGTTTTGATGACCAAAAGTTAACAATATCTTATCACTGATAATGCAAACGCGTCAAATGCGTTTTCTTCTAGAGCTTCAAGTTTTGAACCTTGGTAATTTCATATCTGTCCAAGAATATTTCATCCCTAATAAAACAGAGCAAATGAATCAGATGCATTCTCTTCTAGGGTATATATAAATTTTCTAAGAATAGTTAAATTCGGTTCAATCCAGTTGCTACGTCCCTAGAAAACAATCCTGTCAAGTACCGGTTGATTTTCGACCCACTCAGTGAAGAACGGGCGTGGGTAGAATAATAATATCAAAAAAAGGAAGTAATACTAACCCGATCAAATGTTTGGACGCCAGTTAGTCGAAAGCTACAATCAACCAAAATGGTTGACTAACAAACCTCTCGGGAATTAGGTAACGAAGCAGTAAAGCAAATTGGTCTATTTTCAGGATAAAATTATATTCAAATTTAAGGAACTGTACACAACAACAAAGTGAGTAGTGATATCACATTAAATGCATGAGCAACAATATAGTAGCGCTACTCAAGCGAGGCTTGCTTATAAATTAGCGAAAACGACTGACATTAATCAAAACGACTTCAGAAGTGTCAAATAATTATAGGGACCAGGACTACGCATAGAGCCACAATCTAAGGTAATAACTGAAGTCGCTTAGCTCACGTGAGGGAGACGGTGGTCGACCAACGATCCGGCGTGACGCGAGCCCTGGTGACTGTAGCTAGTGACGCATCGTAAAATCGTTACTAATGCAAAAAAAGAAAACATAAATTGTAAATAGAGACATATGCAAATCAATTACTCGCAAGAGCTAACAATTCAAATTCTCTATTCAGGATTTGAGATTTAGTTTATCTTATTATAATCCCTCAAACAGTGTGACATATATCAGTTGAGTTATCAGAGTACATATGAAATTATCTTTCAGCAGATTCACCAAAATAGGCCACGAAAGTAATAAATGATATTCAAAAACAAAAAAATGAGCCAATTAAACAACCAAATACAATAACATAAATATGGCTTATCTGATGTATCCTGTTTGGTTCAGGTGATGTCCAGCTCCTTCCCGCAAATTATTGTCCGATTAGTTTATTCGGGACGGGCTGACCAGAATTGGAATAATGGATCCCAGTAGTAATGATCGATGACGTCTTTTCATAGTTTGACGACCCCTAACTAGCTCCCCAATCAGGAATTAGCAAATAGCGAGCCTGAAATTTGAGAAAATTAACATACCTACGCCACTGGTACGCGAGGCGAGCGAAAACCAGAACAAGGTTCATATTCGATGGAATATGACGATTCAAGGGGTAGGAAATCATATCCGAGCAATAGTTGAAGTGAAAGATTGAATTATACTAGATTTACCTGAGGTAGAACACGGTTCGAAGTTGTAAGACGATTCAGCTGCAGTAACTATGAAATCCGAGACTAACCCGTGGAAAATACTTCAAAAAATCGAAAATTCGTCTAATCCCTCTTACATGAAGGCAATAAATCTAATCAACTCAAGCTTAACTTGAAATTTTAACTTAGCACAATAGCCAAAACACAAATTTTCGAACGCGCTGTTAGCTGGCTCATTTACCAATGATCCGGGCGAGAGAGAACAGAAAAATACGAGTATTTATCCATTAAAAGCGTAACACTAGCTCACACGATTTTCGTACCCCAGCTGAAAGTTGTTATTTTATAATTCATGTATGTAGAATTATCCAGAAAAAATAATAAAAAAATTTTGTCACGTCTGGTTTAATAAATATCTATTAACTTAACTGAAATACATAATTTTGGTATTAATACTAAAAAGAAAATTAAAAATTACAAATTTTTGTCTTCTGTTTATAGTTATTTGAATCAGTTTCTCTTATAACGGACCAACAGTAATCCCCCAACATGTTTTCATCCCAAAATCCTTGAAGTCGTTCTTCAAAAACCTTTAAATCTTGGTGAAAACGTTCCTCTTGTTCGTCACTCATACTTTCTAAGTTTTCAGGGAAAAAGCTCAGATGCGAGTGCAGAAAATGAATCTTTAACGACATGTTTATTCCCATCTTCTGAAAATTTTCTAATAAATCGGTAACTATTTCTTTGTAATTTTCACTTTTTTTATATCCCAAAAAATTTTCCACAATCATTTTGAATGACTTCCAAGCAGATTTTTCAATAACAGATAAAGGGCTTCCAAACTGAGAATCTTTCATAATTTTACGGATTTGTGGGCCAACAAATATACCCTCTTTCAATTTTTCCTCTGTAATGTTTGGAAAGGTTTTTTGTAAATACCGGAAAGCATCACTGTTTTTGTCAAGCGCCTTCACAAAATTTTTCATGAGCCTCAATTTGATGTGTAAAGGGGATAGAGTGATGTTATTGGGATCTACCAACAGCTCGTGTTTAATGTTCATTTTGCCCGGAATATACTCATTTCGAATAGGCCATTCTTTTCTTACATAATAATGTTGTTTCGCTCTACTGTCCCACAAACAAAGGAAACAACAGTATTTTGTGTAACCACCCTGCAATCCCAATAACATACCGATGACCTTGAGATCGCCGCATACTTTCCATTGGTGTTCTTTATAATTTATTAAATTAATTAAAATACGCATCGTTTCATAGCTCTCCTTACAATTCACTGCGTGTCCTATTGGTATGGACGGTTTCTTATAACCATTGTGTAATAAAACAGCTTCTAGACTATATTTCGAAGAGTCTATGAATATGCGCCACTCTGCTTTATCATAGTTTTGATTCATTGCTTGATCATTACAATAACAATATTCACCTTCTCTTTTGAAAAATTCTGAAAAAACTTTGCTTCTGTTTCTGAATAACATAACTTTTGTGTCTGGTAGTAATAAGTTCCACTGTTGTAAGTGGGAACCAAGAAGCTCTGCTTTAGATCTAGATAATTGTAAATCTCTTATAAGATCATTTAATTCGGCTTGGCCAATTAAATGTGGAGTGTTTTCTTGAAGTGAGAACTCGTCAGAATCACTAGAAATCGATTTGAATTCAACATCACTTTCATTGTCATCTAGTATATTTGCACTCGAATTACCGGGACAAACTGGATGTGGTAGATCTTTCGAATGTAATATGGGCTTAGTAACAGACGGAACTTCGGCATATATAATACTTGCCTTATTTTTTTTATTATATCCCAATGTCTTCGTAACATAAAAGTAACAATCATTTTCATGATTACTCGGTTCTCTCCATAGCATTGGTGAACCAAATGGAAGGTAAACGTTTTCTCCTGATGACCACCGGAGTAAGACGATTCTACAGCTTGCGCAAAACACATGAGGCACCCACTTTTTACCTTGATTAACAACAGGAAATCCAAAATAATGAAGATATGCACTTTTTAATTATTTTGAAAATATAAACTGTCCACAAATATAACAAAAACGATCAGAATTTTGTTTACACTTTCTACTCAACATTTTAAATCAATCCGAAACAAGATAATTGTCTTTTGAAGCGAACGAATGAACAATAAACTGTCGTCACCACGTTAGGTGGTTGAAAAAAAAACGTTTTACTGCAGGAAGAAATTGTGACGTGATAAAATATTTCTGCTAACACTTTTAGGTTTAAGGAAGGTAGATTACCACATATTTATATACATTTATTTTGGGGTATAAAAAAAAAGTTCAATTTTGTAAACTAGTGATAATTAATGAACAAGAAACAAAGGAGAAGGTACCCTTATCAGCCATTGAACGAGCAGAAGAGAGATAGCGAGTAACGCTCTATAGTTAAAATATCCAACCATATTCGCCAAACCCTATAAATATTCATATATAATATCATAAGTGGTTAAATTTTACCGGAAAAATTTTCAGATTGTTACGAGAGCTTGTTGCTTAGCAATTTATTGAGTGATATTGGCAGAAAAATCACGAGCTGTCAAGCGAGTGATTTTTGATCAATATCACGAAATAAATTGGTAGCAAGCTCTCGTAACAATCTAAAAATTTTGCCAGGTTAAATTTAATCACGAATGGTATTCGGAAGATTATTTTTTCCATCCAAATTCATCAATATATTCCAGAGACTCGACTCAGAATCTGCTCATTTTCACATTCAATCTGTCTGTCAGTTTGACAGATGCTGAATCAACGCGGTTGAATATTCTTTGTTTTGTATATATAACCAACAGACAAAATTTCCAAAAAATTTCCACTTGAAAACCGTGTAGGTTGTACCACGTGACGTCGAATGGTGCAATTATATTGGTCGAAATTTGGATGGTAAAAATAATCACTCATAATCATAGAAATAGAACGATAAAATAGTTGTAATTGTGAGGAGGAGATTACTAGCATAATCATTGACATAAGGAGTGAGCAACGAGAAAAAAAAGTAAGGTAAATAATAATTTAAATAAGACAATAGTTCAAACGGCTTGCGCGCGATGGCTCCACCAGGTAGACAAGCGGTACGTGGGGGTCATCGTTAATTTGTTGCGGTGTCATAGTTGTCAATTTACAAGGATTATTGTCAAGTCGCACAAAGTGGAAACCTAACTGTAACACAGTGTTTGAACTTTGGTAATTTCATATCTGTTTCGAAGACATATAAACTGTAACAATATTCTTATTTTGACATATTTTTCATTATTCTAACTCCGAAGACATCTAGTTGAGCTCTGCTATAGGCAATATGTTAGCATATAATTATTGCCAATATTAGTATTAGTTCATTTATTATATATTTGTATGTTGCCAGGAATAAATTTCAACAAACTCGATAGTATAGCTACACTGAAAAACCTAAAACTACGAATGAGAATAACAAAGTTATAATTGAATGAACTGTATAAATTAGTTCACATTAAAGCGGTCAAAACATGACTTGAACGGAAAATAATTGCGGAATGTCAAGAATTCATAATCTATCTTCCCGGCCGCTTCGATGGATTGACCGATACGAAGATAATAGAGTTGCAAAAATCCGTTTATGAATGGAGCATAAAATATACAGGGCCGCAGGATTTTAGTACAGGAACAAACTACATCACTAGGATTTGTGAAAAATATCTAATGTATCATGTAATAGATGTATGAAGCTGTAAATAAATTGATAAATAGGAGTATGTGTTTGATTCCGTAATACTCTTGGAAATAAAATATATTCAAAGTAGGGATCAGTTTATCGAAGAGCTTTGTCGATTGAACATGTTTATAGAACTCAAACATTCTCTTCCAGTATTAATTGCTGGACCATTAGGTTGTGGAAAATCATATTATGTTAACAGTTTTATCGTAGATATAATTGATCTAAGCGATACAGTATTCAGGAAAGTATCTTAGCATTATGGTACACGGCAAAATTTATATAACTCAATTCAAGAAGTAAATTTTATTGAAGGTCTGCCAGATGTGAAGAATATAGATGGAAAAAACCACCACTGATTATTATTGACGATTTGATGAGAGAGGCAGATGAACGAGTGCTAGATATATCCACGAAATGGTCGCATCATAAAAATATATCTGTTCATCAAGGAAAGGGGCAAAGAGATATATCGCTCAATGCGAATTACATAATTTTTTCCAATAATCCCCGAGATAAAGCTCAAATCTTACATTTGTCTCGACTTTGCCCTGAAAATACTAAGTTTGTGCAAGAAGCTTATTGCGACGCGACAGCAGAATCTCACGGTTATATTATTTCTGATCTAAAACAATGAACACCCGATTGGATGCGATTCCGTCCATCACGCAAAGGCTCAACTTATGTTTACAAACCTAAGAAAGAGTATGAATATCAAAGTGAAGATATTCCCGAAGTCATACCACAAAAATGAGTGCTGCCGCTACCAACAACAGCCATTTTTTGCATGCGCTACATAAACTGAAATCAAAATATAGACTAGCATTATTAAAAAATGCTGATGGTAATTCAGTCAAGTGTATTTGTGGATATGTATATAATATTATACACTGTAACATTTCTCTTAGTCGTGAGCAGCATGCTGCACAAAAATAAAAAACGGGTTGTTGCTCAGTCCGGTAGAGCATTTCTATTGTTTATTTTGGCTCCATTACCAAGTGGAGTTCTAGGTGCTCTATTTAAAAATTCAAAGAAATATACAGAAAAAATGGTGTTGATATCACTGGTAAATTTGTACCGTCTAAGGAACAACAACAAAAATAACGAGGGAATTTACTCTCTCAACTTGACAAAGATATGAAAAATGTTTTGGACGCGAAACTGGACGAACATGAAAAATTGACTCTCTTTTGGTAAATGTTACAGAGATATTTATATTTTCAACAGAAAACAAGAGAGCCAATAGAAATTCCAATAGAATCACCACCAAATAAGAATATAGATTCATAGCCTATAAATCCGGAGAGTCTGAGCGAGTTTGAAATTTTGTAGGAATTTTACCTATATCACATCAAGAAAAATCAAGAGTACTGCTGAAAATGCCAAAGTCCAATGAGAGTATTCAGTGGGATGAGGGTTTACATAACTAATAAGGAAATACTCAATTCAAATATATCAGACTTGGTCGCCGATGTTTTGAGACATAAAAGTACAGTAACCCTACGGTGTGGTAGAGCTTCATCAATATTCTAAAGACTATTAATGTTCCTTTGGAATTGATCAATAATCCGAAAAGAAGAAAATATTTCATTTCTCAAGAGAGTGTTTGGAAACAGACTCTAAAAAAGCGACAAAAATTCTCAAGAATCCGTTAGTAGAATACATTGCATAACCAGCTACGAAAAAAATTTAGGAGGAATACATATAGAGTTTCAAATATAAATGATCTTTTCCAGGCTGATTTAAATGATATGCGATCTTTGAATCGATATAACGACAATTATAAATACATTTCAACAATGATCGATGTATTCAGCAGATTTACGAGGGCAATTCCACTGAAAGAGAAAACACCGTCTCCTGTGATCACAGCGTTCAAAACAATATTGAATATAAAGCCAATTTATCTGCAAACAGACCGGGGCTCTGAATTTTTAGCAAGGCAAGACTGTGAGATTTTACTTGAAACAAAACGGTATCAAATAGTATGTGACACAAAATCTTGATATTGAAGCCTGTTTTATAGACAGATTTAATAGAACATCAAGAAGTAGAATGTACCGGTACTTCACTAATAAAAATACTCTAGATATAGCGATGTTTCACAAAATCCTGTTAGTGGCTACAATAAATCAAAGCATAGAACAATCATAGCTCCTTGTAACATCTATGATAAGAATGTATCAGAAGTATGGAAGAATCAGTATGTTGATGAACAAAATCTAGAAATAAAAGAGGCCAAATATGCGTTAAACGATATAGTTTGGATATCAAAATACAAACACATATTCGAAAAAGGTTACGTACCGAACTGGAGCGAAGAATTATCCAAAATATATGATATTTTGAAATGAAGACTCATAGGTTATGGATTGAATGACTTGAAAACTAAATAATTGAAGGTATCTTTCACGAAAAGTTGATGTAACAGCTGATACAACATACAAAATTGATAAAACTCTGGCTGAAAAAGGAAAAGGAAGCAGAAAGTAGCTGTTTGTCGATATATATATATATATATATATATATATATATATATATATATATATATATATATATATATATATATATATATATATATATATATATATATATATATATATATATATATATATATATATATATATATATATATATATATATATATATATATATATATATATATATATATATATATGTAAATATAAATTAAATTTTGAGACCTCGAACTTTTGTTTTTGAAAAGTTTTATTGAAGTTTAATACAATATGAATACAAGAATTACAGTATCTCTTTACTCTATGACTGGTAACAACCAACTCTGACTCTAAGGTGGAGTACAGAGTATTTATATCACAGAGATTGTGTCAAAGAACTCATTTACTTGTTTGTGATTGGAATATCAATGTGGGAGAGCCGGTGCATTGGTATTTCCTAATATTTATCAAATAGTACAGAAGGGCTATGACTCCTTAATAGTTTCCACGCGTCTATTTATTTAGGTTGTGAGCCACGTGCAGTGAGTCCTATGATGCAATCTTTATATAGGGAGATAAGGTAGTATTATAAGTCCTCCCTCCTTCAAGACGAAAATTTACCTTTTACAATTTTTAGGTGAAGGTATTGTTCCGTTTATTCTTATTAAACAATATTATTCTAAGTTTGAATTATACTGAGACTATCTCAAATTTCAATTCTGTTTAATTCAGTGTTTTCTGCGTTTTTCTTGAACTCTTTGAGTTCTATGTTTCTTGATTTTCTAGAAAGTTCACTTTTAAGGTGATGTTTGTATTTACATAGTTAGATAACAATAATGACCAATATTATCATCCAATAAATTGTTACATAGTGGTAGTTATGTACCTTTGTGTTATAGGGACTTAACTGGAGACTCTCCTCTAGTTTGTGTTTGATAGAAGTGATATTTTCAATTTCATCCCTAATGTTTTTCATATGGGCTTTTGATGTATTAAAATATATTTTGATCAATTCGCCGAAACTCTCCCTTATTTTAATTTGGCTGTCTATTTTGCATTTATTGATGTAATGAATACCTTCTCTAGCTATTCACTCCCGCAAACCCACCCGACCCCATCAAAAACCAAAACTCTTAATGAACAAAACCAAAATCAATTTAGTTGATAAAATAAAATTCCTAGGAGTATACTTAGACAATAAACTAACATGGATAGCTCACATTATACAATTACAAACAGAGTGTCACAGAAGACTAAACATAATGAAAATTTTGAGTAACAATAAATGGGGAGCGGACATGAAGTCATTACTTACAATATACAGAGCGACCGTAAGATCAAAATTAGATTACGCATGCATGCTATACGGGAATGCAAAACCATTCTTACTGAAGAAACTAGATTCAATACATAACACAGGCATAAGAAAAGCTGTTGAAGCCTACAGAACTAGTCATGTCAGTAGCATATTATGTGAAGCTGATGAAGAACCACTTCGTATAAGAAGACAAAAACTAACTATCGCATACGTCATGAAACTTGCCTGTAATCCGAAAATACCCGCGTACTCTCAAATATTTGATAGCCGGAATAACTCCCATACAATAAAAAACATAACCTCCCTCCACAAACACATCCACAATATCCTAAACAATTGTAATTTCAACATCCCACAAATTGAAACGAATAGTCTCCTCTCCATTCCTCCTTGGAAAGCTGCGACTCCTGATATCAATTTAGAGCTCAGCAAATACAATAAGGAGGATGCAGCTCAAGAAATATTCATATCTCTCTTCAGAGAGAAAAAAAATCTACAAAATTCACACACCATCATTTTATTTACACCGACGGATCAAGGACAAACAACCATACAGGAGCAGCCGTAGTCACAGAATATTCCACGAAATCTCACCATCTACCACATTCAATCAGCTCTTACTCCGCAGAAGTTTACAGTATCCAGAAAGCAGTTGATTATGTCCAGGACAAAAATGACCATAATAACTTTATAATATGCACCGATTCCTTGAGCACTCTCCTCAGTCTACAAAACATATCAAAACAAAAACCTTATTTTCTTATGGATTCCTTCCCACGTTGGAATAGACGGAAGTGGAAAAGCAGATCTGGCCGCCAAAGAAGCAATTCGGGAAGAAATCAAGAAAATCCTAGTACCAAGCACGGATATAATCAAATCCTTGAAACTCAAAATTCATGACATATGGAGCACAGAATTGACGAATACTACCAACAACAAACTCAGATACATCAAACCCATAACAACTCTTTGGACAACCCCTGATCTCCGAAAACAACAAACTGCCATCTCAAGACTCCGCATAGGACATACAGCCTTAACACATCAACACCTGTTACAAAAAACACTCCCTCCAATTTGTGAAATCTGTAAAGTTGAGATAACAGTAAAACACATACTAAATGAATGTAACAAGTATAGTACACAAAGACAAAAACATAACATCCCAAATTCCCTAGCTGAAACACTAACAAATAACCACATATCAGTGCAAAATGTACTTAACTACCTAAACGACATAAATCTATTGGATAAGATCTGAAGTACGAGATGAAATGATATAAAATCCAATGTAAGATAAGTATACAAATTCAAATAAAGAAAGTATTGCAAGATTGTACCGTGTAACGGAGTCCTAATAACCTAGTAGTTGGAGGGCCCCTAAAATAAAAATAAATTTAAAAAAATACCTTCTCAATCTTTGATACTCATTTTACGATTGCAATTGAATTTAATTTGTTTCTTGTTCGGGAAGAACAAGTATTTAGAGTCAGAATTATTTATTTCAATGATTGAATTTATCTGTGGTATTTCTTAATACTCACAGAATTGGAAGTCTTTATAACATATTACATTTTCCAGACAATTTTCATACTCAATATTTTGAGAACGACCGTTACATTCTCCACTATTCATTTTATTACACTTATCTAAAGGTCTCATTTCACAATTGTTTTTTTTTAAATAGAATGTTCATGATATTGATTGTTTCATAAGTGTAATGTATGTGTGTAGATGTAGGGGTAGCTTGTATGAGCTCTTCTTTTGGGATGTTAGCGGGGATTTCGATGAGGATAATTAAATTGTTGTCTTTCACAGAGCAATAAGTTGGTAGAATATTGTTATTCTGAATATTGTCGACTAATATAGATCTTACTAATTTATTCTTGATAGTGTTTATTTCTTTGATTAATTCGTTGTGAATAATAATACCGAAATATAGGGTGTTCAACTGGCCAAATGTAGTAGTTTCTTCTAGCATTATCAAGGAGAAATATAAATTTTGTCCTATTTGTATTAGCTTGCTAATAAGATCCTGAACCTTTATTACATCTGTTTCGTCCAAAACTTCACCAATAGTTTTTCCGTAAGGAGTTGTTCTCGTTGATGATTATAATGTTGTTATTGAATTGAGCGGTGATATTGTTATTGATTTGACCCATCGTGTTTATTTTGTTGGTCAATTTGTCTTCGTTAATATTGATATTCTCCAATATCTGGTCGTATCGTTCTTCATCACTAGAGCCTAGGTTTCCTGTAATACTTTTGATTATTGCACCGAATCCGTTATAATCCACGTTTTGATCTCTTAAAATTCATCTATTTTATCTTCCAGGTATATCATCATATTGTTTAGTATATTTTTATTGTTGGTTAAACTATCTTTGAAGGTGTAGGCTTGAAGTTGTTTGTATAGTGTGTTAGTGTTTGTTTCTAATATGTGATATGGTTCGAGGATACTGGTCAAGAAGATTTTGAATGTTATTATCTGTGTGTTTACCTGTACGTAGGCGGTTCCTAGTTCTAGAATGTTTACTCCGATATTATTGTTGTCTTGTAGGATTTGCGTCATCCCGAGGGAGATGAGCCTGTAACAAGTAGAGGTTTTTGAGGTTTGAAATTCAGTGCGTTCTGTTTTGATCGTCAATTATTTGTCCTCTGTCATGTCTTATTGCTTCAACGTCAAGAACTCTGAATTTTGGTTTCTCGATTCTCCCGGAATTTCTTTCATTTATTTTAACGAACGCTTGATTGGGAATTTGGTATTCTTCTTCAATGTGTTCTGAATATTTTGTTTTGCATTTTTCGATGTAAGATTTGACTTGCTTCTTGGTTTGTTCCGGAAGCTCTGCATGTTTTTGAAGGTACTTATCTACTTGTACTTCTTCTGGTTTTAAATCTTTTTCTGAACTATATCCGAATATTATCTCTGACGGTGTTCTTTTGGTAGTTGAGTGAATACTATTATTGTAAGCTATTAGGGCGTGATTCAGTCTCTCTTTCAACTGTAGTGTTCTTGTAAATGAATTTTGACCCATTATTCTCATGTGTTCGACTAGAGAGGAATGGAATCTCTGCGATTCCGTTACTCTTGGGATAGTCGATAGAGATGTAATGTATATCTATTCTTCGGAAGGCTAAATAATTTTGGATTGTTTTATTGTTGAATTCGAAACCGTTGTCAGAGGTTATTTCTTTTGGTATCATGAAGTTAGTGAAATATTTAATAAGTTTGTTCAAGATTGTTATCGCATTTTTGTCTTTAATTGGATAGGCTATTTTATCAATTGAGGAAAGCGACTACAATAGTCGAAACTTTTTCTTTTTCTAATGAGAGAAGGTCAAGTGTATTTTTTCGAAAGGTTTGTTACTGTGGGGGTGTGAATATTTGGTATTTGTACAGGATTTCTTTCGTATTTTGTCGTTAGGCATATATTACATATGTTTATGTAGTTCTGGATGTCTTTGAACATATTAGGTCAATAGTATATCTGTTTGTCCACGGCTACCTTATAATAAATACTTTATATATGAGTTTTCTGCAGCAAAACGATAGTCATTTTTCACAGAGTGAATAATAGCAGTGAATAATCATTATTCACTGGTGTAGAGTTCCTAGGTCACGCGGTATATATTATGAATCTGGCAAGCATTTATCAGTACGTCTAGGCAATAACCAGGCACTTTGATTAGCTAACTTCATATAAATCACAAAAATCTTGTTGAAATATTACTTTAATCTATTTTTTAATGCACTTCTAGAAAAAAGTTGACATCAAATAAACTATATCAAGTAAGCCATTGATATAACATGACAAGCGAAGCATAATTTGTCAATTTTGAAACGTCATAATTTCGATCCAGAATACGTAAAAAATTAAAATTGATAGTGAGAAAGAGATATTGTGTATTTGTACTCCACCGGAGATAACAGAAGCTGCAAAAGTCACCTCCCTGAATTTGTTGCCTGAGAAATCCCGAAATCTTTACATTCTTGTGTGCAACACCTTTATGGACTGAAGGGCAACCAAGAGAATTAACTCATTCTAAGGGTCAGTTTTACTGGTATATTTACGGAAATAGCTGCAAATTATAAATCATCCACATTATGGACACATTGCTCTATGCATAGGAGTACGCTTAATATAAATCAAGGAGTCGATATAGAAGACTATGCAAAACTGCGGTCACTTTTAAAACGGAGATCTCAGGGCTTTCATCCGAATAAAGCTAATATATTTCGTTCCGAAAAAATTCACAAATTTCTTATTCAAGCATGTGATGAAAAATATCTTGCAATGAAGGTAAGAAATTGGAAACATTTAAGAACTTATTTGAAAAAAAAATTATGGAATTAAAGTCAATAGTAGTCGCGGACAAAGTATAGTATTCTACTCACATATAATAAGCTATGATTCACTCAGGTTAATTATGCCACTCGCTACGCTCGTGACATAAACTTAACCTTCGTGAATAATAGCCTTCATTATATGCTCGTATAATAATATACTATTTAATTTATTGTAAGTCTCTGTTATACCGCGATGGTTTGTTTTACCTTCGTGATATTTCTTTATGGTGAGCTGCTGTTCTTCTTTATTTTCTATGTCTATATTTATTGTTTTACATGATACCAATTTGTAGCTTCTAGGGTTGAAGTATACTTGTAGAACCGAATTGAAGTTCTGTATGGAATTTTCTGGTATGTGGCAGTAATACGTTGTGTTTGCTTTCAGGTATTGTCTCATGAAGCTCATAATTGATGCATTGCTATTTATTTTATTCAAATAGGAGTAGATTCTGTTGATTTTATTGTCAAAATTTTTAATAGCTTTAACGTTGTCCTTCTGATTCATTTCTTTGACAACTATTTGGATTTTGCAAGTATTTATGGATGCTTCTAGGTATGTAAGACCGTTGATTGGGGATTCGTCGTCTGAATGGATTGTGTCTGCTATGTCATAATCGTCGCCTGACTCAACTATAACTGCTTCTCTGTCCGAATTTGAGTCAAGTTCTGTATGAGAGATTTTTTCATATATTTTTATTGTAATGTTGGAGTCGTAAAATACTTCTGTTAGTAGACTCTCGATTTTCTCCCAACTGAGACTCGAAGTTTGATTGGTTTTTGCCATATCTGTGTGTGTTTTTCTCCAGTAATTAGGTGACATTATTTTTGAACATCAATTTTGTTATCCAGGTTGAAAGGTTTTGAGCATGAGTAGATTCGATCTATTTGAAGTATAAAGTCGTCGTTACTTTTTCTGTCATTTGAGATGAAGTTCATTAGTGTTTTGTTTGAATTGGAAATGTTTGTGTCTTTATATTCGATTTTAAATCCGGGCTTAATGCGAGATAGGGCATCCGCTACTGTATTTTGGCATCCTTGTTAATATTCGACCATGTAATTGAATTCCTCTAATTTTGAGCGTCATCTTATGAGTTTTGAATTTGGTTTTTGAAGTGAGTTTAACCATACAAGCGGTCTATGATCTCTTACGATTTTAAATTTGAATCCTAATAAATACTGTCAGAATTGTTTAGGGGCCCAAGCTATTGCTAAGAGTTCTTTCTCGATAGTGGAATAATTCATTACGTGACTTTCAAGGGTACGTGATATATATGCAATAGGGAGGTCTTTGTTATTGCCATCTCTATGTGATAGTATGGCTCCGATAGCGTAATTGCTAGCGTCTGTGGTGAGGATAAATTCTTTTGAAAAATCTGGGTACTGTAAAATAGGGCTGTTGGAGAGTAGAGTTTTACATTTTCCGAAGCACTTCCTATATTCCGTGTCATGAATATCGATTTTTGGTCCCTCTTTCAAACATTTCGCCAAGGATTTAGTGAGCTTAGCGAAATTGTCAATGAATCTTCTGTAATAACCGAGTAGTCCAAGAAAGGATTTTATTCCATTTGTAGTTTTTGGAATTGGGGAATTCTTGATGACTTGTATTTTCTCAGGGTTTGGACGGATTCCGTCTATAGTGATGGTGTGTCCTAGGGATGCTACTCGTCAGTACAGTATAGGCAAGAGCCCAAGATAGTCAGGGCTTGGATCCCAAAGTGTTCAAACTCATAAGGATAAATGGACTACAAAAGTAGAAACTATATGCAGCACCATCTATCGAGCATAAGGCCAGTTGAGGGCATGTAAATGAAGTAGATATCACAAAATAATAGTGAAAAATTTTATGCTGTGGAAACAATTGAATATGAAAATTCGGTAACACTTGTTATTTGTTCCACAAAATTTCAGATCTGAGAATTGGTTTTGACACCATCATCTTAGATCGGGGAGCAACTGTATACACGTGTTTCGTCCTTATAAGGACTCGTCAGTACAGTATAGGCAAGAACCCAAGATAGTCAGGGCTTGGATCCCAAAGTGTTCAAACTCATAAGGATAAATGGACTACAAAAATAACAACTATATGCAGCACCATCTAACGAGCATAAGGTTAGTTAAGGGCATGTAAATGAAGTAGATGTCACAAAATAATTGTGACAAATTTCAAGCTGTGGAAACCAATGAATATGAAAACTCGGTAGCACTCGTTATTCGTTCCACAAAATTTCAAATCAAAGAATCGGTTTTGACACCATCATCTTAGATCGGGAAGCAACTGTATACACAAGTCCTAATAAGGACGAAACACGTGTATACAGTTGCTCCCCGATCTAAGATGATGGTGTCAAAACCGATTTCAGATTTGGAACTTTGTGGAACCGAATTTTCAAATTTTAAGGTGGCTATTTCTGAAGTTGTTAGTTAGGGATTCGATAACTGATGCTCGTTGTCTAAGTCTAGAAAATAGTTTCAATCATAGATTTCATATTAAAATGGTTCTTCGATTGTTAGGTTTTCTATTTCCGGTTCTAAAGGATTTTCACGTTCTGATGTCTGATTGAATTAATGTTCTGCTCTAGGTTGATTTTTGTTGGGGGTTATCAACTGGGTACTCATAGGGGAAGATCTATTTTGTTGGGCGTTTCGGAAGTTAGCGCTTGGTGCAAAGGGTCTTGAGTATGATTGTTGGAATGGGGAGTATTTATTCATCTGATGTAATTGCCAAATAAAAAACCCAATGACGGTATTTCAATTGAGAATCTATGAATTACCTTGCAGATTGTCACACTAGTCAAATATTTAAGCGAAATAACGAAAACAAAAAACTAGAATATCAATCTGCCCAAGAATCGCCGAAAAATATATATATATATATATATATTCATATATATATATTTTATATATATATATATATATATATATATATATATATATATATATATATATATATATATATATATGTATATATATATATATATATACATTGTAGTAGATGGCTGGCGGTAAAACATAGGATTTTCGTAATAAAACACTCGTTGATGAATATTGTCTATTCACATTCCTTCTTATTATTATTGTAACACGTGTGCCCTGCCATGTGCGTAAGTAAAACATAAGAAAACCAAGATGGATGACCTTCTTCTTTGTTCATCCTCTACGTCATGAAACTATATCTGTCTGGCCACTGTGCGCACAAAACCTGACCAGTGCGCAAGTCCCGTGTGCAGCAGTTCACCATTTGGCCACTAGGGTATTGTCAACCCAAAATGTGGCGTGAAGTTCAAATTCAAATTTTATACCTACAGTCGGCCTCCCTGACTTCTTGAATTTCCATAAAATCTTTTTACATAAATTCGTACATAAGTTGAACATGAATTTTCACATACGTTTCATAAACTACAGCGTAAAGTATTGATCAAAACACAAGCAATTCTCATAAAGTTGCTCATACGACTAATCTCATTTGATCGGGTCCACACACAGTACTGTAAGGTAATTGTGTCATCTGGAAACCGTCAATGTCACTTATTACGTATCGGTCATTTTCTAAGGCCTTTTTAATTTCGTACGGTCCTTTGTACTCGGTTTCAGCTTCTCATTTTGACCAACAGTCTTGTCTACATCTCTGATCATAACAAGATTACCTATTTTGTATTTCACTGGTTCTTTGTGAGTTTTATTGTGGTAGCTTTTGTTTTGGGTTTGGTTTTCAACTATTTTTTTTGCTGCATTTTCTCCTAATTCACATGAATCACGCTCCTGGGCATTCAATGTTCCTAAATATTCGCGTAATTCATCAGCTACCTCACCACTTTGATTTCTTTCGAAAAGAAGATTACTCGGGGTCGTATCGATCGAGCGATGGTATGTATTGTTTAGAGCAAATTCTAATGAGGGTGTAACATCATCCCAGCAATTTGACTATGATGTCAATTTCGCTAGCATGGGAGTAATGACGCGGTTTACTCGCTCCACCTGTCCATTTGCTGTAGGGGTGTGCGTGGCAATTAATATGTGAAGTACAATTTTCTTCCACAAACGATTTAAAAGCGTTTGAAGTAAAGCAACTTCCTCGGTCGGTAATTATACGGTTAAGACGATTATAAGTTTAAAAATAACATTTTAAGTGTTTAATAACTTCTGCGGATTGCGTCGACTTATAAGGAAATAATTTTGAATATTTAGTAAATGCGTCGATCATAACCAAAATATGTTTGTTATCTCGGGAAGTCTTTTCTAAAGGACCGTAATGATCAATGTGACGGGTTTCGAAAGGAATGTTTCCTTTGGGAATTGAATGTAAATAACCCTCGTCTTTCCGCTTTTTGGCGAAAATGCTAAACATTTGAGACAATTGTTGATATACTCTTGAACTTTCTGACGTATTTTAGGAAACCAATATACACGGTTCTATTCTAGTGTTTTATCCATGCCGCAGTGATCTGAATTGTCGTGGCCATACTTAATCACATGAATTGCCATTGATTCCAAAACATTAAATTGTAATTAATCACCGTTTTTTCGGTACACTAGACCTTGTATTAATTTAAATTGTTTTATCTTGGGAAATGACTGTACTGTACGTCGCGATCGCGGTACCGTTTGCCGCGAAAATTTTGTACCCAATTTTCGCGCGCGGTGGTGGTGACTGAGTGCGCGAAACACACAGAGGTCCACTTTGGTGTCGATTAGATAATGAACCTTGGATGAGCCATCCTTAACAAACAGATGGCTTGTTACATTTTGGCAGAGGTCGTCGGCTGCCATTAACGACTGCTCTTTTCGTTTCCCGCAGTATTATCGTTGATATGCCTGCAAGGCTTGGCGCATTCTCTTGCCTCAGCTCCAAATCGCCAATGATACCAACAAATATTGGTTGGTGTTGATCTGCGGCTAAGTGAACGTGGCCTTGAGCGTGAACGTGAACGATAATTAGAGCGCGAGCGGTTTTGTTGAATTGTCACTTGATTTATCTCCATCGTCGTTAATTTCTAGAGCACTATTGCCAGTGCTCGCTCAAGGCCGTCAATTCTTGGGTCAAATGGACTTGCTGTGGTGAGCGCGGCAGCTTCAGCAATATTTCCCGTCGGACCATATACTTCAGCCACTGAATCTGCTATTTTCGCCCTTTTGTCAAGCGTCAAATCTGTGTTAGGCGCCAGGAGATCTTGCATATGTTTGGGTTAGCGACCCAACCACAATAACCCTAAAACTTTTTGAGGGAAATTCACTTCGGCAAAATTCCGCAGATGACAATGAAATTGTATTGGTTTCCTATCACCAAGTGGCTTGTTTTCTAATATCCGCCGAGTATTTTGTTCCTGCGAGGCACCCATTCTTTGAATTAATTTGGTTTTCAGTAAGGAGTATGATTTTTCAGCTCTTGGTTTCAACATCACGAATTTCAATTGCGTATCTTTGATCGAGACCGCTCAAAGCATGATCGAATTTAGTATGGTCCTGTATGATTCCTAGGGCATCAAAACTACTTTCTAGTAGCAAGAACCATGGTTCAGGATCTGCTAGCATAAACGATGGCACTCTTACTGCTACGCGGTCGACGGCGTTCTTTGTACTTATTTTCAAGATACACGAATTTACTAAGCACAGTCACGAAAATATTTATACAACATTGAAAAAAAATAATGTCACTCACATAAAAATAACTGCCGCTGGATTGAATAAAAAGGTCAATTAATTGAATAAAAGATGTTACTTGATCAAATAAGATTACCACTTACATTGTATGTTACACTGAAAAATTTGGATTTAAACTTGAACACTCACAAACAATTGTCACAAAAAATGTTTCTCACGCAAAAAATTGTTGTATCACTGCACAAATTACACGCGGACACGTTGATATCCAATTAGTGGTAAATAGGATGATGTAAATGGAAAAGCGCGCGTGTTTGTCTTCAACTCTGTATTTCTCGGAGAATGTTCTCAGACGAGAGAGCAGAAAAGGAAGAGCCTGGACATTAGTATCTACAGATGTTTTAAAAAGGAAGCATGTGTTAAGTGGGGGTGTGACTGAGATATGATCGTAGTTTTTGCAGATTTAGGCTTCTAAAAGGGATGAAATGAAGTCAAAAATTTCAACATGCTGCAGAACAAGAACTGTGTAAGTAGGACAAAGATAGAAAAAGTAGGGATAACAAAGAGGGATAGAAGAATATTATTTTACAAGATATTTACAAAATTTACAATAACTTCAAAAATAGATTTGATTTGTGTATGTATGAAAGTGTGTGCATGTATATGTCTGTACAGCCGGATATGTGTGTGTGTGTGTATGGCAACGGATAAGTAGGAGACATCTGTCCCTACAGTATCTCCCTGCTGGTGATTGAGATTATGTAAATCCGGCTTGCAAACGGTCCAGGAAGCGGACACGTCTGCCTGAACGGGTTGAATGGCTCTTTGTTTCAGTGTTGGTTCTTTGAGTGGATGGCAAGTTCAGGATGATCCACGGCTGATTCTCAGTTGGTGGGCTTGGGTCATTGATGACGTCAGACGTATCTGGATCATCTGTCATGACGTAGGCGGGTTTCAATCGATCGATTGGAACGTTAACGTTGCGACCGTTGATATATACGACGAAAGTTTCATTCGTTTGCCAAATGACGTTGAAAGGACCATCGTAGGGCTGCTGGAGTGGTTGTTTTGGGCTGTCATGGCGTACAAAGACCTGATTTGTGTGAGCAAGATCTTTAAAGATGAATGTTTCCATTTCACCATGATGTGAACCTCAGACAGGTCTAAGGTCTCGCATTTGTCTTGGAAGTTGCTTGATAAAATGACTAGTGTCACCATCGTCATTGATAGTCCAAGCGGCGACCGCCGTAAAAAGGTGGTCAATCAGAATAAGTTCAAAAATATACTCTATTACTTTTTGGATATGAGATGAATAATAGACCATCGGTCTGGTAGTCTGTGAAGTGTCCATTTTTTTTTTTTAAATAAAATTTCTATTTAATTTTTTTGTAAATTTGATCCACATAACTTAAGCATAATTTTTTAGTTTACGATGGCGATTTAACCAGATAAATATAGAAATTCAAGTCTGGTGTTCTTATTCTTGACGCAACTGTTTGTCAGACCACCCCCAACAAATTTATTACAACAACAAATTTGCTATACAAGGTATAAGAAAAAATTAAACGTCAAAATTTTTATTTTTTATTCCTCTTTCGAATAAAATTGGTCTGGCTCGTTCATACTTGACCAAAATTCTGCCAGACCACGATTAAGCAAGTCCTTCTCTACTGCTTGTAAAGCGCGAGTTTTTTTTGTTTTTAACATAACTGACATCATTAAATTATTAACCTGTTTAATTCACATAAATGTAATGTGCGTGTTTTTAAATGACGTGTACTTAGCTACATAATTAAATAATTTTTTATTGAATTAGAAAAATGAAATGCTTTATCTGTGATGTCACTAATAGCAAGGAGAAAGTATTATCGTTTAATGCTGATACATTTCAAAGATGTTGTTTATTTATTGAAATAAGAAAAAAGAATCATTTTAAGTACGGCGACTTGATATTAATACCTGAGCTACAAAAATCTGCTGGTTATCATTTGAAATGTTACCGTAATCTAGTTGCTGTAAAAAAATCTATGGTTGACGAATTTAACAAATCTTCACAAAGAGTTAATACAAATAATGATAAATTTATTAACGTAAGTATATATATTGTCTAAATAATTTTACGGGTTATTTAAGTGCATTTAATCATATTAGGCTGAACCAAATACTTCTTCCAATTCAACTGATTTGGTTACCGATTCTGCTAGTTCATCTCAAATACTGCCATTGTCATCAGATGAATGTGTTGATAGTACGATAAGTCAATTGGTATATTAAATTTATAATTATCTTTTTTAGAATATTTTAGTGATCGTTAAAATTTTTAGCTGGAACAAAATACATCATCTACTGCGTTGGAATCTGAGGCAGAACAGAATAATAATTCAACTGATGTTTGTATTTTTTGTTCATCACAAACAAAGAGAGTAGGAAGTAATAGACAAACTTTATCAGTATCTACGACCGATAAGCTATTAAATAATATTAAACTTTATGCAAATGGTTTGGATGACTTTGAATTATTAGAGAAACTCAACAATCGCTCAGTACTTGCCTATCATGCAATTTGTAGATTACGATACCAAAAACTATACGAAAAAACGTTAGATGTTTTAACTGAAGAAACAAACTGGCATAAAGTTAGAGAAATACATAAAGACGCACTTGAAGCAATTTTACAATTTATTGAAAAGGAAATTATCAACGAGGAAAAAGTATTTTATTTTTCTGACATTTTTAAATATTACAAGGCATTATTTATTGAAATAGCAGACAAAAATTCCGATGATATTAAATTTGACAAGTATAAATCAAGTTATTTAGAAGAAAAAATTTTAAAATCTTATGGAGATAAGATTATTATTGAAGCTTTGCCAGTAAACATAAAGAACAAAGTAATTTATAAGCGTAATATTGACATAACAAAGATATACACTCATATAATATTAGATCTGCTGACTTATTGAGAAAACCTTGTTTCAGATTACAAGAATCGAAAACTAATACTCTTAATCCAGACTTATTCAACATCTAACCTGATAGTATTAGTAATTTGAATTCGAGAAAATGTGAAGAAGTAATAAAAAACATTCTGATTGGTAAATCCTTTAACGACATGAATGAATTTATAACTCATGAATTTCCATTAAAAAACTGGTTTTTTAATAAGAAATACATTTTTTTAAAACGTCGGAATTTCTGAAAATACGCGTCGTACAGCAATTCTAAGGCTATTTTTGTGATCTAGATGAGTTATAGTATTTATTTTGACACCAAAAACATCAAAAATGCGAAAATCATATTTGATCAAATTTCGGCTTTTTATTAAGGGTATAGCCTTGATTTCACTTTTCAGACATGACCAATTTTCAATCTTTTGCCTATAAAAATGAAATTTTTCGCTCAATTGTCTTGAAATTTGGAATATAGATTGCCAGATGTCTAGCCGATCGATTATTGTATTTGCCAATTGCATAGCACTTATATTTCCAGAAATAATGAAGAGGAAATTGGAAGAAATTGAAAATTTTTGCATTTTTAGAGCAAAAAAAACATGTTTTTTAAAACGTGCATATCTCGAAAAATAAACATCGCACAGCAATTCTAAGGCTATTTTCGTGATCTCTAAGAGTCATATTATTTATTTAAACACTGAAAACTTGAGAATTGCAAAAATAATTTCAATGAAAAAACTGGTAATTCTAATAAAAAACACATTTCTTTAAAACGTCGAAATTTTGAAAAATACGCGTCGAACAGCAATAATTAACTAAACTCAAAATTAATAACTAATTAGTAATTGAAAAACAGCAAGAGCAAACCAATCTAAGTTCCTTTTATGAACTTATAAAGAACAAACAAACTCACAGATCGTGTCAGACAGTTGTGCTAACTGACTAAGACTGGACTTTCAAAGAAGTGACTCAAGTCGGCCAGAAGGCCTTATTTATACCTGAATCCTAATGAATTCTTGCTTAACATGATTTCAAATTGAATTCATATTACCGCTTTCAGTAATGTAAAGAAGACATACAGATACAAAAAAAAGAAGTAATTTTACAAATACAAATTTCTTTACAATCACAACTTTCCTATTACTTTCCTGTCAGATACATCCTTTCATGATAAATTTTTTTTTCTATTGAAGTTGTCCTAAATATCATTTTATTTGTCGGTAATGTAGTCAACTGTCAAATGTCAGATATTTTATCTGTGTATGGTCAAAGGTCACAAAGAACGTCAAACAAAGTATACAATATACAACATATTTACAGAAGAACGGTTGATTACATTCAGATTTATTAACGGTAAGGCACAAGACATAAATACAGATCAAGCAATATCGGTTGCATTTAATTTCAGGTGTTTTCAATAAACCTAACCTCATTCCACCACATGTGAAATATTAAAACAGATTTATTGCAGTTGATGACTGATAGAATAGGTAAGCGGTGTTGTATGCTTAAGCAGAATTACAGAATTTAAAATTTACAGGGTGTGCAAGAGGCAAACTCATTTTGGTGGACATAAAAATGTTTGACGGTAGCAGAAGGCTCTGGGATGTGCAACTGTGACGGAATTTCGGGGCATAATTCGTTACAACATATAGTATAGTAGTGAATAAGGAAGAACGAATCAATGTTGAACAATATCGCTATCCGGAAATCCATAAAGAGGAAGTGAACAAACAAATAAATGAAATATTAGATGAAGGTATCATTAAATATTCAGACTCTCCATGAAAAGCACCCTTGTTGATTGTTCCAAAAAAAGTTGATGCCTCAGTTGAAGCTGAATAGAGAATTGTCATAGATTATCCTAAACTAAACAATATAAGAGTAGGTGACGCATTTCAACTTCCAAATATTAGCGATATATTCGATCAGCTAAGTAACAGTAAATATTTCACAACACTTGACCTTGCGTCAGGATTTCGTCACATTCAAATGAATCCTGCTGTTTCTAGCAAGATAAAATTGAGCACTCCTCTGGGAAATTATGAATATACAAGAATACATTTTGGTTTGAAAAGTGCTCCAGCGACATTTAAAAGGTTGATGAATTCCATGTCAAGTGGTATTCAGGGATAAAAAATTTTCCTTTACATAGATATATAGCCATTCATGTCAATTCTCGGCAGAATCCTAATAGAAGACTAATCGAAATTTTGGAAATCAAAAAGTCATTATTTATTATTGCACCCTGATAAGTGTGAATTTCTTAGAAAAAAAGGAGGTTATTTAGGACATGTCATTACAGAAAACGGTTTCAGACCAGATCCGAAAAGGTTGAATGGATTAGTTCTCAATAATTAGCTACAAAATTTTAAAAGATTATGCAATTTTTGATAAAATATTGATTTATCCAAATTTCAATCCAGAATTTATTCTAACAACCGGTGCAAGTAATTTTGCATTGGAAGCAGCTCTTTCTCAAGGTGAAATTGGTAAGGATAAGCCTGTATAGCTTTTGCAAATAGGATACTCAATTCTGCTGAAACGAAATATTCAACTATAGAGAAGCAGCTTTTAGTCATTGTATGAGCAACAAAATATTTTCGTCCATATTTATATGGAAATAAATTTGAGAATTATACAGATCACAATCCTCTTACTTGGATTTTATAATTCAAAAGACAATAATTATGGATTATTTGGTTGGAGATTGAAGTTAGAATAATTCGACTTCGAAATTTTATATAAACCTGGAAAACAAAACTCAAATGCCGACACATTAACTCGTGTAGCTTTGAACATTCCAACTAACAAAAATAATTCAAAGGAAATCTCATCTTGTCAAGAATTTTTGAGCCATATATCAGAGAATATCATTATGTTCAATAATATAATTGAATTGATGATTCCATTTTCAATATAAAAGATAATAATGCACATAGTGTGTCCCAAGATTTTGAAATGTCACAGGGTATAGCTATTGACAATAGAAAAAAAGTGAAGTGATGTTGATTATTTAAAAAATTTGAACAAGACAGTCACGGATAATTGCTATATAGATAATAATGAATATAACATATTTCATCTAATCACAGAGAAAAACTTTCAAGATAAACCTAGTTACGAAGATGTATATATCACATTGAAAGAAATTTGAAGACACTTTACTCGATTTAAAAATTTATTCTATATCGATTCCAAGAATTTAGTTGTGGACATGACAAACTTGAATGGCACAAAGTCAGTTTAATGATTAGAATATTTTCTTAAATACAAATACTAAAGTAACAATATGTCACAATAAAATAGTAGAGTTTAAAGAGGGAAGAAAGTTGAACATTAAATATCATATCCACCTGTTGGTGGACATCAAGATTTACCAAAAACCATGAAGTGTGATTTTGAAGATTTTATCTCAAAATAAAAATAATGGCAGAGAAATAGAATAAGTTAGGGTAAAAACGAAATTATCTATGAAAATAACAACTACATCAGAGAATCCTCTTGAAAAAGTAATGTTAGACGTTGTAGAACCTTTAACACTTCCCGAATCCGGAGAAAGATACATGTTTACCTTGCACGACGAACTCTCAAAGTTTTGTCAAGCTTAACCAATTCCAAATCAAGAAACTGAAACAACTGCACATATATATTAACAATGAAATCCATCTGTGTTTTCGGAATACTGAAATGTATTTCAAGAGATCAAAGGAAAAATTTTACCAGTAATTTAATCCATAAATTTGCAAAGCTATTTAATATCAAGAAAGTTCAAACAACTGCATTCCATCCACAATCAAATGCTAGTCTTGAAAGAAGTCATCAAGGTCTTGCTGATTATTTAGAACATTTTGTCTTTAAATCTCAAATAGATTGGGATATTAATCTGAAACATTCGCCATGTTTTCATATAATACTATACCACACCCTACCACTGAATTTACCCCTTATGAATTAACATTTTGAGGGAAAGCTGGAATTCCTAGTACATTGAACCAAGAACCTGGGTACAAATATACCTTTGATGATTATGTGAATGATTTAAAGACAAAAATGCAAATGTTAAACAAAATAGCTCGCGAAAGTAAAATTAAATCAAAAGGACATAGTAAGGAATTTTTTGATGGATCTTCAAATATTCCCAATTTCAAACCCGGAGATTACGTTTATTTTTTAAACGAACAAACAAAACCTCATAAAAAAAAAAAATAACCCCACATTACACAGGACCGTATTCAGTTATCAACAAAGTCTCACCAGTAAATTTTACAATCAAATTTAATAGGAAAGAAAATTAGCTCATGAATGTTCTATTAATTTCAAGCAAAGTTTTGTATATTTGTATGTAAATAGCCTTATTTCAAAACTCTGAAGATTTATTGTTGTTTCAGATTGATATTTTTCCATATTATTAATGAGCAGTATTGCTAACAAAGCAGTCTGACGGAATAACAAATTAAAATGTTTCAAACTACAAGTTTTCGCCAGGAATTCATCACGAAGCTTAGGTAATCTTAGAATTTATAATGATCACTGGAATTTAATAACCTATTTAGATTCATCAGTACAAGATGAAATATCAGGACAAATAAATATCTACAATGAACGTAAAGAAAAAATTATGTGATACGAGACAATTTAAAACTCTGTGTGAGTATGAACTCGCATTATACTCTATTTTTAAAGTAGGAAGAGCAGACTGAAGTAGGTGTCATAAGACTAGACGTTTTTGACAAGCTTATTCCACATCAGTTTCACACTGAAAAAAAAAAATTGTTACATCTTAGACAAATGTTGATCATTCCCCAAGGTTCTCCATCTTGTTAAAACACTGCTGGATTATACAGTATATTCGATTAATGAATATAGACGATACAAATGTTATAATATTTCTGCAATTTTCACTCCTTATGTTTTGGAATGCTATATAACTTTCTATAATTTTTCTGTAATATTATATACTTCTACTCATTTTGAAACATTTTCTTGTTGGAACACTACTGAATTATATGCTTAAATAAATTCGTATGTCTTTTCCATTATCATTAATATTTATTCACTAAAATATCTTCGTTATCATCATGTAATACCTTAATTTGTAGTACTGAAATATGTTTTGTCTGTTAATAAACAAACAATAGCTGTAAAATAGAAGTGGGAAGGTCAAGCGCCGAAAAATTAGAATTGAATTTCTCCGCATTAAAAATCTGGTGAAATTTTCGTCGTATATACACAGTGTGTATATGGCTCGGCAAAGCTACTTCAGTTTACTTTTCTTAGGAACGAATTCTAGTAGGACAAAAGTTTATTCAGCTAAGGTCGCAACGCGTTATTAGAGAGTTTTTGCAAGAGTCCTGTTGAAAGCCTCGTCATTATTCGTTGAATATTACTGATGTATAGTGTCGCATGACTGTCCACCTTAAGCTTCTTGTAGTTTGAAAATAGGCAGTATTCACTTGACCATCAACCAGTAAACTTCAACATACAGTCATCGATCCAATTCAAATTCATGTTTATTTGATAGTTGTTAAAGAGTAGTGAAGTGTACACATATAGCTTGATATGAATCATTAAATACATTCAGTTGTATTATTCACGATGAACCTACACCTGAAATACCTTATTTTCTCATACCGATACACTCGTGCCCTTTCGTCAAAAAAAAAGGGCTCAACATAAAACTGGTAGCAGCGATTGGGGATCGAATTTGAGGAAATTTGTGAGCGTCGATCAATTAAGTGCAGGAGCAGAGTGTTCGAATCAGCCGATAGAGCCGTTCCAGAGTGTCGAGCCAGAAGCAGTACCGGACCAGCCCAAAACTCAATAATCGTTCCAGGACTGTAAGGACCAGATTTCATCACCACCGTCGTCTACATAGTGCAATGAAGCTGTTTTGTGTGTTCATGTAAGTGTTTAGTGAAGATGCTACACAATACACTCTAACCGTAAGTTAAATCAATCCATTTTGTAAGATTCAGCAAATCTAATGCACGCTTGTTTCACTACTTCACTCAACGATTTAGATGGGCTTCATTAATTACCAACTTATTCCTCAAATTCTCTTAACGAATTTGTAGAAAATCATTATACTGAAAATAACACGAATATTGAGAATATGAGTTTAAATATGGCTCACAATATTTCTCTTGAAACTGATTTAAAACTTATATCAAACTTTGATAGCAGCAATCTTGATAAACTTGCAGTTTTCGAATAATCATGTCATTAAGTTATTTGATAATATAGCTAAGGAAATTGCTTATATTTTAGTTAGAGGCATTATAACTAAATTGAGGGAAAAGCATTCAATCTTACAAAATTTAAAACAATAAACTCATGGGATGATTTGAAGGGAATCCTTGGAGATGGAGAAAAAGTCAAAGAACTCTCTCAGATGTTCGAATAGAATTTAACAGATGTTCGCAAAAACTGAATGAAACCGTACAATTTTATACAAACCGTATGGAAAATTTATATCATGCTATGCTAGAAATATTATGTGAAAATAAAACTCAAGCTCAAAGTATTACAATCATAGAAGTATTAAAAGAGCAAACATTAACTCAGTACATTGAAGGGTTTTAACATCCATTAACGTATCACGTTGTTCAAATTTAATTTTGCACTTACCGCACTCAGATATTGTTTAAATTTGCATATGTTGCTAAAGAAGGAATATGGCGGTAATAGCCATAGGCACGAGTGAATATGATCTTGACACTGTTCAAAAGCGTACAACGGACACACAGAACTAATTAAATATTCAATTAGGAGGAATTAAATTGGAAATATACGAAACTCGCCTCAAATGTACACATGTGATCACTATTATTTCGAGAAAAAGAATATGGATCAGAGTTGTTTCAAAAATTTTCAACTGAACACTGGGTGAAGAACATTGTTACACACAAGATTGATAGCACAAATAATAATATATCGATGTTTAACACCATTAAAATATATAATATACAACGACAACAACACTTTAAAATCACTTTACTGTATCTATACTCTTTTTGCAAAATAAACTGTGAATTGATCAATAAAAATCAAGCTCTCAGTGTTAAAACAATAATTGATGATGCGAACATCAATTTATCCAAAGTCGTGACTCAAGATGATTTCAAGGCTTCTTTTGACACACTGAAAGATGATATAACTGATTTCATCAACACCGCCATGACTACCATCAAAACCAAACTACAAGTCTCAATTGAATCAGAATTAGCAGATTTCCTCCAGAATCTCTCATCTATATCCCATCCTACTGAAGCTTCTTCCTCTTTTGCAAGTGTTGTTAAAAAATCTCAGCCTACAGTCTTAATTACGCCTAAAAATACATCTCGGTCTACCTGGTTAACTGAATCAGATATTCTCAAGATAGTAGATCCTATTGATGCAAACATCACCCTACCAATGTAAAAAGGCGAATGATGATGCACTAATAATAATATGTAACGATACAAATACAGATCTTTGTGATAAATATGATATAAAGCAATTATCTATTCTCAATCCTCGCATCAGAGTAGTCGGTATTACACAAAATTTCAACAATGATCAACTTTCAAATTATCTAATCAAACAAAATCGATCTTGCTTCGATGATAACTCCAAGTGTGAAATTCTTGATTTTTGTCCTTTGAGAAATAGAAAAGACGTATATCAGGTCTTACTTCAAGTTGATCGCGCCACGTACAATAAAATTTTTGAAGCTGGGAATTTGGTAATCGGGTGTGACTTCTGCACAGTATATGACGCTATTGCACTAAGACGCTGCTATAACTGTTGCGGATTCCATCGCTTTGCAAATCAGTGTAACAAATCTGTGGCATGTCCTCAATGTGCTGGACCTCACTCAATCAAAGACTGTACCACATCTCAACCAAAATGCATCAAC
The DNA here is from genome assembly GCA_963989225.1 of Dromius quadrimaculatus. Taxonomy (NCBI): domain Eukaryota; kingdom Metazoa; phylum Arthropoda; class Insecta; order Coleoptera; family Carabidae; genus Dromius; species Dromius quadrimaculatus. Next base: position 44,140,519 of record OZ022330.1, read on the forward strand.
TGTATTCGGTATAACGAATCCAACAAAAGTGATGTTAACACTCATCATAATGTATGACACTCTAACTGCCAAGTTTTTGCAGATACGCTTAAAATGTTCAAGTCTTATATAATGGGAAAATAGCAATCACAGCCATGTTATCGCTCCAATCCTATTTCCAATCTGCGTTGCTATTATCAGAATGTGCAGAGCTTCAATAATAAAATAGATGAACTTTGCAATTCTGAACTACGATATAATTGCTTTCATTGAGACGTGGCTGAATAATTCTGTGAATAATGCTGAACTCTGTGACAACACATACCCAATATATCGTGCTGATCGTGATTTCACAGCTTGTAAACAGAGTCGTGGTGGCGGAGCTCTTCTCATGGTGAATAAGTGCCTTACATCTCTCCCCATTGATCTCTCTGTTTACACATTTTACCTACCAATGTCGACATTGTATGTGCGAAACTTATCATTCTTAATAAACCTTTATACTTATTCGTATTATACATTCCTCCGGCCATGAATAGCTGTAATTTTAATTCTATACACGATTTTGAAAGCCTACCTTTCTTACAATGTAGCAATTTTACAATATTAGGTGATTTCAATATAACTGAACTAACCTCTACTCATATTTCTCCTAGAGTTAAGAGTTTTGCTAGTTTCCTAGAATTTTGTAACGATAAGCAATTCAATGATGTTCGTAATTCGCATGATAGATTCTAGACTTAGTTGTTTCTAATCTTAACTGCACAGTTGCACACTCCTCAGACTTGCTTTTCAATATTGAATATGATCATCATCCAGCATTAGATATTACACTTTCAGCTATTCAGACTAATATTAAATATTCAAGAAACGGTGACAATCATTCTTACAATCTAAAAAAAAAACAATTTCCTTAAACTTTATGATCTTATAGGCCAGTATGATTGGAATGTATTGAAGAATTATACTGATGTTAATTCTGCCTGTCATTTTATGTATGAAACTTTGTATTCCTTCTTTGATCAATGTATACCAATTATACGGCCCCATGAAAATCGCTATCCTGTCTGGTTTACTGCCATTATAAAAAAGCTGATCTACGAAAAAAAGAACATTACAGAAAATTATCAAACAAATATAAAAACAATCAAAGTTATGTCAACAATTTCAAATCACTCCGTTTGAAACTAAAAGCTGATATAAAAAAAGCCTATGCTGACTACATTGCAAATTGTGAATCTTTGATTAAAGATGATCCCAATAAGTTCTGGAACTTTGTTAACACTAAGAGAAAGACATTAACCCTGTCTAACATAATGAATTTCAATGGTTCCAGTTTCTCTTCTCCGGGTGATATAGCTAATGCATTTACTTCTTATTTCCAATCAGTTTATTCTGCTTCTTCATCCTCCTCCAATTCTTCTTCCTATTCTTCAGTATCGGACTTGGATCTTATCTCTTTGAGCCATGTTACTCAAGAAGACATCAGCCTATCTATAAGTAAATTAAAGAATAATCTTTCATGTGGTCCAGATCTCATCTCTGCTCTCATAATACGTGATTGCTCATTCCCCTTTTCTAAGGCCTTATCTTATATATTCAACTTTGCTATTGCCACTGACACTCTTCCGGATATTTGAAAAAGGACTCGTATCACACCTATACATAAATCTGGCGACGTAACAAATATTGGTAACTATCGTCCTATCGCTGTTCTTCCGAATTTTAGTAAAATCTTCGAGAGAATAATCTATTCAAGTACATTCTTCAAGGTAAAAATTCAATATCAATATCTCAGCATGGTTTTATGGAGAGAAGATACACAGTCAATAACTCAACCTACTTTACAAATGTAGTCTCTTCGGTTTTTGAAACCAAGGGCCAAATTGACTGCGTCTATACTGATTTTTGTAAGGCCTTTGATCGCATAGAATTCTTCTCAACAAACTCCATACATTATTCATCTCTTCGTCTCTTATTTCTCTCTTATCTTCCTATCTTTCTAATCGTTATCTCTTCGTTCAACTTCTGAGATCCAAATCTTCACCATATACCGCCACTTCAGGTATACCTCAAGGGTCAAATCTAGGTCCTCTTCTATTTCTCCTTTTCATAAATGATATTACCGAAGTTATCATCTTTTATTCGCTGATGGCCTTAAAATTTTTCATCCAATTTATCATTCTTCTGATTGTAGTGTTCTTCAACGTGATCTGCATAGCTTATCAAAATGGTGCTCAGCGAATAATCTTGCATTAAACTTGAGTAAATGTAGCGTAATGTCCTTCACAAGAAAATCAATACCTCTTATTTCCAATTATTCACTTGTTCATACCACCCTTCATCGTTGTTATACCATACTTGATCTTGGTGTTACTTTTGATCCCAAATTAACTTTTATAAACCACTTTATATATACACTTTATATATACAACGCTTTCATCCGCATGCTTGGTTTTGTTATACGTAATACGCGTCAATTTCATGATATCTCAGCCATCTTTACTCTTTATTATTCTTTTATTCGCTCCAAACTTGACTATTGTTCCCTTGTTCAGAAGAAATTTCTTCTTCAAAAATTATCATCAGTATCCTGACCTCACAGTTAGTTATGAACAATTACTTGAAATTTTTTACTTAACAAGTCTCTCTAAAAGACGTGATCTCAACTCTGTCAACTATTTTTGTAAGTTGATTCATGGAGATATTGATGATCCTAAGTGCCTAGCTTTTTTAGCTTTCCATGCTCCTTCTATAAACTCTCGCAGCTCCATAACCTTTCACTCACCTATCCCTAGAGCTAATGTATTTTCTATATCACCTATATATCGTATGTGCTCATTATATAATTCTAGATTTTGTTCGGTTGATATCTTTCTATTAAGGCCTAAGCAATTCTATAATACCATCATCAACTGTGAGCTCGCATAATTATTTCTACTATTTATAATTTGATTGTTTCATTAATCTATTTTTATTATTAACTTTTTTATATTGTATGCTTTTGCTCTATATTTTCTTTGTGATTTTGTTCGTTTTTTTTCCTGTCCTTTTATTAGTCTTTTGCCTGTCGGATAGTGTATTTTAAATGAATAAATAAAAGACAACGTAATAATTCGCGAAGTACAAATAACCATAATCCAAGTTCATTTATGTGAAATCAACATCAGAATGATAATTCGAATAAGCCTACTGTTCCAAATATTAAAATGACTTCTTCACGGAACGAGATATTAAAAGTTAGAAATTTGCATAATAATTCCCTAACAATTCCAAGTTACAATTCTTTGCATCATAAATTTGATTTTCTAGTGGATACCGCGTCGGACGTTAATATTTTAAGGGTTGCCAATATCGATTACAGATTAATATACAATCCAGATCACATTATAAGTTCATCAGGTATAAACCCTGATCCTATCTCAACTCTCGGGATAGTAGATATTTTTCTTGAAAATAATCATGAACCAACCATATTTTATTTGGTTCTCTCTCATTTCCCTCTTAAGAAAGACGGAATCCTTGGTTAACCTTATATCATTCAGAATAAGGTCATTATTATTCTCGCTGAACAAATTATTGAACAAAAAACTGTCTCCCACTCGGTATATTCAAGTAATAATGATATGAACTGTCAAAAATCCTCCAAGTCCGACGCTGTTATTCGCACACCTCGCGCAGAAACTGTCGTTTCTATGAATATAGCGCAATCTGAATATTTTTATGTTACTAGTGCAATTCAAATAAAAAATGTGGTTGTGAGCAATTGTTTCACATATTTAAATATGAATGAAGAAGTAAAATTTCCTATTTTAAATCCAACAGAGGATCCTATCACTTTAACTGAAGAAGGTTTGAATAAAATTGAATATGAATTTTATGAATTAGAGGAGAATTTATTCCCAGAAGTAAACGATACGAATCAAATATATACAGTTAATCAATTCGAGAAAGACGTGGATCGTTTATCATTCATTATTAAATCAGTGCGTACTGATCATTTGAATAGAGAGGAACGTGAATCTATGTGACCAATTTGCAAAGAATTTTCTGATATCTTTCATCATCCTGATGAGCCTTTGACGTGTACTAATCTTATACAACATGCTATAAATATTCCCGAAAATTCACCTCCAATAAATTACCGTTTACCAGAATCTAAGAAAGTCAAAATACAATCCGTTGTTGAATTTGCTATCCCTAAGAATCCAAAGGATGTAAAATCTTTTCTTGGACCCTGCGGATATTATCGCAGATTTATTAAAAATTTCAGTCAAATAGCCAAGCCATCAACAGATTTACTTAAAGAGAATAATGGGTCGTCGTGGAATGCAAATCATCAGGAATCATTTGAAAAGTTGAAAACATTATTAACTTCTGCGCCTTTATTACAATATTCCAATTCTGGTGAAGAGTTTGTTCTAACTACAGATGCGTCAAATGAAGCAATCGGTGCTATTTTATTCCAAGGTAAAATCGGTGAAGACAGACCGATCGCGTCTGCAAGCTGTACATCAAATAAAGCCGTGCAAAACTATACAACTACGGAAAAAGAGCTGTTGGCGATAGTCTGGTCGATCAATCATTTCCTTTCATACCTATACGGCCGTCAATTTCTTATTGTCACTGACCATAAACCCCTGTCCTGGATATTCAATGATCAAGACCCTGGGTCAAGACTCTTGCGGTAGCGTATCAAATTAGAAGAATAAAATTATGAAATTTTTCATAAATTGGGAGAAATGAATGTTAACGCGGACGCCTTAAGTAGAATCTATAAAATTAACTAAGAATCAACCGATTTAAATATCTTCGATAGTGCACGTGGATCAACAATAGTACAATGTATCTCACGTGATTTAAAAATGAATGCTGGCTTGGCTCTTGAAACAATTAGATTATATCCTGATATTAAGCAAAAAGTTAAAACTATTTCAGATAATAATCCTGATTATGAAATAGTTTGCGTTAAGAATGATGAATCTAATTTTATTTTACAAAGTTGAATTATTTCGAAAAGCCAACAGAAGATGCAATTATTTCATGTCTCAAAACATTAAAGTTATTTTGTGAAATGGAGAATATAGTGAAGCTTCATTTTCCAAAAATCGCTTGTGGTAGTAACCTGCAGAATTGGAATGAAATTAGAGCTTTAATAAAAGTAATTTTTGAGGATTCTGATGTAAAATTGATTTTACATGAATATCATAGAGTAACAGAGGAAGAAAAGCTCAAATTATATGCTGACTATCATAATTCTAAGGTCGGTGGACATTGCGGTGTCAAACGCATGATGGAGAAATTAGAGAGACAGTTCAATTGGAAAAATTTGAAGAATGAGGTACATGTGAAAAATTACGAGCAATGTCAAAAGAATAAAGCAAAGAATAAGAATATTACAAATCCTATGTTGATTACCACTACTTCAATTTATCCTTTCCAAAAATTATTTTTGGACGTTGTGGGTCCTCTTCCCATATCTTCCAGTTGTAATCAATACAGATTGACGATGCAAGATGATTCAACTAAATATTCAATTGCGGTACCGATGCCTGATCAATTAGCGGAAACCGTGGCGAAAATTTTTGTTCAGTTCATGGTTTGTCAATATGGAACCCCTGATTCAATATCAACTGATCAAGGAACGGATTTTTTGAGTAGAATATCTACAGAAACATGTAAAATTATTAAAATCAAGAAATTTAAAACTACTCCTTACCATCCTCAAATTAATGGAGTTCTCGAAAGAAGTAATAGGACTTTAGTAGAATATTAGTGGAATTTCGTGGACAAGGACCTTTCTAATTGGGATAAATTGATTCCGACAGCTATGTTAGCCTATAATACTTCTGTGCATGCTAGCACAAATATCACTCCATTCGAACTAGTTTTCGGACGAGAAATGAGTTTGCCATTCAAGAATGCTAACCCGACTAATAATTATAATTTCGGAGATTATCATGGACAATTGAAGGAGATTTTGAAATTTGTCAATAAGATAGCAAAAGAGAATTCATAAAAATATAAAGAAAAATCTAAAGAATCATATGATAGAAATATTCATTCCAAAACAATTCACTCGAATGATACAGTATTGATAAAAAATCATTTATCAAAGAAAAAATTGAAACAAAAATGGCTAGGCCAATTTTTAATATTGGAAGTTTTAGATGATACAGAAAATATCATTATTGAGAAAGATAAAAAACCATATAAAATTCATACGAATAAAGTTATTATATCAAATGAGTGAATACATCAATTCATTCTTCAAATTTGTTCACAGATTCCCTGTACTAGTAGCAAGCCTTTCTTTATTTTGCGATTCGAGACTTGGAAATGCTCCAGGTATATATTTTGAAGCGTTAGGTAATGTTAGAGTTCATTCTAAGTATTGGAATCTGATGAGTTTTATAGATTTAGAATATTTATATTATAGAATTAGTTTAATTTATAAATTTCATGATCAAATATCGGATATTTGTGGTACAGTATACAAAAATAAAACCGCAAGCCCGTGTAAACAATTCTATCAGCTCATCAAACCAGTAGTATTAAATATCAATACAAAGAGATCAGAATTGCTAAGTTTAGTTGCCAATAAGTAGCTTCATTAGGCACCATCTCCGCTCAGGAATGCCGCCTAATTGATATTTAATGACGTAATTAGGGTAGTTAATGACGTATGTGTATTTCCCCGTGTAGATCAAATTATGTGATAGTTATATAATTAAGATATTTGAAAAATGCCATTACTACATTTTCTAATTTATTTTTAAATGTAAGTGAATATAGAATACGGCCTTGGAAATGAATTATATATACCAGATATAAATGATTCGTAGAAAATTAATTGCAATTTTTATTTGAACGGAGTATAGCTAACATTTCTTATTTTAAGTGGTAATACGTATAGATGAATATTTTCCTGATGACTAGGTATTCAAATGGTCTCGATAGTAAATATTGTCTGATATTTTTATTTAATATGGGTTTAAGAAAAAACTCCAACTAGATTTGGACATTAGCGTAATTTCAAAGGGATGTCTTTTAAATATATTTCTATCAACGGCATTTTGAAAATTTTTGCTTAGTTGAATATCCTCGAGGAATTCAAATAAGCATTGAGTGTATTTACGAAATAACAATCTGCACCGGTAATTACGATGATGCATAGGAAACACTTTTGCATAAATAGTACGGTCAAATATAAATATCACTAGTATAAAGTTTAACTTAGTGCTACAACAATTCGAGAATGGCTTCAACCTCTTTTGACTGCGACTACAAGCTGATACCTTCGTCAGGGATGAAAACGTCAAAGTTTCGAATTTTGGAGAACATCATGGTACGCAAACCTTCTAAGCGGATACCTAGGGCCCCTGAAGACGCTTCCATCGTGATAGAAGATAGTAAAGACGATACCCAGGTCGATGAAGCAGCTAAAAAATTAATAGAAGAAATCGAATGTTTTCAATGAACTATATACTCATCATAGAAATAAGATTTTAAAAGATGTAGAATGTCTGTATGTGTTTATCAATAGAGACAAAAAATATATAACTTGAAATTGATAATTTGATTTTATTTATATTCTGAAACAAATTTTACTTTTCTTTCATTAAAAACCACTTAGTCTTGCTGAAAGATGACAAATATCTTGTTGAATACGTATTTCTTCAACTATTAAGAGAAGAGCGTAATCCGTGGTATCAGCAAATCTACATAAACGAAAATTTCTATTCAAGCAGGTAGCTGTAGAAAAGTGAATCAGTTGAATATTCTGTAGTGATACAAACTGATATCACAAACTCTGAATTCGTAGTTATTTTTAGTGAAATATGTGAATTTCAATTATTTTTATCATATTTATTTCATTTGTATGTACATTATTATTAATAGAACAAGTTATATTTCTTAGAATAAAACCATTCTTCATTTTGCAAAAAATACTCTTCTTTCTCTACACAAAATGACAGACATAGAAATTTTGCAATTAAGAAGATAAATGACTAAAAAACTGTGTTTTATCCTATCCAGATAATGTTCTTCTAAGAGTAGAGGATCTAGCGCTTACGTCATAAAGTAGCGCATGCACATCTTGAATTCGTTGAATGAGGCAACCTTCCATATTTATAAACTTTGGGCCTGGCTGAGCTTCAGACTTGCTACCCAGCTACACATTGATGTCTACTGGTCAGCCATGGGAAAAATCCTGCAAAGTAACAAGGAAGTATTTTCGGATGGTCTCTTCACAATCGAGATGACCAGGGAATATTTGAAGGTGCAAAAGAAAAAAATCTCACACGACTGAACTTTTTGTACCATGGAAATCATTACTCAGTGATTAGAAGTTTAACTGCAACATTTTCATGCGACTATTTCTGCGAGCAATGTCATGTGCCATACAATGTACGTGGTGGTCATACATGCGAAAATATCTGTTCCTATTGCAAATGTTCCCCGTCATGCGCTACTGTTCAAAATATGATTGAATGTCCACTTTGTAACGTTCATTTTCGAGGACAAAGCTGTTATGATAACCATAGAACTACAGTTTGCAAAAAGCTGAAGGAATGTCTTCAGTGTTTAAAAATTTACCGATACAACCGAAACAGAGCGCATATCTGTGGCGAAATATATTGTAAACTTTGTTCATCCTATGTGATCCGTGACCATCATTGTTATATAAAAATTGATACGACGGAATTGAAATGTAACAGCTTGTTCATTTATTATGATTCTGAAACCATGCAGGAGAAAAGGGTAGAGAAAAATTTTGAGCACAAAGTTAGTTTATGCGTAGTACAACAATCTTGCGCAGAGTGTGTTAACTTTTCTGACATAAAACAACTATGTCATGTGTGCGGCATACGGCAACATATTTTTACCAAAGATCCCATGAAAAGATTCTTAAATTACGTTTTTTCACCACGCACTTAATTTTCAACGGTAATTTGTATTGCACACAATGCTAAATCTTTTGATTGTCAATTTATTTCAAAATATTTAGTTGAAGAACAATATTCAAAACAAAACCTAGTTGTAACAGGCTCAAAAATTATGGTGATGGAAATTAATAATATAAAATTCTTTGATTCTATTGATTATTTACCGATGCCTTTAGCGGCATTACCCAAAGCACTGGATTTGCCGAATTACTCAATCAAACGTTATTTCCCACATTTTTTCAATACACAGCAGATTAAAAAATATATAGGGCCAATTCCTTCTACTAAATATTACGGTGATAATAGTATGTCTATTTCTGGCCGAGAAGATTTTTTAAAATGGCAAAAGAAGCAGACAGATGATAACGTCATTCTTAATATGGAGAAAGAAATGATTCAATACTATGTTTCAGACGTCGATATTCTGCGTAGGGCTTGTGAAAAATTTACAACAACTTTTATTTAAGACTGTGAAGTATGTCCATTTACTGAATGTGTAACAATTGCATCTGCATGTAATCGTGTATTTCGAAGATTGTTTCTAGAAACAAACACAATAGGTATAATCCCTAAAAAAAGTACAGATTGAAAGATAACCAATCGAAAATTGCTTTAATGTGATTAGTACATCAAGGGAAATTGGTGACACTGATAAAAAGTTCAGACGTATAAATATATTGTAGAGTAGATTATTCAGTTTTATCGAAAAGGAGTTTCAATCAACTGTGTTATTCAGTGGAAATATAGCAATTTGAATAAGTTCAAGAGTTCACATTCCCAAAGACAAAAGTAAATAAAAATAAGCAGGAATATAACCTCACTCTTACAACCGCATGGCAAGTATGGAGGAAAAATTAAGCAATATCCTATCAAAGCTATCAGTACTGGACAAAATAAGGGTAAAAGTGGATGAAACTAAAAGTGAAATAGCCAACTTTCAAGTCCAGGTTCAATCATTACAAGAAAAGTGCGGCGCTCTAGAGGATCAAATAAGTGATCAAAATAAAAAGATTAATCGTCTAGAAATAGAGTTGAAAAGAAAAAATCTAATATTTTATGGCGTTAAAGAAGATGAAACTAGCAGGCAAGAATTGGAAAATAAGATTTTATTTATTATTAATGATTTGCTTCGAGTTTCAATCCAACCAGCAGACATCGATAACTTAAACAGAATTGGAAAAAAGGGTAATCATAATAGGCCTGTTCTGATCACATTTCAGTCAATTGAACTTAAATATGAAATAAGGTCAAAAAGGACTGAGCTGCGAGGTTCAAATATCTTTATAGATGACGATTTGAACGCAGAAGAATTAAAAAAGAAGAAGGAACTGATAAAGCTTGAAAATGAATATATTAGGAATGGAAAGAAGGTCAGATGGTTCAAAAATAAATTAATTATTGAAAATCAAAGTTGTACCGAGACACAAGAGGAAGAAGGAAGTAATAAGTACGTCATCCGTGGAAACACCCGAGAAACCGGCTGAAAAATCTAACAAAACCGACGAAAATTCTGTATCTGGTTAAGATTGACTAGTTCCGGAAGTACTAAGAGCAGCTCCATCTTCAGGAGAGCAGCCCAAACTTCAAACATTCATCATAAGAAGTGTGGTTCAAATGAAAAGTAAGAATGAAGAGAATAGAACTCATACTAATAACTCAAACAATGTAAAAAATGCAGGTAATAAATTACACAATAATGATGTATTAAATAACTGTATCCGCCATATAGTATTCTGGAACATGGACGGTTTCAGTAGTATTTTCAATTTAGATTTAGATACACAAGACAGAATTCTATGTGGCGACATCATTTGCTTATGTGAAACTTGGCTGAGTGGTTCAGTGATAAACTTGCCTTCATTCTTAAAAGCTAACTATACAGAAAATTTTATTAGCCAGGCAACTAAAAAAGAGGATGAAGGTCGCAGCAGCGGAGGTATAATGATCCTGATAAAAAACAATTTAACCCAGGTAAAAATAATTGAAATTACGAATTTATGGAGTTTCGTAGAGATATGTACTAATAATAAAAATTACATTGTTGGCTGTATTTATTTGAAACCAGCACTAAGCGATGATTACTGTATGAATCTTTTGAATGATTCGATTACTCAAATAACAGATAGTTATAGTAACCATGGAATTGTTCTATAGGGGAATAAAATGCCCATATTGGGCAGCTGAATCAAATAGATGAGGGCACAATCTTTTCCCCGAAAGTATTTGACGAGAGAGTATCACTTCACTGTAAAGTTAATAATACAGGGCAAAAGTTAACTTCTATCATGGAAAATCAGGGACTTTTTGTTTTAAACGGTAGGGTAGAAGGAGACATACTGGGAAAATTTATTTATCTTAATATTAATGGTAAGTCGACAATTGATTTGGTTTGGGTGAATGAGCTATTTTCAGAACGCGTAATAAATCTGGAATTTACTCCAACTCTATCATCTTCTGACCACAGTATTGGTGACCTAACATTTTATGTAAATTCTAATGACAATAATATATAGCGTAACACATGCAAGGATACTCACACCCAGTACTTAGTTTCTTTTAAATTCAATAGAGATGCAAATATTAAATATCAGCAAACGCTAGCTGAATCAGGGCAAATACATTTTAATAGTAATAATAATGAAAGATTATACCAAAATTTACTTACGGCTATAAAAAACGCAGCTAGTGCCACAGGGCAATTAAAAATAACAAAGATAAATCCTAATCTCAAACAACACAAAACTAACCTTTGGTTTAATGATCACTGTAAAACTCTCAAACGAAAAGTTAAAAAGCATTTGAATGTATACCATAAGTCTTGGGCAGACTCTGATCTTCAAACATACTTAGAAAGCAAAAAAACATATCTACAAACAATTCGTTCTTACAAGAAACACCACACTCGTGAGGTCAAAGAAGCTCTCGCTATTGTAAAAAACTCCCAAGAATTCTGGAAGATTGTAAAGTCCCTAAAATCCCGTAAACAGTTTAATAATGATATAAATATACAGGAATGGGAACAATTTTATAGTACAAGGTATAATCAAATAACTTTGATGAAAACGGGATATCTAGATTGCCAGCATCCTTACCTGGACAAATCTTTAACCCTGGACGAACTCTCACTGAGCCTAATAAACAGTAAATTGAATAAATCACCCGGCGCTGACGGAATTAGCAATGAATTTTTCAAGTACAGTACACCGGCGTGGGAGGCGTACATGTTAAATATGTTTAACCAAATTTTTGAAACGGAAGATATTCCAAAATCTTGGGCGGTTATACATATATGCCATTTACATAAAAAAGGAGATGCAAAGAACCCCAGTAGCTATTGGGAACTCACAAGTGGCAACCTGACATCTGGTGGCCAAATATCTAACTGCTCTCTCCCAGTCACTGCCCGGTGTTTACTATGCGATGAGTCGGGTTTCGTTAGAATACTGAGTAGGTTATCTTATTTGAAATACTAAAACACTGCATAATATTTTCGTGAAAATATGGGCAACGTTCTGTGTGAAGGTATATGGTTTCCGCCGCGCCCTACGAAAGATAAATCGTTTTGTGTAGTGTACGGATGCTCGAGTAAAGGCATCAGAGATACGACTGTGAGATTTCACAGGCTTCCGAAAAGAGAACAAAAGTTTGTTCATATCGTGAATAAAGGGGAATGTCGGAGAAAATTGACAAACTCGAGGCGTGGGAACGAGCAATAAAAATCGGCAAACCGATTACCTCGTATATGCGCATTTGTTCCTTGCATTTCAACAAACAGGATTATATACTACCAGGTGAAGAATTTGTACGCTAGATTTCATTAACAGTCTTGACAAAATCATATCCATAAGTGCAACAAACTTCTGTCGCAAATGTTCCATTAAAGACCAACGTTTTAAAAGCCTATGTGCAGTTCCTTCATGCAACTTGCCCAAAAGGTCAATCGAAACAGCTACAGAGACCACAAAAAACAGGGACCGTTTGAAAAGAAAAGAAAACAGAGAACAGAAGCGACAGCAGATTGTGAAAAAGAAAGTAAAAATGTACAGGTTACGTTGACAATCGCTCCGGCTGTATCCACGATTGCATTAATCTCATGAGGATTATTTCTCAGATTTGACGTTCGAAGGCAATAGACCCGAATTTTTATTATATTATTGTCGTAATCATTATTATCTTCCCACCTGTCACACCGGATTATGTGGCCCGCGTCTATCACTTTTTCTCTTTCTATGAAGTTTCTGTGCATTGGAGTTGTCTCAGCCCACCCACAGATATCGGCTGTAGTTAGTCTCATAGTGAGATCACGGCATAAATATTGATAATTCACGATAATAAACGCAAGGTGCTAATTATTACTACTGGCTCCCGTGTTGACGTGCACAGGCTGACTGGGAGCGAGCGGCCACATTGGATAGGCCACGCCTCCGTGTTGATTCCCAATAGAGGTATCTCTCTCGTTAATAGTATCTGCAAAATTTTTACCTTTATCCTAAATAATAGGTTACAAATCTGGTCGGAGGAAAATAACATTTTAAATGAGAGCCAGATGGGATTCCGCAAAGAAAGGGGCACAACGGACAGTATTTTCTATCTATCTTCTTTCATAAATTTACATTTACGCTTGAAAAACAATAGGATACTTGCTATATTTGTAGACTTTAAAGCAGCATTTGATACAGTAAATCACGAGCTTTTGCGGCACAAACTTTATCGAAATGGGGTTTCTGCAAAACTTATTAGAATCATAAGCAACTTATATAATAACGCGGAAATGAGAACTAAAGTGGAGAATGACCTGTCAAAAGGAATTAAAACATCACAAGGAGTTTTGCAGAGCGATATTTTGAGACCATTTTTATTTTCTATATTTATTATTGACATCAATGATCATTTTGAAGAACAGGCAGTCCGTGGTCTTAATATAGATGGTATTAATGACGTAATATCGCTAGCTTATGCAGATGACCTGGTCATACTGTGTCACTCTTATATCGACGCTAAAAAGAAACTAGCTATACTAGAAAACTACTGCGAACAAAACCTACTTCAAGTGAACTGCGATAAAACAAAAATTTCAATATTTCATAAGAGTAGATTACAGAGAAATAAATTTTTCTTTGAGTACAGGGAGTCTGACCTCGAAATTGTTGATCAGTTCACCTATTTGGGAACTACTTTCTCTTCCGCCGGTAAATTTGGCAGAATGGCTGCGGAGAGCCTTAAAAAAGCTTCTATGGCCTCACAATCTACTAAAGCAATACTCGCAAAAGGCGAATCAGGGGGCTGAAGTGAAGAGAACACTTTGTTGAAAGCTATAACAAACGCGAAGTTTGGGGCTTAAATCATTTCGATACGCTCGAAAGGTGTCAAACCAATTTTATTAAAATAATGTTACAATGCCCAAAAACAACTCCGAATTTTGCCACTAGACTGGAAACGGGTATATCACAGATAGCTGTAGAAGTATGGAATAGAACACTTAACTGGTAGGTAAAAATTTCAAATATGGAAGACACTCGTCTTCCTAAACTGCTCTACCTGAAATTATATGCTTTAGACCAATCAGATATAAATAAGATAGGGCACAATTGGTGCTCACAAATAAGATTATTCTTAGAAAGGCAGGGCTTCAAAGATATATGGGTCAATCAAAATGCTAATGAAGCAGCAATAAATGGAATTTGTGACAAATACAAAAAAGACTTGAGGGAAAAAGATTTGGCCAGTATGGCACGATCAAAATTTAATCCCTTTTACAAAAATTTCGTGGTCGATAATCCGGAATCTAATTATTTGAATTTTTCTTTATCTTTTAACAAAAGAAGGATTATTTTCCAATCAAGATTGATTAATGCAAAATACCCCAGAATAATTTACAATAACATTAAATATACTCTAGAGGGAGGAAATGAGAATTGCACAATATATAATTTACAGAGAATTGAAAACCTTTATCATTTTTTTATAGAGTGTCCTATGAACAAAGCTATTAGAAACGCTTATCTCGCCAGATATATTTCAAATATACATGATGAATCAATGCTGAGTTCCGTATTAGAAACTGAAAACGAAAGTCAGGCAAATGCGATATTTTATTTTACAATAAATGCTCTAAAAAGTAGAAGTTTTCTTCGCAATGAATAGTCATGCTGTGTTAGTTTATCACTTAACCAATCTATAATAAAAAATAAACTTTAAATTACCTTATAGCGACGATTGTAAATTTAAATTGATGTAACGAATTTTTGCTGTGAGTTAAACAACAATTCTCTACTCTCTATTTATGTACATGTAGACAAATATAAATTATACCTTAATATTTCTAAGCATAGATATGAAATCAGGCAAATAGTGAGGATACTTTTTACTTTGCATACTAATTTTCATTTTTTATTTTTTATTTTTACTTTACGAAAAATGTGTAAACTTTATAACGCAATTCGATTCTAGTTTTTTCAATTGTTATTGGTTTAAGATGATAACTAAAATTAGGAGAATGAATATGATTCACGAATATAGATAAATTGATAGGTAGTGTAAGATTAATGTACTAAGTAAATATTGATGGTCAGTTTTATGCCAATTCCTCTTTTGTAAAAAGTGTAATGCTTTGAAACATAATATAATTCTTTTCTATTCTATTCTATTCTATTAATGTGGTTAGTACTGAGACATTTGGCTCAATTATCATCACTCAGTAACTAATAAATTATAATAAACAAAATATGTCCAATGTTTCTAGTAGGTAACATAATACGGCGCCACGGTCAACTCTAAGGGTCGCATTAGTTAAAGCACAGATGGCCAGTCATAAATTAAGACAAGTGGTTGACCGTAAACCATAGCCAATTGACCATAACACAAAACAGCTGTGAATCTGTGACATCTTAAGGGTAGATTAGTACAAAGTCAGCAGAAAATAGGAAGGCAATAAATATTGAATATCTCAAGTCTGAAATCCACTAAGAAAGTAACTAACTTTGATTATGAACAAGCAAATTAATTGAACTGTTTTAATCGGGAAATAATCAGTAAACACATAGAGTTTCAAAAAGGGGTTTATAATATAATTATTATAGTCAAACCGAAATGAGAGAGGGGGTAAATATCAACTTTGTATCCACTATCGCAGTCTGGCTCAGTGGTTAGCGAATGGATCGGTCTTTGTCTATGGAAATTAAGTAGGGGTAGTTTTTTAGCTATGATTTCGCATCGCAGTTTAGCATATGGGCTTTGATAATTGTTTTGACTCACTCGTAAAATACGCACACCTAACGCAAAAGGGAAGGGATGAATTGGTTAGATGCCTTGCTCTCTCTAATGCATGCTGTAATACATATAATTTGCTCTATCGTTTCGCGCATGTGAACTATGAAAAGCTAAGAACAAATCAACGACCTGAGATTCAACCCCACTTAGAATATCCTTACCACCACTTACGATACCAAGACCAATCTTGCCAATATCCAACCCTACTGATTCCACGAAATCAACCACGATCTCTTTTTGTTGCATGAAGATTGCATCTTCTATCTTTAAACTAAGCAAGTGCATTTTCTCAGAAAAAAGCATGTCGTTCCTGTCTAACTTATGGTTATGTAATACTGCATTGCATTCGCACACTAAAACAAGGGGGGAGAATTTGTTGTATAAAAGATGATGCTTTTCATCTGGAAAGGCATCTTGGTTTCGATCAAGATCACTGACATTGCAGCTGCGGACATCAGTATTGGAGTTTGCACGCTTTGTCACTATAGTTCAGCTGCGGAATTCAGTATTGGATTTTGCACGTCTATAGTCAGCTCTGTTCAGCTGCGGACATCAGTATTGGAGTTTGCACGTTCGGAGTTAAAGTCTGCAGACAGTTTTTTACTTCTGTAGCCTTTGCGGTTCAGCTGCGGAATTCAGAATTGGATTTTGCACGTTCCACGAAGCAACTGGCCTCAAACCGCCACAAACCGGCCTCACAAGCCACAACTGGGCTTAAACCGCCACCAACCGGCCTCACAAGCCACCAACTGGCCTAAACAGCCACAAATCGGCCTAACCAGCCACAATTGGCCCTAATCCGCCACAAACCGGCCTCACAAGCCAGCCATTGGTCTCACAAACCAATAATTAGAATCTGCGGTACATTATTAGTGGCCGTAGTCGCTGTAGTTACAATTACAGTATTGTGCGAATTAATGTGAACATTGTGCATTCCTATAATCTTTTGAGATTGCAACACTGCTAAAGTACTTTTGACAGTTGTTACCTGACAGATCACATAACCCATCATCCTCCATTAAATTTTGTCAACTTTATTCATTTAACAAATTATTTTTATCAAAATATACACGTGTTTTCTGGTTTCGGAAGAAACTATAAATTTTTGTAAACTTTTCGTGCTTTCTGGCATTATGGATATAACGCCTAGAAGAAGAGAAAGAATCATCACTCTTAGTGAGTACACATCCATGACGCAGAGAAACATTGCGAGTGAGTGTTGCGTTAGCTTGGGGGCTGTAAACAAGATCATTAAACAGAAAAGGGAAACTGGATCGGTCGAAGTTCAGCGCATGGGTAAATGTGGGAGAAAAAGAAAGACAACTCCTTGAGATGAGGCTTTTCTTTTGAGAAACAGCAAATTAAATCCCAGAAAGACAAGCTACGATCTTCAGCAAGACTTGGAGAAGGCGGGAGTGAATATTCACGACTCTACAGTCCGTAGGCGCCTTCTAGAGGGAGGAAGAAAAGCAGTGAGACCTCAAAAGAAACAACTCTTGACAAAGATTATGATGGAAAAAAGGCTGACTTGGGCCAAAAAATATGCTCATTGGACAGAAGAACATTGGAGAAATGTCTTGTTCTCCGATGAGACACACTTTCTGGTGCAGGGGTACCGATCAAAGTACGTACGGAAAGGTGCGGATGAAAAGTTGACAGTGAAACATTTGGATCAAACTGTTAAACATCCTGTAAAAAAGATGTTTTGGGGTTGTTTTTCATATATGGGAACAGGTAAACTCATACCCATCGAGGGCATGATGAATAGTGAAAAATATAAAGAGATGCTAGAAGCATGTTTGACCATAGAATTGAAGAAAGTTAGAGCAATTGGCGAACCAATCTTTCAGCAAGATTCAGCACCATGTCATGTTTCCAAGAAGATGGTGAAATATTTCAACAACAGGAAGGTCACTCTTCTTGATTGGCCCGGGAACTCACCAGATCTAAATCCTATCGAGAACTTGTGGTCTATCTGCAAGGCCAGATTGTTGAAAATGGATTGTTCGACAAAAACCAAGATGATCGAATCTGTAATTCAGGTGTGGTACCGGGATGAGAAAATCAAGGAAAACTGCAAAAAATTGATAAATTCCAAGGCAAAACGAGTTGAAGCCGTGATAAAAGCGAGAGGAGGACACATCCCCTATTAAATATTGATAAAAGATATATAAATAAGTATTGTATATATTTTTTTTTCGCAATAAACGATATATTATCATAATTCGTCAGTGTTCACATTAATTCGCACAATACTGTAACTACACCGCAAGTACTTTCCTGTTCAGTAGGACGGAAAGAGTCTGTTCACAGAGAGCTATTGGACCGCTGTCCATCCACTAGGGTACCGACACTGTGGAGAGTAGCGCCACTGGTCCATCCAACTCAAAGTGACAAGCGCGCCTACCAGGCGTCACTCAAAGACACTGACATCTTCCGGACTACTGCCGAGCCACCAAGGGTCGTCGAGTCCGCCGAGCCAACACGTCTCCCGCAGAACCGTGAAGCCGTGGCCGGCTAGTCACGTAACCGGGGTCCAAGGCTCCCACATTGTCCCTCTTTGATTAAGTATACTTTATCAATACATATTTATTTGTAAAGACAAAAAGACAATAAAACTGTTTATATTTGTGATCTGAATATATGTTGTATTTCTTACTGTTTTCCTCTTACAACCACGACTTCAATTAAAAGAATTCTGGGCACTTTTAAAGTAAAAATAAACACAACGTAAGACTAATTAATTGAAAAATAAATAATAGACGATCATAACGCTTGCCGCGTAACATAAAAATTGGTGCCGTGACCAGGATTTGAAGTTCTTGAGGTTGGTTGTGAGTTGAGGAGAGTAAAGGAATTCAATATTTCCAAGTTATACTTGGATAAAGATCACAAATACTGTGTATAATCCCGTTTGAATTTGAACTATAGACTATTTTAAAAATGAATGACTCCAGTGTAAGTGTCAGTGAGGCTCAAGAGCCGATGCTCCTAGTGACCTCTGACCTCGCCGGTATTCTCCAAGAATGGAGACAAGCACAACAACAAGATTTAAGAACACACCGCGAAGATTTTCAGCAAATTATGGGGGAGTTAAATCAGACAATTAAGAATTTAGCGAATCATATTGTTGGTTCAAACAGTAACCAACTAGTAAACGTGACAACAAATCCCGCAATCATACCGAGCAAATCTGAACCCACTGTTAGCGAAGAAACACCTACAGAAAATGCGTCGCACCACGACAGCGAAGGGACGCCAGCGCCACCAGCGACACAACACTACCAGCAAGTTGCAGCGTTACCATCCCCAACGCTACCGGTGCTATTCGCATCTGAAAAATTTCTCGCTACTCTTCCGTCGAAACCAAAATTTGATGGGAATTGTATGCTAATGAGTCCCGTCCGATTTTTAGAAGCTTGAGAGAAATATTTCCATCGCCTGCAGTTACCTGAAGAATATTGGTTAGAATCAGCGCGTGAATGCCTCACTGGTGAAGCAGACAAATGGGCCGTTGTCTACCTAGGTTGTTGGACAACGTATCGCGAATTTAAAACAGATTTTCTACGCACTTACTGGTCGGATAGTATCCAAAATAGATGGCGACAACGCATAATTACTGATAAATGGGACTCGCGCAAAACACCGAGTATGACATCACATTTGGCTATGTTCATCGGTCAAGCAAAATTATTCAGAAACCCCATACCCGAAAAGCAATTTGTACAAGAAATGATTAGGCATTTTCCTATCCATCTACAATCATTGTGGCAGGTAGGGAACGGACAAACGACAACCGAGTTGATGGATTTCCTGCGGAAACAGGAGTACACCACCAGGGCTTTCCAAGAAAGAAGGGCTGTAGCGACTTCTGAAAATTATACTAGAACTGTAGCGAACAATCGCCCTAATATAAATCACCTAATGCGGAATAGGAATGGAAATAACTTTGTTAAAGACAATAGAAGATTCAAAAATACCAGACCATGGAATGAGAGGCAGACAAAAGACAAGAACAACGCCAGCAGTTCCACGGCAGCATCTCCTGCGAGTCCGGGAAATGGACAACCGGAGAACTAAAACAGAGGCCATGTTCTTCGGGTATAAGCCAGGCCGACAAAACAACAATTGCAGACAAAATAATAATTTCAGACGAGCCAACAATGTCAGACAAAATAACAATTTCAGACCAAATTATAGTTTTAGATAAAATAAAAATGATGTTATATAAAATGGGATGGAGATCTGGACTTGGTTTAGGAAGACATCATCAAGGAAGATTAGAACCAATAATCGTAACGGATAATTGGAAACTCGGCAAAAATAAAACGAATAGACATAGGTATTGTTTCAATTTGGAAGAAGCGACCGATAAGATCGTGGAACCATACGTAATATCGTCAATGTATCATGAAAACGTACCGGAACTATTTGAGGACACCGAAGATAATAACAAAATCCAGATACTTCCTGAAATCATCGTACAACTAGCTTCTGGTGACTGTACTGCTTTACTCGATACCGGAAGTGAAGTGACCTGCATAGCAGAAAATATTTGGCTGATGTTACAACAATATAATCTACTGACACTTCCCGTGACAGCAATACAACTAAGAGGAGCCATGGGACAACGTAGTCAACGAATTACCAGACAAGTTTACCTGCCCGTAACAATTGGTGATTTCAAGACAGAGTTATGCTGTTTAGTCGTTAAACAACAGATTAGACCGATTATTATTAGATCCGACTGGATGAGAGAAAATAAAATACAAATTTGTTTCAGAACAGGCACATTAAGAATTCAGGATAAAGATAATGTAATCATAGTTCCGTGCGGACAAATCAAAACGACAGGCTACAACAACTTGAACATAAATCATATCGAAAAAGTCACAGAATCTCGTACACCGCCATTATCCAGATTGGACGCATGGTTAGAGCCAAAAGAGAAAATTATCGAACTCGTAAATACGACAAAAATCAATTTGAAATATCAAAAGACATTAAAAGAAATCTTACTCAAATATCAGCTTATTTTCCAAACGCGGCCTGGCTTAACTCATGTATATAAACATCATATAAAATTGAAAGACAATACATCATTTGTAAGACGCTCATATCCAGTATCTTTTGCACTTAGAGGAGCGGTTGAAGAAGAGCTCCAGAAAATGATTGACTTAGGTGTGATCAAGAGAGAAGCTTCAGAATATTCAAGCCCCATGACAGTGGTGAAAAAGAAGGATGGTTCGGTAAGAATATGTTTAGACGCAAGATCACTAAATGACAAAATGATTGCGGACTGCGAAGCTCCCCCAGCTGTTGAAGAACTTTTACAACGTTTTAACAAAGCACGAGTATTTACCTCTATCGATTTGAGATCATCATACTGGCAGATTCCATTGACCCCTGAAAGTAGAAAATATACGGCATTCCTGTACAACGGACGTAGCTACACGTATCAAGTTCTACCTTTCGGCCTGAAAACTGCGGTGGCTAGCTTCTCAAGATGCATGGACATAATATTAGGACCAGAAGTAAGGGAATTTACTGTGAATTATGTAGACGATTTACTCATATCGTCCCCAGACGAGGAAACTCACTTACAGCACTTAGAAATGGTTCTGAAGCGTCTACATGCGGCTCGTGTTACAATAAATTTAGAGAAAACTATGTTTTTCAAACAAGAAGTAAAATTTTTAGGTCACGTATTAAATACCAAGGGTATTTCTCCGGACCCCAACAAACTGGCAGCTATTCGTGATTTTCCATCACCGACTAAAGTTAAACATTTAAGAGCATTCTTAGGATTATGTAATTTCTATCGAAAATTCTATCAAAATTACAGTAATTTCTCGCAACCATTATTACATTTGTTAAAAAAGGATACAAAATGGCAATGGGGACCTGAGGAAGAGAAGGCTTTTTCGAATTTGAAAGAACAATTTTTACACAGCGTAACTCTAGCACACCCACGTATAGGTAAACCGTTCGTTTTACAAACTGACAGCTCTGGCTATGGGATAGGGGGAGTCCTATCACAAGAAAATGAAGAAGGTATAATAGAAGTAATAGGTTTTGTAAGCAGAACACTGAAAGGAGCAGAGTTGAACTACACTACCACGGAAAAGGAGTTATTGGCAGTTATCTTTGCACTCAATAAATTTCAGAGATATGTACAAGGAGCACAACTAACAATTAAAACAGATCACCAAGCACTGACATTCTTACAAAAATGTCGCCTACTCAGCGAAAGATTAACTGAATGGGTTTTATTTCTACAACAGTTTAACTTCACAATCGAACATATTCCGGGAAAAGATAACATCGTAGCTGACACACTTTCGCGTTTTCCAGTCAATACTCTGAACCATGGAGAATTTCAAAGTAAGGATCCGATCATTGCAGCATTTACAGTCACAGGTTTGAAAGAAATCAAGCAAGATTTGAAGAAATTAATTGAAAAACAAGATGAGGATCCACAATTGTTTCAAATCAAAGCGTATCTAAAAGGATATACAACGGTGTTAGATGCTGAAAGTATGCGTCGTATACCATCACTACAAATGAAGGACAATATTTTATTCTACTGCGACAAATTTAATAAAAGAACGATTATAGTAGTTCCGGCAGTTCTGATGGAACCACTAATTCAACACTATCACGCAGAAATTGGACATTTCGGACCAGCTAAAGTATATGCGATCATGAAAGAGTTATTTTTCGTGCCAAAACTAGACCGAAAAATCAGAAAAACAATAGAGAAGTGTGACATCTGTCAAAAAGTAAAATGGCCTAATAAGCAAGTTTATGGACCACTGCACCTAGTGCTTGCGCAGGAAATCGGAGAATTAGTAGCCGTAGACTTATATGGACCACTACCACAAGGACGCGGAGGAGTCTCCTACATATTCGTGATGTTGGATGTTTTTTCAAGATTCGTGAAATTGTATCTGCTCAAAAGAGCTTCAGCAACCGCTTGTGCAAATCGAGTAATATAGTTCAGAAATTTAATCGTACCTAAAACTATATTGAGTGACCATGGAACACAATTCACCAGCAAAATTTGGAAATCAAAATTAACTGAAAGTAACATTCGTTATTCATATTCTAGCATAAGACACCCAGCGTCCAACCCTTCCGAAAGAGTAATGAAAGAGTTGGGAGGAATATTTAGATCTTATTGTCACCACCAACACACTAAGTGGGTTGAACAAGTCAATAACATAGAAGAGTGTTTTAACAATGTCAAACATAACAGTACGGGTTTCTCACCATATGAATTAGTTACAGGGAATAAGCCAGTACGTTTATTAGATGAAGTTTTGAAACCGTATCTCAACGGGGAGAGCTCAATGACTCAAGTAGAAAAATTGCAGCAAGCTAAGGAAAATCTAAAGAAAAATGCAGAGCGCCGAAAAAATAAACAAAATAAGGGAAAAATTGTCAATTACCGACCTGGAGAGTTGGTCCTCCTGAAAACTAACCCCATTGCCGACCCAATTAATAAAAGAACTCCCAAGTTTGAATTATTATATGAGGGACCATACGAAATCATCAGCAACCCTCATCCCAACGCTTACCAAATTTTGGAGGTAACTTCAAGAAAAATTAAAGGTGTATACAATACAGCAAACTTACGTCGGTACCACCACTGACCAGGGCTCTTGAAAGGAAAAAAAAAATATATACCACGCCACTGGGAGAAAACACTTGAAAATTTTAAAGATGGATCAGTGAGGGCTCAAATGTCAGAATGCTTCAGTTCCAGGTCAACCATGGCAAGTGACAGTGAGTTTGAGGAGATAGTGGAAAAATTCAAAATTAAAAATAAAATCAAGTTGAAGCAGAAATTTCAAGAATTGTTTTATGAACCGCCAATGATGGAGGCCAGATCATTGCGTCCGCCGCCGACTCCAGGCCATAGTATTGACTGGGAGTCCATCAACAAAGCTTGGAAGAGCCCCATCAATACCGCCAGTGGTAAGAACAAAGAAATACACTGTAGTAGCCTGTATGAGAAGTGGCTCGATCGGAAGACGGAAACTAGAAAAGTCCTGCAGTTGCCGGTACCACGTTTCGTCCTGCAGAAGCGGCGAGGTCAGAGTAGCAAGAAGAGGCGTCGTAAACAAAAAAGACAAAGTGAGAGATGAAGTGACGTGAAAGGACCAGTACAGTATTAGAAATAGGATTAGGAAATAAGTATAGGTTAATGGAAAAATAAAATAGAAATAGATGTATCGATATATATTATTATCATTTGTTTTTATATATAAATAGAATAAAAAGGAAAAAATTTTTGAAATAAAAATGGAAAAAAAGAATCCCTATTGTTTCCGACCTACATAATCCAAGTAATATATATATCTATACAAGAAAAATTGGAAAAAAAAAAGAAAAAAAAACTACTAAAAGGTAAGCTAATATTAAAATATTCACAAGTTCAATGTTAATATTAGGGGGAGAATGAGACATTTGGCTCAATTATCATCACTCAGTAACTAATAAATTATAATAAACAAAATATGTCCAATGTTTCTAGTAGGTAACATAATACGGCGCCACGGTCAACTCTAAGGGTCGCATTAGTTAAAGCACAGATGGCCAGTCATAAATTAAGACAAGTGGTTGACCGTAAACCATAGCCAATTGACCATAACACAAAACAGCTGTGAATCTGTGACATCTTAAGGGTAGATTAGTACAAAGTCAGCAGAAAATAGGAAGGCAATAAATATTGAATA
This sequence comes from Dromius quadrimaculatus, assembly GCA_963989225.1. Classification (NCBI taxonomy): domain Eukaryota; kingdom Metazoa; phylum Arthropoda; class Insecta; order Coleoptera; family Carabidae; genus Dromius; species Dromius quadrimaculatus. Next base: position 44,165,459 of record OZ022330.1, read on the forward strand.
TCTCAAGTCTGAAATCCACTAAGAAAGTAACTAACTTTGATTATGAACAAGCAAATTAATTGAACTGTTTTAATCGGGAAATAATCAGTAAACACATAGAGTTTCAAAAAGGGGTTTATAATATAATTATTATAGTCAAACCGAAATGAGAGAGGGGGTAAATATCAACTTTGTATCCACTATCGCAGTCTGGCTCAGTGGTTAGCGAATGGATCGGTCTTTGTCTATGGAAATTAAGTAGGGGTAGTTTTTTAGCTATGATTTCGCATCGCAGTTTAGCATATGGGCTTTGATAATTGTTTTGACTCACTCGTAAAATACGCACACCTAACGCAAAAGGGAAGGGATGAATTGGTTAGATGCCTTGCTCTCTCTAATGCATGCTGTAATACATATAATTTGCTCTATCGTTTCGCGCATGTGAACTATGAAAAGCTAAGAACAAATCAACGACCTGAGATTCAACCCCACTTAGAATATCCTTACCACCACTTACGATACCAAGACCAATCTTGCCAATATCCAACCCTACTGATTCCACGAAATCAACCACGATCTCTTTTTGTTGCATGAAGATTGCATCTTCTATCTTTAAACTAAGCAAGTGCATTTTCTCAGAAAAAAGCATGTCGTTCCTGTCTAACTTATGGTTATGTAATACTGCATTGCATTCGCACACTAAAACAAGGGGGGAGAATTTGTTGTATAAAAGATGATGCTTTTCATCTGGAAAGGCATCTTGGTTTCGATCAAGATCACTGACATTGCAGCTGCGGACATCAGTATTGGAGTTTGCACGCTTTGTCACTATAGTTCAGCTGCGGAATTCAGTATTGGATTTTGCACGTCTATAGTCAGCTCTGTTCAGCTGCGGACATCAGTATTGGAGTTTGCACGTTCGGAGTTAAAGTCTGCAGACAGTTTTTTACTTCTGTAGCCTTTGCGGTTCAGCTGCGGAATTCAGAATTGGATTTTGCACGTTCCACGAAGCAACTGGCCTCAAACCGCCACAAACCGGCCTCACAAGCCACAACCAATAATTAGAATCTGCGGTACATTATTAGTGGCCGTAGTCGCTGTAGTTACAATTAACTACACCGCAAGTACTTTCCTGTTCAGTAGGACGGAAAGAGTCTGTTCACAGAGAGCTATTGGACCGCTGTCCATCCACTAGGGTACCGACACTGTGGACAGTAGCGCCACTGGTCCGTCCAACTCAAAGTGACAAGCGCGCCTACCAGGCGTCACTCAAAGACACTCACATCTTCCGGACTACTGCCGAGCCACCAAGGGTCGTCGAGTCCGCCGAGCCAACACGTCTCCCGCAGAACCGTGAAGCCGTGGCCGGCTAGTCACGTAACCGGGGTCCAAGGCTCCCACATTGTCTCTCTTTGATTAAGTATACTTTATCAATACATATTTATTTGTAAAGACAATAAGACAATGAAACTGTTTATATTTGTGATCTGAATATATGTTGTATTTCTTACTGTTTTCCTCTTACAACCACGACTTCAATTAAAAGAATTCTGGGCACTTTTAAAGTAAAAATAAACACAACGTAGGACTAATTAATTGAAAAATAAATAATAGACGATCATAACGCTTGCCGCGTTACAGTACACAGAAAATTCCCGGGGTATTCATATCCAGCACGCCGGTAATAATAAAGAGGCAGTAATTGTAAATTGATTTAAAGTTGACGGGTCATATGCGGCTAGAAAAATAGTATTCGAATTCTCAGAATGCTTCTGGCGTGGTTGTTTATTATGCTATATAACAAATAAAGATAAAAAATTATATAATACCACCTCAGAAACCTTAGATCATAGATATAGAAGAACAATAGAAAAATTAGAAAAAATCGAGAATTTAGGTTATACGGTAATAAAAATATGAGAATGTGATTTTGGAAAGGAATTACAGACTGACAAAGACTTGAGGGATCAACTTGAAAGCCACAGCATTTTTAATAATCTATCTTTACGGCCACGCGATTTTTTTTTTGGGGGCCGAACAGGAAATACGGTATTGTACGCTACAGCTGAAAATGATGAATAAATGAGATATGTAGATGTGTGTAGTCTCTATGCTTATGTTTGCAAGTACAAAAAATTCCCCTCAGGCCATCCACAAGTTTTTGTAGGGCCAGAATATGACATATTATGTTCAAATAGTAATATAGATAAAATTGAAGGATTAATTAAATGTTTCTTTTTACCGCCCTATGATTTATTCCACCCTGTACTCCCTCGGAAAGTTGACGGTAAACTTATGTTTTATTTTATGTCGGAGATGTTGTGACGAGCTACAACAAAATGATTGTACAGACTCTAATGAAGATAGACAATTTACGGGAGCATGGGTCGTCGACGAAATTCGCAGAGCGGTTTCTTTAGGCTATAAAATTATGAAAATATATGAAATTTGGCAATACAAAGTGACCACGTATAATAGAGAAACAAAAACAGGAGGCTTGTTTGTACATTACGTCAATACGTTTTTAAAAATGAAGCAAGAGGCGTCGGGATATCCAGACAGCTGTATCGACGATCAGAGTAAAGCCGAATATATCAACAAATATTTGGATAAAGAAGGAATCCGGTTAGAACCTGATCAAATAGTCAAAAATGCAAGGGGAAGATCCCTGTCTAAGCTTATGCTATACTCTTTTTGGGGTAAGTATATCATATTTCAATAAAATTATTGTTCTACTACTTTATCAATATGTACAACAATATCAAAACTTGTAGCAAGAATAGTGCACAAACTCTGACAAAAGTTCATTATAATAATAGTAAAAATTGGTATAATAATAAGGTCAAAAAAGCCATTAATGAAAGAGATTTAGCATATAAGCGTTTCATATTTACAAATGACAATGAAGATTGGAAGATATTCAAAATTAAGAGAAATCTTGTAAATAGTGTTATTAAGAAGGAAAAAGAGATGTACTACAATAATAGAATTGATGCTTGTAAAAATAACTCTCAAGTAATGTGGAGAACATTGAAAGAATTTACTTGTGTGAATAACAAAGCAACTAATATAAAATCAATCACTTACAATAATAAAATCTTTGATAAAGTAGATGAAATTGCAACAATTTTCAACGAATATTTTATTAATAGCATTAAGGACATTGTTAACTCAATTCCCACTAGTTATAGCTATGTTCATTTAAGAAAGGTATCAATGTTTGATCACACGAGTTTCAAGAATTTCTCAACAATTGACATCAATGAATTAAAAAACATTATCTTCTCTCTAGAGAATAAAGGCAGTAGTGATGAAATAAACTTTAAATTTTTAAAAGAAAATTTTTGTACGATCGGATATCCTATCTTGCAGTATATTAATATGTCTCTGACTACAGGTGTTGTTCCCGAACAAATTAAAAACTCTGTTATAATTCCAATACAGAAAGTAAAAGGCACTGTGGACATAGAAAAATATAGACCAGTAAATATGCTGCCTGCAATAGAAAAAATTCTTGAGATCACAGTAAAAAAACAATTGATGAAATACATTGAAGAAAATGATATTATTGCTTGTGAACAATCAGGCTTTCGTGCAAATCACTCTTGTGAAACTGCACTCAACTATCTGTTAAATGAGTGGAAGTTATCAACAGATAATGGAAATGTGATAGGAGCTGTTTTTCTGGACTTGAAAAGAGCTTTCGAAACTATAGACCGCAATATTTTACTTAAAAAATTGAATAATTATGGTATAGAAGGTACAGTACTTGATTGGTTTACAAATTATTTGTCGGGAAGAACACAATGTGTCAAAATTGATAATGTTTATTCAGATAAAATAAGTGTTGAAATGGGAGTCCCCCAAGGGAGTGTTTTAGGACCAATCCTGTTTTTGTTATATATAAATGACCTACCTAAAATTTTAAAAACTTGTAGCATACAGTTATTCGCGGATGATACGCTTATTTATAAGGAAGGTACAGATATTGATTGTATTATTGGTTATATTAATTAAGATCTTGATGAGGTAGCACAATGGCTAGATAGTAATAAGCTCAAACTAAATATAGAGAAAACTAAAGTAATGTTCATACATCCATCTCAAAGAATTGATAATATTAATCACATAGTTAAGATAAGAGCAAATGTATTAGAAATAGTTAACGAGATCAAATACTTAGGGGTAATTATAGACAATAAGCTGAAATTCGACAAACATGTTCAATATCTGTGTAAAAAGATTTCAAAAAAAATTAATTACATGTCAAGAATCTGTAATGAATTCACAATCTGGAGCAGAACAATGATCTATAATACTATTATTTTGCCGCATTTTATATATTGTTCAACAATTTTATACATGTGCAGTCAAACAGATCAAGAAAGATTACAAAAGCTTCAAAACAGAGCAATGCATACAATATTAAAATGCAGCAAATATACAGGTATAGCGATTATGCTTGATACATTAGGATGGTTGTGTGTTAGGGATTTTATAAAATTTAATGGTTTAATATTTATTTACAAAACTTTGAATGATAAGCTGCCTCAATATCTGCAAAAAAATATCACATATGTGTCAGATGTACATGCTTATGCTACGCGTCAATCAAGTATGCTATATGTTCAAAAAACAAATAAAATGAAGACAAGCAGAAGTGTATTTTGTAATGGTTTGATAGAATATAATAAGCTACCTACTATAATTAAGAATTCAGAAACTGTTAAAGAATTTAAAACTAAGTTAAGGCAAATATTATAGGAATATTCATTTTTTTTCTGGAAATCATAATTATGTTTTTTTTGTATGTTGGTTAGCATATTGCTATTTAATAAAGGGTTATTATTATTAATGTTCAATTTTGTGTGTGTGTGTAGAAAATTCGCTCAGGCTGAAAATAGACCTCAAACATTCACTATATCTAATGCTGCAGATTTATACGAATTACTGGCAAACCCTGCGCTCGAAATTCAGCGAATAATACCAGCCAGCGAGCAGATGCTGTACGTCACTAGTCTTCAAAAAGAAGAATCTATTACACAGTTGGGAGCCGTGAAAGTCGTGATCGCTTCATACGTCACAGCCCAGGCCAGGCTGTGTTTACACGAATATTTACAACAGTTGGGTGAAAGAGTTCTATATTATGACATAGACTTTATCATATACCGTCATTCACCGGGTCAGTATGAGCCACACATTGGAGATTTTCTTGGCGATTTGACCGATGAATTGACCTGCTACGGTGTGGGGAGCTATATCACGGATTTTGTCACAGCCGGCCCGAAATCTTATGCTCTCAAAATTTATAGTCCTATAACAGATAAAACTCATGAAATTTGTAAAATTAAAGGGTTTACTTCAAATTATAAAAATTCAAAAATTATAAATTTTGAGTGTTTGAAGAATCTAATATTTAGCGTTGACCACCAAAACCCTGAATTAGTTTCTAAAAATATAAGATGCACTACAACTGAAACCAGAACGTTTAAAATAAATTTTATGAAACGAAGTTTGATTGATAATTTAAATAGCATGCCTTTTGGAATGAAAAGATGTGGACTTTGGTAGATTAAATTATTCTATTATTAGTATCAAGAATTTGGAGTTCATAATTATTGGTCTTGAATTAAAATATTATGTGTATATAAGATTTAGTTATAAACCGTGTATTTCTATCAGTTTTCAGTGGGAAGAAAGGGAGAGTTCTTAAATATACTCTCGTAATAAAACAAATATTCAGAAGAACTGCCTTTTATTGAAATAGTAACAAAATATTTATTTGATAAGTTTATCGTTTTCAAGTTTATCATATTTACTGAATAGTAGTACAAAATTATAAAGTGGATAATTATTGATTGTAAACCATATATAATCGCATATAACATTTTCAGTGGAAATAATATTCAAACATATATCTTACGAAATTATCATTTTCAGATTTATTATATTTACTAAATAAATGTTCAAATTTCTTATGTTCGTAGCCGTTGACTCGAAATAATGAATACACTAAACGATAGTAACCGCAAACTGAAGATGTGTAATTCTGTAGATTGTGAGTATTAAAGGTCCATACTCGAGTATTTCTCCGTAAAAAGTCGATATGACTCTTTACATAAGGTTGGCGTCCAAAGCTGTCAAAATAAGCTCCAATACCTTGACGATCAATAAAAATATCCAACCAGTGAGTACGAGGCATTGTATATGGACCAGAGTTAGCAATAATAGCACATGGAAAATTGACACGATATGGTAACTTATTTGCGACGTATACGCCATAATGTCTCACATTTTTGAAATAATTTCGGAATATTGCTTTTATTTTTGAGGCATTCATGTCTTTTTTTCCAGTATGAATGCTATTAGCGAGCTAAATGGAATATAATAAATAAAGAATATGAGGAAACTCTCAAATTGAAGCTCTCACGTGAATATATAATAAATTTTTCGCACTCCCGGGAGTAAAAGACGAGTTTAATTCCTCATTTTTGGGACTAAAGTTTGAGTTTAATCCCTAGGGATCTAAAATGATCAATAATCTCAAGGGACTGAAGTAAAATGAACAAATTTTTCTATGACAACTAGATAATCAAAGTACTTACCTAAATTTCAAATTGAATTTTGTCATTAGAATTCAAACTTTCATTCTAGATTTGTATTAGCATTATTGTAATTCACACAATTTCACAAATGCATCGTATTGTTGTTCGTAATTTTTCTAGACTTTTGGCAAAATCATTTTACAGTTACCTCTTCCGCAGCCTTATCAATATCAATTTTCTCACTCATCTTTTTGACAGCAAGCTTATTTATTGAACAACTGCCGTAGCCAGCCTTGTTACTATGATGAATTTGATCAACATTTTTCTAACAAGTTGGTTGTTGTCAAAATTGTAAGATTAATTAATCTGCTTTTAGATTATTGTGATTCAATATGATACGGTAGTGCAAAAAATAGCGTAGATAACACATGACTTAAGTGCATTTAATCCCTCAGGTGAGTATTGTCCTCGACTCCGTCTCGTGCAATGAACTCCACCCTCAGGATACTTTCATAATATATTTTAACCACCAAAATCCACAATAACATATCTATTTCTATCAATTTCAATTATATTATCAAATTCAGCGTAGATAACACAGTTAACAGTCTGAGACAGTGCCGATTCAAAGCCAAGTTCAATTCGTAATGATCCGTGATGGGTTAGATTTCAGTGCATTATTGAGTTTGCTGCGAGATCCGGTGTTAATTCAAACGCAGTCAGAAAGTAGCCGTTTGGATGATCTTCTCTGCCAATTTCATTACCGCTATTTCCAAAATGACTACTCTGAGAACAGTGTATTGTAGGTTTGAATAAAAGATTTCTTGTCCCCAAAAGATGGTTGTAGCGGTTTTGCGGAAGTTGTTGTCCATTGATGCATAATGATAAATAATTTATACCGAAATTTTCAAAATTGAAAGGATTAGTTCTGATGTCACTTTTGAATGCTCTATTAGGTACAAATCCTATAATACATCTTTTAGGTAATTGTCTCAGGAAAATATTGTCTCGAAATTTTCCTTGAATTCCTGATGGCATTGTGATAGCTTCAACTTCTGCCCTTGTAATAGGATACTTAGCGGTCGCCATGTCTAATGCTTTATTATGAGCTAGTAATATGCTCGGATTTAATTTGACACGCCGTAGAGTGGCTTCATTCATCTATACCTTGGAATCTGATTCACTCGAGATCAGCTGAAAACTATCCCGTGCTCAAACCAATCCTTAAATTCAACACCGTTAATCAAAAATTGCTCTTGATTAAATATATCAGCATGAATACGACCGATCATATCAACGTTTTCACTATTCTCAGTGAATTTCTGACGCTTTTGATACCCCTAGTTGCCACCCGCATCTGAATTGTTCATTCTTGATGCTGTGTCTGCATACCATAGGGATGATGTGAGATGTGATTTTTTCGCATCACTACCGTAATTTAATAAAGTTTCAATATAGGCTCTGTATGCATAAGTATTGTTAGGTGGAGATATTAGTTTTTGATTCAAATAAATATCGACTTGGCTGAACATTAATTGTGACCAATTATTAATGGATGCTACATTATCAGTTGCTGTCAAAGGTTTATTGTCAGATTTCAAAATTTTGGCATTCACGTATAGAATTGTCTGTGAAAGATCTAGAAAGTTCTCTCCATGACCTGGAATGACAAATTCAATAAGCCTGTATTCTGTGATTGATGATATCGGTTTATAGTGTACCCATTGACCACTTTCAATACTTGTCTGTGTTGGAGGAATAGCAAATAAATCTACTCACATGACTGTAGATGTAGAAATGCCATGTCAATCAAATATATCACTCTTCTTGATTCTTTTGATGTTCTTCACACTAGCGGAAGAGTCTTAAGAATGAGCAGATTTTTTTAATTTCTTGTTTTTTCAACCAGATTCTCGCTTAAACCCCCCAAGAAATTAATGCCTGTACTTAGAGCTTCTTTTCTAATAGTTTTTACGCCTTTCCTGAACACAGGTAGAATAAGCCGCTGAAAAAACTTCCTATGCCATGACCTCGTTCCTACACCACTTCCTGCTTGTGTATTATAATAACTTTGATAAGTACAAGCCATGATAATCGTCGCAAATGAAGCTCAACACACAACGTTCCGTACTGGAATGGTGCCTGACTACCATCATCACATCTTATATCTATTTCAATATTTGAATAAATTTTAAATAATTCTTTACTCCAATTAGCTTCATATCCTTTTTCAAGAATATCTTTGTGTTTTGATATTCGGACAATATCTCCTAGTCCAAATTTCTCTTTGAATTCTTCTGAATTCTCATCTTTTTCAAATTGATTTCTCCATACTTCCAATATATTATTTTCACTCTCGTCAGAAGGTGCCATTTCTTTTATACGATGTTTAGATTTATTATAAGATGTCACAAACTCATGCAGTACATATATGTATTTTTATACGTTGAATAGCGATACATTTTTGTTTTTTAAGTGCGATTGAATCTCTCCACAAGAGAGGCTTCAATATCAGGATTATGAGTTACATAAAATTCAACATTATTGTCTTCTAAGAAAGATTCCACAGACTTTGCAATAAATTCTGAATCTTTATCTATCTGTAGGTAAATAGGTTCTCTTCGCCAAATATATTTTTAAATGCAGTTATTACGGATGATGGCTTCTTGTCCATTAATGGTAGGGCCACAGCATAGTGACTAAATACATCAATAACCGTTAGAATGTATTTTTAATTATCATTAAAGCGACTTAACTTTCGCATATCATTAAGGTCTGCTTGGAAAAGGTCATTAATGTTTGATACTTTGTAAGAAAAATATGCGTAACATGAGTTAAAGTTTTTCTTGGTTAATAATGTCAACATGAAGATGACTCATCATATCCACATTCTGACATGAGTTAAAGTTTTTCTTGATTAATCATGTCAACATGAAGATGACTCATCATATCCACATTCTGACTCTTCTCAACATAATGATTTCGTTCTCATTTCGTCGGGATTTTCTCCCGCAGCCGTATTATTCATTTTAGTAGCTTTGTCGGCATACCATAGAGATGAGGTGAGAAGGATTGCATCGGCGCCGTAACTCAATAAAGTCTAAATGTGAACTCTATAGCCATAAGTGTTGTTGGGTGGAGATTTAAATTTTTTATTCAAATATAGATCAACCTGACTGGAAATCGAATGTAATCAGTTATTTACAGGTGCAAAATTATCTGTTTCGGTCAAAGCAGTATTGTTGGATTTTAAAACTCTCACATTTGAATACAGCATTGTTTGCGAGGAATATTTACATTACTTTCTTAAAGCAGATTTTATATCTTAACAAATTCTACAAGTCTAGCTTGTTTACCAGTATATTTTATAAGCCAACGAGCGATCAATTTTCTTCAAACTTGATATTTTTTCGTCCGTCAAATCGTCGAATCGTGCCGGGGAATATGCTATAGATTCTTCATATTCTGCAACAAATTTTCAGCCATACCCTGTCTTCACAGCTCGGAGATCGGTTAGTTGATATTTTTATTCATCTCTAGTTCCATTAATCTTTTTCTAGGTTTAATGTTGCTCAATTGGCCTCTTCGATTCATTTTTGATAAGTCCATCTTGAAATGTGAATAGATAATAAATTAATTACTGCTATTAAAACAGTAAAAATTTGAAAAACTACCTTGTTATGTTTCCATATGATTTCTATGGATAATTTGAAAACAATGGCTCTGCAAGCCACCGTCCTGTTTATTTATACACAAAAAAATCTAAAGTAATTCAGAAATGATCTATACATACTTTCAGAATTATATCAGTATAAATAGACTTTTCTGGTTTTAATTCTGTATATCTAATTTCATTTTTGACGTTTCGGTTAGAGAGTCGAAACGTCAAAAATTAAATTAAATATACAGAATTAAAACCAAAAAAGTCTATTTAGTAATTAAAAAAGTTGAGAGATCTCATTTATTTTTGAATGAGCTTAACCTAGGCCTGGTTTACAGTACATTCTTCAATTCTAAATTGAATTAACATCGAGATTGATTTTATTACGTGAATGTGTGCATTCTAAAAATAGTTACTTGCAGTATGGTCAATAAATTTATGTCTCAAGCAGATTGGGCCTTTATTGAGGCAGTACGAATTGCAGTGTTTTCATTAAAGTTTACCAAGATTTCTGGAACTTCAACTCCAGCTCAGCATTATATTGTTGTATTAGGCCACGTACAACAAGCAACAATAGGTTCTGTGGCTGTTATAATTTTAATTTTCAAGCCAAACGACATTCAAGAACTCCTTCCAATTGTGTTTCTGGTTGTCTTATGTGAATTGTTATATGCTTCTCCTACTACTGTTCATTGATTTAGTCAAGATGTTTAAATAAAAGAACGACATATAATATATTTACCTATTTGGAAATCTTCACCATAACATTCATGCACACTCACAGGCCATAAAGAAACTCTTTTCCGTATTGGATCTACATCAAATACCTATATCTTGTACATTCTATAAAAAACTATTTCCGATCTCTCAAAATCTCCGCTTCAAAATCACCTGCAGATTTTATTTCTATGTGAATACATTCTATTGCTTGCTTATATTACTCCAGGCACTCCCCAAATCCCACAGAAATTTAATTTCACAGCTTAAACTTTTTCTGAAGTAGACAGTTTTATATATTAAGGCTTTGGCTGTGCTACTTTACGCATTGCATGCTTCATGATATTACAAACAGTGGATTTATGCACTGCAAAGATATCGTCTAATCATTGTTGAAAGTACCGGTGGCTTGAAATTGTATCTTGAGAAAAATTTTATACGTTGAAATAGATTTTTTTTGTGTGGCAGGTTTAATTCTAGCACCAATTAGATATCGCAACCACAAAATGATGCATTTACCAAAATGAAATCTAAGTTTGAATTTCTCATCATCTCGTTAAGAAAATTTTGATAGTGAAAATCTGCTCAGAAGCGAGAGTTTGCTACAGAAATGCGTTATATGGCAAAATCTAACACCGAATACATCATATTTCGTGTTTTTAGAGCGCTATTTGCAGTTTTACAAACTTTGGAATAAGTCGAAATCACGACTTTCTGAGCAGATTTTCACATTTTAAAAGCTCATAATCCTATGCAGGACCTCATATTATGCATGAATCTATCGGCAAAAACATCATATTTCGTGTTTTCAGAGCGCTATTTGCAGTTATATGAAGTTTGAAATAAGTCAAAATTACTACATTCTGAGCAGTTTCAAAGTATTGCAAATCACATAAATCTATCCAAGACAACATAATACGTATTAAACATACGAATTTCATATAAATCGGCTGATTTTGCCAAAACAACTTTAAAAGTTCATACTTTTGAGTTATTGTTTCATTTACTTCGTGTTAAAAATATAGTTTTCATTGCTTCCCAGGATGTTCAACTCAAAATTTGGTAAGTAGGAAACTAATGTATCTTAAATCTAGAATTTTCACATTTTTCTGTTATAGTTGACATCACGGCTAGATATACAAATGAATAAGGCATGAGCATTGAAAATAAATACAGTTCAAATTTTCTGTTATCCTGCTGTTGTTGTATCTGCCTATTAGCATTATCATCGTCATGAGTTTTAGGAGCCTAGTTCCTCTGCGAAAACGGTATTTTTTTCTCAACCATCCATTATTTAGGTCTCCTGGTCTTAATAAAATTGATGTTATTGAATAATGCACATATAATTCACCGATTTTCATTGTTAATGTTGAAATTATCACAGTCGTTCTCAACCAATGCGGTACACGCCATCGCCGTCGTCGTCGACGTTGTCCACACCCGAGCCTCGACTGTCCATATCAGATCCGATGCCGTCGATGCCAATAATAATACGACCGTCACCAACGCCAGAAGATGTTGACAACGATGACTCCGATGTCGTCTGTCTGGATGACTATGTTTCTTCACCACAGTACGTCTCAAGCGAAGAATCTCAAGGGGGCCCTCACCAAAACATGCTAAAACATCTTTTGAAGAATGCGGGCAGCGGTGGTCGGAAGAATACGACGACCAGACAGATACAGAGACGAACAGCCCCACAGACATGGAGGATGACTTTCTACGGGATACGCATCTTGCTCTTTTGATCGAGTCAGCGCCAATAACACTATTCACGATGCCTAGCAGTCGAGATTACTGGGACAATTGGGCCCGACTGCTACATTGTAAGACGTATCCTTTGTACCTTGACCTAAAGTGGTATGTTGTTGTGGGACTAATAATTCCATAGGAAAAATTTGGCCATTTGGTAATGCCCAAATTTGAAATTATATTTATGCAGATTTCGACATTTTTTTCGATGTTCTACGAGAGTTATGGTTGAAAGAAATACGTTTGCTGGTAGACATGCGAAATATTACCAAAGCGGGGGTTATTGATATTAGTCTGTTACCAAGAAAGCACTTGCGATTACGACGGGAAAACACGTTTTCTACTTTCAATTGCTTGGAGACTCAAATCTTATTAGGACTTAAAGCTAGGTTGAAAGAAATTGTCCAAAATTATAAAATTCCTAACTAACGACTATAAAAAAACTATTACATGATTCAGTAATCTATAAATTACGATTTGGTAAAGCACTAGAGCATAGTTTGCTCCAGTCCGTCATAGCAAGCAATGCTATTTTCAGAGACCTTTTTTCAGAGATGTTCATTTATTACAATGATGGAATGACAAGAGATTTTGAGTGTATTCATAATTAGAGAAAAATGAGCTAATTATCTAAAACATAATGTCATGGCTTATATTGGTGGTGGTGATGGTGTTAGGAAGAAAATAAATATAATTCAAACATGATTTTGATAACTATCAATTGAAATACCCAATCAATATTCCTCGTTTTAAACATTCCATATTATTATTAATTGAAATATTTTTCAATCTCTAAACATTTCACATATTTGTTCCAAACAGAAATTTTTTTCAAATAACTATTTCGCTTTCGGAAAGTCTTCTAATGACTTTACTCAATGACTTCAATTACTCGAATAGAAAAAACCGTTGTAAAGTGGGCAGAAGATTTGTGGTTTCATTCAGATCGTATTTAGACGTCGTCAAACCGTTATTGATCTAAATTGAGATGACTTCGCAAGAGAATTTTGATTGTTTCTTCAAAATATGTTAAGAAATTATAGAAGCATAGCTGTCTGAAAAATCTCCAGTCGTCGAGGAAGTTGATTACCGAAGATTCTTCAATATCTGCGAGGATTAATTGCAAGAATCACTCTGTACCATCGCCGACTCCATTGGAAGTACCAGTTGTAACGCGGCAAGGCGTTATGATCGTCTATTATTCATTTTTAATATATTAGTCTTATGTTATGTTTATTTTTACATTAAAAGTGCCCAGAATCCTTTCGATTGAAGTCGTGGCTGTGAGAGAAAAACAGTAAGAAATACAAGATATATTCAGATCACAAATATGAACAGTTTTTTTGAGTAAGAAAGAGATTCTTGGGAATTCATTATTTTTTGTTTTAATTTCTTTTCTACTTCACAGTTTCAGCTGTACCTCAGCCATCTTCAGAAGCGAAAAATGTTTTACTTACTCAAATCCACTCATCCAGTCAGCTTCATCAATTTTATCTAATGAATAGTTTTATTGTTTTTTCTGACTCCACGAATAGATATTCATTAATAAAATATGTACTCAATAAAAGAGGGACGATGTGGGAGCCTTGGAGCCCGGTGATGTGACTAGTTGGCCACGGCTTCACGGTTCTGCAGGAGACTTGTTGGCTTGGCGGGCTCGACGTCTTTTGGTGGCTCGGCAGTGGTCCGGGAAATAACAATGGCTTTGAGGGACGCCTGAAAGGCGCGATTGCTTCTTTGAGCCGGACGGACCAGTGGCGCTACTCTCCACAGTCTAAAATCATCATCATTGCATTAGAGAGAGCAGGGCATCCAAACAATTCATCCCTTTCCTTTTGTGTCAGGTGTGCGTATCTTACGAGTTAGTCAGACAATTATCACTAGTACAAAAATGATGTTCTAACGGTTCTCGTAAAACGGAAGATATTTTTTAGTTTATTTTAACTTTGACTACATTTAAAATATTTCATGTTTACAAATGTTAAGATTTTTACACCATAACTCCATGTGGAATATAATCTACATGCACCTTTCATGTTTTATTATTAATTGATAATTTCATTGAATTTTATTAGAAACAAAATTTTTCATGTAAGTAGCTTACAGTTGAACAAATTGTAATTATTTTCAAATTAATTGTCTGTATCATTATTTATAGTTCCTGAGGATGACACAAGTGGTGTCGAAACTAGTAGATATAGAGAAATAAAAATAAATTCCATTGACTGCATTCCAGAAGTTTTTCCTATTCATCAAATTTTCCCAGTCAAGAAGTACATATTTTTATAATTTATATATATATATAAATATATATATATATATATATATATATATATATATATATATATATATATATATATATATATATATATATATATATATATATATATATATATATATATATATATATATATATATATCCTAAAAAATATATCGTGTGGGTGTAAACGATTAACGTGTAACGAATGAGCTAAGTTTAAATGTAGTTTTTTTGGTTGAAATAATACGAAGCAAAATTTTTGCTGATCATTGATCGGTGCAGAATTCAGTGCTCTATTTAGTGAATTCATCAAAATCCTCCATTTGAAAACTGGTGCAGAGAAAATTGAGCTAAATCCAACCATTCGTGTGATTTTTGTGCTTCAGTCAAAATTACAAGTTAAATCGAGTGTGATCAGTGTAAGGCTTGAATGAATAATAGTTCTACCGTTACAAAAAGTGAATAATGTCGCTAAGTTGTGTTGAGTGTAATTCACATTATGATCTTAATTCAGCAACCAAGTGTGCTGGATGCGGCACAAATTATCATTCTATTTGTGTCAATATCACTCAAAATGAAACTAAGGTACTCCGTTCAAAGAAGAATTTAAAATGGTTTTGCAATGATTGCAACAATCCTTCCACTGTAAGTAATAAAGCTAATTTCTCCGAACTGAAAAATCTGATTCTCACCCTACAAAGGGATTTGAATGATCTGAAGTTAAATTTGGATAGTAAGAGATCTAAACTCCAGGAGCTTGAAGAATTTGAATGTATAATCTCAGAAATAAATGATCGCAAAAGGATGGAGGCAAATATTCTAGTTTTCAATTTGCCTGAAAATGCACCTCAGGATTCAGTAGAACTACTCCACGTCTTGAAAATAATGCTGCCTGATATCACTGAAAATGATTTCTCTTTCTTTCGGTTGGGTAAAAATAATAAGGAAAAGTCTAGACCAGTGAAAATTTTATTTAAAAACTCAATGAATGTCAAACATGTTTTCAAAAACTTGAAGGCTTTGAAAAGTCATCCCAAATATAAGATTATTTCCTTTGCAAATGACAAAACTCCAAAACAGAGGGAACGTTTTGCATTACTGAAAGCAGAACTGGAAGAATTAAATACAACCGAAAGTAACAACTACAAAATAAAATTTGTGAACGGTATTCCACGTTTAACAAAAAACTTAGTGTAAATAATGTGATGTCGCAGTCCCAGATAATAACAATATATTATCAAAATATTCGTGGTGTGAATACGAAGCTTACACAATTTTATCACAATGGTGCAACCACTGACTTTGATGTGATCGCTTGTACAGAGACATGGCTCAAGGACAATGTTTTAGATGCAGAATTATTCGATTGTAGATACCATGGGTACGTTCAGAAAGAAATTTACTTGCAGAGCGTTTAGTTCGAGAGCATTTACCTTACTTAGTCCAGAGAGTGCGCTCTATATGACAGTATTTCTGAACAGTGTGAACGAATTAACCCCACTATATAAAAAATATGAGTAAAAGAAAGATAAATGTTTTATGTATTATGAATTCTTCAACTGATTTTCTACAAAACATTGATGATACTACAACTGATGATTCATCTGACGACGAAGAGATATTGACTATTTTGGAAGTTGTAAAACAAAATATTCCGCATAGATATTGCTGCAACTAAATTCAATCATGCCATTATGCCAATAATATTTATAATCTACTTAAGAGTGGTTCCATCAACGTCAGTCAAGTTTATTCTGAGGTTATTTTATCCGAAAACTATTGTTGATACAATTGTTGTCATGGTTAATAATGAAAAAAACCTTCAGATAAATTTGACTCACGTTGGTAGAAGTTGTTCTTAGAAATTATAATAATTTATATTGTTTTCGGCCATTTTCACAAATTTGACAGTAACAAAATTTGAAATGAGCACTGCAAGCTTTGAAGGCGATATAGTTTTGTCCACTTGTGCCCAGTGGAAAGCGGGTACAACAGAGCGCGCTATGAGTAATTGGTCTATCTATTTCTGAACGTATCCAAGCACGTGTCAGGAGCGTATAATTCTGTTATCTGAACGAGACTAGAGTAAATTGACTGCGCTCTATTGAATCGGAGTGTTGTTTCTGAACGTACCCCATGTGTTTCGTAAGTATCGCAGTCAAACTGATACTAATAAATCGCGAGGTGGAGGAGTTTCAATTGCAACTAAGACATTTCTAAATGCCTCCAGATATACTATTTCGTTTGTTTCTCCAATTGAATCATTATGTGTGAAATTGTTAATGAATAATAATACATTTTTTCTAATTAATATTTATATTCTGCCCGAAGTTACTGTTAATGACTATGTAAATTTTTTTGATGCTTTGTTATTATTACCGTTTATATATAATGCAAAAGTCATAATTCTGGGAGATTTCAACTTGAGTTACTTGAGCAATTATTATTTAGAAAATATTATGAATGATACAAAAATATCCAGTTTCGTGAATTTCTTGAATGTATCTAATATTACTCAACATAATTATATTTATAATAATAATAACCGGCTCTTAGACTTGGTTTTGTCGAATTTTCCATGTACAATTCACAAGAGTCTGGAAGTAATATTGCCTGAGGATAATCACCATCCTGCATTGGTTTGTGAATTTCCTGTGAAATTTAAAAGTACTAGTAAAACGTGCAATAAGTTAGAAACGTACTACCAATTCAAACGTGGTAATTATGGATTACTTTATTTTTTACTGAAAAATGCCTGCTGGGATTATGTTTATGAATCAAATAGTGTCGAGATAGCTGTTAATAAGTTTTACAAAATTTTATATGATTTAGGCCCGGTTTCACCAAAGTCAGTTAAATTTATCTAGGGGTTATTTTGAGTTAGTAACTATAGTTACAATTGTATCAACAATAGTTTTCGTATAAGATAACCTCTGGATAAATTTAACTGGCTTTGGTGAAACTGGCCCATATTCGATCAGTGTATCCCGAAAATTGAACGACGTGTTTCTAAATATCCCAAATGGTTCAATAAGAGTCTTATCGATTCAATAAAAAATAAGGAAAAATTTAGAAAATTGTACAAGAAGACTCAGCCTAATATATACAGAGACAAATTTAGAGAAAGTAGGATTAAATGTAAGGAACTATCTGCCAAACTATATAAGCAATATATGCAACATATTGAGAAAGAAATTATTGATTCCAACAATACGAGTGAGTTTTGGTCTTTTGTCAGTATTAAAAAGAAAACCAAAGGTATTCCTACTGTTATGGTTAATGATAATGAGTCATTCAATGGAGGATCGCAGATCGCGGAGGCCTTCGCAGCTTTTTTTAAAAGTGTTTTTACTTCAAACACAAATTGTAATCTTATTGATAGCAGTCCTATGCCAGTGTCAAATAATATAGTCGAATTGAGACCAATAACTATACTGAAGGTATCAGACGCTATTAGACAACAAAAAAATATAAGGTCAACTGGTAAGGACAATGTTCCTATTTATATAGTAAAAGGATGTGCTGACTTACTTTCACCAGTCCTTTGCAATATTTTTAACATTTGTTTGAAATATCAAACATTTCCTAGTGAGTGGAAGATTGCAAAGGTTTGTGCTATCTACAAAAATGGTTGCAGAACTGAAATATCCAATTATAGGCCTATCTCCAATCTAAGTGTATTTGCTGAAATATTTGAAATGTTGATTTATAACAATATACAGAGACAAACCAAACACTTGATCAGTAACAATCAGCATGGATTTGTATCAGGAAGATCCATTACTACTAATCTTTTAACATTTACACAATATGTATCGAATGCTTTGGAAAATAAAGAACAAGTTGATTGTATCTACACCGATTTCTCGAAAGCATTCGATTCAGTGAATCACAAAATTTTGCTTAGTAAACTATACAGGATGGGTTTTGATCAAAAAGCTTTGGGTTTCATCAACTCTTATCTGCATAATAGAGTTCAGTTTGTGTGTATTGATGGTTTCAGGTCTGCAGATTACATAGCCACGTCGGGGGTGCCTCAGGGTTCGGTCCTAGGTCCTCTCCTGTTCTTACTTTTTGTGAATGATCTAACTGAAGTGATTGCATTTGCGAATTGTCTCTTATTTGCGGATGATTTCAAATTGTTTCATGAAGTAACAACGGCTAACGAATGTCTGAAAATACAAACGGACCTAGATAAAGTCAGTGATTGGTCCTTAAAAAATGGATTACTGTTTAACGTAAATAAATGTGAAGTAATGAGTTTCTCCAGGAAGCAAGCAACTGTGCAGTTCAATTATATCTTATATAGCGCATCTCTCAAAAGAGTGATAAACAAAAAAGATCTTGGAGTAACTTTTGAAATCGGTCTGACCTTCAGTTCTCATTTCACTGAGATTACTTCATCCGCTTCTAAAAATCTGGGATTCATCTTGCGAATGACTTATGATTTTCAAAATGCAAATTGTTTGAAATATCTTTTCACCACGTTAGTTAGAACTAGATTTGAATATCGCAGTGTAGTTTGGTGTCCTTTTTATTCAAACCATATTTCAATTTTAGAAAATGTACAAAAGCGTTTTTGTAAACATTTCTTTTATAGGCTATACAAAACCTGGCCCGATATTCAATACGAGAGTCTTATGAACAAACTAGAATTGGATTCCCTAGATGTTCGTCGAGCAAAACAACAAATAATATTTTTATTCAAATTGATAAATAATAAAATTGACTCACCTGATTTGTTATTTAAATTAAATTTCTATATTTGGCCATGTAACTTAAGAACCAAATATACTTTTGAATGTACGTTTCCAAAAACCATTTCTCACTTCAATTCACCTATAAATTTGATGTGTAGGAGGTACAATGATGTTACCAACAAATTGGATTTTGCAGATAGTTTTCCGGCATTTAAAACCAAATTAAATGCTATTTATTCTTAGATTGATGATGTTGGCATACCTTTTTAGGCAGGTTGTATTTTTGTCTCAGATTAGTGTTTTCTTTTTTGTTTTTTTTGATATAAATTGATGTTTATACTCTTTTTAGTTTTTAGTACTGGCATTCTGTAAATGGGTTGACTGTAGAATGTCTTATAATAAATAAATAAATAAATAAATAAATAAATATATATAAATATACTTTTTATACAAACACAATTAAAAGTACGACTTTTAAAGGTTGCTTGGCGTATTGAAAATAACAATTTATGACATTGTTATCACTTTTAACACGTTACCATTAGCGACGTGTTGAAAGTGATTCACTTTTAACACTAATATATAATGTTTGCCTAATCTTGATTATTCTTTATTTTTAACATAGTTTTTTACATACAGAGTAACTCGACCATAATGTTGACGATTTCCACAACTTGTATTTCTACTCAAAGTACGCCAAAAAACAGTCTCATAATATTCACTGGAAACATTGTTATCTTCGCACCATTTCAAAAAACGTTCGTAGGCGATCTCGTACTTTTTCCTCGACTTCGAAGGTAATAGATATTGAACAGTTCTAGTAACTGCTCGCTCAATTTCAGCTGGAATTAATTTATTTTCTTGACTATCAATTTCATTCAAAATATATGTCAAACTGTGTAAATAACAACAAAACATTGGTTGCTATCAAAGAGTACATGGTTGCTATATAAATGACAGTTCATCTAATATGTCATAATTTGTATAAACTTTTACCAATTTCGCATTATTATCACTATCAATAGTATTTGTATAAAAAATAGTGTATAATATACGTGTTAAAAGTGATTTTATTTTGTTCCGAAGGTTACGCCACTCCGCTGCGCGTCGTGTCCTAAACTTCCTTTGTCACAAAATAAAATGACACTTTTAACACTCATATCATAAATAACTATTATGAAATCATGTTGTTATTTATTTTATTTATATACACTATTAGGTATATGAATGTGAAGCCCGTATTACACGGAGCAGAATTTAATATTGAAATATACCCATAAATTTGTATAAAATATTATGTATCGTATCATACAAGGAAAGTTCACAGAAAATTAGATACAGAATTTCATGTGACATTTCACATGAGTTTGAGTTGAGATTGAGGTTATATATTATAACTTGATAGAGTTTGCTACATTTTAGAAATGTCTTGGTCCCACGAAGAAGTCGCAGAGCTTATAAACTCTTATAAAGATTACCCTTGTTTGTATGTAGTGAAAAGCAAAGAGTACAAGAACATACAAGTTAGAAGACCAATTCCCACGGATTCTGCTGATTCCCCCAGAACATCAAACCTTACTTTGTATATTTGTGGAAAGCTTATAAAAGATCTCCTGCGTGATAACATAGCCAGTCAGAACATAATATTCAACATTAAAACATTTTAAACTTATTGTAATGAATTTGTATTTGTCAATCGACTTCTTGTTTCTAATAAGGTTCTATTTGTATTATTTGTGTAAAAACGAGATAAATTGTTTTTAAAAACAAAACACTCAAACAAATAAATAAAACTTACATGCTAGATTATCTGCACTGACAGAAATTAAGAATAGATTCAAGCAAGAGTTCTTGATCCAACATATTCAAAACGCCGCGACCTGCATTTCTCTGTTGTTCATAGTTGTTTATCTCCAGTTTTTTTCTTACTCTCCAATTTTTTTAAAAATTATAATCAATGTTGCAGCAGACAATAATAGACTTTCTTTGGAATTCTCCTCCATTTTCATGAAAGTAAAAGTACGCACGCATGCGCTACAGACGAATTATATTCATGAATCTGTCTGTGTGTCATACAAAAAAATTATCACATAAAATTCTGTATTGAATTTTATGTATAACTTTCCATACATAAAATTATATATACATTAGTATATCAAATTCCACACCGTGTTATACGGGTTTAAGAATGAACGAATTATAATATTCAATATTCTAATGAAAACCACCGGTCAAAATCGGATGAAGTCTAGGACGGTTTGAACCAGTGGTTTTAACGTCCAGTCTCTTCGTTTGCTTGGAGAATTTCTTGGTACGAACACAATCAATGACGATGGTAACACTAGTCATTTTGTCAGACAACTTTGCCGACAAATGCATGACCTTAGACCTATTGGAGGTTCACGAGTAGTTAACATCCAAGAATGGATCCAGACGAGGCTAAAAATAATCTGAGGCAATTAGAATCTATATCCGCGTGCAAATACTGATGAAGAGCGACTCTTCTAATCATTCGTTGATTCCAAAAATATTCATTGGGTGTATTTTTGACTTATGAAATTTTGTTATTGTGTTATGGTCAAGGTGATTATTTTTGAATTTGTTTATTGAAATTTCACACCCAAAAATAGTCTGAGGTAATTGGAATCTATATCCGTGTATTTTACTGTGTGAAATATTGTTATTGTGTGATTTTCCAACTTATTGAAGGCTAAAAAAATATCATACCCAAAAATAATGTGGGGAAATCGAAAATTATACATATAAATAGCTGCATGTATGTCATGTTAATTTACTACTCCTACATTGGATTATAGATCAGGTAATTCTATCCTATATCTATTATTAAATTTCTTATTCCAATTTCCAACAAGAAATAATCTAAATTATGCGTTATTTTATATGATGTATTTGTTTAGAAATAAAAGATGTCAAATCATCCAATGCTTTAGCGGGAAATAACACCTGGTGAACTGTCGGAGACGTTTCTGACTTTGGCTGACGTTCATCATCCTCCACCGCCTGAGAAATCATCATCATCATCACGCAAGAAAAAAACTCGTGGAGCTTTGCTAGTGGCTTTGAAGAAGTCGAGAACTATTTGCGAAGAATCTTCAACAAAAGAAGAAGGATGTGCTCAAAAGCTGGAGGACGGATACGATCAACCATGGAGTGCAGAACATGGTTTACATCCTGGTGATGACTTTGAAGACTTCACAAGCAGTGAATACCTGGATCTCTTTCAGGCGCAGGTGCAGTAGATCCTTTCGCGATGCCCTTAAATAAAGATTCTCGCGACAATTGGGACCGTTTGCTGGGTTGTTATCTTTTACCTCTCGATCTAACGTTGAGAAAATACATCTTTGTTGGATTAAATCACAATACAAATTTCGAGATATATGTGCGTCTATTTGGGGACATTTAATGCAAAAAATACGTCGATATAATTGACATAACGAAATTTGCTGCATTTCTAGGGAGAATACAGGCAAGATTAAAACTTAAATGCGATGCTCTCGAAAAAACATATGTTGATACATGTAATGGGCTTTCTTTTAGTTTGTTGGATAAATTTAATTTGAAGTGCTGTTTCGGAGATGGGTTTTAAGTTTTGAGTAAATTCAATATGCAAAATTTGATTTCACTGGAAAATAAAATTCTAGACATTATTCCAGCGTACAAAATCAAGTACGAAGATATTCAATTCAAGTATGAAATTTTTTTACAAAATACTGTGATTGACGCTGTAAGATTGGAAATTGAATCAGAATTGATGTTATTCAAATTCATTAATGAAGGAGATAATAATTTCGTAGGAATATTCAAGGAAATGTTTATATATTATTATCCTGAAATGAATGAGATCTTAGGTGTGTAGATACATTTATTACTAGAGAAAATAAATGTATAGTATAATTATTATTATCATTGTATGTAGAATAATAATCGTTGAAAAAATAGATTGATATCACTCCAAACAAGCCTATCTATTTCTTCACTGCACAGTTCTCAATATTCACAAACAGATTGACAATAAGGTGTACAAAAAATATTTTTCATAATGACTTGAATATTCGATGATGAAAGTGATTAGCCTCTGGACATTATCTGTGTGTATTTAAACGAAGGAAATTTTCAACGCCTGGTCAGTGTTGTTATTGTTGTTGTTATTTACAACTGTTATTGTGATAGTAAAAATTGGATACGCAAGAAAATTTCGACAGTTTCTTTGAAATTTGTGAAAGTCTCATCGAGTCTTCGCTTGTGGACGGTATTGAAGAATCCAGCGATACTAATAAGGAGAGTTTCGATTATTTTTTCCGTGTCTGTGGGAATATTATTGATGATTCTTCACGAGACTCAAATGAAGGTGTTGAAGTTCAGAGCGGAGAAGGCAACACAAAGCACTATAATATTCTCGAAGATCGAGAACACCACGTCAAGAGATTCGGCATCAGAAGACGACGTCTCTCATCTCGTCTGATGGACCCGAATGAAGAAGTGAATTCAATTTCCTGGTTCTATAGTGGTATTCAATAGGTATGATCAACAATCAGATAATTCATAAATTCATTAGAAATTTCTTGGATAAGTACATATTTCATTCAAGTTTTGGACGATATTATGGATAATATGGAACCCAGTGATTTTGTGGGTTTTACATTCTTCACTCCCCGCATGCTGACCGGGCCGACATGGGTTTCGTTTCGGAGGGTCGACCAAATCCACATTGACGTATTGTGGGAGGCTATTCAGAAGATTCTCCAGAGTAATGCAGAAATATTCTCCGATGGCCAATTCACAATGAAAATAACGCAGGTGTCAATGCCTGTAGGGAGAGGAAAATCGTTGAATGGACACGGATTAAATTATGCTGAACTATGTCGTAGGAAATACGGATTAGTTGAAATAGACAGTTCGAATAATCTGTGTCTATCCCGCGCGCTTATAGTTACCAAATCTTCCGCGGAAAAGGATCCCCGTTTCAAACAAGTATGCAAAGATCAGAGCGATATTCAGAGCAAGAGGGTACAGGAGTTGTTACAAATAACCAATATTCAAATAAATGAAGTCGGTGCTGACCTAAACGAATTAGCATGATTCCAAAGGTTTTATAGGCAATACAACAAATGCGTGTATGAATATAATTCACCTGGAGAAGTGATATTTGAGGTTTCAAAAGATCAGAATCTTCCAAGATTAAGTCTTCTGCATCATCAACATCATTATTACGTCATTTAAAGTTTACCAGCATTTTCATGTGAATTTTTTTGTGAGCAATGTCATTGTTGCTCACAACACTTTATTGGGTCATACATGTAAAAATATCTTTGTATTTTGTGTATCATCTCCTGCATGTCCTCCTACTTTGAATATCATCCGTTGTGTTCGCTGCAATAGAGATTCTTGTGGACACGAGTGCTTTGAAAGTCATGAAAAACGGATGTGTAACGTGTACCACAAGTGAAAAATATGTCTTACAACTTTTAAAACTGAGAAAGATCATGTATGCGGCGAGATTTATTGTAGAATCTGCGATAATTATAAAAACCCCGGACATAAATGTTTCATGCGAGTAGATAAGACGGGTGTGAAAGATAACACTGTGATCATTCACTATGATTTCGGAACTCGACAGGAGAAATCATTAGGATATTTTAAACAGCATAAGGTGAATTTATGTTTTGCACAACAATCTTGTTCTTCTTGTCGCGATATTGACGACATAAAGGTATAAAACAGTGTATGCGGAATACGTCAATTGATTTTCAAAGATAATCCTATTCAGAATTCCATTTTATTTGTTTTATCTCCGCAAACTTTATTCTCATCCATCATATGCATTGGACACAATGCGAAGGCGTTTGACGCTCAGTTTATTTTGAAATATTTGGTAGAAACTATGAATTTGAAGCCCAAAGTGATATTAAATGGAAATAAGATCTTTTCAATTCAGGTTAGTAGTAATGTGAAGTTCATAGATTCAATCAATTATATGCCTATGTCTTTAGCGTCATTACCAAAAGCTATGGGCTTATCAGCGTCAATTAAAAAAATATTTTTTCCTCACTCATCCAATACTTTGGCAAATATGAACTATATAAATTATTTACTGCATGCTAAATATTATGTGATGGATGGTATGAGCAGTTCTGTACAACAGAATTTTCTAGACTGGTATAATGAACAAATAGCGAAGAATTTCATATTTAATATGCAAACGGAAATAATTGAATATTGTGTGTCCGATGTTGATATATTGCGACGTGCATGCAACAAATTTCATCAAACTTTTATAGATGATTGTAAAGTTGATCCGTTTTCGGAAGCAGTAACCATCGCTTCGTTATGTAATAAAGTATTCTGCCGCTTATTCTTAAAACCAGATACAACAGGTATTATCCCATTGGAAGGTTATAGATTAGAAGAAAACCAATCTAAAATTTGTTTTAGAATGGTAATTATCTCAAGAAAATGAAATGAAAATACGTATCCAACATGCAGCACGTGGTTCAGTGGCTGTAATTGCACTAAATTTAAAAGTTGACGGCTTTTATGCTCCCGATAAATTAGATTTTGAATTTTTAGGCTATTTCTGGCATGCTTGCAAAACTTGCTTCGAATCAAACCGTGATAGAAAAATTTATAGTAGTACGAAAGAAACTTTGGATTTTCGTTATAAAAGCAGTGTAGAAAAACTAGATAAAACAGAGATTTAGGTTATAGAGTCATCACTATTTGGCAATGCGAGCTTAGAGATTATTTTGAACGAAACAAAAACATTCAAAAGAAGCTAGAAATTCATTACCTTTTGAATTTTTTACCATTACATGCACGAGATGCTCTATATGGAGGAAGGACAGACAGTGTTTGTTCATACAAAAAAGTAGAAAGCGATCAGAAAATCAAATATATCGATGTCTGTTTCCTATATCCTTATGTATGTAAATACGGAGATTATCCCATAGGTCATCCGGAAATTCTTTTTGGTACAGAATGTGAAACGCTATGTCCTAATAATAATATTGACCGTGTCGAGGGATTAATAAAATGTTTGGTTCTCCCACCTACTAGTCTCTATCATCGAGTTTCACCAAGAAAAGCGCACGGTAAACTCATGTTCCTTCTATGCCGTACATGCTGCGACAAGCTAGAACAAGACGACTGCACACAGCGACGAAGAGAGACAGTTCACCGAAACTTGGGTATCTGACGTTATATATATATATATATATATAACTGTTGACAGTTGTTGTTCTACAGCCTCAAATTCATACTGCCAATTTACATACAGCATGGTATCTCCTGCTGGAATAATTCTATGAACTTTAATAGCCGGATTGGCTAGGAGTTCATAAAATTCATAAAAAAAACAACAACTGTCAACAGTTATATATATATATATATATATATATATATATATATATATATATATATATATATATATATATATATATATATATGTATATATATATATATATATATATATATATATATATATATATATATATATATATATATATATGTATATATATATATATATATATATATATATATATATATATATATATATATATATATATATGTATATATATATATATATATATATATATATATATATATATATATATATATATATATATATATATATATATATATATATATATATATATATAAAATCAAAAACAAAATCTCATCGTTCTACAGTTAATCGTGTTGGTTTTACCCAAGAGATTCTAAGAATCTGTCAAGTAAAATGCTCTTTCAGCCAAGTCGGTTGCTATGGAAACAGTAGGCCATTATTCTTATACTACAACATTCTCAAATACTGATTTCCAAAATTCTACGACTACCAACAGATCTGAATTTATGCGCAAAATTCAAAAATAAATTTCTACTGAAGTGCACTTCCGGTTTAGTTTATTGTTATGAAAATAGTGGGCGATCATTTAGATGCTACAGTAGACTGAAATACCAAACTTCAATATTCTATACCTGATCGTTCCGAATTTATGCAAAAAATTCCAAAAGACTGTCAAGTATAATGCACTTCCGTCTTGGTGGATCTCAATAAAAATAGGAAATGAGCATCTAGACGATATAGTCGTCCTAAATAATAAATTCTAACATTCTACGTTCAATCGTTTTGGATTTATGCGGAAAATTCAAAAAATGTTCCGAATAAAGTGCTCTTCTGGCTTAGTCGATAGCAATCATAATGCAGGGTGTACAACAAGATATTATGAAAGTGCCTAATACAAAATTTAAATATTCTACGACTGATTGTTTAGAATTTATGCGCAAGATTCAAAAAGTCTGTCATTAAGTGCACTTCCGGCTCAGCCGATTGTTACAAAAATAGAAGATGACCATTGAGATGCTACAGCAATTTCAAATGCTAAATTCCTGTATCCTACAGCTGATCATTCTGGATTCATGCGAAAATTGAAAAAAAAGTCTTAATTAAAGTGCACTTCCGATTTAGCCGATCGCAATCATAATGCAAGATGTACAATAAGATGTTAGAGAAGTTCTTCATACGAAATTTCAACATGCTATGGCAGATCATTCTATATTTATGCAAAAAATTTGAAAAAAGTTTCAATTAAAGTGCACTTCTGGCCTAGCCGATTCTTACCAAAATAGTAGATAATCATTCTGATACATCTTCAAGTTCAAATACTGCATTCCAACATCCTACAGTTGATCTTCTTGATTTATTAGAGAAATTCGAAAAATTTTTCAAGTAAAGTGCATTTCCGGTACAGACGATTGGAACCATAATGCGAGGTGCACAACTAGACCCTATACCAGCCTTGAATATGAAATTTCAACATTACACGTCCAACCAGTTTTGAGATTTGCGAGTTACGAACGCACGTACGCACGTACGCACGCACCAACATACGTACCGACATCAAGCCAAAAAATTTCAAAATGGATTCAGGGATGCTCAAAACGGATATTTCCGACGGAATCTCGATAAGTGAATTTTGTCGGTTCCACAATACTTGTTAAAGTAGTTAATTATCATATAGATGATCCCACAGTTCTTTCTTTATTGAACTTTCATGTTCCTCAAACTCATACACGCTCGTTCACTATGTTCTATCTACCTAATCCTAGAACCAATGTCTATTTCGCATCTCCAATATACAAAATGTTATTCTTATTTGATAGCGAATTTTCACACATTGATTTATTCAATATCTCAATAAGTAATTTCAAAAGAATTATAAATGCACACTATAATAATAAATAAACAATTATGATTTGGCTTGTTATATAACATTATTTATATTCTTATTTTTTATTTTAGTTATATTTTTATTTCTCTTCTTTCATCATGATATATACTTGATTTATTTTCATAATATTGCTTATTTGAGATATCCTACGTATTTTATATTTTGTTTTGTTGTTGTATCTCTCTATAAAGGGTTATTTTTTCCTGTTCTGTAATTGGGTCCACCTGTTGGACAGTGTAACTGAATAAATAAATAAATGAATAAATAAATATATAATCCGTCGCCAGGCCCTTATGGTTAAATATTTAGAACCTACACTGGAAGCCGTCATGCATGATGTCATCAAGATTGTAAATTTTATCAAGGGACATGCACTAAACACGCGGCTATTTCGTGAATTATGTCAGGACGGTGAAGCTGAATATACGGACTTACTTTATTATACAGAAGTAAGGTGGCTCTCTCGCGGAAATGTACTTAATCGAGTATGGACACTTAAAACTGAAGTCGAAATTTATATGGTTGATCAAAAAAATATTCTCGCAGATTAGTTTGAGAACTCTTCCTGGGTTGCATATCTCGCATATTTAGCGAACATTTTTGAGAGAATAAATATATTAAACAAAGAATTGCAAGGGAAGAATATAAATATCATTCCACCGAGAGAAATAGTGTCAGCGTTTGGATTGAAGCTGCAATATTGGAGACAGAAAGTAGAACAGAACAAGATAGCTTCTTTTTCAAGGTAAGCATTGTTTTTGGAAGATTGCGAGAATATTACTCTTGCTGCCATCAAGGATACAATTGTAAGACATCTTATCAATCTCAGAAAGCGGTTTTCAGATTACTTTTCAGATCTTGATACACGTACTGTCAGTTGGATTGTAGATCCTTTTAAATGTGAAATTGCTATGATACCAGAAGAACCTTCAGGTTTGGCAGAATCAATTCTTGAATTTCGATCTAATACTGAAACACGTATTTAATTTGGGAGTAAACCAAATCTGTCGTCTTTTTGGATGTCAAAAACTGCAAAAGCTTTCAAAATTGCACATGAAGAGGCAAAGGCGGTTAAAAAATTGCTGCCATTTGGAACAACATATTTGTGCGAACAAGGCTTTTCCACTCCAATGAACATAAAAACGAAGAACAGAAATTGAATGAACGCCGAAGACTGTATTCAAATCGCTCTTACATGAAAAAGTCCCAATTTTGAAGCAATTGTATCGAACATGAAACAACATCATCTCTCCAAAACGTGAAGGAAGAATGTTTTCAATTATTCTTTTTTTTTCTAAATTTTTCAATTCTAATTCTTGTTTGTACCACCATTATTATTATTATTATTATTATTTGTTACAGTACCCCAAATTGTCAACCCTCAATTGTACCCCAATGGGTTTCAATTTGTTATATATATATATATATATATATATATATATATATATATATATATATTACTTATATTACTATTATTACCGTTATGTATTACTAGGTATTACATTGATAGATTGAATAAATGATGTTCAAATTAGATTTTTAGTCATTGTTTTCTTTTCAAAATTACCATGGGGGGCTATAATATGAAAGATGCTAAAAAGAGGCGATTTCGTATTCTTTTTCTGCTTTTCGCCATGGGGTAATATCAACTTACACAAAAATATTTTGGGGTATGATTAAAAAAGTTCTCCGACCGCTGATCTAGAGTGAACCAGTCTCTTGGATGATTTCCTCTTTTTATGGCCAGAGCCATCCATTAGTTTTCCAATCTTGTTCTCAGCTTTACGTTTCAAGTTCATCCCCGCTCTTCTTATCCGATTATTGAAAGATTCTCTGACGGGCTGGTTCTCGCTCAAGTCCCCCAGATAGTGCTCCAGTATTTAATGCTTCCTTCTCAAGTGCTCCTATACATATTTTTATTACTGAAAAAATACTTCTAAATTATCCGCTGAAAAAAATACCTATACCATGTCCGCGTTGGTATTGATGACCCCTATATATTGCTCCTATTTCGCTCCCTTCTTGCAGATTATAGTATTGTTGATATGGACAAGTTTTCATGATTTTTTAGCGCATTTTTTGAAAAAAAGCGCTCTTATATTCACTTTGGCTGTCTGACTGGCTCGCGTGACGCTAAGCTCTTAGCAACTATACTATTTACAGACTTGAAACTGGTACTAAATAAAAGCAGCTATTTCGTAGGTTTGCACAAATTGCTTTAATTCAAGCTCAGTGATTGTGGAAGAATAAATTACAACTTCAGCCGTGGATGTCACTATTATTATGGACAGTTGTCAAATCTGTCCGGGATTCATTCAATGACTTGTTTGACGCGAATTTGGAGCTTATTAGAATGAATCATTATTATTGGTTTTAAATTTGTTTACTTTCGGTATATTTTCTTTATATAGCTTTGATAGAGATCAAATTATTATTTTAAATTACAGCACTTGACCTTCTGTCAGTCAATAACTGAACAATGAAGATTAAAAGGTATTTTTGAGTTTGTACATGCATAAATTATGTACCTATCAAATAGTCAACTTGAAATTAGTACTAAATGGAAGCTGCTGTTTCGAAAGTTTGCCCAAACTGCTTGATTTCGCGAAATCTCTGAAATAACAAGCATTCATGAGCTGTCAAAAATGCGCTTTCATCATCAAGATGATTCTTGAATTTTTTCGGAACTGAAGCTTCACATATTATGTTTTAAATTGAAATGGAATAGTTCTGCCACTATCAGATCTTATATCTATTCCAATATTTGAAAATTTGCGTCTTAAAACCAGTATGGAATGAGATTGCGCATATGAAACTGTTCTATTAGATCCGAACACATATTTTTCTGTTTCAACATGAACAATTCTCAAAAGTGGAGAAATCACATCTCCAACAAATTGAGGTTCAATTATATTACAATAAATGTACAATTGAGGTGGTATGCCAAGCATTGAATTGGGTAGGTTGATGGAAGATTTGGTTTGATGTATGTGGCTGAACGGTGAGTAGCCTAGCTCAAGAGCTAGCCTTGGTGATAATAACATTGAACGCACTTCATTCTTCTTGAATGTAGCTTCAACACGCTGACCCGATTTGTTGTAGGGAAACGCTACATATTAATTTACTAGTGCATCTTTATACATTTCATGTAACACTTGATCAATATCCTCATAATTTTCCGATGGAAGCTTCCCTTTTATAAAATTGGAAGTCAGTGTTATGCTCGTGATCTTGGTGTCTTCTCGCGTCATCGCATTTTCCATGCGTATACTAACTTCATTATTTCCCTTATCGACATTATAAAATAAATATGGATAATTTAATTCACATAATGCAACTTCCCAATTCCCATCTAATTTTATATTCTGAGGCCTTTGGGTAGTGAATTTAGTTGTTTTGTTATTAGGAGAATAAATCATAAAGCATTGCTGGGCAGTGTGGTGAAAAAGTCTCTACTATTCATATTTCAAATGTTATAACGTATTTGCTGGTATCCACGAATTGAATTTGACGCTATAACCTTTCCACCGGACAAGCAATTTCTTTCTGCTGCTCGAGCCTTTGGTTGCAACAATTTCATCTATTTTATACAACGCATCAGATTCGACATATACTCGTCGTAATTCCAACTCATAAAAAGTGCCCTGAATCTTTTCATCATTCAATTCTTTGAGTTTGTAGACTATAGGATTTCTTCTACCGATTGAGTATATTTCAAATAATTCTTCACTCCAATTAGACTCGTATCCCTTCTCAAAGATATTTTTGTACTTCGATATTCGAGCAATATCTCCTATTTTATACTTTACCCGTTTTTTTTTTCGATATTTACGCTGCTCATTCTCATTTTTTCATACTTGCAATATATCATTATCATTTACGTCGATGAGTGCCATTTTTATTTAACGGTGTTTTGTTTTATTATACAATGTTACTAGTTTTTGCAATACATCAATATATTTATGTGTATTTTTATAAGTGAAATACCGATACATCTTTGATTCCAAAGTTCTGTTGAATCGTTCTGCGAAACAAGCTTTAACATCGGGATTATGCGCTACATAAAATTCAACATTATTTTTAGTTGAAAAAGATTTCACTAGAGATGCTAAAAACTAGTTTTCTTTTTCACTCGTTAGGTAAATTGGCCTCCTCTGTTCAAATATAACTTTAAATGCCTCAATAACTGATTAAGGTTTCTTATCTAACAATGGAATGGCCCATGCGAAACGACTAAATACATCAATTACCGTTAAAATGTATTTATGATTATTATTGAAGCTGCTCAATTTTCGCATGTCAATGAGATCTGTTTGAGAAAGATCATTAATATTTGACACTTTGTAACTATCTCTTTGGAAACGTTTTCATCCGGGTTTATGCAATGTGTATGCATCTTAAGAACTAATCCATTTCTTTAGGTTTGTATTCTCCTCATATGGAATCAACAAGTTTATTCACTCCTGAAAAGCCTGCACTATGTGATGGATTGTAATATATACTAGATAATCTCTTATTCATTATGAAAACAAAAATCTTCTTCACTTTCGTTTTGCAGGTCTCGCGACACCAATTGCGTCTTCAAAAAACTTATCTCTATTATTTTGCTCAAGCTCTGGTCTATTCTTGACAAAAATTTAAGTTTTCAATTTCAGAACAAAAAACTTTTTTCTTTGAGGATTGTTAACTATCTCTGTTGGAGTATTTATAGCTTTCAATGCATTCATAAAATCTTCCCATCCAGCTGGATGTGTGATTCCAGCACTCAACTCCGTCTCGTGCTGAAAATTACACACCTCGTGTGAAATAGGTAATTTTCTATACTTGTTGTACAATATACTATTATATTTTTTGACGTTTCGACTATCAAGGAGTCTTCATTATAAACAATGATACAAAAATAAATATTTTGTATTCTGTATATTTTGAATTATCTAGATACCTGCCTTGCTTATTTTTGTATCATTGATTCCAATGAAGACTCTTAGATAGAGTCGAAATGTCAAAAAATATAAATAAATAAATACACAGTATTTGAGCCACGTGCATCTTTCAATTATAAATAAAATATAAAAATGACTATATAACAAATCCATCCGTTATGACTTTATGTTGCCATGGCACCGAACCAACATCTGACACAATATAGTCGCATAATGTATCCCTCATTTCGACATCTTGTCGTGATGCCCTATTTGATGCCAAACGACCAACTGACAATAACGGTGTCCCATCATCCTGCCAACTGCCCTGTTCTTGGTCTGGTTCTTCATCAGTGAAGCCCTGTGGACAGTATCTGTCATCTTGGGACAATATTTGCTCGAATCGAAGGAAATTGTGAAGACAAACGATTGCTTTAATGAATAGATCTATATTGTTCACATCTGCAACAATCGTTGTCCTCAGCAATCTCCAACGATTCGCCATAATACCAAAAGCATTTTCAATGCATCGACGAGCTCTAGACAGCCGATAGTTAAAGATCCTTCGACTGTCCGACAATTTTTTTTCTGGATAGGGCCGCATGATGTAGCTTTTTAACCAGAAAGCCTCGTCCGCAACAATTACGTAAGGCTGCATTATGTTGGTGTCAGGAATTTTTGATGGTGGAGGAACATTGAGCAAATTCTTGTCCAACATGTCTCCAAACACTGAGCAGCGGAATATGCCTCCGTCACTGTTGGATCCATATGCACCAATGTCGACCATGCGAAAAATATAATTGGCATCGCAACAGCCAAGAAGGACAGTACTGAAATGTTTCTTATAATTAAAATACTGACTTCCAGTCTTTCCTGGGGCTTGTATGGCTATATGTTTGCCGTCAAGGGCCCCAATGCAGTTGGGAAAGTTCCATTGTGTCTTGAATCCTTCAGCAATTTCAAGCCACTCTGCAACTGTAGTGGGTGGTTTCAAATAACGTGGAGCCAAAAATTCATAGATTGCATCACACGTTTCCTTAATTATTTTATGAACCGTAGTAAGACCCATATTATATTTCCAAGCAATCGACTGCATGGAACATCCTTGTGAAAGATAGCTAAAATATATTTAATATAGAAATGAGATAATGTCAGTTTCTTTACAAAATACTTACTGCAGTGTCAACGCCAATCGTTCTTCCGAAGAAATTCCATTCTTCGTTTTACGTCGCTTTATCATCGGCGTTACACCCCTCAAAAGATGATCAAATAGCACTGCATCCATACGGGTATACTTGGAAAATTGTGCTGGATCACGTCTTTTCATTTTGAGAAAGTACGTGTTGAAAAACCCCGTTCTTTTTCGCGTACGATTTATTAATCGCGTTTTGTATTGTCGTTTTTTTCTCTCTGGTTTACTTTCTTCCTCATCATCAGAAACAATAAAATAAAGAGCTGCAGCACAACATGCTGTCGCTGTCTAATACAAAAGCATTTGCTCATCCATAGCAAATACAAAAATGAACGACAAAAAAAAGTATTTACGACACTTTTAACAAATTTCGAAGCGCGATAATAATCAGTCAAAATGAATAATATTTTATCGTTTTCAATTTGACAGAAATGAAAACATGCACCTCCTTATTTTTGTTGAACTTCTTCTTTCACTTCGTGCTGATTTCTATGTCTTGTGTGATGCTATAAAACCCCTAACTGAAGTTCTATGTTTTCTGTGCTAAACCAAGCTGTGCCAAATTATGTTCTATGTTTTAAGTCAGTTATAAATCCATCTTTACTGAACAAAGAACTCAAAACACCCGACAGAATGGGGTCTGATAAAAGAGGTAAAAATGCTCCACTTGACTGTACCAATACATGTTTCTTTCTTTTCCACCCCTCACCGCGTTTCACAAGTTTCCTCAAAATTTTTTAATGTCGTTCCAGATCAGTTTGCTGTTTGCGACTGAGAGGTATTTCACCTTCTAAAATATTATAAACACATTCACAAATGCATTTTACTGTGGTGCAATCAGTATTTCCTAATAAAGCTTGTCTATATTCAGGCTTAAGTTTGTGCAAAGCAAGTGAAAATTCTGCGTTGTTGATAACAGCTGCGCTCATTTTTATGTAATAATCTCGGGCATGTTTCTACACATATATTTATGTTTTTTTTTTTTTTGTAAATAAATATATGTGATCCCATCAGGTGATGAGCGAAAACGTAGCCAGTCGGGAGTACTTTGTTTCAAAACAAAAATTAAATATCCGTGTGCCTCAGCTGTGGCGCCGTTATAGATTTCTTGTTTGAAGTTTATATTTTCTGGAAAAATTTGTCGTGAGAGGTGTGGAATTTGTGCTCTGTCTCTGGGATTTTTCAAATAAACTATGTAATTTGCATTAGGAGATATATCGCGCTGACCTTTGCCTTGGTGAAATAGATTTTGAGTGAGGAAAAATACTGATAAATTATTGTGATGCGACCATTTCGTGAATATATCAACCACACGGCCATCAGTTCTTCTCATAAGGTCATCAATCATCATCAATTGGGGGAAGCTGCCATTTGCGTTCTCAATATCGGGTAAATCTTCAACGAATTCTACATCTTTTATTGAATTGTATAAAGTCTGCCAGGTTCCATAATGCCAATATACTTTCCCAAATTCCGTATCGCTCATATTATTCATATTAGACAAAAAATCCCTGAAGATATACGTTTTTCTGCTGCCAGACGGACCAGAAATAATAGCTGTGGATCGATGTTTTAATTTTGTACACATGTTATCTGCTAAAAGCTAGGTGTAATACTGAGCTATCAGACAATGTCATTATTATTTGTTATTATTGATATTATTTTGGGAGTATGAGTAAAACCTAATATTTACTATCATAATGTGCTATTAATATTAATTCATTTCTGAAACTTTACATTCATTCATATTTGAATATTAGATTCTAACAAATTCAATTAGGCTGGTCTGTTTGCCTGCACCATAATCCTTCATTCCTGTATATTTAATACCCCAGTTTGTGACATCTGTTTTTCTCAGTTGACATAATTCTTCTTACCCAAGACGTCAAATCGGCAGGGAAGATAAATCACAAACTTCTCACACACTGCAATAATTTTCCTTCCAAATCCTGTTCGAACAGCCTTAATATCAACTAGCTTGTATGTTTCGTTGACTTTCAGCTCAATTATTTTCTTACGAGGCTTGATATCGGCCAACTGGCCTCTTTCGTTCATCTTGTAGAAGTCTATACCTAATAATAATAATTATTATTATAAGTGAGAAATATATAAGTTAACTATAGAAAAACGAGATTATCTTTGTACCGTATTGTAATCTGGAGTTCATTTTTTCTCACAACTTACTTCTTCAACAATAGGAAGAATATGATTTCTTTGTTTTGAATGATATGCCTTTTATAAATGTAACAAATTTCTCTTCATGCTTTCGAATCTATTTCAATGAACAAATCAGAAAATCACCTTGACCATAACACAATAACAAAATTTTAGAAGTCAAAAATACACCCGATGAATATTTTTAGAATCAAAAAATGATTACGAAAGTCGCTCTTCATCTGTACCTGCACGCGGATATGGATTCTAATTGCCTCAGACTATTTTTAGGTGTGAATTTCCAATAAATAAATTAAAAAATAATTATCTTGACCATAAAACAATAACAACAACAAAATTTCACACGTCAAAAATACACAGACTGAATATTTTTGGAATCAACAAATGATTAGGAGAGTCGCTTTTCATCAGTATACTTGCACGCAGATATAGATCCTAATTGCCCCAGACTATTTTTAGGATCAAAATTCCGATAAACAAATTAAAAAATGATCACCTTGACCATAGAACAATAACAACAACAAAATTCCATACATAAATATACGCACATACTGCCTGAAGGGATGATTACCCCAATTAATCAATTAACGTTTTATACTCCCTAAAGGCTACTGGCTCCAATTAATTAGCCTCGTCTGCATCCACTTTTGGATGTTAACTACTTTCACGTCATGATGAAATAAAAACATTCATCCTCAAAGATCTTGCTAACACAAATCAGGTTTTTGTACGCCATGATGCAGCCCTACGATGGTCCTTTCAACGTCATTCAGCGAACGAATGAAACTTTCGTCCTATATATCAACGGTCGCAACGTGAACGTTCCAATCGATCGATTGAAACTCGCCCAAGTCATGACAGTTGATCCAGATACGTCTGACGTCATCAATGACCCAAGTCCACCAGCTGAGAATCAGCCATGGATCATCCCCGACTTGCCATCCACTCAAAGAAACAACACTGAAACAAAGAGCCATTCAGCCTGTTCAGGCAGACGTGTCCGCTTCCTGGACCGTTTGCAAGCCCGATTTACATAATCTCAATCACTAGCAGGAAGGTACTGTAGAGACAGATGCCTCCTACTTATCCGTTGCCATACACACACACATATCCGGCACACATGCACACACTTACATACATACACAAATCAAATCTATTATTAAAGTTATTGTGAATATTGTACATATCTTGTGAAATAATATTCTTCTATCCCTCTTTGTCATCCCTACTATTTCTATAATTGTCCCACTTTTACAGTTCTTATTCTGCAGCATGTCAAGACTTTTGACTTCATTTCATCCTTTTTAGGAACCTAAATCTGCGGTTATATCCCAGTCACACCCCCACTTCACACATGCTTCCTTTTTAAAACATCTGTACATACCAATGCCCAGGCTCTTCCATTTCTGTTGTCTTGTCTGAAAACATTATCCGAGAAATGAATAGTTGAACACAAATACGCGCGCTTTTTCATTTACATCATTCAAATCACCTACAAATTGGTGATCCCGACTTGATGACATACGCGATATCAACGTGTCTGCGAATCGTGTGTGATTTGTGCAGTGATACAAAAATTTTGTGCGTGAGAACATTTTTTGTGACAATTGTTTGTGAGTGTTCAAGTTCCAAACCAAATTTTTCAGTGTAACACAGTGTAAGTGGTAATCTTATTCTTTTGATCAAGTTACATCTTTTGTTTAATTCATTGACATTTTTATTCAATCCAGCGTCAAGTCTTCTTATGTGAGTGACCTTCTTTTTTTCAATGCTGTATAAAAATTTTCGTGACTGTGCTCAGTGAATTCGTGTATCTTGAAAATGAGTACTGAGAACGCCGCCGTTCTTCCAAACAACAATCAATCGGCCGACCGCGTAGCAGTGAGAGTGCCACCGTCTATGCCAGCAGATCCTGAACTATAGTTCTTGCTACTAGAAAGTAGTTTTGATGCCGCAGGAATCACACAGGACAATACTGAATTCGATAATGCTTTGAGCGGTCACGATCAAAGACAAGCAATTGAAATCTGCGATGTTGCAGGAACTATCTCCATTTATTTGGTTCACTTTTGTGTCTACGAACCGGATTGGTACCATCGCCTTCGTAGCAGAAAATCACTGCTAGTTATTTTTTATCACTCAAGCATAGCTCTGAACACTTTGGGGGTTAGGTCGCGCTGTTTGTGTCTGAGCTTTGTTTTTACGTCAAACTTGTCCCCATTGAGAGGACTACCCAAACTACACTATTCAAATATCATTACACCGAAATATTGAACTTTTCGCCAACTGCTAAAAAAACGTGATATTTTGGTATTGTTATGGATACGCAAAGTTCGTGATTTTTCCACTAGAAAAAAAATGAAACATTTTGTTGCGCTTTTGAATGAATTTGTTACCTCGACCTTACGGTTTAAGTTGAAATTATATTCTCACGAGCAACAAAAAAAAACAATCACTTCGCACACTTAATACAAAAATAACTATTCGCTAGTGACACCAACCTCATTGCTTTATTTACTGTTGTTCTGACACGTAAGTGTTTCCGGCGGACATTAGGTGTATTGGCTCACCTAGTCAAACGACGTCAGATACAGCCAATTAGGGCTCGACATCCCTCTGTGCCTTCCTCGTTCCTCGACCCATCCCCTGACTCCTCTATGCTAGCTACGGCACGACTGGGTCCTTTGGACAACCACCATCGCGCTATGATAGCGCTGAGCCCAATTGTCTTTTTTCGGAGCAATTCTGCAATTATGCCGTGCACAGGAAGTACGTCACAAATTTAGCGTTTAAATGTACTTCATGGTGATAACTTAGAAATAGCCCAAAAGAGCGGAAAAACTGTCAAAAACATTTTTTCAAAATTAAAATTTGAAAGACAGAATCACATCACATAAAAGTGATATAAAACACAAACCAGATGCATATGCCCTTGCAACTCATTGCAGTACAAATAAACATAACATGAATTTCAATAACACTAGAGTCTTAGAACAGGAAAAAAATTCCAGAAAAAGATCCTTCCTTGAAATGGTATCAATAAACAAAACAGAAAATACAATGAACAAAAAAACTGACGTACAAGGCCTTAGCAATATATATTCTTTTCCATTACACTCAGATATTGAACAAAACTCAAAAAAAAAAAACACCTACTACAACTAATTCAGCGCAATAACGGAAACAGAAAATTATGATATTATTCTTCCCAAGAATTACAAATATATATATATATATATATATATATATATATATATATATATATATATATATATATATATATATATATATATATATATATATATATATATATATATATATATAAATTATAAATTAAGATATGCCCTTCCCATTGTTCTGATAAGGGTCAGCCATATTTAGGCTATCAGTCATAAACTTTCCACAGGAAGCGACCCTAGTATAAATACGTAGTCTCAATGTAAATGAAGCTGATTCTATTCTATCCACTATACTGTGTGATTGTGCATCTCTTGTTGTAATTCAAATAAAGATATATTTCTAAATAATCATTTTTTAAAATACAAATATAATTGGCGCAGTCGGTAGCACAAGTGTCTATTGTAGAATTTACCAATCTTCAATTTACACAAATTATTTCAATAATTAAATTGTGAATCAGAAGAACTTCATAAGATTTAAACCATAAGTCTCAACTGAAATTCCAACAATTAAGAGAAAGGGTGGTCCCATCTCGCGTAAAACAGTACGCCATCAGGATCATCTCTAATAAGCGACAACTGCAGAGACGACTCTTGCTGTTCAAACCGATCACGAGCGTCCAACAGTCCAAGAACTCCAAGTACCGTTTACTCTTCGAGTCTACGATCATCAAGTTCGACTTCAATAGAATCCCGATATGAAGATAGCATTACTAAGTCTCATATTGTAAGTTTTTGAAACTATTATTAGAAAATCTCGTATGTCAGATTCTGACGAAGATTTTCAGAGCGATACTCAGCAGAGTATAAATCAATTATTATCAAAAAATCTGCCCAGATGTCTGGAAATGAATCCAATATTGATTGATAAATTCATGAACAGTACCACAATGGCTGTTTTACTTACTGACATTAAGTCATATACTGAAATGATCCCCCTATACGAGCGGGGCATTTTAACTTTAAATAATTTCATCCATACAGTTGATGGAACTTATTCAGTACTGAATGCAATGCAGTTGAATCCTGCACAGAAACTTTTTGCATTCAATTCAAATTTAAATTTAAAAATAAATTAATTAAGGACGCTAGAAGAATAGTGTCACAAAACAATTTTAACAATTGGTTAGAATTAGAAACTTACCTGACCACAAACTTTTCAGACAAAACCAATGCTAAAACTTCATTAATCGAAATTTTCGAAATCAAATACAAAAACTCTTCAGAGCAGACTCTGAGAATTATGTTAGAGAAATATGAAATATATAGATCCAAAATCAGTATAAAATGCTATTCAGTAGAGCAAAAGAGCGCTATACTTTTAAAAAATCAAGAAGCGATAGTAAACAGATTTATTTCACTTTTACCGTACGTAGTAAAAGGCTCTTCCATAGTCAAACAACCGATCACATTAGAACAGTGCGAACAATTACTCAAAAACGAATTCAGCTATGTTATTCCAATGAACAGCCTTATGTTGAAACAGAATGATAGCAGGAATACTCAAAATACGAAAAACAATAGTTTCTCTTTTAATGTAACTCCGAAAAAATTTCCAGGTCAACAATTCCCTTCAAAACCTATCCCTTTCCAACAAAGAAATCATGGATATAATAGATTTGCAAGACAAAATATTGTTAACAGTATAGAAACAAATAAATCTTTCAAACCAACCCCTATGTCAATCCAAAGCAAACAAACAACACCAATGTCTACACAATCAATTAAAAACAATTACCAAATTGAAACTAAAGATGAGATTGATGACGACATTTACAACGATAGAAATGACGAGACATATTATCAAGATGAGACAGAAAATAATGAGAACGATTTTTTAGACGAAGACCCTCCAGAGGAAATGCAAAATACGTAATGACCTCAAATCTAAAATCAATCCCACATATCACTTATAACGACTACACTATTCTCATTGACTCCGGTTCAGACATAAATTTCATTTCTCCACAGAGAAACTTGAAGCTTTTCAACGAGAAAATCACTTTCAAGACAGCTCAAGGCAAAGTAACTTGTGAAAACTGTGTGAAACTAAAAATTCAAAATGAGTATTCTCCTTTTTACGTTCATGAATTTCATGAAAACTGTAACTTGTTATTTGGTGTCAAAATTTTACAACATTGTGATGCTTTGATGGATTTTAGAAATAACATCATAATTTTAGGAGACAAAAAATTCAAATTGAAATCTTTTGAAACAATTAACGATTCATTCATTCAATTTCGACACGAACACAGGACACAAACACATGACACAAACACAAAAACAAAAAATCAACAAAATTATTAACAATTACTCAGATTTATTTCTTGAACAAAACGAAACTCTTACAGCTACAAACGTCACTACACACAAAACACGTACTAAGGACGATGCACCCGTATTTCGAAAAAATTATAGACTTCCCCTAATTTACGAAAACGATATTGAAGATCACGTTCAGAATTTATTAAAAAATATTATAATTCAAAAATCAAAGAGTCCATACAACTTTCCGATCTGGATCGTACCTAGAAAATCCGATGCCTCTGGTAAACGTAAAACACTTATGGTAATAGACTTCCGAAAATTGAGCCAAAAAACAATTGAAGAC
The DNA here is from genome assembly GCA_963989225.1 of Dromius quadrimaculatus. NCBI lineage: Eukaryota > Metazoa > Arthropoda > Insecta > Coleoptera > Carabidae > Dromius > Dromius quadrimaculatus. The sequence goes on from OZ022330.1 coordinate 44,208,400, forward strand.
AAATTTCCGCTTCCTAATATTGATACTCTATTAGATCACATAGGAAACCAAAATTTTTCACAACTCTCGACTTACACTCAGGGTTCCATCAAATTATAATTGATCCGAAAGATAGAGAAAAAACAGCATTCTCAATAAATTCAGGACATTAAGAATACGTACGTATGCCTTTTGTACTTATAAACGCACCAGCAGCATTTCAACGTATGATGAATGAAGTGCTAGCCGAGTATATAAACGATATATGTCTAGTCTATGAAGATAACATCATCATCCTTGGAAACACATTTGAAGAACATGTACAAAATATTGTTAAAGTTTTCGACAAACTCCGTCAAGCTAATTTGAAAATTCAAATTGATAAATCAGAATTCTTGAAAACCGAAACTGAATATTTAGGCTTCATTATCTCAAAAGATGGATTAAACCCAATCAGAAGAGAATAGACCCAATTGAAAAAATTACAATCCCGAAAACCACGAAAGAAATGAAATCATTTCTTGGCAAATTATCTTCGTATCATAGATTCATCCCAAACTTCGCAAAATTAACTAAGCCCTTCACGGAATGCTTGAAATAAGGCAAAGAAATAAACATAGAGAATAGAGAATATCAATCTTCATCCAAATTGGCAGAAGAACTTATATCAAATCCTCCAATATTAGCATTTCCGAACTTTAACGCAAAATTCATACTCACTACAGATGCTTCGGATTATGCAATTGGATCCGTTCTCTCACAAGTTTTCAACGGTCAAGAGAAACCCATCGCTTATGCGTCAAAAACATTTAACGCCGCTGAACAAAATTATAGTACGATTGAAAAAGAATTAAAATCAATAGTCTGGTCAATCGAAAACTTCTAACCTTACCTATTCGGACGTAAGTTCACAAAACGTACCGATCATAAACCGTTGACATGGTTATTTACCATGAAAAACGCCAATCAAAAACTCATGAGATGGAAAATAAAATTCGGTGAATACAATTTTGACATAGAATATTTTCCCGGTAAAACTAATAAAATCGCAGATCTCCTATCACGTCGCAGAGACCCTTTTAAAATAATTCACAAAATTGGAGATGTCACGGATACAAACATCTTTGCACATTGCATTCCAAGAAATATTGAATTCGACAAAGGATTAGCCAATCAAGTAAATCAGAAATTCAATAGTGAAGAACACTGTGGAAACAAAATAACAAACTCTGACATAATAGTTCAAAAAGATCAAAATAATATGATCTTCCATTTAATAACCAAAGAAAACCAGTTCGAGAAAACTAAACTGAAACAAATCAACAAAGTTATCAAGGAACTTCGAGGCATACTGATAAGAAATGAAATATTTGAAATAAACATTCCTAAACTCGGTTGCGGTGAAGACGGAATCGAATATAAAGATTTGCTTAGCAGTTTGAACAAAATATTCGGAAATACTGAAATCAAAATTAACATATATAAAATCCCTCACAATATGGCTAAAGATAATGATTTAGAGAGTTCATTTGCTAATAAATCCAATAAATCGGAAAGCGAAGACAGAATAAATATTGCTAAGAATCAAATCATATTCCACTTATAAGAAAGACCATTCAATGTAGAAATCAAAAAATTATTTCAAAATCAGAAACAACGTCTTACAATTAAAATCAATAATCAAAACAACGAGAACGAGCTTACATTGTTCCAGGAAAACGTTATTTTATTATTATTTCCACTAAATATGAACAAATCTTAAATAAAATCATTCAGGAACATTTTGAAGCAAACACTATAAATCTAATAAAATGTAATAAAATGGTTGACGACATCGAGAACGAAGATGAACAAGTTCAAATAATTCAAGGTAGTCACAACGGATACCAAAATCATCGCGCAATCATGGCAACATACAATGATTTGAAAGAAAAATACTTTTGGCCCAACATGATAAAAGACAAAACCGAAATTATAAATAAATGTAAAATCTGTAAGGAAAATAAATACGACAGACATCCTATTAAGTTACACGATAATCTAACACAAACTCCGGAACATCCTTTCGAAATTATAAACATTGATATACTTACTCTAAACAAAGAATATTTTATAACAATATTCGACCAGTTTTCAAAATTCGGTTACGTTCACCCTACATTCAATAAAACAGGTAAAGAATCAACGTTAATAATCGAGAACTTCATCAAAACTTATACGAAACCTAAAATAATTATTGTCGATCATGGATTAGAACTCAACAATGTTACACTCAATAAGCGTAGTTTCCCAAATCAAATGCTATAGAGCGATCTCACTCCACTTCAATAGAACATCTACGAATATTGCATTCCGTCAATAAAAATGAAAATCTTGAATATAATATCAACAAAGCTATTATTGCATATAATAATCCAAAGAACAGTAAAACAAAATACTATATACAATTACGAACCACTGAAGAATTAATAAACGATTACTTTGTGCGAACACAAGAAAACCATACCAAAATAAAGGAAGCAATAATTGAAGATAAAGAAAAAAGAATAGAAGAAAATGAATTATCTTTACAAATACCAGACAAAGTATATGTTGAAGAGAACCCTCGACTTATGAATAAATATAAGAAACCCTTATTCAAAAACGTAACCGTAGAGAGCTATAACTCAATTCTCGGGACAGTAGGAATAAGAAACAAAAATTATGTCCGAAAATATAAAATTGATAAAATCAAATTTTAACTTTCAAAACCATTGTCAAGTCACAACTGACGGATATCTCAATAAACAATGGCTTTTTCATTCATCAACTTGGATATTGTAAGTTGAAAACAAACGAAAAATTTCATTACCATAATTATAATATATCCCCTCTATATAACGAGTATGTTAAGATAAATAATATAACCATTTGTCTATTAGAAAAAATTAGGGATAATTATCATTTACAAGAGTATACTAAGTCCATAAGATATTTTCGCAGCGATTTAACCGAACAGATTCGAAAACTATTCAATAAAAGAGAAAAACGCGGTCTTATGAACGGACTAGGTTCAATAATTAAACAAATCTCGGGTAACCTCGATGCTAGCGATGCAGAAAAATCTGACAGTCTCATCGAACAACTGAGTTACAACCAGAAAACACTACAAAATAATAGCGAACAAATTATCTTACACGAAAAACAACTAACAGAAAAATTTAATAAACAATTGAAAGGAATATTTATAAACGAGAAGAAACTCTCTGGCACTTTGAACATAGTAATACAAACTCTTAATGAAGATCAAGAATTGAATAGTCTAATCTATACTGAAATTCAAATGAACAAGTTATTAATTATTATTCAAAATATCATTAGCTTCTGTAAACATATAGAATTATTATATACAGTATTGTGCGAATTAATGTGAACACTGACGAATTATGATAATATATCGTTTATTGCGAAAAAAAATATATACAATACTTATTTATATATCTTTTATCAATATTTAATAGGGGATGTGTCCTCCTCTCGCTTTTATCACGGCTTCAACTCGTTTTGGCATGGAATTTATCAATTTTTTGCAGTTTTCCTTGATTTTCTCATCCCGGTACCACACCTGAATTACAGATTCGATCATCTTGGTTTTTGTCGAACAATCCATTTTCAACAATCTGGCCTTGCAGATAGACCACAAGTTCTCGATAGGATTTAGATCTGGTGAGTTCCCGGGCCAATCAAGAAGAGTGACCTTCCTGTTGTTGAAATATTTCACCATCTTCTTGGAAACATGACATGGTGCTGAATCTTGCTGAAAGATTGGTTCGCCAATTGCTCTAACTTTCTTCAATTCTATGGTCAAACATGCTTCTAGCATCTCTTTATATTTTTCACTATTCATCATGCCCTCGATGGGTATGAGTTTACCTGTTCCCATATATGAAAAACAACCCCAAAACATCTTTTTTACAGGATGTTTAACAGTTTGATCCAAATGTTTCACTGTCAACTTTTCATCCGCACCTTTCCGTACGTACTTTGATCGGTACCCCTGCACCAGAAAGTGTGTCTCATCGGAGAACAAGACATTTCTCCAATGTTCTTCTGTCCAATGAGCATATTTTTTGGCCCAAGTCAGCCTTTTTTCCATCATAATCTTTGTCAAGAGTTGTTTCTTTTGAGGTCTCACTGCTTTTCTTCCTCCCTCTAGAAGGCGCCTACGGACTGTAGAGTCGTGAATATTCACTCCCGCCTTCTCCAAGTCTTGCTGAAGATCGTAGCTTGTCTTTCTGGGATTTAATTTGCTGTTTCTCAAAAGAAAAGCCTCATCTCGAGGAGTTGTCTTTCTTTTTCTCCCACATTTTCCCATGCGCTGAACTTCGACCGATCCAGTTTCCCTTTTCTGTTTAATGATCTTGTTTACAGCCCCCAAGCTAACGCAACACTCACTCGCAATGTTTCTCTGCGTCATGGATGTGTACTCACTAAGAGTGATGATTCTTTCTCTTCTTCTAGGCGTTATATCCATAATGCCAGAAAGCACGAAAAGTTTACAAAAATTTATAGTTTCTTCCGAAACCAGAAAACACGTGTATATTTTGATAAAAATAATTTGTTAAATGAATAAAGTTGACAAAAACTTAATGGAGGATGATGGGTTATGTGATCTGTCAGGTAACAACTGTCAAAAGTACTTTAGCAGTGTTGCAATCTCAAAAGATTATAGGAATGCACAATGTTCACATTAATTCGCACAATACTGTACTATCTGCTCTCTTAATAAGCTCGATACTTCTATCGTAAGTTATGACGACCTCATCAGAATAACTGGCAAAGGGAACATTTGGACACAGACAAATGAAATTTCAACGTATTGTAGATACGAAAACAATATTATAAAAATGTTGTTAATTGAACCAGAATTTACAACAGAAAACTAACCTCTATTCCAATTCAACCCTATACCTTTTGTTTACAAAAATGAAACATCTCAAATTCAAGAATCTTTCTGTTATTACATGGAAAAACAAAACTCTGCAATTGACATACAGAATTTCAATAAGAACAATAGCATTATTCATTGTAGATCCAATAATATAGAAATAAACGGATGTGTGAGAAATATTATCAAAGACACAAAGAACGATTGTGAAATAGAACAAGTAAATTATAAAAACGAGGTATTCCAGGAACCAAATAAGAACAGTATAATAATTCTCTCACCCCTTAAACAAAAAATTAACATAAATTGTAAAGCAAAAACAATTAAGAAAACAATACAAGGAATTTATAAATTCGACAATAATGACCACTGTGATGTCAATCAATGGAAATTTAAGAATATACCCAGGGATTATAAAGGAATAGAATTAAATAATATGGGAACAGAACATTTCCAGGAGACGATAAAGAGTTTCAAATTACAAACTTTAGATGAATTAAACCTTTCAGTACCCGAGTTACAGAAAATAAAGGAGATGAACTATGTTGAAAATAACCATCATTATTCTATTTATCCCATTATATGTTTGATTGTTATTGTTATTATAGGTAATTTCAGTTATAAACAATATAAGAAATATACTGTGAATAGAATAAGAAATAAGAATAAAGGCTTAGAGTTAGAGAGACTAGAAGAATTAACTAGCAAATTGTAAACAATAGTTTGTAAAATTCTGTGTAAAGTTCCAACTTGTTGGGGAGGTATTAAGATATGCCCTTCCCATTGTTCAGTTAAGGGTCAGCCATATTTAGGCTATCAGTTATAAACTTTCCACAGGAAGCGACCCTGGTATAAATACGTAGTCTTAATGTAAATGAAGCTGATTCTCTTCTATTCACCACACTGTGTGGTTGTGCATCTCTTGTTGTAATTCAAATAAAGTTATATTTTCAAAAGATCATTTCTAAAAATACAGATATAATTTATATATATATATATATATATATATATATATATATATATATATATATATATATATATATATATATATATATATATATATATATATATATATATATATATATATATATATATATATATATATATATATATATATATATATATATATATATATATATATATATATATATATATATATATATATATATATATATATATATATATATATATATATATATATATATATATATATATATATATATATATATATATATATATATATATATATATATATATATATATATATATATATATATATATATATATATATATATATATATATATATATATATATATATATATATATATATATATATATATATATATATATATATATATATATATTATGGATATATAATCAAACACAAAATCTCATCGTTCCACAGTAAATCGTATTGGATTTATCGAAGAGATTCTAAGGCCCGTAGTCAGAACGCGGTTTTAAACCCAGGTCTGAGTCTATCTTATATATAACCATGACAAAGATTAAAAATCGATTAGATTATAACACTGTTTTGACATGTTGTCATGGTTATGCATGAACCAGACTTAGAACCGGGCTCAAAACCGCGTCCTGACTACGGGCCTAAGAATCAGTCAAGTAAAATGCGCTTTCAGCCAAGTCGGTTGCTGTGGAAACAGTAGGCCATTATTCTTATACTAAAACATCCCATAATACTGATTTCCAAAATTCTACGACTACAAACAGATCTGAATTTATGCGCAAAATTAAAGAATAAATTCCCACTGAAGGGCACTTCCGGTTCAGTCTATTGTTATATTAGTAGTAGGCAATTTTTCAGATGCTGCAGCAGACTGGAGTCCCAAATTTTAATGTTCTGCTCCTGATCGTTTGGAATTTATACGGAAAATTCAAAAAGACTGTCAAGTAAAGTGCACTCCTGGCTCGGCGGATCTTAATTAAAATAGGATATGAACATCTAGACGGTATAATCGTCCTAAATACTGAATTCTAACAATCCAAGTTCAATCGTTTTGGATTCATGCGGAAAATTCGAGAAATGTTTCGAATAAAGTGCTCTTCCGATTCAGTCGATAGCAATCATAATGCAGGGTGTACAACTAAATATTATAGAAGTGCCTAATACAAAATTTGAATATTCTACGACTGATTTATTAGAATTTGTGCGGAAAATTCAAAAAGTCTGTCATATAAAGTGCACTTCCGGCTCAGCCGATTGTTACAAAAATTGAAGATAACCATTAAGAGGCTACAGCAATTTCGAATGCTAAATTCCGGTATCCTACGACTGATCATTCTGGATTTATGCGGAAAATTTAAAAAAAGTCTCAAGTAAAGTGCACTTCCGGTTCAGCCGATCGCAATCATGATGCAAGATGTACAATAAGATGTTATAGAAGTTCTTTATACAAAATTTCAATATGCTATGGCGGATCATTCTATATTTATGCAGAAAATTCAAAAGAAGTTTTAAGTAAAGTTCACTTCTGGCCTGGTCGATTCTAATAAAAATAGCGGATATCCATTCTGATACAACATCAAGTTCAAATACTGAATTTCAACATCCTAAGGTTGATCATTATGGATTTATTAGAGAAATTCGAAAAAAGTTTCAATTGAAGTGCACTTCTGGTACAGATAATTGAAACCATAAAACGAGGTTCACAACTACACCCTATACCAATCTTAAATACAAAATTTTTACACTATACGTTGAACCAATTTTGAGATTTGCGAGGTACGCACGCACGCATGTACGAACGCACGCACGAACATACGTACCAACATCAAGCCAAAAATAGTCAAAATGGATTCAGGGCTGCTCAAAACGGACATTTCGATCAAAATCATGATAGGTGAATTTTGTTGGTTTCACAATACTTACTTGTTACTTTGTACAAGTGAGTAATAACAGATTACAATTTAGTGCTTAAAGATAAACTTGGAAGAACAAATAAAATTTGTAACAACATGGGCGGACCTAGTCCCTAACTCATTAATAAGAGCTGTAAGTGGGTTGATAGATGGAGTTCTTACCGTTGATATGATAACTGGAGACAAACTTCAGCAGATAATACAACTATATCCATCTTTTGCAAACACAATATTTACAGAAGGAGCCCCTAAATCCTGATATCAACGTGAATTGCGGGACGTGCATGCTAATCTCAAACTCTTTTCCGATTTCATGATAAAAGACGGGAAACTTTATCGGCATTACTGGGATCCGGCCGATCTGAATGAAGCCGACCTCAGTAGCTCATGGAAGCTTTGTATCGCTGCCAAAGACCGGAGAACCATATTGGAGGAAAACCACAATCGACCAGATGCCGGACATCTGAGAATTGCCAAGACCGCGGGAAGAATATCCCGATTCTATTTTAAAGTACGTACGTGGATGTGAAGGGGGTCAAATCTTCAAGCCTTCTCAGCAACAAGCTATTGAGGAAATGGGTCCTCCTCGAATCGGACATCCTGGGAAATGTGTCAGTGCAGATGTCGTGGGGCCACTACCTACTTCCAGTAAGGAAAACGAATGTCTGGTTGTTTTCCAAGACAGATTCACAAAATGGATTGAATTGCGTCCACTGAGGCGGGCGACAGCCGCCACTATCAGTGAGGCTTTACACGAAGAAGTAATCACTCGGTATGGCTGCCCAAAAATTCTTATCACCGATAATGACCGTGAATTTGGGAATAATAAAATGAAAAATTATTTGGCAGATCGAGGAGTAACTCACCAATTTACTCCACCCTATACTTCTCAAGCTAATCCGGTAGAAAGGATTCATCGAACATCGAAACCCATGCTTGCACAGTATTGCGAGGGGAATCAGAAGAATTGGGGTAAATATCTCTCAGAGTTTCGAGTCGCTTTGAATTCAAGTAAGCAGGAATCCACCGGTTTTAGTCTGGCCGTCTTAAATTTGGGTCAGAAATTGGTCCTCCTATGCATCACATTTGAGCGATGCCAAGAAGGAAATAGCCTTCAAACAGAGAAAGACATTTCATTCAGGGAGTCTCAATTAAAGCAGTTGAGAGAAATTAGGAAATTGGTAAGGATCAATTTATCACGCGCCGCTTCTACACAAGCTCGTCATTATAACCTATGGCATAGGTTTCCAGATTTTAAAATAGGCGACAAAGTATGGCGGCGAGAGTTCCCTCTGTTCTCTGCCGCGAACGATTCCGCAGCCAAATTGGCTCTTAAGTTTTCAGGACCGTATATGATCGTTAAAATATTCTCCTCACAGAGATTCAATTTGCAGGATGAAGGTGGGAAGTATTTGAAAAACATCCATAGTAAAGACCTAAAACCTCATCATGTTCCTTTTTCCTTCCTAGGATGAATTCCTACACTGAAAGCCAAAGAATCCCATCTAACTTCCAACTTCCCATCCTTCTTCCTTTACTCCAGGGATTTCCTTGTAATTCCGAGTGTGGGCAGTTGGAAAAGGGAAGGAAAAGAGCCGCACAAGACATGGAAAAGCAAAAGGCACGGCATTGGAAGGAAGGCGCAAATACCCCCAAAGAGCAAGCACGTATAGAAAGGATGGTAACTAGCTCGAGTACCCTTCTTCAGGCCATGTTTCCGCTTCTCATCCGCACAGCTGGTGAAACTTAAACTCTAAAGGAAGCATTCAAGGACTTGGAGGCACTACTAGGTTGGCAGACTTCTTGCCAGCAGAAATCGGCAACCCTCACGTCAGCCGAGGTGGCTCAGCTCCAGTAGTCCCAGCCCAAGAGGCTGGCCAAAAATAAATCATTCAGAAGGAGGTGGCGTGGTCGCTGGATCTCGGTCCCGGCCGAAGAATGGAAAAAAAAATTGATTTTTTTTTTACGAAGAGGAAGGAAGGTGTGTCGAAGCTAGTGCCTATCGTTCGTCCCTAAAAAGGGTTAATTCTCAGAGACCCGAACATTTATAGTATTTCTGTTGGACATTTCCAATGCTTGTGCCGTGAACATAACCTACAAACAATAGTGGATTTAAACATTTTGTGAAGGAAGATAAACTCACATACGTAATACCATTTGCTTAGTTTAACAGTGTAAATTAAGTGTTAGACTTTGTGATAAGAGATGGCACTGACGACACTTAATCGTTCTACTGTAATAAAGGCGCGATGGGTTTAATAGAGTAGGCTTGCATTTCAAATGTAATGGAAGAGTTGCTGAGTACTTAAAGTATGCACTCTTCACTTTTCTGAGTCTGTAGGATCAGATAATGGAAGCACCTGCTCTGTAAAGCGCTACGCTATCTAATTCCAATAAGACAATTGAACTTGAATTAGATTTTCAAGATTTATTTTATTTCTTATAAATGTGGACTGGTTGGTAGCATTGTTGGATTTGAATTAGCATCTTCTTCGCGAAGCGCTTGTTCAACAATAGAATCACCCAAGGCTAGAAGAGGCTGTTCTATTCATTTTCTAAATTATTTTTGAAGAGTTCTAAATAATTTTGAAAATGCCATCTCTCTTAAAACTCATTCCTATTTGTTGAATACTCATTTATAACAAATCAACCTGTTGTTATAATTGTTTGGTTTGAGATTTATTCCCTTTGCATTTGTTTCAATTAGATTGATGAGTCAATCTGTTGTAATTATTGTTTCGTTTGTTTCACTTATTTTCTTCTGATCAAATTGAATTCATTCTGTGGTTTCATTTTGGGGAGAATATTTTCACATTTCAGTACCAGTCTTTCTTTGATAAAAGTTCCAGTGTTTTGTTTCTTTTTGAATAAAAAGATCCTGGCGCCCGAGCATAGGAAACCTCATGTGAATAAGTGAGGTGGTAAAAATTGAGTAATGTAAATTGTAATCACAACTGTCATTGTGGTTGTTGTGTTTTTATAAATCAAGTTAAAATCTTGCATTGTTGCCGGTATCGTACATTACAATCAGTACTGTGGACCTGGTACAAAATCACAACAGCGATTAGCACGAGGTGATCCTGGAATTAATCCTTTGGATGTGGCTTGAAAACAACAAGATATTGCATATTCAAAAAGTAATTATTTAGAAAGTAGTCATAAAGCAGATAAAATTTTAAAAGAGAAAGCGTGGTCTAGAGTTGAAGCCTCAGACTCGTCAGTAGCTGAGAAATCTGCAGCCTTATTTGTTTCAATTGCTATGAAAACAAAGACCAAATTCGAAATGGGAAAAAATAAAAATAAATGCACTAGGCTTAAAACAAAGAATAGATCATAGATCTCAAGAAATTACCAGATAACCCGTCAAGTAATTATGATTTACTCGAATATGCTGAGGATATACCATATTTTCGAGGCGTATATATGCGTGATAATTTACCATACAAACCTATCAGAAATAAATATGCTATAATAAATTTAGATAATAAGTATGGACCAGGAACTCATTGGGTGGCTTACAGAAAATGTGGGAACTCAGCAATTCACTATGACAGCTCTCGAGAATTACCCTCTCCTATTGAGCTGACCAATTATTTGAGTTCAAATACAATTCCATTGAATGTGAACATTCATGCTTAAAATTTTTATATAATACACAAGCTTAGCCTTGAACAGCCAGTCTATACAAAATGTCTAGAACAGTATCATTGAGTGGTAAATATAATGAGCTAAGTGCAGATTTATTTCCTGCATTCGAATTGAAAAATAAAGATGAATATGTTATGGGCTTAGTGAATTATAACACATATTATTCAATACCAAACTTTGATGAATGAAACAATGAATTTTATTATGATAATAAGGTATTAGAGTTACCTATAGAGTGCTATGGAATAGAAGATATGAACAATTATCGCTATGAGGATTCAATAGGAGAAAATTAGAGCCAAATACGAAGCATATTTCTGATTGTCCGGTAAATATTATAAACGTAAATTCCATTCAAATAGAAAGTAACATTACAACAGGTGCGTATAGGAGCAATGAGTTAGTTCATATTATACACGAGTGTTTTCCCTCAATTACACTTGGGTTTGAAATAATAGGAACACCTAAGAATGTGAACGTCCGAAAGATAAACAACCATAAGAATTATTGATCAAAACGAAAATTTGAATAATTTGAGTGTCGAGCATAAAGTTATCAGACTTCACTTGAAATCAGATGAATAATAGGAATTAACTTCAATGATATCACAAATTTTATAATTACACTGAATTTCTCAAAGCATCTCAATTCACATGCAACTGTCCGTGAGTAAAGTCCTGAGAATATTCAATTTCTTATTGCTCATGGTTATAAAATAAAACAGAAGAGTAAATGAAACTATAGTCTTTAATAAGGTATAAGACGTGAAGAGTGACATACATATGATCCTTATGCTTCAACAAGATTTGAAAACAGTAATGAAATAAGAATACATATTCATCACCATGATATATTCACAACTCCACATGACAGTTACATTATATTGGAGGGTAAATTTTATAAAAAAAGATGGTACTGATTTAGCTCCTCAAACTAAAATAACAATATCAAATAATGGATTTGCATTCCTTTTCGGTAAAATACGCTACGAACTTTTTGGTATTGAACTGGACAAAGTGAAAAATGTTGGTATAACAAGTACAATTAAAGGATATATTCCCATTCCATCAAATGAACAGCATTTATATTAAACTGCTGGATGAAATAATGCTAATATTATACATTCAACAGGAGAATTCACTGTTTTTCTGCCACTTAAATTATTATTAGGAGTTGCAGAAGATTTTGAACGTATTATAATGAATGCTAAACAATAACTTGTTTTAGTACAAGCTACAAGTGATAATAATGTTTATAGTAATGAGGATGAATTTAGAATTCAATTGTTCAAAGTACAATGGCGCGTGAAACATATCTATACTTATGATGAAGAGAAATTGAACTTTTTAGAAATAATAAATAGTACTCAACTTTCAACTGTACCATTCAGAAGTTGAGATTTAGATGAATATCCTGTATAACCTATGACAACTAAGCAAGTGTGGTCTTTAAAATCATGCAGTTAACCGAAAACACCTTAGTTTGTTATTCTCACTATTCAAACAAATGTTAGAAATCAAACTGAGAAAGATGCTATTAAATTCCATAACTGTAATATCACAAACGTCAAATTCTACCCCAACTCTGAATGTTTCCCTTATGGAAATTCTAATTTTCACTTCACTAAAAATCAGTATGCCTTATTGTATGAAATGTATAGTAAATTACAAAACTCTTATTATAATAGAAGCAATAGCCCTATATTAAACTGGTCAACCTTCAAAAATAAGTTACCATGTATTCTTTAAGATTGTGGCAAACAGTCTAAAAGAATAAGAAATGCTTCCGTAGACATTCGAATAAAATTCGAAGTTTCGGAAAATATTCCAAATTCAACCACGACTTATTGCCTCATATTACATGACCGTATTACTGAATATATACCTTTGAGAAGTGTGGTGAGTATTTTCTAAATATTATATTTTGTTCAGTTTTATAGAAGCCAATGACTTATCAACATGTATTATTTATTATTGCTTTCTTTTTTTCTGCAATACTTTAGTTCAAAATGGAGCAACTAATTTTGAGAATGTGCTCACACACTTAAACACATATGGATATTTGGATTTAAGTGAAAGTAGCTATGTGATAATTTGTATTGAATTACCAATACAACAATTATAAATTTAATTCAAGAAGCTTTTAGAATATGGTCCAAATATGCAAATATGAATTTCATACAAAGCTCTGTAAATGTTAATATATTAATAACTACTGGAAAATCAAGGCATATGATTGCGGAATATACAAAATTTTGCTCAGAGATATTTGATGGGAAGGGAGGTACACTCGCACATGCAAATGTACCAGAAATTTTGCAAACATCTGTAGAAATACATTTTGATTCAGATGAAAATTGGACTTACAGTAGAAATTATAATGCTGGTACAACCCAAATAAGTTTTCTAGATGTTGCCACACACAAGATAGGCCACGCAGGAATATTATTTTCCAGAGAACGATAATAATTCAATTGATTGGTATGAGGATGACATACATGCTATCCAAAATTTATATGGTGTGACTTTGAATACTACTACAACAACAACAAGACCTTTGGGTACTCCTTCTGCTACTGGAACTTCAACTATTAAAAATCCACAGCCGCCCAATATTTGTGACATAAATGATGATTTGGACAAGTTTTTAGTAATAAATGAGCATTTATATATTATACATAAGGAATGGCTGTGGGTGAAACATTTAGCACATGATAGTTCTGATCATAAGCCTAAGCCACTATCAACATGGCTACCATTCATCAAAAATATTGGAAGTATATCTGCGACCGAATTGAGATCTTGTTATATTTGCTGATCATGTTTACAATGTTAAATTTCCTACATTAGAGTTGGAAAGCTATATTAATTTCAAGTGTAATAACGTGTCAGCTGCATTATCCTCTCATACAGGCCAAACTTATATATTTTACAGTGATACTTACTGTGTAGAGATGGATGAATGACTCTTTGTTGTTAAAGAACATATATATATATATATATATATATATATATATATATATATATATATATATATATATATATATATATATATATATATATATATATATATATATATATATATATATATATATATATATATATATATATATATATATATATATATATATATATATATATATATATATTGCTCTAACCGGCACTTTGGCGACCTTGTTTTATATTGGAACAAATACGTCAGTTTGGCGTATTATACCAGACTTTCTTAAACAGTGGTGTGAAAATTATTATTCCGTTGTACTTTTCAATTTTTAAAACATAATTTCAACTATAAGATTTCTTATCATTATATACATAATATAAAACTTCTATAAATAATAATTAAATTAATAAGTTATTAATAGAATTCATATTTTTTTTATTTTTACCAATGCTATAAAGAGAGAAAAATTGTATGCTTGTAAACTCAAAAACCACTGGACCAGTTTCAAGAATTCTGTCGTTTTAGAATTTTATATTATCACTAAGTATCATAGATTATAATAGACAACTTCACAGGAAGTGGCGCACGAGCCGTATTTGTTCCTTTCAGCACCATTTATCAGATTAACTTCAAACTTTCCATGATCTTGGTAGCACTTTCGTGAAGGTTTGTATTATAGTACCGTCAACATGCATCAAGTGGCGCACGAGCCGTATTTGCTCGTTCAACCGATCGAGTTTAAACTTACTATATCTGTTGTTGTCTCTCTTGTGAAGATTTTTATTGAAGTACAATCAACATACATTGAGTGGCGCACAAGCCGTATTTGCTCGTTCGCACATCGTTAATCTTTTGAGTTGAAACTCTCTACAGTTGTTGGCCCTTTTGTAGATTTTTATTGGAGTACAATCAACATACATTGAGTGGCGCACGAGTCGTATTTGCTCGTGCGCGCATCGTCAATCTAATTGAGTTAGAGTTCTCTAAAGTTGTTGCTGGCACTTTCGTGAGGGTTTTCAATATGATATCATGATCATACATTAAGTAGCGCACGGGCTGTATTCGCTCGCGTATCGTGCAATGGATTGAGTTGAAACTCACTATAGTTGATGCTGGCACTTTTGTGAAGATTTTCAGCATAGTATTATCAATATACATCAAGTGGCGCACGAACCGTATTTCTTCGTTCGCGCATCACTAATATGATTGAGTTCAATTTCACTATACTTGTTGTTGGTAGTTCAGTCAAGGTTCTTATTATAGTATTATCAACATACATCAAGTGGCGCACGAGCCATATTTTGCCGTTCACGCATTGTTAGTCCGATTGAATTAAAACTCTATATAGTTTTTGTCAGCACTTGCATGAGAGTTTTGATATAGTACTACTAATATGAAATAGGTAGCGCACAAGCAGTATTTGTCCGTTCGAGTATCGTTCATCCGATTGAATTGAAACTTTAATAATTGTTGCTGACACCTGCGTGGGAGCTCCTGACAGTATCATCCATTCATACCAATATTATAAAAAAAAAAAATGCTTTACATGCGTGCGCTGCAGAATGATTTATTATTTCCCGTAATTCATTTCATTGAATACTGATAACGCTATATATATACAGAGATCTATGCTTCAATCAACAAATTTTGACAGTTGAGGTTATGTTATAATTATTGTGTAACTCAAGCGTCGTGACGTTATTCTCGATAATTATCTTATATTATTAAACTTTGCTGCAAGAACTCGAACAAAATGAGAATATATACTACTGACACAGGCAAAAAGGAAAAATTAATGGATTATGTGAAGAGAAATAATAAGATATTAGAATCGATAAAAACTGCAAAACTGAATACAGAATACTGATGAATCATAAAATAGAACAGGAATTGGAAGGAGAAGATTCAATCAAAAAAAAAAAAAAACAACAGAGACATAAGCTAAATATGTAAAGCAGAAGAACAAGACACAATCAAATCAATGCTCAAATAGGAACCAGAAGGTACCTGAATAAGAGAATGACCAAGATCGAAATGGTTATTGTAGGTGGAAAAAGAGTTAAGAGAAATTGGATCAAGAAACTGGAAAGACAAAACGCAAGAGAGGAAGTCATGGAGGAACATAGCCGAAAAAATCAGAGCCAATTAAATGGAGACTGGTCCCCTCCAGTAAAATGGATCTGAGAAGCATCATGAGATGTGGCGCAATCTCATGAGGATGTTGAGCCATCATTCATCCCTTCATTCAAGTTATATCGAATATTTCTTCTATAACTGACTTTTATGAAATGGCAAATTTTCTCCAGCTTCATTAGAGTAGTAACTCCTAAAATAAAAATCTGCTGTGGACTTGCAATATTTCCTCGACCATAAATCCAATTGCTAGTTTCACCTTTGTTCTATAAATTTAGAGTTTCGCATCAATCAATTGCATATTTCAAAGTGACAATAATTGTCATTATCAAAGTAATAGCTGTCATTGTGGAAGCGACAGCTGTCATTGTCAAGGTGACAGCTGTCATTGTTACGGTGACAGATGGCGATTTATTTTAGTCTTTACAGAAAATCTGGCTGGTACCACAAGCTCTGTTTTTGGCTATACTAGCAGTGTTATTTTAAGATGCGTTCTAAGGCAATATAAATATTTCAAGCTATTTTAAAGGAGAATATTCAAACAAATTTTGTAGACATATGTGTTCTCCGTAATTTGTATCCGAATATTATTTTCTAAAGTATTTGGGAAAATTCTAATTGCGTTAAAACAGATCTTGATACAACGCTCTTAGTAGCGCCGAAAACAGAGCTCGTGGTACCAGCCAGTATTTCTGAGAATGAAGAATCCTTTTCTGGATTTATAAATTCCAAGAGTTCGAATACGCCAAATTTATTACGAGTGCTGCAAGTACTCTCAAGTTGAATAATATAAAATGTGTTAAAAAATTTAACCAAATTTTTCTGTACCTATCCATATAATTATCCAAATTGGATTATCGTCGAGCTACCTTCATCAATAATGGAAAATATGACATATCATACTATAAATATGAATAATAATAATCTGAGAAAGAATGGGGTCCCTGAACATAATTGAAATTTAAAAAACCGCTGTAGATTCTCTTATCAAACATTTTTTAAATGCTTACTTATACTGGTATTTATTCAAAATTGGCTGGTACCACAAGCTCTGTTTTTGGCTATACTAGCAGCGTTATTTTAAGAAGCGTTTTAAGGCAATATAAATATTTCAAGCTATTTTAAAGGAAAATATTCAAATAACTTTTGTAGACATAGGGGCTGGTACCACGAGCTCTGTTTTTGGCGCTACTAAGAGTGTTGTGTTAACATGTGTTTTAACGCAATTAGAATTTTCCCAAATACTTTAGAAAATAATCTTCAGATACAAATTACGGAAAACACATATGTCTACAAAATTTGTTTGAATATTCTCCATTAAAATAGCTTGAAATATTTATATTGCCTTAAAACGCTTCTTAAAATAACACTGCTAGTGTAGTCAAAAACAGAGCTTGTGGTACCAGCCATGTTTTCTCCGTAATTTGTATCTGAAGATTATTTTCTAAAGTATTTGGGAGAATTCTAATTGCGTTAAAACACATCTTGATACAACGCTCTTAGTAGCGCCATAAACAGAGCTCGTGGTACCAGCCTATAAAGCCTGGGATAACATTATAAATGTGATTAATAATAAATATAAAATAATTCCTTGTGGAAAAAGCACATAGGCTGGTACCACGAGCTCTGTTTTTGGTGCTACTAAGAGCGTTGTGTCAAGATGTGTTTTAACGCAATTAGAATTTTCCCAAATACTTTAGAAAATAATCTTCAGATACAAATTACGGAAAATACATATGTCTACAAAATTTATTTGAATACTTTCCTTTAAAATAGCTTGAAATATTTACATTGCCTTAAAACGCTTCTTAAAATAACACTGCTAGTATAGCCAAAAACAGAGCTTGTGGTACCAGCCATAGCTTCTTAGCAATATTTTGACCATTCCATAGATTGTGAGCTACACTGTGAATTGAAAAAGGAAAATAGAATTACCAATATTATTTATTTTTATCTTCTTTGCAGAACACAGTTTATTAATTCCTAATCCAACAAGCCACTCATTTTGCTACATGTAGAAGCTTGAAGAATCTGAGATAGATATAATATATAATACTTCATATTTCTTCCTTTTTCAATTTACAGTGTACCCAACACTTCATTGAACGATCGAACTGGTTTCTAAAATGTTAACTGTCAGTTATGTGGCTAGAACAAATGAGATTATCTTATTTTTATATTCATGTAAACAATATTCTACTGCAAATTGATGGTAAGATGTACAAAATATTTTTAGTTTGATAATTTCTTTGTTATGTCACAAACATGTTCAGGAATATCACTTTTTAAAAGCATTTTTTGAGGTTAGCCTTTCTTTATAGCATCCAATGCTTTTCAGGTAATAAATAAAACATAGATTCAATGTATTTTTTTGTTTTAGACTATGAAAAGGTGTATAGCACTTGACTGTTGAGCTGCAAGCCATAGATGGAAAGACAGTGCGAAAAATCTTAATGTTGACATTTGTTTCCCAAATCAAACGAGTCCATGACATTAATTATGCGAAGGATGAAATGATGAATATAATAAGATTATAATGGAGAAGAAAAATATATGCTAGATTGGCGAATATATCAATGAAATATACAACTTATGTATTATTTATTTAATAATAATAAACGCAAAGTTATTTCAAAAGTAGAAATACTGCGGGCCTCACTTTGTGAATAAAAAATGTGCTTAACGATTCTGATTATAATATGGAATAAATAATTTTTCTGGTAACAAATTTGTACTACAACTTTTAAAAATCTGGTACCACAAGCTTTGTTTTTGGCTATACTAGCAGTGTTATTTTTAGAAGCGTTTTAAGGCAATATAAATATTTCAAGCTATTTAAAGGAAAATATTCAAATAAATTTTGTAGACATATGTGTTTTCCGTAATTTGTATCTGAAGATTATTTTCTAAAGTATTTGTGAAAATTCTAATTGCGTTAAAACACATCTTGACACAACGCTCTTAGTAGCGCCAAAAACAGAGCTCGTGGTACCAGCCAATGTGCGATACTGTTGTATTTGTAATTGCTCTAGTTGGCTTTATCATATTTTTTTTTAGAATCAAGTTAGCATAGAAGACATGAAAGGATCAACTATTCAAATTATATGGGCTGGTACCACAAGCTCTGTTTTTGCCTATACTAGCAGTGTTATTTTAAGAAGAGTTTTAAGGCAATATAAATATTTCAAGCTATTTTAATGGAAAATATGCAAATAAATTTTGTAGATATATATGTTTTCTGTACTTTGTTTCTGAAGATTATTGTCTAAAGTATTTGGAAAAATTCTAATTGCGTCAAAACACATCTTGACATAACGCTCTTAGTATCGCCAAAAACAGAGCTCGTGGTACCAGCCATGATCTTTAACAGAATGGCAGAAAAAATTCAATATGCACTGGTTTACCAAATAAAGAGAAATTACAAATTATAAAATAAATTCAAGGCTGGTACCACAAGCTCTGTTCTTGGCTATTCTAAGAGTGTTGTTTTAAAAATAGTTTTGAGCTATATGTTCCTGAATTTTTTAACAGCAATATTGAAAGTAAAATATTGTTTATAAATGTATTTGCCGTAACGTGGACCTGAAAATAATTTTTTAAAGAGATCAAGAAAATTTTAACTGCCCTAAAACAGTTCTTGACGCAACGCTCATAGTAGAGCCAAAAACAGAGCTCGTGGTACCAGCCTATCTTACTCAAATCCTATCATTCGTATGTTGCACTACTTGGTATGTTATTAAGATAATATGAAAGTAATAAATATAACTAAAGCTTACTCTTTCGGGTGTTGGAAGTAAGATTTGTTGGAACATATGTTTATATTTACTTATTTCAATTAAAATTTTATGATCATAGATACCACTTTGATAATGATTTGTCTGTTGTTATCAAATAATTGTGTAATGTCAAATACTGTGTTTTAATAAGTTAATAAGAAATAAAACATCAACTTCGTATTTTTTTTTATTAAATTCGAATATTGAATGTTTACTAAGCTCAATTATCTAATTTCTGCAGATTTGATTGTATCCCATTAATTTCACTGTCTTTTCCCGCAAAACTGTTCGATCTGGCTTTGATGGAAGTTTCTGCATGTGTGAATCATTATTCATGCTGAAAAGCAAGTTGGCAGTAATCATAAAAAAGCATTATTTCTATCAACAATTTACCATATTCAACTGTTCCTACATAACAAGGTGTTTTATTCGGACAAGACTAATTATGTGACTCGAAAACTTATCCTAACTTTTTTCTTCAAACTGTATGGAACGATTTTGCATTATTGACATTTGTTTAGTAAAAACCTCTTGGTCATATCTCATAAATCAGTCCTAAATGTTCTACAATAAGGTTATGTTATATGCGATATTTGTTAGTTGATTTTAAAGTTAAACTATTGTATCAATCTAGTTGAAATTTTACGTCAGCATGGCTAATATATATACATTCGGTTCTTTATAAAATTTAATGGTCTAGTATGAACATTTATATTAGAAATATATTTATTATACAACCCCTTCGAATACGATTTTTTACATATATCTCCATAATAAGCCACCTCATCCCTTGGAAATATTATCGTTTTATTTCGTCTCTATTATAAATTTATTTAATATATTATAACAAAATGGCGCTTGCATCGCTTCCCGCCCAAATTGAATATTCAAATATTGCTCTTATGTAATCTGTACATTTTAGCTAAATAAACTATTATTTGTTGAATTCATACAACATATTTTGTTTCCAACTAGTTTTTGAATGAATTCTATTATTTATTTGCAACTAACGTCTTTAATATAGTCATTTTCCAAATATAAACTCGGGTGAGCATCATATTCTAGTTAAAATTTACAAATACACTCCAACTTTTTGAATAATTTCAAGTTTTGTATCTGGAAGTATCATAATGTTTTATAATATGATGATAAATTGAATACATTGTCTTATTTTGTATCATTTTATTGATATAATTTTAATAAAGTTTATTAATTGAATATTAAATAATTCTTTCACTATATCATCCTAGTTTCTACTGCTATTTACATGGATGTTAGTGGTGCAGTAGCTAGCGCATAGGCTCAGCGTTATGATGATACGAGCATAGGACAGGTTCGATTCCCCCTTGCGATTTCCAGTTTTTTTAATTTTGTATGCACTCTAATTTGATTCACCACACTTTTTTATTTATTTATTTTATTTATTGCATTTTATTGCGAATGTAATTAATACTCATGCGATTAAACTTGTTTCAATAGAGAACTGTTAACTGTTGTTACTATTCTCATGTATGTTTATGTTGTGTAACCAACTTCAAGTAGTAGTGTAAATCTTGGTGCAAACCTGGTGTAAACGTTTGATTCTCAAGATTCAAGTGATTAAAATATTCCGGCCTCATTAATAACCGAATCAGCAAGAATTAACAAGAACTACTTTATAATTTCCAAGAAACTTTTTTAGAAACAAGCTTTTATTCAATATTCCAGTTGTACTAAAATTAGATAATAAATTCATGCAAGAGCTGTGCCGAATGTCATTTATATAGATGAATATAATGAAATGAATCGACCGAGATCCTGTATAAAAGTACCTACCTATATAGGCACGATGTTATGTTAATCAGTGAAAGAATAAATATACATAGTTATACCGAATATGCTATCACTTAAAATAATCTTAGAAGCTTGCCAAGCGCAAACAATTCAGTTTGAATCCTATTTTAGTTTGAAGATAAATTTTAGAAAATAAGAAACAATTTTTGGAATATAGAATCTTACATAATATTTCATTGTATACTATTTAAAGTAAATTGATCTCTATTTAGATGAATATTTGATTTTGAATTATTATAGGTGACAGCTGCGAATGGGAAACTAACCTCACACAATATTATTGATTTTTCTCGGTCAACCTTAGCAATGACATTGACGTAGTCTTAAATTCAAGATTTTTGATATCCTACATCGAATTCAAAACGTAGAAATTTATAACTCAAGAAAAATACTTAATACTTTGAATTTCATCTGCAGATACATAATATGTCCTAATTGTTTCTCAGGATGGTTTTGGAAAAGACAATAAACTCAAAAATTGAAATATATCGTAAGTACTTGAATAAATCAAGGCCCAAGATATTCACCTTCTAATGAATTTATTTGGTGAAAAATATGGCAACAATTGTTACTATAGTTATTATTCACCAAATAAATTTATCAGGAGGTGCATATCTCTGGCCTAGATCAAAATAATAAACATTAATCACGCCTTGAATAAGAACAAGAGTGTTTTAACTGTTGCAGCATTTGAATGTATTCTTTTCTAGAATATCATCGAAAATCAACCAAATCTACAGGAAATTATTTTTGGAGTACTTGAAACAAGAATTTGTGAAGTTGAAATGATGTATTTATATTACAGAGCAGATAAACCACCTATGATGAACATCTAAGACCTATATATCTTCTGTGTCATAAATAATAATTATAATGAGACAGGTTGTTAAATCAGAATTTATTTAAATGCATGAACACAAATAACATTGTAGTATGTAATACATTTTTATTAAAAAACTAACTTATTGACTATTTATTTAATTGCACTTCTTTGCATCAATTGTGAAACTGTTGTGTTTTTAAATTTTCTTGAAATGAATGAAATATGGAATTTTTACAGAAAAAAATCCTACAAATACTACTTATTGAAAATTGATACTGCTACTAACACAGATTTTGAATAGATTTACTACTCTAGCAATATACAGACTCCTATTTCTATTTATTGCAAAACTCCATCAAATCTCAGTGCCATGTATATATTATAAAACATCTTTGCCTTTTTTTACAATGAATACAGTTTAGAGCTACTTTAAAATACATGCATAAATACAACAATAGGAACTGGTAAGTTTTTTTTGAAAGAACCAAAATAGGCCGTGAAGCTGATTTTGGTCGATTCTGTTGTCTACCACTATAACCTCTTGGTCGTCGCATTAAGTATTCTATATTATATTATGAGAATATGTATACTTTTTCTTTGTGTGATGTCGAATGATATAAGAATTGATAATAAGATTGAAAGAAGTGTATCTGCTGGTTGTGAGATTTTAGGTGCTCTAAGGATGTTTGCACGGAATGTGAATGTTTCAAAGGATGCAAGATTGAGTCTATATAACGGAGTGCCTGTACCAAAATTGATGTATGGTAGTGGGTGCTGGACGTGGAAATGACATTTTTGCGTGGTACGCTAGAACAAGGGATCGAATGCGGAATAAATTGGTGTATGAGGAATGTAATAATGGGAAAAAAATATGGTAGAGAGCACAAAAATTCTGAAACATTCAATTTTTGAATTTTTGTATTCTAATTGTTCCACAGCATAAACTTTGTCACAATTAATTTGTGACATCTACTTTATGGTAGAGAGAGTGAGCATAAGTCAGTTACGTTGGTTTAGACATGTTGAACGAATATCGAATGAAAGATTCCTGAACAAGATCCATGTTGGTGAAAATGAGGGTGAAAGATTGCGTGGGCGGCCTGTATATTGATGAATGGATGTGATTGTTAGTTTGTTGCGTGAGAGAAGATTTTTGAGTGGGAAGAATGAACTCGCTAGCATGAATAGGATAATGAATGTGGATAAAGCAAAAAAAGTGTGTTTAGACAAGAGAATTTAGCGAAGAATGATTGCTGGTTGAATGTTGAACAGATTTTATGCCAACCTCATTCTGAGAAAGAGGCGTGATATATATGTATGATATATTGGAAATAGTGACATGAAACTATTTTTACAACTGACGGTTGAAGTATTAGTTATATGTTTCAATTAAAATTTTTGCACGATAATCATTTCAATTTATAAAGTCACCATTATGTTTTTTCATGGAATATACGAACAAACAATATTAGTGATATTTCGTTATATATTTTTACGTCAGTACCAGCAACTATAGAACGTTTAAAATCAATTGGCTCAGTCGTTTTGGATAATAGCACAAAAAAACAAACAAAAAACATACAGGCAGACGGCCAGAAATATATAACAGAATATCAATATTTGTGATATTTCTTAATATATATTTACCTCAGTACCAGCAACTATAGAATGTTTGAAATCAATAGGTTCAGTTGTTTTGGACATAAGCCTAAACAAACGAACAGAAAACATACTGGCAGACGACCAAAGATTTCAAAATTACGTCATTTGTGTTTGGTATCTTGCAAATGATCATATTAGATTGTTAAGAAGCCTTTATCGCGAAATCACCGATAGACACTTGAGTTCAATTTATTTGAATCCATTTTTCATTCCAATAAACTCCAGGTTGTTCAGAGCGGGCGAATCCCGCTCGTTGGTTGGGTGCGAAGCTCCGCCAGTTTAGAGCTGAATCCACTGTTTTAGTACATATATAGTAATAATTGGATAGTTTCACTTCACTAGTGAATCGCCTGTATAACCATCTTACACACACACGTCGCGCAATATATACATTTTTTAATGATATAAAATAATTAAAAAAGTTTTCAAGATCATCCTGGTCTGACCGCCCATAATTATAATTTTTCTCCGATCTGTAATGCTGAAATAAATCTTTTCACCGAGTTCCATTGTAATCGGAGTGGATTAGTACGACGACAGTTTGATCCAAAGACCACTTTCATAGTGCCACTCACAAAATATCATTCTACTAGTATCGTCATTTCACATACACATATACAACGCGCGATGGTCAATTTTTTTTAACTAGAAGTTTTCAAGGTCAACCAAGTCTGACCGCCAATAGTATTTATTTTTTCATTTGTAATACTGAAACAAATTTTTCCATCAAGTTTCATCAAAATCGGAGTTAAAATAGTATATCGACAGTTCAACCAAAAATAGTTTGGAACTTCTGCTCAGATTACGGTAAGTCGCCAAACTGACACATAAAAGATCAAGTGGCACTTTGGCGACGTCGCCAAAGTGCCCACTGAGGCGCCAAACTGACGGTAATTTTCCTGTTTTGGTCGCCAAACTGCCGGTTAGCGCTATATATATATATATATATATATATATATATATATATATATATATATATATATATATATATATATATATATATATATATATATATATATATATATATATATATATATATATATATATATATTGAAAATTTCCAGAACTACCTATAGGTGTCACTAATGCATTCGGGTTCACTGATGGTCTAATATATTTTTTCAGAAATAATGATTACTATGCTTACAATGATTTTACAAATGAATTCGAAAGAGCGGCCAAATCTGATTTATCTATATTCAGTATAGAATGTTTCAATATGAGTATATCAAAAGAACTTAGGAATATTGTAGGTGGAATCTTATCATATTATAACATAATGTAATACTATATAATAACTTACATCTTGTGATACAATTTATCTACATATATGATATATATATATATATATATATATATATATTTATATATATATACATATATATATATATATATATATATATATATATATATATATATATATATATATATATATATATATATATATATATATATATATATATATATATAATTAATTTTGTTTTATTTAAAGTTTAGAAATATGCATCTGTCCAAAATGTCCTGTCTTCCCTATTGATCATTACTTCGCATTTCTGGTATTCTTCAACTCTTCTTTCAAAGAAGTTTGTTTTTCCTTTTAGAGATATCATTTCCATGAAGGAGAATGGATTCTTAGTATTGAAAATTTTATTACGATTTAAATCTGATAGAAGTCTATCAGCAACGATTTCAATACATTGTGACATTGAATCACAGTTAATACCCAATAAACTGACTGGTAGTGCATCAGTCAAAAACTCCTTCTCAATTGTAACTGCATCTCTAATTATTTCCACAATTCTTGTTTAAATTGGTTTTTTAACAATGTATTTGTTGAATAAAAGACATGCAAAGTCACAATGTAGTCCTTCATCTCTAGAAAATAACTCATTGCTAAAAGTCAAGCTTGGCATCAATTCCCGACTTTTTAACCAAAATATGGATGCAAAACTGCCGGAAAACAAAATACCTTCAACCGCTGCAAAAACAACTATTCTCTCACCAAAGTTGGGAGTACTTGAAATCCACTTCATTGCTCAATCAGTTCTCTTTTTGACACATGGAAGTGTTTCAATAGCATTGAAAAGAAATTGTTTTCTTTTAGGATCTTCAATATATTTGTCGATCAAAAGACTATATATTTTAGAATGTATATTCCCCATAACTATTTGTATCACATGAAAGCAACGCACTTCAATAACTTGTACTTCGCTGCTGAATCGTTCGATCAGATTTTCATTTACAATTCCATCGGAAGAAAAACGCTAATATGTGTGAAATGAAATATCTTTCATTTTCATATACTTTATTATTCCAATCATTCAAATCCTTGTGAAAATAAACTTCTCCAGACACCCAAGAAGAAGCTAGGGCTTTCTTGTACAGAAACCATAAATTAGAATACTGAATAGGTAGAACGACGAAACATTTTTTATTTTTTCGTAATAGAGCTTCCAAGTCACAATTGGAACAATTTGTTTCTCTTAACATATTCATAATCTCAATATCTCCAATATTCATTCCAATCTATGCACTATAACGCACAGAACATCACTGATAAATATGTAACAGGATGATTGCAGACCACAGAAAAATTTTCTTCTTATCAAATCTTAACCGCACTTGCAGAAATCATAAACACTCATTATGCTCCTATTTAGTATGATTTGAATTCTGAAATCTTGGAGATTGAGATTGAAGTGATGATCGTGAGTGACGACGAGGATGAAAATAATGTTGAATATGAGAACGAAGTGATTGTCATAGCTGATTATGAAAATGAAAGTGATCATGAAGAAGAAGAAGAAGAAGAAGAAGAAGCAGGCATGCCTTTGCTTGTGCCTGTGACTGTAGTCGACCAGCTGGATATAGGGGTAATTGTTAATAGAATCATTTAATATGTTCAATTATTCAATATGGAAACAGACAATGTAATAGCCCCCATGAATGGAAATGATGAAGATGAAGGCTATATGCCGTCAGAAGATCCAGATATGACCGAAAATTCGAAGCCTCACAATAATGTAATGGAACATACAATGTGTTATACATTGAAGGGATATGAAGCCCTAATTTTTTTGTATGTATTATTGTTAATAATTGAGTAGCTATTGTATATATTTTTCTTTTGTAGTCCAATATGGACTTTTTTTATGGGCTTGTCCTTTATGTATTACATTCAGCTATCCCAGCGTCCCACACTGTTGTGCAGCCTGTTTACATAAAAAAATAGTAAAATTGAATACTTGAATAATATGGCAGGGTATTCAATGACCCATTTTTACTGTAGAGAAGATTTGATAGCATTACTCTTCAAAATTCTTCGCACCTCTTGTTCTCCTTCATTTAGAGAATTCTCACTATAATTTATTGAAATATACTTCAGTTTTTGATTATATACTTCAATTTCATAAACAACTCTGCATTTTTACTTTTAACATAATTTCAGAAATGAATGACAGGTAAGTAAATAGAAACAAATTGTAGTTTATACATATACATATATATAAATATATATATATATATATATATATATATATATATATATATATATATATATATATATATATATATATATATATATATAAGAACGGATATTCCATTAGTTGAGCTAATTGATTGAAATTTAGTTTATAAGGACTCGAATCTCCTTGCACACTACATGGAAATATCTTCAAAGAGACTCATATCAATTTGTGAACAAAATCAGTTCTCTAAAATTTTCTTAGGTAGAATAAATGATAATACATATATGTTCTTCCTTCTATACATTTGTTGTAAAGGAGTGAAACATTTCTTAGAATATCTATTTTTCCATCGATATAATATTTACAATTTTCAAAGCACTTTGCTCTCGAATTGTTTGTGAAGGCTGGGAGATTATATTAGAGCTGCATGAAGTAAGCACGTCATTGAGAGCACGAGTAATTCAATCTCTGTTTCAAGTAAGTGCTTGCTTGTGCTACTATTTCAAATTTAGGTAAGTATAACAGCAATTGATCAATTAATAATTTTTCACTTTACCATTCGTTACTAAAAGAATGACGTGCCAATATCATGCCTAGCACATCAAAAGCAAAATTTTGAATTAATGAATGTAAGGTGTTAAAAAGAAATAACATCGACTTGTTGAAAGATAAAACAATATTTACCGATATTACGGTGGTTGTAGGACAAAAACACTTCCGAAGAGAGAAAGTTTCATTTAGATGTTATTTTTATTTAGGATCCAATATTTCCTAGCAGATTTGTTACTACATCAGAGATACTGAAAGAACGGACATAATTCTTAGCAATTATCAAAAAATAAATTTTGAGAAACTCATGAATAGTTATAACTTGGAATAAAATTGTAAACTTAAGAAAATATTTGAACATTTTTCTGTCATTTATCATCGTAACAGTACTTACATTTATTTCGTGAGTAAAATGTGGTAAAAAAAAACTCAATTGTATGTCAAAGCAGTAAAGCAATTTTTTCGATATATTCATTTTCTTTC
This sequence comes from Dromius quadrimaculatus, assembly GCA_963989225.1. Lineage (NCBI taxonomy): Eukaryota > Metazoa > Arthropoda > Insecta > Coleoptera > Carabidae > Dromius > Dromius quadrimaculatus. Next base: position 44,237,501 of record OZ022330.1, read on the forward strand.
AATTAAAAATTAACAATCAACTTGGTAACACAATTTTGTTGATTGCTGGCTGCGCGTGATAGACGAACAGAACTTAACAGGAAGAGAATAAGAAAAACATGTCTCCAAGAATAAAAGACGCCAAATTTGAAGTTTTTAATAGAACCTCAGAAGATTCCGAGTGTCTGTTTTGTAATTGACAGTGTCATTTTTGTTCAAATTAATGTGACACATTTCGAAAAACAATATTTTTCTATAGTTATTTTCAAATTCTGAGATGACCGTTTGGTCATAATTTATAGAATGTTGTGTTTCTTGAACATGTATAGCCATAGCACACTTATTACTGATATCAAGCTCTCCCTCACCTTGTCTATGTTAAGTCATTTTAACACTCAATTTATTTCTGAGATGTTTGACCAATTTACCAGTTGGTACAAACTCCACATGTAATTTTATTAATCAAATTTGATTGATTAAGATTAGATGTTTTATCTTTTAATTTTGAGTGAAGCTGATTGACCTTTTTCAAATTTCTCTTTGCGAAAATAATATGTTTCTTATTTTTGAATAAATCAATAGGATCTGATGTGAGGCCTGGTATATTAGGAGAGGATATCATAGTTCTTCCTCATTTAGTTGTTCATGACACCTTCTTATACAGCAGCAGCTGGACTGGTGTTGAACAAAAGACGTTTATTGAGCCGTCTTGGATATGAGTTCTTGACCAATATACCCTCTAAACGTTGCAACGATGGTAATTTAAGAGTAGGAATGACAGATTCTTTCCTATCTATCTTTTAAACCAAGTATTAGGTTCCGGTCACATATATAAAGCGAAAATCTACCTATACTAGGCTCAAAAAATTGGATAGAAAACATTTATCATCCTACTCTTAGACTATCATCTTTACAACGTTTGGAGGGTATTTTAATCGAGACGGCTCAATAACCACTTTTGTTTAACACCAGTCCAGCACTGCTGCACAAGTAGGTGTCATAGACAACGAACAAAAAAGAACTATAAATCCTTTCCCAATATAATTCCAAGTGGTGGTTGTGGCAAATAATGTTTCATCGGCCAAACATCTCAGAAATTGAGTGGCTCAGCACAGTCGAGGTGAGGGAAAGTTTAACATCAGTAATAAGTTTGCTATGGCTATACTTGTTTAAGAAACACAAAATTTTATAAATTATGACCAAACGGTCATCTTATAATTTTAAAATAACCATAGAAAAAGATTGTTTTTTCAAATGTGTCACATTAATTTGAACAAAAATAACATGGTCAGTTACAAAGCAGACAATCAGAATCTAAGTGGAAGCACACTCATCTTCTGAGATATTATCAAAAAACTTAAACTTGGTGCGTTTTATTTTGGGTGACATGTTGGGTTCCTTACCCTCTTCCTGTTGAGTTGCGTTCGTCGTTCACACGCAGCCAGCAGTCAACGAAATGGTGTTACCACTTTGATTGTGAATTTTAAATAGAAAAAATAAATAAATATATCGTAAAAATTACTTTACGGCTTTGATATACAGTTAGGTTTTTGTTACCACATTTTTGTCACGAAGCAAATTACTGGTGCGATGACTATTGATGGAAGAATGTTCAACTGTTTTTTAAATTTTAAAATTTCATACCGAATTATAACTATTCGTAAGTTTTTTCGAAATTTATTCTTAGATCATCTACCGAGTGTACTCCAAGTGTCTGCCACACCCCTAGCGGGTAAAAGGCGTCATTTATATTTTTTTTAGTTTTGGTTAATTGCTAAGAACTATGTAAGTTTTTGCAGTATCCCTGATAGAGTAACAAAATTGTTACGGAATATTTTAAATAAAACTAGTATGTTAATGAGATTTTTCTTCTGAAGTGTTACTGCCCTACAACCACCGTAATATCCGTTGAATATTGTTTTAACGTTTCAGCAATGAATATAAAATTAGTTAGTGCTTTCATAAATCTTTAATTCTGTCAATTGGGTTTTGAAATGTACATCAAAAAGGAAAACGAGACGGGCGGGTTTGAATTTCGAATATGAAATATTATATTTTGAAACATATTCGATTCAACATAAACTTTAGTAGATCAAAAATAAAATTAAGGATTTAAAATCTGACTGCGGCATAGGATTGAGCATCTAATTACTACGATATAATCTATGGCTTTTATCAGCAACTAAAACACTAACCAGTAGTGTAAACTGATTAAGGTTGATTCTAGCTGCTAAAAAGCTTCGAGATCTCTACTTATCGTCCATTAAATATTTTAGAGAAAAATTATTCGAAGAAATCTTATATTTCATTCAAAAAAATGTCTCTTAAAAATAATTTATAAGCAACTGACACTGATGGAGCTTTGCCAGTGAACTGCTGACTAATCAATCCTTATTAATTGTTGAAACTACCGGTTATTGTTTTCAATTTTTGAAAATTGTTATAAGGAGAAGAAGAAATGTTTTTCATATAATACAGAAAATTCTACACTTGCTTCTACTGACTCTATTTATGTACTCGAATAATAGGTACAAGAATATTCAAAATCAAGTGCCGCATATACACTGTGTCATTTGCAACGCTAAATATTGCTCTATGCATATATGTAACATGATGGAATTCTTGGAAAATACATATAAATCCCTGTCTTTACAAGTGGCGAAATACATTCTGACTCTTCACATCATCTACGGTAAGTGTCAATGGCTGGTACCACGAGTTGTGTTTTTGGCGGTACTAGGAGCGTTGTGTCAAGATGTGTTTTAATGCAATTAGAATTTTCCTAAATACTTTAGGAAATAATCTTCAGATAAAAATTACAGAAAATACATATGTCTACATAATTTCTTTGAATATTTTCTATTGAAATGGCTTGAAATATTTATATTGCCTTGAAACTCTTCCTAAAATAACACTGCTACTATAGCCAAAATCAGAGCTTGTGATACCAGCCAGCATATTTATTTGCTATAATATAGTGCCTATCTTTGATTTAATTTCAGCTCAGCTGACATTATGGGATGTTTACGTAACATCTCATAAACTCCGATCCAACTAACTAGATAAGAACTTTCTCACTGGAAATGGACTAGTACTGGATAAGGGGATGTTATCAGTTAATTATGTTTAGATGAGAGCTATAACAACTGTTTATTGCTCTCACTTACAGCCAAAATACACTTTAGTAACCGTGAAAAATACGCATTCAGTGAGACTGAGGTATTTGACGACCGATAGTGGTATAAATGAGATCTGAATCTGGTTCAAATCAGAATAAATGATCAAAAACATTACAAAAATTGAAGCTATATCCAATGACTTATTTCATGTGAACTGGAAACTTACTCCGCTCATAGATATATTATATTTATATATGACATTAGGGACATGGCAACTAAGTTGTATTAAGGTAAATACAAATTTAGTTATTGCTTTAGCCGTACGTGTCACCACAATTAAGTACGGTTGCTTCCCAGTCGTGGTATATTTTTGAAGCAAATCTGCACCTTATTACAATAAATTAAAATAACTATAATAACCAGCATATCTAAATATAAATACTGTATTTTCTTGTTTCTAAATCAAGCAGTCAGCATAATAATAACCTTGCAACAGTATGACTCCCTCCTCCCCTGTTCAAATGAACAGTTGCAGCTTTTTTTGTCTTAAAGTTGAAGTTTTTTGGTTTGAAATTTGTGGCGAAAACTAAGATTATTCTGTCAGAAATGCACTTTAGTCATCAAGGTGATTCTTCAATTTTTCATCAAAAAGTTTGCAATAAAATTCCGAAAATATATTCCTTTGTCTCATTTATATCATCAGAAATCATCTATTTATGCTTTAAATGGAAAAATACTGCAGAAGGTACATCTTTTTTGTTTGTTTTCTGCAAGCAGATAGGTATATTAATTTTATTGTCTAAATTAAGATTTTTATATTGAACTATTCGAAATGTTTACGGTGAAATTTGGTGTTTATCCATAGGTTCTACAAATTCGTAAATATGTAAATAACGCGAGAACTACTCAAAGACGTATTCCGCTTGAAACGCCATTGGAGCAAATGTTATTTTAATTGTTTGTTGTTTGTAAACATAGTCCAGTCAAGTTAGCCTTAAAAATAGGGGTACCCCAGCATAAATTCCTAAGAAGCTGAAAATTGACATGAACGTTAGAGACATCATTATTATGAAGTTGTCGATCCTATGTGTGCAAAAAATTTTATACGAGGTCAAAGTTCGCAAAAATGGGTCTTCTGGGTTTTTAAGCGGAACGGTTGATTAAATGATAAAAATAGTTCAGACAAAAATTGTAGATCCTTCAATTCTCTACAAAAATGGTTCTCATCCCTTTTTCCCTAAGACTCACCATTTCTGAGAAAAAGCCATTCTAGAATTATTTTCTTAAGAATATGCATGACTACGCTGCCTATGTACATTATGGACGTATAATATAGGTACAACTATCAGTCTGCGTAACTAGTACTCGTACATTAATATTGAATGATAATTCTAAAGATATGAAATGGAAAGAAACCAAGTCCCTCATTTTATGTGACCATGCGACTTTGAGCAAAATCTGTCTGCTGTTCAATTGTCAACGTAGCAGTGTCCGTCTTTCACTTACTTTGAATTACTTGCATAGATAAGTTACGTTTCGTATCTCTTGCAAAACATACACCTGATAAAAAACGTGTTCAATTAGCTTGTCTTCTTCCAACCTCGGATTCTGCTCATCAACATTTTTATGAAGTATATTAGCAGTTCCAACTGGACCCAGAAGAATGGGGTTGGAAGCTAATTAATAATGTATTAGAATCAATCCACACTCTACTTCCACCTGCACCAGAAAAGCTCCTTAATACCTTTTTTTTTATAGCTACAGAAAGGAGTGTAATTTGAAATGCGGTTGCAAAAAAGTAAGATGACTTTGTTCACAAGCATGCACCACTGCACTCAAGGTGGCGTGGCAACGTGTGCATACATGGAGAATATAACTTTGGAATGGCTTTTTCTCAGAAATAGTGGATCTTAGAAATGAAGAGGTGGGGACTATTTTTGTAGGGAATTGAGAGATCTACAATTTGTGTCTGAGCTATTTATATCATAAAACTTATCATTCCGCTAAAACAATGGAAAAAACCATTTTTGCGAACTTTGACGTCGCATAAAATTTTTTGCACACACGGGATCGTTGGGGACTTTCCACAGCTTCATTATAATGGTATCCCTAACATTCATGTCAATTTTCAGCTTCTTGGGAATTTATGCAAGGGTGAATGTCTATTTTGACTGGACTAACAATAAGCTTTTGTTATATTTTTTCTATTTCACGTTCTTATTTACTATTTCAGTATATGTGAATTGATCAAAATCAGTCTTATTGGAGACTGCTTTCTTATTTACATCATTTTTATTTTAATCTTTTTTGCAGTATCCTTTTTACTATCTATTGATTTCCTTATTCTCGCTCCATTCATGAAATTTTTTGAGTTCAACATGAGTTTTCCTTCGAGAAAAGTGAATAATGTGAATTCAAATATTTAAAGACTATCTCCCAAGAACATGATTATTTTTCTGCAAATAAATACAATTTTAAACATCCATGCACAAAATTGGAATAATAGCAATAAAATTGAATCCTCAAACTCACCAGTTGAAATATTTTAATAACAAAATATGATTCTCTGGAAAACTGCGATATTAAAATGTGAACAAGCATGTCTAAAAATTACAGTATGACTTACATCCGACATTTTTGTTGATAATAGCGCCGCCACCGGTAACTTTACTCGCGAATAAATATGATTATTGCTTTTTTATCTTACACACGAGTAAGTTTCCAAGAGAGAAGAATAGATATCTGTGTATGATTAGAATCATTGATTTACATGAAGCGAAAGAAGTGTGTATGAATAGAAGGAACTGGCGTAGAATAATAATTGCAGTATGATTAACGGGGCTTGTGCCAACAACAAATGAAAAGACGCGATTTTCATGTATGTATGATGTATGTATTCATATAAAACAATGATTAGATAGCTCCAAGTTTAATTTTTATTATTCTCAAAAATAATATTCGAATAGTTTGTTATAATTGTAAATATAGTGATTAATTTCAAAGTTTGTGTGAGTGTCTTCGGAGTTTTTAGCTTCTTACAACATCCTTTGATATGAATTAAAAAAAAAAGAAAATAATTATTTTAATAAAAATGATAATAATTCAAATAAAATTACCAACAAAAATACATTGTATAAGCATTAAGTAGACAAAAATATATTTGTTGATCATTTATTTTATAAAAACTATTTATTCGCGCTTCTTGTATTTTTAACAATTTTTTATCTGAAATAGAAGTGTTGTATGTTTTATTTCATTCAATTTTCAAATTAATATGAATCAAGAACTGAATTGATGTCCGGATATATGCTATGGCATCACTGCATCAGTCAAAAGTTAATTTTCAAACGCGTTCCTAAATTTTTACATTGAAGAACTAGTTTGTTAGATTTTGGTATTGAAAATATAGTACTTTTGCGTACTATACATTTCTTCAACAGTATATAGTACACAGACCCAAAATTTAGTACAATGCTATAAATTATAGTACAGTTGGCAACCCTTACTACAAGTCTATCCAGCCAAATAATGCAGTTCGGCTCGTCTGATGCAATCATTTTTACAGCGTTCCTTAATTTGTTGCGTCTCTATTCGCAGTCTCATTTATCAATTTAATTAACCCCTACGATTGTTAAATACTAGATGATGGAAAATAGTCATTTTAACACCAATTTATTTTGATTTGCATCTCCCCACCTTAGAAAATTTCTGTGGGCGCCTAAGATTGCCACCTGTGTTTCAGGCGCATGCACATGCGTGATAAAAGTGTTTTATCATGCTTGCTCTGCGAACAGCGAGCCTACTTCCTGTGCATGATAAGAGGATACGACGCCATATTATAAGTAAAACAGTTATTACAGTAGTTGGAGCTATTCATCAGTTGCGTATATTTTGCTTTGATCGAAAAAACATATTTTCTGTGTTTGGATTCTATCGGAAAATGGCTCATTAAACCAGATCCGATAAAATATTGTCGATGCTTGGCACAGATAAAAAGTAAGTCTTTGAAATTATTTACTTTGAATATTCCTCTCATGTTATTTTCAATTTATTCATAATTCCCAGGAAGTAACGACAACTCGGGTCAAAAACGACTCTTAACTTAGCTGTCTTGATTTAATTATGTCATTTTTGATACCTGTTTGCCGTTTGCTACGGTCCATATTCTCGTCTCTTAAAATTGCGCTACTTCAGCATAAGTTTTAACAATAGGAGATAGTGCTATATGATAAAACATGAGATGATAAGAGAAAGTGCATAATTTTTGAGCAAGTAGTGCGATTTTAAGAGGTGAAAATATGGACCTAATTATTAGTAAACGTAAACGTAAAAATGTCGCAGGCTCTTTCGCCGTGCGGTTGAAAATTCATTGTGCGCGCCTACTCTAATTATAATACAAATTTTGACATTCATATTTATTTCAGAAACGCAACTAATAAACATAATGATCACATATACCGATTTGCAAAGTATGAAACAGCTGGCTTTATGAAGGATGCGAGTAAAGATGATATTAAAAACTCGAGATCTATCCTTCGTAAGTATGAATGAGAATATATATGATTTTACCTTAAATATTCAAAGGATTTATCATAATCACAAATGACAATAATTTATGTGGAACAAGTGCTTTGTAAACTGAATTGAACGTAATGATTAGAATGTGTTTCCAAATTTTAGTGACGAATTCAACTGTACATGCGATTACTGAGAATGAAGATTTATATTTCGATCCAGAGTTCCAGTACGATGATGACTCTGACAAAGATCCTGATTTTCGGATTGAACAAGAAATTACCGATAAAACTATAAGAAGTATGTATAATTATCAAGTATAGCTCCTGCAATTTTTTTTTTCGGAACTAATTCATATATAACGTCTCTCAAACTGGAATGATGTTCGGATATATGCTATGGCATCACTGCATCAGTCAAAAGTTAATTTTTAAACGCGTTTTGGTATTGAAAATATAGTACTTTTGCGTACTATACATTTCTTCAACAGTATATAGTACACAGACCCAAAATTTAGTACAATGCTATAAATTATAGTACGGCTGGCAACCCTTACTACAAGTCTATCTAGCCAAATATTGCAATTCGGTTCGTCTGATGCAATCATTTTTGCAGCGTGAAATTATTTACTTTTACATTACTGCTTCACGTTGTTATTTCACATTTATTGGTATTATTTTGTTCTGTTGTTGATATATCTGTTTTATTTTTATCTTTTGTTATAAAGGCCCATAATATTCAAAATAAGAGCAATTGAGAGTTATGATTTTTTTTGTAGCACGAACATCGCAAGTACTCCATTATTGAACTGAATTCTGCTTCTAAAGTTTAGATTTCCAAACTATGTCAACAATTTCCAATACTTCTCAGTTTGAAGGGAATTATTGGATATTGATGTCCGTTGGGTAAAAATTAAAATTGTGGATCATGGATGCCGTTGGATTTTTTAATCTTATTAGTAAATCAAATTTATATTTGAAAGAAATTCTAAAAATGTGTGATCACAATTGCAAAAATTTGTTTGTAAAATCGATAAGATCGTTTCGATACATCTGAATTTATTCTGAAAGTCTAGAAATGTGGAACTTCGATGCACTTGTTATAAAAATTATTGTATGCAGCACGGACACTGAACAATCGTCATTAATGCCACGGATGAAGTTAGCTCCACAAAGCTACGCCTTGAACTTCGCCTTCGCCTGCACTGAGTGCAGGCAGCTTTATCCTGGACAATAATGACGGTCGTTCGGCCGCGGTAGTATAATATACTTTTATTGAAACATTTGTTGACATTCATTAAGTAAAAATCCAGTGCGTCCATTTAAATATGAGAGTTGCTATTAAAATCGTGGAAACCGCTATCTTGAATATTAGTTGTACATTATTTCTTAGTTCACCGCATCAAATCCCGTAGCTTTTGTTTCAAACCTCTGTGCCATAATATTTCTTGATTACAAAATTATTTTACTTTCTTCTAAATGTTCTTTGAATCAGCTGTGTAAAACATTGACTATTCAACCGAACTTCTATCTTTAATACTCATGGTAGAGTACTCAGTTTGGGACACACTGTATACATGCTGTATATACCAAGGGCGACGACATACTCTAGATAAAGCATTTAGCAATTTGTTGTGAAGCTGGTAGTACAGAAAAGGGCATTCAAGGATAGAAATATATTTTATTGTCTACTACAGTGTTGTCTCATTAGATGTGAATTACGTGAAAAATTTATGAAACGTTTTATTGTATATGTTTAATATAATTGTCTCCAAACCATGATAATTGTTGCCAAATAAATTTATGTGCTGCTTCAAAAATTACTCCATCTTATCATTGAATGATTCAATAATAATTTAGTACTTAACATACAGACATCTTGTGACTAATATTTGAAGCAGACGGAAGAAATAATGTATAGAGATATTCAGAACTTATCCATGCGCCAATCTAGTGGTTGAAAATAGAAGAATTCTATGACAAATCAATTTCCAACAGAATTAGTGCAAACGGGACAAAAGTTACTTTTCAGTGAGTAGTAGACAATTCAGGATGAATATGAAAGTTATTATTAAGTTTTTGAGTAATTCTAAAATATAAATCTGATTTGTCATAGACAGCTTTAATTTTCCATCTCTATAGAGCACTACAATCACTTCCCATGTCATCCTTGGTATGTACCCATATTGATCCTAATAAAATTGAAATAATATTTTAGCACCTTCCCTGATTGCAAGAAGACAGTTATTCACTGATGAACCAACCAGGGAACCAACTAAAAAGACAAATAAGAGTAAACAAAATTTTTGTTTTTACTGTCATAAATTAGTTTGTAATATTGGACGACATCTTGAATTATTACATAAAGAAGAAAACGATGTTAAAGAGATTATGCGTTTCCCAAAAGGTAGTTATCTGTTTTATTGAGTAGAAGCAACAGAAAAGACAAACTGTAGAAAATACAAACCACAGGAAATACTGTGCTCTTCTAGAAAATACAGACATGAAAACTTGAAAATCTAGAAAACACATTGTGTAGAAAGTAGTGAAGAGAGTTCAGGATAGACTCATTCCAGTCTTAGGTACAAACATAATTTGACGATGCAATATTCTAACTTCTTACTGCATTACGAAAGTAAATTTTCAAATAACTGTTTTGAACAATAATATTATTGCAGTATTAAATTGTGTTGGTACGTTCTTACGTCTGTATATTCTAGAGTTATACTTTTTTATGTCAGTATTTTCTATAGTATTTATGTCTTTCCTGCTGATGCATGCGTTCCCGTTTTATTTCAATATTAGCTAAAAATTGAGAGATAGTACGCTCACACACTTCCCCTGAATTGATTTGTTACTCTTTAAAGAAAGCATGAGCGAAGGCGTTGGAGGATCGTGAATTTTGAAGGATAGTGGTAGATTGTGTGTTTACTAGGTAAAGTGTATTTCACATTTGGCAACAAAGTTTTTTTTGGCTACATTCCTCGCGATATCATTTGAACGTTTCATAAAGATTGATGTACTTCAAAAGAAACAAAGAATTTTGAATATTTGTGTATTTAGGTATATCAAATTACAAAAATGTTCGTGAGTTACTGTTTTTACTATCAAGTAGTATTCATACTGACAGATCTAAATGAGGTTATATCTACATTTTTATTTACTATTTGTCCCACTGTAGCGAGGTATGAAATGGCAAGAAAAAATTTACAATTTAAATTTCTTTTTCATTTTTCTCTCCTGGATGAACTGGTACATGGTCTTTCTGAAATGTCAAAGAGTTACCAAATACATTGGAACAGACTAATATTTGTTGATTATTGACAAGCAATGTATTTTATGTCAATTTTCAACAATTGTTTTCTTTGAAATATAAGCAGTTATCTACCTTAAAATTTAAAGAGTATATTCTTCGGATAGGAATCCACATGTAGAATTATTTTGAGACCTTAAATCGTTAATTGTTATCACGCTCACACATCTTTGAACCATGTATTCTCCCATTTTTTATATTGAAAATCTATAACGTTATAGGTAGTCAATTTTTGAATTCATCTCTGATTTAAAGAATACTGCTTTGTTCTGTTTTTTTTTTCTAATTTTTATCTTGTAGGTTCTCGGGAAAGAAAGAATCTAATTGGGACTGTCAGAAAAAACGGAGATTTTCTTTATAATAGCAATTCACAATATCGCAATGGGAATGAAATTATTGTATGCAGAAGACCACAACGTAATAAAAACAGAGAAAGAAATTATTATAAAGTATGTCCGAATTGTAAAGGATTTTATTCTTGTATTCCACTTCGCAAACATTTCAGAAAATGTTCTGAAACTAAAAATTCTGGTGAAAGAAATGTTCTTATCCAGAGTAGAAGAGTGAAATACACAAAAAAGCTTGTACAATTCTTAGGAAAGAAATTTTTCTAGTATTTCGAGAGGATCCTGTTACTGAAATTTCAAGGTTCGACGAACTGGCTATTATTTATGGCAATAAAATGTGTATCAAATATCGTTCAAAGCATCATTACAATATGATTCGTACCAGATTACGATTAATTGGCCGTTTTCTGTTGGAAATAAAGAAACTAAATCCAAATGTAAATGATTTCGCATCTGTTTTTGAACCGAGTGTTTATGATGATGTGATTAGATCGATAAATATTGTCGCACAGCTAGACGAAACTACTGGTAAATATAAATCACCATCAACAGCTTTTGCGTTGGGTACTTCAATTAAAGTGAATGCAAACCTTATGATTCTTGAATGTATTAAATAAGGCGATAAAGTGAGAAAAAAGTTGGCAAACGATTTTCTCAAATTGATGTGTGAAGATTTGTCAACATCTGTCAATAAAACAGTAAGTGAAAATCAACTTGAGTATAAAAGACACAAAAAAAGTGGTTTTACCTCCAAATGAAGACATTAAATTACTTAACACATATTTAGCTAAACATAGAAAGAAAAGCTTTGATAAGTTGAAAAAAAAATTCTCATTCCAAGAATGGAAAAATTTGGCAAGCTATACGTTAATATCAATACAAGTTTCCAATAGGCGACTTCCAGGAGAAATTAAAATAGCACAAATATCAGATTTCAATGCTTATGAGTGTGTGAATAAAGAAACAAATCCTGCAATTTTTAAAAGTCTCTGTTGAGTCACAAAAAGCAGCTACTCGTTATATACGTTTTCAGGTTCGTGGTAAATTGGCTCGTGGTAAACCAGTCTTATTGCACACCGAACTTGTATCCTATGTCAAAGTTATAATCAAGCTTAGAAAAGAGGCTAATATTCCGGAAGAGAATCCTTATATTTTTGCATTGCCAGGTAACGGAATCAATGGACATTTGAATGCAAACAAATTATTGCGCAACTATTTATTTCGATTCACTGCCCAACAGGTAAACCCAGGTAAAGGACAGGCACAATAAACATATAACAATTAAACAATAGTTATCAGAGTGCAGCATACAAAATATAAGTAATGTTGATATATAATAATGTAAATTTAAAAATAAATATAAACTACGGAAACAGTATTTCAAATTATTACCACATACCAGAACAAAGAAGAAAGGGATAAGTCAGAAATTAATCAATTGACTATTTAGTTTACTTATGGAAATACTGAAAATATCAATTTGAGAGAACTCATTATTATAAAGATTGCAGATTCTATAAATTGGTGAAAAGAATAAAGCATTAGTTCTCGGAGTAGGTAAGTAAAATAGAATATAGAAGCGAGTGTTAATATGAGGAATATTGAAGTTAATTAAAGACAAACAGATAGGATCGTCCATTATTGAATGTACTTATTTGTGTAAGTATTTGATTGAAATCATTTTACGACGGTCATACAGGGATTTGAAATTAAATATATATAATAAAATGTCATAAGATACACAATAATCTGGGTACGAGCGCATTATCTTGAAGTAAATAAATTTCAAGAATTTTTTCTGAATTGACTCAATGGTGTTGGAATGAACTCAATAAAATGGATTCCAGATAATACAGCAGTAATCTAATTTAGAACGAATAAGGGTGTAATAAAGTGTAAAAAGAGTATGGATATCAGTGAAATTTCTAGTATTGCGTATTATAAAACCCAAAGTTTTGTATGCCGATGAACAAAGTGTGACTACATGAGGGATAAATGAAAATGTCGGATCAAAAGTTACTCCTAAGTCACAAGTGGATGTAGAGCGCGTAAGTTCAAAGTCAGCAATACTGTAAGTGTGAGATATTTGAGTTTTCTTTCTTGTGAAGGTCATAACCTTACATTTTGAAATATTGAGAGAGAGTTTATTTGAATCACATCACAAACTAATTCTGTCTAGCTCCGATTGTAATAATTCACAATCAGTCAAACAATTAATGGTACTGAATATCTTCAGATCATCTGCGAACAAGAGTTTTTCACAGGTGATAATTTCAGTTATACCATTGATAAAAATCAGAAAAAGTAGAGGACCCAGATTGGAGCCTTGTGGAACTCCAGACGTGGGTGAAAAAATTGAAGATTTACAACCAAGAAATTTGACAGACTGGGACCTACGATATAAATAAGATTTGAGAAGAGTAACAAGGGAAGGAGAAATAGAAAACATGGAAAGCTTAGATAACAAGATACTGTGGTCGACTGTATCAAAGGCCTTGGAGAAATCTGTGTAAATTGTATCTACTTGGCTATTATTATCAAGAACAGTAGAGACAACATGTGTAAAATAGCAGAGATTAGTGGTTGTAGATCTATTCCGAATAAAACCTTTCTGAAAAACAGATAGTTTGGACCTGATGTTATTATAAAGATAGGAATATATAATTTTTTCAAATATTTTACTAAAATTGCTTAGTACGGCAATCGGCCTATAATTCACGATGCATGCACGATCACCTGATTTGAATATTGGTGTGATATTAGTTTTTTTCCAAATCTCAGGGAAAGAATTTGTAGAGAGTGACAAATTGAAAATATGCTGAAGAGCTAGTGAAAGTGGATAGGCACAATCCTTAATAATTATATTTGGAACATTGTCAGGGCCACAACAGAGGTCAGATTTAAGATTTTTGATAGAACTTTGGATTTCATCACGTGTGATACTAGTAAGTGCAATATAGTCTGAAGAAAATGATGAAGAAGATATTATAGGAGCAGAAGGAGAAAAAGGCTTGTAAACAGAATCAAAATGTTTAGCAAAACAATCAGCTATCGTTTGAGAATCGGTTAAGATTTCATCTGAGTAATACATAGTTGAAGGATATGAACTAATTTTTTTTTTTGAATTTATGTAGTTCCAAAATTGTTTTATATCATTATTAATTTAAGTTTCACAGCAATGAACATAGCTATCATATGACTGTCTTATTTCTTTCTTAATTCTAGCTCTCAGCTGCTTGAACTGATTATGATAATAATTTGAATGGGGAAATTTTTTTAACATTTTGAAAAAGTGATTCTTATTTTTAATATCTAATCTGATCTGGGGAATAATCCAAGGTGGCGACGAAACTCTAAGGGAAGAATTAACTGGAATGCATAAATCAAAGAAATAATAAATTACTGAATAAAAGTACTCACAGGCACTATCAACATCCTGAAAATCTTTCAGAACATTCCAGTCAAATTCTTCCAGAAGTCTATATAATTCAGGATAATTCGCTTTTCTAAAATTGTAAGACGTGAAGTTGGTCCTTTTGAAACAATTTATATTATCTTGAAAAAAATTAGCAATTTTTATATTAAGAGATGGATGATGTAAATATTCAATATCGAGCAATAGATCAACTTCACGTGTTACTTCACATAATATATTCGACATCACTAAATCAAGTATTTTATCATTGTTATTTATAATTGTATTGAATTGCTTCAAATCGAAGTACTGTAGAAAGTTTTTACATAGGATGACATTTTGGTGGAAGCGATCACTTACAAAATTAGTTATATTGAAGTCACCAAGAATAATAATATCATTGCCATAAATGTAAGGAAGACTTTCAAGAAAATCATATAATCTAACATAATCATCAAATAGTGTCTTAGGAGGTACATAGACATTGAAAATAAATACACTTTTGTCCCCTGTAGAAATTTTTACACAAATAATATCAATAATATTTGGTAGTAAATGAGTGTAATTATTTAAATTGACATGAGAAGCATGAATATTGTTTTTTATCAGTAGTAAAACACCACCACCACAGGATTTATTACAAAGAGAAAACTTCCTATCTGACCTGAAGACATTGGTGATTTCTGAGTCGAACACGCCTCCATGCAGCCAGGTTTCAGTAAATGCGATCACTTCATAATGAGTATATGATAGTGAAGATACAAGTAGATGGGTTTTCATATCCAGTCCTTGGATGTTTTGGTAATAAATATTGAAATTATTGGCCAACTCACTCCTCACTTTTCTAACAGTATTATTGGGCAGGGACGTATTCAGTTTTTTTTCAATACAATTACAGGTGTATTATATTTATATGTTATTATTAAATTGTTTTCAACATTAGCTTTACGTTTTTGTAACTTAGAATGCACACGTTTATATTGATCTAGTTGCATGGGCGTTTTATCACTGTTAATATAAATATTGTTCAGCTCGGGATATTCACGCGCCTTTCTACCATTCCGTATAACTTGTTGAGCTTCATTAATATTTGAAAAACATACTTTTATTAAACGAGCCTTTTTATTGCTAGATAATTTAGAACCAATTCTGAAAGATTTACGAATAGTTGGTTTTAGATCAGGTGCTATTTTGCTGATTATAGATGCAACTTTATTTATAAGATTTTCATTGTCAGTTCCAGCAACCCCAGAAATAATAATATTACTTCACGTCGCTTGCGCTGATCAATTTCGCTTAATATATTATCAGTTATTGACTCCAAATCATGGCTTTTATTGTTCAAATTAGATTTGAGATCCGATATCTGAGATTGCAAGTCAAGAATTAATTGTTTTAGAGATGATATAGTATCGACCGAAGCTATACAAACCTTGCAATAGATTTTAATAGAACGTGACACTGTGCGGGTGAAACGCGAAGCATCAGCTTGTGTAAGATCAGCACACGATAAGTGGAGCAGTTTTTGGCAGCCATCACATTTGATTGATTTGTCCACATCTTTACTGAGATTTTTGATGCAATTTGGACACACACCCATATTGAAACTGATCGATTAAGTTCGGTACTAATCGTAAAGAGGCACAATACACACGATTCGTTCACTCTTTACAAGACACTTGAGAATTTATTAATCAAAGGTGCTGAAAAATGTTCAATTAAGAGATCCAGCCGCACGCAAAAATCGACTTAAAGAACCAAAATTGGTAAGATGAAATCACTATAACTAGGACACCAACTGAACTCACAAACTTGACTTTAACTGAGTATTGAGATAATATGATTAGAAAGCATTCGGATCACAGTTTAGTAATTATTTCACACTTTTAAAGACATCAAACGCGAAAATTGTTGCTACGAACTGATAGCTACTTCAGCAAAGCTACACACCTACACACATCTTCGTCATTATGTGGAGCAAAAAATCCAAATTTACGTAAACACGTGGCGACGCAGTCAGTTTTATTGAACTGGCAAGATAATGAAGTAAATGATTTGGCTACTTTTCTCGGACATGCAGAAAAAATTCACCGTGAATATTATCGCCTTCCGATTGCTACCAGAGAGATTGCACAAATGTCCAGACTGTTGGAGTTGGCACAGGGAAAAGATTGCGATAGTGATGATGATTCGAGTAATGAGAACAATTTTGAAGAAGATGGAGGAAAAAATATTGAAATATCTCTGTCGTCAAATGGAGCAAATTTGGATGAAGTTGAGAAGGACGAAGATGAAACATCAGCTTCAAATATTGCAGGTAACAGCTAAGTCACAGGTTTTTATTTTCATATATTTACAACGCTTATAACTTGCATAAAAGCAAATTATTCATATTTTTACTCAAACATTTTATTCCATTTATATTTTATCACACAAATAAAACTTCAATATCTATATATCTGGTGACGATGGTATGGGTCAACATAGAGATTCAACATGTAATACTAGTTTTATACAATTTCCTGCTTTCCTTTCAATTTCAGAACTAAAGTTCATCAATAAAAAGTTATTTCAAATGTTGGGATTGATTTATACTTACAAATAAGCCTAAATGTGATGTTTGTAGTACAATATTAGAAAAATAAAATATAAAATTTTCATACAAAATCAGATAATTGTTAAAATCGTACAGATGCAAAGGAAAACAGACAATCGCATAAAATGAAAATCACGTCTTTGCTCATCTCTATAAGCCACCATCCATGCCAGTTTCTTAATGATGCATGATTTAAAAGTTTTATCAATTATAATTGTCATAGATGCAGTAGCCTAATCGAGAAGTGAGTTTCCAAAAAAAAAATTGTTTCAAGAGTTCAAAAAATATATTCGGAATATTCACATTCACAAGATTCACAAGATAATTTCTTTTCAAGATCTTTTTCGCCAGCAGAAATTGCAATTGTTATTAACAAAAATTTGAAAAGAATCGCCTGATTTCCTTCCAATAACTCAAAAACTATGAGAGATAGTGGAGATAAAAAAAAATTCTCAAGGAGGAGGGAGTTTTCAATAAAAAAATCCAACTTCTGAGCTCTATTTATATTGGTTATAATTTTAGTTTCATGTTGGAAATAGGACTCCGCGCACCAGCTGTTGAGAGAGGACAGCACATAAAATAATTTTTTATATTATTATATAACAGTTTAAAGATTGGAATGAATTATAGTGTCATCTTAAAACTTGAAATAAAGAAGTTTCGTTGAAAAAATAATTCTAATTTATTTTTTTTGAAAAGTGAGGCTATTGTTGACTAATTATTTACGAACCTCCATTTCCATCGAAAACAACAGAATATAATTAAATAATTCGTCTATAGAATTCTTGCTCCTTGGAGTCTTTTTTACATAAACAAGATTAAGTCATATAAGTATCTAAACTTGTTTATTTTGTTCTTCATAAATTTTTGAAGTTAATAAATGTTGAAATCAAATATATTAGAATTTCCGAAGTTCATCGTCACAATAATAATTATACACAAAATATTACCTTCTATGAACTCTATAGACAGTAATGGATTGAAGATTATGTTCAATGTAAGGTTCTAGACAAAGATTGATACAAAGTACAATTCAATGTAGCATACCATACAAAACACTAACTCAGTCACATTACTTATCATAATGTTGGTCACATCGAGTTTTATTCAAATTGTTATGGTTCATAATAGTTTTCTTTTTTATGTATCCACTATTTAAATTATTAGTGGAAAAAACATTTTTTTAGGCGATCATAACAAAATAGTTGTTTCTATGGCCTCCATTTGAGGCCGTGAAGTTTTACTTTTTGGTATACATCTGTCAAATTCTACTTTTTAAGACTGATCTGCCAAACACTACTTTTTTGGGACTGAACTGTCAAAAACTACTTCATAAGCATTTCATATTTACTTATATGGGCTGCTTGATGAACTCTTTAAGATACAGTTTTTTCCGAAATATATATTATATTCCTCTGTCAACCTTAATTGTTCGTGCAATTCAAGAAATTGATACCCATTTTTCACAAATGTCACTTTGATAGAAGACAATAAAATAAAACAATTTCAACGGCAACTAATATAAATAATGTAAGATATATATTCTTGGGATTTCAGTCAATATTTCAATTTTATTTTTTTTCTGCTTTACAGTTTCGGCTGCACCTCAGCCATCCAGTTAGCCAACGCCTTCCATAGATGTCGGGTGTGGCAAAGGACAAGAGAAAATTTCTCTTTTTTCCGCTTATTAACATTAATATCAATTTTAACATATGTATAACTTCAATTTTTTTAAGCAATAATTCATTTCGCTTTTGAGGATGACTGAGGTGCAGCCGAAAATGTAAAGCAGAAAAGAAATAAAATTAAAATATTGACTGAAATCCCAAGAATATATATCTTACATTATGTACTTTATAGTTTGAACCACTTGAGATTAAGTGGAAACTATCACGCGCACGTACTACTCTCAATCGTAATTCAACACCGTCGAGTAAGAATTTATCTTGATTGAATATATCAACATGAAGATGACCGATCATATCAACACTTCTACTATTTTCAACATATTTGTTTCGTTTCTCGTATCCAGGATTTCCTCCCACATCCGTTTTATTCATTTTAGTAGCTTTATCTGCATACCAAAGAGCCTAGGTAGGATGGGCTCTTTTTGCATCGGTGCCATAATTCGATAAAGTCTCAATGTATGCTTTGTAACCATAGATGTTGTTCGGGGCAGATATTATTTTTTGATTCAAATACAGATCAATTTGCATGAAAATTGGATGTTACCAGTTATTTACAGGTGCAACATTATCTGTGTCGCTCAAAGAAGTATTATCGGATTTAAGAATTTTCGCATCTAAGTACAGCATTGTTTGCGAGAAATTAATGTTATTATCACCTAGACCAGGTACTATGAATTCGAGAGGTCCATCCTCGATGATTGAAGATAATGGCTTATAAATATAAAATACACTGGTTATATTGAAAGCAGGTTAAAGATAGAAATAGACCCACATTATATTATGCATCCATTAGATATTTTAATGATTACTCTAATTTTTATTGAGGCTAGGAATCCAAACAACTATTCATACGGAGTACGATATATACAATTGGCAACTGATAGATACAAGCCAATGAATTCAGTCATAACGTTGCCATTATTTTCATCTTTCGTAAGTGCAAACACTTTCTTGTAAACGCGGGGTATGTTAAGAATATTATTAATAGGATAGTTAGAAATGTCAAATTTATGAATATCATTTTTAATCATTTCATATGGATCCATATTGAACAAGTGATAAATTGAACTGTCTGTATCTGTGTACAATAATTCAGCTTGATTTACAAAATTCAATTTTATATATTTATAGTGAAAATCATATATATATATATATATATATATATATATATATATATATATATATATATATATATATATATATATATATATATATATATATATATATATATATATATATATATATATATATATATATATATATATATATATATAGTAACGATCACCTATATATATATATATATATATATATATATATATATATATATATATATATATATATATATATATATATATATATATATATATAATATATATATATATATATATATATATATATATATATATATATATATATATATATATATATATATATATATATATATATATATAGTAACGATCACCTTTCGCTGATGGCGTGGTTGTTGCTTTTGACGTCGCCGTTAAGACTGCTAACGGTGTGCTCGGGCGCCAATACGGTCGGTAACGCAGTTTTTCTATGACGGACGGCTGGATAGCTCAGACGGGAACGGTTAGGGTTGTTGAAAATAATCATCAGGGGGTAGGTGTCACAATGAGATTTATTACACACAAAACGATGACGATGAACGTAGAACATTATTTTACAGAAACTTGTACGGTGATACTTCGGCGGACGGTGACGGACGGCTGAACATGACACTCGACACCAGCGGTCGCATTACGGACCCAGGCGGTCGCAGATGACGAGAAACTTTCTATGCGGGTGGAACCCAACTTGCTTCCTCGCAGTGATTCTACGTTACTATGATTCGATACTGTGAAGTCACCAGGTGACTCCTCCAGCAGTGCTTCTACGTTAAAGATAATCGACGCTTCGAAATCACGAAGACTTCTTCAGCGGTGCTTCTACGTTAAATAATCGACGCTTCGAAATCACGAGGACTTCTTCAGCGGAGCTTCTACGTTAAATAATCGACGCTTCGAAATCACGAAGACTTCTTTAGCGGTGCTTCTACGTTAAATAATCGACGCTTCGAAATCACGAAGACTTCTTCAGCGGAGCTTCTACGTTAAATAATCGACGCTTCGAAATCACGAAGACTTCTCCAGCGGAGCTTCTACGTTAAATAATCGACGCTTCGGAATCACGAAGACTTCTTCAGCGGTGCTTCTA
Source organism: Dromius quadrimaculatus (assembly GCA_963989225.1). Lineage (NCBI taxonomy): Eukaryota > Metazoa > Arthropoda > Insecta > Coleoptera > Carabidae > Dromius > Dromius quadrimaculatus. Next base: position 44,258,686 of record OZ022330.1, read on the forward strand.
AATAATCCAAAAATATTCCAAGTTCAAAAACAGCAAAAATATTCTAAGTTCAAAACAGCAAAAATATTCAAAGCTCAAAACAGCAAAAATATTCTAAGTTCCTTTTATGGACTTAGAAAAAAAACAAAACAAACTCACAATTGTGTCGGACGGTTGTGCTAACGGAAACTTCACTTGGACGGTACACACTCTAAAGATGACGCTCGGAATCGGAACTGGTAGCGTACTTGGAACGGCTGCTCAGAAGACTTGACTTACAAAGAAGTGACTTAAGTCGGCCAGAAGGCCTTATTTATACCCATAATTTAATGAAACCTTACTTAACATGTTTTAAAAATTAAATCTATATTAGCGCTAGCAATAATATCAAGAAGAAATACAGAAAAAAGAAGAAGTAATTCTTTAAATACAAATTTCATTACAATTATACATTTCTCATCACTCTCCTGTCGACTACATCCTTTTCTGATTTTATTTCCTTAATATTAAAATTATTCTAAATAATTTTCTCATCGGTCGATAATATAGAGATTGTCAAGTGTCGGATCTAGTTCGTATATAGTCAACGGTCGCGCAGAATGTCAAAAAACAACAACAAGATATACAATATACAATATACAACATATTTACAGGACAACAGTGGATTACATTCAGACTTTATTACGGTGAGACATCAGACATAAATACAGATCACACGATCTTAACTTCTTTTAATTTCAGGTGTTTTTTAAAAACCTTACCTTATTCGTCCACATGTAAAAGATAGTAAACGGTGATGGAGCAGTTGAAAACGGATGAAATAAACGGTACGTGATGTTGAAGGTTGATACAGAGTTACTGAATTTAATGTTTACAGGGTGCGCAAGAAGTGAATAAATTGTGATGGACTGAAAATGTTCGACGGTGGCAGAAGGCCCTGGGATGTGCAACGGTAACGGATTTTGGGGCCTAATTCGTTACAATATATATATATATATATATATATATATATATATATATATATATATATATATATATATATATATATATATATATATATATATATATATATATATATATATATATATATATATATATAAATATATATATATATCTATATATATATATATATATATATATAAATATATATATATCTATATATATATATGTTTTTGAAAGATCCAATATCAACTTTTTCATTCATTCCAATCAACAAAATTTCATCATCCATTATAATACAGCTATGGAAATTTGGTTGTCAAATGTACGCTTTAGCACCATATCTGCCTTCTCATTGTGTTACCAGTTTTATATCCTCATATTTTCGAACATAGGTTTTACCAAACACTGCATTATTCATCAATTTATAGAAAATCTTCCCAAATAAAATAAAATAATAATGATGAATAATTCATTACTTGACGTCTTTCGCATTTCAGTATTCAAATCTATATACTTTTTTAACCATGGGAGTTGTTTGAGTTCAAGTACCCGATGAATTTTTTCTATTTTCAAGTCCAGTGAAATGCATTGTTTTGAATTTTTATAATGAATGATATACTTTTTTTTGTCATATAGTTTTCCAATTAATTTAGATGTTTTCGAAATCGGTAGTATAAAATGTTCTGGACATAATAGTGAATCTTTATGAATATCATGCAAATCTACTGAGTACTTCTAATCAACTTCAAAAGTGTATCCCACGTCATATTCATCACTCATATTCATCTAATCAATATTGCTACAATCATCAATCTATTCGAAATTCGCATATGGTAGATATTCTCTCATAGCAGCCTTGTACAAGTTATTAATGTCAAAATACATCAAATATGATACAGGGTATGTTGAATCATACATCTCGTTAATGTATTCATTATTTGCTTTTTCATATCTATTTGAACATTGTGATACGCCTCCACGTATACCCCGCTCAATAAACATGATCTTATCCGCATATGTTAATCGCTCAAGATCAACTTTTGTACTTTTCAACATTGCATCAAAAGCTAGTCCAGGAGCTGTAAAATAATGTTAAGCATCCAATTCATATGTGCTCAAACAACTCTTCCGAAAGTTCTCAAAAACATCTGCTAATAATGATACATCAGTCTTTAAGTATAGATCTGCGTATTCTTCCAAAGATTTAATCCCAGAAGTACTCCATACTTTTTGAGCCAATTTATACTCTTTTTCTGGAACACTATCGCCCTTCAGCGAGCTATAGAGATCGTCTCTTGCCGGCAATTTCAACCCATCTAATTTCTCCCATGAATCTATATATTTGTAGGGAGAAATTCCTATCTTTGTTAATAAATCAAATTCCATTTCTGAATTGTACGAAGACTTTGTTATTACTTTTTCAGAGCTATCTGAATATGATGATAATTTGTCCAAGCTACTCGCTATGAATCTGAATGAATCGATAAATCTGAAAGATATTTTAGTATTTTGCACATACTTAGTGAAAGATATATATCTCTCTTTATTTATTGGCAGGAGTGGAATTGCATGAATTATGAGAAGCTCCACGATAGCTTCCCGTCAATGATCACGTACCTTTCTGTCATTCAAGCAAAATTTCTTCTGATATATGTGACACACTGTAGCATGATTGAACCTGTTTGTTTCTTACGAAGTTAGAGACATTGGTATCATATTGTTCATTATGTTATTCGCTTCAAGAGCTCTATCTTCTAGTTGTTTTATAAATCATTCTATACAGTTTCAACCACGATACTGTTTATATTCAGATAATGAATTGTTATACGAACATTTAATATAGTAAGTCATACTGAACGGTATATGTTCCTTACAAAGCTGTGTATTTTTTCCTTGTTCATCATTTACTTTCTCCAGAATAGATTCAATATATGCATAGACAACAAATTAAGCTTTTTCTTTATATTTGTGATTTCTGAAGTTCAAAATCTTATTATCTTCACCAGGAGCTTCTATCCTACAACTGTTCACTCTACTAAAATTTCACTTTTGAAATGATTCAAACATCTTTCACACATGTAACTTTTGTGTGTTCCAGCTTATTGTGATCTTAGTAATCCTGACAAATTTTTAATCCACATGAAATGATAGTTTCTAGCAGACTTTATCTCATCTTTATGACCTTTTTCCACCAAATTAGATTCTCCATCATCAATCTCCATTGACATGCTATCGTCATCATCATTACTATTTTCGGGTATCCCATTTCCAGGCTCTTTACCTGTGTGCATCTTTAGTAAATGAATTGTTTTTTCAAACGATTTTGTTCATTTTTGCTTTTGCCTATTTTCTCGAAAGTATATACGTTGATATTTACATCATTAAAATCTTCAAATTTCGGAATATCTCCAAGTTTTACGGGAAGTGCCAAGCCAGTATAATTCAATACTGTAGAATAATGTAGATAAGATGATGTTCTCTCTGCATTTTGTGATGCAGAATATAATGCTGATGCAATAGCCCATGAAAAACAATTATTATCATACATATTTTTATAGTAATTAAGGTATCAAGGGTGTTAAAAGGACAATAATGCCTGAGATCAACAGTGTACTTTCCGAGGGCCTCTGGCCCGAGGTGTGTACGTTGTCTGTTTAACTCTCGTTGTGCCTTCAATGTTTAATGTCCGACTTTTGTTGTATTTCGATCAAAACTTTTAGCAATGTATGTCCTGTCATTGTGACATCTGTCAGAGAAATTACTCTAGTTACTTGCTGTAACTAGGGAACTTATTTGGTATTTTTCAAAATAATGCCCGAGAGCATTATTCTGGAATATAATGCCCTTGGGTATTATTTGTTACGTAACTACCATGAGAACAATGTTATTATGACAACAATAATAAACTAGTCGGACATTCACATTAATAATAACACGCTTTCATGCTATATCTTTCGGTAACTCAATATAGCTTGCAATGTTAATTGGTGTGAGGTTATTTATGTTCACTTTCAAATGTAAAATCTCTCTTATCGCCCAACCACCATCTCTTTCCTAAAACTCCTCCAGATCCAGTAAAATCTTCTCAATAACATTATCACTGATCAATATTTGTCGATTGATCGATAATATCATTTCTAGTGTTGGAAGTCTTAATTTCTGATTTTTCTGTACTGGTAAGAATAAATTCTTCACTAAATATAACATTCACCTTCAACAACGACTCTTTCAAACAACTTTCAATTTGATTTCTGAATATTGTTTTTGCTTTGCTCAAGAATATCTTGGGATCCTTGAATCCTGCTTCATCAATAATAGCTCCTGTTCTAACTCGTCGGTTAAATATTGAATTCACTCTCTGCCATAGAAGTGCACTAGATTTTCAGCACTACCCGAACCTGCACCTATTTTTACTCTTAAATTCTTCAATTTCTCCCGGTATACTTCCAAAGTAGTCAAATTAACATCTAATTTGAACAAATTTTCTGTTTTGTTCCTAACAGATGTTTTCTCCTCACGAATTCCCTTATATAAGATTAATATTATTTTATTTACATGCTAACGCCATGATTCAATTTCCTCTACTCGACGGCCAGTATAAAATCTGCGTCCAGATCAGAGACAATAAATTATAGAATTCATGCGTCAGGCCAAAATGTCAACTCAAATAATGTTTCTATTAAATTCCCCGAATGTTCGATAAATATTATCAGAAGTTTTATTGATACTGGTGCAGATATAAGTTTAATTAAGTTGAAATATCTCATAGATGATATTACAGTTAATAGAAGCAATATAATACAATTAAAAGGTATTTCTGGTCAAACTTCTTCTCCAACTTTAGGTTTCTGTTTTATTACAACTTCAAACAAATCAGACTCGAAGTTATATAAAGTTCATATCGTAGGAGACGATTTATCAATCCAACAGGACGGATTATTAGGTAATTTTTTCTTCCACGATGTCAATGCACAAATTTGTTATAGAAACAGAAAGATAATCTTATCTGGTGAAGGGTACAGTATTTTGAATAGAAATATAATATAATGCTCCTACACGAAACAAGAAATTTTTCTCTATTTCTATTCTTGGGAATGTCACAGAAGAAATTCTTCCACGTAAAGAATTCCGGTATATTTTTGAGTGAAAGTTTTGTAGAAGTTGAAGCGAATCGTGCAATTAGTTCAGTGATAGATATGAATGACGTTGAGAAAACAATTGTAATAGAAGCGCAAGATATAGAGGAGGTCAGCTATAGTTTCAAACGTTCAGTGTAGTTGAAGCACCGCGAACATAAATATTTCTAATGGAATGCTGACAGAATGGGAGTATTAAAAACACAGATCCGTACTGAGCATATGAACAAAGAGGATAAAGAATCAGTATTATATATTTGTATATAATTTAATGATTTATTTTATTCATCTGGTGATAAACTTCCGAGCACAGACACGATTGAGCAAAGAATCAGCCTAAATAATAAGAAATTGATGTTCTGAAATCTATAACCAAAAATTTATACACAAATTATTGGAATATTGAATGAAAATACTATCCATAATTCGGAATCTCCATGAAATGCTCGTATTTGAGTCGTTCCAATAAAATTGGATGCATCCAATAAAACAAAATTATGAATCTTTCCACTTCCTCAAGTGGTAAAAAGGGCAAATTAAGGGGTTCATTAGCGACCCTCAGTAGTAAGTATGTACACTAGTCCCGCGGTGGAATGCAGCCGGTAATTAAAATGTAATCAAGATAATACCGAGCTAATGGAACTCTATGGTGAGCCTGGAATAGTGGAAGTGGCTGAAGCACAAATGTTACGGTGGCTAGGGCATGTGCTGAGACTACCAGAGGACAGAGTAGTAAGAAAGAAGTAAGACGGAGGTGTTGTGAAAAAAAAAAGAAGGGGAAGACCAAAGGAGAGGTGGTATGACGCAGTGAAGAAGGACTTAGAGACATTAGGGATTACGAACTTTAAGCGATCAGCACAGGACCGTAAAAAATGACGAAAAATTGTAACAGAAGCCATGGGCCTACTTGGCCTGCAGCGCTAAATCATATATATAAGATAATTAGATTATGCCCTTGAGAATAAATTATCTATAGCACATATGCCAAATAAGCGAAATGAGGAAGTTTCGACATGAAGTCAAAAGTAGGTGCGTCACGAAAAGAGTTTTTCATTTCTAATTTAAGTACATAGCGGATATTCCGTTGAAAATAAAATGCAATTTCAATCTGCATGACGTCTAGCTATGACTATCCATTTTATTTGGTATTAAGTATAGTTGAATATGTATTTAAAATATTCTCCACTAAACTGTTTGTAATTATGATGACAATGGAATGAGGAATTTGTGATTTTTCAAATATTCAAAGATAATGGACAGTATTATATATTGAACCGTTCATGATCATATTCACATTAAGAATCATTAAGTTGTCATTTTTTGGTAAAATTTTGATCGGAAACTCTTTATGTTTCACATTTTTGAAATTTCTCTAGACTTTCCGTCGAATGACATGCTGCTGTTAATTGCATATCATATATATATATATATATATATATATATATATATATATATATATATATATATATATATATATATATATATATATATATATATATATATATATATATATATATATATATATATATATATATATATATATATATAATATATATATATATATATATATATATATATATATATATATATATATATATATATATATATATATATATATATATATATATATATATATATATATATATATATATATATATATATATATATATATATATATATATATATATATATATATATATATATATATATATATATATATATATATATATATATATATATATATATATATATATATATATATATATATATATATATATATATATATATATATATATATATATATATATATATATATATATATATATAGATATATGTATATATATATATATATATATATATATATATATATATATATATATATATATATATATATATATATATATATATATATATATATATATATATATATATATATATATATATATATATATATATATATATATATATATATATATATATATAGAGAAGAAGTAATCGTAACCGCAATTAAGTAGAAATTGAAGATTTATTGGGTATTTCGGTTAAGTTTTTTCGGGCAATGTAATAATTAGACTCTTTGAAGTTGCCTAGCTTTCGGTATATTTTATACCTTCATCAGGACACTACAATATTAATGATAATGTAAGATACAAAAAGATTTCTAACATTATTTACTTACATTTCGTGAGGCTTCAAAAATCAGCCAGATTAATAAATATAACTATCAACAACATGAATACAATCAATTAATTCAAAAGAAGAAGAACCAGATTAAAAATCATAAAAATTAAAGTGAAAACTGTGAAAAAATAGTATAAATATGAACAGTCAAAAAATGATATAAATAAAAATGAAAACAATTTTTTGAAAGAAAATTTTACACATAAAACTTGATTTCCAAAATTTTAAAAATAAAAAATTTAAATTAAAAAAAATTTTTCTGAAACAAATTCAAAATCCTAAGAAATGACACAAATAGAGAGAAACTCAAAAAATGAATGTAAAAAGAAAAATTATTAATTAAACTTCTTAGATATTTCAAATAAATTGGCATATATTGAACTCAAGCCATCTATGTCACTTTTTTTATTCATTGTATTATCTGTTGTTTTAATGTAAAGCATTTCCAAAAAGGATCGTTTTTTCAAATTCTTTTCAACATCTAAAACTGTAGCATTACTGTAATCTATTTCATGTTTTTTTGAATTTTTATGCATCGCCAATGCAGTAGCATTAGGTTTTAAGCGTGTGTCACTTTTATGAGATGTTATTCTACTAATTAACTGTTGACAAGTTTGCCCAATATAGCATTCATCGCAATTTTTACAAGGAATTTTATAAATTGAATTTGACATGAGCGGGGCTGGTACTTTATCTTTTAATCTAGTGAAAATTGACCTAATAGTTTTAAAATTTCTTGTGTTAATTTTAGTTTTATCATTTCTCAAAATTTTCATGAGCTTAGGTGTAAGATTAGATATATATGGAATTGAAGCAAACAAAACTCCCTGACGAGTTTCATCAGCCTGTACAACTTGACACTGGGGAGGTTCCTTTGGTATATGAACATTAAAAAGTAGACTATTAACAAGTTTTTTTGGATGAGAATTTTGGATAAGTACGTCTCTTAACTTGATGAGATTCGTTTGGTGGAAGTCAGGATGCGATAATCTTAAAATTCTCATCTTCAACCCTAAAATAACATTTACTTTCAGACGACGAGGCTGTTCTGAAAAATAATGAATATAGCGTTGTGATGATATGGATTTGACATACCAATCAAGTTTCAGAGAACCATCTGGTTGTCGTATAATCAATGTATCTAGAAAAGGAATTCTCATATTTTCTTCAATTTCAATAGTAAATTGTAAATTAGGATCAAATTTATTGAAAACATCAAGCATCACATTCGTTTTGTCAGCTGGTACACTACATACAATATCATCAACAAATTTTTTAATGAATGGCATTTCAAAATCTAATTCTGGAATACATTTATCAAGTAGTGTGTCCATAATGTATTGAGCTATAATTGGAGAGATGATAGCACCCATTGGACTCCCAAAAAGCTGTTTATAATATTTACCATCATATGCACAGTAACTACTGTCAAAAACAAATTTTAGGAGGGACAGAAAATCATTCAAGTCAAGAGACGTATTCATTTCAATAGAATTCCACTTCTCAGTAACACATCGCAAAGTTAGATCAAGTGAAATATTACTAAACAATGAAACAACATCCAAACTTATTAGAATGTAGTCATTTGGTAACTGATAATTATTAATTGAGGCTGCAAAATCAAAAGAATCTTTGATATAATAACTATTATCTCTGTCATAAGAAGTAGTTAAAATATTAGTTAGAAACTGGGCAATTTTACTATTTGGTGAGTCAATGGATGCAATTATAGGTCGCAAACTTAAATTCGGCTTATGAATTTTTGGCAGACCATAATATTTTGGTGCTCTTGAATTATATATAGTCAATGTTCTTGCTGTTTCAGGACTTATTTTATTCTCATTTTTTAATTTGTAAACGATTTTATTTGCTTTCTGTTGTAAAGTACACGTTGGATCATTGTTAAGCAAACGATAGTTCACAGGATTTGATAAGATTTTTGAAGATTCAGCATGATACAGCTCTCCATCCATAATACAACTGACATTTCCTTTATCTGATCTTAATACCAACAAGTCAGGATTGTCACGTAGGAACTTCTTGGTATAATTAAATAGATAATTGATGTAAGTTTTTTGAGTATCATTTTTATGTGTTAATAAGTAATTAGTAATAACATTGGTGGCTTGAGCTCTACAAACATCTTTAGTGGATGTATCCAAATGGGAAATTGCGTACTCAATGTCACTCAACAACCTGAATAACCCTCTTTGTTCTAGCGGCAATCTTAAACAGAATTTAGGGCCCAAACTAATAGTAGTTATGACTTCAGATGGAATTACTTTACTACTGATATTTTTGAACCACTTTTTTGTGTACACAATTTATTACGCTCCACGGATACTAGATATTTCAATAAAATTAAAACAGCTAACCAAATTAAATTCAATGATCTAGTATCCGTGGAGCGTAATAAATTGTGTACACAAAAAAAGTGGTTCAAAAATATCAGTAGTGAAGTAATTCCATCTGAAGTCATAACTACTATTAGTTTGGCCCCTAAATTCTGTTTAAGATTGCCGCTAGAACAAAGAGGGTTATTCAGGTTGTTGAGTGACATTGAGTACGCAATTTCCCATTTGGATACATCCACTAAAGATGTTTGTAGAGCTCAAGCCACCAATGTTATTACTAATTACTTATTAACACATAAAAATGATACTCAAAAAACTTACATCAATTATCTATTTAATTATACCAAGAAGTTCCTACGTGACAATCCTGACTTGTTGGTATTGAGATCAGATAAAGGAAATGTCAATTGTATTATGGATAGAGAGCTGTATCATGCTGAATCTTCAAAAATCTTATCAAATCCTGTGAACTATCGTTTGCTTAACAATGATCCAACGTGTACTTTACAACAGAAAGCAAATAAAATCGTTTACAAATTAAAAAATGAGAATAAAATAAGTCCTGAAACAGCAAGAACATTGACTATATATAATTCAAGAGCACCAAAATATTATGGTCTGCCAAAAATTCATAAGACGAATTTAAGTTTGCGACCTATAATTGCATCCATTGACTCACCAAATAGTAAAATTGCCCAGTTTCTAACTAATATTTTAACTACTTCTTATGACAGAGATAATAGTTATTATATCAAAGATTCTTTTGATTTTGCAGCCTCAATTAATAATTATCAGTTACCAAATGACTACATTCTAATAAGTTTGGATGTTGTTTCATTGTTTAGTAATATTTCACTTGATCTAACTTTGCGATGTGTTACTGAGAAGTGGAATTCTATTGAAATGAATACGTCTCTTGACTTGAATGATTTTCTGTCCCTCCTAAAATTTGTTTTTGACAGTAGTTACTGTGCATATGATGGTAAATATTATAAACAGCTTTTTGGGAGTCCAATGGGTGCTATCATCTCTCCAATTATAGCTCAATACATTATGGACACAGTACTTGATAAATGTATTCCAGAATTAGATTTTGAAATGCCATTCATTAAAAAATTTGTTGATGATATTGTATGTAGTGTACCAGCTGACAAAACGAATGTGATGCTTGATGTTTTCAATAAATTTGATCCTAATTTACAATTTACTATTGAAATTGAAGAAAATATGAGAATTCCTTTTCTAGATTCATTGATTATACGACAACCAGATGGTTCTCTGAAACTTGATTGGTATGTCAAATCCATATCATCACAACGCTATATTCATTATTTTTCAGAACAGCCTCGTCGTCTGAAAGTAAATGTTATTTTAGGGTTGAAGATGAGAATTTTAAGATTATCGCATCCTGATTTCCACCAAACGAATCTCATCAAGTTAAGAGACGTACTTATCCAAAATTCTCATCCAAAAAAACTTGTTAATAGTCTACTTTTTAATGTTCATATACCAAGGGAACCTCCCCAGTATCAAGTTGTACAGGCTGATGGAACTCGTCAGGGAGTTTTGTTTGCTTCAATTCCATATATATCTAATCTTACACCTAAGCTCATGAAAATTTTGAGAAATGATAAAACTAAAATTATCACAAGAAATTTTAAAACTATTAGGTCAATTTTCACTAGATTAAAAGATAAAGTACCAGCCCCGCTCATGTCAAATTTAATTTATAAAATTCCTTGTAAAAATTGCGATGAATGCTATATTGGGCAAACTTGTCAACAGTTAATTAGTAGAATAACATCTCATAAAAGTGACACACGCTTAAAACCTAATGCTACTGCATTGGCGATGCATAAAAATTCAAAAAAACATGAAATAGATTACAGTAATGCTACAGTTTTAGATGTTGAAAAGAATTTGAAAAAACGATCCTTTTTGGAAATGCTTTACATTAAAACAACAGATAATACAATGAATAAAAAAAGTGACATAGATGGCTTGAGTTCAATATATGCCAATTTATTTGAAATATCTAAGAAGTTTAATTAATAATTTTTCTTTTTACATTCATTTTTTGAGTTTCTCTCTATTTGTGTCATTTCTTAGGATTTTGAATTTGTTTCAGAAAAATTTTTTTTAAATTTAAATTTTTTATTTTTAAAATTTTGGAAATCAAGTTTTATGTGTAAAATTTTCTTTCAAAAAATTGTTTTCATTTTTATTTATATCATTTTTTGACTGTTCATATTTATACTATTTTTTCACAGTTTTTACTTTAATTTTTATGATTTTTGATCTGGTTCTTCTTCTTTTGAATTAATTGATTGTATTCATGTTGTTGATAGTTATATTTATTAATCTGGCTGATTTTTGAAGCCTCACGAAATGTAAGTAAATAATGTTAGAAATCTTTTTGTATCTTACATTATCATTAATATTGTAGTGTCCTGATGAAGGTATAAAATATACCGAAAGCTAGACAACTTCAAAGAGTCTAATTATTACATTGCCCGAAAAAACTTAACCGAAATACCCAATAAATCTTCAATTTCTATATATATATATATATATATATATATATATATATATATATATATATATATATATGTATATTTATATCAGAGGTTCAAGGAATATTCTCATTATTCTGTTTTAAGTCATAGTCTGTATCGTTAACGTGTATTTAGTTTTGTTCATCTTATTTGGTTCTGAGTGCGTTTTGAGTTGTTTTTTTATCATATCAAAGTTCGAAGAGATATTTTTGCTATTCTGTTTTAGAGCAGTGTCTGTATCGTTCAAGTGTATTAAGTAATGCGCATTTTATTTGTTTTTGAGTGCTCTCTGAACTCCGTTTATTATGGCTCCAAAAAAATCAAAGACGTCGAATGTCATGACTCCAAAGAAAACGAAGACGTCGAGTAAAATCAAACTTTTAGAGAATCGAATTATTACATCAGCTACATTGACGACCAGTTTTGAAGATATTTTTCCGGAAGGAGAAAATTTTAATCTTATCCCAACTACAAATCAGCTTATGGAGGATATCGATTCTCTTGGTTTTTTCCCGCTTATTAAAGCTGAAGAAAAACCTAAATTATCATTTCCAAGTGCGTCTGCAAGTTTGGAAGATATTTTTCCAAAAGGAGAAAATTTTAGCCATGTCAATGCCGCAACTAGAGTTGGTGGAAGTCCACGGAGGATGAAGTAATTATTGTTGAAGATGATAATGATACTGAACCGTATGGACAGATATTGGAAGATGCATACGAATCTTCTGACGATGAGTTTGTTATTTCCGAGCAAGATGAAATAAAATTGAATTTAATTCTTAACACCGCAGATGTAACAAGTTTCGCATTTCCGCACAACAAATGTTCAAATGACAATAACGATGGGCTACTTAAAGTTAAACCCGTTCCACTGGACCATGAGAGGCGATTTTTTATTTCAATAGAAATAAACCCGATCCCTGTGCTGCAGGTGGCCGTGAGGCTAGTGGGATCAGTGAATTATAAGCAATTTATTGATTTCAGAGACATTGTGAAAGTGATAGATCACTTAAAGAGAAAAGAACTGAAAATTGAATTGAATTTAGTTATTCAGATTTTAAGAACGGTTATAGAATTGATGATGTTGAATTTAGTTTAGTTCCAAATCAGCAACTTGAATGTAGACGTGGAAATACATGGATAGTTTCGGATAAACAACGTATCCAGAATTTAATGAAACTAGAACATAAAATTCTAGAATTAGAGAAATAAACTGTTGACAAATATAAAAATTTACAAAAAATTTCTACCAAATACTATTGTTTACAGCCTAAAGAGAGATTTAGATTTTAGCATGAGCTTGTATGAATAAATTTAATCACAAAATCAAGAATTTGAATATATTCTTGAAGAAATGTTCATATTTTACTACCATGATTTGAATAAAGATCTTGCATGTGTAGCGTCTTTTATAATAAGAGAGGGAAAGTTCATTATATAAATTAGAAAAATAACTGTGAAGTGCATTTGTTGTTAATATGAATAAATGATAATAAATGGATGTTTAAATATTATTTTCTCCATCTTCTCTCAATCAAATTGGAATTTCAGATACTGACAAATGTTTTCAGCAGATATTTAAGAAATATTTCGAAACTATTTTTCAAATTTTAAATTTATTATTTCTTACAAAGCTATTTTCGAAACTAATTATTTCTGTCACTCAACAGCTTTCCATTGGATAACATGAATATTCCAAGCGATTTTACAAATTTTAGAGCTATTTATCTAAGAACTATATTCGAAATATAATGAGTTTCTCCGAGGCTAATTATCTGTGTCATCAGGTAGCTTTGTACTGATATATAGAAGGACCAGTTAGAAAAAATTTATTTGAATAAGTTTTATTGGATATAAGTTCTGTAATCTATTAGAAACACAACGTTTCGACAGCAAAGTGCTGCCTTTTCCAAGTGAAAAGAAATATATTCATGAAAGTATCTCTACTTCAAAACTGAAACCTTGTTTTGTAATAAAGCTCCTTTGTGAACTCTAAGTTGTATAGCTATAGATCTCAAACTCAAGAACTGCATACTCTAACAGATCAATATGACTTCTAAAGCTATTCACCCAAAAGCTGGAACACTAAAGGATATGGTATATCAGTCGAAGACACCCAAAAAGTCGGAGAATGATGAGATTTTGTTGAAGCAACTTGAGAGAAGAACCCTATTAGTATACTTTCTCAACAACACACGTGAAAGGGTTAAGACTAACAACCGACTTTTGGCCTACTATTGCTCTCAATTTTACAGTGATGCGGCTGGAAGTCGACTTCCTGATGCCGACCTGTGTGCGTATATGTAATGAATCAGAAAGGTATGCCACCTTAAGTTCTTGTATCCAGATGTTCAAACATCGTCTGCGGGAAAGGGATGTCTCTTTAATATTATCCGGTGTGATTTTGTTAACAATCACGAAGGGAGTTAATCCTGACGGATACAGCAGCTGGTATAAGAAGAGAGTTGCAGCATTTTCCGGAAGTCTGTGATATCCGCACGGAATCTAGGTTTTTACCGAGGTGACCAAACCCTCAAAAGCCTCGCTGGTTAGTAACCACTCTTTTCTAGCTGCATCGTTCACGTTGAGGTCCAATATCTTCATAATCATCCTGGATGCTGCCTTATTATCCGATAGGGAAGCTGCTATTTTAGGGACATTCGGACTCTATCCACTGGCTGTGAAATGTTGCATATCTTGATGATAGACGAGAAACTCTATAATGAATACCCCGAGATTAGAGCCTTGAGATGTCTTAACAATGACAAAAATCCCATGCTTAGGGCCTGGAATTACCTGTCTTCATCACCGGAGGAGGAGGCTCTTTTCTGTAAGCTGCTACGGCCAGGAGAAGAGACTAATGTATTAAATAGAAATAATTTTAACCAGTATGCTATCGCTGCACACGCTGCTGCGGCTTTTAACAGTCCCACGATGAAACAGTATGTCGTCACAGGACAAGACAATAATAATTATATTAGAACAGTCGTAACGACTTACTTGCAGAAAAGAGCAGATTTGTCCCTCTTGGCAATTGGCACAAATTCATCTGCAAAAATGAACTCAATCCAAGAAAGAGAAAAGTTTCTCAGAAGCATTCAAGAACGACTCCAACACTTTTAGGCAAGATGGTCTGCCGACTGTCTCCAATCTCACCAAACGATCTTCAAATGGAGAACTAGCTACAACAACATAGTCGTCGGATTGTTGGTGCTCCTCACAGACGAGCGTTATCCACCATCCAAATGGCCTCTCGCTCAAGTTACTCAAGTACATCCTGGTCGCGACAGACTCACACGCGTAGTTACGCTAAAGACAGCCACTTCATCACTAACTCGTCCAATCACGAAGCTGGTACTGCTGCCCATCGCCAGCCAAGAGGGAGATCCTCATGACGACGGAGCGTCACCATCTTAATCACATCTCCAACGAGTAAAGAAGGCGGGAGAATGTTCGAATCTCCCGCGCTGTCAATAGAGATTTCAGGATCATATACGCAGTCGAATTCAGCTTTTGTCATTCAGTTTTCATATCAGTCATTCAATTAATCAATGATCTAACTTATGTCAAATATCTATCTATCAAAAATATATACATAAAATGAACGAAACACAGTAATAATAATTCAGTGTATCTAATTTAGACAATCAAAAGTATATTTTTGTGAATTAAAATGGTGAAATGTCATTTTAAGTTAAGTCTCGCAGTTCCAGTATTTTACCATTTTTTAGCGCATTTTTCCGAAAAAAGCGCTATTATATTCACTTTGGCTGGCTGGCTGGCTGGCTGGCTGGCTGGCTGGCTGGCTGGCTGGCGTGACGCTGAGATCTCAGCATCTATACTATTTACAGAGTTGAAACTGGTACTAAATAAAAGCTGCTATTTCGTAGGTTTGCACAAATTGCTTTAATTCAAGCTTAGTGATTGTGGAAGATTGAATTATTCAATTACTTGTTTCAAGTGAAACAATGCCCATAGTTATAGATGACATTAGGGATATGGCAACTAAAATTTATTAAAGTAGATAAAAATTTAGTTACAACTTTTGCCGCGGGTGTCACTATTATTATGTGCAGCTGTCAAATCTGTCCGGGATTCATTCAATGACTTGTTTGACGCGAATTTGAAGCTTATTAGAATGAATCATTATTATTGGATGAAAATTTGTTTACTTTTGGTGTATTTTCTTGTTTTTCAATCGAGCAGTCAGCTTAATAATTCTAAGATCCAGCATAAGCCGTAGTTTGCAATATTTGGCTCACCAAAAGATACCAATACAAGTAAGTGACCCATTGAATCACACTTACCCATTTTTAATGAGGCTAAGAAGTTTGAATGCAGCAATTGCACAGAGTGATCAATAATCATTGTCTGACAGGTGACAGGCAAAAGTTCGCATCATGATCAAAACTATTTTCATGGAATACAGTTAATGTAAATTTATTTATTTTGGAAAATACGCTATCGACATTTCAAAAACACAATGGCGTATATTTTGCATATTTTATGACGGATTCATCCATAATCTGATTCAATAAACAAAAAAGTAAGTAAATAGCTGTACTATTCACTGATTATTGAGAATTTATTATTATTTTACCAAATTTCAGGTTAGAATAGTGTGTTCAGAGGAACTGTCATCTGTCACTATCTCAAGCAGGCGGCAAAGAAAAAATCAGAACAAAGCGGCACGGACAATCATTTTTGATCACTCTGAAGAATATATATGAAAAAATGTTTATTCTAGATTGAAGTTGATATAGCTCTCTTAATATGTAATAGATTTTAGTAATTCAAAGCTTGGTTATGTTAACTGGGATTATGTCATTGATTACGTTAGTGATAATTGATTGTGCTACTCGTACAGAGTTTATGTTCTGATCTTGGGACAAATAAACAATTTATTTATCTATCTATCTGGAAAAGTGGTTCGTTTAAATTTTAAATTACCTATTTGTGACCGTTATAAATGGAAGTCGATAGAGTGGATAGAAGAGCCTGTGGCAGCTTTGATACATATTATTTTCAGATAAAGCTATCGTATCAGTTCATAGCAAATTCACGATAAGACCTTAAACATCCCATATACTACTTCAATAACAATTTCTCATTGACAAATGAGCTCGCAGCATATTGTCATCTCCCTTATCAAATAAACAATTGCAGTGTAGATACTTGTCATAAAGTAAAAATTTTGTGCTCCAAATATGTGATAGAAACTAATATAAATTGAGTTTAAGAACAATATTTCAGCAAAGATTCAAGAAAATATAGTTCGTTAAAGTATGACCAAAAGAAAAAAACCAAGTTTGACTGGTAGAAAGGAGAGAGAGGAAGCTAAAAGACGACAAACATTATTTCGACATAATTACGAAAATCTCGAACGTGAAAATGAATTCCGCCGAGCCAAACGATCCGATCCAGAGCAAGCTGCAACTGAAGCCGATCGTGACAACTCTTCGCGTCGAGCAAGACGCTCTGATCCACAGCTAGCCGCAATCGAAGCCGATCGCGACAACTCTTCGCGTCGAGCAAGACGCTCTGATCCAGAGCTAGCCGCAAGCGAAGCCGATCGCGACAACTCTTCGCGTCGAGCTAGACGCTCTGATCTAGAACAAGCCGCAACTGAAGTCAATCGCGATAACTCTTCGCGTCGAGCAAGACGCTCTGATCTAGAACAAGCCGCAACTGAAGCCAATCGCGATAACTCTTCGCGTCGAGCAAGACGCTCTGATCCACAGCTAGCCACAATTGAAGCCGATCGCGACAACTCTTCGCGTCGAGCAAGACGCTTTGATCCAGAGCTAGCCGCAATTGAAGCCGATCGCGACAACTCTTCGCGTCGAGCAAGACGCTCTGATCCAGAGCTAGCCGTAATTGAAGCCGATCGCGACAACTCTTCGCGTCGAGCAAGACGCTCTGATCCAGAGCAAGCCGCAGCTGAAGCCGATCGCGACAACTCTTCGCGTCGAGCAAGACGCTCTGATCCAGAGCTAGCCGTAATTGAAGCCGATCGCGACAACTCTTCGCGTCGAGCAAGACGCTCTGATCCAGAGCAAGCCGCAGCTGAAGCCGATCGCGACAACTCTTCGCGTCGAGCCAGACGAATTAAACTATTGGAGTGGCATAAGGCCGTGGAAGCATATGAGCAAAACATAAAAGACGGACCTTACCATAGATGCTACTCGTGCAACAAGCTCCTGTTTGCGAATCAAATTACCACTACAACGCTCGAGAAATTACTGGAGAAGGGATGCACGGTAAATTATCTGAAACAGCTCGTATTGGAAGAGCTTTACAACATGGATAAGTACGATTTTTGCTCAACTTGCTGGACTTACGTCCGAAAGAAGACCTTTCCTCGATTCAACATTAACAATTCAAACCTCAAGTTCCCGGATATTCCCAAAGAGTTTGCTGATCTGCAGCTGACAAATTTGGAAGAAAGATGTGTAGCGGCTAGAATTCCATTTATGAAATTGGTATCTCTCGGATGTGATCGACAAATGGGCATCAAATCTGGCATTGTTAATGTTCCTGTAGATGTGAGACGCACCATTGCAACAATCCCAGCGAGAGCTGAAGACTGTGGCGTCATCGAGTTGACATTAAAACGGAAAATGTCCTACAAATCGAACTACATGAAGGAACGTGTGCGACCGGGAGTGATTTGGAAAGCGGCTAAACTCTTGTGCGAGCAACCATTGTACATTCAAGAAGGAATAAAACTTGATCCAAACGCAGAGTGCGAAGGTAGGATATCTATATGAAAACATTTATCACAACAACGCTGAAGTTCGAATAGAATCAATATCAATATTAATAATAATAATAATAACTAGTAATTATCAAACTCTTGCAGATATGTACATTGATCTCGATGAAGAATTGATAGAGGCGGAGGCAGAGATGATTCAACAAGAACTATTGGGTAATACTGATGCAACTGACGCAAATGATCAACTTTACATACCAGAGGAAACTCTCTTAGACTCGAACGAAGGTCTTCAGTTTGCACCAGGTATGAAATAAAGCCCGTCTCAGTGTTTTACTTACATTTAATGACATGCAATGTATTATTTTCTGTTCATTTCAGGCGAAGGACAAATTCCTATCCCAATGTTCTTGGATCCTTTTTGTGAAGAGCTAGCGTTTCCATCAATCTATTTTGGACATGCAAAAGGAATACCGCCGCAAGGAATAAGATTATCATATGAAGACCAGTCAAAGTCCGAACTTCAAAGCTACGATCGGCGTGCTGCCACGCCCGAGCATCTTCTCTTTGTGCAGAAAAAGAGTGAAATTAAACAGTTGATGAACCAAATTAATATTGTATTTCGCAAGAATGCTCAAACAAACAATGTTACTGTTGCACAAGTCACCAACCGAGAGTATATTGAGAGATCCATCGCACAAGACAATGCATACAAATTTATGGCCTCGATCACTGGAACTCCTGCCTATTGGGAGCAACAAAAAAAGAAAGTTCTTGCAATGGTGCGACAGTTTGGTATTTTCACAATTTTCATCACTCTGACCGCCGCCGAGACACATTGGATGGAGCTGCTGATGATTCTCAAGCGCACAGTGGACAAGCAAGAAATCACAGAGCGGGAAGCTCAAAATTTGACATTCGACGAGAAGGCACGGCTGATTAGAACTGACCCAGTCACTTGCGCCCGGTATTTTGATCACCGCTCTAAGGAAATCAGAAAGACATGGTTCAACTCTCGAGACGGTCCTTTCGGCAAATACCAAGTCAGCCATTACTTCTACAGAATCGAGTTTCAGCATCGTGGATCGCCACATGTGCATATGCTGATTTGGCTACAAGACGCACCCATTTTCGAGCCACACGACAAAACAATGGAAGACAGGATCTGCGACCTGGTTGATATAGTGTCGACAACGTGCACTGACGATCCAGCGGTGGCTGAGTACCTGAAATATCAAACGCATCGATGCACGCACACTTGCAAAAGAGAGCAGCGAGGAGAAACGAGCTGTAGATTCGGCGCGCCATTTCTGCCAATGGACAAGACACGCATTCTATATCCTCTCGATAAAAAATTGAACAAGGATGAGCATAAAAAAGTTCGAGAGCGAAACAAAAAATTGAGAGAGATGCTCAGTGAAAAGCCCGACGAGATTGGCACGTTCAATGATTTGCTGCAAAAACTTGATTCCACTCTCGAGGATTATCTTCAAGGTGCTCGTGTGACTATCAAACATCCCACAATCTTCGTTAAGAGAGATCCTAAGGATACAAGAGTCAACGTCTATAACAAGAAAATTCTTCCATTGATGCGGAGCAATATGGACATTCAAGTGGTCCTTGATCCCTACGCTTGTATTGGCTATGTCGTCGATTATGTGAGCAAGTCGTCTCGAGGACTTTCGAAGTTGTTGCGAGAGTGTGTCGAAGATGCCCGAAAGGGTAATCACACTCTAAAAGAAGTTCTAAAGTCACTTGCACACATTCTGTACAACTCAAAGGAGGTCTGCGCCCAAGAGGCAGCCTGGTGTCGATTGCGATTGATGATGGCTCGATGTTCGGATCTGGTTGAATTCATCAATACTGCACATTCATCAGTATGTACTTTACTACTTAGCTACTCATGTGTCTATTTTCTTGTGTTTCAGCCATTTATGTATCTATTTTCTTGTTTTTGAGCTACTTATGTGCCTACTTTCCCGCGATTATTGTTTTTATCACTCTGTTTTCAGACAAGAACCCGTATTCTAAAGTCCAATAAAGAGCTCCAAGAACTAGCTAAAGATGATCCAACATCGACAGACATATTCAAGAAGGGTCCTGCTGATCGGTATGCTCAACGACCTGATGAACTTGAAGGCATCTGTTTCGCTCAGTTTGTCGCAGATTTCAATTTTAAACTAAAGGATGGAGTGTCTGCAGATGAAGAAGATAATGACATAAACATTGATCAGCAAGCCGAAGTTGAAATGATTGACGAGTTGATTGGCGGCGGAATTGAAGAAGAGAATGAAACCGGAAGTAGTACAGCACAGCGCTCGAGAAAGCTTAGAAAGTTCATGCTGAAAGATAAATCTGGCACAATTACCGAGCGCAAATCTCCAAAAGTCATTAGATATTGTCGTTATAGCATCGAACAGGATGAGGGAAACTTTATGCGTGAAATGTGCCTGCTATTCTTACCGTGGCGTGATGAAGCGACCGAAATTGAAAATGCCGATTGCGCTGGTAGATACTTGGAGAATCGGAATGTGATCTCGGAGAACTTCCGCAAATACAACGCAATCGACATAAACATCACCGACATTTTGAAGGAAATCGAAGAAAGTCGTCGTACCAATGAACAGCAAGAAGAATCGGATTCTGACAAGAATCCAGAAGAGAATCCCGACTATGAGAACGTCTTCGACTTTGACGATAATGTCGTGCAACCTGACATCGCGGCTGAGATGGGTGAATCATCTGCACATGAGAACATATGCAAGTACGTCGTGCCAGGCCTTTTAAGAGATCACGATTATAATTTACTCATCGATTCATTGAACAGTGAGCAGCGAGATTTTGTCATGCACATCGTAAGTCAATTCAAGGAGAGAAAGGAGCTGCCCATCTACAATTTCGTCACTGGAGGAGCTGGAGTAGGGAAGTCGCATCTTATCAGTGCACTTTATCAAAGCCTCCAAAGAGTCTTCCGTAGTGTTCCTGGAATAGGGAAGGAAAACGAAATTCTTATAGTGGCATTCACTGGAATGGCCGCTCATAACATTGGCGGCATGACGGCACACAGCTGTTTTCATTTAACTACAACAATCGGCAATGCAAATGCGAACCTTCGCCCGGACCTTGTGAACACTCTGGCGGCCAATTTCCTGCATCTAAAACTTATCATAATCGATGAGATTTCGATGTTGTCCGCTGAAATGCTCTATCAAATTAGTTGCCGTTTGAAGCAAATTAAACGCAGCCACCAGGAGTTTGGAGGCATCTCTGTAATTGTCGTTGGAGATTTCAACCAACTTGCGCCAGTTGGAGGCACGCTAGCATACAAACCTCAAAGCACTCGTCATCGTGACTCGACCTCAATTCTAGTAGACAATCCACAATGGTCACTCTTCCTGTATTACAAACTTACGAAAGTCATGCGACAGCAGAATGATTTGCTATTTGCCGAGGGTCTCAACAGATTGTCGATTGGGGAGTGCACACAGGAGGACATTGCAATGTTCAACTTAAGATGCTTCACAGAAGACACTCTGCCCGAAGAAGCGAGAACGTCAGTCCGACTTATGGCAACAAATAATGCAGTTGATATGTATAATAGTAGACGCGTGCGCGAAGTTAGTTTGAGCAGTTCAAACCAGATAATCATACACAAAGCAGAGGATCGATTCAGTGGACACGTTTCAGAACGACAGAAAAACCAGGCTCGGCACGAAATTGAGTTGAAAAACAAGCGGGATACTCAGAATCTGGTGACAGAACTGCAATTAGTTATTGGAATTAAGTACATGATCAGCGCAAATATCGACGTGGTGGATGGACTTTTTAATGGAGCAATTGGCACATTACGCTTTGTCGAAATTTCAAAGAACCGTGTGCAAGTAGTTTATCTCGAAATGGACGATAAAGATGTTGGTCACATTGCACGAGACAAACGAAGAAACCTGATGCTGAAGAATAAAATATTGCTCCGGTGGACGCCAATATTCAAGATAAAAAAGTCGTTTAATGCACTAAAGAAAGGAAGTGTGCAAGTAAATATTCTCATACTCGTGCGAGCTAGTGCAAGCCGTCTAATATATTTATTTTCGTTCAATAGGTGACGAGACAGCAGTTCCCAATTCACATCGCAGAGGCGATCACCGTGCACAAATCACAAGGTCAATCGATGCAAAAAGTCGTCATCGACCTAGATTCTGGCAGAGAAATCAAAAAGAGATCGATGCTATACGTTGCATTGTCCCGGGCCACTAGCCTCAACGGACTTTTCTTGCTTGGACAATTCAGAGCGCCTGCAAAACCCGATGACACCGATCCAACAAAGTTAGAGATAGCGAGAATGGAACGCAATTGTCTTCTGATGCCTAAGTTTAGGTTTCTGAGAGAGGTCCATAATTGCGATTTTATTCAAATCATATCACATAATGTTCAATCACTCCAAAAGTATCATTCGTTGATCGGGTCTGATGAGACATTTGTCAGGAGCCACTTAATGCTTTTTCAAGAGACTTGGGCAATAGACGGCAGAACCTACGACGTGCCAGGATTTCGAGAAGTCACACGAAACAGCTATGTTGGTAATCAAGCGCTTGCACAAGGAACAATCATCTACATTAACGAAGAAGACTGTCAAAATATCGTGCCATCACGGATGAGCAAATTCAAAGAAGGTAAATTCCACATCGACATTACTGCGTGTATATTCTTCGGTAGGGTACTTATACTGAATGTATACCGAAATCCTGGTGCCCCGCTTCATCTTTTCAAAGCAGCTTTAGAGTATTATGATGACATAGTTTCGAGTTGTAAAAATACACTCATTGCCGGCGATTTCAATGAAGACATGGGATCAGGAAACTCTGCAATCGAGACATGGCTTGGGTCCAAAGAATTTACACTGATTTCACCAAGAAAAGCAACGACAAATGGAGGCACAACAATCGATGGCATATTTCAACGAGGCACCATGAATACTCAGGCTTTTGTTTACGAAACAATATTCTCGTATCATAAGCCCATTATTGTCAGGATCTTCTGAAAATTCAGACAAATACAAGACACATACATGTAGCAACGATTAATAGATTAATTTTACTGCTCTTTGCCACATTTCTTTATTGTTTTTGGTTTTTTTTTTATATAGCTTTGATAAAGATCAAATTATTATTTTAAGGTACAATACATGACCTCCCGTCAGTCAATAACTTAAACATTGAAGATTAAAAGGTATTTTTGAGTTTGTACATGCATAAATTATGTACCTATTAAATAGTCAACTTGAAACTAGTACTAAATGGAAGCTGCTGTTTCGTAAGTTTGCCCAAACTGCTTGATTTCAAGTTCAGTAATTGTGGGAGATGGTAATTTGCGAAATCTCTGAAGTAACAAGCATTCATGAACTGTCAAAAATGCGCTTTCATCATCTAGATGATTCTTCCATTTTTTAATCAATCTTTTTGCAAGTTTCAGTCATTCAATTGAAAAAGGCAGCACTTTGCTGTCGAAACGTTGTGTTTCTAATGAATTACAGAACTTACACCCAATAAAACTTATTTATTCATAAAATGAGTTCTGAAAAGTTTTTTCCTTTATTAAAAATTTATTTAATCAGTCAAGTTTAGTGTGATCGGCTGAATTATTTGTGTTATAGGTGATGTTGATTAAGAAAATTAATTTGAATAATATATATGAGTACAACTGGATTTAACTTATTTCTAATCACAGTATGAAAATTTTTAGTGGAACAAAAATACAGTGTTACGAACGCAGTGAGTTTTCAAATTTTGACATTTGAATAATCAGTGTTGTCAACGCAGTGAGCTTTTAATTTTTTGACACCTTTAATATGGAAAGTCATGATAATTTTTATAATTTCTTTCGCATATGCGAAGAAATTATTCAATCATCTTGGAACGATGATGACGAGGAAGATCAGGAACATTACAATAACTTTTTTCAAATCTGTGATGATCTCATGAATGAAAAAGTGAGTGAAAATAATTTTCAAAGTGGTAGTGGTGTAAAAAATGAAAATTTTTCACGATTCAATATAATTTCTGTAAACACTGTAAGCGGTTCAATTTAATTAGTAGAAAAATTACTTTTTCTGTGAACGACCTTCCAGAAGGTGAAAACTCGGTGGCATGGTTCCAAGAAAGCCTCCAAAATGTATTGGGCCATATCACAAAAACAGTCAATGCGAGTGATTATATTGGATTGTTGTCTTTTACACCTCGCTTAGAAAACGGACCTGCTTGGTTGAGTTTCCAGAGGGCTGATCAGTTACACACGGACGCTGCTTCAGAATCGCTTTGGAATATTTTATAAAATAATAAGGAGGTATTCTCAGACGGACACTTCGTCATTGAAATGACGAAAGTAGCTATGCCATCAGGTTCAGGTCGATCGCAAGGGAATTGATTAGCCTATTCAGAATTTTGCAGAAAACAATACGGTGTTATTGAAATTGATAATACGGATAATTCATGTCTGCCTCGTGCACTGATAGTTGCAATTTCTTTGACTACCAAAGATCCCAGTTCAAAATATGTAGTGCAAAACACTCACGGTATACAGACCGATAGAGTTCATGAACTGCTGAGTAGTTCAAAAATAAATATAGGCGAATATGGGGCCGGTATTCCAGAACTTGCAGTATTCCAACGCTATTCAACGTATCACAATATCCACGTGTATGGATATAAAAGTAGTGGAAAAGTGAGTTGAAGGTGTAAATGGAGAAAATTTACCAAGATTAAATCTTTTGTACTACCAGAATCACTTTTGTGTTATTCGCAGTTCAACGGAAGCATTTTCCTGTAGATATTTCTGTCAACATTGTCATGTTTCGTATAATACAAGAGAAGGCCATAGTTGCGAAAATGTATGCTCTTACTGCAAACATTAACCAGCATGCAATCCAACTATTGAACTTACAAATTGTACAAATTGCAATAGGAATTTCCGAGGTCAGCAGTGCTTTACAAACCATTTGAAATCAGTGTGTAACAATCTGAAAAAATGTACAAATTGTTTAAAACTTTACAAGTGTTTCAATGAAAAACAACATGTCTGCGGTGAACTGTATTATGGGTTGTGTGAAGCCTATAAGAATCCTGAACACCATTGCTTCATGTTTAAGGACAAAACCGAAATCAAAGGTAGTCCGTTATACATATTTTATGATTTTGAAACGCATCAGGAGAAAGACTATGGAGAAAGTGAAGAGCACAAAGTTGATTTATGCGTTATTTAACAATCTTGTTCTGTTTGTTGCGACATTGTCGATATGAAACAATTGTGCAGTTCATGTGGAATTCGCCCAAATATTTCTAAAAATTAGCCTGTTAAAAATATTCTCAATTACGTTCAGTTACCTCGCACAGATATTTCGTCTGTTATTTGCATTGCCCATAATTCGAAATCGTTAGATTGTCAATTCATTCTGGAATATTAAGTTAAAGACCTTAATGTCAAACCAAAATTGATATTAAATGGAACGAAAACAATGATGATGCAGGTTAATCACATAAAATTCTTAGATTCATTGAATTATCTTCCTATGCCTTTAGCATCATTACCAAGAACAAAGGATTCACCACCCTCGATATAAAAAGGTTTCTTCTCTCATGTGTTCAACACTTTGAATAACCAAAATTATGTTGGACCAATACCAGCTTCTGAATTCAATGGTATGGAAACAATGTCTGTTTCTATACGACAGAAAATTTTAGAGTGGCATGCTGAGCAGGTGAAAAATGATGTGATTATTGACATGCAAAAGGAAATGATAAAGTACTGTGTTTCGAATGTAGATATACTTCGTCAAGCATGTTTGAAATTCTGCAAAACTTTCATCCAGGATTGCAATGTGGACTTGTTTACTGAATCTGCTACTATTGCGTCAGCATGTAATCGCGTTTTTCGACGTTTATTTCTAGATACTATACTATAGGTATTATTCCATCAAAAGGATATCGCATGAAAGACAATCAATCACAAATTGCACTTGAATGAATTATACATCAGGAAAACACACGCGGTATCAAAACTCAACATGCTGGGCATAGTAAAGAAGCAATAATTGGGAATTATTTAAAAGTTGATGGCTATTGTGCTGCACAGAATTTAGTTCTTGAATTTTTGGCTGTTGTTGGCAATGTTATAAGACAAATAGAGATACAGAAGTTTCCAATAATACTAAAGGAACGTCAGAAAACAGGTATGAGAAAAAAATAAGTAAAATAAACAAAATTCAGAATTTGGGATACACGGTTATAAGTCTATGGGAATGCGTATTCAGGAGAAAATTAGCGCAAGATAAACATCTGGAGTCTCAACTAGATGGTCATGAACTATTAAATAATTTACTATTGAATCCTAGAGAGGCGCTTTTCGGAGGGCGAGCAGGGAATATATGTCTGCGTAAAAAAACTGGGAATAATGATAAAATCGAATATTTGGACGTATGCTCTTTGTATCCATTCGTATGCAAATATAAAAAGTATCCTTTGGGACATCCCGAAATTTTTGTTGGAGATGAATGAATTATGTCCCAACAATAACATAAATTCAGTTGAAGGTTTAATAAAATGTACCATTTTAACACCTAGCAATTTATATCACTCGGTACTCCCGCGGAAAGCTTTTATTTTTTCAAGAAATACTCTACAATGTACCTGAATGGCGTTCTTTTTGAGCAAGTGAGAGTATGAAAAAAAATCTATTGCATAAAGCCGCACTTCTGCGATAACGATTTTTGGAGTATCAACAATTATATAGAAGGCTTTATGAGTCGTTATTGTGTCAATGTACATTGACCATTCAAAAAACATTCTCAATAGTCAGAATGTGTGTAGTCGGTCCACGCGAATTGGAAATGGCCCCCCGAGCGTAGCGGCATCCTATCACTTGCCACCGGTCAGTGCGAAATGCGTTTTTTAAGCAAAGCTTCTATCGCAATGTTATGATTCTTCACGTGAGCAGTAAAATGACAAAGACTGGGTGATTTTCGGATGACACCGTTTCTCCCCTTACCAAACAGCCTTGATTGCTACTGCTGCTCTCCAGCTCTCTTCTCTCTCTTGCCTCTAATATTGCTGCTGGATGTCGTTTTCCTCTCTCCACCTCTCACCTAAGCAGCCAATACAACAAGTGAATGACGCGTGGTAATAATACTGCTCTTTCGCAATTAATCGTAACATATTATACCAATTTTTATTTTAGTTCTTAATTTTACATAATTTTTTGTTGGAGAAAAATATTCTCTTGCTTCATTAACACTTATTTGACTTCCAATTATATAATAAATATAAGTAGTACATTGCTTCTCACAAAAAACTACGGAAAATATTCCTTGTATTAGTGAAGTGCGATTTTTGCAATCGATCTTTTCTATACTCGCACTTTCTCAAAAGGGACGCCATTTAGTAACTTTGTAGAGTAACTCTTGACAAAGTAAATGCAATCTGTGAAATTGATCTTTCTTGGCCAACCATTTTTTATGACCGTTTTTCGATAGGGCCTTTTTTTAGTTTTTTCAAGATTTCTTGGAAAGTTCACAGTCGATCTTTCAAAAAATTTGATGCGTATGCTAGAAGCTGACACATTCTGTCAAAATTTCAAGTCCCAATAATAGACACAATGCAAGTTATGAATTTCCGAAAAAATGGCAAAATAATTACGATTCTTACAATCAACCCAAAAGCAGCTGGACTGATCAAGATTCAAGAGAACTTATTCGATCCGTCTTTCTATTGCGTACGTTTTTCAGTGGAACACTATTTTCCGTCAGATGCGTGGTTTTTTAGTAAAACGCAAAAAACAGTTTTTGGCAGTTTTTGACCTTTTATTCGACAGCCTTTCCGACATTGTAGCCGCGTACTAATAGAATATGTTATTTGTCACGTTTTGAACTAACAAATACAGAAAAATAGATTTCAAATTATCAATTTTCTTGATTTCAGCATGTATTTGCGCTTATTCTGCCCAACTTAAATCTCATTATCATTAACCAGAATGACAGACCTATATATTAATTGATGAGCTTAATCTGATTCTGAGATCAAGTTCGTATATGTCTATTACTGCAAAGGTCGTATCTAAAAGTTATGAAAATTTGATTCTAAAATCTGCCACTACGGGCAGTGATGCGCGTCCTAACTTCTAATTTCTGGTTTTATGGTCTTTGCAGTATTTTTGTCTATGTCCGTATCAAAAACTAATTCATTCATTCGACACGTAGAAAGAGCACTCTCCAAATGTTCAAATGGAATAAAACGTACAATATTATTATTAAAGATTCCTACAAGAAGAGTATATTTGGAAAAAATATTTGTCAGAGTACATATTTCTCTGTCTGTTTTGTACAACAATTAACTCTTGATTCCAACAATCACACTCCAGTACCTGGTGTTTACCTCGAAATTGTCTACTAAGCCCTACTAAAACATTAGCTCATGAAAAGAATAAAAATTGGAGCCCAGAGTATTAGATGACAGAAACTTTAGATCCAGATTTTAGAACTACTGGGAATGCTGCCCTGTCCATCCAATGTACCTAAAATGGCAGTAAAAGATGACAGTTAACAATAAACCCCAAATGAATATCTGCAGTTTATGTATATTGATCAAATTTCCAGGATCGAAAGCAGAATTATCGGAAAACTATCTTATATCCAGTTTCATACACCAAGTGGAGAAGTACATTAATACTAAATCATCTACTACATAGCCTAAAATACGAAGTTGATGAAAAAACCTATACTCGAATAGAAATTAGTCACTTGTCATACATTGGATGTTATATATTTGAATACTTGTGGATTATTGAACAGAATAATGTAGGTACAGTTCATTAAGTGATGTATGGATTATAATTTTTAGCAAATTAAATATGATGATTGATGACTCAATTGTTGTAATCAGATTTTGTCACTTAATTTGACTCAGTTTTATGATACAGACTGATGATTCTCACAAATTTTGATCAATGTAATCTCCTGTTTGTTCATTCGTTGGAATTTTCAAAGTGCTAGCTTCATTGATAGCGAAAGGATATTATAGTCAGCTCTTGATTGCTTGTTCTGTTGTTGTATTTGGACAGAATGTTCGATTGGCTGGGTTCATCTGAATCCAAATTCAAATTTATCCAACTGAAAGAAGTGTGAGTTCAGTATAAACCAAACCAGCAATGAACAATATTGAAAATCAGAGTAGATACTCGTATATTGTTGAATTTGTACCACATGTATCTAGCAAACTGTACTTAAAATGTTCCAAATTCCATTCAATTTCCAGTACTTATTGCATCCACAACAGAGAAACATCGTGAATTGAAATATCGTATCCAGAAAATAGTATAATTAAATGATGGATTTCTGAATAACAGATAATCAGTATCAGTAATTGAAATTTACATCACTTGAGCAAGCGTTTTGAGTCTCATTGATTATTCTCCAGTGCCTACGGATAGTTAGGTTTCTTCCAACAATATCATTACAATTCAATTACTGATTGTACCACTTTTTCAATCTCTTTAATTCATTGTATGCACGTTTCCTAAGATATTTGTGTATGTGATATGAATTGTCCGGTGTATTAATAACAACATGCCCATAATCCACTATTCTTCAAGTTTTTTTTCCAAGAATTCATCCAATTCTACGGTACAGAATACAAATTTAGTTGAATAATTATGTATACATACCCTTGAATAACCTTTTTTTTCATTCCATCTTCAATTATCTACTATATTCATCAAGTAAGAATGATATTCATCCGAAATGATCCTCAAAACTGATGTATTTGTTTTCAAAAATATTTTAAAATATTAAAAAGTTGAAATGTCATTTCAACAATTGAATATGAATATCAAGTCGCAATGATCAGAGCAGGACCAGCCACATTGGAACAATAATCAATGGTACGGGCATCGCAGCTTGTGATATCCACGCACAAACGCTTGATAGAATATAGAAAAAAAATGTTCCAATCGGGTTGGGACCATGAAAGTATTTTTCCTAATCAAGGTAGGGCCTGTAGATAGAATTTGCTACAGAACGCAGGCTGACTCAATCCGATACTGTCGCAAAAGCCACGTTTACATTAGAGGGAAACAACTAATGTTGGAGATATAAATTACTAAAAACAACTTTTCAGTTGATAAAATGCATCAGATGACATTTGCTCATAACTATTATGTACTAAACTATCATTAAAATTCATGTAAACTCAGTAGATTCTATGAAATCTACCAAAATATTTTTCAACTTGACATGTCAAAGTGACGTTTTCGAGATACAGTAAAAAGCATGAATCACAGTAGAGCGACAAAATTTATGAAAGTTGTACTTATAAATTATTTAAAATACCTTTTCAACAATTGAATTGTATCACAGGACATTTGCTCATGCATATTAAACATTAAACTGATGTTAAAATTTACGTAAATGTAACAAATAATTATAAAATTAATAAGAATGTCTCCAAAATTGAAATGTCAAAATGACGTATGATTTTGTATATCCCTGTGAAATAGATGACTAAAAGATAGGGGCACGCTGATCAACGCAAATTTTCGTCGTTTTCAATTTTTCCTGCAAATACTATAAGTACCAAAAATATGGGACCCCCGGAAGGCACTCGTCCCAATGAATATCTACCGTTCAAAAAAAAATTCATAAAAATCCACCAATAAATAGAGACTGTAGAAATGCGCAAAAAAGTGACGAATCTATACCCAGAGTGGAACATAGGGCTTTTAGTATATATGACTAGCGTTTCGACCTGCTTCGTAGGTCTAAGCGCTAGGCTTCGCAGCTCCATATGTGAACCGCCTCCGGCAATAATAATTTCTTAATAAGATTAGTCCCAATCATAATTTCGGCGTACAGAATTCTCCTGCTCCATATTATATTCATGCATTTCTCCCTATTCGTGATTTCACTCTTTTTTATTGCTGTTCTCAATGTTATTTCATGTATTTATCTGGAGAAAAATTATTGATTTCAACTTCTTCACGAATTACAGAGACTCTAGGCGTCGCAGCTTCAAATATGTACCGCCTCTCTGACAAGAATTCTTCCTTGACAAGATCAATCTCGGATGTGAACTGAGCTCACGTAATTCCCCTGATTCATATTATATTATTACACTTTTCTCTGCCCGTGATTACATTCATTGACAGTTCCCAATCATATTTAGGTATAAATCCTTGAGAAAATCATCGATTTCATTCCCTTCAAGTATTAGCGACGAGATGGCGAGATTATTTCTTTAGTAGAACTATCTTTTCAAAAGAACCACTCTTGCCGCACAATTTCCAATATTATACATGGGTCTTGATACTCACCAGTAAGGGTACTCATTATTGAAGCAGCTTATTAGTTATTCAAAATACTACAGACGGCATTACGATCGACAAAATCAGTGTGCGAGGAAAACAGAAAATGTGCATCAGAAAGACAAGAAACAGCGATTCGAATAATTCAAGTCTAGATTGAATATTTAATTTTACATCCTAAAATTCATTGATATATAGCACTCAATATCAATAATATTCAAAATATTGTCATCAAATAGCAATAGAATTCCTAATATTCCATAATAATCACATTTAATTCCTTTGTATTCACAAAAATGGATATTTGAACTTGTGACAAATGAATGTTCCCCTCAATCTCCCTTCAACTATTATCATAAGTAGATTTATAATCATCAACTACAATATATTACAGCTTCTCACATCTTGAGGAACTAATAATAACTAAATACCTCAATAAGAGTCAATCCCTTGCCAATGGTAATGAGATGCTAGTGTCAAGTCCTATATATAAGACCGTGGTACGTGAATTAACATGCTCTATTCTTGCATCGAAAACTGCTAATACCCCTGTCAAAATACTTTACTTCATGTATTAAATTTGCAACAATGTAAGAGTTGGCGAACATCATTTATTTCTTGTACATTCATGTTGTTCCTTCTAATTTGCAACATATTCTGTCGAACTCATCGTCAACGCTACCATCGTCAAACCTTGGCTTGCGACGTCCAAATATGAGTATGAATAACTCTTATTTCACATTGATAATCATTATTTCCCTACTTTAAAAGAGTTTATCGAATTTTATAATAAATGAAATAAAACCGCAAATTATTTTGGGAAATGTTCTAGGTGAATGTTGTGCCAATTCATGAAGGAATCAATCTAAGTTATTTCTTATCACTCATGCAGAATGCGTACTACTTTGCGCACGTAAATAGCTCTTTGGCTTTTGAGTGCGCCAAGTATAATTTATGTGCGACAAGTAAACTTGTCGCACGCAAACCATTTATCGCTTGGAAAAATAAGTGCAAAATAGTACTAATTCTGCATTCATAATGAAAAATAGTATCCCCAACTTGTGCAGTATTGTCAATTGCCCACTTTGCTTTCGTGGGCAATCAAAAACTTATCGCACTTGTTGCAAAATATACTATTATATTCTTGGATAAGTACTACCGCTTAAGAAATAAACGCAAAGAACTCTTAAGTTCCATCAAAGAAGTTTTGGTACCACCGATTGAATATATCTTATTCATGAATATGAACCAATTTTTTTGATAAAAAACTTGAATGTGAAATTTTAGTCGAAAATTTCTAGCCGTTCTCAAGTTATCGTGCTTTTAGAAATAAACAAACACAACGACTGACTTTCTTTTAAATTATGTTTTTTTGAGTTCAGTAGGGTCTGAAACGTAAAGATTCATTAGAAGCGTCAACTGTCCTCATACTTTTTTGTGAATGCATCTCAGTGGTTGATTTTGATCTCAATTTTGAATGAAGTTGCATACCAATAGCGGAAAAAAAACTGAGAGTAATTACAATAATACACATTTCTTCTCCATTGTCTTCTACACCTGATTTATAAGCCATTCAATAAGTTCATTTTCCTATAAATTTCGACCCTTGTAACAAAATCAGGATATACGATGTGACACAATGATCGAGTTCAATAAGAAACTTTTTGTGACACGTACACCGAAAGTACTCTATTACTGAGCTGACTTCTGCTTCGAAAGTTCTCAATTCCAAACCATGGTAACAATTTTCATTAATTCTCTGTTGACTGGGAATTAATGGATATTTTTTCCCGCTGGGTAAAAATGAAATTGTAGATCATGGATCATGGATGCGTTGGATTTTTTTATTTCATTGACATTTATTGTGAACTGGATAGCACAGAAAATGTGAAGAATATCAATCAATAAGATAAATCATGTAAGTTATGTTCCATTGTATTAGTTTACTGTGATGTGATTGCATTTGCAGAAATCTGTTTGTCAAATCGATAAGATAGTTTCGATACATCCAAATTAATTTGAAAAGCTTAGTAATTGGGATATTTCGGTGCACTTGTTACAAAAAGTATCGTATGTAACGCGTACTGAACGACTGTCATTATTGCCACGGATAAATTTGGCTGCACGGAGCAACGCCTTAGGCTTTGCCCTCGTCTTCGCCCTCGCCTTCGCCTCGTACTTCGCCCTCGCCTCTGCCTCGGGCTTTGCCCTCGTCTTCACCGAATGCAGCCAAATTTATCCTGGACAAAAATGACAGTCGTTCGGTCCTTGTAACATAATATATCATTTTTTCCAGGTCTGAACAAAGAATAAGGGCGTTTTTTATCTTCAATGTAATTTTGAGAATTCAAACTTTTCTCGGGATGCTTATTTCCACACAAGCAAAAACGCTATGAACCTCACTCTCATATATTTGTGCAAAATTTTATTACAAAAAGCAAATTGGCTCCAAATACATCTCCAAGAATATTTTAAATCCGAAGCGAATTTGTCCAAATCAATTGAAAGTTGAGACTCAATTTAGTAGCCTGAATGTATTTATTCAGAAAACTGGTAAATATAATTAACGTCTCAGTTGCTATGCTGACTCATATTTCACATCTGAAACAGCAGCATTAGAAGATGAAGAATAAATTGCTTGAATAGAGAACCAATCGGTTGTTTTTTGACTACAATAGAAATAAATCAGAAAACAGTCCTGAATTGTTGAATAGAATCATCTACGCTTTGTATTTTGGAATTTTTTCACTTCAGTGATCATTGAATGATCACAGCTATCAGTTTGCAATCGATTGCAACAATATTTTGTTCATCCCTATAATGATTGAGTGGATGAGAATATGATTTAGAAGGTAATCCTAATTATCAATTGTTGATAGTGGCTGGTAGGTAGCATTTTTTGTTGATTATACCAATAACTTTCCCATCATAGTATGTGGTTGATAATACAATATCCATTGAATAGTCATCCTACCGATTGCAACAAACAACCATTGATCACAATTGGAATTGAGTAAATGACAACAATTATTTTTACCAAGTTTTCATCGTTTATCTAATGGATCAGCAATAACTTAACATTTAAAATCAAAATTGAATTGATCACAACAAATGATTGTTGCCCGTAATAATCTACAATCGATGATTTCTACTCAGGAATTATTGTTGATTATATGATCATAATACTCACTACAATAACAGTACTAGTTTGAAAGAAATTGCTGTTGCAGTCTTGATGATGAGAACAGCAAAATTATTCATTAAATCAATATTAGTTGTTCGAAGTGCCTATTCAATCGAGTACAATATTTAGGGATTGATCAAAATAATGAAAACGATGAATGAAGCAATGAAAATGCTGACAGCTGTTCTATCATCTGACTACTCGTCATCCGATTTCTTTATATTCAACAAAACATTCTTGTTCTTCACAATTACAATATATTTCAATAACAGATATTATAAACAAACAATAAAAGAACAATAATATCTGACTCTTGCAAAACATCTCTATCCACTCTATATTACGCATGCGCACACAAGCGTCTACGTCACACCTAATAATGTTACCAACTGTTAGAACAGTGGTCTGTGTTGATTGTTTGAAATCAGCTGATTACAACAGTGAATTCTTACTTACAGTAACCCGTATAATCTACCAACATTTTCCGCGAAAACTCTATCTAGAATAACTACTTTTAATCTATTTATATCATGTGCCTCCAACACTTTTTGAGAAATTTTCAATATTGTTAAATGATTGTAGTGGATATACGTACAGTTTATCTGAGTATTATTTTAATATTTAAATCGTTTACACCCAAACTTATCGTGTTTCATCAGCTCAATTCAGGTTTTAGGAGGATTATCTTCTACATAATCTCAAATACAAAGTTAATCGAAATATTTATTTTTTCATTGCAGAATATTCACCACATGTACCAAACTATAGTTACTTGACATATTCCAAGTGGCATTTATTCTTCAGTACTTATTTAATAGGGGAACAATATTATGAATTAGAGTAAAAATCGTATCTTGGAAATAGTATAATCAAATGATGGATCGTCTGAGGATAGATGAATCAGTATTAGTGAATTAAATTCATATCACTTGAGCAAACATTTCAAATTTCATTAATTCTTCTTCAGTGCCTACAAATAATTGAATTTTCTTCAACAATATCACTTTGGAATCGTATTTATCAAGCATTCTGCTATACCAGCTTTACAATAAGTCCTTGAGCATAACCTTTAAAATATTACATGAAGTTACACTTAAATTACAGAAATAAATCTCTTGATTATAAGAATCGATTTCCTTATAACAATTACATGTTTAAATCATCTTGGAACTTATGCGATCGCTTGTTTGAAAGGATTTATATAGTACAAAATATGCCTGTTTTCTATTTTGTGCTAAAAATGCATGTTCATTGTGACATCATACTTTATTCCAAAAAGTGTTTGAGTATAGCCTGAAAAATATAACATTGAAAAATAAGTACACCAGTTATATCATATGTAAATACATTAAAGAATATTTTTTATAATATTTGCTTCACTCAGTATAGCGATAAACTTGACAAAAACAGGCAATGTTAGAAGTGTAGGTTATGAATTAAATTAACTGATACTATTTGTTCATAATGAAATAAATCAAGTCACATGAATTAGATTTGCACGCATCACACATTTAATAAATTTTGATGCACAAAAGATCAGGATGGGGAAAATTCAGCTGCATTACATGTAAAAAGAATTAGCAGGAACTAACGGTGGCAGGTTAATCCGTGATCGTGTTGTTAGAACAAAATCAGTGACTTTATGTCCATACACAGTGGAACTAGAAGTAAGAATCAAGTATTCATAACGCATTTATTTTTGTATTTAAGCAGACATATCTGACATTTCGTCTGCACATCTCAAAGTTTGTACTGCTGTTAGAAATAAGTGATTTTGATATGATATATCATATATTTGAAGTAGGAACAACTGATTCGTAAACGAAAGAATGATTCTTACTTATTTTGATCAAGGTGATCTCTTATTTGTTCAATCCTTAGGATTATCGAAGTACTGGCTTCATTGATAGCGAAAGGATATTCTAATCAACTCTTGATTGCTTGTTCTATTGTTGTACTTGAACAAAATGTTCGATTGGCTCAGTTCAAATTCATTCAACTGAAAGAAGTGTGAGATTACTATAAACCAAACTATTGATGAACAATATTGAAAATCTGGATGAATACTCGTGTATTGTTGAATATGCCCATGTTTCACTATTCTTCAAGATTTTTTCAAGGGATTTATCCAATTCTACGGTATGAAATACAAATTTAGTTTAATAATAATGAAAACATACCCATGAATGAACTTATTTTGTTGCATCTTCAATTATCCATAAAATTCATCAAGTAAGAGTGACATTTATCCAAAATAATCCTCAAGATTATTGTATACGCTTTCGACAATATCTAAAAATGTAGAAAAGTTGAAATGTCATTTCAACAATTGAATATTAACATCAAGTCGCAATGATCAGAGCAGGACCAGCCACATTGGAACGATAATCAATGCTACGGACATCGCAGCTTGTGATATCCACGCACAAACGCTTGATCGAATGTAGAAAAAAAATGTCTCAATCGAGTTGGGACCATAAAAGTATTTTTCCGAATCAAGGTAGGGCCTGTCGATAAAATTTGCTACAGAACGCAGGCTGACTTAATCCGGCGCTGTCGCAGAAGCCACGTTTACATTAGAGCGAAACAACTAATAAATGTTGGAGATATAAATTATTTAAAACTACTTTTCAGTAAATAAAATGCATCAGATGACATTTGCTCATGACTATTATGTACTAAACTATCATTTAAATTCATGTTAACTCAGTGGATTTTATGAAATCCACCAAAATATTTTTCAACTTGACATGTCAGAGTGACGTTTTCGAGATATAGTAAAAAGCATGAATCACAGTAGAGCGACAAAATTTATGAAAGTTGTACTTATAAATTATTTAAAATACCTTTTTAACAATTGAATTGTACCACAGGACATTTGCTCATGCATATTAAACATTAAACTGATGTTAAAGTTCACGTAAATGTAACAGAAATAATAAAATTTATAAAAATGTT
The DNA here is from genome assembly GCA_963989225.1 of Dromius quadrimaculatus. Taxonomy (NCBI): domain Eukaryota; kingdom Metazoa; phylum Arthropoda; class Insecta; order Coleoptera; family Carabidae; genus Dromius; species Dromius quadrimaculatus. Next base: position 44,297,028 of record OZ022330.1, read on the forward strand.
TTCGAAATTGAAATGTCAAAATGACGTGTGATTTTTTATACCCCTGTGAAATAGATGACTAGAAGATAGGGGCACGCTGATCAACGCAAATTTTCGTCGTTCTTAATTTTCCCTGCAAATACTATAAGTACCAAAATATAAAACCCCCGGAAGGCACTCGTCCTAATGAATATCTATCGAATAAAAAAAAATTCATAAAAATCCATTATAAAATACGACCTGTAGAAGAGCGCAGAAAAGTGACGAATCTATACCCAGAGTGGAACATGGGGCTTTTAGTATATATGTCTAGCGTTTCGACTCGCTTCGCGGGTCTGAGCGCTAGACTTCGCAGCTCCATAATAATTTCTTGATAAGATTAGTCCCAATCATAATTTCAGCCTACAGAATTCTCCTGCTTCATATTATATTTCTGCATTTTTCCCTATTCGTGATTTCACTCTTTTTTATAGACAATTCCCAATGTCATTTCATGTATTTATCTGGAGAAAAATCATTGATTTCAACTTCTTCACGAATTACAGAGACTTCAGGCGTCGCAGCTCCAAATATATACCGCCTCTCCGACAAGAATTCTTCTTCGACAAGATCAATCTCGGATGTGAATTGAGCTCACGTGATTCTCCTGTGTCATATTATATTACTACACTTCTCTCTGCCCGTGATTACATTGATTGACAGTTTCCAATCATATTTAGGTATACATCCTTAAGAAAATCATCGATTTCATTCCCTTCATAGATTAGCGACGGGATGGCGAGTTTGTTTCTGTAGTAGAACTATCTTTTCAAAAGAACCACTCTTGCTGCACAATTTCTAATATTATACGTAGGTCTTGATACTTACCAGTAAGGGTATTTATTATTGAAGCAGCTTATTAGTTATTCAAACTACTACAGACGGCGTTACGATCAACAAAATAAGTGTGCAAGGAAAACAGAGAATGTGCATCAGAAAGACAAGAAACAGCGATTCGAATCATTCAAGTCTGGATTGAATATTTAATTTCACATCCTGGAATTTATTGTATATCAATCAAATTCAGAATATTGCCATCAACTAGCAATAGAGTTTCTAATATTTTATGATAATTACATTCAATTCCTTTGTATTCACAAAAATGGATATTTGAACTTGTGACAAATGGATGTTTCCCTGAATCTCCCTTAAACTATTATCATAAGTAGATTTATAATCATCAACTACAATATATTACAGCTTCTCACATCTTAAGGAACTTTTAATAGCTAAATACTTCAATAAGAGTCAATCCCTTGCCAATGATAGTGAGATGCTAGTGTTAAGGCCTATTTATAAGACCGTGGTGCGTGAATTAACATGCTCTATTTTTGCATCGAAAACTGCAAAAGTTTCACAAATTGCTAATACCCTTGTAAAAATACTTTTCATTACTTATGCAGGATAAGCACTATTTTCCGCACGTTTTTCCGGGCGGTAAATGGCTGTTTGGCTTTTGAGTGTGCCAAGTATAATTTGCGTGCGACAAGTAATCTTGTCGCACGCAAATCATTTACCGCTCGGAAAAATAAGCGCAAAATAGTACTTATCCCGCATTCGTAATAAAAAATAGTATCTGCAACTCGTGCGGTGTTGTCAATTACCCACTTGAGCGAATGAACGCATTCACTTTGTTCGTGCGCGCAACTTCGCTCTCGTGGGCAATCGACAACTTATCGCACTTGTTGCACAATATACTATCACTTCATGTATTAAATTTGCAACAATGTAAGAGTTGGCGAACATCATTCATTTCTTATACATTCATGTTGTTCCTTTCAATTTGCAACCTGTTTTGTGGAACGCATCGTCAACGCCACCATCGTCAAACCTTGGCATGCGACGTCCAAATATGAGTATGAATGATTCTTATTTTACATTGATAATAATTATTTTCCTACTTTAAAAGAATTTATCGAATTTTATAATAAATGAAATAAAATCGCTAATAATTTTGGGAAATGTTCCAGGTGAATTTTGTACCAATTCATTAAGGGATCAATCTAAGTTAATTTTCATTTCAATGCAGGATTCGTACTACTTTGCGCACGTTAATGGCTCTTTGGCTTTCGAGTGCGCCAGGTATAATTTATGTGCAACAAGTAAACTTGTCGCACGCAAACTCCGGACATCTTGATTTGGAGACTCGATGATCTACATATTATTTAATGTAATAGTTAACAGAATTATTATTATGCAACAGTATGTATGTATTTCATTTCTTTTGTGAATAAAGCTCATTTGATTCAACTAAACTAGATTTCTTAACACATAGAGCTTTGGCTCACCAAAATCAACGCTACGTAAAAGACTTTCTAAATAAATCAAAAATTGAAATAAAAAAAGACGGAGTATTTTGCAAAGCGTGTGTGCAAGGGAAACATTACCGTGATCCTTTTCAAATAAGCATCTCAAGAGCTAAGGAAATCGGTGACGTCATTCATGCTGATTTGTGCGGAAAAATTGAGGAACCCTTCGTTGGTGGATCAAGCTACTTCCCAGATAGCAAAGAAATATTCCAAGAATAAGCAGAGAATATTTCTTCCGAATATTCAGCTATTGTTGGAATATCCTTTGTTTATCGGTATATATTTGCGGGATATTGATAGAATATTCCCATGTCCCGATATTGCATATCCTATAAATATCCCAGGAATCATCCTGAAATATGCTATGGATATATAATGTTATATTCCTGGAATAATCTATGAATCTCTATAAAGTAAATGTTCAATATATGCTAAGAATATTATAGGGATAATTGAAATCATATTCTTGGAATATTCTGGGCTGGTTAATGACCATATTGAAGCTATATTTTTTTGGGAAATAAAATCATATCTGTGACAAGAAATTCAATTAATAGGAAATATTTATTCTTGTATAAGTACAATTGAGAAAAAAAAAATCACACTCATAAAACTCACAAAAATGTAAAAATACATTGCGTATTGCACTTAACTTCCAGAGTTGAAGAAATATATATGATATGAAAAAAATAAAACCATATTTGCGATAACAACAAGATACAAATGTAGATATACATTATATAATCTATTGATTTCTAATTTTCATATGTTCAGGAGCCTGCTTAGCCGTTTGGCAATTTTTAATTCAATTTGTTTTCCTGTGACATTTCTGGCGGTATGTTTCTTCTTGGCAGATTCCTAAATGAGAAATCATTTGAAACAGATAATATTAATTATGATAAAACAATGCTTTACCAATAATTGCAGTAGTCAATTTGAGTTTTTTGTTCTCTCTATAGTCCTGCCAACTATATCCAGTGGCTAATTCATTCGTAAGAATTCTTGTCATCACTCTTCTTATTAATTTGTCCACATTTTCCTCTTCAATTCAAGCCATCGGATACCTGGAAACACATTCATTCTGTATATTTACAGGGTTTCATACAAATACCAAATGAAATAAATGAATATTCATTCAAGAAAAAGAAATAATAATATTAATGTTCATTTAAGAAATCTTTATTTGTTGGTTCAATCAATAGCCAAAATGAAAATAAAATAGAATACTCACATTTTTCAGAACCAATCCTCACACAAACAAAGAAATATCCGATACCATGTGGCTGCGATAAATACGACACGGTGACTCACATCTTTATAACTTAACTGTAAAACTTTCACTAAAATCGGCAGAGCATTGTAATAACTTTGTGCATCTTCTACAGGACAAGATTTAACAAAAATATTCCATACATACCAAAACATTTTATAATATCACGTCATGAATGTAGTGTCTGAAAATTTTATGCATTCATTTATCATTATTCATTTATTTTCTTCTACTGCGTGAATGAGATACTCCACTACTATCAAAATTTGATAATCTTCCATGAAAATATGAAAATATTGGATAAATAATAGATATAAGTAATAAAAATATATTGAATATTGCTTTGTTCTAATGAAAGGTCGATTTAATACGTATATGACGTCATGATGACGTCCAAAAGTCTATCATTTTTCTCAAACAGTGGGCTACATAGCTGTACAAATTCATAAAAAAATTGATCTTATTCATGGAAAAAATATGTTGCGTTATAATTTGAAGTACTTATAAATCAATGGGAATGTATAAGAAAAGTTGACATATATATCATTTCTATTTATCGAATGCCATTTAGAAACATTTTGACAAACCTACAAATTTCACCAGCATGCGCAAAGAAAGAAAACTAGTTTCAAACTACTGAGTAGTATTTATTTCTTTTCTTTTTGCAAGTGGTCTTGTCGGAGGGCTCCGCCTTCCAGGCCCCCCGCAAGGACTCCGTCTCTTGACCCTGCCGGGGCTTCGCCCCTGGACCCTGCCGCAACTTCGCCTGTGAAACCTGTCAGGGGCCTCGCCCTGATCCCTACCTAGAGCTTCTGCGTGTGACACACAAGGCGGCACTTTCGGTGCTGGTAATTGGAAAGAGTATCCTGTGCACTATGAAATTAAGGCAATTCCGTCTTTAGTTTTGTGTATTTTCCACCGAGTCGAAAATAAAATAGCATATGTCCCTCGTGTGAAAAATCTGTCATTTCCGCCCTGTTGTGAATTGAGTTGCATTCACCTACGTTCCGTGTCAAAATATTGGCGAGTGCGATATTTTGACACTCCTCTCCGGCGATTACAATTCAATTCACAACACGGCGGAAATGACAGATTTTCCACAGGTCGGGCATAATCTACTATTAAAACTCAGTTTAATAAATCGGTAAAAGTTTTCCGGAGTGATAACGGAACAGAATTCGTTAATCATGAAATGCGCAAGTTGTTTGATGAATATGGAATTATACATCAATTGAGTGTTTCATACACCGTCCAACAAAACGAAAGAGCTGAACGAGAGTTCAGAACGATCATGAAAGCAACAAGATCCATGCTCGCAAAAAAACAGCTGAGCAAGAACTTGTGGGCGGAAGCCGCAAACACTGCTGTTTACCTAATAAACCGAACAGGGCACAGTCTAAGGAAAAACTCCGTATGAAGTAATGTATAACAAGACATTCAATCCAAGTGACATAAAGGGTGTTTTTGGGACAAAAGTATGGGCCTACATCCCAAATCCACAACGCAAGAAACTCGACATGAAGAGTAAGTTGGGAATATTCGTTGGATATGCCGAAAATACAAAGGGTTACCGAGTATATTATCCAGATGAAAACAAAGTATCAATACTTCGAGAGATAATTTTTGAACCTGAACAAAAAGCTAACAATTTCAGTGATAATGTACTAGAAATCCCTATAAGTTTGGACATTCAAGATCCAAACTTGAAGAAACCTGAAGATGGCAACGATTTCATCAAGGATGTTTCTAACAATGAAGAAATTTATGTACATGCGGACAGCGATCCAAACGATAACGCCTTGGAGGAAAGCAGCGTTGAAGAACGTCAGGAAGCGAGTCCATTTGACAGACAACGATCTCGTCGAACATTGAAGCAGCCGACATATCTACAAGATTACGTGCTCCTGTGTGCGGACGCAGAGGAACCCTCTACATTCGAAGAAGCTATGAAAAGTGATAGTGCAACGAAATGGCAAGAAGCCATGAGTGCGGAAATGTGCGCGTTAATAGAAAATATTACGTGGGAAATAGTGGATAAACCGTCTAAGTGTTCGATAATCGACAGTAAGTGGTTATTCAAAATCAAACGTGACCAAAACGGAAAAATAAATAAATATAAGTGTCGACTAGTCGCAAGAGGTTTCATGCAACATTACATCGATGAAGATTTGTACGCTCCAGTCGTAGGCTTGAATACTGTAAGAATTTTGTTAGCCCTTAGTGCAAATGAAGGTTGGCAAGTTCATCAGTTAGATGTTTGTAATGCATTCTGACACGGAGAAATAAAGGATAACTTGTACATGAACTTGCCAATCAACTATAAACTGAAGGAGGAGGTAAGGTTTGTAAATTAAACCGAGCAATATATGGTCTAAAGAAATCACCATTGTGTTGGTATGAGAAATTCGACTTGTCTACAACTAAACAGGGATTCATCAAGGGCAAATGTGATAATTGTTTATATGTTAAACATTTTGAGAAGAATATTGTCTGTGTAATTGTCTATGTTGATGATATACTTGTAACTGGCTCTGATAAGCATTTGTATATACCATGGAAAGATATCTTACAACTGGATAATGGTACTCCAATTAATTAATAGAGTTAGTATGGTATTCCAAAGAAACGTAACTTTTTTCAAACATGACTAATTATCGCTTAGATTAGATACATAGTGGTGCAGGTTTCTAAGCGGTAGACGGAAAGTGTGTATGATTTGACACATACAATATTGCAAAAACAAGATAAATTAGGTTTAGCGTACGCGCTCGTAGATGCAATAAGGTTTTCCAATATGAAATATAATAAAAATTTGCTGAAGAAAGAATTCTCCATTAAGTTTGGTAGAAAATTACTGCATGATCAAGCTATCTATTCATGACGTAGAGCTGGTTTAATCTTATCTTACAGTGGTGGTACATATGAGCACATCGCAACGTGTCAAAATATTTCATCATCTCACGTGATTGTCGTTCATTTGAGTAGAGTTGGTAGTAGAATATATTCAATTTTCTTATGGCCAAAGGCACCGCCATCCCTTTTATTGCAGGTGTCGCTCAACTGGACAACATCGACTTAATATTTTAAAATCAAATGTGATAATAAACATTGCTGCCATTATTCTCATTTGTAGAGCAGAGCAGCTGTCCAATAATGGAAGACCTACACTACAACTTGATATCAAGTTCGACGGGTGCTTTTACAACAAGTTACTTTTACGAGCTTAGTTGTAAAGGATATTATATTGTGCAAAACACAAACTGTCCTTCCAAGTGTTCTTGTTTTCTTGGACAGAATGTTCGTAATCCTACAGAAAATATGAAATACTGCGCGGTTTGTCACAGCAATTTTCGAGATAATGAGATGTTTCGTGAATAATAAAAATGTTTAGATTAATAGGAATAGATGTATAACGTCGCCACTACAACAAATAACAATCCAAGATCTTGAAGATAACTTTACCAGAACTATTAGAATATGTACCTTTAAATCAGAGACTGAATCTCTGATTCATGCAAGATCCACTGCCGATGTGACCGAATCAACAACTTTTATTACCCAAAAAAGGAAAATCGACGATATCTTTGGCGATGTGAGGTTGCCCGAGAGTACTCATGAAATCTCACAAACTATTTCATACAACACCCACGATCGTGTCTCCACTTTGAAATTGGAGGCCGAGACTGGGTTTCAAGTGGTTGAATTGGAAATCTACTCCTTTGGTTCGATAGTAACAAAAGAAGCCAAGAATTGGTGGAAATATGCAGTGATGAAAATGATTTTCTTGACGAAAAGTCCTACCGATCCTGTTCAAATGACATTGAATCGTCTGGTTCAACAAGTGGAGAATAGAATTCTCGAGCAAAGCCTGCAAAAAGATATACGGAAAAAGAGAGATAGGAAATCCACCGAACATGTATTGTGTGTTCATAACGAAAAGTTAAAATTCTGAGTGTATCCAAACGCAGAATGGGATTACGTTTCTTCCATAGGTCATAACTTATGTAGGATAGTGGACATCTTCGCAACAATCTTGTTATTTTTTTGCAGTGAGTCCTGGTCACAATGTCTTTGCCTAAAGTGTACGTAAGTGGTTGCCTCCTCAGATGCGATGAAGGTGAGGTTGGCTTCACGATGCGTTCGGTAGTAGATAATAAAGACAGAAAAAGTGGAATAATAGGCTTTGATTTGAAGCCGAAACCTGAATATTATTCTCAATTGTTTCACCTGATAGATGATAACAGTTTAAACGGAGTGTAACACCCGATGTTAACCTTTTGGTTAACGTTTCGGATCTTGTAAAGGGATTATTTCTTGATCGTTAGATCAAGAGAAAGTCAAAATTTCGTATTTTAAAGAAAGGAAAAAGACAGGGAAAAACGATAACGATGTTCAGTCTAGATAGATGTGACGTTGATCGCCTGGTTCGAGAAGATTCGATTAAGTTAGATACATTTATCGAGCTCCGTGCACGGAGCTCTTTGAAACAGGGAATTTGACGTGTCACTGTGTTTCATGCAGCAAAGTAGACCAGTACTTGGCTGACATATCTAATTCCCAGCCACCGCCATTGAAGTAGTAAGTATTCCCGCTTCCCAGACAGACTTAAGATCATTCACGGAATCTAGAGGGTCACTTATCAACTCATATCAAGATAAATTCTTCAAGTATGACTCATTATACTGAGAAAGGAAAGGATTACAATATCTTTTTCCAATCTCTGTTTTTGTATGTGCAGGAAGCTATACACCATATGCTTCTCCATAGAACATTAGTCTTACAGCAGCATACGCAATGTTGATGAACTGTGATGAATGCACTCATGAATATGAAAATCTTGAGATAGAGTGCTCGGAAAATAGTAGCTCAGCATTGGTCAGTCTCTTTGTTTCACTTAAACTGAAACTAAATTATCCTTTGTATCAAACCCAACTTAATCTACTCAATAGACAGGACTTGTTGAAGCTATCCTCTCTTTGTGTTGGCTACTACAATTAGCTTTGAGAAAAAAAGGGGTAACTAGATTTGAAAGGGTTGATTGATGGGCGGTGGATGTTCGCTTAACAAGGTGATTGTAATTAATGGGGTGGGCAGGTGCTCATTAGATAGGGATTTTGCGATTAAAGGGTTCTACAATTACTGAAATAATATACATGACTTGCTAGCACCCCTAAGAAATAAATATGATACGCCGCTGGAAGATGAGATACAAGCTTGGATCAAGAACCGTTCTATCTGGGCTTGGGGATGAATGGTTCTTACATAAAATCTTACAGACAGGTGCCTCGTTCATATATTTCAAAACTTCGAAAATTGTTAACAATAGAAAACAATCCTAAAGTCTTTCATGACCTGTCTTGGGATATTTATGTTTAGCGAAGGTCAACTGATGTTGTAATTATACAGTTTCATGAATTATTAAAAGGGCAAGGCATTTAGATTGGATTCATCGGTTTCTTTTGAAAAACGGGGCAACTGAAGCTCTGGTTGCCTACCTCATGGACAGGAGGAGCAACTTCCTGGGGATCATATCAATCACATATGCCCTGGCATCCGGTGAACCAAAACTATTTAAATTTAATATTTACAAAAAACTTGGGATTTGGATTTGCAGCTGAAAATGACCGCAATTCCAAAGCATAAGTTGGCTACCAACGGACAGGAGAGCCAAATTCCTGAGTATATGACAAAATTACTACCTGGCATCCGTGTAAACAAATCTAGATTAAACTTTACTTGCATCCTTAACCATCTCATACTACCAAACATAGCAAAATTACTCATTTGAATCCAGTGTCGAAAAAATTTATATTTTTGTTCTATAACTGTTAGTCGTGAATAAAATAATTTTTAAAACAATGAAGAAAATTCTGATGACCACACACTATATCTTTTAGCTTCAAAATGATTACATTGACATAAAAATGAATCAAATTTCATTGAAACTGCAATAAAAATTTATCAAAACAAGAGTTAATAATAAAATATATTCGAAAAAGCGAGAAAAATAATTTCTAAGTTGATTCTATCCGACATCATGACGTAAATTTAAGTTATCTTCGTTTTCTGCATTTCATGAAACCATTCAAATTTAATCGGATGACAAAATTGAGTATAAACAGATTCTTGAATAAAAAACTCATATTAGCGCAAGAATAAAACCCAAGATGGAAGTTACAATGGCAGGTCCCAGTGGCACACAAGGAAAAAGAAAAAGAGAAGACTCAAATGAAGAAGTGGACCCAGACACAGGAAGTACAATAGCTAGCTCCAAAACACTGCGTGCAGAAGTAGACCCTGACAAGAAAGTGAAAGTGCTGAGCTGCATTGTTTTTTCGTACAAGAAAATAAGAGAGAAAATCCAACTAAATGGAAATGAAGCCCTGAACATAACGATAAGCTTCCAAATCACAAACATAATTTTTATATGCCACAACATTCTTAGACAAAGGGCATATGAAGAAACTGGGAATCAGGACACCAAAGCAACAGCAAAGAAAGAGTTCAACATAATGTCAATGGGAAGACAAAGAACAATTAAACTCGAGGAAGCTTTGGGAGCCTTAGAATACAAAAACATGGCAAGGACGACAAAGAAAATTGGTATGGGACAGCAGGGCCCTATTTAGATCTCTTCTGCGGTTTCAAGATGCGGTTCGACGAATTGAGACTTGGCCATTCATTCATGCCAATCAAGAAAGAGAGTGGGAAGCAGGAATCATTTCCAATATCCAAGTATGGATTAAATGGGGGCCACAACATCTTGTTAGAGGGATGCACTTTTCCACCTGAAAAGAGAAGCTCCATGGCACAGAGCCTAGGGCCTATGGCAGTATTACTGAGTCATGTTCGCACAGAGGAAAAGTACAGGAACAAATGGATACAGGCAAGGACGACAAAGAAAATTGGTATGGGACAGCAGGGCCCTATTTAGATCTCTTCTGCGGTTTCAAGATGCGGTTCGACGAATTGAGACTTGGCCATTCATTTATGCCAATCAAGAAAGAGAGTGGGAAACAGAAATCATTTCTAATATCCAAGTATGGATTAAATGGGGGCCACAATATCTTGTTAGAGGGATGCACTTTTCCACCTGAAAAGAGAAGCTCCATGGCACAAAGCCTAGGGCCTATGGCAGTATTACTGAGCCATGTTCGCACAGAGGAAAAGTACAGGAACAAATGGACACAGGCTTCCAAGAAAGCTCTAGCACACGTTCCATACATAGACGATATATTAGAAGCAGTAAAGGAGAAAAATGCATCCAAGTTAAGTGGGCTTATTAGGACCATTGCAAACATCCTGTTGATAAGTACGTCAAGACAGACCCATCGCATGTTCGACTCTCTTTGTATGCTAGTGAGGTTTGCATCAATGGCTGTAGACGCGAATGACAACATATTGGGAGATCAAGGGCAAGCGACAGTGTGGGTAGGAGGAAAGACATTGCTAAGAGGAATAAATATGTCTGGAACTGGGGGATACTACTTTTACAAGATGTGCATCCTGTCAAAATGGACCTTTGAAGGGAATTTTACAGAGGCAGAGGCTAGTCAAGTAATATTCCATTCCATATTTGGAACATATAAAGAGGATTTAGGACTCTTAGGAAAGATCACAGACACTGCAAGATGGTTCAGGAGAGAAGAAATAGGTAATAGGTTCCAGAAAGCTTCCACTAGTGGTACCTGCGTCAGCGTAAACCTTCCTAAGCTTCTGTACTATCCAAAGCTATCCTCTGCCAACCAAAGTAGTCTTTTGTCCTCAACATATAATCAAATCATTGTACTACCAGTTTTTAGTGGGACAAGACGCCAGAAGTTCACTGATGATTTTTTTACTCAAATTGGAAAGAGAACAGGGTCATTGCAAGGCACAAAAACCATCCCACCGCTGTCACCAATTGTAAGGAATTCCCACTTACGATAAATTTATATTTGGTAGATTGGATTCTTTGCTGAACTGTGAGGATATTATATTTTGTACTTATCTGCTCTGATGGAATGCTTCTGAAAGAATGACTTGCACAGGAACAGGAAATAATAAAATGTATCCAAAAAGAATAAAGAATATAAAGATGAAGTTACCAAACCCTGATTGATTACCGGCTTTCAAACTATATTTATGAATATCTTACAAACTTCTAACTTCTCCACACACGCACTAACTAACTTATCACTAACTACACTATCATTAACTAATTAACCAACTACTTCTTCCACTCTAACGTACTACATCTTCTCTGGACTAACTATGACTTGACTAACTCATAACTTGACTAACTCCTCGTAACTCCTTATTGACTTCTTTATATGAAATCTAAAATGCCAATATAACAATATTCGTTATTGACGTCCATTGTATTTAAAAATAGTTCATATACCTCTATTGCTTGCTTGGAAGAAAAGCACATTCCTCAATTTCGTCAGAGTTCAGCAGACTGTGAATATGCTGACTCTTACACTGTTCATTTACATACAAACATAGCTAATTTATTCGAAAATGCTCAAAATTGAAAGGATTCAGTTAAACGCTCTGTTGGATACAAAGCCGATTATACATCGTTTTGGAAGTTGACCTAGGAATATATTATCCATTGATTTTCTTTGAATACCCGTAGGGATAGTTATAGCGTTTACTCCAGCTCTGGTGATTGGGTATTTGGCTGTACTAATCTCCAACGCTGTATTATGAGCAAGTAATATGCTCGGGTTCAATTCCATACGTCAAACGAATAATGTGGCCTCGTTTATGTAAACTTTGAAATTGTTTGTAGTTGCCATCGAATGAAAACTATCACGTGACCGAACTAGTCTCACACGATTAGGAATTTTTCTTGATTAAATATATCAACATGTATATGATCTATCATATCACGACTTTTACTTCTTTCTGTGAGCGTCTGTCGTTTATTGTACCCGGAATTCCCACTAGCGTCTGTATTATTGAATTTGGATCTGCGTACCATAGAGACGAGGTGAGGCTAGACACGAATGATAATTTTGAGACAACGGTTCGTCTATTTGGTAATGCTCCATCAAAAAATTATATAGATGCGGATTTTGTCGATTTTTTGTTTCATTACGGAACATCCATTTAAGGGAGGATGCGAACTATGAAGAGGACGAAACAGATAAGGCCCTTAACACATTGAAGAGTTACTCATTGGACAATACCGACAATGAGGAGGATGTAGTGGGTGCAGCAGAAAGCAACGTAATAGCAGAGCAAGTAAATACGGAAAAATCAATGGATATGAAGAAGTTATATCTCTCATCAGAAACAACTACATACGTTAGAAGATATAATGCGAAGAAAATTTTGTTTGAAAAAAACTGCAACGTTTGTAGATCTGATATTCTTGGGGAAAGAAATTCAGATTCCCTTACATCAGCGAAGGAGTATAGTGTAGGAGGTCTCAAAATGAAGACTGCATTGAATTTGCAACAAAAATTAGGAATACATTCAACTCAAATATAAACAAGTTGTTGAAAAACGAAATATTCTCAAATATTTGACAAGTATCATTCAAGAAAAAGCTTCTATCATATTTTAGTGCAACATTTTTGTTTTCTACCTATTTCAAGAGTATCAAAAGAATTTTATGTGGAGAATTGTCCAATGTAGATACTGATGATGTTCTTACTCCTAAAAATGCTGTGGTCAAAAATAGAGACAATCTTTTTAGATATTTTCACGCGGCAGTGTTACATAAAGTGTATCATCAACAAAATGTTTTTCTGCTGTTGGTCTTGCGGTCTATTTCATGGACTACCTTTCCAGCACTATCTATGAGACCAGTAAATATTTGTGAAAATTTATCGTGGTGTCTGCCGGTGTAACAGTGGCACAGTCGTGAATTAAATTTTCTAATACTGTTTCTAGGTTATGTGACGTGCTGTAACTTTAAAGTTGGGCTTTATATATAATAATATCGGAAATGATTTCATTTTGTGGCAGATTTATTCACTACCTGCCACCATTTTGATTCTGAGGTATGTCGGAAAGCCCATTACAATTTTTTACTTCCTTTCTTGACCGTAATTAGCACTGTACGCCGCTTATCTTTAAAGAGTGACAGACGGACGGAAATCGCTTTCTTGTGTCTGCGGACTTCTGACAGAACTTTAGCCATTTTTTTTTATAGTTTTCCATAACCACGTTGTGTTATTTGTGGAAATTCCGAGTAAGTAGGCTCTATATTTTTTGTAATTAGAGTCCGTTTTTTAGCCTGATCATTTAATTCAAATTTTGTGTGTCAAATCATCTGAAGATCACTTTGACCTTCCGCCCTGCTAGTTCCTTCTGAACTATGCATCATTAGCTATAAACATATGCTCAGTTGTGGGTGCGATCACAATTTTGCTGCTAAATATACCTAGCCCTGCTACAATAAGCATGGCTTAATGAATGACACAGGATTTTCGCCTGCAAACATATGTCATATATGACTCATCAAGGGTGCATATGATTAAACATGCGATCAATATTTTGCAAATACTAATTTTGAACATATCGTACTCTCGAACGCTGCCCGTACTATACCTGCTACACCAAGCGTGAAGACCACGCGCACCGCAGTTTCGATCGATGCTTGGTTAGTCGATCGCCGCGATCGCTTTCACAGAGATCATCGTCAGATTACCGGGCTATTTGAGATGGGATATACAGGGTGTAACAGAAATAAGTACATTAATTTTAACCAGTGATAGTTCTCGTCAAGCATAACAATTTTTCTTAGCTACATTTTCCCGAATTCTCATCCTTTTCCAGCTTTTCTCATCTCCTATAATTTAACGAGTCGTTCAGGTGCATAATTATCGGATCCAATAGCAGTTGCAATAGAACAATAATTGATTTTGACATATGTGAGTTATCAATTCTTTCAAATAAATTCTGGGATAAAATCGATTATGAATTATTAATTCTGTCTACGATTTCACGGGTAGTTTAGGATCAGCTTAGCGGATTTATTTGTGACAATCTCCGAATTGTAATTTTTCACTAAAAATTTAATTATTGTGGTTATGCTAATGTATTTTATATGAAAATATTATGCATATATACATAATGATGAAAATACCATACATTTAGAACTTAAACGTTTATCTGAAAAGTAAAACAGCAGATGAAATAAATGAAATACATTAATTTATAAATGAAGCAGCTGTATATTAGTTTTTCTCATATTATTAGAAACTTCACTCTTCACACTCAGGTCGTTCCAATAAAGTATGCCTCGTGAATTGATCTCTTTAATAAAGGAAATACTGTATCATATATTCCAGAAAATATTTAAAATCAATTATCAAATTCAGTTTGATACCTTTATAGGCTATATTTTTTGTTCTTCAAAAATAGAATCTTCAAAATTTCATGTAGCAATATTTCTATGGAATTATTCAGTGGATTAATTAATTTAGAATTGCAATCCATTTATTATTTCACTGTTTTCTTTCAATAAGTCGTTGAATGATTTTCTCTTTATGTCTCTGATCTGTTTCTGATGAAGTAAGTTGGGAGCAACAACTACTTTTTGAACTGCTCGTAGATGGCAGCACAGTCTGACACTCCTGACACAGTTTCAGACAATTCAAATCAGCTGATTCAAGTGCAATGAACTTGTGCTGACAATCTTGAGGTCAAGAAATTTTGTTACGTTTTTTTTTTTTTTTGGGTATTCAAATACGCCGTTTAGCAGCAACCTCTGTAGCACAGGTGCTTTTCGTCTTCTTGCAAATGTCCGATATGTACTTGGACGCTATTCAAGGTGCGCAGGTAAATTAAATATCAAGTTTTGGTTTGTTTCGTTCATTTCTGAAACGATTGTTTAATTTTACTGGTCGGTTGATGTGATATTTGAAGATTTAAGTATCGATTCGAGTTCCGTTAGGAATAAAATTACAATTTCAATTAGATTTGACGATCAGTCAACTTATTGGAAGTTATTCTTCGGGAGTTCCCCGAATTTGGACAAGCAATTCGTTAAGAAACACTCCCCAGCCGCACGAAATCAAAGGTAAAGCCAAAACTATTCTCACATTCTGAAGTGATTATTCTTCAAGACCTAGAGAATCATTGTAGAACCGTTGGTGGGTTTTGCTGAAGTATTTTGTCTTCAATCCTATCTTTTAGCACTGATATTTCCATTTTTATACTAAAATTTCTACCGGTGGCGTGCTCACGCTACTTGGTCCGGTATCGGTTGTTTATTCAATTGGAAAACTTTTGTAGGCTTCTTACGTAGGGTTTATACCCTTGTTAGTAAAATTTCGAGACCGTACTACTGCAGGGGCAATTATATTGGTAAGTCCATCTATCTGGTTGAACATCACGCAGTCTCCACTGTGCCGCCATTGTATTTTGAGACCCGTTTCCTGTGGATTCCGGAACTGAGCTGTACAGACTGCTAGAACAGGCCACCTGCAGATAAGCCACAATTTATTTATATAAAATTGAGTTTTCATCTCATACTTATTGGAGGACTCGGTTACTCGATTAATTTTCAAGAATATTTCGTTCAACTTTATGATACTTATTTAGATTGACTCTGTATAGGTCAATTATTACGTCAACGTATTCGAATGTTGGTTGAGAGTTTTAGCTCTGTAGTTTGAAGATTCGTTCAATATTAGATTGAACTATTTTTATATTTGTGTAGTTGGTTACTGGCAATTATCACAGCACCTATAATATTCATTATACGCTGTAAGTCCGATCCCGCCACGCTGTTGTAAAGTCGTATTATTAGGTATTAATTATTATAATTATTAATTATTGTTTCTATTCTTTATATTTGGTCACGTATGAATAACAAGATATCTAATTTCACTTCGCTCATGTCTGGAGATAGTTCTTCTTAAAATGATATATCACGTTCTGTTATTCTTACAATGCTTATTTTGCTTAGATTATAAATTCCTTCTAGAACGTTCTAAGAGCCAGAGGTTACTTTTCTTTGTTCTTAAATTTGCTTAGTTAGCAGTTCTAACTGTAGCCTCGCTCTTCGAATGAGACTAGAAGTCAGTCGCTATTCGGTAGTCGTTACCTAACCATCTTTTTACTGAGTACTCTCGTAAGAGTACTCGACTCACCTTTTGTAAATATATGTACTAAGTTAAGTTGTAAATAAATTCGGGTTACTTATTAATCTTTGCATACTACCATGAAGAAATTTATTCAAAATAGTAAAACTCCCATTTATTGAACGTCCAGTCAGTAACATCGTAAAAATCTTGTTATATAGTATTTGCGCCGTATGTGGTGGAGTCCACAGAGAACCAAGACGATTGCGACGTCCCCAATTATGGTTCGTTTCCTGGGCAAGTGGCCAGGAGGAAGCAGGAGAAGAAAAGCTGGTGGCAGAGAAGGCATGACGGGAGGAAGGGGTTTGCTCAAAAAAATAGTAATGAATCATCCATATCTATCATATTCGTTAATATTATCTAGCTAATATTATTCATATGTTTATATTATTCTTCATGTGTAATTCTAGAAAAGAACCCTCAGGCTCCTCACCTGCTGAACCTGCAGGATTGCGGCTCAAGCGACGATAAAGGGTTCGCGCCAAGTCCCGAAGAGATCGAGAGGCGTCGAAACGCACAGCGTCGCTTCAAGAAGAAAATAACTGCAGATGCGAGGCAGAAAAACTAAGAATAAATGTATCTTCTTGTATGTACACTTCAATAGCCGGTATAGCATGAGTAATTCCATCAAAAAGTGAGAAAGAGTCTTTTTATTGTTGAGATATTATCACATGTAATTGAAAAAAATAAAATTATTCCAACTTATAATATTATCTCTCAAATATTATTCCTTTATAAAATACTTTGAATGAGAAATTTATAGATTTATTAGAAATATGAGCAGTTTGTTCACCGATCTGCAGAAAAGATTAGTTCTGGGAAATATAAACATAGTATCTATCTGTCATATGATAATCCTGTACAATATCTACGAATAAATCATGTATGGACTAATAAAAAATATTGGAAGATTGTTAATAATGTGTACAGCAAGAATAATGTATATAATAGTGAAAATAAGAGCAGACTGTTTGCTGATTTGAGCGACAAATATTATTCTAGTAGTTTATTTGTTTAATAATTATTCAATCTTATTGGATGTTCAACTTTTTGATCAATCAAAATAGAAGCAGGCTCTCCACCGATTCATATAAAAAGATCAGTTCAGTTATATATGCTGATCATTGAAATTATTCTGATTCATTGTAATAAGATTCAAATTCACATCAAAAAATCATTGAATATAACCGTATAGAGAGGAGAACAGCGGTAAATAATTGTGGTGACACCTACGGCTGAAGTTATAATTAAATTCTCATTCACTCCAATAAATTTCAACGTCCATGTCTCTAAATGTCATATTTATCTATCATATGAACAGCAAAATCTTGCACTCTTGAGGTGAAAAATTTCATACTTTAATGAATAAATTTTTAGTCGAGGTTTCTTGATAAGATCAGTTCTGGATTAATATGAACGAATTATCATAGAAGATTGTAACAGGCAAATGCGTAGCTGGCAGGGTTCATAGATCACGTGATTAATGACAGCGTACGAGTTAGAATATAAGAACACGAAGCTGAGAAAGCAGTCATTACAGTCTGTTGTTGTTGTTGCTGTGAACTTTTATATTCCCAAATGAGTTCTGAAGAAGATTTCATCTCTCGCAAACGGTAAATTCTTGATTGCAATGGTTATAAGCAGTTCTTTCTCTTTTCGTTAATTGCTATAGACCCTTGATACCTCTCTTATCATCACCGTCGACTCCAATCTCGTCACAAGCATCAACCGCAACGATGTTACCACAGGGTGAGCCTAAGACCGTGCCTACAGAGCCAGTTATCGAAGTTTTCGACAGCGATTCCGATGATTCTCCGCTGCCATGCTACCAGAGGCGGGGAGTCGACTTCTCTGAAACTCTCGAAGATGGCAAGCAGGATGAATATGCCCAACGATGGTTCGAAGAGATGGCAATCCCTCCGGAAAATTCTCCTGAAGTAGAAAAAATATCCAAGGAAAATGAACTTCACGTAGACGCCCATCTGGATATTCTATTTATTAGTGTGATATATGATGCCTCTTTATATGAGCTGTAACTGCTATATAGCTATCGGTCCAAGTCCCAATAATTATTTCAAAGTCACCGTGAAATTTTTGACTGTGCGCGCAAAAATTTCTATATTGATATAAAAGATTTTGATGAATTCTATGACTTTATCAAGGAACTTGTACTGGAAAAAAAGTGTGGTGAGGCAGAAATCAGCTATAAATATAATAGACCTGAACTTATTACCCCCAGAGCAATTACAATGTAAATTCGGTAGTATATTTCTCGCATCAAATAAATTAAACATAGATACAATTGTATAGTTTATTTGAATCTTCAAGGTATTATAACAAATTTTATGACAATATTTACGAGAAATATAGAAAAAATCTTCAGTATACGGTAGTTGATCAGCCGACGTATAGCTTAGAACTAGATATAGTTTCATTCAAATATCTTGTAACAGGTAAAGTAAGGTTTAGGAAGGTTTTTATTGAAATGTGTGTATATCATAATGATAAGATGAGAAAGGATCTGGACTATGAATATGTTTTATGTGAGAAGAATATGTACAAGATATGATGTCGCCGATCTTCCATTCATATTTAACCGTTTACCCATTACTCCTTCAACCATAATTTTTATTGTTACTTGTTAACTGAAACTGCTATACATGATGCAATTTTGTTTATTTATGGGTGTGGGTATGAGTGTGTGTGTGCATACGTGTATACGTTCAAGCTGGAGGGTAGAAGGTGTGTTTATAAAAGCATAAAATTTTCGAAGTTGTTTTAGTGGTTTACAATCTAGTATATTGTGAAAGTTAAAATGAGTTCCCAACAAAATATTGATTCTTTCTCCGAGATATGTGAGAATATCATTGATTCATCATGTGAAGAGACTCCCGATGCGGAGACGTCGGACCGTTCTTCATCTGACCGAGCCACGCAGCAAAGAAAATCGAATTTATTGGTTCCAGGGAAGCATTGAACAAGTGAAATATTTGTGATAATTATGATTATAATGATTCGATGATCAAATTAAACAGATATTAAATGATATTTGGAGAGACATGCAGCCCTCAGATTTTGTCGGTTTCACGTTTCAAACTCCCCGTTCAAAAAATAAGCCCGCTTGGATGTCTTCCAGGCGCGTTGATCAAATGGATGAACAGGTAATTTGGGGAGCAATTGATAGAATTCTACAGAGCAATGGTGGACTATTTTATGATTCACCACAGAATTGACCTATATATCCATGCCGGTCGGAGGTGGGAAGCATTTAAACGGTCACGGGTTCAGCTATGCAGAATTATGTCGGAGAAAAGACGGTACTATCAACGGTAATATACCGATAGAGAGGTGTATCATCGATATACCGAAGAATTTCACTGAAATACTATTTGTCTTTTGGGTAATTTTTTACGAAACAAATTTGGGGATTCATAATCTGATAATACCCGAGAGCTTTAGCTCGAGGGATATTATCGTTGATTATAAATCTCCAAATTTGCCGAGTAAAAAATTACTCAAGACAAAAAGTATTTGAGTTAAATTCAAGAGATATGCGATAAAACACCGAATCTTGAGGCTTATTTGCAAGGATTATTCCACAAACCATAAAATTTATCAATTGTTAAATTTTTTTAATTTTTTAAAAAGCTACTGTGGTATATCAAATTGGGAGAAAATTTAAACGCGATATACCTCGTTACCATGCAAAATCCCTTAATTTCATTGGTTGTTGCTAAGGTGTGTGATATAATCGAAATTAATAACGTTGATAATCTTTGTCTACCTAGGGCCTTAGCAATCGCTGTAATATTCGTTACGATAGATCCTATCCTCAAGAATATACGAAAAGACGCCCACATTGCCCAGCAGACACGCGTCAACAAGATATTCAGTGATACAGGTATTCGAATAGATGCGCGCGGCGCCGGTATTTCTGAAGTAAGAGTA
The DNA here is from genome assembly GCA_963989225.1 of Dromius quadrimaculatus. Classification (NCBI taxonomy): domain Eukaryota; kingdom Metazoa; phylum Arthropoda; class Insecta; order Coleoptera; family Carabidae; genus Dromius; species Dromius quadrimaculatus. Next base: position 44,317,658 of record OZ022330.1, read on the forward strand.
CTTCAGGGGAACTATAAGCAGTACAGTATATGTGTATATAAGTATTATAACGCGGCCAATTGCTTTTCGAAGGAGCACCTGATAAAAATCTACTACGGCTAAACCTGCTACAATAAAAACTACTTTTGATTTCAAATTATGTATATTTATTTGGAACTTTGACGTTTTGATCTATTGACCAAAAATATTCTTCATTGTCTTCTGGAGAAGGATCAAAACGACAAAGTTTCAAATAAACATGCAGAATTTAGAATCAAAAGTCGTTTTTATTCAATAAAATTCTAAAAAATGTATAGATTATTGAACATATCACATTATCAAGATCATTATTCTGTAATAAAGAGTTTGACGGCTGCATTTACCTGCAAATATTTTTGCAAGGTTTGTCATATTGACTACAACAGCTCATTAGCTCACGCTTATCCGAATATCTGCATCTTTTGTGGAGTATCTCCAGCGTGTATTTCTACGCCGCAGTTGAAAAAATGCCTAGACTGCGACAGAAATTTTCAAGGACAGACTTGCTACGATAATCACAAGAGGAAGTATGTTTGCGAGCTATTGAAAACCTGTAACCGATGTTTCAAGACTTATAATTATCGTAAAAAAATAGTCATTTCTGCGGCGGATTTTCCTGCAAAATATGTTACAAGAAATCTGGAAGAAAAAATGAGATCGCAAACAAAACTTCATTCATTTATTATGACATAGAGACACGGAGAAACTGTTTGGGGAGCACAACTTGCATGAGGTTGACTTATGTGTTATCCAACAATCCTGTCCTAGCTGCTGTAGCATAGACTGCAATTCTTGCGGTGTTCGGCAGCAAATGTTTGAAAACAATCCAATTGAGAATATTCTTCTGTATGTTTTAGCCCCAAGAAAATCACCTTCATCTGTAATATGCATTGCACATAATGCTGAGGCATTTGACGCTCAATTTGTTCTGGAATATCTTGTAGAGAGTATGAACTTGAAAAAACAAATTCTTTTGAACGGTAACAAAATTATATTGATCGAAGTCGATGAAAAAATTAGATTCATAGTCTCCTTGAATTATATGGCAATGTCTCTAGCGTCTTCACCTTAAGCCATGAGGCTCGCAGATTTTGTTGGAAAAAGGTACTTTCCTCACCTATTCAATACTTCAGAGAACGGCGAAAGACCAAATTTCGACAAACTTTTATAAATGAGTATCAAGTCTGTCCATTTTCAGAGGCAGTCACTATTGCGTCGACATGCAATAAGGCATTTCGCCGTTTATTTTTGGAAGAAAATACTATCGGTATTATACCTATGAATAGGTATAGATTGGAAGAAAATCAGTCAAACATAGCTTCACAATGGTTGACATCCCAAGAAGATGAACGAGACATCCGCATCGAGCACGCAGAGCATGGCTCAGAGGTTGTCGTTGCAAATAATTTGAGAGTTGACGGTGCTTATGCACAAGAGAAATTAGTATTTGAACTAGCGTTTCGACCCGCTTCGCGGGTCTAAGCGCTAGACTCCGCAGCTCCATATGTGAACCGCCTCCGGCAAAAATGGTTTCTTGATAGGATTAGTTCCAATAATAATTTCAGTCTACAGAATTCTCCTGCTCCATATTATATTCCTGCATTTTTCCCTATACGTGATTTCACTCTTTTTATAGACAATTTTCAATGTTATTTCATGTATTTATCTGGAGAAAAATTATTGATTTCAACTCCTACACGATTTACAGAGACTCTAGGCGTCGCAGCTCCAAATATGTACCGCCTCTTTGACAAGATCAATCCCGGATGTGAATTGAGCTCACGTAATTCCCCTGCTTCATATTATATTACTACACTTTTTTCTGCCCTTGATTATATTGATTGGCAGTTTCCATTCATATTTAGGTATAAATCTTAAAGAAAATCATCGATTTCATTCCCTTTAAGGATTAGCGACGAGATGGCAAGATTTTTTCTCTAGTAGAACTACCCTTTCAAAAGAACCACTCTTGCCGCACAATTTCCAATATTATACACAGGTCTTGATATTTACCAGTGAGGGTATTTATTATTAAAGCAGCTTATTAGGTATTCGAACTACTACAGACGGCCTTACGATCGACAGAATAGGTGTGCGAGAGAAAAAGAAAATGTGCATCAGAAAGACAAGAAACAGCGATTCGAATCATTCAAGTCTGGATTTAATATTTAATTTTATATCCCAAAATTTATTGGTATATAGCACTCCATATCAATAATATTTAAGATATTGCCATCAAATAGCAATAGAATATCTAATATTTCATATTAATAATCTCCCTTGAACTATTATCATAAGTAGATTTATAATCATCAACTAGAATATATTACAGCTTCTCACATCTTGAGGAACTGATAATAACTGAATACTCAAATAAGAGTCAACCTCTTACCAACGGTAGTGGGATGTTAGTGTTAAGACCTGTATATAAGACCGTGATGCGTGAATTTACATGCTCTATTTTTGCATCGAAAACTGCAAAAGATTTACAAATTGCTAATACCGCTGTAAAAATACTTTACTTAACGTATTAAGATTGCAACAATGAAAGAGATAGCGAACATAATTTTTTACTTATATATTCATGTTATTTCTTCTGATTTGCAGCATGTTTTGCCTAAAACTGCTTATAATTTTGGGAAATGTTCCAGGTGAATGTTGTGCCAATTCATTCCGGGATCAATCTAAGTTATTCTTTATTACTCATGCAGGATAAGTACTATTTTGCGCACGTTTTTCTGGGCGGTAAATTGCTCTTCGACTTTTGAGTGTGCCAAGTATAATTTGAGTGCGACAAGTTTACTTGTCACACAAAAACCGTTTATCGCTCGGAAAAATAAGCGCAAAATAGTACTTATCCCGCATTCGTAATAAAAAATAGTATCTGCAACTCATGCGGTATTGTCGATTGCCCACTTCGCTCTCGTGGACAATCGACAACTTATCGCACTTGTTGCACAATATACCATCATATTCTGGGATATTCATAAAAAAAACGCAAAGAACTCAAAAGTTCCAACGAATAAGTTTTGGTACCACAGATTAAAAATACCTTATTCATGAATACGAACTTATTTTTTTGATAAAAAACTTGAATATGAAATTCAAGTCAAAGATTTCTAGGCTTTCTCAAGTCATCGTGCTTTCAGAAATAGACAAACGCAACGACTGACTTTATTTTAAATTATGTTTTTTTGAGTTCAGTAGGGTCTAAAACGTAGAGATTCATTGGAAGCGGCAACTGTCCCCTTACTTTTTTGTGGATGCTTCTCGGTGGTTGATTTTAATTTTAATTTTAGATGGAGTTGCATACCAATAGCGGAAAGAAATATTGAGTAGTCATCACAATAATACACATTTCTTCTTCATTGTCTTCTACACCTGATTTATAAGCCGTTCAATAAGTTCATTTTCTCATCAATTTTGACCGTTGTAAAATTATCAGAATATACGGTGTGACACAATGATCGAGTTAAATAAGAAACTTCTCTTCCAGGTCTGAACAAAGAATTATTACATTTTCTTATTTTCAATGTAATTTTGAGAATTCAAATTTTTTTGAGATGTTTATTGCCATACAAGCAAAAACGCTATAATCCTCACTTTCATGTCAAATGGTACACATCCTGCAATTTTTGAGATAGTGACTCACTTTCTTGCCAATCAATAGATCATTAAGAAGAGCGGAATATGTACGAGAGTAAAATATAATTAGATGTACGTAGAATCGTTGAAATAATTCATTATTGCCTTGAATGTATTCGCATTGTTTGCGATGCGCGAAATGCCTAATTTACTCACAGCGGTGGAAAAACCTAATATAAGTGTGCGAAATTTCATTACAGAAAGCAAATTGGCTTCAAAGTTATCTCCAAGGATATTTTGGATTCAAAGCGAATTTGTTTAACATCAAATCAAAGTTAAGACCCAATTTAGTAGCTTTAATTTATTCATTCAGAAAAACTGGTAAATATGATTAACGTCTCAGTTGTTATACTGACTCATATTTCACATCCAAGACAGCATTCGAAGATCAATAATAAATTGCTCGAATATAGAACCAATCGGTTTTTTTTTTGACCACAACGGAAATAATTAAGAAAACAACCCTGGATTGCTGAATAAAATCATCTACGCTTTGTATTTTGAAATTGATATTGATGCCAACAATTTATTTCACTTCAGTGATCATTGAATGATCACAGCTATCAGTTTGCAATCGATTGCAACAATATTTTGCTCATCCTCATCAATAAATCATTGCTTGTTGATTCCAACAAAAGATGGGCTGATTAAAACAATATTTTGTCGGAAGCAATGGGAGAGAAGGTAATACTAATTATAAATTGCTGATAATGACAAGTACATAGTATTTTTTGTTGATTATACCAGTAGTACTATATCCATTAAATAGTCAGTCCACCGATTGCAACAATCGACCATAGATCACAATTGGAATTGTGTAAATGACAACAATAATTGCCAGTGAGTTTTTATCGTTTATCTCATGAATTAACAATAACTTCACGACTAAAGTCAAAATTGAGTTGATCACAACAAATGATTGTTGCGAATGATAATCTACAATCGATGATTTCTACTCAGGAATAATTGTTGATTATGAGATCATGATAACCACTACAATAACAATACTAGTTTCAAAGAGTCATGTGATTATAATGAAAATATTATTGAATACAACAATCAAATCATTTATTCCAACAATAAAATTGTGGATTTGGGTATACAATTTGGTCGTAACATTAAAACAACAGTATAAGGTAACTAAAACGTCCAAACTACCAATTATAACAATACCAATGTTGATGAGAACAGTAAAATTATTCATTAAATCAATATTAGTTGTTCAAAGTGCCTATTTAATAGAATACAATATTAAGGAATTGATCAAAATTATGAAATTGATGAATGTAGCAATGAAAATGTTGACAGCTGTTGTATCATCTGACCACTCGTCATCGGATTCCTTAATATCCAACCAAAAACTCCTGTTCTTCACAATTACAATATATTTCAATAACAGATATTATGAACAAACACTAAAAGAAAAATAATAAAAATATCTCTATCCACTCTTTCTCACGCACGCGCCTGCGCACGCGCACCCGAGCGTCAACGTCACACCTAACAATGTTGCCAACTGTTGGAATAGATGTCTGTGTTGATTGTTCCAATGACATTTATTAAAATCAGCTGATTACAACAGTAAATTTCTACTTGCAGCAACCCGTATCATCTATCAATATTTTCCGCGAAGACCCTTCCTTGAATAACTACGTTTAATCTGAGATTAAAGTATTGAATCTATCCATATCATGTGTCTCCTACACTTCTTGAGAAATTAATTTTTTTCAATCCCATATATGATTTCTCTCAACTATAACAACATGTTCCAAAAACTGGTATTATGAACAAACAGTAAGAGAAAAATAATATCTGATTCTCACAAAATATCTCTATCCACTCTTTCTTACGCACGCGCCTGCGCGCGCGCAGCCGAGAGTCTATGTCACACCTAACAATGTTACCAACTGTTGGAATAGATGTCTTTGTTGATTGTTTCAATGACATTCATTAAAATCAGCTGATTACAACAGTAACATTTCACTTGCAGCAATCCGTATCATCTATCAACATTTTCCGCGAAAACCCTTTCTTGAATACGTATAATCTGAGAATAAAGCACTGAATCCATCCATATCATGTGTCTCCTACATTTCTTGAGAAATTGATTTTTTCCAATCCCATACATGATTTCTTTCATCGATATTACCAATTATTATCAAATTGGAAGTTCAAACCAATAATTCTCATTTCGTCTTATCTTCGTTCACGTCATCTACCATTTTATTGTATTTGTAGTTGTTAAATACGAAGATATATACTGTTGACGTTTAATAAAATTGTATAATTTGAGGCAAAGAATATCCAAAAAGCCATGAATCTCGTTAATATTTAACAATTTGACAGGCCTGTATGTAAGTATATGAATTAATTTGGTTCTAAAATCTTGTTAGTATATGTCTACTCTTACAAGAGTCTAATCTATGAGTTATTGAAATTTAGTTTTAAAATGTACCACTAATAGCAGTGATGCACGTTTCAACTTTCAGTTCAAGATCTCATGGTCCTTGCAATATATATGTCTATGTCTGATTTACTCATTTGAAACGTAAAGAGAGCAAAAATGTTTGAATTGAATAATTCGTACAACGCTATTATTGAAGACTTCTTCAAGAAGAGAATCATTTGAAAAAAGCATTATTCAGGTACTTATCTTCTGTAGTCCATATAGGCTATGTTTGTTGTGTACAACCTGTGTACAATAATAAACTCATGATTCCAACAATCACACTCTAGACTCTAGTGCATACATCAGAATTGCCTATACTACGTATTAAAACATTAGCTCATGAAATGAATCAACATTAGAGCCTAGACTATTAGATGTCAGAAACTACAGATCAAAGTTTTAGAACCACTGAGATTTGCTACTCTCCCCAATGCACTCAATATGTCAGAGTCATCAAGAAAATATTTCATATCCAATTTTGTATACCAATTGAATAGGAACATCCACACTTAATAAGAAATTAGTGACTTTTGATATTGTAATAAAATAATATGTATTATACAGAACATTTACGTACAGTTTATTCCAGTTATATGTTATAATTTACATTTTTCAAAAAATAAATGATGACAATCGATATTTTCATCATCGTCCTCACCCAAGCTTAGTGTGTTTCATCAGCTCAATGCCGCTTCTAGTAAAATTACTCTCTACATAACCTCAAATACGAGGTTATCGGAAATATTCATACTCTAATAGATGTTTATTGAGTGATGTATGATTTATATCTTTCAACAAGTACAAAATATTGATTGATGGCTCCATTATCGTAATATTATAATCAATTGCTTATTGCTTGTTTCATTGTTGACTCAAGCAAAATGTTCGATTGGCTGGGTTTATCAAGTCTTCAACGCAAATTTATTCAACTGAAAGAGACGTGAGAATAGCATAAACTAAACTATTACTAAACAATATTGAAAACCTAAATAAATACTCGTGTATTGTTGAATATTTACCACATGTACCAGCTAAACTATACTTGACATGTTTCAAACTTCATTCAATCTTCAGTACTTATTCCATCCCCAACAGAGAAACATCATGAATCAAAATATCCCTTGATTATAAGAATCGATTTCTTTATAACAACTATATGTTGAAATCATTCTATAACTTAGCCAACAACTAATCCATTTTGCGATCAGGCATATTCTGCGTTAAAATGCATGAATATTGTGACATATTACTTTATTTCAAAAAATGTTTGAGCATAGCCTGAAAAATATCACATAAAATTGTCATTTTGTTTATATTATTCAATTAAACTACTCACTTTCTATTTATTAGATGTGTACATTGTTGAAAATCGGAATTGGAATTTTGCGTAAGAGCGAGTACGCATGTACATTCTTCGCTTGGGAAATAAGTTGGCAATACTGAATTTATTAAAATGTCAGAAAAATAGTAATTTTAATATTTAAGCATAATATTAGCTCAAAATGTATCACAAGTGATTTGCTCATGTTTGTTATAAATGTATTCATACATAAATACTTTATTGAATTATGAGGAAATGTAGCAATGATTGAGGCTTGTCTCAACTCTCGTCCTATGACTTCTTTTCAGATCTCAGTGCACTAACACCAGGCCATTTTCTTATCGGAGATGCTCTAACAGCACCTGCAGAACCTATCATGTCACAGATCAAAATCGACCGATTGTCGCATTATCAGCTGTTAGAGCAACTGCGACAATATTTTTGGACACGATGGTCCAAAGAATACTCAAATCACCTCCAATCAAGGTAAAAGTGAACTAAGGTCAATCAAGTACCGAGAGTAGGCAGATTAGTCCTGCTACGAGAGGACAACATTCCCCCACAGCATTGGATTCTTGGACGAATCGAACCCCAACACCCCGGAGCAGACAATATCACTCGAATTGTCTTAATAAAAACAGTGCGCGAAGTGAAAAGGCGTGCCATAAGCAAAATATGCCCCTTTCTCTGTGAGTGACAGTGTATTCATACAAATTCGTCCCTTACCCTGTGAGAAGTAAGCCACATTAACCAGTAGTATGTGTATACTGAATTTTCTTAATTCTAAGTCCAGCAAAATTACCATATTTTGTTCAATAATAAGTTAAGCTATTCTAATTTCATGATTATATCATATATTTCCCAATCATAAATTCAATTTCATGTACTTGATAAATTGAAAGGTAGTCCTTTCAAAGGGAGGAGTATGTTGCATCGGCAACAAGGGTTCAAGTCGCATGCTCAGCCCACTCTTAGCTCCCCCACCCTCAAATATATCGCAACTTGACTTAAGATTTCACAAAATAGAACTATCACATTATGTGAGAGCAACAGAACTTGCTCAGCAATTGATTCACAATAATAGATTCATCAGAACACGGCGAACTCTATTTACCAGGCGGGAGTGTGATGAAGGGGAGCGTGACGTCAGTAGGCTTTGTGAGCAAGCCAGCGATAGTAGTAGACTGGATGACTTCGTGATACGAAGTAGATTTTCTCCTAATATTTCGAATACCTACCTAAATATATACATATTATTCAATTTAAACATACCTCGCAAATGTTGTGTCTCAGCTTGTAAAAGCATTTATGATAGTACAGAAGAAAATGTAACTACATCTGAATTTCTGAAGATTGCATTGCAACTATACAAATACATACAATTATCGAGGAGAAATAAGGACTTTTTATTACGATAAACCGCATTTGAAACTTAATTCGTTTCAAACTATCTTTCCTGGACTTCCTTATTATTTAAATATGAAATCAAATACTAAAAAGAATCTTAGACGTACGAAATTTTGAAATCAGAAAAAAAGAACAAGAAAAAACTAATAAGATATTACAATACAACTAATGGAAAATAGAGTTCAAAATTTTGACTTACTGCTTGAAAAAGCACCTGAATTTGTCAAAACTATAAATGGCGATATTTTTGTAAAAGTAAATGATGACGGTATTATTATTTACAAAATGGATTCCAAAGCAGTAAGTTGTTCCTTTTATATTGAAATAGATAGAAATCTGAGCCCAAAGTATTTCTTTAAAAATAAACTGGTAAGTTTGAGTGAATTACAGCATAATAACACTCCATTATCTACAAATGAACTTGATATTTACAAAATGCTATTTTTTGAATAAAAAAGCCAAAAAATTGCATTTTGAAATAGTTTTTATTTTTTTTCTGTATGGCGCACCACTCGAAATCAATCGAAAGAAATATATGTTAGTTAAGGGAGTATAAGGCTTCTAAAAAAGATAATTTCATAATTTTGCTCGAATTATATCATACTTGAGAAAAAAAATTTTTTTTTGATATTTTTTTTTTCTATTGAACAATGAGATTGTATGACTGCAATAATTTGTCTTAAAAGAGTACTCACATGTCTCTATGCCATATTAAAATTTCATCAGTATCGGTTCAGCCATTCATGAGAAAAAAAAATTCTTTATTTTCAAGTATTTTCCGATTTACTCGAGATCCGGTTGATTTAAACGTCTGAAATATTGACGGTTACTATCTCCATATCATTATCGACGAACTCTTGCAATGGAAATCGAATATTCCCCTAGGGCACTTTTTCCATGCTTATCCCCCCTATATCATTTGTCCACATATGCGACTCACCTTCACGATCACTAAGGGATGAATAATTGATGCCCCTTTCAGCTTTTAACATGATACTAACAAACATCCAGCGACAAAACAATTACTCATACAGGTAAACCGTCAGACTGGCAAACAATTCGCAGATATGCTTGGCATGACTCATCCGTTTACTGTTATGTATTGAAAAGTTTAAGAACAAAATATCACAGGAATAATTTCAAATTATTATGAACATTTGGTGGCAGGGATAGACCAATTAAAAAAGAGAATCAATAAGACAATTCTAGATCATTTATGATCATAAACAAATGTTGCTCATGCGTTGAATAATTTTATGATACAAAATTCCAGATATTTCAAATTGTTGAATAGGTCATTAGAATTATTTAAAATAATAAATAATAAAATATCTCAAAGCTTGATAATGAATTCTATAATATAAGTTGTTATATATTTGAAACATTCTTGTATTCAAAATTAACATCGGAATTATTTATGACAAATCTCCAAAATGGACATCAGAATTATTTATAACAATAGAGGTTGGTTAGTTTATGCCATAGATTACTGAATTTTCACGGAATTGAAATTCTGTTGAATTCTTAGATATTATAAGACAAGAAAAAAGTTTTAAGAAAAACCATGAAAGCTGATTTGTGTTATGATCTTTTTTGTGTTTTTCGCATACAGAAAATCAACTTTATAGCTTTGTCGAACAGAAACTTTGAGAATTTCTCTATAGGGTGAACGCTTAGCTCTGACAAAAGATTTGGATATAAATACGGCATCGAACGGATAGTATGCATTATTGTTGTGTTTGTGGAAACCATCTTCATTTCATAATTACCCAAAACTACAGACATGGAGAATTCCGGAAATAATAATATTCCCTCGACACCAAAACGGAAAGTTGAAATGTACTTTTAGAATTTTCAGTTGGATTCTCAATATTTTCTAAATATTTTGATTCTCATTTGAAATTTTCTATATTTTGATTTTCATCATAATTTTTCCATATTTCTCACAGGCGTGCACAGAAGCGCACAAAGAAGACAGCGTTTGTAAAACCAGCGCCTAGAGCTTCGACGTCGACGGCTCAAACGCGGGACGCGTTTTTTCCTGGAGCTTCGACGTCAGCGACGCAGCCCCTACGCAAGTTTTTTTCGGCCGCTCCAACTCTGCAGATGGCTATGTCGACACCACCAGGTTTGCAACCCTTGGCGAGCAACGTAGAGCCGGTGGTAATATCGCTATTAGACTCCGAGCCCGAAGCTGATCCACCACGGGTTCAGCAAGGATTGTGGTCGATGCTATCAGACATGGAGGATGAAGAAATAGCTGCTCCCGCACCGGTATCATCAGAGCTCGGGAGACAGGCTACAGAGGAGACGATGGCTACGGCGTCCACGAGCGAGCAACATCTGTCCACCGACAAGTATAAGACAGAGCTGATTGAATCTCAATCAAGAAAAAGGAGGCGCTCGGAGGAGGAGGACGCTGCAAGCAGGGACACAAGACGGGCTAGACACTCCGCGTCTGCAGACGAAGAGTAAGGCTAGCGGTGGAGTCCGGATTTCGGCTCTGAGTCTCAATCCCTCCCAGAGATTTCTTCGGAAATTCATCGAGTTTTTGAAGAGGAGGAATTAGATGTCGGAGCCGATCTGGACGTGCTTCTGGGAGTGGCGCCCGTCATAGCATATGCCTTTCCAGACAACACGGATCTCCGAGACAACCACGGACGTCTGTTGGCCTGCCAGATGTTCCCCCTGGACATGTCGCTGCGGAGATATGTGGCGATAAGGCTTAACCCCAACAAACATTCTAAAACCGTCGTGCGGGTGTTGGGCGATGCGCGGGAAAAAAAATACATTGATGTCGGCGATTTTAAATCTTTTTGCAGTTCCTTGGAAAAGATAGAATTGAAAGAGAAGTGTAGTGGTAGTGAGAGGGACACGAGGTTGAACAAGAGTGGAGTGAGTTTTAGAGTTATAGCAAAAAAACAATTAGTGTGTAGGGTTAATGATAAGTTTTTAGTTTTAAGCAGTTTTAATATCAAAAACATAATAGCGTTAGAAAATGGAATATTGAATATAATAAGATCGTATACAGGGAAATTTAGGAATATTCATTTAGAGTATAGGAAATTTATCCAAAATATTACAATTAATAGGTTAAGATTCGGTTTAGAGCTTGATTTAAGTATTTTAAGATATTTATTGAATACAGATTTTAAGTTTAAGAGAATATTTCCAGATCTATACACTTATTATCATAATAAGGTCTCAAAAGACGTAAGAGACGTAGGAATATTTATAGTAAGAGAAAAGGAATATATTATTCAAGTTAATTTAGGAATAGTGTTAAATAGTGTAAGATCTAATTTATAAATATGATAAGCAAAATAAAAATATTCTACAAATTTTGTGTTCGGTGAATAATGGAATTTCCCCTGTCCTGCAATAGTCTGATAAATGGATGACATGTTCTTTTATCTATTACAAACATTGAATGATTTTGTTATATATATATATATATATATATATATATATATATATATATATATATATATATATATATATATATATATATATATATATATATATATATATATATATATATATATATATATATATATATAAAATCCCTAAGCTATTATCAGAAACAAAAAACTGAAACTAGTTTAAAAAAGTATCTAGATAAAAAAAAATTATACTTAAACAAACTAAAGCAATCAAAGAAGGAGTACGAAAAAACTTTAGCGAACTCATTAATAAACGTGAGAAACAATAATGAATTTTGGAGTGTTGTTAAGAACTTAAAAAATAAATCAAACATTTTATGTAACGATATTTCTCTTGCTGAATGGGAACACTTTTATAGAAATGTATATGAGAATAGGGTAAAGACTTGTGTACATTATTTTGATTGTTTACATCCAACACTGGATTGCGAAATCACCTTAGAAGAATTAGAAGGTAGTGTAATTAACTCAAAATGTGGCAAAGCTCCTGGTATAGATAATATTACCAATGAATTTTTTAAATGTCTCACTCCAGCGTGGACTCATTATCTCTTAAACCTTCATAATACAATTCTTAATTCGGAGAGAACACCTAATTCCTGGTCAAATGTGCAAATGATCTTACTATTTCAAAAAGAGAGTCCTTCTGAACCCATGAACTACCGTGGCATAGCTCTAATTAACTGAATTTTTATTTTGTTCTTAATTGACTGAATGTCAAATGGGCTTTCGAAAAGGCAGAGGCACGTCTGACAATATTTTTTGTCTTTCTTCAATTATTCACATCCAGTTTAGGCTCAAAAAGAGCAGAGCTTATGCAATTTTCATAGATCTAAAAAGAGCTTTTGACTCAATTAATCATAACAAATTATGGTATAAATTATATCACTCAGGTATTACAACAAAAATTATTAGAATTCTAAGTAATTTATACAGTAATGCTAATCTACAGGTTGAAAAAAGCAATGATTTGTCAAATAGGGTAGATATTTCGGAAGGAGTCTTACAGGGGGAAATTTTATCCCCGTTATTGTTCGCGCTTTTCATTAACGATATAGATGATTTTTTCCGCAAGGCTGGGTGCAGAGGTATTAACATAGATGGCTATAATGACTCAATTTTATTAGCCTATGCAGACGATCTTGTTTTGCTTGCAGACTCGCCGGCTGACGTGAGAAAAAAGCTTGAAATTTTACATAAATATTGTTCAGAAAATATGCTTGAAGTAAATACAAATAAAACAAAAATTCTGATTTTTCAAAGAGGAAGACCCCCCAAGATCAATGTACCTTTTTGTTATAACAACATACCACTAGAAATTGTACGATCTTATTGTTACCTAGGTACAGTGTTCTCCACATCAGCCAAATTTATTTATGCAGCTAAAGAAAATCTTAGAAAAGCAATTATCGCAATCAATAATGTCAAAAATATCTTAATGAAAGCTCACTTATATGGGTGGCTCGACAAATTAAAAATGCTGGATTCTATAATTAATGCAACTGCCCTCTATGCCTGCGAAGTCTGGGGGCTTACGAACTATAATCTAATAGAAAAATGTCAATTAACATTTTTAAAACTTATACTACAGTGCCCCAAAAGCACAGCAAATGCTATTCTGCGTCTGGAAACTGGAGTCCATTGCTTAGCTTCTACCATCTGGAAAAGAGTTCTAAGATGGTGGCAGAAAATACTCTCCATGGAGGACACACGTCTTCCAAAAATAATCTATAAAAGGTTACTGATATTGGACGAATCTTATATAAATAAAGTGGAATATAATTGGGCTTCACAGTTGAAAGCTTTCCTCATTGAATTAAATTTTGAGAATATAAATACAAGCACAATAGATAATATTATACTTACTTACCAAAATTCCTTAATCGAAAGAGATATTGATGAAGCAAAAAATTCTAAATACACTAGTTTGTATTATCAATTGGATATTCATCCGGGTGTGGCAAATTACTTGTTACTAAACATTTCCTTCAATAAGAAAAGAATGATCGCGCAACTAAGGCTTTCAAATGAGAAATGCAATATAAAAATTGTTCATAATTGTATCAAGTATACTTTATACCCAGAAATTAATTGTACTATTTGTAATATGTTTGAAAAAGAAAATTTATATCACTTTTATATCAACTGCCCGATCTACAAATCACTTAGAGACCATTATTTAAAAACTTACATTCAAAATATTGACTCGAAACATCAACTTTTTATTCTCTTTGAAGAACTGGATACAATAAAAGTTGATAACATCTATTACTTCACGTTGAGCGCACTCTAGCTAAGAAGCTTCTGTCACTTTGATTAGTTGTAGTAATTTAATTATCCTGTATTTGAAGATTCAAGTAGGAATATATTCTAGGTATGAATGAATGTACTTAAGTATACTAGATATGTATATTATTGGTAATACTTGTATTATAAAATAGAGTAATAGGAAGAAATAAATGTAAAAAAAAAAAGAAAAAATTAAAAAGTTAATAAGGTGAATTGAAATAATGTATTATATTGAGAAAATTTATTAATGTTTAAATTGAGATATCTATTATAATTGGATAATTAGTAACTAAATAACATAGATATGATAATGGTGGTGATAAATAATAATTTTAATCTGATTTTCACATGTAATAATTAATGTATACAACCAATCCCACTTGTACGAAGTGGATGTAACTTCTAACAAGGAAATATATTTAAATCGAATTGAATTGAATATATATATACATACATATATCAGAGCTGGGCAGTAATTAAATACTTTTGTAATTAATTACTAATTAAATTACTTTTCCCCAAAAAGTATTTGTAATTGAATTACTTTGCAGAAAAAGGTAATTGTACTCAATTACTTTTCGAATTTTAGAGAGTATTTGAAAAAGGAATTTTTTTTCGGTAATTGATTACTTACAGTAATTTAAATTACATAAAGCATTTTGAATTACTTCAAAGTATTTGAAACTATGGGTATTTAGATTACTTGAGTTACTTTCATTAGTTTCAGCAATAGATACGGATAAGCTTACGTGTATTAAAAGCTTCATGTGGGAGAAGGGCAACAAATGCGTCATACTCCCTGCCTCGCAATTTTATTTTAGTAAACATGCATTATTATACGATTTGTTCGAGAAATTAGTAGTTTTAAAAGAAAATAGAAATATATTATTCAAATGATAGTTGTTTACTTTATTATAATTATATTTTTTTGCATTATATTCATGTATTTGAAGATATATTTGCTTTTCAATTTAATAAGTATTTGAAAAAGTATTTGAAATTACTTATTAAAATTACAAAAGTATTTAGAAATTCAATTCCTTTTTTTTCTGTAGTATTTATTTTTGAAATATTTCAAATACTTTTTGTCAAAATAATTAGTAATTGTAATTAATTACTTTTTGTGAGTAATTTGCCCAGCTCTGACATATATATATATATATATATATATATATATATATATATATATATATATATATATATATATATATATATATATATAGCCGAGTTAGACTGTAGAGATATTCATTTACCCAGTTTGAAATTCTGGTGTATGCGGTGATAAAGTGGCTAAAAATGAATACTCAATAAAACTTCGACAGTTTCTTCCAAATTTGTAAGGACATCCTTAAATCAGCGCTTGGTGGAAACACCAACGCCGAGGATGACAACGATCAGTATGAAGATTTTTCCGCGGTTTGCGATGAAATTTTGGCGGTGGCGTTAGCACCACAGCCTGTTGACGAACCACGAGCTACCACTAGTGGTAACCAAGTAGGCGGTGGTGTTGTTCGACGCTACGAAATTGTGGAAGACAGACTGCACCATGTGAAACGTTTTGGTGTCACGGGAAGACGTGTCACTTTCCAGCTCAACGATCCTCCAACTGATGAAAACCCTGTCAGCTGGTTCTATGAAAGCATGCAGCAGGTATGGAAAACAAATACACAAGCATTATTTCTGTTTTAATAAGTATGTTCTCGTATTCAACAGGTTCTGAACGACACACTAGCCGATATAAATCCGGATGATTATGTTGGATTCACGCTGCATACACCCCAACTACATAACGGTCCAGCATGGCTTTCATTTCGAAGAGCCGATCAAGTATCCCTTGAAGTCTTATGGGATGTCGTTACAGTTCACAAGAACCTTCCATATTTATTCATATCTCCTATTATCTTACAACTCGATTTACCCCTGAGTGATTTGGTCTACTGGTTGTTAGTTTCTTCAAATAATCAAATTTACTACCGACTCGTCTGATTCACGATAATTACGATTCATCACTAATTTTACAGTCAAGGTGTGATATCGAACTCAGTGATTTTTTTGGAAGTTTTGTATTATTGGAGCATTATTGGTATTGTCTGCCATTGATTGAGATATTCTGCACTCTGTTCTTTGGAAAAGTAATTCCACGGTAAGGAAAGGAAAACCGGATAAAGATCACACCAGTACTGCGAGATAAAGTACCCCCGTAGCCGCACTTCACCTGAGGTAGGAATTCAGTTTAAAATCTGTCTCGTAGCAAATTTGGTCAATGATAAATTGTCAATAAGCATTAGTTGAGATATAACTTGATCATAACCGCTTTACTGAGGATAAAAGTTCTTATCGCCAACCAGTGGCGTGCCGCGCTTTATTCATTAACCAGTAGACTAATAAAATTACTTTCTTAGGCTACTACTACTACCTCTACCTTATCATTTCTGGGTTTTTGGATATTTGGGATTATTACGCTGGGCAACAGTGAGATTTGTAGACGGAAAAAGAGTTTATCGTGGTATACTGCCGCACGTGGTCAAAAGTCTCCCGGATGTGCCGCCATTACTGTTTCTGAGGGCAGTAACACGATCATTTCCGGAAGTCAACGCCGCGCCATCATCTATTGCCTCCACTCGCCCAGCTAAGCAAAATTATTATTATAACCATTATTTTATTCAATGTGTAATCGACTATAGTTTGGTTAGTCGAATCTATGTTTCTTTTTATTGGTGCTTGGAATCATCACTGATCCCTATTACTTTGTATACAGCTAGCTCGTGCGAGATTATCAGCTCTCAATTTGATCATAGAATTGTCCGTAATTATCGTTAGGGTGTGTTATCCTCACTTAGTGCTCAGGATTCGATTATTTCTAGTTTTTGAGCGCCGTACTGCCCAAGATTGGTCGACCAATGAATGCGCTTACTCGACAAACGTTTCTTTTTATAGCCTGAGCCGTTTATGATTGTATCAATTCTATTTTTAGTCCAGTCAAAATAGGCATTCACCCTTGCATAAATTCCCAAGAAGCTGAAAATTGACATGAATGTTAGGGATACCATTATAATAAAGTTGTGAAAAGTCCCCATCGATCCCGTGTGTGCAAAAAATTTTATGCGAGGTCAAAGTTCGCAAAAATGGGTTTTTTGAATTTTTTAGCGGAACGATCAGATTTATTATATAAATAGCTCAGATACAAATTGTGGGTCTCTTAATTCTCTACAAAAGTAGTCCCTACCTCTTTATCCCTAAGATCCACTATTTCTGAGAAAAAGCCATTCCAAAGTTATATTCTCCATTTATGCACATGTTGCCACGCCACCTATGAGGTGTGTACTTGACGTGTATTTTTCAATGTGGTTTGCCCGGTAGGCCTACTCTATGGTCTTCTTATTTAGGTTCAATATAATATTAGGTCTTCTTATTCAACTTCTTCATCATCTTCATCTTCCTGAGTTGACGTAAATTGCTCAAATAGCGATACAACAGTTGTTTCACCGTCGATATAAGGATTATCTTCTGTTGAAGATTTAGTATTTGAACACGACCAACTTTGACAGCTGGTGCAGTGGTGCATGCTTGTGAACAAAGTCATCCTACTTTCTTGCAGCCGTATTTCGAATTACACTCTTTTCTGTAGCTATAAAAAAAAGTATCAAGGAGCTTTTCTAGTGCAGGTGGAAGTAGAGTGTGGATTGATTTTATACATTATTAATTAGCTTCCAACACCATTCTTCTGGGTCTAGTTGAACCTGCTAATATACTTGATAAAAATGTTGATGAGCAGAATCCGAGGTTGGCAAGAGACAAGCTAATTGAACACGTTTTTTATCAGGTGTATGTTTTGCAAAAGATACGAAACGTAACTTATCTACGCAAGTAATTTAAAGTAAGTAAAAGACGGACACTGCTACGTTGACAAATAAACAGCAGACAGATTTTGCTCAAGGCCGCATGGTCACATAGAATGAGGGACTGTGTTTCTTTTCATTTCATATTCTTAGAATTATCATTCAATATTAATGTAGGAGTACTAGTTACGCAGACTAATAGTTTTACCTATATTATACGTCCATAATGTACATAGGCAGCAAGTCATGCATATTATTGAGAAAATAATTCTAGAATGACTTTTTCTCAGAAATGGTGAGTCTTGGGGAAAAAAGGGTGGAGACCATTTTTGTAGAGAATTAAAAGATTCACAGTTTTCGTCTGAACTATTTTTATCATTTCATCAGCCGTTCCGCTTAAAAACCTAGAAAACCCATTTTTGCGAGCTTTGACCTCGTATAAAATTTTTTGCACACATGGGATCGATGGGGACTTCCGACAACTTCATTATAATGGTATCCTTAACGTTCATGTAAATTTTCAGCTTCTTGGGAATTTATGCAAGGGTACCTCTATTTTTGAAGCTATCTTGACTGGACTATTTAAGCTTTGCGTTTCAAATTCTCTCCTGCTTCAGACATACGTCTTCCGAATGACTCTCTCACTGGTTGATTCTCATTTAGATCACCTAGAAATTGCGCTCCAGTGCTAAGAGCTTCCCTACCGACAGCTCCTATTCCTCTTTTGATCATGGGGAAAACACTCCTGAATACACCACTGAAAAAACTACTGATTCCATGATCTCTTTGAAACTGATTTCCCCGGTATATTGTTCCAATGCCGCTACCAGCTTGTTGATTGTAATATTGTTGGTATGGGCAATTTCGCATTTTTCCACACACTGAGAATAATTATGAAACACGTTTAAAATGAAGTTTGATGGTCGAAACGCCAAACTGAAATGGTGCAGGATTGCCATCGTTACATCTTATATCTACTTCTATATTTGTGAATTCTTTCCTCAAAACAGGAACGAAATGAGGCTGAGAATGTATTATTAATTTATTGGATCCAAATACATAGTTTTCGGTGTTTATATGAACTATTCTCAAAATCTGGGTAAAAACATCGCCTACTAACTGTGGCTTGATTATGTCGCAATTAACATATATTTGCGGTGGTATGCCCAACATTAAATTTGGTAGATTGATCGAAAATTTCTCCTTGTATAAATCGCTGAATGGTGGATAACCCAACTGTAGAGATAGTCTTGGGGATAATTTCATAGAATACACATCAGCAACTTTAAATTTCACTTGCACACGATTTTCTGTTTTGTGGTAGACACAGGTAATCAGTGTCTTTGAATGTGAAGTTCATAAGCCAGCATGAAGCATGATGAATCTAAGTAAGTTTTTGATATCTTATACTTCATTTTGAGAATTCATCATTTGTTGAGTTCTACTAGAGAGTATGAATAGAAAAAGAAGAGCTACAGAAGTTAAAGGTTCAAGGATAAAAACGGGTGGAGGTCCACTACCACCGCCTCTCTCTGACATGGATCAGATAATTATAGAAATCATGACAGAATAGTCCAGTCAAGATAGCTTCAAAAATAGAGGTACCCTTGCATAAATTCCCAAGAAGCTGAAAATTTACATGAACGTTAAGGATACCACTATAATGAAGTTGTCGGAAGTCCCCATCGATCCCATGTGTGCAAAAAATTTTATACGAGGTCAAAGCTCGCAAAAATGGGTCTTCTAGGTTTTTAAGCGGAACGGCTGCTGAAATGATAAAAATAGTTCAGACAAAAACTGTGAATCTTTTAATTCTCTACAAAAATGGTCCCCACCCTTTTTTCCCCAAGACTCACCATTTCTGAGAAAAAGTCATTCTAGAATTATTTTCTCAATAATATGCATGACTTGCTGCCTATGTACATTATGGACGTATAATATAGGTACAACTATTAGTCTGCGTAACTAGTACTCCTACATTATTATTGAATGATAATTCTAAGAATATGAAATGAAAAGAAACACAGTCCCTCATTCTATGTGACCATGCGGCCTTGAGCAAAATCTGTCTGCTGTTCATTTGTCAACGTAGCAGTGTCCGTCTTTTACTTACTTTAAATTACTTGCGTAGATAAGTTACGTTTCGTATCTTTTGCAAAACATACACCTGATAAAAAACGTGTTCAATTAGCTTGTCTCTTGCCAACCTCGGATTCTGCTCATCAACATTTTTATCAAGTATATTAGCAGGTTCAACTAGACCCAGAAGAATGGTGTTGGAAGCTAATTAATAATGTATAAAATCAATCCACACTCTACTTCCACCTGCACTAGAAAAGCTCCTTGATACTTTTCTTTATAGCTACAGAAAAGAGTGTAATTCGAAATGCGGCTGCAAGAAAGTAGGATGACTTTGTTCACAAGCATGCACCACTGCACCAGCTGTCGAAGTTGGTCGTGTTCAAATACTAAATCTTCAACAGAAGATAATCCTTATATCGACGGTGAAACAACTGTTGTATCGCTATTTGAGCAATTTACGTCAACTCAGGAAGATGAAGATGATGAAGAAGTTGAATAAGAAGACCTAATATTATATTGAACCTGAATAAGAAGACCATAGAGTAGGCCTACCGGGCAAACCACATTGAAAAATACATGTCAAGTACACACCTCATAGGTGGCGTGGCAACATGTGCATAAATGGAGAATATAACTTTGGGATGGCTTTTTCTCAGAAATAGTGGATCTTAGGGATAAAGAGGTAGGGACTACTTTTGTAGAGAATTAAGAGACCTACAATTTGTATCTGAGCTATTTATATAATAAATCTGATCGTTCCGCTAAAAAATTCAAAAAACCCATTTTTGCGAACTTTGACCTCGCATAAAATTTTTTGCACACACGGGATCGATGGGGACAATTCACAACTTTATTATAATGGTATCCCTAACATTCATGTCAAGTTTCAGCTTCTTGGGAATTTATGCAAGGGTGAATGCCTATTTTGACTGGACTAGAAGTCGTATATAGAATTAGATCAAAAGATAATGTCCCTTTGGAGTCCGAAGAACCGATTCCGTCAACTTCCAAACAACATCTTCAGTGCGAAGAGGAACCACAACCTTCAACATCAAAATATACACCCCTAGATGAGCATCTCCTTAACCTCTAGTAGAAGTCGTGGATGTAATGACCGAACACGATTACATCATGGCTTTTCCAGATCATGAAGAGAGCTCTACTGTAAGTTTAGAAAATTTGATTCATGTAATTGGCTATATTTAGAAAAATTATATTGTTACAGATCGAAATCGATACATGCGATGAAGATTCTGCGAGGAGTACTCCGGAGCGATCAACACCAAAACAAAAAGAGCAGGTTCCCTTTGGAAAAACGCAGTGGAACATTTTATGGAAAGAGAAGAGCAGTTTAATTCAAAAATTGATCAAATTCTTGATAGCATGAACAAAAACAACCACATTATGGTAAAGTTATTAGAAGAAAGGAAAGAAACAAGTAAATTGTTCAAGAATTTGATTCATGTATTGAAAAATAAATGAAAATGTTACATATTCTCAAAAATTATTATCTATGTACTGCCTCCGGCTCTGCTGACCCAATTGTCAATATCGCACATCAGCTGTGGGCTCCAAATCGATGTCGTCCCACATCGGCTCTGCTTCATTAATATTATGATTGATTGAAACATAGTGCAAAATGGCACATGCCATAATTATTCTTGCTGCTTTTTCTGGCTTATAATGTAGGATACTATGCTTTAATAAGCATCTGAATATGCCTTCCAACAGTCCTTTGGAGCGCTCGGCAAAACTTCTGGTACTTTTTAATCTTATATTCAAGCGTCTTTCTTCAGCATTTCTAGGATTATTCACTGGGGTTAGCAACCAAGGCAAGCAAAGATAGCCCGAGTCACCTGCAATTTGATAAATGAAAATAAGATAGTTTATTTTTATAACTTAAATATTTACCCATTATTCTTGATGTACGGTCTCCATTTTCACAATTAGCACGCATGGTCATTCCAACACGGCTATTTCGCCAAATAAAGGCATCATGGGTACTTCCGGGATATCAACCATGACCCTCGCGTGCATTCAAATTCGGGGTGCATAATTAGCTATAAATATATAGTCATGCGCAGATACGATCAATATTTTGACGCTGAACATACCTAGCCCTGCTACACCAAGCGTGAAGACCACGACACACGATTTTCGCCTGCAAACATATGTCGGGTATGATTCATCTCGGGTGCATATAATTGAACATGCGATCAATATCTTGCGAATACTAATTTCGAACATATCGTACTCTCCAGCGCTCAACATACTATACCTGTTACACCAAGCGTGAAGACCACGCGCGCCGCAGTTTCGATGCTCGGTTAGCCGGTCGCCACGATCGCTTTCACGGAGACCGTCGTCAAATCACCGGGCTATTTAGATGGGCTATATAATGCAAACAATATCTTTCAATGCATTTATTTTTTAGTATTTACAAGTTATACTTATGAACTAGAAGTGTAGCTATGGCGATCGAATACCTGAGAGACCACGCCTCTTTATAATGGTCGCAACAATCTATCAATCCACAAAAAATTTTCTTGATAATACTGTTAAAAAAAGCGTCCCGCTGTAGAGTAGAATAAACACAAACAGAAAGTTCTCACACATTTATTTTCAATATATACAAATCATACATATGAACTAAACTAGTTACAATGAAAACATCCAACACGAATCTGAAAAAATATAGAAGCTAATTTACAGTTGAAAAATATATTGATAAATGAATATCTACCTAGCGCCTTAATGGAATTAGAGGTGGAGGCTTCCCAAATAGTATTTCGAAGAGATATCTCTCCACTTCCCTGCACAAACTACATTTGCAGGTGATATATCCCCGTAATAGCTCAGGCGATGGCACATGGTGTGTGATTTTGCTTTCCACTGCGATCACAAGCGACTTCTGGTACTCTACAATATTGCAATCTGTGTTCGCAGGTTATCAACTTCAACTTTATCAGAGTAGAACCGTTAATCCGAATTTGAAGTTTTCCAGAGTGGGAGAAATAATTTTAGTATGAAAAGATCACTTTGCTCTTTGCAGATTAGTTCAACATCTGACTTCAACTACAAAGCAATAAAATGGATCTATTCCAAAAGATGAATCAAATCGCTCGGGTGGAAGAACCTGAACAAGGGTAAAACATACAAAGTCAATAACTGTCGCCGCGGGTCAAACATATTTAGAGAAGAGAAGATAGTTCTGGAATTGGCAACTAACATCCTTTTCTTGGTGCAAGATTCAACAGACTGACCGATGAAGATTCAATTGATTTGAACAAGCAAGCAACCGCTGGAAAATTGTACATTACATCCAAGGGAAAAGAGGGGAAGTTGTCGACATCGAATTCATTTCCGCTCAAAAAGATGGTGCAGATGGCAATTTAAAACATTCAACCAACAGCTCACAAAGACGGACAGTGAAGATGGTGATTTATAAGCCTTCAGTGCGCAGAAAAGTCAACAAAAACAATATAAGAAGTGAAATCAATAAGTATGTGTTGAAGCTTCAGCTGTTGAAAAATGATATCAAAAATTGCCACAAAAAAGTCACATAATGAATGAATTGGGCGTTAATGGGTTCATGAAATCCGTTGATTATGAATTGATTCTCTTGAAAGTATAATCCTACATGAATTTATTACAATTATCGTTGTACTGACTAGATATCTTCGTATCTTGAGTGTAACAGTAAAAATAAATACAGAGTAGGTATTTGTCATTCTACCCAATGAAACCAATATATTATCCATTCACCTTTTGTATATAACAAGAACTTCCAGATATCAAGTGAATCTGCAACATGTGTTCCAAGAGGAATAGTTACAGTGGTATGTCGAAGAGACATATTGCGTGGAAGTTCGCAAAATTTCTACTGAGAGATATAAAAAGTCAATCTAATTTTTCTCATTTTATATATATATATATATATATATATATATATATATATATATATATATATATATATATATATATATATATATATATATATATATATATATATATATATATAATGATAAAATAGACTCAAGGATGGACATTATTCTACAGTATTGAAATATTCTGGCCTGGCACCTCCCGTAAAACTTGTAGATATTCTGAAATTTGAAGATTCGAATAATGTAAATATCAACGGATATACTTTTCAGGAAATTGGTAAAAGTAAAAATGAACAAAATCGTTTGAAAAAACCATTCATTTACTAATGATGCATTTAGGTGAAGAGCCTGGAAATGGGAGATACGAAAATAGTAGTGATGATGACGATAGCATTGAATGGAGATTGATCCTGGAGAATCTAATTTGGTGGAAAAAGGTCATAAAGATGAGATAAAGTCAGCTAGAAGTTATCATTTCATGTGGATTAAAAAATTTTCAGGATTACTAAGAGCACAATTAGCTGGAACACACAAAAGTTACATGTGTGAAACATGTTTGAATCATTTCAAGGGTGAAAATACACTTCAAAAGCATGTACTAAATTGAAGTAGAGTGAACAATTGTAGAATAGAAGTTCCTAGTGAAGATAATAGAATTTCAAACTTTAGAAATTTTAAATATCAAGGAAAAGTTCGATTTGTTATCTTTGCGGATATTGAATCTATTCTGGAAAAAGTTAATGACGAACAAGGGAAATATACACAGCTTTGTGAGAAACATATACCGTTCAGTATAGCGTACTATATTAAATGTTCGTATAACAATTCTTCATCAGAATATTAACAGTATCGTGGTAAAAACTGTATCGAATGGTATATAAAACAACTAGAAGATAGAGCTCTTGAAGTAAATGAAATCATGAGCAATATGAAACCAATGTCTCTCACTTCAGAAGAAACAAATAGGTTCAACGATGCTACAGTGTGTCATATTTTGCTTGAATGACAGGAAGGTACGTGATCATTGTCATTCGACAGGAAACTATCGTGAAGTTTCTCATAAATCATGCAATTTGGCGTACCAAAATTCTCGAATGATTCCAGTAGTTTTCCATAAATCAATTGACTATAATACACACTTTATAATCAAAAACGTAGCAAGAGACTTCTTAGGCTCAGCTTCACTCCTGCCAACAAATACAGAGATATATATATATATATATATATATATATATATATATATATATATATATATATATATATATATATATATATATATATATATATATATATATATCCTTTACTAAATATGTACAGAATACTAAAATATCTTCCAGATTTATCGATTCATCCAGATTTATGGCAAGTAGCTTGGACAAATTATCATCATATTGAGATTTCACCGAAAAAGTAATAACAAAGTCATTGTGCAATTCAGAAATGGAATTTGATTTATTTACAAAAAAAGGAATTTTTCCCCACGAATATATAGATTCATGGGAAAAATTAGTTTCATTGAAATTGCCGGACAGAGACGATTTCTATAGTTCGTGAAAGGGTGATAGCGTTTCAGAGAAAGAGTATGAATTTGCTCAAAAAGTATGGGATACTTTTGGGATAGAATCTACACAAATCTATACTTGAAGACTGATGTATTATTATTAGCAGATGTTCTTCAGAACATTCGATAGAATTTTTTAACTCATATAAATTAGATGCTTTACATTATTTCACAGCTCTTGGACCAGCATTTGATGCAATTTTAGAAACTACAAAAGTCAATCTTGAGTTACTGACAGATGAGGATAAAATCATGTTTATTGAGCGTGGTATACTTGGAGGTGTACCACAATGTTCAAATAGATATGAAAAATCAAATAATGAATACATGAACACGTATGATTCAACGCATCCTGTATCATATTTGATGTATTTTGACATTAATAACTTATACGGGGCTGCTATGAGAGAATATCTACCATATGCAAATTTCGAATGGGTCGATGATTGTAGCAATATTGATTTGGTGAATGTGAGTGATGAATCTGACGTGGGATACATTTTTCAAGTTGATTTGGAGTATCCAGTAGATTTGCATAATATTCATAAAGATTAACCATTATGTCCAGAACATTGTATACCACAAATTTCAAAAACATCTAAATTGATTACAAATCTATAGGACAAAAAAAAGTATATTATTCATCATGAGAATTTTGAAACAATGCATTTCACTGGGCTTGAAAATAGAAAAAATTAATCGGGTACCTCAATTCAAACAAAGACCATGGTTAAAAAAGATTTGAATACTGAAATGCGAAAAAAAAGTCAAGTAATGAATTTGAGAAAAATTTCTATAAATTATTGAATGATGCAGTGATTGGTAAAACTATAAAAACTGTTCGAAAATATAAGGATATAGAACTGGTTACAGAATGGGAAGGCAAATATGGTACTAAGGGTCCAATTCTAAACTATCACTGAAGTGGAAAAGGGTGAAATTTTTTTTTTTTTTTTTTTTTTTTTTTTTTTTTTTTTTTTTTTTTTTTCATACACTACCCAACAGGCAAAAGCCCATTAAAAGGGTAGGAAAATAAAAATTACAAAAAGTATTTGGTTGAATTACAAAACAATATATCTAACAAAAAAAAATATATATATATATATATTAATATGAATAGAAAGCACAAAAAAAGAGGAATTATATCAAATTTGAATCCAAAATTCTACGAAAACTAATAATCGAAGAAGAAAAAATATCAATTGAGTCAGAAAGTTCATTGCCTAACCTGAACATGCGGTATAAAGGTGATTGGCATAGAATATTAGTGCGCGCAGTGAGTTCATTGAAACAAAATTTAGAGCGAGTTCGAATAGCCGGCACATTGAAATTAATCAGACTCAAGCATTGCGGATCATCAATAAAATTATGGATGAGTTTGTACAGGTAAAGCATGGTGTAAAAGTTTCTCCTATGAGTAAGAGACTCAATATCAAAAATAGACAATAGTATCTCATATGATACACGCTGATCAGGATATGTCCTCATAATTTTATAATAAACATATTTTAAGAATTTCTTTTGAACTGATTCAATCAGATCAAGATGAACGCTATAAGAAGATGACCAGATTATTGCACAATATTCAAGCTTAGATCTGATCAAGGAAAAATAGAGTGAAAATATGGCTCTGATATTGGTAAACGAACGAGTAATACGTAAAACAAAACCAAGTATTTTATATGCTGAAGATGCAGTTTGCTGAATATGCGGTATAAAAGTAAGTGCAGGATCAAAAAGAATACCCAAATCACGAACAATAGTGTCACGTTGAATAATATGATTATCCAAACTATAGTTAAAGTTGAAAGTTATTTTTCTCCTGGTAAATGATACTACTTTACACTTCGACACATTGAGAAATAATTTATTAGATTTACACCAATTATCAAGTTTAACAAGATCATTTTGTTAAATAAGGGCATCATCAGGTGTTACTATTGTACGAAATATTTTAAGATCATCAGCAAACATTAGGAAATTACTAGAGAATATGTGAGAAATATCATTTATGAATAAAAGAAAGAGAAGAGGTCCTAAATTAGAGCCTTGTGGCACACCTGAACAAATATTAAAATACGTACTATTATGACCAAGGAAATTAACAAAAAATAATCTATTTTTCAAGTAAGAAGTAAGTAGAGATATTAGATCAGGTGAGAGTGAAAACATTTCTAATTTATGAATAAGTACGCGATGATCAATTCTGTCAAAGGCCTTTTCAAAATCAGTGTAAACAGTATCAACAGGAATATTTTTATCTAAGGCAGAAGATATGTAATGGGTGAAGTAAGAAAGATTTGAGACAGTGGAACGTTTAGCCATGAAGCCATGCTGATGAATCGATATTAAATTCTTCACACTATTGAAAATATGTTGATAAATTAAACTTTCAAATATTTTACCGAAGTTAGACACAATAGATATAGGCCGGTAATTTTTAATATTAGTTTTATCACCAGATTTGAAAATGGGTATGACCCGTGCAATTTTCCATATATCTGGAAATGTAGAAGTTCTGAGTGAAAGATTAAATATATGTAAAAGTGCTTTAGAAAGAGGATAAGAACAATCTTTAATTATCATATTCGGCACTAAATCAGGACCGCAGGATAGATCTGGCTTGGTTTGATTTAATTTCAGTCGAATTTCATCACGTGAAAGAAAAGTAAGTATTACCGAGACATCCGATGAGATGCACAGATTAGGCAATGGATCATTACATGATTCAACAAAAACACTATTAAAATGAACAGCAAATTTTTCAGCTATATCTAGTGGTTTAGTAAGCAACTCATCATTGAAGCTCATAGAAGATGGGAAAGATGATGTTTTCTTATGCGAGTTAACATAGTCCCAGATTTTTTTTGGATTAGTTATAAGAGAGTTTTCACACTCAGTTACATAATGAGCATACGCTTTTTTTAAATTCAACTTAATTTTAGCACGGAGCCGATTGTATTGAACACGATAACTAGAAACATTAGGAAATCTTCTATGCAACTTCAAGTAATGAACTTTTCTCCTAATATCAGCTCTAATCTCTGAAGTATACCATGACGGATATGTTAGTATTTTTTTTATGTTAACAGGTACACAAGCATTGAACATAGAATATAGAATATCATAGAAAAACGAGCAGGCTGAATTAACATCGGAAAATTTACTTAATTGATCCCAGTTGAAAGTAGAAATTAAATTATAAAGTTTAACAAAATCAGCTCTCTTGAAATTAAATGTCTGAGAAATTTCAAGATTGTGATAATTAATTTTAGGTTCAATATTAACATATGTTGAGATTACTAAAGCAGGATGATGTATGTAATCAATATCGAACAGTGAATCATCACGTAACACCTTACAAGAAGTATTAGCTATGACTAAATCCAACAATCTGCCATTAATATTACATATAGTATTATAATTATTAGCAGCAAAATAATCACAAAAATTATTCAACAAAAGAACTCTATTATTTGAATTATTGATACCAAATTCCGGTAAATTGAAATCCCCGATAATTAAAAATGAGTTATCAAATAAAAATGGCAAACTATCAAAGAAATCAAAAACATTAATATAGCAATCCAAGTTCATATTAGGTGGAATATAAATAGTAAGAATAAAGATACTCTTATTACATAACATTACTCTACAACAGATGATATCAACATTCGGTGGTAGTAAATCGGAGAAATCATCAAGATTAATATGAACAACATTTAAAGAGTTTTTAAATAGCATCAATACACCACCACCACGTGAGACATTGCATTGCACAAAATTTCTATCGGATCGAAAAACCGAGTTCACTAAATGTCACTTGTCTTATTCTTTACGACAAAAATGTGATACTTCGTGATAAATTAACTCACTTTTTTTCGTCTGGTATTTTACTAGTGAAACCAGTGAGAATAAAGTGGAAATAGTCTGACAGAAATTCATGTATTATGAAAAATGACGAATATTTAGACGTTTTACTTATTGAAGCTGTAAAAGATGAAGGAAATGAAGTACCCAGATATATTCGTCTAAGATTTACCGCTTTTTATCTAAGTGAAACAAGTTTTATTGAATTATTTAGATTAAATATGGTGCTGACAACATTATTATATGATCAAATGAGGAAACACATACTTCCTTCAGGAAAAAAGATGGGCGTCAGACGTAGAGACGAAGGTGATGATTGCTGACGTTCAAAGATTACATCAATTTGGCTGTCAAAGTACTTTCAGCAGATGTGTTGAAGAAATGTCCGAAATTGTTAGTAATATTCCAATTCTGGAATGGGTAAAGCTTCCTACTTCTGAATAAAAGTATATACATACTTTTCCACATTCTTTTCCGGATTTATCTGCACCTCCACATGCATTTAATGTTTTTCTCATGTGATGGTTGTGCCACTATTCGAATTTAGGTTTTCTAGAATAATTGGAATTAATTTGCATTTCTGTTCATCCGGAACTCATTGCTCTCGTTGTAGTTGGGACGCCATAATTTATAATAATAATAGAGAATGATCCGTGTCAATTGATAACGACAATAGCTTGACATTTTACAACATATTTACAAACAAAAATGAAACGTCCTGCGCAAGTATTTAAGTCTTGTGTCATGTATTGAGTTATAAAGTTAGAAGAAAATCAAAGTCTGGTATCACACTGTTCCAAAATTTATTTGTATTTTTTGTTTTTGTTTTCCATTGACATATTTTGATTATTTCAAAATTTTTTCAAGATATACTGTAAGAATGTCCTGATGATTTGGAATAAAACACAATATTTCGTGATAACTCTTTCACTTGCTCCCATGAAGCACATGTCTTCATTCACTACCTCTTTGGGTAACTCCTCCCACTATCTAGGGACCTTTTACATTTTTTTGAATACTTATTACATGCTTTTCTTTCAATTTTTTTTTTCTTTCATTTTACAAATTGATTAACGGATAAATATATAATAACTAAATAGATGGCACCAACCTAAGAACAACCAATAATATAATATAATATTTCATTCATTCCAACCATATCGCTTCGGTGGATTGACAATCCGACCACTTCGCGTCTGTTAACTAGTTTGAACCATAGGTTCCACTTCACTAGCTTCACTATTTTCTAAGCTTATTTCTGATTCATCACTATCAGCCGTTTCGTATGTGTCGGATGACTGACTTGAATTATTAAATTCGGCTGATAGTAAAGAGTCATCCACATTAACAATTTTTGAGTGTGACGCAGCATTCCGATTAGCAAATTCATGTAACTCAGAGGTATTATTATTATTTGATGGTCTAACAATTTGAATTTCCGGTAATTGATGTGCAATATCGGATTTAACGTTTTCCTCAAACAACAATTCACTGGCGTTAAAATCCACATTCTTTGTTTTCGCAATAAATCTACGATTACGTCTGGAGTGATTTTCAAAGGCATCTTTAATAATGTACGAGCGATCATTAACAATTCCAACAATCTTGCCATAATGCCATTATTTACCGTTTTTTTTAAATATGATCAAATCACCCACCTTCAACAAAGGCAACGAATTGGCGCTTCGATTATAGTAATATTTTTGTTTATCTTTTTTGTTTTCTATTTTTTCTTGTATCTTTTCTTCCGTGTGGACTTTCCTGACCAATAATTGTTTTGATATAGGCAATTTGGTTTTGACCAATCGACCAAAAAATAGTTCAGATGGCGTTAAATACGTGCTGGCAATGGGAGTTGTATTGTATTCCAGTATTCTATACTGAAATTGATCGACTTCATTTGTTTCGTAACAACGTTTTAATATGTTTTTTGCAATTGCCACTCCCTTTTCAGCTTAACCGTTACTTTGGGGATATCGTGGACTTGAATGTTTGAATTGAATGTTAAACTCGATTGCAAATCGATCAAATTCAGCAGGACCAAATGGACTGTTGTCACACTTAATGAGTGATGGATATCCGATTCTGTTAAAAATCTTACAAATAACGTCAATAATATGTCCCGATGTTTTATTATTAACCCTTTCTGATACCAAGTAATTCGAATAAGCATCCACTATTGCGATGAAATCTCGGCCAGCATATTTAAATAAATCCATGGAGACAATGTAAAATGGATATTGTGGATTTGATTCCTGCAATAGTGGTTCTTTTTGATTGTTTCTCTTGAATTTTTCGCAAACTGTGCAAGATGTAACCAATTCCTTTAGTTGAGCGTTCATTCCCGGCCAATAATATAGCATTCTTGCATGTGCAAGCGTTTTTCCTGTACCAAGGTGTGGTGCATGTTGCCACTTTAACAGTTTTTTCTGCAGTTCCGTTGGAATGACCAATCTGTGACTTACGAATAGCAATCCATTTTCGAAATGTAATTCTGATTTGAACTTATAAGACTGTTGACAAAAATCATCTAATTGATGATATCTCGGCCAACCGTTCTCCACATAATCACAAATGCGCTTGTATTTTTGATCCGATTCTAAAATTTGTTTGTATAGATTATAATTATCTTCCGATAAGCAAACCGATTTTGTTATTGAATGAGTCATCCCCGATAATTTACTTGATTCCGACGTATCTGACAATTGTGCACGAGATAAGCAGTCAGCCACCAGCATGTTTTTTCAGGGTTTGTAAATGATTTCCAATTTTGGATATTTTAACAACATCATGAACATGCGCTGTAATCGTGGTGTTACATCATCAATATCACGTTTGATGAGCGTTTCCAATGGCTTGTGATCACTCTCAACTGCAAATTCACGGCCATATATAAAATAGTGAAAGCGCTGACATGCAAAAACGATAGCCATCAACTCTTTTTCAATCTGCGCCCATTTTAGTTCACTTTTGCTAAGAGTTCGAGAAGCAAAAGCTACTGGATGACCATCCTGAACTAGTACAGAACCGATTCCATCTTTTGACGTATCAGTTTGAATTATGGCATTCCTATTTGGATCATAAACTGCCAAATCAGGCTCAGAAATTACGATATTCAACATAGTTTTCCACTTGGATTCGTGCTTATCATACCATTTAAATTTCACATCGTTTCGTGTTAAGTTTCTCAATTCTGCGGTTTGTTTTGACAGATTTGGAAGGAATCTGGCAAGGTACTTCAGTAGTCCTAGTAAGCGCAGGACACCCTTTTTTTTCCACCGGTCTTCCCATTTGTAAAATCGCCATTGTGTGTTTTTCCGCCGGTTTAATTATTCCATTCGATAAAATATGACCCATGAATTTAACTTCCGTTGTTCTATATTGAATTTTATTTGAATTAAATTTCACGTTATCTGCCCGAGCACGTTCAATGAATAGTGATAATATTTTATCATGTTCAGTTTCATTATCTGCGATGATTCCGATATCATCAAAGTATACCAATACCCCCGGTATATCACCAAATATCCGTATCATCTCTCGTTGAAACATTTCCGGTGAGCAATTTAAACCGAATGGAAGGCGCTTGAATTTAAATCTACCAAAAGGCGTCACGAATGTTGTTGGGTCAGAACTTTTATCATCTAGTTCCATTTGCCAGAAGCCATTTGATAATTCTAGAACGGAAAATATTTTTTTGTTTGCCAATTTTGATGTGAAGTCGTTAATGGTCGGAATGAGAAAATGCTCGCGTTTAATACATGCATTAAGTGGTTTTGGATCCAAGCAAATTCGTAAGTCACCATTTGGTTTTTCCACCAACTGTAAATTGGTGACCCAGTCCGTTGGATAGTTAACAGATGAAATGATTCCATCCTGCACCATTGTTCTCAATTTTATTCTTAATTTATTGATAATAGTCCCCGGAAATTGTTTTCTGTAGTGAATGACCGGTTTAGAATTTTCCTTTAAACTAATTGTAACTTTGCCAGGACATTTGCCCAACCCATTAAAGACATCAAAATTTTTACTTACGAATTCATCTTTACATCCAGGTAAATTAATTGAATCAATATTCAATCGCTCAATCAATCCAAATTTGATGCAAGTTGTACGTCCAAGTATTGGCTCAAATGCATCATCAACAATCAAGAAATCAGCTCTTTTATCTGTGTTGGTTTTTAAATCCCGCAATGTTAATTCAGCAATGCCAAAATTTTTGATTTTATTATTACTATAATCGAATATAGAAAAGTCATTTTTTAAATTTTCAATTCTAATTTCTAATCTGTTGACAAGTTTTTTTGGAATACAATTTACATCCGCCCCCGTATCAATTTTGAATTTGACTACCTCATTTGCTAATTGGTATGCCTTAGTCCATCTTTCACTTTTTTTTTTTATTGAATTTATTCTATAAGTACAATTATTATTAAAGCTAAACATGTATCCTAAATTGTATAAACAGCTAAGTTACCTGAAACCTCATTCCAGCTTACGGTAATAACCCGTGAACTCGATTCCGAGTTATTTGTGTTAGTGTTGGATTTTCTCCCTTTGTTGCGGCACATCCGATTGAAATGACCCTTTTTTCCGCATCCACAAGTGGAACCCTTGGCTGGACATTTATCTTTGTGCTCATACTTCCATTCACCACCACAATTGTGTCAAAGGCGTTGATTGAGTCCAGTTCCGATGAATTATTTTGCGATGTTGATATGACTGCGATTGATTGTTTTTTTGATTCTAAAATAATTTTGTTCATGTTAGCCGATCCGAAATTTTTGCATAACTCAACAACACGATCAAGTCGTTCCTCACGTCCATCCAAAAATTTCAACTGAAGCTTCTTATCAAAAACACCTGTAATGAGACGGTCCCGCAGCATTCTTTCTTCATACGAAGCACCACATGTACAGGTGAATTCACAGTGTTCAAGTTGCGCGCGCGATTCCGTTCAAAATTCGCTGAATGTTTGGCGTTTTTTTTGTACCAAACTGTTGAATTTGTACGATTCCATTGTGACATTCTTTTGTGGTAAACAATGCTCGTCGAATCGTATCAAAACCTCATTCAATGTTCGCTGCTGAACTTCGTAAACTTCATGTGCTGCTACATCATCAACTGCTCCCACATGGCGCGTAATATTTATCGTGCCAAGCAATGATTGCTCTGATCCGTCATTGGGAAACAGTGTATTATAAATGTTTGCCCCTTTTGTTCTGATTAACCATAAGAAAATTGCAATTTTGGTTGCTTCCGGCTGCGCATTTTTTGCGTTCGCGATCATATACACTTGAAAATCACGTTTCCAATTTTTCCAATCCGCTGATAAATTTGAACAATCTAGCTCTCTCAATTCCCTGCGTGACTCAGCCATTATACGAGTTCTAATGAGATTTACTCTTATTCAAAGAAACTATGTTGAATTGGATTTTCTTTACTTTTGTTTAACTTCTGACACCATGTAAGAATGTCCTGATGATTTGAAATAAAACACAATATTTCGTAATTACTTTTTTACTTTCTTCCATGAAGCACATGTCTTTATTCACTACCTCTTTGATTAACTCCTCCCACTATCTAGGGATGTTTTACATTTTTTTTGAATACTTATTACATATACTCTCCTATTTACCACGAATTCATCTATATTCTATTTTATTTATACAAGTTATACGTTTCATCATTTATCTACGTTAAAACTTTGAACCATATTTTGTATCCTGTAGTTATATAGTTCTCCCGGTTCTAAAGATAGCTACTCAGTAGTCGAAACCGGTCAACAAAATATAAAAATAAATTTTTGAACAGTGTGATACAAGACTTTGATTTTCTTCTAACTTTCAATATTATTCATATCACACTAGGGTTGAATCATTCTCATCTTGCGTCATGCACAGCTAAGGTTGCCAACATAAAGTAAACAAACTGTCATATATTTTCATACATTGAATTTCATATCACCTTGCAGTTAAGGATACTATCTACAGGGAGTTGGTGATATGATGGAAATTTTTACTAATATGATATGGGATGAAATGATATATTGAGAATCAGGGTCTAAAGCGTACATTCCACAACCAAATTTTCATAGCTGTGTTATACTGGATGATGAAATTCTGTCAATTGGAATGAATAAAAAAGTCGTTTGGCTTAATAAATCAATTTACGTTGGATTTTCAATATTAGACCATTCAAAAACATATACATATGATTCTCACTATGAATATATAAAATTGAATTTTGAAAATCAAGCTAAATTATTGTACACAGGTACAGACAGTTTAATCTATTACTTTCTCAATATTGATCCATATGGAATGATTTGTGTGTCCACTCTGTTTGGATGCTAATAATAACTGCAATCTATCAACCAATTCGTTTGGATTATCCCAGTAGACATACTCGCGTTTATAATTGGAGAATTTCATGTTGAATGATAAAACTCCAAAACCTGTAGGTGAATATTTTTTTGTTCGCACTTTTTTTCTTGTTGAAGCTTGAAACCCTTTTTTTCACTTAAAAACGGTTTAATTATTTTGAGATATTTTGGATAAGTGGATCTTTTCAACATATTATTTGATTGCTTATGTGCTAGTGTATGATTTAAAATTCTTAAATATTCGTTTACATCTTCCGCAGTATAATGTTCAGGATTTTTCATGAATATGAGTTCATAAAGTCCTTTTGTTCCATTATATTCTTGATCATCAATTATTATATCATTTTTATTTATTTCTATCTCTTTTTTACCCAATATAAATTCATCACGATCTTCTATATATTTTATTGCATAAATAGTATCCAAATCCTTATCTTTATTCAAAAATTTCAGGAGATATTCACTAGCTAAGTCTCCAAATTTTAGCTTTAGGGATTCCATTTCGGTTTGCCCTTGAGGAGTATTCAAAATACCTCTAGCAACTGAAGTTGGTGACATTTGAGGTGTGCTTTCAAATACTTTCTCATTGTCACTGCTTCCATTCACTTCCACTTTAGCAGAACTTGTTGGTGTATTGAATTCTAATTTTGGAATTGGATGCTGTGTCAATTTTTTTTTATGTATCCTATTTTTTTTTTAATTTGAGGGTATTATTTTTGCTATAGTGTTTTCACTATCTATTTCATATTCTGTATTATTCACTAACTCTTGAAGTGGTTGTGTTATAGGCTTAAATGTTTCTTGTAACATAATATCACTATTCATTTTATTATGTTTCAATGAATTGAACTTTTGTTTAAGCACTTTACTCAATTTAATTATTTCGTGGAGCGTTTTTTTATTATCCCTTATAGTAAACTTCTAGATGGATTTGAGATTAAAAAATGTATCCAATTCTTTGCGATATCGACCTTCTTGCTCACTATCCTTATCTATAACTGCAAATCCATATTTACTATCCCGAAATTTTATAAAGAATTCCTTGAATTTATTGAATGTCATATCACTATTTACATGATCGTCATATATATGATGTAAATTGGTTTCATCTTGTTTAGATATGATGATAAAATTTGCATTATCCCTAATCAAATGTTTTGGTATTTTTTGCATATGATTGTGAAAGATAAAAACAATCAATCTCATTATGTCTACCCATACTAAAATAATCACGCATACAATCTTGTTTATCACATGCAATATCATCAAAAACAATTATTGAATAGGATCGCGCTTCATTTAGTTTTAAAATTTCAGTATTTACATTATAGGAGAAATATTTCATACCCGTTATTCTAGAAACACATTTTTCTGGAAATTTATATTTTGGTTGTTGTGAAGACTTAGAGTATACATAAATATTTTTGAATTTCAATCCATTTGGATGTGTAAGAAGACTTAGAAGAATATTAGTCTTTCCACAATTACTAGGACCCACAATAATACTTCTTATACTATCAGGTAGAAGTTTGGTTTGTTTTTTCAAGTGAGAATTAGTTTGTATAGCATCAAATTGTGAACTGAAAGACGATCTTTCTGCCTAATGAATTCCATGATTACTACTAATCTTTTATATAAAAGCTGTTGTATATATACAAATAAGCTCAGTACTAAAAAATTATTCAATGTTAACATATCACAGAGCTGGTAAAGGTATACTCAATAAGGCAATTAACTCTTTACCTATAGAATTGCACATACCAGGTTTTCAGTTTTGTGGTCCTGGAACTAAATTAGATAAGAGATTGAAAAGAGGTGATACGAGTATAAATCCATTGGATGCTGCATGTCGTAAACACGATATTTCATATTCCCAAAGCAATAATTTGAAAGATAGACATAAAGCTGATAAAATATTAAAAGAAAGAGCGTGGAATAGAGTAAAATCGAAAAATTCAAGTTTTGGAAAAACGAGTTGCTGCTTGGACAATAACAAACTCTATGAAAGCTAAACAAAAACTTGGTATGGGTATAAAAAAAAAGACGGAAAAATCAAAGAATCAGCGAGTGCTGAAAACACCAAAAAAATATGGTGGATTTTTACCTGTAGCAGCACTAATTCCATTAATTGGAAAGGCTTTAATTGCTGGTGCTGCAAGTGGTGCTGCTTCATATGGTGTGAAATAAGCCCTAGGTA
Source organism: Dromius quadrimaculatus (assembly GCA_963989225.1). NCBI lineage: Eukaryota > Metazoa > Arthropoda > Insecta > Coleoptera > Carabidae > Dromius > Dromius quadrimaculatus. The sequence goes on from OZ022330.1 coordinate 44,356,051, forward strand.
GTGGTTTATATTTGAAACCTCATGAGCATGGTGCGGGAATTAAAAAAAAAAAACGAAAAAAAAACAAAGAAAAGAAATTGCCAAAAAAGCCATCTAACACTGATGATATAATCAAATTTGCTCGTGCTCATAAAATAAAATATTTCCGTGTATATATGCGTGATACATTACCTAAAAAAACCATTAAAAAATTAACGGCAGTTATTAATCTCGATTCCATTGCAAGAGCTGGTACACATTGGGTTTAATATGAAACAAAGGTGAAAACGTCGAGTATTTTGATAGTTTTGGAAATTTAGCTCCACCAATAAAGTTAATTGAATATTTTGGAAACAAGGTTAACATCACTTTCAATTATAAGCGCTATCAAAAATTTAATTATTTCAATTGTGGTCATTACAATCCATTGTTACAATTTACAATTGAGATAGAGAAAGAAAGCTCAATACCGTTTCTCGACACCAAGATTGTCAGAGATGAAACAGGTATCTTGAAAACAGATTGGTATGTAAAACCAATTGCTTCACAAAGATACATTCACTATCACTCCGACCAACCGAAACAAATAAAAATCAATGTTATCTTGGGTCTGAAGAATCGTATACTCCGAGTCTCTCATCCGACGTACCATCAAAAAAACTTGAGACAATTGAGAGAGATATTACTGAAAAATTCATATCCAAAAAAATTAATAAATCATTTGCTTTTTAACACTCCAAGTCCACCAGTTATTCAACGTGAAGAAATTGTAATCCAAGATCAGTCTGATGTTAAAATAAAATATGCCTCAATTCCTTTCATATCAGACCTAACACCTAAAATAATTAAAATTGTGAAAGAAGATACTGTCAAAATAGCTTACAAAAGTTGTCATAATATTAACAGGATATTTACCAAATTAAAAGATGAAGAGCCAATAAGAAATCAATCAAATGTTGTTTACTGTATACCTTGTGAAAACTGTAATCAGAAATATATAGGCCAGACCTCCAGAAGTCTAAAAGACCGTATTACATCCCATAAAAGTGACACTAGATTAAAACCAGAGGCTAGTGCACTGTCACAGCACTGTCACACTAAAAAACATCAAATGGCTTATAATAATACAACAATATTAGACACGGAAAAAAATCTAACAAAGCGGTCCTTTCTTGAAATGGCTCATATAAATGACACCGATAATACGATGAATAAACGTACGGACATTGATGGTTTGAGTGATATTCACATTTATCTACTAAAACTAGCTAAAATGAAACAATATCTTGACAATAAATTCAATAAATGAATAAAATCTTTATTTTTCCAACAAATAAAAATAACCCGTTTTTTAAAAAACTAAATAAACTCGTAAATTCATTTATTATAGTTTTCTCGTTTACCAGTAAATAACTTTATTTACTTGAAGATCAGATCTTACTAATTAAAATATATTACCGCTAAAAAATATCAAAAATTATTCTATCATTAAGTTGACTGAGTCTAGGGACTTTAAACTTGGTACTCCTGACTACTTTTGTGTTTGGTGGGTAATGCGGTCAGTTTCCGCCTGCTTGCTTTCACACAAAAATGTCTACGCTCGCCTGAATACGTCACCTGTGAACTAAACAATTAAGTGCAAGCTATGTAAACAAAAATTGAACTGTGATCTCTTAAAAAGCATATTTGACGTCTACGTACGACATCTTTCTGCTGTTTTGATATAATTATGACTCATTGGAGTAAAATGAATTTTAACAACATGTGGTAAAACATAACCACAAAAATGAAAACTTATATTTATTCTGAATGTTCGAAAATCTTTATTCTAATCTCAACTAATGTAAGTAATTGTTATATTTTTTTCAAAATTCTTTCGAATCTAAATTGACAATATGTATTCCAGTGTCCTGAAGATGATTTTAAATAAAAAAATCGAAAGCTTGACAAATTGACAAGAGTGTTAATTTCTTGGCCCAATTATTGACTGCCTTACCCACTATAAACTCTGTCAACGTAACTAATTGCAGTCGCGATAACATTTTATTATATATATATATATATATATATATATATATATATATATATATATATATATATATATATATATATATATATATATATATATATATATATATATATATATATATATATATATATATATATATATATATATATATATATATATATATATATATATATATATATATATATATATTCGTCCAGTGCGCCTATCGAAACCATTTCAATCCATATATCAGGCTTACATAGGACGATGGCTGCCTATCGAGGACGTCCTCATTAGGAACCCCTGAATATAGGCTACCCACATTACTGACTCGTATATTTTAGTCTACATTTAGAATGAATTTTTTGAGAAGCTTAAGTCACATTTACAGCACTAAAATGTAATATTTATCTCCATCTTTCTAGGGGAATTTGATATTGGTATAGGTACTGCTGTTTTGACAGAATGTATTAATCAATAAATGAATTAATTAGATACAATTATAGACGTAGTAGATAAATGTAGAAATCCAAATGTAAATGAATTTTTCAGTGCTTCGTAATTAGAATATGAAAACATTGGTACAATATGGTTTTATCTGTAATTGCTTGAATAGGATAATATAATTATCGTAGTAATTGTTTGGTTAGGTTTGGAATTGTAAGAGAATTCGGAAAAAAATATGCTTGAAATTGAAAATAGAAAGCGTGGAATTATATTGAATCAATAATTCCCAACTGGGCGAACAATCTGAGGTAATTTATGATAGACGTTTTGTTATCTACTAGATAATTATATTTTATCTATATATTCCAGAAACTTGGAACAAGAGAACGATGAAGATATTCAAGATGATAGATCTTTTAGAAGAAAAATCAGAGATATACAGGATCCATTTACCATGAGTGATGTTGAATTCATATTAAACTTTCGACTGAATAAAGATGCCTGCATATATCCGTGGGAGTACAACAATTCCACCGCATTCAAAAGTAGCTATTATGTGATACATGGTGTTCGTGAAATTATTGGTATTACGGAATTCACGTGGCCATGGGGAAGTCTTTCGAAGGAAATGAACATGTTTTCATGAACAGGAAGGATATCACAGTCTAAATGTTCAAATAGTTAGTTTGTTTTTCCTTTGATGATAACATTTTTTATAAAAACGATAATTCAATTACAGATTTGTGATGGACGCATGAGAATCATAAACTGCATGGCCCGTTTTATTGGGAGCGCCCACGATTCTCATAATTGGAGAAGTAGGTAGCGCAATTGGGCGTTCTATGCGGGCTAACTACGAAAATGGCGATACAATGACAACTGATATTGAGTATATAAAATGGACTTGTCAAATAATAATTTCTAATAGATGTTTCTTGTTTTACAGAAGATTCGGAATACGTCTGTCTACCTTGGCTACTTATACCGTATCAGCGACCACGTAACGAGCGTGAGATACGTTAAATAAGCACAATCAAACGTGTACGAAGCTCTGTAGGGAGATATATCGGCGTCTTAAAAGGCAGATTTAGATGCTTACTGAAGGATTGCATACTCCATCACAGTCCCAGGAATGCAGCAAGGATTTTATTGGCTTGTGCTATTCAAGATGAGCGAATATACAGAGAAACAGGGCAGCAGAAGAGAAATAATTATAATCAGCAGTATTTTTGAAAATATCATACATATATCAGTACATTTAATTTTTTTCACCTTTCCTGATTATCATCCATCCCGTGATTACATTTTTTAAAATTAGAATTGCAATGAACTGATGCTAGATTTCATCACAACGATATTTTTATCTAAATTATCATTACTTTATATCCTTACGCACTAAATATATTGATTTTAATCTTTTTCTTCCAAAGTGCATTTTTTGTTCAGTTAAAATGGTAACTAATATAGTTATAGACTTTTCTTAATTGTTCAGGCTATCAGAAAATTATTTTCTTCATAATATTCATTAAATCTCTACCAATGGACTATTTTTCTTATTCAAACGCATAAGATTAAATTATTCTTGTTATAGAAAAAAAGTTTGGAAACTATTGTAATTCAGTCAAAATTAAATATTGACAGAAATAATTCTAATTCAGTATATTTATGACTACGTTATAAATAAGTATTTGTATCTATTATTGAAAATTTTATTTGTAGATTGAGCGATTAAAAAAAATGAGACAAATTTTGGAGTTGAATTCGTGTATTTAATTTCATTTTATAATTATTATTCATAGCCTTGTCCCTCCAAAGCTGCTGCTATTCTGAACAATACGCTGTTGGTTTCATCTTTTTGTTGAATAATTTGTTCAATAAAAATATCAAATTTATCATTAATTTATATTTATTATAATATCTTCAACGGAGTCTATAGTATTATGACATAATAAGACTCTCACGTCCTCTGTCATGCCTAAATAACTATCACAGTTCAAGAAACGTTCAAACTACTTAATTTTTATCTGGACCATCAACTTCTACCTCTGAAACTGGAAATAATAACCAGAATCCTTCTTATGTGTATAATAATTGTACGGTTAATATATAATAGTTATTCATACAACATGAGAATTGAACCACTGCGTTTATTTGAGAGAAGAAAGTTCAAAGTCACGAGCGCGTTTAGCGCGAGTGGTTTAATTCCTCGAGTAAATAAAGAGGTTTAATTCACATGTTTGTTTACATAATTTTATTCAATTTTTCGTTCGGGAACATGAAAATAAGAAATAAAATTCAGAAAAAAATAAATTGCAGTTGCAAGAGAGGTTCGTTGATATTGCGACGAGTTTTTGTTTTTCAAACATTCGAGAGTGTGACTGTCAGAAAACTGTCAGTTTTGTGAATTTTGAATTAAAGCGTTATAATTGTGAAAAGTATTGTCTGAAATGATGGAAGAAAGTGATCAAAACAATGTTCTCGCCCCCAATACCATTTTGAGCGAAGCAGCCGCAGCAGTTGAAAGAATTATTCCTCAGAAATCGAAGTCTTTTTATGAAAAGGAATACCAGCAGTGATTTAAATTTTTCAAATCTCTAATAACTCATTTGAATCACTAGTGAATAAAGATTTACTTATGACTGTTGCTATGGATTCAATAATGTAGCTTTAAAACGACAAAATTGAATAAAATAAATAATTCGTAAAAATGTAATACTGTACTATGTAATGTTCGTAATATTGTAAAAAAACAAATTGACGTTTTCATTCCTACATTATGCAAATAGTCCTCCGAATACCATCCGTGAATAAATTCATCCTGGCAAAATTTTTAGATTGTTTTACAAGAGCTTGCTGCCAATTTATATCGTGACAATGATCAGAAATCATTCGCATGACAGCTTGGATTTCTCTGTCATTGTCACTCTAAATATTACTAAGCAACAAACTCTCGTAATATGAAAAATTTTCCAGTAAAATTTAACCACTCATATTATATTTATATATGACAAAATACATCTGTACCTATCATATAATACTGATGTATTCCTGTGAATATCAAGACGAATACTCAAAGGTATATTTATTAGGAATATAAATACATTCATAATAATTAAAATGAGAAAACTGTTGCTCATATTGAAGAAACTGAATATATACTGGTTATCTTTATCTTCTAATACTTGTTATTTTAAAATTGGTCTCATAATTTCTCTCCTCAGTTCTCTTCGATTGGATTTACACTAGTTTCCGAATTTCTGAAGAAAAAAATTTACTGAACATATCCTATTCATTCTCTTGTTTTCCAGCCGATGTGGCTGTAATAGCAAAACTTCATCTTCTATAATATAACTATTTCCTCGGTTTCTGAAATAAAATCAGTCTTTAGGTTAAACTGTCAATGCAATTTTTTAGACATTACCTGTAAATGTTCCATTTAGAGTAACTGTATTTCAATAGTTCTTGACCTTTACTTGGTAAATCCATTCAGGAAATACAGTTGAATCCACTGTTTAAATATAATAATGTCGTAGCATAGGTTATATGTATCTGCTGCAATTTGAACAAATTCAAATACATGAGTAACAAGTTAAATAAAATCCCTAACCTTTAGTAATAGTATTATTTCTGCAAATTGTATCATTTCTGTATAATTTACTCATTCTATTTCACGATATTCATTGACAGTCAAAGATATGAAATTCCGCTGGTAAAAATTAAGGATTATCTGAAGAGAGAAGACTAGACACTCTTGTCCTACATATGTTACAAACCATGCACAAAAGCACACCGTTCGGTGCAGCGCATTATTAATCCTGTATCGAAATAAACAAATTCTATTTTCACCCTATTTAAAAAGATGTATTCACTTTGGATAACACATCAATATTTAACTTTTGGCAATAAAATATATATAATTGAAGAGATAATAAATGTATATAATTAAAAAAATTAATATAATTGAAGAATAACTCCTCCAACGTACACTATTATTGATATTATATCCAAACTTAAAGACCGGTGTTCGATTAAATCCTATATCGTCAGTGACAGCACGGTTCCCGACAAGAAAAAGGCGAGAAGTACCATTCGAAATCTATGTTCAGCTGGATACAATAATAATGGAATCAACCTGTGTGTGTTTGTTTATTTGAATTTTATGTTAAAAATTGGACAAAATGACAAGGAAAAATATTAATGACATACTGTGGAAGTTATAAAATAAGAAGCAATTTATTGGAAATATGTTCATGTGACAAGTACAAATTCTGCTAGACTTTAAACGGTAGAATTTGTTATTTTATGTTATTTCAGAGCAGGACTAATTCTTACAAGTATTAGTTATTCTAGTTAATAATTGACACTATTTAGAGGTGAGTAAGTACATTTTGCTTTGTTTTAATGACTGTATGAGGTTTATATTCATTAATAAATATATAAAAAATTAGAATTGGCACTGCTGTCAGTCATCTAGTTCTGACTCTAGACAGAGCATGCGCACTACGCTGATAAGCCATGAAGCGAATACTTGATGTATTTTAAAATGGCGTCTAATAATAAATATAAGAAATAGGGGTCAGGTATAATTGATTTGGCTACCAAACTAAAACAACCTTAAGACCGTCCAGTTGCTCATATACTATTTTCATTGAGATCGACTGAGCTAGAAGTGCATTTTACTCAACAGTCTTTTGGAATTTTTCGCATGGTCGTAGAGTATTGAAATGTAGTATTTCAGTCTGCTGTAGTATCAGAATGAAGAATTGATCATATTACCAAATATTATCATAATAAATACCTTAATTTGGCTAGGCTGGCAGTATCGTAATTCTTACATTTAAATGTTATGTTACGTACGCATGCGCCATTCCATATTGCACGGCTAATGGAAATATTCAAACCTGGATTGAAAGTACGCTACCAACCTAATGGAATTAATATTATAATTATTTGAATTTTGAATGAATACTTTTTATCTGTATCTCTATTTTTGATGAAGCCATTTTTTTCTAAAGTACAATTACATAATATATCTTTTAAGACACACAAAATATTTTGAATGAACTTCTGAATAGATTTCTTGTCAAAAATCAACATAGGAGAATACATATTTCACAGCATTTATTTTAGCTTCCTGAATTAAAGTTTTAATAAACTATAAATACATTTCTTCATATACTCTAAATGTACATTGAAATTCATCGGGAAATCAGGAGACATAGTTATTTATTAATGTGGTGAAATAGAATTTGTTTATAAAAATTGTTTATTCATAGAGAAGAATTTAAAATGAAAAAAAGTACTATCATAAAACAGAATATAATTATTTTTTTGAACGATTGATTTCATTATATACACAAGCTTTGATTATATCAGCACTTCTATTTTGCAAAGCTTTGAATGTTTCTCTTGCTTGCATACATTCAGCTTTACTCGGTAAAATTTTCTCCTTGATATTAACTTCAAAAGCACTTCTTATCGCATGTCTTGCAGGTGTATTCCAAGTCACTGAAAATGATAGAACACATTAATAATATACAAAAATATAAATTTTCACTCATATTAAAAATCAGTCAGAATCATATACCGGGTGTCTACTTTTTTGACATAGAAAATACAATGATAGAATTCTGATTTCGCTGTAAGTTTTTATCTATTAATATCAGAGCAAAAAATGTTAATACAAAAGAAGTTCGGAAATAAAAGCAGTATTCAATGAACCCTCAATTATAGAAATAAGATGTGTTGTTCACGAAATAGTCCAGGAAATCTATGAATAACCCAATGATAAAACCCAAATCCGTGCTATCGAGAAGCAAAAAAATTAATCGAGTAGAAGGAAAAATTCTAAGAGAGATAACGTTTTTTCCATCTCTCCAGCTGGTGCAGAACATAACCTAAAAAAATCGGAAACTGGAAAAAACTGTTTTTCGCATTTTTAAAAAAACAAAGCAATATCTACAAGAAAAAGTTGGATAAGAAAGTTGTAGGGAATTCAAAAACATATCAAATGAGACTTATTGGACTTAATTTCGTTCGTTATCCCCCGAAAAAAATCAAGAAATAGCATCGAAGATCTTGAATTTTTATTATAAGTAGTTGTAATTAGCACAATATGATATCTCTACCTAGTAAAATAGGAAAATTCTTGAAAAAGTTATAAAAATTCAAAATTATGCCTTTTATAGCGAATTTTCGAGAAAAAAGGTATTTTTCAAATCTGCCATTACTCAGGATTGGAATAGCCTAGAGGAACATTCAGGGGCTTAAATTCTTGCTAAAGGATTGTACTATTATGAGCCGTAAGAAAAAAAATTGTCATTATTTTTTAACTTATGATTTTTGCGTACATTTCCTGGACTAGAATAGAAGTAAATTAATATTCACGTTTTTGAGCTGTTTACAGATTGCCATGAGAAATGAAACAAGTTTGACAGAATATTATTGTATTTGTCAACCTCCACTTTGCTTTTCAAAATCCAAATTCTTACAAATTACAAAGAAAATGTGAAAGATAAGAAAAAAGGAATTTGTTTTATGGGTGATATGAAATTCTGCACTAGTTATTTGTTACATAAATTGCTATGCTTATATTTTCTAGCTGTTGTCGATCTTTGAGATTTTTTCAACTGATTATTAATCCACAGCTTTAGTTGCATCGGTGTTCTCATTCTTAGGCATGGATTATCTATTATATATTGCTCACATTCTCGATAGGAGGGTAATCGGTTTGAGTTCATGTATTTTGATAGCATAATTCTGGCCTCATGTTTTTCTAGAGTACTCCACGTCTTTCTTCGTATGTGACATTCAGGCGAATCTGAACCAATGTCTTTTCCTGTAGTAATTCTGGAATCATAGGTATCCATGTCTCGGATTAGACTATTTGTGTGAAAGTCATCTGGAATCAAATTAAAATTAAATAGCTCATATGAAATACACAAAAAATAATATATCATGTCTACCTGGAGTAACTTCTACATCAGGCGTATCCATTACTTGTATTGTACCATTTTTATCAATGGATTCTTCTGAAAATGAGATAAATTTGAATAGCCTGTATTCAACAGAAAGATGAGTATTGTCTTTACCAGGATTAATAATTGAATCAGACGTATCCATAGTGTCATTAATTGTGTGAATAGAGTCCTCTGGAAATTAATAAATGAATTTTACCACAATTAAAATATTGTTAGCAAATATGTCTTACCTTGACTAGAAGCAGCACACTGACTAGAAGGAACACAATCATCATCCTCTTTACCTTGAGCCAACTCTAATAATCTCGACATTTGCACTATTTCTCTTGCAGCAATAGGAAGCCTATAGTGATCTTTGTGTATCTTTTCGGCATGACCCATAAATTCTGCCAAATCATGTACTTCATTCTCTTGCAGATTAAGCAGTACAGACTGCGCTGCTACATGCTTCCGCAGTTGCGTTGCTCTCAAAAAATTGATGACGTGCGCCATATGCTGCTGAATATTGTCTCATTAATTTGCGTCTGAATGTTTACAAGAATTTGTTCCAGTGCGTGCAATTCATACTATCTGCTGTTACTACATTATTTTGTTCATTGAGATATTCTTTTATCATATGAGGATGACCGCTTATTTTCGATTTCTGAATACATAATGCATATAATTGAATTTTTGGTGCAGTAATGTTTAATTTTCCGCACAAAATAATATGTCCTGCGTTCATAACTTCTCCCTCGCGGACACATCTTGATTCTGCTGTTGCACCTAATCAATTTGAATATTCTCGAAGTTTTAGTGTGCTTCTTTGATTTATCTGAAAATATGGATTATTTTGTTTTATTTATGTAACTTATTTTGAATTAATATATGTAACTTAAACTTACCTTTTATACTTTCTACATAGGTATGTTAATGAACCAAAAAAAGTTATATTGAAAGATAATTAGTGTTTCTGTAAGGAAAAATATATGTTCTATTTAACATTAAATCAAATGTACATATTCCAATCTTTGCCGTCTGAACCGTCTGAACTAGTTTACATAACTGTCGTCACAGCGCTACCACCTTAAATTTACTTGCCAATTAAACTTACTTTATTCTGATAATAACTGTATGATAAAAATCCGAATAATTATCTCTTAAACATAGTAATATTGAAAAAGTTTTATATTGCCATTTAACCTTGAACTTTGTGAAATTAGTTAAAATCAATATTCTTAGGATAGGTTAGTTATATTAGACAAAGACACACTTTCATAGAAAGCAATAGTGCTAATCCGATAATTATAAACTCGATATGGGAACGAAATTATAATTAAGTAATTTATTATCATAATTTTATGTAATATAATGGCAAACTTATCGATAATAGATTTTGTTATTCGTAATTTTCAACAAAATCTAGGTACTTTTAGAATTGTATTGCTGTTTCCTGGTTTTTGACATATAGCAAATTGGTTATAAATATTGTTTATCGTAAGTTTAAAGGTGAGTGATCAAAGTAATTGAAATCTATTGAGTTCGTTAGATATTATTTCATAGATATTTAGCGCATAATTCTTATTACGGATTTATAGTACGGCGCACAGCTAAAAATGTATCTTTCCTTCTCTGAAGACACATTACTGATGTATTTTATGGAACTCAGTAAATATTACAAATCTTTAACGTCATGGACAAATTATTTAATGATAAAAAGCGAGTTGTACATCAAGCATAATGTTAATATTAATGAATATGCAGGACTACGTACTTTATTCAAGACAAAATTCTGGTAAGTCAAGTCCAGATAAATATCTAGAAATTAATATGTTTATAAATTGCAGTCAATGATTTGAAGGATGCGGATATTTCTGGAGATAAGAATGATGACAATTCATTAATACAAATAGTGGAGCATTTTGAAGAGTTTTCATACAGAAACATTTTACTTAAATCTTACGAATTTGAGACTCATTCTTTGTTAGATTGATTCTTCAGCTTTACAAATTGCTGTAAAAAATTATAATGTAATTGTAATATAAAGTATGCTATGTAATAATTGAAATGTAGTGTTTGAAAGATTTTTGTTGAGTTGTGACATATATTATATTTCTGTACACATTTATTCCGTGAATAAAACGTTCCAATAGGAGAGAGAATAAAGTTTGCTCAAAGAAACATGCAATTTATGAATTGAGGCAATCGTGTAGCTAGCTAGAAATGGTATGAGAAAATAAATAATGTTTTATTAGAACTGGTATGTCCAAGAACAGAATGTGAACCATGTGTATATTATCGAAACAATAACAACAGAATTTGTATAATTGCTTTATACGATGATGATTTTTTAATATTGTGTGATATTAAAAAAGAGAAAGATTTATTAAAGAGAGAGCTTATGCATACGTTTGAAATGGAAAATTTGGGAAAGGCTTACCATATCTTAGGTAAGAGTTTAAGAAGTACTGATGTTTGTTTAGTTTTGGTTCAATCTAACTACGTCAAACAAATTGTAGAAGAATTTAATATGTCTAAGAAGTTATAACACCAGCAGATCCAGGAATTGCATTGATTCAAGATGAAATTAATGATACAAAAAACAATTTGTCAAAATAATTTTATTTTTGACCTTTTTATTGATAATAATAATGATTCATGTTTACCCCGCAAATTTCTCCGTTTATTTTCCATTTTTAGCTCGATACTGTGAAATATTGAGTTGTGTTCCGCACGACGATCTTTTTGTAGCATGATATATTTAATCGTTATTGTTTAAAGATAACAACAGATTTTTACGCTGATATATTATCTAATAGTGGGAATACTTTGATTTAATTAAATTATACATTCGCATATTTCTTCTAAAACATATGTACTTACCAACTCATGAATATAATTATATAAACATAATCTATATTAATAATCTGTACATTTCTCAGAATTTTATCCAATGAAAACGACTTTTGATCTTAAATTCTGTATATTCATTCCAAACTTTGACGTTTCGACTTTCTAACTCAAAGTCTTCTTAAAAAAAAATGATTATCATTATTAATGTCAGATAAACCGAAAATTTGTGGTTAGGATCAAAAAGTAAATCATTAATAAGATTAAACTAACCTGTAGCGAGAAGGATATACGAATAGGATGAATCTAAAATATCTGTGTAAATTAATCTTACATAATAAATCATGATAATAATTTTTTCTGAAGAAGACTTCAAGTTAGAAAGTCGAAACGTCAAAGTTTGAAATAAATATACAGAATTTAAAATCAAAAGTCGTTTTTATTATAATCTATATTATTTGTTATCCCAGATAATTTTACCATTTTCTATTTAGTAAAATAAATTTAAGCTGTGTAAAGTTGACTTTTAATATATGCAGCCAGCGAGACATGAATCGTCCTCTATAGGAGCTCACCATAAATGGATGAGATCGTCCTCGGTAGGCGCACAGGACGTATATATATATATATATATATATATATATATATATATATATATATATATATATATATATATATATATATATATATATATATATATATATATATACATATATATATATATATATATATATATATATATATATATATATATATATATATATATATATATATATATATATATATATATAGATATATATATATATATATATATATATATATTACCCGGAACTTTCAACTAAATTCATTTATTTATATATATATATATATATATATATATATATATATATATATATATATATATATATATATAGATATATATATATATATATATATATATATATATATATATATATATATATAAATAAATGAATTTAGTTGAAAGTTCCGGGTAAAAACAGATCATCGCAGGCTGTCGGACTTTCAGCAAGCGATCATGTGATGCGTGACGTCATTCTATGGGGCCGAATATAAAAGCGTTCGGTAGGGGAGGGTGAAGTACCAGTCTGTTCCGTATAGCCTGTTGCTCAAGACTCCAGAATGAATTTTGAAGATAGCTTCCCACGAGAGAAACGGTACGTCTTTGGTTTGAATGCTAATATAATCAATTTATTATTGTCTAATAAATTTTCATAGGCCATCAATGCCTTTCTTGTCATCACCGGAGAATTCGACTTCGTCGCAAACGTCATCAACAACTACAAGATCGCTCCAGAACGAAGCTGTGCAGCGGGCTACATCGCCTGCTATATCAATTTATGACAGCGATTTCGAAAGCAGTCTGCTGCCATGTTATCAAAAACCTGCAGAAAAAAAAAGTTTCGATGAGTGTGGCCAACGCTGGTCCGAAGATATGGAAGTGCCCTCGGCGAACCCCCAAGAAGTAGAGAAGATATTCAATGAAGACGAACTCCGTGTGAACAATCATCTGGACATCTTATTGGGATCGGTAGAGAGCATATGGTTCAAACTTCCCGATAACCGGGACTATCGAGACAATTGGGATCGTCTGCTGGTGTGTAAAATTGTTCTTCTTCCTTCATTCAAAATAAAATCAAACACAAAAAATGAATAATGTGAAATACGGTGTTGCTGTTGTTGTTGTTGTTGTATTCTTATTCATATGAAAACCTTACTGAGCAAATATAAAACTCTGAAGATGAACGTGAAATATTATTTTTAACCTTTTTATTGATATGAAAATTTTCTGATGAAGTATTAAATCTCTGATTTGATATAGAAAAATATAATGTGAACTTTTTTCAATTAAGAACTTTCCTGATTCAATCTAAAATCAAACACAAAAAATAAATGATATCAAATACGGTACTGATGTATTTTATTCATATGAAGCGAATATAAAATTGAATTCAGGAAATAAATGTAAAATATATTTATTGATATAAAAATTTCTAATTGAGTATACAATTTCTGATTAGATATAAGAACTGAAAATTCTAATTCTTTCAAACTGTTTCATAAAGGAATACGTAATAACTATCACTTTTTAGTCACAAAGTGACACACTGATCCTCCAATAACTTTAGATTTTCATAGGTCTTTAGAAAATCAAATTCAGAACAAAGCTAGCTATTTTCTCAGACCGCCAGCGATTGTGGATGGTAGGAAAACCTGTTTATAGAAGGGTGAGAGCGTCTCGAATTTGCTTCAGTGTGTAGCATATAACGTGAACTTTGAGTGAAGGATTCAATAATTCTAAAAATATAAACAAATAGGAATCTGATCCAAAGTCACTCAAATTCCGTAACTCTAGCTCAGTGATAACGATCAGTTACGAAATCCCAGGGCCGGACTGGGTAAAGTGAGGCTAGCTTTTCCAAAATAATGAATAAAAATAAATGTAGTAAAACTACCGTTTGGGCGCCACACAGTTGAAATTTCGTCCCCAGGCTACAACTGCGAAGATGCCTGAAATAAGGTATCGTGGGACAAAGGTAAATGAGAAAGCTATTTCCCGATTAGTCTGTCAGCGTTGATCTTATAGCTGACCATAAAAATAATTATATAAATACTCTAACACAACAACCTACCATACCCTGAAACTGAAATAAAGATAATTGGGATAGGCAATTTGCAATCACAAAAACAAGTTATTAGGATTTACGTAATAATGTGAATATAATTTAATAAAGAAAATATGAAATTGATAATGAAGATAATGATCAAAATTTAAGACTTAAAAAGTACTAGAAAAATAGAGATAGTAAATGCGCCTGACCATAGAGTACTCGACGTACGTAGTTACTCCAAAAATACTACAAACACGTAACAACGCCTATACGGATACCTAAAGCGACAATAAAACTGTAACAGGCCCTTCCTCGATCGATTCCGGTTCACAGAAACGTATTCCGCATATAACGTAGTGAACAAGAGAAAGAAAACAAATTATCGAGCGCTCTACGCAACGCGTAGTAAAATAAATGTAATAATATATATGTAACAGATGGTACAAACTAAAATAATATTGAAGAAATGGAAGCTAGTTTATCCACGCTTAAGTGGTAACAAATCAAAAGAAATATGATAATTTGAATGTATATAAATCCTGCAATAAGCTACAGGTGAGCAGCAAATAGTAAAAAAGAACAATAAAATATAAAAGGGGCAGGATTTGATATGTCCACTTAGCTGGATTTCCAGTAGTTGTTGGAGCTGACAGATGATGGCTTCTTGCACCAAGATTGACGCATCGGACTAATTATTCTCCGGGCGGACAATAACCAGCAGGTGTAGGAGAAATGATGACGTCACAGTGAAGATGAAAAGCTTGGTCAGAAGGCCAGTGCCTGAATGGATTTCGGCACCTTCGAGTCGAACCAAGACGAGATTTCAACTTGTTTGATCGCTGGTGGTAGGCGATAATCAAATTTTTGTGATAATAATCCCCCTGTGATTGGGGTGCTTCCAAAATAGCAAAACTAACGCACAAAACTCGCACAAAACATTAACTTTGCAAGCGACTTGCCATCAATTCTTTTGATCCCTTGCGGATTACACTACGGTAATAAAACAAGAATAAAAGGTCAAAATTCACGAAAACTTAATTCACTTTGATCGTCTCGACTTCTAGTTCGTGACTGATTTGTTTCTCTAAGCGTTGAAATCTACTTAATTCCAAAATACCCCTGGTTCTGTTATGACTCTGTCAACGACCACTCGTAGCGGAGACGCCGTGACCGATATCGTGTGTATCACCGAGACAAGGGTTTGTAACTTGAAATGACTACAGCTAACGTCAACAAAAAAAAAAAAAAAATATTGGGTAATAATTATTAATTGCATTTTAAAACAACAAAGAGCGAATAGTAAATAAAAAAAAGTGGAGTATTCCATTTAATTTAGAATTTCAGAGATTAAGAATCAAAATGGATAAAAAAATCTGAAAACTGAAAATAAAACGTAACAAGCAACCTAGTTTACAGTCAAAGTTAAAATGAGCTATCAACAAAATTTTGATTCTTTCTTCGAGATTTGTGAGAATCTTTATGATTCAGCTCTTATGAATGACAAGTCAACAGAAAATACCAATCATGAAGATTTAATCTGTCATAATATCGGTGAAAACAACTAAACAGAGACAGATGGCACTAGATCATCTGAAACGTGTCCACAGCAGAATTTTGATTTTTTCGAGTTATGTGAAAATATTATCGATTCAGCTCTTACCGAAGAAGATGTGAATTCAATTGTAAGTGAAAGTGAAGTGTCAGTGATTCCTAGGTCAGACATTCAGGACGGTCGAGGGGCTATTAAACGTTATGAAATCATAGAAAATAGAGAGTATCACGTGAAAAGATTCGCGATGCGTGGATTTCGAACGGTCTTCCACCTGACGGACCCGCCTCCTGGAGAAAATCCTATCAAATGGTTCTATGGAAGCATTGAACAAGTACGAATAATCTCATGGTTGTAATTATGCTGATATATTTAATGTTAAAATTTCTCAGGTATTGACCGATATGTTGAACGACATGAATCCTGCAGATTTTGTCGGGTTCACATTCTACACCCCTCACATGGAGCAGGGGCCAGCATGGATGTCGTTCCGAAGAAGGGACCAAATTCACGTCGACGTCATATGAGATGCTATTGATAGAATTCTTCAGAGCAACGCTGAGCTGTTTTCCGACGGAACATTTACAATGGAGATGACACACATAGCCATTCCAGTAGGAAACGGAAGACATCTAAACGGTCACGGGCTTAGCTACGCGGAATTATGTCGCAGGAAACACGGTATCATAGAGATTAACAACGTCGATAAGCTTTGCCCACCTAGAGCTTTAGTTGTCGCTGAAGCATTCGTTACGAAAGATGATATATTTGAGAATATCAGAAAAGACGGCCACATTGATCAACAGACACGCGTAAACAAGTTATTATGCGATACCGGTGTCAAAATGGGCGCGGACGGAGCTGGTATACCTGAATTGAAGGAATTTCAAAATTTTTATAAGCAGTACAACATATGTGTGTACGCGTATAATACGCGCGGTGACCTAATTTGTGAAGGAGCACCCGATGGAAGCTTACCACGACTGAACCTTTTACATTATCAGAATCATTATTCGCTCATTAAGAGTTTAACAGCTGCCTTTACATGCAAGTATTTTTGCAAACCTTGTCATACAGGGTACAACAGGCTATTAGCACACACTTGTCGAAATATCTGCATTTTTTGTAAAAAATCTCCAGCGTGTGTTTGTACACTGCAATTGAAAAAATGCCCGGACTGTAACAGAAATTTCCGAGGACAGATTTGTTATGATAATCACAAAAGAAAGAATGTTTGTGGTCTGCTGAAAACCTGTAAACAGTGTTTGAAGACTTATAACTGTCAAAATAATAAGAATCATATTTGTGGTGAAATTTTTTGCAAAATCTGTGATTGTTATAGGAAACCTAACCATAAATGCTTCATGAAACCGGATGAAAATAGATTGAAAGACAATACTTTATTTATTTATTACGATCTAGAGACACGACAAGAAAATTTTCTTGACAAACATAGATTACATGAAGTTGACTTATGCGTAATATAGATGATTTAAGATCTTTCCGCACCTCGTGCGGTGTTCGACAGCAGGTATTCAAAAAAGACCCAATTGAAAATTTTCTCTTGTATGCCTTAGCTCCGCGAATATCATTTTCTTCTGTAACATGTAATGCACATAATACTAAGTCATTTGACGCTCAGTTCGTTTCAAAATATCTTGTAGAGAAAATGAACCTAGAACCAAATATAATTTTGAACGGTTACAAAATTTTGTTAATCGAGATCAATAGCAAAATAAGATTCATAGATTCCTTGAATTACATGGGTATGACTTTAGCGTCTTTACCTGAAGCCATGGGTCTGGCAGGTACTGTAAAAAAAG
Organism: Dromius quadrimaculatus; assembly: GCA_963989225.1. Taxonomy (NCBI): domain Eukaryota; kingdom Metazoa; phylum Arthropoda; class Insecta; order Coleoptera; family Carabidae; genus Dromius; species Dromius quadrimaculatus. The sequence goes on from OZ022330.1 coordinate 44,374,296, forward strand.
GGTATTTTCCGTATCTGTTCGACACTTCAGAGATTGCTGAATATTTTGGACCTCTGCCAGCTATTGAATATTATGGCGCGGACAGTATGAAAACTTTAGAAAGACAAAAATTTCTGGCTTGGTATAATCAACAAATTGAAAATGGTGTAATGTTTGATTTACGAAGAGAGATTAAAGAATACTGTATATCGGATGTAGATATTTTACGGCGGTCTTGTACCAAATTTCGAAAAACTTTTATAAATGATTGTCGTGTTTGCCCATTTTTAGAGGCCGTTACTATTGCATCAGCATGAAACAAAGCGTTCCAGCGTTAAATTTTTGAAAGAAAACACAATCGGGCTCATACCTATTAAAGGATATAGACTGAAAGAAAACCAGTCCAAGATAGCGTTACAATGGCTGCTATTACAAGAGGATCAACGAAGCATTCGTATTGAACATGCAGCGCGTGGCGGTGAAATCGTTCTCGCGAACAATTTGAAAGTTTACGGATTTTACGCGCCCGATAAGTTAGTATTCGAATTTTGGGGTTGCTTCTGGCACGGGTGCCCATCATGCTATAAAACCTTTAGGAATAAACAAATTTACACTTCGACAAAAGAAACTATGAAATTTAGATACCAGCGTACTCTTGATAAATCAGAGAAAATAAAAAAAATTAGGCTACAATTTGATAAGTATATGGGAATGCAGATTCAGAAATTACCTGCAGCAGCATAAAGATTTGGAAATAGTGTTGCAGAATCATCAGCTTCTGAATAACACACCTTTGAAACCACGAGACGCTCTTTATGGCGGAAGAACCGGAAATACTGTTCTATATAAAAAAAGCTGATGACCCTGAGCAAATAAAATATGTCGACGTATGCTCTCTTTACCCTTACATCTGTAAATATGGAAAATACCCAATTGGACATCCTGAAATTTTTGTCGGCGCAGAATGCGATACAAGGTTTGATAGAGTGTACTGTACTCCCGCCTGGCGACTTTTATCACACGTTATCACCACGAAAAGCTCATGGTAAACTCATGTCCGTCCTATGTAGAAAATTTTGCGATACGCTAGAAACACAAGACTGTACACCCTCTGATAATGAGAGGCAGTTTGTTGGCACATGGGTGTCGGTTGAAGTGCAGACGGCTGTACGTCATGGTTATAAAATACTGGAAGTTCATGAAGTATGGCAATACAAGACTACGGAATACAACAAAGCGTCAAAAACGGGCGGTATATTTGCGGAATATATAGACACTTTCTTGAAGATAAAACAGGAGTCATCTGGCTATCCAGAAAAATGTACCTCTGATGAGTCAAAAGATGCGTATATCAGGATGTTTCTAGAGGAAGAAGGGATCCAGTTGGATGCAGATTCAATTACAAAGAATTCGGGTAGGCGCGCTGTCGCAAAAATTTGTCTGAACATTTTATGGGGCGAGTTAGTTATGCAACACATTTTTTTATCGTTCTAGAAACTCACAAATGATTTTATGCTTACAGGTAAATTTGCCCAGGCTGAAAATAGACCGCGCACTACAACAGTTGCAGCCCCTGCTGAGCTTTATGAACTGCTGGCTAATCCGGCCATTATTGTAAATAAAATAATCCCCGCTGGGCAACAGTTGATGTACGTTAATTGGCAGTATCGTGACGAGTCAGTGGAGCCTCTTCCCACAGTGAATGTCGTTATTGCCGCTTACACAATAGCACTCGCCCGACTTGAACTTTATCGCCACCTGGACGCCTTGGGCGATAGAGTTTTATTATGACACTGATTCAATCAGGTGATTTCATGATTGATCTCACGAATAAATTAGCTTCTTTGGGTTCGGGAACCTACATTACCGAATTCGTATGCGGGGGTCCCAAAAATTATGCTTTTAAAACGTATTCACCAGTGCAGGATACTTATCAAGAGATTTGCGAGGTAAAAGGTTTTACGTTGAACTATAGAAATTAGAAAAAAATAAATTTTAGCTGTATGAAGGGATTAATCTTAGGTAACCGTGATACGGATATTGTGTTGAGTAGTTATAATATAAGAAGTACTCTAGTTGTAACGAAAAAAGAGAATAAATTATTTAAAGTTAATGCTATGAAGCGTAGATTAGTTGATTATTCGAAATCATATCCGTACGGTCTGAAAAGATCAAGCTACGATGATATTTGATAGTGAAGATATTCAATTCATAATTATGATCTCATCATTGTTCACTAGTGCCTCTGATCTCACCTCCTACATATTGAACATATTTCGTGAAATAGTAATCAAACATAAATTTTATCAGTGCATTATTTTCATAGAAATCAGACTAGTTTCGGAATAATCCAATAGTCATCATGATTATAATTATTTATTTTGAATATTAAATACAACAAACAATAGTTTCCACAAACGTCTGTAGCGTAATCTTGCAAAATAGTACTGTTGTATGTCCATGTTCGAGTATTTCGATTCAAAAAGTTCTCATGACTTTTAACGAGTGGCCGTCTTCCGTATGAGTCGAAATAAGTTCCGTGGCCTTTGCGATCAATAAATATTCCAATCCAGTGAGCCCCGGGTTTGGTGTCAGGATCGGTATTTGAAATTATCGTGCATGGATAGTTTACTCGCTGCGGAAGTCTATTTGAAGCATAAACTCCATAGTAGGCCAAATTTCGAAAATATTCGTGAAATACGGCTTCCATTTGAGCGGCGTTCATTATGGTTATTTTGAACTAGCCACTGTTTGAGAAGATTCACATTCCTCACGGCACATACTTTTCCTTCGTGCGATTGTGGTATCATCCAGCTGGGGACGTTGTAATCTTTAGATAACACTTTTAAAGAAGGACACCCCAACTCTGATAGGTCATTTAGATCGTCTCGACCCAAGACTCTCTCGATAAAGCTCTTTTTCTCACCTCCTTTTATATGAATTCTATCAGCGGTCTTAAAAATGTTCTTCAATATACGGAATATTTGATCATATTCTGTATAACCATCCACGCATGCGAAGCCATGAAGATCATTTCCCAACCAATGAGTCTGCTTTTGGAATTTCTCACTCAATTCTCCCAAATGGACTGGTGCTTTGAATACATAATGCTGCGACTATAACCTATCTAAAGAAATAACAGCAAGTTCCTTGATGATATATTCCCCTGCATTTCCATAAAAACCCTGAACATCAATTATATAACTTGTCATAGCAAATGCTCGCAAAGTACTGATGAATTTAGAAGTTACTTTTTTCTTATAATTTATTTATGTCGTGTCTTTAGGGTCGGGTATTTATTCAAGATTTGAATTGAAAATAATCATTTCACAAGATAGTATATTTATTTCATTAATACATAAAGCTAGATATATACTTAACTATCATAATCAACAATTACATTTCTATTCTTATCTATTCCAATGATATTATCAAATTCAACGTAAATAACACAATTTAATGTTTGCACGAGAGCTGTTTCAAATCCTACTTCAATTCTTAATGCACCGTGGCGTGTTAAATTCCAGGAAAGCATTGAATTTGCCGCTAAATCGGGTGTCAAGTCGAACGCTGATAGACAGTAGCCCCCTGAGTAATCGCCCCTACTTATTTCGTTACTTGTGTTACCGAAATTTATACCTGTCCCTAAGAACAGCGTATTGAACATCTGTGTATAGGTCTTCTTGTCAGTGAAGGATGGCTGCAGGGGTTTTGTGGGTAGCTGTTGTCCATTCACAAATAAAGACAAATAATTTATTTTGAAATGCTCAAAATTAAAGGGATTCTTTGTATAATCTCCATTAAAGGCTTGATTTGATACAAATCCTATGATGCAGCGTTTTGGAAGCTGACCCAAAAATATATTATCCAATGATTTTCCTTGTACCCCTGAAGGAATGGTGATCGCTTTTACTTCTGAGCGTGTTATTGGATATTTAGCAGTACTTATTTCCAAGGCCTTACTATGGGCAAGCAGAATGCTAGGATTCAATTTTACCCGACGCACATATAGGGTGGCCTCAGTTATTTGAACTTTATAAGTGTTTGCGGTTGAGAGAAGATTGAAACTATCACGAGAACGTACCATACGAAGACGAATTTCCACCCCATTTAGAAGGAATTTCTCTTGATTGAATAAATCCACATGTAAATGCCCTATCATATCAATATTTTGACTCCGGGCAGTATATTTCTGGCGTTTGTTGTATCCTAAATTCCCTCCCACATCTGTATTGTTCATTTTTCCAGCGTCATCAGAATACCACAACGACGAGGTGAGATGCGATTTTTTCGCATCACTTCCGTAATTCAGTAATGTTTCCAGATAAGCTCGATAAGCATAAGTATTATTGGGTGGCGATACTAGTTTTTGATTCAAGCATACATGAACTTGACTGAATAGTGAGTGCAGCCAGTTATTAATGGGGGCTACATTATCCGCATCGGTTAGCTGTGTGCCGTCAGATTTTATAATTTTAGCATTTATATATAACATAGTTTGAGATAAGTCTATGTACTCTTTGCCGTTTCCTGGAACTACGAATTCAATGGGACCATCTCCAGTGATTGATTATAGAGGCTTGTAATTGATCCATTGTCCGTTCTCAATACTTGTTTGGGTTGGACGTAAAGCGAATAAGTCTAATTCTGTTTCAACGCATTCACACGACTTAGAGTGAAGGAACGCCATTTCAACCAAAAATATCTGACTGTTTCAAGCGTCTAGTCCTCTGCCTCTTGCTCACTCTGCCAGGTGACGCTTTCAAATGAGTAGTTTCAGATACCAAACGTTTCTTTATATAATCGCCGCCATTTATCAATTGATCCACTTTTGATTCGGCTTTTCGCTTCAGATTTTCTCCAGCCTCTACTACACGCCGTTGAAATGATTCCCTTACAGGTTGATTTTCACTCAAATCACCAAAAATTGCATTCCTGTGTTGAGTGCTTGTTTACAAACTGCTCCAACACCCCGTCTAATCAACGGCATAATATTTCGAAACAGGCCGCTGAAAAAACTCCCGATCCCGTGTCCCCTCTAAAATTGGCTTTCCCTATATACAACACCGATACCACTGTCTACCTGCAGATTATAATATTGCTGGTAGGGACAAGCCTTCATCATGCGAGCCGTTTAAAATAAAGTTTAACACATAAAACGCCGAATAAGAATGGGCCGCAAATCCACTGCTGTCTCTTTTATCAATTTCTATATTTGTAAACTCTCTTTTTGAAACTGGGATAAAATGTGGTTGGTGGAATGAAATCATCTGACTGGATCCAAAAACATATTTCTCGGTGTTTATTGGGACTATTCTTAATAATTGTGTAAAGACATCTCCAATCACTTGTTGTTCGATAATATCACAATAGATATAAAGTTGAATAGGTATGCCCAGCAACAGATTTGGAAGGTTGATCGCTACTCTGTCACTGTTTAAATCATTAAAGGGGTTGAATCCTAGCTGGAGCGCCAATTTCGGAGACAGTTTCAAAGATGAGACGCTGGTGTCTTTAATTTTCACTTCTACGCGCTTTTTCTCCTTGCTGAACGTAAAAGCTGTATATTTATTGATTATAGAGTCATTATTCATCTCATGTGAAATTTGATCAACATTTTCATAATTTTTAGTTGGAATCTTTCCCCGTTGATGCTGTATGGTGGTATGTCTTGTTTTATTTGTAGTTTGCACTCTATTTGTTACGATATCCACTTCATTCTCTTGGTCGTTAACATTGTAGAAAGTACATGGAAAAATTATTTCAGTTAGCACAACTTGCCACGTACCTTCCAATTTAACATTTTGAGGGAGTTGAGTAGAAAAATTAGACGTCTTATTATTAACAAAGTACTCCATAGAGCTATTACTTGGTAATGTAATAAAAAAACTCTCTTTCATTCATCATTATTCTATTGATTTCACTTCATTTGCTCTGATCTAGGAGTTGAATTTGTCGTTATAACCTACCCAACAGACAAGCAATTCCCGTCTGCTTCCTCTTCCTCTTTCAGCTAGAATTTTATCAATTTTATATGTCTCATCGGGAGTAGCATTCACTTTTTGCAGTTCGTGCTCGTAGAATGTTCCTCCAATCATCTCGCCATTCAAATCTTTCAATCTATTGTAACAAATTATTGTTACGTTTAGAATTATTTTCACCTACGCCCATGTAATAACATTTTTTGTGTTCCGTGAAGCCCTCGCTGGCCACGAGACGAATTAAAAATTTTGTTGTTTGACCTGCCGGAAGTCAGGTGATTTTTACCAGCAGCGGATACGAGATAAAATCTGACATTCTTGGTTTAGAGCTCTGCGGCGATAGTCACATTAAATCCGCGCTCAGTCTAATCTTTGCTGTTTGTTTTCTGAGCCTTGTTTTTTTAATATTTGAGTACTTAAAGTACTAGTGTAGTGCTATGTGGCAAGGGTAAGTCTTCTGACTATTTTGTTTCTATCCTGTAAAATCTCCAAAACTACGTCGTTGTGTCCACGTGTGTTTCAAATGTCGGCCCAGGCCGCATCTGTAGTCATCGGTATTTTTCGGTAGCATCTTTGTTCTTTTTTGGGCTTTAAGTTGTTGTTAACTTTCCTACCGAAGATTGCGGGTGTATTTTGAGGCATATTTTTGGAGATTTTAGAGTCTAAGCAAAGATTATATTGAGCTAGATTTTTGTGTCGAGTAGGATCTGAACTTAGAATCCATTTCTTCCCTACTACCTTTCCTGTCCTGTTCACAGGCTGGGTTGACCTGATTCTCCGTCTTTGTGAGTAACTTTTGTCACAAAGTTCTGAGCTCCGGCGCCCAGGGGACCCTTTTTGACAGCTTTGCTGCCTAAGCAGTCTGAGTTAATTATTGTTTCGCTTATTCTTGCTTTGATTAATTCTTATTAATTATGAGAATCTGTTGATTCATCGATTGAGCAGCGGAAGAGGAATAACCTCAACCTAGTTATTGCCAATTGTAACTTCAATCGTGACACGGCGTCACCATCAAATTTTTAGCTATTGTTTAAATTTCGTTTAAAACCGTAACCCGGGTTTAACAGGTTGCTCCCCCCGATCAGGGTGTTGCAGGCTGTACTCCAGGGCGATTTAATCCCTTCCTTGTCCTACTTACTCCTGGATGGTGTGAGAGTGTGTTGGGTGGACTTTGACTAACTGTGAGCTTTGACTTTGGACTTTTATGCCGCTTTTTGAAGTCATTAAATTGTTAGCCGAGAGTTTTCTCAATTTTTCTGCATTTCGCGCGTCTTTTTGGATTGTTTGCGCGAGCAGGTGTGTTGCTAAATTTTTATTACGGTTCACAGAAGCTTTGATTAGTATCAGTCGAGTCGCTTATTGTGCGTTTCCACCATTGCGGGTTGTATTCAAGTCTTTTCATCATCATTATCATTTTTTCTTGTCATCAATCACAGTCATTGTATCACTACGCCTAATTCTTATTTAAGTTAAATTAATTCTCAATTTTTTGTACAATTGCGTCCATCTCTCTTCAACGTTATTGTAACAGCTTTGTAGTATTCAGCCCGTCTGGCTTGTTTGTAAAGGACACTATTGCTGTTCTTGGATTTTTTTTAGGGTTGGAGTCAGGCCGTCTTTCTAGTTGTGTTGAGGAGAACCATTGAGGTACCGGTCGCAGGATCGAGCACTAAACCTGACCAGAAGGCGCTAACAACTGCTGCTCCGAAAAAAAAACTGCTCTTATCACCTCTACTACAAGTGCACCTCTACGACAGCGATCGAGGCTCCGGGCTTGAAGCCCTCTAAAAGTTGGGATAAATCACCATCGAACTAAGCTCAGCTTACATCCAGCCTAGCTGAGAGCTATTTGGAGTACCCTCGCCTACTACCACCATCGCTAATCAGGAGTAACGTCTTGGACACTCGCCGACCGTGAGCTCTGGTTCTCCTTGATACAAACAGAGAGTCAGCGGATTCCCGGGGTTACTGACGAGAGAGTGGAACGCCTGTCAATTCCCTTCGATACTGTTGTAAGTTATAATTCAAAATTAGTTTTCAAAGTTTTGGTGTATTAAATTTTTCTAATATTTTTCATTAAATAATTTTTGAACTTCATTTGTCACTTATCATTTGTAGCCTAGGAATCCTCTAATTCCTAGTAATTCCCTTTCTTAGGGGTGGCGCCTAAGCAAGTTCTCAGAACAATACTTGCTTAAAATTTATCACTTGCTTGATGAGGCGTTGAACTCATTTTTCTCAGTTAAGCACAATAGTTCTGGAAGCTTCTGCTTACTCTGACCCAGCCACCGTCTGATTTTTGGTTAGCCAGGCACATGTGTGTGACAGGTAGGTTGTTTTGAAATATCTTCACACCCTTATTTGTTACACTATAAACAACAATCTTTCGTTTTGCAATAGCATGAATTCTCAACATTTCCTCGCTCCAGCTTGCTTCATTCCCCTTAGCAAATATATGTTTGTACTTTGAAATCCGTACCAAATCGTTTATTGCATATTTTGGCTGTCTGTATCTTGAGTTCGCCGTAGTTTCGTACTGATTCTTCCATACCTGCAAAACATTTTTGTCATTCACATCACGAGGCGCTCATTTTATCACACGATGTCTTCCTTTGTTATAGCTAGCAACGAGGTCTTGAAGTACATCAATATATCTGTACGTGTTTTTATAAGTGAAATATTCATACATTTCATTTCTCAGAGTTCTATTAAGTCTTTCAACGAGGCTGGCATTTATGTCTGGATTTTGTGTCACATAATATTTGACATCATTTTGTTTCATGAATGCTGTAACAAGTCGATTAAGAAATTCCCCGCCTTTGTCAGTTTGTAAATGAATTGGGGTGCTATCCTTGAATACAATTTTAAGCACTGCGATGACCGACAAAGGTTTTTTGTCTCGGAGATGCACCGCCCAAGCGTACCTGCTAAACACATCGATAACTGTCAAAATATATTTGTAGTTATCATTATAACGACTAAGGGATCTCATATCATTCAGATCGGCTTGGAAAAGGACATTTATATTAGAAACTCTGTACTTGTTTCTAGGGAAACGTTTTCTTGCTGGTTCATGTAGTGTGTATGTATCTTGAGAGCTCAGTCAGTTACGTACTTCCTTCTTATTACACAGGCCTAGCACAGCTTTGCTTACTTCATCAACACCCGAAAAACCCGTTGGGTGTGAAGCATCAAAATAAATCTTAGTTAATTTTTCTTTCATCTCTTTCTCCCTCTCTCTCTCTTTATAATGTATATCGTTCCCAATGAGTTATTTTTTGGAATTTCGGAGTCCCCTCTTCCTCGTTATCCGAATCGTTCTCCGTACTGGAATCTAGTTGTCTCTTATTTATAGGAGTTTTTCTGATGAACGGCTGTGAGATTTCGCTCAATTGTCGTTTTTTTTAGGTGGAATGTCTGCATAAGGTTGAGAAAGGGAAAATTCCTCCCGTCGCCGATTATTGATCAATTCTAAAGGTATATTGACTGTTTTCAACGCTTTGATAAAATGCTCCCACCCCGTTGGATTATTGTATTTTCTATGTCTGACAGCATAGGCAATATGATCTGATATATACGAATTTAGTATTTGCTTATCATTTATAGATACTAGGCCTTTAGCATCCCATGTGATTGTTTTATCACTCTTCAGCAAATCCACTAGTATACCAGCTTTATCTTGATGTGTTTTAGGCAGAACTCTCACGATGTTGTCAACCTCTTCCACCATCGTGGTTCTACTCTCGGATGGTTCTTTTCTTGTGATTCTATAGGGAGTTGAATAGACTCTCTGTTCCTCTTTTGGGAATAAAGATATCTTTGTAGTTTCCTGATACAAGGCCTATCTCTCAGATTCAGTTAATTTTGAACTAATAATTTTTTTCATATCTTCATCATGCTGTGTGGTTACATTATCTTCATGAAAATTGTTTTGTCGCAGTCGATTCAGATTTTCTGGTGATATTAACACTTTATTTTCAGTATGCTCCACTCTTAGCTTCCAAATAGAGAGCCTAGTACTCCACTTTATGGAGGGGCCAGCAGTAAAGGTAAGAAAGCACCACCAGATTGAACTAAAACGCGCTTCTTTTTCTGCCAAATGTCGCCACGCATAATAAGATTTCTCAATATCTTTTTATGTCGCCTAAGAGCTGTACGCTGCTTGCTACTGAGAGGCACGTTACCATGTAAAATATTATATAGGCACTCGCAGATACATTTGACTGATTCGGGATCTGCGTTCTCCAAAATAGCTGAACTATAGTTTGGTTTCAGTTTATGTAAGTCTCTTAATAATTCTGCATTGTTTCCGATAATTGAGCTCATTTTTACGATATGACATCGGAAATGCTTTTACTACAGTATTTATACTTTTTCTTAGGTAAATAATCAGGTGTATTCTGTTTTAAATCAAAAATTATGTAGCCATGGGGTTCGAATGTAGCGTCTTCATATGCTTCTCGAATAAATTTTGTATTTTCCGGGCAGATTTGCCTCGAGAGATGCGAGATCTGAACTCTGTCGCGAGGATTTTTGAAATAGATTATGTAATTTGCATTCAAGGATATGTCTCTCTGTCCGCGCCCTTGATGGAACAAATTTTGAGTTGGGAAAAATACGGATAAATTTTTATGGTGAGACCATTTGGCAAAAATATCTACAACGCGCTCATCAGCCTCTCTTATAAGATCGTCAATAATTATTAGCTGGGAATATTTTCCATCTAAATTTTCCACATCAGGTAGTCCTTCAACAAAACTAACTCCCTGAATTTTGTTATAAAGATCTTGCCAGGTGCCGTGATGCCAAGAAATTTTTCGGAATAGCGTATCGCACATGTTATCAATATTTGAAATGAAATTATTGACGTAATATGATTTTCCACAATCTGAAGGGCCCGCAATTAATGCAGAAAACGGATGTTTGAATTTTGTACACATGTTTACTTCTCAAGACAACGCTATGAACTAAATACAACGCTTTAGAAAAGCTACTTTCGTCGGGAAAGGATTTTCGAATTAACTAAAATAGGTATATTTCCAGTTGGCTATCTTTCATACCAAAAAATTTCGAAAGTTCATCTGCTGTCTATTATAGACCGAACAACGATATTATTCTGGTGATAAATGATGAATTATACAGTATTTCATGGCCTGAGATAAAACAATCAATTCATCAAATCTCCTTACCGCCAAACATCCAAAATATAAAGGGTATAATTTTCACAAAGGAGAATACTTATATATTTTTTATTACTCATGCGGGATAAGTACTAATTTGCGCACGTTTTTCCGGGCAGTAAATAGCTCTTTGCTTTTTGAGTGCGCCAAGTATAATTTGAGTGCGACAAGTAAACTTGTCGCACGCAAACAGGATGTGCATGTGCGATTATAAAATTTTTGGATAATTCTATATCTGTTCTATTTTGGCAAACTATTATCGTATCATTTTATGTTTGAAAGACTTAAAAATGAGTTGTAAGTTGTAAGTGTGCTCAAAATAATTATATTTTTTGACAAAAATATATGTTTTAGTTACAGCACAGGTACAAATGGTGTTAACAATACAGAAATTCTTGATTCAGGAGTTGAACGTAAGTGACAGTGTTTTTCTATTTCTAAACAGTGTTTGTATTTTAGATGTCTGATTTCATTGAAATATCTTTTGAGAAGCCCGCGCCCCATACCACCCTAATATATGGTGGTGAAATTGAAGATTTAGGAAACCTCCAGCTGTGGTGGGCTGGAAGAACAATTTATGTATATGTAAGTACATTTCGAAGTGATAAAGAAATTTTTTTTCCTTTTTTTTAGAACATTCATTGACAGTTTGAATCAATAAAGCTTTTTTTCAACACTTGATTACTATCAAATCATTAATGTGATTACCATCCAATCATTAATGTGATTACTGTTTGTATAGAGAAATATTGAAAAATTCAGGGTAGAAACACTAGTTTCGAAACATAAGCAAATAAAATGTCTATACCAGAATATCACCTCTCTCTATCTATCCAACCCTTATTCTTTTCACAATCGTTTTGTCATAATCATAATTCCTACTTGCTCCACTCCTCTTCCCTCTACCGAAGCTGCTGCTGATGGCGCCACCAAATTGTAAGCCAAGTAAGCAAGTACAGATAATCATGATTAAGTTCGCCCACCCACAATCCCCTCCACCGGAGGAGGCGAAGACGGCGGTGCTAGAAAATGAACATTTTCTCACTGAAACTGTTCCGCTTGAGTATAAAATATGAGAACAGAGAGATAGAAATTAGTTTCGATGCCAGTTTCAACAATAGCAACTCTAAACAGAATAGAAGAAGTAAGTCTTCTGAATCAATTAAAATGTAAACTGAGGATTTGTTATTTCATAGACGTTCATCAAATAGAGTCTATGTATTTTCATAACGATGGACAGCGACGTTTTTCAATACCTGGGGATTGCGATCTTATACGTTCTAGCCATCAATCTTGCATTGATGACCTATATCCAGATCCGGATATGGGGTCGTTTTTCGCGGTTGACTTATCAAAAGTTGGTTGTAGATTAGTACAAGAGATGCATAATGTATATGATTTTGCTGTTCCACCGTTGGAATATATTGATGAAAGATGTTTAGTTTGCAAATTGGAGTTGGTAGAAACAATCCAAACAAAAAATTGTCAAGCATGCGTGGATGATTTTAATATGGCTAATATTCATATTTAATAGGCAAACATGATATCAGTTTTTTTAAATGAAATATTTTGTAATAATAAATAAAACAAGTAGTATAATTGTAGCGCTCTTGAGGATGGCTGAGGTGCAGCCGAAACTGTGAAGCAGAAAAGAAATAAAATTTAATTGACTGAAATCTCAAGAGAACATCACTCACATTATTTATAAATCCAGTCAGCATCAACCATTTTATCCAATAATTAGATATGTGCAAGGTCGCCTGGATTGTCAAGCCCGGAAGAAAGTAGCTAATGCGAGACCTGCTGGATTGTTGCATCCCTTATCGATCGGACAGCCATTTGATCAAGTAGGTATAGATTCATTAGGACCGTTCGAACGTAGTAAATTAGGAAAGAAATACATAATTGTGGCAACTGATTATGCTACACGATGGGCTGGAACTAAAGCCATAGCATCAGGTAAAATTGAACCGGTAGCGGCGTTTATCTTAGAAGATATTATTTGTAGACACGGTACCCCGCGTGCGCTACTCAGCGATCCCGGTGCGGTCTTCTGATCGGCAGTGATAGCCGAGTTACAGCGAATAATGGGAACAGATAATGAATTCACAACTGCTTATCGCCCGCAGACGAATGGATTAACAGAAAGGTTGAATAAAACATTAGCTTATATGTTGAGTATGTATGTTAATACCCCACAAACGGATTGGGATGAGTATTTACCTCACGTTACATTTGCATATAATACAGAGGAACAAGAAAAATTTTAAATAGGGAATGGCCAGCAATTTACCTGCAAATCGTAGCGTTGGTGGCGGAGCTAGAAGAACGAACCGGGAACCTCTTAATAGAGGTTTTGGACAACTTGGTGGCTCGCTTCCGAGCTATCGTCCTACGATTAATGGTTATACCATTGCTGAGCCAGGTCCTGCAAGAAGTGGAGCTGATGAGAGGAGAAAACGAGCTGACAAGTGAAGAAAAGTGGCTGAGAGTCCAGAGGATGACGCTCCCCGCACGGTTGGAGTTGACACAAGGCCTGTTGAGAATGTTTGAAGGACCCGATCATATACTACCCTTCTTTGCTATGGCCGCAGCCTGCATGTTCGACCGGGTTCACGCCGAATAGGGAATTCGCCGAGTTTTCTTCGCTCTTGGCAAGCAACGATGTGTATCCAGTAATAGGTCTGGGTTGAGGGAAAAAGAGATACCGGATGATAGACCTGAGGACCCACAATCACTTGAAGATGATCAGGAGGATCAGCAGGTCGAGCACTGGTCTCCAACTCTGGAAACGCACACCCCCGAACTGGAGAACACGATGCCAAAGGAGGGTTCAAGTAGTTCTACGTCAGTGTCCTCCTTGTCATCACCGTCGGTGGAGGCCATACCGTCGGCCGTGAAAACACCAAGTGAGGACTCGGCAAAAAAAGAACTACGGGTGGAAGGAAGGCCACCATCAGTGCAAGAGTCCTCCTCAGTTGAAGAACCTTCATCAGCTGAGGAAATTTTAAGTCAAGAGCCTGTACATGGCGGAGAGACATCCCTAGCAGAAGACTTAGACGTCGACCGTGGAACAGTTGTACCGACCGTACTGACGACACGACGCCGAGCCGATACGCCGATACCATCGACGTCGACCGCAGTACAGCCACACGAACGACCATTTATGACAGTGCCAGGGGCTCCCCGGGTGATTTCATCCGAAGACAATTCTAGGGTGTACGCGGCCATCCTGAGTGTCGTAGCTGGAGGTGTGGCTTGACCTAGAGAGATCGCCGTCTGCACCTGGGACAGGGCTCTATGGTACGCTACCATATACCCAAGAGCGGGAAATACCCCGGAGGACTTCGATGAATGGGCGTCGCATGTCAGATCTCGGTCAGAGGATCCGCACGGAATGGAGATGCAGGCAGCGTTCAGAGTGGCGGGCCAACTTTTGCATGATGCTGGGGAAGTGATGACTGCAGCTGGCCCGTGGGAGCGAATGTTGTTGGTCACCATCACCCCGGTACTCATTCTGAGAACCAATCGCACCGACTGCAATCCAGGGTTCGTAAGAAAGATATTTAAAAATGTTATGGATAAAATTTGTGAAAATAGTGTCAATTGAACCCAAATGGTCGCTGGCTTACAGAATAACTATATGTAATAAGGTTAGCCCAAACATTCGATGAAGTCGATATAAATAAGTTTATGAATCCATATCTAAAAAATCAGACTCTATCAGATAACGAAACTGATTAAAGTAGAAAATATCTTTGTTTCAGCTAAAGGAGGATAGTTTGCATCTCTTCCAGGGCCCTGTGACAAAACTGAGTGTTACTTTAAATATTGAATCAGACTATAGAAAACGTCATTTATAGTTTCCGCCACAGTTTGTGGAATAAGAGGGTGGTAAAACAGCAACAGATATTTTCTTGTGTCGAGCTCGTGCTATTCTAGCTGGAATTCCAGACAAATTAAGCGAGAAGGTACAACTCGATATGGTTTATGAAACATAGAATCGGCGCGTCCGGAAAGGAAGAAGAAGAAGAAAAGGACGTCCACGAAAGTTTTCGACCGAGTAGTCACCGAGATTTGATTGGCATCTTGCACGAGGGCGTCGGCACGGGTGAACGATACTGAAAGAACAAAGGGCTAAAAATCATCAACATGTTTGTAATTATAATTTTTTGAGTTACCTTGTGTAAAACAAGCTATGGTGTAGTCGAGGTGAACATGGGTGCGTATATGCAAACCCTACCTGAAGTCATTTCTTATGAAACATTAATTTCTTTAATTCATGACATACAGTTTTTGTCTGAGAAGGTCATCAAGCAATAGATAAGTTGTTGTGAGTCTAATTCCTCACGGTCTACAATTTTTTATCCTTTAATTAATGGCATTACCATTAGTAATCAAACACAGAAAATTCTAGCCGATAATGGTACATCAGCCGGATGGAGTTTTCGAATTGCTTCTAAGAATCATGTACAGACATTATTTACAACGCCGGAAGAGTCGGCATTATTCAAGAACAAAATTAAAGCATATCTTATCAAGTTTCAGTTACAATATCAAGTTATGAATCCAACTTTGACACTTAGTCCATGTGATGTTGATACGATTAATACATTTTCTGGCATGCTTCACCATCAAATAAATCAGTTAATAAGCGCATGTCATGTACGACATTTGTCACCCGACGTTGTCGACAAGAACAGTTTTCAACACGATCTAGCCGTTGTTCAAACACATAGCCTCAAGCGAATGTCAATTAGCTATAATGGAATAGGATTAAATTTCACAAGTTTTATTTTAGTTAATACTTCAGCTTTCTTTTTACATTGTTATAGGAGGTATGAATTCCTTCTATTAGCATACGATTATATTAGAGCGAAAGGATGTACATTCAAAAAAGATCTAGAAGAGAAAGTTTACAATTTGGGGACTGAAACTTCGTTAACTTACGAAAATTTATTTAGGAAAGAAGTAGTACACGGAGTAGAAAAACTAAAAGAGATAGATTTAGGAATTTTGAACGCTGAGACTCGTCTTAGAAGAATGTTCAAAGAGGGTATCAAATTAGAACCATTCATAAGAGAGGTTCAATTTGACGAAGCTGAAAGAAATAGCAAATATATGGCAATCACAATGGCCAAAGATGTTCAATTAATGAATTCAGTAGTGATTAATGGGTACTCACATACCAATATCTTTTTCGCTCTGAAGAAATACGTAGTACAGATGATATAGAAGTATTCATTAATGGACTAGATCCTAAATAATTTTTACTAGAAAGAGCATATAAATATGCGAACGATACACATCGATGCCAAGTTGGCATGGAGGTGATGCGGAGAATAATATCCAAAGAACCAACTTTGAGAGGAAGCGTAAGCCCAGAACAAGTATATGAGATATTGGGAAAATACGGTATAAGTACAGAAACGGATAGAAATATTGGATTGATACTACTAGAACGGATAGGTTCCATAGAAAGTGTATGCAATGAAATTCTAACTCAAGAATTCAGTGAATCAGTTACATTAAATCTCGAAAGTGCTGACGTAGCACTAACTGATGACGTTAGTCTCCAAAGTGGCCTACTGAATTATAACAGAATAAACGATATATCTCTTCCGATAGGTTAAGATAATGGGAATAGATACGCTATGCAGATATTTGTTACGCAGTTGTGTGTATATAAATTATACCAGAGTAGAGGGAAAGAGAGATTCATACCGACGAGTGTAGTCTCTTGTAGATCTTCAAAAACAAATAAGTTCTTTACACGTTCATTCAACGATGTTACAAAACGTGGAAAAAGTGCTATGAAAATGATATCCAGTCTAATTACAGATTGCGAAGAAAGACTCTAGATTCTAACTGTTTCCTTCCCTGAGGGGCTTCAAATACTGTACGCAGAACATCATTACGGACTATCGCTAACGGATTGCCTCATAACACATACAAATATTAACATCGGTGTGCATATACCCATTATCAAAAAACAGGTCGCATCAGTGCAACTACGACGACTTATCCCCGCACCAATGGCCTGGTTAAACAACACATGCGTTCTGTCAGCAGAATACACGGACTTGGCCATTGTAGGGTATAAGGGCGTGAATACAGTAGATATGATGAAACTGGAATGCGATCCACACAGGGATAGACTTTGTGTTATACCACGAAATCATGAAAATTTGTTGACTGCCATCTGTGCTAAATTACTCCTTGCAGGAGCCTCTATTAATGAGTTTGTTAAGCACTGTCTTATAATCTGCCATCCAGCTAAACCAGGAACTCGGTTAGTAACGATTGTCAACACTAATACGTTCGTCTTAACACACATATGTAGAATACACATTCCCAAACTTAATACGACAATAATTATTGAATTTTTCAATGCAGGTTCAATCATGTATTCTGTTCCCCGTAGTGCTAGACTTGGAAACAGAGGTCGGATCTCTCGGGGCGCGAGATCAATTCCAGCTATAGTCTCAAATCACGGAACGAATGGAAACGGTAACGGGAATGGTAATAACGTCATACAAGACAATAAACCTCAGTTTAATGAAAAAGATAAATTCGGCGTGCTAAAGATACTTAGTAGCTTCGCGCGTCGTACGGAAATAAAACCAGGGCACGTTCATATTCATGAGGAAATGAATATGGGGGAGTTATTGCTCCGACCACGGTACATGGATACTAATAATATTATTTCGATCTCACTAATTTTACGTGTGAATAAAAGTTTATAAGGATCAGGAAAGCATAGAAGGAATAGCTTTTGGTAATTTATCCGGTGGCAAAATACGTCTTAGCGAGAGTTTGAATAAAAATATGAGTGACGATTTAGAATTAGCAGCTTACGCACAGAGTTTGAGAAATTTGCTCAGAAAGATAGGTTCTGATGCCGGAGTCGCACACCGTTGGCTTGGTGAATCGGCTGAAGGTTTAATTGCGCACTTAACGGCCATTATAAATCAGATGGATGAGCGGATACCTGATCGAAAATTAGGTTTATATTTTACGAACACAAATTATGAATTCGAGTTTGATAGTATAGGCAAATGGATGCATGCTTGTATTATCGAGCGTGTATTTTCAAAGATTTGTTATGTGCCGGAGAGACCTGGTTGGTCAATGATTGATGTGATTCGTGTATGCGGAAAGCATAACGAGCATCCGATAGAGCAGCGCCTGTGCGCATGAATAATCCGTTCGTATACTGGGAATGCAGAACTGAAGAAACAAGTGTCACTGTTGAGGGGAATCAATTCAAGTGGGCTTATGAAGCTCATAACAATGGTACAACAATGGGAAAATTATCAAGGAAGCTTGGCAGCCATGATTCTCTTACTTTGAAAACAGGCATGAGAGCTATAACTATAAATGTGGAAAATGAGACTGAATATGAGAATATCGTTATAGATTGCGTTTCATTTGGATCATCCAACGATATCTTAAACGGTTATTTTCATCACGTGAGGTCAACATTGATAGGAAACTGTTCAAACGGATTACATACCTGGTTGAATGACTTCGTAAGTTCAGTCGGGAATCCAGAATATGTTCTCGTATGTCATTCTAGAAATCTCTGACAATTTAGTCGTGTGAATTTACGATTAAAGAATGTGACGGCAATTTGGATTCAATCACCGTGCAATAATACAGCCATTTTAGATAGACAAATCGTGATTTATTCCACATATCCTTGTGTAATTTTCAACATTCAATTAGAATATAAACAAATTATTCCAGCCGCTCGGCCTGGAAGAATATCTTGATACCGGAGCTGTTAATTCAAATAAGTCAGACGCATTTAGAATTATTTTGTTATATGCATCATGGCCTGTTATTCTAGTGTTTGTTTTAATATATATTTGTAGACATGTGAGTTACGTAAGAAAGACAAGAGAAACATACGCTGATCTCTTAGCACAGAGAATTTTTAGACGTGAAGCCACTGTTCCACCGCCGTATACAGCAAATGTTAACGTACCAATACACACGCATACACAACCAAATGCATCATTCGTTAATACTCATACACTCAGAACTAGACCGCGGCCTCTACCAAGGACGCCGTCCTATCATGAATCCGCTAACAGTTCGGAGAGCTCTTACGTAACTCCTACGTCACCACACGCTCCAGCATACACAGTAATGTATCAGGTGAGGCCGTCACCCGAATATGAAACAGTGGTGGACACGTCTCCACTAGCACAAACATCAGGGTATGTTCCAATGTTTAGATTCCCTGCCATGTCGATGGCGACATGAGCACAGGGGGGGAAAATGTCACGCTTGCAAGTCACGTAGTATAAATACACGTTAACTTTCGTAAATCAGTAATCTAATTAATGAATCAATATTCAATAGTATAGTAAACACCATATATTAGCGAGGGCACTATGCAAGCCTGACATGAACTCCTAATAGTGGAATTCCTAACTTTGCTAATACCCTGATAACTCAACCATAAATGGTACATACAATGTTGCAAGTAACCGCGGATTGGGTATTTTGTTATCGGATACCTTATTTGGCGATATGTCATGAATTATGATCTACAGGAGAAGTCTGGTGGCGATTTTTTATAAATTCTCTGAATTTATAACTACATATTTCATGAATTTATGGGAAATCAGGTCTTTTGTGGTTGAGAGGGGAAATGGGAAGTTAGGAATGAGGGTATAAAATTCAAGGTTAAAGAAAGAAGAGGTGCCAGTATTGAACCAGTATCAGTGTCGATATCAGACCAGTATCTATACATGTGTATCAGTTCTGTCTGAACTCTTTGATAGTACTTCGTGTGAAATATTGAAGCCAACATGGGTCGACTCTTCTTGTCAATGTAAGTAGTTGTTTAATATGATATAATGAAATTGCTAATAAACATTATACACCCCATACTCGTTTACTGTTTATCGAACTCTACCTCAACACCTTGTTCGCAGCCTTAAGTCACGTGCGAGTGTTCTACCTGAAGAGAGTTAAATGAGCCATTATGAAGCGAGTGATTCTAAATTTCTTATTCACAGACTTTTGTGGACGTGACATCACTATAATTTGTGTGAGTTTAAACATCTATATGACCAAGACAAATCTCGATTATCATTTCAAGGAACCAGAGTGATCCACAGATTCCTTGAGGGAGAACTTGATGAATTAAGGAATATTGTAACAGAGTAGGACAATGGACCCAGAAAATCAGATTGAAATACTGTGCAGGAAAGAAAGAGAATTGAACCCAAATGGTCTCTGGCCCACAATATAACCATATGTAATAAGGTTTGCCCAAACGTTCGGTGGAGTCAATATAAATAAGTTCATGAATCCATATCAACCATCAAAATCGATACCAAGGCCTTGTTTGTTTTAGGATTAGTTGAGCAAAAGCAGCCATTTCACCTGTGACCTATCTCGCAAGAACAAGTAAATTCACAAAAATGTCCCCTATTTCCAAACAACAGTTATTGACACGAGGCAAAGGTTTGATTGTTGTTAGGGAGGTGACTTGCGATGGGCCGGAGGCCTAAGCAGTTCTTTTGGAGAAGAGAACCGGCAGGGTGCTTTCAAAGCACCGCGATGACATCTTCGATTCAGGAAGTCAGTACTTGTTAGATGAGACTTTCTGGTATTTTTATAAGGCAGACTCCATTCCGATTCAGCTATCATTTGACACATTCACCCTTTTCCAAAACCAAGGTTAATGTAATACTCTCCCAGTACGATAGTCATGTTCGAGAGAGACGTTTTACCTCGCCTTAAAGAACAGCCACAATTGGTAGAACATGTCGAGACCTATGAGCAATACAAATATCCCGCGAGTGAAGAGAAAAAATATCTCCTCTACGATATTGTCAGAAGGATCTTCCTTTATTTGCGCAACCATCATTAAATTACATTTCAGGTGGATATTTGTGAAGATACAGCTGCTACCTTCTATCAAGATGCTGCTGTCAACCTCAAGGCCTCCCAACTAATAAGTGCTCCGGCTGCTTCAAAGGACTACTTGCAGAGCATTTAGAAATCTGTGCATCCTGAAGGCAAGTTTAGTGTTCCGTTTGGCAACAATTATATTTTCTCGGCAGGAACTCATTTCGACCGATTCGCTCTTTGTGGCGGTTCAAGATTTAATGTGGTGGAACCCATCTACGACACTAAAGTCAGTGGAACAAAAGACAAGGTTGAGCACACAGGCTTTCAGAGAAGTATTTCCATACGCTAAAGAACAAGACTTCTGCAATTTCATGGGGGTAAACGGTATGGTGAGACAGGGTAGAATTGGACTTAACTCCTTGAAGGGGTTGGAAAAGGTGGCGGAAGAGACATCCTCCGAGGAGGTGATTATGCGCTTATTCAATTGGCTGCGGACAAGACTCGCAATTTACATCGGCGATGAGACAGTTCTCAGAGCTGCAGCGGGTCGACTTTCCAAAATGCGATCAGATAAGAGCATAAAAAGGGATGCGAATGGCTACTACGTGGTGGCCTACAGCAAAGATCAATAAATCCAGCTTCATTTAGTGTGCAACAAAAAAATAAGATTTATTTTCATTCATCATCATCCAACTGCTCGTTAGAGAGTAGGCGCATGCCAACGTCTACCTCTCCATCAAATGGGACTGTCGGAAGACAGATTTCACGGTTTCTAGGGACGCATGGCCAGAAATATATTCCGGTCGACCTCAAACGCTGGGAAGCTTTTCGGTTATCCCGTTAGGTCAAGATTCTTGAGGACACTCCCAAAATATAAAAGCACTTCATAATGGTTCAGAAACATTGCAAAGAAAAATTTTTCTGAAAAAAACTGCAACGTTTGAAGACCCGATAGTCTAGGGAAAGAGTAATTAGATTTCCTCACATCAGCGAAGGCATATAGTGTGGGAAGTCTCAAGCACTCGAATGAAAGTCTTATTGAATTTATAACAAAAATCAAGAACACAATTCAACTCAAATATGAACAAGTACGTTGGAAAACAAAATGACTCCAAATATTCGACAAATATCATTGAAGAAAAATGTTGTGAGATATTTCAATGTGAAAATCATAATTTTTTAGTAGAGTGTGTAACATTCAATGTAAAGTAACGTCAGAGGCCGTGTTTGCTATACGAGCGAATCAGTCGTGCATTGAATTAACAAGAGTGACGAAAGATAAGGAGTAACATTGGATTGCTATTAATGAGCTGCTAAGGTTTATATCGAGTAACCTACAGCAGAACGATTTCGCTGGACTGTTGATCGAAACCGCTGACTACTCTGATAAGCATCTGTATTTTGATTGATTTGCTTGCAAGAGGGTTTTGTATGAAGTAGATACTTTCAAAATTTTTCTACATATACAAATAAGACATTGATAACCCCAAACATGGGATCACAAGTGATGTAGGTCCGCTTATCAAAAATAGATCATTGAATCTGCAAATTTATGATCAAGAAATTGGAAAAATTCATGTACACAATTATTATGAATTTATAAGAAGTTCGTCTAGTGGACAATGGATAGCGCCACACACAAAAAAAAGGAATCTTTGCATTCAACGTTAGTTAGTCTGTTCGATGATAGATGGCACCACTCATCTCATATCCCAAGAGATAACGTTAGTGGTAGAATGTGTGAATAACGTTATTATTGTCATTCATGATACAGAGATCTATCACATCAATTATTAGTTCATCTAGCGGACAATGGATGGTGCCACACGCAATAAAAAGAAATCCTCCCCATTTAACGCTAGTTAGTTTGTTGGATGATAGGTGGCACCATTCATCACACACACATCCCAAGAGATGACGTTAGTGGTAGAATGTGTGTAAATAACGTTATTATTGTCATTCATATTACAGAGATCTATCACATCAATTAGTAGTTCGTCTAGTGAACAAAAGATGGCGCCACACGCAAAAAGAAATAGAAATCTTTTCCATCCAACGCTAGTCAGTCTGTTGGATGATAGGTGGCGCCACTTACTACTGCTCAAGAGATGGCAGCACTGGTAAATGTTCTGATAACGTCACCGCTGTTTAGATAACGTCGCTGCTCGCGTTATCTTTGAAATCTTAGATCGTTATCTGGTCCAGAATCGGCCTTGTATATCTACTCCCCCTTCCTAAATCTCTAGTTTGTTCTCGCAACACTCGGATGATTTTATTTTATTTCATAATAAAATCATATTTCAACGTTTAGCACCAGTATAATTCACAGTTGCAATATGTTGCGAATTATACAAATATTATGAAAGAGGCATCAGAAAATTATTTCATTAGTTTAGTTGCATTGAACTGTTGAGTAACATGGCTACTAAAAACAATGGCACTGTTCAAGAAATAAAAGAAGATTATATACAAGAAGAAGATCAACAGGAGGAGCCTTCAAGAGTACATCGTATTCCCAATTGGGATTTATCAATAATGGACGACGTAGTGTGTCGCTGTTTGCTGTGCGCAGAGGTTGATAATTATTTAAGTGAAATTTTACTACCTTAAATTACACCTCAAGTTGGGACAATGTATTGTGTTTGTGCGTGCTGTGCAGGGACGTTGATGAAATTTTACAATCGCCCTCAAAGTTGATTTGACTATGATGTAAGTCGCAATATGCTCTGTCGTAGCTCTGTACTCTAGTCGGGCATGTGATTGTCACAGTACAAATTTTATTTGTTCAATTTCAATATTTTTTTATAATATTAATTGGGAGTGAGAATTATGTCAGAATCAGTTGAACGCAAACGAGAAAGAAGCGTAAGCTTACGCAAAATCAAGCGAAGAAGACTGAATAGTGGCAAAGCTACAGAGGGACAGGGTCATGGTAAGCGCGACCATTTTGTGTGTTTTTTTTTTATTCTAAGAAATAATTTGTATTGAGTCTATAAATGCATATAAGACTTTTATTGCAAAAATATATTTTTCACATTTTCAGATGACAGCTGTAAATACATAGCGGTTATAAATGGAGCTTCAGCACGCATAAAAAAATTGGAACTCACATCTGAACGAGTGTTGTTCTATTCTGAACACTATACCGGCTCAGGAACCATTTAAAGTGGTTAGAGGAACGCTGGAATGGGAAGCACATACTCGTGAAGTATTCATTCCGCATGTGGGCAACAGTCGGGAAGTTTTATTGGAAATTATTTACAAGTTGATGGTTTTTATCGAAAGGCTAATACAGTTTTCGAATTTTACGGCTGTTCTTGGCACAGGTGTCGACAGTGTTATCTACATCAAACTAAAAAACTAGCAAACAACAACAACGCTGTGTCCATGACATTTGAAAACACACCTTATAAGGAGGAAAAAATGAGGGGCGCTGGATATAGTTCAGGAACGTTCATTTTAGGAAAATAATAATGTTGATTTAGAATTCAAAAAAAATGTGAACAATCTACCAGTCGTTATGAATTATACTTAGTTCTTATTTGACGTCTAGCACCTGCCCATATAGCATATCATTGCAAATGAGAAAAGACTCCTGGGGAGTCGAGGTCTTAGGCGTCACAAAGACTCTTTCCTACCACCAAGGAATCCTGAAGAGTTGGGATGAGTTGACGGAAAATGAGAAACAAAAGTCAGTACATGTCACTATATCCAGGAAGCTGATCCAAGATCCAGCGATCTTTAAGGATAAATTAGGACCATTCCCTGTCTACTGCGGGTCAAATACTCCTGTAAAGGCGATTGGATCTCCGATTGAGTTAATTAACCCAAACCCATTCTTAAAAAGTTTAAAGAGCCTACTGGACATTAAAAGCTGGATAAACAGGATAGACGCACCCATTCTCTATATAATTATTGATATATTAATAGAGGAGAAACTAGAGATGTTGCCTGAAGACTTTAACAGAGAGCAGCTCAGCTATATAGGGGACTCTATATATGGAGGCTGTATCTTCCATAGGTATAGGGCAATCACTGAATCCCGAGGATGCATGTCCAACAACTTAGAGACCATATCTAGCTACACTCATACAAACACATCAAGCTTAGTCTATTACACGGATAAGGGTCGAGTCTATAACATCTTCTATCAAGGGATATTTCTGTTTATAAATGTCGATATCTGCCACCAGTTGATGCATGGCTCTAATAAAATAGCTCCTCAAATGGGATACTTATTGTACTGCCAATCCTGTACTCATGAGTTTGAGGAGTTAAAAATAGAGATGCCAGAAGTCCCGAATGATTTGTTAATGAGGATTCAGAGCTCCCCTACTTCAAGTATAGCAAATACCATTTATAATGGACTAACCATCAGCCACAAAGTATTAAGTCGAGGAGAGATTTTAGATCTCTCGTCTTTGAATGTTGGAATGGAAATAGGCTCTAATATTGATAATGTTTATTTGAATAAGTATGCAGAGAAACATCTCTTAGGAGAGGCAATAAACCCTGAAACTGCCCGAAACATTAATATACCTCAGGTCAGAACAAGCAAATTAATAGGAGTAATTTCTGGTTTAATAATAGGCTCCCGTTTAGTGAGATCTGATTTATTAAACTCTATGACAGAGAATTCGGATTTTAGCTCATCAAATATTTATTCTACACTAGGTGGAGTGCTAATTAGTGCAAATAGGCTAAACGAGTTTATATCACTAGCGGACATTAAATTGACGCATTATAATGATAATAACAGAACATCTTTCTGTGCTCAAACTCTAAGGTTATGTATGCATAATATTGTGAAGTTGAGCTTTTGGTCTATAGTTGAATATCTCACCAAATTCACCTTCTTATGTAAGGACAACCCCCAGTCTAACATTACATATAGATGGATATACCGAATCATAATAAAGATAATCATGGATAATAAGATAAGAGATAGACTTCGAACATCTGACACAATATCTCAATTAAAAGATGAGGTTAGTTCGTGTATGGAACAGCAGAACGAGAACATATTATTTTTAAGGCAGTGTCTCTTTAAAAAACACGTGTTTAATTTAGAGCCGAACCAACTTCAATCAATTCAAGATGATTTATTCAGTATTCATACAACATTATCTAACCTTAAAGCCAAGAGATTATCACTAAGTGAACAGCTAGACAATAATTTTGCACTAATTGAAGTGCTAAATAAAGATATCCAATCATTAAGGTTTTTTAGGCGGACTGTTTACCTCTCCATCATTAATACAACTAATGATTTAAGGCAGTATATCGCTAAATTGCCATCTGGAAGTGATTATACCATGAACATCAAGCTACCTAAGCCATCTTTGGGAAATGAGGAGGTCAT
Organism: Dromius quadrimaculatus; assembly: GCA_963989225.1. Classification (NCBI taxonomy): domain Eukaryota; kingdom Metazoa; phylum Arthropoda; class Insecta; order Coleoptera; family Carabidae; genus Dromius; species Dromius quadrimaculatus. The sequence goes on from OZ022330.1 coordinate 44,400,671, forward strand.
GAATATTTGGAAGACCCAGATGAAATTAGACCCGTATAGAATGTTCACTGATTTAGACCCGGAACACTCAATATATAGCCCACTATCATATGAGCCAACTATTAGGTCTCAATTAATCTACAATATAAAGTTAAACTTCAAATTATTCATATCACATCCTAGCAAGGTAGCTACTGTTGTAGATGATAATTACCAAAAAATAACGCGATATTTTTCAGTCCCATTAAGAAGACTTAACGCCAGCTCATCATATATATGTAGTACGTTGCTTAGGTCAACTTTGAACTATGGGAAAGTCGACCAATGTATATGCTTAGCAGATGGCTCAGGAGAAGGGTCCACATTCTTATCTCACTTGTTCCCAAATGCAAAAGTTTATTTTAATACGTTGAAAGATCCATCTACTACAGGAAGCAACGATTATTTTAACCCTGTCCCAGAAGCAAGTATTGGTGATCGTCATATAATATTAGTCCAGTCAAAATAGACATTCACCCTTGCATAAATTCCCAAGAAGCTGAAAATTGGCATGAACGTTGAGGAGACCATTATGATGAAGTTGTGAGAAGTCCCCATTGATCTCATGTGTGCAAAAAATTTTATGCGAGGTCAAAGTTCGTAAAAATGGGTTTTTCGAATTTTGCAGCAAAATTGTCAGTTTTATAATAGAAATAGTTCTGACAAAAATTATAGATCTTCCAATTCTCTACAAAAATGGTGCTTACACTTTTTCCCCCAAGATCTGCCATTTCTGAGAAAAAGCTATTCTAAAGTTATATTATCCATGATATGCACACATTGCCACGCCATCTATGCGGTAGTGTACTTGGCGCGTATTTTTTGTCGTGGTAGTCCAGTAGTCATATTCCACGGTCTTCATATTGAAGTTTAGTATGATATTAAGTCTTGCTATTCAACTGCTTCTTCTTTTTCTTCATCTTCCTGAGTTGACATAAATTGTTCAAACGGCGATATATCAGTTGTTTTGTCGTTGATGTAAGGATCATCTTCTGTTGGAGATTCAATATTTAAACACGACTAGCCTTCACAGCTGGTGCATGCTGATGAACAAAGTAAGCCTGTTTTTTTGAAGCCGCATTTCGAATTACATCTTTTTTTGCAGTTAAAAAAAAAATTGTATTAAGGAGCTTTTCTGGTGCAAGTGGAAGTAGAGTGTGGATTAGTTCCAATACATCATCAACTAGTTTTCCACTCCATTCTTCTGGATCTAGTTGATTACAAAGCCACACTTGAACTCGATAAAAATATTGATGAGCTGAAGCCAAGGTTGGAGAAAGACAAGCTAATTGAACACCGTTTTTATTACGTGTGTGCTTTGCAAAAGATATGTAATGTAACTAATCTTTGCAAGTAATTTAATAGTTATTTACGTATAGAGGGCTGAAAGATTAAGTTTACACCCGCGGATAAAGTTTGAGGCCCGAAGCGTAGCGAGGGCCTTAATTCGTCCAAGGGTGTAAATTGTCTTTCAGGCCGAGGCACGTACAACGTTTTACGCACAACTGTGATAAAATTTACTTGCGAATTTCTCGTAAGTAATTAGTTTTTGAGAACACGCAAAAATATATTTATTACTTCAAAATTATAAGGTGGCGTATGGTAACAAAAAACATGTCATGTGTTAAACAATTGATTTTGTTTATATGTCAACAAAATTCTGTTGGTAGTTTTCTTATTATAATAATAATACTGGTGGCCAATTCTCTAGTTTACAGCCCAACGGGCGGTAAATTTTTTTACCGCCCGACGGGCGTAAAGTAGAAGTTACCACCATGGTAACTAAGTTGTAAACAAACAATTTTGTATCAGTTGTGCGTAAAGTAAATTACAGACGGACACTACCACGTTGACAATTGAACAGGAGACAGATGTTGCTTAAGGCCACATGTTCACATAAAATGAGGGACTAGGTTTCTTTTCATTTCATATTCTTAAAATATCATTCAATATTAATGTACAAGTACTAGTCTCGAAAACCAATAGTTTTACTTATATTATACGTCCATAATGTACAAGGCACCGTAGTCATGCATATTATTGAAAATATTACTTTAGAATGGCTTTTTCTCAGAAATGGCAAATCTTGGGAGAAAAAATGTGAGCACCATTTTTGTAGAGAATTGGAAGATCTATATTTTTTGTCTGAGCTATTTTTATCATAAAACTGACAATTCCGTTGAAAAAATTGAAAACCCCATTTCTTTGAGCTTTGACCTCCCATAAAATTTTTTGCACACATGGGATCGATGAGGACTTTTCATAACTTCATCATAATAGTATCCCTAACGTTCATGCCAATTTTCAGCTTCTTGGGAATTTATGCAAGGGTACCCGTATTTTTAGGGCTAACTTGACTGGACTATATATGGGACAAACCTAGACTATTTGACGTTATCATGTTTTATTTTTTTTTATAAAAAAAAATTTTAAATAAAAAATTATTAAAAAAAAATTTAAAAAAAAAAAATTTTAAAAAAAAGTTTATTAAAAAAAAAATTATAAAAAAAAAAAAACCGAGAGATCAGCCCTTGACAGTGCAATGGGGGTGTACCAATCAGTTGGCATTCCACTCTCGCCACAATCACTTAAAGCCATTCAGCCCTAAGGTCAAGACTCAAGATTCTAGCCGCAAGGCCAGAAGATTCATTCAAGCATCGCTCGACTAGCCGCAAAGCCAGAGGGCTCATTCCAGTCAGTCGAACGACTCGCCAGTGTCGAGCGGACGTGGACATCTCCGTCAGGGCTCAACCAGGTCCAGCAGCATCCTCAACCTGAATTCACCACAGGAACCAATTCCCACGGCAAATGGAAAAGCAAGCCTGCACGAAACAAGTCTTGATGCTGCAAGCGATATTGCCGCTTTCACCATTTCAAACCAAGAGACAAAGTCGTTTGCCAGAAAACAAGAGAAGAAGGCCGTCGTGGAAGCCGACTCCAAAGCGCTGCCAGTCGGCAAGCAGTAACTTCACTTTCCAACATACAGTTCATAGTACGCTCCTGATGGTCATTATGAGTTTAGCGTCTTGAGTTTTGGCTTAACATCAGCACCAGCTACGTTTCAGCACTTAGCTGACACAGTTTTCAAAGAATTAACATTTCTTCAAGCGTCCACGTGTCGCCAAATTAACATTGAAGCCCAGTAAATGTGGAAATAGTTTATGATTGGTCAATTGATCTATCGTCTCCAATACCATCAGCCCTGAACTAGAGTCCAATGGATGTCAGCAGGAGTTGACGGAATTGAGCGGTGAGACAATTCCTTATTCTACCTAATCTGAATCATACTCTGAGTGTCGCGTCAGCTGTTCGAATTCTGCTCAATCCTGCCCTCAACTCTTCAAAATCATTCGCGAGATCCGCGATAGTTTGGACCATATTTTTGCCCCGCAAGTCATTGCACGGGTGAATGATACAGAAAAAACAAATAGCTAGATGGAAATTATAAACATTTGTTTTTATAATTTCCTGTATAACCTTGTGTAAAACAAGCTATGGTGTAGTAGAGGTGAACACGGGTGCGTATATGCAAACCCTACCTGAAGTCATTTCTTACGAAACATCAGTTCCTTCAATTCATGACATACAGTTCTTGTCTAAGAAGGTTAAAAAAGCAATAGATAGTTGTAAGTCCAATTCATTGCGGTTTACAATTTGTCATCCTTCAATTAATGGCATTGCCATTAGTAATCAAACACAGAAAATTCTAGCCAATGAGGGTACATCAGCAGGATGGAGTTCTCAAATTGCTTCTAGGAATCACGCACAAAAATAATTCACAACGCCAGAAGAATATCATTCTGTTTAAAATATAAGATTATTCTATGAGAGCTTATCATATAAATCAATAATGTCTTTGAATAGAAGTCACTAGTACCATTATCTTAATTATTAGTAGGGTTTCCATGCAAGAGTGGGAGTGATTGTTTTATTGCATAAATGGTAGTTTCAATATTTTTGAATCAGTTCCATATCACTCTACATAAGAACAGTAGAATGTCGTCGGTATTGCAAAAGTTGTACCAACTAGCTCAAGTCAAAGGGCCTCTTGCTCTCAGTAATTTGAATAAGAATAAAAAGTACAAGTTATCAACTGCCGACGTGTTAATACAAGTTTCGGGGAGAAAGTTGTCCTCGAGTTGGAGGATAACATATCATTCTTGGGATCTCATTTCAACCAACTCACCGATGAGGGAATACAAGATACCAATGAAGAAGCAGTTACCGCTAAACTCTACATAGTATCAAGAGGAAAGAATGACAAAGTGGTAGACCTCAAATTTGTTTCCAATTGATGAAATATGGTGTACAAGAAAATAAGAACAGGAATGAAAATGAAAAGTGAAATTGATAAATATCTATTTAAATTGCAGCTTTCAAAAAATGATGTCAATAATTATTGTGTATCACAAAAACTAATCAAAAGTGTGAAAGTGATGCAAATAAATGATGAAAGTGACGTTCAACGAAAAAATCGAAATTCATCACATGTTCACATAGACGTATGCGTACTGTGACGAATTATGCTCCAAAATCCGTCACAGTTGCACATCCCAGAGCCTTATATAATTATAATAATTATTATGATTGCCTTTCCAACAATAAAACTGTGATAGAACCACAAATACCAATTAATTCAAAGGGACACAATGTACATACTGTGAAACAAAATAAATTAGTCTTAAGTGTTAACGATATATTGACCCTAGCGTGAGATTTAAATATAAGTGTATATAATGTAGTGAATAATTGTGAAATGAAATTGTGAGAATATTATGTGTTCTTATTCATTAAACCTGCTCTCACTCACTCGAGGGTGCATAAATTGATAACATCATCGACAAAGATGTTTTAATTCATTAATTAATGATTTGCTAATAGGTTTATCTCTCAGTCTAAATGTTGCACGTTTGATTTCATAATATGCGGGAAGATGACACCAAGGATGTATAAATTGATGACATGATGACTTTTGATTTCACAAGGTTGGTAATGGAATCGCACAAGTTAATTGAACAAGATGTGGGTAGATAACAAGTGCAAGGATGTGTCTCACAGGTTGATGACCTCCAGGGTATAGAGGGAGGAGGCGAAGTCAATGTCTTTGACCCAATGCCTTGACAGCCCAGCCCGCCGCCGCTATTTTGGAATATGAGCCAGAACTCTCATCAGTTTTTCTGCCGGCGCCATTTTGAAATATGAGCCAGAGCTCTCGTCAGTTTTCCGCCGCCATTTTGAGATATAAGCCAGAACTCTCGTCATGACACTACTAGAAGCATTACGATGGATCTCTTCGAATATTCAGTTGCTAGAGTTGAAACTCTTGAAGCAAAAGTTTCAATCCTAAGTAATCAGTGCAACCAATTAACATTGGTGCTGTATGGAAAACAGCAGCAGCAGCAAGAACGTCGAGCACCGTCACAGCAGCAACAAGAACATCGAGCTTCGTGTAGGGAGCTTTTTGAAACAGAGGATTTGACGTGTCACTGTGTTTCATGCAGAGAAGTAGACCAGTACATGGCTGACATTTCAAATTCCTAGCCACCGCCATTGATACCAGCTACTCGAAGACGTCAGTTATTGTAAGTAAAATTTCTTGATTACATCTTCCAAAACTGATTAGCTCCAAGTCTTAATGAGTATTCTCCTTTCATAGATGGTGAGTATCATACTTTAGCGTAAGATTTAAATTGAGGTGTATATATTGTAGTGAATAATTGGGGAATAAAATTGTGAGAATATTATGTATTTTTATTCATTAAACCTGTCCTCACTCACTCGAGGGTGCATAAATTGATGACATCAACGACAAAGATGTTCCACTTTTTTAATTAATAATAGGTTTATCTCTCAATCTTAATGTTGCACATTTGATTGTATTAGATGCAGGTAGATGACACCAAGGCTGCATAAATTGATAACATGATGACTTTTGATTTCACAAGGTTGGTAATGGAATTGCACAAGTTAATTGAACAAGATGTGGGCAGATAACAAGTGCAAGGATGTGTCTCACAGGTTGATGATGGAGGGGGGAGGCGAAGCCAATGTCTTTGACCCAATGCCTTAACAGCCCAGCCCACCGCCGATATTTTGGAATATGAGCCAGAACTCTCATCAGTTTTTCTGCCGGCGCCATTTTGAAATATGAGCTAGAGCTCTAGTCAGTTTTCCGCCGCCATTTTGGAATATGAGCCAGAACTCTTGTCATGTAACTATTTATCTCAATTTATATTTGACAGAGTGTGCAGCGATATGGTATAGGAGTTATGCAGTACGAGATCCTAATGCTAAGTATGAAATTCTAGTAAGTGAGCTTGGGAATAATTTTTTTCCGAACGGATATGATAGATCTTTGCAAAATTCATGATGGAATCGTATTCATCGTATCAAAAATAAGGATACTCGTGCGTATTATCACGCAATGTTCGACTTTTATGACCGCTCAGGCGGTGATCTATTCGAGGAGCAGGTTAAAAATACTATTGAGACCAGGTTTTTACTGGATATTCAGGCAAAATTGGCATCGTGTGACCCTACAAGTTCAAGAGCTCTTAAAGCAGTAATAGATAAAATCCGCGATACGGAATCGCGTTTAGAATCAGCTGGCGATAGATCAGTAGCTATGAAGATAAAGATGCAATTTGGGGAGACGAATTAGAACGACGATTAGCAGAGATGCAGAATATAATCACACAAAGCGTAAGAGCAGGAGTAAGGGGAGATCGTCCACCAATGCGTTTCCAAAATCAGCCCCTACGTAATCAAAATTCTACACCTTGTTTTGATAATAATAGTAATCAACCACCGCGTTTTCAGAACGCCGCGGTTCGGTATATTAATAATGATAATCAAACCCCGCAGAATCAGAATTGAGTTCGATTCAGAAAACCGAATAAACGGCCTTCACACAGTAATATCAATAATGTACGGAGCGCGCCATTTGGCGCTCCCAACACTGAGCGATTATCATGAACTTCTGATGGCAGAAATATCTGTAATCGCTGCACTTGTCTGGGACACATGATGAAAGATTGTCCGGAAGAAATATTAATATTCAAAAAGACGGTGCCTCACGACGCTAGATGAGGCCCGTAGCGTTGTGTGTGAGTTAAATTCAGAGTCCAATGATAAAATTTGTCCAACGGTCCTAACAGTAGTGATCACATTGGAAAACCGATTCGTAAATATCATCGTAGACACAGGTTCAGTATACAACGTAGTAGGTAATAATCCAATCCTTGACAACAGACGTCAGTTAAAATGCTCCGCAATACAGACAAGCGTTCAATACCTGTTCTGGGGAGTACAAGACTGTCCCTAAGGATGGAGACGTGAACCACAGACTAAGTCACCCTAGTAGTACCAAATCTAGCCTGTGACGTTATACTGGGTATGCAAGTCATTGACGATCTCATCTTTCTTGACGATAATCCATCTTTGTCTTCGCTTCCTTCTCGCTTGGACGTAGCTTCTCTAGCTACGAGATCAAAGGAAAATTGTCTTTCCCGGGAACGTGTTGTTGTTCCTGCACCGACACGGCCCTCTTTTCATGCTCGGTTTCCTCTTCGTTTCTCCAGCCTTTCTCTGATGATGACTGGTAGCACCGTCCGTCCAACTCCCCTTGTCGCAGTTCCACCCCTATAAACTTTTTCGCCCCTAGTGAGACGACGTTACGGTTTATCAACTACATCACCAGCTATACCAATTTATGACAGCGATTCCAGAAGCAGTCTGCTACCTCGGTATCAAAAACCTCTTGGCACGTACATCAGCCGATACGTTTTCGATAGGTTCCATCAGTTGATAGAGATCAAATAATTTTATTTTTCAACAGACGTCGTACGATATCCGTGCACTAATGTAGGCTTAATGTAGGTCAGTATTCGGTATATTATAACAAAAATTTTATTAACATGGACAACGTTGACAAGGAATATTTTTGACAAGTAAATAAAGTTTCATCCTGGTAGCTCTAGCGATTAAAGGAACCAAATAACTTTCTGTAGTTCAACAATATTCCTATGAATAGATAAATTTTACAAAAGCGAATAATTCGATTTTACTTTTGTTTACTGAACAACGTATGAAAAAACTACATTGCTATAAGATGAACAATAATAATAATAATAAAAATATAAATGAATAAATTTTCAGACATGGTAATTTTGAATATTCACGGGATGAAATATTCCATGAATTGAGTTAATAATTTTAAATATTAATAAATAAATTTACGAAGTAGATTGTTTGAATATTCACAAGTGTATCTAATACACTCATGAGAAATTTTATAACATAAATAATTTTCATTCAAGCTTTGAATTGTTTAACGAATACTTATTATATGTTTGCGAGAAAAAAACTAAGTGATACCGATTTTCCACAGTTAATTGAATGTTATATGAAATATTATATTCTTATTGATGAATAACACTATGAATAAATTCTCCGACTTTGTATTGTTGAATATTCACAGAATGGAATTTTTCAATAAATGAAGCTCATAATTTCAAACATTCACAAATAGAATAGTTTATAAACAAATTTAACAATAATATTTTTATACAAAATTTGATATATAATACCAATTCCTTTGTTCATTAGACGAATTCTACTCACATAGATAATGATACGTCTCCCGTGGAATGTTCAAGTATCTCCAACTGATAAAATATTTTCTGTAGATAGATGACGAGTAATGGTTTAAAATTCTAAAAATATCTATCGTTCTGATATAAATTAAAAACATCTTCTACGATATTTGGGAATAAACAGATAGTCTTATCGTGTTTATGCTATTCCATATTTTGGAAAATATTTTTGTTTTGAAGCGCTTATCTGGAGAGTCATTCAAAATAAACTGATAGATAATCTCATCATTATGAATTTTAGGGAATATTTTTGTTTTCGATTTTATTTATCTATAGAATGATTTGTCATCAAATATATTTGGAGTATTAATAATAATAATAATGAAACGTTGATTAACTTTAAGATATGAACTTTCGATACTCTTAAAATTACTGGAAATTTATTTTTAGGATTGTTTTAATTTCAATTTGGTTATTTTTCAATAATATTCTATAGAATATCGAATTTATCTGTAAAGTTGCTGTACGGTAGCATATGGTGAATATTAATAATTATTAATAATAGGGAATAGTTAATCACTAGGAGAAAAATTCTAGCTGGCAATTGTGATTGGTACTTCTGAAAAAATAATGATAATAAAATATACTTACCAAGTAAAACAGGAAGATATTATTTGAGAATCTCAACGATATACATTTTCCTTAGCGTGAATACCCGAGTCACTTTTACAATCACTAAAGACTAAATAATTATTGCTCACGAATACAAAAGCCCGACTCTTAATCAATGTAAAGCACTTGCAAAATTTGTCCACATATGCGACTCACCTCTACGATCACTAAGGGATGAATAATTGATGCTCCTTTCAGCTTTGAACATAATACTAACAGACATCCACCGACAAAACAATTACTCATACAGGTAAACCGTCAGACTGGCAAAGAATTCGCAGATATGCTTGGCCTGACTCATCCGTTTACTGTTATGTATTGAAAAGTTTAAGAACAAAATATCACAGGAATAATTTCAAATTATCATAAACATTTGGTGGCAGGGATAGACCAATTAATCTTTTTTGTGTTTTTCGCATGAAGAAAATCAAATTTATAGCTTTGTCGAACAGAAACTTTGAGAATTTTCCTATAGAGTAACAGCATAGCTCTGACGTAGCATAGGTAAACAAGAGACTTGAATATAAAGACGGCATCGAACGGATAGTATGCATTATTGTTGCGTTTGTGGAAACCATCTTCACTTCATAATTACCCAAAACTACAGACGTGGAGAATTCCGGAAATAATAATATTCCCTCGACATCAAAACGGTAAGTTGAAATATACTTTTAGAATTTTTATTTTTATTCTCAATATTTTCTGAATATTTTGATTCTCATTTGAAATTTTCTATATTTTGATTTTTATTATAATTTTTCTATATTTCTCACAGGCGGGCACAGAAGCGCACAAAGAAGACAGCGTTTGTAGAACCAGCGCCTAGAGCTTCGACGTCGACGGCTCAAACGCAGGACGCGTTTTTTCCTGGAGCTTCGACGTCAGCGACGCAACCCCTACGCAGGTTTTTTTCGGTCGCTCCAACCCCGCAGACGGCTATATCGACACCCCCAGGTTTGCAACCCCTGGCGAGCTACGGAGAGCCGGTGGTAATATCGCTATTAGACTCCGAGTCCGAAGCTGGTCCATCACGGGGTCAGCAAGGATCGTGGTCGATGCTATCAGACATGGAGGATGAAGAAATAGCTGCTCCCGCACTGGTATCACCAGAGCTCGGGAGACAGGCTACAGAGGAGACGATGGCTAAGGCGTCCACGAGCGAGCAGCGTCTGTCCACCGACAAGTATGAGACAGAGCTGATTGAATCTCAATCGAGAAAAAGGAGGCGCTCGGAGAAGGAGGACGCTGCAAGCAGGGACACCAGACGGGCCAGACACTCCGCGTCTGCAGACGAAGAGTACGGCCAGCGGTGGAGTCCGGATTTCGCCTCTGAGTCTCAATCCCTCCCAGAGATTTCTTCGGAAATTCATCGAGTTTTTGTAGAGGAGGAATTAGATGTCGGAGCCGATCTGGACGTGCTTCTGGGAGCGGCGTCCGTCACTGCATATGCGTTTCCGGACAACACGGATCTCCGAGACAACCACGGGCGTCTGTTGGCATGCCAGATGTTCCATCTGGACATGACGCTGCGAAGATATGTGGCGGTAGGGCTTAGCCTCAACAAACATTTTAAAACCATCGTGCGGGTGTTGGGCGATGCGCGGGAAAATTAATACATTGATGTCGGCGATTTCAAATCTTTTAGCAGTTCCTTGAAAAAGATAGAATTGAAAGAGAAGTCTAGTTGAACAACAGTGGAGTGAGTTTTAGAGTTATAGCGAAGAAACAATCAGTGTGTAGGGTTACTGATAAGTTTTTAGTTTTAAGTAGTTTTGATATCGAAAATATAATAGCGTTAGAAAATTAAATATTAAATATAATAAGATCGTATGATGGAAATTTAGGAATATTCATTCAGAGTATAGGAAATTTATCCAAAATATTATAATTAATAAGTTAAGATTAAGTTTAGAGCTAGATTTAAGTATTTCAAGATATTTATTGGATACAGATTTAAAGTTTAAGAGAATAATTTTAGATCTATACACTTATTATCATAATAAGGTCTCAAAAGACGTAAGAGACGTAGAAATATTTATAGTAAGGCAAAAGAAATATATTATTCAAGTTAATTTAGGAATAGTGTTAAATAGTATAAGATCTAATTCATGAATATGATAAGCAAAATAAAAATATTCCACAAATTTAGTTAAAGAATATAGTAATCAAAAATAAAAATATTTTACAAATTTTGTGTTCGGTAAATAATTGATATATTGATATATTGATAATCCATATAAATACATATAAATACAGATTAACTAGCAGGTTCAGCAAGCTGATCTTCCACCATGCTATGTACACAATTATACATATCAAGTTAATACACAACAAAAATGTGAGTAGTACATGACAAATATTTACAACTAAATCATACATCCAATTGCTGTAAGTATTCAAATGATCGAAAAACAATCTCTCTTTCAAATACTCTCCAAAATTCAAAAAGTGATTGAGTACAATTACTTTTTTCTGCAAAGTAATTCAATTACAAATACTTTTTGGGAGAAAGTATTTAATTAGTAATTAATTACAAAAGTATTTCATTACTGCCCAGCTCTGTTAGTATCTAACATATTAACATATTCTATAATTCTTACGTAGTTTCTCTTCTTGCCACATAAACAAAATAAATTTTCGGATTTTAGGATGTAGTTGATCTAAAATGTCGTGCTGCGTATCTCCCATTTTTACTTTTCATTTAAAGTAAAAATTAATGACGAGTACTTCACACTTTTACACACGCACAATGCAATCTTTCTGTCGTTTCCGTCTTATTTAAAACAGTAATGACAGCTACTGTTGCCAACCTAGTGGTATTTTTTAAGTGAAATTTTGGAATAATGAAAAAAATTACATTTATATCTGAAATATTAAATTTCGTGGTAAACTAGATGATAAAATCTACTAAATAGTAATGAAAAAAATTTAAACCAGCGTTAAATCAAACAGGCGCAATGTTGATGTATAGACCTTTTCACGACTAGTCCGGTATTCTAAAAGGCGGCAATGTGAAAGTTTCGGGCACTTTATATAAATATGGCTGGGCAACAACGATCATTACTATTATTACCAGTTCAATATGAAGGATTGATGGTGTGTTATTAGTCCATTCGACAATAGAAGTTCATAACTTCATACAATTACGACAATGATTAAAATGCCATGCTCGTCCCCAAGGTGGTAATAAAGTAGAACTTATTGATAGGCTAGGATGACAATTATATTCATATTAGGTTCAAATTAATTAATAAAATATAAATTTTGAATATAAAAAATAATAATCAGAAAATACAGTAATAGATCACATCTAACACATTTTGGACAAATTTTCAGATATTTTTGCTTTGTTGATTCAATAAGTTCTCGACGAGATTCAAGACAAGGCTTTGGAAAACTAATAAAATAATATTAATTGTTCGAAAATGACTTACTACGCATATCGCTGCTACATATTCCATAACAACAGCGCTATTTTGCTCCTTTGTAAACTGATAACATTATATATTTTTATTGAAAAGTTTGTATTATGATTTTTTTATTGTAAATATATATTATATAACAATCAAAAATGTACTAAATATGAATTTTTAAAAACTTACATTGGAGACATAATTTTAACGGCTTATCTACGTATAAAGTGCCCGAAAAACATGGCGGATGTCGAGGCATGTGCACAAAAGGCAATGGCGCATGCGTTATGAAATCATAGAAAATAGAGAGTATCACGTAAAAAGATTCGCGATGCGTGGATTTCGAACGGTCTTCCACCTGACGGACCCGCCTCCTGGAGAAAATCCTATCAAATGGTTCTATGGAAGCATTGAACAAGTACGAACATTCTCATGGTTGTAATTATGCTGATATATTTAATGTTAAAATTTCTCAGGTATTGACCGATATGTTGAACGACATGAATCCTGCAGATTTTGTCGGGTTCACATTCTACACCCCTGACATGGAGCATGGGCCAGCAAGGATGTCGTTTCGAAGAAGAGACCAAATTCACGTAGACTTCATATGGGACGCTATTGATAGAATTCTTCAGAGCAACGCTGAGCTGTTTTCCAACGGAGCATTTACAATGGAGATGACACACATAGCCATGCCTGTAGGAAATGGAAGACATCTAAGACGTTAGTTATTGTGAGTAAAATTTCTTGATTACTTCTTCCAAAACTGATTAGCTCCAAGTCTCAATGAATATTCTCCTTTCATAGATGGTGAGTATCATACTTTAGCGTAAGATTCCAATTCAAGTTTATATATTGTAGTCAACAATTGTTTAAACCTGTCCTCACTCACTCGAGGGTGCATAAATTGATGACATCAACGACAAAGATGTTCCAATTTATTGATTAATAATTTGCTAATAGGTTTATCTCTTAATCCTAATGTTGCACATTTGATTGTATAAGATACAGGTAGATGACACCAAGGGTGCATAAATTGATGACATGATGACTTTTGATTTCACAAGGTTGGTAATGGAATTGCACAAGTTAATTGAACAAGATGTAGGTAGATAACAAGTGCAAGGATGTGTCTCACAGGTTGATGACGGAGGAGGGAGGCGAAGCCAATGTCTTTGACCCAATGCTATAACAGCCCAGCCCACCACCGATATTTTGGAATATGAGCCAGAACTCTCATCAGTTTTTCTGCCGGCACCATTTTGAAATATGAGCTATTTGAATTTGTAAAAGGGAACAACATTGTGAATAATAAACATTGAATGTTGATTCTTTGTTTTCAGGTAAATTAAATAAATGTTTGTAATTTTTGAAGCTATTAAAATTTAACTTTGTTTTCAGAGAAACAATTCAGTTTTTTAACCTACAATCATTCCCAAAAGCTAAAATTAACAAATAAGGAGATAATCAAGACATTATAAAACAACATTCTCACGTAGAAGATTCACAAACTAATGATAATTATGAAAAAACTACGATTTGACTTCACAGTCAAAAGTGCCGCGGATGGAAAAACAAACGTCATGTGTCTAACCTCGATAGGAACACCTGATGACCGTACTTTTAGCGTGCCAGAAGAATATCAGCCAATATCTTTGCATACAGAGCTAATGAAAACACAAACATATGCGAAAGTGAAGAACACGTTAAAAAAAAGACATCAATCAAGGAAAGTTTGGATCAGCTTATCAAACGAGTTGTCTAAGATCTATTTAGATGAAGAGGAAAACTTACTATTCAGTGAGTATCTCCTTGAGGAAATTGAAGAGAAAAAAACCTCTACTACAGCGGAAACTACTGCAGATCAGTCAATGATAAAATTACTAGAAAAATTATTGGAAGAAAAACAAAGGGACTCTGAAGTTCAAAATTTAGGGAAATCAGCAAATGATTTTATGATTGAAAAATTTACAAGCAAAAACTCAAATGCTCATCAGTGGGTTGAAGAATTCGAGAAAGAGTGCGAACGTCTTAGAATAATTCAAGACAAGCAGAAAATTGAAATTTTGAAATTTTTTCTTCAAAAACCTTGTGATGATTGGTACAGCTGCATGTTAATGAAACTTACGGTGGAATCTGATTGGGAAAAATGGAAACAGAAGTTTTGTGAAACGTTTGGAAATAAAGGTTGGTCTCCAATCAGACATGCTATTTCCTACAGATACCAAACAGGCTCCTTGCTAGAGCATGCTATAAAAAAAGAAAGATTACTACTAGAAGTGAGAAAATCGATTGATAAAGGAACTTTGATAGACCTCATCGCTTCTAGCCTGCCAAACTTTATATGTGATTTGATTGATAGGGAAGCTCTAAACGAAACTGAAGATCTTTACAACGAAATAGGCAAATTAGAACATCTTGTTAATAGAAAAAAATTTGAAGTTAAGAAGAGTAGAGAGTACAACACTAAAGCAACAATGGAAAAAATACCATGTAAAATTTGTAAAGATAAAAATAAAGGTACACGCTATCACCCAGAAACTGCATGTTGGTTTAAAGATAAAGAAGACAAGATAAGATATGTTAACAACTCCGAGTTGGAAGTAGAACTAAATTGCAAGGACCAAAAAAACTTACAATTCCACCATTAATCAAACTCAAAATACTATTAAATGACACATTAGAAGTGGTGGGAGTTTACGATTCGGGCTCAAATGTTTCATTAATAAATTCAAAGATACTTAGAGTAAAAAACGAAGATAAAAGTAAGAAAAAAATAAATAATTTGAGAACGATTAATGGTGTACATGAAACAGAAGGAATGATAACAATAAAAGCAAAAATGTTTAATATCGAACAAGAAATAGATGCTTTTATAGTAAACAATGAAAATTTCAATTATGAATTTATAATTGGATTGGATTGCATAAAAAAATTTAAATTATCACAAAATGAAAATTTGAACCTTGAACAAAGATGTCCAGATCTCTCTGATAGAAATGAGAAATACATAAATTCTGGAAAAAAGAAAAACATTCCTGATAGAACAGGTATAGATAATTGGATAAATTTCAACGAACATGTAGATGAAAATAGCTTCCATATCTCAATGAACCACATAGATCAAGATAAAAAAATCATGATAGAAAATTTAGTAGAAAAATATAGAACATTATTTGCAAAAGACAAATACGATGTAGGCACAGTAACAGATTATGAAGCCAGGATAGATCTAATTATTGACAAATATTGCAGCAAAAGATCTTATAGATGTACGATTCAAGACAAAATTGAAATTGAACAACAAATCTCAGAGTTGTTGAAAAAAAAATTAATAGAAGAATCATATAGTCCTTTCGCTGCCCCAGTAACTCTAGCATACAAAAGAGATGAAAATAAAAGATCTAGGTTATGTATAGACGTCAGAGATTTGAATAAAATAATAATCCCGCAATCTCAACCATTTCCACTGATTGAAGATTTAGTAATAAAAACAAGGAACTGCAAGTATTTTTTAAAACTAGATATCAACTCAGCATTTTGGTCCATTCCACTACGAGTTGAAGATAGAAGAAAAACAGGATTCATCACTCAAGAAGGACACTACCAGTGGACCTGCTTACCATTCGGAATGAAGACCTCACCGGCTATCTTTCAAAGGATTTTATGCAGCATAATCAGAAAATACAAACATTCAGATTTTACAGTAAATTATATTGACGACATTTTGATCTTCTCAAAATCTTTTGAAGAACACATCAATCACCGAACACAATTATTGGAAGCAATCAAGAAAGAAGGCTTTAGATTAAAATTTTCTAAATGTACTTTTGCATTAGATTCAGTTACATACTTAGGCCACATAATAAAAAGTAATTCAGTTTCTCCAATAAAAGATAATTTAATAGCAATAAGAAACTTTCCTGTGCCAAAAACACAAAAAAATATTCGGCAATTCCTAGGGAAAATAAATTTCTACAACAATTATGTGCCTAACATTTCAATTACACTGGATCCACTACATAATTTGTTGAGAAAAGGACAAAAATTCATCTGGACCGAAGAATGTCAAGAAGCTTTCGAAAAAATTAAGAACTTCCTCTGTACTCAACCCGTTTTAGCTATTTTCGATCCAGAACTACCGATACACATTTACACAGATGCAAGTCTGCAAGGTATAGGAGCTGTATTAAAACAACCACAACTAAACGAAGACATGGAAAAGCCAGTTGCATATTTTTCAAAGAAACTGAACGAAGCTCAAAAAAAGAAGAAAGCAATATATATAGAATGTCTAGCAATAAAAGAAGCAGTGAAGTATTGGCAACATTGGCTAATGGGCAGATCATTCAAAATTTTTTCGGATCACAAACCACTGGAAAAAATGAACATCAAAGCAAGAACAGACGAAGAATTAGGTGACCTAACGTACTATCTGTCACAGTATGATTTTAAAATAACATACCACCCAGGCAAAAATAACCTTGAAGCTGACTGTTTAAGCAGAAATCCGGGGTTAGAAGCATATGAAAATGAAGAGGAAGATTTAATAACGGTGAATTTGATAAAACTAGACGAGATTCTCGATGATCAAAACGGTAATATAGAATTGCAAGCGAACAGAGGAAAATTGAAATTGAAGAACGGTCTGCTCTACAAAAAAGTAAAGAAAAAAGAAAAAATCGTACTATCTGAAGATTTAAGCATAGAATTGTTACAAAAAACACATAATACTTTCTGTCACATAGGAATAAAACAAATAGCAAACAAAATCAAACCACATTATACGGCAAAAAATTTAACGAAAAATATTAAGAAAATCTGTAAAGATTGTAAGGTTTGCATAAGAAATAAATCAAGAGGACAAAGTAAATTTGGCCTGATGTCCCAACTTGGTCCTGCAGAAAAACCATTCAAATAATGTCCATTGACACAATAGGTGGATTCGGAGGCTCACGATCTACAAAAAAATATTTACACCTCTTAGTGGACCATTTCACACGATTCGGGTATATTGTAACATCCAAAACCCAAAACTCAAATGACTTCATCAAATTAGTTCAAAAAGTACTCGAGAATAACCACATTGGAATGATTTTGACAGATCAGTACCCAGGTATGAATTCTAAAATATTTAAAAACTTCTTAAAAGAAAAAAATGTACCATTGATTTTCACAGCAGTAAATGCGCCATTTTCTAACGGCTTAAGTGAAAGACTGAATCAGACAATAGTGAATGAAATCAGATGCCAAAGAAATGATGAAAAAAGAAATAAAACAGCATGGACAACCATAGCACACGAATGTATGAAAAAATACAATGAAACCGAACACACAGTAACAGGGTTTTCTCCAGAATATTTAATGCAAGGTGCAGATTGTTCAATCTTACCGGACGAATTAAAACAAAATAAATCACTTGAGGATCTAAGACAAGATAGAAAAATTGCTTTACAAGATAGTATAAAATACCATACTTACAATAAACAAAAATTTGACAAAAATAGAAAAAACTACAAATTCAATGAAGGACAGCTGGTGTATGTCGAAAATGGAAATCGCCTCAACAGAAAAAAACTAGATGAATTGAGAATTGGACCATATCAGATCTTAGAACAGATCTCTAATTCAATCTACAAAGTGGATACAGGTCATAAGAAATTAGAATCAAATCTATTCCATATCACTAAACTTATCCCAGCTCTAGACTCCGATGCTACAAAAGATGTAGAAGAGGATATTGCTTCATGAGAATTTTACGACAAAATCCTCTCTGCGGGGTGGGGAGATGTAAGGAAAGAACATTGTACTTCCTTAATTATATTTGAATTCTCCCGCACAATAATCGTCGGTAAATCAGATCCCAGAATGTTCAAGGGATATGATACAAAATTAAGAGGTTAGAAAGATTATATTGACACGAGGAAGAGCTAATTAATAAATTAAAGAATTTGTAAAAGGGAACAACATTGTGAATAATAAACATTGAATGTTGTTTCTTTGTTTTCAGTTAAATTAAATAAATGTTTGTAATTTTTGAAGCTATTAAAATTTAACTTTGTTTTCAGAGAAACAATTCAGTTTTTTAACCTACAATCATTCCCAAAAGCTAAAATTAACAAATAAGGAGATAATCAAGACATTATATATATTTACCGAACGGTTATGATAGATCTTTGCAAAATTCATGACGGAATCGTATTCCAATCGTGAATAAGGATACTCGTGCTTATTATTACGCAATGTTTGACATTTATAATCGCTTAGGCGATGATCTATTCAAGGAGCAGGGGGTCGATTCTGTAACTTGCGTGACCACTTACGACACTAACACTAATACAGTTTTGTCACATGTATACAGTAAGCCCTCTGTCGAATATTTGAGAAACTACTTATTTATGACGTCATTAGTTGCGGTCACGCAAATAATTTGCGTGAGCTGTTGAGGTACTGTATTTTCTTACGACACTATCTGTCTCATTCTAATCGCTTTGTTTCGTGTGTTTTATTTTGATAATTTGTAAAGTTAACAATTAAAGTTTCTGATTATTAGTGAGTGTATTATACTTATATATTTATTAACTTAATTTCGGTAATTTGAATATAATTATTTCAAATTAAATTTCACATTAGTATTGTGAAATGGCTTTACTGGGGATTCTTATGGCTTTGGAAGAAAATGGTATATTAAAAGAGAGGGAAAATGGAACTCGTATCATTTGAGGGATGCTCAAAATCCATTTAAAATAAGAAATTCGGAGTTTGTGAAAAATTTCAGATTGAGCAAAGATGCGTGCCGGTTTTCGTCGGACAAAAATTCCAAATCATATAAGAGTAAATATACACACGTATATTAAAAAGTTTATTGTAAAGTATGTGTACATCTTTCAGTTTCTTTCCATTCCTAATCTTTTTGCAACGGGTAGTTATCAGCGTGCGGTAACGAATAATTCTTATCAAATATTAGTCAACTGTTCAACATGGAATGAAATTGAATGCAAAGGGATGATTTTTATTGCACTCCCTGTTTATTACTTTAACTGTTATCTACTCACGCTACAAAATTATGTTAAAGTTATTACCAACACTAATTTAGCCGAGGAAATCTTGACGTACAAAACTCCCTAGCAAAGTAACTAGATATTGCTGGTGACGTCATACTTTGTAGTCACGCAAATTGTCTCACGCAAGTACTAACGCAAGATACAGAATCGACCCCCTGGTCAAAAACACTATTGAGACCAGGTTTTCACCGTATATTTAGGCCAAATTGGCATCGCGTGACTCTACAAGTTTAACAGCTCTTAAAG
The DNA here is from genome assembly GCA_963989225.1 of Dromius quadrimaculatus. Taxonomy (NCBI): domain Eukaryota; kingdom Metazoa; phylum Arthropoda; class Insecta; order Coleoptera; family Carabidae; genus Dromius; species Dromius quadrimaculatus. The sequence continues at coordinate 44,420,678 of OZ022330.1, forward strand.
CAGTAGTAGATAAAATCTGCGAGATGAAATCGCGTGTAGAATCAGCCCGCGATAGATCAGTAGCTATGAAGATAAAGATGCAATTTGGGGAGACGAATCAAAACGACGACTAGCAGAGATGCAGGATAAAATCACACAAAGCATAAGAGCAGAAATGCGTGGAGATCGTCCACCAATGCGTTTTCAAAATCAACCCCCACGTTATCAAAACACCACATCTTAATAGTAATCAACCGCAACGTTCAGAACTTCGCACCTCGGTATAACAATAATGATAATCGAGCCCCGCAGAATCAGAATCGAGTTTGATTCGAAGAACCAAACTAACTGCCTTCACACAGTAATAATAATAATGTGAAGAGCGCGCCATTTAGCGCTCTCAACACTGCGCTCGTCCGGGGCACATGATGAAAAATTGTCCGGACATCCAGAGACAAAATATCAATATTCAGAGAGTAGGTGCCTCACGACGCTTGATGAGACCTGCAGCGTCGGGTATGAGTTAGATTCAGATTTAGATTAGATTAGATTAGTTATATGAATAGTATTTAAAAAGTATAGGATCAGTTAAGTGATCTGTAAGGGCAGCACAGTAGTCTCTGTCACATTGAAGAACGTTAGGGATTGTTGTTTGTTTCTGGATGAAGTAATTTTTTAATGATAGTTGTGGACATACATCATACTTATCCTGTAAGTCATCTGATGTATGATCTTTATGAGTTGTACAATAGGTCATTAAGCACTTCCAAGGTGATGGGCATACATCATAAATATGGCAGTTATCTTTTCAGTTATCACTTTATCCTTTATAGCCTTATGTGTCTAACATCTGCTGACAATCTCTTTAAACGCTGATAAGATGGAAATCTGCTCATCAAGTGTAATAGGTTGTTTAAGATGGCCATCGAATGTTGTTGACCCTATCCTATAGGGGACTTTTTACTTTCAATCCTTTCACGCTTCAGTAAAAGCTCTAGATCATCTAAATCAATGTCTTCACCTGCCATATGAGCTAATTTACGATATGTCTTACCCATTCATGGGTATAATACCGATAGTATTTTCTTTCAAAAATAAACGGCGAAATGCCTTACTGCAAGGCGATGCAATAGTGACTGCCTCTGAAAATGGACAGACTCGACAATCATTTATGAAAATTTGGCGAAATTTGGTACAAGCCCTCCGCAAAATATCAACCTCCGCTATACAATATTGTTCTTATTCTCTCTGAATGTCAAACACGATTTGTTGATTATATCAGACAAGAGATTTTTGTCTTTTCGAAGTATTCATACTGTCCGCACAGTAATATTTAACAGCTGTTAAAGGCCCTAAAAGTAGTAATGTAACACCGATTCTGGACCAGATAACGATCTAAGATTTCAAAGATAACGCGAGCAGTGACGTTATCTAAACAGCGGGGACGTTATCAGAACATTTACGAGTGGCGCCATCTCTTGAGCAGTGGTGAGTGGCGCCACCTATCATCCAACAGACTAACTAGCGTTGAATGGAGAAGATTTCTATTTTTCTCTTTTTGCGTGTGGCGCCATCTATTATTCACTAGATGAACTACTTATTGATGTGATAGATCTCTGTACCATGAATGACAATAATAACGTCAACTAACGTTAAATGCAGAGATTTTCTTTTTTGTGTGTGGCGCTATCTTTTTTCTAGTAAATGAACTACTAATTGACGTGGATAAAAAAGTCTCTGTGACGTTATTTATACATTCACCAGTAACGCCATCTTTTTGAGTTGTGTGACGAATGGTGTCACCTATTATTCAATAGACTAACTAGCGTTTAATAAAAAAGATTTCTATTCTTGTGTGTGACGCTATCTATTATTCACTAGACGAACTACTTATTGAAGTAAATATTAAGATGGAGCTTCATATTATGAGTAGCGCAATTTATCATTCAATAAATTAGCTAGTAGGGAAAAAAAATTCAGAATATTCTATTAACCAATTTTTGCAATTGATTCACAATAATTGAGAGATGCAATGTTTTATCCGCATAAATATTCCACTCGTCAAATCATAAATTTTAGACTTTGGATTAATTATTTTTGTTTCACAATAATTAACGGATGCAATGTTTTATCTGCATAAATATTCCACTCCTTTGATCATAAATTTGAGACTTTGGATTAATTATTTTCGATAAGTAAATTTGTATCACGTTTTTTCCATTTTTCATGGGGTTATCAACGATTTATTTTTATATTACATGAAGAAATTTGCACAAATTAGTATTCGCAAGTGGACCATGAAGATTTTTGATTAGTGGTGGGGTATATACTTTAAAAAGCTCAATTGAACGAAAAGTCATTTTATTATATCAGTTTGAATCAAAAAATTTTTTGAAGCAGAGCAGAAAAATGGACCGTAAGTATAAATGTTTTATTTGATTGTAATATTTATATAAATGTGTTTTCATCACATTTTTTAGAAATTCAAGAAAGAATGAATAGGGCTATGAAGACCCAAGCCTTCATAGTGATTTATCTTAGAGTTAGTCAATGAAATTTTAATGATTTTCTTTTTTTCATCAAAAAAATTAAAAATTGTGTTTTTTCAGGATAGGAACTTTGATGAGATTTACCTTGAGGTTGCGCCCCCTCAAGCTGTTAGAGTATATAGGGGGCCAATCTAAGGGTTGAGCGGGGTCTTTGAGCTGGCGAAGCTCAATAGAAGATATTATTGTTCGCCAGTTTAAAAGGTATATTTTTTAATTCTTTTTTGAGAGTTTTTTGATTTAATGTTTTATTTTTTTTTATTTATAGACCTCATTTCATCTAGAGCTCCTATCTCTAGTTGAGGGGAGGGAGCATTAGTATAAGTAATTAGCATTAGTTTTTTTCATATTCTAGATATATTTTTATTTAGTTTTGTATTCTTAGATTTTTTCCTTTTTTTGTAGATAATAAATTATATATTAATCATTTATTGAATTTTTTACTATACATTGGTGAATAATATAAACAAGAGACTGATGAAACACCTCAAAAAACAATTGAAAAACACATCAAATGTTTTCAAATGTTTTATTCATTCATACATACGTATTCTTTAATTTTAAACACTCTGTATTCTTTTATTTCAAATACTCTGTATAATTCTAAATCTCAGATGATAACCTTTGACATTGATATCAATAAACTAGATTGAACAAGTAAAATGTACTACGTGCTTTCCTTGGGAATGAGATAGTTGGCATCATTCACTTGTCTTGTGAGTCTTAAAATAAATTATTTTCTGAAGAAGTCAATTGTCGCATATGATTCATTATTTTAGTTTTTTTGGTTGAATAAAAATTGAAATTTGCATGTCACAATAGCTAAGACATATTTTCAACTTTTTTTGAGAAGTTTTTTACTATCAGTCTGTGATATGAGTGGATTGAGTTGAATCAATTTTTTTTGGGAACTATTGCAATATAGGTATGTAACTTTTTAATATTTTAACTGAATTTACTTCTTCATGCATTAGTCCTAAATATCATAGTATTTATCAATAAGAATTAAAATATGTTTTGCATAATATTTAATATTACACTAATCAGAAAATGACGAGTTTTTAAGTCGATCGAATTGACTGGAAAAATTTGAGAGCCACTGGAATATTGCTATTGTAGTTTGGCGGATGTATCCTCACCCCTAGCAGGTAGCTAGAGGCAACATTCTTGAGTGTGGATTCTTTGAATGGGGGTGAAAAACCCAAGAGAAGTGTGAGTGTCTCGCTTTTGTAATTTAAAGTTAGTTGTGTTCGAGATTGTGAAATGTGAAATGTGCTTGTTCATAGTTCCCCGCCAAGATTTTTTCTTGAGAAGTCGTGTAAATTTACTTCAACGTTATAGTATGTATTAGAGCATAATTATTCTTTTTTAGAGGTTTTTCAACTGGATATTGGTATTCAACTAAAATAAGTTCTTTGTCCTGGATTTTGATGCTTCAAAAAAACCAAGAGAAAATTGTTTTGGATGAGCTTGACAAGAAGAAAAGAGAATAATTAGGTGAGTACAATTTTATTTTTTTTTGGGGAATTTACAATTTATTTATACATTTCAATGAATTTTTTTAAAAACTACTCTATACAATAATTACAAGCTATACTTGAATTCCATATAAATAATTGATCTAAACATAGATAACAGTAATAGTTATCAGTATCGCAGAGTAACGAATATATTTCACTGTCTAATTTGATGCTATGTTCTTGTTTTATATTCGAACAGTAGTACATTCCTGATATGATATTTTCAATATTTGTAAACGTAGAAAAAGTAAATACTGGAAAATCGGGGTCATCTAGTAATATATGAGTACAATTTTCACAAAGACGCCTCATATACCAATAGTGAGGTTGTATTTCTGGTAATAACCATAATCTGTAATTCAAATTGATATGATTTTCATTATTAAAACAAAATTGTAGAACATTTTCCATATTTAAATTTTCAATTTGTGTAGGATTAATTGCATAATAATCCCAAGCAGTTGACACTTCATTATACTCGTCATCTGACGATGATGAAGATGTGCTCTCCCAACCTAATGCTATCTCATTCGCCATATTAGCTGTAAGATCAGTATTTATTAGGGAAGGTATTGATTCACAAATTTCATCAAATTGTCTGAAAATATATGATAAATTAGGTGACATTTCCAACAAAATATTTGGCTTTTAATATGAAGAATGAAAAAAAAATTAATTAATGATTATTATTTCTTTTTCTGCTAACAAATGGAAATAAGAATAAAAAATTGAATCTACGTTATTAACTTTCTGTAAAACGAATATTCACAACAATGTCATTCACTTTTTCAATGTGAAAATAAACATTAATTAATTCACTTCTTTGAACATCACTCAAAGTTGCAAAATTATTTGGGAAAAAAACTTTGAATTCCCTCGTTGTTACGATTAGTTTTGGTCCATATCTGGTATTGATTATATCAGCTTTTTTATTTGATATTTTTTATTTTCATCCAGTTAACCCATGTTTATAGTTGGCACTTGAGCATCTGAAGACCCCAGTGCATTAAAAAAGTCTAGTTTACTCATTTTTTGTTTTTTTTCTATTTTTTGTTCTTGTTTTGCTTTCTTACTGAGAACAAAAAATATATCTTAATATTAATATAAGAAATTATAAAGAGAAACAAACTTACGTATTTTAGGTTGACTTGAGAGTCTATTATGATGGACTGATATGTATTAATTGTGTATTCCCATATTTATAGTGAGAAGAATGTTTTTTTTTCTATAAAAAATATATCAAAACTTGAAAAAATGCAATGAAACCATATGCAAATAAAAAATTATGCAACACATGAAATATTCTTATCAGAAATATATCATTGATTGACATTGGAGAAAAAATAGAATGCACATTCATATAAATAATATTTAACACACAATTATCTTCTTATTAAAAAACTTGTGAAACGGACTTTTATTATTCGTGAATTGCAGAGAGTAACTTGAAGGTAATAACATTGCTCATTGACTTACCAAAAATCAAAAAACACATATTCAATAAGAATATATATATAGTAATAGGTGTTATAGTAGCTATAGTTTCAGAAATGGCTGTTTGGGAAGTTCTAACCTCATCATTCAAAAATCGTATTCATTGTGGGAAAATCACGAATACAGATGATATTATCGACCCTGGGGCATTTTTGGATCAATGCTTATTCATATTGCTGGAGAAAGTGGGACAATTCATTCATGAATACCGATCCCCAGTGAAGATAAACTGTGAGCTGTGTTGTGAATATGTACTTGAAAAACAAGGTATTTTAAAAAAAATCTTAATTTATCATAACTCAAGAATGATGCCCATAACATTGTCTGACGACTTTACTATTTGGTTTGATCAGAATGTAAGAAGTGTCATATTGACTCATATGTCAGAGTTTCAAGAGCGGGATAGTGGAAAAGCCCTAAGTAGAATATTAAACTTAAGAGTAAGTTTCAAAAAAAATTCTTACATTTTTTTTTTCTTAAAAAAAAACAAAATTCTCTAGGTCAATATTAGCAAGTATGATGCAACAAATTCTGGAGGATCAACATATATCGATCTTCCCGAATCTATCAAAAACCGGAAAGCTGTGATAAATGTAAAAAATAGTGATAATAAGTGTTTTATTTGGGCACTTTTATCGGCTATGTTCCCCGCTGATAGTCATTCAGATCGTGTTAGTTCATATCCTCAAAATCATAGTGAAATATTCAATTTATCTGATATTCAATTTCCAACTCCACTATGTGAGATAATCAAATTCGAAAAAAAAAATAATATATCAATTAATGTTTATGGAATAGAATATAATACTATAGATAAAAGATATACAATTAACGGCCCCTTACATTACACACATAAAAAGGTTGAACGACATGTCAACTTACTTTTTTGGACAAAAGAAGAGAATGGGCATTATGCTTGGATCAAATCATTATCCCTTCTTTTATCAAGACAACTGTCTAATTATGGACATAAATGTTACATATGTGATAGATGTTTACAATACTTTTCGAGTGAATGTCTATTAGAAAATCATGAAAGTTATTGTTGCAAAATGGATGCTGTTAAAATTGAAATACCAACAGAAACAGAAATGTGGGTGAAATTCAAAAATTATTCTAGAAAAGAAAGACATCCATTTGTAGTTTATGCAGACTTTGAATTCTTAACAATACCCATTCACACTTGTCAACCAAACACTAGTAAATCATATACATTTGAATATCAGAATCATATAGCATGTGCAGTTGCCTACAAAGTTGTATGTTCATATAATGATTCTTTATCATTTTTTGAATCATATCGCGGACCTAAAGCAGCAAAATGGTTTATTGATAGATTGAAAAATGTTGTAAGAATAGTTGAGACATTCTATGAGAATGAGATTCCTCTTAAAATGAGTAATGAGAATTGGACAGATTTTGATGATGCAACATTTTGTCATATTTGTGAGGAGAAGTTTATCGAATCGGAAGAAAAAGTTAGAGATCATTGTCACCTCACAGGTATTTTATTTTTTTATCAATAAAATATAAAAAAAGATCTCACACTTTCTCAAACAACTTTAGGTTTGTACAGAGGTGCGGCCCATGCAAGCTGCAACTTGAATTATAAGCTACCAAAATATATCCCAATTTTTTTCCACAATTTGAGTGGATATGATAGCCATTTAATAGTAAAAGAATTCGGAGTTGATGAAGAGCAAATAACAATAATTCCAAATAATAGTGAAAAATATATTTCATTCTCATTAGCAGTTGGGAAAATGCAGATTCGTTTCTTAGATTCCTTGCAGTAAGTTAACTTCTTATAAATATCAAATAATCCATTAGAAAAAAAAAGCTTTCTCATTTAGATTTTTTTTATGCTTGTAGATTTATGAATAGTTCACTAGAAAAGCTAGTCACATATTTAGACAAAAAAGACTTCAAAATAATGAATAAGTACTATCCAAATAAAGTCATAAACGATTTATTATTGAGAAAAGGTGTTTTCCCATATGATTATATGAACTCGTGGGATCGAATGGAAGAAACAGTATTACCTCCGAAAGAGCTTTTTTTGAAGATTGAAAAATGAGAATATTAGCGCTAAAGACTATGAACATGCTCAAAAAATATGGAATACTTTCAATTTAGATACTTTGGGGGATTATCTAGAGTTATATCTTCAAACAGACGTTATACTTCTAGCTGATATATTCGAAAACTTTCGAAATGTTAGTCTGAAAGCCTATAATTTAGATCCTGCTCATTATTTCACAACGCCAGGTATAATATAAAAAAAATCATAATACAACTTTTTATAACTACTTTTTTGTAGGGTTTGCATGGGATGCTATGTTGAAGCTGACAAGAGTAAATTTACAATTCACACAAAGATATATCAGAGCTTAATGTGATGAATATATCAAAATATAGTTTAATTGGTTATGTATTAGAAGTGGATTTAGAGTATCCAAGACACTTACATGATCTCCATAAAGATTTCCCATTATGTTGTGAGCATGAGAAACCTAAGAACTCCAATATAACGAAATTAATGACAACTCTTAATAATAAAGTAAAATATATTATTCATTATCAAAGTTTACAACAAGCTTTAACATTTGGTATGAAATTAACAAAAATACATAGAGCTATCAGATTCAATCAATCATTGTGGTTAAAAAGCTAAATTGATTTAAATACAGAGTTTAGGAAGAACGCCAGAAATAATTTTGAAAGAGATCGATTTAAATTGAATAATAATGCAATTTTTGGCAAAAGTATGGAGAATATTCGGAATCACAGAGATATAAAACTTAAAACACAATGGGATGGACGTTATGGGGCTCGAAAAATGGTGATAAAACCAAATTTGAAAAAAATTATTCCTTTTTCTGAAAATTTGGTATCCATGGAATTTAATAAGTTATCAATAAAATTTAACAGACCCATTTATATTGGCATGATAATTCTTGATCTAAGTAAGGTACTTATGTATGATTTTCACTATAATTACGTACATAAAAAATTTAAAAAACCTAAATTATTATATCAAGATACTGACTCACTAATTTATTGCTTCACTGAAAATCCCTATAAAATTATAAGAGAAGATTTGCACCGATTTGATACTTCAAACTATTCTAAAGATAATCACTATGGAATACCTCAGGCAAATGCAAAAATTGTTGGATTGTTCAAGGATGAAAATGGTGGAAAAATTATGAGCGAATTTGCAGGGCTTAAATCCAAAATGTATTCATATAGACTGGAAAACAACGAATCATTCTCTAAAGTAAAAGGAATATCCACTACAGCTACTAGAACATTGACTATAGATGATTATAAGAATGCATTATTTCAGAATAAAAAGTTATATCGCACACAAAACAATATCATATCAAGAAATCAGAACATTTTTTCAGTTGAAATTAATAAACTCACTTTAAATGCAGATGATGATAAGCGATACTTATTAGAACGGAACACAGATACATTACCTTGGGGGCACTATTCTATTTGTGAAGAAAACAATAGTCAGGAGTGTAATAATATTATTATAATAGATTAATTTTTTTAATGTAATATATGAGGGAAAAAATTTACAATAGTAATAAGATGCTCACACTATAAAACATTGTCTTCATGTATCCATGAATTATGTGATGAGTCAAACCCTAACCATTTTACATATACTTGTGAACCTTTTTTCTTCAAAACTTTCTCAACTAAATAAATATTTGGATGTTTAGTTTTTTGGAGTTCTTCCTCATAAAATCCACCTGCGATTGATTTATCTTGATAATCTTTTAACCTGTATGTTATTGGGTTTGTTAAATTTATTTTTGAAATAGTAAAAATTTCAGTTGACCAGTTGGGTGTGTAACCTTTTTCAAGAACATTTTTCAATTTGGATACTCTAACAGAATCACCAACCATCAATTTACCTCGACCTCTTATTTTTATATTATTATAAACTGTATCCAATAAATATTTTTTATTTTTATTATTAACACTATTTGGAGTCATTTTTATTGTGCTATGTTTTGTATTATTATAAGAGTTGATTAATTTCGGTAGAATATCTATCTATGTGAACCACGATAGCTAAACTCACGATACATATTATTCTTCAAAGTTCGATTGAATCTCTCGACAACACTTGCTTTTAAATTACTATATGTTGAATAATGATTAATATTATAACTTTCATCATTTTCTCAAACTTTTTATTATAAAATTCTTTTCCATGATCAGTTTGTAGATTTAAAGGTCGCCTATTTTGTTGAAGAATATTTTCAAAAGCATTTACTATTGCATCAGCAGATTTTGTTTTGATAGGTTTAGCCCAAGCGTATTTAGAAAAAACATCAATCACTGTCAACATATATTTATTACCACTATTTTCTCTTGCATAAGGAATCATTTCCACTGAATCAGCTTGCCACAAATCATCAATATCTCGAGTCATAACTCGACGTCTAACATAATTTCTTCGGGCTGGTTTATGTAGTTCATCCACTATAGTTTTTTTTTGACATTTTTTGTATAGTTCAATTCTTGGAGACAATTTTTCTAGTTTATAATTCCATATAACTTAATATGACAACCTGCAGGTATTTCATTAAAAGAAAGAATAATACCTCCAATACACAATTCTATGAAATCTTAAATTTTCTCTATATTGTTTATTCGAAGATATTGCTTGAACTTTCATTTCAAATAAATGAGGCATCTCATATTCATCACATTGCTTTTATAATAACATCTATCTCCATTTTTTCTTATCTCCATTTTTTTATACATCAAAAAAATTTAATAATTTTTTTACTTTGGTGAAAGTCTTCTTTTTGAATCAGTTTCACAGCTTCAACTTAATGCTCTTTAGAATCTTCATATATTTTGTTTAAAGACTCTTTCGAGTCGATCGTTTGTAGTTTCTTAAAATTTTCACGTAGTTTATCCAAAGCCTCTAATTGTTGTTTTTGTTTAAAATTGGATGAATTATCTTCTATCAAATCACTTTCATCTTTGCCAATTGTTCTATTATTTCTATACACTTCTTCCTCAATTTTATCTTTAACTACATTTTTTAATTCATTTATTTTATGTTGTATCACTATGATTTTATTGTTGATAGTTTTTTCTACGTCTTTAATACGCTCATCCAAATATTTCTTTGTTATAATATCACTCGAATCATGTATTTTCCCAATATTTGAAAATTGTCTTCCATTTAAATCTATATTTCCATAAATATCATACCTTAATATTGAATTATTTGACTCATTTCTTTTTCTCTTTGAAAATCGTCTACCAAATTTATCTACCGACATAATTAATAGTTCTCAATCTCTCTGAGTTAAAATAAAAGCTTCTTCTCTTGACAGCAGATATAATAATGTTCATTTTTTAAGTGAATTCATTCTATTATATTACATTCTCTCAATTCTTCAGGTATTGACATAATTTCATTATCATGATTTGTGTGTCCACTCTGTTTGGATGCTAATAATAATTGTAATCTATTAACCAATTCGTTTGCATTATCCCAATAGACATACTCGCGTTTATAATTGGAGAATTTCATGTTGAATGGTAAAACTCCAAAACCTGTAGGTGAATATTTTTTGGTTTGCACTTTTTTTCTTGTTGAAGCTCGAAACCCTTTTTTTTCACTTGAAAACGGTTTAATTATTTTGAAATATTTTGGATAAGTGGATCTTTTCAACATATTATTTGATTGCTTATGTGCTTGTGTATGATTTAAAATTCTTAAATATTCGTTTACATCTTCCGCAGTATAATGTTCACGATTTTTCATGAATATGAGTTCATAAAGTCCTTTTGTTCCATTATATACTTGATCATCAATTATTATATCATTTTTATCTATTTCTATCTCTTTTTTACCCAATATGAATTTATCACGATCTTCTATATATTTTATTGCATGAATAGTATCCAAATCCTTATCTTTATTCAAAAATTTCAGAAGATATTCACTAGCCAAGTCTCCAAATTTTAGCTTTAGGGATTCCATTTCGGTTTGCCCTTGAGGAGTATTCAAAATACCTCTAGCAACTGAAGTTGGTGACATTTGAGGTGTGCTTTCAAATACTTCCTCATTGTCACTACTTTCATTCACTTCCACTTTAGCAGAACTTGTTGGTGTATCAAATTCTAATTTTGGAATTGGATGCTGTTTCAATTTTTTCTTATGTATCCTTATTTTCTTTGAATTTGAGGGTATTTTTTTTGCTATAGTGTTTTCACTATTTATTTCATATTTTGTATTATTCACTAGTTCTTGAAGTGGTTGTGTTATAGGTTTAAATGTTTCTTGTAATATAATATCACTATTCATTATATTATGTTTCAATGAATTGAACTTTTGTTTGAGCACTTTACTCACTTTAATTATTTCGTGGAGCGTTTTTTTATTATCCATTATAGTAAACTCCTAGATGGATTTGAGATTAAGAAATGTATCCAATTCTTTGCGATATCGACCTTCTTGCTCACTATCCTTATCTATAACTGCGAATCCATATTTACTGTCCCAACATTTTATACAGAATTCTTTAAATTTATTAAATGTCATATCACTATTTACATGATCGTCATATATATGATGTAAATTGGTTTCATCTTGTTTAAATATGATGATAAAATTTGCATTATCCCTAATCAAATGTTTTGGTATTTTTGCATATGATTGTGAAAGATAAAAACAATCAATCTCATTATGTCTACCCATACTAAAATAATCACGCATACAATCTTGTTTATCACATGCAATATCATCAAAAACAATTATTGAATAGGATCGCGCTTCATTTGGTTTTAAAATTTCAGTATCCACATTATAGGAGAAATATTTCATACCCTTCACTCTAGAAACACATTTTTCTAGAAATTTATATTTTGGTTGTTGTGAAGACTTAGAGTATACATAAATATTTTTGAATTTCAATCCATTTGGATGTGTAAGAAGACTAAGAAGAATATTAGTCTTTCCACAATTACTAGGACCCACAATAATACTTCTTATACTATTAGGTAAAAGTTTGCTATGTTTTTTCAAGTGAGAATTAGTTTGTATAGCATCAAAATTGTGAACTGAAAGATGCTCTTTCTGCTTAATGAATTCCATGATTACTACTAATCTTTTATATAAAAGCTGTTGTATATATACAAATAAGGTCAGTACTAAAAAATTATTCAATGTACATATCACAGAGCTGGTAAAGGTTTACTTAATAAGGCAATTAACTCATTACCTATTGAATTGCACATACCAGGTTATCAATTTTGTGGTCCAGGAACTAAATTAGATAAGAGATTGAAAAGAGGTGATACGGGTATAAATCCATTGGATGCTGCATGTCGTGAACACGATATTTCATATTCCCAAAGCAATAATTTGAAAGATAGACATAAAGCTGATAAAATATTAGAAGAAAGAGCGTGGAATAGAGTAAAATCGGAAAATTCAAGTTTTGGTGAACGAGTTGCTGCTTGGACAATAACAAACTCTATGAAAGCTAAACAAAAACTTGGTATGGGTATAAAAAAAAAAAACGAAAAAATCAAAGAATCAGCGAGTACTGAAAACACCAAAAAAATATGGTGGATTTTTACCTGTAGCAGCACTAATTCCATTAATTGGAAAGGCTTTAATTGCTGGTGCTGCAAGTGGTGCTGCTTCATATGGTGTAAAAAAAGCCCTAGGTAGTGGTTTATATTTAAAACCTCATAAGCATGGTGCGGGAATTAAAAAAAAAAAACGAAAAAAAAACAAAGAAAAGAAATTGCCAAAAAGGCCATTAAACACTGATGATATAATCAAATTTGCTCGTGCTCATAAAATAGAATATTTCCGAGGTGTATATATGCGTGATACATTACCTAAAAAACCATTAAAAAATGAGTCAGCAGTTATTAATCTCGATTCCTTTGCAAGAGCTGGTACACATTGGGTTTCGTATATAAAAAAAGGTGAAAACGTTGAGTATTTTGACAGTTTTGGAAATTTAGCTCCACCAATAGAATTAATCGAATATTTTGGAAACAAGGCTAACATCACATTCAATTATAAGCGCTATCAAAAATTTAATTCTTTCAATTGTGGTCATTTGTGTTTGAAATTCCTTATAAAATCCACAAAATAATTGTTGAATACATCAGTATAGAAATGGAGTCGATAACAATTACACTTAGTGGAAATACGTCTACACTAAGTGCAGACTTCTTTCCACCAATTGATTTGAAGAGCAGTGATTATGTAATTGGATTGATCAACTTTGAATCATATCATTCAATACCAAATATTGATACAACAAATAATAAATTTTATTATAAAACCAATTCAAGTACAAATACAGATTTTCAAGTAATATCTATTCCAGTTGGGTCATATGAAATTGAGAATATTAATAATATATTAGGAGATCCAAATTATGATTACGATTTCGAGGAGAAACTTTATACTAATAGAATAGAAGGAGAGAAAAATGTTGCACGTAATTTCATAAGTTTAAAACCAAATACTAACACTTTAAAATGTGAGCTTAGGAGTACTGTTGATATTGATTTCACAAAAGATGATTCAATTGGATCTTTATTGGGGTTTAAAAAGCGAATATTAGAAAGGAATGTTGTTCATGAAAGTGATCTACCTGTCAACATAGTTAAGGTGAATGCTATATTAATTAATTAATTAATATTGTGACTGGATCATATAAGAATGGATTACTCATGCATATTTTACATGAGTTCTATCCAACAGTAGAGCCTGGGTATAAAATCAATGAGGTTCCTTCAAATGTGATTTATTTACCAGTGAACACTCAAACCATAAACAATATAACTGTAAATATTGTTGATCAAGAAAGGAAACAAATAAATTTTCGTGGTGAAACAATAACTATTAGATTACATTTGGAAAAAATTTTATAAAATGGGTATTAGTTATAAAAGAATGCAAACAACAACGAAAAGAATCAGTTCACCATCAACTATAAAAGTGTTAACAAGAGAAAATAAAAATTTCTTGAAATCACTCGGTTTAAAACTAAAAAGAGATCAAAAACTAAAACAAAAACAATGAATAATATTTTAGATATTACATCTGGTGTTGCTTTCAATGATGCAATAACACGTGTTGAGATACATAATCATCAACCTATTATTGCATCAGCATTTAATAATTGTGATGAAATAAGAATTCAAATCCAACAGCAAGATATCTATACGTTGCCTAGTCAAAGTTTTCTTTATATTGAAGGTAAACTATTGAAAGAAGATGGTAGTAAGCCTCCTGTGGATGCAAAAATAACAAATAATGGAATTGCATTTTTATTTGACGTAATGAATAGTTTTGAAGTTGATAAGACGAAAAATATTGGAATTAGCTCAACTTTGAAAGCATATGCTTCATTAAATAAATTTGAAAGTGATAATCTTGAAAATGCTGGTTGGGGACTCAATATAAACATTCTAGATGAAAATGGTAATTTTAATATATGTGTTCCACTGAAAATGTTGCTTGGATTTTGTGAAGATAATAATAGAATATTGGTGAATGTTAGACAAGAATTGGTGTTAATTAGAGCCAGAAATGATAATAATGCATATATTTGTACAGAAAATTTGAAATTTATTCTGAACAAAATTCAATGGCGTGTTCCTCATTTATATGTTAATGACGAATATAGATTGAGATTATTGAAAATTGTCAACTCAAATCATTTCTTGAAATGTCCATTCCGTTCTTGGGATTTATATGAATATCCAATTCTTCCTTCAGCAAAAAAGCAAATTTGGTCAATCAAATCATCAACTCAATTGGAAAAACCAAGATTTGTTATTGTTGCTTTCCAAACAAATCGAAAAAATTTGAAAGATAAAAATAGTAGTCATTTTGATAGTTGCAATTTAGCGAATATCAAGCTATATTTAAACTCAGTTTCTTATCCATATGACAATTTGAATCTAGATTTCAAAAATAATCACTATGCACTTCTTTATGATATGTACACGAAATTTTCCAAGGTCTACTATGATTTTCATGATACATATATTGGTCCTATTCTAAATAAAACAGATTTCAAAACATTTGCACCGATAACAGTAATAGATTGTTCCAATTAAAACGAAGCAGTAAAAAATAGTTCAGTTGATATACGTCTGGAGTTTGAATCAAATGATATATTTCCCGAGAATACGAGTGTTTATTGTCTTATCATACATGATCGCATTATCGAATATAATCCACTCACTAGTGCTGTTAGAGCCTCAGTATAAATTGAACTGCGAAAGAGCTAACTGAAATATGGAATTAATTGTTGATATACAAGGCTTCAATGCCAGAGTATATATAATAGTGGCAAAAGAAATTGCAATTCTTACAAGAGATGGCAACAAATTGGAACATTTTTTCTTCAAAGAACCATTTCCTTGGAATAAGTTGGAACATAAATATAGAAAACAAGCAGGATGGTTGTATAACAATCACCATGGTTTAAAATGGAGTGATGGATATATACAATATAATGAAATTCCAAATTTGATTCTACCAATATTACAAGGTGCATCAACAATATATGTCAAAGGGGATATGAAGAAAACCTTTCTAGAATCTTTCAACTTGAATTCCACAATAATTTCTTTGGGGGAAGAATGTAAGTCTCTTCAGAGCTTTCCATCAAATAAATCATGTTTCAGACATTTTAATAATTGTGCAACTAGTAATGTTTATAAAATAAAAAGTCACTTAGACTATAATGAAATGTATAACATCATGAATATATAAATATATAATAGAAACTCCAATGTTATTTTTGAATTATTAAATTTATTTTCAGCTGCATTAACCCCTTTTACCCCCTCCATTCTCTGTTATTACATTTATCATTTTAACTTTTTGCTTTTTTTCCATATAAAGTTGAAGTATCTCATAAATCATATATTAGCTATTCAAACACTGTAGAACATGGTTCAGAAAGTGGTTCTAGTTATATTGATTATAATTATCGTGAGTAATTGTAAAAGTGTGAAAAAAGAAAATTTTGAATCAATTATTGATTACTTATTTACATATGGATATCTTAATGTGAGTGAAGAGGAGGTCTTTAGTTCAACTGAAAAAGATCCATCGTATCTAACAGCACTAAACCTATTACAAACTAATTTTAATTTAACGCAATCCAATGAAACAATTGAAAATGTTTTGAAACTCATTTCATCTCCTAGATGTGGTGTTAAAGATATGAATGTTTATAATACTCATTATATATTATGGGGAAATTCTACAATTACTTGGGTTTCAAGAAGAACAACTAGTATTGTTCAATATTTAATTGAAAAAGCTTACAATTTATGGTCTAAATATACAAATTTAAATATTATACATTCGCCATATAATGAAAATGCTACTATTTATATTTCATTTAGAGGAATTCAACATTGGGATTTCAAGAAACGGGCTAGATGCAGGTCTCATTTTGGTGGGGAGGGTATGATATTGGGGCATGCTGAATTTCCAAGCTTAAGCATGCATTCAGAAATTCATATAGATAATGCAGAACAATGATACTATGGTATGGATCCCCCTTCCAATAGTGAAGAGAAGAGTCTTTTTGCTGTTTTAGTCCATGAAATTGGCCATGCATTAGGAATTAGGCATTCAAATGATAAGAATGCAATAATGTATCCAATATATACAGAAAAAATATTCCAAAATAGTAATTATTATGATTTACACATTGATGATATAAATGCTATTCAATCATTATATGGAAGAAACATTAAGTCATTGATAACAACAACGACAAAGGCACCGACAACGACAAAGGTATCAACAACAAAAGGAACACAGAAACCAATTACAACAACCGAAAAAACTCATAATAAGCGGAAAACAAGTTCAGATTCTTCTCCAGACTTATGTAGCTTAAAAAATGTCAATAAATTTCTAATCGTAAGAAAGAAATTATATATATTTTATAATAAGTCGGTCTGGGTGAAAAATTTGAATGAAAAAAACTATGATCCGGAGCCATATCTTATAACAGATTGGTTAAATTTTCTTCCAAAAAATTTCTTGAGAATGAATGGTATTTACCAAAGACCAAATGGAAATATTGTATTATTCATAGATAACGTAAGTTATAATATAAAGTTTCCATCTTTAGAATTGGAAAATATTGCCAATCCCTACCATCAAAATAGTATAACCTATATTAATGGAGCTGTATCTACCAATAGTGGTCAAACATATATATTTCATAAAAATAATTCTTTCATAAAAATTGATGAATGCAGATTTTTCGCTTCAGAAATCGGAAGTGTAGATGATGAGTTCCCCGGTATTCCAAATAATATAGAATCTGTATTCAAGTATACAAATGGACGATTATATTTTTTTATTAATGATTATTATTATGAATTTGATGAATTCTCAAAGTCAGTTGTAAAAGCAGAGAAATTCAATCTTTCTATGTTCAATATTGATTGTCCCAATATCAATTTATATGAGCAATTGAGAATACTACTATCAAAAATCTTGTATTCACAATAATTGTTTTTCTTATTTTTTTTTCTTACTCCCCACCATCAGCCCCCTCCTCCACCTCTTACCTCTTACTGTATATATATAATTCCATACAAACTTTGTTTTTTCAACATTGTAATAATTTCATTACTCTAAATAATAGTAAACTACAGATTGAGGTATATATTTTTGAAAAATGTCAAATAATAGTGAAATAGTCTGTTTGAAAATAATAGCATATGATTTGCTAAACATGAAATATCATTGTGATCTAATAAAAGAAGAAGATATTGGAAGCTATAGGAACATGATTGAATCAACTTCAAGCAAATGTGGTTATAATGATAATTCACTTCTCAAATTAATTGGAAAGCTGGCTCCAATAGCATATATTTGCAAAAAAATAAGTAAGGAGAAATTTGATTTAATATTGGAATCATTTAGTGGAATGAATTTATTGCAAATTTGGGGAAGACTTCCGCTAGAGTATAAATTACATCCTAAAGTTATATTGAAATTACCATGTGTGGAGCATATGAATCTACCAATCCATCATATCCATATTGATGGACCACCACCTAACATTGAAAACTGTCAGTCTTGTAAGACCGAATTTGAAATGTATCATCAAAAATATTCAAATAAATAAAAGAAAAAAAAGATTAACTTATACAGATATTTATTCATTCAATTTTTTTTGTCAACAAAATATTTATATTTATACATATACATTTTATTTTCTATAATCATAAATATAATTTATTATTATTCATTATTCTGATTGTTTAGCTGATTGTTTAGCTGATTGTTTTTTGAAGTAGTAATAATTTCAATTGACGCTAAAATTACATTATTATAATTTAATATTATTTCTTTCATTGCTAAATTATGAACATTATTTGTTTCATTAATTATATTTTCAATATTTGTGTAAATATCACCATCACAAGAAGATGCTTGTCGCATTACACTCAAATAATAATCCAAGAAATTTAATGATTCTAAATAATTGATGATGTCATCCAAGTGATTAGTATTTTCAAATATATTGCGAATAGATGTATCACTTAGATAAATTTGATTATTCTGTGATTCAATTATCATAATTTTATCATTTCCTATAACATCAAATAATAATTTATGATTTGAAATCGAATATGATTCAACAACTGAAAGTACCCTCAAAAATCCCATAATAATATTATAGCACCTAAGAAACTCATACCAGTCAAGTCGTTTAAAATCGACGAACTTGTCAATTCTACTATTGTATATTCTAATAATAGTTTCTAAATTGTCTGTTGGATCAAATCCAATGTGTATCCAAATATTCGTATTTAGCAAAAATCTATGTTCCATAATCAATTTAGATTTGACGAAACCTCTAGAGAGTGCTAAGTCAAATTCATATAGACCCTCCACTACTTCTTCAACGACTTGTGCTTCTGCTTGTTCTGCAATATTCTCAAGAAGAGAAACTTGATTTAATATTTCTTTATTCTTATTCATATTAGTTTTTCTTTTTGTTTTTGTTGCCAATGCATCATTTTGATTGATATGCTTGCAAGATGGTTTCGTATGAAATGGATACTTTCTTTTCTTCATATTGTTGTCAGTATTTTCATTCACTTGCTGTAAATGAATATTTTTTAAAAAATTTCTCTTGAAAAAATTAATTGAAATTACTTACCATTTTTGTCATTTATAGATAATAGTTTCTTTCTTGGAAGATATAATAATAGAAAACTGAATAGTTTGTATCACTTGGAGTTTCAAACTCATACTGAATTTAGTATGCAAAAATTTTTCTACATATACAAATAAGACATTGATAACCTCAAACATGGGATCACAAGTGATGCAGATAAAACATTGCATCCGTTAATTATTGTGAAACAAAAATAATTAATCCAAAGTCTAAAATTTATGATTTGACGAGTGGAATATTTATGCGGATAAAACATTGCATCTCTCAATTATTGTGAATCAATTGCAAAAATTGGTTAATAGAATATTCTGAATTTTTTTTCCCTACTAGCTAATTTATTGAATGATAAATTTACTTAATAAGTAGTTCGTCTAGTGAATAATAGATAGCGTCACACACAAGAATAGAAATCTTTTTTATTAAACGCTAGTTAGTCTATTGAATAATAGGTGACACCATTCGTCACACAACTCAAAAAGATGGCGTTACTGGTGAATGTATAAATAACGTCACAGAGACTTTTTTATCCACGTCAATTAGTAGTTCATTTACTAGAAAAAAGATAGCGCCACACACAAAAAAGAAAATCTCTGCATTTAACGTTAGTTGACGTTATTATTGTCATTCATGGTACAGAGATCTATCACATCAATTAGTAGTTCATCTAGTGAATAATAGATGGCGCCACACGCAAAAAGAGAAAAATAGAAATCTTCTCCATTCAACGCTAGTTAGTCTGTTGGATGATAGGTGGCGCCACTCACCACTGCTCAAGAGATGGCGCCACTCGTAAATGTTCTGATAACGTCCCCGCTGTTTAGATAACGTCACTGCTCGCGTTATCTTTGAAATCTTAGATCGTTATCTGGTCCAGAATCGGTGTTACATTACTACTTTTAGGGCCTTTAACAGCTGTTAAATATTACTGTGCGGACAGTATGAATACTTCGAAAAGACAAAAATCTCTTGTCTGATATAATCAACAAATCGTGTTTGACATTCAGAGAGAATAAGAACAATATTGTATAGCGGAGGTTGATATTTTGCGGAGGGCTTGTACCAAATTTCGCCAAATTTTCATAAATGATTGTCGAGTCTGTCCATTTTCAGAGGCAGTCACTATTGCATCGCCTTGCAGTAAGGCATTTCGCCGTTTATTTTTGAAAGAAAATACTATCGGTATTATACCCATGAATGGGTAAGACATATCGTAAATTAGCTCATATGGCAGGTGAAGACATTGATTTAGATGATCTAGAGCTTTTACTGAAGCGTGAAAGGATTGAAAGTAAAAAGTCCCCTATAGGATAGGGTCAACAACATTCGATGGCCATCTTAAACAACCTATTACACTTGATGAGCAGATTTCCATCTTATCAGCGTTTAAAGAGATTGTCAGCAGATGTTAGACACATAAGGCTATAAAGGATAAAGTGATAACTGAAAAGATAACTGCCATATTTATGATGTATGCCCATCACCTTGGAAGTGCTTAATGACCTATTGTACAACTCATAAAGATCATACATCAGATGACTTACAGGATAAGTATGATGTATTTCCACAACTATCATTAAAAAATTACTTCATCCAGAAACAAACAACAATCCCTAACGTTCTTCAATGTGACAGAGACTACTGTGCTGCCCTTACAGATCACTTAACTGATCCTATACTTATTAAATACTATTCATATAAATGCATCCCAGAAGAGTTTAAGGAGAGATTTATTCGAGAGAGGATCATATTTACAGAATTTGTTGTAATTACAAAAAGCATATCTCTAAACAAAAACCATCTAATCTTTACATGCACATCTCATGGCATATCAATAGGTCCAAGCACTTTATTTCTTGACGTGCTCGATATCTTACAAACTAGATTTGACTTACTGCTGTATTGGAGGTTAAGTGATTATTTTGAAAAATACCCAACTCTCATTACAAGAGGCATCTCAATGTTCACCATTGGACTCTCTATTATTAACTATATTGAGGCGTTATATAAGTCAATTAAAGAGGACATATTTGCCATCTTCAAATGTTGAGACTTCTTCGTGATAGGGTTAATCTGTGCTGATGTGGAAAATGATGTTGGGTATGATCAATTGCTTAATTCCATCCTTATTGAGCTTGCACCTCATCAACGTCTTATTAATTTATTGCCACTATTGAGATTGTGGCATGTTGATGATAGTGATGAGGGAATTAAATTATCCTTAGAGTTCTCAGCTTTGAGTCGTAGTTTTGGGCATCCTGTGAATGATCATAGCTTTACTGGGGGCAATATAGCTGAAATAGCAGGTGCTCCAATCCAAATAGATCACGATTTCCTCCTATTAGTCAATTACCAATTTGTTAAAACTTTTGTCCAGGGTTATCTAGAGAGACACAAAAAATGACCTAATATCAAATTTAATTGTCGCCCTCACCCTTCCTTATTTAGGGCGTATCAAGAATCTAAATGACAATCCGTAGAGGAGTTACGAAATTTGCCTCTTTGTTCGTGGGCATCTATTACTTTGAAGAAAAACTTTGAGTTCGATCTGACCCCACAAACAACTGAGCTTATAGGTGATAAAAGCTGCGCTGCTCCGTTATCCTCAGTAAGAAAGAAAATCAGTCAAACATAGCTTTACAATGGTTAATATCGCAAGAAGATGAACGACACATCCGCATCGAGCACGCGGAGCATGGCTCAGAGGTTGTCCTTGCAAATGATCTGAAAGTCGACGGTTTTTATGCACAAGACAAATTGATATTTGAATTTTGAGGATGTTTCTGGCATGGATATAAACCATGTTTCAAGACTTATAGAGATAAACAAATTTATACGACAACAGAAGAAACAATGGAATTCAGGCATCAGCGTACACTTGACTAATCAGAGAGAATAAATAGATAAAGATCTAGAAATTCAGCTGAAAAATCATCAACTTCTCAATATCGCATCGTTACAGCCGCGAGACGCTCTTTACAGAGACCGAACAGGTGATACGGTTCTCTATAAAAAGGCCGAGAATGACGAAAAAGTAAAATATGTCGATGTGTGCTCACTTTACCCCTATATCTGCGAATACGGCAATTTCTGTTGGCACCGAATGCGGTTCAATCTGTCCGAATGATGATATAGATCATGTTGAAGATTTGATAAAGTGTACTGTACTACCCCCTAATGATTTGTATCATCCTGTATCACCGCGAAAAGCACACGGTAAACTTATGTTCGTTCTGTGCCGGACGTGCTGTGATACGTTAGAAGCAGACGAGTGCGAGCACTCTGATTGCGAGAGACAGTTTACAGGGACCTGGGTGGCTGCTGAAGTGAAAATGGCGGTGACAAAATATTGGAAATCTTTGAGATCTGGCAATTCAATACTACAGAATACAACAAAACCTCGAAAATAGGAGGAATATTTGCCGAATATATTAACACTTTCTTAAAGATAAAACAGGAATCGTCTGGCTATCCAAAAGAATGTACTACAACTGAGTCAAAAAAGGCATATATCAGCCTGTTTCTAGAGAAAGAAGAAGTCCAACTAGATGAGGGTTTAATTACAAAAAATTCTGGTAGACGTGCTGTAGCAAAGATCTGTCTAAACTCATTATGGGGTGAGTTATACAATATATTTTCACTATGATAAGTTCTAACTGCCGACTTTATATTGCCAGGTAAATTTGCTGAAGCTCAAAATAGGCCACGGACAACACCCGTCGCGGCCCCTGCAGATCTTTATGAGCTGCTGGCTAATCCCGCAATTACTGTGAATGAAATATTTCCGGCTGGGGACCAGCTAATGTATTGTGAACTGGCAGCACTGTAACAAATCAGTGGAACCACATCCGACGGTTAATGTCGTAATTGCTGCATACACAACAGCTCTTGCACGTCTCAAACTTTATCGTTATTTGCACGATTTGGGAAATAGAGTTCTATATTACGACACCGATTCGATCATATATTCTCATCAGCCAGGGCAGTACGAGCCACTAACGAGTAATTTCATGGAGGATCTTACAAACGAGTTGGCTTGTTTAGAATCGGGAGCCTACATTACTGAGTTTGTTTGTGGTGGTCCTAAAAATTACGCGTTCAAAACGTATTCTTCAATTAACGGTCGTGTTCAAGAGACTTGTAAAGTGAAGGGCTTCACACTGAATTATAGCATGAAAGAAGTAGTCTTAGGTAACAATGACGAGAATATCATTATACAGATTATGAAAACGATAGGGTTCAATTTGAAGAGTCCTTTTATAGCTTAATTGCACAAGCAATTGATATTACAGAGTCTGCTAGAAAAAGAATTAGCAAAACTAAATTACAATCTACACTTCGTTATTACACTATCCCAGAAGGCGAATACAGATATGTAATGTTTACAGATCTTCAAAATTTATTGAATCAAATAACTGCTACATCACACATTGTCAATAACTGTGTTCCAATTGATCCAAACTATGTAGCTTTAGTTGCTTTTTATACAGCTGCAAACAAAGGGTCCTCTGCTTTATCATCTCCTGACTTGGGAGATTTAACTGTTAATTATTCTATGGACCAAATTATGCCAATATGTGATATTGGGGTGAACAAAAAGGCGTGTACAGGGATAATTGCATTGATTGAAGCAACCAATAAAGCTCCATTAACAAACGTATATGGATCAATAGATGATGCTACAAAATACCAGATGTTCTCTCTGTACGCAAATTACTATATGCTTGCTTTACCAGATACATTTTTTGTAATAACAAGAAATTCTCTTGTGACAGGATCTCATGGAAAATCTTTATTTAAAGTAAATTTGGGTGTAGTTGAATCAAACAGAGAAATTCCAATTAGACAGCTTATTATTTATGCTTTCTTCTTCGCAACAGCTGTATCAAAAGCATCTGGAACATCTGACAATATTCAAGAATGGGTAAAGAAGAGAATTAACCCTATATTAATGGCTTGCGGATTAATGAAATCAGCAGAAGCTAATATCCCTAGTTTGAGTTCAGATCTAAAACATATAGGTGAAATTATGGGAGCCAATATAGATCTAAGAAAAGCATTCTTAAATGAAGTCTTGACTAAGAATATACCTCTTCAAATTGCTAATTATATTAAGGGTTTATTTATACAAATACGAATGGTATTAGAATATTGTGGCTTAACAACAGCTAAAATATCCTATGAATTTGCGACAGCTTGTGAAACCCAAGCTCATTGTTACAGAGTTGTTGTTGATGAATCAGAAAGACTTATAGCAGAGTGGGAAAATAATATGAGAGCTAAAAATTTCAAATTCAGTTATATTCTTTCCGGACTTAAAGAAAGCTTAGCTATTAAACATTATCCCCATTTAGCATATTGTGCTATTAGTGTTGAATCTCAATCAAAGGAATCTTGGAAAAACTTCAAACGCAATGAAAATATTGATTTGGCACTATCAGAAACAGTCTTAAAAGCTGCTCTTTCTAAATATTTAGATTTAGATACACAATCTACTTCTGATCAAGTCGTATCAGATTTCTTACAAAAGAAAGGCAGAAAACCACCTCAAAAAACAGAAGATTTGCTAAGTTTAATGACTAAGATGTTTGCTGAGAAACTTCAGGGAGATAAAGGTCCCCTCTCTTCTCCTACACCAAGTGAGAATTGAGTGAGAAACATTTAAAGATAAAACATATTATATTGGACATTCGCTTAATCATAACATACTTTTTTTTTTTTTTCTTAACTTGATAGTATTGTTGATTTTATAATATTTATGTTGGAAATTTGTACTGGAGTAGGCGTGGATAATATAAATTTAATAAATTACCTTATTCTTTCCTCTGAACCAAATTACTCTTTAATAATATGTTAACAAATCCCTTTTTTCTTATTTATATTTAAATAACAAATTGATATGTTATAAATTTGTTGTGCAGCACGTGTGTTGTACGCTTCGTGTGCCTTTTTCTTCTCGTGGTCGCAGTAGTCAGACTCTTGTTTTTACCGGACATCCGCCCGGTCACTGATCGTCGCATGCGCACTCTAACTCCTCGGGGCGCGCACTGTGATTGCGCAGGGCGCGCATGATTTAAAGTTTATTGTAAATTCCTACATTAAATATATTATGAAAAATACCGTATCGCAACTTGTTGACAGCATTTAATAGTTGTAGTGCATAGCAAAGAATATAAAAATTATCGTTTTAGAAATTCAGCTGCTATTCCATCAACATCAAATTTATTATTCTGTGCAATAGTAATTTAAGCAACAAGAGAGGCCAGAGCACAAGTTGACATTCAGATTTAGTAAATATCCGATCAAATGGAATAGTGATACGTGCTACTAACATAAATTCACAGAAATTCGACTGCTACGCGTTCAAATGATGTTGAAACTGAGATACAAGAAACGCGTATTTTATGTACGGTCGTAGAAAATATAATTTAAGATTAATAAATTAAAAAAATTATAAAGGAACTAAAGGAGGGCTTAAATTGATTAACGCACAACATACAGTTACAATTTTATCTAAAATGCTTTGATTATTAGAGATATTACTCAACATTGATGTGGTAATGACCTCGTGGAATATTTGAAATTTTGTTCTAATTACACCAATTATTCTCTCCACATGAATTCTGACATGCGCGATCTGTCTCGTTTCTTCAATATCGACCGAGTGCAATTGATTTTTACCTTTTGTGAAAGCTGGAATAACAAGATTGGCTTGTAAAATTCCTACCATGTCTTTTATTAAGAAACCTCTATCCGCCAAAATAATGTCACGAAGAATAATGTTGCCTAGAAAATTGGAATACTTGGTTATCTGCTTATCCGAAATTCGCCCACCCCACGCGTTACTTATGTATGATATAGTTCCTTGCGGTGTAATCCCAATTAAAAACTTGACTGTGTAATTATGCTCATAATTTGACCAGCATTGTTGCCTATTCAATAAATTTGACGGTTTTTGTATCACAACTTTAAAACAGTCAATTATAACAGTTGTTTTGTCATGAAATACCTCTCGAAAGCAGGAAGGTATATTTTTCCGTCGAATTTCAATATCAGGCCAAATAATTAGACTTTTAAATTTAGAATAGAGAATGCTAATTGTTTTTTCAAAACAAGATGATACTGTAGATGGACTAATGCCGAATTGATATGAGAGAAATTTAGATGACAAGTTCAATATTAATTTCATTAAAGTTAATAAAAGCTGTTGAAAGCTATTGAGTGTACTATTAATGTGACATGGCCGATCTATTCTTTTTAAAATAATTTTTAAAAGAGGATAAGTTATTCCTGTGTAGAATAAAGTCTTTTCATTATCATTGTGGATGCTTTCTTCATCTAGAGATAATTTGTTGAGTTCTAATCTCATTGCACTGAGTTTTTCAGATAGTAAAATGAAATCTTGAGCCTGGTTATCAATATCATTTCCAGTTAAATCGGTCTGAACACAGACTCCAGTCTCTGCATCTTGATCACTAGACTCTGGAATTTCTACAATATCCTAAATATTATAGAGAAAATGTTAGTACAATTGATTACCATATGTATTAGCACAATCAGCAGTCGTAGCTAGAATCTGGCAACAAGTGCGCTATTAGCCAAATGATAAATCATAATAAGTAATAATGAACAATTTAATAATTATATTCAACCTATAAAGGACGCAACATGAGAATATCGCCCTGGGTGCCAATGAACCCAAGCAACGATGCTGCCAATCAGTCCTAAAATTAAAATCCACGGACAGTAGTGGACTCATTGTATAGATAAAATATTCCAGAACTCACCAACAATAGTACTAAAATCAAACAAATAGATAGCAAGAAACCGGGATTTTCAATGCGATAAATTTTCTACATACTTCTATTCAAATAAACTTCTGATCGGAGTAGAAATCAAACATACAATAAGAAATAATTGAGCATATAAATAAATATGCCGCAAAAAAGAATATTTTACATACTGATCATAGTTTGTTGGTTTATTCTGCATTAAGAAAGTAAACCTACGACTTAATTAATTCATCCAGTTTGATAAAAAAATACTAAAAATAGTTATTTGTGTATCAAGGCCGTAAATGCAATCTTTTTTGGTCGAATCTGTTGAGACCAAAAAAGAACTGTAGGCCGAGGTGCACACAATGTTTTCCAGGCGATCATCACGAAATAATTCAAAATCACAAAATTTTATCTATTCATTTCTAAAACATTGTAATTGTAATCTTAGTTGCCGTTGAAATTATTTTATTGTCTTCTATCAAAGTGACATTCGTAAAATGTGTGACAGATTAGTCCCAAAAAGTAAAATTTGACAGGTGTGTAATAAAGAGTGGTACTTCACGGCCGCAAAAAGGGCTATAGAAACACCTTCTTTGCTATGATCGCCTAAAAAATAAATAATTAATTAACAAACCATAGGTGACGAAGGTTTTCCCGAAACATTTGATTTTCTTTCTTTTTGCTCTATTAAATCTTTGGACATCACTTTCTGATTTATATACTATACTATACTATATACATTAAATTTATCACCTGAGATAAAATGTTTACTGCACACTTTCTGATACTTTATTTTTGTCTCCGTTAAATCATCTCTTTTAATAGCAGCAAGCCATTTCTCTCGTCTTTCACTACTTAATACATTTAAATGTGTTAAAAATCTATGGTCAAGTGCAGCCGGTATTGAATAAAATGAGACCAAATCACGATTAGATCGGCTCCCACAACCAACAACAATACAGGTTTGGGGCATTGTTTTCTATAGAAATATTGCAAAGATACAAAAACATATTCAACTAATTACTATAGAAGCAAATACTTATTTCGGACCTGGATTCACGTAATACAAAAATTGTTAAGCTATAATATTTGTACACTTCGCACAATCTTTCTATGCAATGACAATTCAATGTTTGCCCAACACCGCCATCTTGACTTGATTGATGACGTAGTATTGGAATGGTCTATAGGTACGTTATAATTGAAGAAAAAAATACTCAAAATAAATAATTTCAACGTACTTTTTATGCTATGCAAGTTATATTATACGCACACAGCTGAATTAAATAATATTAGTACATTTAAAAAATTATAGGTATGAAACAATAATAAAATGGAGTTCAATCGTTCTCTATTGCCCGCTAGAGGCGCTAGTAGACTTCATGCACGTAGCCTATAAATTCGGCGTCAGTGGAATGGATCCTGCATGTCTCGCAATATCCTTCTCGTTGCTTTAGCAGCATTTTTCTCTTCTAGCTCTTCCACTTCTTCTAACTCTTCAAGAACTACAAGCTGTCCATACAAAAAAGTCATCTACGAATTGAAATTCATATTTATACAAAACAAAAACATGGTTATACCGTACAAATGTTGGTGTACTTACATTTCAAAAGAAATAAATTCTTAATTTCCAACTATAATTACAACAAAAGTTCAAAGTACAATTAAAAAAGGTCCACAACTATAACAAATATGTCAATCTTATCAGTCACCACATAACCTTAAACATAAGCACAAATGTCAAAATATCAACTGTTGTAATTATATCAACATACCCAGAGGTGTTGTTACGAAAACGCGTTGATGTTGATATAATGACTGCGTTTAAGACGTCACTGTGACGTCATTAACTCACTTTGCTAGTGACCAGTAGATGGCAACAGCGTCGTATAACAAGAGTTGAACGTTTTACAAGTTACAAAATAGGGGACCAATAGAGGATTTACGGAAAAAAAATATTAAGAAAAATTGTAATGCTTGACAAATTGCATTACACGTTAAAATTACTGTACTTATTTCTATTGCACCCTGTATAATACAAACAATATGTTTCAATGCATCAATTTCTTAGTATTTACAAGATATACTAATGAACTAGAAGTGTAGCCATGGGCGATCGAATACCTGAGATGCTTGCATGGTGCACTGGCTTGGCAGTGAAGACCAGTCATCAAGACCACGCCTCTTTATGATGGATGCAACGATTTATAAATCCATGAAACATCTTCTTGATAAGACTTGAAAATGGCGTCCCGCTGTGAAATAGAATAAATACAAACAGAAAGTTTTCACAGATTTATTTCCAAAATATACATATCATATTTATGAACTATACTAATTACAATAAAAACATCCAGCACGAATCTGAAAATATATAAAAGTAAGTTTACAGTCGAAAAATAGATTGGTGAATAAATACCTTCTTAGCGCCTAAATGGAATTAGAGGTGGAGGCTTCTCAAATAGTGTTCCGGGGAAATATCTCTCCACTTCCCTGCACAAACAGCATTTGCAGGTGATATATCCTCGTTATAGCTCAGGCGATGGCCCATGGTGTGTGATTTTGCTTTCCACTGCAATCACAAACGACTACTGGTACTCTATATTGTCCAATTTTGCAATCTGTGTTTGCAAGTAATCAACTTCAACTTCATCAAAGTAGAACCGTTGATCCGTATTTGAAGTTTTCTAGAGTGGGAGAGATTATTTTAGTATGAAAAGATCACTTTGCTCTTTGCAGATTAGTTTAATATCTGACTTCAACTACAAAGCATCAAAATGGCTCTATTCCAAAAGATGAATTAAATCGCTCAGGTGAGAGAACCAATTTCACTAAGTAACCTGAACAAGGGTAGACCATACAAAGCCAATAACTGTCGCTGCGTGTCAACAACATTTGGAGAAGAACAGACAGTTCTGGAATTGACAACTAACTTGGTGCAAGATTCAACAAACTGACCGATGAAGATTCAATTGACAACAAGCAAGCAACCGCTGGAAATTCGTACATTACATCCAAAGGGAAAAGTGGGAAAGTTGTCGACATCGAATTCACTTACGCTCAAAAAGATGGTGCAGATGGCAATTTGAAACATTCAACCAACAGCTCACTCTGAAGGACGATCGAATCCAAAGACGGACAGTGAAGATGATGATTTATAAGTCTTCAGTACGCGGAAAAGTCAACAAAAACAATATAAGAAGTGAAACCAATGAGTATTGGTCAAAGCTTCAGCTATTGAAAAATGATATCAACAATAACTGTGTTATGCAAGAATTAATTAAAAGTGTCGAAGTTTTAGACCTTAAAAAATGAAAGTGCAATTCAGTGACAGCATTCAAGTTTATCACACGCACACCTGGACACTCCAGCACTAGCCACCCGCTCACGCATCTGTCCCCACAAACTCACCCCCACGCACGACTGACCACGCCACCACCGATAGGAGGGGCCGGCCAATATAAAAGGCCGTCCGAACGACATATCAAATAGTTGAACACATGTGGGTGAATATTAAATGTATTGCCTTGAACAGAAGTTTTGGTACTGGGCGCAACCATTAGATAGCGCCACAGGTTGTCGCAGAAAAGAAACACGCATCACGCGCATGACCAACAAAACGCCCTCTGATCGCTCGCCATTGCGAAAATTGAGTTGTTTGAAAGTTTTAAAGTTTGAAGTTCGAAGTTTGAAAATTGAGATAGTTATAGAATGGAATCAAGAAAAGTAAGTACATTATTTTAATATGTTGAATATATATTTGATAGGTACTGAATTAAAATGACTGTCAAACGAAAATATGAATTGATTTTGGTTTTTATTTGCGTTGTACTATTTCTATATGTTATGTTGATAATTATAGCTTACTACTTTTTCAATCATTTTTCATGTATTTCGTGGTTGACTTGTCATTATATTACTATATCACTACCACTTTTACATTGAAACTTCTATCACATCATCGGTTCATTAATGGATTGCATACTGCAGAATTCGTTGAGCTTATGAACAATCTGTTTGACTCAATGAATCGTTCTTTCAATTCAGCAAAACCTCTAGGTGGTAGGCTTACTAATAATTCAGCTCATTTTGATTTTTGGTGATCTGCGAAGATTATTCTTGACAGATTAACCTTCTTCGATAAGCATAATAGAAAAGTAGCTACTCCATTGGGTGTTAAATTGTTCATTTACCCTCTTAGAAATGTATAATCGTTGTGGAAATTTTTGTCAGACATCAGGTTTGAATATTTGGTTACCAGGTGTTTAAACCAAGATCCAGTAGAAATTACTTTTTGTACTGTTAGAGGCTTGTGTGGCAGTAATACTCGACCTATATCTTTACAATTTGCCAGTGCTTACAAGACTTGTGTCTTAAACAACACGGTCAGAAGTTGCTCTGGGTCTAATTGTAAAGATGATGGTGAAAGACTAATTTTTTCCTATGATATCCTATTCTTTCCGATGGAATCTGAGATTCCATCTCGCTTCGCTTGGGCAAGCAACGCTCACCCTCAGCTGAAATCGTCTTGTTTCGTCCCTAGCCACATAATATACTATTTTTTGACATAGATGCACGTTTCATGAGACATTTCAGGTCGCCAACATAAACGTGTACCCTAAAATTGAGTCTTATGAAACTCATACTTAATTAACTATTTATGTGAGTATCAGAACAATTTTCTTTGTACAAAGTTTTCTATCATACATCTATTAGTATTACACATGTGACAATTCTCAATTATTGGTGGCGGTCCATCAATATGACATTGTGTCGTAGGCAAATTGTGATGCTCCATACGGGGTAGTCTCTTGATGATGTCTGGATGAACTTTGAACTTCTGGGGTAAATGTTGTCACATATTCTTGCAATTCGTTTTTTCGAAACATTCCTAATATGTTTATAAGTTTATCTTCACTTATTCCACCGCAAATATACACTATAGGAGTGTATTTTTACATATCAGAGCGAAATGCATTCCGTGAGATATGCTCTTCAAAATCCACCTTATTTATAATATTCAAATTATATGCGGCACAAAGAATGTCAGTTGCAATAACTTTTTCAGCCATCGTGTTCTAAGTGATAAATTTTTGCGCAAATTGTATATATAAGTATAGCTGCTAGTTTGACCAATAGGAATGTCTCTTATTCTGAACAATCATATTTCAGAATATAGAATATAAATATCGTCGAACCGACAGAAGACCATATCTTTAGTCGATCTACTCTTACTTATACGGTAAGTTTATCAATTTGGAATATTCGCATTGAGAATTCATGATTTCTTTTCACTCAAGATGGCTTTGAGTCGAAAAATAACTTCTTCCAACGATTCCACTACGACAAAATTCCAGTTCGATCTCAATAAGTTTATGGAGGCTCGTGGGCTACTTGGCTCTCTCTACAAGAATGACTTTCTTCTTCTATCATCAGATTTTTCGCTGAATAGATCAAGAACAAAATGGGTGTCTGTTGGTTTGAGTGTATATCGCGAATTTGTGCCCATAATCAAATTTAGTTCATCTAAACCAGGAAGTATAGGAATTCAATTCACTCTAGAAGAGTGGAATGACTTCATGGGCTATAAAAATATTATTCTGAATTATTTTGACTGTGGCACAGGCATTATGTATCAAAGTATACTAGGAAACCATTGTCTTATACTCAATAATATAAGTGGGAAAAATTTTTTATCTCTAACATGGAACGACAATGAATTTAACATTGTTCTGGAGATGTCAGCTGTAACTCTATTTC
The DNA here is from genome assembly GCA_963989225.1 of Dromius quadrimaculatus. Lineage (NCBI taxonomy): Eukaryota > Metazoa > Arthropoda > Insecta > Coleoptera > Carabidae > Dromius > Dromius quadrimaculatus. The sequence goes on from OZ022330.1 coordinate 44,454,001, forward strand.
GTATAAATGATATAATCTTGCATAATTTGGAATTGATCAATGCGCTAAATTTCAAAGAGTATTTCAAAAAAGTATTATCACATGTACAAGATTATTGTAAGATGAATGAGTGCGACACTAAGCAACAATGTTTTGAAACTGTGTTAGACAAAGATATTAATATGAATGTGTTAGCATTTGAGGAACTATTAGTTTTGTACAAAGATAATTCTATCTTCACTAGTATTAACAATATAGATTCAAAATAGATTCAAATATCTCTTTATTTTTTTAAACATTACAAAGCGACTATTTCTAACCAGCTTTTCAAAACAATAACGTTTCGTAACGCACAAATAAATGGTGGAGAATGTTCTAAGCATGAGAACTTGGTAGTGCTCGCATTTTTCAAGCTAGGATATTGCACCAAATCAATAATTTCAGCAGACAGATTCAGCTTGTCTTTGAGAAATCTCCTCTTCCGTTTCCCTTTCACATAGATCTTTGTCGCTTTTGATATGTGACTCTTGATGTCCCCCAATGTTTCTATATATGGGCATGGACTGGAGTTCCAGTACAAGCCATGATATTTGTTCAATAACCATTCAGTTTCTTTTTGACGTGCTTTGTTCAGACAAGATCATTCATATGGTGCTTGAAGCATGTAATGTTGAAGTTTTTCACCATTTCTTGATAATATAGTGACTGCCTTTGGAATAGAGTCGCGATTATTGGAGGTAAAGCCCTGTACATCAACGATGAAATCCATCGCGCAACTAACAACTTGCTCAAATTATACCAACTTTTTAACAGAACTGCTCATCGTGTTGTACTCCACTATGCGATCATGTATAATGAGACAGTAGGCTGTGGTTTTGTCTGAAAAATTTTCATTGGCCTCAAATTCAATCCTCACGTCCACTGGTGCTGACTTCAAACTATCATTCTGTTTAGAACAGTATAAGAAAACAAGCGGCGCTTTAGCAAGAAACTCTACTCTGCTCAATAATGGTTGAGATGTAATATCTTGATCATAATACACTTGCTGGAATTGTGTGTACATGTCATATAGTATAGCATAGTGGTTATTTTTGATGTCTAGATTCTGGTTTTCATAGGGATAGTTTTCAGAGTTCAAAAATAGTTTGACATTGGAAATGTGACAATGATCAAACTCGCTTGCATTTTTAGCATACTGATTCTTTCGATTAGTTTGGAATGTCAGAATTACATAACGAGGTTTCTCGAGCTGTAAAGCTGTTTTAATGATCCATGTCTGCATTTGGGATGTGGGCAGTAATGGGAACTCAAACAATGACCAAGGTCGGAAGGGAACTTCAATTTGTTTATTTCTTTCCAGCTTCTTCAGAAATGAAAGTCTTACTTTATCACTTATATAGACGTACGGCATACGCCAATATAATTTTGTGATTTTTAGCACCAAATCTTCCGTTGCATCATAATATGTGTTCGTATCAACTTTTTATCGGATCAGAACTAGTTCCTGTTTTACATTCATAGGAACTTTTTTATTGTCTTCTGCAAACCCAAGAATCGTGTTCAGTGGTATGAATACATTAAATTGGCCTTTATTATCGGTAATGGGAGTTTTTCCCCAGCCAGCATTTTCAAGCATCTTATTCCGTCCCTCGTGAAATGAACAATAACCTTTTATAGTTGAAGATATGCCTACATTTTTACATCTATCAATTTGGACACCATTCAGCTCGTAACGTATTTCATCAAACAAATGTGCTGAGCCATTGTTCACAAAATTTGATGCTGATGGTTTACCATTTGCTTTCAAAAGAGTTCCTTCAATTACTATGGCACTTTGACTAGGTAGAGTGAAAATATCTTGTTTCTGAATTGGGATACGAACTTCATCACTATTGTTGAATGTAGTAGCAATGTAGGGTTGATGTGAATGTACCTCCAAACGAGTTATTGACTCGTCGAAAGCAGTCTCATCATCAATGTGTAAAATATGATTAATTTTCTGATAACCTCGTAGCCTTGCGCTAGAAGAAACTTTAAATTTTTAGTTGTTAGTGATGTTTGAGGCTTAACGATCTGCTTTGTTATTGGTAGCTTTTTATCACTGAAATTGATTTCCATTGATGATTCGTTTCAAATGTATACGCCCACGAAAATCAATTATATTACTCTCTTGATCAACAATTTAAACTGTTACGTTGTCAATAACTCGAACACTCACTGGTAAATAAATGATGTTGGACGGTCCCTTGACTATTTTATAAAAAAAACGTGCAATATGTGTTCACTCAAATTATTTCTATATGATACAGAAGCAATATTACAATTTATTTGCACACTTTTCACTTTCATAATGTTTACAATTGAGTCCGATTCATGTGGGGGAAGTAAATGTCCAACGTGGATCAAAGTATAACAATGTGATAAAGGAGTAGGTGCCTCATGTAAGGACAACATCAAAATCCAAAAAATCGAGTGGAGGTGGCGCATTTCCAGAATTGAGCGTGACGAACAAACGAATGCAATATATATGTTGGAGTAATCCCAATGAGCTTGTCGAGAGACTGAAATTACTATTAGCCTCCAAATTAGCTGGGCACACGGGACATGATGATGAAATAATTCGTATTGAAGAAACATTGCGAAACGCGCAAATTATCGTATAAATGATTGAGTATGATGAATTCTTCATTGAGTATTGAAATGGTTGTCAGTAAGTTTGGATCACATATAACTAAACACATTCACAAGCATTTGAAGAGAGAAATATTGACACATCTTGAAAGTGAATTATTCTTAGATGGTGTACTTCATATAAAAGAAGTTCGTTTAACATCGGATAAGTTTGGTGATGAAAATGATGTTGTCAGTATAGGATATGTGTGAAAAATCATTGAAAATTTGGGAACTAGTAAAAACATGAAATCTGCAGATATGATAAATTAAAAGTTCTTTGTCTCTGATGATAAGGTTGAGAATAAACTTTCAAAACGTCGCTCATTGATGTTGATGAACTTCATAATGAACTTAGATAATGATATATATAAATTTGAAAACGGGAACTCTGAATCATTCTATAGATTCCCATGCGATGCGATAATAAGAAACATTCAATAAAACATCGAAGGAAGCCTAATTGAAACCAGAATAAATAACAAACCACTATCGTTGCAGGGTCAGAGAGTTGCAGCGAATGATAAGTTGACATTTTTACCTTTGCAAGGGCGAAGAAGTCCAGAGAAACTCTCGGTTGAAATTCTACTTGAAACAAGTTTACTATGAGCAAAAAAGGTATTGTCAACGAGTTGCACAAAGCGACACGTCGAAATTTCAAACAGAGACATGTTATAGTTAAGGGTTTAAATGATTCATTCCAAGTGGATCTCGTTGAAATGATACCATATACAAAAGAAAATGAAGGTTATAAGTATATATTGACGGTGATCGATGTATTCTCCAAACGAGCATGGGCTAAACCAATCAAGTCAAAGACGGGTAAGGATGTCACTTTTGCGATGAACACTGTTTTCAAAAACGGTGTAATCCCAAAAAATCTACAGACGGATCAATGTAAAGAGTTTTTTAATAGAGAATTTGAGAAGCTGATGAATGAGCATGGTATAAATCATTATTCGACATACAGCACTATGAAAGCAAGTGTTGTGGAACGCTTTGATCGCACGTTGAAATCAAAACTATCAGTTACCAAGGATCCTACAGATGGTTTGATATGCTAGAAGATTTATTAGCTAATTATAATAATACAAAACACAGAACTATCGGTATAAAACCAGCAAATGTTAGTAAGAGACATGAGAAGAAATTATTAAACACCGTCTACAATCAAATTTAAATTGCTTCATCTGGTCGATATAAAGTGGGTGATTCTGTTAGAATCAGTAAATATGAATCGATATTTGATAAAAGCTATCACCCATCTTGGAGTATCGAATATTCAAAATAATTAAAGTGCAGCCAACATCCCCGGTGACATATTTGCTGCAGGATGAGAATGGTGAGAATATAGCTGGCGGATTCTATGAACAAGAAATACAGCGAACCAAATATCCAGGAATATTTCTAGTTGAGAAGATTTTGCGTAGGAACAAAGACAAATACTTGGTGAAATGGTTGAGCTTTGACAATAAATTCAATTCTTATGTGAATAAAAATGACTTATGATGTTTGAATAGATTTTTTCCTTCCCAATTTGTTGTGTGGTCTTTACATCCTCTTATCCAGCACTTTGTTGTTACCACTGATACTAATGAATAACATATTTCATAAGCATCCTTGAACAGCATGTCACTGGTATAATATTCTACGCTCGTGATCAATAAACTGATCAGGACAAATAGTCAATGGCGTCCAACTGAATTTCCACACATCATCATACGATCTTACACGCTCACCTTTACATTCTACACCGATGACACAACCAAAGGCGCACAAAAAGATTTACACCCATTATCGGAGATGAAAACATTCCGCACGCCCACGCAACAATGGTTGCTGTTGCTGTGCTAGAACCTGTGAATTATAACTACTCTTGTTGATAAACCTAACTGGCAGAGAGTCTCACCAACTTATAAAACTTGATCCGCGGGTAACAGTGCTGATAAAAAAATCGAAAATTCACGTCGATATATGGGAGAGTGTTCTATGCTGAAAACATTCAAGAAACTGTTTTCTGAAGCAATATCTGAACTTTTTTTTACCAAAACTATGCGCTGTGTGGTTAGTGATTAAAATGAATAGAGTTTTGTAGTCTCTGCGGGAGATATAGATATTTTTGGGAGTTTTAATATTTTCCGGTTATCACAGTCTATCTAGTGAACTATTGGAGTGAGAGGGAAGATCTAGGAGTTTACCTTTACATTTCGAAGACAATTCCAAAGCAGGTGAATATAAGCATGACAAGGCCTTCAAACTCCGACCACTGATAGATCTGATGAATAAGAATTTCCAAAAATAGGGCATTTTTGAACAACATTTATCTATTGATGGAATTATGGTAAGATACTTTGGACATCATGGACTTAAACAATTCATTCGTGGGAAACCAATAAGATTCGGATATAAGCTTTGGGTTTTATGTGGAGATAGCGGTAATTGTTTCCACTTTTCACTGTATTGTGGAAAAAAAATGGAACAAGTGAAGAAGCTCTTGGGAGCTGGAGTAGTCAATAGAATGCTGGAATTAATTGATGATTCCAGCAGCTATCAAATCTATTTTGATAACTATTTTGCAAGCTATAACCTTTCTAAATCCTTGAGAAAGCAGAGTTATAGAGCTACAGCCACCATGCAAGATAATCGTACACTAAAGTGTCCTATAAAACCATCGGAAGAAATCGAAAAGAGTCCTGAAGAAACTTATGATTTTCAATTCGAAAATACAGATTAGATTCTGATTGTGAGGTGGAATGACAGTAAAGTAAATGGGAACAAATTTTAAGAAAATTGAGCCTCTTACATCGGTTTCTCGATGGAGTAAAGAGAAAAAAGGGATAGTACCAATTCCGCAACCTTTCCTCACAGCAGACTACAACAAGTATATGGGTGAGGTTGACCATCATGATTGGCTATTAGAGAGACATAGTATTGCTATTAGAGGTAAGAAATGGTACTGGTGTTTATTCACTCGAATAGTAGATATGTGTATTGTTAACAGCTTCATTGTATATAACAAAATGCATCACGAAGATAGAGTATCCATAAAAGATTTTTGAAGAAATATTGCATTACCATATCTCAAATTAGGGCTTGGAAAACAAATATTGAAAGGCAGACCAGTCAGTTTGCCATCCACATCAAAAACCAGTGTTCTGGATGATAGAAGATTTGACAAAAAAGGTCATATTTGAGGGAAACGTGAAAATCAGAGGAGATGCCATAATTATGGGCTGCAAAGAAAAACCACGAACATATTGTGAAAAATGTAATATCACGTTATGTATACCGTGATTTCCTAAATATAATAATGAATATCATAAAATGAATGTAGATTGCATTAATAAATTGTGATTTGATCGAATTATTATTAATCATTTCCTATACATAATCGCTCAGCGTCCTCAGATGAGGACGACCTTTATATCCAAACCCAAATGGAAAAAAATTTTTTTGATGCATTTTTATGATATTGATGCCTTACGAGCCATTCTCCAAATTGTCACAAAAAAATTCACATGAATAATAAATTAAGTGTAAATGGGCTCATCAAATCCGTTGATTGTGAATTGATTATCTTGAAAGTATAATCCTACATAAATTTATTATTATTATCGTTGTACTGACTAGATATCTTCGTATCTTGAGTAAAACAGTTGAAGAAAATGCAAAGTTGTTGTCATTCCACCCAAGGGAACCAAATTATTATCCATTCACTTTTTGGAGAGAACAAGAAATCCCAGATATCAAGTGAATCTGCATCACGTGTCCCAAGAGAAATGGTTACAGTGGTATGTCGAAGAGATATATTGCGGGGAAGTTCCCAAAATTTCTACTACTTTTGTACACATATTGATTGTGAAAAGTTAAGTATCATACTGAGTTATCAGACAATATTATTATTCTTGAGAATATAAGTTGAACTTAATATTTACTATTATAATGTGCTATTGATATTCATTTAAGAAACTTCATATTGATTCATATTCAGAGATTACACTTTAAGAAATTCAATAAGGCTGGTCTGTTTGCCTGCGCCATGATCCTCCATCTTCAATAACCAAGTTTGTGACATCTATTTTCTCCAGTTGACAGTAACCTTTATCACCCAAATTGTAAAATCGGCAGGAAACATAAATCACAAACTCTTCACACATTGCAATGATTTTACGTTCAAATCCTGTTCGAACAGCCCTATTATCAACTAGCTTGTATGTTTCGTTGACTTCAACTGTTATTCTCTTACGAGGCTTAATATTGACCAGCTGGCCCCTTTCATCTATCTTGGAGAAGTCAATGTCTAGTAATAATTATTATTATTATAGATTAGTAAAAGGTAACTCAACAGTAGTTAGTGTCCCCGCTCTAGCGAGCCAAGATATCGGACAGCTGTCAAATACCCAGAATTGATTAGTGATTAATAGGCAGCCAGGTATTCATTTAACAAAAAGAAAGAGTTTGATTGATGAGAACAGGGATGAGAGCCAGGTGGCCAAGATGGCAAACAGCTGTCAAATGCTCAGAATTAATTAGAAGGGTTCGGTAACGATAGCATATGTTTAGTTAATAAAGGAGTATTCATTTGATCGAAACTTTAATCTTCTGAAGAGAAGATCATCTCTCATGTTTCAAGATGAAAGAAAAAATATATCACTGAATTTATTACCGGAAAGAATAATATACCAGATTCACAAATGCTCAGGAGAAAGAGAGTTGAATCACCCCTGGTGAAATATTATTTTTGACTTGTACTAGCTCTGTTAGAGTTTTAAATCTGTTTTTTCCTTTCGCTGTTAGGAAACCATACAAAGCACTTTGTCAAAACATCTTTTGTATCTGCGCATCAAAAGAAGTGAAAAGGCTCTTTCTCTAAAATCTCAACAGCGAGTCTGCAAACTATTAGTAACAGTCCCCATGAAAAACTATGAATATAAACTTGCATTTTATTACACAACAGGCAAATGATCGTGTGTTTGCATATTTAAAGCTGTTTCATCCAGGAAGTCGAAATATCTGCTTTGAAAGAGACACATTGATATTATTCAACTCAGAGAAAAAAATCCAATCGCTGGATAGAGGCACTGATGCTTCCTAAATTTTATATTCTATTGTAACAGATCAGCTATCTCGCAGGTGTATATAAATCGGTGTTAGGGATCTATTGGATAAGTCTCTCAAGAAAACAGAGCTTTACGAATGGATGTATCTAATGTAATGGATGTATCTAACGGTGATATACCCCTACCAAGAATCTGTGACGTCAGTACGTTTCGCAATACAAAAATATCGAACAGTTCGGCGGAAACTATCAGTTTTTTCGTCCTTTTTGTGAAGCATTTTGATTTTGTGCGGAAAGTATGTCAGCCTGAAGAGTAATTCTTGTGTGTGCGCTAACTTAAGAGTATAGCTGGTGAGTCTCCGCGTTGACCAAGTATTATTATGAGAATATGTGGCTAATCGGAGATATGAATATTCGAAGTAGATTTGCGTTACTTTTTATCATAGTAAAAATGAGCCAGGCAGTAAATATGGCTGCAGGAGCCTCCGGTAGCAAGGGCAAGAGCAAAAAGCAGGAAGGGCTGGTGCCACCAAAAGGTAAAACTCCTATTTATTGAACGTCCAGTCAGCAATATCATAAAAATCTTATTATATAGTATTTGCGCCGTATGTGGCGGGGGGCTGGTGCTTTTAAAACTATTGACGCCAAGACCTGAAGATGGACAATTGTCCGAAATCGATAGCCTAAAGATTCAAAATTAAACGTATGTTTTTTGGAACAATTTTTTAAATTTTCGACTCATTAACCTTGGCATACTACCATGAAGAAATTTATTCAAAATAATAAAACTTCCAGTTATTGAACGTCCAGTCAGTAATATCGTAAAAATCTTGTTATATAGTATTTGCGCCGTATGTGGTGGAGTCCACAGAGAACCAAGATGATTGTGACGTCCCCAATTATGGTTCGTTTTCTGGGCAAGTGGCCAGGAGGAAGCAGGAGAAGAAAAGCTGGTGTCAGAAAAAAAATAGTGATGAATCATCCATATCTATCATATTCGTTAATATTATCCAGCTAATATTATTCATATGTTTATATCATTCTTCATGTGTAATTCTAGAAGAGAGCCCTCAGGCTCCTCACCTCCTTAACCTGCAGGGTTGCGGCTCAAGCGACGATGAAGGGTTCGCGCCAAGTCCCGAAGAGATCGAGAGGCGTCGAAAAGCACAGCGTCGCTTCAAGAAGAAAATAGCTGCAGATGCGACGTAGAAAAACTAAGAATAAATGTATCTTCTTGTATGTACACTTCAATAGCCCGTATAGCATGAGTAATTCCATCAAAAAGTGAGAGAGAATCACATGTAATTGAAAAAAATAAAATTATTCCAACTTATAATATTATCTCTCAAATATTATTCCTTTATAAAGTACTTTGAATGAAAAATTTATAGATTCATCAGAAATATGAGCAGTTTGTTCACCGATCTGCATGAAAAGATCAGTTCTGGGAAATATAAACATACTATCTATCTGTCATATATAATTAACCTGTACAATATCTACGAATAAATTATGTATGGACTAATAAAAAATATTGGAAGTTTGTAAATAATGTGTACAGTAAGAATAATGTATATAATAATAAAAATAAGAGCAGGCTGTTTGCTGATTTGAGCGACAAATATTATCCTAGTAGTTTCTTTGTTAAATAATTAGTCAATCTTATTGAATGTTCCACTTCTTGATCAATAGATATAGAAGCAGGCTCCCCACCGATTCATATAAAAAGATCAGTTCTGTTATATATGCTGATCATTAGAATTATTCTGATTCATTGTGATAAGGTTCAAATTCGCAACAAAAAGTCATTGAATATAACCGTGCAGAGCGGACATTAGCGGTAAATAATTGTGTTGACACTTACGGCTGAAGTTATAACTAAATTTTCATTCACTCCAATAAATCTAAACTCCAAATGTCCTCAATGTCATATTTATCTATCATATGGGCAGCAAAATCTAGCACTCTTGGGGTGAAAAATTTCATACTTTAATAAATATATATTTGAAAAAATAATTTATTTAATAATGATGCATTCAGGTGAAGAGCCTGGAAATGGAATATCCGAAAATAGTAACGATGATGACGATATCATTAAATGGAGATTGATCCTGGAGAATCTAATTTGGTGGAAAAAGGTTATAAAGATGAGATAAAGTCAGCTAGAAGTTATCATTTCATGTGAAATAAAAACTTTTCAGAATTACTAAGATCACAATTAGCTGGAACACACAAAAGTTCCATGTGTGAAAGATGTTTGAATCATTTTAAGGGTGAAAATACACTTCAAAAACATGTACTACATCGTAGTACAGTGAAAAGTTGTAGAATAGAAGTTCCCAGTGAAAATAATGAAATTCTAAACTTTAGAAATTACAAATATCAAGAAAAAGTTCCATTTGTTATCTAAGCGAATATTGAATCTATTCTGGAGAAAGTTAATAACGAACAAGGGAAAAATACACAGCTTTGTGAGGAACATATACCGTCCAATATAGCGTACTATATTAAATGTTCGTATAACAATTCATAATCTGAATATTAACGGTATCGTGGTAAAAACTGTATCGAATGGTTTATAGAACAACTAGAAGACAGAGCTCTTGAAGTGAATGAAATCATGAGCAATATGAAACCAATGTCTCTCACTTCAGAAGAAACAAATAGGTTCAACCATGCTACGGTGTGTCATATATGTCATAAGAAATTTTGCTTGAATGACAGGAAGGTACGTGATCATTGTCATTCGACAGAAAACTATCGTGAAGTTTCTCATAAATCATGCAATTTGAAGTACCAAAATTCTCGAATGATTCCAGTAGTTTTCCATAATTTAAGCTACTATAATGCACACTTTATAATCAAAAAAATAGCAAGAGACATTACAGGCTCAGCTTCACTTCTGCCAATAAATAAAGAGAGATATATATCCTTCACTAAGTCTGTACAGAATACTAAAATTTCTTTCAGATTTATTGATTCATCCAGATTATTGGCGAGTAGCTTGGACAAATTATCATCATATTAAGATTGCACCGAAAAAGTAATAACAAAGTCATTGTGCAATCCAGAAATGGAATTTGATTTATTAACAAAGGAAGGAATTTTTCATGGGAAAAATTAGTTGGATTGAAATTGCCGGACAGAGACGATTTCTATAGTTCGTTGAAGGGTGATAGCGTTTCAGAGGAGGAGTATGAATTTGCTCAGAAAGTATGGGATACTTTTGGTATAAAATCTTTGAGGAATACGCAAATCTATACTTGAAGACTGATGTATTATTATTAGCAGATGTTCTTGAGAACTTTCGAAAGAATTGTTTAAGCACATATAAATTAGATGCTTTACATTATTTCACAGCTCTTGGACTAGCATTTGATGCAATGTTGGAAAGTACAAAAGCTAATCTTGAGTTACTTACAGATGAAGATAAAATCATGTTTATTGAGCGTGGTATACGTGGAGGTGTACCACAATGCTCAAATAGATATGGAAAAGCAAATAATGAATACATGAACACCTATGATTCAACGCATCCTGTATCATATTTCATGTATTTTGACATTAATAACTTGTACGGGACTACTATGAGAGAATATCTACCATATGCAAATTTCGAATGATTGTAGCAATATTGATTTGATGAATGTGAGTGATGAATCTGACGTGGGATACATTTTTTAAGTTGATTTGAAGTATCCAGTAGATTTGCATAATATTCATAAAGATTAACCATTATGTCCAGAACATTTTATACCACCAATTTCAATAACATCTAAATTGATTACAAATTCATATGACAAAAAAAGTATATTATTCATCATAAGAATTTTGAAACAATGCATTTCACTGGGCTTGAAAATAGAGAAAATTCATCGGGTACAATATGGTACTAAGGGTCCAATTCTAAACTATCACTGAAGTGGAAAAGAGTGAAAATGTTCACTAAATGCCACTTGTCTTATTCTTTACGACAAAAATGTGATACTTCGTGATGAATTAGCTCACTTTTTTTCGTCAGTGAAACCAGTGAGAATAAAGTGGAAATAGTCTGACAGAGATTCATGTATTATGAAAAATGACGAATATTTAGACGTTTTACTTATTGAAGCTGTAAAAGATGAAGGAAATGAAGTACCTAGATATATTCGTCTAAAATTTACCTCTTTTCATCTAAGTGAAACAAGTTTTATTGAATTATTTAGATTGAATATGGTGCTAACAACATTATTATATGATCAAATGAGGAAACATATACTTCCTTCAGGAAAAAAGATGGGCGTTAGACGTGGAGACGAAGGTGATGATTGCTGACGTTCAAAGATTACATCAATTTGGCTGTCAAAGTACTACCAGCAGATGTGTTAAAGAAATGTCAGAGATTGTTAGTAATATTTTAATTCTGGAATGGGTGAAGCTTCCTACTTCTGAATAAAAGTATATACATACTTTTCCACATTCTTTTCCGGATTCATTTGCACCTCCACATGCATTCAATGTTTTTCTCATGTGATGGTTGTGCCACTATTCGAATTTATGTTTTCTAGAATAATTGAAATTAATTTGCATTTCTGTTCATCCGAAACTCATTGCTCTCGTTGTGGTTGGGACGCCATAATTTATAATAATAATAGAGAATGATCCATGTCAATTGATAACGTCAATAGCTTGACATTTTACAACATATTTACAAACAAAAATGAAATGTCTTGCGCAAGTATTTAAGTCTTGTGTCATGTATTGAAAGTTAGAAGAAAATCAAAGTCTGGTATCACACTGTTCAAAAATTTATTTGTATTTTTTGTTTTTGTTTTCCATTGACATATTTTCATTATTTCAAAATTTTTTCAAGATATACTGTAAGAATGTCCGGATGATTTGGAATAAAACACAATATTTTGTGATAACTTTTTTACTTGCTTCCATGAAGCACATGTCTTCATTCACTACCTCTTTGGTTAACTCCTCCCACTATCTAGGGACCTTTTACATTTTTTTGAATACGTTGAAACATTTCCGGTGAGCAATTTGAACCGAATGGAAGGCGCTTGAATTTAAATCTACCAAAAGGCGTCACGAATGTTGTTAAGTCAGAACTTTTATCATCTAGTTCCATTTGCCAGAAGCCATTTGATAATTCTAGAACGGAAAATATTTTTTTGTTTGCCAATTCTGATGTGAAATCGTTAATGGTCGGAATGAGAAAATGTTCGCGTTTAATACATGCATTAAGTGGTTTTGGATCCAAGCAAATTCGTGAGTCACCATTTGGTTTTTCCACCAACTGTAAATTGTTGACCCAGTCCGTTGGATAGTTAACAGATGAAATGATTCCATCCTGCACCATTGTTTCCAATTTTATTCTTAATTTATTGATATTAGTCCCCAGAAATTGTTTTCTGTAGTGAATGACCGGTATGAATTTGTACGATTCCATTGTGACATTCTTTTGTGGTAAATAATGCTCGTCGAATCGTATCAAAACCTCATTCAATATTCGCTGCTGAACTTCGTGAACTTCATGTGCTGCTACATTATCAACTGCTCCCACATGGCGCGTAATATTTATCGTGCCAAGCAATGATTGCTCTGATCCGTCATTGGGAAACAGTGTATTATAAATGTTTGCCCCTTTTGTTCCGATTAATCATAAGAAAATTGCAATTTTGGTTGCTTCTGGCTGCGCATTTTTTGCGTTCGCGATCATATACACTTGAAAATCACGTTTCCAATTTTTCCAATCCGCTGATAAATTTGAACAATCTAGCTCTCTCAATTCCCTGCGTGGCTCAGCCATTATACGAATTCTAATGAAATTCACTTTTATTCAAAGAAACTATGTTGAATTGGATTTTCTTTACTTTTGTTTAACTTCTGACACCATGTAAGAATGTCCTGATGATTTGGAATGAAACACAATATTTTGTGATAACTTTTTTACTTCCTTCCATGAAGCACATGTCTTTATTCACTACCTCTTTGATTAACTCCTCCCACTACATTTTTTTGAATACTTATTACATATTCACTCCTATTTACCACGAATTCGTTTATATTCTATTTTATTTATACAAGTTATACGTTTTATCATTTATCTACGTTAAAACTTTGAACCATATTTTGTATCCTGTAGTTCTCCCGGTTCTAAAGATAGCTACTCAGTAGTCGAAACCGGCCAACAAAATATAAAAATGAATTTTTGAACAGTGTGATACAAGACTTTGATTTTCTTCTAACTTTCAATATTATTCATATCACACTAGGGTTGAATCATTCTCATCTTGTGTCATGCACAGCTTAGGTTGCCAACATAAAGGAAATAAACTGTCATATATTTTCATACATTGAATTTCATATCACCTTGCAGTTAAGGATACTATCTACAGGGAGTTGATGATATGATAAAAATTTTTACTAATATGATATGGGATGGAATGATAAATTGAGAATCAGGGTCTAAAGCGTACATTTCACAACCAAATTTTCATAGCTGTGTTATACTGGATGATGAAATTCTGTCAATTGGAATGAATAAAAAAGTCGTTTGGCTTAATAAATCAATTAACGTTGGATTTTCAATATTAGACCATTCAAAAACATATACATATGATTCTTACTATGAATATATGAAATTGAATTTTGAAAATCAAGCTAAATTATTGTACACAGGTACAGACAGTTTAATCTATTACTTTCTCAATATTGATCCATATGGAATGATTTGTGTGTCCACTCTGTTTGGATGCTAATAATAACTGCAATCTATTAACCAATTCGTTTGGATTGTCCCAGTAGACATACTCGCGTTTATAATTGGAGACTTTCATGTTGAATGGTATAAACTCCAAAACCTGTGAGTGAATATTTTTTGGTTTGCACTTTTTTTCTTGTTGAAGCTCGAAACCCTTTTTTTTCACTTAAAATGGTTTAATTATTTTGAAATATTTTGGATAAATGGATCTTTTCAATATATTATTTGATTGCTTATGTGCTAGTGTATGATTTAAAATTCTTGAATATTCGTTTACATCTTCCACAGTATAATGTTCAGGATTTTTCATGAATATGAGTTCATAAAGTCCTTTTGTTCCATTATATTCTTGATCATCAATTATTATTTAATTTTTATCTATTTCAATCTCTTTTTTACCCAATATAAATTCATCACGATCTTCTATATATTTTATTGCATAAATAGTATCCAAATCCTTATCTTCATTCAAAAATTTCAGAAGATATTCACTAGCTAAGTCTCCAAATTTTAGCTTTAGGGATTCCATTTCGGTTTGCCCTTGAGGAGTATTCAAAATACCTCTAGCAACTGAAGTTGGTGACACTTGAGGTGTGCTTTCAAATACTTTCTCATTGACACTGCTTTCATTCACTTCCACTTCAGCAGAACTTGTTGGTGTATTGAATTCTAATTTTGGAATTGGATGCTGTTTCAATTTTTTTTTATGTATCCTTATTTTTTTTGAATTTGAGGGTATTATTTTTGCTATAGTGTTTTCACTATCTATTTCATATTTTGTATTATTCACTAACTCTTGAAGTAGTTGTGTTATAGGTTTAAATGTTTCTTGTAACATAATATCACTATTCATTTTATTATGTTTCAATGAATTAAACTTTTGTTTGAGCACTTTACTCACTTTAATTATTTCGTGGAGCGTTTTTTTATTATCCATTATAGTAAACTCCTAGATGGATTTGAGATTAAGAAATGTATCCAATTCTTTGCGATATCGACCTTCTTGCTCACTATCCTTATCTATAACTGCAAATCCATATTTACTATCCCAACATTTCATACAGAATTCCTCAAATTTATTGAATGTCATATCACTATTTACATGATCGTCATATATATGATGTAAATTGGTTTCATCTTGTTCAAATATGATGATTAAATTTGCATTATCCCTAATCAAATGTTTTGGTATTTTTGCATATGATTGTGAAAAATAAAAACAATCAATCTCATTATGTCTACCCATACTAAAATAATCACGCATACAATCTTGTTTATCACATGAAATATCATCAAAAACAATTATTGAATAGGATCGCGCTTCGTTTGGTTTTAAAATTTCAGTAGTTACTTTTTAGGAGAAATATTTCATAGCCGTTACTCTAGAAAGACATTTTTCTAGAAATTTATATTTTGGTTGTTGTGAAGACTTAGAGTATATATAAATATCTTTGAATTTCAATCCATTTGGATGTGTAAGAAGACTTAGAAGAATATTAGTCTTTTCACAATTACTAGGACACACAATAATACTTCTTATACTATTAGGTAAAAGTTTGCTTTGTTTTTTCAAGTGAGAATTAGTTTGTATAGCATCAAAATTGTGAACTGAAAGACGATCTTTCTACTTAATGAATTCCATGATTACTACTAATCTTTCATATAAAAACTGTTGTATATATACAAATAAGGTCAGTACTAAAAAATAATTCAATGTCAACATATCACAGAGCTGGTAAAGGTTAACTCAATAAGGCAATTAACTCTTTACCTTTACAATTGCACATACCAGGTTATCAGTTTTGTGGTCCTGGAACTAAATGAGATAAGAGATTGAAAAGAGGTGATACGGGTACAAATCCATTGGATGCTGCATGTCGTAAACACGATATTTCATATTCCCAAAGCAATAATTTGAAAGATAGACATAAAGCTGATAAAATATTAAAAGAAAGAGCGTGGAATAGAGTAAAATCGAAAAATTAAAGTTTTGGAAGGACGAGTTGCTGCTTGGACAATAACAAACTCTATGAAAGCTAAACAAAAACTTGGTATGGGTATAAAAAAAAGACGAAAGAATCAAAGAATCAGCGAGTACTGAAAACACCAAAAAAATATGGTGGATTTTGACCTGTAGCAGCACTAATTCCATTAATTGGGAAGGCTTTAATTGCTGGTGCTGCAAGTGGTGCTGCTTCATATGGTGTGAAAAAAGCCCTAGGTAGTGGTTTATATTTGAAACCTCATAAGCATGGTGCGGGAATTAAAAAAAAAAACGAAAAAAAAAAAACAAAGAAAATAATTTGCCAAAAAAGCCATTAAACACTGATGATATAATCAAATTTGCTTGTGCTCATAAAATAAAATATTTCCGTGATACATCACCTAAAAAACCATTCAAAAATTAGTCGGCAGTTATTAATCTCGATTCCATTGCACGAGCTGGTACACATTGGGTTTCGTATGAAAAAAAGGTGAAAACGTTGAGTATTCTGATAGTTTTGGAAATTTAGCTACACCAATAGAGTTAATTGAATATTTTGGAAACAAAGTTAACATCACTTTCAATTATAAGCGCTATCAAAAATTTAATTCTTTCAATTGTGGTCATTTGTGTTTGAAATTCCTTATAAAATCCACAAAACAATCGTTAAATACATCAGTATAGAAATGGAGTCAATAACAATTACACTTAGTGGAAATACGTCTACACTAAGTGCAGACTTCTTTCCACCAATTGATTTGAAAAGCAGTGATTATGTAATTGGATCGATCAACTTTCAATCATATCATTCAATACCAAATATTGATACAACAAATAATAAATTCTATTATAAAACCATTTCAAGTATAAATAAAGATTCTCAAGTAATATCTATTCCAGTTGGGTCATATGAAATTGAGAATATTAACAATATATTGAAAACCGAATTAGGAGATCCAAATTATGATTACGATTTCGAGGAGAAACTTTATACTCATAGAATAGAGAGAGAAAAAAATGTTGCACGTAATTTCATAAGTTTAAAACCAAATAATAACACTTTAAAATGTGAGCTTGGGAGTACTGTTGATATTGATTTCACAAAAGATGATTCAATTGAATCTTTATTGGGGTTTAAAAAGCAAATATTAGAAAGAAATGTAGTTCATGAAAGTGATCTACCTGTCAACATAGTTAAGGTGAATGCTATATTAATTGAATATAATATTGTGACTGGATCATATAAGAATGGATTACCCATGCATATTTTACATGAGTTCTATCCAACAGTAGAGCCTGGGTATAAAATCAATGAGATTCCTTCAAATGTGATTTATTTACCAGTGAACACTCAAACCATAAGCAATATAACTGTGAATATTGTTGATCAAGAAAGAAAACAAATAAATTTTCGTGGTGAAACAATAACTATCAGATTATATTTAAAATTTTTTTTATAAATGGGTATTAGTTATAAGAGAATGCGAACAACAACGAAAAGAATCAGTTCACCATCAACTATAAAAGTGTTAACAAGAGAAAATAAAAATTTCCTGAGATCACTCGGTTTGAAACTAAAAAGAGATCAAAAACAGAAACAATGAATAATATTTTAGATATTACATCTGGTATTGCTTTCAATGATGCAATAACACGTGTTGAGATACATAATCATCAACATATCATTGCATCAGCATTCAATAATTGCGATGAAATAAGAATTCAAATCCAACAGCAAGATATCTATACGTTGCCTAGTCAAAGTTTTCTTTATATTGAAGGTAAACTATTAAAAGAAGATGGTGGTAAGCCTCCTGTGGATGCAAAAATAACAAATACTAGAATTGCATTTTTATTTGACGAAATTAAATATTCAATAAATAGTTTTGAAGTTGATGAGACGAAAAATATTGGAATTAGCTCAACTTTAAAAGCATATGCTTCATTAAATAAATTTGAGAGTGATAATCTTGAAAATACTGGTTGGGGACTCAATATAAATATTCTAGATGAAAATGGTAATCTTAATATATGTGTTCCACTGAAAATGTTGCTTGGATTTTGTGAAGATAATAATAAAATATTGGTGAATATTAGACAAGAATTGGTGTTGATCAGAGCCAGAAATAATGATGATGCACATATTTGTACAGAAAATTAAAAATTTATTCTAAACAAAATTCAATGGAGTGTTCCTCATAAATATGTTAATGACGAATATAGAATGAGATTATTGGAAATTGTCAACTCAAATCATTTCTTGAAATGTCCATTCCGTTTTTGGGATTTATATGAATATCCAATTCTTCCTTAAGCGAAAAAGCGAATTTGGTCAATTAAATCATCAACTCAATTGGAAAAACCAAGATTTGTTATTGTAGCTTTCCAAACAAATCGAAAAAATTTGAAAGATAAAAATAGTAGTCATTTTGATAGTTGCAATTTAGCGAATATTAAGCTATATTTAAACTCAGTTTCTGATCCATATGACAATTTAAATCTAGATTTAAAAATTAATCACTATGCACTTCTTTATGATATGTACACGAAATTTTCCAAGGTCTACTATGATTTTCATGACACATATATTGGTCCTATTCTGAATAAAACAGATTTCAAAACATTTGCACCGATAACAGGGATAGTTTGCATCCCTTCCAGAGCCTTGTAACGTCACAGAATGCTACTTTAAAAATTGAATCGACCCATAGAAATCCTCAGTTATAGTTTTCACCTGTAGAATACTAAGGTAAGTTTGCGAGTTTTACAAGTGTGAACATGTGTTGTGTTGTGGATACGAAATTTCTAAGTGTTTGCGTGTTGCTGTTTCAGTAAAATGAGCGACAAATTTGAATGGACATTCGAGGAGGTTCGCGAGTTTCCCCAACAGCGTAACATGGAGCCGTACGTAAAACAGGCAGCAGAAAATTGGGATGATTTCAACTATGAGTCGTCCGTACGGCTCCAGAGGTTGTTGGTGAAGAAAAAACTAGAATAGGAGCGAGCAAAGAAAAAACAAGGTAACAGTATTTAATAATACATGTCTGTGGTTTTTATATTATTTTGTGTAACTTTAGACGCAGCCCAAAAACAAGGGGGTTGTGTGAAGAGGCGTCGGACATAGCTTAGTTTCAATTTCATTATTCTTGTGGTTAAGTTAATTTTAATTTTCATTTTATATTTGTTTAGTCTATATTAGTTGTTTAGTTCATATTAGTTTTAAATGTAGTTAGAGTTCAAATAGAAAATATAAACAACTTGTTCACTTTAATTTGGAGGATGTCCTATCTCCATGATATTACGTTAGAGAGTCATTTATCCATCTCGAAACAGTTTGAAATAAATAAATGAATATATATATATATATATATATATATATATATATATATATATATATATATATATATATATATATATATATATATATATATATATATATATATATATATATATATATATATAAGATTTTTGAAGAAAAATTGCATTACCATATCTCAAATTAGGGCGGCTTGGAAAACGAATATTGAAAGGCAGACCAGTTAGTTTTCCATCCACATCAAAAACCAGTGTTTTGGTATATATAAGATTTGACGAAAAAGGTCATATTCTAGGTAAGAATCAAAGGAGATGCCAGTATGTGAGCTGCAAAGAAAAACTGCAGCTTCTTGTAAAATGTAATATCACGTTATATATACCGTGCTTTCCTGAATGTCATAATAAATATCAGAAATAGAATGTAGATTGCATTGATAAATTGTGATGAGATCGAATTATTATTCAATATTTTCTGTATACATAATCAATCGCCCAGCGTCCTCAGATGAGGACGGCCTTTATACTCAAACCCGAGTGGATAAAATTTTTTTGGATGCATTTCCATGAATTTGATGGCCTCACGAGCCATTCTCTAAATTGCCACAAGAAAGTCACATAATGAATAAATTGGGCGTTAATGTGTTCATGAAATCCGTTGATTATGAATTGATTCTCTTGGAAGTATAATCCTACATGAATTTATTACAATTATCGTTGTACTGACTAGATATCTTCGTATCTTGAGTGTAACAGTAAAAGAAAAATGCAGAGTAGGTATTTGCCATTCTACCCAAGGAAACCAAATTATTATTATCCATTCACCTTTTGGAGAGAACAAGAACTTCCAGATATCAAGTGAATCTGCAACACGTGTCCCAAGAGGAATAGTTCCAGTGGTAGATATTTTTGTTGGACATTTCTAGTGCTCGCGCCGAGAACATAACCTACAAACAATAGTGGATTAAAACATTCTGTGAAAGAAGATAAACTTACTTACGTAATACCATTTACTGAGTTAAACAGTGTAATATTTGATTCATTGCGGGCGGCTCATGAAACTCTATTATTATGTAGTTTAAGGTTTCTGTGGGAACAGAATTTCGACTTTGAGATCGTTTTTCATTCGAAGACATATAATCCAACTTTTGAATCAAAAGCAACTAGGGTGAGAATATTTTTGTATTAGGTAGAGAGGGATACTTTGCATCCTTTCCAGAGCCCTGTGACGTCACCGGGTGCTAATTTAAATATTGAATCGAACTATAGAAATCTTCAGTTATATGTAGTTTTCGCTCGCGGAATTTGAAGGTAAGTTTGCGAGTTTTACAAATGTTATTTGTGAACATGTGTTGTGTTGAGGATACAAAATTTCTAAATTCGCTTACAGTAAGTAATCCATTTATACGTTCAGTTATAGATTTATTTATATTGAATGCTGAACACTCACAACTATTTATTGCTGATTATTTGATTAAGAATGATAAATATGAGTTCTTTGCAGTAGAAGCTTCTGAATTGAACCAACCTGTTGTAAATTTGTTCGGCGATTTACAAATATCCATAAAGAACAGAAGTCACATCATTTATCCAACAAATGAAATACAAAATGAAGTTTGTGGATGCCAATTGGTCACTAAATATTCACAACCCAGGGCTGATAGAATTCCTAATCAATATACTAGATATTGTCAAGGATCTGGAGATTGCAATTATGAATCTTGTTATCATGATTCAGAAGTTAGTAGAGTGAGAAATCAATCAACTAGATCTATACAAAATAATTATATAAGAACAAATATACCAGGAAGCTCTTGCATAACTTCAAATTTAATTTGTAGTGATGCCTGTTTTTATATTGGACATGAATGTATGTTCTACTTTTGGCAATTAGCATATACAGATCCAATAAATGAAATGTATAAGAAGACATTTACCTCTTGGGAAATTAATATTGAAATCAATGCCAAGAATTCATTCTTACAAGAAACTCTAACAGTAAGTAACCCATTTATACATTCAGTTATAGATTTATTAAGATTCAATGCTGAACACTTACAATCATTTATTGCTGATTATTTGATTAAAAATGATAAAAATGAGTTCTTTGAAGTAGAAGCCTCTGAATTAAACCAATCTGTTGTAAATTTGTTTGGCGATTTACAAGTATCCATAAAGAACAGAAGTCACATTATTGATCTAACAAATGAAATACATCATGAAGTTTCTGGATGCCAATTGGTCACTAAATATTTACAGCCCAGAGTTGATAGAGT
The DNA here is from genome assembly GCA_963989225.1 of Dromius quadrimaculatus. Lineage (NCBI taxonomy): Eukaryota > Metazoa > Arthropoda > Insecta > Coleoptera > Carabidae > Dromius > Dromius quadrimaculatus. Next base: position 44,476,032 of record OZ022330.1, read on the forward strand.
TTCTTCCAGTTACTTCAAAAAAGTGAAAACTTTGATAAAAACTGATGGTGGTGTGTATACTGAAACAACAATAGATGGCTATTCGAATGCCTTATTGAATACCCACTGAAATATCTAATCTGCTAGTCACTCGACCATTATGTGAATTTTCATATAAAGGATCATTGGGATGCACAGGATGTAATTCTTTGACTAGTGCTTAAATAACCACAACGAAATTTTCATCTCCAGGTTTAATTCTTTTTTCAAGCCATTGTTCTTTCACTAAAAAAAATTCGAGTTCGAATTCAGTAGCATCAACATGTGATGAAGCGGAACCGCCAACAACCGTCAAAAGGGCTGCGATTTGCGCCAGGACAACAATAACGCTACATCAGATGACAACTGTAAATACATGGCGATTATAAATGAAACTTCAGCGCGCATAAGAAAATTTGGTCTCTCATCTGAACGAGTGTTGTTCTCTTCTGAAGACTATACCGGCTCAGGAACCATTTAAAGTGGTTAAAGGAACGCTGGAATGGGAAGCACAAACTCGTGAAGTATTCATTCCGCATGTGGGCAACAATCGGGAAGTTTTATTGGAAATTATTTACAAGTTGATGGTTTTTATCGAAAGGCGAATACAGTTTTCGAATTTTACGGCTGTTTTTGGCACAGGTGTCGACAGTGTTATCTACATCAAACTGAAGAACTAGCAAACAACAACAACGCTGTGTCCATGACATTTGAAAACACATCTTATAAGGAGGAAAAATGAGGGGCGCTGGATATAGCTCAGGAACGTTCATTTCCGAAAAATAATAATGTTGATTTAGAATTCAAAAAAAATGTGAACAATCTACCAGTCGTTATGAAGTATGGAATGACTGTAGCGATAACCGAGAGATCAGCCCTTAAAAGTGCAATGGGGGTGAACCAATCAGTTGGCATTCCACTCTCGCCACAATCACTTAACCACAAACTGCGGGAAAATTAAGAAACCCAGCTCCGAGCACCAAGGTCAAAGCCATTCAGCCCTAAGGTCAAGACTCAAGATTTTAGCCGCAAGGCCAGAAGATTCATTCAAGCATTGCTCGACTAGTCGCAAAGCCAGAGGGCTCATTCCAGTCAGTCGAACGACTCGCCAGTGTCAAGCGGACGTGGACATCCCCGTCAGGGCTCAACCAGGCCCAGCAGCATCCTCAACCTGAACTTACCACAGGAACCAATTCCCACGGCAAATGGAAAAGCAAGGTGAAGCCATGACGCCCAGTACGTCGCGCAGCAGTACGGGTGACCACCGGCGGTCTGCCTTTGTCTCCTCACAAAGCCTGCACGAAACAAGTCTTGATGCTGCAAGCGATATTGCCGCTTTCACCATTTCAAACCAAGAGACAAAGTCGTTTGCCAGAAAAGAAGAGAAGAAGGCCGTCGTGGAAGCCGACTCCAAAGCGCTGCCAGTCGGCAAGCAGTAACTTCACTTTCCAACATACAGTTCATAGTACGCTCCTGATGGTCATTATGAGTTTAGCGTCTTGAGTTTTGGCTTAACATCAGCACCAGCTACGTTTCAGCACTTAGCTGACACAGTTTTCAAAGAATTAACATTTCTTCAAGCGTCCACGTGTCGCCAAATTAACATTGAAGCCCAGTAAATGTGGAAATAGTTTATGATTGGTCAATTGATCTATCGTCTCCAATACCATCAGCCCTGAACTAGAGTCCAATGGATGTCAGCAGGAGTTGACGGAATTGAGCGGTGAGACAATTCCTTATTCTACCTAATCTGAATCATACTCTGAGTATCGCGTCAGCTGTTCGAATTCTGCTCAATCCTGCCCTCAACTCTTCAAAATCATTCGCGAGATCCGCGATAGTTTGGACCATATTTTTGCCCCGCAAGTCATTGCACGGGTGAATGATACAGAAAAAACAAATAGCTAGATGGAAATTATCTACATTTGTTTTTATAATTTTCTGTATAACCTTGTGTAAAACAAGCTATGGTGTAGTAGAGGTGAACACGGGTGCGTATATGCAAGCCCTACCTGAAGTCATTTCTTACGAAACATCAGTTCCTTCAATTCATGACATACAGTTCTTGTCTAAGAAGGTTAAAAAAGCAATAGATAGTTGTAAGTCCAATTCATTGCGGTTTACAATTTGTCATCCTTCAATTAATGGCATTGCCATTAGTAATCAAACACAGAAAATTCTAGCCAATGAGGGTACATCAGCAGGATGGAGTTCTCAAATTGCTTCTAGGAATCACGCACAAAAATAATTCACAACGCCAGAAGAATATCATTCTGTTTAAAATATAGGATTATTCTATGAGAGCTTATCATATAAATCAATAATGTCTTCGAACAGATGTCACTAGTATCATTATCTTAATTATTAGTAGGGTTTCCATGCAAGAGTGGGAGTGATTGTTTTATTGCATAAATGGTAGTTTCAATATTTTTGAATCAGTTCCATATCACTCTACATAAGAACAGTAGAATGTCGTCGGTATTGCAAAAGTTGTACCAACTAGCTCAAGTCAAAGGGCCTCTTGCTCTCAGTAATTTGAATAAGAATAAAAAGTACAAGTTATCAACTGCCGACGTGTTAATACAAGTTTCGGGGAGAAAGTTGTCCTCGAGTTGGAGGATAACATATCATTCTTGGGATCTCATTTCAACCAACTCACCGATGAGGGAATACAAGATACCAATGAAGAAGCAGTTACCGCTAAACTCTACATAGTATCAAGAGGAAAGAATGACAAAGTGGTAGACCTCAAATTTGTTTCCAATTGATGAAATATGGTGTACAAGAAAATAAGAACAGGAATGAAAATGAAAAGTGAAATTGATAAATATCTATTTAAATTGCAGCTTTCAAAAAATGATGTCAATAATTATTGTGTATCACAAAAACTAATCAAAAGTGTGAAAGTGATGCAAATAAATGATGAAAGTGACGTTCAACGGAAAAATCGAAATTCATCACATGTTGACATAGACGTATGCGTACTGTGACGAATTATGCTACAAAATCCGTCACAGTTGCACATCCCAGAGCCTTATATAATTATAATAATTATTATGATTGCCTTTCCAACAATAAAACTGTGATAGAACCACAAATACCAATTAATTCAAAGGGACACAATGTACATACTGTAAAACAAAATAAATTAGTCTTAAGTGTTAACGATATATTGACCCTAGCGTGAGATTTTAATATAAGTGTATATAATGTAGTGAATAATTGGGGAATAAAATTGTGAGAATATTATGTGTTCTTATTCATTAAACCTGCTCTCACTCACTCGAAGGTGCATAAATTGATAACATCATCGACAAAGATGTTTTAATTCATTAATTAATAATTTGCTAATAGGTTTATCTCTCAGTCTAAATGTTGCACGTTTGATTTCGTAAGATGCGGGAAGATGACACCAAGGATGCATAAATTGATGACATGATAACTTTTGATTTCACAAGGTTGGTAATGGAATCGCACAAGTTAATTGAACAAGATGTGGGTAGATAACAAGTGCAAGGATGTGTCTCACAGGTTGATGACCTCCAAGGTATGGCGGGAGGAGGCGAAGTCAATGTCTTTGACCCAATGCCTTAACAGCCCAGCCCGCCGCCGCTATTTTGGAATATGAGCCAGAACTCTCATCAGTTTTTCTGCCGGCGCCATTTTGAAATATGAGCCAGAGCTCTCGTCAGTTTTTCGCCGCCATTTTGAAATATAAGCCAGAACTCTCGTCATGACACTACTAGAAGCATTACGATGGATCTCTTCGAATATTCAGTTGCTAGAGTTGAAACTCTTGGAGCAAAAGTTTCAATCCTAAGTAATCAGTGCAACCAATTAACATTGGTGCTGTATGGAACACAGCAGCAGCAGCAAGAACGTCGAGCACCGTCACAGCAGCAACAAGAACATCGAGCTTCGTGTAGGGAGCTTTTTGAAACAGAGGATTTGACGTGTCACTGTGTTTCATGCAGAGAAGTAGACCAGTACATAGCTGACATTTCAAATTCCTAGCCACCGCCATTGATACCAGCGACTCGAAGACGTCAGTTATTGTAAGTAAAATTTCTTGATTACATCTTCCAAAACTGATTAGCTCCAAGTCTTAATGAGTATTCTCCTTTCATAGATGGTGAGTATCATACTTTAGCGTAAGATTTAAATTTAAGTGTATATATTGTAGTGAATAATTGGGGAATAAAATTGTGAGAATATTATGTATTTTTATTCATTAAACCTGTCCTCACTCACTCGAGGGTGCATAAATTGATGACATCAACGACAAAGATGTTCCACTTTATTAATTAATAATAGGTTTATCTCTCAATCTTAATGTTGCACATTTGATTGTATAAGATGCAGGTAGATGACACCAAGGCTGCATAAATTGATAACATGATGACTTTTGATTTCACAAGGTTGGTAATGGAATTGCACAAGTTAATTGAACAAGATGTGGGCAGATAACAAGTGCAAGGATGTGTCTCACAGGTTGATGATGGAGGGGGGAGGCGAAGCCAATGTCTTTGACCCAATGCCTTAACAGCCCAGCCCACCGCCGATATTTTGGAATATGAGCCAGAACTCTCATCAGTTTTTCTGCCGGCGCCATTTTGAAATATGAGCTAGAGCTCTAGTCAGTTTTCCGCCGCCATTTTGGAATATGAGCCAGAACTCTTGTCATGTAACTACTTATCTCAATTTATATTTGACAGAGTGTGCAGCGATATGGTATAGGAGTTATGCAGTACGAGATCCTAATGCTAAGTATGAAATTCTAGTAAGTGAGCTTGCGAATAATTTTTTTCCGAACGGATATGATAGATCTTTGCCAAATTCATGACGGAATCGTATTCATCGTATCAAAAATAAGGATACTCGTGCGTATTATCACGCAATGTTCGACTTTCATGATCGCTCAGGCGGTGATCTATTCGAGGAGCAGGTTAAAAATACTATTGAGACCAGGTTTTTACTGGATATTCAGGCAAAATTGGCATCGTGTGACCCTACAAGTTTAAGAGCTCTTAAAGCGACGATTAGCAGAGATGCAGAATAAAATCACACAAAGCGTAAGAGCAGGAGTAAGGGGAGATCGTCCACCAATGCGTTTCCAAAATCAGCCCCTACGTAATCAAAATTCTACACCTTGTTTTGATAATAATAGTAATCAACCACCGCGTTTTCAGAACGCCGCGGTTCGGTATATTAATAATGATAATCAAACCCCGCAGAATCAGAATTGAGTTCGATTCAGAAAACCGAATAAACGGCCTTCACACAGTAATATTAATAATGTACGGAGCGCGCCATTTAGCGCTCCCAACACTGAGCGATTATCATGAACTTCTGATGGCAGAAATATCTGTAATCGCTGCACTTGTCTGGGACACATGATGGAAGATTGTCCGGAAGAAATATTAATATTCAAAAAGACTGTGCCTCACGACGCTAGATGAGGCCCGTAGCGTTGTGTGTGAGTTAAATTCAGAGTCCAATGATAAAATTTGTCCAACGGTCCTAACAGTAGTGATCACATTGGAAAACCGATTCGTAAATATCATCGTAGACACAGGTTCAGTATACAACGTAGTAGGTAATGATCCAATCCTTGACAACAGACGTCAGTTAAAATGCTCCGCAATACAGACAAGCGTTCAATACCTGTTCTGGGGAGTACTAGACTGTTCCTAAGGATGTAGACGTGAACCACAGACTAGTCACCCTAGTGGTACCAAATCTAGCCTGTGACGTTATACTGGGTATGCAAGTCATTGACGATCTCATCTTTCTTGACGATACTCCATTTTTGTCTTCGCTGTCTTCTCGTTTGGACGTAGCTTCTCTAGCTTCGAGATCGAAGGAAAATTGTCTTTTCCGGGAACGTGTTGTTGTTCCTGCACCGACACAGCCCTCTTTTCATGCTCGATTTCCTCTTCGTTTCCCCGGCCTTTCTCTGATGATGACTGGTAGCACCGTCCGTCCAACTCCCCCTGTCGCAATTCCACCCTATAAACTTTTCCGCCCCTAGCGAGACTACGTTACGGTTTATTTACTACATTGCCATCAAATTTCTTTTTCAAAGCTCGCTTTTTAAACTTTTTTCTTTCGCATTCAATGTAGCATTTATTATTTAGTTTGAAACTGATACTTTCAAGGGAAATGTTTTGATCATGAGAAATTTAATGGCTAACATTGGAGCTCAGCAAGTTGGTGTTTAAGACTCACTTTTGAAACATTCTGCTTTCAAGATTCAATTGCAGTCGAGGTAAACGGTATGATGAGACAGGGTAGAGTTGGGCTAAACTCCTTGAAGGGGTTGGAAAAGGTGGCAGACATCCTTCGATGAGGTGATTATGCGCTTATTCAATTGGCTGCGGACAAGACTCGCAAGCAACATCAGCGATGAGACAGTTATCAGAGCTGCAGCGGGTCGACTTCCCAAAAAGCAAACAGCCAAGCGCATAAAAAGGGATGCGAGTGGCTACTACGTGGTGGCCTACAGCAGAGATCAATAAATACAGCTTTATTTAGCGTGCAGCCAAAAAATAAGATTCATTTTCATTCATCATCATCCAACTGCTCGTTAGAGAATAGGCGTATGCCAACGTATACCTCTCCATCAAATGGGGCTGTCGGAAGACAGATTTCACGGTTTCTAGGGACGCATGGCCAGGGACATATTCCGGTCGACCTCAAACGCTGAGAAGTTTTCCGGCTATCCCGTTAGGTCGAGGTTTTTGAGGACACACCCAAAATATAAAAGCACTTCATAATGGTTCAGAAACATTGCAAAGGAAAATTTTTTGTGATCTTTGAGCTATTTGCTATTTTTATATTGCTATTTTTATATTGTTATCAATAAGTATTGGAAGTTTATCTTCACAACTATGCTGTAAACGAAGCTATAGGATTGTAATATTTCAATAGGTAAATATTGTTGCACATGTTTTATCATTTTTCATCATCATCCCATTTAATATTGTTTCATGATCATTAACATCTTTGTAGAACGCTGAAGATGGATGGGTGCACATCCGAAACGTCCAAAAATTGAACAGTAGCATAAATAAAATTAAATGGACTTCAATACCTAAAAAATTTTTTTCCTAATAAAATATTAATTTTGAATATAAAAAATAATAATCAAAAAATACAGTAATAGATCACATCTAACACATTTTGGACAAATTTTCAGATATTTTTGTTTTGTTGATTTAATAAGTTCTCGACGAGATTCAAGACAAGGCTTTGGAAAACTAATAAAATAATATTAATTGTTCGAAAATGACTTACTACGCATATCACTGCTACATATTCCATAACAACAGCGCTATTTTGCTCCTTTGTAAACTGATAACATTATATATTTTTATTGAAAAGTTTGTATTATGATTTTTTTATTGTAAATATATATTATATAACAATCAAAAATGTACTAAATATGAATTTTTTAAAAACTTACATTGGAGACATAATTTTAACGGCTTATCTACGTATAAAGTGCCCGAAGAACATGGCGGATGTCGAGGCATGTGCACAAAAGGCAATGGCGCATGCGATATTCTACAGACTTCTAGAACTTCTGTAGTTGCCTATAAAGGCTCGGCGCTCGGCTCAGATTTAGTTTTGTTTCTGTATTCGCATGTGATTGTCAATTTTAATATTCTTTTATAGGCAGTGAGTGAGAATTATGTCAGACTCAAAACGCAAACGTGAAAGAAGCAGCATAAGCTTACGAAAAATTAAGAGAAGAAGACTGAATAGTGGCAAAGCAGAGGGACAGGGTCAGGGTAAGCGCGACCATTTTGTTTTTTTTTTTTTATTCTAAGAAATAATTTGTATTGAGTCTATAAATGCATATAAGACTTTTATTGCAAAAATATATCTTTCACATTTTCATACTCAATCGAAAAATCGAAAAATAATTATTTCTCACTATTCTAAGTTAATATCTAAATATTCAGATACCTGAAAGAATAAAGTTATTGCAATTAATCGAATTTTCACATTACGCGGTATCTTTATGAAAACCCGAATAAAAGCTTTCCAATGGGGACTTATGATTTTAAAATTTCACTATGGCCATCTGACGAGCATTGATGCAAATTTTGATTCTTTCTTCGAGATTTGTGAGAATCTTATCGATTCAGCTCTTATGAATGACGAGTCAACAGAAAATATCAATCATGAAGACTTAATCTGTCATAATATCGGTGAAAACAACGAAACAGAGACAGATGGCACTAGATCATCTGAAACGTGTCCACAGCAGAATTTTGATTCTTTTTCCGAGTTATGTGAAAATATTATCGATTCAGCTCTTACCGAAGAAGATGTGAATTAAATTGTAAGTGAAAGTGGAGTGTCAGTGATTCCTACTTCAGACATTCAGGACGGTCGACGGGCTATCAAACGTTATGAAATCATAGAAAATAGAGAGTATCACGTAATAAGATTCGCGATGCGTGGATTTCGAACGGTCTTCCACCTGACGGACCCGCCTCCTGGAGAAAATCCTATCGAATGGTTCTATGGAAGCATTGAACAAGTACGAATATTCTCATGGTTGTAATTATGCTGATATATTTAATGTTAAAATTTCTCAGGTATTGACCGATATGTTGAACGACATGAATCCTGCAGATTTTGTCGGGTTCACATTCTACACCCCTTACATGGAGCATGGGCCAGCAAGGATGTCGTTTCGAAGAAGGGACCAAATTCACGTCGACTTCATATGGGACGCTATTGATAGAATTCTTCAGAGCAACGCTGAGCTGTTCTTCGACGGAGCATTTACAATGGAGATGACACACATAGCCATGCCTGTAGGAAATGGAAGACATCTAAACGGTCACGAGCTTATCTACGCGGAATTATGTCGCAGGAAACACGGTATAATAGAGATTAACAACGTCGATAATCTTTGCCTACCTAGAGCTTTAGTTGTCGCTGAAGCATTCGTTACGAAAGATGATATTTTTGAGAATATCAGAGAAGACGGCCACATTGATCAACAGACACGCGTAAACAAGTTATTATGCGATACCGGTATTGATATGGGCCGCGGGCGGAGCCAGTATACCTGAATTGAAGGAATTTCAAAATTTTTATAAGCAGTACAACATATGTGTATACGCGCATAATACGCGCGGTGACCTAATTTTCGAAGGAGCACCCGATGGAAACTTACCACGACTGAACCTCTTACATCATCAAAATCATTATTCGGTCATAAAGAGTTTAACAGCTGCCTTTACATGCAAGTATTTTTGCAAACCTTGTCATACAGGGTACAACGGGCTATTAGCACACACTTTCAAAATATCTGCATTTTTTGTAAAGAATCTCCAGCGTGTGTTTGTACACTGCAATTGAAAAAATGCCCGGACTGTAACCGAAATTTTCGAGGACAGATTTGTTATGATAATCACAAAAGAAATAATGTTTGTGATCTGCTGAAAACCTGTGAACAGTGTTTGAAAACTTATAACTGTCAAAAAAATAAGAATCATATTTGTGATGAAGTTTTTTGCAAAATCTGTGATTGTTATAGGGAACCTGAACGTAATGCTTCATGAAACCGGATAAAAATGGATTGAAACACAATACTTTATTTATTTATTATGATCTAGAGACACGACAAGAAAATTTTCATGACAAACATAGATTACATGAAGTTGACTTTTGCGTTATTCAACAATCATGCTCCGAGTGCTGTAATATAGATGATTTAAGATCTTTCTGCTCCTCGTGTGGTGTTCGACAGCAGGTATTCAAAAAAACCCCAATTGAAAATTTTCTCTTGTGTGCCTTAGCTCCGCGAATATCATTTTCTTCTGTAACATGTATTGCACATAATGCTAGGTCATTTGACGCTCAGTTCGTTTTGAAATATCTTGTAAAGAAAATGAACCTGAAACCAGATATAATTTTGAACAGTGACAAAATTTTATTAATCGAGATCAATAGCAAATTAAGATTCATAGATTCCTTGAATTACATGGGTATGCCTTTAGCGTCTTTGCCTCAAGTCATGGGTCTAGCAGGTACTGTAAAAAAAGAGTATTTTCCGCATCTGTTTAATACTTCAGAGAATGCTGAATATTTAGGACCTCTGCCAGCTATTGAGTATTATGGCGCGGACAGTATGAAAACTTTAGAGACAAAAATTTCTGGCTTGGTATAATTCACAAATTGAAAATGGTGTGATGTTTGATTCACAAAGAGAGATTAAAGAGTACTGTATTTCGGATGTGAATATTTTATGTCGGTCTTGTACCAAATTTCGACAAACTTTTGTAATGATTGTCGTGTTTGCCCATTTTTAGAGGCCGTTACTATTGCATTAGCATGCAAAAAAGCGTTCCGGCGTTTATTGTTGAAAGAAAATACAATCGGGCTTATACCTATTAAAGGATATAGACTGAAAGAAAACCAGTGCAAGATAGTGTTACAATGGCTGCTATTACAAGAGGATCAACGAGATATTCGTATTGAACATGCAGCGTATGGCGGTGGAATCGTTCTCGCGAACAATTGGAAATATGACGGGTTTTACGCCCCCGATAAGTTAGTATTTGAATTTTGGGGTTGCTTGTGGCACGGATGCCCATCATGCCACGAAACCTTTAGGAATAAACAAATTTACACTTCGACAAAAGCAACTATAGAATTAGATACCAGCGTACTCTTGATAAATCAGAGCAAATGAAAAAATTAGGGTACAATTTGATAAATATATGGGAGTGCAGATTCAGAAATTACCTGCAGCAGCATAAAGATTTGGAAATAGTGTTGCAGAATCATCAGCTTCTGAATAACACACCTTTGAAACCACGAGACGCTCTTTATGGCGGAAGAACCGGAAATACTGTTCTCTATAAAAAAAAAAGATGACCCTGAGAAAATAAAATATGTCGACGTATGCTCTTTTTACCCTTACATCTGTAAATATGGAAAATACTCAATTGGACATCCTGAAATTTTTGTCGGCGCAGAATGCGATACAATTTGTCCAAATAATAATATAGATCGTGTGGAAGGTTTGATAAAGTGTACTGTATTCCCGCCTGGCGACCTTTATCACTCACTATTACCACGAAAAGCTCATGGTAAACTCATGTTTGTCCTATGTAGAACATGTTGCGATACGCTAGAAATACAAGACTGTACACACTCTGATAGTGACAGTTTGTTGTGTCGATTGAAGTGCAGACGGCTGTACGTCATGATTAAAAAATACTGGAAGTTCGTGAAGTAAGGCAATACAAGACTACGGAATACAACAAAGCGTCAAAAACGGGCGGTATATTTGCGGAATATATAGACACTTTCTTGAAGATAAAACAGGAGCCATCTGGCTATCCAAAAAAATGTACCTCTGATGAGTCAAATGATGCGTATATCAGGATGTTTCTAGAGAAAGAAGGGATCCAGTTGGATGCAGATTCAATTACAAACAATTCAGGTAGACGCGCTGTCGCAAAAATTTGTCTGAACTCTTCATGGGGTGAGTCAGTTATGCAACACATTCTTAGCGTGATAGGGACTAACAAATGATTTCATGCTAACAGGAATTTGCCCAGGCTGAGAATAGACCGCGCACTACAACAGTTGCAGCCCCTGCTGAGCTTTATGAACTGCTGGCTAATCCGGCCATTATTGTAAATAAAATAATCCCCGCTGGACAACAGTTGATGTACGTTAATTGGCAGTATCGTGACGAGTCAGTGGACCCTCTCCCTAAAGTGAATGTCGTTATTGCCGCTTACACAACAGCACTCGCCCGACTTGAACTTTACCGCCACCTGGACGCCTTGGGCGATAGAGTTTTATATTATGACACTGATTCAATCATATACTCGCATCTACCTGGATAATACGAGCCACAAACAGGTGATTTCATGGGTGATCTCACGAATGAATCAGCTTCTTTGGGTTCAGGAACCTACATTACCGAATTCGTATGCAGGGTTCCGAAAAATTATGCTCTTAAAACGTATTCGCCAGTGCAGGATACTTATCAAGAGATTTGCAAAGTTAAAAGTTTCACGTTGAACGATAGAAATTCGAAAAAAACTAATTTTATCTGTTGAAGGAATTAATCTTAGGTAACCGTGATACGGATATTGTGTTGAGTAGTTATAATATAAGAAGTACTTTAGACGATAGTGTTGTAACGGAAAAAGAGAAAAAATTATTTTGAATTAATGCTATGAAGCGTAGATCAGTTAATTATTCGAAATCATATCCGTACGGTCTGAAAAGATCAAAGTTAGAATAAGCTACGATGATATTTGATAATAAAGATATTTAATTCTCAATTATGATTTTATTATTGTTTACTAGTGCCTTTAGTCTCACCTCCTACATATTGAACATATTTCGTGAAATAGTAATCAAACATAAATTTCATCAGTACATCATTTTCATAGTGATCAGACTCATTGAATAATCCAATAAAGTCATCATGATTATAATTATTTATTCTAAATATTAAATTAATTATGTTATTATTAATTATGTTTCAACGCATTCACACGACTGAGAGTGAAGGAACGCCATTTCAACCAAAAATATCTGACTGTTTCAAGCGTCTAGTCCTCTGCCTCTGTGTACGTAAGTGGGTACCTTCTCAGATGCGATGAAGGTGAGGTGATTATGCATTTTGTGCATTTCGTGGATTTTGCTCTATCTAATAGTTGGGTGGAATATAAACAAGACTGCAACAAAATAAAAACTGCAAATAAAGATATAATGGATTTATTGGAGTTTCGCATGCATGTTGCCAAAAGTCTAATTTACATGAACAAGCCCGTGAACATTAGAAAACGTGGCCGTCCATCGGAGAATAGTAAAGAATCAACACCCACTAGAAAATTTAGTTGCACTGAGAGAAGACCTCTGAAAGAAATTCAATGCGATAAAATAGATCATATACCAAAAATTGATGACAAAAAAGAAGCAACGCGATGCAAGTCACCATCAAGCAAAGGCAGAACACATTTTTATTGTGATAAATGTCATGTGCACCTGTGTTTGGTGAAAAACAGAAACTGTTTTGAAAAATTCCACCGAAAATTATAATTATTGTATATATATATATATGGTTGATTTCGGATCTTATTTCTTTTTTCTTTTCAAATTGATAATTTCATAATGTTTTCCGTAGTTCTCATCCATTCACAAATATGTATGTATATATGTAATTTGATGTGTCAGCATATGATCTCAAATTTGCACAATTTACTTTAGGCCCTTATGTACATTAGGATGTACATTTACAATTTATAAATAAATAAATAAATAATTTCATGAAAACTATATTTTCGTATTTTATCACTTAAATCTGAGTGATTTGTGATGAAAAAAATTTTTTTCCACTCTCAGAGGGAAGATTCAGGTCTGAAGGGGTTAAACTGTCTGCCAGCATGCTCTCCACCACCATACCCAAGGCGTCGTGTAACGCAACCTCCTCCGTCCGTGAGTATGCACGTGGACCCCTTAAATTTAATAGAAAGAAAGAGACATTAGTCTATTCTGCCAAGAGAAAAAGGATTCACAGATAGATTTGGAGAATCTGGATATTGGAGTGTGTTTGGATATAAAACGTCAAAACACATTAAAGTGAATTTAGATATGATTCATATAGATGATAGAGGAACCTGTATATTCGAGGTTTTCATGAATGGAGAATCTCGAAATATCAGTGTGATCAAAGAGAAATCTAGTTTGCTATATACAGACAGCCCAAGTCCAACTGATGAAGTATATTACAAAGGTCAAAGAAAAGACGTTCAGGAAATGAGCTCATATAGAGCAAACAGTCGAATTCCAATAGCTGTGTAAAGACGTTCAAGTACGCGGAAGGTTCTGTGAAGGTGTCTTCGTGCTAGTAGTACCCACTAGTGAGGTTCGTGAGGTCGGGGATGATACACAACCTCCATCCTCCGAAAGTGTTCACGCCGTCGACGAAGTTCGTGAGGCAGGGCATGATGGAATAGAGTAAGTATTTAATGATAGAGAATGGTCCATGCACGCGCTCGTCTGTTTCATTTGATAGCTCCTCCTTCATATTTTTGTTATTCCATATAATTTTAGTGTTACTTTTCACTTGTTACTCTTAAAAAAGTTTTTGGTCTATCCATACAATTTTATTCGAAAACGCTAGTGGAAAAAGTTTTCCACATTCGTAGTGAAATGGAGATTATTTGTGTTTGTTTATTTTATTCGGGGTTCAGTGTGAGTTTAATGTTGAACGGCTTTTCGAGAATTATAGATTTAGGACGAATGTGCGACGACTGTGAAGAGTGTTTCCAAGCAATTGCCGACATGAATGTGTAATGCGCCTTATATTGGGTATGTACGATTTTTGAGTTTTACATTTGATTGTAAGTTTTATAAAGCTAATTCTGAACACGAAGTTGTGGTGGGAAAGTTCAATTTTTACTCATACCATTGTGGCGTATTTGGAGAAGTTCTTCTTGATATTATGGACTGTGACCAACATGATGAACGAAGCGGTATGTTTTTGTTGCTTCAATTGTCATTTCATGAAACTATCACTTAATATAATCAATACGCCGTCTAACTAGACTTCTATAAATAGCATATAAGTAAAAAATGCATTTTAATACAGGATAGCGTTATAATATGAATCTATACAGCTGATATGTATGTCTTAACGAAACAACCTGTCAATCAGTCGCTACTATTCCTCCGGACTTGAGCGCGATCTAGGCAACCTCCTATATCCATTCTTTTTCATGACTCTTTCCCGGTAAATTACGGAGCGATAGACATATTCTTTGAATCAATTTAGTTGCTGTATATTGCAATTTGGTGTGAATTTGGAATTCTTATTTGAGCAAATAACTCCTAAAAATCGTTTTCTTGAAAACAAAAATGGTATGCTCACAAACGTTCAATTTTTCCACCATGGTCGTAAATTGCAATTGACTAGATAATAAGATAATTTTTCATTTGCTTGTTAGATTTCATCTCAAGCATGGAGCATATAACACAGTGTTTTTTTTTTTAACTCCTTTGTGTCTCTTTGAATGGAATAACCTGTCAATAAGTCGCTACTATTCTTTCTGCCTTGAGCGCGATCTAGGTCCAATGTTAAGAAGTTGTGGATCATATGAGGAATTGACACTCATGTCGGAAGGTTATATTGTTTTAGAAACAGAGGACTTAAATATCGTATATTCTAGCGATATATATAGTAAAGATAAGATAGACATGAACATAAAGAAATATGCACATGCTCTATCGTCCCAAGATATCACACCGATTGAAGAGAAAAAAAGCGACTTGGTATTGCTGTATGATTGGCAATTAGTGAAAGGTTTCGTAGTCAAATTGAATGAAAAGTTAAGCGGAAAATTTTCGTGTAAAGTTACCATATTATTAGATAATAATGAAGAAATTGAAAAGGATATGATAATGTGAACTGTAGACGAAAATTAATTTAAGGATTAATTGTAAAGTAAATGAAACTACTTCTGAATAAGCATTGTGAATCCGAAATGAAAGTTCAAATTCTGAGTGTATTCAAGCGTATGCTGGGGCTACCGTTCTTGCATAGGTCCTGATTTATTCGGGCAAATAATATAACAGAAAGAATTAGGCATAATTATCTCCATCAATTTTCAAGTTTATTTGATGAACCGTTCGTTACAGATGATGAAGCTGAAGATTAGTGCAATTTCATGGAGCAATACAAAACTCTTTAAGCTCGATCAAAATGAAATTTCGAATTATTCTTGTATCTATTGTAAATAGTATAGGTTGAGTTAAAATAGGTTTTTCATAATTCAAGTCAAGTTTTATATGTATTAGTTTTTGAGTTTACCTATTAATTTCTTCGATTATTCAACTTTGTAGTTATAATATAAGTCTAGTTATTTCCATTCTTTCTTCATAAGGAATAATACAAATCAAAATTGGAAGCTTGCTATTCAAATTTTCAAATATTTAAAGTTATATCATAGGTAACATTAGTTATTGAATACATAGGTTGAATACAATTATTAGGTATAGGAATCTATGTAGTCATTCAATATTTAAATAGAATATTTAGAAAATTCTGTCAATATATATATATATATACGTCTCATAAACGATTAAACGCGAGTTCAATTCCAGCCCGTGGCGTTTAACTTTCTTTATAGAGTCATTTTAGTCACCGAGCTACCGTTCTAAATCATTGTAGTTTTTTTTTTTAATAAAATGAATTCTCATATTTTAAGGATTCATGTTTATATCAACTAGGCTATATTTTGGGTCAAATAAATTATAATTATAAATTTACATTTGTTCTCTCTATGACAATCACCCTTTTCTTCACTAAGGTACCCGTGTCCCTGTTGGCCGACGAGCAATATCTATTTCGGCAATTCTAATAGGGTTACTTCGTGCCGTTCTCGACCGATTGGCGCCCGAGCATCATTTAACCACCAGACAAGGACACTACCGGCATAAGGTCCGGTAGCAAAAACCAAAGAACGACACAGGACTTGGCAAAGAAAAGACTATAAAAATGTTTTCGCCGATTGGAAATCTCCAGATAATTGGAGGTATAATTAATGGTGAGTAACTGAATTAAAGATTACTTATCAAAGAAAATTAGTTTCTAAATTTTTCATTATTATTGATCTATTAGATTAACTCATCAACTTTCAGAGTGAGAAATTGAATGTGTGCCATATTTAAAACTATTTATTCCGCACAGATGCAAATGCATAAAGAAATTGCCACAAAAAAAATTCCCATGTGCCTGAAAAGCTATGACATTTCCAGGGCTTCGGACTGAGAATATTGCAGCAGAAATTTTGTCGGACCATATCACCACTCAACTTCACTAATGTTCATTTGATTGTACTGAGAAATTCAACGGAATGTTAATAATCTAACAAAATTTGTAATTTTGACATGTTGGAGATGGAGGTCACGCCGAACGCCGCAATATATTTGTTGGACAAAATACTGTGTGTGTTTTTGCTATTATTATCCTACGATTAAGCTATGGAAGAAAGTGATGGTAATGATCAAGAATAAATCATAAAATCGACGTCTTCTTCGGCTGTTCGGTGGAAAATGCAGCAGTCTTGAAAGTGTTTGCAGATAAAAAAAAGTGTCGGACTCATCAAAATAAAGCCACTCACAAAGTTCCAGGAGAGTGTGTCAATAATCCGGTGAAAGAGGATCTGTACCGCGAATACAGGCAAAGAAGGCCAAAGTAGGTAAGATCTCTCCTCAGACAACTGAGCTTATAAGTGACAAGTGTTGTGAAGCACCTCCCCCTTTCTAGACACAACAGAGTAGGAAAACGGGCAAATATTGTGGGGTAATTAAAAAGTCATTAGCGAAAGTGAAAGTGCCCTTAAAAAGTCATTAACGAGAGTGAAAGTGTAAAAGAGTACGGGGCACTTTTTGAGATATTTTTAGAAATTTGTTTACGTCCTCGATGAAATAATTAAAGAATGATCAACTATTGTTATAAACAATATTTTTAGAAATATAATAGAAATGGAGCGTTCCCGTGCGTTAAGACTTTCTAGTTGAATTTTTTTTGGGATAGTTTTGAAGACTTTTCTACTTCGTATCAAAAGTTAACTAGTTTAGCCGTAATATGAATAAGAAATATAGACTATTATATTAGGTGCTAGAGATTTGCATGGCACACATTCATCACCAGCAATTTTCATAGAATAGTATGAATTTATTTCCTCTGAATTTTGTGAACAATTGGAAAACATTCAACATTACTAAAGAAGTATCCATCTAAATATTCATAAATCGCGCATATGTTGAAAGTGAATGCTCATATTCTCGATTAACTAAGTCAATTGTTGAAATGAAAAAATATACCATCATTTATTAGTCTTCAATATGATTTTTAAATTGAAATTAAGATATTTTGTTAGATACAACATGCCAGCTATATTTTTTTGAAGTAAACTTTTATATATTCGATGCGGTTATCTAAGTCAATTGCTGAAAATGTAAATATACATTTATTAGTGTTCAAAATGATTTTCAAATTGAAATAAAAAAAAATAATGACCTGTTACCTACATTTTTTTTGTTTAGAAGAATGAAGTAAATGTTCAGTGTTATAGATGTATGCATGGAAATCAGTGACAGGATTAAACTTCCTCTAGTGAAAACGTCCTTAAGTACGAGTTGAAATTATTATTAGTTCTGTACTAAAATAGAAACTAATTAGAAAATCATTATTTTTTGTGGAAAATTTTAGATGACATCATTTCCAGAATATTCATCTAAAGGGGAACGCGGTTATTGTTTCATGGTTTTAGACTTATTTCAGTTGTGTCTGAAGAAGTGTCTAGTTTTACTCGAAATAAATATGGTTCTAAGTGGTGATTTGTCTGTTAAAAATGTGTTGCTATTATATTTCGGTGGATTCCTGAAATCAGCGGATCTTATAAAAGACGCTGTTAATTTAATCAACAGCAAAATAATATTCGAAAATGTTCTGTTTGACAATTCTTGGGAGCAAGCGCTGTACAATAAGATGATGGAGCAGATAGGTGTGAATTGTAAGTATCACGTTGAGAATTTTTGTTTATTAATAATTCATTAGTCCAAATCCTTGTGTATAAAATACAAATAAATAAATAGATAATAATAATAATATGTTATATTTTTCAAGCATTGAATATTACGACGAACAATACGGACATCGCATCAACACCTGGAGATTACCATCAAGCATCATCATCATCATCATCGTCAAACGGATATTCTGTACAAAATTTTCATACAAGTATGTGATAATAATAAAAATAATAATAATAAATATGTTAATAAATTCTTACTAATGGTATTTCGTTTTTTTGTTGTTGTTGTTCTAGTGTTCATTTTTGAAGAAAATTAAAGCTGATTCGGAATTGAAAAATTCTGTGAACAATCTACCCGTCGTTAATAATGAAGCATCGCCGTTGAATCCACAAGATGCTTCCTTTGGTGGGCGTACAAATGCGTCAAAATTATATTACAAGTGCAGTCCCGGTGAGACAATAAAATATTTCGACGTGTGCTCGCTATACCCGTTTATCAATAAGTATTTCAAGTATGTTGTGGGTCATCCGATTTAGATGTACATTGGTGTGGAAGAATGTTCTGGTGTAGATTTTATGAAAATTGAAGGTTTAGTCAAATGTTTGATTCTCCCACCGCAAAATTTTTATCATCCTCTACTTCCATACAGATGTAATAGTAAATTGATGTTCCCTCTTTGTAAAACATGGCTACAACTGAAAGTTTTCATGAAGATGTAGAACGTCAATTCATCGGGACTTACGTTCCTGATGAATTACGAAAAGCTCTAGAACTGAATTACAGAATAATCGAGTGTTATGAAGTATGGGAGTACGAAACTACTTCTTATGATCAAAATTCAAAGTCTGGCTGTTTATTTTCGCAATGTGTGAACAACTTCTTAAAAATTATCAAGAATGTAGCGGGTGGCCTGCATGGTGTACTGACGATTATAAAAAACAAAGATACATCGAAGAATATAAGCAGCATGAAGGAGTTGAATTGGATAAATCGAATAATCAAAAGAATCTAGGCATGAGACTTGTATCTAAAGTAATGCTCAATTCATTTTGGGGAAAATTTGGTCAAAAAGAAAATTCTTCCAAAACTAAAATTATATCACAACCATCTATTCTATTTGAATTAATAACTAAACCCGGGGTGGAAGTACAGAATCTCACTATTATTAATCCAGAAACGATAATAGCGACTTACGAGCGCGTACCTGAAGATAATGAAACTCTCAAAACTGTTAACTGTGTAATCGCTGCATATACGACAGCGGGTGCCCGACTGGAATTGTACAAATATTTAGGAAAACTTGATCGGCGAGTTTTGTATCATGATACTGATAGCGTCATTTTCTCGCATAGTGAAGGACAGTGGTTACCAAAGACTGGCGACTATCTCGGTGAGATGACAGACGAACTGTCCGACTACGGTGATGGCAGCTTTATTTCTGAATTTGTGAGTGGTGGGCCAAAAAATTACGCCTTTAAATTTTGGAATAGTAAGAAAGAATGCTTCGACACTGTATGTAAAGTTAAAGGTTTAACGTTGCATTATGATAATTCTGAAAAGGTTCACTTTGAAATAATAAAAAATATGATCTATAGTAATTCAACAGATGTTATTACTCTGACTGATCGTGAGATTGTGCGAGATTCACGCTACGGTGTCTATACAAAGACAAGTACAAAGAAATACTCAAGTAAATATACAAAACGCCGCCGGTTGTCCAACAGCTACGACACTGTACCCTACGGTTATAAACCATAGCTTCTTTCTGTCAAGTACTGATCTGCAGATAATTTTTGTTTTATGTATCTACATATTTTTTTTCATATATTTTAGAATGATGATAATAATATTCCTGGTGATATTTACATGTGTTGTTAAAATATTAATATTAATAATAATGATAATAATAATAATAATAATAATAAAGCGAGTATGACGAAGAAGAAAAAGAAGTTTTCAATTACAATGCTATCCTTTTCACCAAGATCTCAATTACCACCCCCCCTCCTTCGTACCTCAAGCACGCTAGCGATTACACCTGTCCGTCCGTCGCAAGTTAAGCCCCTACCGCTACGCGCTCTCGCCCCGCGTACAGTTAGCCGCCGCACCGCCGCCGCCACGCCCGCGATCCAGACGATAAATTTGGAGTTAAATCAAAAATACTGATACAATAACCGTCGGTATAGTCTTCTCGAAATATGTCGTTACCTTCGTTGAGGAAATGAATGCCCATTCCAGAAAATAAAATATGATAGGAACTTATAATTTTTTTGCAATCACTCGTAAAATCAGGTTGTAACGGTTTACTTGGAATTTAATGTCCATCGACATATAATGAAAGATAATTCAGTCCGAAATGTTTGAAATTGAAAGGATCCAATTTGAAATCTCCATTAAACGCTTTATTAGATACAAAGCAAACAGTGCAACGTTTTGGTAATTGGCCTAAGTAACTATTGTCTAGAGACTTGCTTTGAACTCCCTAAGAAATAGTCAATACTTTTATTTCACTTCTTGTTATTTGATATTTTGCAGTTGTTATTTCCAAAGCTTTCGCATGTGCAAGCATCACGCTGGGGTTTATCTTTTTTCGCCGAATACATAAGGTAGCATCTAAAATTTTTAATTTACCCCCAACCCCATCACTCATGAGAGCAAAGCTATTTCTAGATCGTACAAATTTAATTCGTATTTCAATACCACTCATTAAAAATTTATCTTGATTAAATATGGCACAATTTAAATGACCAATAAGGTCGACCTCTTTTCTTTTTGTTGTGAAAACTGCTCGTTTCGTGAAAACCGAGTTTTGCGCGGTCATTGATTCCATTCACTGTTTGTATCTGGATACCATAGACCACATGTTAAGTGAGATCTTTTAGCTGCTGGTCAGTAATTTAATAGAGTATCTAAGTAGCATTTATATGCGTACGTGTCATTTGGTGGAGATATAAGTTTCTGATTTAAATAAATTTCGACTTGACTGAACATTGAATGAAGAATGTTATTAACTGGTGCAATTTTATCAGTTTCTGTGAAGTCACTTCCATCATCTTTAGTTAATTTCATATTCACCGAAATTGAAGTGTGGGCTAGATCAATGTAGTCATCACCGGAATTTACAACAAATTCTAAAGGATTTTCATCTGATATACTTGACAGAGTTTTATAATGCACCCAACACCCACTTTCAATACTTGTTTGCGTAGTAGGAACCGTGAAGAGATCCAATTCAGACTTAGCACACTCACAACTGCGAGGATGTAGAAAACTCATTTTCTATTTACCGAAAATATCAGCTGGTTGTTTACGAGTAGTTTTATTCTTACACCTCTTTACTCTACGCTGTTTACTTGTATTATGAATTTCATTTAATAATCTATGTCTTTTTATATCGAGCCTCGACCCTTTCAAGTTATTAATTTTATTTTCAGCCTTGCGTTTCAAATTATCCACAGATTCACTGAGTCTTGACTGAAATGCCTCTTTAACAGGTCTTTCATTAACAACATCATTTAGAAAAGGCGTGCCTGAAGTAAGAGCCTCCATTCCAATCGTTTTCAAACCGCTTTTCACTAATGGCATGACACCTCTGAATAATCCTTTCAAGAAACTACCGAAGCCGTGTCCTCGCTGATAAACACCGCCTTTGTAAATCACGCCAACACCACCACCTGCCTGATTTATATAATAGTCGTGATAATGACAAGCTCTCATTGTAATAACTTCTTAAAATGAAGTTTAACGCCGACTGTACCGTACTGGAATGGTGCTCTCTCGCCAGTACTTGTCCTTAAATCTATTTCAACATTTTCAAACTCCCTCTTCAAAACAGGAATGTAATGAGGTTGTGAAAAAAAAAAATTGAACTTTATGAGTGCCGTAAATGTAATGACTGTTATCGACTGTCACAATTCGCAATACTTTAGCAAAAATATCTCCTATCATTTGAGGCTCGATGATGTCACTATATACGAATAACTGTGATGGTAAGCCTAGTAATATATTTGACGGGTGGGTTGAAGATTTATTCAATATATTCGTGTTTGGCTCGAAACCAAGCTGTAAACTCAATTGTGGTGATAATTTCAACGAATTCAAAAATGTTAACATAGATGTGCATGCTATTTTCTTGCTTCCGGCATTCACTCTAAATTCAACTCGATCCTTTTGAAGTATTCTATTAGAGTTCAATGCCACTATAATTGATTCTATAGTTTCATAATTACCACTATCTATTCTAGTTTTACAATCCACAAATAAAGTTTTATTTTTCTTCAAATATGGATCAATAATTTTATCAATTGATTTAAATTCTCCAACACTTTTAAGACTTTTAACCCATGAAGCTAATCTATCATCTGTGAACATTGTTTCAAGCTGCTTAACGCTCCATGTATCTTCCAAAACCAGCTTGTAAGTACAATATATCATATTATCTCCTTCAGTTACTGACGAAAATGAGCAAGGGTATTGTATTTCAGATAATCCCACACACCATTCACCAGTCAAATGTACACTTTTTGGTTGTTGAGTTTTTTTAATTTGCAGACGTGTTTGTCGGAAAATAATTCATAGAACTATTAGACAGCAATGTGAGATAAAATTCATTAGAATAATTGATATTCATATTTTTTCAAGAGTATGACACGGTATCCACGAGTTAAACTTGGGCGGATAATACTTCCACTGAACTAAAATTTCACAGTGTCCTTTTCTATATCTTTTTTTGAGAACTTTCTCTATATGAAAATTATTTTCCTGATTGTATGCAACACGTTGAAGCTCCGGATGATAGAAAACGCCATCTATAGGCTCATCTAATAAATCACATATTTCATACACGACAGGTTTTCTCATAATAATATTTGTGATTTTAAATATTTCACCACTCCAATTTTGTAGGTAACCTTTTTCTAATGAATGTTTATACTTAACAATTCTAACGTGGTCTCCAATTTTATATAATTTCTTAGTACTTTCAGGTTTTCTTTTTTGAGAGTGAATTCCGTTAATATTATTGTACACTTCTAAAATGTTATCCTCACAAACTTCGTTTGGAGCCATTTTGATTGTTCTATGATATGAGTCATTGTAACTATTTATTAAATCATCTAAGACATCAATATACCTATAGGTATTCGCAGAAGTAAAATATTTAAACATTTTTGTTTTCAATGTTTTATTGAATCGTTCTACAACAGCTGCTTTTACATCAGGATTTTTTGCAACATAAAAATTTATATCATATTTTTTGAATAACATCTGTACAATAGAACCTATAAATTCTGTACCTTTATCACTCTGTATAATGATAGGAACACGTACACTGAAAATTTCTTCAAAAGACGCTGCAACTTCCCGACCTGATTTTGAATGTAACGGTTTAACAAAAGCATATTTTGAGAAAACATCAATCACGCTCAGTAAATATTTAACATTGTCATTGTATTGTGCCAGGTTTCTCAAGTCAATCAAATCACATTGAAATAATTCATTCATTGTTGTCACGTAATACTTATTTCTTTCAAATTTGCGGCAAACATCTTTATGTAGAGTATATGCATCCTGATTTTCTAACCAATTTTTTATCTCCTTTATAGGAGCTTCGATCGCTTTATTAATTCTATTTTTATTCGAAAAACTTATAGGATCGGAAATTGTGTTGTAACGCTTTCGAATAACATCCATTGTATTACGACATTTGATATGGTGACCAGATTATTTTCCGACCTTTTCTTTTTTGCTTTGATTTTTGTTTTGGTACAGCGCTTAGTGAACTTTTACCGTCATCTGCGTTGAACGGTGTTGATTCCGCACTATTTAATCCAATCTCTTGTACGTTATCTTCATCTTCCTTCTTCTCCCCCTTAAATTTAATATCTCTGTTGATATAATCTATTCGTTTTTGGTTAACCAGTAGAACACATGGTATATTTGCTTCGCGTAATATATCAGCAAAATATTGCCATCCTTCCGGGTCGCTACCAGTTTTATAACTCCTCAATACGTCATTACGTCATTAACTAGATCTGTCATATTGCTGCCTTCAATTTTAGAGTTTCTAAAACTCACAACATCTTTTTCATTCCACGAAACTCCGTTATTTTTCAACTTTTCGAGCAATAGTGTAGCTTCTTTGATATATTGTTTTGGTAACGGCTTTAATATATCTTGGAAATTATTTTTGTTGAATGAATCATCATATTTTTCCTCATCTTCAACCTGCTCGGAATTTTTTTTTTCATTAACAGAAGCCGTTGATAGTGTTATAGGTTTTCTAACATCATTTAATATATTTGAATATTTCTGAAGTGTTTGGCTGTATAAATTCCATTTCTGTCGGTCATCTATATTTTTCTTGTTTAAAACAGTCTGCATTTCATGATCCAGCTGCAATAGAGTATTTGGTTGATTTTGTTGTAACTTATTGATTTTCTCAAAAATATGAGGCTCTATCAACACCATCTTGTTTGCATACTCCATAATCTTTATTTTACTTCCCAAATAGGCCGCCGAGTACACTTGATATAATTGGCGCTAATAAAAAAGGTAGAAACGCACCGCCTTTCTGAATAAGCAGCTTTTTCTTATGACCCGTTGATGTTTTATTATCAACTATTTGTCGGAGCATTTGCTTGTGTCGTGATAGCTTCAATTTCTGTTGACCGTTTAAAGGAACTCTCCCACTTAGAGTATTATGAATACATTCACATAAGCAGTGAATTAAATTTTTATCTGCAGATTTTAAAATAGCTTTCCGATATTCAGGTTTTGTGTTATGAAGAAATTTCAGAAGTTGAGCATTTTCAACCAGCGCTCTCGGCATCTTGAACACAAATAACTATAACAATAGATGATTACTTATTTATATCCCTTTTTTGCCGTATACACAAGAGTAGGTTCCTCATCCGGTAACACGTTTGTACGAATTAGAAGATTTTCAGATGTATCTTGTTTCATATCAATTAACAAATACCCATGAGGTCTTGATGTTGCATCAAAATAAGCTTCTTGAATAAATTTTGTATTATTAGGGTAAATTTGACGAGCTATATGACTTATTTGAGCCCTGTCTCTAGGATTTTAAAAATAAATTATATAGTGTGCATCAAGAGAAATGTCACGCTGTCCTCGACCTTGGTGAAAAATATTCTGTGTTATATAGAAAACACTTATACTGCGGTGATGGCTACCTTTCGTGAAAATATCAACAACGTTATAATTTGTCTCGCGCATTAAATCGTCCAAAATAATCAATGTGGGTTCTAAACTATCAAAAGAGTTCATTTTTGGTATGCCATTATGAAATTCTATATTTGCAATATTTTTGTCATCAAACATTGGCTGCCACTCATCGTAACACCAAATAATTTTTTCAAACGTAGTGTCACACATCGAACTTAAATTTTCTAGCAGTCTTTTCACAAAATATGATTTGCCTGACGAAGTAGGTCCGGCAATTATTGCTATAAAAGGTGCTTTGAAGCAATGCGTCATGTTGAGGCTAACAAGGTTAATCACAAAATGAAAATAATAATAATTTTCATGATTTTTTATTCACTTATTGTTACATATAGATCAGAGTAACCATGAAAAATGATTGATATAAAAATATATGATTTGTTATTGTCATGAAAAGTGATATGTAAAAAATGTCAGATGAAATTAAATAACTATACAAACTACGTGTCGTGTTTAATATTTAACAGTGGCGACGAGTATTTAAGAACCTACGTAAGCTAATTCGTATCACCTATACGAAAGGAACAATGACGTCAGAAAATATCAATGTGACGGCGTTATTGGAGCTTCTTAAAAATTTGCAAAGTCAGTCTTCAACAAAGAGTACAGTGGTGAATGTACATCTGGAACCGTTCGATGAAAATGTTGAATCTTTTAATACATATATTCAGAGACTGGAGAATTATCTTGACTTAAAAAATATTGTTTCTGACGAGAAAAAGAAAGTACAAGTTTTAATTAACTGCATTGGACCAAAAACTTACCAATTGCTAACTAGTTTAACTGCACCTGATCATCCAAATACAAAAACGTACAATGTATTGGTTAAATTGTTGACTGATCACTTAAATCCAACGCCGAATATTATAACTGAACAGCATAAATTTGTTCAACGCTTACAACATTGAGGAACAAATGAAATTTATAACAACTTGGGCAAATTTAGTTCCAAATTCTTTTATAAGGGCTATAAATGGTATGGTTGATGGAGTGCTTAATATGGACATGATCCCAGGAGATAAGCTACAACAAATTATCCAGTTGTATCCATCATTTGCAGATACAATTTTTATAGAAACTCCATTACTGCTGTACCAAAGCTCAAAAACTAAATTAATTAAAATACTAAAAAACCCATTGCTATTAGAGGGGATGATAGTAGTTCCAAGGATTATGAAAGACCCATTCGGTAGAAGATATATTCAAAAGTCTTGCACATGGGAACACAAGGACTCATTTTATAAATTACAAGATGAGACTATTGTTATAAAGTCAACAAGCAGCAATAGCTGGTGGAAATTACATGGTTGTGTATACCAGGATGGTGTAACCCTGTGCGACAAGAAACTACTATCACCATCTGATAATGGATGCATTGGGAAAGATAACCTTAACATTACTAATTGCAAAACAAAAAAACAACCTCGGTTTGATGAGAATCAGGTTATACAAACACCTCACGGTATAGTTGTTTGTACACCTAATACTAAAGTAACTATCTTTAAGGCCGATTTATTTGGTATAATTCACACTGATGTAGTAATAATAAAAAACCCCACTTTTTTCTCAAAAGAAAAAGCCGATTCTGTATTAGTTGGAGTCCATCATTACCCAATATATCAAAATGGACCTGTTATTAATATCACGAATGTATACTATTATCATGAGTCACATTGATCAATTACGAGCGACCGAATGTATTGACATGGATAGATTGGATTCACTAAATTCAAGGGAAGAACAGAAATCGCCATATCAACCCAAAAGGCCGCGGAGATATATGGAAGATTTGTCATTTATTCCAGAATTACAAAATAAGGATATTCCCTCAACGAGTACACAACACGAAACGCAAGAAGGAAGCCAAAAAGAAGCACCCATCCAGCTACGTCGTTCAAGTAGAATTCGTTCCGTTCCACAGCGATACCAGTAATTTGAAAAATCTTTCAGGAGGGAAGTGTTACATATAGATCAGAGTAACCATGAAAAATGATTGATTTAAAAATATATGATTTGTTATTGTCATGAAAAGTGATATGTAAAAAATGTCAGATGAAATTAAATCACTATACAAGCTACGTGTCGTGTTTAATATTTAACACTTATAATAAAAAAAATATGTAATACCTTTTACCAGCAGTTACTATCTTTATAATATTCTAACTTTTTATTAACATCTGATCTTAGATTATAAGGTAATTTGAAAGCAATTTCATATAGATACAAATTATTTTCAGATTCCTTGAGCACTCTGAACCGTGCATCTTCAAATATTATCGGGTCTTCGGCTTGCAACATTTGAACAGCTATATCTGTTACTAGTTGATCATAATTAGGGAAACATTTTCGCTTTAATTCTCTATTCACCATCAAATTTAGTACCACTTCTTCAAAGCTCAATAGAGTTTTTATAGTATCTAAAGCCAAGTACAGCGGTCCATAAACATCTGAACATCTTCGAGAAGTGAAACTAACAGTTTGACTGGTGTGCCTCACAATCATATAATTTTTCAAATATTCAACCACCGTACCAGTTCTCACTTTGACAGAATTTAGCTTGACGTTCTTCAAGACCTTAAAAAACTCTTTTGCCTCTTCATAAGTAAACCAGGCTGCGGACGTTAATTCTGAATTCGCCAATCGTAATATAGGTAAAAACTCGTTTAATGGTTTTACACCAACTGTTAGAATTTTTTTGGCAGTCTTCGTGAGAGGAAATTCAATAGTGTCTAGAAGTCGATATTTTTCGTTCAGTTTTATTCTAATTAATTTTCCTTCTTCATATTGTTCATGTTTCTCAACTACTTGTACCATGGCGTCGTCCAACTCTTTCCCGCCATCATTTAAAGCATTTTCGGGTGTGTTCAATTCCTGGTGCTCACGATACGAGCTGCTGGAACCATTCCCCAGGTAGTAGGCATCCGGAACTGCATTGTCGTCGTCGTCGTCATCGTCGTTGTAACTACGTGCGGACAGTTGCTGTGAAGGCGACGCCGGAGAATCAGAATAGAAGAAATTTTGCATTTCTACAAATTGAACGAGAAATTCTCAACGCACGGAAACGCTCTATTTCTATTATATTTCTGGAAATATTGTTTATAACAAAAGTTGATCATTCTTCAATTACTCCATCGAGGACGTAAGCAAATTTCTAAAAATATCTCAAAAAGTGCCCCGTACTCTTTTACACTTTCACTCTCGTTAATGACTTTTTAAGGGCCCTTTCACTTTCACTTTCGCTAATGACTCTTTAATCACCCCACAATATTTGCCCGTTTTCCTACTAACTCCAACGAAGCAGCTTTATGTTGAACAAAACTTGTTCAGGTCAAAAAATCATGTAATCTACACAGAGACACAGAATAAATGTGCATTGTCAGCTAATGATGACAGATGATTCTAAGTCAACAAATCCAACGATACTTTAGCTTGGGGACATTTCACAATTAGAGATTGAATATTGTTGAATTTAGGATTATTATCTCTGTAGAATATAAGATTGTTTGTATAAGAATTATGTGCATTTACTATAGTTATAGTTTTGTATTGAAAGTATATTGAATAAAGAATAGTACCAATTATTATAGTTTTCTTTTTATAACCCTGAAAATATTACTTGTTTGTCATCCTTTGATCACAAGAAGTATTCCAAAAGTTTTTCCCAAAAGTTTTCAAAAAATAAACTATCCTTTTTCCAATTATTTCATAAGTTACAAATAAACCTACAATAAGCTTGGAGATTCATTGTGTGGGTTTAGAATTCAAATTTGATCATTTGCAATTAGTTCAAACTTATAAAAATTCCATCCTTCAACAGCATTCTTTACTACTTTAACTACATATGCATTTGATGACCATGATTCATAAATTATTGCTCACAACGTCACACCTACAAAGCATGTAATCAGAAAAAATGATCAGGACAAATAGTCAGTGGCGTCCAACTGAATTTCCACACAACATTTTACGATCTTACATGCTCACCTTTACATTCTACATCCATGACACAACCAGAGACGCACGAAAAGATTTACACCCATTATCGGAGATGAAAACACTCCGCACGTCCATGCAACATTGGTTGCTGTTGCTGTGCTAAAACCTGTGAATTATAACTACTACTGCCGCCATTGTATTTTGAGACCCGTTTCCTGTGGATTCCGGAACTGAGCTGTACAGACTGCTAGAACAGGCCACTTGCAGATAAGCCACAATTTATTTATATAAAATTGAGTTTTCATCTCATACTTATTGGAGTACTCGGTTACTCAATTAATTTTCATATATAATACCACAAGAGCTTCGAAATTATCGGATATTTCTCGATAGGTTCGTTGCAAACAAATGAACGTGTCAAGTTTTCCAGGTTAAAAAATCACGAGTGCTTAGCGCGAGTGATTTTTCTGGAAAACTTGACCAGTTGATTTGTTTGCAGGGAACCTTGAGAGAAATATCAGATTAATTTCGAAGTTCGAGTGGTATTCGGGGGATTATTTTTCCCATCCAAATTCATCAATAGATTCCAGAGACTCGACTCCGAATCTGATCATTTTCACATTCAATCTGTCAGTCAGTTTGACAGATGCTGAATCAACGCAGCTGAATGTTCTTTGTTTTGTATATATATAACCAACAGACAAAATTTCCAAAATATTTCCACTTGAAAACCGTGTAAGTTGTACCACGTGACGTCAAATGATGCAATTCTATTGGTCGAAATTTGCATGGTAAAAATAATCAAGAATATTTTGTTCAACTTCATGATACTTATTTAGATTGACTCTGTATAGGTCAATTATTACGTCAACGTGTTTGAATGTTGGTTGAGAGCTTCCGCTTTGTAGCTTGAAGATTCGTTCAATATTAGATTGGACTATTTTTATATTTGTATAGCTGATTACTGGCAATTATCATAGCACCTATAATATTCACTATACGCTGTAAGTCCGATCCCGCCACGCTGTTGTGAAGTAGTATTATTAGTTATTAATTATTATTATTATTAATTATTGTTTCTATTCTTTATATATGGTCACATATGTATAATAAGATATCTAATTTCACTTTGCTCATGTCTGGAGTTAGTTCTTCTTAAAATGATATATCACGTCCTGTTATTCTCACAATGCTTATTTTGCTTCGATTATAAATTCCTTCTAGAACGTTCTAAGAGCCAGAGGTTACTTTTCTTTGTTCTTAAATTTGTTTAGTTAGCAGTTCTAACTGTAGCCTCGCTCTTCGAATGAGACTAGAAGTCAGTCGCTATTCGGTAGTCGTTACCTAACCATCTTTTTACTAAGTACTCTCGTAAGAGTACTCGATTCACCTTTTGTAAATATATGAACTAAGTTAAGTTGTAAATAAATTCGGGTCACTACAATTCTGAGTTTTACTAAAGTCTCTAAAAGAATCCACCTGTTGTTGTGTCCAACCTGTCCATCCGCTCGGCCTCAAGACATTACAACATGAATATTGGTGTCAGAAGTGTGGAGTTCAAGTCCAGCGAAGGGTTTAAACTGAACAGTTGAAAAGTTCAAATTTCTATTGAGATAAGAAAAGTTCAACTCTCGTATTCTCGCGGACAATCGCGTCGCGAAATACTCATCCGTAGTATCTACATTTACGTTTGTGCATCATTGTTCTTGGCCAACTTCAACAAACGTTTAAGAAGTACCTGTTTATTCATCAACTTGTACCAGAAGAACTACAGTCGCGAGTTCTCTGATTATTTGCAATTGGGCAATTATCAATCTTCAACCATCAATCTTTAACCATCAATCTTCAATTCTCGAAGAATCTTCGTTCCAGAGTTCCATTCAGTTCCAGTTCCACTACGATTCCAGTTTCTTTCTACATAACACCGTCCATCGTTGTGAGTGTTAGTGCAGTGCAATTTTTAAAGTTTAATTTAATGTAAGTAATTATACTATTTTTATGTCAATTTTACGAGCATTTGGTTCAGACTTTGAAGAATTAATTGATCTTTTTATCTTTGAGAATATAATGGCGTTCACAATAGAAACAGCTTTGAACATGATCCCTGAATTTGACGGGAATAGAGACAATTTACATAGATTTATAACATACTGTGACATAGTCAGAACCATTTGCACAACAAACATTCACATTGCACAATTCCTTAATGTTATAAAATGTAAACTGACGGGTCAAGCTTATAACATTATTAAATACCATGATTATTTAGATTGGGAAGATTTGAAGCAAGAATTGAGAAATCAATACTTAGAAAAACGGACCATAGCACAGATACAAAGGGAATTATTATCATGTCGACAATTATTTAATGAAAATACAAGAAACTTTGCAAATCGAATAGAAAGATTAACTTCAGATTCAACTGATGCATGTATAGCTAGTGAGGGCCAAGATGCCACTCGAACAATTCAAAATCTTGATAATAAATAGTGTTTAAAAGCTCTTGTCAAAGGGATGTTAGAACCAGTAAAAATTATTATAAAAGCTAGTAGATATGAAACTTTTCATGAAGCTGTTACTGCAGCATTAGAAGAAGAAAGAATTTCAAGTCAAAATAGATCAGAGCAGAAAGATAAGAAAATATTTAGATGTTTTAAATGTAACAAATTAGGACATACAGCAAATAAGTGTCGTTTTCAAACAACGCAAAGTTCAAGTAAAAATTATAACGTAAATGCTTCTCTTCCTAATTTTCCAAGAAGAGAAGAAAATCATAATGTCAATAAAATCACAATTGTATGTGCGTATTGCAAAAAGCCTGGTCATCATATAAATAATTGTTCTAAAAGAAATGCTGTAAATAAACAGTATCCTAATAATAATTATAAAAATCTTAATTATTCAAAGTTTAATAATAATTTTTATCAACTTAATCGACGTCCTGAGCAGAATGATCCATCCAAGTCCCAGTCTGTAAATATTTCTTGTATTCCAAAAAACGAGTAAGCCCCTGGCGCGAACAGTGGTGTCGTGCCAGCGGATCTGATGAACAGCAAGTAAATAACTGCGCATCTTTTTCTTATATATTTTTATTTGAAACGGAAAAACCAGATAGTATTCAAGTTGACATCTTATCTACAAAGAATGGAATTACCAATTTATAAGTCGACAGTGGAGCTGATATTAGCGCAATGAAATTGAATACTTTGAGAGGCGCGCAACTTATTGATACAAATAATAAGATTATCTTGAAGGGTATAATAGACGGTCATACTTCAACCCTTGGAACAACTTTAATTTGTTTTAATCTTGATGGTATTATACTAGAGCATTCTTTTCATGTTTTTCCCGAATCTTTTCGTACTAAGAATAATGGTTTTCTTGGAAAAGACTTTTTTCAGAAGTATAAAGTGGATCATGATTATGGGAATCGTTTGTTTAGTTTTGATTATAATAATAATCATATTTCTTTGAATCTTAAGTCAACTTTTATTAATAATTCTCATATGTTATCACCACGAAGTGAATCTTATATTAAAGTTTATACGTCCAGAAATACTGAGTGTATTTGTTTATCGAAGGAAATTGAAAATGGCGTTTATGTTGGCAATTGTATTACAAAACCGATTAATGGTTATTGTCTTATTAATGTTATTAACAGTACGGAAGAAACTGTTAAATTGAATCATTCTGATATAGTTTTTGAAAATCTTGAAGATTATGAAATCTTAAATATTGATACCGATTATAATTATAAACGAATAGATCGTATTATATCTCAATTGCGATTGGAACATTTGAATTCAGGAGAAAATGAATCGATCATTGGAATCTGTAGAAATTTCAATGACATCTTTTATGTTAAAGAATTTGATAAGTTATCTCATACCGAGTCAATTACTCATAAAATTCCAGTTGTTCCAAATACGGAACCAATTTTTGTAAAACCTTATAGATTACCTGAAAGTCAGAAACAGGAAGTTAATGATCAAATAAATCAAGTGTTGAAAGATGATATTATCCAGAATAGTAAAAGTCCTTGGAATGCAACACTTTTGGTTGCTCCTAAAAAATTAGATGCTCCCGGAAAACAAAAATGGAGAATAGTTGTTTATTTTAGAAGACTTAACGATGTAACAATTAGTGACGCTTTTCCTTTACCTAATATTACTGAAGACTTAGATCAATTAGGTAGTTCGAACTTTTTTACAACTCTTGATTCAACTAGTGGAATCCATCAAATACTTATGAATCCTGATGATAAGCAAAAAACAGCTTTTAGTACCGGTTTAGGTCATTTTGAATTTAATCGTATGCCTTTTGGTTTAAAAGGATCACCCGCTTCGTTTAAGCGTTTAATGAATTATGTATTAACCGGGTTACAAGGTATCAAATATTTAGTTTATCTTGATGACATTGTTATTTATGCCAAACATCTTGAAGATCATAAAAGAAAATTAATTGATGTTTTTGAAAGATTGCGTGAACACAATTTGAAGCTTCAACCAGATAAATGCGAGTTTTTGCGGAAAGAAATTATGTATTTAGCTCATATTATTTCTGAAGAAGGTATTAGGCCTGATCCAAAAAAGGTCAGTGCAGTACAGAATTTTAAAATTTCTCAGAATGTCACGGAATTGAAATCATTTTTAGGACTTATCGGTTACTACTTTTCTGAAATTCCTAAACCTTTAACTTTATTGACACAAAAGGGCAAAGAATACGTATGGTCAGCTCTTTGTGATGAAGCGTTTAATAAATTGAAACAAACTTTGTTATCTCCACCTACTTTACAATTTCCTGATTTTAATAAAGAATTTATTCTTACTACAGACGCTAGCCAATTTGCTATGGGCGCTGTTTCATCTCAAGGAGAAATCTCAAACTCCTTACCAATCGCTTATGCTAGTAAATGTTTTTCCGAAAGCGAGTTAAATTATTCTACCATTGAAAAAGAGTTATGTGCCATTATTTGGACTTTAAAAATATTTAGACATTATCTTTACGGTAGAAAATTTACTATTGTTACCGATCATAGACCTCTTGTATGGATCAAAAATGTATCCGATATCGGCTCTAAATTAATGCGCTGGCGATTAAAATTGGATGAATATGATTATGAAATTGTACATCGATCCAGAAAATCTATTTCAAATGCGGATGCTTTGAGCCTCATACATTATATTCCTTCTACTGATGTTGATTATGAAAGAATGTATCAACAATATTTAAAAGATAGCGAAACCAAGTTGGTTTATAATACTAAGGTCACTGAAATTGAAGGTGATTTATTTAATGCACCAGATGATTATAGTTCAGGTCATTGTGTTAGTAGTGATCTTCATATGGATGCTGGTATAGCTGAAGAATTTAAAGAAAAATTCGATGATTTGGAAAATTTGAGCCAGCAAGGGCCTGAACTCTATAAAATTTTATATTTGAAAGAAAATTACAGATTTATTTTATAACTTGTTACAAAAGATAAATTTTTTGATAAACCTAGTGAAAAAGACATGTTTTATACTTTGACTAATTTCAAAACTTTTTGTTTACAAAACAATATCACAAAACTTGCAATTTCCAAAATATATTGTAGGTTAGATCTTTTAAAATGGGAGAATATAAGAACAATGCTCAGGTATATTTTTAAAGATACCAATATTTTCATTACTGTATATTTATATAAAAATTTTGACCAGTCGACAAAAGAAAAAATTGATAAAATATTATTTGAATATCATAATACACCCAAAGCCAAAGACGTGAGGACAGTACAGTAGTAAGAGTAGTAGTGTGAAATAAATAATGAACAGTGACAAGTAAAGTGAACAGTGCATATAAATAGTGAAATATAAATATCTGTGACCTTGTTTCAATTAGGATTGAGTGATTAATATATGAATATAGTGTTATTAGTGACATAAGAAGAATAAAACTTTTATTTCAATTTAAATGATTAAATAGTGACTTTTATTCAATTACAAACTGATTCTTCAAGCAATAAACATTATAGTACTTTAAAATTGATTGGAGACGAATATAATGTCATGGTTTACGTAAATTTGAACACGTATTTTGAAAGATATCAATCGATACATTTATCGATTATGGAATTGCATAAATTATGCAATACATTCAAAAACCAATCAATTGAAGCTAATGAACTAAGAAATTGTAAAGTATTTTTAGATGAATTTGACAATATTAATAAAAATTTAGAATCGTCAAATAAAGTCCTAACACCCTTTTTTCATCAACATTTTATTAATAAACTTGAACTTTTCGACGCGGTCGGAAAGATATCCAAATCTTTAGTTGGGACTTTAGACGACGATGATGCTAAGAAATATGATAATAAAATTTCTGTGTTAGAAGAAAATGATAAGGATATTTTGAATATGATTCGTGAACAAACTATGGTAATGAAATCTTTTGTATCTAAATCGAATTCTTCGTTTGTCAAATTAGAAGAATCAATTATGGATATTAATTTGAAGTTTGAACAATTATCCTTTTACACTAAAAATCTAGATCTTGTGTTTAAAAGTTTTCAACGTAGAGAATTATTTTTCAATAAATTAAATGAACTTATTGCTTCGATCACTATTACGATAGATCAATTTTCGTTAGCACAATTGAAATTAGTAGAAATAATTTCCAATGCACAACAAGGAATGTTGCATCCCATGTTGTTAGACCCGACAGTTTTAATGAAAGAATTAAATGATGTGCAAGGTCAATTAAATGACGAAATCACTTTTCCAGTTCCACTTATTCTTGAAAATCTTCATTATTATCATAGATTAATAGATGTAATTATCTATTCTTATAACAATAGATTGAATTTTGCTCTGAAAATACCATTAGTATCACATGTTGTTTATGATGTAATAAAGTTGAATAGTTTGCCAATTGAATATGAACACAACCAATATGTATTCATACTTCCTGAATCAGAGTATCTAATGATAGATGAAATTAGAGAACAATATAAATAAAGGATAAAGACAAAAACATCCAGGATACACTAATGCAGGCATTGGAAGAAGATTTACAAAGTGATATACCTTCAGGTGAAGGTCAAGAAGGATCTGATATTCTAGATGATATTGTACCTATAGAAATAGACCTACCTCCTATAGTGAGAGAAAATAATGTTAGAGTCCCAATAGTCAGTGTTAGATTCCATCCTGATGAAACACAACAAGCATCTGGGTCAACAGCACCAATAATTCCTCTTAATGTTCCAGAATATCTAGTTCCAAATGAAAGCGGATCATCTAGTGATGATGATACTTCAAATATTGACCAAATTAAAAAAATAGATACAGTTAACATCAAGAGGATTGCGGATTATGGAATGGTTGTAACACAGCCTATCAATAGTGAACTCGTGGGGGTCCCAACTGAACAGATATATAACAGTATTAGGGATGAGGATAGATCAGCTACTGATTATCCATCCCTTGCGTATTTAAGCGCACAACTATTAAAACTAGAGGAAATGATAAGGATACAAAACATGTTCTTCAATGAACAGCTTTCTAAAGTTGTTGGATCTTTTTCAAAGCTGTCAGATGACCTTAAAGTTGTCATAGGATCTTTCAGCACTCTATCCTCAAGTGTACAAGCATCCATTAATAAATCAAGTGATCTAGATAAAAATATCAAAGAATTACTTGTTGTGCTAGCGACCGAAGAAAAGCAAAATCTACATCAATATAAAAAATTTGTTTAGTTAGCAGTTCTAACTGTAGCCTCGCTCTTCGAATGAGACTAGAAGTCAGTCGCTATTCGGTAGTCGTTACCTAACCATCTTTTTACTAAGTACTCTCGTAAGAGTACTCGACTCACCTTTTGTAAATATATGAACTAAGTTAAGTTGTAAATAAATTTGGGTCACTACAATTCTGAGTTTTACTAAAGTCTCTAAAAGAATCCACCTGTTGTTGTGTCCAACCTGTCCATCCGCTCGGCCTCAAGACATTACAACAACGCAATCATTTGTACGTTAATTTATTCGCATGTTAAGCATATAACCTGATAGGGCGTAGTTCACGGTCGTGGATCTTGGACTCGTTTTGCACTTGTCTTATTCATCTACGCGCTTGCCCAATCGTCTCCTTGGTACCAACGCGACCGTCGGCGTCATTATTGCGCTATCAAATTTCTCTATAGTTCAGAACCAATTGTAGTCTTTGAGACCATCGGCGCGTGCTGCGACTCCCTACATGCCTATCAATTTTAAAATCAAGTCATCTAGACTAGCGCTGCGTAAACGGCTCCATTGCGACCTCTGTACGTGTCAGTGGCAACTCTATATACTTTGTTTCTATTTTTTTTTTTCTATTATACATATATTTGATTCTATCAATACACTAGATTGTTAAGCGTACTTCAGCGTTTGATTACGATATCACCGACCGCTTGTTCCCCATCCCGCTTATTTATTTCAGGTCTGCTGATCGACCCTCAAGGTTGAGCATTTCCGGCACTGATCAGTTGGCGCCCAGTTTTTTGTCTTTTGGAGAATTCACCACCCACCTCCTTACTCCACTGTAGCTTGCCATGGTTCAACCGGCCTTGCACGGAGTTCGCCCTCAAGGGGCGTAGCAATTTACTATCCGAAAGTATACATGGAATCTCTAAATAAAAATCAAATATCTTAAAAATGACATATAAATACGAATCAAAGACAAAATTGTTGATTACAGAGACAAATTCAATCTTTCTTCCAACAAATGCAAAAATAGAAGTATCGAGGTGAGAGAATATCAATGTATTGCCAAAATATTAATATTCTTTCAGTTTCAAATGAATGATTGACAAGACTACGATGGCTCAAATTTGCAAAATACTCTTTTCGATCGACAGCTGTCATTCTTTCAACAAATGAGAAACATTCAGTTGGAACCATAGGCGCACTATGAAATTTTTGACAAAACTTTGATGAATTTTTACTCTTTATCCAGGATCCCTATTCTCAAACTTTATCAAGTCTTGTTACAAGACATGTTGTTATACAATGACGTCACAGAAAGCGAACTAGTTCTAACTTTTAAAATACAGATGGCAGTGTAGTACATAGTGAATTTTGTCTCATTAAGTGTGTCGACAAGAATGTTCAAGTTGGCAATTGATTTCAAAAATGATTTTCCACGAATTTAGAAATCCTTTACCGCTCAACCCTAAAATTATTCACTGTTAGTTTCAAGAATTATATACTGTAAGTTCTAGAGCGTACTTTGATGCTATGAGCCCTTCGGTGAATTGCCATTCTCAGTTTACACTAGGAACAGTGAAGTTAAACATATATTTGTGGAATTTTTTTGTATTAAAATGAATGCAAGACATAAAAAGATATCTTCGCAACAGAAGTAAGTCCTTATTGACTTCATGGATGACCATAAGGACTTTGCTCGAGGGAAATTATTGGGCGTTGAGGGACGGCAACAACTGAAGAGCCTCTGGGTTATTTGACCGCAGATGCTCAATCAGTACGGCCCAGAAAAGGATGTAAAAAAGTGGCAAGGAGTAAGAAGTTGAACATTTCTCAGATTAATGTACTGATTATCAATATGAATTTCTCTATATATGTTTGAACTGACTTGAAAACAACTGTGAGGAAGAAAGCTTCTGCTTTGTCCAGCAGTCGGCAGCAAATGGGTGGCGGAGAGCCAGCCAACATTATATTGACAGAAAATGATGCTAAAATAATTGAAATAATTTCCAAGGAGTCGGTGTATGGGGTTGAAGGGTCGGATGGTTATCACTTGGAAGTGATACGTCAACAGTCATGAACCAAGACGTGATACCGTCAGTATCAGGGACGCAGCATTGGGTGGATTTGGCCACAAATACTGAGAATGAAGAATCTTCTGGACTTATGGATTTTACTTCTCCAACAATCTTGGTCGGTTTTTTCCAAATTCCGCAAATTTCATGAATAATAATTGATCTATTTTTTCAGGCATCACCAAGTGTGTCAGAGGATAGCGACAGCACTCCAAGCACAAGCTATTCAAACAACGTTCTTTTACGTAAGTAAATAAATACTGCAGTTCAATTCTAAATTTTCACATCTAGCCTTCTTTATTTTTATTTGCCTTGTTTATTTTTGTTCCGTTCGTTTTCTGATGGAGATTCGTTAAGAACGAATCGAAGCGTCAAATTCCAATAAAAAATGACAGAATTCGAAGCAGAGGCCTCTCATTTTTCTAAATCATATTCATTGATATTTAATTTGCTAACTGCCAATTTTTTGAATGCTGTTAAGATTAGTGATGTAACGAATATCGGTTTTTAAGCATTCGCGGTTTTGCGAATGCGAATATGTGACTCAGATATATGCGAATGCAAATATTCAGTTCATTGAGAGATGATTTATGTTCAAATTAAAATCAGATTTATAGGATATTATTTTTTTTTTTCTACAGAAGTCAAAAAATGATGACATTCGTATATCAATATTGGTAAGCAAAATGTCGCATTGGATTAGTTTATTATGACTACGTGCACAAAATATTTCGCGCACTCATTTTTTGATGTCTATAAAAATGTTGTATGCAACTAGTATATTAGATTTCCTTAGTGCTTCCGAATTATTCGTGTCTCGACTACCGCTTCGATGAAAAACTTTTGTTCTCAATTACCAAAGTATTATTTCACGCACTAGATACATAAATAACCATTATATTTCATAATTTCTATTCTGTTAATAATCAGAAGCTGGTCATTTATGAATTTTAATATCAAATGGAGGCTGCATTCTTCCTGACTTTCATATTCGCATGAATCTTGCAATTGCGAACGGGAACGTTAAGAACAATGCGAATGCGAACATTCGTTACATCACTAGTTAAGATCAACCATACAAAATACTTTAAATCAGAATAAATAATACCTAACTATCAAAAATACAAGTGAAACAATGGCTTAATATATAAAACTTAATTGAATGTTTCATTTCATCATTTCAAACTGGAATTGTTTGTAATGTAACAACTATTATTCTCGTTTTTATTACATGTACTGATATTTCTCATTTTACACGCAAAAAAAGGGTTAGCAGGTGGCTCACTTTCTAGAAGTTGGCAATAACACCGTTGCAGCGGTTGAAGAAATCATGCAGGATATGAAGGTGTCCAACAAGAAAATTGATAGCTTGATCAAAGAAACAAAAAAATTCAATGTTTTTAAATCTGAGATTTCTAATTCTTTGAAAAGAATAACTGAGGCATTAGATAAAAAATAAAATTTCTTTGCATAAAATATTACTTTATTTATTGAATCCAACACAATTATTGATAAATCCTCATATTGCATAATTTCTGATATTATTGTTTGTATTTTGGCTCCCATTAGCTTTGTGACTTGATTGGGACTTTTTTATTTGTCTTGTACTAGATCAAAGAAATATATCTGGGAAAATGAGAATAAGTTTCAATAAAATTATCAAGATCTATTATGTCTGCATCGTACCTGCTGGTAGCAGATTCAATTTTGTTAGAAACTCCATAAAATTCAGTATTACAAGTTTTTCATATTTTTTATTGTACTTGGGTTGTCTTTAGCCTTGTCATTCATTTGAGACAATGTAAAAGTTAATTAATGAGATCTGCTGGTTATTCATCATGAACTAATATATATATGTCAGCCAAGTCAATAGATATTCTCATCTTGCATAAGATATAGAATAGCTTATATTTGATACCAATGTTTTATTGATCGATTGAGGTAGTTATAAAAATGTAGAACATTTTTTGTCCATCTTACAGACAGGTGCCTTGTTCATATATTTCCAAACTTCGGAAATTGTTAAGAAAAGAAAACAATTCTAAAGTTTTTGATGGCCTGTCTTGGGATATTTATGTTTAGCGAAGATCAATTGATGTTGTAATCAAACAGTTCAATAAATTATCCGAAGGGCAATTCATTTAGATTAGATGCATCGGTTTCTTTTGAGAAATCAGGGCTATTTCTGATTACCGTTAGAACGAGGCGACTATTTATTATATTTATAGTTAAATTTACCGTGAGAAGAAGATGATGAATAACTACCTTGATTAGCAATCTGACTCTTTGGGGCAGCTTATGGAATTCCATTATTATGTAGTTGAAGGTTTCTGTGGGAACGGAATTCCAACTTTAAAATCGTTTTTCATTCGAAGACACATATTCCAACTTTTGAATTGCAAGAAAGGCTCCAATACGATCTTGGCGAAAAATTTCGGACCTCAAATAGGGTGGGAATATTTTTTATCAGGTGGAGAGAATAGTTTGCATCCCTTCCAGAGCCCTGTGACGTCACCGAATGCTACTTTAAAAATTGAATCGACCCATAGAAATCTTCAGTTATAGTTTTCACCTGTAGAATACTAAGGTAAGTTTGCGAGTTGTACAAGTGTGAACATGTGTTGTGTTGTAGATACAAAATTTTTAAGTGTTTGCGTGTTGCTGTTTTAGTAAAATGAGCGACAAATTTGAGTGGACATTCGAGGAGGTTCGCGAGCTTCCCCAGCGTAACATTGAGCCGTACCAAGTACAGGCGGCTGAAAATTGGGACGACTTCAACTATGAGTCGTTGGTACGGCTCCAGAGGTTTTTGGTCGAGAAAAAACTGGAATGGGAGCGAGCTAAAAAAGATGAACAATGTAACAGTAATCAATAATACATGTTTGTGGTTTTTATATTATTTTGTGTGACTTAAGACGCAGCCCAAAAACAAGTGGGTTGTGTGAAGAGGCGTCGGACCTAGCTTAGTTTAAATTTCATTATTCTTGTAATTAAGTTAATTTTAATTTTCATTTTATATTTGTTTAGTATATATTAGTTGTTTAGTTAATATTAGTTTTAAATGTAGTTAGAGTTCAAATAAAGAATATAAACAACTTGTTCACTTTAATTTAAAGGATGTCCTATCTCCATGATATTACGTTAGAGAGTCATTTATCCATCTCGAAACAGTTTGAAATAAATAAATGAATATATATATATATATATATATATATATATATATATATATATATATATATATATATATATATATATATATATATATATATATATATATATATATATATATATATATATATATATATATATATATATTATAGGCCATCAATGTCTCTCTTGTCATCACCGGAGAATTCGACTTCGTCGCAAACGTCATCAACAACTACAAGATCGCTCCAGGACGAAGCTGTGCAGCGGGCTACATCGCCTGCTATATCAATTTATGACAGCGATTCCGAAAGCAGTCTGCTGCCATGTTATCAAAAACCTGCAGAAAAAGAAAGTTTCGTTGAGTGTGGCCAACGCTGGTCCGAAGATATGGAAATACCCTCGGCGAACCACCAAGAAGTAGAGAGGATATTCAATGAGGACGAACTCCATGTGAACAATCATCTGGACATCTT
This sequence comes from Dromius quadrimaculatus, assembly GCA_963989225.1. Taxonomy (NCBI): domain Eukaryota; kingdom Metazoa; phylum Arthropoda; class Insecta; order Coleoptera; family Carabidae; genus Dromius; species Dromius quadrimaculatus. Next base: position 44,519,243 of record OZ022330.1, read on the forward strand.
ATTGGGATCGGTAGAGAGCATATGGTTCAAACTTCACAATAACCGGGACTATCGAGACAATTGGGATCGTTTGCTGGTGTGTAAAATTGTTCCCCTGGATATGACGTGTAACCGTTATATAGCTATTGGACTAAATGCTAATAATAATTTGAAAGTGACCGTCCACCTGTTTGGAAGTGCGCACCAGAAACTATACTTAGATATACCAGACTTCACAGAGTTCTACGAGCTTATAAAAATACTTGTGCTAAAGAAGAAGTATAGTGAATTAGAAATCAACTATAAATATAAAATAAATGGAATAGATCTGAATTTATTACCAAAAGAGCAGTTACAGTGTAGTTCGGGAAGCGTGTTTCTGGCACTGAATAATTTGAATATTGAAACTCTCATCTGCTTAGGTAAGAGCATATTCGCGGATTTAAGACATTACAATAAATTATATGATGATATTTACGAACAGTATAAAAACAATCTGAAATATACTGTAGTCAATAAGTTGAGATATAATTTACCAATGAATTTGGGTTTATTCAAATATTCCATTACCGGAAACATTTATTAAAGAGACATTTTTGTAGACATGTATATTTATCACAATAATAGAATGAGAAAGGATTCAGATTATGTTCATACTCTTATGAGAGAAAAATATATGTAAAATAAAATGTTGTGCATTTCTTGATTTTGAACATTCTGTGTATACTTTTACGACAGAAAAATATTTGTAAAATAAAATGTGAACTTGCTTTCATCCAAAAGCTTCCTTTATTCAAAATAAAATCAAACACAAAAATGAATAATGTGAAATACGGTGTTGTTGTTGTTGTTGTATTCTTATTCATATGAAAACCTTCCTGAGCAAATATAAAACTCTGAAAATGAACGTGAAATATTATATTCAACCTTTTTATTGATATGAAAATTTTCTGATGAAGTATTAAATCTCTAATTTGATATAGAAAAATATAATGTTAACTTTTTTCAATTAAGAACTTTCCTGATTCAATCCAAAATCAAACACAAAAAATAAATAATATCAAATACGGTATTGATGTATTTTATTTATATGAAGCGAATATAAAATTGAATTCAGGAAATAAATGTAAAATATATTTATTGATATAAAAATTTCTAATTAGATATAAGAACTGAAAATTCGAATTCTTTCAAACTGTATTTTTTTGCAATCGAATCCTGATCGATATATCTAACGCTAAGGTTTATATCAGTGCTTACTTATTGCAGGACGAGTCCAGCTCAGTGGGATTCACTGTCAGGAGCTACGTTTCCGGCGAGAAGCGTAATGGTAAACTAATTGGGTATGATCTGAAACCTGATTTCGCAAAGTATAAAAAATTCATACAGATTGTGGGAGATAAAAGCTTGGATGGCTTTGTGATTCCAGACACCGGACTGATGGTTAGAATTAGCGATTTCATGAAAGGTAGCTTCCTGGGTATACCGACGAGGAAGGAATCCTTTCTGAAGAAAAATTATACCTCGAAGCGAGGTAACGAAATTCTTACTTTATTCTCGACTGAGAGGATGGCTTTTAGCCAAACGCATCATGTCACAGAAACTGATTTTGACAAAATAAAAAGCAAGATAGGAGCAGAGGGATGGACCCAATTTACTAGGGGTAAAAGGGAAGAGCCTAAAAATTTGAACGCTACTACTAAAAATTTGAACTCTACTACTAAAAGCAAGGCAGATAAGAAGGAGAAAAAAGGGCGCACCGCGTGCTGCGCGCCTTGAATTCAAAGATAGTCCTCTAAGTGAAGACGAAATATTGATTAATGCTTCGGGAACTAAGCTCTATCCCGAAAAGAGCGATAGTTTATTCGCTGTTGACTCTGGTTTAATAATTAATTGCATCAGCAGTGACGCGAAAATGTCGAAGGGTATTGCATTTTTATTCAACAACAGGATCTGTACACTTTGCCCTGGAACAGTTTATCATATATTAGGGGTAAATTCCTCACACATGACAACAAAGTTTCAAAGACAGCTAAATTAGTTAACAATGCATTTGCCTTCCTATTTAGTGAAATTTGATATGAAATTGGAGGTAGTAATAGATTGGGTTCGAAATCCTGGAATAACTTCTACGATGAAAGCTCACGTTTCGCATAATACAAATAGAAGTGAACGTTTGCATATAGCTGGATGGTCACCATCAGCTGATAATACAAACAAATTGTCGATGACCAAGGTAATTTCAACGTATCCCTTTCTTTGAGTATGCTTTTGGGATTCTGCGAGGACTTCAAGAAGATCATCCCACTTGTACAACAAGAATTAGTGCTGATACGAAGTAGTTCAGATTTGAATGCTATTGAAAACAGTGTTGAGGGTGAGAATATGAAAATTGAACTGAGTAAAGTTCATTGGAAGATTACACACATTTCCGTGACTGACGATGAGCGACTTATGCTGATGAAATACATGGAAAAAAGTGTCAATTTATAAATGGCATTCCGCAGCTGCGAGCTTCATGAATTTCCAATGCTTCAGAAGACTCAACGACATTCATGGCCAATTGAGACTAGTACACAATTGGAGACCCCGCGTTTCATAATTTTTGGTCTACAGACGGATCGCAAAATTAGGGCGAATAAAGATATAAGCCAATTCGATCACTGTCATCTAACGAATGTCAAGTTATATCTAAATTCTGAGATGTTTCCATACGATAACCTCAATTTAAATATTAAGAACAATCATTGGGCAATGCTGTATGAAATGTACACACAATTTCAACTGTCTTACTATAAGCGACCGTACGAGCCAGTATTTTTGCCACATGAGTTCCTTAAAAAAACATCAGTGGTAGTGATAGATTGTTTACACCAAAGTGAAACATTATAAACTGTCAATGTTGATATTGGACTATATTTGGAACAAATGAGAACATACCAGATAACACTGCTGCCTATAATCCATTAGGAAATATTATCAGTAGTATGTAAGTTGTATTTCGATGAGTAAGTTATATTTGCTTTTGATAATAAATATTTTCACAAAACTCAGAGTTTTATTTCTGTCCGATAAACAATGTCTTAACACATGGTGCAAGATCCAGATGTAAGGTGATTCTAATTCCATGAGTGTGACAAACCCAGGTGTTAAAATGAAGGATAGAGAGTTGCATCAGGCAAAATCCAAGTATAAGGGTTATGGTTAAGTGATTCTACTTCAGCTAGATGTTAGAATGAGGGCTGTCATGTAAGAATCAACTTGTCCGTTAGGATGTATGACTCAAGTGTGTCTTCTGCGCATGCGTATGACAACCTTAGATACTTTAAATACATTAAATTTGTTTAATGGTCAGTCGCGCTCCATTCACGATGGTAGCTGTAGCTTAATTAAGTTCAGAAGTGCTTGAGACGATTGCTGCCGGATTCAAAATTTTAAAAACGCAAGATGAGTGTTCGCGCTTGTTAAAAGAAGTTCATAAGTTCATTTTGTTAATTAATAGAGCCATAAAGCAAAAAAAAAAAATATACCAACGATAGTCTATCCCAGCTAGAATCAAATTTGGGGCTATTCAAATTCTATCATGAGCAGTTGAAGCAATTCAAACGTGGTGTTTATGGCGCCGGCGTGAAACAATCAGAAAAACTACTTTGGCAAGATCTGGAATCATGTTTTGAGTCACGAATTCGTACTGGGATTATGATGAATTCAAGTTACATAATCCATTGATATATTTGAAGAAATATTATCGAATATTTTTAAACATGGTTCGGGAAGCATTAGAATTACCCAACCTGAATGTGAATATTGTGCTTAGTGCTAATTTTATGATGCCAAATACCGGTGCGATTGAGTTGAAATTTTTCAATATTCCTAATAATATCGTAGATATACCTAAGTGAGTTGTTTGGTGATGCTGTCGATAAAATAATGATTAAATTATCCGAGTATCAATTGAGAGGTTCCGGCTGGTGTCCATATGAAATTTAACACCTGAAAATCTATATTAATGAGTACAATCATCTTTTTTTGAAGGTTTATTCATCAGCTTGCCACTCGATATAAAAAATAAAAAAGTGATAATCAACGTGAAGGATGATGATGAATATAATTTTCTGTGGGCTTTAGTTTCAGCTCTATACCACGTGCACAAAACTCTGACCGTGTCTCATCCTACCCACATTTTAGTGCGGTGTTGAAATATAATGATATCAGTTTTCCTATAGAGTTGAACGATATTCAAGAATTAGAGGTGATGAATAACTTGTCTATTAATATTTATACCTTGGAAAAATTAAGCGGAGAGAATAATCAAGTTGTGCCATTATATTTATCTAAATTTAAAAGTAATAAGTTCGTTCATCTCTTAATGATACATGAAACGGACATTGATGATGATGATATGGATATTGACAATGAAATTATCAAAACTGTTAGAAACAGTACAAATTATCATTTTATGTGGATTAAGGATCCATCTTGACTCTTGAGCAGACAAATTTCAGCAGAAAGATTTGCTTTGTGATCAATGTTTGAAACATTTTGTTTCGGAAAATGCTTTCCACAAACACAAAACTGACTGTAAATTGAAGAATAAATGTCGTATTGAGTTTCAAAATGACGAGAACAAAGTTTTGGAATAAAAAAAAAATCCATTATCAAGATATCGTACCGTTTGTGATATATAGTGTTGTTAAATATATTCTAAGGAAAACTTAAGATGCTAATTAAATAAATATGAACGAAAATATTCCTTTAAGTGTCGCATATGATTTGAAATGCTCGTATGATGACACGTTGTCTTATTTTCAATTATATAAAGGCAAGAATTGCATTGATTGGTTTGCACAGGAGCTCTTCTTGATCTCTTTATTCATTGATGAGAAATTTCGAAATCATATAGCTATAAATATGACGGAGGAGGATAAGCGAGCGTTTGCACGAGCGAAAACTTGTTATGTATGCGAAAAGGAGTTCTCTCTCACTGATAATAAAGTTCATGACTATTGCCACATCTCTGGTTTGTACTGCGGCCCTTTGCATTAGTCTTGTAATTTGAAATTTAAAAGATCGCATACTATTTCGATTGTTTCAATGAAAACTATAGCTAAAAGAATTCCTGGACGAATCTCGTTACTGCCAATGGAGAAAGAACGGTACATATCTTTCACAAAGTATATCGAAGGCACGGCTATAAATTTCAGGTTTATAGATTCACTTCGGTTCATGGCTTCGAGTATTGAAGAATTGGCGTCCTATTTAGATGACAATGAGAAGCCTATCACGAGAAGTTTCTGCAAAAATATTGAACAAATCAAATTGCTAACGACAAAGAGAATTTTTCCGTGGATAGCTGAGATAAATTTGAAAATAAATGCCTGCCTGATCAAAGTCAGTTCTACAGTTCCTTGAAAGATGGAAATATTAGCGACAGCGATTATATAAACGCAGAAAACGTATGGCAAACTTTCAATTTAAATTCATTCGGCGAGTACTCGGATTTGTATCTTGCCACAGATGTGCATTTATTAGCTGGCATTTCCGAGAATTTCCGGAAAAATTGTCTGGGAACATATAAATTAGATGCAGTTCATTACTACCTGGCTCCGGGCTCATCTTTTGATTCGATGTTGAAATACACAATAGTTATTTGAGTATAAAGGTCAGTAAGTACAGTTTACCGATTGAGAATAATGGTTCTGAAGCCAAGTCTTGGCGAGGTTTCTGAATATTATACGAAATCGGTACTGTACTTATCTAACGAAAGGCTTACAAAATTTTTTGCACGATTGGAAAAACTACCCAAAATATGGCTCGTAATTATTCTTTTTTAAATTGAATTACCACTGATCATTGTTTATTCGCTGTTAACTGTCAAGTTTGACACTTTATTGTGAATATTCAATCACAAATAAAGATAAATAAATGAATATTCTTAGTGAAAATCCACAATTTTCCACTTACCGCCTTGGCCCAAAGGCGGTGAGTCAGCATACCCATAGTAACCACAGTTTGCCGATAAAATCAACATACCACCTGAAATAGAGGGCCGGTAAACACATGAAAACGCCCAATCGTGCAAAACGTCTCTCTTGAGATATCAACCGATGCTGAAAAATTACTGTTTATTGGGAAAGGAGTTCGAAGTTGTCTTGTGCAATGTTCAAAACGTTATGCCGAGGCTAATAATGAGTACATGAATGAATCTTACGATTCGGATGAATACGAATCTTATCTCATGAACTTTGATGTAATTAATCCGAGAATTCCGGCCTAACAGGGGTTCCCACCAAGAAACGGATTGATTTTTTCAAACTGGATCGCGGTCTGCTCTCCGTCCATTCGTACCTAATATCAACGTTTGGTGCTGATAGTGTGACTCGTGTTGAGACATTGTTAAATAATCACATCGTTGCCACCGCTGTAGACTCAGGTGACATCAACTTGTGTTCTCGACTCTTTCGCTTTCCAATGTTTACCCAGGCAGATCTGTTTCAAACCAGATATGGAGTTAGATAAGGAGGCAGAACTACTAACGCCAATAGATTCGTCATCAAGGACTCCATCACTGCAGAGGTCCTCTGGACCTCTTCGGTTGTCGTCTTTTCCTCCATTGTCAAAATCGTTCTGGAACAGCTGTCTGATAAATGTCCTGAGGCTCATGACTTGCCTTTACCAAAAGACCCTAAGAACGTTGGTGCTTTCGGACTTGGTGACTGCTACGATGCTTTTGACCGTATTGGCTTTGAAAGCCATGTCCTTCCCTGGCTGGAACAACACAGGCAACAGCAGTTTAGCAAGTACAACAACGGCAAGTCCTGCATCAACGACCTGGCGCCTCCCGGCCAGTGCTCAGCTGACACGGAGTATATTTTCGAAGTTGATTTGAAATATCCACAAAGCCTCCAAGAATTACATAGAGATCTACCTTTTTGTCCGGAAAATCTCATTGCACCAGGATCCAAGCGATCAAAATTAATTGCAAACATTCATGATAAAACCAATTATGTCATTCACTATCAAAATTTACAGCAGTGCGTATTGTTAGGTCTACAAATAACTAAAATTCATAGAGTCCTCAAGTTCAAACAGAGTCCATGGTTAAAGTCATATATCGATATAAATTAAGACTTGAGAAAGAAATCGAATAATGAGTTTCAGAAAAACTATTTCAAATTATTGAATAACGCAATATTTGGTAAGACAATCGAAAACTTCAGACAGCATAAAGACGTCAGATTGGTAACCGCACCATATCGACCATGCCTAAATGGCATGGTCGATACGGTGCTAGAGCGTTGATTGCTAAACCAAATTTTTACAGTTGCACAGTATTAGACAAAGAAATTATATTGATAGAAATGAGTAAGAGAGCTATTGTCTTCAATAAACCTATTTATGTTGGATTTTGTGTGTTAGACATTTCAAAAACATATATCTACGACTTTCACTATAATTATACTTAACAAAATTCGGGTTCAAAAGCAAAGCTCTGCTATACTGACACCGACAGTCCCATTCACTATTTCTGAAGTACTAATATCTACAAAGTTATTAAACAGGACATACACAAATTTAATACCTCAGATTATTCAGCCAATAATATTTTTTATATATCATTAGCAAACAAGAGATTTCCAGGACAGATGGAAAATGTATGCATTCAAAACTTCAACCAAAGAATGTATGAAAGCCAAAGGTGTTGTAAAAGCTACTATGCGGTCCATCTCATATGATGATTATTACAACAGCTTATTCAATAACGCATCGTATGTTAAGCAACAAATATGTCAACCGTCCTATATGTAGAACGTTTGAATGTAGGGATCTGTAGGTGGTGTATGACGTCAAACTGCAGATGGCACCTAACGTCGAGCCATTGTATGCTATTATCATCCACAAAACACAGGTTTCTGCATGATTCATCGCTGTGAGCAAGTAATCAGTACTCTGAATGTGAAGTTCATAAACCAGCATGGAGCGTGATGAATCTAAGTAAGTTTTTGATATCTAATACTTCATTTTGAGAATTCATTATTTGTTGAGTTCTACTAGAGAGTGTGAATAATTCATTAGCGTCAGTCAAATCTAAGCACAGTTCTATAGAATTGTTTTCTCTTCTCCCAAATTGCGTCGTCCCAAATATAGGACGGCTGGCACTCACAATGTATTTTTCCGAATTTCCAGAACCTTTACAATTTCTGCTACATCATTCTATAGAACAAGAGTTGTTCCACTGTCAGATCTTCTAAATGAAGTAGAGGAGTCCGGGCAACAACAGGTGGATATCTTCCGATGACGGAAACATAACGGATAAGGATTCGGGCGATGAAGATAGTGGCGGAAACATAAACAATTTACCAAGGGCATTATTACGTCAGCGAGCAGAATTAGTTCTGGAGGAGAAACATTGTGCTGGTGAGTACGAAGAAGATGATATTCGTCTAAGTTGTGTCCAAAAACGGTTACGGTACGATGTCAGGAATTGAGTAAAACGCGATATAAGACCCACTTTTTCAACATGGACGACACCAGATAATGATCATCTACCAAAAGAATGCAGTCCCGTCCAAATATTTAAAACATTTGTTGATACTGTGTTGATGGAAAGTATTGTTGAAGAGAGCAATCGTTATGCTCTACAAATGAAGAATTTACGGCCATCTGTTGAAGAACTTAGGGCTTTTATCGGCGTTTCACTTCATTGCGGATACACACAGATACCTAGGCGAAGAATTTATTGGGAAAATGCTGATGATACACAACATTCTCTGGTAAAGGAGGCAATGAGTCGTGATAAGTTTGATACGATTCTATCCAACTTTCAATTAGCAGATAATAACAATTTGGTCAAATATGACAAATATGCGAAAGTAAGACCACTTATCAAACTGTTGAATGAAAAATTTATCAAATATACACCACTTGAAGAGTTCTACAGTTTTGACGAGTCAATGTGTAAGTACTACGGAAGACATGGTATGAAGCATTTCATATGGGGTAAACAAATCCGATTTGAATACAAAATATGGTGTGGATCAACACGACTCAGATACGTGGTTAATTGCGAGCCACATCAAGGATGTTTCCAGAACGATAGACCAGTCCTTGGGATTGGAGGCCAACTTGTATTTTGCCAAACGTTTGAAAACTCATAATAGAAATTGTTTCCATTTATACTTCGACAACTTCTTCACTAGTTTGAAATTATTATGTGAACTTCGCGACATTAGTGTGAAAGAGACAAGCACAATAAGGGAGAATAGGGCTGAGAGCTGCCCACTAGTAGAAACTAAATTATTCCAAAAGAAAGAAAGAAGAACATATTGCTACAAGGTGGATGATGTGAATGAGATCATTATCTGTAGATGGAACGACAATAGCGCTGTGCATCTAGCATCCAATGCTGTGGGAATAGAACCAGTTCATTCTGCTCCAAGGTATTCAAGATCTAAACACACAAAAATACGGATTCCTCAGCCGCGTCTTCTGCGAATTAACAACGAGAATATGGGAGGTATCGACCGGATGGATCAGAACTTCGATAACTACATAATAGAAATCCATGGCAAAAATGGTATTGGCCACTTATCAAATATTTTTTAGACATGACGGTACATAATGCATGGCAACTCCACAGACAATCTCATAGTAATGAGAGGTTTGATCTTCTTACATTTAGATGCAGAATTGCAAGACACTATCTTGAACAATTTGGAGAAGGCTATAAACAAAGTCTCATACCATCCATAGCTGCCAAAACTAGGTTTGATGAATTGGAACATTATGTTTGTCCTCAGGGCAAACAAACAAGATGCAGACATTGCCAACAAAAATGCACAACACAATGCATCAAGTGTAACGTAGGAAGTACTTTGTTCTGTATCATAATATACCATAGCAAACATCGTCTGAGTACCGAGTGTCCTACAGAAAGGACGCCCTCTGAAAGGGTGAGTGTCTGTTGTAATTTATCAATTTCATTATTTTTATACTTTGTAACATAAGGAAATAAATAAATGTCCATAATTTTAAAAATCAGCACAAAAAATTATTTCAGACATAAATGGGTTAACCCATTAGCGTCCAGCTTCCTCTTTTGAGGACACTCTGCAAATATTTTCCTACAGATTTGCTGATCCCATAAGTGGTTCAAATTGTATACGTTAGATATCTGACAAGTGTTGTTTTGAATTGGGATGTAGTGGCTTTGCGATTCACTTCGCAGTGTTAGTGCTATATGACTTCAAACTTGGGTATATGTTGAGTTTCTGGCTATTACATATATAAATATTCATATTATTGTTTACTGTTAAGGTGAGTGGAAAGTCTTATCATTTTCATGAAGCCTATGTATGTAAATTACATTTGCAATTCACTGGCGTTAAAATCCTCATTCTTTGTTTTCGCAATAAATAATAATAGAGCGTAATAGAAGGAATAGAGGTACTTTGTTGCCAGTTTATATGATATATCAGGAATACAGAGGCGGTACATGGAAAAAAGAAACGATAGCGTGGGATGTATCTATACCAGACGTAGGGATTTCGATGTCGAGGAAAGAAGTTTTAACTCCCAAAACTTTCACACATCAGTATATGTTGCCACCCGAAGAGGGTCCTGCTTTTCCTGATTTGTTTTTGATAAACGGCTCAACTTTCAAATTTTGGTATGTCGGAAACAATGAAATGACGTTTTCAGCTTCCCCTGCACAAATAGGGGGAAACTGGTTGTCCTTGACTCGCAGTTATAAAGACTATGTAACATTCCGCTCCCCTCTTGACACCCTGATTCCCCGTTACCCGTTACAACCATGGTAGGCGCAGATCCTACCATCGACAGTTGATAAGGCAGACATTTGAAAGATGCGTCGCCGGTACAAGACCATGCGATCAGCATAAAGTTATTCAAATTCACCATTTATTGAGCGACGAACGATAACGCCTAAACGCTACCGACGCCGATTGGTTTTGATCTAATAAAAGCACTCCTTCCGTCTCCGGTCAGAGCTCTGTTTGCATGTATTAGCTCTAGAATTACCACAGTTATCCAAGTAATTGTGGTACGATCTAAGGAACCATTTACAACCTTAAATTACACCTCAAGTTGGGCCAATGTGTTGTGTTTGTGCGTGCTGTGCAGGGACGTTGATGAAATTTTACAATCGCCCTCAAAGTTGATTTGACTATGATGTAAGTCACAATATGCTCTGTCGTAGCTCTGTACTCTAGTCGGGCATGTGATTGTCACAGGACAAATTTTATTTGTTCAATTTTAATATTTTTTTATAATATTAATTGGGAGTGAGAATTATGTCAGAATCAGTTGAACGCAAACGAGAAAGAAGCGTAAGCTTACGCAAAATCAAGCGAAGAAGACTGAATAGTGGCAAAGCTACAGAGGGACAGGGTCAGGGTAAGCGCGACCATTTTGTGTATTTTTTTTTCATTCTATGAAATAATTTGTTTTGAGTCTATAAATGCATATAAGACTTTTATTGCAAAAATATATTTTTCACATTTTCGGATGACAGCTGTAAATATAAAAAAATTGGAACTCACATCTGAACGAGTGTTGTTCTATTCTGAACACTATACCGGCTCAGGAACCATTCAAAGTGGTTAGAGGAACGCTGGAATGGGAAGCACATACTCGTGAAGTATTCATTCCGCATGTGGGCAACAGTCGGGAAGTTTTATTGGAAATTATTTACAAGTTGATGGTTTTTATCGAAAGGCGAATACAGTTTTCGAATTTTACGGCTGTTCTTGGCACAGGTGTCGACAGTGTTATCTACATCAAACTAAAAAACTAGCAAACAACAACAACGCTGTGTCCATGACATTTGAAAACACACCTTATAAGGAGGAAAAAATGAGGGGCGCTGGATATAGTTCAGGAACGTTCATTTTAGGAAAATAATAATGTTGATTTAGAATTCAAAAAAAATGTGAACAATCTACCAGTCGTTATGAATTATACTTAGTTCTTATTTGACGTCTAGCACCTGCCCATATAGCATATCATTGCAAATGAGAAAAGACTCCTGGGGAGTCGAGGTCTTAGGCGTCACAAAGACTCTTCCCTACCACCAAGGAATCCTGAAGGGTTGGGATGAGTTGACGGAAAATGAGAAACAAAAGTCAGTACATGTCACTATATCCAGGAAGCTGATCCAAGATCCAGCGATCTTTAAGGATAAATTAGGACCATTCCCTGTCTACTGCGGGTCAAATACTCCTGTAAAGGCGATTGGATCTCCGATTGAGTTAATTAACCCAAACCCATTCTTAAAAAGTTTAAAGAGCCTACTGGACATTAAAAGCTGGATAAACAGGATAGACGCACCCATTCTCTATATAATTATTGATATATTAATAGAGGAGAAACTAGAGATGTTGCCTGAAGACTTTAACAGAGAGCAGCTCAGCTATATAGGGGAATCTATATATGGAGGCTGTATCTTCCATAGGTATAGGGCAATCACTGAATCCCGAGGATGCATGTCCAACAACTTAGAGACCATATCTGAGAATGATGAAATACTCTCAAAACAACTTGAGCGTCGAACACTCACAGTATATTTTCTCAACAATCAGAGGGAAAGAGTGATAGATATAACATAGTAATGTCTACTGGAGAGGGTAGTACAGCGGATGAGATTTCTAAAGCCGCTGTAGGAAAAGGTTCTGTATCATTGGATATACAAACAGCTGGCAAAGCGTTTGCACTGTTAAAATCATCTCAAACAGCAATAAAAACTTACCGATTTGTAGTGTTGGATGAAGCTCATACGCGTGACAACACAGATGTCACATCAATGGAAGCTGTGTTGTTAAATGAAGTAATGGTATCCAAAGGCAACCCAGTTTTGATATGGGTAACAGCTACAGATGTTCATTTCTCAGAATTTGGAGAAAGACTGCTTGGCTCTCAAACAATAACATCAAATTATGCTATTAAAGAAGAAGTGATAGAAGTGGCAGAATTTGGAATTAAACCCAAGATACCCGGTTGGTTAGTATTGGATTTGTCCAAATATGCTAAGCATGCATTATGGCAGAGGAAAGTGAAAATACCTTTGGAAGCGATCACAACTGGCAAGGTCATCATATATGTACATAAACATTGGGTCTGTGAAGATATGGTGGAAAAAATCAAGGAACAGATTCCAGGACACAACGTAATATCATTTTATTCTGGTAAAGTCGTAAACTTTGATCAAGAGATGAATAACACCATTATAGTAGCAACTAATGCACTAGGCGTTTCTGTTACTGTAAGAAACTGCACTTGCGTAATTGATTTAGGCCTCGAACTGCGAGAACATACTATTGCAATTTATGAAGGTGAACAATTTACTTACCAATCAGACTTGAAAGAATTTGTAATAGCACAACAGACTGCTAAACAAAGGAGAGGAAGAACAGGCCGAACTTGTGATGGAGTGTATTATAGTTTTGAAGATATAATTATGCCTGAACAGGATAGTTATCCGAGCACCACTCTTTTCCAGACATGGTACAAGTTGTACGAAGTTTATGGCGAAAATCTTGAAAAATGGCTATGTACTATTAGAAGTTTAACTTTGCAAAAAGCATTGTTAGAAGTGAACCAAGTCATGAATCCGATAGAACATGTAGTTAGGAAGGAGAAAGTCGACTGTGTGCGAAATTGTGGAGGTGATAAAATCGCACTGGCTTACCAACGATATGTGAGCCGAGAATGGGTTGACGCAATGAAATCTACTGATTCAAAAGTTTTACATAGACACCAAATGAGGACGGTTGCTGACAACCACAAGTGGATAAATGAATACGTTAAATTCGTAGTAATTAAAGAAACCGAGGGCGAATTATGCCGAGCTATGGCCGATGATCACTTTTTCGTGAGTTCGACACTGAATGATATGGTAGACCCATCGATTTTACGTAGCGTTAATAGAAGAATGTTTATAGGGCTAAGCAGCACCGACAAAAAAGAAAAACGGCAGCTACAAAGCCGACTCGAGAAAAAACAGAAGAAATGAAATAATAAATAAAGAAATACGTTTTGACATTTTCATGTAATTTACAATTTAAATATGTTTCATATACGTTGTTTTCTTCAGTACAAATGTTACAATTTATTACTCGATTGAGCCGAAATAATCTACGCTCTAATAGGTTATGATTAAATTCAGTATTGAGGTTGAAGAAAATAAGTGTCTTCCTTTTCTAGACGTTTACCTGGAGAAACAAGGTATATAGGAAGCCGACCCATACAAATCAATATTTACATCAGTCATCAAATCACCATCCTGCTCAGAAATTTTGTACTATTAAAACTTTATATCAGAGAGCCTCTTCATTATGTCATCCAAGTAAACTATCTGATGAAATCAAATTCTTGGATGATGTTTTCTTGAAGAATGGATATAATAGAACACAGATTAAGAAAGCACTTAGACAGAAGAACTCTACGCCACCTGTTCTAGATCCAAATAATAAGAAAATATTTGTTACGTTACCCTACGTAGCCAATCTAACAGATAAAATTGGAAGGCTCTTACATAAATATGACATTAAAACTTCATACACTTCCAATTTAAAAATTCGAAATCTTATTGGTAATGTTAAAGACAGATTTCCTCTACAGTATCCAGGTATATACAAGATTCCTTGTCAATGTGGCAAAGTATATATTGGACAAACCAAGAGGACTGTAGAAACAAGATTGAAAGAGCATTCTCGTCATATAAGATTAAACCATCCAGAAAAATCTGCTGTGGCTGAGCATGCTATACAAGAATTACATGGCATTGATTTCAAGAATACGAAGCTTCTGGCTAAAGAGAATAATTTGTTCAAGAGGCTTATAAGAGAAGCAATTGAAATTAAAAAATCACCGAATAATTTGAATTTGAATACTGGTTATGAACTTAATCGATCATGGCTACCAATCATTTGTTCATAATTTCAAGTTATTTGTATCTACGAATCTACTTGCAAAAGTTACTTCATCACCACCTCCTGTAAATCTGTGGATGGTTCAGTTATGCGCCAAACCAAAAAGAGTAGAGCCAGATTGACCTAGAACCACAAGGAGCTGACAATTTCCCTATTTAGACCTTCATTATTATCTCCTGAAGACCTGTGGATATTGAATCATCAATCACAGGCTGAGCTCTACGATCCTAGGAGTTAATATATTTTTTAAACTAATCTAGTTATTATTTGTACTTTTATTTTTATTTTTGTTGTCTTGACAATTTTGTTTATTTATATTTATATTTATTTTCACTTGAAAAAGGCAGCACTTTGCTGTTGAAACGTTGTGTTTCTAATAAATTTACAGAACTTTTACCCAATAAAACATATTTATTTATTATATTAAACTTGTTAGTTTCGCCAATTTTTAAAGTAGCAGAAAAACGGAACGGAACGTGAATGTTTTATCTAAGTGTAATATATAATTATTTTCTCTATTACTTTCAGTTATGAGTGAGAGAATGATTCAAACTCTAAAAGCTCAAGCTTTCATTGTAGCCCAACTAAGAGTGAGCTAATAAAATTATAATAGATGAAAACAAAAAACTGGTAATCTTAGAATACGAATTTAAATGAAACAAGGTAAATGTCCCAGTGATCGTCACTGTTCCACTTATCGCCAGAACGATCAAATATCCTCAGAAATCGAGCAGCAAATGATAAATTCCATCAATATTATAATTTTAATAATAAGTGGTGAAATCTGACGGAAACACTAGTATCAAATTTTTGCAATCGAGTGACTCGCCAAGGCTCGGCCTTCAAGCTATTATTCTCAATCGGTAAACTGTACTTACAGACCTTAATACTTGGATAACTATTTTGAGTCTTCATCCAATTTATTTTTTATTCATGGGATTGATTTCATTCTTCCGTATTCATTTTTGAGGAGCAACAGTATTTAGTCAGAGATATAAGGTTCCTTTCTATATTGATATGTATCAAGTGCTAGTATTCTCAATTACGTTCAATTATAATTTTTTTCAAAAAATAAGTTTATAGATTATTTTTCAGATTTTTACTGGACATTGATAAACTATATACAGAAAAGAGGAATATAACACCTCAAAAACAATTTAAAAAACTCCATATGTCCGTATATTCAGAAAAAAATTATAGTTTCAAGCCATAGCATTTTTTGATATTGTCATTTTAATTATATTAAACTTATACTTCAGAGCATTACAGTAAGATTATTGTATTTCACTGATTAGTCCACTGAATGATAGGTGACACTACTTACCACTGGTCAGTCTGCAAGATAATAGCTGGCATCACTAGCAAAATAGAAATCTATTCATTTACCGCTAGTAAGTTTACTAAATGATAGGTGGTGCCTCTTTTTACTGCTCAAGAGATGGTGCCACTGGTAAATGTGCAGATAACGTCAATGCTGGCATTATTCTTGAAATCTTAGATAGTTATCCGTCCCAGAATCGGCGTTTCCTATCTACTGGCAGTGTTGCGATACATTTTGCCGCAACCAACGTGAAGCTTAGATTTTCCTCTTTTTTTCTACTACTAACTTCCAAGTGATTTCCTGTTGTCGGAAGTCACACGTCATGTCCGTGTGTTGCGAGTGTTGTAGGTGAACATGCACGCTGCGACACACTCTCAACTCCAACTTTGCGATCAGTATACCCTTGTTTTTTGAATAATCAGCTTGATTCGTAAAGATTCTTCAATTGTGAAAGTGTATTTTACTAGGAATATATTTGTTCAAATAACTTCATGGCCCTATTTTTCCAATACTCGGGGTTATAAATTCTTTATTATTGCTGCTTTGAATTTTTTGAACCATGTCACCACCTTTCATACTTCCTACATTCAATCCCATCTCTCCCTAAGTATGAATGTGTGAGTTAGAGTAGAATGTGAATAGCGCCTGAATCGTTCGGGTCTCTAGTATTCGTTTTTTACGCATTTTTACTCCTGTTGAGCAAAGACTAATTTGCTTGCTTATTGGAGCTGTTTTTATATTCCTTTCTTTATGGCAACATGAATATTTTGGATATTTTGGTTGGACCACTCCTTTTAACTGGATTTTCTAGAACTCGTATTTTTTGAATATAAGATGATCGTCGCCCTCCGATGAAACTCATATTCTTTCCATCATTATGCTGTGTGCATTTTCTATCTAGCGCTTGCGAAAGCTCATTTGTTCATTTTTTGGGTACCACTAGTAATTCAGTTTGGTAATTAGGATTTAGAACGTCTGGCTTGCCCCAAATTTTTTGAATTAGTTACTGGCTCAATTTTGTAAAAGATTGTATCGCTTGTCATATGACAACTACGCCATCAGAGGATTTGGCTGGGTTGAGTACGGATGCCGGATATCAGCCGTAGGAGCCGCTGAAGCTTGAAGTTACTTGAGTAACGCTTTTGAGAGGCTGTCAACCCTAACTATTGGGTTCGTCCGGCCGGCGAAGACCAGAAATCAGTCCAGACTCCGCCGGCAGGATAATTAGATCTGTCGGTGTCGATCAAGATGCCGCAAAACATAAAATAAAATAATATCTCAAACAGCGATACTTCTTCACCAGCTGTAAGAAGACACTGAATAAAATAACTCTCTGAAAATGAAAGTGGTAGGTATTTTTTACTTGACAAAATAAATGATTATCAAGATCACCCAGAGTAATGAATATTTATTCAATACGCTAAGAAAATTGAGTACCTACTTGTGATACCACACACGAAACTGGCCGAAATTATGTATGTGTATGGTGTGAAAATGACAACATCGACATTTTGACACCATCCTAGGAGAGAAAGGTATTAAAGACTTTAAGCATTATAGATAAACGTACCAGAGTATTTTGTTGATATGGTTAAGAGAAACCAGGTATCAAGGAATTGCGAAGAATAATTCCACCCATGACTTTGACGCGAAGGGCATTCTCTTCTTGTACTCCAATGGATATTGAGATACACGTTGAGTGTTTTGGAGGAATTTTAGATTTTCTGGATTATAAACTCGAAATTTGTGAAAATAGAGCATTAGGTTTAACGTTGGCAGAAATTGCTATAAAAAGATTTTTACAAGGGAAGAGATTTGTTATTATGCTTGGTGTCAAGGTTGTGGGCTCGCAGATTAGTTACTGGTTTTGTAGATGATGTTTTCACATCAGAATGCCCAATATGCTCCTGCAGTTCAACCAACATGGTGGAGGGAAAGAGAAAGATTGGAAAGAAATTTGAAGACGTCCGTATACGTATTGGAGATTGTGGAGATCACGTTAATACTTATAATGATTTGGTAAGGAGACCGTTCCGCATACCGCGTGTTCCAAAAACCGCCACTAACACCTAAAGCGAAGTGTCCAGACGCCCGCAGAGCACCTAGCGACGCGAGCACCGAACATCCAGTTCCTGAGAAGTTATTCATTTGATCGAGACTTTAATCTTTTGAAGAGAAGATTATCTCTCATGTTTCAAGATGGAAGAAAAAATATATCACTGAATTTATTCCCGGAAAGAATGATATACCTGATTAATTATTGCTCAGGAGAAAAAGAGTTGAAACGATCCTGGTGAAATATTATTTTGATTTGTACTAACCTGTTAAAATTTTTACTCTGTTATTTACTTTTGCTGTTAGAAAACCATATAAAGCGCTTTGTCAAGAGACCTCTTGTACCTACGCTTTGAAAGAAGTGAATAGGCTCTTTCTCTAAATCTCAACAGCTAGCGTCGGCAAACTATCAATAAGAGTCCCCATGAAAAACTGTGAATATTAACTTGCATTTTATTACACAACAGGCAAATGATCGTGTGTTCGCATCTTTAAAGCTGTTCCATCCGGGAAGTCAAATTATCTTCTTTAATAGAAACGCATTGATATTATTATTCAATCTAGAGAAAGAATTCTAACTTCTGAATAGAGGTACTAATGCTCCCTAAATTTCATATTCTATTGCAACAGGTGAATTATCTCGCAGGTGTATATAAATCGGTGTTCGAGATTTGATGAATGAATCTCTTATGAGGCCAGAACTTTTAGAATTGATGTATCTCACATTGCTAAGAAATCACACGTCATTCTTATGTAGCTAATGATTCTGTGGACATTAGAGTTTCCGGCCTGGATCAATCTTCTCATAGCGAGATTTGGAAAGACCCTTTGGAGAGATGTTATTTATTTGCTGGGAAAAAATTTGAGACGTGCTTAGAAGATTTTAGATTTTGTCGGTTCTTTGTGTTATTGATTCGGTAAATAAATGTGTTCTGAAGACAGCGCTTTTCGAATAGATTTGAAAAAGTTCTATGAACAGATATAATTTATTGTCTTGGGCAAGAAATTTAAACATGCTGAGAATATTAAGGCCCAGTTGCATATAGCGTGATAGCTATAATCACATCGTCAAATATTTGATCATGTGTTTTCAACCTGATTTTTTTTGATATCTAAATAGAAGCTATGATATTCTCTGGAATAATTTTACAACAAAATACAATTTTTAA
Organism: Dromius quadrimaculatus; assembly: GCA_963989225.1. Lineage (NCBI taxonomy): Eukaryota > Metazoa > Arthropoda > Insecta > Coleoptera > Carabidae > Dromius > Dromius quadrimaculatus. Next base: position 44,538,715 of record OZ022330.1, read on the forward strand.
TTGTTATTCAAACCTGAGGAGCAAGTTAATTATCCACGCGATCTATTTTTTCCAGATGAACATCATTAGAAAATCTAGTCGACAGCATTTTAACGGACAGCCTGTTGACTATTTTCATGCAACGGGCCCCAAGACTCTGTGACGTCAGTACGTTTTGGAATATAAAAATATCGAACAGTTCGGCAAAAACTATCAGTTCTTTCGTCTTTTTTTGTGAAGCGATTTCACTTTAGTGCGGAAAGTATTTCAACCTGAAAAAAAATTTTTGTGTGTGCGCTAACTGAGGTGTATAGCTGGTGAGTTTGTGCGTTCAAGAAGTTGTAGCACTTAGCAAGGTCGGAGTGGTTCCTAACGCTCTAGCCTCCAGAGCCCCTAAAGGGAATGTAATACCGGCCGCCCCCCGAAGATCCTCTCGGCTCCGTAACCAATGAGTGTGTGTGCCACTGGGGCAGTTGGAGTTGTAACATCAGCGAAGAATAAACATATGCTTTGTTTTCATCAAATATTTTTTCGTACTTAAAATTACTTGTGTTAATAGTTGAATATTAATTTAACTTCTGGAATTCGAACTGTAATAATTACTATAATTTGAATTATATAGTGTTTTGACCATAATACTATTCTATTAAATAATAGAAATAAACACCACCCCTACAAAGTGTTATTATGAGAATATGTGGCTAATCGAGGATATGAATATTTCAAGTGTATTTGTGTTACTTTCTTTTATAGTGAACATGAGCCAGGCAGTAAATAGGGCCGCAGGAGCCTCAGGCGGCAAGGGCAAGAGCAAATCGCCGGAAGAGCTGGTGCCGCCAAAAGGTAAAACTCTAATTCATTGAACGTTCAGTCAGTAATATCGTGAAAATCTTATTATATAGTATGTGATGGGAGTCCACCGAGAACTGGGATGATTGTGACGTCCCCAATTATGACCCGGTCCCTGGGCAAGTGGCCAGGAGGGAGCAGGAGTTGAAAAACTGGTGGCAGAGGACGCATGACGAAAGAAAGAGGATTGCTCGGAAAAATAGTAATGAATCATCCATATCTATCATATTCGTTAATATTACTCAGCTAATATTATAATTATGTTAATATTATTCTTTATGTTTAACTCTAGAAGAGAGCCCTCAGGTTCCTCGATTCCTGAATCCGCAGGGCTGCGGTTCAAGCGAAGACGAAGGTTTCGCGCCAAGTCTCGAGGAGATAGAAAGGCGTCGGGACGCACGGCGTCGCTCCAAGAAGAAAATAGTTGCAGATGCGAGGCAGGGAAAATAAAAATAAATGTATCTTCTTCAGTTTCTGATAAAATTATTCATGTACACTTCAATAGCCGGTATAGCATAAGTAATTTTATCAAAAAGTGAAGAAGAAAGGAGAAATCTTGGCGAAATAACAACAATTCTGAGTGATGCTCACTTTTTGTGGTTCTGGATGTTTGATGCAGTAATTAATACTAAGAAGGACAAAACTGACATCAAGGATATGGAATCTTATCATAAAGCAACTCAGAATTCAGTTCTGCACAATGATAAATACAGATTAGAATTCTGTGTAAATAATGGATTAATGACTAAGAAAGAGAGAAGTTATGTCTTAGATCCAGCAATATCCTATGCAGCTAGAGCATGCTTCATATTAAGACTAAGAAGAAATGAGAATGAGTTATACTCTTCTGATAGGAAAACCATAGAAATGTCAGCAGAGCCAGGATTAACATTAGAGGAGATTGCTGACAATTTTGGAATAACTCATGAAGAAGAAGGTGATGTATCCCAGGATTCTCAAATGTTTGCATCTGATGAGGATGAGCAAGAAGAAGATAGTGCTTCTGATGTTGAGAGAGATGAACCTTCTTCTAGCAGATTTCCATCCAAGACACACAAATCAAGATCAAAGGAGCCAAAGAAAAGAAAAGCTTCAGATCTTGGTGGACCAACAGTTAAGAAATCTACTCCTACAAAATAGATTTCCTCCTTTTCTTGTACATTTCATCTTTTTCATTTTTCAATTTTAATTTTTCCCTCTTTGACAAAATGATGTTTATCATTTATTTAGCTTTAATTATTTAGTTTAATTTTATGTAGGTTAATTAGTGTAGTTTGACTAGAAGTTGATCTGGTTATTATTAGGTAATCAATTCACTTCTTATTTATAGTTATTTCATTTTTGTTCATTTATTTTAGTTTCTTATCTCTCTTTTTTGTTTCTTTTTGTTCATTTTTTGTTTGTAATTTTATGTAGATTGATTAGTGTAGTTTGACTTGAAGTTGATCTGGTTATTATTAAATAATCTAATTCACTTCTTATTTGTAGTCATTTCATTTTTATTTCATTTGTTTTATTTCTTTATTTCCTCTTAATTCCTTTCTGTTTATTTTAGTTTGTTTCATTTTGTGATAATCATTTTAAGTAAAGTGTGCAATGGTTGTTAATTAACTTAAGTGTATTAATTAGTATAATAAAAATTGAGTTTATTTATTTCAACATGCTGGATAATCCAATTCATTTATTTATTTTATCTTCTTGTTTCTTTATTTAGTTTCATTTGTTCTGTAATAATTAAGCAACCTATGCAATATTCAATGCTTGATTTGTAATTTGTTTTCTGTTCAGCACTCCTTGTTTAACATCAATGTCGTATGTAAATTCTCTTTTTGAAAATTTAAATTAATAGAGAATTAACATACGACATTGATGTTAAACAAGGAGTGCTGAGCAGAACGCAAGATACAAATCAAGCATTGATCATCTTGTTTCTTTATTTTGTTTTGTTAGTTCTGTAATTAAGTAATCTGTGCAATATTCAATACTTGATTTGTATTTTGTTTTCTTTTCAGCACTCCTTGCTTAACATTAATGTCACATGTAAATTCTCTTTTTGAAAATTTAAATTAATAGAGAATTTATTATTCCAACTTATAATATTATCTCCCAAATAATATCAGTTCATAAAATACTTTGAATGAAAAATTTTAGATTCATCAGAAATATAAGCAGTTTGTTCACCGATCTGAATAAAAAGATCAGTTCTGGGTAATATAAACATATTATCTATCTGTAATATAAAATTTTCCTGTAAAATACTATAACAAATTATTGTTACGTTTAGAATTATTTTCACCTACGCCCATGTAATAACATTTTTTGTGTTCTGTGAAGCCCTCGCTGGCCACGAGACGAATTAAAAATTTGGTTGTTTGACCTGCCGGAAGTCATGTGATGTTTACGAGCAGCGGATATGAGATAAAATTTGACATTCTTGGTTTAGAGCTCTGCGGCGATAGTCACATTAAATCCTCGCTCAGTCTAATCTTTGCTGTTTGTTTTCTGAGCCTTGTTTTTTAATATTTGAGTACTTAAAGTACTAGTGTAGTGCTATGTGGCAAGGGTAAGTCTTCTGACGATTTTGTTTCTATCCTGTAAAATCTCCAAAACTACGTCGTTGTGTCCACGTGTGTTCAAAGATGTCGGCCCAGGCGGCATTTGTAGTCATCGGTATTGTTCGGTAGCATCTTTGTTCTTTTTTGGGCTTTAAGTTGTTGTTAACTTTCCTACCGAGGGTTGCGGGTGTATTTTGAGGCATATTTTGGAGATTTTAGAGTCTAAGCAAAGATTATATTGAGCTAGATTTTTGTGTCGAGTAGGATCTGAATTTAGAATCCATTTCTTCCCTACTACCTTTCCTGTCCTGTTCACAGGCTGGGTCGACCTGATTCTCCGTCTTTGTGAGTAACTTTTGTCACAAAGTTTTGAGCTCCGGCGCCCAGGGGACCCTTTTTGACAGCTTGGCTGTCTAGCAGTCTAAGTTAATTATTGTTTCGCTTATTCTTGCTTTGATTAATTCTTATTAATTATGAGGATCTGTTGATTCATCGATTAAGCAGCGGAAGAGGCATAACCTCAACCTAGTTATTGCCAATTGTAACTTCAATTGTGACACGGCGTCACCATCAAATTTTTTGCTATTGTTTAGATTCCGTTTAAAACCGTAACCCAGGTTTGACAGGTTGCTCCCCCCGATCGGGGTGTTGCAGACTGTACTCCAGGGCGATTTAATCCCTTCCTTGTCCTACTTACTCCTGGATGGTGTGAGAGTGTGTTGAGTGGACTTTGACTAACTGTGAGCTTTGACTTTGGACGTTTATGCCGCTTTTTGAAGTCATTAAATTGTTAGCCGAGAGTTTTCTCAATTTTTCTGCATTTCGCGCGTCTTTTTGGATTGTTTGCGCGAGCAGGTGTGTTGCTAAAATTTTATTACGGTTCACAGAAGCTTTGATTAGTATCAGTCGAGTCGCTTATTGTGCGTTTTCACCATTGCGGGTTGTATTCAAGTCTTTTCATCATCATTATCATTTTTTCTTGTCACCAATCACTGTCATTGTATCACTACGCCTCATACTTATTTAAGTTAAATTAATTCTCATTTTTTTGTACAATTGCGTCCATCTCTCTTCAACGTTATTGTAACAACTTTGTAGTACTCAGCCCGTCTGGCTTGTTTGTAAAGGACACTATTGCTGTTATGGTTTTTTTTCAGGGTTGGAGTCAGGCCGTCTTTCTGGTTGTGTTGAGGAGAACCATTGAGGTACCGGTCGCAGGATCGAGCACTAAACCTGACCAGAAGGCGCTAACAACTGCTGCTCCGGAAAAAAAACTGCTCTTATCACCTCTACTACAAGTGCACCTTTACGACAGCGATCGAGGCTCCGGTCTTGAAGCCCTCTAAAAGTTGGGATAAATCACCATCGAACTAAGCTCAGCTTACCTCCAGCCTAGCTGAGAGCTAATTGGAGTACCTTCGCCTACGACTACCATCGCTAATCAGGAGTAACGTCTTGGACACTCGCCGACCGTGAGCTCTGGTTCTCCTTGACACAAACAGAGAGTCAGCGGACTCCAGGGGTTACTTACGAGAGAGTGGAACGCCTGCCAAGTCCCTCCGATACTGTTGTAAGTTATATTTCAAAACTAGTTTACAAAGTTTTGGGTGTATTAAATTTTTCTAATATTTTTCATTAAATAATTGTTTTTGAACTTCATTTGTCACTTATCATTTGTAGCCTAGGAATCCCCTAATTCCTAGTAATTCCCTTTCTTAGGGGTGGCGCCTAAGCAAGTTCTCAGAACAATAATTGCTAAAAATTTATCACTTGCTTGATGAGGCGTTAAATTTGTTTCTCAGTTAAGCACAGTAGTTCTGAAAGCTTCTGCTTACTCCGACCCAGCCACCGTCTGATTTTTAGCTAGCCAGGCACATGTGTGTAACAGGTAGGTTGTTTTGAAATATCTTATGTTTCACACCCTTATTTGTTACAATACTTACGAATGAATGATGTATGGACTAATAAAAAATTTTTAGAAGGTTGTTAACTGATTTGAGCAGTGAAGATTTTTTCTTTAACTTTGTTTGCTAGAAAATTATATCCTGTAAAATATTTTTGATTGAATAATTTGTACAGTATTAATGGAATATATGAGAGAGCTGTCTACTGATTTGAGCAACAAAGCTTGTTCTACCCATTCGACTGTTAGAAAATCAAATCTTCTAAAATACTTCCAAATGAATAATATATATAATAATAAAAATAAGAGCAGGCTGTTTGCGGATTTGAGCGACAAATACTATTCTAGTAGTTTGTTTGCTGGATAATTATTCAATCCTATTGAATACTCATGAATGTTCAACTTTTTGATCAATAAAAATAGAAGCAGGCTCTCCACCGATTCATATAAAAAGATCAGTTCTGTTATATATGCGGATCATTGAAATTATTCTGATTCATTTTAATAAGGTTCAAATTCGCATCAAAAAATCATTGAATATAACCTTATAGAGCGGACAACAGCGGTAAATAATTGTGGTGACACCTACGGCTCAGGTTATAACTAAATTCTCATTCACTCCAATAAATCTCAACTTCCATGTCTCTTAATGTCATATTCATCCATCATATGAGCAGCAAAATCTTGCACTCTTGAGGTGAAAGATTTCACACTTTAATAAATATATTTCAAGTCGAGTGTTCTTGGTAAGATCAGTTCTAGATTAATGTAAACGAATTATCATAGACGGTTGTAACAGGCAAACGCGTAGCCGGCAGGGTTAACGGATCACGTGATCAATGACAGCGTACGAGTTAGAATATAAAAACACGAAGCTGAGAAAGCAGACACCACAGTCTGTTGTTGTTGTTGCTGTGAACTTTTATATTCCAAAATGAGTTCTGAAGAAGATTTCATCTCTCGCAAACGGTAAATCATTAATTGCAATAGTTATAAGCAGTTCTTTATCATTCCGTTAATTAATCTAGACCCTCAATGTCTCTCCTATCATCACCATCGACTTCAATCTCGTCACGAGCATTCACCGCAACGATGTTACCACAGGGTAAGCCTGAGACGGTGCCTACAGAGCCAGTTATCGAAGTTTTCGACAGCGATTCCGATGATTCTCCGCTGCCATGCTACCAGAGGCCAAGAGTCAACTTCCCTGGAACACTAGAGGATGGCGAGCAGGATGAATGTGCTCAACGATAGTCCGAAGAGATGGAAATCCCTCCGGAAAACTCTCCTGAAGTAGAAAAAATATTCAGGGAAGATGAGTTTCACGTAGACGCCCATCTGGATATTCTACTAGGGTCGGTGGGTATGATATCGTTCACACTTTCTAATAACAGTGATTACCGCGATAATTATGATCGTTTATTAGTGTGTGATATGACGCCTCTTGACATTAGCTGTAACCACTATATAGCTATCGGTCTGAGTCCCAATAATTATTTTGAAGTCACCGTGAGAATTTTCGGCTGTGCACGCAAAAAATTATATATTGATATAGAAGATGTTGGTGAATTTAATGACTTTATTAAGAAACTTGTACTGAAAAAAAAGTGCAGTGAAGCAGAAATCAGCCACAAATATAAAATAAATGGAATTGACCTGAACTTATCACCCCGAGAGCAATTACAATGTAAATCCGGTAATGTATTTCTCGCCTCAAATAAATTCAACATAGATACAATTGTTGATCTCGGCGATAGTTTATTTGAATCTTTAAGGTATTATAACCAATTTTATGACAATATTTACGAAGAATATAAAAACAATCTCAAGTATTCGATAGTTGATAAGCTGAGATATAATTCAGAAGTAGATATAGTCTTATTCAAATATCTTGTAACCGGTAAAATTAGGCTTAGGGAGGTTTTCATTGAGATGTATATATATCATAATAATAAGATGAGAAAGGATTTGGACTATGTATATGCTTTTATGACAGAAAAATATGTATAAAATATGATGTCGCCGATCTTTAATCAATATTTAACCGTTTACCTATTACTCCTGGAACAATCTTTCTTATTGTTACATATTGACTGAAACTTCTAAATACGATGCAATTTTGTTTATTTATACGTGCGTGATTGGATGTGTATATGTGGGCGTGTATATATGTGTGCATTCGAGTATACGTTCAAGCTGAAGGGTAGCAGGTGTGTTTATAAAAGCATGAAAGAGTTTCGAAGATGTTTCAGTGGTTTACGATCTTGTTTACTGTGGAAGTTGAAATGAGTTCCCAACAAAATTTTGATTCTTTTTTCAAGATATGTGAGAATTTAATTGATTCAGCATTAATGGGCGGAGGTGCAAATTCAATCCAGAATAAAAGTGATAGCGACAGTGAAGTTTTTGTGGATCAAAATTTAGGCACTCAAAATGGGCAAGACGAGATAAAACGTTAAGAGAATGTTGAGGACAGAATTTATCACGTGAAGAGATTCTCGATGCGGGGAAGTCTGACCGAGCCACGCACCGGGAGAAATCCTATTGAATGGTTCCAGGGAAGCATTAAACAAGTATAATAATCATGATTATGATGATATAGTTACATAATGATCAAATTTCATAGGTATTAAATAATATTTTAAAAGACATGAAGCCTTCAGATTTTGTCGGTTTCACGTTTCACACTTCCCGTATGGAAAATGAGCCCGCTTGGATGTCTTTTAGGCGCGTTGACCAAGTGGATGTACAGTTAATTTGAGAAGCAATTGATAGAATTCTACAGAGCAAGGCTGGACCATTTTCTGATGGAGCATTCACCATGGAATTGACTCATATATCTATGCCAGTCGGAAGTAGAAAGCATTTGAACGGTCACGGGCTCAGCTTTGCAGAATTATGTCGGAGAAAACACGGTATTATCGAAATTAATAAAGTTGATAATCTCTGTCTACCTAGGGCCTTAGTAATCGCTATAGCATCCGTTACGAAAGATCCTATCTTCAAGAATATACGAAAAGAGACCCATATTGCCCAGCAGACACCTGTCAACAAGCTATTGAGGGATACAGGTATCCGAATAGATGCGCGCGGTGCCGGTATTCCTGGATTACGAGTGTTCCAGAGGTACTACAAGCACTACAATATATGTGTATACGAGTATAATACACTCGGTACATTGCTTTTCGAAGAAGCACCTGATGAAAATTTGCCACGGCTAGACCTGTTACATTATCAAAATCATTATTCTGTTATAAAGAGTTTGACGGCTGCATTTACATGCAAATATTTTTGCGAAGTTTGTCATATTGGCTACAACGGTTTATTAGCTCACACTTGTCCGAATACCTGCATCTCTTGTAAAGTAGCTTCAGCGTGTATTTTTACGCCGCAGTTGAAAAAATGCCCAGACTGTAAAAAAAATTTTCGAGGACAAACTTGCTACGATAATCACAAGAGAGAAAATGTTTGCGAGCTATTGAAAACCTGTAAACGACGTTTTAAAACTTATAATTATCAAAAAAATAAGAATAATTCCTGCGGCGAAGTTTTCTGCAAAATTTGTGGATGTTATAATAAAGCTGATCACCAATGCTTCATAAAACCAGACAAAAATTAGGTCGCGAACAAAACTTTATTCATTTATTATGACTTAGATATACGGCAGGAGAAACTTTTTGGGGAGCACAGCTTGCATGAGGTTGACTTATGTGTTATCCAACAATCCTGTCCTAGCTGCTGTAGCATAGATGATTTGAAATCTTTCTGCCATTCCTGCGGTGTTCGGCAGCAAGTGTTTAAAAAAAACCCAATTGAGAATTTTCTTCTGTATGTCTCAGCCCCTAGAATATCATTTTGTTCTGAAATATCTTGTAGAGAGTATGAACTTGAAACCAAATATTCTCTTGGACGGTAACTAAATTTTGTTGATCGAAGTCAATAAGAAAATTTGATTCATAGACTCCTTGAATTATATGGCAATGTTTTTAGCGTCTTTACCTGAAGCCATGGGTCTTGCAGATTCTGTTAAATAAGGGCGGCGATTCCCAACTCGGCACATTTACAGGTAGTCTCTGCTAATGACTCCCCAACTCGGCAAATACGAATATTTGTGGTACCTGCAATGATACCCAACTCGGCACACTTGCAGGTAGTCTGAACATTCTAATGTTTTTAAATAAAATAATATCAATTTTATAGCTTCTTTTTTATAATCATACGTAATTTGACATACAATAATAAAAAATCAAAAAATAAGTAAGTTGCATCATACAATAAAAATTATAATTTCAGCGTGATTGTGGATTAACCTTTTTGTCGGTATTACTCTATCTCTGGACTCGCTCATAATATAGAAAAATGCTTTGCACTTTCAATTAACATACCGCTACTTCACTTCACCAGATAAAAATTTTCGATTTGATTTACTGAATTTATGTTGTTCTACAATCAATAGTATTTTGCCACGTTGGCTAGCTATAGTTGGCAAATTGATTTCTTTGAGTATATATATATATATATATATATATATATATATATATATATATATATATATATATATATACATATATATATACATATATATATATATATATATATATATATATATATATATATATATATATATATATATATATATATATATATATATATATATATATATATATATATATATATATATATATATATATATATATATATATATATATATATATATATATATATATATATATATATATATATATATATATATATATATATATATATATATATATATATATATATATAACAATTGAGAAGCAAGCATGACAAACTCCTACCGCATGGACGAAAATGTTTGAGTCATTCTAATCAGTTTATAATTGAATTATAATTTGTATCTTATTAATAATTAAGTAATATAACATGAATATGTTTTTGTTTCAATTCTTGAAATCTATTTTCGTCATGTATGGTTGGACTGTTGGACCTTGTGTCTAGTTATCTGATACTGTGTTTGAGGATAAACCACGTATCGTTGTTTTTGGAAAATATCACGGAAATGGTGTCCACGCATACATGTATGAATAATATTTTCGACGGGAAACGAATGATAGTGGTAGATAGAGAACAAAGAACTGTGGTCACAAGAGAGCATAAAAGACACTCGAAAGAGTGGCGCGAGAGCAGACATCGATCAGACATCAGACAGTCATCAGTCAGTCATAGTGATCAGTGGTAACCAGCCGTCAACCACTAAGCTAGCAGGTGACCATCCGTCAACCGACTAAGTAAACCGTATCGCTCAACCAAGTAAAACTCCGTTACCATGGTTCGTCTTGTTCTAACTACGTGAGTACATATTCACTCTCCTGTTAGATTAATAATTGCTGACGAATTGCTATGTTTAATGATTGACGCTAATAAATGTTTTATAACCCATACTCGTTTACTGTTCGTTTAAATAACAATGCCTTTACGAAACCTTCGTCACAGCCTTTAGTCACGTGCGAGTGTTCTACCTAAGAGTGCTGGTATAGTCATTGCAAGCGAGTTAATTCTGAAATATCAATCAAAGACTTTTGTGGACGTGACATTTGGTGGAGGTGCCGGGTAAAGGCTTAAATGAACAATAATCGATCCCCGAATAAAATGCATGACCGCTTAGAACTAGAGGCTACCCTTTGCGTCATGTTATGTCAACTTCCGAACGCTATCGATTCCGAATAACCCCCGCCCGTATACTACGAGTAGCACGACAATCAGTAGATGAGCATGCTATGCCATTAGCACGATCACCTCCTCTTGGTCCAAATCAAAGACTCCCGTATCTATCTCCAGACACTCCTGAAAATCAGCTACAAGCAAACCCTCCAGATCCGCAGACAATAAGACGAGCAATCCCTTTACCTCCCCCATTCCCGTTACAATCCTTGTATCCTAATTTCTGGCGAGAAATAATGGAACAACCCACTATCGGATCAATTGCCGCTGAGCAAATAGCTGCTGAACGAATACAACCTAGATTACGCGAACCGGAGAGATTTGATCCACAAGGAAAATTATCAGCGGTTGATTTCCTACAAATTTTCGAAGAATCGGCCAATGCGCATAATTGGGCCGCGGCAGAAAAATTAAGATAATTCAATCTTTATTTAGAGGGGCATGCAACAATTTGGTATGGAGGATACGCTGGGCGTAATCCGAACGCGACTTATGAAGTTTTAGTCAGGGAATTTAAAAACGAATTCTTCCCAAGTGGCTACGATAGATCCTTACAGGATTTGTGGCGGAGCCGAATCCAAGTGAGAGGTGAAGATCCGCGCGCGTATTATTATGCGATGCTGGATATCTACGATCGCTTAGGTGGCGAATTGTCGGAGGAACAGGTCAAAAACACGATAGAGGCTGGATTTTTGCCGGACATGCAGGAAGAGCACTGAAAGTGGCGATAGACAAAATTTTCGAAACGGAATCGCGTGTACAGTCGGCCCGCGAAAGATTAGTAGCTATGGAGAATAAAGACGCTATACGGGGAGACGAATTGGAGCGACGACTAACGGCAATGCAGGATAAAATTACCCAGAGTGTCAGAGCCGAAATGCGTAGGAATCGGCCGCCTATGCGTTTTCAAAATCAACCCCCACGGTATCAAAATCCTATGCCCCGTTATGGGAATAATAATTACGCACAGTTACCCCGTTATCAGAACGCGGTACCGCGATATAATAATAATGACAACCGATTCCAGCAAAATCAAAACCGAGTTCGATTCCAAGAGCCGAATAATAGGTCTGCTTACCGACCCCCGCAAAATAACGTTGGCACTGCACGGAAAGCGCCGTTTAGCCTACCTAACACTCAGCGCTTATCGCGTACTCCTGGTGGCAGAATTATCTGTCATCAGTGCGCCCGTCCCGGTCATATGATGAAGGATTGTCCAGATATCCAAAGGGGCAATACTTATGTGCAGGGAAACGGCGCCTCACAACGCTAGAAGAGGTCCGTAGCGTCGTGTACGAATTAGATTCAGGGCCCAATGAGGAAATTAGTCCAAAGGTACTGTCAGTCGTAGGTAGATTGGGAAACCAATCCGTAGACATCATCGTGGACACAGGGTCAGTGTACAATGTAGTAGGTAACGACCAAACCCTTGACTGCAAACAGACGTCGGTTAAAATGCTTCGCACTGCAGGCGGGCGTTTAATACCCGTTCTGGGGAGTACTATACTGTCTCTGACGATGAGCACGTGGACCACAGACTTAGCCACCCTCGTGGTACCAGACTTACCCTGTGACGTTATACTAGGCATGCAATTCTTGATACAACATAAAGCTATACTAGATATAGAGAACAAAATTATTAAATTTGGAAAGCATATACAAATTCCCTTCAAAAAATGTAGCTGCAATTTAGAGAACGCAAATCCGGAACAAAATGCGCAATTATCTGCATCCACCGCAGAATATAATTCCGGTGATGACATGTCCGAATTACCGCAAGCATATTATGAAACCCCAACCGAGGAAAAAGTAAAATTATCGCTCAGACAGGACGTAGAGATTCCAGCGGAAGCTGAGATTATTTGCTATCTGACCGAGCCAGATATAACCCAAGTTGCGATGCACACGGGAAGTATCAGTGGAAGATCAGATGCCAAGTACAGGCTAGGAGTAGAAATTTTCGACATTTGGCCCCATGAATCTGAATTCGGTACCTGGTTAGTTAAAATAAAGAATATAAATAGATATAAGCCCCGTAAGCCTTAGGGTATATAGGTAATAATAGTAGTTGTAACAATGATAAGATAGCATCGGACATTTTGTATTTAGATGATTTTGAAAAGGTAGACATGGCTCATAATATTAACCCTAATTTGCCGAATCAGCAAAAAGAAAAGCTGATGAAATTAATCAAAGAATTTAGCGATATTTACGCATGGAATTCGAAACAAATTGGATTAACAGACCAAGTAGTACATGAAATTCCGACAGGAGACGCTTCGCCTGGCCATTTGAAACCCTATCGCGTTTCGCATAAAGAAAAAGAAATTATCCAGGAACAAGTTGAAGTAATGTTAGCAGATAACATAATAAGATCATCTTCGAGTGCATGGTCTTCTCCAGTAGTTTTAGTAAAGAAAAAAGACGGTTCCTGGCGTTTCTGTGTTGATTACCGAAAAGTAAACGCTATCACCAAATCCGATGTATATCCTTTGCCGGTAATAGAAGATATGATGAGTTACTTGGGAAACTCGGCGTATTTTACGAGTCTAGATTTATTTAGTGGATACTGGCAAGTACCAGTGAAAAACGGATAAACAAAAAACAACGTTTGTAACGCCCGATGGTCATTATGAATTTAACGTCTTAAGTTTTGGGTTGACATCAGCACCAGCTACGTTTCAGCATCCAGCTGATACCGTGTTTAAAGAAATAAAATGGAAGGAAGTAATAATATATTTGGATGATGTGATAGTTTTTAGTCGGACATTCGAGGAACATCTTGTGAGGTTGAGACACGTCCTTGAGCGCTTACGAGCGGCCAAGTTAACGTTGAAACCTAGTAAATGCACCTATTTGCAAACAGAAATTGATCTGTTAGGCTTTAAAGTGTCGGAAAAAGGGTTAGCGCCCGATGACAAAAAGTTAATAGCAATAAGGGAATTCCCTTTACCGAAAAAAGTAGAAGACATTCAAAGTTTATTAGGACTTTGTAACTATTATAGAAAATTTATCCATGACTTTGCTCGAATAGCCCGACCCTTGTATGTTTTAACTAAGAAAGACGTTAAGTTCCCTTCCAGAGCCTTGTGACGTCACAGAATGCTACTTTAAAAATTGAATCGACCCATAGAAATCCTCAGTTATAGTTTTCACCTGTAGAATACTAAGGTAAGTTTGCGAGTTTTACAAGTGTGAACATGTGTTGTGTTGTGGATACGAAATTTCCAAGTGTTTGCGTGTTGCTGTTTTAGTAAAATGACCGACAAATTCGAATGGGCATTCGAGGAGGTTCGCGAGCTTCCCCAGCAGCAGCAGCGTAACATGGAGCCGTACCAAGTACAGGCGGCTGAAAATTGGGACGACTTCAACTATGAGTCGTCGGTACGGCTCCAGTGGTTGCTGGTCGAGAAAAAACTGGAATGGGAGCGAGCTAAAAAAGATGAACAAGGTAACAGTAATCAATAATACATGTTTGTGGTTTTTATATTATTTTGTGTGACTTTAGACGCAGCCCAAAAACAAGGGGGTTGTGTGAAGAGGCGTCGAACCTAGCTTAGTTTAAATTCCATTATTTTTGTAGTTAAGTTAATTTTAATTTTCATTTTATATTTATTTAGTATATATTAGTTGTTTAGTAAATATTAGTTTCAAATGTAGTTAGAGCTCAAAGAAAAAATATAAACAACTTGTTCACTTTAATTTAAAGGATGTCCTATCTCCATGATATTACGTTAGAGAGTCATTTATCCATCTCGAAACAGTTTGAAATAAATAAATGAATATATATATATATATATATATATATATATATATATATATATATATATATATATATATATATATATATATAAATGAATTTAGTTGAGAGTTCCGGGTAAAAACAGATCATCGCAGGCTGGAGGCCTTTCAGCAAGCGATCATGTGATGCGTGACGTCATTCTATGGGGCCGAATATAAAAGCGTTCGGTAGGGGTGGGTGAAGTACCAGTCTGTTTCGTATAGCCTGTTGCTCAAGACTCCAGAATGAATTTTGAAGATAGCTTCCCACGAGAGAAACGGTAAGTCTTTGGTTTGAATGCTAATATAATCAATTTATTATTTTTTAATATATTTTTATAGGCCATCAATGCCTGTCTTGTCATCACCGGAAAATTTGACTTCGTCGCAAACGTCATCAACAATTAAAAGATCGCTCCAGGACGAAGCTGTGCAGCGGGCTACATCGCCTACTATATCAATTTATGACAGCGATTCCGAAAGCAGTTTGCTGCCATGTTATCAAAAACCTGCAGAAGAAGAAAGTTTCGATGAGTGTGGCCAACGCTGGTTCGAAGATATGGAAGTGCCCTCGGCGAACCACCAAGAAGTAGAGAAGATATTCAATGAGGACGAACTCCATGTGAACAATCACCTGGATATCTTATTGGGATCTGTAGAGAACATATGGTTCAAACTTTCTAATAACCGTGACTATCGAGACAATTGGGATCGTTTACTGACGTGTAAAATGATCCCCCTGGATATGACGTGTAGCCGTTGTATAGCTATTGGACTGAGTCCTATATTATACTTCAATGCGTTGGAGTTGGACAAGTATTCTGTCAACTGTCATTATTGATCTATTCTATCGAAAAATTATTGATCTATTTCTCTCCTCTTGTTATTATTCGACACATTCCTACTCTAAATCAAAACTACCTATATAACATTGACCACTACACAATTTTTAGTGCCCTTAAAAGAAAATTTGAAACAAAGGTACTTACCCCAAATGACTATACTCAGGCATTTGAACAGCTGGGCCTATCTTCAGGACCGCCACCTTGTTTAGAAGGGGAAGAACCATTGAGAGTTCCTTGCGACTATTCCCAAATCAAAACAACAATAAGTGGAATTTTAGAAAAACCAGCTAAACCAGGGGGAAATTGGACAATCAATGTATCTGCTGGGTCATCTATTCTTGTTTCTTTTGCCATTGCCTCTTTACATTATCTAAGTGTAGAGGAGTATAACTATATGCTCGTTGATTACTTTTCAGGGTCAATGGACAGCAATGTGGCTTCCCTAAAGAAAGGGGATGTGAACCAGAAGTATATGATGGTTCCACATTCTGTAGCATTAACAATCGCCCACATGTCTGCTCTCGGCCTCTTTAAATCTTATAATTCTGAACTAAAAGGACACTCGAGGATATTTGCAGACAAACGTATTGCTGCAGCCTGCTCTTTTTTGAAGGTAAAACAACCAATTATTGTGAACATGTCAGAATATCTTGAACTGATCTCCAATGGTATTGCAAATTACCCTATATTGATAAGATCTATATATGAATTTTTAACAAGAATTGATACTGCTATTGCAAAACATACTCTCAATTCTCTAAAATTCCTAAACCTTTAACTTTATTGACACAAAAGGGCAAAGAATACGTATGGTCAGCTCTTTGTGATGAAGCGTTTAATAAATTGAAACAAACTTTGTTATCTCCACCTACTTTACAATTTCCTGATTTTAATAAAGAATTTATTCTTACTACAGACGCTAGCCAATTTGCTATGGGCGCTGTTTCATCTCAAGGAGAAATCTCAAACTCCTTACCAATCGCTTATGCTAGTAAATGTTTTTCCGAAAGCGAGTTAAATTATTCTACCATTGAAAAAGAGTTATGTGCCATTATTTGGACTTTAAAAATATTTAGACATTATCTTTACGGTAGAAAATTTACTATTGTTACCGATCATAGACCTCTTGTATGGATCAAAAATGTATCCGATATCGGCTCTAAATTAATGCGCTGGCGATTAAAATTGGATGAATATGATTATGAAATTGTACATCGATCCAGAAAATCTATTTCAAATGCGGATGCTTTGAGCCTCATACATTATATTCCTTCTACTGATGTTGATTATGAAAGAATGTATCAACAATATTTAAAAGATAGCGAAACCAAGTTGGTTTATAATACTAAGGTCACTGAAATTGAAGGTGATTTATTTAATGCACCAGATGATTATAGTTCAGGTCATTGTGTTAGTAGTGATCTTCATATGGATACTGGTATAGCTGAAGAATTTAAAGAAAAATTCGATGATTTGGAAAATTTGAGCCAGCAAGGGCCTGAACTCTATAAAATTTTATATTTGAAAGAAAATTACAGATTTATTTTATAACTTGTTACAAAAGATAAATTTTTTGATAAACCTAGTGAAAAAGACATGTTTTATACTTTGACTAATTTCAAAACTTTTTGTTTACAAAACAATATCACAAAACTTGCAATTTCCAAAATATATTGTAGGTTAGATCTTTTAAAATGGGAGAATATAAGAACAATGCTCAGGTATATTTTTAAAGATACCAATATTTTCATTACTGTATATTTATATAAAAATTTTGACCAGTCGACAAAAGAAAAAATTGATAAAATATTATTTGAATATCATAATACACCCAAAGCCAAAGACGTGAGGACAGTACAGTAGTAAGAGTAGTAGTGTGAAATAAATAATGAACAGTGACAAGTAAAGTGAACAGTGCATATAAATAGTGAAATATAAATATCTGTGACCTTGTTTCAATTAGGATTGAGTGATTAATATATGAATATAGTGTTATTAGTGACATAAGAAGAATAAAACTTTTATTTCAATTTAAATGATTAAATAGTGACTTTTATTCAATTACAAACTGATTCTTCAAGCAATAAACATTATAGTACTTTAAAATTGATTGGAGACGAATATAATGTCATGGTTTACGTAAATTTGAACACGTATTTTGAAAGATATCAATCGATACATTTATCGATTATGGAATTGCATAAATTATGCAATACATTCAAAAACCAATCAATTGAAGCTAATGAACTAAGAAATTGTAAAGTATTTTTAGATGAATTTGACAATATTAATAAAAATTTAGAATCGTCAAATAAAGTCCTAACACCCTTTTTTCATCAACATTTTATTAATAAACTTGAACTTTTCGACGCGGTCGGAAAGATATCCAAATCTTTAGTTGGGACTTTAGACGACGATGATGCTAAGAAATATGATAATAAAATTTCTGTGTTAGAAGAAAATGATAAGGATATTTTGAATATGATTCGTGAACAAACTATGGTAATGAAATCTTTTGTATCTAAATCGAATTCTTCGTTTGTCAAATTAGAAGAATCAATTATGGATATTAATTTGAAGTTTGAACAATTATCCTTTTACACTAAAAATCTAGATCTTGTGTTTAAAAGTTTTCAACGTAGAGAATTATTTTTCAATAAATTAAATGAACTTATTGCTTCGATCACTATTACGATAGATCAATTTTCGTTAGCACAATTGAAATTAGTAGAAATAATTTCCAATGCACAACAAGGAATGTTGCATCCCATGTTGTTAGACCCGACAGTTTTAATGAAAGAATTAAATGATGTGCAAGGTCAATTAAATGACGAAATCACTTTTCCAGTTCCACTTATTCTTGAAAATCTTCATTATTATCATAGATTAATAGATGTAATTATCTATTCTTATAACAATAGATTGAATTTTGCTCTGAAAATACCATTAGTATCACATGTTGTTTATGATGTAATAAAGTTGAATAGTTTGCCAATTGAATATGAACACAACCAATATGTATTCATACTTCCTGAATCAGAGTATCTAATGATAGATGAAATTAGAGAACAATATAAATAAAGGATAAAGACAAAAACATCCAGGATACACTAATGCAGGCATTGGAAGAAGATTTACAAAGTGATATACCTTCAGGTGAAGGTCAAGAAGGATCTGATATTCTAGATGATATTGTACCTATAGAAATAGACCTACCTCCTATAGTGAGAGAAAATAATGTTAGAGTCCCAATAGTCAGTGTTAGATTCCATCCTGATGAAACACAACAAGCATCTGGGTCAACAGCACCAATAATTCCTCTTAATGTTCCAGAATATCCAGTTCCAAATGAAAGCGGATCATCTAGTGATGATGATACTTCAAATATTGACCAAATTAAAAAAATAGATACAGTTAACATCAAGAGGATTGCGGATTATGGAATGGTTGTAACACAGCCTATCAATAGTGAACTCGTGGGGGTCCCAACTGAACAGATATATAACAGTATTAGGGATGAGGATAGATCAGCTACTGATTATCCATCCCTTGCGTATTTAAGCGCACAACTATTAAAACTAGAGGAAATGATAAGGATACAAAACATGTTCTTCAATGAACAGCTTTCTAAAGTTGTTGGATCTTTTTCAAAGCTGTCAGATGACCTTAAAGTTGTCATAGGATCTTTCAGCACTCTATCCTCAAGTGTACAAGCATCCATTAATAAATCAAGTGATCTAGATAAAAATATCAAAGAATTACTTGTTGTGCTAGCGACCGAAGAAAAGCAAAATCTACATCAATATAAAAAATTTGTTTAGTTAGCAGTTCTAACTGTAGCCTCGCTCTTCGAATGAGACTAGAAGTCAGTCGCTATTCGGTAGTCGTTACCTAACCATCTTTTTACTAAGTACTCTCGTAAGAGTACTCGACTCACCTTTTGTAAATATATGAACTAAGTTAAGTTGTAAATAAATTTGGGTCACTACAATTCTGAGTTTTACTAAAGTCTCTAAAAGAATCCACCTGTTGTTGTGTCCAACCTGTCCATCCGCTCGGCCTCAAGACATTACAACAACGCAATCATTTGTACGTTAATTTATTCGCATGTTAAGCATATAACCTGATAGGGCGTAGTTCACGGTCGTGGATCTTGGACTCGTTTTGCACTTGTCTTATTCATCTACGCGCTTGCCCAATCGTCTCCTTGGTACCAACGCGACCGTCGGCGTCATTATTGCGCTATCAAATTTCTCTATAGTTCAGAACCAATTGTAGTCTTTGAGACCATCGGCGCGTGCTGCGACTCCCTACATGCCTATCAATTTTAAAATCAAGTCATCTAGACTAGCGCTGCGTAAACGGCTCCATTGCGACCTCTGTACGTGTCAGTGGCAACTCTATATACTTTGTTTCTATTTTTTTTTTTCTATCATACATATATTTGATTCTATCAATACACTAGATTGTTAAGCGTACTTCAGCGTTTGATTACGATATCACCGACCGCTTGTTCCCCATCCCGCTTATTTATTTCAGGTCTGCTGATCGACCCTCAAGGTTGAGCATTTCCGGCACTGATCAGCTGGCGCCCAGTTTTTTGTCTTTTGGAGAATTCACCACCCACCTCCTTACTCCACTGTAGCTTGCCATGGTTCAACCGGCCTTGCACGGAGTTCGCCCTCAAGGGGCGTAGCAATTTACTATCCGAAAGTATACATGGAATCTCTAAATAAAAATCAAATATCTTAAAAATGACATATAAATACGAATCAAAGACAAAATTGTTGATTACAGAGACAAATTCAATCTTTCTTCCAACAAATGCAAAAATAGAAGTATCGAGGTGAGAGAATATCAATGTATTGCCAAAATATTAATATTCTTTCAGTTTCAAATGAATGATTGACAAGACTACGATGGCTCAAATTTGCAAAATACTCTTTTCGATCGACAGCTGTCATTCTTTCAACAAATGAGAAACATTCAGTTGGAACCATAGGCGCACTATGAAATTTTTGACAAAACTTTGATGAATTTTTACTCTTTATCCAGGATCCCTATTCTCAAACTTTATCAAGTCTTGTTACAAGACATGTTGTTATACAATGACGTCACAGAAAGCGAACTAGTTCTAACTTTTAAAATACAGATGGCAGTGTAGTACATAGTGAATTTTGTCTCATTAAGTGTGTCGACAAGAATGTTCAAGTTGGCAATTGATTTCAAAAATGATTTTCCACGAATTTAGAAATCCTTTACCGCTCAACCCTAAAATTATTCACTGTTAGTTTCAAGAATTATATACTGTAAGTTCTAGAGCGTACTTTGATGCTATGAGCCCTTCGGTGAATTGCCATTCTCAGTTTACACTAGGAACAGTGAAGTTAAACATATATTTGTGGAATTTTTTTGTATTAAAATGAATGCAAGACATAAAAAGATATCTTCGCAACAGAAGTAAGTCCTTATTGACTTCATGGATGACCATAAGGACTTTGCTCGAGGGAAATTATTGGGCGTTGAGGGACGGCAACAACTGAAGAGCCTCTGGGTTATTTGACCGCAGATGCTCAATCAGTACGGCCCAGAAAAGGATGTAAAAAAGTGGCAAGGAGTAAGAAGTTGAACATTTCTCAGATTAATGTACTGATTATCAATATGAATTTTTCTATATATGTTTGAACTGACTTGAAAACAACTGTGAGGAAGAAAGCTTCTGCTTTGTCCAGCAGTCGGCAGCAAATGGGTGGCGGAGAGCCAGCCAACATTATATTGACAGAAAATGATGCTAAAATAATTGAAATAATTTCCAAGGAGTCGGTGTATGGGGTTGAAGGGTCGGATGGTTATCACTTGGAAGTGATACGTCAACAGTCATGAACCAAGACGTGATACCGTCAGTATCAGGGACGCAGCATTGGGTGGATTTGGCCACAAATACTGAGAATGAAGAATCTTCTGGACTTATGGATTTTACTTCTCCAACAATCTTGGTCGGTTTTTTCCAAATTCCGCAAATTTCATGAATAATAATTGATCTATTTTTTCAGGCATCACCAAGTGTGTCAGAGGATAGCGACAGCACTCCAAGCACAAGCTATTCAAACAACGTTCTTTTACGTAAGTAAATAAATACTGCAGTTCAATTCTAAATT
This sequence comes from Dromius quadrimaculatus, assembly GCA_963989225.1. NCBI lineage: Eukaryota > Metazoa > Arthropoda > Insecta > Coleoptera > Carabidae > Dromius > Dromius quadrimaculatus. The sequence goes on from OZ022330.1 coordinate 44,560,487, forward strand.
TTCACATCTAGCCTTCTTTATTTTTATTTGCCTTGTTTATTTTTGTTCCGTTCGTTTTCTGATGGAGATTCGTTAAGAACGAATCGAAGCGTCAAATTCCAATAAAAAATGACAGAATTCGAAGCAGAGGCCTCTCATTTTTTTAAATCATATTCATTGATATTTAATTTGCTAACTGCCAATTTTTTGAATGCTGTTAAGATTAGTGATGTAACGAATATCGGTTTTTAAGCATTCGCGGTTTTGCGAATGCGAATATGTGACTCAGATATATGCGAATGCAAATATTCAGTTCATTGAGAGATGATTTATGTTCAAATTAAAATCAGATTTATAGGATATTATTTTTTTTTTTCTACAGAAGTCAAAAAATGATGACATTCGTATATCAATATTGGTAAGCAAAATGTCGCATTGGATTAGTTTATTATGACTACGTGCACAAAATATTTCGCGCACTCATTTTTTGATGTCTATAAAAATGTTGTATGCAACTAGTATATTAGATTTCCTTAGTGCTTCCGAATTATTCGTGTCTCGACTACCGCTTCGATGAAAAACTTTTGTTCTCAATTACCAAAGTATTATTTCACGCACTAGATACATAAATAACCATTATATTTCATAATTTCTATTCTGTTAATAATCAGAAGCTGGTCATTTATGAATTTTAATATCAAATGGAGGCTGCATTCTTCCTGACTTTCATATTCGCATGAATCTTGCAATTGCGAACGGGAACGTTAAGAACAATGCGAATGCGAACATTCGTTACATCACTAGTTAAGATCAACCATACAAAATACTTTAAATCAGAATAAATAATACCTAACTATCAAAAATACAAGTGAAACAATGGCTTAATATATAAAACTTAATTGAATGTTTCATTTCATCATTTCAAACTGGAATTGTTTGTAATGTAACAACTATTATTCTCGTTTTTATTACATGTACTGATATTTCTCATTTTACACGCAAAAAAAGGGTTAGCAGGTGGCTCACTTTCTAGAAGTTGGCAATAACACCGTTGCAGCGGTTGAAGAAATCATGCAGGATATGAAGGTGTCCAACAAGAAAATTGATAGCTTGATCAAAGAAACAAAAAAATTCAATGTTTTTAAATCTGAGATTTCTAATTCTTTGAAAAGAATAACTGAGGCATTAGATAAAAAATAAAATTTCTTTGCATAAAATATTACTTTATTTATTGAATCCAACACAATTATTGATAAATCCTCATATTGCATAATTTCTGATATTATTGTTTGTATTTTGGCTCCCATTAGCTTTGTGACTTGATTGGGACTTTTTTATTTGTCTTGTACTAGATCAAAGAAATATATCTGGGAAAATGAGAATAAGTTTCAATAAAATTATCAAGATCTATTATGTCTGCATCGTACCTGCTGGTAGCAGATTCAATTTTGTTAGAAACTCCATAAAATTCAGTATTACAAGTTTTTCATATTTTTTATTGTACTTGGGTTGTCTTTAGCCTTGTCATTCATTTGAGACAATGTAAAAGTTAATTAATGAGATCTGCTGGTTATTCATCATGAACTAATATATATATGTCAGCCAAGTCAATAGATATTCTCATCTTGCATAAGATATAGAATAGCTTATATTTGATACCAATGTTTTATTAATCGATTGAGGTAGTTATAAAAATGTAGAACATTTTTTGTCCATCTTACAGACAGGTGCCTTGTTCATATATTTCCAAACTTCGGAAATTGTTAAGAAAAGAAAACAATTCTAAAGTTTTTGATGGCCTGTCTTGGGATATTTATGTTTAGCGAAGATCAATTGATGTTGTAATCAAACAGTTCAATAAATTATCCGAAGGGCAATTCATTTAGATTAGATGCATCGGTTTCTTTTGAGAAATCAGGGCTATTTCTGATTACCGTTAGAACGAGGCGACTATTTATTATATTTATAGTTAAATTTACCGTGAGAAGAAGATGATGAATAACTACCTTGATTAGCAATCTGACTCTTTGGGGCAGCTTATGGAATTCCATTATTATGTAGTTGAAGGTTTCTGTGGGAACGGAATTCCAACTTTAAAATCGTTTTTCATTCGAAGACACATATTCCAACTTTTGAATTGCAAGAAAGGCTCCAATACGATCTTGGCGAAAAATTTCGGACCTCAAATAGGGTGGGAATATTTTTTATCAGGTGGAGAGGGATAGTTTGCATCCCTTCCAGAGCCCTGTGACGTCACCGAATGCTACTTTAAAAATTGAATCGACCCATAGAAATCTTCAGTTATAGTTTTCACCTGTAGAATACTAAGGTAAGTTTGCGAGTTGTACAAGTGTGAACATGTGTTGTGTTGTAGATACAAAATTTTTAAGTGTTTGCGTGTTGCTGTTTTAGTAAAATGAGCGACAAATTTGAGTGGACATTCGAGGAGGTTCGCGAGCTTCCCCAGCGTAACATTGAGCCGTACCAAGTACAGGCGGCTGAAAATTGGGACGACTTCAACTATGAGTCGTTGGTACGGCTCCAGAGGTTTTTGGTCGAGAAAAAACTGGAATGGGAGCGAGCTAAAAAAGATGAACAATGTAACAGTAATCAATAATACATGTTTGTGGTTTTTATATTATTTTGTGTGACTTAAGACGCAGCCCAAAAACAAGTGGGTTGTGTGAAGAGGCGTCGGACCTAGCTTAGTTTAAATTTCATTATTCTTGTAATTAAGTTAATTTTAATTTTCATTTTATATTTGTTTAGTATATATTAGTTGTTTAGTTAATATTAGTTTTAAATGTAGTTAGAGTTCAAATAAAGAATATAAACAACTTGTTCACTTTAATTTAAAGGATGTCCTATCTCCATGATATTACGTTAGAGAGTCATTTATCCATCTCGAAACAGTTTGAAATAAATAAATGAATATATATATATATATATATATATATATATATATATATATATATATATATATATATATATATATATATATATATATATATATATATATTATAGGCCATCAATGTCTCTCTTGTCATCACCGGAGAATTCGACTTCGTCGCAAACGTCATCAACAACTACAAGATCGCTCCAGGACGAAGCTGTGCAGCGGGCTACATCGCCTGCTATATCAATTTATGACAGCGATTCCGAAAGCAGTCTGCTGCCATGTTATCAAAAACCTGCAGAAAAAGAAAGTTTCGTTGAGTGTGGCCAACGCTGGTCCGAAGATATGGAAATACCCTCGGCGAACCACCAAGAAGTAGAGAGGATATTCAATGAGGACGAACTCCATGTGAACAATCATCTGGACATCTTATTGGGATCGGTAGAGAGCATATGGTTCAAACTTCACAATAACCGGGACTATCGAGACAATTGGGATCGTTTGCTGGTGTGTAAAATTGTTCCCCTGGATATGACGTGTAACCGTTATATAGCTATTGGACTAAATGCTAATAATAATTTGAAAGTGACCGTCCACCTGTTTGGAAGTGCGCACCAGAAACTATACTTAGATATACCAGACTTCACAGAGTTCTACGAGCTTATAAAAATACTTGTGCTAAAGAAGAAGTATAGTGAATTAGAAATCAACTATAAATATAAAATAAATGGAATAGATCTGAATTTATTACCAAAAGAGCAGTTACAGTGTAGTTCGGGAAGCGTGTTTCTGGCACTGAATAATTTGAATATTGAAACTCTCATCTGCTTAGGTAAGAGCATATTCGCGGATTTAAGACATTACAATAAATTATATGATGATATTTACGAACAGTATAAAAACAATCTGAAATATACTGTAGTCAATAAGTTGAGATATAATTTACCAATGAATTTGGGTTTATTCAAATATTCCATTACCGGAAACATTTATTAAAGAGACATTTTTGTAGACATGTATATTTATCACAATAATAGAATGAGAAAGGATTCAGATTATGTTCATACTCTTATGAGAGAAAAATATATGTAAAATAAAATGTTGTGCATTTCTTGATTTTGAACATTCTGTGTATACTTTTACGACAGAAAAATATTTGTAAAATAAAATGTGAACTTGCTTTCATCCAAAAGCTTCCTTTATTCAAAATAAAATCAAACACAAAAATGAATAATGTGAAATACGGTGTTGTTGTTGTTGTTGTATTCTTATTCATATGAAAACCTTCCTGAGCAAATATAAAACTCTGAAAATGAACGTGAAATATTATATTCAACCTTTTTATTGATATGAAAATTTTCTGATGAAGTATTAAATCTCTAATTTGATATAGAAAAATATAATGTTAACTTTTTTCAATTAAGAACTTTCCTGATTCAATCCAAAATCAAACACAAAAAATAAATAATATCAAATACGGTATTGATGTATTTTATTTATATGAAGCGAATATAAAATTGAATTCAGGAAATAAATGTAAAATATATTTATTGATATAAAAATTTCTAATTAGATATAAGAACTGAAAATTCGAATTCTTTCAAACTGTATTTTTTTGCAATCGAATCCTGATCGATATATCTAACGCTAAGGTTTATATCAGTGCTTACTTATTGCAGGACGAGTCCAGCTCAGTGGGATTCACTGTCAGGAGCTACGTTTCCGGCGAGAAGCGTAATGGTAAACTAATTGGGTATGATCTGAAACCTGATTTCGCAAAGTATAAAAAATTCATACAGATTGTGGGAGATAAAAGCTTGGATGGCTTTGTGATTCCAGACACCGGACTGATGGTTAGAATTAGCGATTTCATGAAAGGTAGCTTCCTGGGTATACCGACGAGGAAGGAATCCTTTCTGAAGAAAAATTATACCTCGAAGCGAGGTAACGAAATTCTTACTTTATTCTCGACTGAGAGGATGGCTTTTAGCCAAACGCATCATGTCACAGAAACTGATTTTGACAAAATAAAAAGCAAGATAGGAGCAGAGGGATGGACCCAATTTACTAGGGGTAAAAGGGAAGAGCCTAAAAATTTGAACGCTACTACTAAAAATTTGAACTCTACTACTAAAAGCAAGGCAGATAAGAAGGAGAAAAAAGGGCGCACCGCGTGCTGCGCGCCTTGAATTCAAAGATAGTCCTCTAAGTGAAGACGAAATATTGATTAATGCTTCGGGAACTAAGCTCTATCCCGAAAAGAGCGATAGTTTATTCGCTGTTGACTCTGGTTTAATAATTAATTGCATCAGCAGTGACGCGAAAATGTCGAAGGGTATTGCATTTTTATTCAACAACAGGATCTGTACACTTTGCCCTGGAACAGTTTATCATATATTAGGGGTAAATTCCTCACACATGACAACAAAGTTTCAAAGACAGCTAAATTAGTTAACAATGCATTTGCCTTCCTATTTAGTGAAATTTGATATGAAATTGGAGGTAGTAATAGATTGGGTTCGAAATCCTGGAATAACTTCTACGATGAAAGCTCACGTTTCGCATAATACAAATAGAAGTGAACGTTTGCATATAGCTGGATGGTCACCATCAGCTGATAATACAAACAAATTGTCGATGACCAAGGTAATTTCAACGTATCCCTTTCTTTGAGTATGCTTTTGGGATTCTGCGAGGACTTCAAGAAGATCATCCCACTTGTACAACAAGAATTAGTGCTGATACGAAGTAGTTCAGATTTGAATGCTATTGAAAACAGTGTTGAGGGTGAGAATATGAAAATTGAACTGAGTAAAGTTCATTGGAAGATTACACACATTTCCGTGACTGACGATGAGCGACTTATGCTGATGAAATACATGGAAAAAAGTGTCAATTTATAAATGGCATTCCGCAGCTGCGAGCTTCATGAATTTCCAATGCTTCAGAAGACTCAACGACATTCATGGCCAATTGAGACTAGTACACAATTGGAGACCCCGCGTTTCATAATTTTTGGTCTACAGACGGATCGCAAAATTAGGGCGAATAAAGATATAAGCCAATTCGATCACTGTCATCTAACGAATGTCAAGTTATATCTAAATTCTGAGATGTTTCCATACGATAACCTCAATTTAAATATTAAGAACAATCATTGGGCAATGCTGTATGAAATGTACACACAATTTCAACTGTCTTACTATAAGCGACCGTACGAGCCAGTATTTTTGCCACATGAGTTCCTTAAAAAAACATCAGTGGTAGTGATAGATTGTTTACACCAAAGTGAAACATTATAAACTGTCAATGTTGATATTGGACTATATTTGGAACAAATGAGAACATACCAGATAACACTGCTGCCTATAATCCATTAGGAAATATTATCAGTAGTATGTAAGTTGTATTTCGATGAGTAAGTTATATTTGCTTTTGATAATAAATATTTTCACAAAACTCAGAGTTTTATTTCTGTCCGATAAACAATGTCTTAACACATGGTGCAAGATCCAGATGTAAGGTGATTCTAATTCCATGAGTGTGACAAACCCAGGTGTTAAAATGAAGGATAGAGAGTTGCATCAGGCAAAATCCAAGTATAAGGGTTATGGTTAAGTGATTCTACTTCAGCTAGATGTTAGAATGAGGGCTGTCATGTAAGAATCAACTTGTCCGTTAGGATGTATGACTCAAGTGTGTCTTCTGCGCATGCGTATGACAACCTTAGATACTTTAAATACATGAAATTTGTTTAATGGTCAGTCGCGCTCCATTCACGATGGTAGCTGTAGCTTAATTAAGTTCAGAAGTGCTTGAGACGATTGCTGCCGGATTCAAAATTTTAAAAACGCAAGATGAGTGTTCGCGCTTGTTAAAAGAAGTTCATAAGTTCATTTTGTTAATTAATAGAGCCATAAAGCAAAAAAAAAAAATATACCAACGATAGTCTATCCCAGCTAGAATCAAATTTGGGGCTATTCAAATTCTATCATGAGCAGTTGAAGCAATTCAAACGTGGTGTTTATGGCGCCGGCGTGAAACAATCAGAAAAACTACTTTGGCAAGATCTGGAATCATGTTTTGAGTCACGAATTCGTACTGGGATTATGATGAATTCAAGTTACATAATCCATTGATATATTTGAAGAAATATTATCGAATATTTTTAAACATGGTTCGGGAAGCATTAGAATTACCCAACCTGAATGTGAATATTGTGCTTAGTGCTAATTTTATGATGCCAAATACCGGTGCGATTGAGTTGAAATTTTTCAATATTCCTAATAATATCGTAGATATACCTAAGTGAGTTGTTTGGTGATGCTGTCGATAAAATAATGATTAAATTATCCGAGTATCAATTGAGAGGTTCCGGCTGGTGTCCATATGAAATTTAACACCTGAAAATCTATATTAATGAGTACAATCATCTTTTTTTGAAGGTTTATTCATCAGCTTGCCACTCGATATAAAAAATAAAAAAGTGATAATCAACGTGAAGGATGATGATGAATATAATTTTCTGTGGGCTTTAGTTTCAGCTCTATACCACGTGCACAAAACTCTGACCGTGTCTCATCCTACCCACATTTTAGTGCGGTGTTGAAATATAATGATATCAGTTTTCCTATAGAGTTGAACGATATTCAAGAATTAGAGGTGATGAATAACTTGTCTATTAATATTTATACCTTGGAAAAATTAAGCGGAGAGAATAATCAAGTTGTGCCATTATATTTATCTAAATTTAAAAGTAATAAGTTCGTTCATCTCTTAATGATACATGAAACGGACATTGATGATGATGATATGGATATTGACAATGAAATTATCAAAACTGTTAGAAACAGTACAAATTATCATTTTATGTGGATTAAGGATCCATCTTGACTCTTGAGCAGACAAATTTCAGCAGAAAGATTTGCTTTGTGATCAATGTTTGAAACATTTTGTTTCGGAAAATGCTTTCCACAAACACAAAACTGACTGTAAATTGAAGAATAAATGTCGTATTGAGTTTCAAAATGACGAGAACAAAGTTTTGGAATAAAAAAAAAATCCATTATCAAGATATCGTACCGTTTGTGATATATAGTGTTGTTAAATATATTCTAAGGAAAACTTAAGATGCTAATTAAATAAATATGAACGAAAATATTCCTTTAAGTGTCGCATATGATTTGAAATGCTCGTATGATGACACGTTGTCTTATTTTCAATTATATAAAGGCAAGAATTGCATTGATTGGTTTGCACAGGAGCTCTTCTTGATCTCTTTATTCATTGATGAGAAATTTCGAAATCATATAGCTATAAATATGACGGAGGAGGATAAGCGAGCGTTTGCACGAGCGAAAACTTGTTATGTATGCGAAAAGGAGTTCTCTCTCACTGATAATAAAGTTCATGACTATTGCCACATCTCTGGTTTGTACTGCGGCCCTTTGCATTAGTCTTGTAATTTGAAATTTAAAAGATCGCATACTATTTCGATTGTTTCAATGAAAACTATAGCTAAAAGAATTCCTGGACGAATCTCGTTACTGCCAATGGAGAAAGAACGGTACATATCTTTCACAAAGTATATCGAAGGCACGGCTATAAATTTCAGGTTTATAGATTCACTTCGGTTCATGGCTTCGAGTATTGAAGAATTGGCGTCCTATTTAGATGACAATGAGAAGCCTATCACGAGAAGTTTCTGCAAAAATATTGAACAAATCAAATTGCTAACGACAAAGAGAATTTTTCCGTGGATAGCTGAGATAAATTTGAAAATAAATGCCTGCCTGATCAAAGTCAGTTCTACAGTTCCTTGAAAGATGGAAATATTAGCGACAGCGATTATATAAACGCAGAAAACGTATGGCAAACTTTCAATTTAAATTCATTCGGCGAGTACTCGGATTTGTATCTTGCCACAGATGTGCATTTATTAGCTGGCATTTCCGAGAATTTCCGGAAAAATTGTCTGGGAACATATAAATTAGATGCAGTTCATTACTACCTGGCTCCGGGCTCATCTTTTGATTCGATGTTGAAATACACAATAGTTATTTGAGTATAAAGGTCAGTAAGTACAGTTTACCGATTGAGAATAATGGTTCTGAAGCCAAGTCTTGGCGAGGTTTCTGAATATTATACGAAATCGGTACTGTACTTATCTAACGAAAGGCTTACAAGATTTTTTGCACGATTGGAAAAACTACCCAAAATATGGCTCGTAATTATTCTTTTTTAAATTGAATTACCACTGATCATTGTTTATTCGCTGTTAACTGTCAAGTTTGACACTTTATTGTGAATATTCAATCACAAATAAAGATAAATAAATGAATATTCTTAGTGAAAATCCACAATTTTCCACTTACCGCCTTGGCCCAAAGGCGGTGAGTCAGCATACCCATAGTAACCACAGTTTGCCGATAAAATCAACATACCACCTGAATTAGAGGGCCGGTAAACACATGAAAACGCCCAATCGTGCAAAACGTCTCTCTTGAGATATCAACCGATGCTGAAAAATTACTGTTTATTGGGAAAGGAGTTCGAAGTTGTCTTGTGCAATGTTCAAAACGTTATGCCGAGGCTAATAATGAGTACATGAATGAATCTTACGATTCGGATGAATACGAATCTTATCTCATGAACTTTGATGTAATTAATCCGAGAATTCCGGCCTAACAGGGGTTCCCACCAAGAAACGGATTGATTTTTTCAAACTGGATCGCGGTCTGCTCTCCGTCCATTCGTACCTAATATCAACGTTTGGTGCTGATAGTGTGACTCGTGTTGAGACATTGTTAAATAATCACATCGTTGCCACCGCTGTAGACTCAGGTGACATCAACTTGTGTTCTCGACTCTTTCGCTTTCCAATGTTTACCCAGGCAGATCTGTTTCAAACCAGATATGGAGTTAGATAAGGAGGCAGAACTACTAACGCCAATAGATTCGTCATCAAGGACTCCATCACTGCAGAGGTCCTCTGGACCTCTTCGGTTGTCGTCTTTTCCTCCATTGTCAAAATCGTTCTGGAACAGCTGTCTGATAAATGTCCTGAGGCTCATGACTTGCCTTTACCAAAAGACCCTAAGAACGTTGGTGCTTTCGGACTTGGTGACTGCTACGATGCTTTTGACCGTATTGGCTTTGAAAGCCATGTCCTTCCCTGGCTGGAACAACACAGGCAACAGCAGTTTAGCAAGTACAACAACGGCAAGTCCTGCATCAACGACCTGGCGCCTCCCGGCCAGTGCTCAGCTGACACGGAGTATATTTTCGAAGTTGATTTGAAATATCCACAAAGCCTCCAAGAATTACATAGAGATCTACCTTTTTGTCCGGAAAATCTCATTGCACCAGGATCCAAGCGATCAAAATTAATTGCAAACATTCATGATAAAACCAATTATGTCATTCACTATCAAAATTTACAGCAGTGCGTATTGTTAGGTCTACAAATAACTAAAATTCATAGAGTCCTCAAGTTCAAACAGAGTCCATGGTTAAAGTCATATATCGATATAAATTAAGACTTGAGAAAGAAATCGAATAATGAGTTTCAGAAAAACTATTTCAAATTATTGAATAACGCAATATTTGGTAAGACAATCGAAAACTTCAGACAGCATAAAGACGTCAGATTGGTAACCGCACCATATCGACCATGCCTAAATGGCATGGTCGATACGGTGCTAGAGCGTTGATTGCTAAACCAAATTTTTACAGTTGCACAGTATTAGACAAAGAAATTATATTGATAGAAATGAGTAAGAGAGCTATTGTCTTCAATAAACCTATTTATGTTGGATTTTGTGTGTTAGACATTTCAAAAACATATATCTACGACTTTCACTATAATTATACTTAACAAAATTCGGGTTCAAAAGCAAAGCTCTGCTATACTGACACCGACAGTCCCATTCACTATTTCTGAAGTACTAATATCTACAAAGTTATTAAACAGGACATACACAAATTTAATACCTCAGATTATTCAGCCAATAATATTTTTTATATATCATTAGCAAACAAGAGATTTCCAGGACAGATGGAAAATGTATGCATTCAAAACTTCAACCAAAGAATGTATGAAAGCCAAAGGTGTTGTAAAAGCTACTATGCGGTCCATCTCATATGATGATTATTACAACAGCTTATTCAATAACGCATCGTATGTTAAGCAACAAATATGTCAACCGTCCTATATGTAGAACGTTTGAATGTAGGGATCTGTAGGTGGTGTATGACGTCAAACTGCAGATGGCACCTAACGTCGAGCCATTGTATGCTATTATCATCCACAAAACACAGGTTTCTGCATGATTCATCGCTGTGAGCAAGTAATCAGTACTCTGAATGTGAAGTTCATAAACCAGCATGGAGCGTGATGAATCTAAGTAAGTTTTTGATATCTAATACTTCATTTTGAGAATTCATTATTTGTTGAGTTCTACTAGAGAGTGTGAATAATTCATTAGCGTCAGTCAAATCTAAGCACAGTTCTATAGAATTGTTTTCTCTTCTCCCAAATTGCGTCGTCCCAAATATAGGACGGCTGGCACTCACAATGTATTTTTCCGAATTTCCAGAACCTTTACAATTTCTGCTACATCATTCTATAGAACAAGAGTTGTTCCACTGTCAGATCTTCTAAATGAAGTAGAGGAGTCCGGGCAACAACAGGTGGATATCTTCCGATGACGGAAACATAACGGATAAGGATTCGGGCGATGAAGATAGTGGCGGAAACATAAACAATTTACCAAGGGCATTATTACGTCAGCGAGCAGAATTAGTTCTGGAGGAGAAACATTGTGCTGGTGAGTACGAAGAAGATGATATTCGTCTAAGTTGTGTCCAAAAACGGTTACGGTACGATGTCAGGAATTGAGTAAAACGCGATATAAGACCCACTTTTTCAACATGGACGACACCAGATAATGATCATCTACCAAAAGAATGCAGTCCCGTCCAAATATTTAAAACATTTGTTGATACTGTGTTGATGGAAAGTATTGTTGAAGAGAGCAATCGTTATGCTCTACAAATGAAGAATTTACGGCCATCTGTTGAAGAACTTAGGGCTTTTATCGGCGTTTCACTTTATTGCGGATACACACAGATACCTAGGCGAAGAATTTATTGGGAAAATGCTGATGATACACAACATTCTCTGGTAAAGGAGGCAATGAGTCGTGATAAGTTTGATACGATTCTATCCAACTTTCAATTAGCAGATAATAACAATTTGGTCAAATATGACAAATATGCGAAAGTAAGACCACTTATCAAACTGTTGAATGAAAAATTTATCAAATATACACCACTTGAAGAGTTCTACAGTTTTGACGAGTCAATGTGTAAGTACTACGGAAGACATGGTATGAAGCATTTCATATGGGGTAAACAAATCCGATTTGAATACAAAATATGGTGTGGATCAACACGACTCAGATACGTGGTTAATTGCGAGCCACATCAAGGATGTTTCCAGAACGATAGACCAGTCCTTGGGATTGGAGGCCAACTTGTATTTTGCCAAACGTTTGAAAACTCATAATAGAAATTGTTTCCATTTATACTTCGACAACTTCTTCACTAGTTTGAAATTATTATGTGAACTTCGCGACATTAGTGTGAAAGAGACAAGCACAATAAGGGAGAATAGGGCTGAGAGCTGCCCACTAGTAGAAACTAAATTATTCCAAAAGAAAGAAAGAAGAACATATTGCTACAAGGTGGATGATGTGAATGAGATCATTATCTGTAGATGGAACGACAATAGCGCTGTGCATCTAGCATCCAATGCTGTGGGAATAGAACCAGTTCATTCTGCTCCAAGGTATTCAAGATCTAAACACACAAAAATACGGATTCCTCAGCCGCGTCTTCTGCGAATTAACAACGAGAATATGGGAGGTATCGACCGGATGGATCAGAACTTCGATAACTACATAATAGAAATCCATGGCAAAAATGGTATTGGCCACTTATCAAATATTTTTTAGACATGACGGTACATAATGCATGGCAACTCCACAGACAATCTCATAGTAATGAGAGGTTTGATCTTCTTACATTTAGATGCAGAATTGCAAGACACTATCTTGAACAATTTGGAGAAGGCTATAAACAAAGTCTCATACCATCCATAGCTGCCAAAACTAGGTTTGATGAATTGGAACATTATGTTTGTCCTCAGGGCAAACAAACAAGATGCAGACATTGCCAACAAAAATGCACAACACAATGCATCAAGTGTAACGTAGGAAGTACTTTGTTCTGTATCATAATATACCATAGCAAACATCGTCTGAGTACCGAGTGTCCTACAGAAAGGACGCCCTCTGAAAGGGTGAGTGTCTGTTGTAATTTATCAATTTCATTATTTTTATACTTTGTAACATAAGGAAATAAATAAATGTCCATAATTTTAAAAATCAGCACAAAAAATTATTTCAGACATAAATGGGTTAACCCATTAGCGTCCAGCTTCCTCTTTTGAGGACACTCTGCAAATATTTTCCTACAGATTTGCTGATCCCATAAGTGGTTCAAATTGTATACGTTAGATATCTGACAAGTGTTGTTTTGAATTGGGATGTAGTGGCTTTGCGATTCACTTCGCAGTGTTAGTGCTATATGACTTCAAACTTGGGTATATGTTGAGTTTCTGGCTATTACATATATAAATATTCATATTATTGTTTACTGTTAAGGTGAGTGGAAAGTCTTATCATTTTCATGAAGCCTATGTATGTAAATTACATTTGCAATTCACTGGCGTTAAAATCCTCATTCTTTGTTTTCGCAATAAATAATAATAGAGCGTAATAGAAGGAATAGAGGTACTTTGTTGCCAGTTTATATGATATATCAGGAATACAGAGGCGGTACATGGAAAAAAGAAACGATAGCGTGGGATGTATCTATACCAGACGTAGGGATTTCGATGTCGAGGAAAGAAGTTTTAACTCCCAAAACTTTCACACATCAGTATATGTTGCCACCCGAAGAGGGTCCTGCTTTTCCTGATTTGTTTTTGATAAACGGCTCAACTTTCAAATTTTGGTATGTCGGAAACAATGAAATGACGTTTTCAGCTTCCCCTGCACAAATAGGGGGAAACTGGTTGTCCTTGACTCGCAGTTATAAAGACTATGTAACATTCCGCTCCCCTCTTGACACCCTGATTCCCCGTTACCCGTTACAACCATGGTAGGCGCAGATCCTACCATCGACAGTTGATAAGGCAGACATTTGAAAGATGCGTCGCCGGTACAAGACCATGCGATCAGCATAAAGTTATTCAGATTCACCATTTATTGAGCGACGAACGATAACGCCTAAACGCTACCGACGCCGATTGGTTTTGATCTAATAAAAGCACTCCTTCCGTCTCCGGTCAGAGCTCTGTTTGCATGTATTAGCTCTAGAATTACCACAGTTATCCAAGTAATTGTGGTACGATCTAAGGAACCATTTACAACCTTAAATTACACCTCAAGTTGGGACAATGTGTTGTGTTTGTGCGTGCTGTGCAGGGACGTTGATGAAATTTTACAATCGCCCTCAAAGTTGATTTGACTATGATGTAAGTCACAATATGCTCTGTCGTAGCTCTGTACTCTAGTCGGGCATGTGATTGTCACAGGACAAATTTTATTTGTTCAATTTTAATATTTTTTTATAATATTAATTGGGAGTGAGAATTATGTCAGAATCAGTTGAACGCAAACGAGAAAGAAGCGTAAGCTTACGCAAAATCAAGCGAAGAAGACTGAATAGTGGCAAAGCTACAGAGGGACAGGGTCAGGGTAAGCGCGACCATTTTGTGTATTTTTTTTTTATTCTATGAAATAATTTGTTTTGAGTCTATAAATGCATATAAGACTTTTATTGCAAAAATATATTTTTCACATTTTCGGATGACAGCTGTAAATATAAAAAAATTGGAACTCACATCTGAACGAGTGTTGTTCTATTCTGAACACTATACCGGCTCAGGAACCATTCAAAGTGGTTAGAGGAACGCTGGAATGGGAAGCACATACTCGTGAAGTATTCATTCCGCATGTGGGCAACAGTCGGGAAGTTTTATTGGAAATTATTTACAAGTTGATGGTTTTTATCGAAAGGCGAATACAGTTTTCGAATTTTACGGCTGTTCTTGGCACAGGTGTCGACAGTGTTATCTACATCAAACTAAAAAACTAGCAAACAACAACAACGCTGTGTCCATGACATTTGAAAACACACCTTATAAGGAGGAAAAAATGAGGGGCGCTGGATATAGTTCAGGAACGTTCATTTTAGGAAAATAATAATGTTGATTTAGAATTCAAAAAAAATGTGAACAATCTACCAGTCGTTATGAATTATACTTAGTTCTTATTTGACGTCTAGCACCTGCCCATATAGCATATCATTGCAAATGAGAAAAGACTCCTGGGGAGTCGAGGTCTTAGGCGTCACAAAGACTCTTCCCTACCACCAAGGAATCCTGAAGGGTTGGGATGAGTTGACGGAAAATGAGAAACAAAAGTCAGTACATGTCACTATATCCAGGAAGCTGATCCAAGATCCAGCGATCTTTAAGGATAAATTAGGACCATTCCCTGTCTACTGCGGGTCAAATACTCCTGTAAAGGCGATTGGATCTCCGATTGAGTTAATTAACCCAAACCCATTCTTAAAAAGTTTAAAGAGCCTACTGGACATTAAAAGCTGGATAAACAGGATAGACGCACCCATTCTCTATATAATTATTGATATATTAATAGAGGAGAAACTAGAGATGTTGCCTGAAGACTTTAACAGAGAGCAGCTCAGCTATATAGGGGAATCTATATATGGAGGCTGTATCTTCCATAGGTATAGGGCAATCACTGAATCCCGAGGATGCATGTCCAACAACTTAGAGACCATATCTGAGAATGATGAAATACTCTCAAAACAACTTGAGCGTCGAACACTCACAGTATATTTTCTCAACAATCAGAGGGAAAGAGTGATAGATATAACATAGTAATGTCTACTGGAGAGGGTAGTACAGCGGATGAGATTTCTAAAGCCGCTGTAGGAAAAGGTTCTGTATCATTGGATATACAAACAGCTGGCAAAGCGTTTGCACTGTTAAAATCATCTCAAACAGCAATAAAAACTTACCGATTTGTAGTGTTGGATGAAGCTCATACGCGTGACAACACAGATGTCACATCAATGGAAGCTGTGTTGTTAAATGAAGTAATGGTATCCAAAGGCAACCCAGTTTTGATATGGGTAACAGCTACAGATGTTCATTTCTCAGAATTTGGAGAAAGACTGCTTGGCTCTCAAACAATAACATCAAATTATGCTATTAAAGAAGAAGTGATAGAAGTGGCAGAATTTGGAATTAAACCCAAGATACCCGGTTGGTTAGTATTGGATTTGTCCAAATATGCTAAGCATGCATTATGGCAGAGGAAAGTGAAAATACCTTTGGAAGCGATCACAACTGGCAAGGTCATCATATATGTACATAAACATTGGGTCTGTGAAGATATGGTGGAAAAAATCAAGGAACAGATTCCAGGACACAACGTAATATCATTTTATTCTGGTAAAGTCGTAAACTTTGATCAAGAGATGAATAACACCATTATAGTAGCAACTAATGCACTAGGCGTTTCTGTTACTGTAAGAAACTGCACTTGCGTAATTGATTTAGGCCTCGAACTGCGAGAACATACTATTGCAATTTATGAAGGTGAACAATTTACTTACCAATCAGACTTGAAAGAATTTGTAATAGCACAACAGACTGCTAAACAAAGGAGAGGAAGAACAGGCCGAACTTGTGATGGAGTGTATTATAGTTTTGAAGATATAATTATGCCTGAACAGGATAGTTATCCGAGCACCACTCTTTTCCAGACATGGTACAAGTTGTACGAAGTTTATGGCGAAAATCTTGAAAAATGGCTATGTACTATTAGAAGTTTAACTTTGCAAAAAGCATTGTTAGAAGTGAACCAAGTCATGAATCCGATAGAACATGTAGTTAGGAAGGAGAAAGTCGACTGTGTGCGAAATTGTGGAGGTGATAAAATCGCACTGGCTTACCAACGATATGTGAGCCGAGAATGGGTTGACGCAATGAAATCTACTGATTCAAAAGTTTTACATAGACACCAAATGAGGACGGTTGCTGACAACCACAAGTGGATAAATGAATACGTTAAATTCGTAGTAATTAAAGAAACCGAGGGCGAATTATGCCGAGCTATGGCCGATGATCACTTTTTCGTGAGTTCGACACTGAATGATATGGTAGACCCATCGATTTTACGTAGCGTTAATAGAAGAATGTTTATAGGGCTAAGCAGCACCGACAAAAAAGAAAAACGGCAGCTACAAAGCCGACTCGAGAAAAAACAGAAGAAATGAAATAATAAATAAAGAAATACGTTTTGACATTTTCATGTAATTTACAATTTAAATATGTTTCATATACGTTGTTTTCTTCAGTACAAATGTTACAATTTATTACTCGATTGAGCCGAAATAATCTACGCTCTAATAGGTTATGATTAAATTCAGTATTGAGGTTGAAGAAAATAAGTGTCTTCCTTTTCTAGACGTTTACCTGGAGAAACAAGGTATATAGGAAGCCGACCCATACAAATCAATATTTACATCAGTCATCAAATCACCATCCTGCTCAGAAATTTTGTACTATTAAAACTTTATATCAGAGAGCCTCTTCATTATGTCATCCAAGTAAACTATCTGATGAAATCAAATTCTTGGATGATGTTTTCTTGAAGAATGGATATAATAGAACACAGATTAAGAAAGCACTTAGACAGAAGAACTCTACGCCACCTGTTCTAGATCCAAATAATAAGAAAATATTTGTTACGTTACCCTACGTAGCCAATCTAACAGATAAAATTGGAAGGCTCTTACATAAATATGACATTAAAACTTCATACACTTCCAATTTAAAAATTCGAAATCTTATTGGTAATGTTAAAGACAGATTTCCTCTACAGTATCCAGGTATATACAAGATTCCTTGTCAATGTGGCAAAGTATATATTGGACAAACCAAGAGGACTGTAGAAACAAGATTGAAAGAGCATTCTCGTCATATAAGATTAAACCATCCAGAAAAATCTGCTGTGGCTGAGCATGCTATACAAGAATTACATGGCATTGATTTCAAGAATACGAAGCTTCTGGCTAAAGAGAATAATTTGTTCAAGAGGCTTATAAGAGAAGCAATTGAAATTAAAAAATCACCGAATAATTTGAATTTGAATACTGGTTATGAACTTAATCGATCATGGCTACCAATCATTTGTTCATAATTTCAAGTTATTTGTATCTACGAATCTACTTGCAAAAGTTACTTCATCACCACCTCCTGTAAATCTGTGGATGGTTCAGTTATGCGCCAAACCAAAAAGAGTAGAGCCAGATTGACCTAGAACCACAAGGAGCTGACAATTTCCCTATTTAGACCTTCATTATTATCTCCTGAAGACCTGTGGATATTGAATCATCAATCACAGGCTGAGCTCTACGATCCTAGGAGTTAATATATTTTTTAAACTAATCTAGTTATTATTTGTACTTTTATTTTTATTTTTGTTGTCTTGACAATTTTGTTTATTTATATTTATATTTATTTTCACTTGAAAAAGGCAGCACTTTGCTGTTGAAACGTTGTGTTTCTAATAAATTTACAGAACTTTTACCCAATAAAACATATTTATTTATTATATTAAACTTGTTAGTTTCGCCAATTTTTAAAGTAGCAGAAAAACGGAACGGAACGTGAATGTTTTATCTAAGTGTAATATATAATTATTTTCTCTATTACTTTCAGTTATGAGTGAGAGAATGATTCAAACTCTAAAAGCTCAAGCTTTCATTGTAGCCCAACTAAGAGTGAGCTAATAAAATTATAATAGATGAAAACAAAAAACTGGTAATCTTAGAATACGAATTTAAATGAAACAAGGTAAATGTCCCAGTGATCGTCACTGTTCCACTTATCGCCAGAACGATCAAATATCCTCAGAAATCGAGCAGCAAATGATAAATTCCATCAATATTATAATTTTAATAATAAGTGGTGAAATCTGACGGAAACACTAGTATCAAATTTTTGCAATCGAGTGACTCGCCAAGGCTCGGCCTTCAAGCTATTATTCTCAATCGGTAAACTGTACTTACAGACCTTAATACTTGGATAACTATTTTGAGTCTTCATCCAATTTATTTTTTATTCATGGGATTGATTTCATTCTTCCGTATTCATTTTTGAGGAGCAACAGTATTTAGTCAGAGATATAAGGTTCCTTTCTATATTGATATGTATCAAGTGCTAGTATTCTCAATTACGTTCAATTATAATTTTTTTCAAAAAATAAGTTTATAGATTATTTTTCAGATTTTTACTGGACATTGATAAACTATATACAGAAAAGAGGAATATAACACCTCAAAAACAATTTAAAAAACTCCATATGTCCGTATATTCAGAAAAAAATTATAGTTTCAAGCCATAGCATTTTTTGATATTGTCATTTTAATTATATTAAACTTATACTTCAGAGCATTACAGTAAGATTATTGTATTTCACTGATTAGTCCACTGAATGATAGGTGACACTACTTACCACTGGTCAGTCTGCAAGATAATAGCTGGCATCACTAGCAAAATAGAAATCTATTCATTTACCGCTAGTAAGTTTACTAAATGATAGGTGGTGCCTCTTTTTACTGCTCAAGAGATGGTGCCACTGGTAAATGTGCAGATAACGTCAATGCTGGCATTATTCTTGAAATCTTAGATAGTTATCCGTCCCAGAATCGGCGTTTCCTATCTACTGGCAGTGTTGCGATACATTTTGCCGCAACCAACGTGAAGCTTAGATTTTCCTCTTTTTTTCTACTACTAACTTCCAAGTGATTTCCTGTTGTCGGAAGTCACACGTCATGTCCGTGTGTTGCGAGTGTTGTAGGTGAACATGCACGCTGCGACACACTCTCAACTCCAACTTTGCGATCAGTATACCCTTGTTTTTTGAATAATCAGCTTGATTCGTAAAGATTCTTCAATTGTGAAAGTGTATTTTACTAGGAATATATTTGTTCAAATAACTTCATGGCCCTATTTTTCCAATACTCGGGGTTATAAATTCTTTATTATTGCTGCTTTGAATTTTTTGAACCATGTCACCACCTTTCATACTTCCTACATTCAATCCCATCTCTCCCTAAGTATGAATGTGTGAGTTAGAGTAGAATGTGAATAGCGCCTGAATCGTTCGGGTCTCTAGTATTCGTTTTTTACGCATTTTTACTCCTGTTGAGCAAAGACTAATTTGCTTGCTTATTGGAGCTGTTTTTATATTCCTTTCTTTATGGCAACATGAATATTTTGGATATTTTGGTTGGACCACTCCTTTTAACTGGATTTTCTAGAACTCGTATTTTTTGAATATAAGATGATCGTCGCCCTCCGATGAAACTCATATTCTTTCCATCATTATGCTGTGTGCATTTTCTATCTAGCGCTTGCGAAAGCTCATTTGTTCATTTTTTGGGTACCACTAGTAATTCAGTTTGGTAATTAGGATTTAGAACGTCTGGCTTGCCCCAAATTTTTTGTTGTGAATTAGTTACTGGCTCAATTTTGTAAAAGATTGTATCGCTTGTCATATGACAACTACGCCATCAGAGGATTTGGCTGGGTTGAGTACGGATGCCGGATATCAGCCGTAGGAGCCGCTGAAGCTTGAAGTTACTTGAGTAACGCTTTTGAGAGGCTGTCAACCCTAACTATTGGGTTCGTCCGGCCGGCGAAGACCAGAAATCAGTCCAGACTCCGCCGGCAGGATAATTAGATCTGTCGGTGTCGATCAAGATGCCGCAAAACATAAAATAAAATAATATCTCAAACAGCGATACTTCTTCACCAGCTGTAAGAAGACACTGAATAAAATAACTCTCTGAAAATGAAAGTGGTAGGTATTTTTTACTTGACAAAATAAATGATTATCAAGATCACCCAGAGTAATGAATATTTATTCAATACGCTAAGAAAATTGAGTACCTACTTGTGATACCACACACGAAACTGGCCGAAATTATGTATGTGTATGGTGTGAAAATGACAACATCGACATTTTGACACCATCCTAGGAGAGAAAGGTATTAAAGACTTTAAGCATTATAGATAAACGTACCAGAGTATTTTGTTGATATGGTTAAGAGAAACCAGGTATCAAGGAATTGCGAAGAATAATTCCACCCATGACTTTGACGCGAAGGGCATTCTCTTCTTGTACTCCAATGGATATTGAGATACACGTTGAGTGTTTTGGAGGAATTTTAGATTTTCTGGATTATAAACTCGAAATTTGTGAAAATAGAGCATTAGGTTTAACGTTGGCAGAAATTGCTATAAAAAGATTTTTACAAGGGAAGAGATTTGTTATTATGCTTGGTGTCAAGGTTGTGGGCTCGCAGATTAGTTACTGGTTTTGTAGATGATGTTTTCACATCAGAATGCCCAATATGCTCCTGCAGTTCAACCAACATGGTGGAGGGAAAGAGAAAGATTGGAAAGAAATTTGAAGACGTCCGTATACGTATTGGAGATTGTGGAGATCACGTTAATACTTATAATGATTTGGTAAGGAGACCGTTCCGCATACCGCGTGTTCCAAAAACCGCCACTAACACCTAAAGCGAAGTGTCCAGACGCCCGCAGAGCACCTAGCGACGCGAGCACCGAACATCCAGTTCCTGAGAAGTTATTCATTTGATCGAGACTTTAATCTTTTGAAGAGAAGATTATCTCTCATGTTTCAAGATGGAAGAAAAAATATATCACTGAATTTATTCCCGGAAAGAATGATATACCTGATTAATTATTGCTCAGGAGAAAAAGAGTTGAAACGATCCTGGTGAAATATTATTTTGATTTGTACTAACCTGTTAAAATTTTTACTCTGTTATTTACTTTTGCTGTTAGAAAACCATATAAAGCGCTTTGTCAAGAGACCTCTTGTACCTACGCTTTGAAAGAAGTGAATAGGCTCTTTCTCTAAATCTCAACAGCTAGCGTCGGCAAACTATCAATAAGAGTCCCCATGAAAAACTGTGAATATTAACTTGCATTTTATTACACAACAGGCAAATGATCGTGTGTTCGCATCTTTAAAGCTGTTCCATCCGGGAAGTCAAATTATCTTCTTTAATAGAAACGCATTGATATTATTATTCAATCTAGAGAAAGAATTCTAACTTCTGAATAGAGGTACTAATGCTCCCTAAATTTCATATTCTATTGCAACAGGTGAATTATCTCGCAGGTGTATATAAATCGGTGTTCGAGATTTGATGAATGAATCTCTTATGAGGCCAGAACTTTTAGAATTGATGTATCTCACATTGCTAAGAAATCACACGTCATTCTTATGTAGCTAATGATTCTGTGGACATTAGAGTTTCCGGCCTGGATCAATCTTCTCATAGCGAGATTTGGAAAGACCCTTTGGAGAGATGTTATTTATTTGCTGGGAAAAAATTTGAGACGTGCTTAGAAGATTTTAGATTTTGTCGGTTCTTTGTGTTATTGATTCGGTAAATAAATGTGTTCTGAAGACAGCGCTTTTCGAATAGATTTGAAAAAGTTCTATGAACAGATATAATTTATTGTCTTGGGCAAGAAATTTAAACATGCTGAGAATATTAAGGCCCAGTTGCATATAGCGTGATAGCTATAATCACATCGTCAAATATTTGATCATGTGTTTTCAACCTGATTTTTTTTGATATCTAAATAGAAGCTATGATATTCTCTGGAATAATTTTACAACAAAATACAATTTTTAATTGTTATTCAAACCTGAGGAGCAAGTTAATTATCCACGCGATCTATTTTTTCCAGATGAACATCATTAGAAAATCTAGTCGACAGCATTTTAACGGACAGCCTGTTGACTATTTTCATGCAACGGGCCCCAAGACTCTGTGACGTCAGTACGTTTTGGAATATAAAAATATCGAACAGTTCGGCAAAAACTATCAGTTCTTTCGTCTTTTTTTGTGAAGCGATTTCACTTTAGTGCGGAAAGTATTTCAACCTGAAAAAAAATTTTTGTGTGTGCGCTAACTGAGGTGTATAGCTGGTGAGTTTGTGCGTTCAAGAAGTTGTAGCACTTAGCAAGGTCGGAGTGGTTCCTAACGCTCTAGCCTCCAGAGCCCCTAAAGGGAATGTAATACCGGCCGCCCCCCGAAGATCCTCTCGGCTCCGTAACCAATGAGTGTGTGTGCCACTGGGGCAGTTGGAGTTGTAACATCAGCGAAGAATAAACATATGCTTTGTTTTCATCAAATATTTTTTCGTACTTAAAATTACTTGTGTTAATAGTTGAATATTAATTTAACTTCTGGAATTCGAACTGTAATAATTACTATAATTTGAATTATATAGTGTTTTGACCATAATACTATTCTATTAAATAATAGAAATAAACACCACCCCTACAAAGTGTTATTATGAGAATATGTGGCTAATCGAGGATATGAATATTTCAAGTGTATTTGTGTTACTTTCTTTTATAGTGAACATGAGCCAGGCAGTAAATAGGGCCGCAGGAGCCTCAGGCGGCAAGGGCAAGAGCAAATCGCCGGAAGAGCTGGTGCCGCCAAAAGGTAAAACTCTAATTCATTGAACGTTCAGTCAGTAATATCGTGAAAATCTTATTATATAGTATGTGATGGGAGTCCACCGAGAACTGGGATGATTGTGACGTCCCCAATTATGACCCGGTCCCTGGGCAAGTGGCCAGGAGGGAGCAGGAGTTGAAAAACTGGTGGCAGAGGACGCATGACGAAAGAAAGAGGATTGCTCGGAAAAATAGTAATGAATCATCCATATCTATCATATTCGTTAATATTACTCAGCTAATATTATAATTATGTTAATATTATTCTTTATGTTTAACTCTAGAAGAGAGCCCTCAGGTTCCTCGATTCCTGAATCCGCAGGGCTGCGGTTCAAGCGAAGACGAAGGTTTCGCGCCAAGTCTCGAGGAGATAGAAAGGCGTCGGGACGCACGGCGTCGCTCCAAGAAGAAAATAGTTGCAGATGCGAGGCAGGGAAAATAAAAATAAATGTATCTTCTTCAGTTTCTGATAAAATTATTCATGTACACTTCAATAGCCGGTATAGCATAAGTAATTTTATCAAAAAGTGAAGAAGAAAGGAGAAATCTTGGCGAAATAACAACAATTCTGAGTGATGCTCACTTTTTGTGGTTCTGGATGTTTGATGCAGTAATTAATACTAAGAAGGACAAAACTGACATCAAGGATATGGAATCTTATCATAAAGCAACTCAGAATTCAGTTCTGCACAATGATAAATACAGATTAGAATTCTGTGTAAATAATGGATTAATGACTAAGAAAGAGAGAAGTTATGTCTTAGATCCAGCAATATCCTATGCAGCTAGAGCATGCTTCATATTAAGACTAAGAAGAAATGAGAATGAGTTATACTCTTCTGATAGGAAAACCATAGAAATGTCAGCAGAGCCAGGATTAACATTAGAGGAGATTGCTGACAATTTTGGAATAACTCATGAAGAAGAAGGTGATGTATCCCAGGATTCTCAAATGTTTGCATCTGATGAGGATGAGCAAGAAGAAGATAGTGCTTCTGATGTTGAGAGAGATGAACCTTCTTCTAGCAGATTTCCATCCAAGACACACAAATCAAGATCAAAGGAGCCAAAGAAAAGAAAAGCTTCAGATCTTGGTGGACCAACAGTTAAGAAATCTACTCCTACAAAATAGATTTCCTCCTTTTCTTGTACATTTCATCTTTTTCATTTTTCAATTTTAATTTTTCCCTCTTTGACAAAATGATGTTTATCATTTATTTAGCTTTAATTATTTAGTTTAATTTTATGTAGGTTAATTAGTGTAGTTTGACTAGAAGTTGATCTGGTTATTATTAGGTAATCAATTCACTTCTTATTTATAGTTATTTCATTTTTGTTCATTTATTTTAGTTTCTTATCTCTCTTTTTTGTTTCTTTTTGTTCATTTTTTGTTTGTAATTTTATGTAGATTGATTAGTGTAGTTTGACTTGAAGTTGATCTGGTTATTATTAAATAATCTAATTCACTTCTTATTTGTAGTCATTTCATTTTTATTTCATTTGTTTTATTTCTTTATTTCCTCTTAATTCCTTTCTGTTTATTTTAGTTTGTTTCATTTTGTGATAATCATTTTAAGTAAAGTGTGCAATGGTTGTTAATTAACTTAAGTGTATTAATTAGTATAATAAAAATTGAGTTTATTTATTTCAACATGCTGGATAATCCAATTCATTTATTTATTTTATCTTCTTGTTTCTTTATTTAGTTTCATTTGTTCTGTAATAATTAAGCAACCTATGCAATATTCAATGCTTGATTTGTAATTTGTTTTCTGTTCAGCACTCCTTGTTTAACATCAATGTCGTATGTAAATTCTCTTTTTGAAAATTTAAATTAATAGAGAATTAACATACGACATTGATGTTAAACAAGGAGTGCTGAGCAGAACGCAAGATACAAATCAAGCATTGATCATCTTGTTTCTTTATTTTGTTTTGTTAGTTCTGTAATTAAGTAATCTGTGCAATATTCAATACTTGATTTGTATTTTGTTTTCTTTTCAGCACTCCTTGCTTAACATTAATGTCACATGTAAATTCTCTTTTTGAAAATTTAAATTAATAGAGAATTTATTATTCCAACTTATAATATTATCTCCCAAATAATATCAGTTCATAAAATACTTTGAATGAA
The DNA here is from genome assembly GCA_963989225.1 of Dromius quadrimaculatus. Taxonomy (NCBI): domain Eukaryota; kingdom Metazoa; phylum Arthropoda; class Insecta; order Coleoptera; family Carabidae; genus Dromius; species Dromius quadrimaculatus. The sequence goes on from OZ022330.1 coordinate 44,586,240, forward strand.
AAATTTTAGATTCATCAGAAATATAAGCAGTTTGTTCACCGATCTGAATAAAAAGATCAGTTCTGGGTAATATAAACATATTATCTATCTGTAATATAAAATTTTCCTGTAAAATACTATAACAAATTATTGTTACGTTTAGAATTATTTTCACCTACGCCCATGTAATAACATTTTTTGTGTTCTGTGAAGCCCTCGCTGGCCACGAGACGAATTAAAAATTTGGTTGTTTGACCTGCCGGAAGTCATGTGATGTTTACGAGCAGCGGATATGAGATAAAATTTGACATTCTTGGTTTAGAGCTCTGCGGCGATAGTCACATTAAATCCTCGCTCAGTCTAATCTTTGCTGTTTGTTTTCTGAGCCTTGTTTTTTAATATTTGAGTACTTAAAGTACTAGTGTAGTGCTATGTGGCAAGGGTAAGTCTTCTGACGATTTTGTTTCTATCCTGTAAAATCTCCAAAACTACGTCGTTGTGTCCACGTGTGTTCAAAGATGTCGGCCCAGGCGGCATTTGTAGTCATCGGTATTGTTCGGTAGCATCTTTGTTCTTTTTTGGGCTTTAAGTTGTTGTTAACTTTCCTACCGAGGGTTGCGGGTGTATTTTGAGGCATATTTTGGAGATTTTAGAGTCTAAGCAAAGATTATATTGAGCTAGATTTTTGTGTCGAGTAGGATCTGAATTTAGAATCCATTTCTTCCCTACTACCTTTCCTGTCCTGTTCACAGGCTGGGTCGACCTGATTCTCCGTCTTTGTGAGTAACTTTTGTCACAAAGTTTTGAGCTCCGGCGCCCAGGGGACCCTTTTTGACAGCTTGGCTGTCTAGCAGTCTAAGTTGATTATTGTTTCGCTTATTCTTGCTTTGATTAATTCTTATTAATTATGAGGATCTGTTGATTCATCGATTAAGCAGCGGAAGAGGCATAACCTCAACCTAGTTATTGCCAATTGTAACTTCAATTGTGACACGGCGTCACCATCAAATTTTTTGCTATTGTTTAGATTCCGTTTAAAACCGTAACCCAGGTTTGACAGGTTGCTCCCCCCGATCGGGGTGTTGCAGACTGTACTCCAGGGCGATTTAATCCCTTCCTTGTCCTACTTACTCCTGGATGGTGTGAGAGTGTGTTGAGTGGACTTTGACTAACTGTGAGCTTTGACTTTGGACGTTTATGCCGCTTTTTGAAGTCATTAAATTGTTAGCCGAGAGTTTTCTCAATTTTTCTGCATTTCGCGCGTCTTTTTGGATTGTTTGCGCGAGCAGGTGTGTTGCTAAAATTTTATTACGGTTCACAGAAGCTTTGATTAGTATCAGTCGAGTCGCTTATTGTGCGTTTTCACCATTGCGGGTTGTATTCAAGTCTTTTCATCATCATTATCATTTTTTCTTGTCACCAATCACTGTCATTGTATCACTACGCCTCATACTTATTTAAGTTAAATTAATTCTCATTTTTTTGTACAATTGCGTCCATCTCTCTTCAACGTTATTGTAACAACTTTGTAGTACTCAGCCCGTCTGGCTTGTTTGTAAAGGACACTATTGCTGTTATGGTTTTTTTTCAGGGTTGGAGTCAGGCCGTCTTTCTGGTTGTGTTGAGGAGAACCATTGAGGTACCGGTCGCAGGATCGAGCACTAAACCTGACCAGAAGGCGCTAACAACTGCTGCTCCGGAAAAAAAACTGCTCTTATCACCTCTACTACAAGTGCACCTTTACGACAGCGATCGAGGCTCCGGTCTTGAAGCCCTCTAAAAGTTGGGATAAATCACCATCGAACTAAGCTCAGCTTACCTCCAGCCTAGCTGAGAGCTAATTGGAGTACCTTCGCCTACGACTACCATCGCTAATCAGGAGTAACGTCTTGGACACTCGCCGACCGTGAGCTCTGGTTCTCCTTGACACAAACAGAGAGTCAGCGGACTCCAGGGGTTACTTACGAGAGAGTGGAACGCCTGCCAAGTCCCTCCGATACTGTTGTAAGTTATATTTCAAAACTAGTTTACAAAGTTTTGGGTGTATTAAATTTTTCTAATATTTTTCATTAAATAATTGTTTTTGAACTTCATTTGTCACTTATCATTTGTAGCCTAGGAATCCCCTAATTCCTAGTAATTCCCTTTCTTAGGGGTGGCGCCTAAGCAAGTTCTCAGAACAATAATTGCTAAAAATTTATCACTTGCTTGATGAGGCGTTAAATTTGTTTCTCAGTTAAGCACAGTAGTTCTGAAAGCTTCTGCTTACTCCGACCCAGCCACCGTCTGATTTTTAGCTAGCCAGGCACATGTGTGTAACAGGTAGGTTGTTTTGAAATATCTTATGTTTCACACCCTTATTTGTTACAATACTTACGAATGAATGATGTATGGACTAATAAAAAATTTTTAGAAGGTTGTTAACTGATTTGAGCAGTGAAGATTTTTTCTTTAACTTTGTTTGCTAGAAAATTATATCCTGTAAAATATTTTTGATTGAATAATTTGTACAGTATTAATGGAATATATGAGAGAGCTGTCTACTGATTTCAGCAACAAAGCTTGTTCTACCCATTCGACTGTTAGAAAATCAAATCTTCTAAAATACTTCCAAATGAATAATATATATAATAATAAAAATAAGAGCAGGCTGTTTGCGGATTTGAGCGACAAATACTATTCTAGTAGTTTGTTTGCTGGATAATTATTCAATCCTATTGAATACTCATGAATGTTCAACTTTTTGATCAATAAAAATAGAAGCAGGCTCTCCACCGATTCATATAAAAAGATCAGTTCTGTTATATATGCGGATCATTGAAATTATTCTGATTCATTTTAATAAGGTTCAAATTCGCATCAAAAAATCATTGAATATAACCTTATAGAGCGGACAACAGCGGTAAATAATTGTGGTGACACCTACGGCTCAGGTTATAACTAAATTCTCATTCACTCCAATAAATCTCAACTTCCATGTCTCTTAATGTCATATTCATCCATCATATGAGCAGCAAAATCTTGCACTCTTGAGGTGAAAGATTTCACACTTTAATAAATATATTTCAAGTCGAGTGTTCTTGGTAAGATCAGTTCTAGATTAATGTAAACGAATTATCATAGACGGTTGTAACAGGCAAACGCGTAGCCGGCAGGGTTAACGGATCACGTGATCAATGACAGCGTACGAGTTAGAATATAAAAACACGAAGCTGAGAAAGCAGACACCACAGTCTGTTGTTGTTGTTGCTGTGAACTTTTATATTCCAAAATGAGTTCTGAAGAAGATTTCATCTCTCGCAAACGGTAAATCATTAATTGCAATAGTTATAAGCAGTTCTTTATCATTCCGTTAATTAATCTAGACCCTCAATGTCTCTCCTATCATCACCATCGACTTCAATCTCGTCACGAGCATTCACCGCAACGATGTTACCACAGGGTAAGCCTGAGACGGTGCCTACAGAGCCAGTTATCGAAGTTTTCGACAGCGATTCCGATGATTCTCCGCTGCCATGCTACCAGAGGCCAAGAGTCAACTTCCCTGGAACACTAGAGGATGGCGAGCAGGATGAATGTGCTCAACGATAGTCCGAAGAGATGGAAATCCCTCCGGAAAACTCTCCTGAAGTAGAAAAAATATTCAGGGAAGATGAGTTTCACGTAGACGCCCATCTGGATATTCTACTAGGGTCGGTGGGTATGATATCGTTCACACTTTCTAATAACAGTGATTACCGCGATAATTATGATCGTTTATTAGTGTGTGATATGACGCCTCTTGACATTAGCTGTAACCACTATATAGCTATCGGTCTGAGTCCCAATAATTATTTTGAAGTCACCGTGAGAATTTTCGGCTGTGCACGCAAAAAATTATATATTGATATAGAAGATGTTGGTGAATTTAATGACTTTATTAAGAAACTTGTACTGAAAAAAAAGTGCAGTGAAGCAGAAATCAGCCACAAATATAAAATAAATGGAATTGACCTGAACTTATCACCCCGAGAGCAATTACAATGTAAATCCGGTAATGTATTTCTCGCCTCAAATAAATTCAACATAGATACAATTGTTGATCTCGGCGATAGTTTATTTGAATCTTTAAGGTATTATAACCAATTTTATGACAATATTTACGAAGAATATAAAAACAATCTCAAGTATTCGATAGTTGATAAGCTGAGATATAATTCAGAAGTAGATATAGTCTTATTCAAATATCTTGTAACCGGTAAAATTAGGCTTAGGGAGGTTTTCATTGAGATGTATATATATCATAATAATAAGATGAGAAAGGATTTGGACTATGTATATGCTTTTATGACAGAAAAATATGTATAAAATATGATGTCGCCGATCTTTAATCAATATTTAACCGTTTACCTATTACTCCTGGAACAATCTTTCTTATTGTTACATATTGACTGAAACTTCTAAATACGATGCAATTTTGTTTATTTATACGTGCGTGATTGGATGTGTATATGTGGGCGTGTATATATGTGTGCATTCGAGTATACGTTCAAGCTGAAGGGTAGCAGGTGTGTTTATAAAAGCATGAAAGAGTTTCGAAGATGTTTCAGTGGTTTACGATCTTGTTTACTGTGGAAGTTGAAATGAGTTCCCAACAAAATTTTGATTCTTTTTTCAAGATATGTGAGAATTTAATTGATTCAGCATTAATGGGCGGAGGTGCAAATTCAATCCAGAATAAAAGTGATAGCGACAGTGAAGTTTTTGTGGATCAAAATTTAGGCACTCAAAATGGGCAAGACGAGATAAAACGTTAAGAGAATGTTGAGGACAGAATTTATCACGTGAAGAGATTCTCGATGCGGGGAAGTCTGACCGAGCCACGCACCGGGAGAAATCCTATTGAATGGTTCCAGGGAAGCATTAAACAAGTATAATAATCATGATTATGATGATATAGTTACATAATGATCAAATTTCATAGGTATTAAATAATATTTTAAAAGACATGAAGCCTTCAGATTTTGTCGGTTTCACGTTTCACACTTCCCGTATGGAAAATGAGCCCGCTTGGATGTCTTTTAGGCGCGTTGACCAAGTGGATGTACAGTTAATTTGAGAAGCAATTGATAGAATTCTACAGAGCAAGGCTGGACCATTTTCTGATGGAGCATTCACCATGGAATTGACTCATATATCTATGCCAGTCGGAAGTAGAAAGCATTTGAACGGTCACGGGCTCAGCTTTGCAGAATTATGTCGGAGAAAACACGGTATTATCGAAATTAATAAAGTTGATAATCTCTGTCTACCTAGGGCCTTAGTAATCGCTATAGCATCCGTTACGAAAGATCCTATCTTCAAGAATATACGAAAAGAGACCCATATTGCCCAGCAGACACCTGTCAACAAGCTATTGAGGGATACAGGTATCCGAATAGATGCGCGCGGTGCCGGTATTCCTGGATTACGAGTGTTCCAGAGGTACTACAAGCACTACAATATATGTGTATACGAGTATAATACACTCGGTACATTGCTTTTCGAAGAAGCACCTGATGAAAATTTGCCACGGCTAGACCTGTTACATTATCAAAATCATTATTCTGTTATAAAGAGTTTGACGGCTGCATTTACATGCAAATATTTTTGCGAAGTTTGTCATATTGGCTACAACGGTTTATTAGCTCACACTTGTCCGAATACCTGCATCTCTTGTAAAGTAGCTTCAGCGTGTATTTTTACGCCGCAGTTGAAAAAATGCCCAGACTGTAAAAAAAATTTTCGAGGACAAACTTGCTACGATAATCACAAGAGAGAAAATGTTTGCGAGCTATTGAAAACCTGTAAACGACGTTTTAAAACTTATAATTATCAAAAAAATAAGAATAATTCCTGCGGCGAAGTTTTCTGCAAAATTTGTGGATGTTATAATAAAGCTGATCACCAATGCTTCATAAAACCAGACAAAAATTAGGTCGCGAACAAAACTTTATTCATTTATTATGACTTAGATATACGGCAGGAGAAACTTTTTGGGGAGCACAGCTTGCATGAGGTTGACTTATGTGTTATCCAACAATCCTGTCCTAGCTGCTGTAGCATAGATGATTTGAAATCTTTCTGCCATTCCTGCGGTGTTCGGCAGCAAGTGTTTAAAAAAAACCCAATTGAGAATTTTCTTCTGTATGTCTCAGCCCCTAGAATATCATTTTGTTCTGAAATATCTTGTAGAGAGTATGAACTTGAAACCAAATATTCTCTTGGACGGTAACTAAATTTTGTTGATCGAAGTCAATAAGAAAATTTGATTCATAGACTCCTTGAATTATATGGCAATGTTTTTAGCGTCTTTACCTGAAGCCATGGGTCTTGCAGATTCTGTTAAATAAGGGCGGCGATTCCCAACTCGGCACATTTACAGGTAGTCTCTGCTAATGACTCCCCAACTCGGCAAATACGAATATTTGTGGTACCTGCAATGATACCCAACTCGGCACACTTGCAGGTAGTCTGAACATTCTAATGTTTTTAAATAAAATAATATCAATTTTATAGCTTCTTTTTTATAATCATACGTAATTTGACATACAATAATAAAAAATCAAAAAATAAGTAAGTTGCATCATACAATAAAAATTATAATTTCAGCGTGATTGTGGATTAACCTTTTTGTCGGTATTACTCTATCTCTGGACTCGCTCATAATATAGAAAAATGCTTTGCACTTTCAATTAACATACCGCTACTTCACTTCACCAGATAAAAATTTTCGATTTGATTTACTGAATTTATGTTGTTCTACAATCAATAGTATTTTGCCACGTTGGCTAGCTATAGTTGGCAAATTGATTTCTTTGAGTATATATATATATATATATATATATATATATATATATATATATATATATATATATATATATATACATATATATATACATATATATATATATATATATATATATATATATATATATATATATATATATATATATATATATATATATATATATATATATATATATATATATATATATATATATATATATATATATATATATATATATATATATATATATATATATATATATATATATATATATATATAACAATTGAGAAGCAAGCATGACAAACTCCTACCGCATGGACGAAAATGTTTGAGTCATTCTAATCAGTTTATAATTGAATTATAATTTGTATCTTATTAATAATTAAGTAATATAACATGAATATGTTTTTGTTTCAATTCTTGAAATCTATTTTCGTCATGTATGGTTGGACTGTTGGACCTTGTGTCTAGTTATCTGATACTGTGTTTGAGGATAAACCACGTATCGTTGTTTTTGGAAAATATCACGGAAATGGTGTCCACGCATACATGTATGAATAATATTTTCGACGGGAAACGAATGATAGTGGTAGATAGAGAACAAAGAACTGTGGTCACAAGAGAGCATAAAAGACACTCGAAAGAGTGGCGCGAGAGCAGACATCGATCAGACATCAGACAGTCATCAGTCAGTCATAGTGATCAGTGGTAACCAGCCGTCAACCACTAAGCTAGCAGGTGACCATCCGTCAACCGACTAAGTAAACCGTATCGCTCAACCAAGTAAAACTCCGTTACCATGGTTCGTCTTGTTCTAACTACGTGAGTACATATTCACTCTCCTGTTAGATTAATAATTGCTGACGAATTGCTATGTTTAATGATTGACGCTAATAAATGTTTTATAACCCATACTCGTTTACTGTTCGTTTAAATAACAATGCCTTTACGAAACCTTCGTCACAGCCTTTAGTCACGTGCGAGTGTTCTACCTAAGAGTGCTGGTATAGTCATTGCAAGCGAGTTAATTCTGAAATATCAATCAAAGACTTTTGTGGACGTGACATTTGGTGGAGGTGCCGGGTAAAGGCTTAAATGAACAATAATCGATCCCCGAATAAAATGCATGACCGCTTAGAACTAGAGGCTACCCTTTGCGTCATGTTATGTCAACTTCCGAACGCTATCGATTCCGAATAACCCCCGCCCGTATACTACGAGTAGCACGACAATCAGTAGATGAGCATGCTATGCCATTAGCACGATCACCTCCTCTTGGTCCAAATCAAAGACTCCCGTATCTATCTCCAGACACTCCTGAAAATCAGCTACAAGCAAACCCTCCAGATCCGCAGACAATAAGACGAGCAATCCCTTTACCTCCCCCATTCCCGTTACAATCCTTGTATCCTAATTTCTGGCGAGAAATAATGGAACAACCCACTATCGGATCAATTGCCGCTGAGCAAATAGCTGCTGAACGAATACAACCTAGATTACGCGAACCGGAGAGATTTGATCCACAAGGAAAATTATCAGCGGTTGATTTCCTACAAATTTTCGAAGAATCGGCCAATGCGCATAATTGGGCCGCGGCAGAAAAATTAAGATAATTCAATCTTTATTTAGAGGGGCATGCAACAATTTGGTATGGAGGATACGCTGGGCGTAATCCGAACGCGACTTATGAAGTTTTAGTCAGGGAATTTAAAAACGAATTCTTCCCAAGTGGCTACGATAGATCCTTACAGGATTTGTGGCGGAGCCGAATCCAAGTGAGAGGTGAAGATCCGCGCGCGTATTATTATGCGATGCTGGATATCTACGATCGCTTAGGTGGCGAATTGTCGGAGGAACAGGTCAAAAACACGATAGAGGCTGGATTTTTGCCGGACATGCAGGAAGAGCACTGAAAGTGGCGATAGACAAAATTTTCGAAACGGAATCGCGTGTACAGTCGGCCCGCGAAAGATTAGTAGCTATGGAGAATAAAGACGCTATACGGGGAGACGAATTGGAGCGACGACTAACGGCAATGCAGGATAAAATTACCCAGAGTGTCAGAGCCGAAATGCGTAGGAATCGGCCGCCTATGCGTTTTCAAAATCAACCCCCACGGTATCAAAATCCTATGCCCCGTTATGGGAATAATAATTACGCACAGTTACCCCGTTATCAGAACGCGGTACCGCGATATAATAATAATGACAACCGATTCCAGCAAAATCAAAACCGAGTTCGATTCCAAGAGCCGAATAATAGGTCTGCTTACCGACCCCCGCAAAATAACGTTGGCACTGCACGGAAAGCGCCGTTTAGCCTACCTAACACTCAGCGCTTATCGCGTACTCCTGGTGGCAGAATTATCTGTCATCAGTGCGCCCGTCCCGGTCATATGATGAAGGATTGTCCAGATATCCAAAGGGGCAATACTTATGTGCAGGGAAACGGCGCCTCACAACGCTAGAAGAGGTCCGTAGCGTCGTGTACGAATTAGATTCAGGGCCCAATGAGGAAATTAGTCCAAAGGTACTGTCAGTCGTAGGTAGATTGGGAAACCAATCCGTAGACATCATCGTGGACACAGGGTCAGTGTACAATGTAGTAGGTAACGACCAAACCCTTGACTGCAAACAGACGTCGGTTAAAATGCTTCGCACTGCAGGCGGGCGTTTAATACCCGTTCTGGGGAGTACTATACTGTCTCTGACGATGAGCACGTGGACCACAGACTTAGCCACCCTCGTGGTACCAGACTTACCCTGTGACGTTATACTAGGCATGCAATTCTTGATACAACATAAAGCTATACTAGATATAGAGAACAAAATTATTAAATTTGGAAAGCATATACAAATTCCCTTCAAAAAATGTAGCTGCAATTTAGAGAACGCAAATCCGGAACAAAATGCGCAATTATCTGCATCCACCGCAGAATATAATTCCGGTGATGACATGTCCGAATTACCGCAAGCATATTATGAAACCCCAACCGAGGAAAAAGTAAAATTATCGCTCAGACAGGACGTAGAGATTCCAGCGGAAGCTGAGATTATTTGCTATCTGACCGAGCCAGATATAACCCAAGTTGCGATGCACACGGGAAGTATCAGTGGAAGATCAGATGCCAAGTACAGGCTAGGAGTAGAAATTTTCGACATTTGGCCCCATGAATCTGAATTCGGTACCTGGTTAGTTAAAATAAAGAATATAAATAGATATAAGCCCCGTAAGCCTTAGGGTATATAGGTAATAATAGTAGTTGTAACAATGATAAGATAGCATCGGACATTTTGTATTTAGATGATTTTGAAAAGGTAGACATGGCTCATAATATTAACCCTAATTTGCCGAATCAGCAAAAAGAAAAGCTGATGAAATTAATCAAAGAATTTAGCGATATTTACGCATGGAATTCGAAACAAATTGGATTAACAGACCAAGTAGTACATGAAATTCCGACAGGAGACGCTTCGCCTGGCCATTTGAAACCCTATCGCGTTTCGCATAAAGAAAAAGAAATTATCCAGGAACAAGTTGAAGTAATGTTAGCAGATAACATAATAAGATCATCTTCGAGTGCATGGTCTTCTCCAGTAGTTTTAGTAAAGAAAAAAGACGGTTCCTGGCGTTTCTGTGTTGATTACCGAAAAGTAAACGCTATCACCAAATCCGATGTATATCCTTTGCCGGTAATAGAAGATATGATGAGTTACTTGGGAAACTCGGCGTATTTTACGAGTCTAGATTTATTTAGTGGATACTGGCAAGTACCAGTGAAAAACGGATAAACAAAAAACAACGTTTGTAACGCCCGATGGTCATTATGAATTTAACGTCTTAAGTTTTGGGTTGACATCAGCACCAGCTACGTTTCAGCATCCAGCTGATACCGTGTTTAAAGAAATAAAATGGAAGGAAGTAATAATATATTTGGATGATGTGATAGTTTTTAGTCGGACATTCGAGGAACATCTTGTGAGGTTGAGACACGTCCTTGAGCGCTTACGAGCGGCCAAGTTAACGTTGAAACCTAGTAAATGCACCTATTTGCAAACAGAAATTGATCTGTTAGGCTTTAAAGTGTCGGAAAAAGGGTTAGCGCCCGATGACAAAAAGTTAATAGCAATAAGGGAATTCCCTTTACCGAAAAAAGTAGAAGACATTCAAAGTTTATTAGGACTTTGTAACTATTATAGAAAATTTATCCATGACTTTGCTCGAATAGCCCGACCCTTGTATGTTTTAACTAAGAAAGACGTTAAGTTCCCTTCCAGAGCCTTGTGACGTCACAGAATGCTACTTTAAAAATTGAATCGACCCATAGAAATCCTCAGTTATAGTTTTCACCTGTAGAATACTAAGGTAAGTTTGCGAGTTTTACAAGTGTGAACATGTGTTGTGTTGTGGATACGAAATTTCCAAGTGTTTGCGTGTTGCTGTTTTAGTAAAATGACCGACAAATTCGAATGGGCATTCGAGGAGGTTCGCGAGCTTCCCCAGCAGCAGCAGCGTAACATGGAGCCGTACCAAGTACAGGCGGCTGAAAATTGGGACGACTTCAACTATGAGTCGTCGGTACGGCTCCAGAGGTTGCTGGTCGAGAAAAAACTGGAATGGGAGCGAGCTAAAAAAGATGAACAAGGTAACAGTAATCAATAATACATGTTTGTGGTTTTTATATTATTTTGTGTGACTTTAGACGCAGCCCAAAAACAAGGGGGTTGTGTGAAGAGGCGTCGAACCTAGCTTAGTTTAAATTCCATTATTTTTGTAGTTAAGTTAATTTTAATTTTCATTTTATATTTATTTAGTATATATTAGTTGTTTAGTAAATATTAGTTTCAAATGTAGTTAGAGCTCAAAGAAAAAATATAAACAACTTGTTCACTTTAATTTAAAGGATGTCCTATCTCCATGATATTACGTTAGAGAGTCATTTATCCATCTCGAAACAGTTTGAAATAAATAAATGAATATATATATATATATATATATATATATATATATATATATATATATATATATATATATATATATATATATATATATATATATATATATATATATATATATATATATATATATATATATATATATATATATATATATATATATATATATATATATATATATATATATATATATATAAATGAATTTAGTTGAGAGTTCCGGGTAAAAACAGATCATCGCAGGCTGGAGGCCTTTCAGCAAGCGATCATGTGATGCGTGACGTCATTCTATGGGGCCGAATATAAAAGCGTTCGGTAGGGGTGGGTGAAGTACCAGTCTGTTTCGTATAGCCTGTTGCTCAAGACTCCAGAATGAATTTTGAAGATAGCTTCCCACGAGAGAAACGGTAAGTCTTTGGTTTGAATGCTAATATAATCAATTTATTATTGTTTAATATATTTTTATAGGCCATCAATGCCTGTCTTGTCATCACCGGAAAATTTGACTTCGTCGCAAACGTCATCAACAATTAAAAGATCGCTCCAGGACGAAGCTGTGCAGCGGGCTACATCGCCTACTATATCAATTTATGACAGCGATTCCGAAAGCAGTTTGCTGCCATGTTATCAAAAACCTGCAGAAGAAGAAAGTTTCGATGAGTGTGGCCAACGCTGGTTCGAAGATATGGAAGTGCCCTCGGCGAACCACCAAGAAGTAGAGAAGATATTCAATGAGGACGAACTCCATGTGAACAATCATCTGGATATCTTATTGGGATCGGTAGAGAGCATATGGTATAAACTTCTCAATAGCCGGGACTATCGAGACAAGGTTGAAACTATCTCTGTTATATCAATTTATGGCAGTCTGCTGCCATGTTATCAAAAACCTTCAGAAGAAGAAAGTTTCGAAGAGTGTGACCAACGCTGGTCCGAACAATCACCTGGATATCTTATTGGGATCTGTAGAGAACATATGGTTCAAACTTTCTAATAACCGTGACTATCGAGACAATTGGGATCGTTTACTGACGTGTAAAATGATCCCCCTGGATATGACGTGTAGCCGTTGTATAGCTATTGGACTGAGTCCTATATTATACTTCAATGCGTTGGAGTTGGACAAGTATTCTGTCAACTGTCATTATTGATCTATTCTATCGAAAAATTATTGATCTATTTCTCTCCTCTTGTTATTATTCGACACATTCCTACTCTAAATCAAAACTACCTATATAACATTGACCACTACACAATTTTTAGTGCCCTTAAAAGAAAATTTGAAACAAAGGTACTTACCCCAAATGACTATACTCAGGCATTTGAACAGCTGGGCCTATCTTCAGGACCGCCACCTTGTTTAGAAGGGGAAGAACCATTGAGAGTTCCTTGCGACTATTCCCAAACCAAAACAACAATAAGTGGAATTTTAGAAAAACCAGCTAAACCAGGGGGAAATTGGACAATCAATGTATCTGCTGGGTCATCTATTCTTGTTTCTTTTGCCATTGCCTCTTTACATTATCTAAGTGTAGAGGAGTATAACTATATGCTCGTTGATTACTTTTCAGGGTCAATGGACAGCAATGTGGCTTCCCTAAAGAAAGGGGATGTGAACCAGAAGTATATGATGGTTCCACATTCTGTAGCATTAACAATCGCCCACATGTCTGCTCTCGGCCTCTTTAAATCTTATAATTCTGAACTAAAAGGACACTCGAGGATATTTGCAGACAAACGTATTGCTGCAGCCTGCTCTTTTTTGAAGGTAAAACAACCAATTATTGTGAACATGTCAGAATATCTTGAACTGATCTCCAATGGTATTGCAAATTACCCTATATTGATAAGATCTATATATGAATTTTTAACAAGAATTGATACTGCTATTGCAAAACATACTCTCAATTCTCTAAAATTCCTAAACCTTTAACTTTATTGACACAAAAGGGCAAAGAATACGTATGGTCAGCTCTTTGTGATGAAGCGTTTAATAAATTGAAACAAACTTTGTTATCTCCACCTACTTTACAATTTTCTGATTTTAATAAAGAATTTATTCTTACTACAGACGCTAGCCAATTTGCTATGGGCGCTGTTTCATCTCAAGGAGAAATCTCAAACTCCTTACCAATCGCTTATGCTAGTAAATGTTTTTCCGAAAGCGAGTTAAATTATTCTACCATTGAAAAAGAGTTATGTGCCATTATTTGGACTTTAAAAATATTTAGACATTATCTTTACGGTAGAAAATTTACTATTGTTACCGATCATAGACCTCTTGTATGGATCAAAAATGTATCCGATATCGGCTCTAAATTAATGCGCTGGCGATTAAAATTGGATGAATATGATTATGAAATTGTACATCGATCCAGAAAATCTATTTCAAATGCGGATGCTTTGAGCCTCATACATTATATTCCTTCTACTGATGTTGATTATGAAAGAATGTATCAACAATATTTAAAAGATAGCGAAACCAAGTTGGTTTATAATACTAAGGTCACTGAAATTGAAGGTGATTTATTTAATGCACCAGATGATTATAGTTCAGGTCATTGTGTTAGTAGTGATCTTCATATGGATGCTGGTATAGCTGAAGAATTTAAAGAAAAATTCGATGATTTGGAAAATTTGAGCCAGCAAGGGCCTGAACTCTATAAAATTTTATATTTGAAAGAAAATTACAGATTTATTTTATAACTTGTTACAAAAGATAAATTTTTTGATAAACCTAGTGAAAAAGACATGTTTTATACTTTGACTAATTTCAAAACTTTTTGTTTACAAAACAATATCACAAAACTTGCAATTTCCAAAATATATTGTAGGTTAGATCTTTTAAAATGGGAGAATATAAGAACAATGCTCAGGTATATTTTTAAAGATACCAATATTTTCATTACTGTATATTTATATAAAATTTTGACCAGTCGACAAAAGAAAAAATTGATAAAATATTATTTGAATATCATAATACACCCAAAGCCAAAGACGTGAGGACAGTACAGTAGTAAGAGTAGTAGTGTGAAATAAATAATGAACAGTGACAAGTAAAGTAAACAGTGCATATAAATAGTGAAATATAAATATCTGTGACCTTGTTTCAATTAGGATTGAGTGATTAATATATGAATATAGTGTTATTAGTGACATAAGAAGAATAAAACTTTTATTTCAATTTAAATGATTAAATAGTGACTTTTATTCAATTACAAACTGATTCTTCAAGCAATAAACATTATAGTACTTTAAAATTGATTGGAGACGAATATAATGTCATAGTTTACGTAAATTTGAACACGTATTTTGAAAGATATCAATCGATACATTTATCGATTATGGAATTGCATAAATTATGCAATACATTCAAAAACCAATCAATTGAAGCTAATGAACTAAGAAATTGTAAAGTATTTTTAGATGAATTTGACAATATTAATAAAAATTTAGAATCGTCAAATAAAGTCTTAAAGTTAATTCGGCTCCATTGCGACCTCTGTACGTGTCAGTGGCAACTCTATATACTTTGTTTCTATTTTTTTTTTTCTATTATACATATATTTGATTCTATCAATACACTAGATTGTTAAGCGTACTTCAGCGTTTGATTACGATATCACCGACCGCTTTTTCCTCATCCCGCTTATTTATTTCAGGTCTGCTGATCGACCCTCAAGGTTGAGCATTTCCGGCACTGATCAACTGGCGCCCAGTTTTTTGTCTTTTGGAGAATTCACCACCCACCTCCTTACTCCACTGTAGCTTGCCATGGTTCAACCGGCCTTGCACGGAGTTCGCCCTCAAGGGGCGTAGCAATTTACTATCCGAAAGTATACATGGAATCTCTAAATAAAAATCAAATATCTTAAAAATGACATATAAATACGAATCAAAGACAAAATTGTTGATTACAGAGACAAATTCAATCTTTCAATTCAATTCCGTTCAACTAGACTTCTATAAATGGCATATAAGTGAAATATGCATTTTAATACAGGATAGCGTTATAATATGAATCTATACAGCTGATATGTATTTCTTAACGAAACAACCTGTCAATCAGTCGCTACTATTCCTCCGGCCTTGAGCGCGATCTAGGCAACCTCCTATATCCATTCTTGTCCATGACTCTTTCCCGGTAAATTACGGAGCGATAGACATATTCTTTGAATCAATTTAGTTGCTGTATATTGCAATTTGGTGTGAATTTGGAGTTCTTATTTGAACAAATAACTCCTGAAAATCGTTTTCTTGAAAACAAAAATGGTATGCTTACAAGATACAGACTCCTGAGAACATCACTATAACAGGTACAAAATCATGGCAGTTAGATGTGAAAGGAAAATTGACGCTTAATATGGATTATGAAGTGAAGAAACAATATAAACAAATGGCGTTAACCGTAAGACACAACACCCAAGGAATAGCTGCTTGGTTTAAAGATGTTATTCCAAACGTAGGCGCTTTTAGCTTTTTGTCCAAGTTATTTAACACAAAGTATTTACTCATGTTGGTTGGAGGATTAGTTGGAGGTTACATAATCTTGACTGCTTTAATGTCAGGAAATGTCATGTTAGCCGCCTTGATGCTCGCAGCCATGTCTTTCGGCTGGTGGAAATTTGGCGCTGAGGCTTTTGTTTGACAGACATCAATAATAAATGTTTACCGATCTGTCAATTACCTGAGCTACAATTCATGGTTTAAGAACGAACAACACGCAGAAGATATGTATGACGTATGTACAGACCTAGCTATATCCAGTGTTGTAGTCACAGCCTGGTATGAACACGTTACCTGGACTAACTTTTGGGCGTTTTTAGTAATGACTTGGATTATAAGTTTATTTTACGTAAGGAATTGGGTAAATTATATTGTCAGAGTTTACAACAAGCCCACCGATATTAAAGAAGAGGAAATTAAAGAGAATAGGATAACTAGCGTTTTGTTGGCTAAAATAACCCCCAATAAAGAATGGAACGCAACACGAAGGGTAGCATTAAAACATGAACTATCACCTATAATATCGGTTGGAGAAGATGTTATATTAACCGGCGAGAGTTGCGACGTTTACATATTGATTGAGAAAGCCAAAGCTTGTATAACCAAATGGGGTTATGAGAAACATTTACAATTGGTAAACTGTAAAGCTGATGAGACTCCTTACTTTTCTTCATACCAATCAGGTGATTATAACCTGTTAATTACCGCGGCCCACTGTGTCAATTATAATAATCTTAATGAGACTCAAGTACTCATATTTTTGGAAGACATAGTGTGCTTTGATATTGATTTGAAGAAATTGAATGAAACACACATTATATGGTTAAAACAAAAAAATACTGATTGCGGCTGTTGAGAATATTCTCCAATCAAAAATACAAAGAAGACAAGATTATGGCTCATACAATATTGATGGGATAAATGTCTTAGTATTCCAAGCAATATTGACAATCGAGTATAGTCTAATATAGATACCACCAAACTCAAATTCTGGCACGATACTTTCAATGCCAACCATTGCTGCCTGATCAACTTTCTCTTGTACCAACTCCTCTGCTTCCGATGGAAGATGGATGATTCTCTGCTTTTTTCAATGATGTCTATAGTACGTCACACGCCATCTGCCGGAGTACTGCCGAAAACCAAACCAAGTATTTACGAATAGGAACCGTAATAATCGTATGACTCATTTCCCAAATAAAAATGCATAAAATAAAAGATATAATAAATGGGTTAGTTCCCGTATGTTGAGATATTTTTCTGGGTTACTATCACCCTATAATAAAAACAAAAAGTGTGTTCAATGTTTCCAACAGTCAACATAATATGGAGCATGTATCAACTCTTGTGAGTGTCGTATAAAAAAAAGAACAGATTGTATAGGAGGGCCAAGCGACTGATACGTCAAGGAGCTAGAGATGTTAAGAGATAAAGACAGACAAGCATTGAGCACTTGTCCATGTAGAAATAAGAATTCATTACAATATTGAATATCCTAGAGCTGGACATGCTACCAGAAAAGAACAACAATCAAGTACCATCAACAATACTTCAGCGGATTGTTGTATGCTTACGAATTGAATAGTAAACAAATCAAATAAATGAAAGCTGCAATCAGTCATAGTACGATCCTGGCATATCTCAAAATCAAATAATTATTGCAGATTGATATAAAAATGCTGGATAATCGAGCTTCTTCAAATAGAGTTTGTTCTACATTGCATTCGGAACAAGATTTTATTTTATAATAAAGAATACTTTTGCCAGGAAAGGCATCTTGTTTTCGATCAAGATCACTCACAATTCAATTAGGAAATCAGTATTAGATTCCGCACATTTTGTCACTATGGATCAGCTACGAAAATAAGTATTGGATTCCGCACGTTTTATGTTCACCTCTATCCAGTGCGGAAATCAGTATTGGATTCCGCACGCTCCACAAACCATTTATTGATCTCACAAGCTACAAATCGTCCTCACAAACCATTTATTGATCTCACAAGCTACAAATCGTCCTCACAAACCAAAAACCGGCCTCACAAGCCACTAAGCTACCTAACAGGCCACGAATTGGCCTAACAAGCCACAAATTGGCCTTACAAGTCAGTAATTAAAAACTTACAGGACATTTTCAACTACTGTAGTCGCTTACTCCACCATAAGGAACTTTTTCGTCAAGCAAAACGGAAAAAGGGTCTGTTTACTAAAAACCATTGGATCGCTGTCCACCCACCTAGGGTATCAAAGTCGTGAAGAGCAGCACCATTAGTCCATCCAATACTTAAGGGCAAAGGTGCCTTCTAGACATCACTAGACGCCATCATCACTAGGACCACCATAAAGCAAGGATTTACCAAGCCAAAAGGTCTGCAGAACCTTGAATCCGTGTCGGGCTGACAACATCCTTGGGTTTCATAGCTGTCACACTGTCCCTCATTGAATGCGTATTGTATTTGCCGACATGTTTGTATGAATAACAAAAGACTATAAGACTGTTTGTATTTGTGGTTTGATTATATGTTGTATTTTCTTACTGTTTTCCTTCAATAACCACAACTTCAATTGAAGAATTCGGGGCACAGGTCACTAAAAAATAAGCACAACATAGGGCTACAATAATGACGTGTGAATACAAGAATTTGAAGTTCTTGAGGTTGGCTATGAGTTGAGAAGAGTACAGAAATTCAATATTTTCAAGGTATATTTGGATGAAAATCACAAGTATTGTGTATTACTAATCCAATTCGAATTTGAACTATAAAAATAATGACTCCAGTGTAAGTGGTAGAGAGGCTCAAGGGTCGATCCTTTTAGTGACGTATGACCTCCCCGGTATTTTTCAAGATTGGAAACAAGCACAAAAACAAGATTTGAAAACACACTGCGAAGACTTGCAGCAAATTATGAGGAAGTTGAATTGGACAATGAATAATTGAACAAATCATATTGTTGGTTCAGTCAACAACCAAATTGATCATTCAAACTTATTATCTACTGCATTATGTCTTCATTTGTTTCTTCTTTGTTATTTTTGATACCAAAGCAATTTGCTATCCAAGTGAAAACTTCAATTATGATTACATAGAAGAAGATGCACATGAATCGAATCCAATAAATGATGATGATAAAATTGATCCTGTATTTGAAAAACAAAATCTCAAGCCTAATTCAAAGCATATATTCGTATGACTATCTCAGGAATCATCAGTCCCAAAAAAAGCTGGCCCAGAAAAACTGCACAAGTTGTAGAGATGTGAAATATGCCCAAGAGCAAAAAACCAGAAATCAAGGAACAAATGCAGCAATTGCAACAAAATAATGTGCAAACAATGTAGAAAAACGATATGCCAGGAGTTTTCATGATATCTGTTATGTTCTCATTTACTTAAAACTGAGAGACTGACTCTTAAACCTTTCTAAAAAAAATTGCCGGAAAGCATCTCTTTGTTGACAAATTTCTTCTTGTAAAAGCCTACGTTTTTCAATGAAAGTTACCGTAATAAGATTATCTTTTTTCCAAGTTTTGAAGTTGATAAATTGTGTTTCTTTTGTTTAATAAACTTTGTTAATTATGAATAACCAGTTTTTTTATTTGTGAGTACATCGGCAAACAAACATAAACCAATTTGAAAATGGTCCACTAAAAACCGCTTCCTCATCAATTACAGGTTAAAGAATATATCAAATTCTACCTGCATCAGTATATTTTTCTTGAATTATTGCTAGTGGCCATCCAAGTAGGAGAGCATTGTCGCTATGCAGAAGAATTACCGTTCCTACCGACACTGAATTGCTTAGATATTCCACTTTTGTCTCACTTGTAATCTTCCATTTTTTTCTTGCAACTTGCGTACATATTTTACTAGATTCTTTTCCTTTTTTGTAACATGTAGATCAAACAACGCATTATCTGTTCTACGGAGGCGTCTTGCGTCCTGCTAACAGTTAAGACCGCTGTCTACTTGGTTCAACACCGATCCCGTTAGCAGACTGGCTCAACGCAACTTTTTGACAGATGTCGTTAAATAGGGATATTTTCATCGAAATTCTTGCAGATGATAAAATATTCGATGGGTATTTTTGTATTTATTTAATACTTTTTCGCTGATTCTCAATGGTAAGATTCTAATTCAATATAATTCTTCCTTTGTAGCTCAATGAAACCGCCACACCAACAAAAGATGATGAGGAAAATGAGCATTGTCTGAACATGGAGGTAAGGATTTTGAAATGCGATAAACATTCTTAGTGCAACAGACTACCAGTTTTTTTTCTTATGAATATTTTGTCTCGCAGTGTTGTTCTTGTACAGAGACAAATGATCCTTAAAGACGGATGGTCTGCTGTAGGTAGCACTCCAAAATCAACTCCAGGAATTGCGAACGAAAATGTAGAAGTAGTTGCTTTCAATAAACGGGATGGATTCAAGTTTTTCAAAGCTTTATTCATTTTGATAAGTCTGGGAATCATAAAGTGGTTCACGTCTATACCCATAAAACAGAAGAATTGTCAGTTCAACCTGTGTATGCATCAGAAGAGGGATCAAATTTTCAATCACATTACGTCATTTTACCAATCTATCAACAACCTTTAGCTTATGAAGTGAGCGTAATGAATGGAATTTTTTTTCCCTCTTGTTCATTAGGAAAACAATTTTGTCGACCTGGAATGTGTATCCAAAAGCAGTAATTCAATTCTGAAAGATAAATCTTTTCAAGACTCGGACATTTTGGATGTTTCATCTCAATATATCCAACACCCCAATGAATAACACAATATCAGATGGAGCAGAGCGAAATAGATTTCTTGTTTCAAGCTTCAAAATATCTGTTACTCAATTCGTTCTTTTCATGTTCTAGTAAATATTTAGACAAACCAACTGTAGCCTGTATTCAATTGTTTGGAACGAAATGTATGTTTAGGAGATTATTAGATGTACTACACTTCTAGCTGCACTCCCAGAATTATTAAATTCTTGTCAACACAGAGAGTCTACTGAATCGCTTGTCTTAATTGATAAGACCATCAAAGTCACCCCCATTTTTCAATTCGAGAATATCTTGTTGTCTTGAGTTCTCGAATCAAGAATACAAAATTACTCGGGGAAAAAAACTATTTTATTATAAGAGCATTCAATATAAGTTGAATTTGAGCTAAAATTGGTCAGTAAATCGCTTACTAAGTCGACAAGTACCATCAATAACATTTGTACTATCGAATAAAATCTTCTACATAGCCAAAACAAAAATTGTATTCTCAATCTCTGATAGCATTTCCAGATCGTGAGTTATTTTGGTGACGTACATCTCAATTTCATCTTCTCCCTAATATCAATAGCTGTTATAAATCTAATCTTATCTACTTTCAATTTACAGCATTTTTCTATCAAACAAATACACATTGAAATTTACAAACTCCAACATCAAAAACGAAGCTCCAGTGGATCACAAGACAACATGAATTGAAAGATTCTTCATCCTTTCAAATGTTATTATTCATTTTTCTGACATAATAAAATGTCAAACCCCAATCTTGAATCAATTAGACGTCAACGAAACGAAGAAAAGATAAATCACAAACAAGACAGATCTATTACATTATATATTCATTAATCTGGAGTTAATTAAGCGACAGCTAAACGAAGAAAAAATAAATTACAACAAGTTGAATAGTTAACGTAAAAAGAATTCTTCAAGATGAAAGGGTGTTGATGAGGCAAAAAAAAAGAGATATGCGATAATCGACACATAAAATATTGAAAAAAATTGAATCGAATATTCTTCAAGATTAGTTTCTAATACAACAAAAACTCCTAGTTTCAAAGTTCCACTACCTTAACCAGCAGAACGATATAAATATTAGTTACTGCTTCTGCATTATCGAATCTCGACACACGAACATTTTAATTTTTAGTAACTCGTGAGGAAATTCACTTTTTCCACATCTTTCTTTATAATAGCCCCAGTTGAGCAGTTGAACATGGAATTAATGAATTCAATGAAAGTTAGATATTCATTGGTTTTTTATACTGCCATATAAAAATAAGCAGTAAAAACTATTAATGACTAGATTCCAAACTTGTTACTTTCTTGTTTTTCTTAATATTACTTGTCTGCCTGAAATTACCACTAAAAGTAAAATTATATCGATTCTACCAAAACAATAATCCACCCTTATTGAGAAGAGATATAACTTCTGCAAGAAATTGATTCAGAAAAGATAATAATCCAAACCAATAATTTAAATTTTACCAGCTACAATAGATAACGAAAGTCAGTATATGTTTGTTCTCTTCCAAAATGTCATTTTTTCAAAAGACAAGCATATTCAAAACCCTTATAAGTCGAGTATAGTTCAGGGTTCACAACATCGATCTGAAAATTAATTGATCAACAATGACAACAAATTTTTATATTCTAAATAAAAAAAAAACGGAGAGACAAATTCTAGAATAATAAACTAAGTCGATGAAAAATTTTTAAACATAAATACATTATAAATGACTAACCTCACTCAACCACAACCAGAAGTACTTTTATCGGAATTAAACGAAGCATGTCTCTTAATTTAAAACAGTACCCTGCTTCAAACCTGTTTTCTTATTCCAAGAAAAAAATCAAGTCTAAAGCAAAAATTAACTTTATCAAAAATTCTCTTTCATCATGAACTTGATTTGACATGCGTGTGAAAATATATATTTTTCTTCCACCTTCTGATGTGATATAATTTTTTTCAATGAAAAACATATTTTTATTCATTTATGGTACAAACAAGCCAATACAAAATTGATAAAGTTTTTTTTCCTGGAATTACATTAATTTATATAAAGTTCAATATTAATCAATGAATAATTTTAAGCAAAATGTCTAGAGAATGTACAAAATGCTACTTATAGATTTGAATCATGATTAGAACACATATTCTTGATCAAAATGGTAAAAACATAACAATTCTACTTGTGAGACCACTCCAATGAAACATATTTTTCGTATTTCGACTACTTATTGGAATGATTTATGGGTGAAGGATTGGAGGCTCGGCTCTTGTTCAAATTATACATGTAGCTATCACTGGTAATATTATTACTACTTACTTAAAAGGAAAAATGAAAGGTTTCGTAATATATTGATTTATTCAAATATTCATTACAGAATTTATTGATCACTAATAGTTATTTATGTATCTAGTGCACGCAATTATATTTTGGTGCTTGAGAATAAAATCATTCGAAAGCTCCAAAGAAATTTCGCGCACGAGTTGCATAACATTTTTTCTACAGACGTCAAAAAATTGAAAATACAAAAATAATGCCCGGTTTTATAAAGGGCAGAGTAATTTACATCAGAGTAAATAAAATTCACCATGTTAAATGACAGTCGATTTTTTGACAGCAATGATTCTGTTGTCAAATTCAAAACGATTAGAATTTATCAAGTAAAATAGATTTATTGAGAGAGTAATGTTACTTGGTCTTTTATAAAACCGGCCATTAGTGAAGCTCTTTTTCTTGTTAACGTGCACGAAGTACTTCGTGCACGCTGTCAAGATAAAATAAGTGCTCGAAATACTTCGTGCCTGTTGTCATAATAAACAACTCCAATGCGACATATCGTATACTAATATTGATGTATGGGCTATTTAATTGAAATTCAAGGGATCGTCATAGAACCATCAAAAGCCCCATAATTTTTTGATGTCTGTAGGAAATAGTATATTGTGTGGCTAGGGACGAAACAAGACGATTTCAGCTGAAATCGTGTTTTGTCCCGTGCCACACACTGTATTTTTCATAATACCTGCATTGAAACTTTCCATATTACAAATTTGACATAACAAAGTAAATATTTTTCTGTTGATTTTGCAGGTAACAAGTCGAGAGTAGCTGCCTGTGCTTTATCAATAAGATATTGTGATGTACTTAAAATTATTGTATTAATACTTTTCTTGAAACTAATCCTCTTTTTAATACAACTTATAGTTACGAATACAACAACTGTCAAATTAACTGAGGTTATATGATTTTCTCTTAGAGATTGACAATGAACAAATGCGACTCTGCCAGGGATAAAACGATTTAAGACACAAATTCAGCGGGCAGAAACAAGTTTGCTTCTCCCCTAGGGTAAAAACAGGTTTGTTTCTGTCCGGCTACACTTGCATTTGTCTGAAATTGTCTTGTTTGGACTGACAAAACAGGCGTTGAAACGCGTTGTTTTAATGCAGGTATTATGAAAAATATATTATTTTGTGCAATTCACCTGATTTTGAAGTGTTCCATATTCATATTCATCAATATTGTAGCAGCAGTTCACTATTGTATTTAAGGAGAAAATATCTTGCCATGTAAATCTTCATGTTCGGTTCCAGTGTTTAGTCCAGATTCCCTAGAAAAAAGAAAAAAATTAGTTATTCAAACAAAAATTCAAAACAATGAAACTCATATGCCGATTACATATAGTCAATTATGAGCGAATCACACAAAAAAAAAATGCATTCGACTGCTCTAGCTAGAGAATATATTTTGTAACACGTGCACCGAAAGTACCCTATTTACTCAAAAAGTTCTTAATTCCAAACCATGGTAACAATTTTTATTAGTTCTATGTTTACAGGGAACTAATGGATATTAATGTCTGCAGCAGAGGGTAAAAATTAAAAATGTGGATCATGTATGCCGTTAGATTTCTTATTCGATTGATGTCAAATTGATATTTGAAAAAAAAAGTATAATGGAATGTGTTCGTTATAAATAGTTTATGCATTGACGGTGAACGAGATAGCACAGAAAATGTGAAAAATATCAATCATTAAAATAAATGATGTAAGTTATATTTGAGCCGTTCACTGCACAAATCGATAACCTCCACTTTTTGTAAAATCTTACATTCAAGTACCAAAGCAACTAGTGTATCCCTTACTCCTGGTATTTAAAATAACTTTCCTGAATAATAAAGAATAACACCAATTTATGACAATTTTTTTTTTGGTCATTAACTAATAAATAATTTATATCGGAGACCATTTTGATTAACTCCATGCTCTAATTAAATTGCAATAATGCAACTCAAATGCACAACAAACGTTGAGTGACAACGGTTTTTTCATTTGAACTTATATTATAGAGAAAATTTCAAAAATCAAGGTGAAATATTCCATTGCATTTCTCAAATTTTTGTTTCATGGATGTGTGCAGTGGATGGCTCATTTTGTTGTATCAATTTGCTTTTAATCTGGTCGCAATTGCAAAAATTTTTTGTGAAATCGATAAATACTTCTTAAATTCATTCAAAAAGTTCATTAATGGGGGTACTTCGGTGCACTTGTTACAAAAAGTATCTTATGCAACACGGACATTGATAATAATTTGTTCAAGTGTAAATGCAATATATAAACTAGAAAAGAAAGCAAATGAGAGAACATGGCGGATACGAGAAATTATTAAACATATTATATTAAATCGTCATTATCCATTATAACCTTGAATTTCATACTTGAACTACAAAAATGACAGGTCAGAGAGTTCAGAATGGCAAACTGAGCATTTCACACTAGTTTACATAGATTAATCCTGGATTAATCCTATGTATTATCATACAATATTTTTTTCTATTTGGGTCTCATTAAGTGTAGGTACTTTATGAAACTCGTTTTTTTATCGTAAAGTGTCTCTTCACAAAACTCAAACCTAAATTTTATTAGGTTGGTAGATACGGTGCTAGATAACTGTTATTTTGATATGTCAAAATACAATATATTCTGAGGAAAATTCTCAAACAGTTCAGGTTTATATTTGTTAATTTCTAAAAAGTACCAACATTCAAATTAACACATTTTGAAAAATAATTTTGATTTATGGCCAGTTGCACCGCTCTAGCTTAAATTTTAAACTTCACTTAAACAAAAAAACATCGAATCGGGATATTGACAGCAATGTTTATGTCATATTTGACTTCTACATTTTGAAAGATATTGTTCAGTTAAGCGATACATAAAAGAGAGATAGCGGTGGAACTGGCCATAACACAAATTACTTATCTGACAGGTCTCAGTGTTACCAAAAGAGTCAATTAAAAAATTAAATATTCTTTATCGATGTTTTCAAAATAGAAAATTTATTATTTTTTGACATATATGAACCCAAATAGAAAAAACTGTATAAGATACACATTTCATAAGACATTTTAGATCACTTGTTCATTAAAAAACTCGCCGCAAGCGGCTCGTTTTCCAACAAAAATACGTGCCCTTAATATACTATTTTATTGTGAACGGTAGATTGTAATTTCATAAATTTGTTACCATTTGTTGTGAAAATCCACAATTTTTTAATTGCCGCCTTTGCCCATGGGCGGTAAGTCAGCATAACCATAGTAACCACAGTTCGCTGGTAAAATCAACATACCACTTCAAATAGAGGGTTGCTAAACACATGAAAACGCCCAATTGTGCAAAAATAATATGAAAACATCACAGTCACAATTTCACAAACACAGCCATTAAAAAAGCGACAACGTCGCTTGCCAAACGTAATTCGTGACATTAATATTGACTGCATTCAGCAGAGCATATCGAATAGTAATCGATGACTGATCATCTGCTGAATGCTCTTCGAAATCAATCAACTAAGATAATTTTCATTTCTAACTTTTTGCTCCCAATTTTCAATTTCTAGCAAAGATAGAAAATAAGTTATATTATTAAATTTCAAAAATAAATTATTGATTTTCCACAATTTGGTGGAAAAATTGAGTGTTCAGTTTTTAAATTCATTAGTTCAAAATATGTTCTACTACCAAGTGTCAACTACAGTAACTCTTTCAATCATTGGTAAGTTATACAGAGCGATCAAAAATGATTGACTGTGCCGCCTTGTTCTGATTTTTCTTTGCCGCCTGCTTGAAATGGTAAACTGCAAGTGACAGATGACAACTCCTTTGAAAACATTATTCTAGCGTATTATCATCCAATAATACAGTTATTTACTTACTTTTTTGTTTCTAACACAAATTATGGATAAATCTGTGTCATTAAGTTCAAAATCTATAAAAAATAATGCAAAATGCCGACATAAATATCACGTGAAACGCTACTGAGTCTTTGAATAAATAAGTTTATACTAACTTTATTCCATGAAGATAGTTTTGATCATAATGCGAAATTTTGCAAGTCACGTGACGGTCAGTCATTATTAATCACTCTGTATTAAGGCCGTATGACACGATGCATAATTTATCTCAAAATTATGTACATTTTTGTGTTTCAAAATTATGATCAAAAAAATGTACTGTGGCATACATCAAAATACCTTCAAAAAAATGTACAAAAAAATGTAGGACTCGCCCTATATTCTTACAAATTTTCCTTCAAAATGTGCGCAGAACGAATGCGCATTGGCATAAATAAAGATTCTCATTTGTCTGACATTTTATGCCCAAATATGAATTTTTGTTGTAAGAGTTATGATCATTTTAGAAATATCGTGCTCCAGAGAAAAGAAATCATAATTTTAATTGAGGAATTTAATTTCATCTATTTTAATATTTTTATTCAATCTGACATTTGTCACGTGAAGTAGCTTATGCGCAGATGCGTGAACATTCAAAATGTGCGCAATATGAATGCGTACTAGCATAAATATACATTCTAGTCTGTTTGACAGTTACTTTTTATATACATTGTTGGTTTGAGATATTGTTATTTCCAACAATCAATATTATCCACGATATCAATAATAATTTGAATTTATGCTCCACAAATCTTCTTTCATCCATCTTAATATTTTTGTTCAATCTGAAAGTTGTCACGTGAAGTAGCATGTGCGCAGATGCGTGAACAGATTAATGTACAAAATTTTGTAGTAGTGACATACAGGCCTTCAAAATAATGTTCAAAAAGATGTAAAAATTTTTGTTAGAAATTTTGATCAGAATTATGAACATAATTTTGAGAGAAATTATGCATCGTGTCATACAGCCTTTATCGACTGTTTGTTCAGTAAAATTTTTATTTCTATCTGTAAACAAAATTAACCAAACAAAAACAAAATTAACCCATTAAAGACTAGCGTTGCCATATGGAAACATTTTACAAGGTTTCTTTCATCACCACCTGTGAATTAATTTTTGAACTATAATTATTGTTCAACATCGCAGTCTGCAGCAGATAGTATAAACTTGTCGGTGGTACCAGATTTCTCATATTTATTTGAGTACTTGCTCTGAATTATTCATAAATTTGAAGACAAATAAAAGTGAGCATGGAACCTATCGACTTCAAATTAGTGTAAGTGAAATTTCTGTTATATGAATCTATTTTCTAACTAAAAGTTTTTAGGTTAGATTTCTGTAATAGTCATTTCATCTAATAGTTACATTTATATATGTTTGAACCTTATAACACTGAAGATATTCTTTCGTGAATTGTTGTGTTGCCATACGGCAACGCCAGGCTGCAATGTGCTCAAAATATTTACTTTTTGCAGCGGGGGTCTCACATTGCAAGAAGCGCTAGATATTGTTTATTCCGATGATAATAATACTGGAGATATTTACATTGAGCCTCCAGATCCCAGTGAACTCACTGATGAAGATTCTGCAGACGAAGATGATGGCGGTTTGGTTGATAATTTATCAGGTAACCAGTTGAGAGCTGGAGCAGAGGTTGAAGTTTTTGAAAATGAGGCTTCAAATGAAACTATTGGACCAATTCCAACTGTATCAGATGAGAATTTGAAAGTCGATTTGACAAACATTATTTGGGAAAATGGTGACTTGATCTACTCAGAGAAACCGTTTCCTGAACCAAATTATGAAGATTTCAAGTGCCTAACACCGACTGAAATTTTCGAGTTGTTTTTTGATGGAGAAATTCTGAATTACTGGTGACAGAGTCAATAAATTATAGTAAATTCAAAAACTGTGCTAATTTTACAGTAAATCAGCAGGAGATGAAATGTTTCCTAGCAGTTCTCATATTATCTGGATATAATATGGTTCCTGGAAAGAAATTTTATTGGGACACTACAGGCGATATCGGTAATGATTTAGTGAAAAATTCAATCAGGAGAGATGCCTTCATTTCCATATTCCGCTATCTGCATTGTGCCGACAACAATAAAATTGATAAAGCAGATAAATATTACAAGATCCGACCTCTCATAAAATTATTGAAGAATAAATTTTCGAAATATTCTATTCCTGAGGTTGACATTAATTACGACGAATCAATGGTGAAATATTATGGACGTCATTCATGTAAACAATTTATTAGAGGTAAACCTATACGATTCGGCTACAAAATTTGGAGTTTGAATACAAAGAGCGGTTATCTTATAAATTTTGTACCTTATCAAGGTAATGATCCAAATATTTCAGTAGATTATCAGAATGCATTTGGAAAAGCTTCTGCTCCCTTAGTCACAATGATGAACGAATTGGATCATGAAAAGCGAGATTTGCGGTACTCAATATATTTTGACAATTTATTTACCAGCGAACACTTACTTTCTTATTTGAAAAAAGCTGGATATGGTGCAACTGGAACAATAAGGCATAACCGTATTCCAAAGGACTGTCCTTTACTCAATAAAAACTCTATGAAGAAATCAAGAGGAGAATGGGTTTCAACCTCAGATAAAACAAATGGAATTATATTCGTCAGATGGAACGACAATAGCATTGTGACTGTTGCTTCTACTTCGTACGGTGTAAGTCCTCTGAACCAAGTGAAAAGATACTCTAAATCTGAAAAACGCAACATACAAATTACAAGACCTTATTGCATTGGAAAATATAACTCTTCCATGGGAGGTACAGATTTGATGGATGAAAATATATCTCGCCATCGAATCAATATTCGAGGTAAAAAATGGTGGTGGAACCTATTTACGTGGCTGGTAGATGTAACAGTACAAAATGCGTGGATCTTGCATAAGAATTCAGGAAATAAATTAACATAGTTACAATTTCGTAGGGAGATAGTTCATACGTATCTAAAACAATTTGGGAATCCTCCAAATATAGGTGGTCGCCCGTCTCTTAATGGTTCAAGTAGATCCGATTCAAGAATTGGGGATGATTTGAGATACGATAATTACGGACATCTTTTGGCACAGACTGCAGAAGGAAGAAAACGAAGATGTGCCAATGAAAAATGCAAGTCAATAATTAGAACATATTGTATTAAGTGCAATGTTGGCTTATGTTTAAAATGTAAAGTTAATTTTCATACTAAACTGTAATAAAACCAACTTATGAAAAATAATGTATTTCACGTACAAAGTTGATATCCTCATGTCCTAGCGTTGCCATATGGCAACACCTTCTTTCTGAAGAACTAGCAATATTTTTGTTTAAAAAATTGCTTTTAATTATTATTTGATCTCCATTCATTCAAAAAAATTAAGTAAGAATGAAATTTAGAGCAAAAAATTAACTCCGTCCTTTATGGGTTAAAAAATAACCTGTATGTCGTATACTCGCTGTTCGCGAGTGAAATTACCGATGGCGGCGCTGTTATCAACCAAGATGTCGGATGGAAGTCGTATTGTCATTTTTAGACATGCTTGTTTACATGTTAAAATCCCAGTTTTTCAGGGCATCATATTTTGATATTGTAACATTTAAGGCGGGTTTTCTTTTTACTGACACATTAGTAAATTTGAGGAATTTCATTGTGATTATCCCAATTTTGTGCATTAACTTTTCAAATTGTATTTATTTGCAGATGAGCAACCATGCTTTTAGGAAATAAGTCTTCACGTGTCATTGACAGGATTATTTATATATTTAAATTCCCATTATTTACTTTTCTTGAAGGAAAACTCATTTGAAACTCAGATAATTGAATAAATAGAAAAAGAGTAAGAAAATTAATAAATAAAAAGTAGGAAAGCGCAAAAGAGGTTAGAATGAGACTGATGTAAATCGGAAAATAGTCTCCAGAAAGACTGATTTTGATCAATACGCATGTACTAAAGTAATGAATATAAAAGTAAAATAGAAAAAATATAACAAAAGCACACTGTTTACAATTAACAGCCGATTAAAATAACATTAGCTTAAATGGCGTTTCAAGCGGAATACGTCTTTGAGTAGTTCTCATTTCGCCGCTAGATGGCTACGGCTTAATTTTACTCGCGAATAAGAAAGTTACGTCACTGATTACTAATCATTAAAAAACGATTACTAATCATTCAAAAACGATAACTAATCGCATTTCATCTGCTGAATGCAGCCATTGTTCTTGAGGTCACTTCTTCTACCGCGGAAAAATAAGTAATTCAAATTTTTTTATGCCAAAAATAGATTTACAAGTGAAATTTGAATATAAAGATAGTACAATCGTACGTGACACGCACACTATATTTCTCCATTTATCACAAATATATTGGAGCTTCCACAAAATAATTAGGCTATATTACATCATGCTCAAAACAAACCACAGAGAAAACTGTGTAGCCAGATTTGTACTAACTATTTTCACAAAAATCAACTGAGCGACTAAATAAATCTGCCATTCGTGCTTGAAAATCAACGAGATAATTTATAAGCACCCGATAATTTAACTCGTCCTTTAGCTCTGCTAAAAATTGAAAATCGAGAGCACTCAAAAAATTTAAATTATTTTGTATTAATAGTTCCAAGTTACGTTCAGTTTAATCATTTCTGAGTTCAAGATGTTCTTCTGCATAGATAAAAACTTTAGAAAAGCAAAAAACTTGGTTATGTGCTGAATATTAAAGGATTAAGGTCCATTCACAACCGAATTTGAACATGGCACAATTTCATGCTAGCTTAAAATTCAAAGCTAAGCGTATGAGCTCAATAGTCACCCTTCACAACTGAAATTTGTAGTCTGCGCACTTTACGTTCGGATTGGAATGTTTGCAAAGTGCAAACTTTCACTTCAAGTCGCTAGCGAATTGGCATGTGCGCATGTGCATTGCATCTTCCGATGATTCAACATGTGTTTTTGACGTTTCAAATCAAATAGAATAATAAAAGCCATATGCAAACAGTGAATTGATGGTTTGAAGCTTGGTTTGATATTTCATTAATCGATCATTTCTTTTCTTTAATATGGACGAGAGATTATTGAATTTAGATTTATAAAGTTTGTTAACTTACTATATTTATTCAAGTAAATTATTTAAAAAGTAAATAGATAACTGTACTAACAACTATTCTTCATGCCCCGCAAAGAATTAAGCATTGAATTTAAAAATACATTCTTTCAAACGAAAAGAAGAATAAAGTATTCAATATTTGCATTATTTTGTATTTGTTTTCATAGATGGCATTACAAAATTTCAAGCAATGTTGAAAGTGGTTGTGAATGCTACAAATTTTAACCCTGCGCAATTTGAACTTCAAGTGTAAATTAAGCAGAGTCTAAAGTGGTTGTGAATGCAGCTCTAGCGTGCTGGAATTTTGACGTAAATAAATTAATGCTGAGGCATGCGGAATTCGATATACAAAAAAATTAAGTCACATTCCCACCTCTATCATAATCATAATCATGGTCTTAAGGAAATCCGACCGTTCCCAGCTCTTGTCATAATCATAACATTTTGTTCACAATTAAATCTAAAAAGTAATGAAATATATTCAAAATGTTTAATAGTGAAATTTTACTGTTGTATAGAAATAATACTACTTTGCTAAGAAAAAAATAATATGTCGAATAACAAATAATAAATGATTATATAAAATGTACTCAAAAATATGTGATTATACCATAGTTCTTTGTAATATGTAATATCGGTAATAACATATATGAAATAAATTATATTTTATATTAAATTACTTTAAAAGCTATAAAATATCCAGAAATATTTATAACAATATTATTTTAATTTATTTGAGAAAATATCGTAATTAGTAGTGATTTCTAGGCCACTGAATTCATTAACTTCATGTTGATTTTCACATCTTGGTTTTTATTTGCTTGGTGTGGTATTTGATAATTTGATTTCTATTCATATTTTTATATCTATAACCTTTCTTTCTATGACAAAAGTAAATAACAGAAGTGAAATCAACAACGATTCCATGAAATGAAATAGAGCTACATATATCCATCTCTTTCTATTTATGATTGCGACTTATGACCTATGATTACGACAAGAGCAGGAAACGCTCCAATGTTTTCGCGTGTGTCAAACTCTCAAGGTTACGACTTAAGACTTACGACTATGATTATGATAGACAATTGAGGGGGAATGTGGCTTAAAACCACATTCCCATCTCTATCGCCAAATTTTTGTCGTAAGCATAAATAGAAAGAGATGGATATATGTAGAGCTATTTCATTTGATGGAATCGTTGATGATTTCACTTCTGTTGTTTACTTTTGTCATAGAAAGAAAGGTTATACATATAAAAATATGAATAGAAATCAAATTATCAAATACGACACCAAGCAAACAAAGACCAAGATGTCAAAATCAACATGAAGTTAATAAATTCAGTGGCCTAGAAATCACTACTAATCACGATATTTTCTCAAATAAATTAAAATAATTAGTGAAGCGTGTAAATAGCTCCACTTCATTTAAGCTTGCGCTAGGTGGTGTTATGATGACAAACGAAATAAAGAAAGGACGTGGATTAAATGATCTCGCCTCGTCACCCAGAAACACAAGATAGAATCAGCCCCTTACCTGCATTGGTCAGCACAACGGAACTCGTCTCTATAGCTCACTCTTGCCTCGTGGTGTTGGAAGATAGCAACTCTTGGGGGTTCTGAGAGTAACCATTCATATGGACCATGAGTGGAAACGCGTGCCGGCCGGCATTTATAAAGAGGCACAGAATATTTAAAACTTGTAATGTCTGAATATCACGAGTCTGGTATAACACAAATATAATCCAAAATAAAAATTAAACAGGAAAAAAACGTTCTTACATCGTTCTGTCACCAACAACAATAATAATGATTTATTCACTTTTTTATATAAACAAGAAAAATAATCGGCAGTCGCACAACCAATTGGGTTGCAGCAAGGCCTCCCAGACATCATCTAGTGCAACTTTTACAACGTAAGGGGTGACACGCTGTCTCTGGGTAAAGGACAACCACCGAAGACGCTATGAGCGTCACCAATAATATTGTTTTAAATATTTCTGAATATTTTACAGCTTTCTAGGTAATTCTATATAAAATATGATTTATTTCATATATGTTATTCCATATTTCAAAGAGTTATGGTATGTTCACATATAATTGAGTATATTTTATATATGCATTTATTATTCAACATATTATTTTTTTCTTTAGCAAAGTAGTATTATTTCTACACAACAGTAAAATTTAATTATCAATCATTTTGAATACATTTCACTACTTTTTAAATTTAGTTGTGAACAAAATATTATGATTCAAGAGCTGGAAACGGTCGGATTTCCTTACGATTATGATTACGACTATGATTATGATAGAGGTGGGAATGTGGCTTGACACACAAAATGGAGTGCATTTGTTCCACGCAACAAATGCACTCCATTTTGATTTTTAGTGTTTTATTTTGCTAGAAGCCCCTAGACTTGAGGGTTTGATTTCAATAAATTATTTACCTCAAAATTTAAGCACCCCAATCCTTCAATATTTAATAAAAACCAAGGGATAAAGTGAATGATAGGTCATAATGTTATGCGCTTGCGCTCGAAATACATGTGTACAGAGTAAGTGGTAGCTAAGCAGTAGTCCTCAAACATGACATGTGAAAGTTTCATTATTTCGGTCCAACATGGAGAAGTTTGGTTCATCCTTCGAGGTGGTTTCCTCTCAAATTCAGTCCCACAGGCGCGCGCAGCGCAAGTGCGGTAATATTCAGGGATGTTTGTTAAAGCCACGAGCGTAGCGAGCTAACCTACAACCATTGTTACACATGAACACTGTTTTAGTGCCACTGACAAAATTTGTTTTTACTGCAGAGACGTCAGTATCGCCATCTCTTTAAAATTGTGCGAAATTGTCATAGTGACCTATTAGTCACTCTTACCAAAACCAAGTTTTCCACTTTAAAAAAATGTTTTTACGGATTAAATGTATAAAAAAAAAAGCACCTTGGTCTGAAAGCACATAATAGGTATCAGTGTCACGTTATTACTATTAATTTGAAAGTATATCATAAATTGTTAGTAGACGGTACATTAAAAGAAGTTGTGAAATATGTAGACATCAAACTAAATATAATTATATTATTTTACTTACATAAACTCAGCAGGATGCACTGTATATATTAAGTTGATGACAAATAATTTTGTTAAACAATAATCTAACACAACACTGACAAAAGTTTATCAACCACTCCCTAAAACACACCATACTTGTTCTACTCACATGACGGAAATGCATCACAGAACGCGACCATAAACAAACCTACAAGCGCATAGAGGAAATAGTGGCGCTAGTGTCCTGCCGCATTGCCGCGAAAATATAAAATATCCAATTTCAACTTTCAACGTTCATGATTTTAAATATATTTTTGAATCATTTGTCGGCTGAGGAACAGCATTGTTAATAATTGAATTCATGGAGAGCTATTTATAATAATCATGCTACATTTTTAAAGGACACATGGATATACTTCCTAAATGAATAAAATTTACTTTAATATTTGATACCAATCATTCAGTTTTAATAAAGTGATTTGAACTGATTATGATTAGACTTGGTTGAGTGATATAATTTCTCTCTGAGTTACTCACATTAAAAAATTATCGATTATTTTAGTTTTTATTTTGAAAATCTTGACAAGTTTTTTTTTTTGTTTTCATGTGAGCATGTGACTGTTGATAATATCAAGCTATGTCTTGTCGAACAACCTTGTTGATAGCTCAATGGAATTATGTTTGAGTCGTTAAATAAGGTATTCTGTGGATTCTATAATGTACACATTCAAAAACCCAAGAAAAAAAATTTTACCATGGAATTAAGGCAGTTGGTTAATTTGATGAATCTTTTATCAATAAAATAAACATTTATTCACAAAGTTCTTACATTGAATGAGAAACAACAGTTTTAGGAAAATAGTAATATATTTGGTATACAGAATATCAAATTACAAACTAACGAATTCGCATATCTGAGACTCCAATGATATTAAATCAAATCTAATGATAGACAAGCTCTCAATGTAACATCTTGATTAAATTTTCAGTTATAGCTGCAAGTAATACTGGAGTAATATAATATTTCAGCATTGATCAACGATTCATGAGGGAATGCATTGCTAATCCAAATGAATAAAGCCAGCACGGTTTTTTCCTGTCATTTTATTGAATGATTATAGTTATCATCTCACGCCATCATTTAGCGCAATGTTGTCAAGCTGCTATATTCTACATTCTGTTATTTTTAATCCAGACAAATGAACAGAAATAAGTAATTCAGTAATTATTTTTTAATACTGTTGATGAATTACTCAATTTGTTTCTTCTTACCAATGTAGTCGAGAAGTGAATTTTCTGAGAAAAATAGCTGTGAAGGCTCAACAAATATGAGTAATAGCTCATTCGATTCTGAATAATGTTCAAAAAAGTCACTTGGTTTTTTTTTTGGCAATAACTGATCATAAACTATAAGTGATAGTGGCTATTGAAAAAAGAGGAGAAAATTTTCAATTAAAAAGTCCGACCGCCTGGACCTCTAACTCTATTATTTAGAACTATAATTTTGAAAGATTGAAGTTTAATTGGAAAAATATTTTAAATTAATTTTCCTAAAAGTGAGGCTATTGATTAATAACAACTTTTTTCAAATATCCGTTTTCATTGAAAACAACAAAAATGTTTATAATGTCTTATGCTTTTTGAAGCCATTCTTGCATATACAGTTGTCCCAAATAGAGTAGGATAGCATGGGTATCTTTCTTATCATTAAAAATAGAGATTTGGTTAAATGAGCTATGTTGTGCAATTTTGTCGGTCGATTTACATGCCGTCAAAAAATGGTTCAAATTTGGAATAGTTCACAAATTATTTCAAGAAAACTCGAAACTACTGCTTCCTATAAATTCAAATCTCTCTGTAATTATAAAAGAGATTAAGAAAAGTTCTAGATAAAATTTACTCTCTGGAATGAAACAAACTTGAAAGTTATGTCAAAATAAATTTCAAGATGACGGTTTCCGAGATATGAATAGAAACTTACTTATTTTAAATAGACGCCTTATTTGATTTTTACAATAATATTGAATAGAATTTTTTTTTCTCTTTTCAACCACGTCTGACAACTTATACCTGGATTGAAAATCATTAGAAATAGTAATTATTTCTATTATAATTCAAGTACCCATGTAAAACAAAAACGTGTGGAATTTATTTTAAACGGAGATAGACCGTCAGATAGTCGTAGATTTGAGTGCCCCATTTTGTTTTCTCTGCATTCAAGAGTTTTGATAAGTATGTATATTTGGAGAAAAATAATGCCAAAATTGAAGCTGGACTGTGTGGCCAACATAATAAAAATTAACTTTGAATTTTTATAAAAAACATGTTTTGATCCAATTTTCTCGTTTCTGCCATGCTCACGGAATCAAATTCAGGGGAAAAATAGTCAGCGAAAAACGATCCACTTGACCAATGGTTTGGAATGAGGACTCGATTGTGCCAAAAAATTATATCAATTGTTCACATTCTTCTCGTTTCTGCCGTTTGGCCGTATGAAAGTTGATATCATGAGTATCTCGTAGAAACGAATGGCATAAGTCTTTTGAATGACCAAGTCAAGATATGTACAAAAACATCTTGCGAAACTTTGAATGTTTTCGTGCATATCTTGACTTGGTCATTCGAAAAATTTATGCCATTCGTTTCTACGAGATACTAATGATATCAACTTTCATAAGGCTAAAAGGCAGAAACGAGAAGAACGTGAACAATTGACATAAATTTTTTTGCACAATCGAACCCTCATTCCATACTCTCAGCCAAGTGGATTACTTGTGCCTATCGTTTTCCGCTGACTCTTTTTTCCCTAAATTTCATTTCGTAAACATGGCAGAAGCGAGAAAACTGGATCAAAACATGTTTTTTTTTATAAAAATTTGAAATTAATTTCTATTATGTTGGCCACACGGTCCAGCTTTAATTTTGGCATTATTATACTCCAAATATACATATTTATCAAAACTCTTGAGAGCAGAGAAAATAAAATGGGGCACTCAAATCTACGACTATCTGACGATCTAAGAGCTGGCTACATAAAAATTAATATTTATAGCCGAATAGGTTCCGTTTCCGTTATCGAACACCGAGTGACCAGTCTCCCAGCGCGCTTAGAAAGATTAAGGCGGGGGCAGACTGTCAAAAATAATAAATTCCACAAGAAAAAAATGTTAAGGCTCATGATTAAAAATTATTTGTAATAATAGCTTATTTGTCAACGAAGCCATAGAGAAAAAAGGGAAGGGAACATTGAAGCAGACTGTGATGAAAAGCCCGGTCTCGATCGCGCTTAACAAATTTGCTCCGTACGATACGTTACTATATACGATATTTTATTTTGGCAATTGTCAACAACGAGATAACAATTTCTATATTATATATAATATAGTAGAAGAAAAGTTAGAAACTTTAGAACTACTGAACAATATTCAAAATAAAAAGAACTTTTACAGAAAGATAAACAGCGGTCGAAAAGAGTACAAACCAAGGCTGAAGATGAGCAGAGACTAAGACGAAGTAATATTGAACGAAAAAGATGAAATTCTGGAGAGATGGTCCGATCATTTCGAAGATAAATTTAAAGCTACGTGAGAAAAAGTAATTGGCTCCTACCAATGCGGGTTCTGCGGGCTCACTGATTACAAACAAGAACTGCGTATCCAACGAAATAAAACGTCGAATTCAACAAGCTAATAAAGCTTATTTTGGCTTGGTAACATATCATACGTCACAAATTTGCCGAGCGCGATCGAAACCGCAGTTTGCCTTGATGTTCTCTTCCTTTTTTTTCCTCTGCCATTTAGCACATAGCTTCGTTAACGAATAGGCAATTATCACCAATAATTTTCATTGATGAGCCTTATCATTTTTTTTTTCTTGTGAAATTTATTCTTTTCATCTCTCCGCCCTCGCCTTAATCTTTCTAAGCGCGCAGGCAGGTTTATCACTCAGTATTCGAGAACGGTAATGGAATCTATTCAGCTATAAATATTTAGTGCTCCTTATACCTTGCATTTTTATGTAGCCAGCTCTTAGACTATTCTGAGGACAAATAAAAGAAAATGAAACAGTTTCATTAGTAAATACAGTAATTTACAATAAATGTTCAAAATGCTGACCGTTTTGAGCCGCTTTGCAAAACTTTTAGCAACTTGTCGCAATGTCTTTAGTAGAAGATATACTTTTGGCACAAAATCTTCAAATATTGTATCGACAAGATGCCGCTCCTGCACACAATTCTAGAGATGTCATCAGATATTTGAATGA
This sequence comes from Dromius quadrimaculatus, assembly GCA_963989225.1. NCBI lineage: Eukaryota > Metazoa > Arthropoda > Insecta > Coleoptera > Carabidae > Dromius > Dromius quadrimaculatus. The sequence goes on from OZ022330.1 coordinate 44,625,923, forward strand.
CTGTGGACTGTAAAGTATATGGCAGTAATTTCCATTATAATAATGCAGGAGTGATGGCTACTTTTAACGGTGGTAGTCGCAATATATTGCGACAAGTTACTAATAGTGTTGCAAAGCGGTTTCGATTGTTGTGTATGGCTCAAAATGGCCAACATTCCAAACATTTATTGTAATTTACTGTATTTATTAATGAAACTGTTTTATTTTCTTTCATTTGTTCTCAAAATGAATTCCACACGCATCTGTTATTCCTGGCTACTTGATTTAAAATTAAAATAACTATCATTTCCAATAATTTTCAGTCCAGGTAAAAGTTGTTATACATATATAAAAATCGAATATGGAGTATTTTTAGAATAAAAAGTTACTTTTCATACCTCGGGAACCGCCGTCTTGAATTTAATTTTGACATTTTGACATTTGAAGTTATAGAAATCAGCAATTTTCAGTTTTTTTTAAAGAACTAGTAAACAACTCCGAATTTGAATTATTTTTTGACGACATCTAAATCGGTCCACAAAATTGCACATTACCCATTTATCCAAATCACTATCATTAATAATAAGAAATATATCCATACTATCCTACTCTACTTGGGATGCACTTTCATACTCAATAAGATTACGTCATATCAGTATTCAAAAATTGTTTATGTTGCTTATTATAAATTTTTAAAGCTTATGCTGGGGCCACACTTACGTCTAATGTCAATAATTGAGGCGTTATTCAATAATGAACACATTGTCATTGACAATATGTCAATTGTTACATAACGCCTTACTCAACAACATTAGACATAAGTGTGGCACCTGCATAACAAAAAAGGAAAAATCCAATAAATGTAGTAGAATTTTTTTTTTATGTTTCATGTCTGACGAAGGCATCAAAAAACCTTGTTTTAAACTTTTTGAAGCTACTTATCTATAAACAAATTGACTAGATTATTTCACTCATGTCAATTATATTGACAAATTTTGCATAGTTACAATGACAATTATAATAATAAATTCCTTGCCAACGGGAATTTACCTCTGAAAATTCCCGTTACCTCGGTAAATTCCCGTAGGCAAGCGATTTATTGCGATAAATTGCCTTTGTCATGGAGAAACAATACACAGTTCTAATATAAACAAACAATCAGTTCTCGAAAATGTCAAAATTTAATCGTATTGGAAATGCATTTTTCGCCGAAAATAATGAAATTGAAAACAAAAAAATGTTAAAAAATACAAGAGTATATGGAGGCAATTTAGTGCATTTTTCAATAAAAAAGGTTAGTAGTTGTAACTAACATTATTTAATAGATACTTATAGTAGCAATTTCATTCGAGAAATATTCTCCACAAATACCACTCGCGACTTCAATTTTATCATAAATTTTTGTTTCAAACATTGATTACCTTCAAGCAGCATTCTTCGAGTCATCTGCTCAGATGAAATCCCTCGAGCTACGCTCTCGTGATTTAATCGGATAGATGACTCTCACGATGTTGCTAGGTAATCAATGTTTCAAGAAAAATTTATTGATAAAATTACAGTCTCTTGTGATATTATATACGATAATATTTTTTCTAAAAATTACCGTTCTATTGCTTAGGGTATACAGGGTGTATCAAGACTATGGAACAGCGCGTTTTACTCGTTTATATGAAAAGATATACAAAAAAATGATGAAGATATTTTACAAGTCACAGAAGGGAACACATTTTTCACAAACAATATCATTTTCAATATAGTGGTACTCTATGGATCAATATTATACTTTTTTAAGTAGGAATACATATATTTTATCAGGTTATTGAATAGATTTTTTTTTTCTGAATTCAACCATATACTAATTTTGTATCTTTACATTTTGAAAAATTCTAGAAGAATTAATTTGAAGATTATATTTCAATTTATTATAATTTTTGAAATAGTCTGTGCAAAAATTCAATTATTAATATAATAATTTGTTATTTTTCTATGCATTTACATATTATCAAAATAACGGTAATCTAATCTCTTTTGTAATATTTAATAATAATGGCAGCTTAAAAAATACTGATTATTTCGATTTAACGATGAGAGATACCAAAATGCATGCAATTTATTTGCTGAAAAATATTCGAATAATCCCAGACCAAAACGTAAAGTAGTCATGGAACTTAAAAAAATATAACAAATTTAGGAACATTACGGGAAAACCGCGTGGAAAACAGAAGAATATATTGATTTATTTTAAATGTAATGAATTTTTTGCCAAAATCTTCGCTTATTTGAATATGATAAAAGAAAAATGGAGTTTTATTTGTTTAAACGATTGAATGTTTGCGCAGACTACTTAAAAAAATTGTAATAGAATGAAACACTCACTTTGTATTGATTCGTATCAAGTTTTTTTACAATGTAAGGATATAATATTATCATACGATTGAATTTAGAAGAAAAATCACTATTTAATGACTTGATAAAAAATGTATGATTCTATTCAAAGAAATATAATATTTATATTAAAATGTGTCCTCCTCTGTGCCTTACAAAATACCTCTATCACTTTTCCGTGTATCTTTTCATATAAACGAGTAAAACGCACTGTTCCATTATCTTAAAACAGCCTGTATGTTTTTTTTCCAAAAAAAAATTCTCATGTAAATTTTTTTATTGTTCACTAAAGTTTTTTTTTACATTCACTATTTGAATTATTAGTTGAAAAATCATCTTTACTTTAAAAATCATAATTAACAATTCTCTATGAAATTACTATCTCTCGTCATTAATAATTTGATTGTTTATTAAGTTAACAATTAGTTGAAAACAATTTCTGAACTCTATTTTTTTTAAACTACACAAAATTAGAAAAACAAACATATGCAACTAAAAGCTGGAAAAAACAATTTATATTTTTTATTCAATTTTGACGTTTTAAAGCTACATTATTAAATCCATAGCAACAGTCATAAGTAAATCATTATTCACTAGTGATTTAAAATGAATTATTAGTAATTTAAAAAAATTTAATTCACTGTTGGAATTCCTTTTCATAAAAAGATTTCGATTTCTGAGGAATAATTTTTCCAACTGCTGCGGCTGCTTCGTTCAAAATGGTATCGGGAACGAGAACATTGTTTTAATCACTTTCTTCCATCATTTCAGACAATACTTTTTACAATTATAATGCTTTAATTCAAAATTCACAAAACTGACATTTTAGTGACAGTCACACTCCCAAATGTTTGAAAACAAACACTCGTCGCGATATCAACGAAGGCTCTCATGCAACTGCAATTTAATTTTTTTGAATTTTGTTCCTCAGTTTCATGTTCCAGAAATTCACGCAAAATTGAATAATAGTTATTTATACAACAAGAGAATTAGACCACTGTTTATTTGCGAGAAGAAAGTTCAAAATCACGAGCGCGATCAGCGCGAGTGGTTTAATTCTTTGAGCAAATAAAGAGGTTTAATTCACGTGTTTGTATACATAATTTTATTCAATTTTGCGTAAATTTCTGGAACATGAAACTGAGGAAAAAAATTCGAAAAAATTAAATTGCAGTTGCAAGGAAGCTTCGTTGATATCGCGACGAGTGTTTGTTTTTCAAACATTCGGAAGTATGACTGTCAGTAAACTGTCAGTTTTGTGAATTTTGAATTGAAGCGGTAGAATTGTGAAAAGTATTGTCAAACAATGTTCTCGTCCCTGATACCATTTTGAACGAAGCAGCCGCTGCAGTTGGGAAAATTATTCTTCAAAAATCGAAATATTTTTATTAAAAGGAATTCCAACAGTGAATTAAAATTTTTTTAAATCACTCAAAGTTCATTTTAAATCACTAGTGATTTACATATGACTGTTGCTATGGATTTAATAATGTAGCTTTAAAACGTCAAAATTGAATAAAATTATGTATACAAACACGTGAATTAAACCTCTTTATTTGCTCAAAGAATTAAACCACTCGCGCTGATCGCGCTCGTGATTTTGAACTTTCTTCTCGCAAATAAACAGTGGTTTAATTCACTTGTTGTATAAATAACTATTATAGCATTTGTAAAAATAATGCGATACCAAAGTTGAAGCGACCATTGGATGTGTCAAGTAACAGCCTGCTATTGCTGTAACTTTTAAATTATTGAAGATAATATAAACATTATATACTCTAAACAATGAAACAGTTTTTTTGTAACACGTACGCCGAAAGTACCCTATTACTGAGCTGACTTCTGCTTCGAAAGTTCTCAATTCCAAACCATGGTAACAATTTTCATTAATTCTCTGTTGACTGGGAATTGATGAATATTTTTCCCGCTGAGTAGAAATGAAATTATAGATCATGGATCATGGATGCGTTGGATTTTTTCATTTCATTGATATATGTCAAATTGATATTTGAAAGAAATTTGTATTATAGAATGTGTTCGTTATAGTATGTACATTTATTGTGAACGGGATAGCAGAGAAAATGTGAAAAATATCAATCAATAAAATAAATCATGTAAGTTATGTTTTATTGTATTAGTTTACTGTAGTGTGATTGCATTTGCAAAAATCTGTTTGTCAAATCGATAAGATAGTTTAGATACATCCAAATTTATTTGAAAAGCTCAATAATGAGGGTGCTTCGGTGCACTTGTTACAAAAAGTATTGTATGCAACACCAACACTGAATGACTGTCATTATTGTCACGGACAAATTTGGCTGCACGGAGCTACTCCTTGGACTTTTCCCTCATCTTCGTCTCGTGCTTCGCCTTCGCCTCTGCCTCGGGCTTTGCCCTCGTCTTCACCGAATGCAGCCCAATTTATCCTGGACAAAAATGACAGTCGTTCGGTCCTTGTAGCATAATATAGTATTTTTTTCATTTTTAATATTATACAAGTCAATTTGTTTATGAATAAATTATAAGCAAATGGCTTCAAAAAATTAAAAACAAGGTTTTTTTATGCCTTTATTAGACATGTAACCAACAATAGACAGAAAAAAATGTTTATCAGATTTTTAATTTTTTTTCAACTTTAAAAACTTATAATAAACAAGATAAACTACTTTTAAATACTCATATGAAGCAATCTTGTTTAGTATGTATGTAAGAAAGGCTCCAAGAAGCAAAAAAATTATAGACGAATTATTTGAGCATATTTTTTGTTTTTAATGAAAACGGGATTCGGCCAAAATTAGTTGGCCAACAATAGCCCCACTTTTTCCAGAATTAATTAAAAAAAAATTCTAACGGTTCATTATTCTTTTAAGTGTTAAAATGACAGCATAATTTATTGTTTTCCTATAAAAAATAATTATGTGCTGTACTCTCTCAACAATCCGTACTGTAACGACCGCGTGAGGTCCTATTTTCAACATTGAATTAAAATTATAAATACATAATGGGCATAGAGCTCCAGAATGCCTGACTTTTATATTTGAAATTTTCTTTTTAATAATCTTTTTTCCGATTTCACAATCGTTTGAGTTATGTTTTCCATTTTCTGTTCATAAAAGTTATATTTTGTTGAAAAATTCCTGGAAACGACTTTTTCTGAATTTTATGCCAAGTAGAATGAGCTATTGCTTATATTTTTTGAACCCTTTTTAGAACAATTTTTCTCGGAAAACTCATTTCTCACTTAAACTTATTATGAAAGATAGCATTACCACAATTGAAAATTCTTATAAAGATATAAGAAACAAAATAACACTTATAATACATCAAACTGAAAATTTTTCTTCTATGATAAAGACAAAAAGACTTTTATTCAAACAAATATAAAAAATTCTTAGTTATTTAATAAACTAAAGGCACATAGCCCAGTCCAATTGAAATTTTTATGTTATGATTCCGCACATCTCTGAACATTTAAAATACATTCACTCACTAAATTTTTATATTTGTTATAGCCATTTTTCAAATAAATGCACAGACATAAACTATGTTCCACAAATTTATTGAAGTCATTTGTCTGATAATTGGTAGCTGCAAATAAAAATTAAATTAATATCTAAAATTAAAGCACCACTTTTTCCTGATGAAACAATCGCAATATTCTGAATCATAAAATTTCTACGATTTTTGGGTTGAAAACAGATTTGCATTTTAGCCTAACAGAAGACTAACTGTAGCCTTATTCTAGGCTAAGGTCTCTATAAACTCAAATGAACCAATAAATCGCATTGGATTCGATGAGGAAATTTATATTATTCAATTAAAGCCGATTTCATCCATTTATCATGGATTAATTTCAATTATCTTCACAATTGGATCGCACTGCCCCTATCAGTACCTGTAATTACTTCGGATGATTTTGAAAATGTCAGTTGTATACTTTTCACTAAGCGAAGTATCGGTAGTGGTACTGGCATTGATATAAGTAATAAATCAAGAATTCTAATTATTATACTTGGCAGTAAATACCAGTACCAATACAAAGTGTTTAAGAATAATTCGCAATGAGGTCGCCCTGTCGATGTCACTAACAAACGCTGTCAAAACTACAGTTACAAATTAATTTCTGCCATTCATACCATAAAATTTCATTTCTTTTTTGTATGACGTATCTGTCAATCGATAAGATGACACTAAAGCCCGCCTCACACGACGCTTCTTTCACTGGTGGTTTCCCAGCACAGAGTTTCATCAAATTGTCGAACAACTTTGAATGCAGAATTTTCTACTGTGAAAGCTGTTTCTATATTTTCTCCTTTAAAATAATTAGTGAAGCAGAAAAACAGTTTCTACTTAAAAACATCTTCGCGGAGGATTCGAGCCTACATTTCCAAGATTTGCGGCCGAAATAGCCTCAGCTACCTATACATCACAAATACTTTTGAATACCAAATTCAGGTCTGGTTGCATGAACGTGCATTAACTAAAGAGTTCTTCAAAAATGAGCAATATCAAATCGAATATATCCGTCAAATCAGTTGCTTAGCATTGCTGTCAAAAACTCGATTTGATATTGTTCATTTTTGAAGAACTGTTTAGCTAATGAACGTTCATGCAATCGGGCATTAGAATGTTACTAATTCAGTCAATTAAGCGCTTGTTTCATCAAAAGTATAACAATAATTGTTTCATTATTTATAATTACCATCTCTATGATGTTTTAAAAACATCACAAATTCATCTATTTTCAATTTACATTGTTTTTGAAGCGAAAATGAGAAAACTGCTGTCCAGTATTTCACCAAACAGTTTAAACCTTCTTCTGTTGTAAATGGAGGATGCATCGAGGCCATTTTCTGCCAAAGCTCGCCATAAGCCTCTTTCATCTCACTTTGGATAATATGAGTCAACAAATTAGCCAATAAGATTTTGATTTTTTGTACTGACTGAACAAAATTATTTTCTTCTTCATGTCTACTCTTCAAGTTACTTAAACTGTTAAATAGTTCTGAGCTGTTGTAAGCTTGAATTTTATTAATCAAGGCTTTGTTGCGCAAGTTTGTATCATTTGAAAGCAAAATCTATAAAAAATGAAGATGAATGAGAATTGGAATTGAAATTAAAATATAGCTTAATAACTTACAACTCTTCTTCTTTTTTCTGCTAATTGTAAGCAACTGAATAAAATGCCGTCGTCTGGGTTTTTGCTGGACATTTCTAATTTAGCTGCATCCATTACTGACTGACCTGTTTTTGAGGATGATTTTTATTTTATATATTACTTAGCAAATGAAATAGAGATCATGCGAAAATTTTAAACTCATCATATTCAGAAATAAGAAAAATAAATACCAGTTTCCATCAAGAAATTTAGTGACATTTTCATTTTTCTTATTAAGAAAACAAGTACATAATAATAAAAGTATTTTTGTAAAACAAAAATGTTATTCATAAAGCTTCAAAACTGGTTTTACAGTCTTAATGCCAATTCACAATGTGCGTAAACGTAAGTGCCAATTCACAATGTATGTAAACGTAAGGAGAACGTAACCGTAAACATAAACGTAAAGTTGAACTACTGGATTTCAATGCCAGTGTTCCACATACTATTACGTATTTCTTACGCTTATGTACAGACATAAGACCTACGTAATGAGAAACATAAAGTTGAATTTATTTCATGTTTACGTACGAAACAACTAATGGCGCATGCGGCAACTTTAAACACTTGTTTTCATCTGACAGTTGACAACACCCTCAATCAATACGTGCTTTAAATATGATTGACATAGAATAATTTATAAAAAAAAAAAAAACAACAGTTTCTCCTCGTCTTCATATTTCTCTCGTTGGCGACTTTTATAACGCAATTTCAATAATAATGAAACAATCGCAAGATCTTTTTCAGACATCATACAATAAAACAAAACAAACTTAATTCCAAACTAATAAAAGTGAAACCAAAGAAAAACATTAAACACGAAATAGAATCGAAATCAACAGAATATTTGAAAATGACAGTCAGAGAAACCAACACAATACATCAATAAACCTAATTTGTACCAACGTAAAATGAAAAAAAAAACAATTTATTTTAATATTTTACGTTAGGACCACTGTGAACATACATAATTTCTTACGTTTATGTTTTATACGTACTCCTTATGTTTACGCACATTGTGAATTGGCACTCAAGCCCTTATTGCACGATGTGAAATTTGATATAAAAATAAATTGAATTTCTACTTATAAATGTTGGAAGATTATTTCTGATAGGACGTTTCAGATTTTTGTAGTATCTACATTGAAATATATTTCAAAATATCGGTAAGTGATGTGATACCTCGGGATTGTGCTTTTTGACTACTATGCGACTTTTCCGTTGAAAATTTATTTTATTTAAAGATTGCGAAGGTGCGTAAGTGGATTGATATGAGTGACGAGTTGTTGTGAGCAATAAAATTTCGATGTGTGGAAATAGTTACCTGTAAAATGTGGATCTTTATTGGCCAGGTGAGTATTTATATAATTAACAGCTCTACGGGCTGATTTAACCATGACACCACTGCTATGTGATTCTTTCATATAATCCAATTCTTGAATGACCATCCATGGAACAACAACTGTTACTCGTCCAAAATCTTAAATGGTCAAGAAAACAAAAATAATAAAAATGAAGCTGTTTGAAATACATACGATCAATTTCATCAAAGTCAGTTAAATTCATCTACAGATTTGTTTGAGTGAGTACCTCCGGTGACAATGGAGTCCACCCAAGAAAAGCTACATGTTTTTTTTGTAAAAAAAAAAAGAGAAATGCATGTCAAAAAAATATTATTGCATTGCAAAAATCAAGATAAATATATCAATAATAGTTTCCGAATTTAACTGACCAGTGAAATATGCCCATAATATTTTATTCATTTTAATAAGTTATACGTACCAGGAAAATCTTTTTCTTTTAATTTACTCAATAAATTTAGCTGGGAAAGAAATATATTTGTATCTACTACTATGAAAACACCATCAGTATTTAATGGAATAAAATTATCAGTTTCCAAGACAATCGGTAATTCTTTATTGTAATCCATTTCTTTACGCAAATTATTCACCTAAAATAATTAGTTGTGAGTAAATTGGAACTAAAAATAGTACAAAGAGTATAGGTGATTCCCAATCCAGTAATTCTAAATTAATTTTTTTGTGCACCTAATTGATGCAATGATTTAAACGTTATCTGAAATTCATAAAAGTATTTGTTTTATATTATTCTACATTTTTGTAAATTTTCGTAATAAAATAAATTTTGTCATTTTTTTTCTGTTCTTTAGAATGATTTGCCTAGAGTTAAATTAGAGCTGAAAGCACTTGAAACACTTTCTTACTAGCATATCTGTAAATTATATCAAGTAAGTGAAATACAGGCATATGTAATTTATAAAAAATAAAACGTTTTCATGTTTATTTCTCCTTCTTCTTCTTCTTCTTTTATTAGGCATTTGTCTGTTTTTACGCAGTTCATGGTGTGTCCTCCGTTGCTGTAACCCAATTCTTTCTTCATCTATTTTTTCGGTGGGCGTCTCCTTGAATATCGTTAATGACTTTGTTTTACCTGTTGATATATTCTCATGTTGTATTTCTTTGCTTCTATTACAAACATAAGCATACGTTGCAGGTCGTCTTCTGAGTTTGCTATTGGTACAGCATCATTCGCATAACATACTCCAGACTGTTTTACAACGTTATAAAATACTTCAGAACGCATTAGAGAACATCATATAATGTTACAGAACGTACTAAAATACTGTGAAATTTGAAATTCATTCATTTTAAAACTCAGCAGCAACCAAGTTGATAACTGCTTTAATCGATCAGTTATATCAATGCCTTCATTCCATATTATTGTTAGCTACAATAAAATTATGTACCGTATTGCCACCAGTTCCCTAACCATTTCCTGGCTTTTTCTTGAAAGTAGCTTATCTTTCATAGTTTCATTGACTAGTACTATAAACTCTGTTTTTGGCTATACTAAGAGGATTGTTTTAAGGTATAAACTTTGTGGTCGAAATATTTTCCATAACTTGGGCCTAAAGATCGTTTTTTGAAGTAATTGGGAAAATTTTAATTGCCTTGAAAAGCTTATTGACATAAGACTCCTAGTACAGCTAAAACCAGAGCTCGTGGTATCAGTCATCATTGGGCGCATTCAGCCGACTTCTGGTCAGTGAACATGGTCAGCTATTTTCTGCTGAATACTCTGTTCAATGTGACCGGTTCGTTTTGTGTTCACTGACCAACCGACCACGTGGTCACTTCTCCGGGTCATGCGCGGTAATTTTCTATTTTAAATTTTGACATTTGTAACTGTCAAGATTATGTTTTTCTTCAGTTAGATTCTGATTAGATTTCAAATAAGGATGAATCTGTGAATGAATTATCGCTTTAAGAAGTGATAAAATGTGTAGAATTGTTGAATTCGTTCGCTTCAATATGTGATATTGTACTTGTTCATTTTGTTTTATGAAAGTATTCTAATAAAATATCTCATGGTTCCTACAAATAACGATTGACAAATGTTAAATTAAAAATATTCCATAGTTTTATAAAATCACAGAAAAAAGACAATTTTAAAATGAACCAAAATACACAGAATGCATTGAGCCTGAACGTGAACTGTTCACTGACCATTCGGTCATTTGTTCAGTGACTATAGATGTCCGCTGAATGCGCCCGTTGCAACGATTGAGGGTGCGGTCCGAATCATGCAATTGCTGCTTACAACGCTCACAGCTGGTCCGAATTAATTTAGCGCGCTGACACTGCCCAAGAGCTTCACGATTTGGACCGTTCGTAAGCACACTTACATTTTTGCTGTCATGAGACTTCAAGAGTTAATAGAAGAGGAAGATTAATTTTAGATCAAAAAATGGAGGGTTAAGCTAAGCGACTTCACATCATGGATAATTTGATAATGAGAAACAATTAAGTTATTTATAATGCATACGTCAATTGAAATTCTGAAATAACTCTTTGTATTGTGTATATAAGTAATCAATTTGAGAATATTCAGCTTAGGCCCGAGATATCCACTTCCTCATGAATTTATTTGGTGGATAATAACTATGGTAACAATTGTACAGACAATTGTTGCCATAGTTGAATAATAACTATTCACCAAATAAATTTATCAGGAGGTGGATATCTCGGGCCTTAAAGTGTGTTTTAAAAATCTTTAACAATCGAATATAATTGACTATATGAATAATTATTTTTGCAAAGAGTTTTTCAATTGTTATTGAGTTTTTTGAAAACTAGACCATTTTTTTATATGAATCAAAATGAAACACTTATTTCTGATGAAAATTGAAAAAAACAATAAAATAAAGAGAAACCTTATATATAATATATATACAAAAATATTTATAGAATATATAAGAAAAAAATAATACTCATTTTGATAAACTTCAGAAAAATATTTTGTATAATATACTCTTTTATTCAACACGTGTTCTCACAGCGCTTACAGTGCCTATTCTTTTGACTGTGAGCAGTGTGAGTGTTAATGATGACGTCATCTATGATGTCACAACGCTACACGAGCAAAATTTGAGCACTCAAGGTGCGGTCTCATGCGAACGCTCGACGCTCGTTTCCAGCGACAAATTCGGTCACGTGGTACAATTTTAAATTACCCGGTCCTTCAAAATATGCAGCGACAAAGCTGAACAAGTTGAGCTTTGTCGCTATCAGGTTGCTATGGATGGAGTGTATAGGGATCTCCAGCTAAGCGCTACGCAGTCTGGTGGCAAATTTTAGAAGCTCAATAAGAGATATTCGTAAAACGTCAGTTACATTCTTTTATCTCTTTCAACTGAATTTATTAAGAATTTAAGCTTTATTATTTGAATATTTTTTTGAATAATTATTTCAACTGCATATTGTTGTGTACCTGGCTGTAGTTCTTGAAAAAAGCGGGATTCAACCTCAATTTTTTCCTATCTCCCAAACAGGAGAGTAAGGTTAAAGTGGAAAATAAATTTAATGATTTTGAATATATAAGTAGAAAAAAAGTATGAATTGATTCTTTCAAAATTGGAAAAAGAGTAAGTCTTTTTATGAAAGTATTTCTTCAATTTTGTGTGACGGTGACTGCAACGCAGAAGTTCGCAAACATAAACCATACAATTTTATATTTAAATCTGAGTTGTCACGTGAAGTGTCACAAATAATTATGTATTCAGCATTAAAAACTTCTTCTCCTACGTAAACTGTTCTGGAATTTTAATTTTAATTTATCGGAAATATTCTATCAGGGAAAATCGTAGATCTTTCGTCATTCCGCTATTATTCATCTAAAACATAAATGTATTATAAAAGTGGAGGTACAAACTAAGAACAATAATAATCTGTAACATTATAATTTCTATTGATGTACAACTTTTAAATACAGCAAAGCCTTCGTAAATCACTTTATTTCCACTTGTACACAATGAAATAACCTCGCGCAATGTCTCTTATCTAGCTTCGAATTTTACTCACAGTGGCGCTGATAGCATAACTTTAAATCCCTATAGAAGGAGGGTTATCTCTAATGAACAACACGTTCAAAATATCAAATTAAAAGAGTATAATAATTTACCAAATGATATGAGAAATGTGACCAATATTAAACAAATAAAAAAAAAAAGTAAATATATTCTTGAAAAGTGTTGATAATACAACGTCAATCAATTAGTTTTGTAATTTTTTTAGGTTAGGCATATTATTAGTATCATAATTTTATTTTTGTCATATGATTTTATATTATTTATATTATATTGATAGCTTCAGCTGAATAAACGACGTGGCACTGATTGGTTCAAGTAGAATGTTGCATAAATTGCTATACAATATTTTTCATTCTGTACAGTTAAAATCTATTTCTCTTTTTTCATTGATCATTTTGAATCTGATAAATTATTTTTTCAATTGGTAATTCGATCATTTAAACTGTAATTACAGGATGTTTTTCACTAAACGGGCTATTTGCGTTTAACAGAGCCATTCTTATGTTTTGCACCTAGAATCAGCTTACGTTTATAATCCTCCATCTACAACACTCTATATTTGTTGCGCTGGAATACGTTGACAATATAAATCCGCGTCGATGAATCGATTTATAGTTCTATATGTCAAATTTTGATATTAATATTTTTAATCCCTGCAAGCAAAGAAGCCATGTTTGTCGCTGCTGTTTGACGCAGCAACTTGTCGCTGAATATTTTGAAATGCCGGGAAATTTAAAATAGTACCACGTGACCAAATTTGTCGCTGGAAACGAGCGTCGAGCGTTCGCATGAGGCCGCACCTTTATTGTGTGAATCGGACCGACTGTTAGCGCGCTGTTGGTGCTGTAAGCGTGATTCGGACCGCACCATGAGATAAACCAAGTACTGCAAAAACAATCCTAAGAATCAGTATTTCAGTCTTTGATTTATCCTAATGACTGTTACAATAATTGTTAAGTTTCACTTAAGCGTAGCCTTATTACCTCAGTAGCAATTGTTCTAACAATCGTTGCTATAGAAATTAAGTCTGGTCATTTGAGACTTCGTCATTTGAATTTTCAAAAATAAATACATCCTCTAATTATGAATGTTCATAATGGAAAAATAATATTTTTATCAATATTTTTTGATGAATTGGCATTAGAATCAACTTTACTTGTACTTATATGTATTTTTATATTATTTTCTACTTACGTCGTTTATAACTGTTATTTCGTCTATTTCAGTCCAATCCATTTCTTCTTCACAAAATTCTAGATTATTTGCTTTACTATCGTTCAAAGTTTGAATATTATTTGGAGGAACATTGGAAAAAAAAGATGATGATAAAGATTTATTGCTCTCATAGTTTCTCCTTTTTAACCTGTCTTGAATGGGACTTAAGCAACTTTGGGAAGAATTTATGTTATTTGGAGAAACATTGGAAGAAAACGATGATGATAAAGATTTGCTGCTCTCATAGATTTTTCTTTTTAACCTGTTTTGAATGGGACTTGAACAACTTTGTGAAGAAGAATTTAAATTTGAAAATCCTATTTCTGTTTCCACATTCGAACTTGAATCATGCAACAAAGAAAAATTCAGTTTTTTATGTATGTGTAACAAAGATTATAAAGCACAATGAAAATAGTATTTCAGATTAATATAAACACCATCATGATTACAACTCAAGAATAATTATATTGATCTCCAAAAGTATAATCAAAAGATAGGTGAATTTTTCGTTAATCTAGAACATCTTGAACTTACCTGTCAGCAACAAAAGCAGGAGAAGATAGCCTCGCAATTTGTTGTCTCTGTAACTCTGAGCTTTTTCTGGAGGAGGTAGTATTTAAATTTGACATTCCCATTCGTGTTTCCACATTTGGACTTAAACTATGAAAAAAGAGAAATTAACTCCATTATCTAATTGATAAAAAAAAAATCCTCAAAATAATGAGAGCTCGATAAAATGATGATTCAAACTAACGACCCAAAAATAAACAAAATAATATTAGAACTAGAATTGCTATACAAAAAAAATGATAATTACAATTCAACCGTGATATACATTATCCGTTCAAACAACTCTATTTTAAAAATGAATTAATTGAATTAACTAATTACTCAATAATGATGATTCGTGCTTGCAAAAAGAAAAGAAAATATGTATCTTACCTATTCGTAGCAAAAGCTGGAGAAGACAACCTCTCATTTTTTTGTCTTTGTAGATCTGAGCTTTTTCTTACAAAGGAATCATTCAAATTTGACATTCCCATTTTTGTTTCCACATTTGGACTTGAACTATGTAAAAGAAACAGAAATTGAATCGATTGAAATATGAAGTACAAAAATACAATTGAAGTACGATAAAATGATGTTTCAAATTAATAATCCAATGATTAACAAAACAATAGATCAATACATGGATTGTTATTCTAAATATAAAATAAAAATAGTTATAATTCAAATAACCACTCAATAATCTAGAAAAATTTGTGTAATCCGCATTTCCAAAAAAAAGAACGGAAGGAATGATACCTCTTAGAAGTAATAGCTGAGGAAAGCAATCTATCAGTTTGATGCCTTTGTAATTCTAAGCTCTTTCTTAAATTCTGTAATCGTCTTTCAGCTAAATTTTTTGGGGGAGTTTCACGATTTGCTTCATAATTATTCCTATTGGGTCGCTTATTTGGCGGTTGATCTGCTTGATCACAGTCCCCATATCTCTTAAAGCCTTGATTAGTCTAAAATGAATATTAATTTTTATTACATATAATACATCTTCTAGAATATGCATGAAAATGCGCAAGAAATAATATTTCAAAAAAAAATTACGCTTAGACATTACTTAGAACGAATTTTCAATTGAAGATGACTTACAAAATTTTTCAGAAGTGGTGAACGATTAGTTCTGGGGCAATTTGATTTGCCTTCATGTCTTTTTGCAATTAATATTTTTCTTTCTGATTGTGACATTTTGTTGTACGATTCTTAATACTCATTTGATCTAAAAGAATATATAAATTAACCGAGAGTAATAATTATTTATTGTGAGGCTCACTTACTTTACATTTATTTTCCAGAAGAACTCAGTTCATCAAAAAACTGACAATAACCTATATTTATACCACTATAAACAAATCTTGAAGAAAACAACGAAATTTTGAATTTCTTCGTAAACAACAAAACAATTTACAAAATTAATTTTATATTAATCCATAAACAGTTGATTCTACAACAATCTTATATAATTATATAACAAATATCTATAAATCATTCTTCACTCTTTTTTATTAATCCAGTTTTTAATATATCTGTCACTTTATCAGTTACATCCAACATGTGCGGTAAATTGCCTTTCATAACAATAATATCTTTTCGAATTAAAATGAGGTTATTTTGTAGTTTCGTCATGGACTCCAAGAATTTTTTCAAAGTTTCTATTTCATTTTGGAGCTCTGCGATTTGGTCCTAAAATAAACATATCCATATTATAGCATTTTTCACAGAAAAATATATTTAACATACATCTAAAAGTCTCATTTTAAAATAATTGTAAATCTCTAGGGGAAATAGTGGTTATTCAGCAACTTATTTTATGTTGGTATTTCATGTTATTCATTGACACTTCTCGTGTTTGAATTTAAACGTCAGGTTCAACTAACTGCCATAGAAAACTTTTCTAATTTTTAAGTAAATAATGTGATGAATAGTGTTCCAAGCTAAAGTAATATAAGAATAATAAATGTACTGTCAGCCTCTTGTATAAATTATTCGTGTTGATCTATTAATATATAAAAGTTTGAAAATGGTGCGACATTCTGCTCTCAAAGGATTTTATGAAATAGAAAAAACAATTGGTTGTGGTGGTTTTGCAAAAGTAAAACTTGCTATACACACAGTAACTGGAGAGAAAGTTGCTATTAAAATTATGGAGAAGGCTGCTTTAGGGGTATGTGGTCAATTTGACATGAGAAAAAAATTGACAAGAAATATGTCTACATTTCAACATTATTCATTAGTTAAAAGTTGAAAGTTGAAGGCTGGTTGAAGGAAAACAATAAAAACATTATTTGAATCAGTCTTCATTTCATTTATATTTTTCTACATGTTTGCATGTCTCGTGGTAGTGAAATTAATTTTGTTATTGTTCTGTTATTTTAGGATGATTTGCCCAGAGTTAAATTAGAGCTAAAAGCACTTCAAACACTTTCTCATCAGCATATCTGTAAATTATATCAAGTAAGTAAAATACAAGTACTAGATTTAATTTGTAAAAAATAAAACGCTTTTATGTTTACCTAATACGATGAACTATACTATTACTACTTTA
This sequence comes from Dromius quadrimaculatus, assembly GCA_963989225.1. Classification (NCBI taxonomy): domain Eukaryota; kingdom Metazoa; phylum Arthropoda; class Insecta; order Coleoptera; family Carabidae; genus Dromius; species Dromius quadrimaculatus. The sequence continues at coordinate 44,643,149 of OZ022330.1, forward strand.
TTTGATTCAAAAATTACTCTATGCCCGGTTTTATAAAGAGCAGAGTAATTTATTTCCAAAGTAAATAAATTTTACTCTGTTAAATGACAGTCGATTTTTTGACAGCAATGATTTTGTTGTCATAAAGAAATTCAAAACGATTAGAATTTGTTAATGGCCGGTTTTATAAAGAGCAGAGTAATTTATTTCCAAAGTAAATAAAATTTACTCTGTTAAATGACAGTCGATTTTTTGACAGCAATGATTCTGTTGTCATAAAGAAATTCAAAACGATTAGAATTTGTTATGTAGAATAAATTTATTTTGAGAGTAACTTTACTTGGTCTTTTATAAAACCGGCCATAGTAGAAAAAATTTATTTTGAGAGTAAATTTACTTGGTCTTTTATAAAACCGGCCATGAATTAAGTATATTAGAATTTAATTTAAATCTTGTTACAGGTTATTGAAACTGAAACACATTTTTTTCTTGCTATTGAATACTGCTCAGGGGGAGAGCTATTCGACCACATTGTAGAAAAAAATCGACTTTCTGAATCTGAAAGTAGGATGTTTTTTAGGCAGATTTTATCAGCTGTTGCCTATTTACATAGTTTAGGCTATGCCCACCGAGATTTGAAACCAGTAAGAGCTTTCTTCTTATTATGTACAAAATAGTATATTCACAACAAGCATTGAAATGGCCTTTATTCCAATCGAACTAAAAGTTTGTAATCCCAAGGGTTACATGTGTATCTATAATAATAAGCGAGAAAATACAGTTTATCCACTTTTTCAAACCCGCTTCATGTGATTACTAACAGAATTTTTTTTTCATTTGTTTCAGGAAAACGTCTTACTTGACAGGGACCAAACTTTAAAACTAATTGATTTTGGGCTTTGTGCCCAACCAGAAGGAGGTATGCAGAGCCCTTTATTCACTTCTTGTGGGTCTCCGACTTACGCAGCTCCCGAATTAGTGTTGGGCAAGCAATATTTGGGTCCGGAAGTTGACGTATGGGCTATGGGAGTTTTACTTTATGCTCTTCTTGCTGGATATTTACCATTTGATGATCAGAATATTGATAATCTGTATAAAAAAATATTGGTAAGAAAAACATATTACCTCCTTACGTAATTGCAATTTTCTATATTAAACTTAATACAAAGATGTATTAAGAACTGGTCACCATTTTGTATTTTAAATTGAAATTTATTTAAGAGCGGCAAATATGATGAACCCTCCTGGATGTCATCTGGCAGTAGGAAACTTATTCGTTCTATGCTTCAAACCGATCCAAAAAAACGCATTACCGTAAAGCAGCTACTTTCTCACCCCTGGTTGACCATGGGTGTCTTAGATCCTGTTGTTTTCATATCTCAAAGCGATCAATATCGCGACGAAGAAATAGTAGAATTGATGGCAAAACATAAACATATTTCCTCTGACGATATGTGGAAAATAATTGAAAAGTGGAAATATGATTATGATACAGCAACATATTTTTTACTAATGGCGAGAAAAAAGAGAGGATTAGGATTGAAGTTGAATTTGACAGGAACGAGAATGCATTTCAAAAACAGAAACTTGGTAAGTGTTCTGGATTTGATAAATACACTAAACCGCTGTTGTATTTGGGAAATTTCCTACTTACTGTCAGACATTGTGCACGTAGTGTCTTCTGCGAGTCAGCTCTAATTTTTTTTTGCGGACAAATTTCACTTGCAGAGATCGGATCCCTTATATACGAGCTCCGTCTTAGATGTGCCAAGCTAACATAAATATGTTTTGCAACTAAATTTAGCCAATTTTGGATGGAATTTATTGAAGTTGATATTTTTACTGTCTTGTACAAAGTACAAGTAAGTATTGTGAAACAGTCAAAATTCTCATTTCGAGATATTTATAGAAATATCCGTTTTGAGCCTCCCTGAATCCATTTTGACTATTTTGACGTCGGTATGTACGTATGCATGTGTTTATGTACATAACTCGCAAATATCAAAAATCGTCGAACGTATAATGTTGAAATTTTGTATTTAAGACTGGTCTAATGTCTATTTGCGCACCTCGCATTATGGTTGCAATCATCTATACCGGAAGTCTGTGTATTTACTTGAAACTTGAAGTCCGTTGTGGCAGAAGATTTAAGGAAAAAACTTATTTCCTTTTATTTAATATATTATGCTTTTAAATCAATGTTCAATTTAGGAAAAAACATAAATCTCTCTTCGCTCTTGAAGATGACTAAGCAGTAGTCGGAACTGTCGGGCTGAAAAGGAAAAAGGAAAAGAAAATTTTTGACTGAATCCCTGATTTTACTACGGAAAAAATAATTCACATAAGTTTTATGTCCACTTGCTTTACTTCATCCTAAACTTAGCATAAACTGGTTAATGTTAAGTTGATGCCACACACGATAGAACCAAATTTTTTATTTAAATAAAACAATTGACAAACGTTTACATGTAAGAGCAAATCTGAGTAATAAACATTCAAATTTCACATCATGATTCTCATTATTTTTTTGCTTTAGAAAAATACACCGGTTTTTATAATAATTCAAATTTTAATAAAAAGAAATAAGCCACTAATAATTTTGAAAAATGTTTTAGGTAAATATTGTACCAAATTATTCAAGAATTAATTCCAGTTATTATGTATTTTATGATAAATTTAATAAAATAAACGCAAAAACCTAAAAAGTCCCAACAATAAAGTTTTGGTAGGAACCACTGATTGAAAAAAATCTGACGTAAACATCACGTGACTTACTTGTACATTATTTGATATATACACAAATTTATTCAATAAAGTTTTCTGTCCCTTCAGATTATAATTAATTTAATTTTAATAATATTTTGTCATGTACAATGTCAAACAAAATCAAAAAATTGACAACAGATTATCATTGCCTACCTTTACATTTCAATTAAACCTGATTGTTTTATACGACAAATTTTGAATGTCTGTTATACATATAAACTGCACTTCCGACTCAGCCGATTGATACAAACCTAACACACTAAGCTAAAAATTTTAACTTTGTGAGTGAAAACTCCCAGTACTCCCTGCTCTTAAACATGGCCAGTTATGTAAAGTCATTACGTAACTACTTCACGCAACTATTGCATGACAGTTATGAAAAATGGGACGTTGCATAACGTTAGAAATTGATGTAAAATTTGACTTTTCAAAACGGAATTAGATAAACTAATTGTTTTATACGGAAAATTCTGAATGTCTGTTATACTTATAAACTGCACTTCTGACTCAGCCGATTATCATTTCAATTAAACTGATTGTTTTATACGGCAAATTCTGAATGTCTGTTATTATATATAAACTGCACTTCCGGCTCCGGCGATTGATACAAAAATAGTAGATAACTATTTTGATGCTACAACAAGTTCAAACACTAAATTTCAATATGCTATGGCTAATCATTTTGGATTTATGCGAAAAATTCGAAAAAAGCTTCAAGTAAAGTGCACTTCCGGCTCAGCCGATTTATACTAAAATAGCAGATAATCATTCTGATACAACACCAAATTCAAATCCTTAATTTCAACATCCCACGGTTAATCATTCTCAATTTATTAGAAAAATTCGAAAAAAGTTGCAAGTAAAGTGCACTTCCGGTACAGACGATTGGAACCATGATGCGAGGTGCACAACTAGACCCTATACCAGTCTCAAATACAAAATTGCAACATTATACGTGCAACCAGTTTTGAGATTGGCGAGTTACGAACGAACACACGTACACACGTACCGACATCTAGCCGAAAACAGTCAAAATGGATTCAGGGATACTCAAAACGGATATTTCCATCAAAATCTCGATAGGTGAATTTTGTCGATTTCACAATACTTCCTTGTACTTAGTAAAAGTAAGTAAAAAGCTTATTTACGAGATTAAACTTAGCTTCTTAACGAAAAAAATCTGCTGTGCCCCAGTAATCCTCCAACCATAAATTTCATAGCCAGTTTCATTTCTGTTTCAGAAATAAAGTGCCGTATCAATAAATTGCATATTCATTGCTGCCATTGTCAAAGTGAATTCTGTCATTGTCAAAGTGACAGCTGTCATTGTCAAAGTAACAGCTATCATTGTTAAAGTGGCAGATGGCGGTTATATTTTAGTCCTCACATAAAATGAGTATTTTTGAAAATAAAGAGTCTTTTTCTAGATTTTTGGAGTCTTCAATTCATTGGAACATACAGTTTCGACATTTGATCGACTGAAGTGTTATTTAGAGATGTTAACGTGGATTCCACTGTTTATTTATTTTTGTTATTTACTATACTTATCTCCCGAGATCTTTAAATTGATACCAAACTAGCCATCATTTAATTAATTTGTAAAAGGAACAATTGACAATCGTTTATCCTCTTTGATATTTCTGCTAGAATTATGCCCGCAAGAGCTTCAGTTTGATACCAAACTCTCTAGGGCCGAATTATTTATTTTAAAAAAGCAATTGACGAACATTTGCATCTGATGTCCAAGTACGACTGATAATAATTCTAATTTCACACAATGATTCCCAGTATTTCTTTGATTCAGAAAAATATAACGAATTTTATAATAATTCAAATTTTAATAATAAGAAATGAACCGCTGATAACTTTGGAAAATGTCTTAGGTGGATATTGTGCCAAATTATTCGAGAATAATTTTTTGTTATTTCATATTATATGATAAATATTACCGTTTTTTATAAAATAAACACAAAAAACAAAAAAATTTCATTAATAAAGTTTAGGTACCACTGGTTGAAAAAACCTCATCTACGAACTTGAACCTAGATTTTTGATGAAAAACTTGAATATGAAATTTCGTTCGTAAGCTATCGTGCTTCCATACAGACAAATCAGCAGACCAATTTTTTTAAATCATGTTTTTTGGTTCAGTTAGGTCTAAAACGTCAAGATTCATCAAAACCTCAAACCGTCAAAGAAACTTCCCCTATTATATAGTTCGGGAAAATAAAAACTTGAATATAAAATTAGGTATATGTCGGGGAAGTAAAAAAACTTTAACGAAATTCATTGCTACAGCAAGTATTGGAATACGCCATTCCAAACGTTTTGTAGACTATACCTTCTTTAATAAGATTTTGATTTAAATTTGATAAAATAACTGACATTTTATCTTTCAAAAGGCGACTTTTGAGAACATCTCTTTTCGTCATAAAATAACCAATTGTGGCTCAAGTTGCAAACTCTTGAGAGCTGCGACATACGTATTACATAGTTAGCATTACTCATTGCAATGACGTAGATCGTGTGCTTGTTACTTACTAGAGAACACCTTGACACACTTTTCTTTCTTCTTCCTTTTTTCACTTGCAAACCCATAAACGGATCTAAGACGGAACTCGTATATTCTTCATGGATTATGTATCAAATTATAGTATTCTCAAAGTGATTGGTTATCCACAAATAAATTATATAATTCTGAAATTTTAAAATAAGTATATTATGCTACAAGGATCGAACAACCGTAATTTTGTACAGGATGAAGTTGATAGCACTCGATGCAGCCAACTTCATCCGTGACAATAATGACGGTCGTTCAGTGTCCGTGTTGAATACGATATTTTTTATAACAAGTGCACCGAAGTACCTAATTACTAAACTTTAAAATGAATTTGAATGTATTAACACTATCTTATCGATTTTACTAATAAATTTTTGCAATTGCAATCACATTTACAGTTGATTAATACTACAAAACATAATTCATGACTTATTTTATTGATTGATATTTCTTACATTTTCTGTGCTATTAGGCTCAAAGCAAATGTAAACGCTATAACGAACACATCTCATAGCACAAATTTTTTCCAACGGTCAATTTGATATAACAATGAAATTGAAAAATACCAACTGCATCCATGATCCATAATTATCAATTTTTGTCTTTCTCAGCAGGGAATTGATAATTATTAATTTCCTGTCAACAGGGCATTAATAATAATTCTTTCCAAGTTTTGGAATTGAGAATTTTCGAAATAAAATTCAGTTCAGTAATAGGGTACTTACAGTGCACGTGCTACAAAAAAAAATTATTTCAAAAATGCAAATAATTTTTTGTTTATAATTTATTTCAGAACAATGGAAATACTCCGAAAAATTTAGACTCCATAAAAAATGAGCACATCCTCAAGCCTTTAGATATGAACATACCTAAATCAAACCTATTCTCTCCTAAACTTAATGGTGATACAAAAACGACTCTAACGCCTAGAACATCAGATTCAGATGAAAAATCTGTTGTTGATAATCTCGCGTCCAATTTCAACAATACTGCTAGTCCTGGAAATAATAATTTCGTGGAACCTCGAAAGCCTTCAAGCATCAGAAAACCTCAAAAAAGAATTCGAAGTCCTAATTTAGATGGAGAATGTTCACCAGGTGAGAATCATAAAGAATTATTTATTTTTATAGTAGGTTGTTGCAGTGTTCTTATTTTTGCTTATTTTCTTTATGCAATCATTACTAAATTTGTGATTTTAGTTTGATTTAAATATTTTGTGGAGTCACGCAAACATTTTATATCTTGTCTATCATTTTAAATTAGTTAATTTTAATGAACATTGATCTCAACTATACCGAAATAAGTACAAATTATAAATAGGGTTAGTTTAGTATTATTCTCAATGACGTATTATTAAAGTAGACCCAGCGCGTCCTATGGCAGTCCACAGTTTGTTGTGATGTTAGCACTTACATGGTGAGGGATTCTGAGAAGCGAAGGGACTAAACATGCTTGTTATGCGGTTTGCCTGCTTTTATTTATGTTTGAGAAGTGCGCGCCTTTATTCTGTACTGTATATATATATTTGTTAAAATAGAAGTAATAATACATTAATTGATTCAAAATAAAAAAAAAACGAGATTTGTCCCACATCTCACAATCGATATTTTTTCAAATGAAAAACGCAACCTGCGATACAACGATGTTTATCCTCCTCGCCCCACTGTTTACTCCTGCATCAAAACAAATGCCGCGTGCTGGGTCTACTGTTAATACGTCATTGATTATTCTTATAACAATCAGAATATGATCAGAAATTACTAATCAAAAATTGTGAAATTGAAATTTCCAATAATTCGGCTGTTAAAAATTGTTTATGTAACAAATACATAAAGACATTACAATGTGAGAATTCATAAAACACGTGTCGTCATCACTTGATGCTTGTAGTTTAACCAATAATTAGTTACCAGCAACATGAAAAATGTAATACAAGTTCATTAAAACATTATTTTGAAATTTTAAAATTCTCGTGATTTTTTTTGTGATAAAATTTTAAGTTTATTCATTTTGTTTATTTTTTTATTGGGATGTATTCTTGTAGATATTGTTAATAAATATCTGCATTTTCATACTGACTATTTTTTCGTGAGCACGTAATAACTAATAAGATCGATTACACAAATTTCTGATCATTATTCCCATTCTAAGGGCCAAACCTGGAGTGATAGATACTTGAAATATTTAATCGGGTTTTAATTTCATCAATAACTCTTTGTTCGTATTCAAAAATCTGATGTGGAGACCACATGACTTACTTGTACACTTTTCGACTGAATAATATATAGTTGACACTGATATTGACATAAGGCAAAATCGATTTGAGTGGATCATTTGGATGTTACAATTCATTAAAACGCTGTAGCAGTCTCAAATAATATTCTTTTTTGATACTTGATGGAAAACATCATAGTGCGGGAGCCCACGGTCAGAAATATGCGAAATCTGACCACTTATGAAATTTAGTGAGAATAGTTATTTAGAAAAAGTATGAAATATTGGTTCCAGCCCGGTAGTCGCGCGCAGGGGCCCTTTTGCACAATACTGTTATAAAAATGTAAAAATTCCGGTTTAAATGAGAAATATGCTTGCTGCTATGAACAAGTTACAACATCAATTATTGATTTATTTTTAATCAAATAAAGTTTGGCATTGAAAGAATAAATGAATATTCTTGTATTTTGTGCACAAAATGAATGAAAATATTCAAATATATTTTTTTGAAATATATTTTCATATTAAAATCCAAAATATTGTTTGAAATGGAATTAGCATGGCTTATCTATTAATCAATAAGTCTTATTGTCATGGACATTAATATTTCTATAATTCATTATTATAAATTTGAAATATTGTTTTGGAGTTGATTATTCATTGAAAGAGAGCACAGTATTTGAAATGATAATTCTTCATGAATATTCATCAAAAATATAATTGATAAAGAATCATTCCAATCCGAGATAAAAAATGTTATATTATCAGCAGGGTCAGATCGTGAATTTGTGGGGCTCTGAGTTAACACACCTTGGGAATCTACCTAATTAATCAAACTAATTGCCATTCCGTCAAAAAACTGTTTACTGTATAGGAAAATAATTAAAATAATAGAATATCTCATCTACCTATCCAATATGACTTCAGGGTCATTAATCTTATAATTGATGATTTTGATCATATATTTCTTTTAGAATTCACAATGTTCTTATCTTCAGTGTTGACTGGGGACCCTTGATATACACTGGGCCCCTGGCTGCAGCCCACAAAGCCATATATAGATTCGCCTCTGAATATCAGTACTGATAAAAAGTTTCGATTTATATTAAAAATAATCAATAATATCAATCTTCAAAATTATTTTCTTTTCCATGATGCGATCAAAAACTTAGCTGTATTTAAAAATGCTCAACAAAGTATGAAAACTATTGTATTATTATAAGGGCTGCAAGAATTTTAAATTATATTATAACAAAAACCTCAAAATCCTGATCCAATATTCTTGGACAAAATTATAGATAAATTATAATAAAACCAGTCTCAACCCTTAATATATCTACCCTAATGATGCAACGAAAATCTGAAATATTTAGGAAGGTTGTATCTGCTAAATTAATAATTATAGATTATTGTTGATCGTATCCAGTGAAATTTATATTGTATTAAAATCGTCGGATTGTGGATAACAAGAAGGTTCCAGTGGTGCCTTCAATGTTTAATGTCCGACTTTTGTTGTATTTCAATCATAATTTTCAGCAATGTATGTTCTGTCATTGTGACTTCTGTCTGAGAAATTACTCTTGTTACTTGCTGTAACTAGGAAACTTGTTCATTATTTGTTAAGTAATTACTCTGAAATCAGTGTTATTATGACAACAATAATAAACTAGTCGGACTTTAAATAATTAAGTCATCTCCTTTATTGCGAATGTTTAAGTATATATTATACCTTCATCGGTGCCTGAGGGCAGAAAAACAGCATGTCTCTTCTACAATGACAGCTTTTTGGTTTTGCCTGCTATCTCTCAGGTATTTATTTGACAATATTGTTATTTATTGTAGGATATTAATGGTTGTTGAGCCTGTGATACAATTGTACGTGAGTTTCTTGTGTTTTTCTGCCCTCAGGCACTTTGACAGTATGTAATTTATGGATAAACCAAGAAGTCTAGAATACAGGAGGCTCGACGCCCTATGCTGCATCATGTGTCGAGTTGAGGCAAAATATGGTTGCACGAGCGCCTCCCACCGCTCGCAATTATCATTGTTTCTTACTCGCACACGTTACGTCAGATAGATATACAATCGCTAGAGAAATGCTGCGTCGGTGCGCGGCGCAGGCCAGCAGATTAAACGATTTGCTGCACCTCTTTTTTGCCTCATCTCCACCACTATCGTTGAGCCTCCTGTATTCTAGACTTCTTGGGATAAACATCAACGAAAAACCATTTCTTACACCTGCAAAACGGGGCAAAATAGTTCTACACGCTGATAATTACGTAAAATTTCGTGCGACTGCAAAATCTGACCACTAAAAAACGAGCGCGTGCGGTTTGAGGATGCAGCGAGCACCGTGACGGCATGGCAATGTAGTCTCTTTTCGTTTCATAAAATCCTATTCATACCGTCCCAAAAGAAGTTCACTTCAAAATTTAATGACCTATATTAACCAGTTAGGTTTCCTAAATATGTGTACAAAATTTCATGATGATCGGTTTAGTAGTTTACGCGTGAAAGCGTAACAAACTAACAAACAAACACACTCACATTCGCATTTATAATATAAGTTAGGATTGTGCAAAAACGCCCCTGCGCTCTCGACTCTCGAGCTGGAGCCAATGGTTCATATTTTTTGTAAATAACTATTCCCACTACATATCATAAGTGCTCATTATCTTTCGAAAAAAAGCTGCGGGCTTCCGGACTATCAAGTTCAAAAATCAGTAAAGAAAAGTGTCATTTTATCAATTAGCAACACTTTTCTAATTAGCAACAAAAAATAACAAACAAGAAACGCACTATGACATGCGCCCAAATGACAGCTTTGCCCTAATTAAGAAAAAAATTACAGCTTGAACATATAAAAAAACAAAAATTCTCTCGATTTCGCCGGAAACAAATGTAAAATCGCTGCTTTAGCTGCATCCAGAATTTCGCGAGAATCTTTAGCTTCTGAGGTTTCTGACAAATTAATTTTTAATATTATTTATTTGTTACTATGCTTCTGCTTGGCCGTTGTCAAAACCTTTACTACGTTTTTGCAAGAACACTACCTTGATTAGTATTTCTGTAGAAAATTATTTCTATTCTTGGCGTCTTCCATTCAAGTTTTTCTATAAAGTATATAAAAAAATAACACGTCCAACACGTAAGAAAAGTGATATTACTATGCTCGTGTAAATTTAATTCACTCGCTCGTTGCTCTTTTTGTAATTAATAAATTGGAAAGATATTTAGTTATTATTTATTTTATTTGAATTCTTTGTTTTAATACACTTAACATAACTACGCTCGTTTTGGCAAATATTACGTTCGGTCAAATAATATGGCTTTTCATAACGTATTCTGTACAAAATTTTATCTAATTCCATCAGACTAATTTTATCTATATGTTGGCGACTTGATTTACAAGTAAATACAAACAAGAATCAAGGGAGTTGGGGAAAAAAACAAGTAGACTGGTTGTAGAGACAGTAGTGATTGACATAAAAATAATAATTTAATTATTCTGTAATTGAGTATGATTAAATAAACATATATATTATATATCCTTATTATTTTCGACCACCATTTACTGCATTGAGGATATAACAAATTGGCGACGAGGAACTGGTGTAAAAATGACAGAACAAATTTTAGAGAAAGTTCTTCTCCAAATGCAAGAAAACCAACAGCAACAACAGAAGTTATTTGCAGAACTAATAACAAACATTACAAAGGGAAACAATGAAGAAAAGTATAAGACATTTTCCTCTCATAATGATGTTGAACTGGTAATTGAGTCATTGTCAAATAGTATGCAACAATTTATTTACGATCCAGAAAATGGATTAACATTCGACAAATGGTTCGAACGGTATGAAGATATTATAAAATCTGATACCAAAAATCTAGACGATGCTGCAAAAGTTTGGTTGTTGTTACGCAAATTAGATCAGAAGTCACACACTAAATATGTTAACTATATTTTGCCTAAAACACCAAAAGATAATGATTTGGAATCAACGGTAAAATGTCTCAAAGAAATTTTATGTCCACAGACAACAATTTTCAATAAGAGATTTAATTGTCTACAAATTACAAAGAAAGATTATGATGATTATATTACATATGCAGGAATTGTCAATCGTGCATGCGAAGAATTTGAATTTGGAAGTTTATCAGTTGAGCATTTCAAATGTTTAAATTTCATTTGCGGATTGAAATCTCCAAAAGAATTTGAAATACGTACTCGATTATTACAGATATTAGAAAAACATACTAATGTTAATCAAGTTACATTACACACGTTAGTTAGTGAATGTCAGCATATGATTTCTCTTAAAGAAGATACAGTGCTAGTTGAAAATTCATCGAAACCAGTTGTCAACAAAATACATGCACAAAAACAATATAAGAAAAAGCAGCCATATGAGAATCAAAAAGATATCAAACCAAAATATCCTTGTTGGAATTGTGGCCAAATGCATTTTGCCAAAGAGTGTAATTTCCGAAACAATAAATGTAAAGATTGTAACAAAATCGGACATAAAGAAGGATATTGTAGAAGCGCACCAAAACCAAAAACAAATAACTACAGGAAGTTTAACAATCAGGTAGTTAGAAATGATAATAATGCTAAATCACAAGTAGTTGTTTCAGTTAGTCAAGTTAATTTAATTGATGATCGGAAATTTGTTGATGTAGAAATAGATGGTCACTTAGTACAAATGCAATTAGATACAGCAAGTGACATATCAATCATTACTGAAAAAATGTGGAACCAAATTGGCAAGCCTATGAAAATTCCAACAAATTTTACAGTCAACAGTGCTACTGGACATCAATTGGAAATTACAGATGAAGTAACATGTGATATCACACTTAATGGAATCACAAAAAGAGGAAGTTGTTACGTAACAAAAATAAAGAAATTGAACTTATTTGGAATAAATTGGATAAAATTATTCGATTTGTGGTCAATTCCATTCAATACAATATGCAATTCAATTTCATCATCATCATCATCATCATCAACATTATCATCGTTAGCACACGAACATAAAAAAAAGTTAATTGGGAAATTTCCAAAAATCTTCAGTAACACATTGGGTTTGTGCACTAAAACAAAAGTTAAGTTGCATTTAAAACCTAATACAAAGCCAGTATACATGAAGAAACGTCCAGTATCATATGCAGCATTACCGAAAATAGATTGTGAGTTACAAAGATTGGAAAATTTAGGAATCATAGCACCTGTAGATTTTTCGTCTTGGGCAGCGCCAATCGTGGTAGTCAGCAAACCTAATGGGAAAATTAGAATTTGCGCAGATTACTCAACTGGACTCAACAATGCTTTGGAATCAAATCAACATCGCTCGTTTTGGCAAATATTACGTTTCGTCAAACAATATGGCTTTTCATAACGTATTCTGTACAAAATTTTATCTAATTCCGTCAGAATAATTTTAACTATATTTTTCAATGAGAACATCTCTCACGTCACATCACCAAATTCAGATGACTGTGATTCATGACCATCTATTGTTACTACAGAAACAAGAGTGCACTGAAATAAACAAATATCGAATATTCACAAAACGTCAAAATAATTTTTTTAAATGTGCTCAAGCAGTAATATCCTGAGTGATATAGTACCCTTTGATATTAAAGACTCTGCCAATGCTGCATACTGTGAATAATAAATCTTTCTTTTAATTGTACGCAGATAAGTATACTTGATTAGCTCTGAAACATGGCCAGTTACGTAAAGTCATTACGTAACTACTTTACGCAACTGTTGCATTGCAGTTATGAAAAATGGGACGTTGCATAACGTCAGAAATTGATGTAAAGTTTGACTTTTCAAAACGGAATTAGATAAAATAATAAAAATAATATCTCAAACCAACAATGTAGACAAAAAGTAACTGTCAAACAGACTAGAATGTAGATTTATGCTAGTACGCATTCATATTGCGCACATTTTAAATGTTCACGCATCTGCACACAAGCTACTTCACGTGACAACCTGTCAGATTGAATAAAAATATCAAAATGAATGAAATTAAATTCCTCAATTATAATTATGTTTTCATCTCTGGAGCACGATATTTCTAAAATAATCATAACTCTCACAACAACAACAATTCATATTTGGGCATAAAATGTCAAACAAATGAGAACCTTTATTTATGCCAATGCGCATTCGTATTGCGCACATTTTGAAGGAAAATTTGTAAGAATATAGAGCGAGTCCTACATTTTTTTGTACAGTTTTTTGAACATTTTTTGAAGGTATTTTGATGTATGCCACAGTACATTTTTTTGATCATAATTTTGAAACACAAAAATGTACATAATTTTGGGAGAAATTATGCATCGTGTCAAACGGCCTTAAGAATGAAATGTGAATAAAATACAAATTTTTAATAACAATTTTACTATCTTTAGGAGTACAATTAAAAATAGCTTCAAACAATTTTTACCAATAAATATTCATAAGAAATGTTTTATTTCATTTTATAATAATTAGGAAACGGCTCAAAGTAGTAAAATTTATAAAAGAAGTAGATTCACAGTATATTCTGTACGAATCTTGAGAATTAAATCAATAATTGATCGAAACTTTCACCTTAAGGATCCAGCAAATTTCTAAAGATTTAAATGACTCATGTTTATTTATTTGTTCAAAGAATGCTCTACCGAAACTGATTTTACTATTTTATCACTTAGAATAATACATCGTTAATCGTATATTCTGTGTTATATGAAATTAACTACTCTTGCATATTAAAAAGCTTCATAAATGATCAAAAAGTCAGCCTTACTTCATATTTGAATCACATTCCCCTCTCGTGGACGTTTGTCGCCAGATGCAGTAATAAGATCAAAATTAGAGTTTATGTAATGGTGTTAAATGACAAATTTTATATATTATATAAAAATATAGGAATTAAGAAATATTATCAACAAAAACGTATGATCAAATTAAAATTTTTAGTGAAATAAAATAAATATATCAACCCATTGAGCATTCGAATACGAGATAATGGAACTTTTAAACTTGGTGATATGTAGATCCATTCGTGTATAAGATTGACAATGCACACAAAATGCACAGAGCTGTTACATGTGCTGTTGCATGATATTTTTCACGCGAAATAATATTCAAGTCAAAACACAGTTATTTATTATTGTAATTAATAAATAATGGATTTAATTATCATATTAATGGCCGGTTTTATGAAAGACCAAGTAAATTTACTTCACAAGTAAATTTATTTTATTTAACAAATTCTAATCAGTTTGAGCTTCCTTATGACAACAAAATCATTGCTGTCAAATAATCGACTGTCATCTAACAGAGTAAATTTTATTTACTCTGGAAGTAAAATACTTTGCTCTTTATAAAATCGGGCATAAGTAATATCTTAATTTAAGTTATGGATTAGCATGTTCACATTTCCAATTTTACTAAAAAAAATCTAAATTTTATTATGATGGGGTGGAAAGCGTACAACAACAATGGTGGTCATTCGAATCTTTCTCCTTCAATTGACATTCAGTTTCCCAAAAGTTCAAAAAGCGGCTGAAAATATATTTGAAAAGTTACATTACTTTGCTATTTAATTCATATTATGTCATTCAGTAGATATTACCAAAATCGAATGAAGAATATGTAATAATTTTCTTCCCTTGTTTCCAAAGTTCTTTGTCCAAAATTTTAGAATTTCTTTCGTTGATAGAAAATCTTGTAAAGCTCACAGGAAAGTAGAATATATTCTATGTCTACTAAAGCTTTCAATGAATTAATAATCACCTTCTGGACCAGATTTATCTACTAATCTCATGTATATGATGTACGGGGCCTTAGGCCCAGTATTTCAGGTTCAGTTTAATCTACAGATGACTTAAACGAAGCTTAATTACTATGGTAACAATTGTTTTTACAATCGTTGCTACGAAAATTAATCCACAGTTTTCGTAATCCGAACACTGAAATACTGGGCTTTAGTTGCTCAAGTAACATATGTACTTGGTCATAGCTAAAACGGACCCTTATAATTTCATCACGTCCATCTGTCCGTATGTCACAGCAATTTTACTTGAAGACAGTTGGCACTATATAAATGAAATTTGGAAGTAACGTGTTTTCTAGGAACTGCTATAAAATCGTGTAGTAAAATTACGAAAAAAATAATTAGGGGTGTCCTCCGATGCTCGTAACTGAGGAATGAAAAAACAATGCACATAACCGTGTGGGGTTTCGTAAAATGAGAAAAAAGTTTCATGGTAACTCTTTTACTTAAATCAATAGTTTGTGTGATATAAGCTTCTGAAAATGTAAGAAGTGCGCGCCCTCCCTCAAGCTTATCAACTGTACAATGGAAAACTCTACAACGCTTCCAATGAAAATTAGTTTGAGTGTAGTTTTTGGAATATGGAATATTGTCGGCTACACGCTATTTTGAACTTACAAGTATTTTATGTTAGGAAAACTATGTTCAACTAAAAATTAAAGACTATAAATCCTTTTTAACACGATTTTGGCCGATTTTTAAATCTCTGGTTTCCTACTATTTAAATATTGCCACAAAAATTCTTGTGCAAATTGAAAAAAAAATCATATATTTTTTTAAAAATTTACATCTTAAATATGCTACTTATTGCTATTTACCTTCACATCTCTTGAAAACATGCAAAAATGTAACAGTTTCTATATTTCTGAATATATGTTTAAATCGATTTTGAAACTATTCGTTTTTAAGAGTCATAAAATTCCAATTCTTTATCCCGCTATTACGGAGTATATAAACTACGTGAAAGTTTCTTTAAGGTAGAATAAACGTCTTACGGCTATAAAGCAAACATCTAAACAAAAACATCTAAAACAGAATCCAATTACCTAAACTGCCTTACAAGAAACTTAATTCTGAGAATTGTCTCTGCAAAGTTTGAACTCTTGCCGTATATAACGCAGGAAAGCGCTGAGCTATTGCACCCAGGTGGCCGATTTCGGAACTGCGTCGGCCATATTTTCAAACGCGAGCCTTTGCTTCTTATTAGTTGGAAGAGAAGCCTCTAAACTTGCAACTAATTTAAAGACTTTACGCCCATAAACATGCAACGTTCCGAAACACATTTTTGCATCTCTTTACAACTTTATTACCGATTTGTATCAACAAGTTTCAATTTTTCTTCTGTTTTTCATTTATTTAAAATGAAAGTTGTATATAATTATTATTTATTAGTAAAATATATTTATATCAAATTTTATAACTAGTTTCATATTAAAATAAGTTATTTCTTCTTGCTTTTACAGTTCCTGCCAAACAGAAAATTGTACCTGGTCCGGTTACACCAACTTCTGAAAAGTAAGTCAAATTATTTAAAAATTAGTATCATTAGTTTTTTTTAGAAATTGTGTGAAAAAATATTTTTTAAATCTTGTACAAGGAAAAAAATTTATTTTACTATGAATATTGTTGTTACTGACGTGGGTAAGGTTAATAGAAATTCAACGCGATAGGTCAGAAAATGAAACAGTAGTATAACGAAATAATCCCAGAGATTATCTCTCTCACGAAAAATTACAAAAATGCAAATAGTGAAAAGTGAAATTATAAATTGTTATATTTTGAAAATCTGCTCTACAAATACCACAAAAATGCATGAGAAAATGATAATATTCAAGATGTTTCAGACTAGTATATTCTACAACAAGTATTAGAATGGCTCTAATTTCACACGAGCGAAAAGGCGAGGATTACGGTTCGCGAGTGTGGAATACGCCATTCCAATACATGTTGTAGACTACTTTCTTTAACAATGTTTTGGAAACTCACCAATATTTCAGAAGAAACTTTGAAAATTATGAAATGTCAAACATAAAACCAAATAAAAATAATTGAATTGTTGACACGTAACCATAGTCACAAAAACTAATAACTTCTGATTCGTCGAAATTATTCAATACGGTAATAGGCTACGTGCATGAAGTCTGCTATCGCCTCTAGCGGGCAATGGAGAACGATTGAACTCCCATTTTATCATTGTTTCATACCTATAGTTTTTTAAGTGTATTAATATTATTTAATTCAGCTGTGTGCGTATAATATACCTTGCATAGCATAAAAAGTACGTTGAAATTATTTATTTTGAGTATTTTCTTCTTCAATTATAACGTACCTATCAAAGAAAACTTCTTAAATCGTCCAAATTAACAGGATAACCTCAAATTATGACGCCGATGATCTTGCGGATCGAGTTTATATGTATTAAACACTGTATCCCTTTTACCGAGGAAGCATTGAAGAAAAGCGTGAAATTAGTTTTGCCATATTAAACATGTTGAAGAATATGTTGCTGACAATATTAACAACAAAATTATTACTTATACTTCTATCACTGAAACACCTTACAAATTAGAGATAGAGATAAATTCGTGAATCCCAAATCGATGATGAATTTTTCTAATTTCACAATTGAATTACAAACATCTTTGTTATATAGATTAATAATGAAATACAGATAATACTCTATTTATCGCTTTGATTCACTTCACTCGTTTTTTTTTATGTTATAACTGGGTACCTGAAACCTATGAAACTATATTTCACTTGAATCATCCTTAACACGATAGCCTGAAACAGAACAAACGTTTTCCCATGTTTTATATGCAATTATTTTCACTTTTAAACTACAATGCTCAATGACAGCTCATTGACGTATTCTGAGAAATGGAGTTCAATGCTTACAATGGTGCTCACCATGAGCGCTCGTATATATTTGTTCAAACACCGCCCTCTTGCACATAGCCTATAGAATAAATATTCTCACACAAGTATGGAATGTGCCCTATTCCTACATAATTTTTTGTTACGGAATATGCAAATTCTAAAACAGTGTTGAAGAAAACAATTTCTTGTAAATTCATGCTATTTCGAGCGTGCTTAAATAAAGGCTATTTTAAGTATCTATTTTTACAACTAATTAGATAATAGAATTATCACAACTTATTGAAATCAGGACAGTTTTATTGGTCCAGGGGCTGCTTTTTTTTTTTGTAATTCCAGTCAGTTTTAACTTTACTAGATCAAATGAATAAGTATCGCATGTATTTGCAAGTATGGAACCCACACTACATTTTCTTTAAATTAAATTGGTATAGCATATGAACGTAATAATTATGTGACGTCATTATCCAGTTACAAATTTTGATGACATCTCTCCTCTTCTTAATTTTATTGACTATATTTAAATTATGTATGTATGACGTCTTTCAAAAAAAATTAGGAAACTAATAAAATTTTAAAAGTTAAACAATAAAGTATCAAAATTCTGTGAATCTCTATATATTATATGAAAAGTTATTTTGGTTACTCAAAATTAAGTTTATAAACATTGTACAAAGTTTTCGAGTTCTGATGTTTGATACAACAATGAAACAATAGTATATTATGCTACAAGAACCGAACGACTAACATCATGGTCCAGGACGAAGTTGACTGTGCTCGACGAAAGCGAGGGGGAAGCCCAAGGCGTAGCTTCGTGCAGCCAACGTCATCCATGTCAATGATGACGATCGTTCAGTGTCCGTGTTGAATACGATACTTTTTGTAACAAATTCACCAAAGTACGGCATTACTGAACTTTTAAAATAAATTTGGATGCATTAAAATTATCTTATCGATTTTATAAACAAACTTTTCCAATTGCGATTACATTTATGGTAAACTAATACTACGAAACATAACTTATATATTTCATTTTATTGTTTGATATTACATAATGTTTTTCACATTTTCTGTGCTATCGCGTTCGCAGCAAACACTATAACGAACACATCCTATAATACATTGTCAATTTGACATATAGCAATGAAATTAAAAAATACCAACGGCATCCGTGATCCGTGATTCACAATTATCAATTTTTCTGTCTCAACAGGAAATTATTAATTATAAATTTCCTGTCAACAGGGATTAATAATAATTGTTTTCACGGCTTGAAAATAAGAACTTTCAAAGCAGAGGGTTAAAGCTCCGATTAACCATAGCATTAACAATCCTAATAAAAATATCTGTTAAGAAATATTTATTTCAGCATGATATGCTTAAAAAATAAGAAATTAATGTGTGAAATGAAAAATAAATCTAGAGGTTGTTCTAAGTGAACATAAAGTTTATTCAAATTAATGTCCTGGGGTTACTTGTGTACATTTAAGTAACGTATTTGGAAATATTTGTAGTTCGCAGTGGGAATAAACAAGTAAACCACAACGCAAAACCTACCCTCTTACTGTTTGACTAATCGAACAGGATTGTAACCAGACATTTTCACCGACTATTCAAATCAATCAAATTGAAAGGTCATTGAGCAGTCGTCCAAATATATAATTAATTCCAATGCCTGGCTGAGGTAATGTGAAGTAAGATATTCCGATGCTGAAAATGATCACAAGTTCCAATTACTACTATACTTATTTTTTGTAAATGACTCCTTACTATAAGAACTGTTTGCGATTCACAATGAGGAACTGCCGATTCCACTACTAATTTGTTATTATATAAATTAGTGTCATCTTGTTGGTCGAGAGATATGTCAAACAAAATAAATAATTGATGATGCTTTATTATTAATGGTAGTAGTTTATGGTCATACAAAAATGATTGACGATAGTTCTGACAGCGATTGATATTAGCATCGGCAGTAAGATCTTATTGTGAATGGAGTTTTATAGTTTTTTGTTCAATATCAAGCTAGGTAGAATCACATTTTTTAGATGCGAAATTATTTTGAAATCAAATTGAATCCGGCTCTGTATTCGTGCAAAGGGTTGAGGGCCAAACCCTTTCCCTTAAGTTACGACTGGTGTCGCTCGTACACTTCACACTTTAGTGCACTAATTTGGCGCGGTGACATACTGCCAATTACACTTTACGAATTGTAAACCAAATTGTTTGCCGCACTACTGTATACCTGAACAAAATAAACACTGCTGCGGTAAAAAAAATACCAGCCGGTTACAGTAAATAACAAAGCCTAGGGGATGGAGTTAGTTCCATGCATATTTTTCAATATTTTGCTTTTTATTATTTCCAAATCGCATTAAGTCTTTCAGGTTTTACGCACAGAAAAAAGCATAAGAAAATTTGCTAATGAAAAAGATTGTTTTCAAAACTTAACATTTTTTTTTAGTATTTATATTCATTTAGTGCTTCAATTGAATTTTGAAGAATATGCGTGGTCTTCATGCCATGTGGTAATTTTCAAATGATTCACTATAAGAAATTAGAAATGGCAAGTAATATTAAAAATCTGACGTGAACATCACGTGACTTACTTGTACATCATTGGATATATTTTTTGCATATAATAATACGATAATCAAACTCAAAATCACATCTTTCCACGGCTAATGTTTTAGATTTATCCAAAAAGTTCTAAAAATTAGTCAAGTAAAGTGTGCTTTCAGCCCAATCGGTTGCTATGGAAACAGTAGGTCATTATTCTTATGCTACAACATTCCTAAATACTGATTTCCAAAATTCTACGACTGCCAACAGATCTGAATTTATAGGCGAAATTGAAAAAAATTAAACTGAGTTGCACTTTCGGTACAGTCGATTATTACGAAAATAGAAGGCAATCATTCAGATGCTACAGTAGACTCGAATACAAAATTTCAATACTCTACGGCAGATCGTTTCGAATTTATGCGACCAATTCTAAAAGACTAAAGTGAACTGCCGGCTCAGTCGATCTCAATGAAAATAGGATATTAGCATCTAGATGGTAGAATCGTCTTGAATATCGAATTCCAACATTTTACGTTTCACCGCTTTGGATTTATGCGGAAAATTCAAAAAAAAATCCGAGTAAAGTGCACTTCCGGTACACACGATTGCAATCATTCCCATTTCTTGGATTGTTACTCCCAGGTATTTGAATGTTTTGACCTGTTTCAGCTCTATGTTCTCTATCTTTATGTGTTTTTCCGTCTCCATTGACCATCATTGTTTTAACTTTTTCTTTGTTGATGATCATATTCCATTTTTCTAGTTTTTCATTCAATACATCTATGTTGTGCTGTAGATTTTCTTCATTTTCATATAATAATACGATAAACACAAAATCCTATCGTTTCACGGCTAATCGTTTCGGATTTATCAGGAAATTCTAAAAATCTGTCAAGTAAAGTGCGCTTTCGGCCTAGTCGGTTGCTATGAAAACAGTAGATCAGCATTCTTATGCTACAACATTCTTAAATACTGATTTCCAAGATTCAACGGCTAAATGCTTTGGGTTTAAGCACAAAATTTTTTAAAAATCCAACTGATGTGCTCCTTCGTTTCAGTCTATTGTTATAATAATAAAAGGCAATAATTCCGATGCTTTTCAGCCAATCGTTTCGAAATTATGCGAAAAATTCCAAAAGACTGTTGAGTAAAGTGCACTTCCAGCTTCCATCTTAATGAGAATAGAATATGAGCATCTAGCTAGACAGTACTATCGTCTCGAATACTGAATTCTAATATTCTATGTCCAATCGTTTTGGATTTATGCGGAAAATTCAAGAAATGTTTTAAATAACCTGCATTTCCAGCTTAGCCGATCGCAATCATAATGCAAGGTGTGCAACTAGATATTATAGAAGTGCTTAATACGAAATTTCAATATTCTACGACTGATTGTTTTGAATTTATGAGGAAAGTTCGAAAAGTCTGTTATATATAGTGCACTTCCGGCTTAGCCGATTGGTATAAAAATAGAAGATAACCATTTAGATACAACATCAATTTCAAATATTGAATTTCAGTATCCTACGGCTAATCATTCTGGATTTATGCGAAAAATTCAGAAAAAGTGTCATGTAAAGTGCACTTCCGGTACAGACGATTGCAGCAATAATGCGAGGTGCACATCAAGAGCCTATACCAGTCTTAAATACAAAATTTCAGCATTATACGTTTGACGGGTTTTGAGATTTGCGAGCTACGCACATACATATTACGTACGTACATACGTACGCAAGTTACGCACATACGTACGCGCGTACATACGTTCGTATATACAGGATGTGCAACGAAATGCGGAACATAGGAGTTTAACATAGGATTTTCAAAATGTGCGTATATTGGCTCTCCTGTATATATTAGAGCAAAAGTACAAGAATGAAAAGTTGTTTAAAATCAATTTTTACTCTTGAAAAGTCTTCATTCAATGCAGTAAAGTATCTTTATCATAAGATATTTGAAAAATAAAATATGACATTTCCGTCAAAAATCAGATAGCCATGGGAATAAAAAACCTAATGAAACAACTCTTATTCTGATAGTTCAAATCCATGTTATAACAACAATTATTAATAATGATGAAAAGTTGTTCAAAATCAATTTTCACTCATGAAAAGTCTTTTTTCTGCTACTGTATAAATAAGTGAGCTTTGTAGCCCTGGCAACTCGAAAGAAAACGAAAGCAAACCTTCGTGTTACCTCGTTGCTATGCGTTGCTAGCTACGAAAGTAATACTTTCGGGGCCTGGACAAAAAAGAAAAAGTTTGACAAAATGCAAATATATTGGAAATTTCATTATTTATTCAAATAAATAAGTAGTTTATAACAATAATATGATTTTATCCAATCTATTTAATTTAATTTTATCTATTTATTGGTTTTAAGTAGTTATGCAATTTGAACAATTAGAAAAAGTCATGGTAGGAATATTATTTGGATTATTAAATGCTTCACTTTGTATTGGGAGATTTTTATTACTTTGAATTACGTCAAAACTCATAATTGTCACTGTTTCTTTATTTGAGGAAATATTAATGTGAATTTCATGTAACACCTTTTTAGAAATTTCAATTTGATTATTTTACGAAGAAGACTTCCATCCGCTCTTTAAATTCAAAATATCGACACCCGAAGCATTACATTTTCGTCAATTCGAGTAACGTTTTTATCAGCAAGCCATTTAGAAAATATGCTGTATGTTTGATTATACCTTTCTTTGGATTTATCTGCAAGAAGTGAGGCACATGCATTGTTAGCTGCCTTTTGAATACCATTTTCATTTTTCTGTTAACATTTTAAATCGGTCAAATGCAATGTTTCACTAAATTATTGAAACTCAAAATCTTTGATAGGCGCTGATGACAGATAACATTGTAAATTAGGCGCGTGCACGTGACGTCACGGACATTTAAAAATGTCAGCCTGGTGGACCAACAAACGTTCTGTCATATGGAACACATTTAATAAAACCTCAATTTTAGTGCTGTTGTTGGTTGTTTTTAGAAAAGTGAGGCTGTGCAAGATTTATCTTTTCATGGATTTACTTCAGATAAAAACTTCGGAGGAAGAATTATTCCTCTAGTCATTAAAAAACAAGGAAAATGCTCTGATGAGGAGTGCTCTAACTAACACCAAAATTAAGTAAAGCCGTACTTGTAACAGCAGGTATTTTATTCATTTGAATCTGATATTTAATATTTCAAGTGAATATAACGTAATTAATCAAATTTATGGCTGCATAAAGTACATAAAGTATCTGAAATTGAGACAGATTTTATAGGTTAGAAGTAACACAACAGGATAAACAAATTGTTCAACCTGAGTATAAGTTATGTTTTGTTGTATAAACTGAAATTTTTGTATAATATCCATTCAATAAATATTAGCATGATCCTAACTATTACACTATATATTTGTAAAATCGCTAAAAACTTCAACCGTAGAATTATTTCTAAATTATAGATAAACTAGCCTTTTGGACGATAGAGATAATCCTGATTGAGGACTGTTTTTAAATATAGGCAAAGCTGCAGGATTCTGCTGTGTGCAAGTCAGTAAATTAAGATTCTGATTTTTTTTCCAACATTTCAAGCAAATAGCTTAACAGCAAAATGAATGACAATCAATAATAATTACTTAGAATAGAAAATTCAATTTGAATTGTCTTAAGAGATGTTTAATTAAAAAACAAATAAATCATTCGTTTATTACAGACTTCTATAAATATTTTTGAAGATTATAGTCATGTTGGTTAGTGTTCATAATTTAAAGTTTCATGTAAGCTTTTAAAAGTTGTATCATATTCTAGTTGTATTCAGCTTCCTCCGTAAGCTAAATAATCTTTAGTAATTACCATGGAAATGTCTTATTATTTCTTTCATCTCCACCACATATGGATCTTCATAGATAATAAACGAGATATTTTCTACAAATACCTATGTTTTACTGTCTGACAGAGGATAATAATCATCGATTAATCGAGATATTATGCTAAAAATAATTTTTAAAACAAAATTTCACTAAATAAACATTAAATTCACAATACGCCAACCAAGCACAATGGTTTCAAATGCAATGTTTTGGTTTGTTGGTCCACCAGGCTGGCGGGTTGCATAGATTCGACCACGTGATGCACGCGCCTAATAAACCGTTGCTATGGATAATTTTAGACAGGCAAAACAGCCTTCATAACATTTCTTTAAATATAATAATCATTATTCAGTCGTGTTTCAATAACCAAAGTGAACGGACGTGTCTATTGGTGAAACAACACAAACATATTACATAAATTCTAATTAATTACTTGAAGCAATTTCGTGAATAATTAATAAAAATAAGTGGGTAGAAAAAATAAGAACTGAGTGAAGTGAAAGTGTAAATATAAAATGGCCCCAGGGGCCGAAGAGGGGAATACCCCTCCAAATATAAGACTTACTAATCTGTACACCGAGTTCAATGATCACAAGTACTATAAAATATTTATCCAAAAAACAACAGATAACGAACTAAGACCATCAATCAGTGCTTTGAAAATAGCAGAAATCTTGAGAAAGAATTATCCTCATGAAGATATATTTGAAATAAGGAAAATAGGACGCAATAGAGTAGTAGTAGCATGCTACAACAAAGAAACAGCAAATAGCATAGTTGAGGATGAAGTCCTTAAATCCAAAAAGTTTATGGCATTTATTCCAAATTACCTAGTCTCACGTGCAGCAATCGTCAAAGGAATAGAAACAGATTACGCAGTAGAAGAGCTAGAATCAAACATAGACTCCAAACAATTTAAGATTAAATCCGTAACCCGACTAAATAGAAAAATAATAGATGAAAAGGGTATTGCTCAGTATATACCATCGAATAATATAAAAATATTATTTTATGGGGAAAACATCCCCCAATACATATACATTTGGAGTGTTAGATTAACCTGTGAGCCATTTATCCAAAATGTTAGACAATGTTTCATTTGTTACCGTTTTGGACACATCTCAAAACAATGCAAGAGTGGTAAAGAAAAATGCGGCAAATGCGGAAAAACGGATCATAAACAGGACAAGTGTGAAGAAGAAACTCCAATCTGCGTCAACTGTTACGAACAACATCATGCAACTTACAAACAATGCCCAGAGAGAGTAAGACAAACAAAAATTCAAAATCTCATTGGCACACATAATATGAGCTATTTGGAAGCAAACTTGGAAATCCCAGAAGTCTCGAAAAGATCTAATGAATACGCTATCAAAACATCAAACAAGTTCTTTGCACTGGAAAATCTTGAAGAAGAATTTCCAGCATTGCAAAACAGACATGAAGAATGTACGCCAACTCTCCCTGTATATGTACCCCCACCTATATCCAAGAATTATACCTCTAAGACCAAAAATAATGATTATCGTTATCCTAATAAAAATGATCGAGTCATTAAAAGTAAGAGAAGCAGAAATAATAGTAATGAAGATATAATACTCTATGATACACAACAAGTATCAGCACAAAAAAGAAGTAAAAATTATGAAGAACCTATCAAACTAAAAATAACTAGGACACAACTCCCTATCTCAAATGAAACTGAAACCAACGAGCCGATATCACAAAAAAGTGTTTATAGTGTAGCTCAGACATATACTGAGGCACAAATCTATAATAACGAAAATAGTAATCATAATACCCAGCAGAATAGTAAAATAACAAAAGCAATTTCAAACAAAAACAAAGGAGGCGGAGATAAATAGACATAAGCACATTGCAGAAAGGTATTGTTACACTTTATAACAGGAATCTAATTAAAATCCAAAAAATGAACTTGCTTCACTGGAATTCAGAAGGAACGATTAACAACAAAACGGAAATTCAATACCTTCTTCAACAGTATCAAGTCCATATATGCGCATTAAGTGAAACTTACCTGACAAACAAAAAAATTATCAATATACGCGAATACACAATAGAAAGAGATGATAGAAACAATGATAACTCACAGAACACTAGAGGAGGAACGGCATTACTAATACATAAATCTGTAATCTACTCACCAAAAACGATAATAAAACCTAACAATAATATAGAACTAATCGCGATAACTTGTAAATACAAATCGAGGGATATAACTATAATATCCATATACGCAAAGCCAAGACACAAAACATCTAAAGAAGACTGGACAAAGATAATAAGACAAGTAACAGGACCGGTAATCATAACAGGCGATTTCAATGGACACCATGAAGCCTGGGATACCAGAGTACCTCAAAACCATGAAGGAAAAGAATTATATGGATTCATAGAACAAGAAAACTTATGTCTACTGAACGAAGATTATCCCACAACGACGAAACGATTAAATTGGAGGGAGAGCATACTAGATCTAACTATCACCTCACCTACATTAGCAGGCTATGTGGAAAAGTGGTCAATAATCAAAGATAACTTCAACAGCTACCACTTTCCCGTACTTATCAACTTCGCAAATGATATTTATGAACAAACCAATGAAACTATCAAGCGGAAAAGTTATAAAGATGCAAACTGGGATGAATATACCCAAATGATCGAAGCAGATATAGATAACCACAAAAATTCTTTTAGCGATAACCAAATGATCGAAAACTATAACGTATTAACAAATCTTATAAATAAAGCAGCGAATGAAACAATACCAGTCAAAACTATCAAAATTAAAACGGGAACCAACTGCAAACCCAAGTGGATGGACGCAGATAGTAACAGAATGATAGCTAGAAATAGATTAACACTATCCAAATTTAATAAAAATCCATCAATCGATAACTATATAGCACATCAGAAACAGAAAGCTCAAACAAGAAAATACCTCAAAAAAAGAAAACGAGAAGAATGGCGCAGTTACTGTGAAAAACTAACACCTACAACAAACTTCAAGGAAGTATGGCAGGAAATTAACAAAATAAGTGGCTCCGTGCCAAAAGCATTTAATAAAAATAAAAATTCAGACTGGATACAAGAATTTGCAAACATGATATGCCCCATCGTCCAACCTACGGTCGAAATCGTGAGAACACACAAAGTTATGTATAATGACATAATAGAGCACGAAATAACTATTGAAGAACTGAAACACAGTCTAAACCATAATAAGGAAACCAGTACAGGAATGGACAATATAAATTACCAAATGATCCAAAAATTACCTGAAAATGGTATAACCCTGCTCGCAGATATCTACAATGAATTAATAACAGAAAACCTTGTACCAGAAGAATGGAAAAAAATAATCTGCATTCCCATAAAAAAAACTGATAAGGATCCGTATCTAGCGACATCCTATAGGCCAATTTCCCTGCTGTCCTGTATGGCTAAAACGTTAGAAAAAATCATAAAAGATAGAGTAGAATGGTACGTCGAACACAACCAAAAGCTATCCACAACACAATACGGATTCAGAAAAAACCGTAGTACACAAGATAACTTGAATACCCTTAATATTGATATCCAAAAAACTTATAGTACCAATAAATACATAATATGCGCCTTCCTGGACATCAAGGGGGCGTACGACAACGTCAATCTCGACATTCTATATAATAAACTCATAGATATTGGAGTCCCTAATTCGGTATCAAACTGGATAACAAAATATCTGCAAAACCGAACAGTCTATATAAAACATGAAGGCGAACTTATTGGACCATACTATACAAACAAAGGAATGCCGCAGGGTTCGATATTAAGCCCGTTAATGTTCTCTATCTATACCAATGAACTCCAATCAATACGAGATCAAAAAACAAGCATACTACAATTTGCTGACGATATAGCTATCTACAGCAAAGGAAGAACATTAAAAGAAGCCCAGAGAAGACTTCAAAAACAGTTAGATAAACTAACAGTATTACTGGAAAGCCTACAACTCTCGATCTCAACGGAAAAAAGTAAAATAATGATATTCACAA
The DNA here is from genome assembly GCA_963989225.1 of Dromius quadrimaculatus. Taxonomy (NCBI): domain Eukaryota; kingdom Metazoa; phylum Arthropoda; class Insecta; order Coleoptera; family Carabidae; genus Dromius; species Dromius quadrimaculatus. The sequence continues at coordinate 44,671,879 of OZ022330.1, forward strand.
GACATCGACTCATAGTAAGTCCTCTAATAAAAATCAACAACAAATCCCTACAAGTAGTGTGCACCAAGAAGTTCTTGGGAGTCTGGTTTGATTCGAAATCAATATGGACAAAAGAAATTACTGAGGTAACAAATAAATGTCATAAAGGTCTCAATTTAATGCGTTGTGTAACTGGGTACAAGTGGGGAGCACATCCCTCTACACTAATAATGCTCTACAGAGCCCTAATAAGGCCGCACTTGGATTACTCATCTAATTTTATATGTACAGCATCTAACTCAAACTTAAAAAAATTAGATAACATACAATACACAGCACTAAGAATATGTATAGGTTGCATGAGAAGCACCCCAAAACAAATACTGAATTATGAAACTATAGAACCTCCACTCCAAATTCGGAGAAAGTTCATCTCGGATAAATTTTATCTCAAAAATATGCAGTGTAACAATGTCACACTATTACACAAAATCCAAGATACAATGGAGCATATACATTCGCCCTATTGGAACAAAAAAAATAAACCGTTATTACTACAAAGCCATTCCGAATTGAAAAATTTTAATATAGAAAAATTTCAAATTATACCGTTCTATCAGTACAACCCAAAAATTAATTGGTTGAAAATTAATATAGATTGTAACCAATTCAACAAAGCTGATCCAAATCATATAACGAATACTAAATTCAAGGAATATATCGAAAATCAACAGTGGGATGAGATAATTTATACAGACGGTTCAGTTCACCGAGATAAGAATTCTAGTAGTTTTGCCATATACAAAGCAATAGACAATACTACTAATATGTATAAAATAAACCATCTAACTAGCTCATTCAACACGGAATCTTTAGCTATACTATACTCACTGAAAAGCCTTATCCCGTATTACAATAAGAAAATCATCTTGATTACAGATTCTAAATCTCTGCTAACAAGCTTGAACAATAAACTGGATCAGAATAGTCAGTCTATTATATACAAAATTAAATACCTAGTTACAAAACTATCAGATCAAAATAACTATATACAATTTTGTGGGTACCTGGACATGTGGGTATACGAGGCAACGAAATAGCAAATCAAGCAGCAAACGAAGGACTTCTTACAGGACAAGAAATGAACATACAATTAACAACTTATGACTCCATAAACATTCTCAAGGATAGAATGCTCAAAGAGTGGCAACGGTGGTATACGAAAAAAAGCGAGACGACAGGAAAAGCATTCCTAGAATATAATCCCATTCTACAAAGAGAACACTGGTTCAACAAACAAATGCCGAGAAAATTCATATCGATAATAGCTCGAATAAGATGTGGGCATACTAAAAATAGAGCACATTTACACAAATTAGGTATCATACAATCAGATACGTGTGAATGCGGACAAAGAGGAGATATCAACCACCTAATTTTCAATTGTAACAATCATTTGAAGGCACAAAAAAATTTACAAGAAAAAATAATCAGAAAATATCATACACTACCGATAAATACTCTCACATTGACATCAGACCCAAAATCGGAAGTATGCTGGGCGTTATACAAGTTTATTGTTGAGGATGCAATAGAAATATAAGAAAAGTACCACTTATATAGAAGAAGAGAAAATGGCAAGCATGTCCAAAAGGACATAAAGCCAGGAAGGAAAGAAAAAAAAAAAAAATAATCATCATTAAATATCAATATCTATATAGAACAGTAGCAGAAAAAATGTAATACATCACACGATGCGAAAGCCCTTTCAGGTGTTCGGAGGTTTTGAACGGCCTCGGCTTCACCTCGGCCATTCAAATACCACCTCACACAAAAAAGTATACTTTCGCATCTTGTAATGTAAATAACTATATTTAATGCAGTAGAATATCATCTGTTTGACGAAAATGTCGTATTTTATTCTCTGAATATCTGATAATCTACAGCATCAAATAAAGATTTTTTATAAGTGAAAATTTATTTTAAGCAACTTTTTATTCTTGTACTTTTGCTCTGAAATATACAGGAGAGCCAATATCCGCACAATTTTAAAATTCCATGTTAAAATGCCATGTTCCGCGTTTTCGCATCGACCAGAGGCGGCTCTAGCTTATTTACCGCCCGGATGCAAAGATAGATGAATTGTGCCCCATCCCCTCCTCCTCTTGTACATATTTTTTGGATGATTCTTTGAGTTTTGGAAAGTTTGAAGTATTCTCTTTTAGGATATGTAAGTCAATCCAACGTAAAATCTATGACACTCCCTACCAAACTTCTGGGGAAAAAATTTTTTCGTGATGTCAAAAAATGGCAAACTTTGACAACTTGTTCCGGGTGCAAAAAAATCGTAGACTCAACTCACGATCCAGGAAATCAAGTTCAATCTTTTTTCTTCAAATTGTGCGAAAAATCGAGTGCCTGCAACGATTTGGTGCAAAGCTATGCATTAAGAAAAGAAAAAAAACATTCTGCGCTTTTTTGGTCATAGCTTGGTTGTTTAAATAAATGAACTTTTGAGTTTTGATAAGTTTGAAGTTTTCTCCACAATTTATTAAAAGTGACAATAAAACAAAGTTCATCAATTTCTGTGCAACATTAGCCAAGTTATGGCCAAAAAACTGCAAAATGTATATTTTTTTTGTTTGATTCATAACTTTGCGTCAAATCGTTGCAGACTTTCGACTTTTTGTGCAATTTAGAGGAAAATTAATGAATTTATTTCCTGGGTCGAGAGATGTGTCCACGACTTTTTTTGCTCCTGGTGCAAGCTGTCAAAATTTGCCATTTTTTGACATCAAGAACATTCTTTTCTTTTCAGAAGTGCGGTAGGAAGTGCGATGAACTTGGTTTCGGATTAACTTACATGCCCTGAAAAAGAAAACTTTAAACTTTCCAAAATTCAAAAATTCATTCATTTCCGATCAAAATCAATCGAGTTATGGCAGTTCGAAAAATCGATATTTTTGGTACATTTTCAAGTGGTGCGGTTTTTTTTATGCTGAGTCATTTGCTTAATCATTATGAATAATAAATTTCAGAATGAATCATTATTTACTTACAAATTTGGCAAAAATAATTTGCTGAACTATTATTATTCTTTGTGATAACTGATAACTGAGTATTATGAATTAGAATAAGAAGAATAATATAAGAGAAAAAGATTTATATATTGTATATTTATTGATAAATTCCTATTTAATGATTTCATTGAAATATTTTGCTTGACAAAAAGATCTTAAAAAAATAAGAATTATTAGGTACTTGCCGACTACATGTAGACGTGAATCATCGAATGATTTCATTTGAAATTAGCTGCAACTAATAATATGACAAAATTTGCAATGACACAAGTAACGTTTGATATGTTATAAACAGATTATAATAGCTTTAGCGCGTGTTGTACCTTCGATGTCTTGACTTGGGACACGTTTGATAAATAATAAAACTTTTTTTCGCAGAGGCAGTTTATTTTTCCAATATTTCATATAAACAATACAGATCAAAAGTTGCATCAAAAAGGTACCTGTCAATAATACAAATAAATTAGTATCCATCCCAACAGACGTATATCAAATTAATTACAACTAGACTAGAAAATATGAATAGGTAAATGTAATTTTGACAACATACCTTTTGTGCATATAAAATTCTTCAAACGAATAAAATTCTTTCTTATCAATACTATTACAATTTGATTTACTTTCAGATTTACTTTCATACAGTCTTTTTTGTTACCATGCAGTACATAAACAAATTTTATTTTACTTTTTTCAAAATATCCGCTTCCTGATCTAATTTCAATAATACCAACCTAATTTTATGTCAAAATTTATGTTCAATATAAAATGCTGCCAACTAGCCAACTGCTTTTTATATTTGGAGTGGTAAAGTTGTATAAATTAATTAACAGCGCGATTATGATAATATTTGTTGGTTCGGCATGTTTTTATTAGCAAGGCGGTAAGATAACAAAATTTCTCCTACTTGCTCACAATCCCTTACTTTGAATACTTTTATGTTAAAAATTATTTTATTAGCCCTGATAGAATATTTTGCTGATAAAATTTGTTTTCGTTTTAAAATAATCATGTTCGGGGTCCAGGCCAGCTGGCGCCGGGATGCCATGCACCCCTTGCACCCCCGCTCGAGACGCTCCTGGTACCGACATCAAGCCGAAAGTAGTCAAAATGGATTCAGGGATGCTCAAAACGGATATTTCCATCAAAATCTCGATATGTGAATTCTGTCGGTTTCACAATACTTCCTTGTACTTTGTACAAGTAAGTAAAAACACTGAGATTCTTGATTCTAACATAGATTCGTTACAATACTGTTTAAATTCAAACCCCGGCCGGCTCCAAAACGAATCAAATAATTTTTTTGAGATTGGTTGTTCACAAGTCGCAAGCACTCCATAAACAAAACGATTTTCGCACTATATCCTGTTCACGCATCCCAGTTGTATCATCATCAGTATCCGCGTGGCAGTTCAATTGCGTACCCAAAATTTAGTTTTTTTGTGAATTCTTGTTGGTAGCACTATGCGCAGTATCTATCATGATTTATTTTTCAGGATTTTTGTAAAATTTGGAAGCCTCGTTGATTCATCATAAGAAACTCAGTAACTAAGTAGTCGCTATATTAAATGATTTCTCCAATCGATTTTCACTTTCTGGTACTAAGTACAAGGAAGTATTGTGAAACCAACAAAACTCACCTATCGAGATTTTGATGGAAATATCCGTTTTGAGCATCCCTGAATCCATTTTGACTATTTTCGGCTTGATGTCGGTACGTATGTGCGTTCGTGCGTTCGTTCGTAACTCGCAAGTCTCAAAACTGGTTGAACATATAATGTTGAAATTTTGTATTTAGGACTGGTATAGGGTCTAGTTGTGCACCTCGCATTATGGTTCCAATCGTCTGTACCGGAAGTGCACTTTACTTGAAACTTTTTTCGAATTTTTCTGATAAATCCAGAATGATCAACCGTAGGATGTTGAAATTCAGTATTTGAACTTGATGTTGTATTAGATTGGTTATCTGCTATTTTTGTAAGAATCGGCCAAGCTAGAAGTGCACTTTACTTGTAACTTTTTTTTGAATTCTTTGCATAAATCTAGAATGATCAGCCGTAGCATATTGAAATTTAGTTTTTGAACTTGTTGTAGCATTAAAATAGTTATCTACTATTTTTGTATCAATTGGCTGAGCCGGAAGTGCAGTTTATAAGTATAACAGACATTCAGAATTTGCCGTATAGAACAATCAGTTTAATTGAAATGATGAGGTAGGCAATGATAATCTGTTGTCAATTTTTTTATTTTGTTTGACATTCTACATGTCAAAATATTATTAAAATTATATTAATTATAATCTGGAGTGACAGAAAACTTTATTGAATAAATTTGTGTATATATCAAATGATGTACAAGTAAGTCACGTGATTCACATCAGATTTTCTTGTACAAAATACAAATATTTTGAAACCAAAAAAAATAACATTTCGAAATTTTAACGGAAATATTCGTTTTGAACAATTCTGCATTCATTTGGACCATTTTCAACTTGATGTCTGTACGTTGTTGCGTTTTTCAATCTAATACCTCTACTTAAATACTCAGGAAGAACAAACTGGTTTTACTGTTGTAAACTTGAAAAACCTTTTATTCAGTTGAAAGATGTCATACATCAAAAAGGAATCATATATACAATCAATTATATCTATATCTATGGAAACGAAATAAATGTTAACATAATAGAATAGAAGGCTATTTTCTTCAACATACGTGTCTATGCACGTATGTACGTGTGCATGTCTGTATCCTGCGTAACTCAAAAACGGTTAACCGTATAATGTTGAAATTTTGTATTTAGGATTGCTGGAATGTCTAGACGTGCACCTCCTATTTTCAATAACAGTCGGCTGAACCGAACTAGATTTTTTTTGCATTTTATTGAAATTCAGTATTTGAGACTTTTCTAGCATTCTAATAATCACCTCCTATTTCCAAGAGTTTGCTTCAAGTGGATCTACTTCAATTGTCTAAAAAGTTTTGGACCTGACATATCTATTATAATCTGGTTTTCTCTTTTCATTTTTCTATCAAAAAATTTCTAGAAAAGTCCTATACTAAAGACAATTTGGAAATGTGGTCTAAATGCCAAATTCTTTGGGCATAATATATGAATAAACTTGTGCTCAAAAAAATTGTGCTTATTAGTTGGATTTCAATTGCATGTTTTGTTAAACTCGATTTGCTATACTCGTAAAAGTAGCAATGTCAAGCTGTCTGAAAATGAAGTTCTCTTTCAGAAAACGTAATGCATGTCCTGCCACTTCAGCAACACCCGGATCAGCTAGGAAAGTCCTTCTTGGAAGTTTGGAACGTGGACTTACTCGAGTGCGCCATGTCCTAACTCCGGGACGAAACAATGACACCGGAGTAAGTTTGGATCAGCCTCAAACACTTTCAAATAAGGTAAGTAATTGTTTGCTTCATTTATTAGTTTGGATATTGTCAAATAGTTATTTTTCGCCAACTGTCAAAAAAACATGATATTTTTGTATTGTTATGGATACGCAAAGCTCGTGATTTTTTCACTAGTAAAAAAATGAAACATATTTTTGCACACCTAATCTTATATTATTCAGTTTAGTAATGCTACAAGGATAGAAAGAAACAGGTATTTAACAAAAAAGAAATATGAATTTGTACACAAAACTACTTATTTTTGAATATAAAAATTAACTGTTGACAGTTCTTTATTTATCAAACAACAATTGCGCATATTTTTGGTTACAATACCCAGGTGACTGCAAATTAATTATAGTTTGTACTTTTTTCCTACATTTTACTGAATAAAACAATAATTATTGTTGATCTATTATTTTTTGACATTTGGCGAAAAAATATTGTTTGTATGCGAATGAATTTGTTACCTCGACCTTACGGTCTCGGTTGAAATTGACATTCTTACGCGCAACAAAGAAAACAATCACTTCGCACACTTAATACAAAAATTTGATTTATTTATTTTCTGTTTAAGGATTTGTGTAATGTGTCGACAACGCAGTGCTCCGATCCCGAGTATGTTATTGTAGAACTCGCTAAGGCTTTAGGGAAACGGGGTATCGTGTGTCGACGAAAGGGGTAAGTACACATAAATGAATCTACCCAGAGTTCTAGGAGCGTAATCGCACATCGCAGTTAAGTACAAGTTCGAATCAAATACTGAGGCTTTCGAGTTGTTATGAAAATTTTGATTTTTCCCTTTAAATGTTGAAGAAAGGGGTATGTTAATTCGCGTCAAATTTGCGCATCAAGAATAGATTATGGTCTATCTTCATTAATTAATTAAAATGCTGGTATTTGAAGAACTCATCATGGTCTCTGCAGGCCATCGGAACAAATATGTCATTTTGACTATATTGCAATGGAAAATCGTAATGGGCACATAAAACGGGCCGCAGCTGCAAAAATCTTGTACTTATCGATATAAAGGAAATTTAATTTTTGCAGTAATAATTTACTATCACTAGATACAAGTAGTAAACTCTGTCCTAGTTAATAGAATTTTGTTTCTCGTTACTTTGAACGAGAGAATTTTCAAACATTTTTCAATGATTATAACTTAGCGAATTCACTGCATGATGAATGATCAGAAGGATGGTGTAAAATACATTAGAAACAGTTAATTTCTTTTTGACAAAAAGCAAACAGTATTCGGACTAGATCCATTTCCAATCGTCGGCCGGAAGTGAAACTGACCGCAACGGAACGTGATTTCTGGCGCGCTTTTTTAAATGACGTGGTCGTTTCCACACAAAAAAATAGAAAGAAGCTAGAGAACAAAACAATATTGAAACAAAAGACTTGCGGTGCAGGTGATTCTTGTGAATGAAATTCCCAGGTTTTTTTACGTAGAACAATTTCCGTTTGTACAGAATGTAAAAAGTTACTCATTACGGAAACATTGATGTAGGACTTCAACATGTAAAATCAAATTATATATTTATAGTTCCCTGCTATTCCGATATTTTCAAGTCGAATTGTCAAGCAGATTTTAGGGCGGATATAAAGCTCCGCATCTGATCAATAGCTGAAGTTTTGTAAGCCTGATAACGGAAAAACGTATTATTTCATTCAGAAACCTGAAATACTTACGACATACAGAATGTTGAATATTCCAATTCTGAGACTGCTTTTAAATAAGAATCTCATAAATTATTCGATCTACATTATACTTACAATGATTGAAATAAATATTTGCAATCATAAAATTATAATATATTCAACACGAAGAAAAATCGGATTACTGACTTGTCTGAATTCCTAGCTTTGATTTTGTTCCATCTATGAAACATCGGCCTCATCAGTAAATCTGATATTTGCCTGCCTAGTTAAATAAATTTTTCCGAATGTTGATTGATAAGTCTTACACTTTCGAAATATCAAGGACAATCGAAAATTTTGAAGAAATAAGAAGGGATCTTTCTATTGCTATTAATTTTAGAGTTGTTGATAAAAATTCATTCATTTTATAAAGGCGAAAACTATTAAAAATATTCTCAAATAAGTCATAGTTTTATAGTCAATATAAACTTGGTTTGTCTGTAAAAACTTCCACACTCTAGTCAAACTTGCCTTTGTCCGGTTTTTATTTTTAGTATGGAAGAAACTAATTTTGCTCTGTTCTAAATGAAATCTTTTACCAGTTAATGTAACGTCTATATTTTGTTAGCTGGAGGCTATTAAAAAGCCGGTATACTCGTATTTCTTGCAATACAAAATACAATATAAACGTGTCAGCATTCCCGTCCCATAACTCATTTACTAATCATCGCTATTTCGTTGCATATAATTACTTAAACAACGCGCTATATTTCACTCCCTACTCAATATTTATTTTTATTATTATTGCTATTTTTTGCATACTGTAATGTGGCCAGTTGTGCTAAGAAGCTTGAACAGAGAATTTAAATATGTATGGAAATTGACTCTCCTATATTTTAGCGTAAAAATGCAAGACCATAAAATTTCTTTAATATTATATTTCACAGTTTTGTCTTTTACTAGAATTACATCGATTTCACTTGAGTTAGTTGAATTTATCTGGTGAATACTTTGTACGAAAACTATTGTTGATACAGAGAGTTCTACACTAATTATAAAATATCAACTTAGTATTTTCTGTTTTGAATTCTGAATTCCTCAATCGAGACATATCAAGTAAATTGACTTCAGTATTTTTGAAGAGAAAACTTCTATAGGCACGTTAGGCAATTTTTGGATTGGTAAAATCTTATGAGCTCGCGTTATCGACATGCTACTGGCGCGTGCGTTGATCAGCGAGGCCATATCTTTTATTCTTACTTTTCAGAGAGTACTTCTTATGTAATGTCACTATGTTAATTGCTCAGTTTCGAGAATATACTTATTGATTTCATAAAATGAGTTTTATGTACGTGATTTTAAAAATAGTTCAGTGTATTAGATTTAGGAGTAAAGGATTTGTAATATATTTCACAGTTTGAAGGTATTTCAAAGAATAATTTATTTTTCTAGTGAAATTTTTCGGGTGATTCTAATTTACAGATTATGAAATTTCAATTTTTGCTCCTACCATTAATTTGAATATCCAATTGGAAAAAAACTCTTTTATTTCATAGTTTCAAGTTTTCACTTCAAGTCTCAATGACTGCCAATCATTTTTATCCATAGTGATGTGGAAGAAGCAGCGACACTATTTTGACAAGATTTGTGCCTCTCGAATAATTTATGCTAACTTTACATATAGACCGGGACCCCGCGACAAAAATTTATGTCAAATCTTATTCACCAAAAACCTTATAAATACATCATTCTGATAATGAAAAGTCATTTCTTGTACCTGAAGAAGAAAACAGTGTATATGCCAAATCTCATTCATCATGAAACTTGTTTGATGGATTGTTTTCAATAAATATATTATGAAAAAACGTTTCATATACCTGGCAGCGGGGCAAAGTTGTTCTTACAGAGTGCAAATAAATATGTTTTATTGGGTATATCAGTTCTGTATAAATTAATTTGGAACTCAACGTTTCGACAGCAAAGTGCTGCCTTTTTCAAGTGTAAAAAAATATGAAAATAAATAAACAAAATTGTCAAAATTAATTCACTCAACAATTAATATGAGAGGAAAGTTTGAACCATAAATGATACAAAAAAAAGTTCTTACGGTTTAAATGAGGACTGAACGAGCTCTTACACAGCTTTGAAAGTGGAAATTCAGAGTATTCATCGCGCCCTTTTGCTACAGTGTACGTGCGGCTATTATTTGATATTTAAATGAGATCAATGACATATGATGATGAGAAATAGAAGAACCATACAGAATAAACTATTTTTTCTCTGAAATCGTTATGATTATTATAAATTTATATCCATATTTGTACCATGATTGAGTCTTCTGTTGTTTCAAAATATCGCTTTTCGTTGCTTAGTGAGTGTATATGTATATAGTTTTCATTCAGAAACAAATTCTGTGGATAGTCAAAAACACTTCTTTTATTGCATAATTTTAGTAATAATGAAAAATTTAACTTTATTCCAAATTAAATGGAAGAACTGAAATTATAACTTTTTCGATATTTTCATAATAAGTAATTATTATGACGATAATATATATTTATTTCAAATTGTATGGTCTTCTACTTGCTGAAATTGAGAAAAATTGATAATAGACAATGAAAAATTACTCCACATTATACCTCCTATCTATTTCTCATGTTCATATGTGATCGATCCCATTTATTTACTAATATTGAATAATAATAGCCGCGTGCGCTCTGCAGCAAAAGAGCACGATGGATACTCCCAATTTCCACTTTCAAAGCTGTGTAAGAACTCGTTCGATACGCATTCAAGCCGTAAGAACCCTTTTTTCGTATCATTTATGGCTCAAAATTCCATCTCATATTAATTGTTAAGTGAATAAATTTTGAAACTACCCTCGTAAAATATCTCACGGTTTACACTCTGTAAGAACAACTTTATCCCACTTGCCAGAAACGTTTTTTCATAAATTATTGATTGAAAACTAACTACCAAACAAGTCTCAGGATAAATAAGATTTGACAAGAATACTTTGAAAAATTACATGTTTGTTATCATTTTTCACATCTGTGTCCCGCTAAACGACCTCGGTAATATTGTGTATCTTTCTTACCCGACTACAATAACTGATTCTATTAATATGGCAGTGAATAAGATGTTACAATGATTTTGTCACGGGCTTCCGGTATAATACGATCAGGGACGGCGCCAGGAGTGGGCTCTGGCAATTAGGCTATGCCCACCCGGGTGCCCACTCGCATATTGCATTTTTAATGCAGGCCAGCAGGTCACGTTCACATTTGCTTACATCTAGGTGCTCATCCAACAACTTATACGGCAAATTCGTGTCCACCCATCAATTTAATCCTGGCGCCGTCCCTGAATACGATCGTTAATCAACCATGTTCTTTCTATCAGAAATCTGAGCGAATGTTAAAATGATGAAGATTGCTTTCAAAATAGAGATAGTCTCAAAATTGGAACGAAAATATTGCATCTTATTTATTATCTGCGGAAATTGGAAAAAAAATTCACGAAAATATAGTGATATCTTTCTATGGACAGTATTTATTAATACAACTTTAGATAAACTACGCTTATAATTACATAATTTGATGTAAAAAAAGTCAAACATAAAAAATTCAATTCCTGCCTTCTTCATGCGTTGTTATCCTTTTTATTATTTATATTATCATCAATATGAAATATCTCAAGTTGTTCACATTTATGTTTATTTACGATATTGAGAGATTGTTCAATTGTCAGACATTTGAATGTTGGCTCATTAATGCAAAATTTCATGGTTACGATTGGTCCAGTGGCTGATTGACGGAATTCTGATTGGTTAGAATATTTGTGATTTTCAAGTCCACGTCCAAGAATAATAACACAACTCCAAAAGAACTATTTTGGCGTCTGAGTTTATTTAATGATTGTCTTATTCGTCATTCATGAATATTATCAGAAAATGCTCAAGCCCCTCTTGAAATTTGCTTTTGTAGAGTTGGTAGAAATTGCATGATGAGTTTCTTGAATGAACAGCTATCAGGAGCCAACGTTAAGGCCGGAATTTCCGTTGGTCCACCAAATTCAAAATTCTTGGCAATTGAGGTTTCTCGAAAAGAGCTTGGTACAATCCCAAAGCAGTATCTAGTTTTTTAGGAAATAAAAGAGCTGAAAACCACCAGAAGATAGTTAAAAAATTTATATCGAACTTTGAGGTCATGGTTTGCAGAATGTCGTTGAAAATTCATATGCTACATGCCCATTTAAGAAAAAATTGGGAAACAACATTGAGGCATAGGTACTCTGAAGAACTCGATGAACGTTTTCACCAATACATTATGGGCTTAGAACGCCGTTATCAAGATCAATATGATGTAATATGATGGGAAACTATATTTTGAGTTTAATCAGAGCAAATGATCATGAATATAATAGAAAGTAAATGGGGCTAATAATTAGTTCTTCCCAAAATATTTTTTATACTAATATTACAGCTAAAAGTAATGAAATTAAAATTATAGATTCTCTTGAGTATTCAAATGATGTTCTCCTGGCTACAAAAGTAAACTTTTTTAGAGACTATAACTTTTTTTTTGGATCAGAGTCACTTAACCTATTGTAATTGCATATTTATATCTCAAGCACAAATTTCATGTTGATCTGTGTAATCAATCAATATAAGCGATAAGTAGCTTGTGCAATAAATTTAAAAATAAATAAGTTCACTGTAACTTGTAATACTTATAAATTATAACTAAATTTGTGACTATATTTATACCACCATTGGACATGCGAAATAATTAGTGTTTCTTGATCAATGCACGATGTTATAAACTTTCCAAGCAGTAGTCCAGTCAAAATAGACATACACCCTTGTATAAATTCTCAAGAACGTTAGGGGTACCGTTATGATGAAGTTATGAAAAGTCCCCATGGATCTCAAGTGTGCAAAAAAATTTATTCGAGGTCATAGTTCGTAGAAATGAGTTTTTCAATTTTTTCAACCGAATTGTCTGTTTATGATAAAAATAGATCGGACAAAAATTATAGACCTTCCAATTGTCTATAAAAATGGTCATCATACTTTTTTCCCCAAGTCTCACCATTTCTGAGAAAAAGTCATTCTAAAGTTATATTCTCTATGATATGCCCACTTTTCCACGCCACCTATAAGGTAGTGTACTTGGCGCGTATTTTTCGTCGTGATTTCTCCGGTAGTCCTATTTCACGGTCTTTGTATTGAAGTTTAATATAATATGGTCTTATTATTCAACTGCTTCTTCCTTTTGTTCATCTTCCTGAGTTGACATAAATTATTCAAACAGCGATACATCAGTTGTTCCGCCGTTGATGTAAGGATCATCTTCTGTTAGAGGTTCAGTATTTGAACACGACTGGCCTCCACAGCTGGTGCATGCTGGTGAACAAAGTAAGCCTATTTTTTTGCTGCCGCATTTCGAATACCACCTCTTTTTGCAGTTAGAAAAATAGTAATCGGGAGCTTTTCTGGTGGAGGAGGGAGTAGAGCGTGAATTGATTCCAATACATTATTAATTAACGTCCAACCCCATTATTCTGGGTTCAGTTCATGACCAAGCCACAATTGAATCTGGTAATATACTCGATAAAAATGTTGATGTTGAAGAAAGACAAGCTGATTGAACACCTTTTTTATCACATTTATATTTTGCAAAAGATACATAATGTAACTTATCTATGCAAATAATTTACAGTAAGTAACAGACGGACAGTGCCACATTGACAATTGAACAGAAGACAGATGTTGCTTAAGGCTACATGCTCACGTAAAATGAGGGACTAGGTTTCTTTACATTTCATATCTTTAGCATTATCATTCAATATCAATGTACGAGTACTACTCACGCAGACTAATAGTTTTACCAATATTATACGTCAATAATGCACATAGGCATCGTAGTCATGCATATTATTGAAAATATAACTTTAGAATAGCCTTTTCTCAGAAATGGCAAATCTTGAGAAAAAAAGTGTGGGGACCATTTTTGTAGAAAATTGGAAGATCTACAATTTTTGTCTAAGCTATTCCTATCATAAAACTGACAATTTCGTTAAAAAAATCGAAAAACCCATTTCCGCGAACTTTGACCTCGCATAAAATTTTTTGCATACATGGAATCGATTGGGACTTTCAACAACTTCATCATAATGGTATACATTCCACGAGATCGACACGTTAATATCTCTCAAATTATATCAGTTGTACATCTTTTTCTGTAATCATACTAACTTTAAATTCAATTGTCAATTTATATTTCAACTTTCAATACTTCAATGTCCGACTAGTTTATTATTTTTGTCGTAATAACACTTATTTCAGAGTTATTACGTAACAAATAATATCCGAGGGCATTATGTTTCAAAATAATGCCCTCGGGTATTATTTTGAAAAACAACAAACAAGTTTCCTAGTTACAGCAAGTAACTAGAGTAATTTCTCTGACAGAAATCACAATGACAGGACAAACATCGCTCAAAATTTTGATTGAAATGGAACAAAAGTCGGACATTAAACATTGAAGGCACCACGGAAGTTGAAAAGACAATAATGCCTACGGTCAACGTATACACCTCGGTCCAGAGGCCCTCGGAAAGTACACTGTTGACCTCAGGCATTATTGTCCTTTTAACAATCTTGATACCTTGATTACTATAAATACAACTTACATACACAAAGGTTATTATAACGAGTGACACTAATCGCGGAGATAGTCGATGTAAACCGATCGTATACGAACATAAGCACGTCTGATTGGTCGGAGTTAGCATTATGCCTCAGAAATTGAAAAATTTCCATATTTTAGGGTTACAGCTTAATGCAAGACAGCTGCGTGTCAGCACTAGTACCGTAACACGTAATTCCATATGTTTGAAAACCTAATAATGCTAATGTTAAAGTAAATGCATAAAGTTACAGCCTACATAAACCAGCCTCATGATTTCTATCAGTCATTTGAAGGAGAATATTTTGATTGCAGTTTTACCCTCCGTGGCAAAATGGACTCCGACACCCGCTTAAGCGGCGGTTGCAGCTTCGAACTAGAAGTTTGCTTTCTTCCGTCACTTGCTCCTGGAGCAGCTACAGGGACATTGTCTACATCAATGCCCGTTCATGTTGGCATACGACGAAAAAGGCTTAAAGGAGACTCCTGGTGTTATAAAAAAGTTTGCGAGCAAGTCCTGGCTCTGACGGCCACAGAACTAAAAGTGGGGACTGAATCAGCAGTTTAAAACTCTCGTTTTTTTTTTCTTCAAATTTCAGTTGGGTTGGCGGTAAGAGGTACACGGAAAAGATTTTTTTTTTATTTGATTTTAATGGATATTATTAATATAATTCGTGAATGTAATATATTTTCTGCTAAATAATATTAATTTAATATTGTAAATAAAACAAGATGTTTCAGTATATCATAAATATAGTCATAGAATTAATTAGCTCGTACTTCTCTACTTGTATTTTCTACAAATGAAATAAATTCTGTAACATTGTATTTTTCGCTCTTTTTTGTTCAAATATCTAACTCATGCTAAATATATTTACCTAATAATTTATGTTTCAACATACACATACTATTTAAATCCCAATTCGTGAACAAACAATTGAAAATCTATAGCACTCCGTGGTTAACGCATTGCTCTACTCTTTTACCCATTTTTCACGGATAATTCAGTACAGTTGTCAAAGTGTCTCTTATTTGCACAGAATTGTACAGGACGTACAATAACATTGATGCTTCCTTATCGGCAATAAACTAAAAATAATTGTCGCGATTTTGATAAGATCTTTGATTCGATTTTCGATTTACATACGCAGCGAGAAACAACAAGCTGTGAGAAGATAGAAGAAAGATGCGGCTTGCTCTTGAACGTGAGATACTAACTACAATCTAGATAAAACGTGATCTCGTAAATAGCTTTACGCGGATATTTTATGGAGGGCTTACACATAAATGTGAAAGAAGAATTATTTTAAAAAATGTATCAAGTGGTCAATTTCGTATTTACAGAAATATCAGAGTACTGTACATACATAAGTTGAAAGCGGACATTTCAATTACTTTTAACATATTCACACGATCAAGTTTATAAACCAGAACTATACATTATTATTACGAAAATATTTACTTAGTAGCAGATATATCAACTTTAATTCAACATCCAAGCACAAGAAATATACGGTATACGTCCAGATTATTCCATTAAAACATCACATACCTATTTCTTCGTCAGTATTCATCGAAAAAGCTTCACGAAAACTTTGAATTTTGTGCTGCAATTCTGTGAAAATCGATAAGTCATACAGATCTATAAATCCGTAAGCAATATATAAAAATGCATCGATTTTCATTGTAGTGTGAATTTGTTCTCAAGAATAAATTTATGAATCCTACAGATTTATAGGCGTTTATTTCCCTTGCCTTGTTAGTATGGGTCAAATCTTGCAACTGAATTTTAAAACAGTTATCCCCAACCGATTGAACTGAAATTTTGCATACACGTTTAGTTTGAATGACAATGCATGGTTAGCTAAGTGAAGTCATTCTAAATCCAATATGGCGGACCAGTTATTTTTTATCTTTGATCATAAATAATATCTAGATGGAAGGAGTCCTATATCACACAATACATTTCTGCGAATGGTTATGCCAGAAAGAGAGAAAAATATAGATTACGTTAGAGAGACAAGGAAATAAGATATAATGAAAGAAAAATGAGGTGAAACGAACTGCGCATGTCTATCGAATTTCATTTGCTATTTATAAAAGTAATGTTAAGGAGAAGTACTTTGCAACTAGAAAACGGCGAATGAATATAAATATTTTTTACAAAAATAAGAACTCATTACATCAGGTGTTTATCATTTTGCGGGCTTGATAAACCGAAATTTGATTATTGTCACGCTTGCGCAGTTCATTTCTCCAGCTTTCTTACAATTATATCTTCCATCTCTTTTCGTCGTAATCGTTCGCAATTTCTTCCATCTAGATATTATTTATGATCTAAGTTTTTTATGCACTCCCATGATACGGGTGTCAAATGAAAGAGTTTGCTGAGAAGAATACGAAAAGTAAAATGATGTCACACTAAATTCAATACGGCGCCGGGGAATGCTCCGAGATGGTGGACAAAATTTTCCTACTTACCATCATGATATGGGTAATAAATGAAAGGATTTGCTGGAAAGAGAACAAAAAAAAATATAAGATAAAATTGATGAAGCTGACCGGATGAGTGAATTTGGGTGAGTAAAAAGTCTTGGGAGTTCAGTCAATATTTCTGTTTTAGTTTCTTTCCTACTTCACAGTTTCGGCTGTACCTCAGCCATCTTCAGAAGCGCTACAATTTAATTATTTTTCATCACTAATTATTTATGCTAATTTTATCGGAAATACTTACAAAAGAACTATATTGTGAAAAATTAAAAATGTACATTGATGTGTGATAACGAGTTTGATAAAATAGCGCAAAATTTTTTTCCATCTGTCAAATGCCACAACCTACATCTGTAAAAGACGTTGACTAAGTGCGAGTAAAAAATCGTGCGTGCACGCATTGTCAAAAAATTACAAATTATCACCGGTAGAAATAAGTTAGTTGTAGTGTCAAACAATTAAAAATAGATGCAAGCTTGTGCATCACGCAAGGTATCAAAAATATGAACAAAAATTAGGAAAAGTAACATTGATCTTAAAGAATTTTGTTGTATATAGTGCCAAGTGCAATAGTATCTGCTTTTTCATTAATATTTTGTTTGTCTTGTTTTATTTACAATATTTCTAATGTAAGTCTTTTGTTTACGTTGATTTCGATAATACTAGTTTCAACAAAATTGAAAGTATGTCCTAATCTATGCAATGAGTGACTAGAGCACATTTTGGCGTATTTTTATTCAATTTTTTATTGTTTCGTTTATGTTCATCAAGCCTTGTTTTTAAATATCTTTTGGTTTGTCCTGTGTATTGTGCTCCACAATTATTGCATGGGATTTTATAAATTAAATTAGATCTTAAGTTTTTATCTGTTTTATCTTTTATTTTGGAGAATAAATTACCTACTATCTTGTACTGTTTGAAACAAATTTCAATTCCCTCTTTATTTTTGGATACTTGTTTAGTTTTGTAACTTATCGGTCAAAGATTTTTTATTATTCATGTCATTGTCATTCAAATTAGATGAAAGATTCATAATTTTATTTTTGATACCATTTATGATGCCAAGTGGGTATTTATTTGAACGAAGTAAATCAGTTACTGTGCTGCTAGCTAAAAAAATATGACGTCATTCTAAATTCAATATAATAGTCCAAGATCCCAGACCCACCAGACCTTACTTATTTTCTGAGAAACAAAATTTGTGGATTAGTGTTGTGTTTAGTCGGCACTTTGATCATACACATATTTGTTAGTTTGTGCCGCCGGCCAATTTATAGTGGTGCTATAGGTACGGTGAGAATTTAATTACGATTTTTTAAGTCTGAGTGATAATTTTTATGTATGTTCTAGAGAATATTGTTGAAAATTGATAATCAACACTGCCAGATACTTCCCATCGGTAGTAATTCTTGATAAATGTTTTAAAGCTCGCAAAAAAAATAACGGTATCTTACTTATAGTCTGAGCCGTAATTTTTATATATGGTACTCGGATAGCATTTTCAATACTTTTTATAAACAGCCAGACCAAGGAAGAGTTGGATGCCCGTTGATACTTCGCTTACTATCAAGCCTACAAATAGTGACCTTGCGCTTTTACTCACAGCGATATTTTAATTGTGTCTGAGGGATGTTTAGCCCTACGATTGATCTGGCTGTTAGCAAAACGTATTGAAATTGTACCCTGAGTATCATATATAAAAATTGGCACTCAGATTATAAGCAAGATCACGTTATTTTTTGTGAGTTTCAAGGAGTCTAGCAGAAATTACCACCGATGGAAAATATTCTCTGAAACATACATCATAATCAGCACTCAAGACCTTGAGAAAAGTGAGTAATGTCTTAACGTACCGCTAGCACCTCGTATCTGTAAATTGGCCGTCGGCACAAATTAGCAAGTATGGGTATGATCAAAGTACATACTAACACTATTCTATTCCACACATTTTGTTTCTCAGAAAATAGGTAACGTCTGGCGGACCTGGGATCTTGCTCTATAAGGGACGGTTACACTGCTGAGTGAGAGTACCATTAACCACATAACGAAATTATACAATTTTTGTAACACGTGCACCGAAAGTACCCTATTACTGAGCTGAATTCTGCTTCGAAAGTTCTCTATTTCAAACCATTTCAATTGCTTCTAATTCTACATTTTTTAGACGAGAAACCAAAAAACGTACATCGTGTACGCCTCATGTGAAAATAGTTATTTTTGATTCTAGATTGCGAAATGTCACTTTTGCATTTGAGAATAAAAGATTTTTTTGCTCGCAATCGTGTATCAAACAACTTTTTTTCGAAAACCATGTCTCAAAATTAATAAAAATGTAAAAAGAAAATTTTGACATTTCGAATCAATCAATGTCACTTTTAATGTTGCTACGATACCAATACAGTTTATTTTATTTCAGGATGCGGAATATCCCGCATCCTTTCTGCGAAATATTTCGCGTCCTGTAAATAACAAAACAATCATTTCTCATATTTCTAGTTGCCTTGTAAAGATTCACTTATAATGACTGTTTTCGGAAAAAATAATTTCGTGGCTATACTGCAATAACAAATAAAAGAAAAAAGCATTTGTCGCGATCAAATGCTGCCTACTATGTTGATCATTTATTTGAAGTGCCCAATTTAGGCCAGGCAACATAGAGCAAAAAAGAGGCTGTATACATTTATAGGAAAATGTTATTCTTTTATTAATTGGAGAGCTTAAAATTCTACGTTATCAATAAGTATTGTACATTTGAAATCACTTGAAGCTATTAGGGGTATATGCGAATTCAAAAATTGACAGTTTCCTCTCATTATTCCAAATAAAGTGCTTTGAATGTGTCATGTATTACATGAAATTAATAATATATTTGGACATTATAGTGCATCCTCCTGAAAGACAGAATTATGGTCATCCAAAATAACTTGGGTTGTTTCTAAGATCAACTATTGCTCCTGATGAGTGCCGATATGATGATAAAGTCAAAAAGAAAATTACATCTATCGCCCACTTAATTATTGCTGCTACGCGATAAAAATAATTTCGATCAGCCTTACATGTTGACCTAGGGGTGCTGATTCATCGGAAATTTGGCTCAAGACATCTATTGGAAATTACTTCAGCAGCTGAATTTTGTTGCACATATAATGAAGTGCATCATTACGAAGTTTCATACTTGAAACAATGTGATAAACATGTTCTACCATCGAAATCTCTCACACAGTTTGTCTTTGATAATGCTGACATAAACATTGACACTCTAGATGGGATAAATACATTACTCGCAATGGAAGGCATCCAGTGCACTACATCTGAGCCTTCGAAATTTAAAGGGATCTCAATGGAGAGAGTCAAAAAGGACCATTGTGCCGGAGCTTTGGGAGAATTCAGGACAATACTAGTAGTTGCTTTTCAAAAGATAGTCAATGTAGGCCTCTGTGAAATTCGCATACTATCTTGACGAAAAATTTCCTTGTTCCAAAATGAAGCCTCTGGCCGCTGATTTTATATGGGGCATACGGCAAATGACAAAGACGTACGAACATTTTAGGTTGGAATGGATTCATGGAGAAGGTAACTAAGGATCGAGCTTATTCAAAATCAGGCATGATGTGCCTACCGTTTATCAAAGCTTCAGCATTCAACTACATATGATATAATTTATTTAGCACTGCTTTATGCTGCAAATGAATGAAAATCACTTGATTGCAGCTGTTCCGTAATTTTTGATCAACGACTTCACATAAAGGCATGAGGTATTGTAGCTTCATCTGGTCCTGATTCAGAAATCAGTTCAGTAATCGTCAGGCTCGGCGGTTTTCATCTGCTCATACCCTTTATGGGAACTATCGGTTTCATAATGGATTCATAATGGATAGCAGCTACAGGAATTGTTTATCGAAATTTACGCACCTTCATCAACCAACAAGATGATGACGGGGCATGCCTACTCCAGAGCTCTGCGGGCACACATTTAGGATCATCTTGCATTGAGCAACGTTGTCTTATCCATGCTGGATATAGCAGAGGAAGAACAGTCAGCTTTTGGGTGACATAATGAATATAGTGATTGTGCTAATATTGATACTCCTTAAGTAAAAAATATCCTTGACAAATTTTCAAACAAACTTGAGGTGTTGATGTCTAGAGGCTAGATTATGGGTCCACTTCCGGCTCAGGCAATTGGTACGATAGAAGGTAGTTAATAGGATGCTAGGCAATTTCAAATACAGAATTTCAATATCCTACAGCTGACCATTTTGGATTTATGCAAAAAACTCAAAAAAATTTTCAAGTAAAGTGCACTTCCGGTACGGACGATTGCAACCATAATGCGAAGTGCACAATTGGACCCTAGGTCAGTTTTAAATACAAAATTTTAGCATTATACGCCGAAGGGGTTTTGAGATTTGTGAGTTACTAACGCACATACAAGCATATATACATACGTACCGACATCAAGCCAAAAACAGTCAAAATGGATTCAGGATTGCTCAAAACGGATATTGCCATTAAAATTTTGGAATATGAATTCTGTTGGTTTCACAATACTTACTTTTTCTTTGTTTAAGTAAGTGAGAAATGGAAAAAATTGTCTCTCTTTGAACTCTTATATCTGCCTGATGAGTTTACGTAATTTTGAATATAAGGTAATTATTCGATGCAGAATTTTGTGTACTCAAATTTATGTAGGAGTAATATTCTCCTGAAAGTGTTTCATCTAGGAGTTATTAGTGAAAAACTGAAAAAAGTCTGAAAATTTCTCGGGTTTTAGAGATGTTCTTGTTTCATTATAATATATATATAGATGTTATCAGAAGTATTATTATTTTGTGTTGAGCTCATATACTTACGGCCGAGGCTATACAACATAAGCGAAAAACAAAAAAGAGTTCTACTTCGAGCAACATGCTATTTGTTCTTCAAGCGTAATTATTTGATTTTTTTTGGCTTTTGAGACATTTTATTTAGCTAATTGTGAAATGGAAACAGAACAATAAACTATCAATCGTAGTTAAAACGGTTGACAGCTTGGGCAAGTCAAGTAAATTGGTTATCGGGTGATGCTATTCTTGGTTTATGAGGTAACTTATAGTAATTAAGGTATCAAGGGTGTTAAAAGGACAATAATGCCTGAGGTCAACAATGTACTTTCCGAGGGCCTCTGGCTTGAGGTGTGTACGTTGACCGTAGGCATTATTGTCTATTCAACTCCCGTGTTGCCTTCAATGTTTAATGTCCGATTTTTGTTGTATTTCAATCAAAATTTTTAGTAATGTATGTCCTGTCATTGTGATTGCTGTCAAAGAAATTACTCTAGTTACTTGCTGTAACTAGGCGACTTGTTTGTTATTTTTCAAAATAATGCGCTCGGGTATTACTTGTTCGGTAACTACCCTGAAAACAATGTTATTATGACAGCAATAATAAACTAGTCGGACATTATATAATTATTGAACTAGTACAATAATTTTTTTCTATACTAATAATAAAATTACTTCGTTTTATATGTAGTACACAGAGGCATTATGTAAATATTATTGTACACTTAGAAAAAAAATCAAATCTGCAAGATAGTAAATGATTTACTTGTATTAATTTTTTCAACCTGGTAGGCGTCTTTCAAGTGCGAGATATTAGACACAGTAGCAAGTATGAGAGCAACCTTTAATTGCAATTTACCGTCTTACATTTGAATATACTCGCAGTATGAATTTATTATGAGCGCTTGAAGAACAATTAATTTTATTCGCTGCCAACTGACATCGCTTTCATTATCGCAGTTAACCATGCTCGTGGTCGCTCTCGGCACATTACGATGTGGAATATATAATTAATAATTAGCACACGTGAAGTATTTAGGTTGATTGCACGGTTTTTATGATAATTAAATTTGCTGACAAATATGGAAGTGATTTATAACATAAAAGTTGACGCGTGCTATAGCTAGCCAATAATCAGAGAATTTTCATTAACAAGACTTAATAAATGAAGTATGAAGAGAAGTACATAAATGATTGATCACAAAATATAGGAAATATAGTATATTACATTATTACAATATAAACTTGGTATATAGAGTACAACAAATTCAAATTCATAGTTCTCTCATAATATTTATAATGAATTTAAAATTATGATTTTCTTCTCTTAATTATTGATTTGAAACTGCACACATTCATATGAACATGTAAGTAAAAAAAATCTAGGAATTCAGTCAAATTTATTTATTTTTCTCCTTTCCTAGCTCAACAGTTTCCGCTACACCTTAGTCATCTTCAAGAGCGAGAAGAATTTTAGGGTTTAATATAAAACATTGAATGAAGGAGCAGTTTTCATTTTGTCATATGCCACAACCGACTATTATGGACGCTGCTGACTAAATACATTACATTAACTATTCCAGTCAGCTTCATCAATATTATCGTCGTTATTACAATACATACGCACTTCTGTCTGCTCGTGCGTCGAGAAATATACCTGCGTCTTGTTTTTCAGTATTTTATTCCAGACTCCAACATTCATTTTTGTGAAAAATTCATGTATTACTTGTTTTTAAATCAATTCTGCATGTGTGCGCACTATCCCAAACCCAGTCCGCATTAACTATATTTATCTTGTCCATAGCTCCGTTTCACACTCTGCAGTTTTTGTTTCACCATTCTTTATATCTCTCTCTCGCTTCGCTCACTTTTTTCACATACGAGCCAGTGCCCGCAACTTTGCGTGAATTACCGTAACAGAGATAAATAATCGTAAAGAATAAGTGAATAATGATATAGTTGCTAACAATAATTATTTCTAAAATCATCATCAGATTGCTTGCGCAAATGATACGTAGATTTCGCTTACTTTACGATGAGGCAGAAAATATTTTCTCTTTCCCCATCTTTTAAATTATTTCCACAGTTACACTGACACTGCAGTTCTACGGCTGGCACAGACATGAAGCATACAGATATTAATACTCATATATTTTGAGCTCTGTAAGATATCGAAATGGAACATACATGAAAATTGAATATAAAACTCCGGTTTTAATCCCTAAAATGTTCATTGAAATCTTCAAAAATTTTGAAAACGGTCATTTATGATTGTTCATAGTTTAAATAGCAGTTCTCCCTTCATTTTTATTTATCTGTATAGATATCAGTGAAATATTTTGCCACTGTTGCGTACGTGTGCACTTCCAGTACGGTTTGCTTCGGCATACTTGGTATACAGTTAAAATTATTTGGCGATACAAGTATCTCAGGGGGTACCCCGCAAGAGGATTAAAGAGATTTATGGGGCTATATTTACCAGGATAGTATTTATAATATATTTTTCACATTATATTTTCATAAAATGATACAAATAATAATAAAAAACGGAGAGATTTTGCAAGAAACCAAATATTCTATTATAATACAAACATTTTTTGAATTATTTTAAAAATTTATACTTGGTTGTTTCGATAAATTTTATTTAATATCTTCACACGTTTTTCGGTTTTTACACCATCATCAAAATTTAGAAAAGTTACACAAATTGAACACATTTAAAACTATTTGTTTTGCATCGCCTGATAAATGTTTGCGTTTTTGATTCGCGATTGTGGTGCTTTCTTCGAAATTTTAGTTTTCAGGTTGTAACATTTTTAATGTTCACTGCGCCAATACTGTTGAACTAATGAATTTAAGATCTAGAACAACTAAAATGATATTTATAAAATTTTCCCTAATAATAGTCTTCTAAGAAACAACTTTAATGAAAATATACCGTTAAAACAACCAAAATCAAATCGCAAGAAAGAAAATGAAAAAATTAATTTATTCCGCTCCTGAACACAAGTAGACTTAATACCTGCTGAGTTAAGGCAGCCCTTATCATTAGCGAGTCAAGTCAATCGCCAAATAATTTTAACTACACCATACTATATAAAATTCTGTATCTCCACAACACAGGCCTATTTGTATATTTCGTGAAAAATTATAGTAAAACCGCCTGACTTTCTAATCGAGGGGTTTGACCAGGCTCAGCATGAGATTTGTCACCGTTCTGAAAAGGCCTGTATTAAGTAGTTTTTCCTTGAAATGTAAGATGCAATATCTTCAAATAACTGTTTTTTAATCAGTTTAAACGAAATGAAAGTTCAAATTTATAAGTCTTACTGTATAGATAATATATTTACTAAAATGTGGAGACCTTAGTGGGAAGTTTGAAATGAAGACGAAGCTACTGAAAATTGCAAAAAAACCGGAAGCATTTCCCGAATGAATCAAAAGAATTAATTTTAAATGTGTATCGTACAGATACAGATAAGAAGGCGAAGACTGTCCGGTGCAAAGAACTGCACATTTAACAAAAGTGCCTTATGGGACTGTATGCAAAATTGTGCATTCTGGTATATCGGAAAGAAAACCACGAAATGATGCGGGGCAGCACAGAGTGTTGGATAATTTCGAATTGAATGTAATAAGGAGAACAGTGTACCGAATGTATTCTGAAAACACACTGCCGTCAATTACCATGATACACCAAAGGCTTGTAAGTGATAGTCCAGAAATTAATTGTTGTGCGAGAACTGTAAATAATGCCTTGCAAAATATGGGCTTTCGGCTTAAAAAAGTGGACAAACGTAAAACTGTAATGGGAAGTTATAGATTGCAAAAATGGAGACATGAATATTTAGTATCAGTTAAAAAATATCGTGAAGAATAACGCCCAATAATATATCTTGATGAATTGTGGTTTGATTCACACGATACAATTTCTAAAAGTTGGACGGTTGGCAACAAACAGTGTAGTATTAATTTTCCAGGCACGAGAGGGAAGTGAATTATAATTTTACATACGGGGTCGGACAATGGATGGGTCGACAATTTCATATTTTTATCAGCTGAAAACATAAAACGTTGTTATTCGAATATCATAGTAATATGAGTACTGATGTATTCGAAAAGTGGTTCACCAGTGAACTTTTGCCGAACTTACCCGCAAATAGTGTTATTGTAATGGATAACGCCAGCTACCATTCACGACAAATTGATAAAGTTCCATCTCAAAATAATACTAAAAAATAGATTATGAACTATTTATATGAGAATGAACTATATTTTGAAGAAAATTTTCCTAGAGCACAGTTATTAGAAGTTGTTAAAATCAAAAACGTCTCGAAACAATATTTTTGTGATACGGCAGCAGATAATCAGGGATATACTGTGCTTTGTTTATCTCCGTATTATTGTCTCTTCAATCCGATTGAAATGATATGAAGCCAATTGAAAAATGGAAAAAGAAGATCCAAAAATTCACCAACAGACAGTGACAAAGTGGTAGAAGTTATTAATTCAGAAGTTTTAAAAATACATCCGACAATTGGAGATGTGCGTCATACGATTGATGTCGAAAATAAGTACATAGACTGATAATATTACGAATAAGTTTATAATATGTGTGAATAGTATTGATTCGGATAGTGAGAACAGTAGTAGTGATACTAGTGAAGATATATAGTGGACTTTACGTAGATACGTTTGATTGAATAATAATATTTCGCTGTTGATTATATTTACCTACATTAAATCTGATAATTATGTGACATATTTCCAAGTTTATCATAAGAATAAACTAATTATTTGCTCTTTTTTGATTTTATGCTCTATATATATATATATATATATATATATATATATATATATATATATATATATATATATATATATATATATATATATATATATATATATATATATATATATATATCTACATTTATATATATATATATATATATATATATATTTATATATATATATATATATATATATATATAAATGTAGATATATATATATATATATATATGTAGATATATATATATATATATATATATATATATATATATATATATATATATATATATATATATATATATATATATATATATATATATATATATATATATATATATATATATATATATATATATATATATATATATGTTATGAAGTTTATTGGGTATTCAAAAATTCTCATTTATTTCAATGACCCAAGCTTTCATCAATAATTTTTGGCTTCTTTAGGGGACTAAAGTAATGTAAACAATAAGACAGTTAAATCAAATGAACATGTAAAAACGGACAAACTTCAACTTACAGAAATAACTCTGCTAAAATATATATATATATATATATATATATATATATATATATATATATATATATATATATATATATATATATATATCTATATATATATATATATATATATATATATATATATATATATATATATATATATATATATATATATATATATACAGGGTGTAACAGAAATAAGTACATTAATTTTAACCAGTAATAGATCTCGTCAAATGTAACAACTTTTCCGAATACATTTTGTCTGTAAGCTCCTTAGATATCGAGTTAAAATTCATTGAAGTTTAGTCAAAAATTTCACTGTGCGCCCATGGATGATTCTGAATGTTTGACATTTGCTAGAACAATGACAGATGTCAATAAGAATAAGCACCTAATTTGCAAATTTGAACAGTCGTCGGGCAGGTTCTGTAAATTGTACATGGGATTACGCCCTAATGACTTATTTATTGAACTGAAGAATTAGGCTATAGTGTCTTTGTGCTTCAATAATGTTTTCCACTGCTTACAACTGTTATGAAATTTTCATGACATATTAAATTGAAGAATTCAACTGTAGTGTCCTTGTGCTTCAATAATATTTTTTCACTGCTTATAACTGTTATGAAATTATCATGACATATCACTAAGCTGGAAAACTAAGAGAATTTTGGCAATACATACTTTTGCTTACTGTCTTTAGGTTAGATTTACCATTGATTTACCGTTGAAATCAATTCTCCAAGATAACAGTCTTATTTATACCTCAGTGTCTTCTAAATTAATTTATACTCTAACAGAATATCAAGAAGATTATGAATGATCTTGCTTTTATTATGTATTACTGATGTAACACTCAGAACATCTCACATGACGAAGGTCATTGAACTCACAGCAATCAGCTGGGCACGCTGAATTAACTAACAGTCAGGCTAACAATCAAGAGATGGCGACACCAATAACTAAAACTTTAACAGTGA
Source organism: Dromius quadrimaculatus (assembly GCA_963989225.1). Classification (NCBI taxonomy): domain Eukaryota; kingdom Metazoa; phylum Arthropoda; class Insecta; order Coleoptera; family Carabidae; genus Dromius; species Dromius quadrimaculatus. The sequence goes on from OZ022330.1 coordinate 44,700,252, forward strand.
CACTAAAACAGTGTTTCTTTGAACAAAGAATGCTAGCTAAGCATCCCTTAATAGTACCGAGTTGCGCAGCGTGTATCTTTGTGGTCGAATTTAAGGATAAGACAATTAGAAAGGGTGCATTGAACACCTCTTGTTGGACCAAACCAGAGAGTACTTGACCGAACTTTCAAATGAAGTGATCATTGTTTGAGAACTTCTGCTTAAAACAGCAAGACGCAAGACATGCGCGCCGGCTGTGCACAAGCACGCAAGAGAAGTTTGTTTTTTCTCCAAAAATGAGACTTGTTCAAAAGATACAAAAGAAGATAAAATTCTGAAGAGAGCGACAAAGGTAAGTGATAAAATAAAATTTATCGAATCAATAAATTAACGAAGGAATTATAGGTCAACTGAATTATAATAAGTGTTCAAAATGACCACCGTTATTATCAATATAACACTGAAGGCGTCGACGGAATGAATCATTTACTCTTTCTAAAATCTGTGGGCTATTGCGCGGTATATCTTCAGGCAGTAAGCACTGAACTTTCTGAACATGGTAAGGATGGAGTTGTTGTTCTTTCAATATCCTCCAAATTGTCATATGTGACACTCTTTGTTGCAGTGCTAATCTTCGAGTACTAGACCCTGGCTGAGCTTCAACATTCTCCAACACAACCTCTTCAATATTTGCTATGTGATCAGGGCGTGTTCTACCACGATCTTGACAAGCAGGTTCAAAGGATCTGTGATCTCGAAGATGCTGGACCATATTCACAAAAGTGCGAATGTTTGGAAGGCGACGATTTGGAAAACGGTCCGAATAAATTCGTTGAGCTAGAGCAGCATTTCCCTGAGCTTCACCGTAAGCCAATACAATATCTGTACACTCGTTATTTGTGAAGGTAGACATTCTTACTCTTTTTTGAATTAATATGAAAGGTATTATTGGACCAATCTTCTATAATTAGAAATAAATAGTATCTGACAACTTATACATGTCAAAATCAATTGTTTTATTATTATTGCTACTTGATCAAATTATGCTAGAACCTGAACGGCTCGTCAATCTGTGGGGGGGTAAAAAGGCTAAAAAAAAAAGAGATTTCAGGAAAAAGTTATTAAGAAATATTGTTACACTTGATGAGTCCTATAACTGGTTAAATTTAATGTACTTATTTCTGTTACACCCTGTATATATATATATATATATATATATATATATATATATATAGTTGTGAAAATGGAACTGAACGACTTGAATCACAACGATATTTTTATTGACACTTCTATCAAAAATCACACTAAAAACAATTATTGACATTTTATAAAAATATATGTTTTATAATCAGGGTGACTACGATACCAAATATATATAACCAAATAATTGATTATCAACACATCCCCTCAATTTTTGGATAAATATTTAAAGAAAATAAAATAAGATATTCAATCGCGCAGACCTAGACCGTAAACGCATTTCTCGAACTGGTTTCCGGAGAGTGGCTTGGTTAGGACGTCGGCGATCATCTCCTCGGTGGGAAGATACTCGATCTTCAGTGGATAATTTTTGATTGCTTGCCGGATGAAGTGACATTTTATGTCTATGTGCTTGGACCTAGCATGATAGACAGGGTTCTGTGCTAACTTTCCGGCGGATTGATTGTTGTTGTAAATAGTGATATTTGTTAGCTTTTCGAAACCAAGCTCTTTAGCAAAATTTGAGAGAAATATGGCCTCCTTGGCAGCGTCCGTTAGGCTAATATATTCTGCCTCGGTCGAAGATAGGGCCACGGTATGCTGCTTATGCGATCGCCATGAGATTGCCGCTCCCGACAAGGTGAAAGTATATCCAGAATGTGATTTTCTGTCGGTAATGCAGCTACCCCAGTCTGCGTCCGCATACCCAGAAATTCCATCCTCGTCTTTAATGCAGATTAATTTGCGGTCAATAGTCCCTTGTAGATATCGCAAAACGCGCTTCGCAGCCTGCCAATGAGCTTGACCATGATTGTTATTGAATTGGCTCAGCATGTTCACCGCTTACGCGATGTCTGGCCGAGTCCCAATCGCTAGGAACATCAAAGCACCAATGAGTTCTCTGAATGGATACCTTGTGTTGTTTGCTTCTGTGTCTGCTAGATATCTCAGTTTAGTCCCAGTTACCATTGGTGATTTCACGGGCTTATTATCGGTCATCCCGAACTTCTGAAGAATCTCTCTAATATATCCGCTCTGACATAGTGAAATCTCTTTTTCCGTTTGCTTCACTTCAATCCCAAGACAATGATTAACATAGCCTAAATCTTTGACTTGGAATTCGGATGACAAATGATTCTTGATTTCCAGGGTCCTCTTTGGATCTTTTGATGCAATCAGAATGTCATCGACATATACAAGAACAAACGTTGGTTTGGATCCTCTCTCGTCGATGTAGACACAATGGTCGCTATTTGTAGCTTTCAAGCCAATCAATCTGAATACATCGCTGAGCTTTTCATGCCATTGCCGACCAGCTTGGCGCAGACCATAAATGGCTTTCGTCAGCTTGCATACCTTGTCTCCAGATTTCAATTGTCGAAGCATAAGTTCCGCTTTTGATGCTAGGCTGCTTCCTTTCTCAGCTCGGACCATCTTCTTCAGCATGTCTACCAATGAATCAAGTTTTTCCATCAAAATCAGCATGACGATATTACCGTTTAGGTACGCCGTCGTGATATCCAGTTGTGATATGGACAAATCCAGTCTTGCAGACAAGGCCATGAAAAGTCGAAATGATTCCATTCTCGCCACCGGCGCGAAGGTTTCCGTGAACTCGATTCCGGGCCTCTGAGCAAAACCGCGCGCGACTACTCTGGCTTTTCGTAAAGGAAAGTTCCATCTGGATTAAATTTGTTCCGAAGAACCGTTCGGCAACCGATTACCTTAGAATTTTCGGGCTTTTCGACTATTTCCCAGGTGTCGTTGGCTACTAGACTTTTGATCTCGGAGTAAATAACTTGAGACCATTCATCCTGATCTGGCCCGCTGAGAGCATCGTCGACTTCTACTTCAACGGCGATCATTGCCGAGTTAACTTCGTACAACACCTCCTCCCGATCATTTATAGGTTCAGAAGTACTCGTCGATGATGACGAATCGACATTGATTATAGTGGAATCGGTTCCAGTACAACCCAGATTATCATTGACGGCGATTTCGTTGTACACCTTGGAAGGACGTCCCCTGTGTCCCGTTTTCTCTTTTCTCGGTCATCCAGGTCCTCGTCTCATAGCAGGAGCGATTGCGTCTGGAGCGTCCGGTCGATCTTTGGCGGTTTCAGGTGTGTTGACAGTTGCTTCAGCGTCGTAAGAAACACGATTATCGACGTGGACATCTTCGGCATTGTCCGCGTCTTCGGTTCTGTCATCAACGGTATTTGGGCCAATATCTGTCTCTGTTATCGAGGATTTGTCTTTAAAATCTGATTCTTCAGTGCATTGATGAAGTACTTCCAAACATGAGTAATCTTCAGTTGAATTCGGTTCAAATTCGTTTAGAAACCTTACATCTCTGGATATCTGGATTCTGTGTTCACTCGGAATCCAAATTCGGTACGCCTTTGATTCCTCGGAGTAACCGATGAATATACCTGATATACCTCTTGGATCAAATTTTCTTTTTGTTGGGCATTTATTCAGGATGAACACCTTTTCTCCGAATGTACGAAGATGTGAGACATCGGGTCTCTGCCCTGTCCATTTCTCGTGTGGAGTAATTCCCTTTGGCAATGCTTTGGTCGGGCATCGATTCTTCACGTGATTTGCTGCAGCGATAGCTTCTGCCCAGAACGATGGTGGCAGGCTTGAGTCCGTGAGCATACATCGCGCTGCTTCAACCAAGGTACGATTCTTGCGCTCCGCAACACCGTTTTGCTGCGGCGTATGCGGTACTCTCAGGCGCTGCTTTATCCCTGCGTTCTTGAGAATTAACTTCATTCGACTATTGCAGTATTTTTTTCCATTATCAGATTGCAGAGCTTTTATCTTGCATCCTGCCTGGTTTTCTACGAAATTCTTAAATTCCATAAATTTGTCTACTGCTTTGCTCTTGTGGTGTAGAAAATATACTTGGCACCATCGGCTAGAATCATCGATGAATGTTATGAAGTAACGTGCACCATCTTGTGACGTGGTCCTTACTGGTCCGCATATGTCGGAGTAGACAATTTCCAAGAGCTCTTTCGATGAATTTTTTCGATTAGTAATAGGAGTGCTTGTCATCTTTGCTGTGAGGCAAGACTTGCAGTTCATTACGGCGTCCATGGCGTCGAACGTCAAACCTGTCACATTTTTATCGGTTAACATTCTGATCATGTCTTGTGAATTCAAGTGACATAATCGAGCGTGCCAATTTTCAGCATCGCCTTTGGAGTTTTTGATTCCAAAACGGCATGTGCTTGATGATCATTTTCGCGTAAAAAGAATAGATCTCCAATTCTTTCACCAACGACTTTAATGTTACCATTAACATATTTGACAAACGCGCTGTTCTTCTTAAATGTCACTTCATTATCGCGATCTACAATTTTTGCAACTGAAATTAAGTTTGTACGAAGATCGGGTACGTATAGTGTGTTTTTGAGATTGACAACATTTTCCGAGTTGTCCGCGATTTCAATACGAACGTCACCTTTTGCTTTCACGCGCGTCGTTTGATTATTCGCTAGATTCAATTTACCGGTAGTATTATCAAGGCATTCAAACGCATTTTTATCTCCGCATAAATGCGACGTGCACCCGCTGTCCAAGCACCAAAGATTATTTGCAGTGTTCGAACCGCGTATTTTGTCGACGAAGAAACAAACGTGTGCTTCGGTTGATTTGTATTTACGGTTATCCGCGTTCTTTTTGTAACACTCCGATTCTTTATGTCCTCTCTTATGACAATACCCGCACTTACATTTCCTTTTTAACTTCAATTGTTTATCTTTTTCGGAACTGTCATTCGCACCCTCTTTGTTGGGCTTATTTGTCTTATTCGCTTTATTTTGATTTATGCGATTTGATTTAACGAACATTACGGCATTCGCGTCTTCACCACACTTTTGCTTTCTCGCGAGGTATTCTTCAATAATCTTTACTTTTAAAGTTTCTGCGTCCGGCAGGTTATCGCGAGACTCGATGGCACATCTAAAATTGTCAAAACTGCTAGGAAGGCTGTAAAGAAGCATTATAGTTAGTAATTCTCCATTGATGTCGACCTCCATTGATTGCAGTTTGTCGACGGCGTCGAAGAATTCGGATAGATGTTCATTCACGTCATCGCCATCTTCCATCTTGTGTTGCATAAGACGCTTCAGTAGCGTCGCTTTCCGGGCTGGTCCCTTCGTTGCGTAGGTCGATTCAAGTTTGAGCCATACATCACGCGATGTGACGCATCCTCGAATTTGAGATAATTCGGATGGGTTGATCGCTAGAATAATGTCGGCTTTTGCCTTACGATCTGCATTCAACCATTGCTTTGAAGCAGCTTGAGATGCGACGAGTGCGGCGCCCTCGCCGTCCACTTTGGGCTGCGGGATTTCGCCTGCGACATATCCCCACGAGTCATTTTTAATTAATAAAGCTTCTGCCTGAATTCTCCATGTGTCGTAATTATCGCGAGACAATAGTTCAAGTCGCGTCGAGCTCGCGTCCGCCATTTGAATTTTTATTTTGCTGGCTGGCTATCGACTTGCTTGTTTTCGAACTTTTGATTCTGCTGAATCGCAAATACTGTTCTTGACGTCGTTCGCTTTAACAGTTCACGTTCTCTGGACTCATAACCTATTAGCAGAGTTGTGAAAATGAAACTGAACGACTTAAATCACAACAATATTTTTATTGACATTTTTATCAAAAATCACAGTAAAAAACAATTATTGACATTTCATAAAAATATATGTTTTATAATCAGGGTGACTATGATACTGAATATATATAACCAAATAATTGATTATCAACAATATAGACCTTATATGCTAATAAATATATAAAAAAACTTTCGAATTTAATTTTTTTATCCTTTTAAAAATACACATAGTTTAAATAGAATATTCCGATACGACTCTGTTTTTCTACCTATTTTATATTGGGATAATCTTGTACTAATGATGTGGCGAGTTTCCGGCCCATGGTTCGTTTTACTATAATTTTGCGAGAGGTATATGTATATTAATCTGGAGAAATGTAGCTTTCTAGCAAAGAAACTGTTTTTGAAATCAGTCTAGTAGTTATATATAAATAAATTTTCCCTCTTCATAATATTAGTATGAATGAATAATACAAAAAAGGTTTGGATATGTATAAAAAAAAATATGAAAAAAGCCGACTGCGTGAAAAACGAACTAAAAAGATGGTAACAGAATAAAACTGAAAATGATAGAAAATTTCGTGGATTCTACGCTAAACTTGCAATCAAGTAATAATAATGTTGTCCTACGCATAAGTACATCTAGTAACATGTGACAGAAATATTTTGTCATGAATAGATATCTTCTATTTCCTTTTAATATCATTTTGTTCCTATCGTTTGAGATCGTTTTTCACGCAGTAGGGTTATTTTTTACTTACTTATGTATGTGTGTAACTCGCAAATCTCAAAACCCGTCAAACGTATAATGCTGAAATTTTGTATTTAAGACTGGTATAGAATCCTCGCATATGGTTGCAATCGTCTGTACCGAAAGTGCACTTTACTTGAAACTTTTGAATTTTCCACATAAATCCAGAATGATTAGCCATAGAATACTGAAAGTCAATATTTGAAATAACTGTAGCATTTTAATGGTCATCTTCTATTTTTGTACCAATCGGCTGAGTCGCAAGTGCACTTTATATAACAGACTTTTCGAATAAATTAAAAACGGTTAAACGTAGAATTTTGGAATCCAGTATTCAGGACGATTGTACCATCTTAATGTTCATATATTTTTTCCATTGAGATCAACTGAGCCGGAAGTGCACTTTACTTGACAGTCTTTCAGAATTCCTCGCATATATTCGAAGCGATCTGCTATAGAATATTGAAATTTATTATTTCAGTCTGTTGTAGCATCTGAATGATTTCCTATTTTTCTAGTTGTGCACTTTGCATTATGATTGCAATCGTATGTACCGGAAGTGCACTTTCCTCGAAACATTTTCGAATTTTCCGCATCAATCCAAAACGGCTAAACGGAAAATATTGGAATTCAGTATTTAAGATGATTGTACCATCTTTATGCTCTTATCCTATTTTTACTGAGATCGACTGAGCCGGCAGTGCACTTTACATGACAGTCTTTCAGAATTCCTCGCATAAATAAGAAACGTTTGGCCGTAGAGTATTGAAATTTAATATTTCAGTCTGTTGTATAAATTCAGAGCTGTCAGTATTTAGGGATGTTGTAGAATAAGAATGATGACCTACTGTTTCCATAGCAACCGACTGAGCCGAAAGCGCACTTCACTTAAATAAATCCAAAATTATCAGCCGTGGAAAGATGCGATTTTGTGTTTGATTATCGTATTATTATATGCAAAAAATGTATCCAAAGATGTACAAGTAAGTCACATGAGGTCCACGTCAGATTTTTTCAATAAAGGTCTCATATAATCATATATCAATTAGAAATAAAACATTTGATTTTAAAAAAATGTTACATAGGCACGCATCTATGCTCATACTTTCATGAAAATTATCATTCACTTTTCCCTCTGTCTCGAATCTCATTAGATATTCAAGCTTACCGAAGAGCTGATTATACTAATTTAACGATTTTCAGATAAAATCGCGTATCCGTGGCGTTTGCCGCTTGATCACATGTTGAGTCTGCAAGACCGACCCAGCTGTTAAGGACGTTCGTTAACATACAGTCGCCCGAATTATTATTCCATTTTGTAGATTTCCTCAAGACGATCAGCTGTTAAAAGTCTACTGATTCTTCCATATGGTAGGTTAAGAAATAATGAGATAGGGGTTATTACAGGTGAATACATGCAGAGGGGTATTTGAAATAAAACGACACATTCCTACATTATTTTTTCTAAGATATCGCACTTTATATTTGGATGATTAAGATACCTTGTTGAATGAAATGGCTAGAAGATTTGTTCTGCAAAAATTCATTAATTTCGTGAGTATTGTGATAAGTTGTGGGTTGCAGAAGAAATATTAGTATTAGAATGGCGAGGCACATGTTTTATTTATCTGTAAATAAAATCTGTTTTTCTTATTTCAGACAGTTATTCTTCGTTCTGAATTTGTTTTTATTCCAAACCAAAGTCATGTCTCAATCAAAAACATCTCGTTTTATCTACTTATTCTATTTCAACCTTCTGAAATTTAAACGCATAATTGCTACATTCTGGAGTAGACGATTCATACTACAAATAAATAATGATTAACAATAAGAAATTAAAATTCAGAGACATTATACCCCACAGAAATTAAAATTTAACAATCGATTTCTGAAGCCATCATCTTAGACCAGGGAGTATCTGTAGACACGAGTTTATAGTTTTTCTCTGGTCTAAGATGATGGTGTCAGAAACCGATTCTTTGATCTCAATATTTGTGGAACACAATGTTCCTGAATTTTGATTAAAATGTTCTTCAGATTTTTCACAAATGTCACAATTTATTGTTATAACTAATCCACTAACAATAAATTTCTTACTTTTCTCAAATACATTAGAATATCGTATAGATTGGCCAGTACGGTTCTGTTGACTATATGACCGTTACATGAGCCACTGTGCAGGACAGGTGATTATCATAATTATAAGTGCTTCTACCTGTCATATATAAGTGTTGTCTGTTCCTATATGATCGTTTTCAATTTGATCAATATGAGAAACATATAAATTCTTTTTTAGGCGATCATGACAAAAAAGGTGTTTTTATGGCTTCATTTGCGGCCGTGAAGTTTCACTTTTTGGGACTGATCTGTCAAATTTTACTTTTTGGGACTGATCTGTCAAATATTACTTTTTGGGAGTGATCTGTCAAAAAATATTTCATAAACACTTCATATTTACCTATATGGGCAGCTTGATGAACTTTTTAAGAAACAGTTTTCGCTTAAATAGTACATTTATTCTTCCGTCAATCTCTGTAGTTCTTGCAATTCGGAAAATGAAAAGGCATTTTTTGTTAAATGTCAACTTGATAGAAGACAATAAAATAAAACAATTTCAACGGCAACTAAGATTTACAATTGCAATGTTTTAGAAATAAATAGATAAAATGATGTGATTTTGAATAATTTCGTAATGATCGCCTAAAAAACGTTGTGTGCACCTCGGCCTACAATTCTTTTTTGGTCTCACCTGAATTGCAGCCTCAGCTACGCTTCGGCCGCAAACAACAGATTCGACCAAAAAAGATAACCTTTACGGCCTTGATACACAAATAACTATTTAATTCACTTTGTAGACATTTTCGTGATGGTTGGAAATTTGCAAGAATTTGAAGTAGCAGCGATTTCTCTAAGTTGGCAAACCATTCATGAATTGATAATCTGTTTATTTTTGAGGAGGACAAATGATAATGATCCTGAAGTTGATCTGAAAACCAAGTTCAAAGGTCATAGGAAGGTCAACCTTGAATTTTTGAATGGAATTTCACATTTTTTGTTTCAGATTTGTATTCTACGAAAAAAAAAAAATGCGTAACTTTGGTAGAAAACATTTTTCCAAGCAATGTTAAATTTTAATTTTAATTTTTTCAATGTTCAGTCCTTTTTAGAGCTATATGATGTACGAAATACGTTTGGCAACCTCAACGTGGTGTGCACATTGACTACGCTAATGTCGATTGTCGAATGTATTCAAATAAATCTATAATACTTCTTTAACGAATAGTTCTCTCTGAATATTTATTAATCCTCGAGATATTGGCCTGAAATATCATAACAAAATCAAAAAGTATAGTATCCTCTAGCAAAAGAATAAATCATTTTTCGGAAAAAAAAAATTTAACGAAATTACAGAAATACATAACTGAAAACAAAAAATTGAATTCCATTTGAAAAAATCAATGTTAATCTTTATTTATCCTTTAAAATTAGTTTCCAGGTCAAATATAGGGTCACCATCATTTGTCCATCTCAAAGCAGCAGAGAAAAAAACCCTATTGATTGACATAATAAAAAATACTAGGGCTGGCCCAGTGGTCCAAATTCAACCGAAATTCAACAAATTTTTTAAGTTTGAACGTTATTTAATTTAGACTGTGTCTAGGTGTACGTTAATTTGTAGTAAATATAAAGTTTCGGAGCATGCAAAATAATTAAATTTAATTGGCTGTAGGATATTGGAATTCAAAATTTGAAACTGCTGGAGCATTTCGATGGTTACCTTCCATTCTCGTAACCAATCGGCCAAGCCGAAGTGTACTTTATATAACAGACTATTCGAATTTTCCTCATAAATTCAAAAAAATCAGTTGTACAATATTGAAATTTTGTATTAAGCACTTCTGTAACGTCTAGTTATGCACCTCGCCTGATGATCACAATCATTTGTAGCGGCAGTGCACTTTACGCATAAATCCAAAACAATCAAACATAGAATGATTGAATCCAGCGTTTAAGACGATAGAACTGTCTAAATGCTCATATCGTATTTTCATTGAGATCAAGTGATTCCGAAGTGCACTTTACTTGACAGTCTTTTGGAATTCAAAATGATCGGCTGTAGAATATTGTAATTTGGTATTTCAGTGTGCTGCAGCACCTGAATGATTGCCTACTATTTTTATAACAATCAACTGAACCGGAAGTGCACTTCAGTTGGAATTTATTATTTAATTTTGCGCATATATTCAGAACTTTTAGCCGTAGAATCTTGGAAATCAGTATTTAGAAATGTTGTAGTATAAGAATGATGACCTACTGTTTCCATAGCAACCGACTAGGCTAAAAGTGCATTTCACTTGACAAATTTTTAGAATCTCTTGGATAAATCCAAAACGATTAGCCGTGGGACGATGAGATTTTGTGTTGGATTATATATATCCAATGATGTACAAGTAGGTCACTTGACGTGTTCTTCAAATTCTGTCGATTTCTTAAAGAAATTATGAAATTCAGTTTTGGCAAAAAAAGTTTGTGATAATTTTCTTAAAAAATAATTGTATTCGTATTTCAATGATTAACTTTTTCTAGTTCATATTGAACTATGTATTTTACATATAAATAAAATAAAATGAATCTGTAAATCGTATTTGATGCATAAGTATAATAAGAAAAAGGCAAGTATTTGGTAACGAGGCTTACCGTGTCCCTAAAATTATTGATCGAATGTCATATGCTGCACTCATATTGAATACATAAATTTTTGCTGCTATCCTCAACTTCCATAATATCTTGATCATTATTGAGTTCACAGCAAGGTAGATCAGAGCACAAGTTGACATCTTAACTGAACAAATGGATCAAAAATTTAACTGTTACGCATTTAAAAGGTGAAGCTGAGACACAATAAACATTGACTTCATGCATCGTAAGTAAACCTTTTTCGTGTCTTTATTTTACAACCATTTGAAGATTTCACACCTGAAATTAGTTTTTCTAGAATTCATGTTTGTGGCACCTCTCACTGATCCATTTGTTCAGTTAGTTGTCAACTTATTCCTTTAACTCCCTTACTGTGTGCCCCTTGGTGTGCCCAGTAATTGTTAAAAATGTTAGTTGAAGACAGCAGAAAAAATATTGTATGCAACACAAGTATAAAAAAGCATTATGACCTCTGGTCAACAATTTTAGTAACTCGGCAAGCCTGTCGCCAAGTAGGTACTTGGCCTCATGTTATAATGTTCAACTTCACAATTTTATTGCATGAATCACTATTAACTTTAGTAATAAAAATGTTGTTGAATAAATAATATTTGAAAATATTTCATAGTTCCGTTGTATATAAGGTTTTTCGTCGTACCATCACTTCTAATTGACATTTATTCTAACCTCAAAAATCATTATTTTAAATTAATGAATCTTCATTCAGATTCTTTTATGAGACGTTATTTATTAGATATTGATGTATTGATATTGTATTCTTTCAAAAACCAAAGAGTTAAATTATTGCAAATTCCATTTTTCCCGCAATCACCCATTCATCATTTTTTGTAAAGCCTTGCTTAAAACAAATTTGTTTTTGACAAAGACAACTATAACGGTTTCTGAGCCAATATACTTAAAAATCGTCTTTAGATACTTTATTATTAACAATATTCAAACATTACTACATATACATGCTGACAGAACGCTCTGGAAACGATAAAAGTGACATAATTTATTCCGTAACTATCTTGAAGACATTCAAATTCGTGAATATTTCTTTTTGCATCACTTCGTTATTCTCTAATTCTTGATGTAGATCATATCCTAATCCTTCAAAATTTTCATTAGTGAGAAGTGGGTAAACTACTCTATCGTTATCTAGAAAGATACTTTCATTGTATTGTTGCTCCAGATAATCTATGAGTATTTGTTCATCATTTCTCTTCGCTAGCTAAAATCATGAGGAAATAACGATGAATTTAAACAAATAATAATTAATTCGAACTATTTTCCTAACCTGTGCTCTCTGAGCCATATTGACATCGGAAACGGATGAGGACCAAATTGGAGTCTGTGTTAAATTTTTGTATTTGTTCGTTCCTGAGGATTTATTTCTTTTACATTCATTTCCATTCAATTCTGTTGAATAATTTTTTGAAGAATTCTCAAGTACTACAGAATTTTTCTTTAAAATTGATTGAAGGTTTTTGTTTCTTGGATAATTCTTTTGGTGTTGCATAGCAACTCTTAAATTAATAAATGTCTCATCAAATTTTATTTCCTTTTTTGGAGAATCAGGCTCTGGTTTTACAGCAGCTGACATCGAATTTACTTTCATCTTGTAGTTATCTAAGTATCAATACGACTATTTTAACAATAATTAGCGAATAATCAAATGTACTTACTATTCTTATTACTTTAATCTGTACTTAGAAAAAATTTTTGATTTTACTCAACATTTAAATGTTTATTACTGAATAAAATCTCCGGTTATATCTAGGGAGCGTTATATCAAATAACCGATTGTTGTTTATTGTTCAAACAAAATCACTAGTGAGGGCAGCACTGTTTAAAAATGGCGACAAAATAAATTATGATTTCAAGGTTATGTTTACATTGTGGATTATGTCGAGTACATAAAAAGACCTTCTATGGGGAAAATCATGGAGACTATACAAAGAGCAGGAACAAAATAAGAGAGCTCTAGTGTTCAGTTTGTACCGAAACAGAGAAAGGATATCTATTTAATTGCTTAAAATCTTATTTTATTAACCAAAATCAGGACATTCTAATTTAACTGATTATTCTTAAACACATTAAAAGATTATGAACTTTTTATTATTCACATCACATTTGGGGAAAACGTCAACTTTGCATTGGTGTTAATCGGACGCTACCGACATGTAATATGTTGGTTGAGTTCGAATTCCTTGTGTAGTATTCATGGCTGAAATGACAAAATGGTACACAACAATCTGATAAATAATACTTTGATGTCGTAAGAGTCTGATGAATACCAGTGTGAAGTCAATAATTCTCAAGTGATATAGAGTGAAATTTGTAAAATAAGAGCATTACGATCTATATAATCCCATCAAAATAATAGCGAAATGCAAAGAACAATGACAACAATTTGTATGCCAAAAATCAAGGGTAGATACAGGTGATCTAATATTTGACAATGTAATTAACATAATTGAAGTTAGCAATGCTTTATGCAAGAATAATACTTCAGATATATTATTCGTAATTGTATCAAAACTACAAATAAATTAAAATAAAATATTCATTCATCTTAATAATTTAATAGAAAAATAGTTAATTTTGCAGAGGAATTTGCATCCAAGTGGTTTTCTCTTGTTTAATTTCATGAAATAGTAGTTTTTGCGTCTAAATCTATCTATGTTTATAGACTATATGCAAGGGGTCGGAGTTTGAACAAATATCGATGCGAGCGCTCATTCTGAGCATCATTGTAAGCATTGAACTCCATTTCTCAGAATACGTCATTGAACTGTCATTGAGTATTGTAGTTTAAAAGTGAAAATAATTGCTTATAAAACATAGGAAAACACTTGTTCTGTTTCAGGCTGTTGTGTTAAGGATGATTCAAGTGAAATATAGTTTCAAAGATTTTATATAGCCAGTTATAACATAAAGAAACGAGTGTAGTGGATCAAAGCGGCAAATACAGTATTATCTATCTTTCATTATTGATCTATATAACAAAGATGTTTGTAATTCAATTGTGAAATAAGAAAAATTCACCATCGATTTGGGATTCATGAATTTATCCCTATCTCTAATTTGTAAGGTGTTTCAGTGATAGAAGTTTGTCGGATGCATTTCGCAATAATTTTGTTGTTAATATTGTCAGCAACATATTCTTCAACATGTTTAATATGGCAAAACTAATTTAACGCCTTTCTTCAATGCTTTCTCGGTAAAAGGGATACAGTGTTTGATGCATACAAACCCGATCCGCAAGATCATCGGCGTCATAATTTGAGGTTATCCTGTCAATTTGGACGAGTTATGACGTTTTCTCTAATAGGTACGTTATAATTGAAGAAGAAAATAATCAAAATAAATAATTTCAAGGTATCTTCTTTGCTGTGCTTGTTATATTATACTTACACAGCTGAATTAAATAAATATTAGTTCATTTAAAAAATTATAGGCATGAAACAATGATAAAATGGGAGTTCAATCGTTCTCCATTGCCCGCTAGAGGCGCTAGTAGACTTCATGCGCTTATCCTATTGGTTGAAATAGATAATGATCGATAAAAACATATTGTTTAAGTTATAGAATAACTGCCAATCGAGACGATTATATCATGAGCATTACTTGATGCGTCAAATAACAGATGTCCTAACCTCAAAATTAAGTGTCTGATACATATTTACACGTTTAAAATTACTTCTAAGCTAAGCTACTCAAAATAATTAAAGGGTCAAGTTTTCTTCCGTCTGCTAGATTCGGACGTATTGCACTACAATTATTATTATGACTGTGAATTATGTAGAGTGTTAACGGATAAAGGTTCTGTGTTTCAATATTCAAACTCTTAATAGAGTTCAAACCTCATCTGAAATATATATCGTTGCTAGAAAACTTGACCCTTTAGATATTTTGAGTAGTTTATATAAAAAAATAAGAAATAGACTGCTTTGCAGAATGTAGAGCCAGTATCTTATTTATCTTTAATCCTTATAATTGAATTGAAAGTACCTAATCTCTCATGCAATATCATATGTTTATATTTTTGACTTCAAGTTGATTTCAACAATCGACATCACTTTGATGCCACAGTGGTACGTATTTTTAAATCATCAGAACCAGAAAAATCGTAGAATATCTATCTTATTCTACTCTAAGATGCGGTTGATACGAGTACGAGTATTGTGTACTTACACTTAGTGATTATTGGTCTGCCTATTACTACTCACATCATCCGATATGGACCAAGTATACTTCAATTTAATATGGCAGTGATAATATTTTTTTTCATTGAATTTTGGAAAATTATCATCATATGACTCATTTTCTCTCGAATTTATGGAAGGCAGGGACCATGCATTTAACAAGGGATCTATATTCTGATTCATGGAGACACCACCTACCGGACAATATTGCAGAAATGATTTTATGTCGTCATCGTTGCAGATAGTCTCCTAAACGGAAGAGACCGGGTCGAGACAATCTTTTTAATTTGATGCAAATATTTTTTGACAGATGTTTTTGTTAATAATAATAATAATAATAATAATAATAATAATAATAATAAATAAAACAGCCACATTTTCATATTGATATAGAAAAATATTGAATATAATTATTCTGTACTATCTGTTTTTATGTGCTATTAGTAGTAGCATGAATTGAGTTTTATTTTAATTTTAGAACTTGCTTATCACCAACATAAATTTTTAAATCATAACTTCTGCACCAACACATAATATTAAAATCTCCATAAATGTAACTATGTCATGACGTTGTCAACAAAGAGATTACGATCTGTCTCCAAAACGTCTCTATGAATTAGAAAAGGGGTCCTGAACACATAAATGCAGCGAAACTTAATGACAACAAATATATGCTCTTTTTTTCCTCTAGTTCATAAATTCATCATTAAGGTAAAAGTAATCATTTTCCCACCGAAAATGTCCAGATACAAACTCCCTGGATACAATATAACCACCGGTTAGTTTAATTTTATCATCCGCTATCTGCTACAGTGAATTATAAATTCAAATGAAGAATTTAAATATCTGTCTCGTCATATGGTCGAACGGTTACGGAAAGCGGGTCTCTTTAATTTTCACTTGGCGCTTGAATAATCAAAGATTTATTCATCTTTCTGTCTCTAACTGTGATTGAAACAAATTTTTAGAACTGCCTTTTCTTCCAAAAATTATATTACCTTTGAAATAAAACTTTATGAGTTAGTAAGTTCAATACAGATAGGAGAAAGGTTAAATCATTTTTATTTTGTTATAAGCGCTCAACCTTATATCGTGCTCCCTTTTACGTGCGTTCAATGCACAAGAGCCGTATTGATCGTAATTTTTAATTCACGGAATGGATTGAGTTGCTAAACTAATAAGACGTACTTAATATTGCATATAATATTCCAGAAAACAATTTATTGATTTAACAAATTTACTTTTATTACATCTGTGGGCTATGTGTTTTCTGTTGCAAGAAACTGTCAGAATTGTGGCAGTATTCACAATAAAATTCACTTGATTCATTATTTTGAAGATTAATATATAATATGCTACCGTTTTCTTCAAGTAGATCGATGAATAATTGCTTCTTTATATTTGAATCAAAATAATATCATTAGTTCATTTAGCGTTTGAAGATGGCACTATAGATTTTAACATGTACAGTTATAAGAGTGCAATGACCTTTGTGAAAAAACTAATTGATCTTAGGAGAGTACAATCTAAATAAATCTTTGGAATTACTATGAGAGTGAATAAGAGTTAATTTATATGACAGTGAGGTATGAATATTACTAAAAGCTTAAATGGTTGATCTTGGAGCAATTGCTCAGCAAATCTAATCTTACTCGCAAAATATGCAAAAATGAACTAGTATTGCAGAGACAGTAATCTAAGATATCAATATATTGCCAATATACTAATATTATTTGAGTTTGAAATGAATTAGTGGCATGACTACGATCGTTAAAAATTACAAATTATTTATTTTAATTGATACATGTCATTCTCTTAACAAACGTCAAATATTCAAATTCAGCCATAGGCGGATGGCTCATGATATTTTTGACAAATCTGTGATGAATTTTAACTGGATATTCACAAGGTTTACAAGAAGAAGTTATGAAGGAATAATGTTGTACTTGATTGTACTGATTGAAATTAATGTACCTACATATTTTTGTTTACTTGGAACTGAGTAACTACGATCGTGTTTATGAGAGTACAATCCAATAAACCCTGCCTGTACTTGAATAATTTTCAAGCAATTTTCATCTTTCCTACATATTTTTTGTAATCTGCGAAGAGTATATATTTGCTTGAAATTGAGAATTCTATACAGTAGCAGCGATTAGTGTTTATGGGAGGATTTAAAAGTTATTTTGTCAAATGAAGATGGACAAACTATAACAGGCCACTTATCACTGAGTTCATTATTTTTAGCCATTTTTGTAACGATCTCCTCGCTGATGGTGGGGCTGTTATCTTTGGCGTCGCGGTCAAAACTGCTAACGGTGTGCTCGGGCGCCAATGCGGTTGGTGACGCAGTTTCTAAGGCAGACGGCTGGATAGCTCAGAAGTTAGGGTTAGGGTTGTCAAAATATTCATCAGGAGGTAGGTGTCACAATGACATTTATTTACACACAAATACGACGACGGTGAACATAGAACATATATTCTTCAGGAACTTGCACGGAGATAACTTGGCTGACGGTGACGGGACGGCTGTACATGACACTCGACACCAGTGGTCGCAGTACGGACCTAGGCGGTCGCAGACGACGAGAAACTTTGAAACAAACAAAATAGTGAAGCGATTTCCCGAACGGTGGATTAACTTATCTTCGACGCTTGTGAAACCAAACTGGTTCCCAAGTAGTGACTCTACGTTAACTTGTTCAACGCTGTGAAGCCAAAGTTGGCCACCCTCAACGGTGATTCTACAATAAAACAATCTAACGCTGCGAAATCACGAAGACTTCGTCAGCGGCGACGCTACGTTAAGATAATCCAACACTGTGAAATCAACAAAGACTTCGCCAGCGGTGACTCTACGATAAATTATTCAAACACTTTTCACGCAGAAAGTCGAGAATTTTTTTTTTTTTTAAATAAAAATTTAAAAATAGTTCCGCTGCTTTTTGCCTATTCGGGTGGCGTTGGAACTGCCGCTCGCGTTTAGTAGGCTGGCTGCGAAAATAATTTGATTTTGTTAGTTTTTGTTATGTAGTTAATTGAAAAAAATGATATGTGACAAAAATTTCTAAAAAAGAACAGTAAAGATTCTATTCTGAAGTTATATTCTATGTTTTTTACATTCGTTGATTTACTACTTCGCTATTTATGTTGAAAGAGGAGGAGCTCTGATGAACGAAATGATCAAAATTATTTGTTGAATTGAATTTGGTTCCTGTGTGCAAAAGTTAAACGATTTCTTGGAGGTAGCAGCGATTTGGTTCTCAACTGGCAGTGATTTTGGTTCATGTCCCTTTTGAAGACGCCTCACTCAACCTATATGAAGGTGAATGGTAGTTTTTGCGTTGCCGGGTCAGGTAATTGGCAGTGATACTGTTTTTAACTTGATTTTCCAAATTGCAATCAACAATCGATCTTTTTTCTTTCTAAAACAGTTTCTTTCTCCTTTAAATTCAACAAAGAATATATTAACCATTATACAGTCCACTTTATATCGAAAGGTGAAAAATTATATTAACCAAACACTGCGAAATCAATGAAGACTCCCTCAGCGGTGACTCTACGGTAAATTATGCAAGAATATTCTAGGTTCAAAAACAGCAGAAGCAAACAAATCCAAGTTCCTTTTACGGACTTATAAAAAAACAAACAAACTCACAGATTATGTTAGACAGTTGTGTTAACGAACTTAGCCCAAAAGCTCCACTTGGGCGGTGAACATTTTTAAGATGACACTCGGAATCGGAACTAGAAGTGTACTTTGGAATAGCTATCCAGTCTTCTGACACACTTTCAGAGAAGTCCAGTCTTCTGAGTCTACCGTTCGGAAAGTCGCTTTGCGATTCCGCGAATGTTGATTGTCTTGGACAGTCGCCGTATCGTCGTCATCAGCCTTCAGCCAAGCAATCCCAGTGCAAATCCCTGCAATATATGTGTGTGTTCAACAGCTCTATTTTTGTGTTTAAATAAATATCATAGTAATACTTACATCTTGAATATTATTCTCAAGAGTAATGTGATTTTACTGGCTCTGCTGATGTGCGTCACTGTAAGTGGATGTAAAAAATATTGGACCCATTTTATTTGATGTCTTCTATAAGAATTTTCAAAAAAATTTAATAAAAAAAAATTAGATTGATATTCTAAATTTATTTTCCAAATAAAATGAAGAGTTAATTTCAGTGTAAGACTTCATTTTGTGTAAAAAAAAATAAAGAATCATCTTGACGATCAAAGCACATTTTTTGTAGTTTTAGTTCAGAGATTTCGCAAATTACTATTTTTCACAATCACTGAGTTTAAAATCAAGTAGTGTGGGTAAATCTGTGTGATAGGCGTGATTTATTTATTTTTCCTCATTATGGGTTTCAAAGTCTTTTATGCAGATCTGCGCATGTGGGGCAGCGAGCAGAAATCGAATGATGTGATTAGAAGAAATGTAGAATGACTTGAATTATTTGTAAATAATTCAGAGCAAGCACAAATTTCTACGAGAATTAATATTCTACTATAAATATTTTTTGATAATATCATCACCTAAATTTGATGAAAAAACGAATAATAAAAGTGGGAGAACTAAACTGTGAAGCATAATCAAGAGTTAAGAATTAATGTTCTCAATCAAACTATCATTTCTATAAATACACTTTACTTTTATCCTCGGGCCAACAACCACTGTGTCTTCTAATTACTTTTCCTTTTTTAACGACATTCTATTCACCCCTAGTTCAATAACATGTGCTGAAGACGTTATGTACGTCTTGAACAGCTGATCATGCATTTCGCGCCAAAATGCAGCGGTCACCACATGGTCCAAGACGGAAGAAGGAAGTAAGCAAGTAGACAAGACTTCCAACGATATTTTCTAATTGTTGTAACGGGCGAACGAATTCTAATTTTAGATTATATAAGTCAAGGTAGTTACAAAAGATTAGTTTTGGGATATATTTCTTGAAAACTTTTTATTTCTAAATGGGATATTGATGTTATTACACAAGATTAAGAAATAAACGAAGTTTTCTCTGAATTTTTGTATTCGCCTTAGTGATATGGCTTGGTTAAAAATATGTGCGATGCTCCATGAGTACATTAGAGACTTTTTACAAGTGTGTCTTACAATGTTGTATCTTATATCGTCCTAATTATATATGAATATTTTTTGTTTCTTGTGTGAATGTCTTTTTGACGACTACTATTGGTAACTATGTAAATGATATTATGGATTAAACTGTTTTTGTTGAAGTTGACATAAATGTTCTTGAAAATTAGAATTAAAATATCAAGTTTAAAATGTTCAAAACTTTAGTGTTGTAGATGAGTTTCAAAATATTCCCAGTATACTTAAAATACTGATAATTAGAATTAATTCACTAAAATAGTGCATTAAAAGTGTGCAATAAAACTTTAATGTCCGACTAGTTTCATTGTTGTCATAATAATACTGATGCCGGGGTAATTACGTAATAAATAATAACCGAGCGCATTATTTTTTCAGCATAATTCCCGAGGGCATTATTTTGAAAAATAATAAACATGAATATCACGTTCCTTAGATACAGCAAGTAACTAGAGTAATTTTTCTGACAGAAATCACAATGACAGGACATACATTGCTAAAAATTTGGATTGAAATAGTACATTAGTTGGACATTGAACATTGAAGGCACCACGGGAGTTGAACTAAAGATAATGCCTACGATAAACGTATACACCTCGGGCCAAAGGCCCTCGGGAAATACACTGTTGACCTCAGGCGTTATTGTCCTTTTAGCACCCTTGATACCTTAATTACTATAATTGACCAGTTTTCCATAATAGCGTAATTTTTACATTGAAAACTATCGCTTTTTATGCGATCGTAGATGAAAATAATTAATCTGCTGTAAAGAACTTACTTACTTGATCCTAAAGCCCTCCTGCTGTTCGGTGTAGAGCTGGTGGTTATGTTTATGTTTCTTGTCATCTTTAGGCTTTCATTTTCATACTTTTTTTCAGGCATTTCTATTCCGCATTATTTTAGAGCATTCGTTTCGTTTGATACCTCTATTCTGTTCTCTCTTCCTGCATTCTTTGCAGGTAGCCTCTCCATCTCAGTTGAATAAATTAATTTTTTTGAATAATTTTAAATCGGAAACAATTAGATTCACTCATTTCTTACATTTTATATTCAGGCAACAATTACGTAAGTTTCAGCATTATGACAAGAGGCAACATATTCAGTGAATTATGAAAATTATTAAGCAATAATGTTCCTCTTTTAAATATGTTGCGTACAAAATTCTTTCTACGGCCCCAATTTCAATTACGAAACAAGTCGGAAGGTTTGCTATGTGTAAACAATCAAGCTTAAGGTTTGGAAATGTATTATCGGTACTTTTCTTCTTACTACTTTGCCCAAGATCTCAAACAAAATTAGGTATAAGGAGCTTATATAATTTGAAATAATAAATGTATGAAAGTTTGAGCTCATAGTTTCAATTACAGTAATCCTTCGGATAATTATCGTGACTAGATTCAGTTTAAAAATGGATAACTCAATGTTGAGTTAATGCTGGAAGACTACGAGTGAAACTAGTGATTAGTAAAATAGGATTCATTTGACACTTTTGAATATAACTTCTGAATTTATATGAATATAGTTGATTTCAAATTACTCTTCTAGTAATTATTCTCTACGTAGAATATTCTGTTCTGCGATAATTTTTTACAATAGGTACATATTTTTTTTAGCAGCACCCAAATTTCAAATAAATTCTTTTACTGCCATCTTCGTCGTTACTATCACCAGAAGTTGAGTAACTTACTACTGCATCATTTGCTCTAATTCATGCCTCTCAAAGCACTTCCAATTTTAACATGTTAAGAATTTCAGTTTAGTTGAATCAAATAAGCTTTATTCATAAAAGAAATAGAATACATACATATTGTTGCATAATAATAATTCTGTTTACTCATACATTAAAAAATATGTAGATTACAGAGTCTCCAAATCAAGATGTCCGAAGTTCAGGAAGTCTGTAAGAGAAAACAGAGATATGAGTAAATCATACTCAGTAAGGATCTATGACAAATAATAATATAATCATTCCCGCAAGTGATCCTGAGGCAACAGGAGTTGGTATAAGATACAACTTTAAAAGAGGAAAATCACCTCACTCCACGCTACCCGCAGGCATCTACGTGAAACCGAGTTCCGTTCCACATTAAGCGTGAATCTGCGGGAAAACCTCGCCCCACATCCAGAGAATGTGAATCTGCGACACTTGCAAACCTTCGTGGAGGCGAGGCCATGGGAGAAAGAGTTAAAGCCAAGTTGAAACTCAGTCTCCGCCTGCTCACTCAAAGATATGCAACCAAAACGCTGGGAACCTCCTGGTAAAACACTAAAGATGGCAGGAGGGCACCGCTGGCCCCAGATTAGTTACCGGTGCATCGCTGGGAGCAACTTAGCTGATCGTTCCCTCACCTTAGTGAGTTCTAGGAACACTCCATCGCTGGGCATTTCCGGATTAAACACTAGAGATGGCAGGAGGGCACCGCTGGCCTCGGATTATACCAGTGCATCGTTGGGAACAACTTAACTGATAGTGAGTTCTAGGAACGCTCCATAACAAAGAATAAAGGGATGACAACACATTAACTCAATCGCTTAACACTCAGCATCATACTCAATATCAACAATAGCAATACTCAAATGACATAATATTTAGAATAGTCAACCATGGATAACTCACCGTGAATATCATTATAATATTCGGCACAAACACTGCAATAAAACACAGCTATTTACTTTGAACGATTAAACGAGACAAATTATTGTTATTCATTACTTCAAAAAAATCCATAACAAATATGATAATTACAATATTTTTTCTAATGATTTATTTCCTTTCAGTTTGTTTGCAAGATCTTGGTGTAAACCAAATTGCCTACTTCTCTTCTCGAAATGACTTAATGTTCATTAGATTACATGTTGAACGAAAAGTGGGTGTTTAAGGACAGTTTGACGAGGTGCATTAAGTTTGATTCACTATCTTGAAGCAAAAGAAAATGCCCCGTTTCATATAAACAATTAAAGTGCACTGCACAAAATTTTGTTGATAATGTGCATTTTTCTTTGCATCAAAATGGAGAATCAAAATGCAAAGTAAAATGCAGCAATTTATGCAGTGTGCCAAACGATCCTCAAATTAAAACCTATGTTTTAGCTATTTTTTGTCTAGAATAGAGAAAATTGGGTAACTCTTTTTATTTCTGTGACTATACCTCTAAGCATATTTCAAATCAACCCACTATGTAGAGGAAGTAAGTAAAATTCCAGTGGTGGCACAATTTTAAGAACAATACTAGGGTGGTTATTGAAGGATGACTTCGTAAGACAACTGCAAACTTTGTGGCAGATGGATGTTCGTTACGCAATGTGGACACCTTCTATACGGCTCTTACAAAATTCTTATTCTTCTTCGACACTCCCCTATTTCCTTTGACGTTTAAAATTTATGTAAGAAACTATAAAAAATATGTACTTACAAATGTAAGTTTTCCAATAGGCAACACATCTTTATAGTATACAATAAGTAACTAGTAACAGGTAACTCAAGTTCCACAACAAAGAGTGAAAAAGTTGATAACTAGAGCTGTATTTTCATACTTATTACTATTTGAGCTAACATTTTCAGTACTTACAGTTCATTCACGTTTAAAATTGATCATAATTTCGTGGGATGCACTCTTATTGATGTTCATGATGAGCATAACAGTGTATTTGTAGCATTTAATAAACGATTTAGTCCATCGACTGTCAGGAAAATTTATAATAATTGAAGAACTACTACCATCAGCGGAAAGTAAAAAGAAAATAAATCAAGTACGGTTTTAGAGAAGCTTAAGAGAAAAGAAATTATAATTATACAATTAATTGAAAATAACAATACCTTTTCGGCAAAAATAATCGCTTGAAATTGTGAATAGTCGAAGTATTGTATATAAGGTTCTGAAGTAGGAACATTTATGATGTTATAGTTATGCTATATAGAACAAAGATATATTTTTTCCAAAGCTGATGGGCAGTGGAAAAATTTTACTTGACAGGATTTTCTTTATGAATGAAACGACATTTTATTTTCATGAGTAAATGAATCTACAAAATTTTAGGTATTGGAGTTGCCAAAATTTACAGCTGTCCAATGCCAATCAAATATATAGATTTTAAAAACTAGATGAATAGGCAGTATGGGCATGATTTTCAGGAAATCGAATAGTAAAGATTATTCTATAAATGGAAACTTAAATAAAGTGGACTATTTGGAATTATTCATGCAGAAGGTATACCGGGCAATGAACAATGTAAATATTGGTGATTATAATGAATTTGATTATATTCTTTATCACTTGTGAATAAATTATTATCTGACTGAAATTGACTGCGATGAAATGACAATTTTACTGCACGATTTATGTGTGTTGGGCATGTTTTGTGCAAATTAGGGGCTTAGTCTGCATTTTTTCTACCCGGGTTTTTATTTTTGTTAACCAAAGTCACCATCTTTTTTTTTTATAAAGAAACCAAACTAGAAAAACTATTAATCACACTGTTCTCTATTCATTAAAATTTAGAGAACAGTGTTTATTGGGAATTTTTCTGGTTTTTTTATTGAAAAATCCTTACCAGTTTCTATTTTTAGAAATTATCATAGCTCTCACTGGCAAAATTGTATGAAGTGAGCATTCGATCGTTGCTATGAGCTGAAGAAAATATTCTCGTTCACACTTATAAAGAAAAAGCTCCATTAGGCTACCTAAATCTTTTTTCCCGGGAATTCATGTTGGTAGCACTAGCTGTCACTGATCTATTAGTTCAATGATGAATTCCTGATG
Source organism: Dromius quadrimaculatus (assembly GCA_963989225.1). Taxonomy (NCBI): domain Eukaryota; kingdom Metazoa; phylum Arthropoda; class Insecta; order Coleoptera; family Carabidae; genus Dromius; species Dromius quadrimaculatus. The sequence goes on from OZ022330.1 coordinate 44,725,599, forward strand.
TGTGCTTTGTATTCTTTTCAGTACTTTTGCTTTTTAATAAATATTAATATACCTATACGAAATAAGATGATATTGGAGAAGAAAATGATAAAGCAAATAATATTATATTATGCTACAAGGACCGAACGATTGTCATTTTTGTCCAGGATAAATTTGGCTGCATTCGGTGAAGACGAGGGCAAAGCCCAAGGCGTAGCTCCGTGCAGCCAAATTTATCCGTGACAATAATGACAGTCGTTCAGTGTCCGTGTTGCATACGATATTTTTTGTAGTACCCCCATTATTGAGATTTTGAAATAAATTTGGATGTATTGAAACTATCTTATCGATCTGACAAACAGATTTTTGCAAATGCAATCACATTACAGTAAACTGATACAATGAAACATAACTTACATGATTTATTTTATTGATTGATATTTTTCACATCTTCAGTGCTATCCCGTTCACAATAAATGCCCATACTATAACGAACAAATTCCATAATACAAATTTCTTTCAAATATCAATTTGACATACAATGAAACAAAAAAATCCAACGCATTCATGATCTATGATTTACAATTTCATTTTTACCCAGCGGACAAAAATATCCATTAATTCCCAGTCAACAGAGAATTAATGAAAATGGTTACCATGGTTTGGAATTGAGAACTTTCGAAGCAGTAGTCAGCTCAGTAATAGAATAATTTCGGTGTACGTGTTACAAAAAATGCATTGTTCTTGTGCAGAGTGATCAAAAATGATTGACTGTGCCGTCTTGTTTTGATTTTTCTTTGACGCCTGCTTGAAATAGTGAACTTCAAGTGACAGATGACAGTGTTTCTGAAAACACTATTCCAACTTAACAATTTGAAAGAATGATAATTAATTTTCGATAATACAGTTATTTACTTATTTTCTCGTATTTTAAGTCAGATTATGGATAGATTTGTATCATAGAGCTTAGACTCTAAATAAAATATGCAAAATATATGCCTTTGTATCCTTGAAGTCACGTGACAGTCAGTCATTATTGATCACTCTGTATATCATGTCATCCTATTATTTCTCATGCTATTTTTAAGTCTAATTTGCAACTTCTGCTGTATTTGGGATTTATTCGAAATTTAGGGCAGTAGAAAAAATCTTGTACGCAATACAAATATGAAGAAGCATTTATGATAATAGGTCATTGATTCCAGTGACTCGGTAAGCCTTGTTCCCAAAAATTAGGACTTATCATTATGCTCAGGTTTACAGTCTTAATGCATAAATTACTATTACGAAAAATTGATATCTCTTGTTTTAATTTGTATAATATAGTTCATTATATCTTACAAAATATAATTACTTTCGTACTTAAGTAATTATTCCTTGATTATCATTACTATACGTTTTTGTATATTCATTCAATCTAATGTAAATTGACAACACGATTCAGAAATGTTATGAATGAAAAAGTTTTGGATATTTCATATTATGCCTGCCATGAAAAATGTTTTGTCTCATTTAATATAAGAGCGAATAAAAACAGACAACTTTCGAAACAAATTACAAATTTGTTATTCTTAGATTTTTCAAGTTGCTAATTATGTCAACTTGTCAGTTTCTCTTCCACTTTACGGATATTTTCTTTTCCTTGTTGATTTACGCTTAATATTACTCAACATTTTTTATTGTCAGCTCTTTTAGACACTTGTCGGTGTAAAATAGTGTAATATGTGTTCTCCGTTTGCGTTCATTTTGTAACGACATTTCACAGCATCGAGCTTTGCCACCTGCTGAACATGTTCACTTCACCGAGACGAATTTATTCTTTTTATAAGGGAAAACACTTGGTTCTCACGGGGCGTGTGGTAGAAGCGACTCGCACGAAGCACAATTACTGAATTTTATACTCTCATTCCAGAAAAAATGGCCCTTGTGGGAACACAAGTCCAAAACACATATTTTGATTCATTTGGTGTACCTTAATTTATTCCACAATGATCGTTGAGAAAAAGTATACCTTTATTTCAATATATAGTTTTTTTCGATTACTTAGAATCGTTATAAAAGGTAATATTGGAGAGAATTTGATAGGGAAAGTGGAAATGAGATATTTACTTTTGTTCGGACATATATAGTGAACAAAAGAGAATAAATGCTTCAAAAGACTTATAAGAGAAGCTATAGAAATTAAAAAGCACCACATGATTTAAATTTGAATACTGACTGAGCCACAGTTGAAAATTATCTCTTGAAGTCTTGGGGACATTGCAACCATAAGTTAAAGCAAAAATGCAGAGACGCTATCTTTGATCCTAGGAGTTAATATATACAATAAATTATCTAGTTACTATTGTAATGCTTATTGTTCTTAAAGAATTGTTTATTGTTTAAATAAAAATCACTATTTAATAAATGAAAAGAAAATAAAAGTTTTATTCTTCGTTGTAGCATTAAAACAAACACTATACAATTTATTTCATACTCACTATCGTCAAACCTCAACTACATAGCCAATGATATTTATTTTCAATAACTTATTTATTTATTACACTTCGCACTTATTTGAGTACGCACTGAATATTCACTCTATTTCACTTTTCACTGTTCCTCAGTCAGGTTGTTCGCCCTTATATATATACGGAAACCAAACATCCAGAAATTTCTACGTTATTCTCGAACGTCGCTTGGTGCGATGTAAAGAGATAACAGGCTTCGCCCAGACAACAGGGACGGATACAAGGCCTATTTTATTTTTACGAATTATGACACTTTCGCACATTACACTATAATTTGTTACGGTCTTCGGTAACTGTGAGATATCTGCTTTCAATTTTTGTTTGGGTTTAGCTCTAAGATATAATTTGAGTTCAATTTGACTTACTTTATTACTTTCTTTCAGTTAAAAGATATTTTTGGATCTAAATTTGATAGTTTTCAATTCATATTTCAGTTTTATAGTTATATTTCTTTGCCATAAGTTTAGTTTCCTTATTTTAAGGTTAAATGGTTAAATAAAAGCGTGGTTTTTGTTTACTTTAATTAATTTTTTAGGTTGTTAATGAAAACTGATTTTTCTCATTTGAATCAAGTCGACCGGATTTGACTTAATTTGAGTCGAGAGTCAGCCTTAAGTCCTCATTTTGGACAGACGTATTTTTTCTGCTCCACTATTACCGCTACAATTTTGTGGGTTATTTCAAAGTTTAATGCATGTGCAAGTCCAAGTTTAGTGATTTTTCTGGAATAAACCTTTGCTTCGGCTGAATATTTTAGAATATTTTGGCTATTTGTGTTATTTGAGGATGAATTTAAATTTCAAGTGGTCATTCTATTTCATATCGCTTATTACCTGCGATAATACGACGTTCAAAACCAATACTGTCGAGGTACTTGACTTTCATCCTGGATTTCCTCACCACCTGAAATCCAGTCCGATCAGATCTAAAAGCCAAGATCCAGACTCCAGGTAGAGAGATCAGTCAGAGTATCCAATGACATCGCCAGCTATGTCGCTTATCTTTTTTTTTGCTAGTCCTCGGGTCTTCACTACGTATTTCGTTCGATTTTTTTTGTATAACTCTTAGGTAGGCATTCGTTGTCACCTTTTTTCGAGCTTTTTTTTCATTACATTACTTTGAGTAGATTTGATTCTTATTGTAGCACTTCAAAGAGTGATCTTATTTAGTATTTTCTTTCAGCTAGTGTGTAAGTATCGTTGTTTGAGATTTTATTGTTTTATTTCATGTTCTCTAATGACTCTGCTCAAATGTTTCTTCTTTTATACAGGCATTCGTACAAAATTATTGCACGAAATGCGATTGGTGGCACTTCCATGTTACTGGATAGTCAACACTAGACTTGTGAATGTTGAAAATTTGTCACTCTATTCCGCATTTCTTTGAATAATATAATTATTCTTTATACAACAATCTTGTGTACTATTATTCTAGAATCAGGCATTTATTTTAAATAATATTTATCAAGTGCACTTCAAGTTTCTGCCACACCCGTATTGGATGAACGGCGTGATTGATATTCATTTTTATTTATTTAAAATGTTCATTAATCTATTCTTTCGAAACTACTCCATGTAGATTGATTTATCACATATCATTCTGATGTTATTTATTGTCAAAACAAATCTCCGACTAAGGCATTATCCGTATTCAATTATCCTATTTCATATCTTTCGCTCTATTTACATTCCGCAATAGCTTGTTGAGTGTTTATAGTGTAAGTCGCAGTTGTAGCAGCGTATTTATTTTACAATTTACAACATTACAAAATGTCGTAGCAGTGCTACGTGCTGTCAAAAACTAAATTGCATATTACATGAAGCAAACGAGAACAAGAGCATGGAACTGCAAGGGGAGGTGTGAAATAACGGATGCATTCTCACGGAGACTCGACCTCTGACACGCTAAAAATGCGAAGACGCAGGGTAGTTATGTTTTATTTTGTTGGGAAATTAAGTGTGTGATTAGCACATCGCCCACAGTCTTCTAGAATTTCAAAGGTTTCATTGAGTTTTAGAATTAAACCTGAAACAATGCATTATTTTTTCATTGTACCATAGAGTTGAAACAATAATTTTATGGATCGCCATATTTATGAATATCATCGCAAGGCATCAAATCGTTTGAATTGCATATGAGACTGCGTTTATAATTTCAAGTCCTAATTTTTATTTAATCAATGTGCAGATATTTTTCTGTTGCTATCATTGATTATGTAATATCTGGAACAAAACTTTTGGGGCTGGTTGATGAAATTAACTATTGAGGTGTGGAAAGCAGCTACAAATGACTTCCTTGGAATTTTTAAACAGAGAAAAGTAATCGATTGTGTGATTTGTGGAGAATGTTTTTAGATATCAAACAGATATTTCGTATTATGCATGCAGAATTAAATATCAATTTGTCAAGTTTTTGTTTGTTTATCAGTGTCATTCGTATTTTTGTGTACTGGACGATTTTTGACATCTAATAGAAATGACGAATGCTACCAAATTTAATCACTCTTCCAACAATCTAAAAAGCTCTATTCCAATAATGAACCTTGCAAAAACAAGAAAACTACAGCTAATAAAATCAGAAGAAAGGAGGAACTTTTTGCTATAGCTTATAAGAACCACTAGTTCAAATAGTTATTTGATTAACTAGGCAAAAAATTAGAATTTTTACTGACGTGGCTAGAGTATCAGAGAAGGCAGTAAATCTTCATTTTTTTCCGTGTTGAACACATATTTTTTTTGCCGATTGTTCAAATTCAAATAATTTTATGATTAATTTCAATATTTATGAAAAATGTTATCGCCATCAAATTATGTTCCCATGCATTTGTTGATCAGTTGCCAAGTTGTGATGCGTATGTTAGGCGTTTGCTGCGGAAACGATACTTTTACTGCCTCTGTTTAATAAAACTCATGTTTTAAAATAATCATTTTTTCACGCCATTTTTGTTTTCAAAACAATGTTAATTTATTTATATGAATCATTTTTTTGTTTTTAATATGTATTGATTTAGAAATTGATACAGCTTGTTATTTTATTTGAGTAATTTCAACTTACTTGTACTAAGTACAAGGAAATATTGTAAAACCGACAAAATTCACCTATCGAGATTATGATGGAAATATCCGTTTTGAGCATTCCTGAATCCGTTTTGACTATTTTTGGCTTGATGTCGATACATATGTGCGTGCGTTTAAATTTTTCCCATAAATCTAGAATTATCAGCCGTAGCATATTGAAATTTAGTGTTTGAACTTGTTGTAGCATCAAAATAGTTATCTACTATTTTTGTATTGATCGGCCAAGCCGAAAGTGCAGTTTATGAGTATAACAGACATTCAGAATTTGCGGTATAAAACAATCAGTTTAATTGAAATGATAAGGTAGGCTAGTTTACAGTACAACTGTTGCCGGCAAAATATAAGCTGTTGCTTAGTAAATATGTTATCCTTATTTTAAATATGTAAGCAGAATTTTTTTATCAGCTCTTATTTTTGATTTTCAGTTATGTACGTTTAAAACATAAAAAAACATGTATTCACATGGAAAAAATTCATTAAAAAAATAAATTAATCATTGAGTTCTGAAAAACTTTGCTTTAGAGCTCTTCTCTTATGCGTAGACTTGGGAAAATTGCGTATCAGAGACCAGCAATAGTCAGACATCATCCCAGAAACCTTGATAACGTTCTTCCATCACGTGTATATTCTGATGCTTATGCTTCCCTTGCTCCTTGCTCATATCTCCTAAATTTTCCGGAAACATGTCCAGGTGACTATGAAGAAGGTGGAGTTCTATGCTCCTACTGCACCCCATATTTTTTAATTATAAAAATAGGTCTTCAACAAGTTCAGTATAATTTTCTGATTTCGTATTCCCGAGAAAGTTCTGCATCACAGAGACAAAAGCTGTCAAAGCCCTTAATTCAAGCTCAGTCAAAGAATTCTCGAATTAAGTATCTTTCGTAAGTTGTCTTATTTGAGGGCCATCAAAAATACCTGCTTTAATCTTTTCAATAGTGAGTTAATTTGTAAAGTTGTTGGAAGATCCAGTGTAGTTAAGGTTGAATTTGAAAAAAAGGCCTTAAGCGATCCAAATTGTTTAAATGTTATTTATTTGAACATAACTTAGGACGTTTCGAGAGTCCTACTGCTCTCATCATCAGCTAAATGTGAGTAATACATATAGTCTTATTCTTTAAAGCGTGAATGATTTAAAATTATTTGAATAGAATTGCCGCAAAATGCAACGCAAATCCATAGTCGGGGCCACATCCGAGGCAGTATCACATCTTGTTCGCCTACCGTTCAAGATGTGATTTGGCTCGATTTTAAGCGTTTATGCCGTTTATGTTCACACTACAAAATAACAGTCATCGAGATGATTTCGGGGCTCTCGCCAAATGGTTGGTGTTCCAAATTTGAAAGCACTTCTTTTATCAATTTTCCATAATCTTGAATATTCAACACACGATTTGCAAACGCAATCAGGAGCCCAAGATTTGTCATTTTTATCCATGATCATTCCAAAATTCAGAAAATAGGTGTTTTCTACCAGCTCTGATGAACTTTTCTACAATCCTTGAACACATATTCTCCGCATATGTAGCAAAAATGTTTTGGATTGTTTAAACAACGTCTCCTGAAATTATTCATGTCACAAAAACTCCAGTTATCAATCTTAACACAGTGAAATAAGCACGTTATCGACGAATAAATACGCAGGAATGATAAAAATCAAAAACAAAGGAACTAGAGCTGTACAAAATAATTTTAAATCATCTTTGACAAAAATAAGTCATAAGTGAACATTATCAACCATAAAATTCACAGCAACAGACAAATAGTTGAATTTTGTAAACTAGTGAATCTGTTGTCAATTTTTTGATTTTGTCTGACATTTTACATGTCAAAATATTTTTCCCTGAATTTCACTTCGTAGGCATGACAAAAGCGACAAAACTGGATCGGAACATGATTTTTCATACAAATTTAATATTATATTACATCTGAGGTGGAAAGTATCTCATTACAGCCGAGAGCTTATTATATGACCGAGAGGCGAAGCCTCGAGGATCAGATATAGCTCGAGGCTGATATGAAATTCTCCCCGAAGTATGTATACTATTTTATTCACAATCATCCCTAATTTTCCGAGAAATAATTGATTCAACTTCGTTCTTTTTTCAACAAATTGAATTGATGTAGTAGTCTACGAAAACAAGAATGTTTTGAAAAATAAAATTAATTTGACATTTGTTGGATTTATGATTTATACATCAAGTTATTTATATGTGTATCCATTGAAATTGTGATAAGTGCAGATATCAATAAGTTATAACAGTGAAATGGAGCTATAAACTTGCCCCGAATCGAACGAAAGTGCTACGGATGTAAGTTCATAGCGATTTTGTTCATAATTTAAAAATTGATGAATTTTTAAGACATAGATTTACACAGAATGGCAACATACATCCGCTTCTTTTCAATATTACTTGTTTTATTTGAGTCATTAGATAATTATTTCTGACAGCATGGATAATTTTATTCCAAAAAAAATTTATGACTGATGCTAGGCAACCCTGTATAAACATTTCCCACCCAAGAGATGGAAGTATCGCTTCCGACCCGTGAGATAGTCATTGCAGTTGGAAATTACATACTTCCCAACCTCCAAAAGGTTAGGAATTGCCATATTACTATAATGATTGTGAATAAAATTAATTTTCATTATGTTGGTCACACGGTCCAGCTTTAATTTCAGCATTATTGAACTCCAAATATACATAGTTATCAAACTTCTTGAAGGCATGAAAAACAAATTGAGCCACTGAAATCTACGACTATCTGACGGACTAAAAGTACAAGGAAATATTGAGAAACCGACAAAATTCACATATCGAAATTTTGATGGATATATCCATTTTGAGCATCGCTGAATCCATTTTGACTATTTTTGGCTTGATGTTGGTACGTATGTATGTATGTATGTGTGTATATGCGTAACTCGTAAATCTCAGAATTCGTCAAACGTATAATGCTGAAATTTTGTATAAAAGACTGGTATAGGATCTAGGATCTTGATGTGCACCTCGCATTATGGTTGCAATCGTCTGTACTAAAGGTACACTTTACCTGATACTTCTTTTGAATTCTCCGCATAAATCTAGAATGATTAGCCGTAGGATACTGGAATTCAGTATTTGAAATTACTGTAGCATCCAAATGATCATCTCGTATTTTCGTCCCAATCGACTAAGCCAGAAGTGCACTTTATATTATAGAGTTTTCGAATTTTTTTCATAAATTCAAAATAATCATTCGCAGAATATTGAGATTCCGTATTAAGCACTTTTATAGTATCTAGTTGTACACCTTGCATTATGATTGTGATCAGTTAAGCCGGAAATGCAGTTTACTCGAAACCTTTTTCAATTTTCCGCATAAATCCAAAACGATTGAACGTATAGAATATTACAATACAGTATTCAAGATGATAGTACTGTCTAGATGCTCATATCTTATTTTCATTGAGATCGACTGAATCGAAAGTGCACTATACTTGACGATCTTGGAATTTTGTGCATAAATTCAGAATTGTTAGCCATAGAATCGTGGAAATCAATATTCAAGAATGTTGTGACATAAGAATGATGACATACTGTTTCCATAGCAACCGATTAGCCGTGGAATGATGAGATGTTGTGTTTGATTATATATATATATATATATATATATATATATATATATATATATATATATATATATATATATATCCAATGATGTACAAGTAAGTCATGTGATTTCCACGTCAGATTTTTAATATAAGAAAATGTATCTTGTTAGCTTATATTAACTCCTGCAACTTGAAGTTTAGCTTGAAAAAAAATATTATAGATATAGAATTAAAGATGAATTTTGAGCTTTAAGACTTATATTACTCATTACTGACTCGTACACATATCGAGATTTTGATGGTAATATCCTTTTTGAGCATTCCTGAATCCATTTTGACTATTTTTGGCTTGATGTCGGTACGTATGTACGTACGTATGTATGTGCGTAGCTCGTAAATCTCAAAATTCGTCGAACGTATAATGCTGAAATGTTGTATTTAAGATTGGTATAGGACCTTGATGTGCACCTCGCATCATAGTTGCAATCATCTGTCATCTCCTATTTTCGTATCAATCGGATCAGCCGAAAGTGCACTTAATATAATAGACTTTTCGAATTTTCCTCATAAATTCAAAAAGATCAGTCGTAGAATATTGGAATTTCGTATTAAGCGCTTCTATAACATGTAGTTGTACACCTTGCAATATAATTGCGATCGGCTAAGCCGGAGGTCCAGTTTACTCGAAACATTTCTTGAATTTTTCACATAAATCCAAAACGATTGAACATAGAATATTAGAATTAAATATTCAAGACGATAGTACCGTCTAGATGCTTATATACTATTCTCATCGAGATCGACTGAGTCGGAAGTGCACTATATTTGACAGTCTCTTGGAATTTTTTGCATAAATTCAGAACGATCGGCTGTAGAGTATTGAAATTTGTATTTCAGTCTGCTGTAGCATCTGAATGATTGCCTACTATTTTCATAACAATAGACTGAGCCGGAAGTGCACTTCAGTTGGAATTTATTTTTTAATTTTGCTTATAAATTCAGAGCTGTTAGTCGTAGAATCTTGGAAATCAGTATTTAGGAATGTTGTAGCATGAGAATGATGACTTATTGTTTGTATAGCAACCGGCCAGGCTAAAAGCTCATTTTATTTGACAGATTTTTGAAATCTTTTGGATAAATCAAAAACGATTAGCCGTGAAATGATAAGATTTTGTGTTTATATATATATCCAATGATGTCCACGGAATGTCAGATTTTGTGATTATGCATTCAGATTATAAGCAAACATTATTTGAAAAATTGACGATTCTAGCTCATAAGCATATAGGAAGGAAAAATGTATTAATATTCAAATTTTTTGTAAGATACATATTTTATTTCTTTATTCTTGTGTTTATTTATTGATAAGTTTTTTACTTATTCTAAAAACCTGCATTGAATTTTTTTTGGCAATTACATTCTAAATTTCCGCCATATTGTATTCCGTATTTCTAATTTTGAAAATCTTATTCCAGATTATTGATTAGTATCCCAAAAAACCTCTGAGTACCCATTTTTAAGGGATATTTATATTTTTTGTATCAAACCTCATTCTTCTTTATATGTAACGTTAAATCGAATTTATGATTTTTATTTCGAAATTATGAACTTAGCATACACTTTGGTCCGTATTTTAAAATTTTTCGTATAGAATATATTATCAAATAAAATATATCTTCAACATCCGATATTTACTTTTGAGGTTCCATGCCATGTGCAATGCCATCTTTTTATATTATTTTCTTTATTAGTTTATAAAATATAATTTTTAAGCGTGAATGCATACATTTCCTGAGAGGAAGTGGTTTTGATTCAGGAATAAGTGAAGTCTTGGTACCGGTGATGATGGTAACCGGTATTGTTCCGCGCTCGGCCGCCCAAGCGCGGCGGCGCGCGCTCGCTACTTCCGCCCAAGACACGTGCTACGTCAATGTCTACTAAGATCACTAAAATAGATACCAGAAATACAGAAGAAAATATCATAAATGTAAAAATGAAGTTGGGAGGTATTATACTGTAGTTTTTCCAACAATATTTTAGTAGTAGTTTTGTCCACAATAGTAAAAAAAATTGCTTTTCTCTATAGAGAATGAATATGGTATTGTTTATTCACGAATAAAGGTATTCAGTGGAAAGATCTATTAACTCAAACATTTCGATCGATTTATCTATAATTTTCGCAGCTCCAATCCAAGGTTCTGCTTCTGCGTACCTATATAAATATGACTAAATATAACTGTACATGTACTTATTTAAATGAAGTTGATTTGTTTTCAACAATTTATGTAGGACCCAATTTACGTATTTTAGTTTCTTGCTGTTTGTTCATGTTGAGCATTTAAGTTTGCAAGTTTCACACGTTACGTAGTAGTAGAACCACAAGATTCAGCTTTTGGACTGCAAAGTTCAAGTCAAGCCATTAATAATCAAATAGAAAACTGGACAAGAAATAAATCTTTTAACAATTCACAGTGCAGAATTTATTACTTGATCAACAAACTATCATTAACAATTAACTAGCATGTCAAATCACATAGGCAGCACCAAAACCATTACAACTTTAAAAACAAAACAAAAATTTCTGAATCTTTGACCATATGATTTTCTAGATATAGTTTATTGCCAAATAAAATCCCATGCAGAATTTTGGGCATTTTCTTTTATTGTTTATATTTTCTTTCAAATTTGATTCAACTGCACCTTTTACATGCACTTGTTATAAACCCTATGTCTGCATATTCTATACACTTTATATTTTCAATTAGTGTTAATTTTTTTTGGTTACAAGATCTGTGAAGATATGAAAAAAAACTATTGAATTTCTATTTAAATATAATCTTGAACTCTTGAACAGATTTCTTTAGACAATTCATCAATGTTACTTTGGTTAACATATTTTATTGCATAAAATAGTATATTCCGATACAAGTGCGGAAGGGAGATCATTCCATGCGAATGCGAATAATTCAGCCACGAGACGAAGTCGAGTGGCAGAATTCACATGAGCATGGAATGATCGATTCGCACGAGTGACGGATGTTATTTTTTCTACAGTCAAAGGTGTTCGCGGAAATATTTATGATCAAAATATACAGTTTTTTGAGAAAGAATTTGCTTCATTGATCTCATTCCAATTTATCAAACTTTGATAAAATTACTAATATTGATATTTTTTGGAGAGGAATGATATGAAAATATAAGAGAAATGAAACTATGACAACAATGGAACAGTTTTTTCGTGTCGCCACGCGGCTCTACTACGAACTTCTGAGCGTGCGGAATGACCCCTATTCCACACGCTACAGCGTGTGGAATAGGTATCATTCTATAGTGACTGTAGAAAAAATATATTTCATTCGGCTACTTGAACGGTGCAGGCCGACACCTATAACAGATCCTGTACTATGAGTACAGCTGTAATCAAGCAACGTGCTTCCAAAGACTGTCAAAATAATTTTATCACTATCATTGAACTCAAAATATAGTTGATAATTATTATTCTTCAAGTTCAACTTTAAAATTTAAAATGTGTTGGATGAGTCTATTATACTGGCATCACAACCCTTCTCTCTGGATGTGTTTCTGTAATAGAAGGTCGAGGCTTCTAGAAATATCTGCAGTGAAATCTGTTATCTTGGCAAAGGCAGTAAGCTACAGCACTACATCCGCATATATACAGGGCGTTCCCGAATCGCAGATAAGGCTCTTCTGATGGCAGTGAGTTGATATGTGGGTGCAGTGCACAATATAATACCGAGTTTAATAAAGGTCACGACTCCGCGTACCGAGTGTTATCATGGTAACGGTTATCAGCGCAAATTGCACGTTGGAGGACGTTAAGTACGGCCCTGGCGCGCAGAGCTAACGCCACGCCGCTGATATTAGAGATGAACGTTAGCAACTGAGAAGGATGGATTGTGATCGCGGTAGTGAGAAGCAAGAATAATTATCCAGTAATTTACGACCTACACAATGCGTTCTTTACCAACATTCAGAAAAATACATTTCTGCTATTTTTCTGGACTTGAAATGAAAATTCGCTTTTTACAACAAAAAATTATCTGAACTGGTATTGAATGATGATAAGCTTTAGCAGATGAAATCAGATAGTTCGCCCTCAAGTTTACGCGAAGTACATATATACATAGGTGGCTGGTTTTACATTTTCCATTTTATATTAGCTGATATATTAAAAGTGAACAAAAAATTATATCAGATGCTTGTTACACAGAATCCGATCTACAAAATGGTGCACAAATATTTTCTTCGCTGAACAACATTAAAAGTGAATGGATGTGTAGGATGGAACTGACTGATAAATTGAGTGATGAAAAATTGAGATATGAGAATTCAGTCAAGATTTTTTAATTCTTTTTTCCTCTCAATATGACCGGAAAAGGAATTTGTTCTCCCATAACTTTCCAATATTTGAATTGTATTGTCCTAAAGTTAATGACTTTATTTTTATATACATTCTGAATTCCTTAAAGTTCAAATTGGAAAAAATACTTTCCTTTCCCTTGCTCGAACTTAACCCTGGAAGTGCACACTGGGGTCTCAGAAACCCCATGCTCCAATTTTTATCTTGTGCACAAGCACAATGTCGATATAGTACGATGTGACCACCTCGTATATTTAGTTTAGCAATGTCTTCAGTATGTGCTATATATATTTTGATGATAGCTGAAGTAAGTGGGTCATAATTTATGAATTTGTTTGCGTTTGGGTCTCTGAGACCCCAGTGTGACTGTTTGCGTTAGATTTATTGGCATAGCTAAAAGCTCTTTATTATTCTCCATTTTGACATTCCAGCAAGAGATGACTATTTCGGAATTCAAGGATATCTCTGCATTGATAAATGATGAACTTGAACGTGAAATTCATGAAAGATCTTATATAATTTATGCATTGAAGAAGAAAAATTCGGAAAATATGTATTTTTTTATGCATTTGTCGTTTTTTCTATGATCTGTGCTCTTAAAAAACTCAATGCTTACTTATTTCTTTTATTATTATACTAAAAAGATTTCATATCATAAGAATCAATCAAAACAACATTCAATTCTCAGAGAAACTACGTTTTCGTTTGGGGTTTGCGTTGGATTTATTGACATAACTAAAAGTTCTTTATTATTCTCTCCATTTTTACATTTCAGCAGGAAATGACAACTTCGGAGTTCAAATGATGAATTTGAACGTGAAATTCATGAAAGATCCTATATTTTATGCATATAACAAAAAAAATTGAAAAATATGTACTTTTTATGCATTGTCCTTTTTTTCTCAATAAATTGTGCTTTTAAAGAACTCAATGCTCTACTCCTTTCATTATTATACTAAATAGATTACATATTATGAAATTTAGCCAAAACAACATCCAATTCTTAGAGAAACTACGCATTTTCGTTTGGGATTTCTGTGACCCCAGTGTGACACTTATGCAACTACAAATGAAGTGTGCATGTTCAGGGTTGATTTGTTTTTCAATTTGTTAGTTAATATGACCCGGAAGGGCCTAAAAACTCATAGAATGTGCAAATATCATATTCAAATTTTATTTCTGTATCTATGTATAATAGTTTTTCATCATATCCCCCCCTCCTTCTGAAATGCAGCCCTTGCTTCCAGTTACCAATGCACCGCTAAATCACTCAAATTGATATTCAGCTGAGGTGCCCTGGAAGTATAGAAACTCAAGCTATTGCAAATATTCCTGTGGATGGTGGTTTACATTTCAACTGAACAAAGCTCTGTTGTAACTCCTCATGTGATTGACAGTTTATATTCTGAATAAAAGTCTTGAAATTTCTCCTGTGATTGACCGTTAATATTCTAAATAAGGTTGTTGATTTTTCTTCTATGAGTGACAGTTTATATTCTATGTGAAACTCTTGGAATTTTTTCTGTGATTGATAGTTCATATTCTAAGAAAACTGTGCCCAAATTTTCCCGTGATTGACAGTTCATACTATAAGTAGAATTTTATTGCGCAACAGCTTATGGAAGGTTAGAGCTTAGATCATTGTTGAGATTGACATATATTGTAAAATTTGTTTATATTGTTGACCAAATGAACCTTTTAAGATCATAACAATTTTTCGATAATTTATAATCATTATGCTCTTAAAATCATTATGACGCGAAGAGCATATGTGTATAGCCTTTACGAGAAGAACAGCAGGATTAAATATAGTAATATTTATCATAAAATATTAAAAAAAAACTGAAATTGATCCTTGAATAATTTGGCACAACATTTATCTAAAACATTGCTCAAAATTATTAGCGGTTCATTTGTTGTTGATAAAATTCCAATTATTGTAAAATTCGTTTTTTTTCTAAAGCAAAGAGTTATTGAAAATCCTAATGTGAAATTAGAATGATTATCACTCATATTTTAACATCACATGCAAACGTTCGAAAATAGTCTTTTCTAAATGAGTAATTTGATTCTGTCGTGTTTGCTATCAAATTATATAAGGTCTTTCCATTCTTCAAAAATACTTATTTTATGTAAGAACTAAAATATAGCCGCTATCTGTCACTTTAACAATTACAGCTGTCACTTTGAAACATGGAATTAATTGATGCGACACTCTAAATTCAAGAAACAGTTATGAAATCTGTGGTTGGAGAAGTATTGTGTGGCCATAGCAGATTTTTAAATTTAAATGAACATTAAAATTTACTACAATAGTTGATATAAGATATTTTTCTTTTTGCTCTACGTATCTATTTTTCTCTATTATTTTTCCATTTTCTTCAATCGTTATCTTAGTGCAACATTTCTCATAGCTCATGATTATAATTATTGTCCATAGTCTTTTATTTGCTGACATCATTTCAAAGGTGTTAATACACTTATTTTCCTAATAGCATCTTGTGAAATGTTGCCACAATTGTATATAATTTCATTTTTACCTACTGACTAGAGTAGAACCTAGCATTTCAAACAAAAAGCTTAGAAAACATAAGAAATAATAACTAGATAGGCGAATGCATTTCTCAAGTACTTGTTTGTAATATCTTAATAATATTATCTATTTCATTTGGATTTGTGAGTTTTAGTTGTCATTAGAGTCGGATTAGGAAAACAGAAATAAACATTTTCTCTCTCTTGTCATGTGGAATAATGTATATTAGTTATGTCAAAAGTATCTATTTAAGAAAAAGATATTTGAATATCGTCAATTTTATCCATAACTGTTTGAATATAGACGTATTATTCAATAAGCTCAAATATTTGATAATTGAAAAAAAAAATATCTCAATCCAGTAGTTATATTTCCCAATTAATAGACTGCTTAATTTTTTTTTTTTTTCAAGATACCGAATTTGACTAGCTAAATTGAATTTTATTCTTTTCATCATTGAATTCAGAATCGCAAAATTGATAACTTTTTTTCTTGGTAACAATATCAGTCTCTCCATTCCTTGTGACATCACTGGCCAATCAAATTGATTAAATAAATCATAATCTAGACTATTGGTCAACTCCCCGTCACATTAACCCAGTTTAATTTAACTCCCGATCATGAAATCGAACATAAGTCACCAGAGTAGCAATGTGATTTGTCTTCTAATGGAATGTAAAATGTAAATATCTTTGATACAATCACGTCTTGAGCAAAATTTCAAGAATAAATAATATAATCAGATTAGGGCTAGAAAAAGATTTTGATAAAAATATTTCCATGATACTAATTGACGGCTTGTCGATGATTTCTGCGAAAAAAATCAGTTTAGAAAAATTATTCATATGTCAAAATAGCTTATCCTTTTTAATCATATTTCTGCATTTCACATAATAGGTACTGCAGATCTATTATAATAATACCTTCATACATTATAGATATGGGTTGTAAATAAAATAGATCTTGCCAGTCAATTAAATGAGAAAAACTCGTGTAGGTCTAGTCTATTTCATCGAAACTTGAGGGATCGTCATAAAAAGATTAAATGCCCCTCACTAAGGCCCAGTTGTACAGTCTAAGCTTATCCAAAGCTTAGAAAAATCAAGTTTAATTTAAGTTACAATTATTTCAGCAATTGTAACCATAGAGATTAAACTTGGTTTTACTAAACCTTGGATAAACTTAGACTGTACAACTGGGCCTAAGGGCCGGTATTTCAGTCTTCGGTTTAACTTAAGCGGAGCTTAATTACCTTAGTAACAATTGTACGAACAATCATTACTATGGAAATTAAGCTACGTTTAAGGTAAACCATGGACTGAAATACTGGACCTAAGACTGGTTTCACTAGGTTTGCACAGAGTTGGTCTTTTTGTACTTTATATTCTGACGATATTTTATTTACCTCTGTTCTAATTAAATTTACTACCGAAACATTTTTCTGACATTTTGTTTGGGATTACTCCAGAAAAATTCAATAGAATTGCATATACAGTGATAAGGGGGCAATCTTAATACTTCACGTCCATTTTTATACGCTAAATCGGCTGTAAAGTGTTTTTTTTCCAAAATTGTGTGATTTAACTATATCTATTAATTCTTTTAATTAATTTTTTCTGAAACCGAGATATTATTTTCTGTTGAAAAATTGATAATTGGCCGTATTCTGTAACACAATCATTACCTTATTATCGATCGATAAGATTTTTGACAAATGGAAAAAATTGTAACAAGAGAATATTCAGAATTTTTGTCAGTGCTACCTACGTTCATTGGCTGAAATAGATAATGATCGATAAAAATTTATCGATTGAGTTACAGAATAGCCCCGAATATCTGGTTTACTTGTTGACGAGCACGGAATTTTAACAGTCTGTCGAAAATGGTAGGGTGCATTGTCCATAACTAAAACTGATGATGGCGGTATATTTGATAACAATTTATTCTGAAAACATTTTTCAAATAATTCAGAATTCATATACGAATGATGATCTGCACTTGCAGATGATATTTTTTTTTACTGAGAGCAAGAGCGAATTCTTAATGGAGCCCTGATCGGACCCGGCATGTGATAAGATTATTCTCTTACCACGGGGAACAGGTGTTTATAAATTACATTTCCGGTTCCATCAGTCCAAGCTTTCTGTATTACATCATGAGTGTCGTACCAAGTTTCGTCAAAATACACAATTGACCTATTTTCTTCTCTAAATTCCTGAATTTTCTAAAAAAAAATTCTAGCACCAGCGAGCAATTCGGAGAAAATCCATAATTATTTTTCTGTCGTCCAATTTTTTTAATTTGAAGTTAAGTGACTTCAAATACCTGGAAAATGTGGTGGTGCTACATTGCACAGATATTCCATCTTGGTTTATACTTTTTATAATGTATTCAGCAGTTGGTAATAAATAAAATTTTAAATAAATCTTGGAGTGCAATAAGAAGTGTATAATTTTCAGTGAAGACCGACCCTAGAAATTATAAGTTGTCTGACAAATATACAGCAGTTATCGGTAACGGCACTAACGATTTTCTTTGTGTTTTTATAACTGAGGGGCGTTTAATCGTTTCATGACGATCTCTAAAGTTTTAATGGAATAGACTATATTATATGAACTTCTATACTTGAAAATTGTTTCGTTCATTCATCCATATTTTCCAAAATAGGTGAAGCTATCGATCTGCAATGCGAAATATGTATGGTTTGTCCGCAAAATTTGGTGTACCAAATATATATTCTTTATTTTAGTTGAGTGAGCTTTGACCTATGCTTGGATACCTACAGCTTAGAAAGGACATTATTTTAAACTCCAAAACAGTGATAATTTAAATGTTATATTATCCAGTTCTCAAAATATTGACGAAAAAATTCACCTGAGACTATACCTCACTTTTTTTTTCTTTTTTGGAAATAGGTACAGAAGAAAGACTATAATACCAACAGAATAGAAGATTAATTCCCACTCTAACAATCTCATCTATTCTTATTGTGCGGTTTGGAAATAATTCAAAGCTGTGAGCAACACGACTTTGGAGGAATGGTTTTGGCGTATTTTAGCTACTAAAAGTTGTGAGAGAATTTAGTTTAGGATTTATCATACCCAGTTCGGTTTTTTCACACATATCACGATATCTTCTTACCTATTCAAAATAGCTCAGTACGGTCCATGAGTTAATTTTATATGAAGTTATATGACGATATATCTAGCGTTTTTAGTGTTCCGTAGCCAAATGGCAGCAAACGAGACCCTTATAGCTCCTTTATAATTATATCTATTGGGTGTTGCGTAATCATTTTATCCACACTCATTTCTTTTTATCTCAATTATTTTTAGTTTATTTCTTTTAATGGCTCAATGTCATTGTTGTAACGTTAAAATCGATAAAGAAAGAACAGTCAAGTGTTCAGTATGTAAGAAGTCCTTCAACATTGATTGTGTTGGAATATCTCTTCCTGAAGCTAGAAAAATAGTAATATCTAGGATTGGACTTAAATGGAATTGCTCCAGTTGCGACAGTTTAGGGAACGATATTGACAGTTTAAAATCTGTCATAATAGGTTTGCAAAATGATATTTTGCTACTAAAAAACAGTATATCTAACACTAATACTTCACCATCAGAAATCGAGTTAACTGAAACTATTATACAAGAAATTGCTGATCGTGAACGTCGCTCTAAAAACATTGTTATTTTTGGCTCTTCAGAAGATAGCTCTAATTTAAAATTACAAGAGATTAAGGATAATGGTTTGGTATCAAATATTTTGTCTCATGCTGACGTTCCTTCAGAAAATATTAAAATAATTCGATTGGGTCGTTTCAATCCTACAAAATCAGGTTCGAGACCAATTAAAGTTCACTTAAAATCTCGTGAGGATGTTCTGAAGGTATTCAAAAATATTACTAAGATTAAAACAAATCCAATCTTCCAGAATCTATCTATCTCAAGTGATAAAACTCAAAAGCAGATAAACTACTACAAAATTATTAAAACTGAACTAAATGACAGATTGTTCAAAGGTGAAGATAATATTTCAATAAAACATATTAATGGCGTACCAAAAATTATTAATTCGGAAAACTAATAACTCCCAACAGAAGTAAAATGTTTCTTAATTGTCTTTATCAAAATACGCGGGGTCTTAAATCCAAACTTAATGACATAATAATTCTCACGGAAACATGGCTTGATGATACAGTCAACAATGCTGAATTATTCCCTTCTAACTATAATGTGTTCAGGGAAGATCGAAATTTTCCGTCTACTGGACGTACAAAAGGTGGTGGTGTTCTGATAGCTGTGGACAGTCATATTAATACTCAATCGTTTGATACTTCCAGCGTAAAATTACAAGCTCCTTTAATAGACTTGACTGCTTGTAAGTGTTTTTTTGGAAGTATGTCTTTAATTATCTGCGTAATATATGTACCTCCTGATATTTCGAATAGTGACATTGAAAATTTTACTGATGCCTTACAACCTCTTCTTTTAAATGAATCTGTTCTCATACTTCGTGATTTCAACTTACCAAATTTCACAAAATTGACAATGAACTGTTATAAATCATCTTCAATACGTAATCTTTGTAATATTTTAGATCTCTGTCAACATAATGAAATTCATAATGATTATAACAATATCATTGATCTTGATTTAAAAAGTCTATTTCAAGTCGAGAAATCTGATTTTCCGTTAGTCCCAGAAGATAAAAAATTTCATCCAGCTCTTGTGATTACTCTCGATCTTATTGCCGTGAAACCAAACAAATTTCCATTACGCAGTGATAATAGGTATAACTTTCGAAAAGCTAATTTTCACAATTTATATGATGATATTCGTGATATCGACTGGTCTTCTTTAGATAACTACGAAAATGTCAATGATGCTCTTGATTTGTTTAATTCTACCTTATATTGTGCCTTAGATGCGTCAGTTCCAAAAAGTACCTTCAAATCCAATAATAATTATCCACTTTGGTACACCTCAGAAATTAGATATAATTTGAAAAGTAAGAAATATTACAGAAGAAGATGGCTCAAAACTAGGAATGAAAGGTTTTTAATTGAATTTAAAAGATCACGAAGCTAGATCAAATTACAAATCGATAATGCGTATATCTCTTTTACCACCCAAATAGAAGCTAATGTTAAAAACAATCCATCTGATCTTTGGAAGTATGTACAGTTGAAGCAAGGAAATACTCGCATTCCTAGTGAATTACACGATGATCATTCCACTTATGTTAATCCACAAGACATTGTTAATTGATTTGCGAACTTCTTTTCTGGATTCTATCTACCAAGTTCTTCTTACAGTGATGATAAAAACTGTTCAAATTTTCCTACATTTTCACTTGGTTTAGTTAGCGAAGATTATGTTAGTTCTCTGATGAATTCTCTTCCAAACAATGCTCCCGCTGGCGAAGATCAACTTCCTTCTTATCTAATTAAGGATACCCGAGTTGTTCTCGCTAAGCCACTTGGTACTATTATAAACTTGGCTATTCGTACATGTTGCTTTCCCGAACGATGGAAGAAAACCAGGATAACTCCCATTTGGAAAAAAAATGATAAATCATGTATCAAAAGTTACCGTCCAATTTCTATACTAAACAATTATGCAAAAAATTTTGAAATGGTGATTTATAATACCATCTATTCAAGTACTCGATTTTTTGTGTCATCTGATCAGCATGGATTTATGAAAGGTCGCTCAACGACAACTAATCTTATCTGTTTCACACAATTTGTTTCTGAAACTCTTGGTGATCGTGGTCAGGTAGATGTTGTCTACACTGACTTTTCACGAGCCTTTGATTCTCTAGATCATGGAATTTTACTATCAAAAATAAGCTCTTTTGGTGCATCTCCTTCTTTACTGAAACTAATTCAATCATACCTTAATGATCGGTACTGTTATGTTTTCTACAACGGTTATTCTTCTACCAAATTTTCAGGCAACTCAGAAGTCCCCCAAGGCTCAAACTTAGGACCACTTTTATTCATAATCTTTATAAATGAACTACTTCTTTTCTTTCATTTTCTTGTCCTATACTTGCATATGCGGATGATTTTTAGCGCATTTTTCCGAAAAAAGCGCTATTATATTCACTTTGGCTGGCTGGCTGGCTGGCTGGCTGGCTGGCTGGCTGGCTAACGTGACGCTGAGATCTCAGTAACTATACTATTTACAGACTTGAAACTGGTACTAAATGAAAGCTGCTGTTTCGTAGGCTTGCACAAATTACTTTAATTCAAGCTCAGTGATTGTGGAAAATTGAATTATTCAATTACTTGTTTCAAGTGAAACAATGTCCATAGATATCTATGACATTAGGGATATGGCAACTAAAATTTATTAAAGTAGATAAAAATTTAGTTACAACTTTAGCCGCGGGTGTCACTATTATTATGTACAGTTGTCAAATCTTATTAGAATGAATTATTATTATTGGATGAAAATTTGTTCACTTTTGGTGTATTTTTTTTTATATAGCTTTGATAGAGATCAAATTATCATTTTAAGCTACAGCACTTGACCTCCTGTCAGTCAATAACTAAACAATGAAGATTAAAAGGTATTTTTGAGTTTGTACATGTATAAATTATGTACCTATTAAATAGTCAACTTGAAACTAGTACTAAATGGAAGCTGCTGTTTCGTAAGTTTGCCCAAACTGCTTGATTTCAAGCTCAGTAATTGTAAGAGATGGTAATTTGCGAAATCTCTGAAGTAACAAGCATTCATGAGCTGTCAAAAATGCGCTTTCATCATCTAGATGATTCTTCCATTTTTTGAAAATTTTTAATAAAATAAATACTAGGGCTGACATAGATCTGCTTCAGAATAACATAGATAAAATGATTCATTGGTGTCAAGTGAACAAACTGAACCTTAACATTGCTAAATGTTTTACAGTGTCATATACCCGACGTACAGCTCCTATCTCTCACACATATCATATGGAAGGTATAACTCTGGAACTAAAAACGACAGTGAAAGATTTGGGAATTATTTTTACCTCTAAACTTGACTCTACGCCTCAAACGGAAAATGCATGTAAGGCTGCAAATAAATCTCTTGGCCATTTAATGAGAATCTCTAGTGTTTTCAAAGATATTTCTCTTTTCAAAACTTTGTACTTTGCGTTTGTTATAAGTAAACTTTAATACGCTATTCTAGTGTGGTATCCGTTCTATTCACATCAGTGCCTTTATCTTGATCGGATTCACAGGCGCTTCTTGAAATTTTTGTCATCTAAGTTGGATGGTGTGTATCCAAGCAGAGGTTGTGGTCAAAATGAACTACTTGAGCGTCATAATCTTGTATCGTTAAGCGACAGACGTGAAGCGTCTAGTTCCAGATTTTTGTGGATGCTGTTAAATAATAGAATTGATAGTCCATCAATGCGTGTCCCAAACATATCGATCAGACTCACTAGTACTTTTTATCTACCAACTCCGCACTCAGATATCTTGAGAAGATCACCAATCCACACCATGTGCCGTAATGCAGAACAACATTTCGAAGACATCTTTAAATAATTTTTGATTAATTGTTAATTTATCTAAATACTATAATAATTGTATGTGATTTTTTTGCATATTTGAAATTCTTGTCCGTTTGGTATTTCCCTGTAAATGATTTTCTGTTGGGAAATAAATTATTATTATTATTATTATTATTATTTCGTCAAGTTCGTCTGTCCGTTTGTCCGTATGTCACAGCTATTCTACTTGAGACTGTTGGCATTATAAAGCTGAAATTTGGTACGAGGCTATTCTGTATGATTCTATACAATAATGTAGTGAAATTACGGAAAAACAATAAGGGATTACAAACCATACAGGTAACCATCTACGCCAGTGAAAAACTCTTAATCCGGTCATAAGTTTATTCCTACCCAAAAATGTGTCCATTTGCACCAAACGAGAGACTGCACTTGACCACTATTCTAGGTACTTCTAAGGTTAATACGAAGGGTTCTAGAAAAGGCTGTATTGAATTTCAATGATATTTATATTTCATTTTAACTTCATTTAATAAAACAACAAATTAAAACACATCATATACTCACATATGTGTCTGCAGAAGGTAAGACTTAAAGTCTTGCTTCGTTGACTCACCACTGTTTCCATTTTCACTTAGCGTTTGCAGCTTCAAATTTCAGACAACAAGTATTCGCACAATTTCAAAGTACACTTAGATGAAGTCAAGCAAATTCGAACAGATTTCATTGGTTTGTGGATTAGAATTAAGATAAGGGAAAAGCCCTTGTGGTACATAATCTGTGTTTATTGGAAATCAATTCTTTGATGCATTTGGTAATTTTTATCTTTACCTGTTTTTACACGTTGATGCAGATGGCCAATGTGGTATCAAACTTATACCTGATCTGGTGCAGTTGACAATCGCCCGTGTGGGATATCGTTGGATAGATCTTGAAAAATGAGAAAGAGGTTTCAGATGACTTTTCCACTCAAGCCAATAATTGATGAGATATGTACTTTGAAAGTCATAAAAAGTGTGTCCGTCCCTCTAACTTTTAAACTATACGATGGAAAATTGTGGAAAAATTGAGGTGATGTAAATTGAATAACTTTGTTTGTATGAGATAGGTCGTGTAGTTTTTGAAATTTGGGCTATTTTCGGTTACATTTTTTTTTCACCTTGGCGGCCGCAGAGAAGTTTTTTTTTTTGAAGTATGTTTGAGAAATACTTGGAAATGGTGAACGTTCTTCCACACAATGGTACTCTTCAATGTGCGTGGTCTGACTTGCACTTGGCCAATTTTTTTATTTATTGCTATGTTTTTCACTCATTTTACCTACTATATCTTTTGACTTATTGAAGATATCCGAATACAATAAGCTAAAGAGTCATAAAGGAATATTTTCTGCATATTTTGATACAAAAATCAAGTGTATAAGTAAGTTTTATCTAAAATTATTGGAGAATTATGCTTACGTTACTTTATATCTACTATGCGATTTTTTCCCACACGATTATATTACGATATTTTTGAACTTTTTAAGTTAGGTTGATCAAATAGGCATAGCAATTGTAGAACAGTTCCGATGAATATCATAATGAAACTAATTTACCTATCTAAATGTAGATGATACATTTTCTCCATTTCAAAAAGCTATCTGTAATATTTTGTATGTAGATTTCACTCTCTTCTCCAGATCATTATCGGCCACGGAACAAATGAATAATTTGTAGAATAATAGGAAATATATTTGTACAATAATAAGAAATGTGTTCCGAGTATAAAATTGTGGACATGAAAATAATTTTGTCTATAACATAATGACTTCTATCAGTATTTAAAAGACCCAATTCTTCCACCAAATTAAGCAAAAACATTTTTTTATAATCGCTTCCTCTATTATATTGAGCTTCATCTAAAAGATGAAGTGAAGAAAATCTACTCGGTGGATATAAACGAATGCTAGCGTGATTCATTTATTTTTCATACTTTGAATAGAATCTACTTACAGAGACAATTTTTGCAACAAAATACGCATAAAACATTCACCCATGATCGCTTTCTCTATAGTTTTGAGCCATAATCATCAGATCCAAAAAATTTGATGAGATTTTCAATTTTCGCGCCACGAAACGAACTGTTGGAGTGGGCGTTAGATTAGTGCAATGCCGTTTCTGCTGTAATCTATTCTTCATGAAAATAGTTCATTATAAAAGTCTGCAAATATCCTAAAATAGAGTATGAAGAGACATGCATCCATTAATTTAATTCTTATTATAAATATATCAATTTAGATTAGTTCTTGAGGGTGAGGAATAAAACGCCATTTTCAAATATCTTTGTATATTTGTTATTAAGTTTTCTAAGAGAAAGTTTTTGGTTGAGAATATATTCCAATATATTTTTTATCTTGGTGGATATCTGGAAAGACTGGTACATATAGAAAAGATAAGAAAGTCATAACGTGTGAATGCAGTTCGGAGGTTTTTACTGTGGTTTATGTGGTTATGCAAAAAGATATAAATTGGTGTGTGAATCTTCAAATTGGAAATAGCACTTTAGTTTTATCGAGAATCATTGTCAGAGTTAATATAGTTACTATACGGTGAAGTCTTCAATTTTTTTATATTGGAAATAAGTTCTTATAAATATATTGTTATCTTAATTTCAAACTTGGAACAGATATCTAGAAAAAAAAAATGAGTATTCAGAATTTGATCTAATTTTGAACTACTGTGAGTACAGGATCAGTTATAGGTGTCGAGATGCACCGATCAAGTAACCGAATGAAATTTATTTTTTATGCAATTAAATATGTTAACAAAAGTAATGTTGATGAGTTTGCCCAAAGAAATCTGTTGGAGCTTATGTTTAATTAAAAATTCAATAGATATTTTTTTCTATATCTTCACCGATTTGGAACCAAACAAATTTAACACTAATTGAAAGTATAAAGCCTATTCGCTATGTGCAACATCAAAGTGGTGACAACTAGCGGCATTGATCGGCGAACCCACTGCCACTTCTATATGTTCTGTCAAATGTGACAGCTAGTGAAAAGTGAATTGAAATTAAAATTAAACATAAACGTAATGAGTATGGATCCTATATTAAGAACGGGTTTTGAAAAAATTAGTCATACTATCAGCTTTCAACCTCAAACTGTGCCAAAGGGTAACGCTCACAAGTATTAAAACCGTTTTCAATAATGTTATTACAAAACAGTATTTTTTCAACACTATCACAATAAGCAAGAATATCAGCTTGGCATTCAACATCACTTGTGCTTTTAGTACTTGAATCAACTATCATTAAATTGTCATGTGCTCTGTCACAGTCATTTTCATTTATTGAACTTATATTATTTATTGAACTTATATCCATTGAGACTTCTGTATTGGCAGCCCTTTTTGAATTCAAACTTTAGTTTTCAATATTTTTTGAACTTGAAGCCATTAATGAAGTATTCTGTAGCCTACACTTAATGAAACATTGATGTCTTGTCAAAACTGTTTCGTCATTTAATTTGGGCTTCCAATGAGGAGAAAAAAATTGGCTAGGTACGAAATAGGACCCAGCTTCTCTTCTCCCTTTTTATTCCCAATGAAATGCGCACCGCAAATTAGATATCTTGATGTAGGACTCCAACTGTATGTATATTCACTAAAAAATTAAAAAATATGTCTTATTTTATCAATTTAATAACAATATTCGAGTTGTAATACCATAAAAGTTTTTGAATTTTATTATTCTCATATTTATTTTATACTAAAATTATATTTACATATTGCGTTCGCAGTAATTTTTTGAAACATCATTATAAATGTACAATTAAGTTTGTGATACTTACTTTTGCTTTCTTACGACGGAAATCCATTTTTCTCTTTGAATAAACTCATGCTGTTATATATTTTGGTAAACAATAAAAGCTAGCATCACTATTTTTCGATGTATTATTACAAATGATAATGTAGCATTCACGAATTGTCATTCTTGACTTTTGATTTTATATCAGTACATGTGCACTAAAAATGCCAACTTTCGCCGCTAAGCGCGCACGGTCGTTCAGTGTTTCCCTTCCAAGCAACTGCACATAGCGAATAGAATATGCAAACATAGGGTTGCTCACCTTTCTGTACAATTTTCACCTATTTAAACCTGGCAACTCTATAGCCTTGAACATATATATATATATATATATATATATATATATATATATATATATATATATATATATATATATATATATATATATATATATATATATATATATATATATATATATATTACCGTGTGATCGAAGAGAAATGAATGAAGCATCAGGAAAGCAAGTAAGTATGCAAAGAAATTTACCTCATTATATTGAAATCTCGCAACCATTATTTTCTATTTTCCTCTAATCAGCTCTTGCCCTTTTCAATATGTCTTTTTTTCCAGAAATTCAGTTGTTGCCAATATTTTTATCAGATTTTTAAAAATTATTCTGCTTGATGCTTGAGAACCTCTAAAGTCGAGGTCTCCTAGGCACGTGTGTGCCTAATGGAAAATACGGAGCTCTTTTAATAGTAGCAATTATGAGGAACAGATTATAATACAAAACAATAAAAACTTTAGAATCTTGAGTGAAATTATACTGGGTACTGACTCATGCACTAACTAGTCGTTTTGTTTTTATATTGTTGTCTGCTCAGTGCTCAAATGCACCTGTATATATTGCGAACGCTTTTGACTTTTATGAATTGCTTGCATTCTACCTGTTTACTACAACGTGATTTCCTATTCGGAGCATTATTTAAAAGTATCAGTCAAATGAAAATAGATAAGTTATAATTATCCCGTTATTCCTATTATTTTCAATTTGTAAATGCAAACTTTATAGCTAATTTCACTCAAATACAAAAGTTCAGTTCATTTCTATTATGACAGTTGTATTTTGGTTTGAAAATGTAGTCCAAGAGATATATTTTTTTAATAGGAAATTTCACCCAAACTGAATATTTCAAAAGTATAATTTTGGTCATCCAAATATGGAAAACCGACTGAGTAACTAGTAACTACAATGAATGCATCGGAAATATTGAGTAGATATATTTTATTTCTGGTGACTAAACTAGTTTAAATCCTGTGTTAATGTATCTAAACTTCAGTTTGCACTGTGATGAATCTCAATCAATAACATTATGTTGAGCTCTGTTCTAGTTTTAATGTAATAGTTGGGGAGCCAGTCGCACGTTATATTCCCTAATCAAACTTACGACCAAATTGTATATGAACCGATCGGATATTTAGTGGTTAATAGGATGCCAGACTTTAAAAATCTAGGATCCTGTCCTAAATTTCGCAAAAAGCTATTTCATGATGAGAATGATTTAACCCTAGTGTGATATAAATAATATTGAAAGTTGAAAGAAAATTAAAGTCTTGTATCACACTGTTCCAAATTTTTTTATTTTTTGTTGACCGGTTTCGACTACTGAGTAGCCATCTTCAGAACCGGGTGACTATAACAAGAAGATACATGAAAACTTAAAACTCTAATTTGGAACAAATACAAATGTAATTTAATGATCATATATAACTACAGGATTCAAAATATGGTTCAAAGTTTCAACGTAGATAAATGGTTAAACGTATAACTTGTATAAATAGAATGAAATATAAATGAATTCGTAGAAAATAGAAGTGTATATCGTAAAAAATTCTTGAAATAATCAAAATATGACAATGAAAAACAAATTGACAAAATTTTTGAAAAGTAAAAACTAGATTAGAACACTTTGTAATTTTGATGTTGTTAAATTTGCTTGATCATTCAGTCATAAAAATTTATTATTTTTAATGAATGCTTTGATTTTCAAAACCTCCAAAAAGTCTAAAGTTCAATCATATTTATGTAAATGTAAAATTTCGAAATCTTTAGTTATACTAAAATCATGTCCTGTATCAAGTAAATGTTCTGCGAAACTTGAATTTCCGCACGCGAGTCGTAGACAGCGTTCATGTTCTTTAAACCTAGTTATGAATTTCCTCCCTGTCTGACCAATGTAAGCTGCGTTACAGCTAGCACAGTTTAATTTATAAACCCCAGACTTATGTGTCAAAATTTGAGTATTAATTTTCTTGCAAAGTTCCCTTTTCAAATTACTCAATGGTTTGAAAACTATTTTCATGTTATAATTTTTGAAGAAATTTCTGACTCTGTAAGATATGCTCCCTAGGAAGGGCAGGGAAAATGTGAAAAAATCGTTCTTAATAACTAAATTTTGAGAATATGCTTCTTTCAGTTGCAGTTTGTAACGTTTTCTGCTAATAAGCTTATCAATAATGTCAGGGTGGAAATTATTTGCAAAAGCAATTTGTTTCAAAATCTTAGTTTCAGAAATAATTTCTTCATTACTCAAACCATAAGTAAACATTCGATGAATGTGTGATTGGAATATTGCGAATTTATGTTTTGCATAATGATTGGGGTCATTATTAATCGAATCGATCGTTTGTGTCGGTTTTCTGAAAATTTTAAATGATAAGTGGTTATTTGAACGCGTAATCTTAATGTCCAAGAAATTAGTACTCTTACTTTGTTCTATTTCCATTGAAAATTTTATATTGCTATGTATTTCATTTAGTTTACCGTAGAATGTATGAAGCATATCTATAGTGCCAGTCCAAAGGCACAAAATATCGTCGACGTAACGATACCAAAAAGTTATATATTTTGAAAAGTCTGAAAGATTTTGAAATATTAGGTTCTCGAAATATTTCATGAAAATTTCAGCTATTGTACCTGACAGAGGAGAACCCATAGCTAGGTCTTTAATTTGCCTATAGTATTTGGAGTTGAAAATAAAGAAATTTTGTTGTATAAACTGTTTACCATATTGTTAGACCAGTGCGAATTGAACAACCTGTCCTTGATCAAAACTTTTGTTTCTGCCACAGGAACGTTTGTAAATAAATTTGTAACATCAAAAGAAACCAAAATACCATTATCTATGTTATTAACAAGTTTAAGTTTATCAATCAAATCTGAGTGACAAGAACTCGTGTTGAAGTTATCTGTCAGAACGGTATTAAGTTGTTTAGCAAGGCTATATGTAGGAGAATCAGTGAGAGAGACAACTGGTCTGATTGGGAAACCTTCCTTATGTAATTCAGGCAAACCCTAGAGGACAGGAGTTCTAGGGTTCATTGGTATCAAACTTTTTATATTATAAAATGAAATGAAGTCATTGTGTAGTTTCAGTTCTTTTTTGAGTAAAGTTACAAAACTGTTCAGCGGGTTACATTTGAGCTCTTTGAACGTGTTACATCTGATGAATGATTCTACTTTATTGATATATAAAGTTTTATTCAAAATACTTATGCAGTTACCCTTATCTGCTTTAATAAAAATAAGATAATTTTCTGTAATTTTCTGTTTTATAGATTTTAAAATCGCAACGTTCTTCCGTTCCTCATTTGATTTGCCTATCTTAGTCATTTTGTTCTTGAAGTTAGAAAGTGCGGTAGTCAAATTATTGAATATATTATCATCCTTAATTAAATTGGCGATATTGTTCGTATCTGCAACAAAAGTATCAAACTGTTCACTAGAAGATGTGAAAATGGGGTTGAATTTCAATCCTTTATTTAGAAGCCTCAATTCGCTATTGTCAAAATCGACGTCAGAAAGGTTGATAACAGTGTCATGAAAATTGTGGATCTCCTCTATTGTTGAAGAGGCTTGATTATCTTTTTCAATTTTAGCACTTTTTAGTTTTTCTAGTCTGTGAATTTTATTTCTGAGTCTAAAACGCTTTTCACTAGTGACATGGTTGATTATTTCATTGCAGTCCTTGAGAAAATCATCGAGGATAACAAAAGGTAAGGTTTCAACAAGATGATTGTACGACAATTTAAGCTTCAAATTAAGATCATTCACAATGATGTACTGTCTCCTAATTTCTTGTTTCAAAAGTATCTTCTTTATTTCTTTTCTACAAATTCATTTATATTTTATTTTATTTATACAAGCTATACGTTTAACCATTTATCTACGTTGAAACTTTGAACGATATTTTGAATCCTGTAGTTATATAGTGTGAGTATGATCATTAAATTACATTTGTATTTGTTCCCAAATTAGAGTTTCAAGTTTTCATGTATCTTCTTGTTATAGTCTCCCGGTTCTGAAGATGGCTACTCAGTAGTCGAAACCGGTCAACAAAAAATAAAAAAAATTTGAACAGTGTGATACAAGACTTTAATTCTCTTTTAATTTTCAATAAAAGCTATTTCAGCTCAATTTTCTCGGGGTCAACTACCCTGATAGAATTTACGATTGAAACTAGTACTAATCGATAGCAAAGGTCAATTATTTCAAGAAAAAACCAGGATGCTATTTCCTGACATGTCTGGAAGGACGGTGGCCACCCTCAAGTGTAACCCATTTTCGTATTCAACTTTCCTGATCAAATTCACGATTGTAGATTTTTATCCTGCCTTGGACAGGACAAGAGGTGATACCCTGGTTTTGTTCTAAACTATTTGCCTTTGTTATTGTCTGTTCTATCAAGAAAGTTAACCCCAAAATAATTAACCGGAAATAGTCTTTTTCCGACACTTATAGGTTTTTAAAGTCTGGCATCCTATAGACTATTGTATTCTCAATCGATTCATATACAATTTGGTTATAAGTCCGATCAGGTAAGATAAAGTGCGGTCGATTCCTCAAAACCAGAGATATCATTCTCTTGACAAGTTATAACACGTCTAATAGTGCTATACCTCTGTAATTCTCGCATTTCAGTCTGTCCCCCTTTTTATAAATTGGACATATTAGTGCTTCTTTCCATCTCTCAGGCATACGTTGAGTCCGCTATATATCCTCTATTATTTCCATAATATACTGGATTACTTCGTCCCTTGCATTTTTGCATATCTCTGATGTTATTCCGTTTATTCCTGGGCTTTTATTATTTTCCAACTGGTTCAGTATTTCTCGAATTTAATTTATGTCTGGTGGGTTTTGTTCTGTACTATTGCCTTCTTGTTGAGTTGTTTCGGTTTCATTTGTAGTTCCCGTAGTCAGATTCCCCTCATTCAGCATTATCTTGAAATATTCTTCCAATACATGTAGTTTGTCCTTTGCTGTTACTAGTTCTCTCTCTTTATTTTTACAGTACACTAGTGGCGGTTGATACCCTGTTCATTGTTTCTTGGTCTCCTGATAAAAGTTTCTCAACTCCTTGTTTTTAAAATCTTCTTCTAATATTATCATTTTTTCTTCCATCATTTTCCTTTTCTTTTGTCTACACAATTGTTTTATTTGTCTTTCATGCATGTTGTATTTCAATTTATTTTCATCTGTTATTTTGTAGTAGATTTCTTTTAGCCATATCCCTCTTCCTGATAGCACTTTTGCATTGTTCGTCGATACTTTTAATATTGCTCCTTCCAATTTATTCCATTTTATATCCACCCTTTCCTCTGAAACTTGCTCTGCTAGCTCTAGTTCCTTCGACAGTAGACCTTGAAATTGCTCTCTGCTTTTCTCATAATTGATTATGAATTATTTATAATTTATAACTATGATGATGTTTGAAAGTGAAAGAAAATAAGTAACAGGTAGAATGAACAAGACCAAGACCAAGACCAAGACCAAGACTGAATAAGACCAAGACTGTCCGAGTCTTGGTCTTGTTATTGCTTTGCTCATCACTAATGATATCATACACCTCGATAAAATCCACAAAAATTTGCTAAATATTGAAACTCAACTGAAAACGTAACTCAGATAACGGGAAAAAACTGTAACCTAAATATAATTTCTTCTTTCTTATTTCTTATTTTCTCAAAAATGTATAGAACTTGTAGCTGTGGAAGGTACGCGTACGCGGAATATTTACAATAAGAAATATGAAATATAATATGTACTATGATTATAATGTAGCTATATGATTACGTGTTTTGTACTTTGTCTAAAAGATAATGATGCTTCAATTCATTGTTTGCTGTTTGATTCAGAACATGATTCTTATGAGTCTGAGATCTGCTGCTTAAGATATAATTTTTTTTGTAATTTAATTTAAGACTTTTGATTGCTAAAACAACGACAAGGCTTGAACATATGAGAAAGATGTTGAGAGCTATCAATTCATCTAGGTTCTAGAAACGGTGGATGTAGCGGCGGCCAGTGCGAGAGGGCTATATGGCGCCGTCCTCTCTATCAAATTGAAAAGAATATAACGACAATAACAAATATCCCGATAATCTAGCTTTACGAAATATTTCTAGAAAAATAATAGAAAACAAACGGCTATACTGCCTTACTTACGTAGAGATCAATTTAATTCAACTTGCGAACTTTATAGCATGAGGATACACTGAGATAGACTCTACACATTCCGCCCAAGATCGATACAGCGTTCATCGTGGTACCCTCCGCGCCAGAAATAGTGAGAAAACTTGGGATATGTTCAGCTTAGTCCGCCCTAGCAAATACTGAGTTATATTTTGTGCGATTTTTAGTAGTTCTTCTATTTTCATTAGACATTAGACTACACTTTCGCCCTTGCACCCTTGGGTGGATGTGGTTAGTAATGTTTAGGTAAGAAGAATATTGAAAGTGAATAATGGGAATGTCAACTATAAAATACCACTGTCATAGAGCAGGACATGAAAAATACACACATTTCAAGATAAAGTATCTGCAGCAAAATTGTGATTAATGCATTTTTTTTTCTCGTATTCTCGTCCCTAACATGGAAGAAGACAACTATGACTCATACCCGAACTGGCCATAACGCAAATCTGGCAGATGCCCTATGGGCCGGTGTGGCTGATTGGTTGTATCGCGATTGGTTTCAAGTGAAACCACAGTAAACCATTTCATTCCCATTCATTCCAGGAGCGCGTTCAGAAATTACTAACCGGTCGACCGACAGCAGTGTCATTATTGTTTTAGTTTTTTAGTCTTTTCTTTGTCAAACTCGCAGCCTAGTTGACACATTCTAAATATTCTAGATGCATTCGCCTATTTTACTTACTTCTTCAAAATAGAATATTGTGAAACCGACAAGATTCATATTTCGAGATTTTGATGAAAATATCCGTTTTGAGCATCCCTGAATCCATTGTGACTATTTCCGGCTTGATGTCAGTACGTATGTATGTACGTGCTTTTGTATGTAACTCGCAAATCTAAAAATCCGTCGAACGTAAAATGATGAAATTTTGCTTGCAATTATGGTTGCATTCGCCTGTACCGAAAGTGCACTTTACTTGAAACTTCTTTTTGGATTTTGCGCATAAATTCAAAACGGTTGAATGTAGAAAGTTAGAGTTCAGTATTTAGGACGATTGTGGCATTCTGATGCTTGTATCCTATTTTTATTAAGATCGACTGAGCCAAAAATGCAATTTACTTGACAGTCTCTTCGAATTTTTCAGATTGGAATGATCGGCTGTAGGATATCAAAATTTAATATTTCAATCTGCTGTAGCATCTGAATGATTGACTACTATTCTCATTACAATCGACTGAACTGAAAGTGCGGTCTTCCATGATCAGCTCATGTGGAAGTTGAAATCTTTTTACATTGTTGGTTAAATTTAAAGTTATTTTATGAAAAAAAACATCACAATTGAGATGTTGAAACCAGGAAAAATAAACTAAGCAATTAGAGTTCATGGCATTTTTACTTACTTGTACTAAGTACAAGGAAGTATTGTGAAACCGACAAAATTCACCTATCGAGATTTTGATGGAAATATCCATTTTGAGCATCCCTGAATCCATTTTGACTATTTTTGGCTTGATGTCGGTACGTATGTTCGTGCGTGCGTGCGTTCGTGCGTTCGTGCGTTCGTGCGTTCGTGCGTTCGTGCGTTCATAGCTCGCAAATCTCAAAACTGGTTGAACGTATAATGTTGAAATTTTGTATTTAAGACTGGTATAGGGTCTAGTTGTGCACCTCGCACTATGATTCCAATCGTCTGTACCTGAAGTGCACTTTACTTGAAACTTTTTTCGAATTTTTCAAATAAAAGCCAGAATGATCAACCGTAGGATGTTGAAATTCAGTATTTGAACTTGATGTTGTATCAGAATGGTTATCTGCTATTTTTGTATGAATCGGCCAAGCCAAAAGTTCCCTGTACTTGAAACTTCTTTTTGATTTCTTGCACAAATCTAGAATGAACAGCCATAGCATATTGAAATTCAGTGTTTGAACTTGTCGTAGCATCAAAATAGTTATCTACTATTTTTGTATCAATCGGCCAAGCTGGAAGTGCAGTTAATGAGTATAACAGACATTCAGAATTTGCGGTATGAAACAATAAGTTTAATTGAAATGATAAGGTAGGCAATGATAATCTGTTGTCAATTTTTTAATTTTGTTTGACATTTTACATGTCAAAATATTATTAAAATTATATTAATTTCAATCTGGAGTGACAGAAAATATTATTGAATCAATTTTTTATATGTCAAAATATTTTTCCCCAAATTTCATTTCGTAAGCATGACAAAAGCGACAAAATTGGATCAGAACATGCTTTTTCATACAAATTTGAAATTAATTTTCATTATGCTGGTCACACGGTCCAGCTTTAATTTAGGCATTATTGAACTCCAAATATACATCTTTTCGAACCTCTTGAAGGCATGAAAAACAAAATAAGGCACTGAAATCTATGTCTATCTGACGGTCTAAGAGTACAAGGAAATATTGTGAAACCGACAAAATTTACATATCGAGATTTTGATGGATATATCCGTTTTGAGCATCCTTGAATCCATTGTGACTATTTTTGGCTTGATGTCGGTACGTATGTACGTATGTATGTGTGTATATGCGTAACTCGCAAATCTCAGAATTTGTCAAACGTATGAAGCTGAAATTTTGTATAAAAGACTAGTATAGGATTTAGGATCTTGATGTGCACCTCGCATTATGGTTGCAATCGTCTGTACTGGAAGTGCTCTTTACCTGATACTTTTTTCGAATTTTTCGTATAAATCTAGAATGATTAGCCGTAGGATATTGGAATTCAGTATTTGAAATTGCTGTAGCATTCAAATGATCATCTCCTATTTTCGTCCCAATCGACTAAGCCGGAAGTGCACTACTTATTACAGACTTTTCGTATTTTTCTCATAAATTTAAAATAATCAGTCGCAGGATATTGAGATTCCGTATTGAGCACTTTTATAGCATCTAGTTGTACACCTTGCATTATGATTGTGATCGGCTGAGCCGAAAGTGCAGTTTACTCGAAACATTTTTTAATTTTCCGCATAGATCCAAAACGATTGAACTTAGTATATTAGAATACAGTATTCAAGATAATAGTACCGTCTAGATGCTCATATCCTATTTTTATTGGGATCGACTGAGCCGAAAGTGCACTATACTTGACGATCTTAGAATTTTGCGCTTAAATTCAGAACTGTTAGCCGTAGAATCCTGGAAATCAGTATTTAGGAATGTTGTAGCATAAAAATGATGACCCACTGTTTCCATAGCAACCGACTAGCCGTGGAATGATGAGATGTTATGTTTGATTATATATATATCCAATGATGTACAAGTAAGTCATGTGATGTCCACGTCAGATTTTTTGATAAATGACGAACTACCAATATTAATACTCTATAAAGTCGATAATAGTGATGCATTGGCCTTATATTTTTTGGTTTTATTTTTCTCCTGGTTTCAAAGTCTAAATTGTGATGTTTTTTTTCCTAAAATAACTTGAAATTTAACAAAAATATAATGATATTTCAACTTCCACATGAACTGATTATGGAGGACCGTTTCGGTGATGAAACGTCCAAATAAATCTCAATTCGAAATATCCCAATTGAAAACTCTTATATATAAAGGACTAATAAGACCTAGATCCAATAATTTGTTGAAACAATAGTCATAGAGCAAGATCCTAGTCTCGCTAGACGTTACTTGATTTCTGAGAAGCAAAATGTGTGGAGTAGAGTAGTACTAGTATGTACTTTGATCATATGCATACTTTCTACTTTGTGCCGATGGTCAATTTACAAATATACAAGGTGCTAGAGGTACGTTAAGACATTACTCATTTTTCTTGAAGTCTTGAGTGCTGATTTTTAAGTATGTTCTAGAGAATATTTATAAAAATTGATAATCAACACTGCTAGACACTTTCCGTTGGTGGTAATTTCTGATAGACTCTAAAAATCTCGCAAAGAATAACGTAATCTTGCTTATAGTCGGAGTGCTAATTTTCATATATGATACTCAAAAAACAATTTCAATATTTTCTGTTAACAGCCACATCAATCGTAGGGTTAAACATACCTCAGACACAAATAAAATTTTGCTGTGAGTAAAAACGCGCCGAGGTCACTCTTTGCAGGTTTGATAGTAAGCGAAGTGTATATGGGCATCCAACTCTTCCTTGATCTGACTGTTTACAAAAAGTATTGAAATTGCTCCCTGGGTGTCATATATGAAAATTTGGACTAAGACTATAAGTAAGATTACATTATTTTTTGCAAGCTTTGAAGCGTTTAGCAGGAATTACTGCCGATGGGAAGTGTCTGGCAGTGTTGATTATCAATTTTCAACAATATACTCTAGAACATACTTAAAAATCAGCACTGAGATTTAAAAAAAAGTTAGTAATGTCTTAATGTATCTATAGCACCTCGTATCTATAAATTGGCCGTCGGCACAAACTAGCAAATATGCGTATGATCAAAGTACCGACTATCACTACTCTAATCCACAAATTCTATTTCTCAGAAAATAAGTAACGTCTGGCGGGTCTGGGATCTTGGACTATCAGTAAAATTATAGAGAATGAAAATTTATGAACTGTCTCTAATAATTTGGTCAAGTACTGTATATATTCATGTATGTTTGTCCGAAAACGAATGTATCCGAAAATACTGAGCTGATTTTGACGAAACTTTCTCTGTAGGGCTCAGTATTTTTCAGCTTGGAGTACAGCAAAAAAATTATTAAAATCGGTCTTAGTAGTATGAAAGTTATGGCATATAAAGATATAACTGTGCCTTGGAGAGTGGAGGGACGACCGTCTCTGAAATGCTCGGGCCGGCTTCAGGTTCCAGTCCGGGTTTGATTAGGATGCTTGGAACAATACAACAATACAAGTTATAATACTTAGCATCAATTCCTATAACGACAGTTCCACTGCTACAATGTTATGAACTTATTTAGATCTCAAGTTTCATGATAGAATAAAATTGGAAGTGATCCTACTTCAATAACATTCCAAATAGATATTGCCTTTCTGACTACTACAGTTTTATGTTAACGGAGAATTTTAGATATATAACTGGTAAGATATTCGTAAGATGCTGCCTACGTGTAGTTTTCAATGTTGATCCTTTTAATAGTTGGCATCATAGATAACCTTCACTTTCAAAAACTTTTTGTAACACGTACGCCGAAAGTACCCTATTACTGAGCTGACTTCTGCTTCGAAAGTTCTCAACTCTAAACCATGGTAACAATTTTCATTAATCCTCTATTGACTGGGAATTAATGGATATTAATGTCCGCTGGGTGAAGATGAAATTGTAGATCATGGATCATGGATGCCGTTGGATTTTTTATTTCATTTATATAATGTCAAAGTGATATTCAAAAGAAATTTGTATTACAGAATGTATTCGCTTTAGTAAGTGCATTTATTATGAACGGGATAGCACAGAAAATGTGAAAAATATCAATCAATAAAATAGATCATGTAAGTTATGTTTCATTGTATTAGTTTATTGTAATATGATTGCATTTGCAAAAATCTGTTTGTCAAATCGATAAGATAGTTTCGATATATCCAAATTTATTTAAAAAGCGTAGTAATGGGGAGTACTTCGGTGTACTTGTTACAAAAACTATCGTATGCAACACGGACACAGAACGACTGTCATTATTGTCGCGAAAAATTTGGTTGCACGGAGCTACGCCTTGGGCTTTGTCCTCGTCTTCGCCTCGTGCTTCGCTCTCGCAGCCAAATTTATCCTGGACAAAAATGACAGTCGTTTGGTTCTTGTAGCATAATATACTATTGATACTTAAAAATTGTTTCAGAATAACTATTTGCTAAATATCTGTATAATATAACTAATTTATTAAGTTCAAATGCTTTACATGGAATATACTTCCTAAAATAGAAGTAGGTATGAGAATAAATGAAGTGAGAGATGTGTTTGTATAAAGATGTCCAATGAAGTTCAATTGATAACTAAAATGTTGAATGATGTTCGTGCTAATATTATTTGGAAAAATGGCGTGATATCTATGTATGTATATGGGACAGAAATAAATTTGAAAAATATTCATAACACTTTCTATCATTATACAAAGCACATTTTTACCTAAATTATAAAACAATTTTTTTGCTGTTCCGGCCGGAAATTCATATTGCCTTAAATAAGCACATACCCAGGTAGAAGAATACATTTATCTACTTTATCCTGCCTTTAAATACTTTTTAATTTACATGAAAAAGAGCATGAGCCATTCATTTCATACACATTCAGAATACGGAATAAAACAGCAAGACCGGCAATCTAATGGGGTCGCAGTTAGCATCATTTGCATCAAATTCAACGCTCACTAATTACTGAAAAAATAAACAGAAATATTTTTCATTGTGGTCAACAATGGAGCCGGACGTGTAGATGTGTGTGCTGTTTAAATACAAAACACGACAATGAGTAATTAAAATAACAATTAAAATTAGTTTTTAATCATATTCCAGATGCAGACTGCATGACGGCGGACCAGAGTGGACAAAATTGTTGGTAGATTATATTCAAGTCGAGTGAATATGAAAGGAAAAAGAAATTATAAGCAAATTGCTAGAAGTTCCAACCAGAAATTCTATATCAACGTATTTCTGTTCTGTGTTTGGTTTTGATTTGTCAACAAAGAACTATTGAAATTATATTCAGTCATTAGTCTAAGCTTCACCTTCATTTCTCACAGATTATTTAATTTTAACTATATCCTCTATTACTAAGTTTGTACATATTATAATTGAATACTTGATGCATTATCTGTAATAATTTATTTTGTAATCTAAACTGTATATCTGTAGTTATTAATAAAGAAAACAGCAATTAGAAAATCTTCACACACGTTTTAGAAATGAAGAAACAAAATTAAATTTCGCTATCCACATATTATCTTCCACATCTTAACAAAAAGTACTTTAATAAATCTGATGAAGGAACACTATACGCAATTCTGCAACAAAAACTCAATTTCAATCGTCTACATTGAAAATTAATTTCAAGTTTTGTTTGTTTTTGTGTTCATACGCATAATAGTGCGTTCTCGCACTGCACTCTTATGTTAGTTCCGCATACAGGTAACATGTGGCGCTGTTCACTGCCTTAATAACGTCCTGGAGTAATTGTACGTGGTAAGCCGTGGTTACAGCGCTTGTGTAATGGATGTTAGCTGAACGTCATTCGAGAAACGTGATCGAAGATTCTGCACGTGCATAAGTGTGACTGAAAACTGACAGCAAATATAGGAAATTATAGGTGCAGAATTTGCTCTTTTTTGAGTTATTCAATATTGGTAGATACCTACCCACAAGATATTAATAGAAGACCATTTTATCAATTTCATAGTGAATTGAAGTTGTTAGAAAATTAATTATTCATACTTTTCCGAGAATTCTCATTTCTCAAATTTCTAATATTTGGTATGCTTAATGGGCAGAATCCGGTTCTTGAAGCCATAGCAAATTTTTTTTATCGGTATCAGTATCGTTCTGGAGGAAGCATCATTGAATGCAAGATTCAAAAGAGATAACAATAAATTATGTAGGTAGAATAGAAGTAAAAATTATATCAACATATTATATACCGTTGAATAACATCTCCAAATTTTACAAAAACATTATGATGTAGTTACATGGTGATCCCTTTTCCAACTAATTCTATAACCGTTATTAGTACGGATATTTTTGGATACTTTCAAAATGGGCAAGATATGTAATATTGAAAAGGGGTGAGTGTGTTTTTTGGTTGGGGATGATTTACACCTCAATTCAGGTGCTTTGAAAAGAGAAATTGAAAGTGATCATCGTAACGTGTAGATCGTCAAATTCTACCCCAAAATCCTCTACAACGTTATTTTGCCTAAATACCCGTCAAATTATGGAGGGTTAAAAACGTTGATTTCTCAAAAGTTTCAAGCAAATAACTCGTAAAAAAGTTAGCTCACGAAATAACAAAAATAATCCAAGCAATACAAATTTGCTTTGTAAAGATCATTATTTTCAAACAGTAATAACTCTGATGGTTTAAGGGAATCCTTGACATGCATCTTGTACCAAATTAGAGTTTATTACAATAACTTGAAATTTTCTGCCGGCAAATCTATGAAATCAAAAATGATACAAGGGTAATAAAAGAAAAAAATTGATTTTCAACAAAAAAAAGTGACTTTTACTTGGTTGCAGTAAATTTTAAATAAGAAATCAAAGATTTCAGTGATCAGATTTTTTGTTAGTTCTAATAATTATACATACGCTCAATTGAGTATTGAGTGCATTATCGAGAATATTTATACTGTAAAGTGCGAAGGTGTCATAATTCATGAAAATAAAATGGGTCCTAAATCCGACTTTCATATCTTTGTGTCGTGCCGCCCTACACAGTCGAATACTTCTAGCAACCTGCTCGAATGTCGTAGAATATTTTTAGAAATATAGACATCCGGATATTTAAAGGCGAACAGCCTGACTGAGGAGCAATGAATATGTTGATCAGCTAAGAGCGAAGTGTAATAGATAAATAATTTTTTATGAATAAATATTAGTTGCTTTGTGGCTGGTTTAGTTTCAGTGAGTGGGAAATAAATTGTATAGAGTTTGTCTTAGTGTTGTATCAAAAAATGGAGCTTTTATTATCTTTCATTATTTAAATAGTGACTTTTATTTTGATAATGATCAATTCATTCAAGAGCAATAAACACTACAATACCAAATGTATGTAGAAAACTTTTGAGATAGTGAATTTTTTTTTTGAATAGCTTGAATGATATAGGAGACCAAAAACTAAGAAAACGAATGAAAAAATTATGTTCTTTCTTTTAGTTGCCTAGATAATGGAAGTGTTTGAATTTAGTTCGTAACGTTTATTTCTACTTACTTGTACTAAGTACAAGGAAGTATTGTGAAACCGACAAAATTCACCTACCGAGAATTTGTTGGAAATATCCGTTTTGAGCATCCCTGAATCCATTTTGACTATTTTTGGCTTGATGTCGGTACGTATGTTCGTACGTGCGTGCGTTCGTGCGTTCATGCGTAACTCGCAAATCAATTTGAACTTGATGTTGTATCAGAATGGTTATCGGCTATTTTTGTATGAATCGGTCAAGTCAGAAGTGCACTTTACTTGAAACTTCTTTTTAATTTTTTGCATAAATCTAGAATGATCAGCCATAGAATATTGAAATTTAGTGTTTGAACTTGTTATAGCATCTAAATAGTTATCGACTATTTTTGTATTAATCGGCTGAGTCGGAAGTTTAGTTTATATGTATAACAGACATTCAGAATTTGCCGTATA
This sequence comes from Dromius quadrimaculatus, assembly GCA_963989225.1. Classification (NCBI taxonomy): domain Eukaryota; kingdom Metazoa; phylum Arthropoda; class Insecta; order Coleoptera; family Carabidae; genus Dromius; species Dromius quadrimaculatus. The sequence continues at coordinate 44,768,753 of OZ022330.1, forward strand.
AAGCAATCAGTTTAATCGAAATGATAAGGTAGGCAATGATAATCTGTTGTCAATTTTTTGATTTTGTCTGACATTTTACATGTCAAAATATTATTAAAATTAAATTAATTATAATCTGGAGCGACAGAAAACTTTATTGAATAAATTTGTTCATATATCAAATGATGTACAAGTAAGTCACGTGATGTTCACGTCAGATTTTCATTCTTTGAAATCGAAGAGTTAAAGGATGAAAATAGAAAAACTGACAGCCTCGGTACTGTTTTGATCTATCTCACCTTAGAGAAGATTAGAAAAGCCTCAAAATACTTTTTTAGGCGATCGTAACAAAACAGGTGTTTTTATGGCCCCTTTTGCGGCCGTGAAGTTCCACTTTCTGGGACTGATCTGTCAAATTTCACTTTTTGGAACTGATCTGTCAAAAATTACTTTTTTGGGACTGATCTGTCAAAAAATACTTCATAAACACTTCCTATCTACCTATATGGGCAGCTTGATAAACTCTTTAAGAAACAGTTTTCGCCGAAATACATATTATATTCTTCTGTCAACTTCTGTAGTTCTTACAATTCAAGAAATAGATACGCATTTTCTAATAATGTCAACTTGATAGAAGGCAATAAAATAAAACAATTTCAACGGCAAGTAAGATTTACAATTGCAATGTTTTAGAAATAAATAGATAAAATTATGTGATTTTGAATTATTTCGTAATGATCGCCTAAAAACGTTGTGTGCACCTCGGTCTACAGTTCTTTTTTGGTCTAAATTGCAGCCTCAGCTACGCTTCGGCCGACAACAGATTCGATCAAAAAGAGTCAGTAGAATTTTTACTGAATTATAATATACTCTGTAGCGTACTCTTCACAAAAATTAAGAGTACTTGTAGTTTGACGACTGGTAACTGGACTCTACGGTTCAAGAAATATCAATCAATCTACCAGGTGTACTAATAGTACCTGCCACACCCGTACCGGGTGAAAAAGTGTTTGATATTTGTTTATATTTATTTATACTTGAAGAATTAGCCGGAAATAAACTTCTTTTCGACACTTAGGATAGAATCCTAAATTTATAAAGTCTGACATTCTATTGACCACTATATCCCCGATCGATTCATATACAATTTGGTCGTAAGTTCGATCAGAAAACATAAGGTGCGGCCGGCTTCCTGACTATACGACCTTGATGTGTAAAGAAGTAAGCATTTTACGATGAATCAGCAAAGTCTCACAAGAAGTAGCCGAATAAACATTTGAATTTTTTAGATATTATCTCTCTCTTGCTTTCTCTCCCTCTCTTTCTGCAATAGAGTTTCTTCATCTGATTGTCTTTTCTGATAGATATTCTGTATATGAGTGAATCCTTGCACACAAATTTCTGTGAGCAGGTACAACAAAATGAAACTCTGTAAGTGATACACGATATTCTTACTTTCGGACTGCAAATCAAAATTTATTCAGCATGTATAGTGTACATAACAACAGTGTGTTAAGCCAAAAATATTGAAGAAGGAGTAAAATCAGCAAAATTAATGATTAGATGCTGTCTATAATTCACATTTCGGGATTTTAATGGAAATATTCGTTTTGAGCCTTTTTGAATCCATTTCGACTATTTTCGACTTGATGTTGGTATGTACGTATGTAGGTATCTAACTCGCAAATCTTAAAACCCGTCCAACGTATAATGTTGAAACTTTGTATTTAAGACTGGTCTATGGTCTAGTTGTGCATCTCGCATTATGGCTGCAATCTTCTGTACCGATAGTGCACTTTACTTGGAACTTTTTTTGAATTTTTTGCATAAATCCAGAATGATCAGCCGTAGGATATTAAAATTAAGTATTTAAAATTGCTGTAGTATCTTAAAAGTTATTTTCTATTTTCGTATAAATCGGCTAAGCCGGAAATGCGCCTTATATAACAGTTTTTTCGAGTTTTCCGCATGAATTCAAAACAATCATTCGTAGAATATTGAAATTTTGTATTAAACACCTCTATAACATCTAATAGTACAATGTACACCTCACATTATGATTGCGATCGGTTAAACCAAAAGTGAAGTGTACTGATTTTCGCATGAATCGGAATTATATTGAAATTAGATTTCACGTTGAGTGCATGTCTCCATACTTGCAAATGTTTTTCAATTGTCAACAAATTGTTCCGTTTCTTATAAATTTTAATTTTGTGTAAGTATTACATAAATCAGTTTGGTTGTAAATTAATTCACATAAAGTATTAATATATTCATTGATGTACAAGTAAGTCACGTGATGTTTACGCAAGATTTTTTGTTTACAAATGCAGTACACTATGAAGTGATCTTCGATTATACTTCTATTGATCACACTTTCCCCATCAATGCACTCGACAGTCAGCCCAACTTAATGTACACTTCCACGAACAAAATCACCTGTCCGCCGGAAATAGACCTAATCATCTAAAATAATCCCCCATTAAAATCTTTGTAAAGTCATCAATTCAAAGCCTAGAAAGTAAATAGCCATTTAGAGCGCTATTTCAGAGCACACCCCGTGTAACCGTCGTGTTATTTAACTAGGACAGGGGTGTAGGGCAGTAAGGATGCAAGGGGGCTTCCTGCATATAGAAGGGTACCTGTTGGCCAACGGAAACGCCGTCACACTGAGCGAGCGCCCTGTTGAAAAGAAACCGGAAGGGCAGTGGCGAGCGTGAAGGGAGAATAAAATTAATTTGCCATAAAAACTTTTGTAGTTCATACCAGAACATGATCTTTTTTGGCTATCTGAAATCTGGAATCCTGATGAGGTATTAATATTAAATAAAAAGAAACTGGTATGTAATAGTGACACTACTGAAAAATATGAATTTTGGGAACAATTTTTATCTTACAATACTAACATGCGGATAGTAAATACAGTATATATAGAAACGTTAGAATCAGTTCTGTGAATAATTCATAGGAACTAGATAGTCACTGAAATGAACCGTAAGAACCAATAAATAGAAAAAAAAAATTGCTACATGTTTAAAGCAAAGAGTCATTTCCAAAGAAACATAATTTTATTCTTTTATTTGAGTTCTTTGATGTGTACCTTATGAAACTCGTTCGGGTTTGATAAAGGAACCATTCGAATAATTTGTCCATGTAATGCGGCTTGTACTCAAATGATCAACAGTAACCTATTGCCTTCTGTTTTCATATAATATTTCAAATTATCAATAAATCGTCGAAAATTCGAGGAAACATATTTTTTCTCATATACAAGATAATTGATCATGCATTTCCGTTCGAAATTTTTATGAATAATGAACAAAACAAAATTATTATTCTGTCAGTAAAGCAATAATTCATATGATCTTTGACCTGCAAACATATACTGAACTTATCCATACATAAAACGATCAGAACAAAAAAACAAATGAAAAACAATAAACTACTGTTCGCGGACTCTAAGTGAAATACCTGCACGCATGCGCACGACATACATCAACGCCAATCAGCGTCAGAACGGACAGTAAATGAACTAAAAGTTGCTCCAGATCTAATATTCAGGACAGAACATATTTTGGATTATATAATACATGCATAATTCTTTACAGTTTGGAGAATTATGAACAGATCAATCATTCAAATTTATTCTGAGTCTACAGACTATGGCATCAAAGTTAAATTTCAGATAAGCCTTCCATTAATTTGCTACAAATTCTGTAAATCCCAATTTCGCTGCTGAGTTCGTCTTCATTCATATTTTCCGGAGCTTTCAAGCCTTCATCATTCATGAGCTCCTCCATTTCTCCTCTCAACGGTGAAATTAATTCTGATGGGAAATGAAATAACATAATTTTTTTTATTGATTACAATCATGGATTTGATGTTGATTTTTCTGGGTTAATTTTTATTTTATGTGTTGTACATCCATGTGAAAAATTAAAATCTTGTCACTTTTAGTACATTCTTACTTACTTGTACTAGGTACAAGAAAGTATTGTGAAACCTACAAAATTCACCTATCGAGATTTTGATGGAAATATCTGATTTGAGCATCCCTGAATCCATTCTGACTATTTTTGGCTTGATTTCGGTACGTATGTTCGTGCGTGCGTGCGTGCGTAACTCGCCAATCTCAAAACTGGTAAAACGTATAATGTTGAAATTTTGTATTTAAGGTATAGGGTCTAGTTGTGCACCTCGCATTATGGTTTCAATCGTCTGTACCGAAAGTGCACTTTACTTGAAACTTTTTTTTGAACTCGATGTTGTATCAGATTGATTATCTGCTATTTTTGTGAGAATCGGCCAAGCCAGAAGGGCACTTTACATGAAACTTTTTTTGAATTTTTTGCATAAATCTTGAATGATCAGCCATAGCATATTGAAATTTCGTATTAAGCACTTCTATAACATCTTATTGTACATCTTGCATTATGATTGAGTTCGGCTAAACCGGAAGTGCACTTTACTTGAGACTTTTTTTTTAATTTTCCGCATAAATCGAGAATGATCAGTCGTAGGATACTGGAATTTAGCCAGTGCCGTAACTAGCCTCTTACGCGCCCGGTGCGAGCTTCTATAACTGCGCTCTTGGAAAATTCTTACTTCATTTACTTGTAAGACGAATATATCATATTGTCAGCAGTGTATACGGCTGATAGTAAGAAGCGACTACACCCGTATTACGCTATAAATATTAGGTATTTGTTGTGGTCCTAGTCTGGCCAGTTCTGCGCCTCTCCAGAATCTGCGCCCTGTGCCTAGGCACCGCTGGCACCGCCCTAGTTACGGCACTGAATTTAGCATTTGAAATTGCTGTAGGATCTCAATGGTCATCTTCTATTTTTGTACCAATCGGCTGAGCCGGAAGTGCACTTTATATGACAGACTTTTTGAATTTTCCGCATAAATTCTTAACAATCAGTCGTAGAATATTTGAATTTTGAATTAGGCACTTCTATAATATTTAGTTGTACACCTTGCATTAGGATTGCTATCGACTGAGAGCACTTTATTCGAAACATTTTTTGAATTTTCCGCAAAAAACCAAAACGATTGAACGTAGATTGTTAGAATTTAGTATTTAGGACGATGCTCCGTGAATTGATCTGCTAAACAAAAAAGATATACGTTACATTGCATCTTATATTTCAGAAAATATTTGAAATCTTCTACCAAATTTAATTTGATTACATTTGTAGGTTATGTTTTCTGTTCTTGAGAATAGAGGCTTTCAGAATTGTAGCAATATTTTCAATTGAATCATTCACTAATTTCATTATTTTGAAATTATTGAATTCCATTTATTATTCCACCGTTATCTCTGAATGAATCATTGACTAATTTTCTCATGACGTTTGAGAATAACAGTTAGTTGATACACCTTTCTTAGATGGCAGCACAAATTTTGTTCGTTTCCAGACTATTTGAATCAGCTGATTTCTGTGTAAGTGCAATGAATCTGTATTCTGATTTTCATGGAATGTACCAACTATAAATATTCATTCCGTTTCAAATGATTGACATGGCTACGATGGTTCAATGTTACAAAATATTCATCTGAATCGGCAGTTGTCATTCTTCCAACAAATGAGAGACATCAAGTTCGAACCAAAGGCGCGTTGTGAAAGTTTTGACTGGACTTTGATTAATTTTTAGTAGATATCCATAGAAGAAAGTTATCAAGAAAAATTATTATACTTGACGGGTTCTATTACTGGTTAAAATTAATGAATTTATTTCTGTTACAGCCTACATACACATTGTTATCTCATTGGCAAATTTGGTGCCTATTTGGATAGTGTTTTGCTCTCTATAGAGGTTAAGCGAAGCTCCTATATATGAATATGTTATTCATCTTCACTATGTTTCATGCATAAGAGTGGAGTCTGCCAAAAATAAAATTCAACAATGTACATCGTTTAACAATTTATTCTTAATAATTTAATGACCAGTTATATTATGCTGATACCTCCTTCCATGCTATGCTCCGGAGATGGAATTTTTTTTCCTACAACATGCTATCTATTAGCTCGATGATTGCATTGTTATTGTTGCCGTTTAGTTGATGAAAATATATTGAAATTTGAACGTCGGTCGAAGCCGATAGTTTTTATCAATGTGAAATCCAAGCCGATATAATATATAATCGATGTGCAACAATCATTTGTAAAATGGCTATCGGATACAATTTTCATTTCTCTAGCTTTTGACGGTTTCTAGTTTTTGCACGGAACTTATGCTACCAAAAAGTATGACACATATGTTGAGGAACTTGTATATATATATATATATATATATATATATATATATATATATATATATATATATATATATATATATATATATATACAAGAATATTAGAAGATATATAAGATATCTAAATCTTATATTCCTAATATTCTCTGTGACTAGAGACAAATTCATAAATATAGCAACGTCTCCCAAAATTGATTGTGAATCAGCCAGAAGCTTTATTAGATCTCATTCGTAGAAGATAGTAGATGGAAAATAGTACTGCTAGTATCCTATCGAATATATTGTCATATTTATCTACATAGCTATTACTATACTTTTACTCGTTCTTTTTCATATGGAAATCATAGTTTACTTCTCTGATGGTCCGATATTGTACTGAATGAATTAAATTGTATTAATTATGTATTTGGTTGAGTTTCGAATTGCTGCAGATGCCGACAAGACGTCTTACTTGTTCGAAGCCAATTTCTTATATTATTCTTGCAGAAAGGATAAGGCAAGAAATCACCATCGGCTCATGCTTTAATATTCATATCGTCGAAATATCAAGTTGTTATCTTTGTATGCCTGTAAAAATTATCTTGTATGAGCAATTCTTTATCTTATTCGTACCTACTTATAATTGATTTGTCTTTTAAATAACTTTTATACCCACGGGCGGAAAATTGGAAGAAATCTCTTATCTGGAATTTGTCTGAAATTAAATTTTGGAATACAATATATCTCCTTATTCGTTACGCACCGGAGATTGAAGTCCGGGGTCACGTGCAACTGCTGCCGACTAGTGGCTGCTGTCGGAAGCTTCTCTGAACATTGCACGTATGCACCATAGTGCTAAGCTGTCACGTGCGTGATATTTGCTTCACGAACATTCAACTAGAATAATTCCAAAGAATGAAAAATTGCTTCATATCTTTGTTTTGTTTTAGGTACAAAAGATCTTGCTAGAATTAAAGAATGGAGCGGTATAATGTTCATGCACATAATTTCATGGATTTTTGTTTCATTTATCTTGCTTAAATCATAGATGTCTCATTTTTGTGTTATAATTGGAGCTAAAATTGTTTCTAGATAAACTATTTCTGTATTCAAATTATTTCATTTCCGTGTTAAGGATTAACTTCGCAGTTGACCATGAAAATCTTATTTATTGATTTATATCATCAAAGAAATGTATACATTGCGCGTAATTTAGTTAGTGGCATTAAAACAGTGGTTTTTGTTTTCAACCGATGGTGCTTCGCACCCAATTAACTAGCAGGCTTCGCTTGCTTTAAACAAGCTGGACGTGAAGTCTTAAGTCCGAGACAATGATGGTAGATCAAACCTAACATGAAACGTTTAGTGCATCTTTCATCATTGTCTCGGGACTTAAGATTCCACGTCGAGCTGTCTCGGACTCAAGATTTCACGTCGAGCTTGGTCAGAGCAAGCGAAGCCCGTTTGTTAATTCAATGTAAAGTACCACCAGTTGAAAACAAAAACCACTGTATTAGTGCCACTGACTAAAATATATTTCACTTGTAAGTCACTGGTCTTGCACACACACATGCACAATGTATAAAAATTATATCAATATAAATTGATAAATATAATTTTTGGACTTTACCAAGTTTGACATCCAATAGTTCCCCATATTTGTGCAGCTAAAACAAATTTTCTTATCAAGTTTAATCGAAATCAGATGTGAGGTAGTGCATCGACAGTTTGATTAAAGTATGCAAGTGGGATAGAACATGGAAGTTCGTGGTTTTCGTTCCTTCTCTCCGGAAAACAGATGTGGCTATGAATGTGTAGTTATTGTAAATATCATAAACAATTATCAGATAATTGTTTTTTATCATCAGCTATGTACAAGCTTAAGAGTGAGCAAGTAGATGGGGCGCGCTTCGAAAGCTCTATATCTCTATAAAAATAATATATTTTTTATATTGTGTAAGAAGTAAGTATCTACTCACTCACAAAATTAATTCTGGTAATTATTTCTTTCTTGTACTATTTTTTTTTCTTCGTTAATTATATTTCGCTCGCACCCTTTTGTGACCACGCGCTCCTAGGCACGTGCCTAGCTTGCCCTAGGGATAATCCGCCACTGATGCCAATACCATTGTTACGTATTTCGAAGTGTGTGAGTAGGCAACCTACAGCACCTGTGTGTGATGATGCAAGTAGTTGCATTTTTAATTTTTACAATAAATCACACATTGTCGGCCCGTGAATCCGAACTTGCAACCTGTTGGTCGAATGATGTCACAGCATGTGAAGATGGAATGAACCTGTCTGGATATCGCACCAATTATGATTTGCCCATAGCATACTTTTTGAGGTTATTGGTAGTCGAACTTTGTTTTTGGATTTTTGATGGTTTAAATTTTGAATAAATAATTTCATTGAATTTTGCCAGGTCAAAGTAAACCCTGCCTACATTGTGAACATACTTGTGACATTTACTCATATGGCCAAAAAAAAATAGTGTAGATATTTCTTTCTTGTACCTTGATAACTTTGACTAAATGCAATATATTAAAACGCAAGGAATATAATAATAATAATAATAATAATAATAATAATAATAATAATAATATTCATTTGCCCAACAGTGTACACTATATTAAGGACAAGTCACAAGAAATAATATGTCATAAAAATTAGACAAATCATACAAATATATATATATATATATATATATATATATATATATATATATATATATATATATATATATATATATATATATATATATATATATATATATATATATAAATATACTACATCTATAGTTTCGAAATGACTGTACATCTCTATTTTTAATAATAATACTGTTTAATACATTCATCAAATTATTCGTAGATGTAGTTATAACTTATGACTAGAAAACAAGCTTATTAGCATCATTACACATTATATATATCGGAGATTTGATGAGCATATTTGTTTTTGCTCTAGGACATTGAAAATACAATTATTGCCGAGAAGCTACACGCGGTACATGAATATTCACTCTCTCTAATAAATATGAACAATCAATTTGGCATTGTAATAATTTAGCAAAGAATATAACTGATTGACATATTCTGCGGGATTCGATAGGCGTTTTGTTAAAACGCTCGGACAAGATGTTGTAATCTGAACCTCGTTCTGGATAAATATTCTCACATCTATACGCCATGTATTTTAGAAATCATTTCTATACGTTTTCGCCTTATTTGCATGGCGTTCATGAATTGGAGACCAAATTAGTGCTCCATATTCTAATTTGGATCTAACAAAACTATTGTATAATTGTATCATTATTTCGATATTATCAAATTGTTTGCAGTTTCTAAATATGAATCCAAGAAGTTTAACCATTTCGGTAACCTGCATTACAAAAGCCATTGCTTGATCAAATATGATTCCCAAATCCTTGATGAAAGTTGGTCTCTCCAGTATGTGGTTATCAATATAGTTATTCGATATCATTGGACTTTTTGGTCGATAATATGACACAATCTTGCTTTTATTAGGATTCAATTTCAAGCTGTTTTGTCTGCCCCACTCATTTATCTTATTCAACTGATCTTGAAGTCTATCGCAGTCTGAACTACTACTTATCGATATGTAAATTTTCAAATCATCTGCAAAAAGCAGATGACCACACTCATTAATGACAGTACTCAAATCATTGATGAATTAGATAAATAAGAAAGGACCAAGTAGAGATAGTATTTTTGCGTACTATATATTTCTTCAACAGTATATACGCAGACTCAAAATACAGTACAAAACTATATATTATAGTACGGTTGGCAGCCCTAGTCGAGAGTGTTAGGAGAATGGTGAATTGCTATGGAATGAATTTGATGCAAGGGAAAGATGGTGTGAATATTTTAAAACCTATTATGGTAATATGAATAGTAATAGTGCTTGGGAAACAGCTGTAAGTGGAAAATGTTTTTGATACAAGTAAAGCTGAGTGTGATATTGTTAGGTATGAATTAATGCGTTTAAGGAATGGAAAAGCGCCTGGATTAGATGATTTAACGAATGAAATGTTAAGGTATGGGGGTAAAAGTATATTTGAATGGTTGATCTATTTGTTTGGATTTTGTCTGAAACATCTTCTGGCTCCTGATGATTGAAAAAAGACTGTTGTTTGTCCTTTATTCAAAGGCAAAGATAAGAAAACGTTCCAATTTTCGAGCGATAAGAATGCTGAATGTAGTTGCCCTATCAATTTCTAAAATAAGTGATGTGTAAGGAAGATTTTGACTTAAGAGATTATTTTATCCTCGTCTAATTGTCGAAAATTGACTTATGAAGAACAAAAATGTGTTCTGTGGCTTTCTTGATCTGAGAAAAGTGTATGATAGTGTTCTTCGAGATAAATTGCTGGATGCGCTTGTGCTTTATTGGGTACGATTCGTGCGTTGTACAAATGGAGTGCAGCTGCGGTTCGAATGGATGGTAGATTGAGTGAATGATTCAATATTGATGTAAGTGTGAAACAGGGCTGTAATAAGTTTCTATGGTTGTTTAATTTGTATATGGATGAGCTATCACAAAAGGCTTTGAGTGATTTATATTGTGTATATTGGTGGTATGCAGATATTGTTATTTTATGGGGAAGCGAAGAACAACTAGAGATAATAATTGATAGAATACATTAATTTGGGGTGGAAATGGATATTATTCTGATTGTTGATAGATGTTAAGTTTTAGTGTTTGAGAGAGGTTAATTGGTGACTGATTGCAATGTTTTGGTGAATGGCGTGAAATTGAAACGAGTGGATGAGTATTTGTATTTGGGTAGTGTAATGTAAGATGGTGGAAGAATTGATAAGGATATTGAAAGAAGAATATCTGCTGGTTATAAGATTTTGAGTGCTTTGGGAACGTTTGTATGGAATGCGCCTACTTCATGGGATGGAAGATTAAGTGTATATAAAATATAAGAGAGTAATTTTACCTGCATTAATGTATGGTAGTAAATGCTAGACATGAATGGGAAGTGACTACTTTGGAAATGAGATGTTTGCGTGCTGTTTGTGGGTATTTCATCTCTACCATCGTATAAATGCATCGTATCTGAGTTTCGTAGCTCAAATGTAGCTCGATTGGGCAACCTTGTTCTTGATCCATTTGTTAGGTTATTTGTTAGATATAAATATCAACTTATACCTCGTGCTTCCTTATTGTGTATACAATAATGTTTAAGACATGGAGAATATAATTGAACAATTTAATTTTCTCTAATATATCATATATTTGATATGAATATTTCTATTCTGTGATTTCAATATCCATAAAATACTTTTATGAACTCCTGCAGTTATAAAATTGACTGATAATTGTGTCAATCTTCGTGATGATACTGTTTGATGACACTGATTTTGAATGTTTGTTTACAGTTTCTGCACCACCGCATCATGTTAGTAGTGAAGGTCAGGGTCGCGGATTCATTTCAGTGGCAACAGGGGATGGTTCGGTTCACTAGCCATCCGACACCGATCTAGCACTGAGTCTGGTTCGCACTGACACGCATTGTGGGTGTTCATGTTCACTGTCAGTGCTAAACACCATACCATACTGCACATAACTGAACTGTTTGTAAGTGTACTACGGTCACTGAAGAGCGATCAAGGGTAGTGAGCTGAGTAAACGAGCTGGAATTGATAAAACAGATAGATAATCATATAATAAAGGAAAAAAGAAGTGATTACATAAATTTATTTTGAAAATTATTGATAAGAGTCGTAGACAAATCTTGTATGCAATACGAGTGTATACAAGCATTCTGACTTTTGGCTAACAATGTTGGTGACTCGATAAGTCTATGCCCCATGCCATATAGTAATGCTCAACTTTGCACTCTAGCTGTATAAGTTACTATTTCATTTGGTCTGACTTACTCCATAAGTACTAGTCCTCTTGTAGATACAGCAAATATATAATGTCTTCACGCATCGTTTGCATTCAATGAATAAAAGTATGAATGAATCGTATGTTAATGTTATTCTTGCATCATTCCTCCTACTCTTCATACAGTACATCATCGTCTTCCTGTCTCTTCCTCCTTGCTCTTCACCTGTTCTGACAATTACCGGCACACGCCATCTTGATCGCCGCTAATTATCTAAGAGAAAACAGACGCTTGTAATGTTATTTTTCCGTTTGTTCATGGTTGGTGAGCTACAGAGGTACCTCACCTTTATATAACATCAAGCTGTGGTTTGCTCTATTCCGTGAAATGAATAGATACTCACAGAGGATTCTCAGAATAAAATTATACGATAAATTAGAATAAATGAGTTATTCCCAGTCACAAAATTATCACAATAAAATTTCCAGTGGGATAGTCTCAATCATCTATAGATTTATAAGTTAAATTCAAATATATGAATAATCCAACATTTTTTACAGCAGGAGCGAATTTATAACGAATTAGAAAGGAAACAAAGATTGCTACAACATAAAATGGTAACAAGACTTGTATCTGGCATTCGCTAATTTTGTTTTTTTACTATGATTATTTAGGAATTTGAGTATGATTTATTCAAAATCGTTGAGAAAAGGACAAATTAGAATAACACTATCTGTTACAATTTTGTCTTCGGTAGATAAATAAAATAACATACGATAAAAAGACGTCTTTTCAGGTCTTTCTTATGATATAGTCCGTGAGACAGCGCCTAAATTTTTTGTTGATTACCGCTTTGAAACTTTGTGAGTGGCTTCATTGTGATGAGTCCGACAACTTTTTCATTTAGCAAAATTCTAGATTTGAGGGTGTTTACCCGCGAGGGCTAATTAATTGAAAGAATATTACCGTGATACTGATCTTTACACTAATCGAAAGATTTTTTGATAATAAAATGAAGGAAAAATATTGTCCGACATGAATATTGATGCTACCGGTGAATCCGACAAGCCGCACTTGTCATAAGTATGTTGGTACTAATAATAAGTATGTTGGTACTTATGACAAGTCGGACTCACCGGTAGCCTCAATATTTATGTCGGACAATATTTTCCCTTCATTTTATTATCAAAAAATCTTTCGATTAGTTTAAAGATCAGAATTACGGTAATATTCTTTCAATTAACTAGCCCTCGCGGGTGAACGCCCCCAAATCTAGAATTTTGTCAAATGAAAAAGTTGTCGGACTCATCACAATGAAGCCACTCACAAAGTTTCAAGTGAGCGGTAATCAACAAAAAATTTATGCGCCGTCTCACGGACTAATAATGTTGAAATAAGAATCGATATTTTGTGCTTATGTGCATTCAAATTTACAAATAAGTCGCTTCGCTTCGCGTCATACAGCAAACTTTCTCAACTCATCCCAAAATCTAGCATTTTTTGTACTTGTTAAACAAATAGTTAATAATCTATACATTTTTCAGAATTTTATCTGATAAAAACGACTTTTGGTTTTAAATTCTGTATATTTTTTTGAAACTTTGACTTTTCAAACAATGATACAAAATAAAACAAGGCAAGTAACTAGATTCTAAAAATATACAGAATACTAGATGTGATAACGTGGATATCAGACCTAAACAAAAAGGATGAAATCCTTTGGCATTCTCCCAAGGCTTGAGGAAAGCCACGTGAAAACCCCAAACAGAAGAATATGTCCTACTTGGTACAGCTCCGCACACATCCCAAATCACAAAATACACGACATTTCAACAAGACGGCGTAGCGCTACTCATTGCTATTGGTTTGGCTCACAACTGCAGTGTCAAATAGTCTTCAGTGTACTTTATAATCCAAAATATACACAGAACTACACCAACCAAAACATAGTCATTATATATGTGTGTTATTAATTACAGAAAGCCAAACATTTGATAATTCAAAACCATCAGTATGGTTGAAGTTATTTGGATGTTTAAGTATCTCAATTGCTTCTCTGACCAATCCACCATGAATTGATGAGCATCTTGCGACTATTCTTGTTTCTTCAAACTTGATGTCATGCAAAAACTCGATGGCATGATCAGCTACAGAAGACTTATTTGGATGGTTTAATTTTATGCATCTCCTATGTTCAGCAATGCGAATGTTCAAAGTTCGGCCCGTCTGTCCAACGTAGACTTTCCCACAGGTACAAGGAATCTTATAAATACCCGAAGATTGTAGGAGAATCACGTCCTTCACAATTCTTTTGAACTGCTTGATTTTCATTACCGGAGCGAATTAAACTTTGAAATTATATCTTGACAAGATCCTTCCGATCTTCTCTGAAACATTACTCTCATATGGTAAAGAAACATAATTTTTACTCACGCGTATATCCTCAACAGTAGGCATTGATAGGCTTGAGTCGAAGAGTTTTTTCAATTGAGTGATAACTGAAGCCATTTTTCTGAAAGTTTACTTCTAGATTATTAATTTCATTATCAAGTTCATCAGGATGACAAATATCAGTAGCCCTTCGGAATAAGAATTTAATTGTTCCATACTTTTGTGAAGGATGGTATTGATAATCAGCATGAATATATTGATTCGTGTGCGTAGGCCTCCTATGAACAGTATGCAAAAGTCTGCCATCATTGGTTCGTTTTAAATTCACATCAAGAAATGGTAAAGAGCCATTATCTTCAATTTCTGATGTAAATTTGATATTTTCATGGATATTATTCAAATGGTTCAAAAAACCATTCAAACTATCACGACCATGAGGCCAAATAGCAAAAACATCATCTACGTAATGAAGTCATAAGGGTGGTTTATGATAACTAGTTTTTAATGCCTTGTCTTCGAAAAATCCCATATAATAATTCGCAATTGATGGAGGAATAGGACTCCCCATTGCAACGCCATCAATTTGTTTATAATAATCATTGATTGATTAGGCATTATTTCAGGCCCTTCCAATAAACTATCTCATTATTCAGTATTTTATAATTCTTTTTATCAATAACTTTCAATATTCATTAAGATCTCGACTCTTATTTTCTTCATTTATATTCCCAATTATCAATGACGTTACATACTAACAAACCCGGAAAAAAGTGCATTATGGAGGGCATTGTCAGCACGCACCCAGCCAATATTATAATTCTTTGGCAATAGAGTTACTTATAATATGTTAGCATAAATGTTGAATTCAACTGTCATACTACTGTACATTCTTACAAATAGATAATTGAGTACATTCAGGTTGAGATCTGGGAATTGGAGTTGTTAGTTGTCAAGATTTCACGTGACAGCTGTCAAAAAATAACGGCAAATATCAATAATTTATATTTTCAGGCGATCATAACAGAATAGTATATTCCGATACAAGTACGGAATGCAGATCATTCCATGCGAATGCGAATAGTTCAGCCACGAGACGAAGTCGAGTGGCAGAATTCACATGAGCATGGAATAATCGATTCGCACGAGTGACGGATGTTATTTTTTCTACAGTCAAAGGTGTTCGCGGAAATATTTATAACTAAAATATGTAGTTTTTTGAGAAAGAATTTTTGCTTCATTGATCTCATTTCAATTCATCAAACTTTGATAAATTTACTCATATTGATATTTTTTTGGAGAGGAATGATAAGAAAATCAAAGAGATATGAAATTATGACAGCAATGGAACAGTTTTTTCGCGACGCCATGCGGCTCTCCTAGGAACTTCTAAGCGTGCGGAATGACCTCTATTCCGCACGCTACAGCGTGTGGAATGGGTATCATTCTATAGTGACTGTAGGAAAAAGTGTTTCTATGGTTACTTTTGCGACCGTGAAGTTTCATTTTGTTGTACACATCTGTCATATTCTACTGATCTGTCAAAAACTACCTCTTGCACTACTATTTATTGATCGACAGGCTTTCTTTGTCTCTCCGTCATTCTTTGCATCGTACTGTTTTCTACATTAGTATCAGTGTAACTTTAACCTTCTGTAGTTACTAAGATGTTGTGTAGAAGCACACAAGCGAAGGTCATAAGCTCTACCTTTTCATAATTAGGATAAATTGGATTATATAGAGCTCGAAAATGATTTGTCAATATACCAAAGCTATTATGTTGTCGTGTAAAATAGTAACCTGTAGAACTGATTGCATTATTAAGCGTGGCTACCGCTCGCTCCGTACTCCAAATCGTAAAAAATCAGTTTTCAAATATTTGCCTTTGTATACATACAATTATCCAGCTGGGCGCCAAATCGTGGCTTAGGCTTTTGATCTATATGTCAATCATTCAGTCAGTAATAAAAATGCCTTTTGAGTTGTACTCATGAAATAAGATTTCTAGTTAATCCAAGGAGTTTTAATAAATGAGCCAAATTTCATGTGTTCATGTTGAAAATATTTTGAGTTATTGATACGTCAAAAGTGGCTCCAAATCGTGTAACATAACACACGGCTGCTGCGTCGCCACGTCTTTTTTTAATAGTTTGAATGGCATGAATTTGGCTTGACACGCTATCGCATGTCTAAGTATATAAAACCCATATTTGGGTGTCCATAGATGGCCAATGTCAAATTTTTTAAAGTATTGTACCCGTAATTTTCATTGTTGTGTGTATAACAATTAAGTTACTCATCGCGTATAAACAATTGTAACGTTTATTTCACAGTTCAGGAAATCAACAATAATTTATTTTACAGCCGTACGTCAAGCAGATATTTAACATACTGTCTCGCGTCTCAGCCTTACCACTATTTAACTGGGAGGAATTAAATTTCTGTGAATGAATGTTTGTAGCACCTCTCATTAATCCATTTATTTAGAAACTTGTAAAATCTAAATGTCATCTTGTGTTTTTAGTTCTTTTGCTGTGTACCCAGAGCTGGGTAAATTACTGACAAAAAGAAATTTATTACAATTACTAATTACTTTGACAAAAAGTATTTGAAATACCTCAGAAATAAATACTACAGAAAAAAAAAGGAACTGAATTACAAAATACTTTTGTAATTTTAATAAGTAGTTTCAAATACTTTTTCAAATACTTATTAAATTGAAAAGAAAATATATCTTCATATACTTGAATATAATAAATTATAATTATAAAAAAGTAAACAACTATCATTTAATAATCTATACATTTTTCAGAATTTTATTGAATAAAAACGACTTTTGATTTCAAATTCTGTATATTTATTTGAAACTAATAATAATATATTCCTTTTTTCTTTTGAAACTACCAATTTCTTGAACAAATCGCCCAATAATGCATGTCCACTAAAATAAAATTGCGAGGCAGGGAGTAATGTGACGCATTTGTTGCCCTTCTCCCACATGAAGCTTGTAAAAACACGTAAGCTTACGCATATCTTCTTGCTGAAACTGCTGAAAGTAATTGGAATACCCATAATTTTGAATACTTTGAAGTAATTTAAAATACTTTATGTAATTTATATACTGTAAGAATTTCAATTATCGAAAAACAATTCCTTTCTCAAATACTCTCTGTTATGGAGGAAGGTTGATTCCCCGATTGACTTCTAATCACGTTCTTAGTATACTTATATTTTTTATTCTTGTGGACTGTATACGCTATGTCAGTAGCGACGAACGCGACTCCATGCGGTGGAAGTTATAAGTTCTTTACTAATACTGACTGGAGCTGTCAAAACAAATATAGAAGAGCATAAGGCCAAGCTGAATTTTTGAGGCAAATAAATATGAAAAATCCTTTGAAAAAGTGGAAATCATCGGGACAAGGTTTAAATTGTTGTGTTCCTGAGTGTTTGCACACACAATTGCGCAATGGTGAACTGAAATTCTATTTATCTCCGAATCGCGAATGGGCCTAAGAAACTGTGAAAAGTTATCTCCTCAGTTTGCTTTTATGCAATAGTACATACTATCAATCCTTGCACTCTTATGATATTTATCCAATTGCGCTGGACGATTCCAAATCATTGGCTGGTCAATCTCGAAGCAGATACTTTCTGTGTTAATTTATATGCAAATTGCAGCTGCATATTTGCAGTTGCAACTAATATTAACAACTATTTGACCTAAATTTACCTGTTTTAATAAATTTTTACAGCATTCATGTAAAAAACACAGATTTATTATTGTTTTAGCAAACTTTAGAAATGAGTAGTTGGTGTTTTTTAAATTGTATAATGTTTGTATAGCATTAATATTAAATTATTAAAATTATATTTCAACAATATTATCATTGATTATAAATTGAAGACAAAATATCATGAATGAATCCTTATTAATGAATTTTCACTTATTTAAATGAATGATGCTTTCGAATAGCTCGTATCTGGCAAGCAGATATTAAATCATCAATCATGAATGATGCTGATTCCTTACTGAAGAACTCAAAACACACCAACTCAAGAAGTTTTTATGATAGTCACACAGATTATTTTCAATTTATAAAAATAACTCGTGATCAGATGGAGTTATCTAAAATCACAGGAAAAATTAATATTGTTTATCGATTCAATATTCAGACAATAATTGAACAGAACATACAAAAACTGCACCCGAACGTACGTATTATAGTGTCAAGTAGAAAACTATATTTACACTTATAATAATTTACACATATCTCGACCAATACATTATACAAATTCGGATTTGTTCCATCACTAAATGTGCCAGGCGTCTCGCGCAAAATAACTCCTGTAATTTTACTATCTTCTTCGTTATTTTCAATTTCTTCTTCGTCGTTGACATGAAAACTTTGTACCAATTTTTTCCCTTTGCTCAAACTTTTGGATCTAAATATAGATAAATCAACTTCTTGAGACCCGCATCGAAGTACTACTGTTATTGTAACAAACTTTCTTCTAATCCTGAGTGCCTTTTTTGTAAATTACATGAATACGTCAGAATTTGATTGTCACGATTTTAAATACATTAGTAAATAAATGCCAAGTGTCGCCATCAGGACGGCGCTCGCGCCGCGCATAACGCTACTGACATAGCGTATATCGAAATTGCTTCTTGACGTATATGTTTATTTTTCAACAATAATTGATACACATTTTTTTTTTAAACATCAACAACTTTGACTACTTTGATATAAAAGTAAAAATAATACAATTCAAAATATAATTACAAGCCTGCTTTAACACTCTCTAAAATTCGAAAAGTAATTGAGTACAATTACTTCTTTCTACAAAGTAATTCAATTACAAATATTTTTTGGTGGAAAGTAATTTAATAAGTGATTAATTACAAAAGTATTTAATTACTGCCCAGCTCTGTGCACCTAATAATTATTGTCAAAATATGGAAGCTGCATGAGTGCCACAGAATTTTTTTTACGCAGTGCGAGCATGTAAACATGCATTATGCTGTTTGACCTATGATTTACTATTAAAACTTTATAGATTGTTCAATTCTTCAATTTTTTACTTGAAAAAAATATTTTTGTAATATTGATATATGAATTGAATATGAATGGATAAGTTTCACTACTTCTTCCACACTATGAGGATTCTATGCGTTATTTTCAGAAAACGTTGAATTTGAATCATATTTCTTCTACTAGTT
The DNA here is from genome assembly GCA_963989225.1 of Dromius quadrimaculatus. NCBI lineage: Eukaryota > Metazoa > Arthropoda > Insecta > Coleoptera > Carabidae > Dromius > Dromius quadrimaculatus. The sequence continues at coordinate 44,788,444 of OZ022330.1, forward strand.
GAGAATTTTCTACAAAGTTTAAGGATAACAACATCTAAGAATATTGAATATACATATGATCCATGAACCTGCGTTCAAATTCAAAGCTGCTAGCAGCTTTCGATTAGATAATCACCTCAACATTAGCGCCTGAAATAATATTGTGTTATTCTATGATAATAACATATAATAAATAGTAAAAATTGCGGAACGTAAGCAAGCTATTTGGGTGTGATGCAATTTTACACGAAGGCCGATGACTACCACAAAGTTGTAATTGAAACAACACAATAGATGCAATCTATGATGACTTCACTGCAAAGTGTAAAAATAGCATGGAGGACTAATGTCAATAAATTATGTTTATAATAAAACGAACAGACGTTGATTTAACCTTAAAGCAGATTGACGTTTGATTATATACAAACATAAACGGAAGTAGAGAGTGCCCCTCTCGTCTGACGCTGTCTGGATGTCTATTTCTTGTAAAAAAATGAGAAGAATATGTTTTTCTTCACTATCACATCTTACAATCAATATTATTATCAATTACATATCCCGCTAAGCGATGTGTGATCTATTTCTAGACCAGCTCGCCAGCATTTATATTTGACGATAGAAGTGATTTTACCTTAAATAATTTAACAAGTAATTAACTTCTGATAATAGGTATATTATGTATAGAAAATGTTTTACTGTAGAATATGATATTATTTGGAAAAAACTCTTGATGAGTTTCATAACAAATACTTCTGGTTCATGAACTTGATAAATGAAAAACTATTAATGAAAAAACAAATTATTTTGGGCTAACAGAAATGATATCATTATGATTTCTATACCTAAACTTGCGACAAATATCTGCGTAAATATAAAATTAGATATCTCGTAGATAATTTTTAATTTCATCAAACCAAGGTTGGCTTTTGCTAAATCACACATAAAAAGTCGACAATGATAACTAATATTACTCAGCGACATCCGGTCTGGAAGTGACGAGCGGAAATCAAACAAAGAACCATGGATTTTGTTAAATATATGTGTTATTCATCAAATTAACGCACCGCATTTCAAAATACTCCATAAGCTATTAAAAACCGATTTATTTGCAGAAAACATAATGAGATGACAATGTAACAGAGTTTTTTCAAGTTGGTAACATGTAAAAATGTGGAACCAGACCCCAAACATGAAACAGAACTCTGTCAGAATGAGGTCACAGCCAATATATACAAAATCTCCGGAAGGACTTTATCTATTTTTATGAATTTAAACAAACATAAGCTATGATGTGAATAGGATCAAATACTGGTCGAAACTTAAATCTACTTTATCTCTAAGAGCCGGAATTTCAGTCTTCAGTTTAACTTCAGCGAAGCTCAGTTATATTAGTAACAATTGTTCTAACAATCATTACTATGGGAGTCAAACTACGTGTAATGTAAACGAAGAATTGAAATACTGGACTGAGGGCCAGTATCTTAAGTAAAGCTTAATCACCTTAGCAACAATTATCCTCACCATCTTTTTTATGGAAGTTGAACAATCATGTTAAGTCAAGGATTGGAATACCAAGAATTTGAAGAAGTCTCAATGAGGATCTAGAAATTAATCGAGTTTGGATTCAATTTTTCTGGCTTTGAATAAGACTGGAAGAGTTATGAAAAGTTGACTTAAGAGCTATTATGTACAGAGGTTCTACTGAAACGTTGTGTAAAATTAATATGCATATGTGTATTTCCTCTGTGAAATCCTTGATATATAATTGGAAGTAAATCATCCCCAGTATAATTAGGTACGCCTAGAAGCTGTTATCGCCTCCCACAGATATAGAACAATGGCAATTACTTCACTTCCCTTCATCATTTCCGGTGTGAGGGACGAGCCTCTTATAGTTGACATCACTTGCTTACTTGCTCATATTTACTCATGTCATAATTTTCAATTGTTTTATGATACTGTTTATCAAACAAACAATGATTTCAAATAAGTATTTAGAATTATCAAAAGGAAGTGAACGATTGATTTGATATATTGAAAGTGAAACATGAATTGTCTTAGAGTGAAATTTATGATCTTCAACTATTAATATAGCGGACCCATTTTGTCGTTTGCATGTAACATATTTAAGATGGTATAATGAACGTCAATTTGAATGTGATATATTTTTATTTAGATACACCAAAGCCAAAGAAAGATAATGATCTCAGCAGTACGTATGTTCGTTTCTTCCCTCGGCAATCCTTAATCACACTCAGATGCAAAAAAAAACAAGCCATATAGAATATTTGAAAATTAAGACTAAGACTATAAGTAAGATCACGTTATTTTTTGCAAGCTTTAAAATGTCTAGCAGAAATTACCGCTAATGGGAAGAGTCTAGCAGTGTTGATTATCAATTTTCAACAATGTTCTCTAAAACATACATAAAAATCAGCACTCAGACTTTAAGAAAAGTGAGTAATGTTTTAACGTATCTCTAGCACTTGGTATCTGTAAATTGGCCGTCGACCTAAGCTAGCAATTATGCGTACAATCAAAGTACATACTAACAATACCCTATTCCACACATTTTGTTTCTCAGAAAATATGTAACGTCTGGCAGACCTGGGATTTTGTTCTATTAATAAGACCAATGGAAATATTTGTAGCTATTTTTTACATTTCAATACATCAAAAGTTTAGTTCTAGAGATTGCAAAAGCAGTAATATGTTCCGAAAATTAAAATCATTCCTCGTGTCTCTTTATTAGTCTACCTAATTATCGTATATTGGCTAAGAGAAATTCAATTTGACGAGTAAAAGAAGAAAATATGTGAGAGTCGCTACCTGCAGCTTGAGTGAATATTTCTCAATAATTTGATGACGTGGAGAAATGCGAAGTCTCACAGAAGGCTCGTCGCGCCAAGCACAGCTCAAAGCGACCCAAAGCGCAAGGCAACTTGGGGCAAATTAGGAAACAAAATTGGCTTGTGTCTGGCGTAAGTACATAGAACTTTGTATGAAGTTGTGAAAATATGTTACAAAGGAAAAGGTCATGCGTACGTGTAGTTAACATTCTCTCTATCTTTTTACGTTACCTTACCTCAATGCCGTTGACGTTTTGTATTCTGCGTTGAAGTCGCATAAATATTCGCTTGAAAAATTGCTTGTTAAGATGAATTTTTTACAAAAACGTCGTGTTTGGTATCAAATGAAAGATTATAAAGTGAACACTCTGAAAATATGGAATATGCGAAAATATACCATTTTCTCATAAATCATCCAAATATTCGAAGCATTGGAAAATTAATATGTTCTTGACCCAAACATCTTCATAATAGGCCGTTATCACAACGTTAGAGTTACTGTTTCTTTTGTTTGTTTTAATTCCGACGGCTATTCTGCTTACTTTCAATTTCAATTGAAAGTGCGGGTATTATTCTTGAAATGTACACTATTTAAATACGCTAGCAACCATCCATCAACAATACACGCTATCTATAAGATTCCATGATTAATCTCTCCGCCATTGAAGAAAAATCTGACGTGGACATCACGTGACTTTCTTGTACATCATTGGATATAAATATATATTCAAACACAAAATCTCATCATTCCACGCTAGTCGGTTGCTATGGAAACAGTATGTCATCATTCTTATGTCACAACATTCCTAAATACTGATTTCCAGGATTCTACGGCTAACAGTTCTGAATTTATACGCAAAATTCCAAGAGCGTCAAGTATAGTGCACTTTCGATTCAGTCGATCTCAATGAAAATAGGATATGAGCATCTAGACAGTACTTTCATCTTGAATAATGTATTCTTATATTCTACGTTCAATCGTTTTGGATTTATGCGGAAAATTGAAAAATGTTTCGATTAAACTGCACTCCCGGCTTAGCCGATCACAATCATAATGCAAGGTGTACAACTAGATGCTATAAAAGTGCTTAATACGAAATCTCAATATTCTGCGACTGATTGTTTCAAATTTATGAGAAAAATTCGAAAAATCTTAATATGAAGTGCACTTTCGGCTTAGTCGATTGGGCCGAAAATAGAAGATGATCATTTGGATGCTACAGCAATTTCAAATACTGAATACAAGTATCCTACAGCTAATCATTCTAGATTTATGCGGAGAACTCAAAAAAAGTATCAGGTAAAGTATACTTCCAGTACAGACGATTGCAACCATAATGCTAGGTGCACATCAAGATCCAAGTTCCTATACCAGTCTTTTATACAAAATTTCAGCATTATACGTTTGACGAATTCTGAGATTTGCGAGTTTCGCACATACACACATACATACGTACATACGTACCGACATCAAGCCAAAAATAGTCAAAATGGATTCAGGGATGCTCAAAACGGATATATACATCAAAATCTCGATATGTGAATTTTGATGGTATCACAATATTTCCTTGTACTTTTAGACCGTCAGATAGTCGTAGATTTCAGTGCCTCATTTTGTTGTTCATGCCTTCAAGAGGTTTGATAAGTATGTATATTTGGAGTTCAATAATGCCGAAATTAAAGCTGGACCGTGTGACCAACATAATGAAAATTAATTTTAAATTTGTATGAAAAAGCATGGTCTGATCCAATTTTGTCTCTTTTGTCATGCTTACGGGAATAAATTTAGGGAAAAGTATTTTGACAAGTAAAATGTCAAACAAAATTAAAAAATTGACAACAGATTATCATTGTCTATCTTATCATTCCAATTAAACTGATTGTTTTATATGGCAAATTCTGAATGTCTGTTATACTCATAAACTGCACTTCCGGCTTGGCCGATTGATACAAAAATAGTAGATAACTTTTTTGATGCTACAAGTTCAAACACTAAATTTCAATATGCTATGGCTGATCATTCTAGATTTATGAAAAAAATTCAAAAGAAGTTTCAAGTAAAGTGCACTTCTGGTTTGACCGATCCATACAAAAATAGCAGATAATCATTCTGATACAACATCAATTTCAAATACTGAATTTCAAAATCCTACGGTTGATCATTCTGGATTTATCAGAAAAATTCGAAAAAAGTTTCAAGTAAAGTGCACTTCCGGTACAGACGATTGAAACCATAATGCGATGTGCACAACTAGACCCTATACCAGTCTTAAATACAAAATTTCAACATTATACGTTCAACCAGTTTTTAGATTTGCGCGTTACGAACGCACGAAAGCACGAACGCATGAACGCACGAACGCACGAACGCACGAACGCACATAACATACCGACATCAAGCCGGAAATAGTCAAAATGGATTCAGGGATGCTCAAAACGGATATTTCCATCAAAATCTCGATAGGTGAATTTTGTCGGTTCCACAATATTTTCTTGTACTTAGTACAAGTAAATAACAACACATAAAAATTTTAAAATTGGTGAAATGAAAATGGTTTCGAAAACTTGAACTCGATAACGATGTACATAACATACCTCGAAATTTTGTAAAGAGCTACAATATAATTTTAATAATAGAAATAAACATAATTTTTGGATTTCTCTTTTATTTAGTTCTTTATTTGGCGATGATTATTACTTTATTGTCATGCTCACAACTTCTCACTAGGCATTCTTTCAATCGTGAATCGATCTTGGTTTTCGACTTTATTTCTAGCTTGTTGATGGCTAAGCTTGTGTTCGGTCACGTGTCTGCATCATTGTTTGATTTAATTTTTTTTTGCACAATTTCGTTGAATTTTTTGTGGAGCTATGAGCTCCTAGATTTTCCAAACGAATTGTTCGAATCTTACTCCCAAGATACATGTGAGATTTCAGTTGTTTTTCTAATAAAAATCAATAGTTTAAAATTGATAATTACTGAAAAGAAAACTCCCAAAATGAGTCAGAGTTCAGTTTTTGAGTAAAAAGTGGTTTGATAAATCCGGAATGGGAAATTTAAATATTCTTATTGTTACTTGATTTTTCTTTGATGTTATGATGTGTAATGTAATGAGTATTACTTATGCAATGATATTGAATGAAAAAATTTGACGTGGACATTATTGAATATATTAATATACAATAATGTATTCAAATGATGGAAAGATGTACTTATTCATTATGAATCATAAACTTTATGTGAATTAATCCAAACATTTATATGATACTTAAACAAAACTAAAATTTGTAAAATACGGAATAATTTGTTGTCAATTGAAAACCTTTGCAAATATGGAAACATGCATGCTATGTAAAATCCAATTTCAATAGATTCCGATTTATGCGAAAATTTTGAAAAACTGTTCAGTAAACTGCCGATCGCACTTTTATAGGCCAACATCCCAGACTCGTCAGATGTTACTCATTTTCTGAGAAACAAAATTTGTGGATTAGAGTAGTATTAGTCGGTACTTTGATCATACGCATATTTGCTAGTTAGACGGCCAATCTATAGATACGAGTTGCTATAGGTAGGTTAAGACATTACTCATTTTTCTTAATGTCTGAGTGCTGATTTTTATGTATGTTCTAGAGAATATTGTTAAAAATTGATAATCAACACTGCCAGACACTTCCCATCGGCAGATATCCCTGCTAAACGTTCTAAACCTCGCGTTGAAATAACAATTTATTAATTATAGTCAGAGTTCTAATTTTTATATATGATATTCAAGGAGCAATTTCAATACTTTTTGTAAACAGCCAGACCAAGGAAGAGTTGGATGCCCAAAGATACTTCGCTTACTATCAAGCCTACAAATAGTGACCTCGCACTCTTACTCACAGCGATATTTTAATTGTGTCTAGAGATTTTTAGCTCTGCGATTGAGCTGGCTGTTAACAAAAAGTATTGGAATTGTTCCCTGAGTATCATATATGAGAATAAGCACTAAGACTATGAGGAAGATAAGGTTATTCTTTGCGATCTTTAAAGAGTCTAGCAGAGATTACCACCGATGGAAAGTGTCTAGCAGAGTTGATTATCAATTTTCAACAATATTCTCTAAAACATACACAAAAATCAGCACTCAAGACAATAAGAAAAAGTGAGTAACGTCTTAACATACCTCGAGCACCTCGTATCTGTAAATTGGTCGTCGGCACAAACTAGCAAGTATACGTATGATCAGAGTACATACTAACACTACTCTATTCCACATATTTTGTTTCTCAAAAAATAAGTAACGTCTGGCGGGCCTGGGATCTTGCTCTAATAATGCGAGGTGTACAACTGATGTTATAGAAGTGTTTACATGAAATTTCAATATTCTACGACTAATTGTTTTGAATTGATGCGGAAGATTTGGAAATTTTGTTTTATAAAGTGCACTTTCAGCTCAGCCAATTGGGTAAAAAGCAGAAGATAACCATTAAGATGCTACAACAATTTCAAATACTGAATATTCTGATCAATCTGGATTCATGCAAAAAATTTAAAAATAGTTTCAAGTAAAACTCTAATGCGAAGTGCACTACTAGACCCTAGAACAGTTTTAAATACAAAATTTCAACATTATACGTACAATGGGTTTTAAGATTCACGAGTTATGAACGAATGCGCATATATACGTACAGATATCAAGCCAAAAATAGTCAAAATAGATTCAGGGACGCTCAAAACGGATATTTGCATCATAATCTCGAAATGTGAATTTTGTCGATTTTGTAATACGTATTTACTTACTAGAGAAAATGAGTGAAAAAGTCAATTAAAATGTTCAAGTAGTTGAAATGATTGATTGTCGTTATTCAAATATATCTTTATTCCAATAACGAAAATGAAAACAAATAACTTATTCTGGTTATATCTGAAACAAATACTTACTCTGAGGGGATATGTTGTATTATGGACAGTTTCGAAGAAACATCAAATAATCCATCAATATATTCTTATCGATTTCTGGGTAATAACAATAAGAACAAGTAAAAGAAATTTAGAATAACAGCAACTAAATGGTTGTGAATAAATAGATAACAATCATAAGGTATCAATTTCCGCTAAACTATACTTTTAAACTGTGACTTAAGAGTATATGGAGTATAGAAGTAAGTAGTCAAAAATTTTGCCAGATTTTCGACTATCGAAAAACGTAAGTTTTCAAAGGAAGTCTGTTAATTCTGCGATTGATATAAATTTATATTTAATTGATTATTTCAGATTGATATTATACATATTCCAAATACTATGTAGAAGGTAACTTGATACTTATAATTATAATATTTGTCTTTTATGTAGCGCTTTGAATTAAAGTGTACTCATTTGTTATTTCTTTGAGAGAATGCATGATATTCAAAATGCTTGTATTGAACAATTTCAAATAATACACAAATTATAAATGGTCTTTTTAATTTATTTATTATAAAATGATAAGAAACAAGTATATTGTGTAACAAGTGCGATAAGTTGTCGATTGTCCACAAGAGCGAAGTTGGGCGCACGAACGAAGTGAGTGCGCTCATTCGCTCAAGTGGGCAATTGACAACACCGCACGAGTTGCAGATACTATTTTTTATTACGAATGAGGGATGAGTATTATTTTGCGTTTGTTTTTCCGGACGGTAAATGGTTTGCGTGCGACAAGTTTACTTGTCGCATTCAAATTATACTTGGCGCACTTAAAAAACAAAGAGCTATTTACCGCCAGGAAAAACATGCGCAAAGTAGTACTTATCTCGCATGAGTAATAAAAAATATATTATCGATATTTAATATTGTTTATACATGAAGTAGAAATTTTCTCTTACATGAAGTCTAAAGTCTAACACTTAATTGCTACGATCCTTAAATGCTAATAGAATCAAAATAAGATACGTAAAATCAAGTCGCGTTCCGAATAATTATCACGAAATTTTATGAAATTATCTCATGGATGAATTCAGAATGAAAGCTTCAATAGCCTGAAAAATATGTTTTGCCATTTGAGCGAAACCAATGTTACTTCATGCCATAGTAATAAAAGAATTCATTTTATGATATGTTATTCCATTGAAGTTCTTCATACGAGTACTCAAATTTCGATGTAAAAATTATCAAGTGGCTTTCTATTCTATAGATTGCAAATCAAGTTCATCCGCTATTATTAACCTTTCAACTGATCAGTGACTTTGGATAAATCATAAGAAATTCAGGCCAAAGCAATATTTGTCTGCAAGAACTATATTCGAGAAAGCAATAAAACAGATTTAGTTTGTTTTGTATGAAAAATATCTTTCTACACATGCTATTTACGGAGTAGTATCACACGTGACTGTTGAATGAAGTGCTCAAAATCGAGTAAGATGTTGTTATGGCCGACATGTCTCCGACATGAGAAGATATGGCCCAAATTTTTCGGCAGATTGTCTTTGATAACACCCACATTAACCGAAATTTTGTTCCCTAGTTTTGTCACGTTTAAAAATTTCATTTATTTTTTACAATCTGTACAAGTTCTAAAGTTTCACACGCATGTCAATGAGAAATTGTCAAGAACAAATCAAATAAATAAAATCAATTGATGCGTATATTGGAACAATTAATTTCGGTAATAATATAATATAAAATTGAACTGATGCCATATTTCTTACTTCAGTTTTTTAATTACTCTCACAAGCAGCCACTAATTGTTCAATAGAGCAATTAATCAATTGTTTCCAACTACAAATCAATCAAAAATATATTAACCAGGGGCGTACTTGATATTTTGTAACCTTTTGTGATTAGATGGCTGAAAAATATACAATTTGGAATAAATGATCAACTATAATATCTCTGGATTATCACCTTGCCTATGGTAACAGCCCGACGCCAAAGGTGTGTGGTTAACCTGGAAGAAACTGTTGAAATTATGATTGAAATATAAGAGACAGGAAAACTATTCACTCTTGAATTCAATAACCGTTAGTTGATATACAACTGTTAGAAATTATAAATATCAAAATTCAAATTAGACGCACATGATTTTTCCCATTACTTCAAGTGAACGGATCTGACTGATGTTTGACAATACTAATGTACTGAGAATGAAACCATAGTTAGCTCTGCATGATCCCAGCTTCAATAAAAAGTATATAAAACAGCTATTATAACACGGCCCTATTATCTGTAATGACTATAATATAGTTTTTTTATTTTGTTTTGACGGCTGCACACGGAACAATCAAAAATTTCCAAAACAACATAAGGTTGCTGTAAAAAAGCAACTGTAGATGATTGTGGCTGAGGTTTTAGCTATGCAAATTGGATGAAACACAAAAGTGCGATCTACTCTACTTTGTCCATCTTTCATTAGAAAAAATGACTTTTAAATCCCTCCATAAACACTAATCGATGCTACTGGTTTGATTTCTTGGTTTGAAGCAAATATATGCGCTTCGCAGATTACAAAAAAATATGTAGAAAAGATGAAAATTGCTTGAAAACTATTCAAATATGACAGGGATTTTTGGATTGTATCTTCATAAACACGACCGTAGTTACTCAGTAAAATACTTATCTTGTGCTTCTTATCTTAGCTTAGCAACGCATGAACAATACTGAACTGTGCAACAGGAAATATTTAGTGCGGAATGTACAGGTTAGTATCAAATTTATCTATGAATATTGGCAGAAATAATGCACATTATTTTCCAATAAAATATGAGGTAGCACTACTTCAAAGTACAAATAGAAAAATAAAAATTATACGGTTATACTGTCCTGTAATATGTTTTACTGAGTAACTACGGTCGTGCTTATGAGGATACGAACCAATAATCCCTGTCCGTATTTGAATAATTTTCAAGCAATTTTCATCTTTCCTACTTTTTTGTAATCTACAAAGAGCATATATTTGCTTGAGAACAAGAGTTCTACACAATAGTAGCGATTAGTGTTCATGGAGGGATTTGAAAGTCATTTTTTCAAATGAAAGATGGACAAACTATAACACAAACTATTTTCTCTTCAAGCATAATATATTAAAATCCCTGTCAAAGCAAAAGATGCACCGCTAAAGTCTCAGGCTTTTAAAACCATTTTATTGGGATGTATTTAGAAGAAACTGCATAATAAAATATCAATCATAGACAAGATGGCCGTTGGCTGGGAAAGTCATAGCTGCCGGATGGCGTCACCTCTGGTTTATCAACAAGCTTATATTATTGAACTTGTACAATAATATTCTCATCATTATACTAGTAACATGAAGAGCTCGTTCTACATGTAGATATTACTGTATGCTTCAAGAAAAATACTTCAACCGAAATCTAAAGCAACATAGAATTCGGAGGCTAGTTCAGTCGAAGTTGAATTCTTTGTGTGTTATTGGTATAGTTGTCCAGTCAATTTTGGTTTTATCTACCGAAAAATGGGTACTGTTTTTTTGCGAGAATATCTTTGTTTTGGCATATACAATAAGTATGCAAAAATTAAACTACTCAAAATAATTGAAGAATCAAGTTTTCTTCTGTCTGCTGGGTTTGGACGTATTGCACTACAATCTTGAGCATCTGGTTGAATATTATTATGACTGTCAATTATGTAGAGTGTCAACGGATAAAGCTTCTGTGTTTCAATATTCAAACTTTTAATGAAGTTCAATCATCATCTGAAATATTGCTGGAAAACTTGACCTTTTTATTATTTTGAATAGTTTATATCATCGAATCATGCTGCTCCAGGAAATATCGAAGGCTAAAGATCAGAAACCCTGTTTTTGACCAGTTTTTCGCAAATATTTCATTTTTGAACGATTGTAGAGTAATTGAGGTGATAAGTAAAAATGAATTATACATTTTTCTCTACAAAAAAAATTGAATGACTTATTTGCGTATCTATAATTGTAAATGAGATACCGCGCATATAACGTGCACCGACGCGCAATTATGCTTTATTTTTCGCACCACCACTGGGATATAATACAAGATTGAAAAGATTTGAAGTCATCATATGAATGCTATAATTGCTTTGAATACTGAATTTCAAGATTCTGCAGCTGAGCGTTCTGGATGTATGTGAAAAACTGTCTTGTAAACCGCACTTCCGGTTAAGCTGATCGTAATCATGATGCGATTTGTACAACTAGATGTTGTAGAAGTGCTTAATACAAAATGTCAATATTCTACGGCTAATTGTTTTGAATTTATGCGAAAAATTATATAATGTGCACTTTCGACTCAGCTGCTTGACACAAAAATTAAATCTCGAATACTGAATTTCTTACGGTTGGTCATTTTGGATTTATGCGAAAATAACAAAAAGTAAAGTGCACTTCCGATACAGCCGTGTACAACCATAATGCAAGGTACACAACTAGAACTTAGACCAGTCTTAAATATAAAATTTTAACATTATACATTCGACGGGTTGCCAGATTTGCGAGTTACATACGCACATACGTATACACGTACCGACGTCAAACCGAATATCAACAAAATAGATTCAGGGATATTCTTATTAAAATAAGTATATAAATGTATCACAATTTTGCAGCCAAGTTAAATATGTATTCGAAATATTATTTTATATTGTCGATATATTAGCTATATTTTCCATTAAAAACGTTAGGACGTACTTTTTACCCGCAATATCTCGTTAAAGGTTATATATACGTAAATAAATCATTCAATTTTTTTTGTAGAGAAAAGTGTTTACCTAATCCTAATATATCACTTAAAATGCTCTACGACCGTTAGAAAATAAGATATTTGCAGAAAAACTGGTCAAAAACGGGAACTTTTGCCTTCGATATCTCTTGAAGCACCATAATTTGACAATATGATTTTTGCATACTCATTGTACATGCCAAAACGAAGGAATTCTTGCAGAAAAAAACAGTATCATTCATTCAGTAGATTGAGTCAATTTGTCTACATTAACTGATCTATAGATGAATGTTCGATTATAGCTCTCTATTTTCATTTCTCTTATAATGTTAGGTCTCTACCTTCATCAAGTTATTAAAGAAATGGCTTCAAAAAATATATCATGTAAATAATAATGTTCGAGTCATCTCAAAGTTTGAATCTCCTAATTATTTTCAGTACGCCTCTGCATGGGAACATATTTTGGAAGCAAAACAAAATAAAAGGTATGAGAACATCAATAGTTTTCCGAGGAAGAAGTGACTATGTCAGGCGATGCCGACTGGGTATAAATCATATCTTAGCCAAGATATATTGATCGAATCAGTGGTCTCCAAATTTTCTTGTTAATGAACATAGCTTGAAAATAAATTCTAGACCAATTAGTTATTCTAAATATGTATAGTCCTCGACATATTCTAGTTTTCCACAGTTTTTATAACGATTTCATATTTTTCAACTGAATTGATTCATATTATATCTAAATTTTAGGACCATACTAAATATTTTACCTAAATATCCATTTTCACTTTTATAAACAAATATTACATCAATTTGAGCAGTTTCTTTCTGGAGGTAGATAATTTCTTCCAATGGATCTCTATTTCATGAATAGGTATGTGCATGTAATTATTTTTGATTTATCAAACGACTTGTTCAAACTTAATTCCGACTGTTGCAGTTGTGCTATAGAAATTTTAGTTAGTTGTTCTTGTGATTTTGAAGGCTGTGCATTTCAATAAGTTTCAGGCGAATCATTCGAGGCAATTGTGAAAAAAGTGTTAGGTTATTTTCTTTCACGTTTCATAGCATTTTATTGATATTTCTAATCATTGAAATGTGGACAAACTATGGATGTTTCAATTAAGTTTCTTAGTGGTTCTAGAAATATGATGCATCAATTTGAGGTGAACTTGAGTGCTATTAGAAGAATTCAAAATCTTCAGGAAAGATTTGAATATGTGAGTTATTATTTCCAACATTATTCTCGAAGTTGCGGATGTGTTCTTTCGTTGCTCGATATATTTTTAATAGAAACATATTAGTCTAGATTGAATTCAACTTTTGGATTCTATTACTAGTGAATAATTGCATTTATTTGTAAGTACCATTACTTACTTGTACTAAGTACAAGAAAGTATTGTGAAACCGACAAAATTCGCCTGATGAGATTTTTATGGAAATATCCGTTTTGAACATCCCTGAATCCATTTTGACTATTTTTGGCTTGATGTCGGTACGTATGTACGTATGTATGTGTGTATGTGCGTAACTCGCAAATCTCAGAACTCGTCAAACGTATAATACTGAAATCTTGTATAAAAGTCTGGTATAGGATCTAGGATCTTGATGTGCATCTCGCATTATGGTTGCAATCGTCTGTACTGGAAGTGCCGTAGGATACTGGAATTTAGTATTTAAAATTGCTGTAGCATACAAATGATCATCTCCTATTTTCGTTCCAATCGACTTAGCCCGAAGTGCACTTCATATTACAGACTTTTCGAATTTTTCTCATAAATTCAAAATGATCAGTCGCAGAATATTGCCAATTCGTATTAGGCACTCTGATAGCATCTAGCTGTACACCTTGCATTATGATTGTGATTGGCTAAGCCGGAAATGCAATTTACTCGAAACATTTATTTTCCGCATAAATCCAAAACGATTGAACGTAGAATATTAGAATACAGTATTCAAAATGATAGTACTGTCTAGATGCTCATATCCTATTTTCATTGAGATCGACTGAGTCGAAAGTGCACTATAATTGACGATCTTGGAATTATGCGCATGGATTCAGAACAGTTAGCCGTAGAATCCTGGAAATCAGTATTTAGGAATGTTGTAGAATAAGAATTATGATCTACTGTTTCCATAGCAACCGACTAGCCGTGGAATGATGAGATGTTGTGTTTGATTATATATATTCAATGGTGTACAAGGAAGTCACGTGATGTCCACGTCAGTTGTTTTTTTTAATTAGTGTCACCATGTGAATGCAAGCACTTGAAAGCTTTCACAATTATAGTTCTTATGATGTCTTACTAATATTTGATTTTGAATATTTCTTGTCCATTCATTAGGTGTCATTCATGATCAGTTTCAACAATCAAATTCAAGTAATCACCAAAATCAAGTGTAAATCGAAATGGAAAGTATAGTCAGTCGAGTTTGAAAATGAACAGATATTTGCAAACTGAATTTATCCAATAATAACTAGTATTGGATATTTCGAACGAGCGGAAAGTTCGTAATCCGAGCCAATGTAACTGACTCATACTTGTCCTCTTCAATACTTTTTTTCTGATATCATATTATTCATACATCAATTTATCTCGTATTTGATCTCTTGTGATACACTCACAAACATCACACAAAAATCTTATTCCCACAGCATTTACTCTTCATTCATGCTTCTACTCTACCATACATCAATGCATTCCTTGAAAAAAGCGCATTTTGTGGCAACGTCTCTAAAGCATCAAAAATCTTACAACCTGCAAATACTCTAATCTCAATTTCCCTACCAATTCTTCCATCACATGACATTACACTACTCTGATTCACAAATGCATCCATTTGTTCCAATTTGAGACCATTCGCCAAAAACTTGACAATCAGTCACTGATTCACTTTTCTCAAATATTAAAACTTTACATTTATAAACATACAAATTAAGATTCATTACCTTCCCAAATTCATGTATACTGAGTTGCTACTTATTACTACTGCCATAAGAACTTAAGCTGGAAGTAAACTATATTTGAAGATATACATTGGTATATCTCCATCTGACTATAGTTCTTACGCTGATAGTAGTTAGGTAGCAACTTGATGACAATAGTTGTGTAGCAGATTTGAGATGAATAAGTATTTTGACATAATCATTTTTTGTCCATATAGCCACAATTTGAGTTTACTGAAATGAACATAATCATAGCATATTGAGTATGGATTTTGTTTTGATATTAAACTGCAATAACTGTATACAGAAGATTTACAAATAGGAAATAACAAATTATTATTGAATATAAACGAAGAAACAAAATGCAACGATATAGTACAAAATCCGTTGTCTTGTTTTCAAATATTGCGCCCGTTTCATTTTATAATATTTATTATCACGATTTGAATTCAGAGTTGTAGTCCTACCTTCTCAACAAAGAAGCTGGCCAGTTGAACAAGATGTAAACTATATCATCCTTCTACGTTGTAGTTGGGGAGCCGGCCGAACCTTATTTGCCTGATCGGACCTACGGCCAAATTGTATATGAATCAATCGGGTATTTAATGGTCAAAAGGATGCCAGACTTTATGAATGCCGAGTCCTGTCCTAAGTGTCGAGAAAAAGCCAATTCTGATCAAGTATTTCGACGCAACTTCCCTGATAGAACTCACGATTAAACTAGTACCAATCGATAGCGAATGTCAATTACTTAAAAAAAAAAATAGGGTACCACCCTCTGTCCTGTCCAGGAGTGTAATCCTTTTTCGTATAAACTGCCTTGATCGAGTTTACGATAATTATTTTCTTCAAATTGAAGCTCAAACCGTTCTGACTGCAGAAAACGAAGGTACTGCCTCTCTATCTGTCCGAGAGGGCAGCAGTCACACTTAAAATTGTCCGATCTTCAGGTCTCAATTTCGAGCACAGCTGTACTTCTTACATCAAATGTATTCATTTAATTATAGCTTGAGCCTTCCTTAATTCAGGAGTACTTAAGTGCTGCCTCCCACTCTGTTCGGGAGAGCGGCAGCCACTCTTAAAGTCTATCCGATTTTTAAGTCCCAATTTCGAACGCAGCTGTACTTCTCTTATCGAATGTAGCTCGGTGTCTTCGTGTTCAGAGAGGTTCAAGCTTCAAATTGTAAAAAATTGTAAGTTCGATGAGGAAAGTCGAGTACGAAAATGCGTTAAACTGAGGGGTGACTGCTGCCCTCCCAGACAGGGCGAAATGCAGCATTTCAGTTCTTTTGTGTTCAGGAAGACTCGAGCTAAAATTTATAGATAATAATAATCGTACATTTGATAAGAGAAGTACAGCTTCGTTCGAAATTAGGACTTAAAAATTAGATAGACCTCAAGAGTAGCTGCCCCTCTTCCGGACAGGTAGTAGACAGCACTTCGGTATTCTCGTGCTCAGAAAGGCTCAAGCTACAATTAGAAATAATAATGGTACATTCGATGAGAGAAGTACAGCTGCGTTCGAAATTGGGACCAGAAAATCGAATAATTTTAAGCGTGGCTGCCGCGCTTCCGGATAGGTGGAGAAGCGATACCTTGTTTTTTTTTGATGGTCAGTAAGGTTTGAGCTTCATTTGAAGAAAATAATTATCGTAAACTCGATCAGGGAAGCTCACTACAAAAAAGGATTACACTTAAGGGGTGTACACGATTTCGACACCAAGGACATGAACTCGGCACCAATTCTAATCCGATTAGCGCAGGCCGCACATGAGCTCGGCACTGTCAACTATAAATAAACCCAGGATCATCCTGCAAGATTTGGTTTTATAAGTGAGTGCAACTTTGGAATCATTCATATTGGGCTGAAATATAGTCTATAACAATGATTGCAGGCTAGCTCGCTACCTTCACGCTTTTAAAATACATCCCTGAATATTACCGAATTGCGCTGTGCGCGCCTGTAAGACAAAACTTGAGCCTGATGTACGGCTAAATTTGAGTTTGGTTCACTATAAAATCGTGTCCAGAGAATCTCACTCAGATAGAACGATTAAGTCATTAGTCCTAATTCATAGTGTAGTGCCGAGTTCGAGTAGGGGATTAAAGATCTAGATAATTTGCTGCCGAGATCGAGGCCACCCCACTAAAGGGTGGCTGTCGCCCTCCTGGGCAGGACACAGGGTGGTACACTATTTTTTTTTTTAAGTACTTGACAATCGCTATAGATTTGTACTTGTTTTAATAGTAAGTTCCATCAGAGAAATTGTGTCGAAAAACTTGATCAGAATTGGAGTTTCTTTGACATTTAGGACAGGATCCTGCATTTATAAAGTCTGGCATCCTATTGACTACTTTTTTCAGTGTTTTTCAAACTGTGGGTCGCGACCTCCAAGGGAGTCGCAGAGTCTTGCTCGGGAGGTCGCGGGCGTATTTCAGATAAAAGTAAAAAGCAAGGAATGTAGGTCTTACACTATAATAGAAATATAACAATTTCAGTAAGAAGGTCAGGCCAGTTAATTTTTTAATAATTTGCGAAATCATGGTTCCATTTTTGAGACGTAAACAACCAAATCATTTTCTCACTGAAGCCTTTTTTTCTGTCGTTGGATTTTATGTTCAAAAGAACCTTAGTTCACATAGGTAGGAATTAGCAAATGGCACTGATTCTTTTTAAGCTTTCCTAGCCTGCTCTGGATATTCTTCCTTTATTTTTCTATTCAGAAGACACCAATCTCCAGAAAATTGAATACTATCCTGATATTAGCAGCAAAATCTATAAGGTCATAATATTCTCTTTCATCTTCGTGATCAAATCAGCCAGTTGTACTGACGTATCCTAACAAGGATTAAGTACCCATTTGTGCCCGTTATCAGCTTCAGAGTTCAGTTCTGGAAAGTAGCTTAATAGTTTCTCTTTCAAATTGTGCAAGCTCTGTATCATGCAAGGAATCTAAGAGCGTTATTACTACTAACGATTGGTCCATCGTACATTGCATTTTTTTTTGACGACCTTATGAATGCAAGGGGAAGATTCATACATAATTTTTGATAAAGTTCTGTGAGCAATCATATGATTCCATTTTTGGTCGTTAGAATGTCCTCTTTTCGCCCTCGTAGAGTCTAAGCTAAGATATTTTGGTGATTCAAAATATCAGCGGGTCATTCTAATTTCAATAGCTAAACAAGATCGCAAAAATAATTTGACTATAGTTCTTACATCTCGTGTATATCTTTCCTTTGATTAGCCACCTGACCTCTGTAATTAGGGGAAAGGAAGATTTTGATGCAAGATGCAACATACCCATATCTTCATAAATGACTATAAATAGTCTAGTTCTCAAGGCTTCCCCTTCAATAGAGTTCACAACAAATACGTTATCTTTGAAATCACTGATATTGTTTTATCAAGATCCTATGGGGTCGCCAGAGCTTTTTTCATTGGTAAAGAGGTCGCATATTCAAAAAGGTTGAAAAACAGTGAACTCTTAAATACCTGATCGATTCATTCAAAATTTGGCCGAAAGTCCGATCAGGGAACATCTAGACTATTGCTACTTAGTAATTTGATAAGTTCGGAGCAGAATCAGTTATTGATCTTAATATTTTGATTGATAGTGATTAGATTGAACTTCAAACATCAAGAGCAAAAGAATATAAAGTGATTATTTATTGATGAATGAAAATACCGATAATTCATTCGAAAATATGAAGCATGAATCAAAAGCTATTATGATCTGAAATTTAACTACCAATTATACAGATTTTTAATTAAAGTTGATGTGAAAGAATATAACGTGCACGGTCATCATATTGTGCTCTATCTCTTCTAGTTATATTTGTCTCTTTGTCACGTAATTTAGTCGAAAACTCATCCTTGCTCTGGAAAACATATGTAAAGGGTTCAAATAATACTTCATATGAATGAATTTTCTTCAACACGATTTTATTTAGATGGTACAGCCACTCTTCTTCTTAGAGGCACACCTGTTGAGATCGTGACTGGGTCTTGGAATCGTTGCTCTGGTTCAGTGTCTTTTCACACACATATAAAGCAGCGAAGGTATAGTCTCATGTTGAATACGCGCTTCACACATACACACATATAGCAAATTTCGTAGCTTGCTAGGTCAGTTTTTATCACCCATCAGAAAACCATTATTACTCATAATCATTTATGTTGGTCATTCATTTTTTTATTATTAATATTAATGCCGATTATATTTCACCTGTAGTTAGAAGAACAGATATGTCGATAAGATGATATTATGTTCTGGTCGTTACTAAATTTAAAAGAATAATCGGTTATAAATGTAAATGTTGACTGCATTTTCTCCTAGATGGAATTTGATAAGAAAGAGCGGGGTACTTTGAGATTTTTCTCATAAAAAATAATGTGCAGTCTCAAATCTGGTACCCTAATTCCACATAGCAAATAAGGAGACAAGACAATTTAGCAAATGACCCATACCTGTTTTCTAAATTTGTCCAATTTTATTTTGTAGTAAGTGGTATGGTATGATTCCTGAAATGAATGGGACAATCTTCATATAACTAATGTAGTTTCAGCAAAAAGAAGTAACAGTACAGGAGCCGGCAAGTAATTAATTCTTTTTCTGATACTGTAATAACATTCTGACCGAATTGGATCCTTGATGTTTTTGAATGTTTCTTGTAGATTTTTGGTTCAAATTGAAACATATTACATACATAAAAAGACTTATAAATCAAGCTTTTTTCCAGGAATGAGTTTAGCATGAATCATATTCAACATTCAAATAACAAATCATGTTTCGCCGGACACCGCTATCCTACTGCTTCATTCACATTTAACATCCTATTTAAATTAGAAAACTTTCTTTCATGTAAATAAATGAAATAAGCATTCAGGTCGTTTATTTCAATGAAATTCTTGGTAATATCCAAATACCAATTCATTCAGTAATCGATATATACCTACAGACATCACACAATAAATTCATTCACAGAGTAGTCATTTTTCACGCACGTTTTTGTAGCCACTCCCAACATTCACCTTCACACATTATTGCACTTACAAGTATCTTTAATTTGTATTTCTTGAAAGAAACAAATTTTGTGCAAACATCCCGTTGATCTTATAATCTCATAGCCACCAATCTACTTGTCAATTCTCCCATTTCTAAACATAGATATATAAAGACAGTAAATAAGTAATGAAAAATTGAGATTATCACTTGTAATTCTCATGCCTGTACGGATAGCCGATAAATCTACCTTCAGCCAAAATTCAAGGAATTTGATATTTGTTTTTCGATTGGTATCATCATATTCATCTTCAGTAGTTAATTCCTAGGACGGTAACTTTTCCATGTATTATTTTTTTATTAATAACCGATTTGCATTCCTCTTACAGAACTGCTCATTTAACTCAATACTTTTTCTTTATTTTATAATCAATTACGATTTGTAAAGACTATGGATGATAGTGAAGTTTGTAGTTACGTGAGGTTTAATGCAATGCTTCTGATTATGGATCAAGGGTCAATATCTGCACTCTGCCACGCAAACTTGATTTTCTGCAGCCCATCCATCATTCCATATAAATATTCATATAGCAGGAAATCGCTAATGAAAATAATAATAAATAACCCAGCCAATCTGAATTAATAATAGTCATGAATACTTTAAATATATTCTCGATAAATTGAAAAGTGCGAATATTTCATGTTATTTCAAACTACGATGTTCTAATTTATTATGTAAGAAGAATGAGATAATTTATCAAATTTATTGTATGCTATCATCACTAGCTGCTAGTGTGGGCCTCCTAGGTATCTTTTCATTTTCATGGTGACATCGTCCACGTTTGAATCAACAAAACCACTGCAAGTTTTGGAAAAAACAATTATCCCTGAAAATTGCCAAATTTAAATAACTCAACCATCTTTTATAATGGTACAAAATAATTTCGGGAAAATCAGTTCATGGCACTTCCATGCTGTAAAATCATCAATGCCAGACTTGTTAATATAATTTAGCTCTTTACTCTCCTGAATTCAATTTTCTTGAATGGAATACATTATTCCAATGAAGTAATTTAGCTTTTATGCTATATCATTTGAAATAATATACTAGTGTATTTTACTGATTTGCTTTTTTTTTTTTAAATTAAGATAAAATGTTACTTGAAATTGAATCGCATAAAATATAAAATATAATAATTACCTCATAAATTTACCAACTCTATGTTCAATAATTTATGAATTAATAGCCATCCTGCTACTTTCTTTACTCCACTTCGATCATTGGTCTTAAGGGACTCCATTCCGGATGGGCTGGTAATGTAAAATTACCGAAATAAATTGAAATATGCAATATTATCTGAATGATTCTATTGAAGTTTTTTAGGAAATTTTGCATTCTATATAAGAACACTTAATTGTCCAAAGAATAAGATAAAATTATGAACCGGAGTAATTATTTTAGAGTATTCAGTATGTGCTACTAGGAATGGGATTCTATAACTTTTTTGTTTTGATTAGAGTATGTTATATGACAGATGAAATGAAACATTTCAATAATATTATGGACTCGAACCAATTCATCTGCCCAATAGGGAATATTGATGTAATTAAAATTTGGTACAAATATTTTTATTCCGAATTTTTATTGGCCGGACATCTGTATTAAACCATCATTTTTGTGATTATTATCTTTTCTATTGCTCAAAATTAATAAATAAAAGTGCAAATCAAGCGAGGGAAATTCAAAGTTCTAAAACGCAACACCATTGGTTAAAGCGAAACGTAATGTCAAATACTATGCCAACAAGTGCGCACTGCTTACATTCGTATGGCATTGCAGGCTTTTGATTAGAAAACATAGTAATAATGTGTGTGTTGTAAATTAATTTATTGTTGAGTGTAATTTTAGCATCCTAGTGAGATTAAAAATCATTTAAGGCAGTGGTTTTCTAAAAGCACAATCGGATAATCTGTCAAGAATAGGTCCATTCATGATGCCGTCTTATTTTCTTTCAAATCCAAATTTTACGTCCGCTGAAGTAAAAAGAGTGAACACTGCAAAGTATTTATTCAATAATAGCACATTAGGTACGCTATTTTGATAGGTACAATCCGAAATATGATGATCAGTGAACATAACTTATGATTTTTGTTTATTTTGAAACGAGCAAATGTTAAACGAAGCCGCTTACATACACTGTATTTTATTGCTAAAACTTATCACATATAATGGTATTCATGATCTGTCAAGTTTATTATGATACCTCATCTCTTCTGATAACCTTACATAATTTCTTACGTATTTTAAAACCTGTCTGGATTGGAAAAAGACTTTATCAGATACATTTCTGATAGTATTTTGCATTCAGGCACAATGCAATACTTATAAACTGACTTTTGATCTTTTTTAATACTGAAATAAGTTGAGAACGAAAACTGTAATGTCACGGGGCATGGTATTTGACGTCATCAATAGAGCGCGCGAAAATGGCGGCGTTTAAACAGCTCAAAATTATTCTTAATTTTAAATATTTTTGAACTTGATTGCAGCACTTTTGAACATAATTTATACTTTTTACTATGTTATAACGATGTAAACAGTGAATTAAAAATATAAAATGAATTCATTAATATACCCTATTACATATCGAAAGACGGGCTCTTTACAATGTAAGAAAGTAAATTGTAGAATTTTTAAACTAGAGAGGAGGTAACCGAAATTTAGGTTTATCAGTTGAATATCAAACCACAAATTGTTTTAAATGATTTCATAGTCAATTTATTCCTTCTTTTTATAATTCTTATTCAAATATTTTTGGTTTTTTGTCGGCATTGAAATATGTACAATAACATACTTACATAAGAATTAGAAAGACCCATATTGAACAAGTTCGTTTATTATTTTTTTAAAAAGATATGACATTTGTATATCAATATTAGTATTTGAAATGTCGCATTGAAGTTGTTTATCATGACAAAATGCACGAAGTATTGCGCGCACTAATTTCATCCCGACAACTTAATTCACTTAATGATAAACTACTCCACTAATTTGTGTTTTTCAATATGATTTTGATATTTTTTCTCACAATTTTTGGACGTCTGTAGAAAGAATGTTATATGCATGTCGTGTGCAAAATTTCTTTGATGCTTTTGAATGAGAATACTTTTATTCTCAAGCACCAAATTATAATTTCTCACACTAGATACATGAATAATTAATAACTCACAATTTCCGGTATTGAGAGAAAAACATTTATTTGGGATTGAAAGATTGAAATTATAAACTGGATGCAAGTTGTACATAGGGATTAAGGTAAAAATGTTCAACTAGCCTTAGGGATTAGGACAAAATCTACTCGAATGGATAGAATCTTTTTGTAGAGCATAAAATTAAGAAACTTAAATGTATAATCAATAAGCAGGACATTCATCTGCTGTTACAGCGTCAATCTAATTTGATAACACTAATAGTTTATGTAAATGTATAAAAAAAAAGTTGAAATTCGGAAAATAATATGATCATTGATCAGTGAGTTTAGTTTCTTAACGATAAGTACCTACTGAAATTAACATCATTTCACTAACAATAATTGAAAATATAAATTTTTTATCAATTATTAGGAGCTGGTACAGCTTCAATCTAACTCGATAATATGGAAAGTTCATATGAATATATAAACAAAAGTTGAAACTGCCAAATCATACAACTATTGATCAGTAATTCGATAATATTGTTGAAGCTGACTGAAATGGTAAATGTAAGTATAATAATCAGGGAATTCAGTCAACTTTTTCTTTCCTAGCTCGACAGGTTCGGTTACACCTTAGCCATCTTCAGGAGCGCTACAACTTGGAGCACAATAAGATTCTCTGTATCTACTGCAAATTATATCTAGTTACAATGTTATACTTACAAAAGAATTGTGAAGTTTGAATATGAAACATGAAAGTGTGATTTATAATAAGTGGGAAGAAGCAATTTTCAAGTTGTCATATGTAACAACCGAAAATTATGAACGCTGTTGACTAAATGCGTGTTGATAATAAAACACGCATTCAGTCAGCAGCGTCCATAATAGTTGGATATGGCGTACAATAAAATAGAAATCAATTTTTTTTTTTTACTTTTAATAAATCAGATTTTTTAATTTATGTTTCATATTCAAACTCTACAATTCTTTTGTAAGTGTACATTGTAACTAGATTTTTATTGCAGCAGATACAGAGAATTTGAGTGTTTCAAATAGGAGCGCTCTTGAAGATGGCTGAGGTGTAACCAAAACTGTCGAGGTAGGAAATGAAAAAATATATAAATTGAGTGAGTCCTCTGATTATTAAACTTACATTGGTCAGTAAGTTGAGTTTATTGTTGATATTAGAATCAACATCATTTCACTAACAATAATTATTGGAGATAAGGAAAGAAATATGATCTAAGTGTCAATAATCGGTATACTATTATCAAAATTTTTGATTTAGTAGCCGGATTAGATCACTGAGTGACATTTATCAGATTACCGGTGAAAGTACGAAGAAAATGGAGCAAGTTTTCAATTAACTTTTTTTTTAAATCCTCATCAGCTCCCAATGATGGGAGTTATCAGTTATGTGAACAATAAACGTGATATTAAAAGTGATCAACTCTATAATGCAGAAAATCTATGATCGAAAATGATTCGAGAATTATATTAATTTGGTTCAGTATGTTATGATTTCTTTATTATTTTTCATTTCAAATTCACCTGTACCTTTACTTTTATTAAGTGAAATTTGCACTGTAATAAGAAACAGTATTGCACTGGGAGTTTGGAATTTTTAGGAAGTAACTTAAAGTTATCTCCATGCTCAAGTCATCATTCGTAGAATCATGTACTCAATTATATTTATGTACACAATTTTGAGCTCCACTATAATGTCCCATCCATTCTTTGGTATCTCTTCTTTTCGCAGGGTAAGCGATAAAATGTTGAAATGTACCATTCCCTTAATCAAAAATTTTAATGTCATTATACACTTCTTTACTGATTTATGTAATTCCAAAGCATTTTCTTTCATTGGATTTGGTCGAATAACTGATTTGGTAGGAGTATGTTTCCTTTCATTGGACAAGCTATAGGATCCTACTCCAAGTACATTATTTCAATGGGGGATATTTTGAAATGAGGCTTACTGACTCAGGAAAATTGTTGTCAAGATATCATGATGTTTGTTCACGTAGGTGTTGCATGTAGCAATCTTTCTAAGACCCTGATTTCCATCTTTACACATTAAGGAATCTCAGAGCACAAGTAGACATTCACAAATAACATTGAAAATAGATCAGTGGCAAGTGCCACCAAATATAATTCACATAAGAAATAAACTAAATCTGGGCTACAAGGCTTAAGTGCCACATGTTTTTATGGTGGTTAAGTTGGAACGCAAAAAACTCTTGGTTCAAGAAAATTATGAATTGTCGAATGAAGAAATCATGCGATGTCATAATTTTCTTGAATGGCAGGACAGAATCTGCGTGTTAACCTTCATCATTTTTACTCCATTGTAGACTGAAATTTCGAGTTAATTTATAAATCGCATCAATTCGAAGAAGTCGATATTATTATTTCAAGTCCTTCGGTGATTAGGTCTTACAGATTCAGAGATCTGTGCCTTCAGAAGTTATATACATAATTCAATTATTGATTCATATAGCACTTATGGCCAGTTGCACCGCTGTCCCTTGAATTTTGAGTGTCACTTAATTGAACAATATCATATCAAGACTCGAAAGTCAGATGTGACATAAACATTGCTGTCATTATCAGGAATGAAACTTAAAATTTTTATTTCATTCTAGAAAAATATTTCTATGGACAAGATTCGTAGGAAACCATTGATTCGCAAAAAACAAAACAAAATCACCTTACGTAAACAATTAATTTCCGCCTACTTGACTTCGCGCCGGGCGGTGACAATCGCAAATCGTTGAAACCGAATGTCACGCTTAATTTGCAGCGAGGAATCGCTGATCAGATTTTTATTGTATGTGCTTTTTCAACACGTTTTTGTTTTCCCATCCTACTGAGATCAACAATGGCGGAATGTTAAAGTGAGACACGATTGGATGGAAAATAAGTGAGAAGTGATAGATTCGAAGGCGGTCTCGATCAATTTTTTATTAGTTTTCAGCTGCGATCGGTTTTACTTGAGTTTGGTGGCAAAGAAATAGTGCAAGTTTTTTTTTTGTTTTTTATTATCCATTCATTTCGTATCTTTTCGAATATTTATCTTCAGTCGAATCATACACATCAATCTGAATTGAATTTCAAAGTATCCCAAAATATGTAAGGAGCTATAGCAATTTCTAAAATTGGTGCTTAAGGTATCGCATACAAAGCGTAAACTAAATGTTAATTAATCTACTTTTTAATACCTGTCAATTAGCTATTTGCTAGGTTTCTCTGCGTTTCCTGTCTGTGTGCTTCATATTATCAAAATATGAAAGCTGAGAGCCGTAGAGATATTTCTGTGTGCAACATGTATGTAGACAAGCAATATAACTTTCTGGAAACGATTTTTGTATCTTGACAAGCTTCGACTTGAAACTTTTGGCTTTGTGACATAATGTTTCAAGTCGCTGTCTGCCTCTGCCTATTTTTCCGCTTACATCTAAGCCATGCAACGGATTTTAATACGATTTCTACTATTGGAAAGGACGATTAAAAAGAAGGTTTGTGCATATAATTTGTGAATATTGTGTACAAAATAGCTGAACTATGAGGGTGTTCTGTCAAAAAAAAAATGTTCCGTACGCTTGCATGACTAACTCTGGTCAAATCCTAAGAGATATATCGAAACAATGTACTGGTAAATTGTAGGTCTGAAAATGGCCTATAGAAAAGTCTTTAATAGCATTTGTTTATCTCCTAAGGTACATTTATAGTTGATAGTAACTATTTTCATCTGTTAGGATAAGTAAAAAATGATTGGATATTTGCGAAGATATTTTCTCAAATTCAATATTAATCCTTATTCAGATAAATATGTTTATTTATGAAACCACATGAAAAGATTGAAATTC
The DNA here is from genome assembly GCA_963989225.1 of Dromius quadrimaculatus. Lineage (NCBI taxonomy): Eukaryota > Metazoa > Arthropoda > Insecta > Coleoptera > Carabidae > Dromius > Dromius quadrimaculatus. The sequence continues at coordinate 44,815,954 of OZ022330.1, forward strand.
ATTTACTGAGATGAATTCAAAAAAGAGGATAAAAAAACTGAATAAAATGATTCATTTTTACAAATCGGTCTTTGGAAGATTTATAGATTGATTCAAATATAGCGGAAGAATTTTGAGTTCAGAGACTAATACTTCAATTTGTAAACGAAATTGAACATGGCGAAAAAGTATTCTGGTTAGAATGGCGATAACCTATCTCTCTGCGAAGCCTGAGGCTGAGAACCGCGAATCGGGCCAAAACGCTAGTATAAATAAAAGATAAAACAGTTTTTGAAGCAATAAGATAACATCATAAGACCAAATGGAACATTTTCCTCGCGGTGTTTATATCTTGGGAGAAGATACTTAACCCATTAAGTTCCAGTATCAAATAAAACAAGAAATTTGATCTAATCAGTGATTATACTTTACATTAGGATAATGTTGAATGAAAATAACTTCATTTGATATTTTTGAGTTAATTGGTTTTCGAGAAATTAAGTGTCCTATATATATGACAACGGTATGATGTGTTATAAAATTAATATAATAAAGTTATTATCTGCCATTATTTCTTGTGGTGAGGTTTGAAACACTCCATACATGATGTGACATCACGTCAGTAAGTACAGTTTTCTGGTTGAGAATAATAGTTTAGAGGCCGAGGTTTGACTATTATACGAAATCGGTACTGTACTTATTTACCGTGATACTTACAAAATTTTTTGCACTTTTGGAAGATCCATCCAGAATATGGATCCTTAAATTCTTTTTCATATTGAGTTACTACCTAATGATTGCTTATTCGCTGTGGTTTGACATTTTATTGTGAATACTCAATCACAAATAACGATTAATAAATGAATATTTCTTGTGGAAATCCACAATTTTTCACTTATCACCTTTGCCCATGAGCGGTAAGTCAGCATAACCATAGTAACCATAGTTTGTCGGTAAAATCAACATACAACCTCAAATAGAGAGCTGGTAAACATATGAAAACGCCCAAAAAGAAGCCTTTTTCGTTTTGTTTAGTCGAAACATAACGTATAGTTTCATTTCGCAGTAAAATAAATACTTCCTCAGACATAAATTTCTCAAATAAATCTACCGGTGTAAGATAATTCAATAGTTCACTGACATTCTTGATTTTATCTATTTCTGAATTCTATTCAGTTATATTATTGCTATAAATCGATTTATTCATATGTCATCGAGGACAAATATCACTAAGTCTTCCTCGTTTTGATTTTTGCGTAATAATCTGAAATGAATTACTGATTTGTTCTCATGTATCTACTTCTTCATCAAACATATTATTACCTTAGAGATGTCTGGAACATCACTTATTCCTACATCTCCAGTGCAATCATCATCACTCTCATCAATGTCACTCAGGACGTCTGGTTCTGGAGACAAAAGAGCAATAATCTACACAATTTGCCTATTGAAGTTTTCCGTAGAATTTTTGTTTTCAAATGAAGCCTTTATTACTGTCAGACTTAGGATCTGTTTCCTGTCAAACCGTAGAGAGAACAATGATTTCTTCACAGAGAATATGCATATAAGCATATTCTATTTTGTACTGCTATTAGAGTGTACGCACGGAAAATTCATATGTAAATTGTACCGTTGTCCTATATATATGACACCAAAAAATTTTACGTCATATTTCTTATTTCCGGATTTTTTTTTGTGAACAGAACTCCACGAATCCATAAAACCTAAACCTTCAACATTGTTCCAAATATTAAATATATCTGAAAAATGAAACAATATTTCTGAAAACGACAAATAATTGAACAAGTAAAAAGTTATCCAAAAAGGTGCTATTTTGAAAATTATTTTTCGCTGAATATTTATCTCAAATATGCAATGAAAAATACTTATATGGATTCAAGAAGGTCTATATTTATGAATTGAGCAATAATACATCACTTAAAATTATTTTGAAGCAGTGAAAAAAAATTATAATTCTTGAGTACTATATATAGGACACTGGTACATAATGGGTTAATAAATTGATGAAGGTTATTGAGAACTCAATAAACCCACAAAAATGATCTGCATCTCGTTACTAATTATAGATGAAAATATTGAAAGAAATTAATAAATTAGTAGTCAGAAAATTGAAAAAAAAATCTTGCTGTATTGTACTTAAGAACTCAAAATTGATATAGGACGTATGAACGGAACTCCTTATAATTATTCAAATATGAATAAAATAGACACACACTAATCATCGAAGATGATTATAGCATGCACACTTCTGAAACAAAAGAGCTAAACGTTATGTAGAATTTTTCGTTTTGTTTATAGATAATTCAAATAGGACTTTTCGTCGCATCGCAACACTAGATCTAACGTATCTAAGCTTATTAATTCATTCTCAAATCTAAACGGAAACTCATGCAATGGTATATGAATAAAGTTCACTACAGGGATTAGAGGCGCAAGAAACGTTATAGGTAAGCAGATGCAAATATTTGTTTCTTGATGTCAAGTCAGCTTGCGATTTGAAGCTAGATATGCAAAATTTTGAGATTTGAGAAATCGCCCACCCAATGCCTTCAACCTATCTTCAAGTTCCCTGTTTTATTTTTGAAATTATGGGAAAGAGACACATTAACTAAATGGATGAAATAAAAAGGCTTTTTGCGGAAAAATCTCTTGATTATTTCTTAACTATGTTTCTAATCTCAGTGGCTTTTAAATTCAGGCGCTGAATATTAATGTATCATTAAAAAAGCAGTGTAAAGAAAGTGCGCTCAGCTGAAATATTGTTCTATCTTTATATACAATTTGAACCTCGAAGAATGAATGAACGTCAAAAAATGCTACTTTTCACATCCAAAACTTTGCTACCAATATTTCTGGTATCATATTCGCAATCTAACCACTTTTGCTTGTTTGCTTGTTTGTATAATACTGTCCGGTAGGAAACATTCATCCGCCATAAGTGGAGCTCAGTTGATCAGAGCCTTTCCTCTACGAGGGTGAGACAAATAAATCGATTTTCTTCAGGTATTATTTCTAACTGAAATAAACGCTGTGAAATACATTGAAAAGATAACAGGATTTTATGGACCGACTGGATGCAAAGAAGAAAGGTGAGTTCTTCAAGATTTTTTTTCTTGATGTTGAAGATTCTGGAAATGTTAAGCGTCAAGAAGACGTCTGCTTATTTCAGTTGTTCATTTGTATTTTTTTACTTTTAATTTTTTGTGATATGACTATGGAATAATCGTGGAAAGTCAGTTTTGTTGTTATACAGCCAATGAGAAAATGCTTACAACTTGATTTTACGTTAAATCACTCTACGTATCAGGAAAGGACATATTGCGACTCATGTGAGCGTTTACTAAGGCTCCTGTGAAAAAAAAATATGTGGGTAAGAAATGAAGAACTTAAACGATTCAATATCTAGAAGAAATTTCTCCATTTTTCTACCCGGGCATCTACAAGAAACTAATTCAGACTAAGAGGTGAGATCTGAAAAATTACAGTTTCTTTTGAATATTTTTTCTCAAATATGATTCCCCAAGAAAGTGCCTCCACTGTGATTGTGATCGCTGGAATTTTGTTTGATGAATTATACTTGTTCCATACTTTTACAGAATCTTCCTATTAGAAAAGGAGCAAAAATGCATATTATAAAGCTGTTCTACTATTGGTTATATATGTCTCACAATTTGAACATAAGTCCCACAGTAGAAGCACATATTAATTCAAGGTTACATTTTGGCAGAAGAAAAGCTGTCCATGTCCCTTTTAAGCCAGGCAACATAGGGTTTGTAGGATAATTATTTCTCGGATAGCTGGAAACGGGTTCAATCTTTTCATTTGCATGTAAAAAGAGTTTATTAGAATTTGCACCAATTTTCTGCTTGTGCTGTATGAGGGGTGTACCAAAAACCGAGAAATTTTCAGACTTTTTTCAGTTTTCACTAATAGCTCCTAGACCATATATTTTCAGGAGAATACTACTCATACGTAAATTGAAGTACACAAAACTCTGCGTCGAGTGAATACCTTTTATTTGTAATTATATTAATTTATCAGGTGAAAGAGCGACATCTTTTTCCCACTTCTTACTTACTTATACAAAGAAAAAGTAAGTATTATGAAATTCATATTCCGAGATTTTGATGGCAATATCCGTTTTGAGCATCCCTGAGTTAATTTTGACTATTTTTGGCTTGATGTCGGTACGTATGTATGTGTACTTGTGTGTGCGTTCGTAGCTCGCAAATCTCAGAGCCCCTTGAACGTATGATGTTAAAATTTTGTATTTAAAACTGGACTAGGGTCCAATTATGCACTTCGCGTTATGATTGCAATCGTGCACTTTACTTGAAACATTTTGTGGACTTTTTGCATGAATCTAAAATGATTAGCTGTAGGATATTGAAATTCTGTATTTGAAATTGCTTAGCATCCTGTAGATTACCTTCTATCTTCGTACCAATTGTCTGAGTCTGAAGTGGACCCATAACCTAGCTGTTGTTCCTCTAGACATTAACATCTCAAGTTTATTTAAAAATTTGTCAGGGATATTTTTTACTTAAGGAGCATCAATATTAGCAGAAACACTATCACTTATTATGTCACCCATATGTTTGGAAAAATCTGACTGTTCTTCCTCTGGATAAGACAACATTGCTTAATGCAAGGTGAGCCTAAATGTGTGCTCGCAAAGCTCTGGAGTAGGCATGTCCCATCATCATATTGTTAATTAATGAAGATACGTAAACCTCGCTAAACAATTCCTGTAACCCGCTGCAATCCATTATGAAACCGATAGCCCCCATTAAAGGTATAAGCAGATGAAAACCGCCGAGCCTGACGATCACTGAACTTATTTCTGAATCAGGATTAGATGAAGCTTTAATATCTCGTGCCTTTATGAAGAAGTTGATCAAAAGTTACGTAACAGTTGCAAATCACTTGAAGTGATTTGCATTTATTTGCAGCATAAAGCAGTGCTGAATAAATTGTATCATAGTTGAATGCCGAAGCATTGATGAACGGTAGGCCCATTATGCCTGATTTTGAATAAGCTCGATTCTTAGTTACCTTCTCCATGAATCCATTCCAACCTAGAATGTTCAAACGTCCTTGTCATTTACCGTAAAATCAGTGGCCTAAGGGTTTATTTTGGAACAAGGAAATTGTTCGTCAAGATAGTATGTGAATTTTACAGAGGCCTGCATTGGCTACCTTTTGGAAACGACTGGTATTGACCTTAATTCTTCCAAAGGTTCGGCACAATGGTCCTTCTTGACTCTCTCCATGGTGGTCCCTTCAAATTTCGAAGGCTCAGATGTAGTGCACTGGATGCCTTTCATTGCGTGTAATGTATTGATCCCATCTAGAGTGTCAATTCTTACGTCAGCATTGTCAAAGATAAACTGTGTGAACGATTTCGATGGTAGAATATGTTGAATAGGTTGTTTGTGTGCAACTTCGTAATGATGCACTTCATTATATGTACAACAAAGTCCAGTTGCTGGAGCAATTTCCAATAGATTCCTTGAGCCATATTTTCGGTGAATCAACACCCCTAGGCCAACATGTAAAGCTGATCAGAAGGATTTTGTTCGCGGGGCACTAATAATTGAGTGGGCGATAGTTGTAATTTTTTTTACTTTATCATCATATCGGTACCCATAAGGAGCAATAGTTGATCTAAGAAATAACCCAAGTGATTCTAGATGACCATGATTCTGTCCCTTAGGGGATGCACTGTAATGTCCAAATATATTATTCATTCCATATAATACATCTCACATTCAAAACACTTTATTTAGAATAATGAGAGGAAGTAGTTATTTTTTGAACTCGCATATCTCCCCAATAGCTCCACGTAATTTTAAATGTGCGGTACTTACTCGACGCAAAATTTTATGTTCTTCTATTTATAAAAGAATAACATTCTCTATATTTTGAATAAATTTCTCCATGGTAGTATGTAAAGGTTAATAAGTCGAAAAGTTGAAAAATTGTTTCAAAAAACATACGTTTAATTTGGAATCTTTAGGCTATCGATTTCGGACAATCGTCCATCTTTAGGCCTTGGCCAAAAAATACATTGGAAGTATAATTTTGAAAAATATTTTTAAAATAATGTTTTTTATACAAAGTTTTGTAATTAAATTTAAATTTATGATTAGACTAGTCGAGTGATAATATTAATAATGAAAAATCATATTTGTTTTTTGACAATTGAAGATTGGAAACTAGAACACGTGTTGAAAATTTTTTTGTGAGGTTAAGAATTTAAATATATATAAATAAAGAGAAGTAGGTGCATGCAATATTCGAAAACAATGAATAGGCTTACCGTCAATGGTTTAAAAGCAGCTAAGTTTGTTAAAAGTCATTCTTATGTTTAAATTTAATAAAGTTTTGTTGTGAAACATTTTAGCGTGTGTTTCAGTCAAGTGGGCGAATTACATTGAATTATGGGTGTAGTGTTGTTTCCGGATTTGTGTCATATGTGGTGTCGGGAGAATGGCGGTAATAATTTGAAAATATGATTTTCGGGGAAAAAAGTTTGATCGTTTAATATATGTTGTTCTTCGTTATTTTTAAGGTGTTTTAAGATTTCTAGTTTTTTCAAAAGTATGAGTTTACTATAATTATCTTCTTTTTGTAGTAGTTTACTGTTGTCGATTGTAGATGAATGATTCTCTGTTTTTAGATGTGTGCCGAATGCTGACGGAGAGTTGTTTTTGACATGTTCTTTGTATCTAATGATTGCAACAGTACATATATTGGAATGACAACACGTAAATTTGAAATTCCATTTGTTATAAGCACTTTCGTTACTACCCCAATCATTTTACCTGAATTATTTCTAATTCATAATGTTTGGTCTATGCATCGAATGAGTCCTTAATTTTTAATTTTATATTTCTCGATCATCCATGATTCTCTAATGCAATGAAGGTCTCGAAAATTATGGGAGATTTTAAAGTGTATACTTCTTACTTTTTTTTTTTTGAAAATTTCAGTTATTGGAGTTGATTTTCAGTTTCATGAAAACTAGATTACTCAGATTACTCGGATCTAGACAATATCTAATGATTTTGAATATTATTATGATCACAATTTGCGAACAAAATTATCTATAAATTTGCGAAAGATGCAGCTAATATGAAAAGTTCAATACCTATGAGAGTTCGCAAGTTATAGTTTTCATGAAATAACTTATTATTCGTCTCAGCGTGCTATATGAGGTAATTTGGACCTCAATTCAATATTTGTTCACGATTCTCCAAATTGCATCATTAACCGACAAAAGAATATAAAACACACAGCTCCCAACAGACCTACCTGATCAAGAATCAATCTTCACACCTTTCGGCAATTACCCGTCGGTGACTTCAAAGTTCGGTCTACAAGACAGAGATTTAGATCCGGATCCACCATGAAGAACAAGGCAGAGGAGTCATTGAGCCACAACTTTGTAGTGGACATAGTTTAAAGCAGCTGCCTGCCTACGTGATGGTATAGTTCACTGAACAGCCTTGCCGACGGCAAGTGTTGTTTTTGCAGGTAAGAAATCAGAGAAATTTGAACAGGTAGTCTGGAGAGAATTTAATTTGGCTAAGCTCCAAATAATCAAGAAATTATATTTTAATGCATGATGTTACCTTGTAGAAGACAGATAAAGCTGCGAGTTTTCATCCATAACAACCCAAATCCGAACTGATCCAAAGTGTAAGAGTATTTATTGCCCATAAAATCGGGTTAGGGCTGGATTGAATCAAGTTTGGTTGAATCCAATTGGATAGAGTGGAATTAGTTCCTGTCGGGCTAGATAAGAGAATATCGGATCATTTCTGACCAATGGTTTGGTATCTGTCCCTAGTACATCAGATCAAATTACACATTCTTTCTTACCACAAATAATCAACTGGGATCCTAAGAGTATATTTGATCCATTTGTTAATAAAATCCACGTTATTCTCCTGATTGACCTGAATACTCATGTAGGACTCTTCATCCATCTTTGTAAAGTTTTTCTGTCATTCACTCACACACTGCCTGTCTATTCTGTCAACTACTAAGTATCTTTTCTCTTTTCTTCAAATTAATCCTCCAATAAATTTCTCGTTCAGTAGTATCTAAACAATTTGGACTTCTCTTTCCAAAGACACTTTTTCATTCATCAAATTTCGTAGAATTTCTCCTCCATTCACTCAAAGACATCATTCTCTGTTGTCTTGCTCGTGTTTCACTTCTCTTCTTGATCTTGTACAACTTATGTCCAATTATAATCAAAATCTTATGTATGTGTGTAGTATAGAGTCGGTAGTGCCGTTTGGCGTCATTATCCACGCTCTGGCAGTCATTTGTTTCGAAGCATGACGCCACGAGGCACGAGCGAAGAGGGCACGAGCCTAAAGACGGGCCCCAAGAACATTCACTTGTGAGTAGGAGTAATGCACCTTTATAAGACGTGGACTTTACATATAGGAAGAAGTTTTGCACTTCCGGTACAGGAAATATTGAACATTAATATGTGCTTTCTCATATTTTAAATTGGTTCACTCATTATTCTTAAGATAATGAGTTTGTCACAAAGATATATAGATCGTTTTGAAAAAATGTTAAAAGTAATCACGCATTTATTAGAGGGAACATGGAGGTATCAGTTTTTATGAAAATTATATATTCTGAATAGCCGTGGCATTTCTACATTGAAGTTGCAACAATCAATTCGATTCTAATTAATGATGGATGTGTCTGACGTAAGCAGTTCGTAATTTTCTTGGAAGTAGTTAACTTGAGAATCAGGAAAAAATTGACACAAGTATGATCGTTCATCCGACCCTTATAATTGAAGAAAATCTTTTCTGTATTTCATTGAACTAATTATCATTCAGTTACTTTCAGATCGAGGAATTCGAATTTTGTTATTAAAACCAATGATTTATTCAAGCAATATTCATGTTAATGATTTTGGAATAACTACTATCCTGAATGAATGTTATAAAATTATTAGATCCAAGATAATTTACCCCAAATAATGCATATGAATATGATTCTCTCTCACCAAGATGAATTTGGTATATGTGGAATCAATATTTAATGATGTTTCCCACGATAAATATTGATAAACAAGCAATGAGATTATTTATCACACGTAATCAGTGAAATTACAACATTTCAGATTATCCACAAAAATTATTTTAGTTGTATTTTTCTTCAATGTAGGCTTCATCATTTACCCAGGTATATTCAATCCTTCCCAATTAAATAGTACCTATTTAGAGGCAGAATATTTTCAATTGTTATAGAAATATTTAGTGGAGCTGTCTCTTATGTAGAAGAGTGCTTTTCTGCAATCTTGTACAATCAAATTTATATCATAAAATAGTGAATTCTTAACATTCAATAACACAAGACAGATTTAACGCAAGTGGTGATAAATCGTAGATTCACTCATATGAAGCCGAAAATAAACGCCAATTATCTGTTTGGATATTCCAAGGTAAAGAAAATCCAACAACAGTCATCCGTTCTTAGAGTGTCCAAAAAAATGGTCGTGGAATTTGTCTCAAAAGCAGGTTATATTGCAAGAATTTCTCTGCAAGATCGAAGAACTGTTACTACCGGTTGGTATATAAACATTTGTTTGCTTGAAAAACCAATCCTGAACGACGAATCATCCTCCTCCAAGACGATGCAAGTTCGCACACAGCTCGCAAGAGATTTAATTTTTAGAGCAGTAAAATAGTTTACAGTCTTGACCTAAAGCCCAAAGATTCTCCTGCTTTTCCAAAAATCAAAACCGGATTGCGTAATCGAAGGTTTCAGTCGTCGGAAGAAACAGTCGACGCCTTCATACATGCAATTTTGTCAATACCAGCAAAGGAAGGGATATGACTTCTTCTGGAGTTGATTCGAGCAAATTGATGAATGCATTAATTTTGATGAAGAAGAACAATAAAGTCATCACTGAATTCTCATATTTCTAAGTGCGGAGCTAAAAAGACGACCCTCGTACATATTCAAGTACCATTTATCATAAAACGTGAGATTTAAGTGAAGTTTCTGTGGTACACTCAGTGATACAACTTTCGGTTTTAATGTCATCATATAGACTTGAATGTAGTATGCTTAATTTCTGCATTATCACGTTGTAATTCCTCTTTTGTTTGATAATTTGATACCATTTTTTTGTTTCGTTTATTCACAATAAATGTTACTTTAGGCTCGACTGTCATCATTTTACTTTCATGAATATGGGTACAAGAAGAATCAGATGTTAGATTTTATCGAAGAAGATATGTTTTTCAAGTAGATTGAATAATAGGGCTTTTATGAACTTCTTTTTGTTTTTGAAAAAAACATTACATATAATTCATTTTTATTTATAGATCAAAATAAAAAAGTACTTCTACATATGCAATTGGAATAGTCTCTAGAAACCAGGAGGGACTTAGAATTGCAGAAAATATCATATTGAAAATTTGTAATGAAAAATGCCATACTGCTGAAGTCTAGCACCTGATCAATTTGAATCCTGAATATCTCACAGAAAATGACGAAATAATAGTTATCGAGGCAAATATCATATTTATTTTCTGTGAACAGATAACGAGAATTATATCAAATTTGAGTATTTTGAAGGTAATTCAGAACAATCATGAAAATTTGAATTTATAGGGTATACCTACAACAATATTATATTATTCGAGTGATTAGAACAATATTGGGAGTTCAGTCAATTTCTTGAATATATCTATTTTCTGCTTTACAGTTTCGGTTGCATCTCAGCCATCTCCAGGAGTGGAAAGAGTTATTTTGTGTAAAACTAAATATGTACATTTATGTGGGATTTAGATGTAATAAAATAGCGGATTTTTTTTCCTCTTGTCAAATGCCACAGCTTACATCTGTGGAAGAAGTTGACTTAGTCAAGGCTGTGGCATTCGACGAAAAAAAATCCGCTATTTTATTACGTCTGAATCACACATAAATGTACACTTTTAGTTTTACACAAATTAATTCTTTTCACTTCTGTAGATGTCAAGTAGGAAAGAAATATATTAAAAAAATTGACTTAATTCTCAATATTGTTTTACTCACTCAAATTCACTCGTTTAGTCAGCTTCAACAATTTTAGCTAACATTATATCAGCTGGAAATTTTACTACTAGATTTATTCTGACTTGAATGAATGAGATGTCTTAGATAATGTGTGCATCTTTAATAATGACCAAGAGAATAGTGTGCATTAATATCTCAAATCATACCGTACATTCAAAATAATACCATTGATGAATCCCAAAATAATGAATTTTTGCATTCAGACTAGATATTTGTTGGCACTATGATCTGCAAAAACCCAGTCTCCTAGAAAAGTGGGAATATTCATTACTTTCTCTTCACCAAATTTTGTATTTGATTATATACTATGAAACAAGGTAAAATTAAAAAGATACATATCTAAATTAATATTATTATTTTAGAAATATTTTCATGTGCTTTATCATTATATCATTATTTCCCACTAAAAATCACCTGGGTTTTTTTGAATATTCTCTAGGATGATAGAGTCTAAATATTAACATACCCAATTAAAACAACCATAAGAAAATTAATTAATTGTATCAAAGACAGGAGTTTTATGCTGTTTTCTGAATTCATGAGCTCCGAAAATAGATGAAACTTTCTCCAAGACTAAAAATCAATTTTACAAAATCGAACCTAGAATAAAATGTTATAATGCGCAAAAAGTCGATGAACTCGCCGTGACACCTGCAATTTTTTAACGTGACTAATTTCTAGAGATTTTGATAAATAATTACAAAAGTGCGGTTTGTACCCTTGCGGTAAGACAATCACTGAGGTTTTGAGGTGCTCTTTCCGATAAATCGATTTTTATCGGATGATTTCAAGTCATTATGTGTCAATTAGGTCATGACAATTTGAGAAAATTACAAAATTGTTCTGAGAAAAGTAATTTCAATTGATGAGTACATCAAACGCGGTTTTTGTCTGAATATTATCTACTAATAAATAGAATTGATATTTCTTATTGGAATTAAGTCCCACATCTGCTTCAATCCATAATATGTACAATTATATAAATAATAAGAAGGAGAATGTGAAATTTTTTGAGATGTTGCAATTCAAAAACAGAAAAAAATCTTTTAATATAATGATTTCAGTATTCATATCGAATAAAAATAGTACTTGAATTCAGTCCAAGATTTTTTGTCATATGGAGAACCTTTTCTGTTACAGTGATGGAAAAAAAACTTTATAGCCTATCTTGTAGGACTTGACGTAAGCATGAATCCTTGTTTGTTTTTTAGATCCAATCTCCCCCTGAGCGCTGCTCTCAAAAAAATTGTTTTTGATAGTGTGCCCTTGTATTTAGGGTTTTTTTTATGTCACACTGAAATTAGAAACTAGTTTATCTTGTATAAGTTGATATTGGCAAAATAATGTTTCTCGTCAATTTCTTTTACCTCAAATAAATACAAGACAAAAACTTTGGTAGTTCCAGTTTTGTAGGGAGTAGCGTGCAAAGATTTTTTCTAGGTATTATTTCGGGAATATAAATATATTGAGCCTCTTTTTGCAGGAATGTGTTCAATATTTGTCCTCCCCAAAAGTATAAAAGTGATATTCCCATTTTTAGCGCATTTTTTGGAAAAAAGCGCTATTATATTCTCTTTGGCTGTCTGGCTGGCTGGCGTGACGCTGAGATCTCAGCAACTATACTATTTACAGACTTGAAACAGGTACTAAATGCCCCAAGATATATATGACATTAGGGATATGGCAACTAAAATTTATTAAAGTAAATAAAAATTTAGTTACAACTTTAGCCGCAGGTGTCACTATTATTATGTACAGTTGTCAAATCTGTCCGGGATTCATTCAATGACTTGTTTGACGCGAATTTGAAGCCTATTAGAATGAATTATTATTATTGGTTGAAAATTTGTTTACTTTTGGTGTATTTTTTTATATAGCTTCGATAAAGATCAAATTATCATTCTAAGGTACAGCACTTGACCTCTCGTCGGTCAATAACTAAACAATGAAGATTAAAAGGTATTTTTGGGTTTGTACATGCATAAATTATGTACCTATCAAATAGTCAACTTGAAACTAGTACTAAATGGAAGCTGCTGTTTCGTAAGTTTGCCCAAACTGCTTGATTTCAAGCTCTGTAATTGTGAGAGATGGTAATTTGAGAAATCTCTGAAGTATCAAGCATTCATGAGCTGTCAAAAATGCGCTTTCATCATCTAGATGATTCTTCCATTTTTTTCCATTCTTATGTGTATGCTTTTTTGCACAAACAGAAACACTTGCGAGTGAGCTTCACTTGTTTTATGAGTAATTCATCATGATTATCATGGATGTTGAATTCTTCTGGAACTATTAGCAACTCTCGTTCACCAGTTAATGATTCAATTAAAGGCCTTTCGAAATCGCGCTTGAGGTTTTTGATAACTTTATGAGTTGTTAAAATCATTTCTCCAATTGTCCTCAAAAGTGTAATAAGGAAAATTCACGAGAATTATGATGAATGTTAATACTTGGGAATATTCCTTCTTTTGTGAAATTTGGAAGTGTCAATAGGAATGGCGTACAAGCTATATGTAGCATAAATACTAAGTTTATCTACTTATCTAGTGGAATCAAGCAAACAGAGTACTAGGAATCGTTGGTGAAAACAAAAGAGCACACCTCACGTTTTATATTTATCTAATGCCCAGTTGCATGAACTTTCATTAGCTGAACAGTACAAATAATAATCGAAACAAATTGAATTTTTGACTGCAACAAATTTGATGAATATATTCGATATCAAATTGTTGATTCTTGAAGACCTCTTCAGTTAATGAGCACTCATGCTACCAGGCCTAAATGATTGGTCATAGAGTTAAACTATTTGAAGAGTCGTTATGAAAACCTATAATATCAGATTCTATCATTTAACCAATCGATAAAAGAACTACTAAAATCAGTAAAAAATTGCGATCTGTAGCTTGTTGTTGCATGAATAGAACAAAAAACGGAGATACAAGTAATTTTTTGAAAGCAAAATGATGAATTTTCCAAAACATTGAAGAAACTTTAATTTCTTGGTATATCTCTTCTTTTCACAAGTTTATCGCTTGTAGAGTTATCTGAGTCATGAATGTCAAAACGCAAGGCTGGCGCACTTTTTATGATAAAATACACACCGCCATGCGGGGTGCACAAATTAAAAGTTTAGAAGATATCTACGTACTACGAATAAACTTACTTGGAGATGTCAACCCCATCCCGAAGATATATCGCACTGCTGTAGAATTGTATCACTTATGTTCAGTACATACCTCCAGGAATATGTTCATAGGAATATGCATAAGGTAGAACTATGTATGAAGCTAAGAAAATGCTACTAGCAGTATTGACATCAGTGGCTGCTCGTGTATAGACACCGTGAAATTGCAGAGCCTCTTGTTTCCATTTGATATTATTGATAGCATTTAAAGTAATGTTTTTTTTAGTCCTTCTTTATCCTTGTATAATATGTAATCCTCAAGCTTACTATCCGTAGCCATATCCAGTTTATGAAAAAAAAACAAAAATCTTTGAATGGAACTGTACGTTTAACAGTTCCGGCGGCGTGGTGTAAATCTGTAGTCTGTGGTGTGCGTACGCGAGACAGAGAGCGAGAGAGAGAGAGAGCATTGTCGCTCTCCCCGCAGTGCCGATTCATTATAAAATCAATAAATTAGGCTTGAACTGTAACAATTCAAGCTGAGTGAGCGAAAAATCTTTGATTCTCTCATTTTAGGATTCTATCAAGTTTCTGAATAAATTGAAAGTTAAGATCGACCGTCAGTTATGCCAACCGGCATTGAGCGATGAGCGATACATATTCTAGGATATGAAAGTGAAGTCTATATCATTCTTTGGTTTGATGTGCATAGAAATCCCTGCAATAACTCATTATTGGGATTCCTATTCTTTTTGTTTTGCTGTTGTCAAAAATGGAAGGTGAAATAATACAAGACCATAGAAATAATTTTATCCCTCTATACTAGTAGGATATGTCAAACAGGGTTTTATAAGCATTCTGTTTTTTAGATTGGTATGGCTACACGTAATCAGGTTTCAGTGAATGAAGTAGTCCTTCTGCAAGCTGCAAAATTTATTTTCAATCCAATTACAGTTTTATTTTGTGGTAAACCAACAACAGCTGTAACTAACAAAAATCACTAACCGTTGAACGAATTGAACACTTTATACCTGATTAAAAAATGTAATCGAATGTAGTATTTTTATTGCTTTACTTTTTGACTGTCTTAAGTCTAATCTTAAAGCTAGTCATAATAATATGTAAATAATTTCAGATACCACATGATGATTTGTTCAAATGTTATTGATTTAGTATTTTACACAAAATTTGATATGATTCCCTTGTCAAAGTGAAGTGAATGAAGTATTTATTATCTATCATTTAGATTTATTCAATAATAATACTTCAAACAATCCAATCCCTTCAATACGACGGATCATTCAGTATCTATTTGAATTAATTTACAGAGAATAAGCAAAATAATTTTCAAAGAATATCAACGTATCATGTCAACACTGCAGGATGAACTTATCATGGATCCAAATTTTAATAAAAAACGAAGAAATACTTTAATCAATTATTTTATACTTTATTATCAAAACTGTTATTAGCGTTGTCACGCGTATTTTTTGGAGTTCCTGGGTTATTTTCTGGTGCACTAATTTATTCTTATTTCAAGAATAACAATCGCATAATATAGTTAAAATGACAATAGAATAATAATAGGAGTTGCTCGTAATTAGCCGGGCGTAAGTGGCTCGTGCCTTCATTGTTCTCTCTGAGGTTCTGATGTTTGAGGAAGTCGAGAATTATTTTCGCGCACGCGTACACATAGAAGTCATTTAAATTTTTTGTGATTATTTGTTTTACTATGATTATCATTGTTGAGAGGAGAAGGTGCTGATTCATAAACATAGTATATTGTTCTTGACATATTTTTCTTAAAAGTTTAATATTTTGAGCCAAGTTTGGGAATAAATTGCTATCAATTTTACTTCTCCAAGAAATCATCGGACAATAAACATGTCAAGAATTAACCATAAACTATTTACATACAGTTTTTCACATCACAATTTGAGAATCAAATTCTTTTAATACGCAAATAGCCACTTTCTGCCAGAAAGAGAAAAGAGGAGGTTAGACTATTTTTTTTCCGTGTGATTATCAAGAAGTTATCTGAAGATAACAAGAGAGTATTCTGTTAGTCATTCGAATTGGAAATGTATGATGGATTTCTTCGAAGTATACTGCAAAAATCAGTTTTTTACTTACTTGTACAAAGTAACAAGTAAGTATTGTGAAACCGACAAAATTCACCTATTGAGATTTTGATGGATATATCCGTTTTGAGCATCCCTGAATCCATTTTGACTATTTTTGGCTTGATGTCGGTACGTATGATCGTACGTGCGTGCGTGCGTGCGTGCGTAACTCGCAAATCTCAAAACTGATTGAACGTATAATGTTTAAATTTTATATTTAAGACTGGTATAGGGTGTTGATTTGCACCTCGCATTATGGTTGCAATCGCCTGTCCCGGAAGTGCACTTTACATGAAACTTTTTTTGAATTTTTCGCCTAAATCCAGAATGATCAGCCGTGAGATACTGAAATTCAGTATTTGAGCTTGACCTAATATCAGAATAGTTACCTGCTATTTTTGTATGAATCGGTCAAGCCGGAAGTGCACTTTACTTGAAACTTTTTTTGAATTTTTTGCATAAATATAGAATGATCCGCCATAGCATATTGAAATTCCGTTTAAAGAACTTCTCTAACATTTTATTGTACATCTTGCATTATGATTGCGATTAGCTGAACCGGAAGTGCACTTTACTTGGAACTTGTTTCAAATTTTTCGCATGAATTTAGAATGATCAGCCATAGGATACTGGAATTTAGCATTTGAAATTGCTGTAGTATCTTAGTGGTCATCTTCTATTTTTGTAACAATCGGCCGAGCCGGAAGTGCACTTTATATGACAGGCATTTTGAATTTTTCGCATAAATTCTAATCAGTCGTAGAATATTTAAATTTTGTATTAGGCACTTTCATAATATCTAGTTGTATACGTTGCATTATGATTGCTATCGATTAAGCCGGAGGAGCACTTTATTCCAAACAGTTTTTGGATTTTCCGCATAAATCCAAAACGATTGAACGTGGATTGTTGGAATTCAGTATTTAGGACGATTATACCGTCTAGATGCTCATATCCTATTTTTATTGAGATCCACTGAGCCGAAAGTGCACTTTACCTGACAGTCTTCTGGAATTTTTGGCATAAATTCGAAACGATCAGGTGTAGAATATCGAAATTTGATATTTCAGTCTGCTGTAGCATCTGAATGATTGCCTACTATTTCAGAACAATAAACTGAACCGGAAGTGCACTCCAGTAGGAATTTACTTTTTAATTTTGTGCATAAATTAAAATCTTTTGGCAGTCGTAGAATTTTGGAAATCAGTATCTAGGAATATTGTAGTATAAGAATAATGGCTTACTGTTTCCATAGCAACCGACTTGGCTGAAAGCGCATTCTACTTGACAGATTTTTAGAATCTCTTGGGTTAATCCAAAACGATTAACTGTGGAACGATGAGATTTTGTGTTTGATTATATATATATATCCAATGATGTACAAGTAAGTCACGTGATGTTCACGTCAGATTTTTAAGACAGTATACCTAAATAGTAATCTATTGAGAATGATTTATGTATTGTATAAAGAGAGTGATGCTATTCTGTTTGCATTGATGGTAGGTTGAGTAGTTGGTTCAGCAATGATGGTGGTGTGGAACAGGATTATAATCCTATAGCATGCCTTCGTGGTCGTCCATTATAATTATGCATGTATTGTTGCAAATATTTCGAATTATATGAACGCCATTCATATGGAAATATAATATCTACGTTAGAGTACATGCTTTTGACGAATTAGGCCCCAAAATCCGTTACTGTTGCACATCCCAGAGCCTTCTGCTACCGTCAATAATTTTTTAGTCCATCACAATTAATTCACTTCTTGCGCACCCTGTAAACTTTAAATTCAGTAACTCTGCTTCAACACACAACGTCGCTTACCGTCAGTTCATCGGTCTTCAACTGTTTTAAATACGTTCAATATATTTCACATGTGGATGAATAAGGTTGGGTTTTAAAAACACCTGAAATTAAAAGAAATTGATATCGTATGATCTGTAGTTATGTCTTGTGTCTTACCGTAATAAAGTCTGAATGTAATCTACCGTTGTCCGATAAATATGTTGTATATTGTATATTTTTTGATGTTTTGTTCGTGACCTCTGACAAGACACAAATAAAAAACACCTGACATTTGACAGTTTTAACTTACCGACATAATCTATATTACCGACCGATTGAAAAAGTATTTAGGACAATTCTAATGTTAAGAAAATAAAATCAGAAAAGGATGTATTCGACAGGAGAGTAATAGAAAACTTATTATTGTAATGAAATTTGTATTTGTAAAATTACTTCTTCTTTTTTCTATATGTCTTCTTTATATTATTGCTAGCGCTAATATGGATTTAATTTAAAAACATGTTAAGTAAGGTTTCATTAAGATATGGGTATAAATAAGGCCTTCTGGCCGACTTAAGTCACTTCTTTGTAAGTCAAGTCTTCTGAGCAGCCGATCCAGAGTACGCTACCAGTTCCGATTTCGAGCGTCATCTTCAGAGTGTGTACAGTCCAAGTGAAGTTTTCGTGCTAAGTCCGTTAGCACAACTGCCTGACACAATTTGAGAGCTTGTTTTGTTTTTTTCCAAGTCCGTAAAAGGAACTTAGAATATTTTTGCTGTTTTGAACTTTGAATATGTTTGCTATTTTGAACTTAGAATATTTTTTGCTGTTTTTGAACTTAGAATATTTTTTGGATCATTTAACATAGAAGCACCGCTGAAAAAGTCTTCATGATTTCGAAGCGTTTGATTATTTAACGTAGAAGCACCGCTGAAGAAGTCTTCGTGATTTCGAAGCGTTTGATTATTTAACGTAGAAGCACCGCTGAAGAAGTCTTCGTGATTTTGAAGCGTTTGATTATTTAACGTAGAAGCACCGCTGAAGAAGTCTGTGATTTCGAAGCGTTTGATTATTTAACGTAGAAGCACCGCTGAATAAGTCTTCGTGATTTCGAAACGTTTGATTGATTTATTGTAGAAGCATTGCTGGAGGAGTCACCTGGTGACTTCACAGTATCGAACCGCCTTAACGTAGAATCACTGCGAGGGAGCAAGTTTGGTTCCACTCGCATAGAACGATTTCTCGTCATCTACGACCGCCTGGGTCCGTACTGCGACCGCTGGTGTCGAGTGTCATGTACAGCCGTCCGTCACCGTCAGCCGAAGTATCACCGTACAAGTTCCTGTAAAATGATGTTCTATGTTCAGCGTCATCGTTTTCTGTGTAATAAATCTCATTGTGACACCTACCTCCTGATAATTATTTCTGACAACACCTAACCCTTTCCGTCTGAGCTATCCAGCCGTCCGCCATAGAAAAACTGCGTCACCGACCGTATTGGCGCCCGAACACACCGTTAGCAGTTTTCAACAGCGACGCCAAAAGTAACAACCACGCCATCAGCCAAGGGTATCGTTACATGCTGTTGATGTTTTTTAGGTAGAATCGACTACGAAATAACTGCGATATTGGTGAGAATGTGGTTCAAAGGGAAGAAATGAGTCAGTTGCATTGATTTCGACATTTGAGCGAATATCAAGTAGAATACTTCAGAAGAATGAATAATGTGAGTGGAACATCGTACGGTATGGATGAGTATGATGGATGATAAAATACGAAAGACAAAGTTTTCGAGTGGAAATAAGAATTAAGCCTATATGAATAGAATTTTGAATGAATATGAAGCCGAAGAGAGTTTCTGGTAAGGGATGTCTAATGTAGATTAAATGCTGGTTGATTTATTGATGTTTGAGTTGGCATAATTTGAGAGGGTATGACTTTTATGTGTATTTGTATGTATATATGAATGTATAAAAAAGAACAAGATATATAAGATAATGCTATTCTCGCATGACAAGAGCCGTGTATCCATTCTATTTCTTTTGGATCCTAACTTAACTATAGAATAGGGAGAATATGTACAAGTTATATCTGCATCTAATCTTGAATAAATGGGTGGCAGTACAAGTAAGCAAACATAATATTAATAAAAGTAGCTAGATATAAATCTACTAGACATAAATCAAATATTCCAATATAAATCTCATCAAAAATTAATAACTACTCCAACCTGAAATGTTCATTAAGAAAAATCTCTAAAATAAGTTATTAGATAGAAGTGAACTCTCCCAATATCTTAATCTATTTAAATGACTTAATAACGAGGCGTATTTTGGTGAATGTGCTTGATCCAAGCAACGGTTTATTGTTTTATTCGACGTTGGAACGAACCGTCCAATTTATTTTGATCTCGTCTTGGAACGATCAAGTTTGACTTAAGCTTATAGTTCAGCCATCATGTTCAACGTAATTTATTATCAGATTTTTTTAATGAATCCCGTATTTATATTTCATATATCTCAACATAATAACGGGTATTAGGAGGAATTAATAGCTTATAATAATTCGAACAGAACTGTACTAAGAGAATTTGTAAGATGCCAATAAATTGTAGTTTGAAGGTAGACAATTTGTCGCTTTTTGAAAACATGACAATTATCCATTTTAGGTCTCTTCACCTATGGATAGGAAAGGAATTCGAGTGGGACTGAAATGATTCAAGTTTGAGGTACAAATTATAGATGAAATAAGACTCAATCTCACTGTTAGTACTTTGTTACTATTACCACCAACATTTTTTGTGTCATCAATCAAATATGGCCTAGTTCAATTGAATACGGAGAGTATTGAGAAGTAAAGCTATGAAAACTAGAATCATTGGAAAATTTCTTATCTCACTAACTAAATTCAGAACAAAATCGTAGCTTTAAAAGGACTCCAACTGATTCCAAGCGAACCTTTGGTGCTTGAATTCACTCTCATACCAAAGTGAAGTTTACTATCGGGAAGAAGATACACAGTGAACTGATTTTGAAACAGTGAAGGTGACGAAGTGAGTTCAGAAAATTACAAGAGGATCTTAATTACAAATCATTCAGAATCGTATTGTATTAGATTTTCGTGAAAACTGAAGAGAAATATTCTAAAATGATAAAATTAAATTTAAAACAGATGCATTTATGTATAACAGTCTGAATTCAAGTGGCAAATCTGTTTCTGATTTTGTTTTTTGATATGATTTTCTCGGATTGTTTATGGGTTTGAAATTCTGATTGAATTAAGAAGCAATCAAAGATGTTTATAGAACGTCACACTCATGAAAATGTAACAATTGCATGGTGAATAGTTCTAGAAGAGTAGAAGCATACCTGGAGGAATGAACCTTTGGGAATTGATGTAGTTATAGATATCGTTTTCAATAGCAGTAGCTGGAGCTTCATAACCATTGGATATACAAAAATTCTGTAGAAAATGATAAGTTTCTGTTCATTATGTTTTGGAGTACAAAACTTTGAAACTAGCATTTCAAGATTTAAAGAATATTCACTATTTACTATTGCAGTTCTCATTTCCATGAATACTTTGACTTACAACCCCCTTACAAATACACATGCAATGCAGCAACCTTATTTCAATCTTTCGTTCAGAAATTGTAACTTGTAATTAAAATTTATCTACAATTGCGTATGAACAGATGATTATTATGTATCTAGCTGCCGAACACATAGGACTGCCTATTATACAGTCAGCCAGAATACCTGTTTCACGCATTGTTATTTATCTATTATTATTTATTTCCGTCTCCAGAGTCTTCGACCGTCATTTTCCAAATTGATTCAATTATTCATTTTCAATAACTATGTCTGTTTATCAACGATTTTATTTACCATAATCTGTATTCACAGAAATTAAATCAAGGTACAAGGTACATAAGCCAATATACGCTCATGCTCTTTCCACTCTATTCCAACAAACAGTTAGAGATTTCAATCTATGTCAAAGTTGTACTAGGCAAAATGCAGTGCTCCCATTCATGTCCAGAGAGTGTCGTCCAGCCTAACAATTGCTCTATACATAAATAATGTTCTATTTGCTATTGATAGAATATAAATAATTTATGATAAACCTCATAATCACGCGTTGTTCAAGACGTTTGTCTAGAAAACGAGCAAAAACACATCAACTCAAGAAGATACAGCTTAGTTTAATTGATTCAAGGGTCACTTCAAGTTATATTTCAGGAGTCCTGGTTCACCGGAGCTAGTGGAGCTCCGGCTCTATTACTGCCCTGGTACAATTTGTCAAATATCTCTGTCATATCAGATCAGATCAGATTATATATAATCAGTGTAATCTATAATAAACTCAAAAATTATTGAACAGTAATATTTGGTAACACCTAGAAAATTTCTCTTATTCCGTCTCTGCATGAATATCAATATCTGTCAGTTCACATTCTGCTGTGATATACGATCAATTTAATAACTCTATTTAACATAATAGCTCTCTGTTGTGTTTGGGCTCGAGATTTGACTTAGTATCTCAAAAATAATAAACACATTCTTCGTATCTCCGCCGTGGTGGCGCACGCCGTGAAACTTGATAATTGGACGCGGATCGCAGTTGGCCGAATGCGTGAGATTGTAGGTGGCCAGAAACAATACATTGCGAAACAAACAAAGATCATAAATTTTGATAGTGAAGATTTGATTCGATATCAGGAAGATAGAATTTTTTATGAGTATCTCTCCTATATTTCCATCACGTCTCAATAGGTATCTATCTTTCCAACTTTCCTAGTATTATTGAACATGGAGATAATTTATTGGAGCATATTTAAGTCTTTATCTATAATCACTAGATAAAAATGAGCGAATATTGTACA
This sequence comes from Dromius quadrimaculatus, assembly GCA_963989225.1. Lineage (NCBI taxonomy): Eukaryota > Metazoa > Arthropoda > Insecta > Coleoptera > Carabidae > Dromius > Dromius quadrimaculatus. The sequence continues at coordinate 44,838,974 of OZ022330.1, forward strand.
AAATGACGAAATAGCGAAGAATAAGGAGATTGTCTTACTAATACTTTTTTATGTTCAACTCGCTGTACTTATTTTTGGAATTCGACTGGATAGCGAATCCTCAAAATATTCCCATATTGCTTTACGAGTCCCTGAATATAATCACAAAAAATGAATAATAAAATTCCAATTTTTGAATGTCCACCTAATTTAATAATTGAATTATGATATACAGAGTGATCCAGAAATATAGCAACAAACATGTAAAGTGATGTTATTGGAAGAAATGAAATAGATATTTTAGGAAACTAAGAAATATGCTTCTATGAGTGAAGTAATAGAAAATTCAAAATAATGCAATCTTTAGCGCGTTATCGAAATTAATTGAAATACCATTTGCTCAAAGAACCATAAGTAACACTTTTTGGCATAGTCATTAGATATTAAAGAGTAATAGTAGATTGTTTGACAAGTAGAGAAAAGTGAGAGTTTTAGAGAGTGTAAATATTTAAATTTACACGAGCAAAGTAATATCGCTTTTCTTATAAGTTGAACATGCCATTTGCTATTTTTTTATATACTGTATATTGTTCAAAGTGAATGTAGTATAAAAGGAAATTTCAGATTCTTATAGAGCTCTTCGCAATTGTATATCATATCAACTAAATGATCAAATATTACGCCTGATGATTTTCCGGTGTTTTATGTTATATCCGGTGCTTCTTATAACTTTAAACTTTATTTAATGTATTTCTCCAACCTTCGCTCAACCAAGGATTTTGCTTAGAATTAAATAGCATCCAAATAAATTTGAATTAAGATATCCATATTATATTCAAATTTTGTATTGCTGGTATCATTTTGATATAAATTATCCTCAAGCAGTCTAAAACATATAATTTTTGTGGTTTTAATTTGGATATTATAGAGATTTATGATTGTGATATTGTTTCAAAGATAAGAAATGATGAGTACTTTTTTATATATTTGACCATAAAGTCTTCTTCTTTGTGGCATTGAAAATTAATTGAACAAGGTCAATCAGAATAAGTTTGTTAGATTGATATATAACTTAGCCCAAAAATTAAAGTTGACTAGCACAACGTGTGAAATAAATTGACGTAAATAACTTTTGAACTCATTTCTTTTTTTTACACGTACGTCCAACAACATTCTTATGATCTAGTGACACAGACGTTATCAGGTCCTTACGAATTATTATCGGCTCTATTAAACATTTTTTAGAAAAAATAAAAGATACGGAATTCATATTCCTAGTTTATGAATAACATATGTAAGAATTGGAACACTCCCGAATAATTCCACCATAATGAATATAATGACATAATATATTGTGTTACTGAAAATTTTTTTATTGCCCCCTTCAATTTATTTCTAGAAGACTTTATAGAGATTCATGAAAGATGATATAATTACAACTTCCTTTCAATAACAAAAAATGAATGAGAAAATTAATTCAAGATTCTCGATATTCATTTAGTCTCACATAAATTAATGCGTCGAAGTAATTAGGAAATATATCTCAGTCGACATTACCTTCAATTTCCAGATGTTTTCCCTGCTACACATGTGTTGAAGTTTCAGCTTCTCCGTTTTCTTCGCACGATCTTCTCATTTTAAGAGGCGTACGTATGGAATTTTGTAGGGAGCTGCGGATTTAATTTCTGTTGAATATACAATGAAAATATAAACTAATAAAAAGTTTGGATCAAGACACTTGAAAAAAAAAATATATAAAATAGATTGATATATGAAAGACTGTCATCTAAAATAGTGCAATTATTATATTCAAATAAAATACATATTCTGAGTAAATAGACTACTTATTGAACATAATTCTACAGGTTATGAGGCCCAGACACGAATAATAAATAAGTAGGTTTGAGATATAGTACATTGTGTTGTAGTAAATACTGGAATATGGATGGAATAAACAATACTATTTTATTAAGAGGAAATGTGAATTGGGCAGTTTGGAAATTCAGAACAAGAATAATTTTGAAATCAAAGAATGTTCACAATGTTTGCGAAAAGAATATTAAACCATTTGTAGAACCAAATTCTTACAAAAATGAATGTGAAAAACTTTTAAAAGAATGATCAATCAAAGACAAATTGGCTCAGGAATTGATTGTATCAAGAATAGAAGAAGCTCCATTGCATCATATTATAAGCTATGAAACAGCATATGAAATGTGGAGTAAATTTCTGTCAGTTTTTGATAAGAAATCAGAAATAAGCTTGCATATGATTCAACAGAAGTTTTTCAATTATAAATATGAAAATCAAGGAATATCGATTCATGTGTCCAAATTGGAAGAGTTGGTTAAGATTCTTATGTCATTGCCTACAGAATTTTCTCATTTTACGTTAGCTTGGGAGTCTACTTCTAGTGACAAGCAAAATTTGAACGAATTATTATCAAGATTATTAATTTAAGAAGAAAGAATGAATAATAGAGAGGCAAATGAATCTGATAACTGTGCTTTAGCAAGTAAACTGGTAGCTAAGAAAACATGTTTTACGTGTGGAAAGCCAGGTCATGTTAAAAAAGATTGTTTCCGAAATAAAAGTAGAGAATAAAGTGAAGCTTGTTTCTATTGTAAGAAACCAGGCAATTTAATAAGCAATTGCAGATTCAAATTAATGAAAGATAGTAAAACATTTGAAAGCAATAATAAAGCAGTGAAAAATAATTGTTTTATATATATTGCAATGTTTGGAAACGATGTTCAAGATACGTGGTATCTAGACAGTGGTGCAACGGAACACATGACAAATCATGAAGAATGGTTTTGTGAAGTAACAAATAAACGTAAATTGATAAAGATTAGTAATGGTACTACTATTGAAGCTCAAGGTGTTGGAGATGTATCAATTTTAGCGTATAATGGATCAGAATGGATTCCTTCAGTTTTACAAAACGTATTGTATATTCCTGAAATAAAAGTAAATCTTTTTTCTGCAAGTACTGTGGTTGATAAAGGATATTAACTAATTGTAAATGAAAGTCAATGTAAAGTTATAAATCGAGATAATGTTTGTTGTGCACTAGCGAATAGAGAAGGAAAATTATTCAGAATGATATTTAAATCAAGAGAAGATGAAGCAAATGCTGGATTTGCTAGTAGTAGTAAGGAAAATATAAAAATATGGCACGAACGACTAGCTCATCAGAACTATGCGCAAGTAAGATCAGTATTGAAACAGCTTAATATTGATTATATTGACAATGAGAACAATTTTTGTGATTACTGTTTGGAGGGAAGCAGAACAGATTGTCTTTTGGTACAAGTAAAACAGAATTGAAAAATACGTGTCAAATAGTAAGTGCCGATCTTGCAGGCCCTATGGAAACTATAAGTTTTGGTGGATCAAAAAATTTTCCTACAATTAAAGATCAATTTTTACATTATCGATTTGTTTATTTCCTGAAATTCAAATCAGAAGCTGTAAGTGAACTGGAAAGTTTTTTAACTATGGCTAAAAATGATACGGGAAATGAAGTCAAAGTTCTTAGAACTGACAATGAATTCGTCAATAAAGCCCTAAAGAGTATACTGGATGATCTTGGAATTCGACATCAAAAATCAGTTAAATATACTCCAGAACAAAATGGTTCTATTGAAAGAGAAATAAGAACAGTTACAGAAGCAGCAAGAACAATGCTTAGAGCGAAGAATATTGAAAAAGTTTTTTGGGTAGAGGCAGTTAACACTGCTGTTTATATTTTGAATAAAACTGGTAAAAGCTCGGTAAAGGGGAAAACTCAGTATGAATTGTGGTTCAAGAGACAGCCTATTTTAGAAGAGTTTAAAATTTCTGGCACTGAAGTTTTTGTGCATGTCCTAAAACAAGAAAGAAGAAAATGGGATTCTAAAAGCAAGAAAGGTATTTTCGTTGGAAATGAGGAAAATTCCAAAGCTTACAGAATATATTCACAATACGAGGGGAAGATAATTATTGCTCGTGACGTTTGGTTTGTTGAACCGAAGATTCCAAATAACACAAACGAACGACAAATTATACATCCAGAAAATAAGATGGTAGAAGAAGAAGAACAAACAGAAAAACAAGCTGAAGAAGAACAAACTATAACAGGAATTTCGGAAGTAAATGATGCAAATATTACATCAATAGAAGAAGAAAGTGCTATCCCAGGAGAAGAAGAGAGTGCCACCCCAGGAGAAGAAGAAATAAAAATAAATGAGGTAAATACAGACAAAGCAGATTAAATTGAAGAAAACATCCATAAATACAATTTAAGAGATAGAAGCAAGTTGGAGAAGAATTATTATGAAGTATGTAATATGTGTTTAGCAGAAACTAATGAACCCCTAACATACGAAGAAGCTATAAGAAGCGAAAATAAAGATTTATGGCTAGAAGCAATTAGAAAAGAACTAGAAACTCTCGAAGAAAATAACACATGGAATGCAGTGTAAAGATCAGAAAAATATCAAGAGATAAGTACAAAATGGACATTTCGAATAAAGAGAAATCAAGACAACGAGACTATAACTTTTAAAGCTAGGCTAGTAGCTCGTGGCTTTCAACAAAAAGATGATTTTGATTTATCTGAAACTCTCTTTCCAGTTGCCAAAGTAACCACAGTTCGTATACTAATTGCATTGAGTAATTATTTCGAGTTACAATTGTATCAAATGAATGTGAAGGGTGCTTTTTTATATGGTGATATTAACGAAGATGTTTATATAGGTATACAAATTGGAAATAATTTGGTTTTGAAGTTGAATAAATCATTATACGGATTGAGAAAATCACCAAAATATTGGAATTAAAAATTCAATGACTTTATGATAAAACCAGGTTTTATTCGATCTCAGATAGATTATTGTTTATACGTGAAATCTACAACTGGTAAAAAACTGATCTACTTAGTATTATATGTTGACGATTTATTAATATGCGGAACTGAGAAGTTAAAAATTTCAAGAAAGAATTGAACAAAGATTTCAAGATGACTGATTTGGGACTAGCTATTCATTATCTCGGACTATCAATTTCAAGTAAGAAGATAGATGGAATAATTGAAATAAGCCAAACTTCTTATCTCCAGAATATTTTGAAAAAATATGGTATGATGGATAGTATACCAGTTGACACGCCAATGGAACAAAATTTCAAGATATCACGCGAATTAACTGTTTTGAAAGGAAATGAAGTAGTAGAAAATAAATGCAGACAACTAATTGGTTGTCTCATGTATGCAGTACTAGGATCACGTCCTGATTTATGTTTTTCAACAAGTTATTTGAGTAGATATCAAAATATAGGAAATGAAGATGTATGGAAAGCACTAAAAAAAATACTCCGTTACATAAAAGGAACTTTAGAAGAGAAACTTATATATAAAAGAGATCTAGAAGTTCCCACAATTGTTGGATTCATTGATGCTGATTGTGGTGGAGATTCATTTGATCGTAAATCCACTACAGGGTATATTTTTAAAGTTTTTGGATGTACAGTATCATGGTGCAGTAGAAAACAACAGAGTGTTGCATTATCTTCAACAGAAGCAGACTATATGGCGCTAAGTTTGGCAGCATCGGAAGCCTGTTGGATAAGAAACCTTTTACAAGATTTACAAATACCAACTGATAAGCCTATTAAAATTTATGTAGATAATCAATCTGCTATAAAGGTAGCTAAAAATCCAGAACTTCACAAAAGACAGAAACATGTTGATATCAAATATCATTTTATGAGACAATTGGATGAGTCAAGAATAATCGAAGTGAAGTATATCCCGTCAGAAGACCAAGTAGCCGACATCTTAATCAAGCCATTGAGCAAATTGAAATTTGGTAAATTTTGTAATTGTTTGAGTTTGTTAAATTTGTAATTTATGTTTTCATTGAGGGTGGCTGTTGAATATACAATGAAAATATAAACTAATAAAAAGTTTGAATCAAGATACTTGAAAAAAAATATATATAAAATAGATTGATATATGAAAGACTGTCATCTAAAATAGTGCAATTATTATATTCAAATAAAATACATATTTTGAGTAAATAGACTACTTATTGAACATAATTCTACAATTTCATACTATCCTCACTCCAATTCAAGAGTTCATTATTATGCTACATAAAACTCGAGCTCAATAAACTTTTGTCAACGTATTATTGGAAATTGTACTAAATATTAAAAGTAACCCAAATAGAGTTTGAGTCAAGCTTTGGAAAGAAAAATTGTTGTGAGGCAAACTCAATGATAACAAAGTTTATAATCATAGCAAACTTCAGATATGAGCTATAAGTAATATTGCCAGAAGAATCGTGACTGGCGGCTGAAAAAATCGGCATAAAGATTCTGAAATCGGAACTAGAACAGTGTTGCATATCGTTTTATAAAAATATTGATTTTTGTGGAACAATCAAACTACATACCAATATAGAAGACAGTACTCTAGGTAATGATTAACCACTCAATTTGTTATGCATCGATTCATCAGAAGGATTCATTTTTATTCATAATTAAAATGATCATATTTCAACATTTTCAATCAATCAGTTTTATAATTCTGAAACTGAATTGAATAAGGACCATTTGTTTCCTGGATAATTCAAGAAGAATTACCTACAATATATTTTCCAACAGCAATATAATCGCTAGTTTCATAATCAGTATAATTCTGAATTTTCGCGACTATTTTGGGGCATGTTTACAATCTGCAAAAGTTCTGCATTCCTTCTTGAGTTCTGTCGTTTGTACTTAGCTTAGTATATTATGAAATGTGAACATGGACATCGATATAATCCGTCCGTAAAACGGCTTATTCACTAAATATAGCATTTATTCTTCTTTTAAAAATTTCAGGGCCAGTTTCACCAAAGCCAGTTAAATTTATCCAGGTTATTTTATACGAAAACTATTGTTGATACAATTGTTACTATAGTTACTAACTCAAAATAACCTCTAGATAAATTTTACTGACTTTGGTGAGACCGGGCCTTAGTGTGTGAAAAATACGCATCTCGGCTATAGACAGAAACAAATTGAAACTTCATGTATAATAAAATCATAATGTGGAAGTGTTAGACCGTAACATTTGCAGAATAGTTAGTGTGCACATGCAGGGCGTTCTTGCGCATACGACTACAGCACTTGTACATGGTACAAGTGTGTGTATTCATACGTTCATGGAATATATGCTAGAGATTTTATGTATAAAAGGAATTGAGCAATAATATTGGTCAAGTTCCATTCTAGACTTGATTTTTCTAATTTTTTGCATTATCATCAACGTTAATATTAGTGCAAAACTCAAATTTTCAAACATTAATTGACCTAAGTTTATCCAATAACAAATAGGAATACCGCGTCACCAACACCTTATACTTCTATAAGCTTATTTGAATTGTCTTATGAAAGAAAGGTCAAGATGAGAGAAAAATGTAATTGCATTAGACAACAAGCTCGTAGTATTAGCAATAGCATGTATCGTATATATTATTTTCTTGAAAGATTCATATCACAATCCTCGTAGCTGTAAGATCTAATTCATTATCCAATGATTTTTGTACAATTTCATATTTCCTATTCAAGCTATGTGGAGTATCTGATAAATTTGAATATGCTGTTACGCCACTGCTTTTGCCTCTTCATCTAATTATCTTCTTTGAAGATTTGCAATCACACGTTTTTGCACGAAATCAGTATTGATTTTAATGGACGCAAGTATAAAAACTTTGAATAAACGACATATTTTGATCCAGCATTCCTAAAGACGAGTAATGAAAAATAAAATACAAAACTGGCGAAGATCATTCTTGCGAAGGTCGCCAGAGTCAAGTTTTTATTTAAGTATGTGAAAAAGCCACAGCTTTACTGAGAAATATGTACTGATTCCATATATCAATCATGAGGAAATAATATGGACTGTCATAAGTGGTAATAATTGCTCAGGTTGCTACTGAGTAATGATTTTTGAAATAGAAGCAAAGATAGCATGAATTTCAAATGCTCATAAATACTTTGAAAAACGATCTAATTTCATATGTAATACTAAGTTTTCACTGATATTTCAGTACGCTTTTGTAGTCAAATGAAAAATAGTCACAGTCACAGTAGGTTACATATGACATGATGGATAAAAAAAGGGAATCATTGCTGGAACTGTATTTTAGTAGTGGCAGTAAATTTGGGAGAAAGCGATCAGAAATATTTTTATGATGTCAGTGAGTATGATCTTGTAGCTAATAATTATTCAGTAATATGAAATCAGATTCAATGGGAAAAAATCTATTAATCATTATGATACATTTAGTGGTCTATATATTGATACAAAAAAATGTGAATACGTGACACCTCTCATTCTTAATTTCGATCCAAACAGTTCGCGGTAATCAATGTGACGTTGCGATTTTAAAAATGAATAATTATAAAGCAATAATATTTCTTAATGAATTCTTTACGAATTTTCAATCTTTTTAGTATTTCACAAATACAAGGTATTAGGGGTACGTTAAAACATCATTCACTTTTCTTAAAGTCTGACTGCTGATTTTTATGTATGTTTCAGAGAATATTGTTAAAAATTGATAATCAACATTTCCAGACACTTCTCATCGGCAGTAATTCCTGCTAGACGTATCAATGCTCCCAAAAAATAACATAATCTCACTTATAGTCTGAATCCTAATTTTTATATATGATACTCAGGGAGCAATTCCAATACTTTTTATAAACAGCCAGACCAAGTGGAAGTTGGATGCTCATAGATACTTCGCGTACAAATAGTGACCTCGCGGTTATATTCGCAGCGATATTTTGATTGTGCCTGGATGATGTTTAGTCCCTACAATTGTTCTGGCTGTTCACAAAAAGTATTGAAACTGTTTACTTGGTATCATATATAAAAATTAGGGCTCAGACTGAAAGCAAAATAACGTTATTGTTTATGAGTTTTGAAGAGTCTAACAAAAATTACTACCGATGGAAAGTGTCTAGCAATGTTGATAATCAATTTTTAATAATATTCTCTAGAACATATAGAGCAAGATCCCAGGCCCGTCAGACGTTACTTATTTTCTGAGAAACAAAATGTGTGAAATAGAATAGTGTTAGTATGTACTCTGATCATATGCATACTTGCTAGTTTGTGCCGACGGCCAATCTACAGATACGAGGTGCTAGCGGTACGTTAAGACATTACTAACTCTTCTCAAGGTCTTAAGTGCTGATTTTAATGTATGTTTCAGACAATATTGTTAAAAATTGATAATCAACACTGCTAGACACTTCCCATCGGTGATAATTTCTGCTAGACTCTTTAAAGCTCACAAAGAATAACGTGATCTTGCTTATAGTCTGAGTGCCAATTTTTATACATGATACCCAGGATACAATTTCAATACTTTTTGTTAACAGCCAGATAAATCGTAGGGCTATACATCGCGAAGTCACTGATTGTAGGCTTGATAGTGAGCGAAGTATCTATGGGCATCCAACTCTCCCGTGGACTTCTTACTCGAGTCGTGTCAATAATGTTTGCCTTGTGAATTGATCTGCTTAACAAACATAGCATATGTAATATTGCATCTAATATTCCAGTGAAACATTTAATTCACTCTCCAAATCTAGTTTTATTACTTTTGTAAGTAATGTTCTCTGTTCTAAAATGCCTGTATTACACGATACAATTTATTGGTCAATTCTTTTCAAAAGTTGACCTTCAATTTATTGTTGTGTATAATATGTCCAAAATTTCCACAATTTTTTCTTGACCAATAATTGACCAAGTTATTTTTGAAATAGAACTGGCTCTATTTTTCACCAATATTCTGGGGTATTTTAGGGAGACTTTGTCGTTGCCAACATTACTCATATTAGTTATTTCGCGTAAAATGATAATCTTAATGTTGACAAAGTATTAATATAATTTTATATACAGTTGCCCTCAGTATATTAATTTTTTGTCATCTCTACTATCTCACTTTCTCTCCAACCACACTTTTTGAAGTTACGTCAAAAATTATAAGTTGGTAGTTCTGATTTTTCTTGACGAAATCATATGTAATATGGTACAAAATATTCTTGAGCTCGACAATAAATTGTTGAAAACTTGACAGAAAACTTGATCAATTTATTGGTCAATAAATTGTATCGTGTAATACAGAGATATTCAACGCGAAAAATAAATTGAAAGGACAAAAAATATATATAGACAAATTCCTAACAGTCAATGAAAGAAAAATACAAGGAGAGATAATAAAAAGAGCTAAACAGGAAAGAGAGGATGGAAAACAGGTGAAAATTTACACTAATAAACTGATGATAGATAACAGCATGTGGCTGTGGGACAAACAAAGAGAGAAATTAATCCCAAAAAACTAAGCCGCAAGAAAGGAAAGGAAAGAAGAGGTACGACGACCGAGCAAGAAAATGGATATGAGGATTTATTGAATAGAAACATAAAAGTGAAAAATAAAAACAAAAAAGAATCAAAAAAGAGGAACAGGCGCAATGAAATAAAAATCAGTACATGGAATGTCCGTACGATGCTACAACCAGGGAGGATGCAAGAAATAGTATCAGAAATAGCAAGATATAACATTGACATAGCGGCAATACAAGAGACTCGATGGAAAGGAAAAGGAGTAATAGAGAAGAAAGACTTCATATTACAATACTCAGGAGATGAAAAACAAGGGCAATACGGCGTGGCTTTTTTAATAACGGGTAAATTAAAAGAGAAAGTGATAGAGTTTGAAGCAATAAATGAAAGATTAGTCTATGTGAGAATAGAAACAACTCCTTTCAAGTTGTCAATAATGAACGTATACGCACCAACAGAAAACGCAAAGACAGAAATAAAAGAAAAATTCTACGAAAAATTAGAAGAGGAATTAGAAAAAGTACCAAAAGAAGACACCCTATTACTATTGGGAGATTTCAACGCTCAAATAGGAAAAGAAGATCATATAAAGCAGGTAGCAGGAAAATATACAATACATGAAAACACAAATGACAACGGTCAAAGACTATGTGATATAGCGGCAAGAAACAACATGATTATAAGTAGCACCAAACATAAACATCCAGAAATACATAAAATAACTTGGGTATCGCCAGACCAAGTAACCCAGACACAAATAGACCACGTACTGATCACAGGAAGAAAACAATCAGATATAACAGATGTAAGATCATACAGAGGAGCATGCGCGGATTCAGACCACTTTATGGTAATAGCAAGTCTCAAACAGAAAGTAAGAAGAAATCAGAAGGACAGAAGCAAGAAAACTAAATGGGACATAGAAAAACTTAGCAATGAAGGCACAAGGAAGAAGTACGAAGAAGAAATAGAGAAGCACATCAAAGAAAAATATGAAGAAGAAGACAATGTGGAGAATAAGTGGCATAAGATACAAAACTGTATAAACCAAGCTGCAAAAAAATGGATAGGAGAAAAAAAACAAGAAAATAAAAAAACATGGTTCAACAAAGAGTGCCAAGAAATAGTATTAAAAAAGAAAAATGCAAGACTGAAGGGGATGAATACAAATAGGATAGAAGACAGAGAAGATTATAAAAAAATGAGGAAGAAATGTTGTAAAATTCTAAGAAAAAACAAGAGAGATTGGATAGACGATAAGATAACAGATATTGAAAAAGAAAGTATGAATAGAAATTCAAAACAATTCTATAAAAAAATAAATGAACAAAAAAGAACATACAAACCAAAAGTCTACTGTATAAAAGACGCAAAGGGCAACAAAACAGAAAACGATGAACAATATAAGAAAACATGGGTAGAATACTTCAAAACCTTACTAACAGACCCGCAACAAAACGTGGATATTACAACACAAGATGAAATTGCGGACGAAGGAGTATCAGAAGAACCAACAGAGGAAGAAGTCAGAGAAATAATAAGAAGCAGGCGAAATGGGAAGACTCCAGGCAAAGATGGAATAAACACAGAACTAATAAAATATGGAGGAGATGAACTACACGAATATATATATAAACTTATAATGAAGGTGTGGAGAACAGAAAAAATGCCAAAGGATTGGGAAAGAGGACAAATAATCACAATTCACAAAAAAGGAGACCAACAAACATGCGAAAATTATAGAGGTATAACGCTACTGAACACGACATATAAAATAATGTCAACACTAATACAAAAGAGAGTCCAGAAAGGAACAGAAAACATAATAGGACAGCATCAGTGCGGATTCACGCAAGGCAGATCAACAACAGACGCTATACATACAGTTAAACAGATAATAGAAAAAGCACATGAATATAAAATGAATATAGACTTATTATTCATTGATTTCAAACAAGCGTTTGACTCGATCAAAAGAGAAAAACTTATGAAAGCCCTAGAAGAATTTGGGATAACAGCTAAACTGAGACGATTGATCTTGATGACATTAAGTGGAACAACAACTACAATTAAAACACGAAAAGGAGAAACCCAGGAATTCGAAATAAACAAAGGATTAAGACAAGGAGATACACTATCAGCAACTCTGTTCAACATAGCGTTAGAATATGTGATGAGGAATTTGAACAAAGGAACACTCAGAACTGAAGGCGGACAAATAATAGCATACGCAGACGATATAGTATTGGCAACAAAAAATAGGAAAATATTGAAAGAAATGGTCGAAGAAATAGTAACAGAAGGAAACAAAATGGGTCTAAAGATCAATGAGAACAAAACTAAAATAATGAGGATAGGACAAAAATCAGGAAGTAGAAATATAAAAATAGGTAGCCTGCAGTTTGAGGAGGTTAATAAATTCAAATACTTAGGCATTATGCTTTCAAATAATGGAGACAGGAAAACAGAAATCCAAGAGAAAATATTAACAGCGAACAGAGCCTTTTACGCAAATAAAAAATTACTCAAGGATAAAAACCTAACAAAGAAAACAAAATTAATAGTTTATAGAACAATAATCAGACCAATAATAATGTACGCGGCAGAAACAATGACAATGACCAAAAAAGATGAAGAAGATTTACGAATAGTAGAAAGAAAAATAGTAAGAACTATTACAGGATTAGTAAAAACGACAGAAAACGAATATAGAATATTAATGAACCATGAAATAGAACAAGAGCTGCAAGGAGAAGATATAGTAAGGAAAATAAAACAACAGAGGACGAAATGGTTAGGACACATATGGAGAAAAAGGGAAGAAGACACCGTAAGGACAATTTTACAATGGGAACCAGGCGGAAACAGAAGAAGAGGCAGACCCAGGTCGAAATGGCTACAAGAAGTAGAAGCAGATCTGAGTAAAGCAGGAATAAAGAAATGGAAGGAGAAAACAGAAAATAGGAAGACATGGAGAGAAATATGTCAGAATATTTAGAACAAGGCGATGAGGACTGATCCCCCTCGAATAAAGGATCTAGAGAGCTTCAGTAGAAGCGGCGCAACCCCACCTGGGGTGTCCAAGTCACTATATATATATATATATATATATATATATATATATATATATATATATATATATATATATATATATATATATATATATATATATATATATATATATATATATATATACATATATATATATATATATATATATATATATATATATATATATATATATATATATATATATATAATACAGGCATAAGAATAGAAGTTTTTAGAATTGTAGCAATATATCCAGATGAATTATTCACTGGATTCATTCTTTGAAGATTGAATTATATTAAATACTTCTCCAATTTTTAGAAATAGGTTATTGAATGATTTTGAGAATAACAGAGTTTATTCGTCACTTATAGAAAGCAGCACAGATTTTGAGGTTTCTCAGACTGTTCTTCTAAGCTGCTCTCTGTGAAATAGCTATGAACTTGTGCATATATCTGGAATAATACGTAAATATGTCTGAAAGACCAAATTGTTGATCTCAGAGATAAATATAACCTATTTCACAACATATGCAAATACAAAATTACTGAGGTAAGCGTAGATCTAGATACAATATTTTTTCAGTTTCAGATGAATGATTGAAATGACTACGATAGTTCAAAGTTACAAAACAATCATTTCAATCGGCAGTTGTTATTTTGTGCCTAATATTTGATGAATTTTTACTCGGTATCCAGTGAGTTTACAGGAAAAACTAATAGAGAAAAATAGTTATACTTGACAAGCTCTATTACTGGTTGAAATTTATGTACTTGCGATTGAATTTCACACAATAATGATATTATGGCATGAAAAAAATGTGGATGCGACAAGTGCGATAGCGCGTGCCAAATGTGTATATGGCTAATGTTCAATCTGTAATACCTTACATTTGATATAATCGTGCTTGGTATCTTCAGAAGACCATTGTAGCTTGTTCTCCCATATTCCATTTTTAAACGTAAATAATAACAAAATATTGTAACGTTATTTATTTTAATTTAGGGAGCAAAAGTTACTAAGCACTACTATTTATTATAATGATTCATTAAAATAATAAATTAGATAACTAACACTATTTGTAATAAATAATTCCAATTTGAACTAAAGATTATCACACCACACTATAACTTAACTTTAATTATTTATGTCAATATTGATTTGTTTTAAATAACACAATCCTCTTCAATCCATTAGCAGTCTATATTATAAGGTCTCTGAGCCAGAATAAATGATGCTCTTCGCTGAGTCAGTCACATATATATACCGTGGGTCTCTCTCCACTACGTTTTTCCCGCAAACGTTCAGGCTTTTCTAGAAAACGCTAGATATATTCGCTTCTATTTCTTGATGTAAAATATTTCCACAATAATTCTAAGCACCAGTAAAGCCGAAATGACTAATTTATAGATTTAAATTCGTTACAATATCATATATATTTGTCTGTAAGATATATCAGTCATGTATCTTTCATTTTGCTTGCCGTAGCAGTCAAATAAACTACAGTAGTTGTATGTTGTAGCATAAAATTAAAATTAGGAATACATTCAGTGACTTTGGCCATGTGTAATGTATTTGAACCATCAATGAATATTCAATCCAATTCGATATCTTGGGCTTCCCCATGGTGCTACAAGAATGTTACATATCATAATTGATTGAACAGGATTACTTACAAAATTGTTTTAATGATTTCTTGTCGCATAATACGTTACAACAATTTAAAATAGGTAACTCCTAAACGCCATGCTTATTTGATTGAAGTTGATCGAAGCACATGTTTCCTTGATCAAAATGAATATTGATTCCAATATATATCTTGAAATGTTGTAACGTATCATACGATAAGAAATAAATTTTTCTGGTTTCTCTAAAGCTTTTGAATTTATCAAAACAATTTGATATAGGTGGATGATAATTTCAATCTTTGTCTAGCTGCACAAAATGGACCAAGTGGTTATTTTTTAAGAAGTTACACTTGGTAACAGCTTTTGTAGAATGAATCAACGACAAAAACTTTGGATAAATTGACATTAGATTGATCTTAGTCTTAGGGCTATTTTCGGTTGCTGAACATTTAAGATTTCATACTTCATGTATATCTAATTTGAATTTTACTAATATATCAATATTTGTATTCCAATAAATGATTACGAATATATTACTAAGTTAAATGTATGTCCTTCGATTATTATAGATAAAATGACAGTCTTCTTAAGCGTGCTGCTTTCAGGTTGACATGCCATACGTGCGACGTCGAGATATTACTAAGCAGAATACTTCCGAAATTGTCAAAATTATTCCATAATTATCATTGACCAAAGGGTATTGAAATTGATGATACTTTTACGATTTCGCAAGCCTGGTTGGCCAACAGGATTGAGTATGGCTCAATTCTTATGGAAAAATATTATTTTTCAAATATTTATTTTGAAAATCTAGGTAATTGTCTTCACCAGTTTGTACTTCTGTTGATCATGGATAATTTGTATTCACGAAACGGCCACTCATAGAGAAAATTAATATTAATGACAAAACAATGAGATCATTGAAGGCTTTCTCCTTATATATTCAAAAAAAAAATCTCACTCAATGCCTAAAATGTATTATTTGATATATTTTATCACTATTATTATTAAATATGACCTGCAACTCTTATTTTCTTTGAAAATACGGTAGAGAGTATATGGTTTTTAATTTTTCATTGGCTGGAAGTCACGATTGTAGCAAACACAAATTATCTCAAACTCCTGGACGCTACAGCCTCGCTTCTCGCATTTGTTTCGACACATTGTTTATGCCGCCATTGTTTCACGCTTTCGACTGTTTTTTTATCGTTATGTGTGGCATCTAATATATTCATTGTTCTGTTTGTTGTGTTTATTTAATGTTTTGTTCAACTTTCCGCCGAGCGAGGCACAGAAGAGGCTCGGAAAGTGTGCATTGCAGTGGAATACGATGTAGTGGCTATTGTTATACAAGTGAAATAAAAATTATGTACTAAGTGTATACCTACCGGGCACTTATTGGTTGAACTAGGAGAAATACTTGAATATTGCAAAAAAATGAGAGTATGTAGCTTAGATGAGAAAAAGAAAGCACATTTTTTTGTTAATGCCATCATTATCAACTCCCAACTTTAGAACTAATTAGCTACAAATTCTATCCTGAACAAGAGATCGGTCAATTTATGGAATTGATTGGTCCCATAATCTGAATTTTTTTAGAAATTTTGTATTGTCCTGCCAACAGTTTCAATGACGCATTAGAAATCTATGTCCTAAATTAAAAACTACATCTGCAGTTCTACTCTAGTAAAAATTACTAAGAAGTCTATTCTAAGTGCAAAAAGTAGTTTCAATATAAAAATAATTGAGGATTAATCTTAATTTATTCAGGAATTCAGGACAAAATACCTAATTTTCGAGTTCTTTAAAGTCCCTTCTGAATCATCAATGCTGTAATTAACTTTGTTTCAAACACAGTTTCTTATCGATCATACGTTTCGTGGCTCTCTAAATAAAAAAAAAAAAATGATTCACCAATCTTCGAATTTAAGATTTATAAGTTTGTACAGAAGCAGCACACACTTTATAAAAACTACCAGTGTTCTTTCTGATTTGGAATTTATGACAAACTATTGAAACGTTTGCGCACGGCGGCCAAATTTTTAATCCGTATAGCAAGGTCTTCCGTAATCCCTATGTACCACCGCTGCAGTCTAGTTAGGCATTCGGTAAAGGGTACCTTAATCTGAGTATTCCAGTTGGACATTTTAATCCCTTACAATGCAGATATCGGATTTACCTGTGTCAAGTATCCGCCTCCATGACTGTATGATTATAATATTTGCAAAATATTTATACATCTTACATTTTCCATAACATTTAGTTTTTAACTTCGCCTACTCCTAATGCTATGTACTGATTAGTCATTTTTCTAATTGTATGTATAGCTTCAAGAGTTAAAAAGTTCTAGATAAAAGTGCATTCAAATTGGTACATAATATCAGAGGCAACAATGTTTACTTACGGAACAACCAAACTCACACGAAAAGGCAAGCAAACTCAATGGTGGAATGATGAGGTAAAAGGAGAAGTAAAAAAGAAAAAAAGGAAATAGAAGAAATACCTCAACACGAAGAGTCCACAAGACTATGAGGATTATAAAACTGAAAGAAAAAAAGTGAAAGAAACTATAAAAAGTTCCAAGGCTAAAAATTGGGACGAATCTGGGAACAAGATGGAAGAAAACTTCAGAGAAAACCAAAAACTGTTCTACAGAACACTTAAAAATTGTAACAAGAAGAATCAAGTGATTCTGCAACAATTACATGATAATCAAGGAAAAATAATAAAGGATGACAATGAAATAATAGAAAGATGGAAAGAGCACTTCGAAAAGTTATTGGAAGGAGACAAAGATACAGATGAAAACAAGGAGGAAGAGAGTAATCAAGCCAAGAGCAATAGAAACAATGAAGAAGCGGAGGATATAACACAGGAAGAAATTAAATTAGCACTTAGAAAACTAAAAAACGGAAAAGCTCCAGGACATGACATGTTAAAATCTGAACAACTAAAGTATATGGGTGAATCAGGAGAGCAAATTTTCTGAAAAATGATTAACAGTATATGGAAAATGAAGAAAATACCCCAGGATTGGAAAAAGGCAGTGTTATTCCCTGTACATAAAAAAGGAGACAATAGAAACTGCAACAATTACAGAGGAATATCATTGTTATGCACAGCCGCAAAAAATTACGAGGGGATACCAGAGAATAGACTCAGGAAAGAAGTGGAAAATTCAATGGAGAGCCCACAAAGTAGTTTTAGGAAAGGGCACTCAACTCAAGACCATATTTTCACTATTAAAAAACTTATTGAGAAAATTGAGAGACAAGATAGTAGACTCTTCATTACCATTGTTCATTTGGATAAGGCTTTCGACAGGGTTATAAGGAAACAATCAAAACATCTATAGTAAAACATGCAATTACATAAGAACCGGAAGGCAAGTTCCAGAAGAATTCAACATGTCACAAGGTCTAAGACAGGGAGGAGCCCTGAGCCCTCTATTATTCATCATTTATTTGGATGATATCTTGGAAAACATAAAGCGCAAAACAAAAAAGATGGAGATAGGCTATTACAACCTAAAGAGGACAACAATATCTGAATGTGTTTTTGCAGATGATCTTGCGATTCTAGCAAAAAGCGAGAGCGATATGCAATTTAATCGAAACTTATGGAATGAGGAATTAAAGGAACATAGAATGACAATAAATGCAGAAAAAACAAAAACTATGGTGATTTCGAAGGAAGACATAACTAAAAACATTACGTTAAACGGAAAAGAAATAGAACAAGTGGAAACGTTCTCGTACCTCGGAGCAACCCTGAATAATAAAGGAAGTATAGAACAGGAAATAAACAAGAGAATACAAGCGACGAACAAAAGCTACCATGCAATAAACAAAGTAATACTAAACAACAAACAAATTTCTAATAATACAAAAATGATTCTATACAAAACAATCTATATAGACTTACATTGATATATGGCAGTGAAACCTGGATAATGAATCAGAGAACTAAGAATAAAATACAAGCAACAGAAATGAGGTTTCTCAGAAGAGTGAAAGGGGTCACAAGAATAGATAGAATAAGGAACGAAACGATAAGAAACAGTCTGCAAATTGAACGTATACAAACAACCATTGAAAAAAAACAGCTTGCATGGTATGGTCATCTAGTTAGAATGCCGGAAGAAAGACAAACTAAACAGGTATGGAACGCAAGAATAATGAGGAAGAAGAAAAGGGGTAGACCTGATAAGACATGGGAAAATAATATAGAAGAGATTTTAAATAAAAATAACATTGGAAAACAAGAAGCGAGTATAAAAGCAAGGAATAAAGCAGTCTGAAAAGAACTAATTAATAGTATTAAATAAAGTGATAATAAACTAATCGCGACATCCGAAAGGGTATAAGCCGATTTGAAAAGATAATAATAATGATAATTTGCTTATGATAAAATAAAATGAATTGTTATCCAAGTTTGTTCATTATATTAACTCACAATTTTGGACATTTAGAGAAGATACATCTATTTGGGATTAAAATATTAAAGTAATAAACTTGGCTCAAACAGTATATACAATTAAGAGAAAAATGCTCAAATGGTTTATGGGATTAGGACAAAACTGACCGCCGCGCTCAAACGGTATATCTCCGTTATTAGATGTTTTGAATAAGGCTCTGGTGATAAAACAATGACAAAAGTTTTCTCTATGCGTTTGTAGCGAAATCTGTCATCAGCTGCCTAGCCAAGTGCTATAAGAATCTTTTCAAAGTAATACAGTATATTAAAAAATATCAATTGATATTCCACTAATTTTAGTTTGATTCAAGTTACTGAAATAAAATGAGTATCTCACTAAGAAAATGGTTAAGTTATTGAAATAATAAAATTTATTTTTCGACATTTCTTCAATAATTTGTCGTAGTTAATTAACATCATCAAGTGCAGAATGCAAGTTCTTTCATTCCTAATAAATTTCAGTCATGGTTTCTCATAGGTACTTCTCTCGAATATGGCAGTAATCCGAGATATGCCGCACCAATTAGCCGCTAGGGCTGCTGACTAGTGACTTTGCTAATCCAATGTATTACCTTCATTATCTGCTCAAAAGCAACGACAAAATAAACACGAGTTATGCAACGCCATGACGAGATAATAAAATAAGTACTGAAAGTGCACAATAGGTACAGGCCATATAATTCAATGTAATATCAAT
Organism: Dromius quadrimaculatus; assembly: GCA_963989225.1. Lineage (NCBI taxonomy): Eukaryota > Metazoa > Arthropoda > Insecta > Coleoptera > Carabidae > Dromius > Dromius quadrimaculatus. Next base: position 44,859,192 of record OZ022330.1, read on the forward strand.
ATATCAAGCATCTATCAAAGTCTTGTTTGTTGGCATTGATTATTTATTTCATTCGTATCAAAAATCCAAAAAATATACGATAATTTATAACGGACTGTACAATCTGTAAGCCTTATCATCTTGAGTGGAAACTGCAAATATTTGAGTGTAAGCATACTGACGTCTTAATCGTTTTGTTGCAGAGAGATGTAATAGTATCTTACATTACACTTGACGCTGAAGGCTTATTATATGACCGTTAATCAAAGGTTGTAATGAAATTTAATCGAAGTTGTGTATGCTATTCTATTTACAATCATCCCTAATTATTAGAAAAAATTATAGTTTGAAAAAACTATAACGCACGCTTCTATGGTAAGCCAAACTAAAAAGTAAGGGATAATTTTCAATATAAAAATGAAGTAATTGACGAGGAAACTAATGTTATTGAGGGAAAAGCGTGAGGTGCTCGATATCAGTTGTTCTAAATACTCTATTACAATTTCTGAATATAGGGTTGGAATGAAAATATGATACGAAACACCCCACGCTTTTTTCACAATACCATCAATTTTCTAGTCATTTACTTCATTTTTATATTGAAAATTAATCCTTACTTTTTAGTTCGGTTCACCATGAAAGCGTGCTTTCTAGTTTTTTGAAACTATAATTTATTTTCTATTTTTGAGTTTGATCTGCTATAACAAAATATTTCTCATTAAAATTAACTGAACTCGCTTCGCTCGCACGGCGGATCAATGTTGACCAAGCTTGCTTTGCTCGCATAGCAGCTACTAATTTACCATTAACCGACGGTCTACTGTTGTTCGAGTTCGCATTGCTCGCTTACAGTTTACCGAGCTGCGTTCCTTGAATGTGGTAGCCCATTCTTAGACTCCCGCTCCGAAAGCGAGTATTCATTCCTGATGATCTTTATCAGGATAATGGGATAAACTTAATAAATTATTGTATTGTCATCGATCCTTGAGAAGTTTGCAAAGTTTTAATTCAATCTGACGTCTCTAAGTGGGTGAAATTCACGTTCAAAGATTCCGTTACATAAATACAGGTGAAGCTAATAAAAGCGTTATAAAAAGTCTTATTTAAATTCGTTATTTTATCAACAGAGTTTATGTAGAAGTCTATGAAAACATATGAGCTCTGAACAACTTGATTAATTTGACATTTGCTGAATTTATGTATCGATTTATTTATACATGTATCCACAAAAATTGTAACTAGTACCTAAAGATATCAAAAAGTTATAACAATGAAATGGAGCGATATCTTCGCCTTGAGTTGAACAACGATGCTACGAAAGATATTGAAGATCCATACATTGGTACATTAGAATTTCGTATTCAACTTATTGATTCATATACAGTAGTCACTTCTTCAATTTGTTAACATTTTTATTGGCGGTAAAATAGAACGAATCGGGATTATATGATAATACGTTCTTCTAGTAGGTATTGCGGCAGATTGAGCATAGTATTTGATAATATGAGGCCCTGTGGGTCGCAACTCCTAAAATGGTCGCAAAGTCTTGCTCGAGGGGTCGCGGTTGCATTCCAGGTGGAAGTAAAAAGCAAGAATTGTAGATCCCCTAGTATAATAAAAATACAAGAGATGTGCCACTTAGCTCTTCAATATTATGCGAAATCGTGGTATATTATAATTGAAGCCTTCTTTCTCCTCTTGATTTTTATGTTAACCATTAAAGATAAAGTTAGTTCACATAGATAGGAAGTAGTAAATATCACTAACAATTTCGAAGCTTTCCTGCCAGCTCTGGATATCCCTCTTTTATTATTTAATCCAGAAGACGTCAATCTTTCGTGAATTGAATACTATTTTGCCAATAACACCAGAATCAAAATCTATAAGATTCTCTTTCATCATTGTTGTTAGATCAGCCAGTTGTACTGACGTATCCAAACAAGGATTTAGTGCCCATCTATTCCGATTGTCAGCTTTAGAGTTCAATTCTGTAGAGTAGTTCCTTCTCTAAATTATGCAAGCTTGGTAACAAAATTTGTTGTGGAAATGAGTGCGTCGAATTTCATAATTTTTATGACAGAATGATATTAGAAAGACGAAAACTGAAAACTATTCAATTTTGACGAAGTGTTTATAAACAGATTGTGATATGGTGGAAAAATGTGATATTTATATAATCTATCTATCGATAGCGATAGGAAAACGCCACGCTGATAATAATTAGGGCCAATTAAAACTCGATAGTTAGACTATAGAGAAAAATTGATAGTTTCAATAATGAACTATCGGAAACTATTGATAGTTTTCTAAAACAGTTGTTAATGTCTTAGATAAATATACATATGCGAAGAGTTGACTCCTACTAAGTTTATTTGAATTATTATATTTTTCAGACTATCACAGTTTGTTCATAATTATTTCCTAGAAACTGAAAATGCAATCTCTTGTGCTTATTCGAATACTATAGCAGCTTATCTCAACCACGGGGTGTATCAGATTTAAGCATTAGCTTTGTCCTACCCTATATTGATAGCAACAGCTCATAGAGCAAGATCTCAGGCCCGCCAGACTTTACTTATTTTCTGTTAGTATGAACTTTGATCATGCGCATACTAGCTAGTTTGTGGCGACGGCCAATTTACAGATACGAGGTGCTAGCGGTACGTTAAGACATTACTCACTTTTCTTAAGGTCTTGAGTGCTGATTATGAGGTATGTTACAGAGAATATTGTTAAAAATTGATAAACAACACTGCTAGACATTTTCCATCGGTGGTAATTTCTGTTAGACTCTTCAAAGCTCACAAAGAATAACGTGATCTTGCTTATAGTTTGAGTGCTAATTCTTATATATGACACTCAGGGTACAATTTCAATACTTTTTGTCAACAGCTAGATTAATCGTAGGGCTAAACATCCCCTAGACACATCTAAAATATCGCTGTGAGTAAAAGCGCGAGGTCACTATTTGTAGGCTTGAAGTGAAGTATCTATGGGCACCCAAGTCTTCATTGGTCTGGCTATTCATAAAAAGTCTTGAAATTGCTCACTGAGTATTATATATAAAAATTAGGACTCAGACTATAAGTAAGATAACGATATTTTTTTGAGAGCTTTAAAGCGCTTAGCAGGAATTACTGCCGATGAGAAGTGTCTGGCAGTGTTGATTATCAATTTTCAACAATTTTCTCTAGAACATACATTAAAATCAGCACTCAAACTTCAAGAAAAGTGGGTATTATCTTGATGTGTACCTATGACACCTCGTATCTATAAATTGGCCGTCGGCACGAACTAGTTAATATGTGTATGATCAAAGTACCTACTAACATTATTCTAATCCACAAATTTTGTTTCTCAGAAAATAAGTAAGGTCTGGCGGGTCTGAGATCTTGGACTATCACATGCAATATATTGAACAGTTGAAAAAAAATTGTGTTTTCGCCTGGATTTCGTCAGTTTATTTATTTCATAATTAAAACAACTGAGAATTGAAATTTACAGAATATAACAGAAATAAATACATCAATTTCAACCATTAATAGAACTTGTCAAGTTGAACAATTTTTCTTGAGGAACTTCTTCTTGTAAATCTTCTGGAAATCGGAGCAAAAAGAAAAGTGTTCCAAATAGATTCAATTCACTGGGCTAATTTTGAACTGCTTTAAATCGCTATTAGCGAATGTAGACATTTTCACAGGTCTAAGCTTTTGTGATAATTAATAATCGATCTTTCCCAGAATTTATTTGAAGAAGTTGACATCGCACATGTGTCAAAATCAAATGTTCTATTGTTACTACTACTGGACCCAATAATTGTGGAAGTACCTAAACGACTTGATCAACTATGGTGGGATGAAAATGCTAAAAAAATGAGAATTCAGAAGAAATTTATCAAGAAATATTGTTGCTCCCGGTTTATTACTGGTTGAATATAATGCTACTAGTGCTGTACGTAGAGTAGATGTCTCTTTATGACACGTCTGTAATTGCCAAACAAACAGACGCTACATAAAAAGTATTACTTCAGCTCCATATCAAATAATGTATTTTTATCCAACATCGATTCATAATAAGTTTGTTAATATAGTCTTTTGGAATAAATAATATTCAATGTTATCTACTCAATTGGAGAATAACGGAAAATCTCGGAAAACAGTAAGTACCATAGCAACCATGTCATAACCAGAGACCTGCTGCATAATGAAATACAAGTTGATATTATTAGCGTTTTTAAGTGCATTTTCATTGATAGTATTAACTTGTATTTTTATTGTGCAATAGGCCCCAGTACGTAGTTTCTATGTTTTACTAATAGTTCAAGGAATAAAGACAGAAAAATATCAAACTTCGGCAAAATTAGCGGGAAGCTGGATTTTTGCACGAAGCTTCCTTTTGTAGCATTAAACAATATCCCAAAAATCTCTGCTGATACATGCGCCACTGAAAATGTTATGCGGGGTCAAAGGTAAAGATGAATTTTTTTTCGCGAAAATCTTGCTAACAGTGACTTTTATCGAGAAAGTAATTCTACAGATTTTTGAAGATATGTTTATTTCGCAAACATTGAATATATGTGATTATCGGTGGACACTATTGTGTATGAGAAAATATATATATTACTTGACTGTAGGATAGATGTTGGAAAAAAAAAATTTTCTTTGGAATCAGTCATAAAATTTATTATATTATAGGTCAAACCACTCTACCAGTTTCGGCTCCACTTGAGCCCTCCTCAGGAGTTCTACAAAAATTCAAATGAAAAAATGAAAAAGGGAGAAAACTTACAAATGCAATACGGAAAACTTACGGATGAAATCATATAAGATAGAACTAAAACTTCTGTAAAAAACATCGCTCATGTCAACATCCTTTGAGTGATGTTTTTTACAAAAATTTTAGTTCTATCTTATATGATTTCATCCGTAAGTTTTCCGTATTGCATTTGTAAGTTTTCTTCCTTTTTCATCTCTAAAATTTTTGTAAAAAACATCGCTCATGTCAACATCCTTTGAGCGATGTTTTTTTACAAAAATTTTAGTTCTATCTTATATGATTTCATCCGTAAGTTTTCCGTATTGCATTTGTAAGTTTTCTTCCTTTTTCATTTTTTCATTTAAATTTTTGTAGAACTCCTGAGGAGGGCTCAAGTGGAGCCGAAACTGGTAGAGTGGTTTGACCTATAATATAATAAATTTTATGACTGATTCCAAAGAAATTTTTATTTTTTTTTTCCTACAACTATTATGTATATTCGACACACAGATAACGTCAAGAAGTGCATACTCTATGTTAAAACGGTTTGAATCGAATTTTCTCGAGAACCGTTTGTCCACGAAAAAAAGTAAGAAGATATTTTTTGTAGGCAATCCTCTATTTGATAACCACTATTTTTTCGATAAAAGTTTCCGTTATTGAAATTTTTGCGAAAAACTGTTTCTCTTGATCTTTAGCCCCGCGTAACAGTTTTAGCGGCGCATTAATCGGCGAGGATATTTGGGATGTGGCTTAGAACCACCAAAGCAAGCTTCATGCATAAATCCAGCTTTTCCTAGTTTTTTCCAAAGTGCAATGTTTTTATTCCTTGTATTATAATAGCATTCAAATGTCTAATATATCGCACTCCATTCGCACAAGTACAATTAATGACTGTCTTTGTTTTCCACTCCACTTCCATATTGTGCAATGTATCTCCATTTCTAAGAAAAAAAAAATTGTCCAAATTTGTATTTAACGACTTCCTAAACATGAAGGAAATCTAATCATTGATATTTATTCCACGTGGGCACATATTACTGATTCTTTTTGGACGGTTAACGAAGAAACTAAATTTTTCAAGATGAGCCTGGTTTCAAACATATATTGTAGCTAAAAGTTTTCTCCACCATAAAAAAATTGTCATCTCGTATAGGATACATACTTGACTGGTATAATCATAGAGTAGTATATTCTACAACGAGTATTGGAATGGCTCTTATTCTAAATATGTTGTAGATTATTATTTCTCCAACAAGATTCTGTGAACACACCATCACTCCAGGAGAAATTTAAAAATTTTTAAAACGTCTAACGCAAAGCCAGATATGATTGCCTGAATTATCAGAAAGTAACCATGTAGCCAAAGCAACAGCTTTTGATTCGTCTAAAATTATGATTGAATTATTTGAATAGAGTTAAAATAAAATTGGGTTTATTATAAACAGAGGGTTCAACCTCCAGGAGGTCGACTGTTATCGCCTGGATTTCAGTCTATGAATTCTTTCCAGAGAGTCATAGTCACTTAATTGATTGAAAATAGTGAGTTTCTAAAAAATTATTAATCAATGATGAGGATTATGCAGATCATAATATAAACAGACAACTATCTTGCGGATATTTTACAAGACGTGACCACATCAATGTTTCCATAATCAAATGCACTTGAATCAGAATTATCCTCGTATAATTTCAACTTCGAGTAGCAGACGTTGTTTCATACTCAATTTGATGAAACAACATAATTTATAGAGTATGTAGACGCATTTCCTGTAATAGTACTGATATTATTTTATTTATCGGCTTGTTCAGAGCTTTTTGGCTAAGATTTGTTCGTGAAGAAACAAAGTATCTTTGAGACTTCTGCAAGTTTACTTCACTGCCATTTGACTTTGGATAGTTCAAATTAAGAAAAAATGTTAAACTGCTGACAACATGAAAAATAGTGGATTTTAATCGGACTGACCTAACTTTCCAAACTATTACACTTAAGAAGTTTAAAGAACTAAGATTTGAGTGCAAACTATAATACCGGGCCTGAAACAGTTCCTTCAAGCCTCTTTTATTGATATTTTCACCCTAACGTTGAGTTCAAGTTTTTCTATCAAATAACGTTGAATTTTGGCATTCATACGGTGAGCTGAGTATTGGTAACTGCCAACGCTAGCAAAAGTTACTATACACTATTATTTATTTTTATGATTTATTAAAATAATAAGTTAGATAACTAATACTATTTCTAATAACTAATTCTAATTCAAACTAAGGATTTTTACACTACATTATAACTTAACTTTAATTAGTTATGTCAATGTTGATTTATTTCAAATAACACAATTTATTTCAACCACTAGCAGTGTATACTATAAGGTCTCTGACCAAAATCAACAATGCTTCTTGCTGAGTCAGTCACATATATATACCTCGGGTCTCTCCCCACTACGTTTTTCTCGCAAACGTCCGGGCGTATCTAGAAAACGCTAGAAGGTACAAGCAATTTTCCAGAAAACAAATATATTCGCTTCTATTTCTTGATGTAAAATATTTCCACAATAATTCTAAGCACCAGTAAAGCCGAAAAGACTAATTTATAAACTTGAATTCGTTACAGTATGTAACCACGCAATGTTATGATTGAGAAAAATCATGAGTACAAGTTTTTTATATCAAATTCTAATTTGTTATATTCATACTATGAGTCAATTGACTTTAGCAGATAATTTTCGAAGAAGAAATTTAGATTTATGAAAGACGGAAATTTGACACTGCGAATTTCTGTTTTAGAATTTCAGTGGTAATGATTCAAACTGAAGAAATATAGAAATATGATATATATACATGTACTTTGAAATATCATGTACGATATACAGATATTTGCAAAAACTGGATTTGTTTCATAATCCGCTGTTTTCAACGCTATTGTTTCATGTGTGTTTAGTGCTGGTATAATATCTAGTGTACGTAATGCAGAAACTTTCTTTTGTCAGATTATAAACCAGCCTATCGGTATGTTACCGTTGAAAATATAATTGGAACCCTGTCTTTTTGTATTAACAGCTTATTATCTTTTGTTATGAACCATCATAGTCTGAAATTGAGCAATGTAATTTTCACTTCTGATTGTAGGTTTGGGATGTTATACAAAATGGAGCTACTTGTTGAACAACCTTAATAAATAAATATCAGGACTGTACTCAAGTTATTCACATGACTCACTATTGTCTCTGTATAGTCCTTTGAAGTTTTGGTAGATGTTCTGCTATGTTATTGTATTTACTGTTACCCCACCTTGCCTATGAGTTCCCAGATTATTTATTATTGATGAACTTAAACAGAGGCTCCAAAATATCCACTAAGGATAAAATTGCAGGATGTTTTGCTCTATAATCAGCAAAAAATCGGGCGAACAGAATGACTGCGTGCTTGATGGGTGCATTTTTGATTAGCACCATATAAAATGAATTGTACTTACATATCTGGCTATTTACGTGCGCTACAAATGTATGCAAACTCTGCGTAGATACTCAAGCTTAGCTTTTTTAAAGAAATAAGTTGTACAAAAGTCCAGACATTAAATGAAAAATTTTGCAAGATCAGCATAATCAAAATGGTATAATCGATGTAATATGAGGACCCTACATCTGAACTAGGTGACCAACATTTCTTTGGTAGAAAATGGTATCTTCCAAAATGAGCTCTAAAAAATATAGTATTTTATGGAAAAAGCAGAAACTAGACGGAAATATATTTGTTACCTGTTCATTTCCATAAAAAATATATTTTTTTGTACTTCTTGCATTTTTTAACAAATCTTTTCGGAAATAAAAGTGTCATATGCCTTATTAAATTCAATTTTCAAATTAATGTGATTCAAAAGATAATTTTTTTATAAATGGGATATTACTTCTATATCTTTCTCCTCATCATTTCGAATTCATAACTGAAAATATCCTTTCTGTGGGACGCGTTAATGAATTTTTAAAATGAAGGATTTGTGTGCTAGATTTTGGTGTTAAAAGTATAGTATTTTTGCGTACTATATATTTCTCATTAGTATATAGTACACAGACTCAAAATATACTATATATTATAGTACGGTTGGCAATCCTAATCTGAACCCAAGTGATATGTTTGTTACATAAACAGCTTGTTAGAAATAAACAATATCAAATCGAAATTCTGACAACAATGATAAAAAAAATAGTTACCACAAAAATTACGTACATGGGTACATGTATAGCTTTTTTATTACTTCTCTGGCTTAGGTGCAGACAGGTATAATCCATAACTAGGACAATAGTAATAGTAACAAGTAGGTAATCTTCAAAAAAGTTCAATATTTAGACAGACAGAAGTTCATGTACTTTGTGTGGTATGAAGTGAGGAAAAAGTATAGTTGAGCTCTATTCGCCCAAAGAATCTGAACAATCATACTTCATTTCAGGAACAATAAAACTGATTAATGAAAAATATTTTCAGATGAAGTTTGTACTATCAGTAAGGGACGCAGATAGTTCAACACAGAATTTTGGTATAGTTCTCAAAAAACGACTATTAGAGACAGTTATCCCAATTAGTTTAAGGATTATTTTTTTGAACCTGCAAGACAAAAGCATTTGAATCATAAATGGAACATATTTTACAAGTTATGTAGCTATGTTTTTCTGTAATAGAAGAATCCAGGATCCTGGAACATTTATCTTGAATTAGGTTTTTGAATATACTACTCCATTTGATAATGCGGTTACAATGATCAATATATTCACCATTTTCTGTGAATTCATAATGATAACATTATTAAGCACTTGTTACCAATCCATTTGTTAGATTTCTGTAAAGTTTAGAGCTCAATTTGCAGTTTTCAACTTGGGTATTTTTGAAATATAAATGTTAAGAGTTATACAAAAAAATATTGTATGCAACACGTGTGTCAACAGACATGAAATTTTGATGGCAATTTTCATGACTTAACAAGCCACATATTAGTATGCATAGCTCCATCTGAAGATTATTTTTTTGCATGAATTTCTATTAACATATCTTTGATTTCTTACATCAATGAAACCATAAAAAGTATATGAGACTATTTTATATTGAAGAGTTCAAGCTCATTCCGCTCCTGTATTTCTCCAGTTGCTATAATCACAGTAATCTTATACTAAAGTAAAGAAAGATTTCACACAATTTAAGTCCTATTCAGTTGCTTGCTCTTCGTATAAAAAAAATCCAATAACTCCAGTTGCTACCACCGGTTCTGTAATGATATCGCGTTGGTTTTACACACGCTCTTTTGAAGGAATTTGGCTCTTATAATCTCCAAGCATAAGATGAATTGATAACCATGGTAGTACTCACCGGATATTGGATCAAGTAGTCTGTCTTTACCGCAATCGGACGTGACAAAAGAGCCATCACTTTTATAATATTTAGAAGTTTTTATATATATTTTTTGTTCATTATATTATAATGTGTGGAATAACCTAGTTTGTCAGCTTAAGATGACTCAAAAGTGTGAAATAAACTCTTTCAATATTTGATTTTAGGAGATTGGAACAATGATTCAAAGTTTTCTAGAAAGAGTTTGATATTGTATCCAAATATTTAAATAGTTATCAGTAATAAAAAACAAACTACTTTCAGGATTGGTTCGCCATAATGTGATGGACTTGATGAGTTCTATTTCAATACTAATGGTGAATTCACACACAAAAAAATTTTGATAGGGACGATTAGAAAAATACGTAACGATGAGATGTACTTATGCATCCAGACTTAAGAGTGAGAGAAATAATAATGACAGTTACATGATCATTTGTGTCGACAATAAACAATTAATTCTTGGGCTTGGCTATACTGTACTGAGGAGTCCTAATAAGGACGAAACATATGTCTACAGTTGCATTCCCGATCTAAAATGATGGTAGCTTCAGCCCCGACTCTTAGATTTGAATTTTCCATGGAAAACAATTCTTTTTTAGAATTATTCATTTTTTGAATGTTCCATAGCACAAGCAACTCACATATTTCACAGTTTTTGTGTGAAATTTTTATTTATGTGATTTCTTCTTTATTAATAGACAGCTTTGCTTGAACGGTATTCATAATCTCAGCTATACAAAATGATGAAAATAGTAAAAATAATAAATTTTATTGACTGAAGTCGATAACGAGGTTGAGCCTAGGCTGTTCTTCCACCTAATCTTCACAAGTAATTTCAGATAAACATGTACAAAATGTTGTTAACATCAAAGATAACATGTGTACATTACAAAAGTAATAGAACGAAAACGAAAATGTACGTACAAAAAATTCTCAATCGCAATTATTACTTAATATGATTTTTCTTATTTGAGTTTTGAAAGAAGTCAAGGATAAAGATTTTAACTCTTCTGGGATAACGTTGTGAAGTTTGGGTGCCATATATGAAAAAATATTTTTGAATTTCACATTTTTACTTCCTTGTACTAAGTACAAGGAAGTATTGTGAAACCGACAAAATTCACCTATCGTGATTTTGATGGAAATATCCATTTCGAGCATCTCTGAATCTATTTTGACTATTTTTGGCTTGATGTCGGTACGTACCAGTTCGTGCGTGCGTGCGTAACTCGCAAATCTCAAAACTGGTTGAACGTATAATGTTGAAATTTTGTATTTAAGACTGGTTAGGGTCTAGTTGTGCACCTCGCATTATGGCTTCAATCATCTGTACTGGAAGTGCACTTCACTTGAAACTTTATTCGAATTTTTCTGATAAATCCAGAATGATCAACCGTGGGATATTGAAATTCAGCATATGAAATTGCTGTAGCATCCAAATGGTCATCTTCTATTTTCGTACCAATCGGCTCAGCCGGAAATGCACTGTATATGACAGACTTTTCGAGTTTTTTTCAAAAATTCAAAACAATCGGTTGTAGAATATTGAAATTTTGTATTAAGCACTTTTATGAGTAAGTTTATATCGAGGACCTAAATCGGATGTAACTGGATTTAGGATTATAAATCTGATCCATAAAAGGGATGTTAACGATCTGGATTAGATTCAAAATCGGATTCCTAATCAACTTTATCAACAAGATTTGTTCATAAATCTAATTTACTCTATCGAGATAAACAGCGATTAAATGAAAAACTTAATAGTAGGTATTGGAACAAAATAATGCAAATTATGTATTTCACCAGACAGATGTTGGTTTGATCAGTTTAATCATTCAAATAGTAATTGGAGATTGTAAAAAAGAGTTTAAGTTTTCCTCGTACTGAGAAAGAAACGGAATACTTTCAAAAATTAATTTAAGAAAGGAAAATTATCAATTTTTTGGATGGAAAAATGAAACGAGGGAATTAAATATTTGAGGAATGAACTCGAAATAGAAGAATTTTGATGCTATGATCATATTTCTATGGTATCAGTAATAAATTAATGAATCCAGTTAAGTCCGATGGAACTAAATCGATATATGAATTTGTCGATGTAAACAGTCTACATTTAAAACTTAATTAAATCTAATTTATAATAAATCCGATTTAGATCATCGATATAAATTTACTCCATAACATCTAGTTGTACATCTTGTATTATGATTGCGATCGGCTGGACCGGAAGTGCAGTTTGCTCGAAACATTTCTTGAATTTTCCGCATAAATCCAAAACGATTGAACGTAGAATATCAGAATTCAGTATTCAAGACGATAGTACCATCTTCTAGATGCTCATATCCTGTTTTCATTGAGATCGACTGAGCCGGCAGTGCACTATACTTGACAATCTTTTGGAATTTTTCGCATAAATTCAGAACGGTCATATGTAGAATATTGAAATTAGGTATTTTAGTCTGCTATAGCAGCTGAATGATTGCCTACTATTTTCATAACAATAATAATAACCGGAAGTGCACTTCAGTTGGAATTTATTTTTCAATTTTGCGTACAAATTGAGAACTGTGAGCCGTAGAATCTTGGAAATCAGTATTTAGAAATGTTGTAGCATGAGAATGATGACCTACTGTTTTCATAGCCCCCCGACTAGGGGTGGGATTCTGTAACTACATAACGTACATTATAACCGATAAATATGTTACATAACGTTCTTAAATTGAGATTGCGATTCTGTAACTACATAACGTATATAAATAACAGTTACTTGCGTTATTTAAGTACGTTATCATAACAGATGAAAAGTAGCATCAGTTATAGAATTCTTTTGACACATCACAAATTCAAACTGCAAATACAAGCAAATAAGTGCGATAATAATTGATAAACTTATATTTTTAGGTGAATATATATGGTATTATATTGTGATAATATATTTCTAAATAATAAATTGCATTACAAAAAATATTACGGCATATTCATAAAATGTATATTTTCGTGCCTCGAAAAGACCAAAAGAAATAATCAATGTTCAAGAAACCTATTCTTATTCGGTAATTCATGTTACTTTTACATGCATGCAAGACAGACTGCGGAATAAATACGCGCCAGAATTTCAAAGATGCTCTAGGAAATTTGACGGCTTTTTTGAATGCCAATCTAGGCACTACAACGGTAGGCAGTAATTTACAATACACGGACATATGTTTTGACCAGATATTCCATATTGTATCAATATAATAATAATCTTGTCCCTATTCTAACCTCACTTTTATTCCAGCACATAAACTATACAGTGTATTACAATATCAAGCTGGATATTTCACAACGTACATAAAGTGAATGAAGATTTATTGCAGTTGTACTAGAATATTGGAGAACATCGGTCAAGTACTTATCAAAGAATGTTGTGTCCTTGCATGACCATTATTGTAACGAATTGGCTACAAGAATTGAGGCTGTGAAGATGATGATAGGCTAGCAAATTCCTCTATCCATTGTACAATAACTCCAAAACTGCACTGCAATAAAAAAAATTGTTCTAATAAGCAAATAAATTTCTAGCATGAAAATTTTGTACCAATATTCAATGTTTTTAGCTCTACCTACACATTCAAAGTAATTTTCCTGTAAATAAATATAAAATCATGAAAATATTCTGGAAAATGTAACAGATGTTTTAATAAAACGAAAACAGGCAACAGTTATGTACAATGATTCAGAAAATAATATGTTTTCATCTCATTAATTGATAAATTGAGACTATTCATTAAAGCTTTTTATCAAGCTCGGCTTCTAAGGGATATTTGACAAATCTGGAGAAATACTTTTTAATACGCTCTAATACACAACTATTAGATAACTCAAAAGAATTGTGGCTATCACGTAACTGGTCTCTGCAAACTCTTTGTTCTCCACCGTCAATCGAACAAGAATTATCCATCTGAAATTTATAATTAAATCAGTAGAATAAATACAGTAAATTAATTTGATAATTATACTCTCGGTTGATGTTGTTCTTTCTGGTAGAAGTATCATCCTTTGTTCAATTATAATTATTCAAGAATTACAACTGGACTTAACCTCAAAAAAAGAAAAACCAAAATTTTTTGAGCACTCTAACCCATTATGAAGATATCCATATAAGTTTATCATTTTGTATTAAGTATTATTACTGACATATTCTGTAGCATATAGAATATTTGGTAATTCAACGATAATATGAGAAGGTTTCCGTCAAATATCTTTTTTCGAAAACCTGTCTGAAAATGGACCTGCGCACATGTCAAACTTACAGGTGTTAAGTTTGCGCGCATTTGTAAGATGCGCTATGATTGGCCACTATAAGTAATAAGTTTGCTAGTGCAAATGGTACTTATTATTATCTGTTACATAACATACAATGATAACGTACGTAGCAACCAAAAGTTACAGAATTGCTCGATGTATCCATGTGTGTTATTTTCATCCGTTATATAACGTACTTGAGTTATAACAGACATAGTTATAGAATCCCACCTTAGGTTGAAGGTGCATTTTACTTGACAGATTTTCAGAATTTCTTAGATAAATCAAAAACAATTAGCCGTGGATTGATGAAATTTTCTGTTCGATTATATATATCCAATGATGTACAAGTAAGTCACGTGATGTCCACATCAGATTTCTAAATGATGGTACAACATACATATTTCTACTGCGCAGATTGTTACATTGTTTTTTTAGATGAGTTTATCATCTGAATATATGAAGGACAACTTGTTAATTTTATTTTGTGCGTAGGTAAGACAAAGATGGAAATAAATTATTTGTTCATCTGAAAAATTAAAATTAGAAATAGTTCTAAATTCAGAAATATGACCATATTTACGAGTACCATAAGCAAGTCTTGGGCAACTATTTTGCAAAAGAGTATAATTTTGTGCTTATCACCTTGGGTCAAGTATGGAACATATACACACGCACAATTTTCTAATACTGGAAACAGGAAAGAGTTTACTAGCCTTAGTGTAACATGTTTAGTTCCTGAATCAAAAGTAAGCGAATAATGAATTTGAATAAAAATGGCAAATAGGAGATGTTATTTTCCGTCGTTATACCCACTTTTTAGAATTTAATCAAAATTTCTCCAAGTTCATGCTGGTCATTCAAGTTATTGCAATTCAATAATCAATTAATATTTTTTTGTAGCTCGTTTCATTTTCCATAACATAGTGAATGAGACAATTGGCTTATTCCGGAAAATAACTTTCGCCAAAATCGAAGAAAAACCATTTCTGAGAGCACTGAAGTTTATGGGAGAGCCGTACAAAAAGATGTCTGTCTGTCCGTCCATCCGTTTGTCATTCTAATTGTCTATTTGTATGACATTTGCGTCAAATGATTCCAGAAACAGCTGAACGGTCAGAGATTTTCTTTTGAACTCATGTTCCTCATATAGGAGGGGAAATGCAAAATCGCAATACATTTTGTTTTGCTTTTACCTGAAATATCCAGAAACAAGGATAATTTTCAAGGATTTTATACGTTCAGGATTCAATACCAATAAAATATGAAATTCTGTATCGGAAATTATTTATGGTTTTTTTTCGATAGAACCCATATTTCTTGAACTGTGAGATTTTCTATGGTATTCATAATAATGCAAATATGCATATATTAAGGCCGTGTTTCTTCCAAAGTTTCTGCATTATCAAAAGTTTATTCCTATGCAAGATTACTTCTGTGTCAAAATTGGCTCTGGATACTTTCCGATAAAAACTATATTTCCCTACTCTTGAGATTTTTCTGGTATTCATATGCATATGCATTGATAATCTCAGTTTTGCTCCCCCAATAGATGCTGTTGTGTTGATCGATTCTCATGAACTGAGATGCTCTAGGAATTAATTCCGTCATTTTCAAATATATATTTTTTTGATTCTCCTACTGAGCGTTTCAAAAAATTTTCGACTATAAGAATCATTCGAAAGACACCACATTTTTCAACAGTCAGTTGAAAGCATATTCGTATTATAGTTCTCAAGGAATTTTTTGAATTTAAATAACGCTCCAGTGAAAAAAATGCATGTGTCTCCGAATCCACTACAGAAGTGGGACTTGATACATAACTTCCCGTTTTCCAAATAATATGATTCTTTGTAACTCTTTAAGATAATTTTGACAAAAGAAATAGTAATATAATTTTTACCGTGATTCAAACAACATATAATCAGAATATTTGTGCATCTCGATATCACCTTTCTCTAAAGGTAACTCCTGGAAATTATTATTTTTAATAAGGAGAGTTGATTAACCCGTGTGTGACAATATAATTATAGGGAATAGTCAAAAGAGTCAAAAAATCTTATAATCACACTGTTCTCAAAAAATCATTCTAGTTACTGCTTTCGATCACTGCGTAGTCACCATCAGAACTTGATGAGACTACAAAGAAAAAGCAGCAAGTAGATATTGTAATACAAGTGAACAAAAATCAAAACTAGAACAGAAACTTACACAAAAATTACAGAGCCCTCTTAAATTTTGGACTTTAGTGGTTTCCATTTGAATTATGGCGTTTTTGCAATTAGTTTTTCGTTTATATTGTCACGCAATTACTCTCAAGCTCTCTCTGCATGTCTGAAATAATTTCCTCAGGTTGTTAAAGTTTCTTTTGAATTTTCCACCACGATTTTATCTAGATACGCCCGAAATAGGAAAATTGAGATTTTGCTGCCATATCGACCAATTCTTATGTTTGTGTGCGTCGATATTTCTTCATCTTCTCGTGAAAATTGTTATTTCTGCCCCAATTTGCTCCTTCTTCAAAATTCCCAATTTTTTTAAGGTCTATTCTGAAATAATATTTTCATGTCTCCATCGATCTCCAAGGCACGTTATAGTTATATTTAAGTTTTCACCCTTATCCCGTTGACAATTAGTACTTTTATCTTGCAACAGGCTTATAAAGTTTATATTTGGCGCGATTGTTTGATTAGGTGAGCTATTCAAAGTTCTCAACCTCAAGGAATCGTCGCTCACACACTATATTGATTCTAATGCGAATTGCGTTGTCGCCATAATTTCGTTACCTTAGTGAGAAAAGTCAATTCACTACATTATTTGATTTTTTTTCCTGAAGTCCACAGTTTTAAAGCTACAGCGCGTAGAGAGTGAACACTTTCGTCAATTGAAAAAAAATAATGATTTTTGAATCGGATCTCCTGTTATTCTTGATCTTTTTACCTTCCTTTGTTGTTCTTTCTCACACTATCCTATAGGTAGAATGATAGGGCGTTTTTCTCTTAACGTGGTAGCATAATCCACGAAGCATTCATTATATCATTGAAGATGATTAATACTTTGACTTTTTAGAGCTTCTTGTATTTGTTGATGAAACTGGCTGTTTTGGATCAATTATTGAAGAAGAATTCAGTTCGTCTCAGATAGCAAGCATTCTCTGAGAGTTCTCATCTTTTTCTGCTGGATTATCAACAGTATTATCTGGTATTGTCAGTTGAGAAATTGATTGATCTCAAGTATAGTCTAAATTGAGGATTATTCCCAATCATTTTTTTTTGCATAAAAGTCCTATGCAAGCTGCGCATGTGATCGAAAATTTTGAACTTGCTTTCCAGCAAATGCACGCTGCGTTGCTATACATATCCTTACTTTAATTTACATGGAATGCATTTTGAAAAATATGACGTAGAATTTTAAACCTATTGTATGATATTGTGAAAAAAAATGTCCTTATTTGTTTTAGAGAAAAGTGCTTTTTCAATGAAAAAGTCAGTAACAACTACATAAATTGTTTACAAGATCAGGGTCCAAGTGCCTCTTCTCTTCAGCTTGAAACAACGAGTGTCTACGATAAAACTCATTCTCAAATTCAAATGGGATGTTAAGGAATGATCCTCAAACAGCAATGTTGATGTACGGATGCGCAATCAAACCTGATATAATAAGTAATTGGATGTAGGTAATAGCTGATGCTGATTAGAATGATGAAATATTGAGTAATCAAGGAAATGTAGTCAATATTTAATCATTCTTTTTTCTTCTCTTGCACTTGGATGTACAGGGTGAGTGCGACCGATACTGTACAGTAGGAAAAAAATAAGAAATTGAAATGTCAACTGCATTTCCCTGATTACTCGGTATCTGGCCAATTTCCTTAAGTAGAGCAAGAAAATTTTGACACCAAGAACATACTAGAGGAAAAATTGATCAACTTGTCGTTCAAACAGTTTAACTAACGACAAAATTATCTTGAATATAATTTGCCACATTTTTCAAATAATCAAGAATCAAAAAGGAAAGTTTGGCAATCAAGAAGATTGATGTATTATAGGTACAAAATAGTTTATCGAAATTTGATACTTGGGCAATTGTGGAACCCTTCGAAACTCCCCAAATGTCAAACCTTATTTGTCGTGTTTTTGGAGTTCTGTCTAAAAAAAGGATTCAGTAGCAATTCTTCATTCCGGATCTTTCTGTCATTACTTAAGAATTTTATCGAAAAGTGCTTGCTCATTTCTGTGAGTTTATACGATAATAAATTATCTATTGAAAACTTAAGTCTCAGAAATTACTGTCCAAACGATTTCTAATTCTGAATTTATAATATTAACAAACTTTTGACACTAAGTCATTGTGGCATGAACCTCCATATTGCCTCTCCAACTTCCTTTCTCTGTTTCTCATCACTATATATGATCTCTCGCAGTTCTGTATAACGTATGGAACGGATTTCTACTCTACTGTTGTACGTATAAATCAGTGAGGCACTGACGCGTTTCCGAGAGGTCAACAGACAACTTCCGGTGCCCGCCAGCACACGCTACAGTTTCCGGTCATCCTCGCGTCACGACAGATACGAACTCAGCAGAGTAGAGTCAGCGGTAGCCATCGAAAGTTACAATCTCCCCCACTATTAACGCAGGAGGCTTTGTTTTGTCATTCAACGGTTTTTGTTCTTTTGTTAGTTCGTTACTCCTAAAGTATTTATCTATGGAGGCATAAATCACATAGTTTCTGATGAAGAAATGTGGCTTAAGTTGATTCAGAACAATCTCGAAAATATGCTCATTTAACGAAGAAATTATATTTTGAACAATCGACCACTTCTACTTTAATGTTCCTAATTTTCAAATCAGGTTTGGAAAAAAAACTATATTATTCTGATACCCTGTACGAGAAATATTTATTTTTGTGTACTCTCTTCCTACTTGTGCTGCAATCATTTCTATATGATTTTATAAAACATTGACTTAATAATTCATTAATCGAGAAGTCAGCAGGGATAGAGAATATTATCATCAAAAGGTTTAAAAGAAAGGAGTGATCTTGATATATATAAAAAGAAAAATTAACCACATTGATATATATTCGTAAATTGATCAACAATACTATGATATTCTTTGACGAATAGAATCAGGAATGTTCATTGGACAAAGAAGTTCCATTTGAAAATGATGTCAAAATAGAACTCAAAATGGCAAGTTTCAACAACAACTATAGAAAGTTTTGATTCAATCAGATAAACGATGCTTGGAAGGAGGAATACGGCTCGTGCGCCACTTGTTATACGTTGATAGTACTATTTCAAAAACCTTCATGCAAGGGTTAACAACAACTATGAATTCTCTCAACTCAATCGGATGAACGATGCGCAAACGGACAAGTACGGACTCAATGTACGTTAATGGCACTATATTAAAAACCATTACGAAAGTACCAGCAACCACTGTAAGAAGTTGCAACTCAATTGATCGAACGATGTCAAAGCTTTGAGATTTTCAAAAAACATGATGACTTCACTTTTTGTTAACATAACGACTTCACTTTTTTTGACATAACGACTTTACTTTTTGTTGACACTCGATTTTGCCCCCTATTCTATATATAAAAATTGATTCAACAGGAGTACATTCCAATTAAATTTATTTTCTTTTTCCATCAAAGCTCCTGCGGGTTGAAAACAATTTTTAAACGATTGTCAATTGTTTTTTGCAGGTTTTTGAAATGATATCTCGATTGAATAAGTTTCGGGAGGCTCAAGGATCAATCAAAGGCAATTTTTCAAAAAACATTGAAAATGGTCCTTTATTTCATGGTCTTTTTATATATTTGGACGTTTCGAACGATCATATCATCGTTCATCATCAGCACTTGATCAGTGAAGATATTTATGAGAAATTTTGAATATTAAACTGAACAGTGCAAAGCAATGTTAAAAAATGGAAAAAGTAGAGCTACATAGTTATAACCACCAACAACTGAGGTTGTTGGTGGTTGCAGCCTAAGTTATTGATGGTTGCAACCTTAGTTGTTGGTGGTTGCAATTATGTAGCTCTACTTTTTCCATTTTTCAACATGTGCTTTGCACTGTTTGGTTTAATATTTAAAATTTTCTTAATTGATCCTTAAGCCTCCTGAAACTTATTCATAATTTAATCCAAGGATCCACAACGTTTTTAATTGAATTGTCCTCGATATTTTGATTGGTATCAATCCAAACCAACCGGAAAAACTACCATAGTAGAAATCCAAAATGTATAATATTTTTGATTATTATTTATTTTTCCTATAGCTTAGTCAGATTATGCCAAGTTTAGTATCAACTGGACATAAAACTTAGGGCTATTGTAAAATGAAATAGTAATTTCTCATGATCGCCATCTGTTACTTTGAACTATGAAATAAATTGATAAGATACTCCAAATTTATGGAGCAGCAAAAAAATTGACTTTAAATTCTTGGTCCGTGAAGCTCAGCGCTAGCCATAGCAGATTTTTCATCATGTGACATCATTTTTTTGTTCTTTAATTTTGTGTTTTACTTTCGTAAGCAGCAGATGAATATATCAACAATTAATCACTAACAGGACAATTATACCTACCTACTTAAAAATGGATGCATATTCTTGAATAACCACGAGAAAGAATAGTTTCTACAAAAAGCACCACAACAAATAGCAAAGAAAATCAAAACACAATATCCGAATTATATATGAAATATAAGACACACAGAATAATCACAGGACTACTGGAGAGCATTGGCAGTACCTAGTGTGGAAAAATGATGAAAAATCACAGAAAGAAAACTCAATAAATTACGAACTTGGACGGCTTATTTGCTGTATGTCTGCGAGGATATGTTAAAAAGACTTTTGGCGTTGCTCTTTATTTTAGCGAAAATTATAAGCTGACAAAATGATTTGTGCAGTCAATAATTACAATCAAGGATTGATTTTGAAATCGTCATGTACCTGTATTAAATCAGATCAGATCGGTAATTGAATTGCAGGATGGATCCATGTGAAATATGTAATTTATATTGAATGGAGCTAAACATTCCAAAATTCAAGAATTTTATACATCGATCTTGGTAGTCTTATGGAGAATTTTCAGAGGAATAAGAAACCTATTGTCCATTTTGAAAATAACCTCATGAAAATAATTATATTTGTTTGTTCAATACTTCAGAATGTAATTTTCATCAAAGATACCTGTTGTTAGAAAACTATTATATCAAGAAAAAACAATGTTATCCACAATTTTGGTTCACTTCATGGACACACTATATTCAGTACATCCTCTGTTGCTGTATTCTTCTTACAACTTTGGTCTGAGGGTGCGGGGACTTCCGGTTAGTGTCCGCCAGACCGAATCAGCTTAATAACAGAGACTAGGCTTCAATGAAATACACGCAACTCAATGGACGAACATCATCTTTACTTCGTTATATTTTGTTGAATGGAAAGAGCAGTACATGAATAAAGTTATATAAAAGTGACAGAAAAACGAGAAAAGAAATAGATCATCAAGTTCTAAAGAGCAAACTGAATGAATGTTGCAACCAAGGACTTGAATTCTGCTCAGGAGATGGTTTTATTGTTCGATTCAATTATAGATGGAATTACAAAAAGTTGTGGACGACCAATAGGAATCATATGTGGTAGAGCCTAAATTTTTTTCTTGGGTTTCTGAGAGCTCTCGTTGACTACTGATACAGTGATACGATTGAAATTTTGTATGGTATTTGCTCTTATTCAGACCTTTCCACTAGTGCCATGGAGCAGGAGTTGAAAACAGGAGGCTCAAGAGTTACATGCGGCTTTCAGATAAATGAATTAGAATGAAAAACAGATATGTTGAGGAAACGTGTGGTGTTTGCTATATGTTTGAGTATAAAGGTTTAGCGGAGACATTGAAGTTTTTCTTGAATTTTCATATGTATAATATAAACTTAAACAATTAGAAAATTGTGGTTTCTTGAATTCTATTTCTTGTATTTTTTCAGAAAAATGGCCCTTTGTTACATAATACCTATTATAGAGCTTTAAGACTCAATTTGTTGTCTCAATTCCCTCACAGTTCTTGACATATGGTGTTCATAATAATTTTGATTATTGATTGCTAACATTGATGCAATATTCATTTACATAATATCGATAGGAAGTAATTGTTGGCAACAATACCATATTGAATCAATCAAAATTGAATACCTGAATATTTAGACAAGTAAGAGAAAAAAAAATGTCTTTAGATGAGATATACCAACATTCAGTATGTGAAATAAAAGCACAAATAACAATTATGAAATAATAACAAACACAAACACATTTAAAAAAGTTAATTAGATGTCAAGTTTGACGAAACTACAACACCGCTGATAATTCTCTCATATCAGAGGCTGATCACTCCCTAATCAATTACTTACAATCAGTGACAGGTCATAATTATCCAATCAAGGATAGCGGAGATTACACGCCATGTAACAATGACTTCACAAACGAAATCAACGTAGACCATTATTCAGCACAAATCATTCAAGATAGAATACTTCGAGATTCAGAAAAAAGAGTTCTGAAGGGAAGAGAGATAATTGTTGTGTGAGTAAACTGGATGTTGGTGGAGAGGAAATGGATACAAATCAGGGGTAGATTTTGATAATATAATCTACTACTTCCTTTCTCAATGATAATAGGTTCATAGGAATAGTGTTTACGAAGAAGTTGATGTAGTCAACAAGTAATTATAATTTTTTTTTCATTTAAAATTCAATACTTTTTCTTTTTTTGGTGGATTATCATTTGGTTGATTATGTATACACATATCACAAAGTCTCAGAGAATACATAAAAAAACAGCTTTAGAAATATAATAATATACTCGAAAATAGACTTACTTACTTCCCAAAGTGATAAATATTCCAGTTTCTTAATGCCGTAACAGAAGAGAAAGAAAAACCAATCTAATATCACATTGGAGAAAAGATTAGTATGATTTATCTACCATGAACATCAGTATATATTTTATGAAACTAGTTGCCATTTTGAAAAGTTTTGGGCTCACACAAATACATATTGACACACATAATAGCTCTTTGAGCTCGAATAATGTATTATAAGACTTCAGAATACTTGCCAAAGTAATAAACAAAAGACAAGAAGGAAACTTATATGGTTTGAGAGCTGTTTAGCGAAATACGAAAATATAAAACTTCGTCGCTTAGGTGGTACAACAGTGTTGCTTAGTTAATTAGTGATTAAGTCAGTTTCGCATCAATTTTTTTAAAGTATATATGCATCAAATCACTGATTAAAGAACTGAAAAGCCTGCGTAATCTCTATGTCAATCTGAAAAGTGATATCTCTGTGTTGATTTTGAGTAAAATGTCTGCTATAAAATCTGATATTATTGATATTATCAATTCCAAACTGGATGGAAATAACAAAAACACACGTGATATATCACCATTTAAAACATCAACTTATGCAGAGATTCCAAAAAGGTCATTCCAAAACCAAGGAATATGTCACAGTCTACTTCTAAAACTAAGTTTGAATTATCGAAAGCTGTCAATTCATTTGCATCAAGTATAAATCTTTCATCTGTTGAAGAAAGAAATAATGGCTCTTTGTTGATCAGCTGCCATGATTCTGTAGAATAAAATGAATTTATAGACTTACTTACAACCAATCTAGGTGACATATATACAGCCAAAAAGTTAACTGTTCTTCACCCAAGAATTAGGATAACTGGTATGACTGAGAAATTACCAACTGATAAATTTCTCAGATATTTTGTTAAACAAAACAAACATATTTTGAGAATGATTACACTTGTAAAGTATTAAACTTCACCTCAACTAAAATAGTAATTGATGTATCAAGGATGTTTTTCGAGGGTCTCTGGCCTGAGGTGTGTACGTTGACCGTAGACATGATTGTCTGTTCAACCCCCGTGGTGCCTTCAATGTTTAATGTCCAACTTTTGTTCTATTTCAATCATAATTTTTAGCAGTGTATGACCTGTCATTGTGATTTCTGTCAGAGAAGTTACTCTAGTTACTTGCTGTAACTAGGAAACTTGTTTGTTATTTTTAAAAATAATGCCCTCGGGTATTATTTGTTACGTGATTACCCTGAGATCAGTGTTACCATGAAAAGAATAATAAAATAGTCGGACATTGAAAAAATTAATGTTTTCTAAGTTCTAGTCAAAATTAATGCCAATACTTATGAAAATATTATAAAGAATGGGAAAGTACTTGTTGGATATGATTACTGTGCTGTCTGTGATGCTATAGGTTTGAGATGTTTCAAGTGTTGCAGCTTCCACCATTTTTCAAAATACTGTATAAAATCTTCTCCTACTTGTCCAAAATGTGCCGGTGACCATGTGGTGAAAAATTGTTCACCGACCACCATTAAATGTATCAATTGTGCCAAACATAATGAAACACATGAAAACCAAGTGAATATTTATCATGGATACTAAATGTTTCAAAAAATTTCACAGACAATGTTCTTGAGATAAAGCAATCAAAGTCTGCTTCAGGCGATAGTTCATGTCATTCAATTCTGAGTTGCTATCATCAAAATGTTCAAAGCTTGATTATTTCTATGCAAATCTACCATCTTCAAACTATGATGTGATAGCTTTCACGGAGACTTAGCTTACTAACTGTGTGAAAGGCTCAGAAATCAGTGACGATTCTTATTTTGTTAATGTCCGACTATTTATTGTTGTTATGATATTACTGATTCTAGGGTAATTACATTACAAATAAAACCTGAGGGCATTATTTTTTAAAATAATACCCGTGGGCCAATGACAAACAAGTTTCCCAGTTACAGTAAGTAACTAGAGTAATTTCTTTAACAGAAATCACAATGACAGGATATACATTGCTAAAATTTTTGATTGGAATGGTACAAAAGTCGGACATTGACAAAAAAAAAAGGCACCACGGGAGTTGAACGGACGATAATGCCCACGGTCAACGTACATATCTCCGACCAGAGGCTCTCGGAAAGTACACTGTTGACCTCAAGCATTATTGTCCATTTAACACCATTGATACCTCAATTACCGTTCTGATAGCAACTTTGTTTTGTGTCCCGAAACCCGAGGTGGTGGAGTAATCTTATTGATAATATCTGATTCATTACCCTTATTTTTATTCAAGAATAATAGTAGATTGTTCGACAAGTAGAGAAAAGTGGGAGATTACCAGCGAGTGTAGATGTTTCAAATGAATTTAAATTTTCACGAGCAAAGAATTACTGCTTTTCTTACGTGTTGAACATGCTATTTTTTTATATACTTGATGGAAAAATTTAAGTGGAAGACGCCAAGAATAGAAATAATTTTCTACAGAAATACTTATCAAGGTTGTGTTCTTGCAAGAAGATAGTAACGGTTTTGACAACTGCCAAGCAAAAGCATAGTAACAAATAAACAATATTGAAAATTAATTTGTCAGAAACATCAGAAAAGCCTTTAGCTTCTCGCGAAATTCTGGATGCAGCTAAAGAAGCGACTTTACATTTGTTTCCGGCGAAATCAATTTTTGTTTTCTTAGATGTTTAAACTGTAATTTTTTCTTAATTGGGGCAAATCTGTCATTTGAACGCGTGTCATAGTGCGTTTTTTGCTTGTTACTTTTTGTTGTTAATTAGTGAATTGTTGCTTATTGGTAAAATAGCACTTTTCTTTACTGATTTTTACATAGCAAACCTAATGTTTTCCATCAAGTATACAATAAAATAATTTTTCTAATTTCACTGTAATTCATTATTGTGCCTTTAGAGTAGGTAGTTGAGGTGTGAAAATTTTAGTGAAATATTTTTATTTTCACTGTCGATTGTCTAGTGAATGCCAATTAAAATAGAATCCCAACATACACAGTAATAAATACACCAGTATCAAATCTTCAAATATATTGAAATCTGTTTTCTAAATCCATTTGCTATTGAGCTTTCTCTAAATGCGAGCCAGTCTATTCTCATTTCTATATCATAACAACAATCATATGTCACGAAACGAATAAAAAACGCAACAGTCCAACTCTGCTCGTCCTTTTTATCAAACATCTACAGCTTAACAACTATTTAACAACTGCTAACTAGCTGTAATATACCGATAACATGTGAATTGACAGCCACATATAAAGATATTGTAGCAGCAAAGTACGTACCATGAAATGAAATCAGTGTATGGAGATCACGATGCAGTATATGAAAAGAATAGTGACTGATGTATCCAAATAGCGGTATGGACTCCGCATGAAGTCTGATCTGATTACATTTAGGTACGAATGGGTTTTTGTGCCATCGATGAGAAGAATGGCATCGTGTGAACAGGATTTTTATATGATGAGAAAATCTATGTCATTATAAATATTTATCTATTCTAGGCTCGAATATAACTATAGTCAAGATCATAGATTTTGCATGGACTCAAGAGAATTATATTTCTCAGATATTTCACTCTTATAGTATGTATACATAATATAACATTGACATCAAGATCTATTGACTTTTTGATTCATGATAAATTAGAGCGAATGCAAGACTGAACGAATATTTTTCACACTGATGGCTGTCGATCTACAATGATATTATAATATGTAGGTACTCTTGGAACCATTTTAGAGTATTATTATCAATTCATTCATTGAACTGGCACGCGAACTTTACAGAGCCAAGATCGCAAGTATATTATTATTGGGAATTGGTGAGGGCTTTTTTAATTAAAAAAAAACCATAAAATTCTTGATCACACTGTTCTCTAATTTTTATTTAGTAACCGGTTTCGATCACTGGGTGATCATCCTCAGACTACCGGAGAGACTACAATGAGAGAAAATAAAACGTAAAACAAACAAACATACAAACAGGTAGAAATTTTAACAAAACAAAAAATACAAAATGGTAACTTACACAATAAAATTACAGGAGCTTCACAAAAGAAAACGGCGTCAAGTAGCCCGCTAGTGCCATGTTAATACATTTACATTTATTCATTATCATTTACTTTGTTTTATTAACATGGCACTAGCGGACTTCTTGACGCCGTTTTCTTTTGTGAAGCTCCTGTAATTTTATTGTGTAAGTTACCATTTTGAATTTTTTGTTTTGTTAAAATTTCTACCTGTTTGTATGTTTGTTTGTTTTACATTTTATTTCCTCTCATTGTAGTCTCTCCGGTAGTCTGAGGATGATCACCCAGTGATCGAAACCGGTTACTAAATAAAAATTAGAGAACAGTGTGATCAAGAATTTTATGGTTTTTTTTTTATTAAAAAAGCCCTCACCAATTCCTATTATCAGTTACACTTGGGTTTCCCTATTCCCTTATTATATTATTATTATTTGCATTACCAAATCATCCAATCTGTGCGACGATCTCAGATCACTTACGATTGAACGGCATCAGAGAGACTGCCAGGACTACCTTCAAGACAAACAGGTGATGAGCTCATTGCTTTCGTGTATTATTTGGATGCTCGATCTCAAAAACAAAACTAATTAACTAAAAAATAGTCCACATGGATGTCATTTTTTAGAATAGCGTCTTCATTCGAAGCTATATTTGATTTATCAAGAGCAAAACTCGTATTCTTCCATAAAAATTTAGAATGGAATCTGTTTTGGAGTATTTCATTCAAATCCTAGAAAAATTCGAAAATTTCTCCGGGATTCATTTGAATTTGTATATTATATTTCAGTTGGCTATTATTTTCACTACGCTTCTATTAGCTTAATTTCCCTATTGTTGTGAGTGTGGTTCGTGAAGAATATAGTTATCAATATTTTAACCATATCTTGCCAATCTTGTGCTATAGTCCAGTCAGTTTGAGTTTTATTAATCGAATAGCCGGTACTGTACCAAAGTACAAGTATTGTGAAACTGACAAAATTCACTTATCAATATTTTGATGGAAATATCCGTTTTGAGCATCCCTGAATCCATTTTGACTATTTTCGGCTTGATGCCGGTAAGTATGTTCGTGCGTTCGTGCATTCGAGCGTTCGTGTGTTCCTTCGTAACTCGTAAATCTCAAAACTGGTTGAACATATAATGTTAAAATTTTGTATTTAAGACTGGTATAGAGTCTAGTTGAGCACTTCGCATTATACTTCCAATCGTCTGTCCTGGAAGTGCACTTTACTTGAAATTCTTTTCGAATTTCTCTAATAAATCCAGGATGATCAACTATAGGATGTTGAAATTCAATATTTTAACTTGCTGTTCTATCAGAATGATCATCTGCTATTTTTATATGAATCGGCCAAGCCCGAAGTGCACTGTACTTGAAACTTCTTTTTAATTTTTTGCATACATCTAAAATGATCAGCCATACAATATTGAAATTCAGTGATTGAACTTGTAGCATCAGAATAATTATTTACTATTTTTGTATCAATCGGCTGAGCCGGAAGTGCAGTTTATATGTACAGTAGACATTCAGAATTGGCCGTATAAAACAATCAGTTTAATTGAAATGATAAGGTAGGCAATGATAATCTGTTGTCAATTTTTTGATTCTGTTTGACATTGTACATGTCAAAATATTATTGAAATTATATTAATTATAATCTGAAGTGAAAGAAAACTTTATTGAATTTGTGTATATATCAACTGATGTACAAGTAAGTCAAGTGATGTTCATGTCAGATTTTTTTCTGTTTTTTTTTTTTTGGCGTGTACAATTAGTGTGCAGAAATCATATTGTCAAATTTTGAGGCTTCAGCAGATATCGAAGGCCAAAGATCAGAAGCATCGTTTTTTATCAGTATACATTTTTCCCTGCAATAAAAGATTGTATGATTTATTTGCGTATCTAACCGTAAATAAACCCCGTATGACACGCTCAATTTTTTCGTACATTTTTCAGTTCAATGTTTTGTTTGTGAAAACTTTGACTGTTGCAAACAGGTTAAAATGTTCAACGATTTACTCATTTTTTCGTTAAATGAAATAATAGAACTCGCCCTATTTTGTTCAATGTTTTCGTCAATTAATTGCGCAGATAGTATGCGCACTATATTGCAATGCGCTGTCAATGGTAGCCAGAGATAGAAAATACATTCGTATCATTTAAAACAAAATGAAACAAAATCTGGACATAGAGAAGCGAACGATGGTATTTTAACAATTTTGAATGAAGAATTGTGAATATAAATTCGTTCAGAAATTATCTAAGATTGCTGAATTAATGTTTCCAGAATGTTTCATAAATTTTTCATAAATCAATTGGTAGCTGCAATTGCGAGAACTAGAGCCAGGATATTAATTTCCTCCACATAACCCATTTTTGACATTAAATGTTTGACAGCTACAGCTTGTCGGTATGATTCTCAGAGAATAAAAATAAAGTACGCATGCGCATGCAACAAAAAATTGAGATACGTTACATACAGGATTTCTTGCTTTCAATGATTTAGTTCATAAAAGAGTACAGAAAAATTGATCACAAAACATTGACATAAAAATTGCACGAAAAAATTGAGCGTGTCATACGGGCTTAAGATACCGCGCGTATAACGTGCACCAACGCATAATCCCTTGGGGAGAATGCAAGATGCGTTCTATTTTTAAATGATAACTCCAATAGACCTGATTCATTGTCAAAATCAATCAGGATGACTCATTTCAAGATCATAACCGAATTCTTTTTTACTGTATCAAAATTAAAGATCTGTGGTTTTATCCGCAGCTGTCATAACCGTTTCTAGGATTTCCATATCCATTTCCGATATCCATGCTATTTTGTATCACAACTATGCAGCCAAGTAAAATATTCGAAATATTATCTCATACCGTCGATATATCAGCTATACTATCCATTAAAAACGTTAAGTCGCAGTCATCGTCATCGCGATGTCTCGTTGACAATTATAGATACGCAAATGAGTCTGTAGGGAGAAATATATACTGAATGCTTATTCATGATCTCAAATGCTCTACGGCTGTTAGAAAATGAGATATTTGCGAAAAACTACTCAAAAAGGGGTTTTTGATTTTGGATATCTCCTGAAGTCCCAAGATTTGACAATATGATTTTTGCATACTCATTGAATAGTCGGAGAGCTGGCGACCGTTTTTCTGATGTATCTACGTAAGGCAAAATAATTTCAAATATAACTGTAAAATTGTTCCCTATTTAAGAAACTGTGAGTCTGGCAGCATCTGTCTCTTGCGTTTCAGATATAAGGTAGAAATTACATAGATAAGAATTCAAATTTTTGAAGTAATGATGTAAGACTGTTTTTAAAGTTTATATTATAGGTTTATAACTGAGAATTTATGAAATAACATTCCCTGCTTGCTTATTTGTTGTTAACATGTTGCCAGACTCATTTATATTTTGAAAAAGTTTTTTTTCTTAATGTATCTGCGTAAGGTCTGGCATATTCTTTTTTATATTGAAGATGATACTTAAAGATCGTACTACAGAATGCCAGACCAAAATTTCGTTGTGATCACCTCTAAAAAAATATTTAAAAAATAATTTTCAGAAGAAACTTTCCAAGCTACTACGTTTTTCAATTGCGAACTAAGAACGTGAGGCGCATGTGGGACTGATTTTGAACTCTATATCATTGGATAATTATTGAGAATCTATAGAATAACATTTCCTGCCTTGATTATTTGCTGTTAACATGTCGCCAGACTCATTTATACCTAAGAAAAAAAATTTTTTTTCGTGTATCAACGTGAATACAATTTTTTTCCATATAACGGATGATACAAATAGATCGAATTATAGAATACAAGCCAAAATTTTGCTGTGAACATTTCGAAAAAAATATTCAAAATCTATTATTTTTGTAACAAGTATTGTATCTAGTAGGTAACTGAGAAGTTCGAAAACAGGAGCAGCACAATAGAGGAAATAGCAATAGGATTTTATATTGGAAGTTGGAGGAAAATCAAAGTCTTGTATCACACTGTTCAAAAATGTATTTTTATATTTTGTTGGCCGGTTTCGGCTACTGAGTAGCTATCTTCAGAACCGGGAGACTACAACAAGAAGATACATGAATACTTCAATAGGATCTGACTTTGTACTCTATTTTACCATGTACTTTTTTATGAAAACAAGATTTCCATAGGATATACAGCTTACAGTGCAAATATTTCTTTCACAAACTCTCATAATGACAAAATCGCTCACAGTTACTCTTACTGAATGAATCCTTTGCCGCTAGCTCACGCACTTTTTATACTCTACTCCAACAATGGGCCAACATTCAAATGTTTGACAATTGGACAACAATGAGCTAGCATTCAAATGTCTGACAACCGACTATCTAGCAACAATGTCTGACAATGGGCTCGTTCGGGTGTTTTTCAATTATGATATAATGTTATTCAGAATCTAGAAATTTGAATTTTCTGATTCTTATTTCCCCCAAAAAATGTTTGACAGAGCCGAGAATAATTTATAAAGTCCTGATAACGTCACAGTCTTCAGGTCGTAAGAATATTGTTAGACGTACGTGTATGCCGAGATAAAATGTAAACATATGTCGAGTAATTCACAGTGGCGCTACCCAACTAAACATTCCAACTAATTACTAGCAAAAAATTTCTGGTCTACTGTACAATTCTGTTGTACAACTGAACAACTGACAGTGACTATTACGTCATGAATGGCGCTTGTTCAAATGAACATTTTCATTTCAATATTCTTAATTAAATACTGAACAAAACATGATAATTTTTATATTTATATCAACAATTGATAGCAAACTTTTATGTCCAATATGTGATTTTCAAGAGTTCCCAAATCGAATGAGCCGATTTGATCCTATGTTATGCCATAGTGTACATAAAAAAACTAAAATCTGTCGTTGTTTCTGATTTCCGGATGATTAAAAGACCAGGGGCCAGTTTCACCAAAGCCAGTTATCCAGAGGTTATTTTATACGAAAACTATTGTTGATACAATTGTAACAATAGTTATTAACTCAAAATAGCCTCTAGATAAATTTAACTGACTTTGGTGAAATCAAGCCTAGAAATTTTGAATGTAGCCTGGAATTGAATGACAATACATTCTCAACTTGTTTCCTTATTTGTCTGTTTGTATGAAATCTTGTAATCAAAATTACAGCCACTTCTCAGCTAATCAGAGCTATCAAACTTTCACAGTGGTTCAGTTTCCGATGACCATAGGACCATATAATATTCAATCATTTGTAGCACGCTTTATCTCCTGTGAATACGAAAATAGCAGGCAAGTGTACTCAGTGACGTAAAGCGGACAGATTGTAAGCTTTTGTTGACGGTAAATCGAGGACTTGAGATACCGTTTGTGCTCTTTTTATCCATCCCTAATAGCAAAACTGATGCATAAAGTAACAAAGATTACATTTTATAATTTTTTTTAGCAATTGAAGACTGAAATGTGAGAAAAGTTATTATTGAAAATAACTTTTTGAAACACTACTAGCCTAGAGCTGGAAGCGTGAAGCGAATCATCATATACTTCTTATATCGCATCGAATCAAATTCGCCCCACATTCTTAGTTTGCAATTGAAAAACGTAGTAGCTTGGAAAGTTTCTTCTAATGATAATTTTTTTAATATTTTTTTAGTAGTGTACACAACAAAACTTTGGTCTGGCATTTCATGATTCGATCTATATGTATCATATTCCATATGAAAAAGAATATTACAGATTTTACGCAGATACATTAAAAAAAAAACTTTTTTCAAAATATAAATGAGTCTGGTCACATGTTAGCAACAAATAATCGAGCAGGGAATGTTATTTTATAGATTCTTAGTTATTATCCTATAATATAAAGTTTAAAAACAGTCTTACATAATTACTTCAAAAATTTGAATTTTTATTTATGTGAATTCTGCCTTATACCTGAAACGCAAGAGACAGATGCTGCCAGACTTACAGATTCTCAAATAGGAAACACTTTTACAGGTATATTTGATGAAATTTTGCCTTACGTAGATACATCAGCAAAATCGTCGTCAGCTCTTAGACTAGAACAAGTCAAAGCGAAGATATTCTTACAAAAAATAACCAGTACCAGTTATTCTGTGGATTGAGTCATTTTTTGTCTAAATTGACTGAACAACTATGAAATTTTGCATATGTGTCAGATAATAACGCGACATGGGCAACGTCGTCTTAAGGAGGATGGAGCACTATGGGCATTGGGATTTCGAGAACTATGAGAGTTACGATTTCAGACAAATATGGACTATGAGGAATATTTTAAGTATCATCCAAGGGGTATTCCTGTTTTCCAAAAACTGATTTTCGTCGATATCTTATTTTCCAAATGAATTTCAAACTATTGGATACCGAGGGAAATATTTCAGACAAATAGATGATTGATTTGAGTTGACTAGAGAGCGGCGTGCATAGATTTTTTTAATTACTAAGAAATGACAAGTAGGTCCAATTTTTTGAATAGGCGTGAAGTAGGACTTTTTCATGCCAGATTTACCATTATTTAAACACGTAGCAACTAAATTTCTGTGAATTAATGTTTGTAGCACCTCTTACTGATCCATTATTACATATGAACATTTCTTGATGGATCGGCCTTACATGACCCACTGGTCATACAAGCCTGATCCCCACTTTTTATTATTTTTTCCATTATTTCTGCGCATATCTTGAGAAATTTAGTTCAAAAAAGATTTTTTTCCCTTATCACTCCTGTTCTCGAACGCCTGAGAATTATAATTATATATTATATAATATAATCAAATTCTAGTAGCGATATGAACAATAAAATTTCAGACATGCCCAATAATCTACTATGTATTTGTCATAAAGTAAGATGAACTCATCAAAAATACTTCTGTATGTTCTTCTGCGCACGCTCATAGTGTGAATTCATTTCCTCACCCAATTCTATGGAATTGACAAAAAATATGCAGTAATGATGCTAATTAAGAGCAAATTATATCCTCCCAAAAAGATCCCAATTTTTCCAATCAAATACCTGCTACAAAAACTGTACAACTTCTGATAAAATCAAATTCCTTTGAAACACGCCAACAAGCAACTCAGCGGTCAAGTATTGTATTTTTCATGTGCTCAATCTATATTACACTCTTGTAGTACTTAATTAGTTCATCTACCTTCGTCATTGACCACCTACTAGAATCTTAATCGATTTACTCAAACATCGGAAGATTACGAGCAGAAGAGCTTCTTATCCAAGATGGGAATACATATAAAAGAGATATGAGCAGAATACAGATTATATTTTTGTACTATCTTCGGATAAAGCAGGAGGAAAAGAATATATTGCAAAAACTATTGCAGAAAAAATAATTGAATGAAGAAATTAGGTAAATAGATAAAATTAATATTGCTGTCACCTTTCATATTTGAATTTTGATACAATATTCAATTCAATGATAACTATTCAAAAGATTGCAATTTATTCGGAATAATAACAGCATATCATGCCAATTGGTGATGAGTGATGATATTACCCGAGTTCTTATTACTACTATCGTTCAAGATACGGAATATAATAGCCACAAAATAAAGTCAGAAACCAATAGATGAATATTTTGAATTCATGAAATAATTTTTTTCTTGTAAAAATTCACAAAAAGATGTATGGTTAAAAAAAAATTAATATCGATGCTTAACTTTATACTCTGATAAATAAACTGAAAACTTCATGTATACATTATTTATTTGTACAGATACAATGTATTCATTTTCACCGACTCTTGCTTTTGCTCTCTTGATATCTAACTGATTCGAGTGTGAACCGTGTATGCTTATTGATCTGCACGTGCAAAATTAATGTAATAGTGTAGAACATTTCTAGAGCGCTTCTAGATATTCGCGCTAACGCTTCTAGATTGAGCGTTGAAAATAATTAGTATATAATTTCTCACGTGAGAGTGACAGAATAATTGCTCTTTCATCTATGGATGAAAATATAACAATAGTATCAATCTGACAATTTCCAAAAAAGTGTCAAATTCTAATACCGGGCGCCCATGACCGAAAAAAAAATGAACAATTTTCCATAGGCTGCCATTTATAGGGCAGATGCTAATAGTTGTGAGCTTGAAATATTTGTATTCGAAAACTCCCGCTGGGTGCCAATGCATAATAAAGAAATGATTTGAATTAGCAACAAAAAATAGCTTCTCTTAACAACTTTTTACAGTCTGCAATTTTTCGAACATAACACAAGGTTGCAAAATCGACTAAAGCTTATTGGCAGAAGGTCTACATGAATTTAAGAGTAAAGCATAGTCAGGTAAACTTGTAAATTCATTGTGTGATAGAAAATAGTGAAATAAACTGAATGAATTCCATGTGCGTTACATACTTTTGAAATTAATGGATATAACAGCGGTATAACTATAAATATTATTTTTTCCAGTAATTACCGTGATATCGTGCTCAAATAAATAAGTACTTTTAAAGATCTTGGTCGATTCATTCAATTATGTTTTCCTATGTAAGTAACATTCAGCACAGCCCTTGAATAGTATTATTATTTCTATTTTAATTCATATGAAATATTGAATGAAAGCTTGTTTTTAAAAGGATTTCTTCAATTGATGACTCTATTCATAATAGGTTTTTACTCGATTTTGCAAACTAGCCTTACGTTCGAAAAAATAGCAGACTGTAAGAAGCTGTTTGAAGAAGCTGTTTTTTGATGCTGATTTAAATCCATTTTTCAATAAGCATTAACACCAAGCGGGGATTTTTGATGCAAATATCTTAAGCTTAGAACTGAAAATATATGCCCATTGAATGACAGCATGTGAGTTGTTGCCTTTTTCTCTCATGGGCGCGATCGAAGAAATATTCATGAAAATAGCCCCCAGATCTTGGTTTGTTCCAAAGTTATCTACTCATATATAATAACGCATAACAAATCACCATTTCATAATCAACATCTTGGCTATACATATATAATAATAACAATTCCTTTATGACAGTGGAGCATTACATATCGCATCTTAAGCACTTACAAGACTGGTCTTGCTGCAATATAATTAATATCTTCATCATTAAGATGCAATTTTGCAGTTGACAGTTCATGTATATTAGTGTTTTATGCTAAACGATTCCATTTGAATCTTGAGAGCTCCGAGCCGATGTTGGGCCGATAACTTAATCTACTAGTTATTGATTGACTCACTGTGTAAATAAACTTGACACATATGTTATGTTTCATGAGTAAGATTATTGTCAAAGTGATAAAATATGAGTGTTAGCTATGATGGAAATATTATAATTGGAGTATATCCATTATTCATTCGCGAGAAAGTTGAATTCTATTGGTTGAATCAATTTATTAGGAATTAATATAACGCATCTGGAGATTCAGTCCATTCAGTTCATATTTTGATCGAATTCACCTTCTCCAAAATTCCTAAGCGTTAAGATTTTGGATTTAATAGAGAGCAGATTTACAGATTATTATTATGGACTAAATCTGGTTGATCATTATAATTTAGAAAGGATGAATCGAAGAAGTGATCCAAGTACTTTTGCTCAAAGAAATCAGCAGAAAAAATCTTGTTTTTAGTTTTAGGCAATAAGATATGATACCTCTTATAAATAACATATAAAAAAAGTCAAACAGTAGCAAGGAGATAACGGCGGGAAGAAGTTCAAGCTAGGTCTGTGAAATATTAGAGAATTGGACTTTGAACTGATTGATTACTCCCCATTTTTTCCTGATTTAATAAACTATTGGACTATTCATATGGATCTATTCCTTAAACTGAAAAACATTGGAGAATACCTTTATTTTTTTCAAATTTAATGAGTATTATCGACTGGTTTGCAGAGAAAATGGAGATTCTTCTAAAGGTCCAGAGAAACATAATCGTCTTTGTACCAAGTGTATAGAAAAGAAATCACGTTCAATGAAAATTTATTCTTGTTTCTGAGAAAAGTCAATTTTCCCACACTAAGCAATATGCCCTCGTATTGAATATTTGGATTAATGATTCCTGGAACCTTAATAAATGAAATTATGCAATCTAACGATAGAATCGAATATTATAAATAGAAAAGTAGAATATAGAACAGGCTCCAAGTCCTCAAAGAACATCAGCTATTAATATCATTAATAGGCAGTGTATAACTTCCTAGTATTTCCTAGCCCTCAGCATGCGATATCATTTCAACAAGTGTACCAACTTCAGTACAAAACGAAACATTTCCGCTAGTAGCTGAGTCAGTTGCGGTAATGAGTGTGGTTACTAGTTAGCCGGTGGTCCTTAGCAGGCGGTCTCGGGTTCAAATCCCGCACACTGGATGTCATTGTTACATGTTAGATGACGCTCTATGCACACCTGTGTACAACATCAGGAAAGAGATCTTAGATGGGAGAGATGATGAGTGGACCTACATGAATGTTTTGCTGAATTAGATTCAATCAAATGTAAACAAATATCAATTATCAGTATAATTCTAGAGAATGTGTTTTAGATAACCTCTAAATTAGCATTATAAAACTGGAGGATGTAGGGGATGGAAGAAGTTTGCATCAAATATCAAGTGTGGGCAATACTTATCAAGTAAACAGGTTGTTCCAATGAACATTGGTGTTGTTAAAAATTATTGTATCGAAAACAAAAAGATATCTGTATAATTGAACTAGCGTTTGTTTTCAGTTCTAGGTCATACAAATCTAACGACAAAAAATATTTTCAAAATTGTAAGCATCAACTGAACAGTTAATGATAGAATGAAACAGTTCTGAAGGCATCCAATAACTACAATAGTTGTGATACTTGGGATGAAAAAATTATCATTTATTATACCATAAGTAGTAGAAGTATTATCGATCATTTTTGTGGTGCTATCACGAATGTTTATTGTGCTTGCGTGCAGCACGAGTGGTATTCACAAGCACAATAAACATGAGTGATTGCACCACAAAAATAGTCTATAACACATCAACTGCAAATGGTATGTGGAGGACTATTCCAGGGGTCAAACTAATTTTTCTAATCCTATGAATCAAGTAACAAATCACGTAATTTTCATAGGAACGAGAAAACAAACTTCTGTCAAATTAAAAAACTCGAATTTCTTGCATTTTCTTTCACGAATAATAGAGAAATATATTGCATTATGATATGGAAACTAGTTCAAAAGGTTTGGTGATAAATTAGAAGATGAAATTGATGAAGATATTCAGGGAAATATTTCAATGAATACAAAGATCGCACAAGATTTCAAATTGGAGGTGTCCACATCTTTGAGGAAAATACTCACTTTGACCACTAGTGTAATACCCGATGGTATTTCTACACGTCCAAATACCCACTGATATGCACCGTTTCTATGGCGATTTAGCATTGTTAACCTTGTTAAATAAAACGAATGGAATAGTCAATTGTATCATTCCCTCTAATTGGTATATTTTCCTAATTCACACAACTAATATTTATTTTTCACTATCTTGGTATTGTACGGAGATATGATGATGAAATCAGAGTAGTCTTACAGACAAAAAATGATTGCAGTCGAAAAGCATTCGCGGATGAAGAGCGTACATTTTTACTTACTTGTACTAAGTACAAGAAAGTATTGTGGAACCGACAAAATTCACCTATCGAGATTTTGATGGAGATATCTGTTTTGAGCATCGCTGAATCCATTTTGACTATTTTTGGCTACGTATGTTCGTACGTGCGTGCGTTCGTGCGTGCGTGCGTGCGTAACTCGCAAAATTCAAAACTGGTTGAATGTAACATGTTGAAATTTTGTATTTAAGACTGGTATAGGGTCTAGTTGTGCACCTCGCATTAGGGTTCCAATCATCTGTACCGGAAGTGCACTTTACTTGAAACTTTTTTCGAATTTTTCTAATAAATCCAGAATGATCAACCGCAGGATGTTGAAATTCAGTATTTGAACTTGATGTTGTATCAGAATGGTTATCTGCTATTTTTGTATGAATCGGCCAAGCCAGAAGTGCACTTTACTTGAAACTTTTTTAAATTTTTTCCATAAATCTAGAATTATCAGCCATAGCATATTGAAATTCAGTGTTTGAACTTGTTGTAGCATCAAAATAGTTATCTACTATTTTCGTATCAATCGGCCAAGCCGAAAGTGCAGTTTATGAGTATAACAGACATTCTGAATTCACGGTATCAAACAATCAGTTTTATTGAAATGATAAGGTAGGCAATGATAATCTGTTGTTAATTATTTGATTTTGTTTGACATTTTACATATCAAAATATTTTTACTTGAACCTAATTCCGTGAGCATGACAAAAGCGACAAAATTGGATCAGAACATGCTTTTTCATACAAATTTGAAATTAATTTTCATTATCTTGGTCACACGGTCCAGCTTTAATTTCAGCATTATTGAACTCCAAATATACATACTTATCAATCCTCTTGAAGGCATGAAAAACAAAATGAGGCACTGAAATCTACTACTATCTGACGGTCTAAAAGTACAAGGAAATATTGTGAAACCGACAAAATTCACATATCGAGATTTTGATGGATATATCCGTTTTGAGCATCCCTGAATCCATTTTGACTATTTTTGGCTTGATTTCGGTACGTATATACGTATATATGTGTATATGTGCGTAACTCGCAAATCTTAGAATTCGTCAAACGTATAATGCTGAAATTTGGTATAAAAGACTGGTATAGGATCTAGGATCATGATATGCACCTCGAATTATGGTTGCAATTGTCTGTACTGGAAGTGCACTTTACCTAATACTTTTTTTGAATCCTCCGCATAAATCTAGAATGATTAGCCGCAGGATACTGGAATTTATTATTTGAAATTGCTGTAGCATCCAAATGATCATCTTCTATTTTCGTCCCAATCGACTTAGCCGGAAGTGCACTTCATATTACAGATTCTTGAATTTTTCTAATAAATTCGAAATAATCAGTCGCAGAATATTGAGAATTCGTATTAGGCACTTTTATAGCATTTAGTTGTACACCTTGCACTATGATTGTGATTGGCTGAGTCGGGAGTGCAGCTTACTTCAAGCATTTTTTAATTTTCCGCATAAATCCAGAACAATTGAACGTAGAATATTAGAATACAGTATTCAGTACAGTCTAGATACTCATATCCTATTTTTATTGAGATCGACTGAGTCGAAAGTGCACTATACTTGACGATCTTGGAACTTTGCGCATAAATTCAGAACTGTTAGCCGTAGAATCCTGTAAATCAGTATTTAGGAATGTTGTAGCAAAAGAATGATGACATATTGTTTCCATAGCAACCGACTAGCCGTGGAATGATAAGATGTTGTGTTCGATTATATATATCCAATGATGTACAAGTAAGTCACGTGATGTCCACGTCAGATTTCATTCACTTTGAAAGTAAATTTGCTTGTCATTCATAATACTGAGCATAAATGAATAGAATACTATCATACCCGTTAATAACTTAGTCCAGGAGCCGACCGCACCTTATCATCGCTGATCGGACTCTGGCCAATCAGCCAAATTATATACGCATCGATCGGGAATATAGTGGTCAATAGAATGCTAAGTTTTATGGATCCAGGATCTTGTCCTAAATGTCGAAAAAAAATTCAATTTCTTCGGGAGTTACTTGAAACTAGTATTAATCGATAGCGAAGGTCGAGTACCTCGAGACAAAATTAGGATGTTATCCTCTGTCCTGTCCGGTACAGGAAGAAAAAACATAAATTGTAGGATCGATAATGAAAGTTGATTACGAAAATGAGCTACACTTGAGGGTGGCTGTCGCCCTCCTGGACAGAGCAGAGGGTGGCACCCTGACTTTTCCTCAGAACACTTTACCTTTTTTTAATCACTTAGGACAGGATCCTAGATTTGTAAATTTTGGCACCCTATTGGCCACTATATTCTCAATTGGTTCATATACAATTTGGCCTTAAGTCCGATCAGGGAAGATGAGATGCGGCCAGATCTCCGAAAACTAGGTACACATAGAAAACTACGTTAGAAAGGGAAAAAATCATCTAATCTTATATTCGTTACAAGGTATTTCGGTGATGTGCTCAAATGCAATGCTGAAATTGACGAGAAGAGTTCAAAAAAGTGTTAGTTTTTATTCTAAAATTATAGGTATGCAAGACTCTGTTCCAAATCCAGGTACATAATAGTAAAATAGATACTTTTTCCACAGTAAGAAGCTTTTTATGAGTCCTAAAGGTTCGAACTATTCATTTTAGACTGCACATGAAATATTACAGTGCACAGTATGGATAAGTAGCAGATAAACATATAAATGTTGGTAGATGGTATTAAGGAACTCAGATTCACAGCCAATGAGAATAATTAAAATACTTTTGAGAATAATTCCAAACTTGTCCGATTCTCCTTCCACGTGATGAATTTTGATGAATTCTAAATTCTAACAAAAGAATAGAACAATATTGAATACTTGTAGCTATACCTGATATTTTAATATAAATGTGATTGCTATAATGCTATGAACAAAAATACCATTTCGAATCTTGAATGAAGTTATATTATTGAATTTTGAGCCTCTTTCATTTCGAAATCTTCATATTCATAGGCCCAATATTTCTAGGACGGTTTGATCCATAGATTATTCAAAATTATTGTGATCCAAATTTCTATATTATAAATTGTTTTCACTATCGTTGCTACGATAATTAATGTAGGTATTAAATTACAGGAATTCAGTCAATATATATAGTCTTTGTAATCTGAACACTGAATTACCGGGCCTTATTCTGCTGTAGTAAATATGTTCAATGAAGTATGAAATTTTTTCAATTTATTCTCTACAACTAAACTTGATTTCCCACTATTTGGAATCAATACTGATGAATACCGTGACAAATGTTTGTTTCCTGTCACAAGCAGTTTTTGTGTTCTACAGATTGTTTGAATCGAGCAGACAGCAGTGAATTAGTTCCAGCTCAAAATTAAATGAGCCAAATAGTCCGATTTAGTGCGCACATAAAATAAAAGGAACCACCCAATGAAAAAACTTGCATAATTCCTTTTCACTAGAAATATGAAAAAGTTTTTTGAGATAAAAA
Source organism: Dromius quadrimaculatus (assembly GCA_963989225.1). Lineage (NCBI taxonomy): Eukaryota > Metazoa > Arthropoda > Insecta > Coleoptera > Carabidae > Dromius > Dromius quadrimaculatus. The sequence goes on from OZ022330.1 coordinate 44,901,633, forward strand.
CTTATAAGGTTAAACTAAACATTAATTTGGGGAGGATCATATTTTTTCTTATAAGTGATTTACAATTGCATTCGAATTATTGTAATAAATCTCTAATTATATAGAATTGAATCTCACAGCGAATCAAAAACTAATATACAGGTCTGTTTTCCCAGAAAAACATGTTTAACTTGGAAATATTGCATTTATATCGACTCAAATCGATCCACTATTCTATTAATATAATTTAATCCTCATTTTCATGATTAATTTCAATTCCATTTAATTTACAATACAACCATTTCTAAGCATCTTCCTATCACAAAGAGCTTCCTTGCTTAGCACAAAATTGAATTCTGAACATTGACTAATTCTCGTTTCCTTGGTAACTATTCCTTCATTCATTTATTCACGAAACCTTGCTACGGTTAATCCAATTATTCACAAGCAACGGACTCTAAGAATCAACGAGCTATTGAGCGACACTTTTTTACATGAAGCGTCAGTTGTTATAAAGAGTATTTAAATTAGGTTCCCACCTATTATGAACGAGCTAATTTCAATTAAATGTAGCTTAGAGCGCGTTTGAAGAAGCGGATAAAAAAAGTGATACATGAGTTAATTAGTTTTAGAAGGAATCAAGTAAATTCAATGAAACTCTGGTTGGAGGATGTTCTGGTATTCACAATAAGTTTACGTGGAACTCTGGCAGGAGAAAATTGCTCTTCATATGAGGTTTTTACGATGCGTTTCTCTCAATTAAGCCCTACCACCAAATTCAAACATAATTTTCTGTGAGTTCAGGGTAACAAAATCTGTGCTGCATTTATGTATTATGTATTCAATAATTGTCAAAATATGAAAGAAGAAAAAGAAATTCTTGCAGGATCTAGACAACAAGCATAATAACATACAGACAACAATTTTCGTGACAGGACAAGCCTCATTTTGGAATATCACTTAAATTTATGCATAACCGGGCGTTCACAACACGAAATTAATTTTTAGTGTTAGTAGTTACAGTTATTGCTGGATTTTTGACAGGTACAATAATCTGTTAGCGTTCACAACTTAAAAATTAACCCAGAGTTGCTCTGCACTAGCCGTGGTTTGTGTAAGAGTCTGCATGCTTACAACTTTCCAGTTATTAGTTAGTGGTTCGACCAATCAGAAGAGAGAAAAAGGCATTAATATATTTTGTATATAACCCATTTGACGTTTGAATTTCATCTATTTTTCGTATTTTGAATGTGGCTTTGAGCTTCAAATTTACTCTCTTATTCTATAGATTACTATTTTTCAAGTTTTCAATCCCAGCTTCTATGATTGAGCCTGATTCAACATACTTTGGCTTTATTAATGCCGTGTCCTCGTAGAAATAAGGTTTGCATCTAACTATTTGCTCTAACAAGTATCCTCAGGCTCATTCATTTCATCATGCAGTGGACCTCCTATCGCCGTAGATATATTTTCGACCATTCTTTGACGTCTTACAACTCTATTTGGCTGCTAAATCTTGCCTGGAGTCGAAGATGTTTTGGTATTTTTAGAAGTAATACACCCGATTTAATGACCGGGAGTTGAATTAACCTGGGTTTAACTGATGAGAAATTGATCAATAATCTGAGTTTCGGTTCATATGATTAATTTGATTGGTTAGTGATGACACAAAAAATGCAGAAATTGATATTTTTACCAAGGAAACGAGCCATCCAAACCAGATTGATTCAACTCGAGATCGTGGGATCGACCGATAAGATTCTAGTTATTCAATTTGCATTAATTTATTTATTCAGTTTAATAAAACTTATCATAGATTCAGCGTTACATAATTTTTGACCTCAAATATCTCAATATCATCAGTCATTGATTGAGTGTGAAAAGGTATATAACAACTTGCGGCACCTTGACGGCTACGTACTTACAAAATTTCATATTAATCGGTAACTGAAATCTGACATCTGTAGCGCAGTTACACTATTTGCAGTGTATTGCAAGAAATCTAATCTTGTTGCCCTTACTGCTGTAGATGTACAATTAGTAATATTGCAATTGGGAGCCCATGGAATTCGAAATTTGAATTTTTTGGCAATTGGTAATCTTTCTAAGGAGATTACCAGTGTATGCTAAATAAAATCTATCAATTTCATTTATTTTTTGAACGGAACTTCTAGTATAGTTACCTATGGTACTTGGGTCATGGATAATCACAAGAATACGTTACTTTTTGGTTATTCGATCTCCGTCTCTGGTGTCAGGCTAATAGCAACAACATGCCCCCGTCAATTGTTAAGACTATAGGCATTTATTGACGATCTACAAATGTATGGCAAGAAAATTCGCTCACAGTCCTAACAAATTAGACACTCTTTACGTTTGACATTTTGGTTATTCAGCAATAGATATTTTCAATTTTTCTCTGAAAGATCATCAAAGTATAATTATTTATTATACCATAAGTAGTTTGAGTATTATCGATTATTTTTGTGGTGCTATCACGAATGTTTATTGTGCTTGCGTTTGAAGCACGAGTGGTATTCACAAGCACAATAAACATGAGTGATTGCACCACAAAAATAGTCTATAATACCTTAACTACAAATGGTATATGGAGGACTATTCCAGGAGTCAAACCATTTTTTCAAATTAGTTTTCTATGAATCTAGTAACAAGTCACGCAATTTTCATAGGAACGAGTAAATAAACTTCTGTCAAACTGAAAAATTAGAATTTCTTGCATTTTCTTTGACGAATAATATAGTTATTTAAGTATTAAGGTCAGTAAGTACAGTTTACCGATTGAGAATAATAGTTTGGAGGCCGAGCCTTGGCGAGGTTTCTAAATATTATACGAAATCGGTACTGTACATATTGACCGTGGTGCTTACAAAATTTTTTGCACGATTGGAAAATCTAAAATATAAATCCGAGTTCTCTTTTTCAAATTGAATTACTACTGACGATTGTTCATTTGCTGTCAACTGTCATGTTTGAAATTTTATTGTGAATATTCAATTACAAATCAAGATGAAAAAATGAATATTTTTTTGTGAAAATTCACAATTTTTCACTTACCGCCTTTGTCCATGGGCGTAATCATAGTAACCACAGTTTGCCGGTTAAATCAACATACTACCTCAAATAGAGGGCCGGTGAACACATGAAAACGCCCAACCGTGCAAAAAAAGAATAAATTGCGTTTTGATATGGAAACTAGTTCAAAAAGGTTTGGTGATAGATCAGAAGATGAAATTGATGAAGATATTCAGAAAAATATTCCATTAAATACGAAGAAAGCATAAATTGGAGGTATCCACATCTCTGAGTGAAATATTCACTTTGACCACTAGTTTAATACCCGATGGTATTCCTACACGTCCAAATACTCAACGGTAATATACCGATAGAGAGGTGTATTATCGATGTACCGAAGAATTTCACGAATATACTTTTTGTCTTTTGAGTAATTTTTTACGAGACAAATTTGGGGATTCATAATCTGATGATACTCGAGAGCTTTTGCTCGAGGGATATTATCGTTGATTATAAATCTCCAAATTTGCCGAGTAAAAAATTACCCAAGACAAAAAGTATTTGAGTTAAATTCAAGGTATATGCGATAATACACCAAATCTTGAGGTGTATTTGCAAGGATTATTTCACAAACCATAAAATTTATTAATTGTCATATTTTTTATTATTTTTTTTTAAACTACTGTGGTATATCGAGTTAGGAGAAAATATAATCGCAATATACCTCGTTACCATGCAAAAACCCTTAATTACTTTGGTTGTTGCTAAGGTGTGTGATATAATCACTGATATACACCGTTTCTATGGCGATTTAGCATTGTTAACCTTGTTATAAATACTACGAATGGAATAGTCAATATAATTCATCTATTTTACATAGCTGGCCACAAATAAAGAAATCTGTTAAATCTGAAACATCAGACAAATGTTGGTGTACCCTAATTCAATTCAATAATTCTGTACATGAGGCTACAAATAACAAGATATAATTTGATCTTGAGGTCATGAAAAAAATCTATTTGGAATCACTTAAGACAACTAGTGAAATAGAAAATATTCCTGATTATTTCTAATTGGGATACTGAGTCCTTAATGCGTAACTCCCACATTTGACGACTACTTGTGAATATTGTATGTGATTACTCTAGTGTCTATAATTCTGGATGATCTTGGATCAAATTCAGTGAGATTTTTTATCTTTTTTTCTATAGTTGACTAAAAATAGCTGAAAGATTTTCCCACAATAAGCTTACAGATTGGGATTTGGTTAAGTAGAACTAAATAAAATAAAATCAACTCTCATTTACCAATCACAGATCTATTCCGTCATTTACTGCAAACGATGACGGCTACAGAAATACACAGTCTCAATTCGCTTCACTTTTTGCGTACGTTTGATTCTTTGTCGAGACCGCTGCGCCGCACCGTACCGCCATATCTACTAAGTTAGCTTTTTTCACAATCAGCCGATTTGAAAAGTAGAGTGAAAAATGGTGATCGCAAACGTTATTTATTTGTTTATTTCGCGTCATCCAAAACAAATTGGATGCGGCATTCCTGATGCTTTTGGAAAAAATTACTCCAAGTTTTTTTTCAATTTTGTAATTAAATATTGCAGTTTATTTGGAAGAAGAAATAGGAGAAAATTTATTGGTGTATAAATTGATAATATTTTGTGTTATTGAAGATTTTTATAGTACTATACAACATTGGTTTGAATTTACATAATATGACCATATTTCTTATCCATCGGAAAAGCAGATCTATGTACAATAAAAGCTCATAGATTTTTGTGCCTTACATAGTAGTCTTTGACGGACTAGAAATAACTATTCATTTACAACTGTTTCAGTATGGATCCATTATATATCCATCATTAAATACTAAAATACAGAAGACTGCAACTATCAGTTATTTTTACTTTATGCTAGCACCTGCTTATAAATATACTATTTTATTATACAGAGTGATCAAAAATGATTGACTGTGCTGCCTTGCTCTGATTTTTCTTTGCCGCCTGCTTGAAATAGTGAAATGCAAGTAACAGATGACAGTTCCTCTGAAAACTTCATTCTAACCTAAAAGTTGGAAAAAATTATGATCAATTTCCAATAATCACTCAATAATTCAGTCATTCACTTACTTTCCTGTTTCTTTAATCAGATTATGGATAAATTTGTGTCATAAAATTCAAAATCTATATTAAATATGCCAAATGCCAACATGAATATCACGTGAAACGTCACTGTGGCCTAAAAATGTCAGTAACGCAGTTACCAAAATGAATAAATTCATACTAACTTTATTCCGTGAAGATAGTTTTGTTCATAATGCAAACTTTTTCAAGTTGTGTGACCGTCAGCCATTTTTGATCACTCTGTACATGTTATTTCATACCGAAATTCAATTCAACAATTATTCACCCATAGAATAAACCACTGGACTCGAGATGAGGCAAATCGGATCCCACCTATACCTCCGATGAAACTTGATAAAATCTTGATCTCAAGTGTCGCTTTATCTATTGATTTAAAGTTGATACTTTCTTCCGTTTCAAGTATTGTGAAATGATAAAATTTACATCCAGAGATTCCGATGGGAATATCTGTTTCGAGCATCCCTGAATCCATTTCGACTATTTTGGGTTTGACGTCGGTACGTGTGTACGTATGTATGTGAGAGATTCGCAAATTATGACTGGTGTAAGGTCTGGCTGTACGCCTCGCATTATGATTGCTAACGTCTGTACCGGAAGTGCAATTTGAATCTTTTGACCGTAGATTGATAAATTTTAGTATTTGAGACTGCTATAGCGTTTTAATAAAGTAACATGCAAATGATCACTTTCAATTTTGGGTTGATTTTGCCTAACGTAAATATCAATGATTCGGTCAGAAGGTGTTCAAGTACGTCATACGGAGTCTACATCAGATTTTTTTATTATTATAATCAACCCTAAAAGACGAGACCCGACGATCGTCCTAAATAATAAATTCAAAATAAGTATGTTACATGAATTTCCTCCGGATATACTCGAAAACAAACAAAATATTAAGCTTAGATTCATGCTTGATATGGGAAAAATAGGAAGCAAAAATGTAGAGGCTTTCAAATTAGAATAATTTCAGCAGCGTAAGTAGCAATAATACTACTCTAATCCAGCGAAATGTGTTGCAGAAGAGCGTTTCTCAAGATTTTCGTACATTTCGCAATAAAGAAATCTGAAAACTGCACTTACTTGGCTTCCGTAGTTGTGATCCCGTTTCTTTTGAGAACGATTAAAGCTTACCGTCAAGCCTCACTGAAAGGAGGTCCTTTAGTCGACTTGAATGCTCCGAGGTCTTCACGCCATTTTCTCTTAATCTGAATTCATACGATTTGATATGGTGAGCCATGGGAAAGGCAGAAGAATTATTGTATTATCTTCAATATTTTGAATGTAAGACAAAAGGCGTTTTCATTCATTAGATTGGACTTACCTGATGTAGTCGTAAGCTTTCGTTAATCGAGTCAGATGTGTCTGATCTGTTTGTAAATTACCTTCAACTATTTTTGCCGATCGATGCGATCAATTTTCCTTAACTCTGCTTGCAGAGAAGGGTTACTGCGATTTCTAGTAATAATACGCGCGAAGTTTGAACCTATGGGTCTGCAACACAGATCAAGTACATACTATAGACATGTCTAAAATCAAAAGAGTATATCCCGATTAGCTATGGAAAAGTGCCTTCGCATGTAATTGATTGATATTATAGTAAAACGTTATAACTATTATAGAGTATCACATAGACCAAGTTTGATCCCTGTGCGATCTTCCATTGGGTGGTCAGAAAATTAGATAGCTCTAACGACCAAGTATTTTTTCTCGGGCTCTATCTATCCAATTGATATGAAACTTGGTATGTACGATGTTTGTACTAAATTTATCCACCAAATGCAATAAGATATATGTGCGATAATCTAAACCTTTCAGGATAAAAACAAATGGAAACTAATCCGAGTTGGCACCACTTTCACAAGAATGCATATACTCGTGCATATTATAAATACGAGTTGGCATCAATTATCATTCATTTACGATTATAGGCGATAGAGTTTAGTGTTGATCGAAGAAATAATATGAGCAAAATAGAGGCAACTTAGTACAGAGTGATCAAAAATGATTGTCAGTGCCGCCTTGTTCTGATTTTTTCTTTGCCGCCTGCTTGAGATAGTGAGCTTCAAGTGACAGATGACAGTTCCTCTGAAAACACTATTTTAACCTAATAATTTGGTGAAATAATAATAAATTTTCAATAATCAGCCCATAATACAGCTATTTACTTACTTCCTTGTTTTTTTAATCAGCTTATGGATAAATTCGTCATAAAATATGCAAAATATACGCCACTGTGTTCTTGAAATCTCGGTAACGTGATTATCAGAATAAATAAATGTACACTAACTTTATTCCATGAAGATAGTTTTGATCATAATGCGAACTTTGGCCAGTCACGTGACAGACAGTCTTTATTGATCACTCTGTATTTGAGCTTGCACTATAGGTATGCCCAAGTGCGAAACTGGACTATATTCATTATGATAAAATTAAAATCATTAATTGTGTTTAGATTACAAATAATCTCCATTAGGAATGAAGAAGAAGATATAATACATAATAAGAATTATCAAAGCATGTAAGAATGTTGACACACGTAGGGTTTGTAACCATAGTCTAATGTACGACTTTCGGACAGCCAATACGCTACCTTACAAAAGAGAAACGATAAACAGATAACACAAAAAAATGAAACGATACAATTAGGAATAAACCACAGATGAGATATATGGGTAATAAACCAAAATATGGGATGCAATATCCAAGTAATCCAAATGAAATTTCAAGAGGCAGCTCTATAACAACAATTAAAAAAACATGAAAATCACAACAATGGAGGAATAGAACTACCGTAGTTGAATTTTTATGAAAATAAAATGAAGAAAATACAAGCTACTGAAAATATACAGAAAGCATGAAAAACAATTAAAAAAGGAAGAAGAAGAGCGATAATCTATGAAAGTTCCATGAAAAAATGGAAGATTATTCGATCCTAGTAATATTTGAGAGTTTAAATTATCATCGAGATTATTTCCATTCGAAATACAGCTAGTGACTATAATTTTCTCATAATGAATAGTGCAGTTTCGCACATGGACGTAAGGTGCGAATTCAAATTCTTAGTTGCCTCCTTTTTGCTCATATTATTTCTTTGATCCACACTAGACTCTATCGACTATGATTGTAATTGAAGGATGATTGATGCAAACTCATATTTATAATATTTACGAGTATGTACATTTCTGTAGAGGTGGTAATCGAATCAGTTTTTATTTGTTTTTATCTAGTAAAAATACTCCTTGCATAGTACCAAGTATTTAAAATTCATTCGGAAATTGCTGGGTAGCTTGAATGAATAGAATAATCTGTTATTCATGGGATGGCATATTCTTGAGGCTCATTGTTCAAACTATATATTGCTATGGAAATGGCACCCAGATTAGTTTCTATTCATTTTGAACCTGTTCTACCACAGCTAGATAAATTAAATTCAGAAATTTTATAGACGAGATACGAATACATATTATATAAAAAAATGGTGAACTTGTTCTGCCCAAATCTTACCGTAATGGACGCCGGAAAAATATGCTTGGTAGATGAACTTTATACAAATATCATTCATACCAAATTTCATATTGATTGGATAGATGGAAAAAAGGAAAAAAAAAACTTGGAAACTTGTGAAAGATGATTTGAAACCGTGATAATTATTTCACTTTGCTCATGCATTTCTACATGGAAACATAAACTTGAATACAAATGTCAGAAAAGCATTTGACGGGATTATTTGTAAGCTCTACATCAATCGCATGGACGTCACATATCAGAGATCAAGTTTTATTGATCACTCAGTTACAATTGACGAAAATGTCTAATGACTTGCTCATGTACACTCACAGCTCCACCCGACTACAGGTAATTCTCTCAGACATAGGTAACTAGTGTGTCTATTCCTCAAGCAGAATCATAATTCGGGTATAATTTTTTTTCATTCTAATTGATCATCACTTTGTAAAGATTGTTACGGATTTTTTTTCAACGCAGAAGATGCAGGTTTATTCACTGCCTTTTCAACCGAAATCAAGATTCTGAGCTTATTTAGTCGACAAAAGGCATGTTCTCAGCAGACAATATAACCTATATTCTTTAAAATTTACTATTAATACACTTCAAATAATTTTATTCCCTTTCAAGTCCCGAGTGTTGAATTTGCACTTTAATTTTATATGAAATTTGTGCCAAACAGTGAAATTTGAGTAGATTTTTCTGAAGAGTAGTGGATCTTTCGTCTTTCTTTGGATAAATCAGCTCCTTTTCAATGTTTTTCTAGCACAGAATGTCAAAATTAAAATCAAATTATCTACACTAGTTTTTCAGTTATATCATGATGATAGTTATTTTTGATTTCAGATTGCGAAATGTCACTTTTGCATTCGACGCTCACAAAAAAATTTTACGAGAATGCAAAATAATTTCGCAATCATGTATCCAAACAACGTTTTTTCGAAAAACATGTCTCAAAATTAGTAAAAATGTGAAAAGAAAATTTTGAATCAATCAATGCCACTTTTATTTTAATGTTGCTATGATACTAATACAATTCATCAGAATATTTCGTATCCTGGCTGCGAAGTATTTTGCGTCCTGTAAACAAAATAATCATTCCGTGTGTTTGTAGTTGCCTTGTATTAGTCCGTGAGACGGGACATACATTTTTTGTTGATTACCGCTCACTTTAAATTTTGTGAGTGGCTTCATTGTGATGAGACCGACAACATTTCCATTTGGCCAAATTCCATATTTTAGGGCGTTTTTCAGCAAGGGCTGATTAATTGGAAAAATATTACTGTTATGTTGATCTTAACACTAATCGAAAGATTTTTTTGATTATAAAATGAAGAAAAAGTATTGTTAGACATGAATATTGGGGCTAGCGGTAAGTCCGACAAGCCGCACTTGTTATAAGTACCAACATACTTACCATAAGTACCAACGTACTTTTTTTGTGAGCGTCGAATGTAAAAGTGACATTTCGCAATCTAGAATCAAAAATAACTATAATAATCATATAATTCTGAAAAACTTGTATAGATAATTTGATTCAAATTTTTACATTCTGTGCTAGGAGGAGCTTATTCATCAAAAAAAAAAAAACGTGAGATCTACTACTCTTTACGGTTATATTTTTTCAATTAATTAGCCCTCGCTAAAAACGCCGCTTGATCTAGAATTTTGCCGAATGAAAAAGCTGTCGGACTCATCACAATGAAGCCACTCACAAAGTTTCAAGTAAGCGGTTATCAACGAAAAATGTATGCCTTGTCTTATGGACTATATGTAATTGTTCACTTTTCATGACAGTTTTAGAAAATGGTTATTTATTTAATTAGGCAAAAAAAAGAAGATTTACTGACGCGGCTAGAGTTTCAGAGACAGGGCGTAGCCAAGTCTATTAATCTGTACAATTAATTTAATGATTAATTCCAATATTTTTGAAGAATGTCATCGCCATCAAATTATGTTGCTATGCATTTGTTGATTGGTTGTTGAATTTTAATGCGTATGTTGGGCGGTGGCTGTGGAAACGATACTTTAACTGCCTAGGCAGTTGAAGTGTCACTTTTCAGACTGTGAACTTTCAATAAAGTCGTACTTTTAAAGTCAATCGGCAAAAAATAGTTTTTTTGTATCAAATTCTGTATATTTATTTTTATTTTTTCGACGTTTCGACTTTCTATCTGAAGGTCTTCATCATAATGATATTATTCATTTGTATCATTTTTCCTAATGAGACGTCAAAAAATAAAAATAAATGTACAGAATTTAATCAAAAAAATATATTTACTCCAATCAAATTGTCTACCACGTCTCTTATTTTGTTTTTTTCAATCAAAACATCAAAATCTATAGCTTTGAATACGGATGTGGACTTTGAAAACCTGAAAAATGAGAAATGAGCTGAAGAGATAGGTTTATAGGAATGATCTCCATCTACTTCCACTGTTTGAGCGTCCGATAATATGCGAAAAGAAGCAATTTACTTATTTGCTAAATTTCCAGAATAATGTCTTCCGCCTGCTTAGCGACGTTTTCGCCTACTGCGCACTAGCCAAATCAGCGTTTGGAACTTGTTCCCAAATCTTTTTTTTTGTCTATTCCTACAATTTTCACAAAAATTTCACCCGAAATACGTGTAAAAATCAGAAATCAAAAATTTTACCCTGAGAGGTTGATAGTCCACGACTACCCAGCCTTGCAAGTGCAACATATGTCAAATTTGTTTCTGCAAGATTGGTTGCAAAATCGATTTCTATCGACCAAGCTATCCAAACAATGGATAACTTTGTCTCTGATTATTCAAATGTTTCGGACGATCAATTTGTTCCTTTCTTTCATGACTCGTATATTGCTTTTAAAAATAAATTTTGTTATGCATCATCATACATAAATATAGGTATTTCTTATTTTTCTTTAAAGTACAAGTTTGCTATATTCTAAGTATGACAAAAAAATATATCGGCTCTTATTGCATGAATATTTTTTATATTGGACTCCAGAGCAGAACAAAGATGCCTCTGACTTCTCCGGCATTTTATTGGCTTGAATTCATCGTTAAAACTGACGTATAAATATCCGCCTATACTTTAGTACGCTCCAAGTGTCTAGGCCTTATAACAATTACTGTGCCCTGTTCATTGTTTAGTAGCCTATGTCGAGCTTACATCATTCAAAGTAGTAATAATTGGCGGACTGCGATCAAATGCCTCGTAAATTATCTTATTTTTGCACAATTAGATGCTAAGAGGCTTAAACTGACTTGCCGACAAGAAGTACATGTATGTGTTGTACTTTTAAACGTTGTAATAGAAGATTTTTTATATAGAAAGATTATAGAGATCAGAGATTATTCGCATAGTGACTTGAAAAAAGAAAGTTGATTATTATCCCGAAAATTATCTCGTAGTATGATAGAAACAAAGCTTGAAATGGTAAACAGTACAGAAATGGTAAACAGGACAATAAATGTCTCCAAATTATTCTGTACAGCCGGGTAAAGTCAAGATCTCAAGAAATATCGGATACTGATGAATCACTCAAGGCCCGTGATGTTAATCAAGTCCTGTACTTGATATGATTGTCACATCCATAACAGGAATTGATAAAAAAAACTTACTGGAAGACTACTGTTAGGTTTGTGCTCAAATTCTAGAGTTTGGGCTATCAATTTACGTGACACTGAGAGGGAACCTCCACTATTTATTACAATATTTAATCAACTATAGTACAAGCACCTAATGCTAGATTTGTACTGCTTAGATTTAGACTATGAAATTTTATGCTATTTGTTTGTGTCTAATATTATTCTTAGTGTTATGCTAGATTCGAAACATCGTTTGTTACTCACAAATGTAAATCAATAGTACAAACCTTGGGATTCAGGCACAAACCCAATACTGACTATTCAGTTGGTTTATATTACGTGACGTGACAAACATGAATTTGACTTATGTTATTATAAGTAAGGCATTCAGAAATATTCAAATTTGGAAAATCTACAGCTTCCGGGGCTACAATTTTCCTGTTTATTAGTTTCCGTCGTTAATTTTGTCAGACCAAGTTTTGAAAACACGCATACATTATATTTTTAGAGTTGCCATGAGACGAGACGAGATGAGACTTCAGTGAGTCTCGTCTCGGTCTCGTGGTGGTCTCACCTAGCTCAGTCTCGTCTCGATATTGGCCTGGTCTCGAGTAGGTCAGTCTCTCGACGAAAGTCCCGCCATGATTTTTCAGAATTATATATTCTCACATGCGGAAATTAATTCGTTCTACCTTATTATGATTTGCTATGAATTTTACCAAAAATATGTATTTGTGCGTTTGGTGCGCAAAGGTATATTTCATAGCGTTATATACCCCCTGACGTGAGCTTCTGGCTCACTTCCAATCGTTAAGAACCACAAAAACACTGCGCTACAAATAATATGTCTTTTGAATTTTGCGCATTACACAATAACTATTCCCACCTTGCTGAGCAGTTCTGGGAGTTATGATCACGTGATCACGTACAACGCGCTTGCGTGTTGGATAAACTTAGCGTACAGCCTACGTTGAATTTGCAATATCAGCAGTCGCTCTGAGGTTTAATTCTAATTCGTAAAGACAGTCTTTCGACTTTTCAATAAACTTTCGACACATGTACACCTAACGGACAATTAGAGAAATGATTCAATGCCATCATCGTTGAAGACAGTCTTCCAGAAGTAAGAGACAGGTTAAAGCCGGTTTCCTCAGCTCGATGTCAGTTTTGACACTCGTATATTATGAAATAGTAACAATAGAATAAAATTATACTATTCTAATTAATTATAAATCAAGAGAATGATTGAACATGAATTGAATCTGATTTCAAACATCGTTCTCAAGTAATTGTCAGCATTAAGTTGTCAGTCATATTGTTTGCAACAGCATACAATATTCAAGTCTCTATAAATGTAACTATAATATTACAACATTGACATAGAGACTACGATCTGTCTCCAAGCTGTCTCTATGAATTGGGATAGGACCCCTGGAGCCACGAGGATTCGAGATAATAAAGATGTAATAGTTTTATGCAACAAATGTATAGACTTAAGCATTATGAAGAGGTTAAGGCTACATATTCCAGGTTAAGAATAGCTGAGATACAAAAAATATTTTCCGAACTTCATAATGTTAGTTCGCACATGTGTTTCGCGCCACACAGTATCTCTTCTACGATTCTTAATCTTAATTCATAAACTAAATTCAGGTTTTGAAAGCGTTTATATGAATTGATGGTGGATCTGAGATGCCTACATGCTCAGTTTACGCATTGTTTGCGATGTGTTGACGACCAAATTCAGAGGTGGATGATATGATGAAAAACAAATTTTCGAATGAAGTTATATTATTGACTGTGAATAACGAGATATATGGTTCAAGTTACTGAAATTGATGGTAAAACAGTATTAAATTTCTCTTCTAATGATCCGCCTGATATAATTTTGAATGTAATTAGATGAGATACAGGAACATAACAAGGAGTCTTATAGGAGTCGATTTATGTAACTTATTTCCAGTGAAAATCAATTATAGAATGATGATATTTTCTTTCATTATATCAATAAAGTTTTTGTGAAATTAAATGTGTTGTGCTAATATTGGGATTCGTCCTGTTGCACAATCCTGCCATATGAAATCTAATGCGGCCACACATTACTTCATTAAATTCCACGGTCGGTTTAATCACTGTTTCATAGATTTAGAGTGTCGCATCAATCAATTGCATATTGCAAAATTATAGCTGTCTCTGTCAAAGTGATAGTTATCATTGTCAAAGTGATGGCTGTTATTGTTAAAAAGACGTACAGCCAGAGGCGGCTCTAGCCTACTTAGCGCCGGGGTGCGAAGATAAATGAATTGCGCGCCCCTCCCCCCTCGTGTATTTTTTTTCTCCTAAATAAATCAGAAAAAAAGGAATTAGAGAGGAACAATTCAACAAAAATTAAGATATTCTACAAGTTTTTTTTCACATTAACAAACATAAGAGTTACAGACATGAGCAAAAATTGAAACCACAATATACATAATTCCTCATTTAGTTATTGAACTCTACCTCCATTGATTTTCTGGCAGCAAATTCTTTCACAATTTCACATACATCTATATCGATATCGTTCTCTATACTAATAAATGCTAAATTTGAAAGTCTGTAAATTTTTTTACGTTTTCTTCTTCTTCTTTCTTCTATCGGCCATCTACATACAACAAATAAATAGATGAAAAACGAAACAAAATTTTATTACTCAATGTATCAAAATATTTTTTTGTTAAGCTTAGCGAGTACATAAAATGCTGGATTTTGATATAAGTAAGAATGTTCGATGTACGACGCGAAGCCAAATACAGCGATCTTCAGAATTCCAAAATTGTATTTTATATACATATTAATCAGAATATTTTTTCTCCTGTTGCACTTCAGTATTAAATCGTTAAAAATTTCTGACTTATAGAATTATTTGTTCATCTCAGGAGGTTTGGAATAATTAATTAATTACCTATAGCTATATATGTGCAAAGTACAATTTCAGATAAAATATCATATTGGATTTGATACAGAATGAAATTCTTTCATTTTTTGTGTGTAGTTTCATAGAAAAAAAAAATATATATCGACTTACTTCAAGTAAACTCCAATTCACAGGTCAGCAAGTCACAAATATTAAATCACTGAAGTCACAGAGTATAAGTGATATTTCGTTTCAACTCATTCAAAATCAAGACAACAAATTAGCCATTTTCAAATATTAATGAGAAAGATAAATTTGAATTCATAGAAAAATTGAAATTCCAGAATGAAACAGTTACTTATCCACCTCGAAGGAACCCCTTTTGTCAAATCAACTGTTAAATTCTAGGAAGTGAAAATGAAATTCTGAGAAGGATATCAATTGCGACAGAAATATTTCTTGTTAGAATTGGGACCGAAGTCAAAATAAATTGCGTTTGAATAGTGTATAAGGGTTATTAATTTTTTCTCCTAATTCGTGGTAAATCAAAATAGGTCGAGTATATATTTTGCCTTATAATTAATTTTGATTTTTAGTCATTCTTCAAAATAATTTTCATGTTCAAAATTATTTTATTAGTCCTAATGGAATATTCTGTTGATGAAATTAGAATTCAGTGAAAAAATATTATTTCCGGGGTCCAGCTGCCGCCCTCAAGGCCTTGGCGCCGGGGCGCCGTGCACCCCTTGCACCCCCGCTCGAGACGCCCCTGCGTACAGCGGTTATCTTCAAATCCTTACAGAGAATAAGTATTTTTGAGAATGGAGAGTCCTTTTCTAGATTTTTGGAGATCTCCAATTCATTGGAACATACGGTTTTGACATTTGATCAGTGGAAGTATAATCTATAGATGGTAACGTGGATTTCACTAATTTATTCATTCCATGTCTCTACTAAACCTATCTCCTCGAGAGCTTTAGATTGATACCAAACTAGATATTATTCCAATAACTTGTGAAAAAACAATTGACAGTTGTTTAAATATCCTATTTCACACTTCTACTAGAATTATTCTTGCAGGAGCTTTGATTTGATACCAAAAATGATAGAACCAAATGACCTGCTTTGAAAAAACAATAGACAAAAAAATATTGTTATATAGGCTGAATATGAAGTAAATATTCTGAAAGAGTGGTGAAAAAAATCATTTTCTCAACCGGAAATTTAGCCATCAGTCATCTTAATTCAACATTTATCACTTTGTGTTTACCTACTTGCTCTATTAGATTGCCTTCGGAAGAAGTTTATTAGATTTGACCATTGAATATAAATACTCGAAGATTTGACTTAAAAATGAGTTTCAAGTGATTATGATACATATCCCGTCGAGAATTTTGCGAGACTCGGCTCTGGTCTCGTTTCGGTCTTGACTTTTGGTCCGAGACCCATTCTATGGTCTCGTCTCGATTTTTTGAAGCGAGACGAGACCAGACCAAGACTGGTCTTGAGTGTCGTGGCAACACTATATATTTTTGAGTAGTCTTTAGTATTTCAAAGCATTAGCCAAATATCGAATTGCGATGATATAGCCTCCTCTTGCAGGGCCATCACAAAGCTAGAGGCTGCGTCACGTATCCATGCGCTTCCATTCCAATTCGAAGCACCGCAGTGGAAGAACGCGACAAAAATTCTTCACTTGCTTCATTTGCAAATGTAAAAACTGATGAATATGAGTATCATTATTTCTCAGGAATCAAAACCACGTGTACAATGGAGATGACAGGAAATTGTAGGCACTGCGTTGATTGAGGTACAAAACAAGATAATCAAAAATATGGTCAGTGCTGTCGCTGATCTCGAAGACTTCGAGTGGAAAAAATATCAAAAAGGAGCTTACTCTAAAGTAATTTTGCAACTTTAGCTCAGTGTAAATAATATATATTGCAAATCCAAGACCAGAATGGGTATGGTGACTCTATTCAAATTAACAAAACAAAATTTTATACTACTGTTTGGGTATCACAGTGTTGATTCTTTGTCTTAACTACTAAAGTACACCACCGTGTAAGTCTTAGCCTGCGGTTATAGCAATGTACATTAACTGCATTTTTGCCATTAATTTATCCGAAATTCAATGGACAAAGACGTTTGTCCAATGTATCAGCAGATAAATTAGAAATAGTTTCAAACTAATATAGGAATCGTATCGTGTTTGTAAGTTTTCTTTAATAGCTATATCTATTTTGACTTCATGAAGCTTACAGTTTATTGACTGTGACAGCCCTCCAATCAAGCGTTTCTTCTTACGAGAGAACATGAAAAAAAGCATAACTTCTATTCTATCCTGTTGAAAAAAAAAATTGTATATCTAATAATCAACGGCCCCAATTGGCATAAAAACTTTCAATAAATGTCAGGGAGAAAGGTCGAGTCAAGAATTACACTATCAAAACTACAATTAAATTTCATGTTATTCCCAACGAAGAATAATTTCAATTTACGCTCGATTCTAGATCTTGGGATGACTAACAAAACATTTTAATTCCCAAGTAAATGATGAGCACAGCACCAGATCTTTTTATTTTGCTAATTTCGCGTGGAAAAATGCTTAGCTCGCATTTCAATTTCTCTTGAATGTGTTCACGTATGAAGACAGAAAATTAATCAACATTCTCAGTAATCTGAGCTAAGATAAACAGCAGCAACAACATAGAATTTGTATGTAGAGCCAACACCTAGAAAATGTAGTATCAAATTCACTACTGATAATATCATAGGTGCGAAAATTAATCAGAAATGGTGCAAACAAACAGGTACACAATACGAGGCTCTTGTAAAGCTGCACATAGTATTCAAGTGTATGAAGATAGAGTGTATACGTAGTGTCACAGTATAGTTGTTTTGCGAAACAGATAATTTTATAGAGTGAGCATTTTCATTATATTGTAATCTATGTGACAAGTGTTGAAAATCAGGTGATCTATTTCAGAGTGAATGGAAGCTAATAAATAAACTAAGAGACACTATATTATCTATGTAACTATTGGAAAACCTGATGTTGGATCGCGACTTGAACTCCTATTAACTTTGAGGTTGGAGCAGGAAAATCATAGTATTTTAAATTGTTTCGTTGCCTATCCGTGGAATCAATCCTGTGTACAAAGTTTCAATCAACTTTGCTTACCAATAGATTCTGAAGTAGAGGAGATACATTGATAAAATTTGACATTTCACATGAACTTATTGGCTCCAACTTAATTTGTCAATGAAAGCCCTGAAGTATTTTTCAGGCCTAAGTTACGAGGGTTGAAAAATACGCAGAATAGTTTTGGACTTGCTAGAGGCACAGTTTCCAAATGCATATAGCATGATTTCACATCATAAAATTCATCACCAAATAATCTACAATACAGATTTTCGAACTATCTCCATGATGACAATATTTCTTTTATACACTCAGTATATCACAGTTTCTAAATATTATCTTCTTAAAACCAACAATAAGAGAAACTCATGACTCCTGATCTTCGACTTTTACAAATGCATTGTTCGGTGATTTTGCGACATCGTGATAAAATCTCTTCTTCATGTTCACGTCCGTGTTGTGTGGGCGTGTGCCTTGTGGAGTTTACGCTGCACCGGTAATTGCATTTTGCATTTCACATGCGACATAAGGAAGCAAGAGAGAGGGGGGACAGTAGCAGTGACCGACTTTAATGATGTATAGTTCTTAATAAAACGATGTTAATTGTGGTATGTGAAGTATTTGGATTAATGGATATTGTGAGAAGTTTATATCTTTGGAGATAAGAGGTGCAAGTAATAAAATGCCATGATATTATTATGAATATTGATATTCACAAATTATATTATGAATCATTACTTCAGATAGGAATTTTTTTCTGATTTGTTTGTACCGTTTTAAATTTATAGCTTAAGTGACCACAGAAGAATCTGGAACAAATTCAGGTACTAAAACTGATAAACTATTTCGTTGGGTTCAAGCTTATATATCCCACATACATTGATTGACTGGAGAATGGAATAAATGAGATTACACAGAGCAATTTGCAATTTTCTCACTATATTGAACTTTGAAAATCAAATTCCTTGAGTAATGTGATCTAATGAGTAATTTCTTCTCTACATAATCTAGAAGATTCCGATTCCAATATTGTAGGAGATTTTTGTTTGAATGTAATAGTGACGCATAAAAATAGGAGTCACCATGAAGTGAGTTAATTGTAGTGAGAGCTAGGGCCGGTATTTCAGTCCTTGGTTTATCTTAAACGAAGCTTAAATACCTTTGGAACAATTGTTCCGAGAATCAATACGATGGAAATTAAGCTGCGTTTAAGGTAAACCATGGACTGAAATACTGGACCTTAGAGTCTTATTGACAAGTATCAAATATGATTGGAATAATCTTTGGATAATTCACTTCTCTAAGAGAACACAAACAGTGACATGAAACGCTTTACCGATGAGGAATATATTCTTGAAACTCTTCTTTGAGTACATTTATTTCTTGTACCTACACAACATCTTTTTCCACCTCTTTAGTGGAGGTTTTGTAACATACTACAGGAAAATTATGTCAATTCACGTTTAATACAGCAAACTGAACCGTCCCTTAACACCACAAGGTAGTTTATGTGAGAATTTTTGAAAATGATGCTACCAAAGAAAATATCGAAGGTAGGATTCACGAACCATAACGAATTGACTCAATAATCATAGTCGATTTATTATGGAAGCTGGACATGTCCTCGACCAGAATTTATACAGGGATTTTACACAGACCAGATCAGAGTATTTTTATATGAAAGTAAGATCTGGATCAAGATGACAAGGATTGAGAGTTCAAGATAAGATGAGATTATGTCAATGTCGATTCGATATAGTACTGCCGACTGGTTTGACTTGGAAATTACATATGTAGAAGAAAGTATTATACGTGATGTTTATTGCTCAAAGAAATAGTTTATAATTGAATAAAAGTCACTATTCAATAATTTAAAATAAAATTGAAGTTTCATTCTGCTGGGTATCATCAACAACACTATATTATTTATTTATCACTTAATACTAACTCAAACAAAGTCGCAGATATTTATATTTAACTATTTATATACACTGTTCACTTCACTGTTTGATATTCACTGTTCTAGACTCACTGTTACACTACTCTTCACATCGTTTGCTCGCGTTTATATACAGAAATATCCATTTCTCGAATGTTCTACCACATTTCTGGAATATTGCTGGAGGCTTCCATCGGATGGGATGATGTGATGCGGCGCGGCACGATGCAGGGAGGACAAAAGACTCCGCCCAGACGCGGTCAAGTCCAAGCCTAATCCACTTTTATAAGCCTCCACACTCTCGCACGTTACATTACGCTAGCTGCGTAGCTCTTTATATATAGATTCGAATATAATTGTTCCATCAACTGGATTCGATGCATCAAAAATCACATTAAGAAAAAAATGTTTTAATTGTTGTGATTTTGAGTGTTACTATGAGTTTCCTAAGAAACCTTGAGATGAAATTCATCAGAAACTGTGAATTGATGTAGTGCATCGAAAGAAATATCATTCAAAATTTTGATTCTGTGATATTTTGTATTAACACTGATGCAACTATGACATTCTTAATCAAAACGCAATTTCTTACTGCCACGAAGTATTGTGTAAAGCACATTGTCACATTTTTGAGTCAACCGTAACTTTTTCACTCTAATATTTATATATTTATTTAAGACAAGTTATCGATGAAACCTTAGACTTTCTACATTTAAGAATCACACTATGATATGAGTGAAATATCTGAATTGCATCGCTCAATTTCAAGCGTAAGGACACGTAATCATTAAATTCGTCAAAAATTTTTTCCGCCGAACGGAGCTGCGACATGTGTCTAAACTGTTCTCCTTTAGCAATTTTATTTTAAACTGTTGAACACTTCCCATATTTCTATAGTTGTAGATTCACATTATGAGCATATAATTTTGAGGAAACGTGAATCTTTTTGCATAGAGCAGCAACATGTTTACGAAAATACTTCTCCACTTTGCATGTATGTATTGCCTCTACAACTGATAGACTAAAAACAAAAGCCTTATTTTGGTCTGATAGAAATATTACTTGTTGCACGTTCTCAAACTCGGGATGGCACAAGTTTTAATGTGGCCGTTCGGCTAATCTGAATTTACCTATATAAGATTTTCAAATCCTACAATGCATCATGAGAAATGAGTCGAACGATGGCGCTACTAACAGTTTATCTTGGGTACTTTGTAATATATATTCTATAATTAATTTCATTCAAAAATGGTCCAAGGGCTTTTATGTAACTACGATTCAAGTCTTCTGATTAGCCAAAGTGTGAACACGATTCACTCACATTAAATGCAAGACTCAAAGCAAGCTTGCTTGAAACTAATTCAAGAAATTAAAGTAACAAATATATTCACGTATTACTTGAGTACATACAAATTTAATTCTTCGAATTGCACAAATCTTTTTATGATAGTTGATGAAAGACTGACAAATGATGCAACTGGCAGTTAGCCAAGTGCCATGTTTGTGCTAATATGAAATTGATTCGCATGTAGGCCTTATCAGGAGGCTTAAATTGTAGTCCCATAAGAGCTCTTGGATCGTTTCAAACTAAAATAAACTATAATTCTCGAAATAAGATTTCAATTCGAGATAAGGGAGTAGTAGGAAATATTCAATGCAATCATTCAATATAATGAATATTGGTAGATAGTGGAGAAACACACTGTTGCCAGCGCAGTCGCTTGATGCGTTTCCTAAGCTGCATTGCTTGGAATATCTTCTTTACTTCATGTTCGACAGTTGGGAGGACACAAATTTGATTCAGAGAAGATTTATCTAATTTCAGTACTAAGTACTGATTTTGGTAATTGCATTGGGGAAGAAGCTTTGTTCTTTCTATACCTGGTCAGAAGCTTCCAATATTTCCTCGTATGAATCGTTGCAGGCTTCGGTAACTAACTAGTATCATAATTACTTAATAGTGTTTCCCTCTTAACGAACAAATTCTGCAGTATATGATGCTAAAAAAATCTGAATCATTTAGAAATCACAATACACATTAAGAGCTTAACAAACCGTTATCTACCCTCAATATTTTCTTTGCTGTTCAACAATCAATATCTTTGATATCTCCTTGATCTCAACTCAAATAACTGCAACAAGGCGTGCGGTATAGTCGAGAAGATATTGCCTTTCTACCCAGCACGTCGGCCTGCGTGATCGTTCGTCTTTAGACGTCAATTAAGAATTCAAAATGCCCCAACAAAAAGTTAGTGACAAACAAGAATAATTCGTAAAAGGCTCGCGCAATCTTCCTCGTCAATCTGAAGGAGGACGAGTGACAATGGACTATCGAAGTCGTGGTCGTGACCTGAGAGATGAAGATATCCGATTGTCAGTTTATTGTTATTATTCGTCATTCGTTATTTGCGGTATTGTTGCGGAGATTGTCCAAAGGCTTACTTCAAGAAATATGTGGATTAGTAATTGTTGAAATTGCCACAAATAAATACAGGAATGATGGCGATTATGTCGCACCAATTATAGAATGAATTTTTATTTTCTACCAAAGAATTATTGTCCCTCATATTAATTATTCCAAAAACTACAGAAACTTGGCATCATTTTTCTCCTGTTTAATTCATTATTATCAATCAGCATCGACTTCAGGATTGCTTTATTAATTGAGTTAAATTAGGTGACTCTTCCGAAATTCCTACGAAATAAGGAAATGTTATTGTCTCACGAATCTTCATCATAATAATGGCCTATGTTATTATACAATATGAATCTCTCCATTTTTTGTGTCATCACTCGCCGATAAATTTTAATTGAATATATCTAAATCTAGTTTATTGATTAAGGCCTGGTTACACAGTCCTTAGTTTATCCTAAGCCTAGCTCAATTATCTTAGTACCACTAATTATTGTTCCAACAATCGTACGTAAGTAGTTGGGCTACGCTGAAGATAAACCAAAGAGTGTGTACCGAGCCCAACTCGCAGTCATTCCAACTCCAGGTCATGAAATTGGGGAGAGTTAAATCAGGGCAGTATTGAGAATGACAACTCATGAAATAATCCAATTTGCAAATTTTTTTGGAGACCTGATGATGAATTGTAGTCAGGTATATTGCCTTTCAAGAACAGTATCCCTCTTCAACTGTCTCAAATAATGAGACTAAGAACTTATCCTGCATATTTTAATACATGTAGCTTTTTGAGTCGAGATTGATCATCATACTTTCCTTATTACAACTTTATTTTTATTTTGGAGCATATTAAACTAAAGTTTCATTAATAGTTACCATTTGATTCTAAATAATAGACAATTTTGTTACAAAATGACTACAGATCAATTTGAAGCTGTGACTATCAATCTACTTTGGTCGGCACTTGTACATTCAATAATCCACTCAGCTGATAATTTTGTAATACCTAAAACCGGATTAACCATATAAAGAACACTTTTGGGGTTGAAAATAAGGAGTTTCTGCTAGATGCTTAGGTTCATTTTATTGATATTTGGAAATCATTTTACATAAAGCAAAAATTTTGCCTGGAATCGACACTCTCCTCTCTAGTAATCTGGAAAGATAATTTATTATCTACAATAATCCAATCTCAATAAATTCTGAAACTTAGACCGTTTTATCTTGCTATGAAGCTCGCAAAAAATAACACTTTGAAGACTAGACTACCAAACTTTGTGCATGTATTGATCAAAAGTCAAGATCTTCTTCATAACAACCGCACTTGTATTAGTCAATTAAAAGTAGTCTGGATCAACTGTTTTTGAATATATCCTTATAGCTTATTGGCTATTATAGAGCACCCGTTAGTTTAACCTCTCTTCATCCACCTCGAAAAAACAATTCCCGGAAATTACCAAAGAATCTTTCCTACGGTGATCGTTTTGGTCAACAATATTTCTCCCCTTTCAAGGAATGCACAGAGAAAATTATTTTGTCTCAAATATGGACAAACGGGTGGACCGGGCAATAACAGTCAAGAGCGGTTTTATGCAAGAATGACAATGCTGAAGTAACAGTGAGGGACAGAAGCACATACAGAAGGCTGTAATAAGGATACAGAACCGATATACAATAGACGTGTGGTGTTTGTTTTGCTTATATGTCGTTGTGAATCAAATATACAAAATTTGCATGGTATACAATTTATTATTAGTGCCATGATGCAACAAAACATGATGAATTACAATAAATTATGCAGCAACCAATAAAATAACTCCATGATCTTATAATCACAGGTTAAGTTAATATAAATTGAGTAAAGTACATGATATTTCAATCAATAATGGTTACTAAGTTGAAGGTATACAATTACATAGAATAGGCTGAAGGGTGGATCCCACCGATCTTGATTAGAGTACAGTTAGGGAATTGAAAATGAATTTTCATTCAGGAGGACTCGGCACGTCTTATTAAATGCGCCTATAGGTATTTCTTATAATAGAGAAATGCATATGTGCGCAATCAAATTATAAAATTAATTTCGCAGATATCAACTTGTAACAGTTTAAACACGTCTTTGGCTGCAGAAAGGTAGGTACTGCGCTGCTGTGGTAAAAATCAGTTTGAAAAAAATATCTATCGCGTCCAACAGCAAAGTGGCTTCATAACTACGCTTGCGATCACTGTCGCAAACTATTAGGATCCCCGGTCTTGGACGGTAATAACAATTGAAAGATGGTGTCTAGCTGTAATAGACACTTCCCCTTCTATTTAAAAAAAAAGTATTAAAATCTTTAACTGAAGGCAGTACAAATCTATTGAGCACCTCTAACCTTAATTGGCTTCCAATAGTTCTTTTCAGGCTTCGGCTGGTCTGGGTCAATTTGCATTCGCCAAGATTTGGAGGAGCCAAAAGCAGCGGAAGGAGGAATACCGCTGCGTTGGTCACTGTTTCTTCGGCGTCTTCTGCAGATGCAAATAAAAATAAAATAAGCTTAGTTTGAAAAAATGGAACTCATGATGCTATTGTCGCTAAAAGTATTTTACTCTTAATTTGACAGAACCGTACTTAAGAAACAACAGTATGAATTTCTCTTGACAATAACATTTTCATAATTCAGATAATACAGTACAGTCTTTTGAAGAAATAAGGTGACAACTTAGAAATTATTCCAATCACATGAATCTACTTTCGAAATAACAGTAAGCTTCATCTGGAAACGACAGGCATAATGCCTATTTTGACGAAAGCGCAGGGGAGCATTCAGATTCCTCAGGTTAAATTGTCACATGGTGTGACGTCATACCTTTAACAGGCATAAGGACTGTTGATTTGTTTGCCGATCATTTTGAAATAAACTCGCGACATGTAATTTCTCATTTATCATGACATCGTACTATACTTTCAACTATAATTGAGAATGTTAATTTCGCATTATCGTGCGGATACAAAAAAATATCTTCATGAACCATTGGTCTCCCTGTGTTTTTAGCATGAGAATGTTGAATATCATATTTTCGAAAAGTCCTATTTTTCTCAGTGTAGGGGCAATAATTTATGAGCTACTCTTGTATCAGAAACAGATTGTTAATATTATTATGTGTAGTTTCTCGAAACGAGGTTCGCTGAATCACGAAAATTGTTTCTAAATAACATAATGCTTGCTTACACATTTTGCATACCAGATTTGCCTATAACTTCCAACTTCCATCTCCCATATATACAACTATGAGCACACAGGAATTAGAATGAAAAAGTTGACATCAGGGGCCCGTTGCATAACAAAATACAAGTTAATATTACTAGTGAGAATACATGTAAAAATACTAATAATATTAACTTGTATTTCATTATGCTACAGGCCCCTGGACTTCATAAATTACTTAACACATGGATTGCTCAAACATGTTGGTGAAGCTGACATTGTTTAAGATGTAAAAACCTCCAAGAGGTCACCATGAAAGAAGTACGGTAAGATCCAATTAGTTCACATTCGTCTCACCAGTTCTGCAAGAATTTTCTTTGGTGCGACTTCTCTCACAGTCTGATTTGGTGTCAAATGAATAACAAAGTACCCTTATGGTTATTGTACATATGTACATTCATTATTTTAATCGAATGAATGTCTCTGCTAAGTGATACTTTATCTTATAAATTTCCATATTGCGAAACATGTCAATCCATCCTGCAAATGTCTTCTTGTCACTAGAACACCATCAAGACATATGCACAATTCTATTTATTCATTTCACATATAAAGTAGATTATGTTCATTACTGTCAAATCCCAGCTTAACAAATTCCTCAATGGTTATTCTTTAAATTAGAAACGGAGAGAGACAAGTAAGACGGCTTGAGCTCAGTAAATGACATCAGATACAGGTCAAGGAAATCATTGTTTGTTTGTTTTTGTATTGAACTTGTTTAATTGAAATTTGCAAATTGCAAAACACGCGGCTAATAAAATAAAAACTATTTATATTCACAATAATCATTGGAGAATCAATCTTACCTTAAACTAGTGAATATAAATAATTTCATTCTTCTGTAAAAGAAGTATTATCTTTCCTCAATTCACAACAATTAATCGAATTTGATCAGGAACTTTTTATTTGAATATCAATGTCAATAGCGCGAGATCTCAGCCAATATTCAAAGTTTATCTCCTTTTTATGTCAATCAGCAATCAGAGAGATACTTAATTCCGTTAAAGTCAATCATTTTTCTGAATAAGTCTATCTCAGCTTTTACATTCCACCTGATTCCATCAAAATAGAAATTATAAAAAATGTCTAGGAATTCAAGTATTGCTTAAAAAGTTCGACTCGAAAGTTTTTCAATTATTTCATATACTAATATTATGAAGAGATGAAATTTGTTCCAGTATGCAGGCGTAATCACTAGTATTCTTTCACTTATAAAAAACTTCATTTCGACTAAAATAAGTTTCCAGTACGAAATTTAAATATTTGTGATTTAGATTGAGAGAAAAAGCATTGCTTGGCTGCTTTATCAACTAGCGTTACCCAAATCCATACTCATATTATGGAGAGAAAAGATTCATTTGTAAGTTAAGCTATAAACTCGGAAACTACAAAGTTGATTCCAGAAATACCCTCACTATTGAAAATCTATATTATTCTTGATTAACATAGGCTATATAAACTTATTATTCATGGCTTAGTCTAAATGTGCTGGCTTCGACATCCGGAGGACATGGAGTCGAATCACACCGTCTTTCAAATAGTCAGTGAGATTTCTACTGAATTATAATAAACTCTGTGGCATACTCCACATAAAAATTGAGATTACTCGTATAGCTTAACGACTGAAAAGTGCACCCTGCGGCTAAGAAGATATCAATCAATCTACCAATGTACTATAAAAAAGCGTGATTGATATTTATTCATCATTTCTTCATTTCATATACTTCAACGATTTATTGAGAAATGTGTGTTTGTGTGGTGGGAAAGGCGATTTCTATTATTGCTTTTGAGGGATTTGTTTATAATTGAATGGAAATCACTATTTGATAATTGAGAATAAAATTGAAGTTTCATTCTGCCGGATATTACTAACAAACACTATATAATTTATTTATCACTTACTACTATCTAACAAAGTCGTAGATATTTATTTTCATCTATTTATTCATTTATCACGCTGATCACTCACTATTTCACTGTTATATTGTCCACTGTTCACTGTTCATTGATTATTGTTTCTCGTCAGGTCGTTTGTTTGCCCTTATATGCTGAGACCCGTTCCTCGAAATAGTCGAGCACGTTACTAGATTTTTCGATCAAGCGGGGCGACGCGTTATGAAACAAACAGTACGAAAGGCTCCGCATAGACAACAGATATGGATTCAGGGCTAGTATTATTCTTGCAAATTATGAAACTTTTGCACATTACAATATGATATATCACTGCGACGTCTAGTGCGCAGACCTGCGAAAAAGGTCAGAAAGCTACAAAAAAATATTTCAAGATCAAAAATTATGAGTTTTCATGTAGACAGTCGAAGTCTCTATTATTATCATAGCCAAAGTGTAGCCGCTAGTAATAAATAAAATGTCAATAACTACACTTAACGGTTCTATTTCAATATATAATTATGGATGAATTGTTTTATATTCAAAAGAAAGAAATCTTGTTGCTGAAAGTTTTCGATCATTGCTTGATATCCCTATTTCAATAGTTGCTTTCACGTCAACTACTTTCAAGTAAACTGCCCTCCACCTGTGCCGTGCTTTCTGAGATTGTCAAAATCATTCCGTGATTATCAATAATCTCAGAATATTGTAGCTGATGATCTCTCGTTCATCAATCATTATTAATATTGACGGTTTCTTCAAGTATCTAACTTCAGTGTAGCGATTCTACTCCGCCTGAAAAAAGCAACAGAGTTTAATACGTTAGCCTATGTCACATCAAACAGTGACCATGAGTGGCCATGAGCGATTTCACTCATGAAAAAAAAATCGCGATTGCTCTGATCAAATACATTCAAGTATAAATAATAATTAAGCACAACAAACGTCAAACAGACCGACAAGGTGAAATGAGTAGCATATGATGCGCATGAAGCTAGCTGTATTTTGATCATTAATGGCCACTGTTGGAAATAAGAGGATCCGCTATTTTCATGAATGATGGTTGCGTTCTGTTGTTTCGTGAGTGTTCACTCATGGTCATTATTTGGTGTGACATAGGCATAGGTCACAAACTATTGCTCAGAGTCGTGAGTATTATTCAGGCTTTAAAATTGAGTTCTAACATTAACCAGGGCGCCACGTAGTTGTAACTTCGTCCACATGGCACACAATTACAAAAGTACCTGGAAAACAGAGTATTGGGTTGAACGCTGGGATTATTGACGTTCTGCACCAACCAATTCATCGACTTGGTCAGCAAAATACTTACTGAAAGAATATACACTCAAACAGAGGCTGTGATAGCTTAGCACTGAAAAAGAAACAGTCAACACTTTCAGCAAGACAATAAAGCAGCAAGCTATTAAATACAATTGATTGGCTGCAACAAAATGCAAAATAATTGATAAATCAACCATCAATAATAATTGTATCTAAATATAAATGGAAATAAATAGCTGAATGACTCAACTACTAAAGAGAAAATTGAGCTTTTGCTCTTTCACGAACAAACAGAGGAAAAAAATAACACGCACTCAGAAAAATTATCAACTAGCAATAGGACGCCTCTACGTCTGTGCCTAGGTCATAAATATCCATACGGTCCAATGTCGTCGAAGAGGCATAACTAGATCGATCTGGTCATATAAAAGAAACGACGCATAGCGGGCCAACAAAACTTGAGCGTGCCAATAATCGCTTCTACCAACTTGCGTTCAACAGGTAACAAAAAAGTATAACTATTATCCATGAGCACCAAATGTGTGACAGATCCTGAGTATTCTAGGAATACCGGAAGAAATGTGGTTTGAACAAATAAAATATCACAGTCCACTTAGTTGACCACTGGGCCTTCGAAACTGTGATGATGACGTCGGATTATCCGATAGAGGCATCGCGTCCGGTCAAAGGTTGGTCCTGGAAAGCGTCGGGGCTAAAAATCTGGAAGATGGTCGCAGGAACTGGAAAATCGACACTCTCGTGGCTGTGTGTACTAAATGCTTCACCTTGGATTTCAATAGATTTTTTCAGAACACATAATGGTGGAAAAGTTCTCTAAGAATCCCTAATGTGAGCTGCTCGATCGATGTACTCTGTTTGAAACCACGCTGGAACACATTAACGTGAAGCTAAATAAATCTTTGTCACAGAGAAACTTTCTTTCAACCACTTTCTTCTGAAAGATTTTTTGAATCAGACACTCTGACCTGGCGGACCTGCCTCAATTTGAGAAATCACATACATTTTTTTTTATATTTTTATATTTTTACCTACTTGTACCTTGAACCTTTACCTACAAGTAAGTATTGTGAAACTGACAAAATTCACATTTCAAAATATATCCGTTTTGAGCATCCCTAAATCCATTTTAACTATCTTCGGTTTGATGTCGGAACGTATGTATGTATGTATGTACGTTCGTAACTCGCAAATCTCAAAAACTGTAGAACGTATGATGTTGAAATTTTGTATTCAAGGTCTAGGGTCTAGTTATGCAACTCGCATTATGATTGCAATCGTCTGTACTGGAAGTGCACTTTACCGCGGACTTATTCAGAATTTTCTGTGAAAATTTCAGAATTATTAGATGTTGGATACTGAAATTCAGTATTTGAAATTTTTGTAGCATTTAAGTGGTTAAATGGTGCACTGAATATAACAGACTTTTCGAATTTCCCGCATAAATTCAGAACAAACAGTCGTAGAATATTGAAATACTGTAATGAGAATTTTTATGATATCTAGGTGTGCACATCGCATCATGATTGCAATCGTCTGTACCGGAAGTGCACTTTACTCAAAACATTTTTCAAATTTTCCGTATAAATCCAAAACGATTGAACGTAGAATGTTAGAACTCAGTATTTAAGATAATCGTACCATCTCCATATCCTGTTTTCATTGAGATCGACTGAGCCACAAATTCACTTTACTTGCCAATCTTTTTGAATTTTACAAATTTAAAACGATCGGCCGTAGAGTGTTGAAATTTGATATTTCAGTCTGCTTTAGAATCTGAATGAGTGCCTACTATTCTCATAAAAATAGACTGAACTGAAAATGCACTTAGGCTATTTTTTTTTTCCTATTTTGCACAGAAATTCAGAACTGTTAGGCACAGAATCTTGAAAATCAGTATTTAGGAATATTGTGGCATAAGAATGATGACCTTCTGTTCCTATGGCAACCGACTGGGCCGAACGCGCACTTTACTTGACAGATTTTTAGAATTTCTTAGATAAATCCAAAACGATTAGCCATGGAAAGATGAAATTTTGTGATTGATGTACAAGTAAGTGACATGATGTCCACGTCTAATTTTTCAACCTGAAAATAAGAAAACTAAGCTTATGGAAGAGAAACAAAACTGATGACTTGAAATATCAATCAAAAACTATAAAAACTAATTCTGGAATATCTATATAGGAGAATAAGCTATGAAGTAAAATTGAATTGACTCAAATTAGTTCAAATTGTAACATCTATAGGCAGCATCTTGTGTAATGTAGAACGAATGCATAATTTTTTTGTTGGTCTGCAACTTCGCAACTTTGTTTCCTTTTAAAAAAAAATCTGGACAAACTGAAACACAAGTTGGCTGCTGCAGTGTGAAATGTCATCAGACACGTTCTTCTATTGTTCTTGCCGAGTGAACAATGGGCCGTATACTGTGTCCACACGGATAACTTGATCCTGGTGAAATAGAATATTTCTGTCTTTTGGGTAGATTTGCGGATTTGAAACTGCAGATTGCGGTTTCTACAGACTCATGAGATTTTTTAGACTGTATAGAGTTCTTCAGATTCTCAAAGTGAATGAAATGAAATATTGAATATTTGTCAGCTTGACAATTTTTAATACGCTTCATGAAGGATACGCAAACTTTTAGGTGCATGTCGACGAAAATTGATCTAGGAGAATATTCAATACATAATCGTATCGATTATGTACTGAATTTTTTTTTCCTGGCTATTGGTACAAGAAAAAATGACTTTACAGGAACAATGGTTCAGATCAGGGGCTGCCAAACTTTTTTTTTATAGACCACTTTCTAAATTTTACTGGTTTCGGTAAACCTAATATCCCTTTTCGTGGGCCTCTTCCTTACATCTTGTGAAACCCTCAATTTTTTTTCCTGAGAACGTAGACCCCCGTCGTGACACCAACATCAAAATGAGCATATAACAAGCTGAAGAAAATATTCCTAAGAAGAATAGATGACAAGGAGGATAGAGGATTGACAGTCAATGATTATTTCATTTATTTTGGTCGAAATCATAAAATAACTTATGGCTGCAAGTCAAATTCTTATTTCAAAACAAATTATGATCCAACTGATATTTCTTGATGTTATTTTATCAACTTTTATTGATAGTTAGTCGTACTTTGTAGTATTCTTATTTTATTGTACCCTTATGACTTACAAGTATGGCATCTTATTGTCGTACGCCATCTACGCCATAGATTTATTCCTACCTAAAAATATGGACATTTGCACAAAAAAAGTGCTCCCTGCGCTTGACCGTCATCCAGGTATATCACTAAGATTAATACGACGGGCTTTAGGGAAGACTGTATTGAATTTTAATAATAATTAAATTTTATTCTCACTCTACTTGATATAAACAAATTATAAAACATCATATACTCACCTATGTGTTACAGGAGTTTTTGTTATAGATTTCAAGAAAGAGAGCAAGGTACGTACGCACATACATCAAGATAATCTTGGTTTGTGAAATTTGTTTACATATTTATTCGACAGAAATCAATAGACCATATGTTTCACAAAAATCATATCACAGTTACCAATATTGAAATACTACAATGTGAAGATAGGAATATGAGGCACTTTATTCGTGGAATATAAGAAAAAATATAGCTTAACAGAAAACAAAGATAGGATAAAACTGACCAATAAATAAAAGTGAGACACATTAAATAGAATAAGGAGAACATAATAATAGATACTCCTTCTCTATTAGCCCTCCGTTGATGTTCTCAAGAAAAATTTCACGGTTGTTGTTATGGGCAACATTATACCTCATATCAAAGTCCTCTCAAACTATTCCAAATTCTAAAATATGAATATTTTATTGTTGGCACATATTCAACAGAATATTTTCGAGTAGAATGAATCATACAGAATGTATTCAGTCCTGTTTATTCGGATGAATATATGATAATTCAAAATGAGAGCAATTCTTCCTTGGCAAATAAAGAAGTCAATATTATTGCGTATAAATATATACTTTAAATATCATCCCGCAACAAAAGGATTAGATTGATTTTTTGAAAAAAAGAAACGAATAATGTAAGCAAAAAAATATTACCACCGTTATTATTAAAGATGAAAAAGGTACTGCTCCTCAAATTTGACATAATTTCCGCAGCTCAAAAATGCATACTCCAGGCACAGCAGGGTTTCATGTCATATACAAATATGGAATGTCTTCTTGTCTTTGTTTCTAGGACAAACAGAGCATCTTTTGCAAGTCTATTTTGCTCAGGCAACATCGATCTCTCTCATAGCGACGTAGTTGGGGATTTTTTCTTTGTTGATCACTATACTCAGATATAGGCTTCAGACTGAGATTTTTCAATTCAAATTCTGCATATTGAGCTTATATATAAATTAAGCAATTACTCCCACAGCATAACATAATATAATTTCATATTTTACCTTCGAAATGGATATACACAAAAAAGAAACTTTGAAAGTGTTACCCCAACCACCCTCCAGAGAGTCTTACTGAAAGTTCATACACAGTTGTATATAAGTCTGTTCTCTTAGTATATGTACCTATAATCCTCAGGCTACTGAAAACTTGGGGCTACTAGTTTGTAACTAGATTAGAAAGAGTTACTGAGATATGATATACATGTAGTCCGTGAGACAGGGCTTGAATTTTTCGTTGATTACCGTTCACTTGAATCTTTGTGAGTGGCTTCATTGTGACGAGTCCGACAGCATTTACAATTGGAAAAATTCTTGATTTAGGGGCGTATTTTAGCGAGGGCTAATCAAACACGTCATTTTCATGAAGCCTCGAAAAAGATTTACCGTCATATTGAGATTTACACTAATCGAAAGATTTTTTGATTATAAGATGAAACAAAAATATTGTCCGACAGGAATAATAGAGGCTAGCGGTGAGTCCGACAAGCCGCACTTGTTATAAGTACGTTAGTATGAAAACTTATTACCGCTAGTTTAAGATTTTGAGGACGTGTCAAATTTTTCTTCTCTAAATTTGGGTCATTTTGTCCGACAAACTTTAAGCAGCGGTTTCTCAGTCTGACACTAAAAACGTATCAGGATTATAACAGCTCCTTTATCAATGACCGCTTGTCGGACCAAAACAGTCATAATTTGAAAACATATTTTTTGTCCAAAAAACATATTGTCCGACAGAAATATGGGTTCTTGTCGGACTCACCGCTAGCCCTAATTATTCATGTCGGACAATATTTTTTCCCATTTTATTATCAAAAAATCTTTCGATTAGTGTAGTGACGTTAATACTTTTTCGAGGCTTCATGAAATTGACGTAATCGATCAGTCCTCGCTGAAGAACTCTCCCAAATCAAGAATTTTGTCAAATGTAAAAGCTGTCACAATGAAGCCACTCACAAAGTTTCATAACGCTTGAGAAGGGCTAAAAAAGTTGTAATATTTTAATTGATTTGTGGATTAGGATTAAGATGAAGGAAAAGCTCTTACAGTACATGCTCTGCGTTTACTGGGAATTATTCCTTTGTTGCAGTTGGTAATTTCCATTTATTATATACTAGCTGACCCAGCGTACTTCGTAACGCCACAGAATTGATAAATCCAGATTGCAAGGTACTTGAGCCTACCTTTTATATCAGGACCTTATAACCCAGAAATTATAAGGACATGTCAAACTGTGAAAAGATCTTCTTTTGTAGGAAATCAATCAAAATAGGCGATTTTTGCACTTGGTTGAGACTTTGCAGTTCCACTGAATGTCTTTTAAGTTCATATTACTTTCCTTTTTGTTAACTTATCAAAGATTAAACATTAAATATATGAATCTCACATGACATATTAATTCAAATGATTATATAGAAGTAATTATATTGGACATAACTTGCCTATTTGTATATGAACCTAACCAAAATGTAACAATGGAATGAATATGCATGTGCTGGGAATAATCTAGGTCCACCAAACTCGCTTCGTTCATATGGCGGTTTACTGTTGAGCGACGTCGCTTTGTTCACACGGTTGCTTGCCCTTAACTGAGTTTGCAACGCTCGCACGGCGTCTTAACGTTGACCGAGCACGCTTCGCTCGCACGGCATCTTACCGTTGACCAATCTCGTTCCGCTCGCACGACATTCTACAGGTGACTGAGCTCACTTTGCTCGCACGATAGCTTAAAGTCAACTGAGCTTGTTTCACTCGCACGGCAGCTTGCCGTTACTTGAGCTCTTTTCGCTCGCACAGCAGCTTGGCATTGACCGATCTCGCTTCGCTAACACGGCAATTTACAGTTATCTAAGCTCGTTTTGCTCGCACAGCGGTCTACTGTTGACCGAGCTGGATTTGCTCGTACGGTGGTTTAGCGTTGATCGGGCTTGACAAATTTGGTTATGATCATTGATTGATATTAGAAGTAACAAATAGTCAAGTATGATTTTTGTGCTACTGTATAACTGGTTCGTATTTCAGTCAATCGAAAGGCTTGTATTGTAGTCCATAAGAGCCTTGAATCGTTCTTAATTGTATTAGACTATGAAGACATTTCCCTGTTCTACAGATACAAATATATACTCCTGCACTCCTAGAGATTTGAGGAAAAAACACAGATTTTCAAGCTTTTTCGTAACTTGTACGCTATGCTTAGTCTAAATAAAGAATTTCAATTCTCTAGCGTAACTAAAAATAAAATACTTTCAAGATTTTGATGATCATCAGTAAGTACCTAAGTGACGAAATCAATTAACTCTGCAATTTTATGAATTCGAAGCAACTTGATAGTAGCAAAGCTATAAGAATAAAGTTTGTTATATAACATAGTAGAAATTAACGAATCAAATTAATATTACAATGAGAATAGTTTTAGATCAGTTTAGTTTCGCTAAGCAGCCAAAATATGGAATCGTATTGATTGTACATTCATCACTTGTATCCAGGTACATTATATAATTGCATGTAAGTATAGATATATCATTTGATTAGAGAAGAGAATTGATGTGCTTGCCAAATATTGTTCGATTATTGATAAATACTAATAGTTTTGACAGTTTTTTCAAGCCTGCCGCTTTCAGATTGACAGTTCTTCACACTACGCCAGACCGTTACCAAGCGAAATGTTTTCTAAACTGTCAAAATAATCTTGTGATTATCAATGAAATTGAAATTTGAATATCTTTGAAGAACAAAGTTAGAATATATCTGATTTCAAAACCTAATATTGTATTAATCCAAACACTATTCAACACACAAGTACCATCAACTGATTAGCAATCGAATATCTTTCTCTACACATCAAAGCCATGCCGCTACAATGACTTGCAACTTACAACCCTGCTTCACTTCATAGTTTAGAGTGATTTGGTGTAGCCCTACGGCTACTCCGGATACGGTTTAGCACACTGAAACAAGTGTGTAATTAATAAACGTAGCAAAATACGGAACACCCACATCGAAATATAAAATGTTTCAACGGATGCTGTTTTTACTAACTCTCAAGATTTTAGATTTGATTTGGTAGGAGAGTTCAGATTTGAACTTGATGAGCTGGAAAATAAAAAGAATCTTGGTCTCCATACAAACCCATAATTTTTTCTAGAGAAATTTCCTTAATTTTTTCATTCAGATTTCGAAGGTCATTCAAAAATTCTATCTTTTGGCATTAGTGACAAGTCTGGAGGAACTTTTTTGCAGTGAATGTGGAAATCTCTTGTCCATATTCTGATAAAATCTTTCTCTGGATAAAGATACAAGTAGAATGAAGTACAAACAATAATAAATTTATTTAATAACTGCACTGGTCTACAGCAACGCACTAAGTGTGAAGTGCACGATTTTGCTGTCGAGTACCTCGATCATAGTTGCTTGGTAAAAGAAAGTGCTAACAACAACAGATAATTCCACTCTGTTCTTTAATATATTGTTATAGAATAGTCAGAGGCGTACACATCGCAAGAATTCTTATAGTAAGGGTATTGACTATTTTATTTTAATATATTTTCATGGAGGAAACCTATG
This sequence comes from Dromius quadrimaculatus, assembly GCA_963989225.1. Classification (NCBI taxonomy): domain Eukaryota; kingdom Metazoa; phylum Arthropoda; class Insecta; order Coleoptera; family Carabidae; genus Dromius; species Dromius quadrimaculatus. The sequence continues at coordinate 44,938,710 of OZ022330.1, forward strand.
ATTTTTATGAATTTCCCAATCAGATTTATTGCATTGCCATTCGTAGATTTAGAGAATTTTTTATCTCTTTCTTTAGGTTCTTTTTCAAGAAGAAGAAAAGAGCAGGAGTTTCTTACGCGCAAAGGTTTTATTTTGTCAATAAGAGATTTACTGTTATAGTGTTCTTTGATTGATATCTTAGCCGAGAAGAAAAAATTGATACCATGACGCCTGGAAGAAAGGCAACACAACACGTCTCACATCGTTTCTAGATATTGATTCGCATTGCTGAATATCAACAAGACATCTAAATATTTTCGGTGAAACATATAACAAATCAGTTATTGAATGGTCGTTATGTTACTTACTGTACTTCGTGACTTTTTATCATACTCTCCCTGAGAGACTTATAGAGAATACTATATATTCAAAATGACCATAGTAACAAGATCATTATTGTGGAGGAGCTAAAAAGAAAACTGCCACCAAAGAATTCAGTCTACGAATTCCAAAATTCTCAATGTGTGAATGTGTTGTATATCCATTTTATTGAATGAGAGGCTATCGGGTATTTGAACAAAACAAAACGCAATGAAGAAAAGAAATGATGACAATCGCGGTGAAAGAAAATATTCATATTCAATGTGTTATTATGTGAGGATAAGAATTTCGGGAAAACGAACTGATGTGAAGCGCAGCGCATTTCTAGGCTTCGTGCCGCTTTGTTTCTCCAAAAAACCATGACGAAATGAGTCCAAGCAAATGTATAAGAATTTCTCGTAGCTCTCTTAAAAGTCGGTTGCACCCAGTTTCTTGACCTTTTTATATATTTTTTTTTTGCTTCTCGTTTCCGTACAACGATAATAAGCTCTTTTTCCAAGCTTAACATGTCTCCGCACACTTCTGCAAAACTTTATTAATGGCAACTATTTTCCAATAAAAACAGGTGTTGCTTCGGTTTTGCGTAAGTAAACATTTTAGTAGAATTTTTCACTTCATTGTGCTACTTTTTGCCTCTTGCGCATCGTCTGAGTATGCGATAGGCTCGATAGCTTTATAGACTGTCAGATAGTCGTAGATTTCAGTGCCCCATTTTGATTTTTCTGCCTTCAAGAGTTTTGATAAGTATGTATATTTGAAGTATGATAATTCCAAAATTAAAAATGGAGCGCGTGGCCAACATAATGAAAATTAATTTTAAATTTTTATGGAAAAACAGGTTCTGATTTAATTTGATCACTTCCACCAATGCTTACGGAATTAATTTTAGAGAAAAAAGAGTCAGCGGAAAATGATAGACAGAAGTGATTCACTCGCATGAGGTTTTGGAATGAGGGTTCGATTGTGCAAAAAAACTATTTCAAATGTTCACGTTCTTTCCGCTTTTGCCGTTCGACCGTATGAGAGTTGATATCATGAGTATCTTGTAGTAACGAATGGTAGATTGTTTTTAAATGACCAAGTCAAGATATGTATACGAAAACATTCAAATTTTCGCAAGATGTTTTCGTACATATCTTGACGCGGTCATTCGAAAAACTTAAGCCATTCGTTCCAACGAGATACTCATGATATCAACTTTCATATGGCCAAACGGCAGAAATGAGAAGAACGTGAACAATTTTTTTGTACAATCGAGCCCTCATTCCAGATTCTCGGGTAAGTGGAACATTTCTGTCTATACTTTCCCACTGACTCTTTTTTTTCTAAATTTGATTTCGTAAGCATGGCAGAAGCGACAAAATTGGATCAGAATATATTTTTTCCACAGTCACTATAGAATGATGTCCATTCCACACGCTGTAGCGTGCGGAATAGGGGTCATTCCGCACGCTCAGGGATTCCCAAGAAAGCCGCGTGGCGTCGCGAAAAAACTGTTTTATTACTGTCATAATTTTAATTCTCTTTGGTTTTCTCTTCATTCCTCTTCAAAATGGAGTCAATATGAGTAATTTTATCAACATTTGATGAATTGAAATGAAATCAATGAAGCAAATTCTTTCTTAGAAAACGGTATATTTTGATTATAGATATTCACGCGGACACCTTTGACTGTAGAAAAGATAACATCCGTCACTCGTGCGAATCGATCATACCATGCTCATGTGAACTCTGCCACTCGACTTCGTCCCGTGACTGAATTATTCACATTTGCATGGAATGATCTTCATTCCATGCAAATACTATCTTTATAAAAATTTTAAAATATTCTCTATTATGTTGGCCACACGGTCTAGCTTTAATTTTTGCATTATTTAACTCCAAATATACATACTTATCGAAACTCTTGAAGGCAGAAAAAACCAAATGAGGCACTGAAATCTACGAATATCTGACGGTCTATTAGGTACTCGGATATATTTGAACTCAGATGACCACATGATGCATTCATTTGTAAAATAGTTATATATATAGAAATAATTTGCTTGACTGCCCCGAACACTGCAACGTGCTCTTTCGGGTCCTAATCCAAATGTTTTTCTTACTTATTCAAAGACAAACCTTCTACCCAAATCTCCTCCGAACTAGATCATCGATGATCATATATTTGTCTTCTTGTATCTAGCTAATAAAACAGAGACATAATAATAAAAATCAGTCAGCTGCACGCCTTTATGTACAAATAATTTGAATCACGAAGATAACCTTGGCTATCTTTGGCTATTACTGGCAGACTATAAGTGATACATGGAATATGCCCTTACTATAGTTTTTATGGAGTATCGTAATCTGTGTCGGTGGGAAGAATCGAGCTTTATACATGCATTCCAATACAAGAGCGCGCAGCTTATGCACGTCGATGCTTCATGACGAGTGGGCACCTTGACTGATTACAAACATTTGTATTGTCACGTTATTTATTTTAATTTAGGGAGCAAAAGTTATTAAACACTACTATTTATTTTTATGATTCATTAAAATAATAAATTAGATAACTAACACTATTTCTTATATTGAAAGTTAGAAGAAAATCAAAGTCTTGTATCACACTGTTCAAAAATTTATTTTTATATTTTGTTGACCAGTTTCGACTACTGAGTAGCCATCTTCAGAACCGGAAGACTATAACAAGAAGATACATGAAAACTTAAAATTCTAATTTGGGACAAACACAAATACAAATGTAATTTAATGATTATACTCACACTATATAACTACAGGATTCAAAAAATTGTTATAGTCTCCCGGTTCTGAAGATAGCTACTCAGTAGTCGAAACCGGTCAACAAAATATGAAAATAAATTTTTGAACAGTGTGATACAAGACTTTGATTTTCTTCTAACTTTCAATATTATTCATATCACACTAGGGTTAAATCATTCTCATCACTATTTCTGATAGATAATTCTAATTCAAACTGAATATTATTACACTACACTATAACTTAACTTTAATTATTTATGTCAATATTGATTTATTTCAAATAACACAATTTATTTCAACCACTAGCAGCCCATATTATAAGGTCTCTGGGCCAAAATCAATAATGCTCCTTGTTGACTGTGGATCTCTCCCCACTACGTTTTCCCCGCAAATTGAATAGAAAGCGCTAGAAGGTACCAGCAATTTTCTAGAAAACAAATATATTCGCTTCTATTTCTGGATGTAAAATATTTCCACAATAATTCTAAGCACCAGTAAAGCCGAAATGACTAATTTATAGACTTAAATTCGTTACAGTATTGTTTTCAGTACAAAGTTAAATGATTTTCTCCATCATTGTATTGGTTGAAACTGGAAGGGAGGATCCTGGCAATGGATATTGAAATTATGTAATACAAGCCCTTCAGTGATCCATTGATGAAAAAACAACAATTCTTCTGTATGGTCACTTGCTCGTCAATCTTATAGATGACAGGTTGTAGTCGGAGGTGTTAGCCTGTATAATTTCTGTATTTTTAACTATATTGTCCAACAACTTGATGTTTGCAACAAATTTCTTGTGCTTGGCACAATAGCGATTGCCATATAGTCATTTGGAATTATTTCTAACTATTAAGAAGATGGATCACTTGTTTTATACGTTTTTTGTCATTCACATGTTTTTAACAGCTGATGATGAGGTCATTTGGATCTCGAAACGTCCAGCAGATGTGAATTGTTTTTTTTTTTAATTTAATAGAATACTGGATCACTAAACGCCTTGTTCTATGTAATTTCAACTAACATTTTTTTGGAGTTTGCATATTCCATAACCGAAAATTATGTTGAAACAAGTGACACTTCAACACGTCATCGAAAACAATGCCGTATGCCGCTTAGAACACTTGATTCATTATTTATGACACATCAGAAGCTGTTAGTCTGGTTGCCATGGTTATACTTCCTCAGGTATTCACTTCTGGCATCGCGCTATGCGTTTGACGTTTCAAAATTTTAAAAGTTCCTACTGAAATATTGATGAGTTTCCAAAATCTTGTTAGAGAAAGTATAGGCTACAGCAAGATTGGAATGGCGTATTTCCACACTTGCGAACCATAGTCCTCACCCCCGGCTCGGATCACAAACTTTCCGCTCGTTTGGAATAAAAACCAATCCAATACTTGTTCTAAAATCCTCTTACAGCCGTGCGTAAAATAGATTCTTTATGCATCGCGATCGATTTGTGAATTTGAGTTTTTTCGCGTACCTGTTTCAGCACAATTTAAACGCGTAACAGCTAAATCTCTGTGAGTTAATGTTTGTAGCAATTCTCACTGATTCAGCTTGAATATTTGTTGAATCTAAACGTCAATCTATGCTCTGGGCTCTTTTGCAGTGTGTTCAATAATTGTTGAAATATGGAAGTTGAGGGCCGTAGGAAAAATATTTTCCGCAATGCGAGTGTAAACAAACATTATGATATTCGGGTAACAATTTTAATGACTCGATGAGCCTTGTCAGTCACCTGATACCTCGCCTCTTGTCCTATGCTCAACTTACACTCTTTTTGCATAAATTACTATTCATGCTCTCCATCCCAGATGTCGTCATGAAAAAAAGCGATCTAGCTTCAATTTTTCAAGAGAATTTTGAAGATATAGGTGTTTTTTTTTGTTTTGCAAGAAATGTGTCATGAATCATAGATTAAAAGACAAAAAAAGAAATTATAATTTTTGATCTCTTAAGGAGAATACTAGTCTTCTCAATTTATTTATGCGTCAAACGCAGTAGTACCTTCGATAAGCATTTCCATAGGCAATGAATTATCTTCTCTCAAAACTAGCTGCATGAGTTTGGTCTATTCTATTCCAAAACAAATTGACTTTGTATAATCAGAGGAGAAAATTATTGCTGAAGATTTCACAGCTCTATTCCAAGAGACGGAGAATGGAAAGCTCATTTTCTATTCGTACTGCCTCAAATTACTCAGGATTACTTTTATTTATTGATATTCTGTTATATTCGGGTATAAATTATGATGCAAATCACAAATGTGAGTGATAATTAGATTGAACTTTCCAATTTCTAATCTCTTGTTTTCTTGTTTGTTTCCCACTGTATTTAATCCACAGTTTCGGATTGTTGATTTATTTTCTAGACGATTACCGCAGAATTTATTTAATCCAGTTTGATATGCTCTCTATCAAAGTAAGCAGTTTCTCACGGTAATTGAATTAATAATGAAAACTTTTTTTTGTACTTTGTGAGATACCTTTTATTTAGACTTTGAAGTAATATTGTTGCTGGCTTACAATGCAGCAGATAAAATGAGTAAGTGCATCATCTAGCCGAATGATTGTTGCAATTGATATCATTATTATGAATATATACTTGAAGCTTATAATGAATACACAAATCATCACAGCTATTTATTCAGGGCTTGCAAATTTACCAATTCTTCTATTATATTTCGATATTTAAAGGAAGAGGTCAGATAATTTATTCAGGAAATATCTTCATATTATTCATCAAAAAAGCAAATCAGTCTCGTTTCAATTTAGATTTCGGTCAGTTTTGGGATCTCGGATCTAAATTTCTGTTGCTAAGATATAATTTGACTCGGCAGATCCAGCCCTAATTGTTTAGGACAGAAGATATTTTTTTCTTCACTATCTACCACCATAATTTTGTGATTTATCGCGAAGTTTCTTGCGTTCACCTTTAATCCATTTGAATTGTAGAATTTTGATTATGCACTGCTTTGAAGTGATTATATTCTTAATTATTCATCCATAGAACTGAACTTTTCTGTGTAACTCGTGATTTTTCATTTATTTTTGTTTGAATTATCTACTTTATCGTTTTCAGAGAGTGATTTTATTTAGTGTTCTCTTCCAGCTGTGAGTAAGTTTCGCTGTTTAAGATATTGTCTTATTTCATTACTTGCGACATTTCAATCAACGCCGACAGCTCTAATTGTTCTTCAATTTCAATATTTAATTCGTCCATCTCTATTTTTCTTTACAGTTGTGGGCCTGGGCATGGAGAATTAACAATTACTTGGTACCCTATATTTCTTTTATTCAAATAAATTTAGTTTAAGTAACATCCGGTATATTATTAAAGTTGAGTTCTGATTGCATTCTCAAGCTTACCTCCCTACTTCTTAGTCTGGTCCTTGAACTGTATTTTTTTCTGATAATATTGAGCTAGATTTCATAGATAGATTTTGCGGAAAATTTTGAATCAATTGGCGCTCAGCGTCGTGTGTCCAATTATGCACGTTATAAGTTGCAATGAAATGTTTTAGAAATATAATCATTAAAACCCTGACTTTTGATGCTAGATTTTAGAATTTCAATTTAAATCATTCTGGATTAAATGGATCATCTTCTTGGATACAATATCAATCCTTCAATTTTTTGTGTAATCTATTAAAATGATAGAACAAATCATAGTATACTTTATTGGTTGACTTCTTCTCATTTCAACCCAGATTAAATTTTAAATCATGAAACTGGGCATAAAAATATTTTTGGGATTTGATGAATAGTTTGGCATTTGTTTTCTATTCGTTGTTATGGTCCGACGACGGTATCAATAGGTCTTGAGTGTACGTCAGATTCCACGTATCCTCAAAAGAAGAAGAATGTGGATCTGAATGAGAAGTTTTAGATAGATTTGGCCATTCGTATCTATAAGATGAAATTTTCTTCCATTATAACATCATTGAAAACTGATAGCATTGCAGTAAGAATCAAGACACTCACAACAAACATAGAAAGACAAGGCTTTGAAATTATTCTTTTAAAGTATGGTATACTGTTCAGAACAAACATGCATGCTCAATTATCGGAAGCTCCTTGAGAATCTTTTGAAATTCTGTAATGGCTGGGCCAATGAATGCTGAATTACATATTGATAGCTTCATTACATGTAATTGCTCATATAAAATTTTATCTACTGTGGCCTAGAATGAGTTTCACAAAGTGTTACATTCCGGTTGTCTTCCAGCGATTTTTTCGTAGTACGACTATTTCCCTCTCTAGCTGATGCAGGTTCATAAGTCTCTACTGATCATCTTCCAGTTGAAATTATCCACGTTTCAATTCACGGAACTTCTTGCCAACCGTGAGTTTTAAAAAACAAATACTTCCAAAAGTTACAACCTAATCTCGATGAATCCGCTCGGACGCTAATTTTCTTTTATATTCGTACAAAATCATTGCACAAAAAGCGGCATTCGGCAATGCCATGATGTTGAATGCAATCTGTGCCAGTCGTGTGGATATTAAGAATTTCTCATTCTGCCCGTCTTGGTTCAATCTTCTTGATGGTAAATTGGGTGATTGATTTAGTATTATGTTGGTATGAAAAAGTGTTTTGATTGGATATTCATATACTTGAAAATGTAGTATCTGCTTTAGCAAATTGAGATGCTATAACTCAGAGTGAAATTAAAGAATGATTTAAAAAATCTGACGTGGACATCACGCGACTTACTTGTATATCATTGGATATATATAATCAAACACAACATCTCATTATTTCACGGCTAGTCGGTTGCTATGGAAACAGTAGGTCATCATTCTTATGCTACAACATTCCTAAATGCTGGTCTCCAGGATTCTACGGCTAACAGTTCTGAATTTATCCGCCAAATTCCAAGATCATCGACTCAGTCGATCTCAATGAAAATAGGATATGAGCATCTAGACAGTACTATCATCTTGAATACTGTATTCTAATATGCTACGTTCAATCGTTTTGGATTTATGAGGAAAATTAAAAACAGTTTCGAGTAAACTGCAGTTCCGGCTTAGCTGATCATAATTATAATGCAAGATGTACAACTAGATGCTATAAAAGTGCTCAATACAAAATCTCAATATTCTGCGACTGATTATTTTAAATTTATGAAAAAAATTCGAAAAGTCTGTAATATGAAGTGCACTTCTGGCTTAGTCGATTAGGACGAAAATAGGAGATGATCATTTGGATGCTAGAGCAATTTCAAATACTGAATTCCAGTATCCTATTGCTAATCATTCTAGATTCATGACAGATACAGACGATTGCAACCATAATGCGAGGTGCACATCAAGATCCTAGATCCTATACCAGTCTTTATACAAAATTTTAGTATTATATGTTTGACAAATTCTGAGATTTGCGAGTTACGCACATACACACATACATACGTACATACGTACCGACATCAAGCCAAAAATAGTCTAAATGGATTCAGGGATGCTCAAAACGGACAAATCCATCAAAATCTCGATATGTGAAGTTCGTCGGTTTCACAATATTTCCTTGTACTTTAAGACCGTCAGATAGTCGTAGATTCCAGTGCCTAATTTTTTTTTTTCCCATTTCCTCTAGAGTTTTGATAAGTATGTATATTTGGAGTTCAATAATGCTGAAATTAAAGCTGGACCGTGTGACCAAAATAATGAAAATTAATATTAAATTTGTATGAAAAAGCATGTTCTGATCCAATTTTGTCGTGCTTACGGTATGAACTTTAGGGAAAAATATATTGTCATGTAAAATGTCAAACAAAATCAAAAAATTGACAACAGATTATTATCATTGCCTACCTTATCATTTCAATCAAACTGATTGTTCTATATGGCGAATTCTGAATGTCTGTTATACTCATAAACTGCACTTCCGGCTTGGCCGATTGATATAGAAATAGTAGACAACTATTTTGATGCTACAAGTTCAAATGCTAAATTTCAATATGCTATGGCTGATCATTCTAGATTTATGCAAAAAATTCAAAAAAAGTTCCAAGTAAAGTGCACTTCTGGCTTGGTCGATTTATACAAAAATAGCAGATAACCATTCGGATACAACATCAAGTTCGAATACTGTATTTCAACATGCTGCGGTTGATTATTCTGGATTCATCAGAAAAATTCGAATAAAGTTTCAAGTAAAGTGCACTTCTGGTACAGACGATTGGAACCATAATACGAGGTGTACAATTAGACTCTATACCAGTTTCGAACACAAAATTTCAACATTATACGTTCAATCAGTTTTGAGATTTGCGAGTTACGCACGAACATACGTATCGACATCAAGCCAAAAATAGTCAAAATGGATTCAGGGATGCTCAAAACGGATATTTCCATCAAAATCTAGATAGCTGAATTTTGTCGGTTTCACAATACTTCCTTGTACTTAGTATAATTAAGTAAAAAGGGGATAGAATGCATATGAAGTTGAGAAGAATATACATTTAATTTTTGTAGAAACGCAGGATACTGTGAAGTGACCTTCGAAAATTGTCCATGAAACAGCAGTCGAGCCATACACCATAGTTCTGAATAGAGAAGCAAACGAAGAACTGACATTATAATCATCGCATATTCACTCTTTTTATAAAATTCTGATGTCCAACAAAAAATAAAAAAAAAAGTCCACTCCTCATTTTCACTTACTACTCGCGCCTTTCTTGCTGTAAACAAGTAAAACAAAGTCTGGGATCCTTTGATCCCAGACTGTAGTCTAAGGGTTGATCTAATGTTTTAGTACATGATGTTAAACTAGAACTAGTTTATTAATTTGACTCTCTTTGAGAGTTTATTTGTGGAGCCAGTTATGGATCACATACGCAAATTAAGACAAGCAGGAAGCTCTCGAACTTGACTCAGCACTTGATGTTGACTAAGAATTCTACGAGTTTTAATGCTAGAAATCTTCGGTACAAATCTTTCTTGAAAAATTTGAGTCCATATAGTAATTCAGTTTTAATTGATATAGCAAGTATCCTTATTTCGTAGATTAAATCCAATTGAACAATTTCTCACTCCCTTTTTGAGTTTATCTCTTTTAACCTAACTTACAATGTTACAAACATTGAACTAGGTGCGTGCAACAATTAGACATAAATCTCATGTGCTAGTATCATAGAATCTGATTCTGTTTATTTCGTTCTAGTTTATTTTCTCGTTTAATTAGTCAATTAGCATAAGAACGAGAGACGCGTGTGCAGTGTTATATGCAACTTGGCGATTACTCGGGTTGTTATCCTATTTTTATTTCCAAGTACTGTAGTTTGATGTCGTGTTGTCTATAAAGCTCACATTGATGATAGTTTTCATATTTGAAACTGCTGTATTTATTTACTAATAATGGTGGAGCTGTCTTCAGTGTTCTGTAACAATCATGACCTTTAAATTTGAGGAAGATTTGTATTTAAAAAAATATTTTATCAATCATGAATTCTGTAAGTCAAATTGGGAAGGAATTTATCAAATCTAGAAATAGCATTTTTGAAGCGAGATCGAGTGAATATGCACAAAATGTACGATCAAATAATTTCGTTATTGAAAATGAAATTTTTTCTACATTGACATACATTAGAACATAGCTCATTATCCTGTAACAGCGATTATCGAAATTAAATTGATATGACATTTAGATGATATTTTCACTGCTCATATTCATTTTAAAGTATTCCCTTTGAACTCTTTTGAACTACAACTGTAAATTCACACAAAAAATCTTTATCCTCGTTTCAGATCCTCCCAATGACCCAACCTAACACACACACTCTGGCAGAGTGCGTGGTGTATATGTCTGTGTATAATTACCAGGTATAGTAATCGGCGTGGAGCTCGCGCTAGTTAACGTTCGTATTTATAGACGGGGCGGCACATTAGCGCACTATTAAACCGACCACGTATTAATAGCGATCTCATTCTCTCCGCACTGTATAGCCCATCTCACCTCAGCACACAATGTAGCCAATACGGGTGTCTTTTTCTTGAATGCGGGATGATAAGATCCAATGAGTTATGTCAAATCGTGGAGCGTGTGATTGTGAGAAAGAAAAGAACGCACCGTGGTGAATATATATATGGAAGATGAGCCGTGTGCGTTACTGATTATCGATATAAAAATAATTGGAGTAAGAATAACTATGTGAAGTTGTTTATTATGCTGTCGAAGAAATCTCGTTTAGTAAAAGCATCTGATCAACAAATTGTACTTGTAAACATTGTATCAGTTACCAGATAAGTATTTTCTAAACGTACACTGATCTAAATCATAGTATTCTCTTGAAGTTACTGTGTTTTCTATAATGTAGAATATTAATTGGTTTTTGTAATGCTAACCTACGAAAAACCTGATAAAATTCGAACAGCCTCCATACTACAATAAACATTCAGTACGTACATCCACTATCATCAGCAATGGCTTCTAAAAATTTCCTCTTTATATTCTATTGATCAAATTTTCGTGAAAAAGTTGTCTCGTAGCTGGAAGAAATTCAAGTAAAGTTACTCAACACAAGAATATGTCAACATGAGCTTATATCGAAAATAATATGAAATTCTTAATGCGAATAACACTAGTCTCTAATTTTTTCGAGAAGAAATGGATACCATCTCTTCTTAGTGTACATATAATTATTATTATCTCAATTTTTTATCTAATAAGACATGGTTTATATGATTTTTCTCCTAATGAAAGGAATGTATGTCATATTTACTTTACTCTCTCATCGTAAATCTATTCTATGTAATTTTTTATTTATTTTATTATCCATAAATCAGTTATTTGATCTTGATTGAACTTTATAAAGTTATAATTTATAATATCTTTTCAACATGATGAAAGAAATCGTTGACTATGATTTCTACTCACGAATTTGAACGTCGTGCAAAAATTGCTCTGTTTTAATGACGTAGACAAATTGTATAACCTGAATCTGTGTTTTATTCAAATTTGTCATTCATAAAATTTAAGATATTTGAAATATTCATGATTTTGTATTTTCGGTTATTGAATAATTCATTTGACATTTCTGTCAGTCATATTTTCTTGAACTAGACTTGAATTTAAAAGTTCATATTCATATTCATGAGTATTTATGATTTGAATATCAGTAAAATCGACCTGCAATTTGTACGTGCATCATGAAAAATATATCTATTTGTTTTATTGCTATAACAAAACAAAATTGGGATATACTTTGACGCTAAAAGGCACACCGTGAGCTAGAAAACCACTGTATTCTCGAAGAATTGCATTATTTCATATCCATATTCATTTACCATCCCAGGAGAATAAAATATTTCTCTCTAAATTCAAGAGCAGAAATAATTTCCTCCAAATTCATCTAATTACTTTGGGATATAATTGCTTCTCTAATTTTATATTGAGCTTTTGGCTAAAATAATGGAATGGACTTTTATAATATAGAACAGGAAGCAAGTTAAATGTGACTTAAAGTATTGGAAAATTTACTTTCGTGAAAGTTTCAAAGTCCATAATAATACAAACTAACGCATACTTGTAGAACTATTTTCTCTTCCGCCATCATCTAGTGCTGCTCGGTAACATTCATATCATGTTTACTATACCAAGTGCAAGTATGGCTTGGTAACGATCTTGACCCTCTAGACTGGGGATGGTCACTGCAAGATCGAATTTTGGATCATTTAACTGTTCTATAATAATTTAAGTGAATATATTCTAATGGCAAAAATTTGTAATAATGAAAATTTTAGAAAAACAATCACTTTCCACAAGAATTTGATTTTTTTCCACTTGTTCATGATTTTATGCTATCCTGTCTACAATTATCTAAATGCTACAGTATTTCTGATGTAAAAAAATTCTTGAGAAAGATGAAAGAAATCAGCAGTACATTAGCAGAATACTGAAAATCAGCTGTTCAATAATCTAAAATGTATTGGAACAGTCCAAGTACAATTATTAAAGCTTGGGATGATTTATACATAAAACAGGAAGCTTCAGCTGATAGTGACCAATTTCTTGATCTAGATAGTCCTCGAAATAGTTATTTGATTCCCTTGGCGCCTAATAAGAGCTTTCGGTAATTCAATGTTCAAATGTGAATGTATGAAAACATATCTGTCGACTACAGCTACAAACTGCAGGTTCACAAATTTTGAGACCAGCAACAGATCGGAACTACAGCCGTAATTAACATCATACTAAGATATTTCTACACAAACTGTTCTTCTCCACATCCAACTCTTAGCACGTTAGGTGCTTCCCTCTTTATATCAACATGACTTTTATTTACATATTTCAATTCACGTAGACATAACCTAAACTCAACACAAAATAATAGTCAACTCGATTGCGTCCAGATTACATACCTAAAAAAGACAGTATTTGATTATTTGATCATGTTGAAGTATTCATGGTCTGCTTTAGTTTCAATGCTTCTGAAACTAGAGTAACTTGAATGTGAATTACTCAAAATACAAGAAGAAAATATTATCAATATGTATCATGCACTCTAACACAATCAAAATTAGAATTACAAAAATAAAACAAAGAAAACACTTTGTCCTTTATATATAGATCCGAGTTCTCAGACACAGAAAATAGTACTCTTGAATACTTTCATTCTACATACACAGATGAATCATAGTAAATTGTAAAATCGAATAAAATTAGCAAACAATTACATTTACCAAAAACAGAATCAATTCAAACAACTTAGGTATATGCCATCAAATAAGCAATGAAACACAACAAAAATTGACATAGAAAAGCACGTCAACTGCACAAAATCTATATCTCATTTATCTACTTGATCAACAAACCAAACAACAACTGCATCATATCTTAACATCTCAATCCATAAACATCACTTTTCTCTGAGTGTCCTCGCACAGTGATATTATATGCAATGAAGAAGTTGATAATCTTGCAAAAGAGGCTGTAAAGTCAAATAATATAATAGGAAAACTCTTACAATGATTAATAACAAAATTACTTAAGTCAATAAATTGCTTTACAAACGAGTTCAAGAATAAGGTCAAATGAAAATGCGTACGGACATGGCAAGAAACTAACAATAACTATCAGAGATAACTGAAAAACGATATCAAAATCGGAAAACACTAGAAAACCGAAGGAAAGCATCGGTGACAAAATTAAGAATTGGTCACATACTTGTCATCCAAGACTACATTTTCAAATGTAACAGATGCAACATCAAACTAACAGTTGAGCATATACTACTGCATTGTAACAAATACGACTAACCAAGAAGATGACAATCTATCATCCACACTTGAAGAGTGCCTCACAACGACAACAAATCTAGAAAACACTATGAGTTACCAGAAATAATTACTATTATAACATCTATTGTAAAATATCAAATGCTCTTTTCGAACATTACGCCATCAAACCAGACAACAGTTCCGAAAACTATCTAAAACAAAAAATGCGCTGAAAATTTGTCTCTGGCGACCGTAATTTCTTAATTTTTTGCAAGATTTTAGAGATCATTTTATTCAGTCAATCCTCCTGAACTGTTTTGAAACTTCTAGAACAGTTGAAAAGCGAACTTTCATTTAATCTGCACACATAAATCTTGTTTCTTCTACAGTTATTGTACATTAGTTAAAATCAAATATACCAAATTATTGTATGAATAATATTGAATCATGAACAAAAAAAGAAATTGATAGTTTATGTTCTATTTCGCATACATAATGCTGATTTTATACTTGACAGCTGCAAGCGAATTCTTCCGAATTCAAAATTAAATGACTATACTTCGTTGAATGAAACTAAAAAATCATTTGTCACTATTTTCCACACATCAGAAGCGTGAATCTAAAAATTACAGAAGCAATAATATTCCCAGAAAACTAGATGACACGTTCTGCTACGCTCCTGCATGTATTATCTTGATGTACGAATTTGCTCTTACATTGTTTAACGACTCTATGATCGTTTTAGCAAATGCGCACGATGATCAAATTTTACACATAATCAATAGATATGTCTGAAACAGTATTTATAATTTTTCTCCATGAGACAACTAGTATGTTTAATCAGGAAGCGAATGTGAAAATTATTCATTATTTTCATTAAATTCAGAGTGCATTACTTCTATAAATGGTTGAATCTATCAGTTTCCCAACCAATTATGGAACTTTTTTGCTAATTCTAATTATTGAATCATGGGTTTGCGTTGTAAAGTTTCGGAAATCTTAAAATTAATCATCATGTACAGTTAAACTTTGAAGCTTCAATTTTTGTATTTTTACTTAGAGCTGATGATGAGAGCAGTTTTGCTTCTCGAAACGTCCTGGTTCATATTTTGAAATAATTGACCAATTGAAACATTTTGGATCTCTTAAGGCCAAACCAAATTCTACCTCATCACTTCATCCTCCAACTTCTTTACAAATCCTCCAACATCTTCATGAATCAAAATTATCATAAGAAGGTTATACAGACACAATTAGTGTCCGACCTAAGATTAGTTCATTAACTGGAGCCAAAGATACAAATAGACTGAAATACTTATTGTGAATAGCAATAGTGGGATTGTTATTTATTAAACGAAAAATTTCTTGCTACCATGTACCTTGCCTCATTTATGCTCGAGCCCAACCATATGTTTTTTTTTTCGCCGAAGCCGAGTGTGTGGTCGGGTCTCTTTTTTGGTCGAGAGTGACTAAAGTCAACGCCAAGTTTAAGAAGATTGCTATGATGTGCAGAAGCTGACACTATATCAACTTTCTTCCTTTTTTCTTTTCTCGCCTATGGTTATAAATTAGAATGTGTACCTACAATATTTGCGACAAAAACAACAGGTGACGGTGCTGTTATCAATCAAGATGTCGGATGTAACTCGTTTTGTTATATTTGTACGTCCTTGCTTACTTTCTATGAAAAGTTGAGCTACATTCATAAAAAATTTAAAAAAAAGTCTATATTTGGACAGTAGGCTGGACGTCAAAGTTTGAAGATTGAATTTCAATATTGTGCATGTACTTTTCAAAATGTATCTATTTACAAATAATTATTGTGACCATTGAAACTCCAAATTCTATTGAAACATTCAAGAAATGAGATAACCCAATATTTATTCCGTACATTGTGGTTTCATTATTTACCAGACAGATTTGTAATAGCACAATAAATAAGCTCTGAAGAGGCTATAAATGTGTACCAAAATGTTGATTGAAATGGAAATATTCAATATTTTATTGGATTCTGGGTATAAGGCACGTTTATGACTGAAATTTATGAAAGTCATTGTTCGCACAGATGAACCGCGATAGTTTAAATCCTGCCACTCTCATTTACATCGGTTACATCACTTAATATATATTTATGCGGTCGGGAGGTCGCGAAGCCTCCAGCTCGTGAGATACCGAAAATAGATTTCAGCGCGGACGCCCATTATACAAATAATATCTCGACTTCGGCACGTTGCACGAACTCACACAGGAAAAATGTTATTTACCAGTGATGTTTTCTGCAAGCTCTAACTCGATTAATTTCAATGTTTCAACTTGTAATGTTTGCTGCGGAGATTATTTTGATTGTTATTAATGATCCGAGAAAATTGTAACTATTAATGCGTAACAAAAGAATAAGCAGGGTGTTTATCTACAAGAACACTATTAGTTGGATCATTCCATGCTTTTGTAAATATAGTTATACTTTTTATGAATGGTAAAAACTCTATTGACTCCAAGACATCCCGAAATGATTTCATCAAATTATTGCTAACTAACTTGAGCCACAAATGGATACAATGGATTTCCTAACCCGCGCTAGACTGATATATTAAATTCTATTGTTGATCAAAAGATGTTTGCTGAAATCGTGAAAGTCAAAGCAAATTCAAAAGCTGCAACGAAATCAAACATAATTAAGTGATGCTATTTTAGTACACTGAAAAAACTAAATTGCACCACCTAAGTGGAAAAGAAAGCAAACGGTGAAGCCATAACACTTGAGGTAAAACTAATTAAGTGAAAATCAATACTATACCTTAATCGTGACAGATTTTCAAGATAAAAACTAGATCTTTGGTATAAAAAAGTTGCCCGTTTCCGATATAAATTATTTTTTCATGAACCTATTTTTCATAGTCAAATTTTGTGCAAACGGGCATGAAAATAAATTTTCTATTCTCAAAACTCTGACGTTTGACGTCCTATTTCTTTTACAACTGTAAGTAGTACTTGGAGTGGTAAGATTTTGTACTTGATTTGCAAGATCATACTAATTATCATCACATCGACCTTACCAGTTCAAGTTGTACCACTCAAATTGCTATCCGTACTACTTAAATGGCTACCCTTACGACTTACTTTTTTCAGTGTATTCAAGATATGAAACTATTCTATAATGTGCTCAAGATTTATGGCTAATATGAATTGCCACTACCGTGGTATTGATTCTAAAAATATTGCCCAGTTCAGGGCTATTGCAACTGCTTTTGTCAAGATAAGAAGTGGAAGCACATATTTTCACGAATATTCTTGACACCCTTCACTCTCTGGGGAATATTCTTATTTTTTATTATTCAAAAGTCTCCTAAACATGCTGAATGCAGTCTGTTATTCCATACTTTGATCAAGTTTAAGCATTTGCGGAAGTTAGTGCGTTTTGAGCGTATAACAATGTAACATCGGCAAACAATATATTAACATAATTCACATTATTGAATACTAAATCACGTGATTCTAGTCCTACTTCTCGCATTTCAATGCAATATTTGTCATTTAAATGTAATAAAACAAGACAATCGCTTTTAATATCTAGTTAATTCGATAAAATGATATTCAAATTTATTCAACATGTTAATTAACAACTTGTTAACAAATCTTTGTGCAACTTAGGTTCACATGCCAAGAGTATTGTGTATAAGAAATATTAATTTTTCATCCTAACTCTTCACCTTATTCTTTTTGCAATATGAAAAAGATTCTGATCAAAATCACAAAGCTTCAACCTATTTCAATCGAACTAATGCAATATTGTTCTCTACATATCTATTCATAACATACAAGAAGTGACTGCTATTGGATTCAAAATCATGGTCAATTCAATTCAAAAGCGTATAGCTTCGATATAAACGAATTTCAATATAATGATAATCAAAATATACACTAAATATTTGAGCATAGCATATCAAAATATGAGCTAAAATTTTCGATAAAAAATTGTGGCATGATCAAAGTGCGTTTTTTAAAGTTCATGAATATTTGTCAGTTCAGAGATTACATAAATTAATATCTATCACAATAACTGAGCTTAATATCAAGCAGCCTGGAAAAACCTGCGAAACAGCAGCTTTCGCATTTACTACCAGTTTTAAGTTGTGACTATTCTATACATAACTTGTGCACGTACAGACTCAAAAGGACCTTCCAGTCTTTATTGTTCATTAACTGACTATCTGAAAGTCATGTGCTATACTCTAAAAAAATAATTTGATCTTTATCAAAGTTATTTGGAAGAAAAATTCCTGAAAATTGGTCGCAATCACCTCCAAAACTATAAATTTGAGAGAATGAGTAACAAGTAGTCATGTACTGGCCTAAATTTATCATAAAAGCAAAAGTTCAATTTATTCTGATACTAATACCAAAAATCGCATGTCAGTATTTTGTGTAACTCGAGAGATATGGAGATAAGGTTTGTTCCTACAGAAAATCGCTGACTAGGCACTGACAGTCCCGTACTATTTTTATGCACGCATGCGCGAGCTATGACTGATTTCAAACTAGTACGTGATTATTTGTTGGAACACATGTTCAACAGTCAGAAGAATCACAACAGATCCAATTACATATTTAATTAATCGAAAGTGTTCAATGAACTCCATATCATTATGATTTTCAATTAAGTTCAGGTAATTCTGCTTTTTAGGTCGTATTCTTTCTTGTAAAAGTTCTCCAAAATGATCATCGTCAGATTCACTTAATGAAGATGAAGTGATTTCGTAAACACTACTATCACTCATATTCAATAAGTTTGTGAAAATCTCAAAACTTTACTTTACAAAGTTGATAGCTGTCAACAACCTCACAATGCGCATGCGGGGATTTGGAATTTGTGGATAGTCAGGAAACTTTTCTGACTATCAGCAAACTGGTTCATGGACTGTTGGAACAGAAAGCTTTCTAGTCAGGGATTTGTCACAACTGCTGCTGGAACATCTACAATCAAACTGCGCAGACTCCGGACAGTCTCGGACAGTTTTGTACTGCTGTAGGAACAAACCTAGTTTCTACCCTAGAATAGATACTTATTCATATCAGTTAGATTTAGGGTATAAAATTTGATAACTGACATGTCGTTCATTTTGTGCAGCAATTTTCAGATTTTAATTATGCATAGTTCAGCAGTAATTACATTTTGAATCTTATATAATTTTTTTTGTAACACGTCCACCGAAATTACCCTATTACTGAGCTGACTTCTGCTTCGAAAGTTCTCAATTCCAAACCATGGTAACAATTTTTATTAATTCTCTGTTGACTGAAAATTGATGGATATTAATGTCCACTGGGTAAAAATTAAATTGTAGATCATGGATCATGGATGCCGTTGGATTTTTTCATTTCACTGATATATATCAAATTGATATTTAAAAGAAATTTGTATTATAAAATGTATTCGTTATAGTATGTGCATTTATTGTGATAGCAGAGAAAATGTGAAAAATATCAATCAATAAAATAAATCATGTCAGTTATGTTTCATTGTATTAGTTTACTGTAATGTGATTGCATTTGCAAAAATCTGTCTGCCAAATCGATAAGATAGTTTTGATACATCCAAATTTATTCAAAAAGCTTGATAATTGGAGTACTTCGGTGCACTTGTTACAAAAAGTATCGTATGCAACACTGACACTGAACGACTGTCATTATTGTCACGGACAAATTTGGCTGCATGCAGCTACGCCTTGAGTTCTGCCCTCGTCTTCACCGAATGCAGCCAAATTTATTCTGGACAAAAATGACAGTTGTTCGGCCCTTGTAGCATAATACACTATTACCTAAAACTGGGTATATGAATAAAGAAATCAAGCAGTATGTGCAAACCTACAAAACAGCAGCTTCCATTCGGTACCAGATTCAAGTTTGTAAGTGCTGTAGTTGATGAGAACTGAGCGTAACGCCAGCCAGCCAGCCAGACAGCCAAAGTGCGTATAATAGCTAAAAATTATAGACAAAATTATAATCTTCGAGCTGATTCGTATTACCTATTCTCAGCTTACATTTTATTGAACACTATAAGTAGTGCAATGATAGATGAAAAATTAATCTTACATATGTCATATGTAGAACTATATTCCAGCCACATTTATTTCAGATATTTATGAATGATGATTTTTTATTCAAAATTATATAGAATATTGATAATATCATCATTTGAAATAATTGTAGTTCATAATTTTCATGAAATGTGGCAAAATGAGTACAAAAATCTATATGCAAGCAATAGAAATCAGAGAATTCAGTATATTGTTTTTTTTTCCTAGCTCTACCGTCTACCATCTTCACATATACATTGATAGACATCTGACAAACTAAAAACGATATTTATCAAAATACATGTATTATATTCAAACTAGATGGCTAAGGGGTAGCCGAAACTCTCGAGCTAGGAGGAACAAAAAATTTGTTATTTGATTAAATTCTCTGATTCCTATTATTCACATTAATTATTCCATTCCGCTTTGACAATATAATCGAAAAGTTTATATCTTCCAGAATACACTTGAAAATACATAGAACAAAAAAAAATCAATTCTACATTACTACATTACAAAAAGGCGACAAATGTTATGAAATCGTTCGATGTGAATTCGAAGCTATATAGGATCAGTCATACATCAATTCATACACTATGCGGTACTGTTATATTCCGTTTTACTTACTTGTACAAAGTACAAGTAAATATTGTAAAACAGACAACAATGTATGTACGTATGTACGTAGCTCGCAAATCTCAAAACCGGCGAACGTATAATGCTGAAATTTTGTATATTATAATGGTCTAAGATCTGTTCACCTTGCATTATGGTTGCAACCGGAGGACATTTTTTTTTTAGCGAGCTATATCTTTTTAAAGCCAATTGGCAATATTGCTGGTAGTAAGCTCTGGACGACAGATCATTTGCACAAAAATTTTATGGAAAATTGGGCGAAAGTGTTACAGAATATCCCACTGATTATACTGTTCCAGATATTTAGATTGGATAACAAATACTTGTAAAACTCAGAGAAATAATCGCAAATTATTCATATTTTCTGAATTCAAATTAATAAGTACAAGGTCTATTTTTTCAGTTCTGCATATAGAAATTAAAGGAAACAACAGATATATTTTAATGACTTCCTTGTTTTGCAAAGTATTCTTTGCGGAAGATGATGCATTTTTGCATTCGCAAGAAACAATTTTGGAAGTAGTTATTCCACGTGTCTGCTAGTCACACACAATTTTTCATGCATTTTTTTTTGTAATTTAAGTCATTGAAACACCCTATAATGGCTTGATCTTGCACACAGTGTTGACATTTTCCTGAGTGACTGCTCTTTTTGCAAAGCCTGTCCTTAGTTCTTTTATGCTCAAATCCTCCATACCACCGAGAATTATCGCTAAAATATCATACGTATCCCACTGAAACTTTGAATTAATTCTAATAGATATGGAGGCAATTTTTTCCTATTTGCCATTTTATTTATGGCACCATCTGTGAGCCAATACTCGTAATCATCATCAATTGCATTGGAAAATAAAGATATTTAGTAAATCATAGAAGATAAAGCTACAAAAACCTAATATAATAACTAAAAATTGATCTTCATACTATTTGAAAAACTATTTCTGAACAGGATGATAAATAGATATTGTGGATAATAATGATTGGAACGCTATACGTAAGAATTAAAATTATACGAGATTGCAGTCAATAATTCATTATATTTCTCTTCTAACCCAACAGATTTGGTCACACCTTGATCAGCTTCAGGAGGATAATACATATACTAATGGCGTGATTTTCATGCATGATTGACCAATAAAGTTCGGAATGTTACCATTTCGAAAGTGGTCCGTTGCCAGCTTTACTCATAATATTTATTTGAAAAATATTCTAACAAACGAATAGTTTCAAATTGCGATTGAACATTATGTTATTATCGAATTTGAAAGATTGTTAATAGGGACATTTGCATGATGCTTAAGCAAATTCTTCTCAGTCAAATCTTAGTTTCAGACTTTTCAATAGTCGATAAGCACAACCAATTAATTTTTCAAGCCGTCAAAGTGCTGTTTAGTTTTATCTATTTCTACAGATTTTCTCTTTTGACGTGTAATAGTGTATTCATGTTCAATCAGCGGTAAAAATGCGTCACCAAAAAGTTGGTTCGATTACACTTGGCAAGTCAAAACAAATCTCAGAAATACTTTTAGCAAAATCGTTACGCTATGACCTTTTTCATAAGCAAACTCTTTTGCGCGATATTCCGCGGAGTATATATGATGTTCGCAACTTCATGCACTCCTATTAGTAGATTATTCAATCCAGCATTCTGAGTTCTATAGAAAAAATCTTCAAGTCACTAGTTGTTCGCAGGGACGGCGCCATGATTAAATTGATGGGTGGGCACGAATTGGCCGTATAAGTTGTTGGGTGGGCACCCAGATGTGAGCAAATGTGGACATGGCCTGCTGGCCTGCTATAAAAATGTAATATGCGAGTAGGCACCCGGGTGGGCACAACCTAATTTTGGGTGGGCTCACCCCTGGCGCCGTCCCTGGTTGTTCGCTGAACAATTAAACAAAATAAACAAGAATGTTCATGATCAAAGCGATAGTTGTCTCAAAATCAGCAATGTAAAATACAACTCCATTAGAAGTAAGTATACAGCTCGTCCATTTGTATCAAAGAGTAGAAAAATGCCAAAGTCGGTAACACAACGAGAGTAAAATTTTTTGCTCTGAATATCAAAGATTTGACGAAAACATTAATAAATTTTTGTACATAGAATAAGAGTGCATAAAATATCAGTTTTAGTTGAATCTTTAGTCCAATTAGAGGAAAAAGAAAATAATTTCCTCAAGTACAGCCAGTTTTTGTTGGACGATATCGCAGAATAATTTGCATGTTCCTATGTTTTCGCCTGACTGAAAGCTGAGCTCTACAAACTTCAATGAAAAATTACTAATGAGTGTCTACAATTGAATTTTTACATTCCCAATACTGATGTTATCACATTATTAAATTTCAGTTTCTATATATAAGAATTTTATGAATAAAGAACTACGGTATACAATTGATAGAATTTTTATTTGAATGAAAAATTCAAAATGGCTCCTTTTGCATGCTCCATAACTTCGCAAAGTGCTTTACCTGTCTTGTATCTAACATTAACAATAACTAATTAGCAATTATACAATCTAGACGTATTAATTAGCCTAGCTTTAGTAAATTTACAATACCTCCTGAGGTGTTGTGTAGCACGAGCCTTCGCTTGTCGCTCGCATTCTTTCTTTAATGCTCTGTTGAATCTAAGCAATTCTCTTCCTACCATCATGATGCTCATATTTTCCATCAAGTGCTGCGCATGCGCGCAATAACTTTTGGCGTGTGCGCAGAGCTTGTAGTGAAAGATAAGTGAACTAACACTAGCGTAACTAACTATGCACTTTAACTGATTTCGTTACGTCATGTACAGTAAGAAATAAATAGATGTAGGAGTAGATTTTTTGACTAAATTGTCGCAATTTTGAAATGCTTTGCAGGTGTATTTGAGGATAATTGTGGGATGTTAAGAAATCTTCAAGCATTAAAGTTGATAAAAAATATCTTGAAATTTATATCATTAGAAATAAGTAGAATAGAACATTTTTCCATGTATGTCTAGTTAAGTAAATATTTATAATACTCCTGAATTACTTCAACAATGTATTGTTTGAATATTTCATTGAAAGCCGATAAGAAAAATGTCAATCCTAGATCACAAAATGATTCGAGTTCATGGTGAATATTTCCTTTTTCGATTTTTCCAACGATCGAATTCTCAAATGGAATATTCTAGTACATAGGATGAATTTGAGGATCTCGTACTCATTGGCCATCATCAAATGGTGCTTGTAGCGGTCATATATATTCATGCTACTCGTTTTATTTCGGTAGTTCTCGTAGCGACCGGAATTCCTTCCCTATTGTTTTTTTAATTTTATGCAACTCAATTTGAACTCACTTGATTCAAATAAAAAATATTGTATGTTCAAATATTGAATATTTTTCATTCATAACATTACTAAAACTTATTAATGAAGCCAAGTTTTATCAGCGGCACTCAAACAGTGGGGATGGTTCATAAATTGATTATAGGCTAACTAGTCTCGCCCGTACTTCCGAGAAACATCTCTGAATAGTATAGAATTGCACTGCGCACGCCTGTGGGATCGAACTTGAGTCCTAGACAACCGGCAAGGGTGGACTAGACTGCTTATGCTCGGCACAAATCTTTTGACAAATTGTAGGGACATATTGCAATCGATTATACATGATTATAATATACCCAATAGAATAGAGTAGGAGCCAAGCCCTTGAATCTATCCTTCTCAACCATGTCAATAGAAAAATATAATTTATATCAATATATAGTCTCAAGATATAGGAAATGACATGTCTTACTTGAGATTTCTTGTTGAATGTATATTCGATTAGACTGAATAAGTGTGCGACGAAGGTCTAATACTAACCATACAGAACATCAATATGGATTTGACATAAATAATACCGAAAATATATTTTGTAGCGAATTTATATGGAGAAGAAATGCAGAAAGCTAAAATTATGTACAGAATGTCTCATTTTAATCCACCGCTGAAAACAATGTCATTTTCCGCTGAAATATCTCGAAAAATATACACCGAATGGAAAAATATCTGACATCCTATCCTCACTGCCCAAGAGGCAGAATAGGGGGTAATATGTGAAGGAAAAAATTTGAACTCTTTTTAAGCATATTGCGCGCATCGCGCACGAAGGAATGTGAAAGCTAAAGTTATATACAGATGTCCCACTTCGATTTACCCATGAAAGCGATATTTTTTCCCGCTAAAATATCTTGAAAAATATACATCGAATGGGAAACTCCTTTTTAAGCATATTGCGTGCACAAAGGAATGTGACATCTGACATATTTGAAATTGAGGTTTATATGGAGATAGGGTTGCCATCCGTCCGGATTTCTCCGGATTTGTCCTAGTTTAGAGGGCATCCAGGGAGCGTCCGGGCTTAAAAATTTTAAGTCTTGGGCCGCCCGCGACACACGCACTGTGCCCGCACGCTGCAATCAATCGACGAACCGACTCGCTAAATTCACCGTCTCTCCTGTATAAATTAATAATGTGACTTACATTACATTTTTAGGTCTGAAAATGAATAAAAATGTGATTTATGACATTTTCAGCTATTTTTTATTACACTGACTGTTTTGAACAAACCTGTTGACATGCCGGGTTCTGGGCTCTAAAATTCGGGGTTTTCACGCGTCTTGTCTTGTTTGCCAAATTTTAGAGATGATAACCCTAGAGAAGGAGTGCAGAAAGCTAAAATCATATACAGGTATCCCATTTGAATTCACTGCTGAAAACAATTTAATTCTCGCTGGACTATCTCAAAGAATATATACCATATAAAAAAATAACTGACATCTAATTCTCACTCCCTGAGATGCAGGAATGAGAAACTAACAATAAAGTCTTAGATAGGAACCATTATTTCCAATGCAGATTCGGATAGAGTGTCGAATGATGAATCAATTTTATCTGAAACTCCTGGGAATGGAAGATTGGAATAAATGCAGTGTCTAGATGCACGTTAATTATACAAAATAGAAAGTTTCGGTACACGTGAAAATATCATCACAGTTGCGTGTATCAAGTTAGCGGCGCCTACTATTCAAACGTACACGTTGAATGAATTGAGATTAGATTTGAAATCGGATCGAGAGGTTAACGTGGCATAAAACGTCGAGCTTAGTCAGAGCGGGCAGAGCCCGCTTGTTAGTTGGGTGCGAAGCACTTTCGGTTGAGAACAGAAACCATTGTTTCAGTACCATTGACAAACAAAGCAGTAATGGAGGTAGATTTGCTGCAGTGGGCATTCGGCGGTCGGTGTGGACTTTCGCCGCAGCGGACATTCGTCGATATGGGCATCCGACATTCGACGGTGCGGTACGGACGTTTTCATGAATCGACATTTTTTCCTGGCATCGGGAAAAATCTCCATTCACGCAAATTTCGTACGTCATGAACAATGATGACGTTTTCGCGTGTACCAAAACTTGCATTTAGTACACGTTAACCTTAACATGCATGTAAACACAGCCTTAATTAAATAACATTCGAACTCAAAAATTCAATGGATTACGGTCGAGTTTTGACTGTTTGGCGACCACTAGTGTTTTACTATTCGCGTAGAACAGACAAAAAAACTTACTTTTTTTATGAAAAGGTGGAAACTTCAAAGAGAAAAAGTTTTTATGTTCAACCAACTCAAAATGTTGATGAATACTTTTTACTTTTCAAGTAGTTGTAGTCATAACAACAAAGTCAAATCAAACTATCATTCCAATTTTAATAAAATATCAATAACATAACATTCGATATCAATCAATATGGTAACATGAAATATTCGTTACGCAGTTTAGATGATTATCTACGCATTATGAATCCAGCGCATTGAACATCACTTCATGTATTGAATTGTATTGTAATAATATTTTACGAATGAGTTATTATAAATTTTACTGGTAGATAAAATACATTTTTAAGTATAATCAAGTTTCGCAAATAACAACAAAATTTCAAGCAGGAGAGTTTATCTCAAGCACTCGAACATCAATGCCCCAGTTGCATAGAGCATTTTAACAGGTATTAGCTAACATGTAGCTGACTCAATTTTTGATTGACGTTACATCAAATAAAATAATTATTAACTTGTTTGTGACACTTAGACCCGGTTGCACATTCTTTCGGTTAAGTCCAATTTTCTTAGTTACAATTGCTCTAACAATCGTTAATTAGGTAATTAAGCTACGCATAATATGATAAATCAAAGACTGTGTAACCGGGCCTTGAATAGAAATTTTAAGTCGAATTATTTATCATAGAATCATACATAAATGCATCCTTGAATGACTGAATTGAGTTCGTATGCTAGAAATGCACAATGGCTGAAAAATTGTTATTCAAGAGCGCCTAATTTTCATCCAACTGCGTCAGAAGAAGGATAATGTTCTACAAGTGTATGTTCATATGTACATATTATATTTGTTTGTATGTATGTATGTATGTTTGTTTGCATGTGTGTTATTTTTTTTGTATGCTCTGTAGCCTTAACGGTTTGATGGATTCTATTATATTTGGTGACATTCCATTAGGATTGTCATATATTTCTCAAATTTTGCGCATATTACGAGGATAATAAGCCTCGAGAGTCCGTAAATAACTTCTATCATCATCACAGTCCACTATCACTGTAGTCGCTAATCAAAGGATTGCAACTACTAAATTTTGAACTTATTCTCATACAGTTCACAGTCACAATAATCTCCTTCCTCAAGTCGAAACTAATAATATCTGACTTTCTTTTGCAAGTGAAAGTAATCATCATTGATTCATATTCCAGAAAAACTAGCTGTCTTATTCAATGCAATCTCCGTCTAATCAAAAAGCATGAATAAAACATACTCGAAACGATCCTTCTCATTTCTCGTATCTCGTCTCAATGCTCTACTAACTAACAGTGCTGCATAAATCCAGGTGATAACATAATATACGCGTGCCTTATTGGTCTTCATACACACTGCATGCGTGGGCACATCTCCATCTCTGTCATACAATCATTTCCGCTTGATTTTCTGTCCTTTAATCACCGCACTCTTGTTTGCGGTGAGATATGTAGAGTTCTGATCGGTTTATTGTGACTTATTCGCGTTGTATGTGTGTGGTGCTAATGCCTTGTTGTGATGTATTTAATACTGATTTGTAGGACGGATTTTTGCTGTATGGAAGAAAGCTTTGCTACTGAATATACTCTTATAAGTTATAAATATCAGATATACGACAGTCTGAATATTAAACAGAGAACTGAAAATGGTATCAGTTGGTATTTATAAAATTCTTTTGAACTTGGTGGTTTACATATCGTGAGTAAGTCGTAGATTGTGAATTCATTCTTCCCAGCTAATATAAAAGCATGACAGTTGGGTATTGTGAACTAAAATCAGTTTCTCTGAATTCATGATGGTGGCACGGTGCGCAGACCAATCACCAATTCATATGTTCAGTTTGAGTGTTAAAGTGAACCCAGCCAAAGCAGTATTATTACCATCCTCTCAGAGATTGGAACTGTTTTTTTAGCCTCAGTCCTAAATGGTATACCATTAGAATTTGCAAAAAAAGTGGAATATCTGGAAATAATCCTTGACCAAAAATTGATATGGAGCTTTCATCTGCAGAGGATTCTGAAGGGAGTAACGGCGGCAATTTTCTCATACCGCAGACTGCTAGGAAGGAACTGGGGACTACAGCCAAATATGGTACCTTGGTCATACGTGGCGACAGTCAAATTTATGTTCACTTATGCATCACTCACATAGTGGCCAAAAATTGAACCAATTACAGCCCAGAACCAGTTGCAAGTAGCACAATTTCTGCGGCCTGCCATGAGACATGTCCCACTGCAACTTATAGTCATGCTTAAATTAGCACCTATTCATATTTACGTGAAGGAGGCGATGCTAAGTAAAAAGTAAAACTTCAATGAAATCCGGAGACTTAAGGATCCTGCGTGATTAAAATGGCTCTACCTGTTTTAGATAGGTACTATAGAAGTGAATTACAACTTTAACAGACGATTTCAGCCCTGTCTCCAAGGCAGGATCCTTGAACTGGTATACTGATGGATCAAAGCTAGAAAGTGGGGGAATAGGAGTGGGTGTTTACGAACTTGGCTGTAAGTTCAGTGAAACCCTTGGGGCTACTTCCATTGTCTTTCAGTCTGAGGTGTACACAATTAATCTCTGCGCCCGCTAACCTCAGGAAAGGGCTAAGGGAAACAACCAGACTGAAACTGTGTCAAGAATCTCCAGATACTGGCTACATATAACCACATTCCATTATGATGGGTTCTAAGTCACAAAGGCATGGATTTGAACAAGCCAACATTCTGAGGGAAAAAAAGACCAAACTTACTTTTGTGTGACCAGAACCTTTCTGTGATATCCTTAAGAGTCACTTGAGACTTAAAGTCAATTCTTGGGAGAAAAAATCTATAGCTAGACACTGGGGAAAAGTCTCAGGATTAACACAAGCTGCAAGATTTCTTGAATCTTCTAAGTAACAAGAAAAAGGAAATCCACTAGTTCGGAGAGAAGGACGTTCAAATCTTTACAGGAATCTGCGCAGAGGATCTTACTCTGAAATACTATCTTAATATGGTTGGTATAGCAGCTGTACTTGTCGACTCTGCAATAAGAAAGATGAAATATTAGAGCACATATGTGACTGTCCGTCCAGCCATCTCTAGGAGACGATTGAAAAAAATTGGGAAGGCTATTATAAATCCCGATGAACTCATTATACTGGCTGGTAGATTATAAGTCTCTTCAAAAGCCTAAACCTGACAGATGAACAACAAACAAAGGGACGTTTCAATAAATCTTTTACGTCGTAGTAACTACGGGCAGTTGTGCTACAAACTACAACCAGTTCCAATGAATGTTGATAGCACGGCGTGCAGACCAATCACCGATCAATATGTTTAGTCTGAATGCCAAAATGTGCTCTGTACACCTAAAATATAGAATTAGGGACTTGGGAGAAATTTTGAACGTGGAAAATTTACAATCAATAATTATAACATTCACATAATAATTTTCGTGAATCACGGCGTTTATTTTATATTATTGGGTCACCGTAGCAAGAAAGTTTCACGTTCTTTTTGATTAAATCCCATTCCAAAATGTCAAACATAAATAACTTTATGACTTTATAGATTCTGGAATCTAAGTTCTGCCTATTCTGGACTTCATTATACTGCACTGAAAAGTCTTAATATAGACGAAACATATGTCTACTGTTGCATCCCCTATCCAAGATAATGGTGGTTGAAGCCCCGACTCTTAGATTTAAAATTTTCATGGAATACAGATTCTTTGTTAGAACTACCTATTCAATTTCCATCAAATGTTTCGGAGCACAACACTTTCAGTTATATATTTGAGAATTTTTTGTCAATATCACAATCCAATAGGAACTGTCTGTTTGTGATAACGTGCGCAAAATCACTTTATTAATCTTTCTCGGAAGATTTTACGTTTTTTAGTAACTAAGATCTCATACGTCATTTTCTTCACGTCAGGAACAGTTCGCGACTGATAGGCTGGTAAATGTCACTACAAAAAACCATAACAGACCGTTCACTGTCTGCAGATGGAATAGATCAGGCTACAGATTTAGTAGCTTAAAACTGCAATCACTTTCAAAGCGTACGCTTTTGGTGTGCGCGCGCAACTGTGTAAAATACTACAAATTTATTCACAATACAATTCACAATACCTATTTTCGATTTTTTTTTTAATAGTAAGCCCTGTTTATTCTCATGCTGTTTGGTAGGATATAGTATTTTCTCCAAAAAAGTTGTATAAGTCATATCTCCTAAACTTAACAGAAGTCGAGATATGAAAACAAAATTATTGAGTCCTAAACATTTATTACAGACGATTGCACCAGTTGAACTCAAATTTTGAGGGTGCTCTTAGATATACAAATGTACATAAATTATTATAATACTGGTAAGAGTAACACTATAAAAATTGTTCGAAATTTTCAACGTTTTATCGTATACAAAAATTTACCCTTTTTAACAAATGTTGATACACAGTATAATTACTTTGTTATTCAACTCGTTCACAGCTTGTCTTATTCTATGTTTCAATTCTTCACATGCGTGACATGAACTTTGTTTTTAATGGCACCCAACATATAGAAATCTAAGGGCGATAGATCGAGAGACCTTGCAGGCCACATTGATTTAAATAAATTCTTACGTCTATGGAATTGTGCGCAGGCGCACCATCTTGTTGAAATATCATTTCACGTCGATCTGCTAGTGGTATATCGTATATCATCGAAAAAATTTCTTTGTCCATTTTGTAAAAAGAACAAATATCTTTGCGAAGTTAGAGTGCCTTCATAAAAATATGGACCCAGAATGATATTGTTGAAAATTCCGCACCACACGTTAGTTGAAAAACGTACTTCAAAATTAGTTCTACAAGTTTCTTGTGGATTTTGGTTGGTAGTTTATCAATGATGCGTATTATGCCTATTAAATATACTGTTATTGGAAAAGTGGTTCTCATCTGTTCACAAAATTTATTTAGAAAATGTGGATTTGTGCGACATTCCTGAATTAAATAATTGCAAAAGTGTAGTCTTCTTACAGAATCACCAGGATGAAGATTATGGATTTTATGTATTTTGTAAGCTTTGAATGTATGCTTTTTCAAAATCTTGTGTACCTGTGTATGTGATACGTTTAATTCTAATGCAGCTCCTCTAGTTGAATTTCTCGGATGCAAATTAAAATATGCTAATACATCAGTTTCCAAATTTTCATTTATTTGATGAACTTCGCGATTTGCTATAGTGAGGGAACCAGACGTAGCTTTCTTTCTAATATGTAAAAGTATATTTGATTGGGATGAAAGAGGTCAGAATATTGTTGCTGGTATAATCGCAGGGCTTGTCTTGAATTATTGTTTGATAAATGAAAACATTTCAACATATCTACCTTCTCGTTAGTTGAGTATTCATCCATTTTTAAAACAAATTATAATCTAACATCGATTCAATAATTCTTTTTAACAAAGGTATAACAATAGAATGAACTAATACAAATGTCAAATTTTATTTTCATAGCCAGCTTTAATTTCGAGTGAAACTATTTTAATAGTTTCTTCAATATCTCGACTTCTGTTGAGCTTAAAAGGTATTACTTATTGGGCTTTATTAAAGCAAAAATTATATCCTACCAAAAAGCTTAAAAATATACAGGCTGTATCATTAAAAAAAGTCAAAAATAAGTATATCTCTGAAAATTGAGATTTTTCTCCTCTGATTCACATTAATTTAAGTAGCTTACTAGAACCACAAGCAACTTTAAATGCAAGATTTTTTTGTATATCTAATAACTTCCGAGAAAAATCGCGTTTCCTATTTCCATTTACACCCTGTAGATGAGAAGTTTAATTCGTATACAGGGGTATAAGAGAGTTGCGGACGTTAACGATGTGCACGTTACGCTGAATTTATTTTACAATATCTTTATATGGTAATTTGTATTGTATTTAGATAGTTTTAAGCTATACAAAACAAAACTTTTTCATCGTAGAGCTTCATCAAATCTATCGCAATATTAAAAGATTAAAGTGATGTAACGCTTTTGCAGATCACATATTTAACACGCACGTAGATTAATAAATTGTTGGACGTCATTTACTTTCGATGTTGTTGATTTATCGCTCTTTGCTCTGTCAGTTTATGAACTAACACCCAACCCAGAACTTAGCTGCACCAATTTGTAATGCCATGAGTATATTATTGAATTTTAATTTCTACAATAATACTTTGCCTTTATGATTTTTTCATGATGGACAGTATTTTCTATTCTAGTTCGGGTACACAGTACGTCTCCATTCTAAATATTGTATTGGTGATTTTTATACTACGTTCTGATTTTCTCATTGCCACAATATTATGAAAATTAACTATAGCTTTAAAATTTGAACAAATTACATTTCAACCCAAAAAGTCAGTGAATCAGTTCTTAATTTTCTATTTTATTTCTGAAAACGAGATATAACTAAAAAAGTACCACAAACTATGAAAAAAATGGATAAAAATGGAATGGATACATATGTGTTATACTAACCTCACTCCGTGGAAAAAAAATTCAATTATATTTTGATCTTTTACAGGTGACATAATGACCAATCATTCATGATTATCCTGTGGATACAATAAATGGAAAGAAACATTCGCTTTCAATATTACATACAGAGCTTCAATAGAGAATCTCAGGAAGGCAATAAAAGGGTTTTCCTAATCAAGAATATTTTGTATTAAGTTCCCTATCTAGAATCAAGGCTTCTTGATATATCATGAGATTTTTTTGATTTATTATATCCTGTATCGGCTGAATGTCAATGTAACAATCCAAGAAAATTTTAATCTGACTTTATATCTATCGTCTCTTGCAGAGCCAAAAAGAACGACATCGTGTACAACTTCAGTAATTGAAATTTTACTTTCTTCTTACAAGACATTTCGCTAAGATAAGTTAGTACCTATCTTTGGAATGTGGGTGTAAAGTAGAAAATTGTTACAGAAAAACCTATACATGTGGGAGTGTTGTATCATATATTTTAATTACACGTTCCAAGTGACAGATTGAAATAGAGCAGATATCTGATATATTTCAATACGGAAACTTGATTTATACATGTAACAGAATTTTGTATTCGAGGGTCTCAATATAAACTTACTGAAAATGAGCATGATAATTACTCTTCAGGGTTCCATTTGCAGACTTTCAAAGTAGTTCTGTATATCATAAGCTCAATACATCAAACCATTTTTCTATATTATAGCAGTGCTGACAAAACATATTCCAGATTTTCTTAAAAGTGATCATGATGCTTTTTGCGAATACAAGCTCTGTTTATTCGATTTTTTATTATCTTTCATCCATAGGTAACTCAAATTTGATAATTTTCTGAGCAGCAGCTACATCATGGTACTGAACACAGTACCCTTTATGATAAAACAACTCAAATCGGCAATGAATTGTAAGACTCTTTGGAAGGCATTTGTTTATTGAAAATTCAATAAGATCTTTGCATCAATATGCTCCTTAGTTCACTTGAATAATATCAGTGATTAAACAGAAATGCAACTTGAAAATTCAAGAAAAAGATTCACATTGTCATTTGAATGTTTCAGTACGTAATATTCTGAGAGTGGCATCAGTCGCAATATAGAACCCAGATAATGCTTGTGGACAATTTACGAAATGAGAAAAAATGAAAATCGAGGACTCTATTTTGATCAAGGCAATCATAATGAGGTTGTTGTGATTGAATAACATATCTCCAATTTGTTGCGAGCAGCAAATCTATTTTAGTACACAAATAATTGTTCCAACCAGGTAGTGCTTCATCAAGACAACATTTCTTGTCTTGATGATCATTTCTTGTCTTGTCTCGATTTTCAAGACAAGGAAATAAAAATTTCTTGTCTTGCCCATTTCTTGGCGACACATTTCTTGTCTTGTTTCAAGGACTCTTGATATTTCTTTATCTTGACATATAGAAGGGAGTCCCCATTCCCTATTGCTTAATCCAATCCGAACACTCAGTTCAGCGTTAGTGTCTACCTTCAATCTTCCCTGCCAGTTATATTAAGAATCGATTCTAGCAACGTTTTCCAAGATTGCCACCAATAGAAATGAATGAAAAGTCTGTCACTTTCATGTTTTAATCAGTATTTGCAATTATCATTTGTTATATGATATAGCAATATTGCTAAGAGCTTACAACTTTCTTAGAATATTGGGGAATTCACCTCTACATTTCTCCTCTTCATGAAGGATTTAATCACCAGAAACTACCGACTTACGCTTCCGATATGTATCAAATATTTGTTTTGAAAATCATAGTCACAGATACTTTCTACTTCCCCGACTTATATATAATAAGGAAAGAATTGAAACTGTGATTTTCTGATAGTTCCGATAAATTTTTACATTTTAGACCCTACTGAACCCAGAAAATATAAGTTCAAATGATATCGGTGGGTTTTCTGTCTAAAATTATAATGATTAGAGAACCCGTACGAATTTTTGACTGAAATATAATAATATTTGTGTTTTTCATTAAAAAGCTAGATTTAAATTTGTAAATGAGTTTTTTCAACCAGAATTTCTAGAAAAAGACTCTCTAGTCACAAAAATACTTATATTATAAGGACTAAAATATAGTCGCCATCGACACCTGTCACTTTGATAATGACACCTGCCACTTTGAAAATGACACTGTCACTTTCACAATGACGCTGTCACTTTGAACTGTCAATTTGACAATGACAAATGTCACTTTTAAAGTTGATATGACATTCCTAAATTCATGAAATTTATTGTTGGGAAAAAACTGTAATAGCCACAGCAAATTTTGATATTTTAATTATAGATTGATAATTATGCAGATTTGAGAAATTAATTGACAAGATATCAAGATTTATTGACAAGAAGTTTTGATTCTTGATAGTACTTTCTTGTCTAGTTTTGTGAAATGAAACACACTTCTTGTCTTGATCTTGTATTGATTTCAAGACAAGATCAAGATTATTTCTTGATTCTTGTGAAACACTACAATCAGGTAAGCTTTCGCTGTGATCAAGAATTCCGTGGAAATCAACGAGTCCAGTGCAATCAAGAAACACATTATTAGAATCAAGAAATCATAAGAAATCAAAAAGTCCAATATTAAAGACAATTCATAGTTTGGATGCAACCAGAAAATTCATTCTCAATTTGTTATAATAAAGAGATACTATACAAAATTATTGGAATCAAGGAGTCCATTATCAGAATTTAGGACTCTACTATGGTACGCATGATGAATAATTTTGTAATTAGGGAGAAAAATCCATTGTATTCAAGAAATCTATTGTTTGAATCTAGGAATCTATTATTATGAATGAATCTTTTTCTTTTGATAAAATAATCTATTTCTGTAATTACAAAGAAATATTTTGAAGTTGTAATCAGGTAGCCTTCTGTTCTAGACAACATGTCGATTCATTTAATATTGTTATTATCGAAGGATACAAGGTTTTACTCAGTAAATCAATTGTGGAATCGAATAAACCTCTAACGAAATCCGGGATTTTATTGTTGTAACCACGGAATCCAATTTTGTATTCAAGGCAAAAATTCTTGTAGCTCAGAGAGAGTATTCCAATCTAGAGCTCATTGTTGTGTAATCAAATAAGCTATTTTAAAGTTGTCACATACAATCCAGGAAGCCATTTTGAAGTACTTACAATCACATAATCCATATTGTTATAATCAGAAAACCCACTATAATGATGAAGGAACTAATTTTCGTACCTGGAATCAAGGATTCAACCATAACTCACTCGAAGTCCATGGTAATCAATGAAATACTTCTTAAAATTCAAGCTCCAAGGGTGGAATTAACTTTGGATAACTTACTGAATATGGAAATATGTATTCTATATTCTATTTGAATCTTTTGTCTACACTTTTTCAATTGAAAAATATTTGGAAAAAATCTTTTGAAAATTATGATGGAAATAAGAACCTGATGAAAAATACGAAAGTAGTCACGCAACTACCAATTGGAATCAATATATCTACGTATACGCCCTGACGATCTTAATTGGAAAACAATTGAAGAATAGCATATCACAATGATTATTTTGTAGTTTCAGACGACCCCCTTCATGCATTTATCCTCAATAATTCTGGATTGACTTTCATATTACCATGAGAAAAATTAAGGTAATAAAACACACCTGAAGTGAATAATAATGTGTCAAATATTCCAAGAATTATTGAAAAGTTGTCTTGCTAAAATTTCGTAGACGGTCCGAAAACGGTTCGAGTAAAAACAGATTCAAGTACTGGCTGTCCTTATAGGCTGGTGTGGGACGCTATATAAGTAAAGTAACTCCAGTACCTGTCTAAAATTATCTGCTTATTTGTATTTTACTTTGGAGAGAGATTATTTTGACGAATTGGTAAGTTGATTAATCATAGATTGACTTATTGAGGAAGAAATGTTTTGGTTCCCGCCTTATTTATGAGATATTTTAATGTGTCCTACTCTTTTGATTCCTTCATGCTCTATTTAAGATTTCAAGTCTCAAGACTCTCGACTATATTATTCCTTGATGTGTAGAACAAATATTTGATTGGAAAAAGACCTGTTTTTCATAGATTATATATCTAGGAATAATTAGAAGTGGAGAGTCCAATCTTCAAATAAACTGAACATTCTATTTATACAAAAAAATTTCACTCATTTCTCAACTACGCACTAAGAGCACTATGGGTTGGATTTTTATTTGAGATTATCTATGAAAAATCTCATCCTCTGCTCTGGAAATGGAATAATAAACACAAGGGCAAAAAAGGTATTGAACTAAAATACAACATTTTTTCCAGTAAAGTACTATTCACGATCTATTTCTAACTTTAAATATTCAACCATCATTAGCTTGTCTACAGTCTTTCAATCTCCTATAACCTTATCATAAACAACTTCTCGACAGCAAAACATCTAGTACTATCTAATACATCTAATAGTATCAGCCTATTTGCATACTTCTATCGGTCAAAACTACTCGTACATTCTACACTACATATGCGTCTTTTACAAGTCGTTAGCAACTGAGATACGCAGGAACACGGCGTCCGGCACGCATTCTGACATGTAGCTGCACTGCGTGGGCGGATAGAGCCGATCGAGTGTTCTACTTTCACAAGAATCTAGCAAAGAGATCTGCAAGAAGTGGAGGATAGAAATCATGTTGGAAGGCTAAAGAGCGGATGACTATTAAACATATTCAATTATCTTTCTGAATAATTTTGATCACTAATAACGTTTATGAAGTATTTAAATTATATTCAACAACTTAGATTTTGGTACGATTTAATTTTCTTCTAGCTTTGATCTTTTGATCTCAATGCTTATAAAGCAATTAGATGTATTTCAATATTCAAAATCGTCAAATGTCTGATGACTCACCCTCATTTGACGAAGTATCAAGCATTTTCATATGATCTGAATACAGATTAATACAGCTTGTAGTTATTATAAGAACTAGAGCCATTGTCAAGGGCTACCCAGTTCTTGAAAACTTGTAAGTAGATACAAGTTGATATTATTTTATTTTGAGTGTTTCTTGTATAATTTTCCATTGCATAGGAGATAAATTCCTCTAAAAGTAAAATTCGAGACAATGTGCCCTCAACGCATCCCCAAGTGACACTGCCCAGAAGCCGAAAAACAAGCCCCTTGAAAATATCTATTGCAGTACCATCTTGTTCAACGACTTGAAAGTTAAATAGATGATTCTACAAGTGATTACATTTGATAAAATTAATAATTTGCGATTTGAATGAGCCTTTTCTTATCTTTCCCATCTTTGTTTAAATATTGAACGAGAAGAAAGTTCTAAAGTAAAAATATTTGTGATTTAGTTATAAAAATTCATTTAGGAGAGTGCAGTTGTAGTATGTATTCGCGTGGGCAATTAAGCGGCCGTGAAGGTGTAAATAATTCCTGTAATTAGATGGAAACAGAGTAGATGCACATGTGCATAGCCAGAGCAGAGCAACCAACCAGTGTCGTACATACCAAAATACATACTGCATTATGCAGAAATTAATGAGAACTCAGCAATCTAGCCAGAATTAGACATTATAAATCCACCTGTACTGAATGCGAGTGGGTACTCTGTACTTCATTCAGTACATGAGGAATTTAAATAAAAACTGGATTTGATACTTGATTTTGGAGATTCTTCTCATTGTTAAAGGCTTTGATCTGCTTAGCTTGTAGTTTTCATGGTGAGGATCAGCAGGTATGGATTTCGGACCAAAAATCTTTGAAGATAAGAAAAGCAATAATTGTTTTGACGTTATTATGATAATTGGCCGTATTCTGTAACACAATCAGGAAACAATTGTAACAAACGAATATTTGGAATTTTTGCCAGTGCTACCTACGTTCGTTGGCTGAGATAGATAATGATCGATAAAAAATTATATTTGACTCTACTATTTCAATAATAAGAAAGACTAAGTCCGTCTCGGAAACGGTAAAAATAAATGTATTGCTATATTATGAATAAGAGCAAATTGCACTTAAGTACGAAGTTATCAAGATGAATAGTTGATCTATATCACTTTCAGTTGCGATTGCAATGGATGCTAGTTCAACTTCAAATTGAAGGGTACATGAAGTTTGATGGAATATGATCGATCTAAATCTTCTATAATATCAATCGGTGGTGAAGACCTACTTCTTGAAAAAACTATCCAAGCAAAATATACTTGAAAACATGCTTAATATCTTGAATGAAAAATGGACTGAATTAAGTTCCCTTTATTAGCTAGGATAGCTCCATCAATTACCATAGAATTATATTCTACCTCTTTCTCATTCAATTATTATCATACTATTCAGTTGAATTCAATAGGGTGTCGTTTGATGATAAACAATAACTATATAGAATAGGAGAGTTCTCCAAGCTTGCATCTTTATATTATATACTAATAAAAACTCAAGTCATTGGAAGATCAAATAAATCAAAATTGCAGCTTCCTGGGTAAAAGTTTGTTCTAAGTTTTTTATTCAAATGGTTCTGCATCTCTAATAGGTTTCCTATTTTGTTCTACACCATTATAAAAAATTAGATTGTGGACTTCAAGACAGATAGATCCGACATCAGTGATGCCCACTTTGATGGAAGAACAGTTCCTGTATCGCCTTCGAAGGATCTTGATGTTGTACTTCAGATATTAACATGGAAATGATTCTCATATTTTCCATTATGATTTGGATATGATAAAATTCTCAGCAGAATGTATTCCTGAACTTCAAACGATCAAAAATCACAGTTTATTTGTAATAGTTTTGAGGAGAATTTATCTAACTTGATGACCAGTGATAAAACTTTGGTTCAATTATATGATTGAGAAATGAGGAAACCGTCGAAAATTATGAACATTGTGGCTCATCTTTGTTCAAGAAATCAGGAAGAAAAGATTTTACACCCATTCTGTGGGATTGAGATAAGTTGGCTGCTGAAGATTTTGGAAAAAAGACTGGCCAATATAACTCGTATCATTCATTATCAATAGATTTACAGGAGTGTTTCAGAAACCTATCGCGGTGAAGGATTTAAAAGAGTGCTGTTTTCACAATACAATATAGGAGATCACAAGTCGTTCGTAACAATGCCAAAGATGGAAATCGAGCTTTGTACTGAATTATCATCCCTCATTTGCTCTTAATTTGACATCATCGGATCATTATCTATTCCTGAAACAGAAAAATAAAACACTTTGAATCTAATTTGAATCAAAAGATATATGTATTAACAGTATTTTTTTCAATATTTGGATTATTCGTTGTAAGAAACTGAAATTTCATAATTTTTAAAATAAAATCATAAACATTATTCTGGTTTTCCAATCTATCGCCATTTCAAACGACAATTACCTGAGTATATTCATATTTTTATGGTCCATTCATCAATCAAAGCATATGATGTATGGGGATGATGAGCAGATTTAGTACTAAATATAAATTCAAGATAATCGACATGATGATCAATATCCAAAGATATTATTTTTACATAATATTTGTTTTTAAATAAACTTAAATGAACTTGATTATGACACTTCAGTTCAAATTAGGAATAAAATATACAACTTTGCTGATCAACGCACGTGCCTGTAGGATATCGATAAAGTGAACTCATAAGATTTTACCCATCCAAAAATTCCCTAACGTAATATAAGTTCTCACTTCGAATATTTTTCATAGCTCTGCTTGTTCTTCTTATGCTAGGATAAAAGCGCATCAATATTCTCTCGTTTAATATAAAGATAAGTGGAAGTATTTACATACGCAATTAATACCCTCATTTTCTCATGCATTCTTCCAGAATCACTAAATTGATTTTAAAATTGTGGCATTTTGCAATCCCGCAATGAATCTCTCTCTCTCTCTCTCTCTCTCTCAATAATGTTTCAATGAAATCAGTGGATCATCCAGTTATATTATAACTCCATTTTTGGCCAAATGTCTTAGATTTTTATATACATAGCTGACCTATTACGCAAAGTTTTGACTGACCCTTGAAGCTTAACACAAAACTTTCATCCACTATGTTTACTCATATAACCATAATATTTTGACAATTTTTCAAAAAAAAAAAAATTCTCAACCATTTGAATGGTGACTCAGAGAAAGAATTTTGCGCACGACACTGAGAAAGATTCAGATATAAGGCGGCAGAATGATGAATGTCCGTATGTGATGCTCCAGAGCTTGAAAGCACAGTTCACGTCACGCAATCAATCCGCTTGTGGGTGGTGTGACAAACTTTCAGAGCAGAGTGCTCTGAGAAATTATCTGTTTATTGTACATAATCAAGGTAGTAATTAGTTGAATCTTATACCACAAAGATTTATATAAGTGCATGCACTTGTGATGTTGAAAGCAAACTGTGAACCATTCACTTAAAAATTATTTCTATTATTATAAGTTATACATTGTGGGCTTGAAACAATAATCTCTCATACAGGTTAAAGAACGAGAAGTATTTTTTGGGAACACATGTAGTCCATAGACTGAATTTTATAGTGATTTTTCTTAGTTAGAGTTGCAGTTGTCAAGACTGTACAGTGAAATTTATTATTCCCCCATTTTCTCTCGATGTCAAAAGAAACTACTGCCTGAGTTTATTGATATTCATTTATTTTTTAGTTAAACATGACTGATGGTTCTTCTTGAAACACATCTATGAATCAATAATAGTCCGTGAAACAGGGCATACATTTTTCGTTGATTACCGCTCACTTGAAACTTTGTAAGTGGCTTCATTGTGATGAGTCCGACAACTTTTTCATTAGCAAAATTCTAGATTTGGGGGCGTTTTCGAGCGAGGGCTAATTAATTTAAAAATATTACCGTCTTATTGATCTTTACACTAATCGAAAGATTTTTTGATTATAAAATGAAAAAAAATATTGTCCGACATGAATATTGGGGCTAGCGGTGAGTCCGACAAGCCGCACTAGTCATAAGTATGTTGGTACATATGGTGAGTATGTTGGTTCTTATGACATGTGCGGCTTGTCGAACTCACCGCTAGCTCCAATGTTCATGTCGGACGATAACTTTTTTTCATTTTATAATCAAAAATCCTTTCGATCAGCTTAAAAATCAAAAAGACGGTAATATTTTTTCAATTAATTAGCCCCCGCTGACAAACGCCCCCAAATCAAGAATTTTGCCAACTGGAAAACTCATCACAATGAAGCCACTCACAAAGTTTCAAGTGAGCGGTAATCAACGAAAATTTTATGCCCTGTCTCACGGACTATAGAAATAACAATTATAAATAAGACAAACAGTCTCTTATTGAGAAAATATTAATTTAAGAACGTTTTTCGCATTGAATGAGTTATTTGGCCAGTTACATCACTCTAGCCTTAATTTTAAGCTTCACTTAAACAAAAAATATCGAATCTGAATAATGACAGCAGTGTTTATGTCACACTTGACTTCTAAATTTGGATACGATATTGTTCAGTTAAGCGATACTTAAAATTTAAGGGATAGCGGTGCAACCGGCCAATTGACTCTCATTTCTATTACATTTTCATGATGAAATTGAGCTGCTTTCATCTGGTAAGAATAATATGTAATTCAGTTTGTATGGCTCCGTAACCGAATGGAAAAAACGAGACCCTTATAATTTCGTCACTTTGTCATATCACAGCTGTTTTACTTGGAGACCATTGGCACTATATAGATGAAATTTGAATCAAAGGTGTTTTCTATAAACCATTATAATATGAACCATTATACAATGACGAGTAACACACTATGCAAGCAACTGATGGAAAAAAAGATTCAAGTGTGCATAAGCGTGTAGGGTATCGCAAGATAGATCCTAAAAGTCGAGAAAAATGTTTTATGATGATTGTTTTTTGAGTCAATAGTTGATGAGCCATACGCTTGTAAATAGAATCGTAGAAAACATGTACTACCTCTCCTGTAACTTTTTAACAATACAATGGAAAATTCTGGAAGAAATTGTGGTGGTAGAACTTGATTAACACTTCCAATAAAAATTGATTTAAATGAGATATGTTGTGTCGTTATTGAAAAAAGAGATATTTGGCTATTCTGTAACGCAATCGATAATTTTTCATCGATAATTCCACTCCAATATAAAGTAAGCCATATATAAAAAACAATTTCATCGTTTTGACAGCGGTTAAAAAAGAAGGTAACTGTTTGCAAGTGATAAAATGTTATTTACCTTTCTCCTAGCAACCAAATCAAAACACTCACTACATTTATGTCATTTGCATCATTTGCCCATGCTTAAACTGAAAAATATATAGAATTTGAAGTATTTTCAAAAAAATATATGAAAGAAAAAATTACGTAAAGTGTGTATAAATACAAAAAACAACGGTATGTCAAATTTCAAATATTTTGCTAGATTGGACTTAAAGTATGCGAAGAATTATAAAGAATACGTAGTGGAATATGTCAAATGAAACAATGTATGATAATTGTACTCTCAATAATTGCACATTTAAATAAGCTTTTCCATACCTAAATAAAATGTCGTTAAACTATCTCGCCCAATTACACTCTAGCATTTTATTTTTCTTGGGATAAATTTCAGTTTGACAACTCAACCTTGTAACCTGACAGCAATTTGACTCGAAAACTGTTCAACAAATGAAATCACTTCACCTACTGTGTCGTGAGTTTATTAGAACAGTTTTCTTGTCAAATTGCTAGGTAACAAGGCTTCGTGAAAACAGAAATTTATCCAGCAAAATAAAAAGCTCTTGTGTAATTACTGTTGATCATTATCTATTTCAACCAATAAACATAGGTAGCACTGACAAAAATTCTGAATATCTGCTTGTCACATTTGTTTTTATTTGTCAAAAATCTTATCGATCGATAACAAATTAATGGTTGAGTTACAGAATACAGCCAATTATCGGTTACAGGCTAATTTGAGTATTACTTCACGAACTTTTATGTATCCTGTATTTTAAAAACTATATTCATTCGAAAATGGAAGACCAACTTTATTAATGACTTCTAATTTCAACGATAAGTGTTGTTCTGTACTACGGAAACCTTCACTGTACTTGATTTGATTCGCGCTTGACCGAATTCT
This sequence comes from Dromius quadrimaculatus, assembly GCA_963989225.1. Taxonomy (NCBI): domain Eukaryota; kingdom Metazoa; phylum Arthropoda; class Insecta; order Coleoptera; family Carabidae; genus Dromius; species Dromius quadrimaculatus. The sequence continues at coordinate 44,982,951 of OZ022330.1, forward strand.
CTACAACAAATTTTGAAATTTTGCGAAAAAATATCATTGTGTATTTATTAATTAGAGTTATTCCAATATAAATATTATATGGAATATAGATAAAAAAAAAAAAGGCACAAAAAAAATCATTCAAAAAATCACGCTGAACTCATAGGCAAGAGACCTGTAAGCCAGTAATTCTGAAGACAACTTCGATAAAACACAAACTTTCTTTTTTCGATGATGTTATTGTTTACTTCAAGAAAGCAATGAAGAGGACCTTTTGATAGATTATTCTATCATCTATTATACTACTTCTTTACAGAATAACTTGTTGAATGATTTGTAGAAATGAATTACTTCACCTGCAATAGATAATCTTTGTATTTGACAAACAATGCCTCAATTTTCAACTCAGTTCTACAGTGTAACACAACCTAATACATATTTTGTAATGCTCAATGATAAATCTCCTCAATTCCATTTTGAAAGTGCAATGTTGCAGTAGCTAACGACACTTGGAGCACTTCCACGCAGCACACCATATGCGTACGTGAACGGATTTACAAACATGTGTACTGCTTCTAATTTATTAAAGGTAGATCACAGTTGGCGGCATGCACATTTGCGTATGAATGTGTTATGTATTGCTTCTTCTTGTGTGTAAGTGAAAGTGTAAATGTATTTTATTTATGTTTAGATGTTGTAACGTTCAGGATATATGACTTTATTACTGAAGATACTCCATTTATGTTCATTCTAAACAACTTATGAATTTAATGACACTTCTAAATTTGAAAAGTGCATGAAAAAATAGGGTGAACAAGTTTTTATAGTAGTAACTGCTTATCTATATCCATTTCAAATTATACGTTCGATAGCCTTATTTTTTGCTCAAGTTTAAGCAAGTTGGGATTTGTCAGTCGGCTCCTGTACCAGGGAAAGTTTACCGTATCTGTCGTACATCATGTATCCTGCACAATGCGTTAACATCAAGATTTATTCAAAGAGTTTAATTTTTTCTATCCTACTCTATAGTTTCGGTCTCACCTGGACCATCTTCAGGAGTACTACATTTGTACAAAAGTATGAAAATGTGGGACGAATTAACAAAGTGAATTGAAAAGTGTGCTTACGATAGAATTTGATTCACTTCGTCATTTTATCATATATTTATTGGAAAAATCTCAATGCAATTGGAGATACGTAGTGAAAAATTGGTAGGTAATGTTTTTGTACAGATCTACTTCCGGTTTCAGTCGTAAACAGAATCATTAAAGTCTTCTCGGAGAAAAAGAACCAACCGTTAACTTTATAAATTATAAATGAAATCATTATCAAATAAAATCTCCGATCAGGAGACGAAAACAACAGAAGATCAAGCTCCGCACGCTTACACTCTCAAAAAATAAAAAGCACGCGTGCCACCTTAAATTATTTATCAACCAGTATCCCCTATATGGTCCTCCGATCGACTTGAAGTTTGTGTGGTCGTTGCAAAAACAAAACGCGTCGTTTAAAAACGACAATTGACGCACGACAGAAATCAAAATATCAACGTTTAAAATAACTACTGGTCGGCGAAAAGATTCGCAAAGCGTACCGGTATTTATCATTGCCTTTTTTCAACTTCTTCATATTTTTAATTGATGATTTGGCGACAATTACAAGGAATATCACTGAAAGTACACTGATGAATTATTGAATGTACGTATCCAATTTGCACGAAAAACGAATTAAAATTTGTCGGCATCTTATTTATGTTATTGCTTTTATGGATAACTTCGCAAAAGTACACACAATACCAACAATCAATACTACAACTGAGGAATTCGTGTATGTGAAAGTATAAAAAGATATCAATATATGATAAAGGTAACGGTACATTAAAAACATTCATATATTAATAATAAAAATCTGATGTAGTCAACACATAACCTTCTGATCTCTTACCTAAACTGAAAACTAGCTGCGTTCACACGGCAAATCAATGTTCGAAATTAATTCTTCAGTATAACTGTTAGACCTACGAAAAATATTCATGTGATAAAAATATACTATTAACGCCAAAAAGGTTCATAATCAAGTTCTTTTCTTAACAGATTTCAAAAAATAGTGACGGGAAAGAAAGTTTTGTGAATATAGTTAATTGTATTACCTTTTGAAATATCGACCACCTGAATATTTGTGATAATATTTTTTCCCCCTACTTGTCATATTTTATTATGCCATTTGATAAAGTACCCCAAAATAAGGCTTGCCGAGTCACGAGAATTATTGGGAACATAGCATAGGAGATCATAGCACAGGTTGATATTTGAACCTTACAAATGACCGAATAATCAGTGATAGGTATTACCAACACGAATTCACAGAAAAAATCTAATTAAGTTCACGAGACTTGACTGCTACATGTTTATATGGTAGTAAGGCTGGAATCGTTTGTTATGCGTAAATAATCAAGTTAAGAGATAGACCGAATAGGAAGTACATTTCAGAATAGCCTATGAAGCCTATGATACTTCATTGTCATCAAATCTGGTGATAATTTTAGAATCGAGGAGACGAGAACAGTGGTGAAAATTTGGTATTCACTCGCTGTTGAGTTCCAAATCGCGCAGAAGTTGTAAGATGCTCAGCAGAGGAAACAAAAATTCACAAATGTGTCTGTGAGACTTAAGTTTTCCAAGCTTTTGATCAACTTCCAGCAACAGTAGCGTTGATATTCTTGTAAGTGTCACAATATGTTCCAATAAAACCATGTTATTCACTTATAATGGCAAATTCATGGAACACTGTATTTCAGGTCTTCAGGTCTATGGATCACCATGTTAGTTAGATCAACTCAAGCTGAACATCATCTCACTGATCTTTGATTCTCACAAAAATTTGAGTACTTTACAAAGACTGAACGAAGATAGTTGGGAGTCGGTCTTGATTCGAAACACTTCTGATTCCCCTCTATATCCGTATAGTTTTTATACAGAACTCAAATTTCAATGATTAGTCTAGATAGTTTTTACTGTGTAAGTGAAGAGGAGAATCAAAGATCATTTATTGTGAAATCTCGTGTGCTTTTTTTTTGTACCAGCCAATTCCTGTATGGTGTACACCTGCCAGGTGCTATGAACGCAGCCATTTTTGATCCACGTAATTTTATATATTGGAGTCACATGAAGCTTTGTTAAGAAAATCAAGTAAGTGCCTAGATTCGTGGAGCCTGAGTTGAAAATAATTAATACTTGACGCATTTGCTTCCAGAAAGTTTTCAGAAGATCTATAATATCTGAAACGATATTAAAACTATGTTTTCCTCTATGTGATTTGATCGAAGTTAGTAGATCAAATAATACAATTCAGATCCAAATGACATATCTGTTTATACGCAAGACCAGCATTGGTTCGTGGTTCCGTCACTAGAGCTATGCAGCTAGCGTATAATCTAATATGCTGAGTGTAACAGAAATGAATATATTTAAACCAAGAAGTGATAAAACTCGTAGAAACAAGCAATATTTTCAATTAACTTTTCTCGAAATCTATTTTTTCATAGTTTGACTTTCTCCCGCCCCATTGATAATAATTAATGAGTCCTTCAGGTGCTTCAATAATTATTTGATCCAGTTGCTGCGGTAATGAAACAACTGATTCTGACGAATGTGTTATCAACTCTTTCAAATGAATTCGGAAAAAAAAATATATAAAACCTGAAACCTGTGAAAATGTCTGTCTTTACGTATAGCGATTCCATTGACATTATGATGGCATATGATGAAGTTCAAGAAATCTCTCTTAGCTTAGCGAATTTATTTGGAATGCTTACCGATCTATCATCCTCCACTATAAATAAAATCATTGTGATTCACATATTCCGTATCAAAATCTTATCTCATATATAGTCATGAAAATTCTGCAATGTATTCAGAACTTATTGTATTTCTTAAACGCGAAATATCAGATTAATGGCCTGAAAAAATCAAGAATTCGAGTTTACTGTATCATGTATCATGTATATTTATGGTGATAAATGTGGTATAAATTGATACTTTTTTCCTCATATTTCTAAAAATTTCCATTAAGGCCCTTTCAATGATCCGTGTGCAATTATTCAAAATAATAACAGTTACAAACCCGGACAACAAAATTAATATTCTACGTAGCTTTGAAATGATTCGATCAAGCTGAATCAATTTTATCAAATAAAACGTACCTACGTAATATGACAACCAAGAACCATTTGACACGGAGCATTGAATGCTGCATTTTACTTTGCATTTTGATTCTCTACTTTAAATCTAAAGAAAATGCACTGAGTCATAAATAAAAGTGCACTCCATAAATTTGTGTATGACAAAACTCATTTTTCTTTGCATCCAAATGGATAATCAAAAATGCAAAGAAAAATACAGCATTTAATGCAGTGTGTCAGACGGCCTTAATAATTCATACAACAATTACACTCAATTAACACACCTCTATTTTGACTGCATTCGGAGGTTATATGTTTACTTTCATTGAATGCCTAAATTCACTAAATTCATTATTTTGGAATTAAATTTCATTCAATATTCCAACCATTCTCCCCAAATTAATGGATGAATAGTTGTCTCTAAATAAAAGTCATTAATCCTGTACAGCTGTAACTGGGAGTGTAACAGTGCATTGACTTCAAAGATTTTGACATTCAAATCTGTGATTGTCCTTCGTGAAAGATCTAAATGGCATCAAAAAATTAAACTCAAATCAAGACGTGAGCATTCTATAAGTAGATAAAAATTAATGGATACGTCCGTAAGGTATAAATATGATGTCAGAATACCCAACTTACAGAACACGCAAGAAATAAGACAGTATTTGAGGTAAGCTAAAATATCAATGTGTTCTCAAGATACTAACATTCCCTAGATTTTTGAAAGAATAAGCAACATGACTACGATCGTATAAAAATACAAATTATTTATTTTAATCGACAGCTCTCATTTTTATAACAAATTTCATTAAATCAACTATAGCCGGATAATGGAATTATTGAAAAAATTTAATGAATTTGGACTGAATGTACATAAGATATACTGAAAAAAATTATAAGGAAATATTGCTGCACTTGACGAGTTTAACCGTAGAGTTCATGTATTTACTTCTGTTACATCCTGTATATCATAAGAAATTAAAAGTTATTGATAATCTATAATATTGAATTTACATTTGACTTATTCAAAATATTACTTCATCTTTCTTTTATGTATGTAACAATACAGTTTCATACATACTTCCATCTGATTTAGCTGGAGATATGGTTCCATTCAACAAGTGATGAGCTTCTGGTCTAAAACAGATTTTTAAGCAATCATTACGAAAAAGTGGTTATATGGTCACTTTTTCCGTCATGATGTTTTGCTTATTTCACATATCTATCAAGTATCACTTTTGTTGGCAATTACAGCGAAAAAGGAGATTCTATGGCCTCCTTTACGGCCGTAAAGTTCCACTTTCTTGTACACATCTAGTGTTCCACAGGAATCAAGAAATAATCTTGATCTTTCTTGAAATCAAGAAGTAATTCTTTATTTCCTAAGGCAAGACAAGAAAGTACTATCGAGGAATCAAGACATCTTGTCAAGGAATCTTGACATCAAGACAATTAAATTTTTAAATCCGCATATTTATTGATCTATTATTAAAATATTAAAATCTGCTGTAGTCACACAGTTTTTCCCAGATAATAAAATTCATGGCTGTTTCATGAATTAAGAGTGTCACACTAATTGTCAAAGTGATATTTGTCATTGTCAAACTGACAGTTGTTATTATCAAAGTAACAACGTCATTGTCAAAGTGACAGCATCATTTTCAAATTGACAGCTGTCATTTTCAAATTGAGAGTTGTCATTTATCGTATTCGGCTTACAAAATTACTCCGGGGCAGAACAAACGAATATAGCCGATATTAACTAAAAACAGAACCGAAGATCCCGGATGTCGTTTGAATTTTGAATCTCGGTGAAAATTTAAGCTCTTCGGATTGTTTCGTAACTATTCGGCCGCCCTGCCCGCTGGCAGTTTTGTAAGCCGAATACAATAATTGTCGAAGTGACGGCTGTCATTGTCAAAATGACGGCTGTCATTGTCAAAATGACGGCTGTCATTGTCAAAATGACTGCTGTCATTGTTATGGTGACAAATGGCGGCTATATTTTAGTCCTTACAATATAGGTATTTCTGAAAATTGAGAGTCATTTTCTAGATTTTCTGGTTGAAAAAGCTCATTTACAAATTTAAACCTAGCTTTTTTCGTACGGGTTCTTAATACTTTCAGATAGACAAATCGACCGATTTCATCTTAACTCATGTTTTTTGGGTTCAGTAGTGTCTAAAATGTGAAAATTCATCAGAATCTCAAACTGTCAAAAAATCACGATACTTTTCCTATTATATAGGTCGGGGAAATAAAAAGTATCAGTGACTATGATTTTCAAAACAAATATTTTATAAATATCGGAAGCATAATTCTACAGTTTGCGGTGAATAAATCGATCAGAAATATGGAGGTAGATTCCCAATACTCTAAAATAGTTGTTAAGTCTTAGGAACATTGCTATATTATATAACAAATAATAATTGCAAATACTGATTGAAAGATGAGAATGACCGACTTCCCAATTAATTTTATTGGTGGCAATAATTCGTCCATTTTTTGCAAAGTTGATAGCTGCTTGTGAGCAGGTGCATTGCCTTGTAAAAATGAAACCACAAACTAGTTTTCTTGGCATTTCAATTGAATATTATCGCGAACTTCAGTCAATTTTGAGAAGCTATATTTTCTTCTCACTAGAAATATTTGGTCCAAAATATGAGAACAATAATTTTTCTTCTGATTTCTATATGTAAAGCTCCTTCAATGAAGATAAACTAGCATATTCTCATTCTTTCGACTGATTATCTCTTCCTTGATCATAATGATAAAATCAAGCTTCATTATTCTATCCTAAGAGCTAGATCGGTTCTCTTTAGAAGTACTGCAATCCAACTAGAATGCTGTGACATTCAGTTGTTTTAGGAATTTGGGAGTCAATTTAGCTGGAAATAATTCTTTCACACCAAAATCAGAATAGATAATGTAGGATGCATATCTACATTGAATAATCCAGAAACAGATCTTTCGGCACAAAGTTCTTCATTGATGTCCATTTTCCAGCTGAATTAATGATAACACAATATAAGATAGAGTAGAATAAAGAATACGAAGCACAGAATTTCAATGTAACACGCATACTGTAATTTTTAATGCAAATGCTTGATTCTTCAGATTACTCATATTTTTAGAACTTATCTTCATAAGAAACCTAGCAATTTTTGTGAAATTAATGAACAGAATACAAACTGTAGCTTTGAAGAAGCGATACAGGATATAATAGATAGTAGAACAAAATTTTATATTTTTTTTTTCCAAATTTTATTCGAATAATGGATAGAGGATTACACGGATATTTCACATTTATATTTCTGCTCTGTATTCTATTTTACTGTATGTCACCTAAAAATCAAACTTTCCTATCTCTTAGTTCGCAATTCAATTTTTAATTAATGGTGGAGAACGGTTATTGTTTTATTAGCGTATCAAGTAAATTTATTAATAAAAAAAAAAACATTTATGATTCATCAATAATCAAGTTTATCTTTCTAAAATCTTTGGGTGTTTTTTTGTTAAAGATCTGGACTAAAACACTTTGTGCTTCTTCTAACTGGAAATCAAACTACTATTCTTAGCAACCGCATCTATTTTCGTTAATTCAAAGTCGTCTAGACCAACTATTTATCAATATACCCTCGCATACTTACTTCAAAATTTCAAAAAAATCTAAATTCAATCCTTGAAGCATCACATTACTTATAGATATAAAGTACCGATCAGTCAAATCATCTATCGCAGCATTATTGAATTTCTAAGAATATTGGAGCGAAAAGCAACTGTGTTCAGATATAAGTTTTTAAATGTTATTGCATCACTCGATTTCTGAATAAAACCAAAGAGACGTACATCTAATATGTAAGCGCATTTTAAGCGCAGGTGCACGTAATTATTAATGTATAAAATAATTATCCTGATGACAAAGCTGAATCAAGAATATGTCCTAGCGTAATCATGCGTATTACAACGTATCGATGCGTGGATCATAAATAGAATAAAACTTCAAAAATTGCTCTCTTATAGAAAAATATAAAATATCATTCTGAATTGTGGTTGCACAGATTTAAGTCTGCATGATTCGCCCATTTTTTTTTTTTTTTATTAATAATTGTGCGCAGCCTTGGCTACCTTGATCCGATAATTTTAAATTAGTTCAGGCCGAGAGCGCAGAATTTATGATTTTTTGTGACGTGATTCTGCGACCTCCAAGGTTGGCGAAAATTAGTCTTTTCGGTGGGTGATTTTCTCGCCAAATGCGTAGTAAATATATAACAAACTTGATTCATTCACCGTTATGTAATAGAAATCATAAATTAAGTAAGTTCTGAGTTTTTCTGTGATTTTTTCGAATTATTGTAAGCTAAGGGCGAATACTATTAGAAAATACATACAAACCGTTCTAAAACATGAGCAATATAGCAAACTCAAATAAATAAAATTAATTATAGTCACGTTCATCACTCGATACGAGTGTAGTAGACAATATCTTAGTGCACATTGATTGACATTCCCTTAGCCGAGGTGTGTGGTTACCAGTCGTCAAACCACGGATACTCTCAGCTTCTAAGGAAATAACGACAGAGAATGTATTATATTTCGGGGAAAATTTCTCTAAATTATTTGGCAAAATATCATCATCTCCTGATAACTTATGATATTCTGTATCCATGGGTGTGGAACAACATGCTGCATCTTGCAATCCAAAATTACTTATAAGTTGATTAATTTTCAATTCTTGATCAAGTAGGAAACTTCCTTCTTCTTCTCGTTGTATTCTAATTCCTAGAAAATATGTTAAATTACCCAAATCTTTAGTTTCAAAATTTTCATTCAGTGTATTTGCAACTCTCTTAATTATTTCTTTATTTTCATAACAAATTACGATGTCATCAACATATATTAATAGATATACTTTTTATCTAAATCGGAAATCAATTCCACAAAGCCTTGGATCAAGAAGCTTGCTCAAACTGAGTTAGATTCTACGGCTGACAGTTCTGAATTAATGCTCAAAATTAGAAAAAAACTTCAACTGGAGTGTACTTCCGGCGCATTTGATTGCTATGAGAACAGTAGGCAATCATTCAGATGCTGCAGCAGACTAAGATACCAAATTTCAATAATCTACGGTCGATCGTTTTGAATTTATGCAAAAAACTCAGGAAGACTGTCAGATAAAGTGCATTTCCGGCTCATTCGATCTTAATGAAGAGAGGATATGAGTATCTTAACGGTGCTATTGTCGTAAATACTGAATTTTACATTTCTACGTCTGATCATTTTGGATTTATGCCGAAAATTCAAAGAATGTTTCGAGCTAAGTGCACTTTCGGTACAGTCGATTGCAATCATAATGCGAGGTTCATAGCCAGATGTTACAGAGCTGCTTAATACAAAATTTCAATATTCTGCGACCGATTGTTTTGAATTTATGCGTAAAATTAGAAAAGTCTGTTATCTCAAATACTAAATTTCAGAATCCTACGGCTAATCATTCTGGGTTCATCGGAAAATTCAAAAAAATCATACATAAAGTACACTCCCGGTACATATGATTGCAACCTTAATACGAGGTGCACAACTAGACCTAGACCGGTCTTAAATACAAAATATCAGCATTATACGTTCGACGGGTTTTGAAATTTGCGAGTTACACATACATAGTCCTGGACATGCACACTTCATTTGTAGTTGCATAAGTGTCACACTGAGGTCACAGAAACCCCAAACGAAAACGTAGTCTCTCTGAGAATTGGATTTTATTTTGATTAATTTCCATGATATGCAATCTACTCAGGATAAAAATGGAAGGAGTAAGAGAGCATTGAATTCTTGAAGAGCACAGTCTATTAATAAAAAAGGACAATGCATGAGAAGTACATACTTTTCGAATTTTTCTTGTACAATGCCTAAAATACAAGATCTTACATGAATTTCACGTTCAAGTTCATCATTTATCAATGCGGAAGGATTTTTGAATTACGAAGGAGTCATTTCTCGCTGAAATGTCAAAATGGCGAATAATAACGAAAACGTAGTTTCTCTGAGAAGTGGATGTTGCTTTGATTAGTTTTCATGATATGTAATCTATTCAGGATGATAATGAAAGAAGTAAAAAGGCATTGAGTTTTTTGAGAGCACTATTTATTTAAAAAAGGACAATGCATAAAAAGTACATATTTTTCGAATTTTTCTTGTTCAATACATGAAATATAAGATCTTTCATGAATTTTGCGTTCAAGTTCATCATTTATCAATGCAGAAGGGTCTTTGAATTTCGAAGTAGTCATTTTCTGCTGAAATGTCAAAATGAAGAATAATAGAGAGCTTTCAGGTATACCAATAAATCTAACGCAAACAGTTACACTGGGGTCTCAGAGACCCAAACACAAACAAATTTACAAATTATGACCCACTTACTTTAGGTATCATCAAAATACATATGGCACGTAATGAAGACATTACTAAACTAAATTTCCGAGGTGGTCACATTGTACTACATCGACATAGTGTTTTTGCACAAGGTAAAAATTGGAGCATGTGGTTTCTGAGACCCCAGTGTTCACTTTCAGGGACGAATATGAATTTTGTCGATTTTACAATGCTTACTTTAACTCTGTACAAATAAGTTGAAATATCTAATGTATGCAATTCACAAAATGAGTTCTGACAAGTAATTTAAAAGAAACAGATCTTGAAAGTTCAACTTTCTTAGACATATTAAATGAAGCAGCTAGCCAATATCTAATATTTTCTGTACTTTTTGGGATAAAATCCTAACAATAAATTTCTATGAACATTAATATATATACATATATAGTTTTATATTCCTGGATTATTTGCTAAACATAAATGATGAAATCACTCGCCCACCGAGATGTGGAAATTGGAATTATATTATCATAGAAATGAAACTTATAGTCAACCACATTTAGAAGTACATCATCGTACTAGTATATCTTGCTGAAAAATTCATAGAAGAGAGCTATATTTAAGAACTAGAAAACTTGAACACTATATCATTATTTGACGATTATTCAAAAAATTCAGCTTGATCATCATTTATCTTCAAAATCAGTTTCCAGCTCAAATTCAGGATCACCACTAATTGACTTCCTCAGAATCTAGCATCTTTTATTCAAATAGTATATTCTATAAGTATTGGAATGGCTATTATTTCAAACTAGCGCAAAGTTTGTAATTCGGGTCGAAGGCGAGGACTACGGTCCGCAAGTGTGGAATACGCTATTTCATACTTGTTGTAGACTTCCTTCAACAAGTTTCTGGAATCTCACCAATATTTCAAAAGAAACTTTTAGAATCAATAAACATCAAACGTGAAGCCCGAAATGATTACTTGATTTGTTAGAAAGCTACCGCGATAACCAAATTAACAGTTTTTGATTCGTCGTAAATGATGGTTGAATGATTCTGAACGGCCTACGGAATAATTCCAAATAGTTTGACAAATTGTAATGTCACCTGTTCTAATACAATTTTTAGTCATAGAATATGCAAACTCCAAAACAGTGTTAGAAAAACATTTTTCACTATCTCGCGTAGGAATGAATAATTCTTTAGATTGGTAACTGTTATCTCTGCGGTTATGAGCAAGTAATGAATATATAATTGATACTAACACAGCATCAGTGCGTGAAATACGATGTAATTCATATGTGTTCAGTGCCTGATGTTTAACTTTTGCCTCAAGGAAACTAGAAGCATAATCTTGAAAATAATTGCTGTATTTGTTGACGAAAAATCATTACTTATACCCTTCAGCAATCATTATCAAAATAGGATTTGGTAATTCTCTCTCAACAAAAAAATACTCTGAAATTTGATTACCATTCTGTCAAGACAGTAATAAAAATCTGACGTGGACATCACGCCATTTACTTTACCTACATCACTCGATATACTTTTTGCTTATGAAAATACGATAATCAAACACAAACGCGCATCACTCCACGGCTAATCATTTTGGATTTATCCAAAAAATTCCAAAAATCCGTCAAGTGAAATGTGCTTTCGGCCCAATCGGTTGCATTTAAAACTGTAGGTCAACATTCAATAAAAATCCAACTGATGTGTATTTCCGACTCAGTCGATTGCTATGAGAATAGTAAGCAAACATTCAGATGCTACAGCAGACTGAAATACTGAATTTCAATACTATACGATCGATCGTTTCGAATTTATGCAAAAAATTCTGAAAGGCTGTCAAGTAAAGTGCACTTCCGGCTCAGTCGATTCCTACGAAAATAGAATATGAGCATCTAGATGACATAATCGTCTTAAATACTGAATTCTAACATTTTACGTTTATTCGTTTTGGTTTTTTGCGAAAAATTCAAAAAACTGTTTTAAGTAAAGTGCACTTCCGGTACAATCATAATGCGAGGTGCACAAAGGTGTTTTAAATGTACCTAATACGAAATTTGAATATTGTACGACTAGTTCTGAATTCATGCGGAGAATTCGAGAAGTCTGTTATATATAATGCACTTCTGGCTCAGCCGAATGGTGCAAAACTAGGAGATAATTATTCAGATGCTGCAGCAATATTAATTTCTGAATTGCAACAATACTATGAAGAGCACAACTACACTATAGACCAGTCTTAAATACAAAACTCCACCATTATACGTTTGACGAGTTTTGAGATTTGTGAGTTACGAATCCACCCACATATGTACCGACATCAAACCAAAAATAGTCTTAATGAATCCAGGAATGCTCAAAACGGATATTTCCATCAAAATCTCGAAGTGTAAATTTTGTTTGCTCCACAATACTTACTTTTACTTTGTACAAGTAAGTAAAAAAAATATTCGTGCCGCATACGGAGCCCAAATAATAGAACCAATGACGTATTATTAAAGTAGACCCAGCGCGTCCTATAGCAGTCCACAGTTTGTTGTGATGTTAGCACTTACAAGGTGAGGGGTTCTGAGAAGCGAAGGGAGTAAACGTGCTTGTTATGCGGTTTGCCTGCTTTTATTTATGTTTGAGAAGTGCACGCCTATATTTTGTACTGTATGTTAATATTAATTTCACATCTCACAATCGATATTTTTTCAAATGAAAAACGCAACTTGCGATACAACGATGTTTACCCTCCTCACCCCACTGTTTATTCCTGCATCAAAACAAATGCCGCGTGCTGGGTCTACTATTAATACGTCATTGAATAGAACAGAGTTGATTTTATCATTGGATTTCTGGTAAAATTAGATCGCAGTCTAGTGCACTTCCAAATTCATATTTACAGTACGAAGCCCTTAATCATCACTTTCTGTCATTTGTATTTTATGATACCAATCATATATAATCATGTATCAAAATTTTTAGTCATATATTTTGAGAGCCGCAGGAGAAATAACTAAAAATCCCTCGGTTGTAATGGTTTGAACAAGTTAGCACATCTCAATGTATTGGAATATTCAGTATAAGTAGAAATTTACTGTGAGAATGTACTTTATAAGTGTTTATGGACAAAATTATACGATTTTTTGTGAATCAAGTGTGTTTTCATCAATAAATTGTGTTCTAGGCTTATTAACATTTGTGGTTGGGATGTATAAATTTTTTAAATTGAACTGTTGCTGTTTATCTACAAGAAAGTACCAAAGGAGAGCAATAGGATCCTCTGGAATAAGGTTAGAGAATTTATACTCTTCATTATCATCTTCGAAAATATAATTCATCAAAAAATAACGATATTATATCCAGTTTCAAAATTAGATCTATTAGTACCAGTATTTGATGTTTGATTGATACCTAATAGCTTTTGGGATAACAACTGTTCAATATCGGAGTTTTCGACTTATCTATTCGATTTTATAGATTATTATATATCACAACTTCGATTTGATATATGTATATAGAGACTGGGAGCTGGTAACAGGTGGGGCTCTCCGATTTGATATCGCATGCCTATTTTGAATGTTGATAAGTCACCTCTTGAAAGGAAAAATAAAAAGATTATAAATTAAATATCATATTCAGTTTCAATCAAAAAATTAGGTCTATTAGTATCAATATTTGATGTTTCATTGATACCCAATAGCTATTGATATATCAATTGTTCGATATCGAAGTTTTCGACTTATCTATTCGATTTTGTAGATTGCTATATATCACAACTTCGATTTGATATATGTATATAAAGACTGGGAGCTGGTGACAGGTAGGGCTCTCCGATTTGATAGCGCATGCCTATTTTGAAGATTGATAATTTACCTCTCGATAAGAAAAATAAAAAGATTATTGACCGATGCACGTTTGCCGGCCATAGTGGTAATATCAATCATGCAATTATATTTTCTCAAATTATGTTTTTCCGTGTCATCTTGTTTTCTTGTTGCATGCATTTGTAACGTAAGATAGTTAAAAGTGATTTGAAGTTTTGTGTTGGAAGGCATGCAAACCGCAACAGCTGAAGAGGCTCAAATGGTCACGTGAATTTGTAAAAAAAAAAATCGAAAACCGATCCTATGTTCTCCATCATTACCCATATTATTATAGGTGACTTACTTATACATCACTGGATATACTTTTTGTGTATAATATACTGTTATTTATTTTAATTTAGGAGGCAAAAGCTACTAAACAGTACTATTTATCCTTATGATTTACTAAGATAATAACTTAGATGACTGGCACTATTTCTAATAAATAATTCTAATTTAAACTAAAGATTATTACACCACACTATAACTTACCTTCAATTATTTATGTCAATATTGATTTATTTCAAATAACACAATTTATTTCAACCACTAGCAGTCCATATTATAAGGTCTCTAAGCCAAAATCAATAATTCACCTCGCTGAGTCAGTCACATATATACCGTGGGTCTCTCCCCGCTACGTTTTTCCCGCAAACGTCCAGGCTTTTCTAGAAAACGCTAGAAGGTACCAGCAATTTTCTAGAAAACAAATATACTCGCTTCTATTTCTTGATGTAAATTATTTTCACAATAATTCTAAGCACCAGTAAAGCCGAAATGACTAGTTTATAGACTTAAATTCGTTACAATACGAGAATCAATACTCAGCCTAGTCGGCTGCTATGGTAACAGATGGTCATCATTCTAATGCTACGGCATCTCTAAATACTGATTACCAAGATTATACTAACAGCTCTGAATCCACACGCAAAATTCAAAAAAATCCAGTTCAAGTGCATTTTTGGTTAGGTCGATTTTTATGAGAGTAAGAGGTTTTGAATTTATGTGAAAAATCCCAAGAGACTGTCAAGTAAAGTACACTCTCAGCTCAATCGATCTCAATGGAAATAGGATATGAGCATCTAGAAGACGGTACTATCGTCTTGAATACTGAATTCTAGCATTCTACGTGCAATCGTTCACAGACCATTGCAATCATAGTGCGAGGTGCACAACTAGATGTTACAGAACTGGTTTATACAAAATTTCAATAATGTACGACTTATTTGATTCAAATTCATGCGTAAAATTTGGAAAGTCTGTTATATGAAGTTCACTTTCAGCTTAGCCGATTGGTACAAAAAATGAAGATTTAGATGCAACAGCAATATCGAATACAGAATTTTAGTATCTTATGGCTAATCATTCTGGATTTATGCGGAAAAATTCAAAAAAAGTTTGGATTAAAGTGTACTTCGGGTATAGATAAATGCAACCATAATGCGAGATGCACAACTAGTCTCTAGACACAAAATTTCAACATTATATGTTCGACGGGCTTTGAGATTCGCAAGTTACGATCGCATATACACACATACATACATACGCACCGACATCAAGCCGAAAGTAGTCAAAATGGATTCAGAGATGCTCAGAACGGATATGATGATGATTATTTATGTAATCAAAACCGGTCAGCGATTGTTCGAAATGTAAAAATATAGAATAGTGCGGACAGGCCTTCTTTCAACTTTATATGTATATTGACGTGATTGTCTCTGGAATTAATATACTAGGTATTCTTCTATGTATTACAATACATAAGTAACCGATAGGATAGGATGCTAAACACTATAACGCCACCGTTTCTACTTTTCGACAATATTCTCAAAAAGTTTGATGATAAGGTGAAAAATGACATTAATATTGAAGATAAATCAAATTTCCATTTTAATTTCCATGCGCATGAATAAATATATAATATGAATAAGATTCAGGTATATCATATTTTGTACAAGAATAAGATCCATCGTTTGAGTGACACAATAAACTTTTGGATGGCACGGAAAATCTTCAAATAAAAAAATCTATTTCTCAAATACTACGAGTTTTTTTTTGAATCACATTTCCACTAATAGGTACTATCATTAATTCATGTCCTATCAAAACAAAAAAAAGAAAACTTGGAATACCTCGTTGTCAAAAATTTGAGAATGTGACATCCTCTGATCAACTTTTCAATAATACGCATGATTCTGTCATAAAAATTTGTGAATGTGTGATTCAGTCAGCAAATGGAAACGTCTGAAAGCTTCTGAATATTTTCGAGCAATATTTGTTCCCAAATCTCGTAACAGAATTATAACCGTTCAAGACGGCTTCAAGTCTTCCACATGAATATCTCTCGGAAATATATGTACTTAATAGCAAATATGATATAAAATCAAAATTCATGCCTAATGATATAAATAAGCAAAAAATATTCATCAGTTCTAAATACGACATTACAAAATTATGAGTAGATAACTTACATGCGCGCCAAAATTGCATCCACTGCAACGTCTGATTGATTGGCGAGCTTTGTCTGTTCTGGTCTGTTAATCGAAACCAAATACTGTCTTCAACAAAAGATGGAAGGAAAGGTGGTCGAAATCATACGTTATTTAGTTTCTCGCATCGTTTCCACTATCAACAAATTTGTTATTTGATCCGTTTCGCCCTGTGGTTTGATTCGCTTAGGTCTACTTAGGAGAATTGTACTTTAGACGATAAAAGTAAGAATAATCATAGCTTAATACTAAAATTTTTATGTATTAGTATTACAATTGAATGAATCAATGCTAGAATCCAGAAAGTCGGCTGAGAATTTATTTTCAAATTACTATGTCATAATTTGTAATTCTCTTGTTTGTCAACATATTGAAATGATATTATATTCTATCATTCTTAATGAGCCAAAAGTCTGCTGGTATCAAGATTCAATTGTTACATTCACAAAAGCCTAAATCATCACATTTACCGTTGAGCAAATCAAAATAATAGAAGTTATGACTGAAATATAAAACAACATTAACATTTAACAGTCTGTAGTTTTAATGTAACATTGTGCGGCCATGTTACAGACCGTATTTCAGGTTTATTATTCTCTTTTCAATTACTCGAAATAAGGTGCAACTGTAAAGTTAAATGGAGAAAGTTGTTGGTAAATGGCTAATAATAATAGATATTTGTATTTATTGAGGTCTTTTATGCTTATTAAGAACGGTTCAGTCACAATAAGTGTTGTAATTTTATCGATATGAGGACAGACATGTAATCAATATGCTTAAATAGCTATCAACAATATATTGAGAGAGAAAGTTTGAGAATAGATCTAACTACTTGGCGAATTTGCATCTGATTGAGATGAGCAATGATATATGAGTCTAAGACTTCAGGACCCAAATAATCTAATTTAATAGGTAATGAAATTTGTATTTATGTTGCTATGGAAATATCTTTTTTATTCAAGATTGAAATATCTGTAAAATTCATCCTTAGGTCTAGTAAATGAAATTATCAATGAATTAGATTTGTTTAGTATTGATTTATATCCGTTCATTTAATTCATTATGACTCACTTTGTTTGAATAAAAAACGTAGTTCTTTCGATACTAAAGTCTAGTGTACTAAAAAATGAATATTAGGGAACCCAAGAGTAGAAAATAGATATGTAAAAAAATTGTTTAAAAAAAATTTACTAAAAAGTCTCCTTTCATACTTTTTTCATCATCAATCAATAAATGAGTTTCACGAGAAGAGTGTAAATGAAGACTTTACAAGCTTTTATTTATGAAATTATTATTACATCTATTCCCTACAGATTTTCATCAAGGAGCCACCAGCCTTCGATTTAAATTAAGTTAAGATGTTCGAAATCAATTAGTAGCACCTGTCAATGTATAAAATAGAAGAAAGAAATTATTTGATTATAAAACTTTTGCAAGCTTGTTATTACCATCACCAATTTCATTAGTCTTA
Source organism: Dromius quadrimaculatus (assembly GCA_963989225.1). Taxonomy (NCBI): domain Eukaryota; kingdom Metazoa; phylum Arthropoda; class Insecta; order Coleoptera; family Carabidae; genus Dromius; species Dromius quadrimaculatus. The sequence continues at coordinate 45,001,305 of OZ022330.1, forward strand.
CTTAAGAATATGTCGCCCAATGTCAAAATCGCTTACCATCTCTTTTCGAACTACTCTTCTCTTATTTTATTATTTACCAGCCAGTACCCACGATTTCGATCATCATAATCGGAATGAATACTCGTAAAGAATGAGTGAATAGTGCTAATAATAAGTATAAGCATACAAAAATATTCATACGCATATCTATTGAGCCCTGCTAGACATCAGAATAGAACATTCACGAAAACTTAAGTTAAAATTCTTGTTTTAGCCTCTGAAGTTCTCATTGAAATATGTTGAGCCGTTTTGGAGCCAATTCGAGACAAACTTTTAGACAGACAGACAAAAATTCTAAATTAGTCATTTATGATTGAACATTGTTCAAATAGCAGTTCTCACTTAAATTTTTGCATTTATTTTGAAATCACAGACAGACACTTCAATTCAATTTATCTGTATAGATTACCAGTCCACGTGGACTTGAATATCTTTTCCCAATATTCTCAAATATTCTAAACTATCAGAATGTCAGAAATCATGAAGCAAACCAATCATATACATTCCACAGCAACAATTTTTCGCGAATGTCCAATTAGATGCAAATTAGAATGGATTATCGAATGAATGACAAACTTAAATACAAATAAGTGTGAACTAGTAACTAAAAATATTGTATGTTATTGATACCAGGAATTACAAGTGACAGAGCTAAATTAAATCAACACAGAAATTTGGAAAATCATGCCAGAATTTTGATCCTAACGCGTGAATAATCTTTTTTTGAAGGAACGTATATATATTATCTTTCTTTCTTCAGGTATCCATCTACGTTCTTTGTGTAATCTTGTATTGATTCAGTATAGTATCGAAATTACTCAGAATATTTTTGTTCCGTGAAATATGATACATTTTTAGCGCATTTTTTGTAAAAAAAAGCGCTATTATATTCACTTTAGCTGTCTGGCTGGCTGGTTGGCTAGCGCGACGTTGAGTTCTCAGCAACTGTACTATATACAGGCTTGAAACTGGTACTAAATAAAAGCTGCTGTTTCGTAGATTTGCACAAATTGCTTCAATGCAAGCTCAGTGATTGTGGAAGATTCAATTATTCAATTAATTGTTTCAGGCGAAACAGTGCTCATAGATATATATGACATTTGAGATATGACAACTAAAGTTTATTCAAGTGGATAAAAATTTAGTTACAACTTTAGCCGCACGAGTCACTACTATTATGTACAGTTGTCAAGTCTGTCCGGGATTCATTCAATGACTTGTTTTACGCGAATTTGAAGCTTATTAGGATGAATTATTATTATTGGATGAAAATTTGTTCACTTTTGGTATATGTTCTTGTTTGTAAATCGAGCAGTCAGCTTAATAATTCTGAGATCCAGCATAAGCCGTAGTTTGCAATATTTGGCTCACCAAAAGATACCAATACAAGTAAGTGGTCCATTGAATTACTCTTACCCATTTTTAATGAGGCTAAGAAGTTCGAATGCAGCAATTGTAGAATATATATTCAAAAAATGTTTATCCTAGATTGGAGTTGATATAGCGGCTGTATTATAGCCTTTTTAATATGTATTAGATATTAATAATTCAGAGCTTGGTTATGTAAACTGAGATTATATCATTGATTACGTTAGTGATAATTGATTGTGCTACTCTTATAGAATTTATGTTCTGATCTTGGGACAAATAAACTATTTATCTATCTATCTGAAAAAGTAATTCCCTGAAATTTTAAATTACCTGTTTGTGACCGTTATAAATGAAAGTCGATAGAGTGGATAGAAGAGCATGTGTCAACTTTGATACATATAATTTTCAGATGAGACTATCGTGCAAGTTCATAGCAAATTCACGATAAGACCTCAAACATTCCATATACTACTTCAATAACAATTTCTCATTCCCAAATGAGCTCGCAGCATAGTGTCATTTCCCTTATCAAATAAACAATTGTCGTGTACTTGTCCTAAAGTAAATTTTTTTTTATATAGCTTTGATAAAGATCAAATTATTATTTTGAGGTACAGCACATGACCTCAGTCAATAACTAAGCAATAAAGATTAAAAAATATTTTTGAGTTTGTACATGCATAAATTATGTACCTATCAAATAGTCAACTTGAAACTAGTACTAAATGGAAGCTGCTGTTTCGTAAGTTTCCCCAAACTGCTTGATTTCAAGCTCAGTAATTGTGGGAGATGGTAATTTGCGAAATCTCTGACATAACAAGCAATCATGAGCTGTCAAAAATGCGCTTTCATCATCTAGATGATTCTCCAATTTTAGCTCAAAGTGATGTTTTTGTTGTAATTTGGAGGGAAGAATTATTAATCCTGTTTCCTTTCCTTTATTTTAGCTTCAAATCCTTGTACTAGCTACAATTACTATCATTGTTTCTTCCTATCTTTTTTACTTTCGAATAACGACATTAATTTTGACATGTACCTAATGCCGAACTACTTATGTTGGAACCATACTTACGTTTAATGCCGTCAGCTGAGGCGTTAGGGAACTATAAACAAATTGTCATTGACAATGTGTTTATTTTCAAATAACGCCCTAATCCATAACATCAAACGCAGGTATTGCCCCAACATTACAAAAAAAAACCTTAAACTCTATAGTTCCTATGGCTCAAAATATCAGATTTCATTGTTATATCAGAAGGATAGATAAAAAAGTCGAAATAAGTGTTCCGAATACAATAGTTATGAATGCGATAGGCATTCGTAATTTCAGTATATTTGTGAGTTTTGCGAATTACATTCTCCAAAATTAATGCAACTTTATTATTGTAATTAGAGCATAGGTAATTGATTAAAAAAACCTTGAGAAAATATAAGAAATTGGTCTTAGGCAGTATGTTCTTCTAGTTATTTTTATGAATGTAAATCATCCTCTCATGATCATGGTCCAACTTGATTCAATAGAATCTTATGTATTTTTTGTTAAAAAATTCTCAAAAATAGCAAACCTGATTGAATTCGAACCATACTTGGTCAGTATGCATCAAAATGTCACCGCAACTGCTTGGATAGCCAACATTTATAATCTTAATTTATTTTCTTGATGATTACATAGACAACATAGAATCTCCCGACGTACTCTGGAAGCCTGGAAGACATAAATTCTTGGATAAAATTGACTATAATCGATTACTTGAGTGATTATTTAAAAAATAACGATAAAATGATAACAGTCAAAGTTTGTTAGTCGAGGCACACAAACAACCTTTTTAATTATCATTAATACAGGAATGAATACAATGAGGCACTTCAGTGAAATCAAAGATCTACAATTGCAATCTCTTTGAAATACTCGTGGATGAATCAGATTTTTCAATAATCTATACATTTTTCGGAGTTTTATTTAATAAAAACGACTTTTAATTTTAAATACTGTATATTTATTTGAAACTTTGACGTTCCGATCCTTTGACCAAGGATCTTCTTCAGAAAACAATGAAGGATCGAAACATCAAAGTTTCAAATAAATATACAAAATTTAAAATCAAAAGTTGTTTTTATCAGATTTTTCAATTTTCTTGTAATAATGGAGCACGCTTTTAAGGTCTTATTTTCTCATATTTATTATTGGCTATACCAAAAGTGCACACTAAAACAATCATAAAATCGGTGTAGCCTCAGCGAACAAAAAGTGTTGGCAAAATAAAAGCGTTAACGAAGGGAAAGCGCTTGCCAGCGAAAATAAATATATTGAAAATAATGATACTTTGCGTCCGAAAATGAATACGAGATATTTTACCCACAGGTGAACGATAACTAGATTTTAGCAAAGATAATTGATTGTGTATCCTCCAAGAAGAGAGCACCACGATTGTTTTTCAAGCATATTATTACCACTAAAAATTTTCACCCTTTGGATCACTTTAGAACTTTTTCAATAGCTCCAGATGTGAAGACATTAGCAAAACGATAATAACTTGTCTCCGACAAGAAAAATTGCATATTCAGAATCCAAGAAGTTCCGTTTTTCGTGGTCACGTGTAAAAATTAACAAATTGTATCAACATTACACTAAGAACATTCTTAGGACTGTTTTCAGTTACTGAGCAGCCTGAATTGGACGTCATGTGTATTTAGTTTTAATTTTAGTAATTACACATTTATGAGTAGTATATTGCGATTACAGAGTTCATCTAGAACAAACAGAAAAATCTGTTTATAAATATTTATAGCTCTGACAGTTTGCTTCGTGCCGCATCAGGCTCTTATCAAGAGCAACATTCTTCTAAAACAGTCAAAATTATATCGGAATTGTCAATAATCTAAGGATATTATGGCCTATAATTTTTGTTAATAGTAACTGCAGTACAGTACAGTACTGTCAACTGTGAAGATCGTGTCATTGCGCTCTATATCAGCAACAAATTTTCTCAAATATAGGAGCATTGTTCTGAAAACAGAGTACGTACGTAGTGAAATTATAGGGTGTAGTTATATCTGCATAATAAATTGAAAGCGGGTGAGTGCTTAAAAAGCAAAAAAAACTGTATTTAATAATATCAAGGTTGAGAAAAAACAATTACTGAAACTGTGAGTTAAGTTCAAGCGCGCACGTCTGCGTGCGCAAAGTCACAAACTAATCCACGTATTATCCAGTGGCGTACCAAATAAGTTTGAGAGGAAGATTTGGGAAATATAAACGCGAAGGTTAGGAAGTTAGCTACCGAGAAGTAGATTCGGACGAAAATCGTTCTGCCAACGCATAACATATTATGCAACAGGAAAGCGAAGAGTACTCAACAGACGAAAGTAAAAGGAAAAGAGACGACGGCGAACAAGAATCAGCATTTAAGAGAAGTAGGAAGATAAATAGAACTCCAGTCAAAAGCAGGAATAAAACAGAAAATAAAGCAACATCAGACGACATGGATGACATCAGAAATATGATGAAAGATATATATGATGAGGTCAAGGAAATCAGAAACGAAAATAAGGAATATAGAAAAGAAGTACTTGAATTAAGACAAGAAAATAAATCTTTAAAGGAAGAAGTGAACAAATTAACAGATAGAGTTGAGAAATTGGAAGTATCTGGACGCTTGATCGAAAAAATGGAAAAAGCAAATAGGAAGAACAACATCGTTATAAGTGGACCACATATCGAAACAAACCAGGATAAGGATATGGTAACTAAGATTGAAGATTTTATAGAAACTAATTTACAAGTTAGAGCAAAAATTATTAAAGTACAAAAAATCAAAAGCAACATACACGTGGCAAAAATGGGTATTTTTGAAGATAAAATGGAAATATTACGGAATAAATCAAAACTAAGAATCAGTCAGAACAGTAAAATATACATAAATACTGATTTAACAGTGAAGGAAAGAGAAATCCAGGCCAAAATTAGAGAAAGAGCAGATATAGAAAGAAAAGCGAATAAAAAAGTGAGAGTCGGATACCAAAAATTAACGATAGATAACACGGAGCTCAAATGGAGTGATTTAACCAACCAACTGGAAGGATCGGACAAGAATTACCTATCAAAAAACTCAAAAAAGGATATGTAATAAAACAATATGCCGATGTAAAAAACGACGACGATAAAGCAAAGAAAAAGGAAAACGAATTATGTAAAAACGAGAAAGAAGAATTAAAATTAGCAACGTGGAATATTAAAAGTTTCAATGGGAAGGAAGTAGAGTTAGTTGAAGAATTTGAAAAATCAAAAGTGCTTGTATTAAGTATTTCAGAAACGAAAAAGAAAGGGAAAGGTATACAAAATCTAAGAGGGGGACATATACTATTCTACAGTGGAGTAGAGAAAACAGAAGGAGCCAAAGCAGGAGTTGGAATAATAGTACACAATAAATTAAAAGATAAGGTACTGGGATGGACATGCCACTCAAAAAGAATCATAACAGTTACACTAGAAATAGAGAGTAATATAACAACAATAATTAATATATATGGACCCAATGAAGACGACAGTGCAAAAAATAAAGATGATTTCTGGGAAGAATTACAAACTGTAACTGATATGCATGATGAAATGATCTATATTATGGGAGACTTCAATGCCAGAGTCGGAAAGGACAATAGAGGAATTGAGAATGTGTTGGGTAAACACGGTGAAAAAATTAAAAATAACAACGGGAATAGAATGATCGACTTCTGTATAGTCAACGGATTAGCCATACTTAACACGCAATATAAACATAAAGATATTCACAAGATCACAAGAGAAGTCAAAAGTAGAAACGAAAAATCAATCATAGATTACATACTCACTAGACAACATGAAAGAAAAAATGTCAAGGATGTACGGGTGAAAAGAGGTTATGAAATCGGCAGTGATCATTTCTTTTTAGAGTTGAAATTGAGAAGGAGAATGTTAAAAGAAAACAAAACACATAACCCAACGCAAAAACATAGAGGATCTATAAGAATCTACAAGCTAAGAGAAGACGATATAAAACAGGCATACCAGGAAAAGCTAAAGGAAATTGGTATTTCCAATAAAGATATAGGACAGGATGATATAGAGACATTGTGGAAAACATTCAAGGAATTATTAAATAAAGCTGCTGGAGAAGCTTGTGGTATGATATATACATCAAAATCCAAGAAACAAACCCACTGGTGGAATGAGGATATAAGAAAGGAAATAAAGATTAAGAAACAGTTATGGAAAAACTACTTGATGAAAAAATCAAACGATGAGTACATTAAATATAAAGCACAAAGAAAGCGAGTGAAAAAAGTAGTACAAGAAGCTAAACAAGAAGATTGGAACCAATTTGGAATACAAATGCAGAAAAACTATAAAGAGAACAAAAAATTATTTTACAAGGTTACTAAGAAACACAGAGAACAGAAACTACCAAATATAAAACAAGTAAAGGATAAAAACGGAAAAATACTCACAAATGATGATGATATTATTAACCGATGGAAGGAACACTTCAAGTTACTACTTGAAGCAGAAGAAGGCACAAACAGGAGTTTTAATCTCGCAGAAGACACAGAAACAGTTGAAACAACTGAAGGAATCACAATAAAAGAAATAGCAGAAGCACTTAAAAGAATAAAGTTGGGCAAAGCGCCAGGATACGACAATATGTATCCAGAACAGCTGAAATATATGGATGAAACAGCAATAGAAATTTTGCATCAACTATTAAATAAAATATGGACAACTGGAAGCATACCTAGAGACTGGGAAGTTACAATAATATTACCGTTATATAAAAAGGGAGACCATAGAGAGTGCGGTAACTATCGTGGAATATCACTCCTCTGTACGACGGAAAAGCTCTACGAGAATATACTAGAAAACAAATTACGACCATTGGTGGAAAACAAACTTGAAAGGACACAAAGTGGGTTCAGGAAAGGACACAGTACTCAAGATCACATATTCACTATACGACAAATAATAGAAAAATTTACCGAAAGAAACAAAGAAATATATATATGCTTCATAGACCTTGTAAAAGCATTTGACAGAATAGAAAGAAGACAAATATGGGAAATACTACGGGAAAGAGGGGTCGAAGAAAAATTAGTTCGAGCAATTGAAAGCATTTATACATTAACAAGAAACATAGTTCGTACAGGAAATAAAATATCAGACGAATTTACTACAACAAAAGGTTCAAGACAAGGAGGAAATCTAAGTCCATTGCTTTTTATAACAGTATTAGATAAAGTGATGAAGAATGTTAAAACAAAAGTTAAAACGACAAGCATAGGGAATTGGAACCTGACAACAACAACAATATCTGAATGTGTATTTGCGGACGACATGGCAATATTTGCAAAAAATGAACAAGATTTACAGGAAAACCTCAATGTATGGGCAGAAGAGCTTATAAAATATAATATGGAAATAAATAGCGACAAAACCAAGGTTATGGTTGCAGGAAAGAATAACATAGATATACATGTAACAGTTCAAGGTAATAGATTAGAGCAGGTGGATAATTTTAAATATCTTGGAAGCATAGTACAAAACAAAAACAATATAGACGAAGAAGTAAATAGCCGCATACAAGCAGCAATCAAAACATACTACGCGCTGAATAATATAATAATAAATAATAAAAACATTGCAAGGCACACAAAAATGACAATATACAAGACTATCTTTCAACCTATACTATTATACGGTTGCGAAACATGGGTGCTAAGCAAAAGACAAATTAGTAAAATACAGGCCACAGAAATGAAATATCTTAGAAGAGTCAAGGGAATAACAAAAAAGGATAAAATACGAAACGATCAAATAAGACAAGACCTAGAAATAAAACCGTTTACAGCTAAAATAGAAGAAAAACAACTACAATGGTATGGACACCTCATCAGAATGGAAAAACAAGTACCCTGTAAGAAAATTTGGGAAACAAGAGTGACCGGGAAGAGGAGTAGAGGGAGACCACAAAAAAACATGGAACGATTGCATAAATGAGATACTGAGGAAGAAGCACATTACCCAAAGCGAAGCGAAGAAAATAGCAGTAGACAGGCAGAAATGGAGAAAATTCGTAAAAGAATAGAATATGAGAAGAAACCTCGACACCCAACTAGGTAAAAGAGGATACAGATTATATATATATATATATATATATATATATATATATATATATATATATATATATATATACAGATTATATATAACTGCAGTTCCAAAAGACGCGTTATCAAATTATAAATATCTTTTTCTACAGTCACCATAGAATGTATAAAATGTAGCGTGCGGAATAGGGGTCGTTCCGCATGCTCTGAGGTTCCTAAGAAAGCCGCGTGGCGTCGCGAGAAAACTGTTTCATTACTGTCTGTAGGGGTCTTCTACAGGATGGCCGGAAGGTTTAATTCAAAAACACCAGATTATTTTTACTTGATTCTAAGTATTTATTGTATTTATTCACTGAAGTACTAAATATACACTTTTCACAAAGATGTCACTCTGCTTCCGCCATATTCTATATCAACCTTCTTCTAATCTAGTTACATTTTTCACCAACTTAAAATCTAGTTACATACGTCACACTATTCACTGCGCGCGGGAATATTTGAATATTGTTAGATTACACTACATGTCATAATTTCAATTCTTTTTGATTTTCTCATCTTTCCTCTTCAAAATGGAGTCAATATGTGTAATTTAATCAACATTTGATGAATTGGAATAAGATCAATGAAGCAAATTCTTCCTCAGAAAACGGTATATTTTGGTTATAGATATTCATGCGGACACCTTTGACTGTAGAAAAAATATCATCAGACACTCGTGCGAATTGATCATATTATGCTTATGTGAATTCTGCCACTCGACTTCCTCTCGTGGAAGAACTATTCACATTCGCATGGAATGATCTCCATTTCGCACTCGTATCGGAATATACTATTTCCACTTATAATTCTGAATCGAATAATTTCTCTTGAAGCTCCTTGAAAATTTACAGATTTTTACACTAGTCTCAACATTGAGTTGATATTTCAATCCGTTTAGAATAAATGCACCTCTAGGCTCAAATTTTCTAGAAACTATATCGTCAGGTATCAGTTTAGAAGATTAATGAAATTAATTATCAAATATCTAACTTTTATACATCTTCTTTTCTCCATTTTTATTCATCCTACAAGAAATCAATTAGCGTTTACACATACTTCTGCTATAAGACTAGATGAAAGGTTTTTCTTATTTTATAAGCATCAATAAAAATATAGTTAGAAGATAATTTATGCATCATTTGTAAATTAATATAGCAATTAGACCCGTCCGTGGCGGCATCAACGGCTGCTGAAGTGAAAAAGAGGTTCGAACGCTGCGGGAGAAAAAAGATGCTCACGCGATTCGATCACACAACATGCAAAGATTAGGAATGTTATATATTGCGTGAAGTACCATTGATTGAGTATTGATTTTCAAGATTTTTTAAGAGGTTAGTGAATCAGGTATTAATGTTATTATATTCATAATAATACCATAAGAACGATAGGCAATTTTATAAGTAATGAAATTAGCGAAGGTACACGAATAAGTGCTTTACTACCAAAACTTTGAAAATGTATTATTGATATAATATTTTGTATAAAATATAATTTTTAGTTCAATAAAACTGAATTAATTGATTTTGGATACATTATTTACTACTAGGTGAGATTTTCTCTAAGCAATGCGTTCTTCTCTTAAACTAATGATCTTGTTGAAAATTGGAAAGTGAGATTATTATAAGCAAAGGGTAGTCGATTCGTGTTAATTTTTTCTCATGTCACTAGCACCAGTGTAATTTTTTTTGGCATTTTATCCATTTTTCGCGGTTACCATAGGCGCGGCTGCTGAATTGCATAGCTCAAATTCATTTTTGTGATACGTGCACCGAAAGTACCCTATTACTGAACTATTTCCAACTTTTAGACGTGTCCGTTGCAGTGTTTGCATTTGCTGTAAACGTGATTACACAATATGATAAACAGAATGCAATAACAATCAATGAAATGAGTCATGTTAGCTATGTTTCGCAGTACTAGTTTGTGAAAATGTGATCACAATTGCAAAAATTAGTTTGTAAAAAATCTGACGTGGACATCACGTGACTTACTTGCACATAATTATATATATATATATATATATATATATATATATATATATATATATATATATATATATATATATATATATATAATACGATGTGAATTTGTGTTTGATCGTATATATCATTGGATATGTATGATCAAACACAAAATCTCATCGTTCTACAGTTAATCGTTTTGGATTTACTCAAGAGATTCTAAAAATCTGTCAAGTAAAATGCGCTTTCAGCCAAGTCGGTTGCTATGGAAACAGTAGGTCATCATTCTTATACTACAACATTCCTAAATATTGATTTCCAAAATTCTACGACTACCAACAGATCTGAATTTATGCGCAAAATTAAAAATAAATTCCTACTGAAATGCACTTCCGGTTCAGTCTATTGTTATGAAAATAGTAGGCAATCATTCAGATGATACAGCAGACTGAAATACCAAATTTCAATATTCTGCACCTGATCGTTTCGAATTTATGCGAAAAATTCCAAAACACTGTCAAGTAAAGTGCACTTCCGGCTCGGTAGATCTCAATAAAAATAGGATATGAGCATCTAGACGCTATAATCGTCCTAAATGCTGTATTCTAACAATCTTTATTCTATATCGTTTTGGATTTATGCGGAAAATTCAAAAGATGTTCAAAATAAAGTGCTCTTTCGGCTTAATCGATAGAAATCATAATGCAAGGTGTACAACTAGATATTATAGAAGTGCATAATACAAAAGTTAAATATTCTACGACTGATTGCTTAGAATTTATGCGGAAAATTCAAAAAGGAAGTCATATAAAGTGCACTTCCGGCTTTGATTGTTACAAAAATAGGAGATGACCATTTAGATGCTACAGCAATTTCAAATGCTGAATTCCAGTATTCTATGGCTGATCATTCTGGATTTATGCGGAAAATTAAAAAAAAGTCTTAAGTAAAGTGCACTTCCGGTTAAGCCGATCGCAATTTTAATGCAAGATGTACAACAAGATTTTATTCATACGAAATTTCAATATGCTATGGCGGATCATTCTATATTTATGCAAAAAATTCAAAAAGAGTCTCAAGTAAAGTGCACTTCTGGCCTGCCCGATTCCTACAAAACTAGCAGATAACTATTCTGATACAACATCAATTTCAAATACTAAATTTCAATATCCTACGGTTGATCATTTTGGATTCATTAGAGAAATTCGAAAAAAGTTTCAAGTAAAGTGCACTTCTGGTACAGACGATTGAAACCATAATGCGAGGTGCACAACTAGACCCTATACCAGTCTTAAATACAAAATTTCAACATTATACGTTTAACCAGTTTTGAGATTTGCGAGTTACGCACGCACGCACGAACAAACGTACCGTATCAAGCCAAAAATAGTCAAAATAAATTCAGGGATGTACAAAACGGATATTTCCATCAAAATCTCGACAGGTGAATTTTGTCTGTTTCACAATACTTGTACTTAGTACAAGTAAGTAATTAGTAAAATAGTTCTAATATATTCGAATGCATCCAAAAAGTTCAGTAATGAAGTAGTTCGCTATTTGTTACAGAAATTATCGTATACAACACGGACACTGATGACTGTCATTATTTTCACGGGTGAAGCTGGCTGTACGAAGTTACGCCATGTTCATTGACCTCGCTTTTTGAGCGCAGCCAACTTCACCCTGAATAATAATAACGGTCGTTCGGCCCTTATTGCATAACATATTATTATTCTGCCTTCTCGTGTTGGTTATCGAAAATATATATAGCTTCTGATTAATTCAACAAAATAGTCTGTAATGACCATTGGAAACTCCGATATTCAAAACTCATCTTGCTCATATGAAATCTGGGATCCGTATTCAAATGAGCGCTACATCAGCAAAAATTTCAATAATTAGCAATATATGATCAACATGAGATGATAAAAGAAAGTGCATACATTTTCTGGAAATAGTGCAATTCCAAGAGGTGAGAATATGGCCCTAGGTCTTTCGTACCACTCTACATGTCAGCAGAAAATTTTTGTTGACTGACAACAATACTTCAAATAATCAATTTAGCAAGATTGGATCAATTGAACTCTTGAAATCAAGCATTAGGTAACTGAATAAAATGAGAGTACTATTTTTGTTTCAATTGCCCATTCGCCTTTTCTGTATTAATTATAAGAACATTATTTTTGTGTACTATTCTTTTGAGATATACTCAAATCCATAACTGACTTTCTGAAACTGATACAAACTTATATTGCATTATATTGCAGAGTATGTAATAGTTGGATATAAGTGAAAACCTTATACAGAAGACATCTTTTGTAATAAAACTCTGGAAGTATATACTATTATATTGTGTCTTTTAATTAAAAAGTAATCAGATACAACGAACAAAAATGTCATATTTCACAAAGCACAATTGTTGATGATGTAGCACAGTAGCAGGAAACTAAGGAAATAGTCTTCAGGTTGAGAACATTGGCGCGGGACGAAGTAGACCGTGTCCTGCAGAAGCAACGAACTGTAAGGCACCAACATGGCGGCCATCGCTAGTCGCTGCTCTATTATTAGTAATTATGAGTACTGTTTCTTTCCACATGCATACACATCACATACACTAATGCGAATATTTTTAATATAAATATCACCAGTTGGAAGTTGCTAGAAAAACTGCCCTTATTTAGGAGACTTGTGGTTCAGATATGCAAACATAATAATTGGAACAAAAATATCTCTTTGGTAAGACATTCAAAATCTTTGATAAGATCATGATATGAACTTATCAAAAAATACAGCTTTTAGAGCAAGTTCTTGCAGGACTCAAATTGATACCTGAAGTCAGGGTTGCCATCCGTTCTATAATATATAGTATTGTACTATATTTTGAGTCTGCGTACTATAAACTGTTGAAGAAATATATAGTACGCAAAAAAACTACCCAACTAGCATCAAAGTAATCGGAACCGAGACGGAAACCTTGAATGCGTAATTGTTACGTAACTGTCTCTAATTTTTCAACTTCAATGTGTGGATAACTTCATTTCACAAATCCTCAATCGCAATCACGTGAAATTTACCACTAATATTTACTTTATAGTTACACTACTTCTAGGTGATTTCTTTGGTATTGGGAACGTCGTAGCTACCAATGGTACCACTTTAAAGCTCCAATAACTTGACAGCAACAAAAATCGTAGCAGCGACTATTCAATGCTACTACAATGCAACCTGAAAGTTGCAACTACTTTCAAGTAACTTTGAAAGTTGCCATAACTTTTTGGGAACCTTTAGGATCACTTCAAATTCTTGAAACTTTGAAGTGATATTTATGAGTGTAAGTAACGTGACTGCGACCCACAAAATTTAACGTCATTGTGCATGGCTACTACAAAGTTTGTATCACCTCTTAGAATCACCATGAAGAAAACTTCACCATGTAGTTCCCAAAACATTCATATGCTCTGCATCATTGATTAGTGTTCGTATAGTTGTATGAGGATTCGTTGGTTCATAATGGCGTCTGTTATTTGAAGCAAGCATAGAATAAAAAAAATTGACATTCCACAGCATTTCACGGAAAATTAAAAAGCTTGAGTGCGAATGGTGTACTAAAAGAATATTTTGGTGTTGTGCAATCGTCACCATCAAAAATCTATATTCTTCATGAGTCATATATGTTATCAAAGACGACGTTACTACCTTGTATGATGATGAAGAACCTAATAATTTTATCATATCCCCAATTTGAAATATTTTTGGTTATGAGAAGAAACAGAAGTAGTATCTCATTATCTCAAAATGAGCTTTTGATTCCCATTGATATGCTATAAAGCATATGATACTTTTATTTCAGACAAAAAATTGTTAAAACATGCGAGAAGTGCAAAAAAATATATAATTTTTATGAAAATGAATTAGTAACGATATGCCTCTGTCTAGTTTTTGCTTTTCTCATGAGATCTATATTTCTTTGAGTTGTACTAAATTTTTTATAGCTTATTCTTGAAAATACTATATTTCGCCGAGGAAATGGGGACAACCCTAGCTGAAGTATTTCAAAACACGAGTATCTCTGAAAAACTATGAACACGGAAATAAGACACAATCTGAGTTCAAGGGGAGGAGGTCGGAGGACCTTATGAATACTGAGAAAATAATTGTAATTACTCCTAATAGATAGAGAGCCGATAATACTGTCGGATATGTGATCATTGCTATGGACCGTATCCACATGAAACAAAAGTTTATATTTGTCTGTGAACCAAATGGATAGGTTGCCTCGATTTCTATTGCCGGAAGAGTGTTTAATAAGTTAATGTTCTTTCAAATTTTTGACATATCATCAATGAATAAGCGCTACAAAAAAAAAGTATATTGTCATGTAGAGGGTAACTATCATATGCAATTGGCATAGGGTTGCCACCCCACATGTTGCCGGAACCTCTTGGTAGCTGGGCATAAGTGACCCCTATTTTTTCGTTATCAGCATGCTATCGTTCCTAAAGGTTGAAATTTGAAGATTTCTTCTTGAATACGTTACCTGACAAGATACATACGGCTGCCTTAATTTTGATTGCCGAAAATGGTGGCAACCGTCGTCGAAAGACGAGCGCGCGCGATCCTTTTTATAATTCGCACGCGAGTCATTTTCAGCACGATTCGAACTATTTACGACAATTCTTTTCATCCGGAAATATCAAATGTGAATGTAGCTATCAGTAGCAACAAGTCAATGAGTTACACTATTCCAAATGAATGAATTTCGAAAGCTGAATTCAAATTCAAATGAAATTTTTGTCTAGCTCTGTTACTTTTTGTTCCGTAAAACAATTATTACTCAGATGGTACTAAGGTATACTATTGCTTCATTTCATATTTTGTTTGTTGAATGTAAATTTCCTTAGACAAATAATCGATAATTCATTCTATTCCTTAACTCTGCTTGAAATTGGAATCTGAATTATATTGAATTCACAGAAATAGGTTACATTTATACTATTACTACTACTACTACTAATACTATTATTATTATCAGTAGTAATTACTGTTACTTCTGATTTTTGTCGGATCACGTCGAGTGTCCTGAAAAGTGGAGTAATAGTATACTTTAGTACCATCTGAATTATAATTGTTTTACGGAACAAAAAGTTACAGAACTAGAAAAAAAATCCATCTGAATTCAAATTCACCTTCCGAAATTCATTCAATTGGAATGGTGTAACTCATTGACTTGTTGCTACTGGTCATTTACATTTGATATTTTCGGATGAAAAGAATTGTCGTAAATAGTTCGAATCGTGCTGAAAATTACTCGCGTGCGAATTATAGCCAGTGTCGCGCACGCTCGTCTTTTGACGATGGTTGCCACCATTTCCGGCAATCAAAATTGAGGCAACCGTATGTATCTTGTCAGGTAACGTATTCAAGAAGATATCTTCAAATTTTCACCTTTAGGAACGATAACATGCTGATAACGAAAAAATAGAGGCTACTTATGCCCAGCTACCAAGAGGTTCCGGCAACATGTGGGGTGGCAGCTCTATGCCAATTGCGTAATATGATGGTTACCCTCTACACGACAATGTACTTTTTTCTTGTAGCGCTCATTCATTGATGATATGTCAAGAATTTGAAAGAACATTAATTTATTAAACATCCTTCCGGCAATAGAAATCGAGGCAACCTATCCATTTGGTTTACAGGTAACTATGAACTTTTGTTTTATGTGGATACGGTCCATAGCAACGATCACATACCCGACAGTATTATCGGCTCTTGGACTATAAGGATTCAGAAAAAAATCCAGTTATACGAATAATAATACATTAGGCATTGTTACCATAGTAACTAGAACATTTTTCTAGACAACACAGGCTACCATACAAAGACCAAGACCTCGGTAATCTTGATATCGGTATTAAGACTTGTATATAATGGATGTAAACTTAATCTGTTAACTTATGATGCAGGATGTATTTTCAACAGCTTGGTCCATAATCAAACGTCAAAATTTTAAGATCGTATATCTTAACCTTGTCAGAAATGGATCTAAAGAATGATTTTTAAATTGATTAACAGTAAAGCGATTCTGTCATGCTTCCAATAATTCTGTTGAACTATGAGGCAATTATTACAGAGGAGTTACCATAAAATGTATTTTAATTTCATGTAATTTCTTACTTGGTATTTTTAATTCATCAGCTATGTATTTCCACGAATTTTCATAACATAATTTACTTTCATGGTCCATGTTATATTTGTCATATTAATGCGGAAATTTTTCAACAAGTCAAATTAACTTCATATCAAAATTTCTTATTTCAAACAGCAGTACAAACTTTGTGATGTGATGACGAAATGTCAAATAATATCTGCTGAAATACAAATATAAATGAAACGCATACGAGTGATACAATGCTCGCTCGATCGCTATTGGTTGGGAAAAAGCTGTATGATGTTAAACTTGAAAGTCTGTGAACTTTACGGTTGCAGCATAAGTTAACATCATATTTCGTGTCATTTGAACGTCAACGTGGAAATGCGTATAATTTAATTTTAAAGACTACAGAATAAATCACCGTTTACATCCATTATAAACCAGCCTTTAGTCTTGCTATTCTGGTCGTGGTATAAGTTTTGCAAAAGTTCTTAGAATCTTAGTATTGGCTCTTAGTCCTGTGCACCCAGTCTTGGTGTTGATCTTTTTATTGTTCATCCTGATCTCAATACTTATATATTTGATTTTTTATAGAAGCAACATAATTAAAAGAGCTCCAGGCGGTCATGACTGAAAGAAAGAGCAATTTTCAGCTGACTTATTCCATTTATAAGGAAGATTATTACAGCTGTAAGCTTAAGATATTCGCATTTTAAAAGGTGTTAGGTATCAATGCACATTGAAAAATGGATTCTGATTAGCTACAAAAAATACATATCTTGAACAACTTTTTACAGCCTACCTTTTTTTTAACGTAAGGCAGGTTTGCAAAATCGACTAAAAGCTCATAGTAAATAATTGTTTCTTGTTGCGCAATTAATTTTCAATTACTGAATATTTTTCATTCTTAGACTCATATAGATCGTCTTCCAATAAGTTTCAGTCGATTTTGGTTTGCCTTACTCCCATGAAATTTGCAGACTGTGAAAGCTCAAATTTGTGGCAAATTAAAGTCAATATTTCAGTATGCATTAACACCTGGAATTGCAAATACCTCAAGCTTACAGCTATAGGTATCTTCCCTATAAATGGCAACCTATAAAAAATTGTACACTTCTTGCTGTCATGAGCAAATTTCTTGAACTCAACTTTAGATGACCGTTATACCACTGGGTTAAGGGAGCGTTAATGTGTTGCGTGTTGCATAATCAAATTAATACAAAGTAATTCGACAATTTCTAATAAATGATAGATTATATGAGGAAAAAGTATATAAAAACGAAAAGTAAATTTTTTCTCGAGGGTAATAGCTATTTTTTATTCACTAAATTTTCTGAGCTGAAGAAATATAATTCAGTTCTTCTATTAAAGCAGACCAAAATTGAATGATATTGGTCCATTGCCCTCCACAATGAAGAATAATTCATAAATAATTGAGAAAATCGTAGTTATATCAATAATTTCTCCAAAATTGTCGAAATAAATTTCGAGTCATTTTAGAAGATTTTACCATAGACTCGAACCAATATAGTTCTGTCTTTTTCTGGGCGGCCTCGATCTCGGCACCAAACTACCTGAATCTGCAATCCCCTACTCGAACTCGGCACTATGCTATGGATTAAGATTTGTGACTCAATCGTTCTACCTGAGTGATTCTCTGGCGATTTTATATTAATAATAAAACAGGCTCAAATTTAGCCGTACTTTCAAATAAATCTAATCATACGTGTGACATCAACAACTCAAAAGTCCTGCATATCGTAGACAAAATAATTTGTTTCCATTTGATACAAGTAATTCCAATGTCAAAAATACCAAAAAAATGTAATATCTCAGTTTGTTTCATACATATTTGTATGTTTTTGTAATAATGTAGGTATTTACGGACATATGTATAAATAAGTCTTTTTTTTAATAATTTGTTTTTCTGAAGTTTCATTAAATATTATTTGCAGTATTATTTTTAATACAAATTAATTTTTAAATAAAATATAGAGACTTATAAAACCAAATCTTGCAGGTACATCGTGGCTTTTTTTAAAAATTGACAGTGCCGAATTCGAGTGCGCCCCACGCTAATCGGATTAGCATTGGTGCTGAGTTCATGTTCTTGGTGCCGAGTTCGTGTACGCCCCTTTTTCTGACAGGTGGCTGGTCTGGTTTGAAATTCTCAGAAATTCTAATGCGAAAATTCACTTCAGCGATTTTGAAGGAGTAAAAGACCATTCTCTCCTTTGTGCATATAATTTTTATGATAGAATTTCAGAATTGCGCAGCATTTATAAGCGATAGAATAAAAATAATCTACTTCGATAATGGTAAAAAAAATTGCTATTAAAATACGAATTTGTTATTAACAATTGATTGTTTATAACAAATTTGTTATAAACATATTATTGTTATCAACATAACAATTTGTTATAAGCAATCAATTTTCAATAAACAATTTATTAGGAACAATGATAACATTATAAATTAACAAGTGTAGTGTAATTGCAGATTATCGTACTTTTCCGATGAATCGTATTATTTTCTCAAGGTACAGCATATGAACTTGTATGAATTTGGATGGGAAAAATAATCTCCTGAACACCACTCGAACTCCGAAATTAATCTGATATATTGTTTGCAACGAACCTATCGAGAAATATCCGATAATTTCGAAGCTCTTGTGGTATTATATATGAAAATACGCTAATATATTCACTTTGGCTGTCTGGCTGGCTGGCGTGACGCTGAGATCTCAGCAACTACAGCACTTACAGACTTGAAACTGGTACTAAATGAAAGCTACTGTTTCGTAAGTTTGCCAAAACTGCTTGATTTCAAGCTCAGTGATTGTAGAAGATAGTAACTTGAGAAATTTTTGGAATAACAAGTTCTCATGAATTGCCACAAATGTGCTTTGATCATCAAGATGATTCTTCAATTTTTTTATATAACTCTGAAGGTCAAATTATTATTCTATGGTACAGCACATGATCGCCCGTCAGTCAATAACTAAACAATAAAGACTAAAAGATCATTTTGAGTTTTTACGTGCACAAGTTATATATATTACTCAGGGCATTATAATCCGAAAATAATTAGGACATATCATGTTATGAAGAAAACTTCGTTTGTAGAAAAAGAATCAAGATATGAGATTTCAATATTTGGCTGAGATTGAGATTTTTCAGTTTCACTGAATGTCTTTTGAGTTTATATCACTTTATTTTCATAAAAACTACTTTTGATTTCAGATTCTGTATATTTTATTTAAAAATTTGAAGTTTTTCTTTTTTGTTGATTTATAATGCTATTATTGTTGATAATAAATGGTTTATTAACAATTTATTGTTTTAAGAAATTGTAATTGTTTAATCTTGAATAATTGCACGAAGATATAGGAAGTTACAAGATATGTATATTTATTGTTAAGTATAAAATTCATGAAAATATGATTAAATCTTATAAATCATAATTTGTGAAGGTTCCTTGATGGAAACTATAGGAGCAAACGAAATCTTTATGAATAATTACTGAAATAGATGAATATACCACATAATTGGCTATAAAATCAATTAACATTGCATATTTGCTTAGTACTGAGAAAATGGATAGAAAAACAAAAATTACGAATTATAATTTATATACACTTTCAACTAAAGGATTGAGAGCTCATTATATTCAATTTGGTATTTCATTTCCTATCCTGATATTTGATAATACTGTAACAAAATAAATTCTTGAGCTTGCTATGAGTTAAGAAGATTAGTTGGACACATGTTTTCAGGTAGTTTCTATAAATAGATTTTTCTTTAGATCTCAGCTACACACCAATATTCAGCCATCTACTGTCAGTAACTTGAAAATTCACTAGTAGTTTTAACTTTAGTCACTATCACTTCAGGTCGCTGTTTTGGAAACGCACCCTTAAATAAAAGAGCTACTTTTGTTTTCCATAGCTTATCTGATTTCCTTCTTCCTAATAATAACTAGCAATTGCCAACAAGGCATAGTGATCAGAACTAGAAAACTTCAGAAATTCGGCTGTTTGACATACTTCCTATTAAAAGTATCAACTCTAACAGGAGCTTTAATAGATAATATATTGAATGGAGATTCATCGATGTTAATATCTGTCAAAGAAGTCCAGTCGACATGTACTATGAGGTCGAAAAGAATGCGAACTTAATGAAACTTTGGTATGTTGTTCCTGATCACCCAATAGTGTTATTTTTGGCACTTTTTTCAGTTTTTGCCCTGTAACTTTTTCCCCTCCATTCCTACGCCTTAGATTATTAAGTTCAACTTTGTAGAGTATTAAAGTTCCGATAAATTTGATACGTAAAACTTGCTTGTAGATCCACCAAGTTCCAAGATACAGCTCTTCAAAAAAATGAAAAATTCCTGAAAATCTGAAAAAACATGAGAAATGGCGGTTTTCGCTGAATATCTTTGATTTTTCAACATTATTTATGGTATTATGGTACCTAGTTTCATTCTGACGTAGAAATCAGCCAACAACCCACTCCTTACCCTGCCTACCTATGCCACCATATCTGGAGGCACGGTAGTGCTCTCGCCAAGACAAGCCAAGCAAAGCGCAACAACACTACCTACCTTTCTCGAAGAGCTTCGTCGTATTTTTGAATCCTCATAACTTGGATTTGGATTATACCAGATAAACAAAATTCTCGGGATATGATGTCAATAGTGGACTTATTAAACATATTGGCTGGTACCACAAGCTCTGTTTTAGGCTTTACTAGCTATGTATATTCAAATAAATTTTGTAGAAATATGTGTTTTCCGTAATTTGTATCTGAAGATTATTTTCTAAAGTATTTAGAAAAATTTTAATTGCGTCAAAACACATCTTGACACAATGCTCCTAGTATATAACTACTACTTGTTATAAATAATAGTAAAATAAAAACTTACTGAAAGAAGTGGAGTCCCACCAGAAATATTTTTGAGTAAAATGTTGCCAAGACGAGACCATATGGCTCGCACTATCAAAAAATTGTCAGATTGAGAGCCAAGTCTCTAATCCTACACGCTCTAATTCTACAAGCATCCTTGTCCATCTACCTATCTAGCCACCACTCATTTAGAAGGGAACTATTAGGACTATTGTATAACAGAAAACTAATGAATAGTGAATGAATTTCTCACTTTATGCCCATGTGAATGTATAGAAATGGCCAAGTTTGACTGAGGTGTAGCATTGTGAAGTTATGGCTTGTAGAATTAGAGCGTGTAGAGTTAGAAGCTTGGCTCTACATGGGATCTAATAACTCTTTGACAGTATAAGCCATATGGCTTCGTCTTTACAACATTTGGTGGGATTCCACTTCTTTTAGTAAGTTTTTATTTTATTATGATTCATAACAAGGAGTCTCTGTATCAATATTTAGACCTCTAGCAACAAAATTTGTGGAAGTCTCATACAAATTTTCATCCCCTAGTTTAAGTGGTTGGGGGTGGAAGTTTCAAGTTCAAGAATTTTGTTGTTGCTTGTGTACTAATACTAGCTTACATACCAAATTTCAGTATTCTAGAAATTCAAGAAGTAACCCAAGAATTTTGATAATCATCAGTGAGCGAATCAGTGACGAAATCGGGGTTTTTTCAGATGTCAATAAAATTTAAAGTATAAGAACTATGCAATTGAAACTTTTTATGTTTATTAAGTCCACTATTGACATTTATTTTATCTGGTAGGTATAATCCAAATCCAAGTTATGAGGGTTCAAAAAAACGACAAAGCTCTTCGAGAAAGGTATGTAGTGCTCTTGCACTTTATTTGACTGGGCTTGGTGGGGGCACTACCGTACCTCCAGATATTGTGGCATAGGTAGGTATGGTAAGGGGTGGGTTGTTGATTGATTTCTGCGTCAGAATGAAACTAGGTACCATAGAAAAAATTGAAAAATAAAAGATATCCAGCGAAAACCCCCATTTTTAAAGTTTTTTTAGATTTTAAGAAATTTTTCACTTTTTTGAAGTGCTGTATCTTGGAACTTAGTGGGTCTACAAACAAGTTTTTTGAATCAAACTTATCGAAAATTCAATGCTCTACGAAATTAAACTTGATGAACTAAGGCGTAGGAATGAAGGGAAAAAAGTTACTGGACAAAAACTGAAAAAAGTGCCAAAATTTCGTGGTTTTTTCCTCCCCCTGGAAATTGCTTCGCAAAATTTTGGTCGGAAGATATACATATAACACTATTAGGTGATCAAAACCAATATACCAAAGTTTCACCAAGTTCGCATTTTTCCTAATTTGCCCCTACTTTTCGACATACCGACTGGACTAAAGGGAGAGTTATATACTTTACATAAAAATAAACATAAATTATCAACAATAGTAAGAAATTCATGATCCGTACTTTCTGTTTTTTGTAGTCACAATAAAATATAAGCAAATGTAATGCTAATTTCCGAGAAATGGCCGTAATTTGTATGAAAATATTTGACATGATTCATTCCATTTTTAGACGAAAATTTAATGAAATATTATGGATTGTTGAAAAAACTAGTACAGTGTAAGACAGCCTTCTGGCCGATCACCTCAACTTCTTTATGAAATTTGACATCGTCGATCAGTTGACGGCCGGAAGTGTAGCACACTTTTTACAACGTAGTCGTGTGTTCCCAAATATTCAAACCAATATTCCTCACCTTGCACGACTCCAACAGCTCCAAAATTCATTTGGTCAACTTCTTTTTCTTATACGATCACATCATATCAATATCCAATTAAATTCGACAATGGGCAGTACATTCGCTTTCGATGGACAAAAACTGAATTTTCAAGTAGGACTTAATGGCCAAATTGAAGCAGGAGAAATATTACCGTTGGGTAAGATGAATGAAATGTGGTTAGGTTATTGCTAGTATCGGGTTCAATGAATGAATAAAACAGATGATACAAGTACTTTAGTGTAGACTTTGAAAGTATGTTGATGGAATAAAACATTATCTAGGTTCTATAAATTCAGATACAGTATTTTAACATTCTTACTTACAGAGTGTAACAGTAAGGCGAAGCAACTTGAATCATTTTTCTTAAAATTGTGTAACAGATAAACGTTGAAAACCTTTGCGAGTATTTGTTTCTGTAAAGAAACATTTTTTGAACCAAACTTTCAAAATGAAGAGAGTTCTCTCAAATTACGCACTATTATCTGAAATGACAATTCTCTCATTTGTAACTGAAAATTGAGCGAATTATATTCTCAACTTTCTCATTGCATATAATACTTCCAAGAAAAGTTCCTTCATGAGGCGTTTTTTTTTTGCATTTATAAGGTGGGATGAAAGAAGGTGCTCCATTCTACTAGCAGTATATCTCGGATACTTTGTGATGTATACCTTTTTTGATAATTTTTGCCATCTTACTATTACTAGTAATGGATTCAACCAATGTTCAATCGATGCTAAATAATTATTCAAATTTTCAATTGTCACTATGATACATATTTCACAAAACATATGTTGGGATCAATTGTAACACAAACTTTGGCAGAGCATCTCGACAAATGTATCAATTATTATGATGAATTCGTAACGAGATTTTCATTCAGTGCTCTAGAAATTTACAGAACATCAAATTATTTTTTGTAATTCTGAATATTTATTCAGGATAAATATTGTGAACTGTCTACTAATTCAGCAGCTATGAGTTATTTTTTGATCATATACTGCAATAAGAATTCACACTTCAGCTCGAATATCTTTAAATTATATCTTATAAAGGAATACAGGACGCAACAAAGTATCCACTGGAAGAGTTTGCGGAGCAGAAAATTAAAAAAAAATGAGATCCAAACCAAAGTGTTTCACGAAAAATTGAGATTTAAGAATTCGTTCTTCCTAAATTGAGCGGCATTTGTAGGCACATGCTTCGTCCTGAATGAGACTCTTCAATCCAATCTAATACTGCCCCTTCCAAAGATACTTTAAAATATCCTGTATTTCTTCAAACTTGTCGTTTCGGCTGCATTGTGATAGATGGCCCTGCTGTAAAATCTTATCTTTGCATGCCATTCAGCAACTTGATTTCATTGCAATGCTGGCTCACAAGTCAAATCTCTAAGGTTTGGTTAGATTGTGTACTTTTGAAGATGTATTGCAGAATTGAAATATCTGCATTCATAAGTAATCTTTTTTTCTTCGAAAAATGCTAGAAATTATTAATTAATTGATAATTAAGCAATGCGATGGATATTTGCTTGAAAATATTCAGTCAACTATTATTCTTGAAGGATACGGTAAGGTTTTCAACAAAAAATTGAAACAAATGTATACAGAAAAGTTGAAAACTGGTTTTTATGTTCGGGAGCAGTGTCTATTCTCAATCGGAGGGATATGTAATGTATTATGAGATTTCATAATGATTCTCAAAAAAATACTCTACCGACTTGAGGACTCTTGCAAATATCTAAGGTTATCAGAGCGACGCGTACTGAATTAATTGGAAATCATTTTATTTTGCAATTAATGAAGCTGATATACTGGAATGACATTTATTTTCATGCTACCTTTTCTACGCCAAATTTTTGATCTCAAGTCAATTTGAATATGGAAAACATTATTGATGTAATCTCAATAAGGATTTTCTTACGAAGGTTGGTTGATTCATACCCTAGAAAAATTTCAAGATTCCCTCAAGCAATATGAAATCGACAGCTTTTTGAATTCTCAATTTCAAAAACTTCCTAAATATGATGAGAAGTTATTTTTCAACTGAATTTTTAAAGACAGCCCTGGAGATGACATTTTCTCTGTGTTTGAGTTAGTTTCAAAATAAAAAGTTGACAGAGGTTACATAGATTGAGAAAATATCAATTAATAAATTCTACAAGCCAAATTCGGACATTTGAGTATGAACCTAAAATATTCTACACATGTATGCATTGACAGATTTGACCACATAAATCACTTGTTTTCTTGTGGCTTCATCTCAACAAGCCGCCATGCTGATTCTTCCATTTTATTTGATCCGATTACTCAGAAATTAAGGTCGGAATATTCCTGAATATCGATCGAAGACAGTAAATGTTGTCAATACAAATTTTTATTATAAACTCCTTTCAATTCATTAGTGGATACATCAAATGAGTAGGCAAGAATAATTTTCAATAATATAATCTGTCAACTGTTCCAATTTGTAGATAGTTTTGGGATAAATTGTGGTCTTTTTCTCGACGATATCACGATAAGGCTATATTAATGGGGACTTGAATTATATATTAGAGCAGATGATGTAATCTACAAATTCATGTTGGTATGAAGTAGGTATATATAAATACGATGCTTGAAATCATATTTTATTCATAACTATTCATTCTTCTAACTCACTTCCAACTCTCTTCCAACTACTGCAGTATTTGTTTCTATTGTTATTATCTATATGATAAGTAATATCAAATATCGCGCAATGAGCTAAAGACATTGATATGACACTGATACTTATTCTAGCCTGGAGATAGGTCGAAATATCTTTTTCACTCTACATTTCTTATACATCACATATTTTCTTATTTCGAACAATTTTTTTTCAACTGTCATCAAGATAACCTATTCCTATGAAGCCGATGATTATAACCTTAATAATCGCTTTAAAATACTCACGCTAACAATATTCACTCTTCGGTTCATATTGTAGATTTCACCTCATCTTTGTGTTTGTCCCTGCAGGCAGATCATGTCACGTCACTTATGATTCTTGCAACCTATATCTAGTTAATTGTTGATTACTAGCTCTGTCCTGAAGACATTCAATTAACGCTGTCAGATTTGCTTAATCCATGTCTTTTTGTCACTTAACGCTGCTTAACAGCTTTGCTTAAGGTCACTTCTCATTATACTTTTAATTAAAACAAGTGCTGCGCTGTGACCAGACGTTGAAATCTCTAGATCAGTTCTACTCAAAACATGTGTTTGTTCAAATATATATTCAATTAGAATAGATTGCATTTTCTCCAAACATATATTCCCATAATGGGAATGAGTACATTAATTCCAACCAATGAATATAACTCAAGTATAACAATTTTTCTTGACAATTTTTTCTCTCAACCCTTTGGATATCCAGATAAAATTCATCATCAAAATTTTGTCTCTAGTTAAATCTAAATATTTTACATTTCTAGAAGAATGGTCGTAGTCATGTCACTCATTATTTGAACTTGAAAGAATTGTGATCATCAATAAATCGATAGGATTTTATTGTGAAATACATTATAGATATATATATATATATATATATATATATATATATATATATATATATATATATATATATATATATATATATATATATATATATATATATATATATTCCTGATGAAGATTAGGAAATAAATCGAAAGCTTGACTATTTTAAAAGAGAACTCTTCTATTTTTGGCCATTATAAACTGACTGCTACGCCCACAAAACATTGTTTTCTTAACTAGTCGGCAATTGCGATTAAACTTTATATATATATATATATATGTGTGTGAAATCTGAAGAGCCCATGAGAAATTATGTAATATACTTCGATCAGATCTCAACTGTACGCGCTCCTTTCAGTAGACGCCAAAATGAACATCTTTGTAAGGACGTCAAATTGATAGGAGGATTTATATATATATATATATATATATATATATATATATATATATATATATATATATATATATATATATATATATATATATATATATATATATATATATATATAAAGTTTAATCGCAACTGCCGACTAGTTAAGAAAACAATGTTTTGTGGGCGTAGCAGTCAGTTTATAATGGCCAAAAATAAAAGAGTTCTCTTTTAAAATAGTCAAGCTTTCGATTTATTTCCTAATCTTCATCAGGACGATTCTATGCGAGTAGAATAAGTAGAATTTTTTTGTCAAAACACATTTTTACATTTTTTGTGTTCTCGTAGGTCCAAACACATATTTCATGTAACAATAAAATTTCAATAAATCCAGAATTTCCTCTCACTTGGGAAGAAAATAGATAAATAAGTTGTGTAACACTGTTAAAAAAAAGACAAAATATCTATAATTTTACAGTTAATAAATAAAAAATATTATTGTAAAAAAAACTAGTAGTTGGAAACAATATGGCGAGAGAATTTAGACAATGTCTTAATTTTGAATATTTTGGAGACATATTATTCGATTGATTCCACAATAAATATTTCAAATCAATCAGATACGATTTAACTTGTAATTTCCAATATTTGAATACATTAGATCTAACCTAAATATAAGAATTTGATATAGTATATAAATCATCTATAGATTTGTGTCTCCTAATGAGAACCATTGTGAAATCGGTTGTTAAGTGTTCCTAAGTTGTGTTTGGACATATCAATTTTTATGTAATAGGAAAAAGGATGTCCAAGTCTAGAGAGCAATTTATCTATGGCCACAGCTAAACTTGATGGTAGACACATCAAAAATTTTGCGTGAAATAAGCGTTTTAGAACCCAGTTAGATCAGACGCTCTCAAACTTTTTGTCCTGTAGGCCACTTTCAAAATTTTACTGGTTTCGGTAAACCCTAAATCCTTTTTCGTAGACGGTTTCCAGTGCTTAGAATATACGTGGATTACATGCCCTCTAGAATATTAGCTTGAAGTTTTTTCATCTTAATAATACCACTCACAGTCAAAATATCCAAATACATATTGTGAAATTTACTTTTTTGAACTTTGTATAGAAAGAAAATTGATCCAAAACTCATTTATATTTTAATTTTATGATGATCAATTCTTCATTTGGACATTAAAATTAAGTCATATATCTCTGTTTATAATTAAAAAATAAAACATAATTGTTAATGCTTATGTTTCAGATAAGATATATAACCCTGAGCTAATAACTACGTATTAATATACAAAATAACAAATTTCCTGCCCTAATGACTATTAATATATTTTGCAAGAGCAAATAAGAATCAATAAAGAATCATTAATTTGTAAGTAAATCTACGTAAAACGGTGCACGCTTGCACGCGAACTGCGCAAAATCACGAAGCATTTAACAAATTCCAGGGCTGGAATAATATTTTTCAGTATTGAGAAGAATTTGAATTGTATATTTCTCTTTTCGGATAGTTTCGGTAGTTTTTAAAACTCGAATTA
Source organism: Dromius quadrimaculatus (assembly GCA_963989225.1). Taxonomy (NCBI): domain Eukaryota; kingdom Metazoa; phylum Arthropoda; class Insecta; order Coleoptera; family Carabidae; genus Dromius; species Dromius quadrimaculatus. The sequence goes on from OZ022330.1 coordinate 45,030,135, forward strand.
TTGGAGTAGACTAAAATCTCTAGAACTATAAGAGCTTCAAGATTGGTAGAATCGAATAAAAGTTGCGTATGAGACTCATTTTATTAATCTCTACAAAAATTGTTTACAGGCTGAAAAATGCAAAGTAAAAATAATTGATGGAAATCTTTATTCACATTCTGGACATAGAGAGGAATTTCTGGATTGCTCAGTTACTCAGTTCTTTTTGTGCTACATTACTATGATTAGAGATATTTTTTTAAAGTTCTCTTCACGACTATTTAAACAAGAACAATCCCTGCACTTGACAACTATTCAAAAATTCTTCTGCTTCGTTAAAATGACACTCTTTTCATTCCCACTTCTAACTGTAATTATTGCAGTTTTGAATTTAGAAGTAATTACTTTGATGAATTTTAGCAAATTTAAGCAAATTTCCTTGGTTTGTTGATTAGAATTTTGAATTTATGCGTGGTATGGCGCAGTTGGCAATCGTCCATTTGGTTCTTCCTTTTTGACAACGTCACAAGATGCGAAATACTATACCTATGCCGCTATTTTCCTTTATATGCTCGAATGGTGAACCTCGTTTATCAAGCATCAAGCACATACAATAATTTGCTCTTATCGCTGTTTTTACAGATCAGTACAAAAATGCTGACTTCCAAATTATTATTGGAATTATCACCTTCATCAAATTAGAACATTATTCCTTTCCAAACAAATTATTTTTAGAGCAACCCTCTTGTAGATGCAGTCTACTTTTATGCAATAAAAATTGCTCATTTTTGTGATAGATTGTTTCTATTGATTGCTCCAATCCTTGAATATTTTGTAATGCTATTTTACTAGTTTGGATGAACACAATCACAATCTTTCACAAGAATAACATATGCAAGTTACAGAAATTTAAAAGTGCTCTAAAGAATATGCACTCTTAATGCGGGTTTCCTAAAGTATTATCTGAGGGGACCAAACTAAAGGTTCTAGAATATTCTAATAATATAATTAAGCCCAGGTCTTCAATCGGTTGAACGTGAACTGTAAATTTGAGATTTTAGATGATCTAACATTGCGAGGCGTATTCCTAGAGTTGGTAAGCTCCATTTGTATCACGCACAGTTTAAGAAGAAAAATATGTATAGTAACAATCATAACAGCAATTGGAAAAGTAAAGGACTACAGGACACTATAAAGTGACCGAAAAACAAATATTTCTATCTTTATCATTCAATTTTCAAAATTTAGTGACAGCGCTTAGTTTATTTCAGAGGCACCCAAGCTTTTTTTCTCGTAGACTACCTACTTTTTAAATTTTACTGTTTCCGTTGAATTTCAAATCTCTTGTGAGTCCTCAATTTTTTTCCCACCAACGTTGACTCCCGTCGAGTCTTTTGTGGATCCTAGGGAGGTCCACGTGGACCATTCTGGGAATCATTCGTTTTTTTAAATGCTATTGCGTACTACAACTGCATAAGCGACCAGTGCATGCACTTATTTACAGACATTTATCCAAGCCTGAATTTTTATACTTCTAATCAAGAAATTCGTTTCTACAATCAAGGAATCTTTTGCTCATTCCAAATCAGAATTAGTAGAAATAATATTATTATAATCAAGAATTCAATCATTGATTCAAGCAACTGATTATTGGTATCTTATTCTCGTCTGATGAGGTAAACCATATAATCATTGGAATGCTAAATATAATTTTTTCTTGTTGTATACATCGAGTTTATTCTCACATATTCTATGTTACTTGGAATAATTTATAAGTTCGTTCGGGGGTTTTTCAATTCTCACATAATGTTATTCAGAATCTTGAAATATAAATACCGTCACTTTTATTTTTTCCAAAAAATGTTCAATAAAGCCAAGAATAATATATAAAGTCCTGATGACGTCATAGCTACTAGATCGTAAGAATTTTGTTGGACATACGTGTACGCTGAGATAAAATGTAAACGTATGTCGAATCCTTTGCAGTGGCGCTACTCAACTAAACATCCCAACTGATTACTAGCAGAAAATGTGTGGTCTACTGTACAAGTCTGTGTTACAGCTGGACAAGTATTCGCAAGTAAAATTACCGATGGCGGCGCTGTTATCAACCAGAATGTCGGATGTAAGTCGTACTGTCATTTTTAGACATGCTTGTTTACATGTTAAAACCGCAGTTTTCCAGGGAGTCATATTTTGTTATTATAATATTTAAGGAGGTTTCTCTTGACAATCGTGTAAGTTTGAAGGTTAAATTTTATTGCTATTATGCCAATTTTGTGCATGGACGTTTCAAATTATATTTATTTGCAGATAAATAATCATGTTCTTGGGAATTAGTCCTTCAATATTTACATTCACATTATTGACTTTTCTCGAAGTAAAACTCATGTTAAACTCAAAAAATTTAATAAATAGAGAAAGAGTAGAGAAATTATTAGGTAGTAAATAGGAGAGTGCAAAAGAGGTTGAAATGAAACTGATGTAAATAAATAAACAGTCTCCTAAAAGACTGATTTTGATAATATACATATACTGAGATAGTAAATAAAAACGTGGAATAGAAAAAATATAACAAAAGCTCACTGTCTACAAATAACAAATGATTAAAATAATATTAGCTCAAATGGCGTTTCAAGCGGAATACGTCTTTGAGTAGTTCTCGTGTTGCCACACCAGATGGCTACGGCTTAATTTTACTCGCGAATGGTAGCTGTTTTGTCATGAATGGCACATGTTCAAACGAACATTTTATTATCAATAATTCGAGTTAAATACTGAACAGAACATAATAATTTTCATATTAATATCAACAATTAACAACTAACTTTTGAGAGTTTCCAAATCGAACGAGCATGAATATTGGAACTAATACTACTAAATCTATAGGCTTATGTAGAATTCACCTATGCCTCCTCATATACATTCAAATTCTCTATATGACTTTGACTTTGAATTTATCCGTTATAAATGAATTGCACGTTAGACGTCAATTTGATGTGATGCATATACAAATGTTCAGCACTGACGCTGACGTCATTATTCTATAACGTATCATCTCGAAAAACGACTTTTGTGAGTAACTCTTTCTATCTATTTCACGAATACAAAATTGGCTCAGTTTGCACTCAAGTGACTGAGTAGTGAATCAAGTTCGAATTAGGAATGAGGTGAGTGTGGATCACATGTCTTAATTTAGCTCTAAGATTCGACTCAGCTCGGCTCCTAGAATTTCAAAGCTTGGTCTAACCCAATCCGAAAAATCTCAAGCCTGATCCAAACTGATTTATTAAATTTTTAAACCCAGTTCTATGCACCTATATGCCTTTGCTTCAATAAACTACAGTCATTTGACAATATTCTTATTGAACAATTGCCAATACATATTTAACTTTTATAAACATACGAGCTTAGACTTGTTCGTAGACTTACCGTTCTTCCGAATCTATAATAAATTAGAGCATGTAGTATTGAGATTCCGATTTCCGACATATGCAGAAAGAAAAATTCGAATATTTTAAATGAAAATGTGTTAAAATGATGTTATTAAAAAACGAGAGCCTTACTGAAATAAGATGGTGCCTACTCTTTTTCTCAATATGTTCCTTTTTATTGTGATTCACATAAGCATTATAGTTGGTACAAAATTCTGCACTCCGGTCCTGTTGGATGTAGTCTTCTTGCAGTAAGGACATACACACGTGTGTGGCAAATGTTGAAGATTCGAAGTATGTGTGCTAATTTACAATTAAGAAAAGTAGTAAATTCCGACATGAAATGTATAAAAAGTGAAGTTTTGTGGATGGAAGAATATTTGATGTTTTCTTGAAGGTTTATTACCAAAACATATTAAAATAAACATTAACTGAATTATGATAATCGTGGAGCTAGAGAAAACTACAAAATTCCTAATGAATTTGTTTAGAATAATATCATTTTTTTCCTCCTGAAATACTCAATTTAATAAGCGTATGATGCACTTACGAATTAATCTTACATATAACGTTTATATTATCGTTGTATGAGAACTGTCCATTAATAACATCAAGATGCTAGCATCACTTACTCATCCTTATTGATCAAGATATTACTTATGACATACTACAAATTAATATCACTTAATATTCATTTCTCAAATAATCTCGCTTCATCAAAAACTTATGCAAATTCTCTTTCCTGCAATATATCGCCTCCTCATGCTTTAAATCTTTTACAGAATCCATCTCCGCTCACAGGAAGCACTAAGCACTTCAAACTAATCATCAACTTGTTTAATTTCCTCCTAAACTTTCTTATCGCTCCATCAAACCGATTAATCCATTTTAAGATGTGGGTTAAAATAAAAGAGTATATTTAGTGTCAAAACAAACATATTATAAATAAAATCAGTTATTCTGACAGCCTATAAAATTAAGATAATTTCAAGAAAGTATTAGATGATTTCAGCTTCTGGCGGAGTTATTATAAAGAAATTAAATCATGTGTGCTTTTTATTAACTAACGGTTGTTCTTGTTTTGTTCTCGTGATTTTTATCCAACAACTGGTAATTAAATTATGTTGTAATGTTTTTACTCTTGCATTGGTTTTTTGTGGCAAGTATTTTTGATTGATATTGGAGGTGTAGGAATTTTCAATTTAATAGGTTGTTGAGAATTGATGAGAGTTATTTTTTATATATATATTTTTTTTATTTTGTTACAGGAATGCGATTCAATGAAGACTCCATCGTGTGATTCGTGAGTATTGTGCATCAATTTGAAGTTAATTCATTTGTTCTCTATTCCTGAATCAAAACATATTTTATATCCTACTTCTCACTGTTGAAATTTATAATGATTTTTTAGTTTAGTATTAAGCATGATTACTGACAACTTTGATATTTTTCGTTTTGTATTTGCTGAGTTTGAATAATTGCTCATGGTCAAAGATCAAAAGTATTGGTTTTTGCATTCTACATAATATACACACATTTCCGCACCAACTGTGAGGTACCTAGTGTACGTGGCATACTTTTTCCATCATGATTTCCCCAGTAGGCATTCTCCACGAAATATTATGATTCAGTTTCACTAAGGCCCGATCTATCCACCTACGAATAACTTTATTCGGTGGATAATATCCACAGCAACAACTGTTGCAATAATTGTTATCTACTATAGTAATTATCTAGGAAATGAAGTTATTCAGAGATGGAAAGACCGGGCCTCAATGATATTCTATTTTGTGAATAAAATATGGTACTATTGAAAATTAGAAATTGATGCTAACCTTGTTATTCAAATTATATTTGAAATTGATGTCAATTTTAGTACCGAATGCTTATTGCTGTAGAATAGGTTAAAATTATTGAATATAATCAATTCTCATCGATTAAGAACCAAATCGATAGATATGCTACAAAAAAGTATTTGAAATATAATATTATGACTGGTAGATTTTGCAGTATCATTGACAATGGCATTGAAAGATATACCGATATTACACTGAGAAAAAGATTGTTTTGAGTCGAATGATTTTCTGTTTTCTCAACTGCGCGGCGTACTTGGATACGGCGAAATCCACAAGTGTGCTTAACTCGATTCCTCAGCGCATTTGAAAGATTCATAACAGCAATTCCGTTAGGAATTGAAATATGTCATCGGGAGTTCATTCTAATACTTACTAATTTCATTTGATTGCTATTATTATTCAATACATTAAAAAAATATTTGATACGAATAAAAAACTTTTTTCGGGTAAAATGATTTACTTTTCTGGCAATATAAAGAATTGTTCATTCAATATTTTCTCCAATTTCCTTGAATTCGTGTTCGATCGATTAAATATTAAAAAGTGTTGAGAGAGAATATAAGAGTGTTGAGAGAAACATGTAACTATAATTATTTCAACTGTTGTTTAGCTTTGAATTAGATGCGGAAGCATTTGAAGTAAAATCGAATATATTCGAGAAAATAGATTCATTTCATCGAAAGAATCACAATAACCGCTTTCTGAATTTCATACTTAATTCCAAAAAGTATTTCTCACTATTAATTCTTAGAATAGGGTTATTGATATTATTATTCATCAATGTTCAGATAAACTTTTTTATTATAAAATATGGAACATGAATCTATACATATATAAATGTCATCCAATTATTGATGATTAATTTATTCTATACGGATATATAGTGTATACTAATTTTATATTCGTTAACATTAGCAAGAGCAAAATATTCTTTATAGTAATATGAAAAGCATCAGATGAAATTAATTGATGATGGCGTGCCTGGGAGGTTATTTTCCAATACTGCATGATTTCTGGAAGAGTATTGTTGTATTCCAGCCAAGCAAAGAATCTTTTATTTCATCTGTAACGAATAAAGAATAGATAATATAAGCTGATAGATTTATTCGCATTTTCCATCTGAAATACACGATCTGACAGAATATTACTTGCCTGAAAGTTCTATTTGGACTTTTCTTGAGGTGTTCGATTGTTTAAGTACCCGCTGATGGTTCCTCTATCGTTGTGATTTGATAGAAAATTAATTTCCAACTCAGCCTTGTATTTTAGTGTGGGTATTGTCTTCGCTATCTCTTTTTCATAATACACAATTCTCATTATCCTTTTGTTGCTATTTGCATCAGACATCTGAAATTGTTATATATTATATAAATATTGTTACTATATTATTACAGGAATAATAAAACAGTGTCACTTACATTTCCATTATTATTGGCTGGGTTTCCGAAAGAAATTGACTGTGTAGGACAATCCTCATTAGCTACATCTTTTTGAAATACATTTTTCTATTTAGAAGTAAATTCCAGTCAGTCATCAATAATCGGAATCAATTCTTTAATAGACGAATTATCTAGGAGGTTTAGTCTATTGATGATGAATTTTGATCCTGAAATGCAATCACTGATTCAGTTATTCAATAATTTCATATAAATTCAAATGATTGAATACAGTACGATAAATTACCTTTAAAAGTAGTTATGAGCTCCAATATTCTATTCCATCAAAATCTCTCGCGTTACTTCATCTGTTATTCCACTATTTTGTAAGACAGTATCAAGCACTGGTTCAATGCATTTTCGATAACAGCTCAAAACTAAGTGAACTCTCCAAAAATAAAATAAAACGGTAAATATTCTTCTAGAAAACTTAAGGGTAGGGTGGACAAATTTTTGTTTTATGATTGTTTGGAACAGAGGTCTTCAAACTTCTCCACTCTCCACCAAATCCTAAGATCCAAAATATGAATTGATCGTTGAATAAAAACATCTTTGACTATAATTTTACATAATTCACTCATATTCTGAATCTTTCAATGTAATCAAAATAAACAATAGCGGGCCGATTACCGGACAAGTCCGAACCGCTATCGGGGGCCAGATTGGTGTGCTCGCGGGCTGGTGTTGGAGGCCCCTGGTTTATAACACAGGCTGTGAAAGGGACAAACAGATATGCGCCAAGAATTTCAAGTAATAAAACCCAAAGTACAAACAAATGCAATATTTTGTTCAACAAGGCTAATGGATTCATAGTCCATTCAAGAAAACGAAAAATGCTAAATGACTAACATAAATTGATTCATTTAAGTGAACACATCAGATTCTCTCACAAACTTTGAATAAATCAACCTGATGATCTTAAATGGATGCAATTTTTATTTTAATCTAAAATAAATAGATTTTAAATGAACAAGAAATGCTAAGAGACCAAATTTTTCTTTAAATAAATTGACTTATGTATTCATGTATCGGAAAAAATTTGGATCAGTTCTTTAAATCAAATTAATATTAGGTCAACAAGCATTTTTGAGAAATCTGTTATAAACAGATTCATTATTTTATTATTATTCACCATTTTCATAAATTATAACATGGATAAATAAATTATACTAGAGAAATTATATTAATTACACTTATAAGAACTCATAATATATATTTTTTCCATTTTAATTGTTACTATGAATCAAGAGATTACTTGAAAACATTTTCCAAGAATTTTTCAAACTTTCAATGAATTACAAAAAAATTTAATTCAAATATAGAAATTTTCATGTCAATCATTGAAGGGTTATTCATTTTACTATATATTTTGTTGCATCAATAAATAAATTCGTTTATCCAATTTACATTAAATCCGCTCAACTTCACGAGATATTTAACTACAATTCCTTCACGCAGTTGATTTTAAGGATGCTGAACGGTTACACTGGTTCCGACAGACTCGTGTGAACCATGATTCTATAGACTCGACTCCGAGTTCGTCAATTCCGCGCGGAGTTGTCATAATTTCATAAATTTCTCTCAGTGTAGAAATCAATTTTCAATTAATCTTAATTTAAAAATGGGTTCGATTCCTGTGTTCTAGGCATTTTAATTTCCATTGACTGAATGAACTCATACCCAATATTAATTTTGTTCAGACCTATAAGAAAAAAGTAAATTGATATTTTATTCATCATGAAATATTACTGAGTACCAGTTGTATACATTTGTAGTAGTCCAAGAGCCCAGGCTCGCCAGACGTTACTCATTTTCCGAGAAACAAAATGTGTGGAATAGAGTAGTGTTGTATTTTGATCGTATGCATATTTGCTAGCTTGGGCCGACGGCCAGTTCACAGATACCATGTGCTAATGGTACGTTAAAACATCACTTAATTTTCTCAAAGTCTGAGTGCTGATTTTTATTAATATTGTTAAAAATTGATAATCAATAAATACTGTAATTTACTTTCCATCGGCAGTAATTGCTGCTAGACGCTTTGAAGCTTGCAAAAAAATAACGTTATCTCACTTATAGTCTGAGTCCTAATTTACTCAGGGACCAATTTCAATCTTTTTTGTAAACAGTCAGACCAAAAGAGAGTTGGATGCTCATAGATACTTCGCTTACTATCAAGCGTGCAAATAATGACCTCGCGCTCATTTTAATTGTGTCTGGCGAATGTTTGGTCCCTACGATTGGTCTGTCTGTCCACAAAAAGTATTGAAATTGTTCCCTTAGTATCATACATAGAAATTAGGATTCAGGCTATAAGTTAGATCACGTTATTTTTGCGAGCAGAAATTACCGTCGATGGGAAGTATACAGCGCAGTGTTGATTATCAATTCTTAACAATATTCATCAAAACATACAAAAAAATCAGCTCTCAGACTTTAAGAAAAGTTGGTAATGCTTTAACGTACCTCTAGCACCAAGTATCTGTAAATTTGCCATCGATCCAAGCTAGCACGGTATACTTACGATCAAAGTACATGCTAACACTACACTATTTCACACATTTCGTTTCTCAGAAAATAAAGTAACGTCTAGCGAGCCTGGGATCTTGCTCTATAGGAGAGATCATGTGGGAGAACATTAATGCATAGTACCTGGCCAAATTATTATGAACAGTCTATAAATTTTTGTATTTCCTAATTTTACTGACTATTTTTTCAACAAATTATTGGCTCTAGGTCTTATCGGTCTTTTTTATATATATAAGAGTATTCAATTAAGATACTAAAACAATAAATTACGAAACAAAATATACAAATTCTTCAATTAAAAGAAAAATGGGAATGCCATAATAGAGAAATAAATTCAACAATCAGAGTACGCAGTAAAGGATCAAACTATCAGCAGTAAACTTGAATTTAATTTTATTTGGACATTTCGGCACCGAATCGGCCCTCCATAATCAGCTTATGTGGAAGTTGAAATATTATTACACTGTTGGTTGAATTTGAAGTTATTTTATAGAAAAAACATGAAAACTTGGACGTTGAGACCAGGAAAAAAATACAAGCAATATGAGGCCATGGCATCACTATTATTGATTTTTATTGAGTTATAACATTGGTGGTTCGCGTTATAAATTGAAAAATACCATGGCCTTCTATTGTTGAATTTTTTTTTCCTGATTTCAACGACTGAATTTTCATGTTTTCCTTATAAAATAACTTCAAATTTAACTAACAATGCAATAATATCTCAACTTTCTTATAAGCTGATTATGGAGAACCTTCTCGGCGCCGAAACGTCCCAATGAAACTAAATTCAAGTTTGCTGCTGATATTTTGATCCTTTGCCACGAGTTCTGATTGTTGAATTTATTTCTCTATTTTGACTTCTCTACTTTTTTAAATTGAGAAATCATATTTTTTATCGTAATTCATTATTTTAATATCTCAATTGAACATTCCTACACATAAAAAAAATCAATAAAACCTAGAACCAATAATAATTTGTCAAAAACAACCCAAGTAACATAAGTGACCAAGATACAACATTGTATCGACGTCACAGACCTGGTCGATTGACGGTGCTCAAGACGTCTCAGCGAGTAGTTTACTGACGTCATTTTGTGACGTCAAATAGACCATTATGCTGACGTAGAATTAAAGTTTTTTATGACGTCAAACGTGACGTTTTTAGACAATGTTATATGACGTTTAAAATAATAACTCTTAATAACATATCACAACGTCACTTTACTATTAAATTTTAACGTCAAAATTGAATTTAACTGGTAAATAAAAAAATTGAATAAAATGTGAATTTTATTATTCATACATACAAAATAGAATTCAACAAAACTAAAAATATATTTATTATTACAGTCAAAAGTAAATATTTAGATCAATAAAAATACGAAAAATGTGCTGAACAGAATCAAAAAAATCATTTATAATTGTACATTAAAAGTAGTTTTATATATGAGAAAATATTTACCATTGAAAAAATATAATTAGCTGCAATACAAAGGCAAACTATTTCTTTCAATTTACTACAAACCGAATGAGTTCATAATTTCTACTTCATACACATCGAATTCATCCGTCATTCTTTGCGAATCTTTTACTATTTTCCTATGTTTTATCAGAACATTCTTTCGATGATAGGGCCATCATGCTAGTATTCCATTTCTGGACAGAGAGGTCCAACCACTGCTATCTCCGAGTTTCCATTAAATACAATCACATGGCATTCTGCAAATGAATAATGTATTACTTAAAAAAATTGCAGAATATTACTACATAATTAACTTACTTTGATTTGTCACAGTATTTTATTCTCTTATTCCCGTATTATTCACGGTAAACCAGCAGAATTTGTAGAAAAAATTAATGTCACTCTTCATATTCGTCCATAATTCAGTAAAGAGTATAAAATTGGAAATAGTAAAATTGAAAATGAATTAACGTTCAGTGAACGCTTTCTGTTTCTTCCCACTGCTCGGGGATTGTATGATTCTGACCACCATAATTTTCAGAAAAGAGAATGTTGAAAAAATCATAAGCAATGCATTTGTTCATAACAATTAGTTGAACAAGCCGTATCAAAAATAACAAAAAATAATTTTTGTATAGCTTCATTGTACATGAGCACAAGTTCATAAAAAAAAATTTATTGAATTTTCAAATTTTTCAACAATTTTTTTGTCTCTAAAAATTTGTTGAATGAAAATTATTAATTTTGTGGACATAAGTCCATTTCCGTAACCTCTGAAAATTATTTATTAATCCAGAAAATTAATAATATTTTTAATAAAATAATACGAAGGTTCTTTCTTTACTCAAATAAAACATATTTATTAGAAAATAAGTTCTGAAAAGTTTTTTCCTTCATTAAAAAAAAGTTACTTAGCATTAAAATAGGTTAAAAATAGCAAGAATTGGTTTTCCCATTTTTCTTTTCCATCTATTTGTTAATAACTTTCAAAATACATAATATGGATTGTATGTCACACAACGTTAAAAAACAATGTCAAATTATAACCAATGAAACTTGAATATGACGTTTTAACCAACATTTAAATCACGTGAATAATGTACGTATATATAAACGTCGATACTACATACATTTGACATAATGAAATGACGTCTAAATATGACGTTCATACAACCAATAAACAACGTCGATCTAATTGAGGTTACTTGAGAAGTACCTACACTGACTAAAAAAATATGACTAAAGAATCATAATATAAAGAATAAGTATGATTTCCTATAACGCTGAAACCTAACGTCAAATTATAACGTTGGTTCAACATTACAAGACGTCATTTCTTGACGTCAATTCATGACCACAATTTGACTTGGCATGTGATGTCAGTTTCACGTCATTTGACGTCGAAATATGACGGTCACATTATGACTTCAATATGACCAAAATGCGACGTCACATTTTGGTCGACGACGGTCGGTCATTGTTACTTGGGAATTGTCAGTAAAATTAGAAAGTACAAACATTTATGGACTGTCCCTGATATTTTGGCCAGGTACTGTATTTATGAATGACAATTATATCAAATGCATAATATAGAATAATCACAGATTAATTGCATCATAGACCGTAGTCAATATTACACATTCAATAATTTCCTTACCAGCATATCTCCTTTCCAAGATACACTTAATCATGACATGATTCATTTCATCATTAGAAAGAATTGTATTTCAAAAATCATTTATCATTTGAAATTGTCTTGGAGATATCTTAGAAAAATTCAGTCTCCTTCAGGCTATTACAGTTTTTTTTCTAGAATTGTTTTTGGAAATTTGCCTCGTGGCGCGTTGTTTACAAAAATTAACCATTGCATGAGTGTAGTGTAAGACTTCTGATATTATTAGTCTTGCCTCATACAGAAATATATGTATAAGTATTTGAACTAAATATGTTGTACAAATATATATGATACATACGTCAGAAAAATTGGCGCCTTGAGGAATGGGCTGCAAAGTAGCTATTTGGATATTCTTGGAAATCGTTATTTGAAAGTTATATAATCATTTCAAAATAAAGTTATTATAGGAAATGTATTAACCAGATAATATTTGGAGAGAGTTTTCAAAAATAATGATTACTCGTAGTCACATAAAAAAATAGACGCCAGTGACAACTGCGAAGTGATAATTCTCACTATATAGTATATTACGATGAAAGTACGGAATGATCGGATCGATTCGTCGCACGAGTGACGGCTGTTATTCTTTCTACAGTCATAGGTGTCCGCCGAAATACCTATAACCAAAATATGCCAGCAAGATGCTTTCTGAGAAAGAATCTGCTCCACTGATCTTTCCCCAAATCATCAAATATTAATAAGATTGCTCATATTTTTCTCTAGATGTTGTAGGTAATTAATCTGTCGAAGCTCCATTAGCGGCCTGCAAGATAGTCGGTGAAGTGCATATAAAGTTTTCATCTTGATTAGCAATCACAAAAACTTAACACTTTGCACCAATATTATGTATGTTGTACGTACGTTAAAATCGCGATGACAACCAAACATGTGATGTTCTCAGTGGCATTAAATGTCAAACTATAAACAACAATGTCATTCCTGTGCGAAAAAATAATAAATTGTGTTCTTAATAGGTTTCAACAAAATCTTGTTTGGCAGCTTTCATTATTTGGATATACAGGATGTAAGAGCAAAACAAGCTACCTCGAATAACTTCTATGTTATTGAAGATACTATAAAATACTGGGGGACACCCGGTTATGGAAGAAAATATTTTTTTGAACCAGTGACTCAAGCTACAATACAAAGTTACATTTTCTCAAATAAGATGCTATATATTTTTAAGACCCATTCGATGGAGTTTTTATTTTCTGAATCCAATCATGTATTCTTTCATATCTTACATGATTAAAATATTGATTAAAGTGCGATCGAAATTCAAATAAACATTATTTTTATAGTTATTTTTCAGTAGGCTATGAAAAACAAAATCTGCTATCTGTCAATTTGAATTATTTACTCATAATTCCTATACCTGCAAATTGCTATGAAGTGTACTCTACATCAGTAACAATAAAAGAAAATTTGATGGACCGCGCCGTAAGAGATGCGTGTGCTATTTTAACACCGAAAGAAATTAATAATGCTACAGTTTTGAAAAGATTTGAATTATGTTTAGAAAGAGATGGAAATTAGCTAGAACACATTTATGAATTTATTAACAATGAATTTGATGTATTCATGTACGGTCGCTGTCTTGTAATGGCTATGTGACGAGATAAATAATAGGATTAAATCGTAACAGAAACTCACTACCATCCTCTCTAATATGTTTCGCATTTTATAAATCTTCACGTCAAATTATAACAGTAATCGATTCCTCATGAATATATTCATTGAGACTTGCTTTGTACGATGAAATCGGCAGTACGTAATAAAATATTGTTTCAAAATTCAATAATGTTTTCACTTGACTCATCAATGAATCTTAGCGCTTTGGGTCCAATTTTCCTCTACCTGCTCTCGTATCATAAAAAATCATCTCATCTTTTTCTTGCTTCTCGTCACCTTTTCGGTTCATTTGTTTGGAGTATAAGGCTGAGTTGTGAACACGGTAGCCACTAATCTTTCATAATTACTCAGTGCGTAAAAAACCAGCAGGCCATGCACTGCGGCCTCGAGCGGATACCAGCGTTTTTTTTTACATCAATGCATATGTGTTGGTTTCTGTTCTGTCTGTTGACCTGATACAAATGTAGTCATGATGATATGTGTGTGTATGAGTTGTGTTTTGACACGGGTTTGAGCATCACGCCAACTTGATTTTGATTATGTATGGCTAGTGATTAAGTAATGAATAAGAAGACTGGCCGGTATCTGAAGCACATAAATAATTTTGAATTGAAAAGATTGGTATCAGAAGCTTCCAATGAATTTTCTTCTGCCATAATTCATCAAAAACATAGGAAAAGATTCAAAATACTAGTCTTATTACTAATCTGATTCTCGAGGTGCCTAGTGGTGGAGCAAATAACTATTTACACCTGAATATGCAAAATGATTTTGCCGCCAACTTAATTTCTTATTGATGAAAAATATCTTTGGTATTTTAAATTCTTGTCCAAATGCATCAAGTAAAAGAAATGTTAATTTGATCTATAACATGAAACTCAGTCAGACAGGATCAAAGTTAAATTCAATGCAAGAAGATAATAATTCCCAGTGAGCAATATTACAGAAATTTTGCATTGCGAATGCCTACTTGAATGCCTTGAAAATGCTGTTAACAACACTAATCAAGAACACAACAGACAAATAAAGTGAAAACTAACATTGATTCTGCAGAAATTTTGAAAAATTTTGTGATATAGGATGAAACATATATTCATCATTTTGATCCAGAGTGAAAAGCACACAGTATAAAATAAAGATATGAATATACTGCGTTCTTGAAATGTTTAGAATTAGATGGTTTCTTACACCGGCAATATCATGACAATATTTTTGTTATTCTAGAGGGACTGGAACTACTGATTGATTATGGTGATGAACAAATTTTCCCAGCACAATATTTTGCGAATCTCATAACAAAAATCTGTTAAATAATATAGTAAAAAACTTACCCAGCTTTCACTTTTTCTACTTTGTTGGGTGAGAAGTCTTGGAGCTTGGGTAAGCTCCTTCTGACAAAATTAGTCACATTTATCGATATTCTCGATAAATCTTTGGCTGCCTTTATTTAACACCTCTGTTGGACAAAGTTCCAGCTACATTATCGTTCTTTGATCTTGAAGATCTGTTAAACTTTTAACACATGCTCTCATTTTCTATACATTTTTCATTATCTGTTTTATCCACCAATCGCCTAAATCGTAACAGCTAACTCGTCCAGTGTTAGCTGCTTTTTTCCCATCTATCAACATGTGTTCTGCACTGTTGTGTGTTCAATATTTAATTTTTTATCAATAATTGCCTTTGATTGATCCTTAAGCAACCTGAAATGCAATTTAAAACCATTTTACAGCGAGGTTTCCCACTTCTTCATTTCTTAATTTGTCCTTCCAAATAACTTATTTGACTCTGCCCAAAACTTCGTTAAATCATGATTCACTTTTCCACGTCAAAATAAACACAATTACGATTTTATATGCTGTAATCCCTATCCCTTGAAATTTCTCTCTATCCGAAAAAATGATCCACAATCGCGTATTATGCCTTCTTAATCATCTAGAATCTAGATGTTCACTTTTCCTTTACTCATTCTGATATTCAGCGATTTTACTCTGTTGCTACCATCATAGCTGCTATGTTCTTGCAATGTTGATGTTCAGGTCCTTCTCCTGCAAAATTTCATCTTACGTATACAAAATTTTCTGAAATTGTTCACTCTTTGCAGCAGCACCGAGCGCCAGGTCGTCTTTGAACATTATCTTATTATGAAGGAAAAAACTTTTCAGAACTCATTTTTAAATAAATATGTTTTATTGGGTATAAGTTCTGTAATTTATTAGAAACACAACGTTTCAACAGCAAAGTGCTGCCTTTTTCAAGTGAAAAGAAATATAAATATATATATTTATATTTCTTTTCACTTGAAAAAGGCAGCACTTTGCTGTTGAAACGTTGTGTTTCTAATAAATTACAGAACTTATACCCAATAAAACATATTTATTATCTTATTATAATCTGTGCACCCCAAATCTTGCTTATAGCGAACATTTTTTTCTCCTATTGAGCCATAATCATCCTGTGGGGATATAAATACCAAATAAATCAAAACTTATCCTTGTTGCCAAAAACTTTCTCAGATCTTATTTTTATCTTGCACAGTTTTTGCAAATTTCTTGAAGAAATTTTATTGTTTTGAAGAGACTTTTGCTGAATCTTTCCTTACATAATACCTCTCATAATTTTTCGTGAACATATTGTCTGAAACTGTAGAAACTACGTTCATTGATCAATCATATGTGTTCTTTCTCATCTATAGAAACCACAATCGTTCTCACCAGTGGCGTAAATAGGGTCCGCAAAACCCCGCAATGCGGGGGGGCCGCGCAGTTTAGGGGGCACAACACAATTTGCCACGAAACTATAATATACCATTTGGATATGAGAATATCTCCCAACCAAGTTACATTTGAGTCATAATTATTGCAATTGTTGTACCCAAATAATAATATATTTAGTTTATTACTGCTGCCAATTATACCTCATTTTAAAAAAAAATATTCGACTCTCTATTGCCAATTGTCGTTGCCGATGCTTCATATAAGCTAACTCTAATTTCTTGATAAAATCCGAATCTAAAAGTATTTGCAAAAAATGGGAAATAATACCCGAGTTTAAAGGTACAAGAAAATCAAAAAGACAACGTCAATTTGATGAGTGATGTGACGACTACGATTTTGTTAATGCCAAACATTAATTTAAAATTTGTTTTTTATAGAACAGTTGACACAGTCAATTCACTCATTAAAAATAGATTTGAAGAAATGTTAAAAATTGCAAATATTTTTTAATTTTTTAAGGCCAAAAACATTGCCAACATTATCAGAAGAAGAACTCCAAATGTCGGCAATAGAATTATTAAAATATTATAGCGATAATTTATCAGAAAATTTTCCGATGCAATTAAATTATGAGGTATATTTTCTAAAAAACGACATTAATACCAATACAACTATTCATGAAATGATAGATATTATTTTAATCAAATATTCATTTATCGAAAGTGATTTATGTGAGGTTTACACTGCTTTATTATTATTTTTAAGCATTCCTGTCACTGTGGCTGCAGCAGAATAGTATATTCCGATACAAGTGCGAAATGGAGATCATTTCATGCGAATGTGAATAATTCAGCCACGAGACGAAGTCGAGTAGCAGAATTCACATGAGCATGATATGATCGATTCGCACGCAGGATATATACCAAACCTGGAAAACCTGGAAATGTCAGGGAATTTAGATAAACTGGAAATGTCATGGAATCGTCAGGGAATTACCGATATGTGTCTGGAAAAAATAAATTATAGGATATTTAAGCATTATTAATAAAAGAACATGAAATTTTCACTGTCGTATGAACCACAGTGACACAATAAATACAGTGACTGATTTATGTTGCAATTCTGTGCAAATCCAAGTCTTACAGATCTATAAATCCATAAAAAAATTTATTAAAGCGCATCTACTTTTGTTGATCAATACAAATTCGTTGATAAGGACATCAAATTTATTATGATTTTTTTTTCAATTTATAGATATATAAGGTTTACATAGAATTGCAACATCAATCTGTGATTATATGTAAACTTGTATCAAACTTTTGATTTTTACTGTCTGAAATTTTATTGAAAATAATCTGGAAAACCTGGAAAAGTCAAGAAATTTTCATTCAATTTTTTGGTATACACCCTGCGCACGAGTGTTATTTTTCTACAGTCAAAAGTGTCCACGTGAATATCTATAACCAAAATATACCGTTTTCTGAGAAAGAATTTGCTTCATTGATCTTATTCCAATTCATCAAATGTAGATAAAATCACTTATATTGACACCATTTTGAAGAGGAATGATAAGAAAATCAGAAAGAATTAAAATTATGACAGTAATGAAATAGTTTTTTTGCGACGCCACGCGGCTTTCTTAGGAACCTCTGAGCGTATGGAATGATTCCAATTTCGCACACTACAGCGTGTGGAATGGGTATCATTCTATAGTGTCTGTAGGAAAAGATCTTTCAGCAAATAAAAAATAATTAAATCCTATCTTAGAAACAGCATGAATCAAGATAGAATTATTGATCTCGCTCTTTTGGCAATAAAACATCATGCAGCAGAAAATTTGTATTTGAAAATTCTTATAATAGATTTTGCAAATGAAAAATCCGGAGGAACCGATATTCAATTTAATTTTATATAGAATATGTGAATTATCATTTTTTTTGTAATTATTTTTTTACCTTTAAGAATTATTAAAAATATTGCATTTATGAATGTTTTCTTGTACCTAATCACTGAATTTTCAAAAGGTCATTGGGGCCTACATTTTGTTTCGCGGGGGGGCCACCAAATCCTAGTTACGCTACTGGTTCTCACTCAATTCATACTCTATCTCTACACAGAGTTTTCATTTCAGTACAGAGGGAATACCACATCAAACCGATGTTGCCATAATCTATTAATCTTACCCCGTCTTAAAGTCCTATTCTTCGTCATATTAATCAAGATCTTATTTTTATAGAAAAATTACTACATTCTGTCCCTGTCTCTTGATAAGTTCTAATAGGGGACATGTCCTGCTTCCATGATAAATTGACTATTTATCAAATCGATATCAATGTCAATTGCTTGTGCTTCCACAGTGGTGAAACTACAACGACTTGACATTGACATTGACTTGATTTTTACTGTCAATGATAAGGACTAGGTCAGGTTATACTTCTACTTAAATAAGATCTATGATAAATATAAACTGGACACATGCCCAACTTGCATGGCAAATTGACAGTAGAAATCAAGTCAATGTCAATGTCAAATCGTTGTAGTTCCAGCTCGGGCTGGTACCACATCGAGTCAATATTAACATATTTCGATCTTCCAATCCTTGTCATCATTATCTAGATCTTATTTTTTTAGAAGGATAACCTAATCTAGCTCCTGTCATGTCCCTATGATAAATATTAACTGAAAACATGTCCAACTTGCATGGCAAATTGACAATAAAAATCAAGTCAACGTCAATGTCAAGTCGTTGTAGTTCCGGCCCTGGTTTGAAAACTTCGCTCGCATAACTTCATGAGAGAATATGGTACTATGACGGCTGTTCCCACTCATTTTTGTTCTTTCATATTTTAATAACTACTATAACTAGATTCCTTCTTTTCACATAATCTTTCAAAGCCATACACAATGTTGATTTTGAAACTCTTGTCCAGCCTCCGTCTTCTTCTTATCTAGCCGTTCAGCAATTATTATTCATTTCATTAGTTAGGAATATTGAAGAAGAGCTCATTTCCATAACAACAAAAATTGAATGAGTAAGTGGCAGAACAAGACAAAGAATTTTCAATTTTTTAAGCATCATAGAGCTATCTCATCGGTTTATTGAATGTATCAATCTGCTAATTATGCAATGCAATTTAATGATTAAAAATCGGTTATACCTACAGAATTCTCATATTTTGCCAATTTTTATAATAGATACTGTATATCATCTGCATCAACTCTGTCTGATGCGACGGACAATAGGGGGATTGAGTACTCCAGCAGTCGCCGTTACTTTACCCAAACTATCTTTGCTGAATGAAGTTTAAGCTGCATCAAAATCCAGGATGGACAAATGGAAATGACGCAAGCTGGAGAACTAAATAGAATGGGTTAAACATGAGGATAGCTAGCAACCGAAGTAAAAATCCGAGTTCGTTGCAGGCCATTGGTGGAATGTTCCTTCAGGACCATTCTATACCATTCCTATCTAGGAAGAACTCAGCCTTTGAGAATTTTGAATAACTGTATATTCCTGCACATATTTCCTCTCTGAAAACGTGAATGAATTCTCTTGGAAAAAATAGCTCTATATTTATAAAACTATAGCTATGGTCAATCCAAATCAAATTGATGTGGACTTCCGATTTGCTTAAACCCATTATTTTTTGTTCGGAGGTAGTATAAACATAACGGTGAACAGGTTTTTTGTTACCAATACTATATTTGTAATAATTTTTTACTTGAATAGAGTTTAAGTTATTTATATCGGCGCACATGGAGGAATTGCCAATAGTACTAATTTAGAAGCAAATTAGTGTCTCCATGTGAAGATACAACAACAATTTTTTGCATAATTATATATTCAAACTAGCATTGCCAATGGCAAGAGATATATGTTTCTAAATTTAGATAGGATGAGAAAAATTAATAGCTTTATTCTCAAAACAATTAACTAATTAATGGTCTCAGATTTTTGTCATGGCTTTACAGTTCATCTATCAAAACGTATTCTGATCATCAATCGTTAATCTAAAATTGTGGGTTATATGTGAAAGGTGGAACTGTTTCGTTAATCATATTAATTACCGAATCAAACAATATACCTACTTAAATAGAAAATGTCATTAATTCTAAAAGAATGTACGGATTATATTTTGGGATTTTTGTTATTTGAATATTATTGGCCAATTGTGATTGTTGTAAGTCCGGCACTAAGAACATTTTGTTTGTTTTAAAAGATACAAAAAAAAGTTTAGAAGCAAAGTTCATCATGACAACGGACACGAAAAAAACTTTACTAATTTTTGTATTTTAATATGATTTCAATATTTTTTTCATAATTTCTTGACGTCTGTAGGAAAAGTGCTGTATGCAACTCGTGCACGAAATTTCTTTGGGGCTTTCGAATGATTTGTGTCTCGGCTTTCATTCTCAAGCACCAAAGCAGGATTTCGCACACTAGATACATAAGTAACCATTTATCACATCACTTCAGTCCTAGATTAACCTTTAGTTCAATTCAATTATCTCTAGTAACAATTGTCTTAACAATTATTACTGTGAAAATTATAAAACGTTCAAGGTATATCAAGGACTGAACTATAGCGCTGGATTGGGATAAGTTGCGGCTCCCTAATCACTGAATTTTACGGGGCTCCTGAATTAATAAGAGTAGAAGAAATATTCAAGAAGCTTCTAAAATGAAGAGTTCCTGAAACCTCTAGACACGAATATAGTATGCCTTATGTATAATCTAGCATTGCTGAAATATTGGATCACAAGTATAAATAGAAATGAGACAATAAATAGACCTTTTTGGTTTTAATTCTGTATATTTAATTTTATTTTTGACGTTTCAACTTTCTAACCGAAAATCTTCATCAGAAAAAATGTTCAATTATTTAAAATAAACAAGGCAAGAAGATACCTTCTTGCCTTGTTTATTTTTGTATCATTTTTTCTGATGAAGATTTTCGGTTAGAAAGTCGAAACGTCAAAAATAAAATTAAATATACAGAATTAAAACCAAAAAAGTCTATTTATTATGATATAATTCTGAAAATATGTATAGATCATTAGAAATGAGACACAAAAAAGCGCTTTTGGTTTCATCAATGATTTCACTTAAATAAATATGTGAATCAATTATTCCAAATGGAACCCAAGGAGATCAATAAAAAAAATTGAGACTATATTTCTGATGATTGGGGAAGCAATACGCTCGAAACAATTACTTTTTCGTATTATTATGTGAAAATTCTATGGCTCGGTGTACATGCTTCGCGCGGTATGAACGTATTCTTCATGCAGCAGCACTACCAAATGATAAATTGAACTAGCAACTAAATAAATCATACTGTAACTTGCAACATGTAAAAAACAAAAGAACTTACTCACGTTACTTTTCCCCGCAAAAAGTCTCTACTAGAGACATTAATACAAATTGTACAACAAAATAAGCGCTAAACAGTCAGCTAAATGGAATAAATCAATACAGCTAGGGCACAGAAACCAGATGTTTCATATCAATTAGAACAAGGAAACAAGTGAAAAATAAAACAAAGCACACTGAAGAAATCTGGCGAGTTATAGTAAATGTTACCCGTCCAGCGGATGTGCATGGGTTTTCAATATCGGAATACTCTAATGTGATGATATATACCTAGGTTGCTTAATTAATTGACCAGGTTGAAATACTTCTAGTTTATTCATGATAATAATCGTGTGGGATAAGAAACTTAAAGGATTAGTTGATTCAAGACATCAAACAACCTCAGAAAAGAAGCCAATTCGTCACGAAAAAACTTCTTAAGATGTTCTATCATACAAGTTTTGAAAATGACTACTCCTACTAAGAACAGAAACCAGCTATTATCAACTCCAAAGAAAACAAGATAAATCACGTTCTGAAAAATCACCTTTTCACAAATTCCAACACTATTCCACAATACGAATGCGGGGCTTACAAAATTCGTAACTCGAATTCAGTTTGTCTGTGGATTTATTAGAATATTGTCAATTTGTGCTCAGTAATTATAAGAAAAAAATTGAATTCAATGCATTTATTTTTTCTATTCTTACTCAAAGCAAGTAAGACTAACCTAGTCTAAAACAGATTCCAGGCACTTAAAAACAGTTAATTTCCGCTCGTGTCAATTTCAAATAAAGAATAATCAATTGACCTAGCATCTCAATTAACGGTGCTTCTCACCCACTTCCTCTGATCAAGTTCATTATTGATTCAATCAATCACTATTGATTCGTAAACTGTTAAGTTACTTAATCTGCCTACAAGAAATTTCAAGGAAGTTGATGAAATTCATATTTACTGAGTATATTAAACAGATGTTTGACAAATTTAGAATTATAATTGTACAGCAAATCACGGGACGTGATAAACAAAATTTTCACTTCAATATTGAAAGCTTCATCACGTGATGTTTCTTCATTTGTTGAATTTACTAAAATCTCATAGTATAACAAAATTATTTGGAATACGACTTTATTTCACATACATATAAACATTAGGAGGGTTACTCGAAAATATTTCAATAATAAATACTTGTAGAAGATGAATATCTCTATCAATATATGGTTCATACATAAACATGAGCTCAACGGTTGTCAATTCAAACTCCAAAGCTCTTAACTGGTAACTGCCGTTTATAGACTCTGATGATTAACATTATAATCAATAGCGTCCTGCAAGCGACCGGATGACAGAACTCTCGTTTAATCATAGACACACGCACACCATTGAACTACACTGTCAGCAGCATCCAACTTGGCTCGAGAACAAGTACCTACCTATAAGTTGCTTATTAGTGAATAAGGATAGAAGAATTACAAGTATATAAGATGAGAGAAATTGTACAATGATTCTCTGCAGAACATATAAATCAGGATGTTGATATTAATTTTCATTTTCTATCTTTTTCATCTAAATGCAATTATATGAGACAATGATCTTTCCAAAATATCAGCCTAAAATTTTCATTCAACAATTATTATAGTACAAATTTCGTGGTCAGTCAAATTCCCCCTAAGCCTCTAATGAAATTTTCCAAATAACATATTCAGAATCATAGATAGAACAGATGAATATATTGATAATGCAGTTAATTATCGTGATTGGCATGCAAATCACAGATTATCTCTCCTTCAACTCTTCTACTGAGAACACGCTTCTCGTGGTACTATTCTTCGCATTTGTTGCTCTAAAATCAATCCTGTGAAGTGGATGAACAAATTTCGTTAACCAATAGATTGAATCTTCCTTTTGAGTGACGCTTTATTTTATTTGTTCTAGTGGTTATACCAAAAAACATGACCCGATTTGTCCTATAACTAAGAATTTAAAAATAAGTCTTCTACATAAACGTTCTTCGAAAGTCCACTAGAAAGCATATCAATTCTCAAACTAAAGCCCGTATGACACGCTCAATTTTTTCGTTCAATGAAATAATAGAACTCGCCCTATTTTGTTCAATGTTTTCGCGTCAATTAATTGCGCAGATAATATGCGCACTATTGCAATGCGCTGTCAATGGTAGCCAGAGATAGAAAATACATTCGTATCATTTAAAACAAAGTGAAACAAAATCAGTACAAAAAAAAGAAATAAATGGAGCAGAAGCCGGCCACGACATAGAGAAGCGAACGATGGTATTTTAACAATGTTGAATGAAGAATTGTTAATATAAATTCATTCAGAAATTATCTAAGATGGCTGAATTAATGTTTCCAGAATGTTTCATAAATCAATTGGTAGCTGCAACTGCGAGAACTAGAGTCAGGATATTAATTTCCTTCACATAACCCATTTTTGACATTAAATGTTTGACAGCTACAGCTTGTCGGTATGATTCTCAGAAAATAAAAATAAAGTACGCATGCGCATGCAACAAAAAATTGAGATACGTTGCATACAGGATTTCTTGCTTTCAATGATTTAGTTCATAAAAGAGTACAGAAAAATTGATTACAAAACATTGACATAAAAATTGTACGAAAAAATTGAGCGTGTCATACGGGCTTAAGACCAAAAAATACTTAGACTTCATAACATCCAAATTTTATGAAAACCTTCCAAATGTCACTTTTTGTAGCAAGCAACTTGAAAGGCAATAGGACAAAAATAGAATTAATGATATAAATAAACTCTTTTCCAATTTGCTGACAGTTGGACAAGCAGCTGCAAACTCAGCATTTGAATGGATATCCAGCTGAATAAATTTTATTCTCTTATGGACTACTTCTTGAAAATTGTTTAATTTTTGTTTTGTTATCAATTCAATGAACTTATTCATTAGATATACCTACATTCGATAAATTTCCCAAGGTTCTCTCAAATCTATGTTAGCTCATAATAACCATTGTAATTATAATATACAATTTTGAGAGCTCCCTATACATTGTCAGAGATTCATGTGAAGTCATATTATGTAAATGAAGATAAAGAATCATTGGAAACCGGATATATTTCATTCTCTGGGAGATTGATAGTGTAAAAACAATAGCACATGATCTATACATGTTTTTCAGAATTATATCATAATAAATAGATTTTTTGGATTGAATTTTGTATATTTGATTTATTTTTATTTTTTGACTTTTCGACTTTCTTTCCGAAAGTTTTCATCAGAAAAAATTATAGGTACAAAAATAAACAAGACAAGTATCTAGATAATTACAAATTAAAAAATTTAAATATACATATTACTAGATCTGAAAACGTGTGTCCCACATTCAATGCAAAAAGGACAAAATTCCTCTGGCATTCACCCAAAGTCTGAGGAAAACCCACGTAAAAACCTCAAACAGAGGAATCAACAATATCAGTCCCGACAATTATTATAGAGGAAAAAGATTTAATTGATATAACACATTTCTGCAAACGCACACAATTCCAAAATCCAAACATGCCATGAAAAAAATTTTTTCAACAAAAGAACTGAGTTTCAGCGATCTACATGAATATAACAAAAACAAATGTCAGGACAATTATTTCACAAAACCGGTATGTCTATTACAGAGAAATAAATAAAATGAGTCTTGACAATTATCATAGTCAAAAATGATTTAATTAATAAAACATGCTATAGGACGATGTCCCGTTTTCGCGGACGCACACAGTTCCACGGTCCAAACATGTCATAAAATTTTTTTCACAAAAGAATTGAGTCTCAATAATGTACATAATGTAATAAAAATGAGAATCAAGATAAATATTTTACAAATTATGTATGACTATTATTAATTATAGGAAGTCAAACATTTGTCAACTCAAAACCATCATAATTTGTCATATATTTGTCTTGACACTTGTTTTTGTTGTATTCATGTAGATTATTGAAACTCAGCTCTTTTGCTAAAAAGAAATTTTTTTTGGCGTGTTTGGACCTTGGAACTGTGTGCGTTTGCAGAAACGGATCATTGTCGTTATGTGTTACATCAATTAAATCTTTTTTCTCTATAATATTGTCAAGACTCATGTTCTTGATTCTTCTGTTTGAGGTTTCTACGTGATTTTTCCTCAGAGTTTGGGTGAATGCCAGAGGAATTTTGTCCTTTTTGCACTAAATGCGGAACTCACGTTTTCACATCTAGTAATCTGTATATTTTCAATTTTTTAATATGTATTTATCTAGATACTTGCCTTGTTAATTTTTGTATCATTTTTTTTGATGAGACTTCCGGAAAAAAAAATCGAAACGTCAAAAAATAAAAATAAATATTCAAAATGCAATCCAAAAAATCTATTTATTACAATAAATTAAATATTAAATTTATAAAAAGATTATACCAAGAATGTCATGAAAATTAAATTAAACGTTATGCAATACAAAGGCATTCGCACTTTTTAATAAGCAAGAGGGCGCATTTCGTTTCCTGTTAATTGAAGTCTATGTGCCTAATCTAGATAATCGAATAGGTGCTAGGGCAGCACAATGCAGAGAACATCCAACATGTGTCACTTCCGGAACCCCAAATAAAGTATGCATTCGAATCTATACGTAAACCAGAGTTTTTTTTGAATATTCTCATATTTACTAAGTTTATGGGACTCTGATTCTGGTACAATTTGACAGTAAAATGTCAGAAACCTGGAACAAAGATAAAAAAATATTACTATATATTCCTATTCCGAATATCGATGTAACATGCTAAGAAATAATTAGGGTCGATTTATGAAGAAACTCTCAATTATAATTCTTGCCAGATTTTTGTCATATTAATTAAAGGAATATGAATACTTATAGTATTCATAGCTCAGTGCAAAATGCTGGCTTTGTAATCCGGAAGTCGTGGAGACGAATACAACAGTCGGACAAAAAATCAGTTCCTAAGATTTCCACTAAATTGTAATATATTTTTTGGCGTACTCTCCATAAAAAGTATGAAAATCCGAGCGGCCTTGATTTCGGCACCATACTACCTGGATATTTAATCCTCTACTTGAACTCGGCACTATACTACGGATGAGAACTTATGACCCAATCATTCTGCCTCAGTGAAATTCTCTAGACACATGCGAATTTATATTAATAATAAAGTATTGACTCAAATTTAGCCGTACATTTGAATACTCATAATTAGACTAGATTCGGCCCAACATAAGATGATTTTCAAAAGCGCGAGCGTACAGCGAACTGGCTTACAAATCATTATTACAGACTGAATATTTCAGCCCAACATGAATGATTTCATGTTGCACTCACTCATAAAACCAAATCTTACAGTATGATTGTGGGTTAATTTGAAACTGACTGCACATTTTGGCGTATTTTTATTAAATTTTTGCTCTAGTCACTCATTGTATAGATTTAGGACTTATACTTACTTTCAATTTTGATGAAACTAGCATTATCCATGATGAAATCAACTTAAACAAAAGACTTACATTAGAAATTTTGTATATAAAACCATATACGACAATATTCTTTAAGATCCATGTTACTTTTCCCGATTTTTGTTCATATTTTTGACACCTTACGTCATGCACAAGCTTGCATCTAGTTCTAATTTCAATTGTTTGACACTACAATAAACTTATTTCTACCTGTGATAATTTGTAATTTTTTGACAATGCGTGCACGCACGATTTTCAACTCGCACTTAGTCAACGTCTCTCACAGATGTCGGTGTGGTATTTGACAAAAGAAAAAAAAAATTCCTTCATTTTATCACATTTAAATCACACATAAATATACACTTTGGGTTTTACACCAAATAATTCTTTTGTAAGTATTTCCGACAACCATAAGCATACATAATCAGTAATAAAATAAAATAATTAAATCATACCACTTCTGAAAATGGCTGAGGTACAGCCGAAACTATAAAGTAGGAAAGAAATAAGATCATAATAATTGACTGAATTCCTAATACTGTTTAACTCACTCAAATTCGTTCATCCAGTCATTTTATCCAATATTCATTTAAACTAAATATGTGCGTTGTGACTGTTGAAAATGGTTAGAATTATCTTATTTCTAAATTTGGGAATTGCTATAATCAAATCATCAACATATTTTTCTATAAACGGTATTCCCGAATGAAGGTCTTGACATAACTTTATCCAGAATCAAAGAATAGCTCCTATAGACAATGTTTCAAAATCATAAACTATGAAAAAATCCAATTTAAAATATTCACGATCACAATACTTATTCTATTTTTAATTTTTGTCAAATTTGAGGAAGCTGAACGATCAATCAAAGGCAATGTTTCAGCAAAAATGAAGATGATTCTTTATTTCAAGATATATTTTAATTGGACATTTTGAACGATTAACTATCGTCCATTATCAGCACTTTAACAGTATAAATATTTGATTATATTTTATTACGACTGAGGTTGTTGATGGTACATAAAATATGTAGCTCTGCATCTTTTCATTCTCTAACGTGCTTTGTACTGTTGTTTTCTTTAATATTAAATATAGGTAATTAAATTAAAATATTTATACTGATCAAGTGCTGATGATGGACGATAATTAATCATTCGAAACGTCCAAAATACACCATGAAATAATGGATCATTTTTGTTTTGGAGAATTGCCTTTGATTGATCCTTAAGCTTCCTCAAATTTGACATCATAATCTAATCCAAGTCTTCACAACGTTTTTAAAGTTTTTTTTTTCTACTCTATGTTGATAGAAAACAAGGTATAGTTCGTTTTTATGATGTGGAAAACAAATAAATATCTTGTAGGTAGTTGGATTAGTCTCATGTTAGATTACCATTACCACAATGACTTACGTATTACGTAAGCTTCAATTTTGCCACATCTAATTTTTTTTCGTCCTTGTAAGACAATCCCTCGCAGTTTACCAACCTCCCAACAATAAAAAAACAAACAATAGAAACTAATCTCCTTACCTCTTGCATTACCTCATCTGACAATTTCCACCGACTATTTGCCGAATTGTGACGTGTGTAAGTGGCAAGAAGGAGGTGTCAGCATGGACCAATGGGCGAAGAGAGTGAAACACAGCGAGGCGTGACGTACTGAACTGTGGATGCCGCGGGCCTATACATCGCTACGGTGAGATATGGCAACGCTGAAAGGTCGAGATTGACACCAGATGGAGACAACATGTGACTGTTGAGTTAACGAGAGTGGGATTACACTTCTATAAATGAAGTAATAATCTTACTTTGCAGATTTGATATATTCCAAAGTAAAGCGGAACTTTCTGTAAATAAACAGCAGTATAGAAGTAGAACTGCGTTGATTTTCTATAGGAATCAATAATTATATCAAATAATTCTTTTAACTAAGAATAAACCCACTCATTGTAGTGAAGAAGTACGTTATATGCTATCTTAGAGCACTATATGAGTTTCAAAAGTAAATACCTATCAATGTCGCAGAAAAAGGGTTCCTATTATTCCATTTTGGTATCTTGACTGAAAATTCATATTTAACACGCATCTTTACGATCCACAGAAAGCTGATTATAATCGATTCAGGGTCAATCGAATCCAATCTCCACCTTTCATAAATTTGAAGAAATGCAGTGTAAAGTGACCTTTGAAAATTGTCCGTGAAACAGAATTTGACAAGTTGTTAAAAATCAAAACCCTGATAGTTTCACAGACTTACAAATTCATGAGTAGACTTTTACACCATCGTTCTGTACAGTTACTGTCCTATTCAGGACGATGCGATAGTATAATATAAGTCAACTCCTGAATTTGTGATTTTGTGAAACTATCAGGGTCTTGATTTTTAACAATTTTTCATAAATTTTTCTCGAATAAAACTGATTAAAATAATAATAATGGAATCAATTTTTATGATCTTATTATGAACACAGCAGTTCACACACGATATGCTTCTTTAATAGTTTAGATTAAATTAGAATCGGAAAAACGGGCGGTCTCGATCTCGGCACCAAACTACCTGATGGAGCTTTAATTCCCTACTCGAACTCGGCACTATGCTATGAATTAGGATTTGTGACTCAATCGTTCTTCCTGAGTGAGACTTTCTGGATACATGCGATTTTATATTAATAATAAACCAGACTCAAATTTAGCCGTACTTTTAAACGAATCTAATCACACGTGTGACATCAATAACTCAAAAGTCCTGCATATCGTAGGCAAAATAATTTGTTTCCATTTGATGCAAGAAATTCCAATGTCAAAAATACCTAAAAAAATTAGATATTTTAGTTTGTTCTATACATATTTCTATGTTTTTGTAATAATGCAGATATGTACGGACAATGTATAGATAAGTCTTTTTAATAATTTTCTTTTTCTGAAGTTTCATTAAATATTAATTGCAGTATTATTTTTAATACAAATTAATTTTAAATTAAAATATAGAGACTTATAAAACCAAATCTTGCAAGTAGATCGTGACTTTATTTAAAAATTGACAGCGCCGAGTTCGTGTGCGCCCCGCGCTGATCAGATTAGCATTGGTGCCGAGTTCAGGTTCTTGGTGCCGAGTTCGTGTACGCCCGGAAAGCTACTCTGAAATATGAAATCAATAAAATCCGAGAAATTGTACAAGTATCTAGTCTTATGAATCTTATTGGATGAGCTTAAAATTGAGTACAAAATACTTACTAGTTGAATATATCTATATAATTGAAATAGAATAATTAGGTAGGTTATTAAGAAAATAATTGGACGGGTAATCATAGGTAGGTATTCAGAAGGCTCAGATGCTATCACAAAGAAATACCTAAGTACTTGACATTTAGTTCGGCAATTCAAATGAACCAAGACCTGGTGCTTGAGGAAGAGTAGTAAAAATTGAAGAGTGAATACAAAAAAGTGTCATACAAGTTAATGAAGATGCTTGCAATATCTGTCAGAATTTATCAATGAAATATGAGATACACACAGATTTTCATGAAAATATTCATTAAGAAGAACCAGAAAGATTGAAAGAGTCTAGTAGTTGTAGTTGCCTTATTATTATTATTATACATCGTAGAATCCAATGAAAGGACGGAGAAATATTATAGGCATTAGACAAAACATCATTCTACTAATAACATTCATCAAAAAATACATAGGTATAGCATCACCAAAAAATGCCAGACATTAAATTATAATAATTGTTTTAACAGCTGTTAGCAATTGTTTCGTTACAAAACAGCATCAATTTTAGAAAATTTAAGATTGCTATAATGAAGCATATTGATGAATAGAAGACATTAAGCCAATATTTGTTTCAATGGACGCAAGATAAAATGTTTTGGAACTGAGAGTTGAGATAGCTGGCGTATATGGACATTCATTATTTATTAAACAGAATCATCGATTTCATCATGAAATAATTTGCTTAAATGAACATTTTTTTTTCTAAGCTCATCACTGATTCACTGATTCACTGTCTCCGTAATGCTCTAAGATAGATATATAGATATAAGTCAGGTACAGGTAGAACGTTGGTCTATGGTTCGATAGGTATTAATTTCGAATCGCGTTTTGGTGAAGTTAGAATTTTCATACTCTCTACTTACTTGTACAAAGTACAAGAAAGTATTGTGAAACCGACAAAATTCACCTATCGAGATTTTGATGGAAATATCCGTTTTGAGCATCCCTGAATCTATTTTGACTATTTTTGGCTTGATGTCGGTACGTATGTGCGTTCGTGCATTCGTAATTCGCATATCTCAAAACTGGTTGAACGTATAATGTTGAACTTTTGTATTTAAGACTGATATAGGGTCTAGTTGTGCATCTCGCATTATGGTTTCAATCGTCTGTACCGGAAGTGCACTTTACTTGCAACTTTTTTCGAATTTTTCTGGTAAATCCAGAAAGATCAAACATAAGATGTTGAAATTCAGTAAGTATTTGAACTTGATGCTGTATCAGAATGGTCGTCTGCTATTTTGGTATGAATCGTCCAAGCCAGAAGTGCATTTTACTTGAAACTTTTTTCAAATTTCTTTCATAAATCAGGAATTATCAGCCATTGGTTATTGAAATTTAGTGTTTGAACTTGTTGTAGCATCAAAATAGTTATCTACTATTTTTGTATCAATCGGTCAAGCCGGAAGTGCAGTTTATGAGTATAACAGACATTCAGAATTTGCGGTATAAAACAATCAGTTCAATTGAAATGATAAGGTAGGCAATAATATTCTGTTGTCAATTTATTAATTTTATTTGACATATCAAAATATTTTTGCCTAAATTTCATTTCGTAAGCATGACAATAGCGACAAAATTGGATCAGAACATGCTTTTTCATACAAATTTAAAATTAATTTTCATTATGTTGGTCACACGGTCCAGTTTTAATTTCAGCATTATTGAACTCCAAATATATATACTTATCAAATCTCTTGAAAGCATGAAAAACAAAATGGGGCACTGAAATCTACGACTGTCTGACGGTCTGAAAGTACAAGGAAATATTGTGAAACCGACAAAACTCACATATCGAGATTTTGATGGATATATCCGTTTTGAGCATCCCTGAATCCATTTTGAATATTTTTTGCTTGATGTCAGTACGTATGTACGTATATATGTTTGTATGTGCGTAACTCGCAAATCTCAGAGTCCGACAGAAGTATAATGCTGAAATTTTGTATAAAAGACTGGTATAGGATCCAGGATCTTGATCTGTACTGGAAGTGCACTTTACCTGATCCTTTTTTTGAATTTTCCGCATAAATCTAGAATGATTAGCCGTATAGGATACTGGAATTTAGTATTAGAAATTGTTGTAGCATCCAAATTATCATCTCCTCTTTTCGTCATAATTGGCTAGACCGGAAGTGCACTTCATATTACAGGTGACATATTCTTGCTAAAAGAGAGAATATTGCATTTTTTTTATGTTAAGCTCAAGATTATTTATTTTGTATCAAATACACAGGCTTTCAAGATCATGTTGCGTATTTGAAGGCAATCGTCGAATGATAAATAAGAATAAAATCAGCAAATAAAAGCCTTTTCGCATTTTAATAAATTAGGTAGATTGTTAATGAATAAAAGAAATAGGAGGGGCTCCAGATTAGATCCTTGTCCTTGTGGAATGCCTGAAGTTGATATATATTCGAAAGAATTGAACAAAAAATTTTAGCTGTTGTTCTTGTTTATAAGAGAAAAGTAAATAAATAAGCGACGTTGAAAAAAGAATTAATACAATTTATTAATTATAGTATTATGATCAACTTAATCGAAAGCTTTACGAAAATCTATGTGGATACAGTCTATACCTGTCCTTGACTATCGAGGACTGAGAAAACTTATTGAGAGAAATACATTGCTGCAAGTTGACCTTTTATGTATGAAGCCATGTTGGTAAAGTGATAAATGATCTCTCAATTTGGGATGAGTTTTTTTTATAAATAATACTTTCGAATATTTTACTGAAACTCGAGTTCCTTCACGGAGCCTTAGATATAGCTATAATCCTATATTCGAATTTCTCCACAACATCTCTTCCAAGGGATTACGGACGCATCCGAGTTCCTCCACGAAGCCTCTGGTAACTATACTCCAAGCTCACTAGTAGAATGAAGCTTTGTCAGTGGCACTGAAACAGTGGTTTTGTTCTTAACCGGCGGTGCTTTGCACCATTTAAACAGGCGGACTTGGCCCGCTCTGACCGAGTTCGACGCGTAAAATTAAGCGTGCGCTAAATATCTTCTGTCAGATCCAAAGAAGTCTTCAAATTGTCCCTTATATTTGTTTTTTAGAGATCTAGTGCTAACCTTGCTAATGGCTGCAAATGTGAATGTGGAGAAATTTACCGCAACGTTCCAACCTTACGGTCGAGGATTAAAACAGGTGAAAGTTGAGTAATTTGGACGCACCTTTGCAGCTATCAGCAGGGTTAGCAGTAGCGAGTAGCCCTAAAACAAACAAATATAAGGGAAAAATTGAATATTTCTTTTGACTCAACAGGAGATGTTTAGCGTACTCTAAATTCCACACGTCAAACTCTGA
This sequence comes from Dromius quadrimaculatus, assembly GCA_963989225.1. Lineage (NCBI taxonomy): Eukaryota > Metazoa > Arthropoda > Insecta > Coleoptera > Carabidae > Dromius > Dromius quadrimaculatus. Next base: position 45,064,282 of record OZ022330.1, read on the forward strand.
TTTGGTGCAAAGTGCCATCGGTTGAAAACAAAACTACTGTTTCAAGTTACGCCAAATTCCACATGTCGAGCTCGGTCAGAGCGAGCAAAGCCCGCTTGTTCGTTTTGGTGCAAAGTACCGCTAGTTGAAAACAAAACCACTGTTTTAGGGCCACTGAAAAAGCTTCATTGTACTAGTGAGCTTGGAGTATAGCTACCTGAGGCTTCGTGGAAGAATTCGAATGTATCCTCAATCCCTTGGAAGAGTTGTTGTTGAGGAATTCGGATATAGGATTATAGCTACTTGAGATTTCGTGGAGAAATCGAATGCTTTCGAAGGACCAAGCTCAGACCTGGGACGAAAGTTCCCTTTTCTACTCAATTTTATGATTCTAAAGGTGAAATATTCATTTATTAGGTTATGATATTCTACTCTCTGCCCATTGATTTCAACAATGATTTGAAAATACTCTTATGCCTAAAGACAGTTGATTATTGCACGATTATTTTTTAAGATTAAATTACTTAGATATATGAAAATAAGGCGCAGGATATGCATTTTGGGTTTTACCAACTATTTGTTCCCTCTCTGATGCCAATAGAAATATGACATGTATATATCGCAATAATAGTAGGTTATATAAATATTGCTAAATTATTTTGCCGAAGTATTAAATTTTCTTACTTCATGAGACATGGCACATAAAGTGAACAAAAACTTGTATTTTATCTGCCTAATCAGATAAAGTGACACGTTTACCTTGAGATACATAACTTGTCACTTTTGTGACGTTCGAAAAAAGAAATATTTTTGTTATTTGAAATTCTCCACTCAGGAATCAAAAAGAATAGATATACACCTCAGTTCTTACTTCAAAAAATATACCTACGTTAGGTCTAAAATAGAATCAAACTATGGTGTGAGTATGAAGGTTTGAATATTAATTCTACTTTGGATCTAGTCTACTTCTATATCGCTTGTATGAATAGGAGTTAAAGCGAATCTGATGATAAACCGAGTTAAAAACCAGTTTTTCTAAGTATGGATAAGGCTGCAAAAATCCGGAGACCTTACTGTGCTCGCCGCAATTTTCCTGTTTCCATTTTGCATACCATGTGCTTATTTTCCTAGTTATCCTGTGATTGCTCAGTTTGTTTTATTTCACGTATTTCATTGTCCTATTAGATATCAAATAAGAATTGAACAAAATATCCCTATTTACATCAGAACTTACCAAACGTACGTTGACTTTTCCTTCATATCCCATTTCTATTACGGAATTAATTTACTACTGGAATATCCTCAAGTTATTGAACCCAATTACGTGCAAAATTTCACTGCTGTAGTTTCCCTAATTTAGGATATATACTTCGGTGCGAGAGAGACAGATAGATCTACAAATTATTGACCTCTATAATGGCTTTCGTTGAACCTTTCAATATAAACGTTGCCCTACAAAAAATGAGGTTATTCTCATTATCTGTATATTTCTTCTAAGAAAACTTATTTCTGGTATAAATTCCAATCCAGAACCTTCTGTATATACTGTGAAGAGATTATCTTGAGTTGCCTAACTACCAAAAAGATAATAGGATATCGTAATTATCAACAAAAATGTATTAATTATAGCCCAAATACCCAACGAACTTTTCGAATTACATATTTCATCTTTCTTGATACGAAAGTAAGCGTTAAAAATACATATTCCACACCTGTGCAGAAGTTGCAAATTTAAGCCTTATAGCTTCTATTTCAACACTTAGTCAAAACGACATTCAATCCAATTAACTTACACGCGGGCAATGAATACATTAATGTAACAAGTGCACACACATACGGACAGACAGAGGTGGACGTTAGAGGTAACAGCAACAGGTGCGTATGATCGTTACGGTTTGAACAGAAGTCGATTCACCCCATATGATGAGTGGAGATACCAACGGTGGTACACGCGGGAAGAATAATTCACTTCTTAGTTATCACTTTATACGATATGACTTCAATAAATAATTGAATGATACATTCTAATTGTAAGGCCAATCAAGAAAAATCTAATTTTAAAATGAAAGTATTTTCATTTCGTAATGCCTACTAAAAATGTTTGAGGTAAAAATTTTAGAGAATGTAATTTAAACGACGATCATAGAATGGTTCCTCCACTATTGAGAGTATGAAAGCTCACGGGAACAAAAAAGATATCGATCCTTATGATAATAGTAGTTTATACAACAAATAAGATTATGTATGAAGATAAGATTCGTCAAATCACAAAAATTGTCATCCGACGACTATGAAATTTGTTTATAAGCGTGTCGCATATACAATTTTTATTCTATATTCTTTAGTTTCCATATTTTAAAAATTGATATGGATACAGAGCACAAATCGACATAGGGACTTTAAATGGAGTACACAGTGCTATTAGCATATTGCCACATAAAAACCAAAATTAATTTACAAAACATGACTACTATACTCCTTCAAATGGTGTAGACTGTAGAGTAAAAAAGTAGATAATGCCTACCTCACATAAATATAAGTCCTTCCTGATTTCTATACTTACTTTAAATATTCCTCACCTATAATGAAGACCTCTATTCTGTGGTATCAGCACTTGTTTCTATGTTCATGTTTATAGCAAGTTTAATATTCAAATGGGTAATTTTGACCTATTAAATGAAGTAACACGACAAGGAAGTTTTACAAACAGCTCTTCTGAGTAAATCAGCAGCTTGTTTAAATAGGTAATTACACTAACGATAGAAAATAGCACAGCTAAATCATTTGGAATCAGTGAACCCGTGCGCATAAAATAATCAACTTATATATGCGATACTAACAGAATAAATTATCTAATGGAAATAATTACATTGTTCAAGAAATTTCCATAACATGAAATGAAAACCATTGCTTACATAAGACAAAGTTTCATTCTCATCACTGATATACGATGTGAGCAAAAATTAATCGTAAAGGTCATGTTACACTTGCTTGAAATTCGAGTTCCACTGAATTTGAGGAAAATATCAGAAGATCTACTCGTATATTATATTCTAAACAGGAGCACAGCATGCAAAAAATTCTGAACTTAGGGCCAGTATTTCAGTCCTCGGTTTATCTCAAACGAAGCTTTATTATGTGATTGAGTGGGTTTTCGAGAAAACTTGAAAAAAAGGCTTGTCCACATTGTTGTACTTTTTTATTTTATAATAGTGGTAATCGGTTTCGATTATTCAAATAGTCATCATCAGGGATGGTTTAGATTACAATAGAAACAATTATAAAAAAAATTTGGTGTGAAAATATGCACGTAACGCTCTTTCTACTTACTTGTCAAAGTACAAGTAAGCATTATGAAACAAACAAAATTCCCATATTGATATTTTGATGAAAATTTCTGCTTTGAGCATCCCTCAATCCATTTTGATTATTTTCGGTTTAATGTCGGTACGTGCGTTTGTACGTTCGTAACTCGCAAATTTCAAAATCCGTTGAACGTATAATGTTGAAATTTTGTATTTGAGACTCATCTAGGGTCTAATTGTGCACCTCATATTATGGTTGCAATCGTCTGTACTGGAAGTGCATTCTACCTGGACACAAATTGATCAAACCGAAAATGCACATTATATAACAGACTTTTCGAATTTTCCGCATAAATTCAATACAATCAGTCGTGGAAAACTGAAATTTCATATTAAGCACTTCTAAGACATCTAGTTGTACACCTATGCCTATGATTGTAATTGTTTGTATCGGGAGTGCACTTTACTCGAAACATTTTTTGAATTTTTCGCATAAATCCAAAACGATTAGAAGTAGAATATTAGAATTCAGTATTCGAGACAATAGTACCGTCTAGATGCTTATATCCTATTTTTATTGAGATCGGCTGAACCGGAAGTGCATTTCACTTGACAGTCTTTTGGAAAATTTCGCATAAAAACGAAACGATCGGTTATAGAGTATTGAAATTTGTTTGATGTAGTATCTGAATGGTTGCCTACTATTCTCATAACAATCGACTGAGCCGGAAGTGAACTTCAGATAAAGTTTTTTTCAATTTCATGTATGAATTCAGAACTGTAAGCCGTAGGATCTTGGAATTCAGTATTTGGGATTGTTGTAGTATAAAAAATCTGACCTAGGTGTACTGTTTCCAAAACAACTGACTGGGCCGAAAGCGCACTTTGTTTGACAAATATCTACAATTTTTTGGATAAATCCAAAACGATTAGCCGTGGAATGATGGAATTTTGTGTTTGATTATCGTATATGCAAAAAATATTTCCATGATGTACAAGTAAATCACGTGAAGTCCACGTCAGATTTTTTTCTCTTAATTTAGTCTTGTTGATTTTTTCTGTACGACATTTTTTTGTGATCGTTTTTACTGTAGTCCAAGCCAGCTCTGATGATAAATTATATAATCGAAACCGGTCAGCATTTTTATGAAATAAAAATAAAGAAGAGTGTGCACAATATATTTCCAAGTTTCTCCGGTAACCCACTCATTCTGATATTATTTTCCACACTTGGGCGTTCTTCCCTTCTATAAAGCTTATAATACCTAAGTTACAATAGTTCTAGCAATCATTCTTCGAGATCAAACTACGTTTGAGGTGAGCCAAGGACTAAAATATTGGGCTTTAGAGTTAATAACTTGACATGGCGTTATTTGAACTTATTGCGGTATCTTCTAAATTTTTGTACAAAAACAATACACAAAAAAATCAACAAAAAAAATATTGAATTCTGAGATCGTTTGTGATTTTTGTTCTGCAGTACATAGTTTTTCGAATTTCTGGTGCCGTAATTATGATTTTCATCAGATGTTCTTAACGTATTGGTAAAATACGAAGGCATTAATCCCAGTTTTATTTTATGTATGAATATAATGCTTCTCATTTCGGTAAACGTTTTTTGCATATATATATATATATATATATATATATATATATATATATATATATATATATATATATATATATATATATATATATATATATATATATATATATATATAATATATAATACGATGTGATTTTGTGTTTGATTATATATATCATTGGATATACAAGGTGTAACAGAAATAAGTACATTAATTTTAACCAGTTATAGTTCTCGTCAAGCCTAACAATTTTTCTTAGTAACTTTTTCCTGAATTCTCATCTTTTTTTAGCATTTTTTATCCCCTATAATTTAACGTGTCGTTCAGGTGCGTAGTTATCGGATCTAGTAGCAGTTGCAATAGAACAATAATTGATTTTGTCATATATGAGTTATCAATTCCTTCAAATAAATTCTGGAATAAGACAGATTTAAATTTATTAATTCTGTGTACAATTTCATGGGCAGTTTAGGATTAGCTCAGCAAATTTATTTGGAACGATCTCCGAATTGTCATTTTTCACTAAAAATTGAATTATTGTGGTTATGGTAATGTATTTAATGTCAAAATATTATGCACTTATATATTACGATGATAATACCATGGAATATTTAGAGCCTAACGTTTATCTGGAACGTAAAACAGCAGATGAGATGAATGAAATACATCAATTTATGAATGAAGCACCTGTGTATTAGTTTTTCTCATATTGTTACAAACTTCACACTTCACACTCAGGTCGTTTAGATAAAGTATGCCCCGTGAATTGATCTGCTGAATAAGCAAAATATTGTATCATATATTTCAGAAAATATTCAAAATCAATTACCAAATTCAGTTTGATACATTTATAGGTTATATTTTCTGTTCTTCAAGAAAAGAATCTTCAAAATTTCATGTAGCAATATTTCTATTGAATTATTTAGTGAATTAATTGATTTAGAATTACATTCCATTCAATATTCTACCATTTTCTTTGAATAAATCGTTGAATGATTTTCTCTTTATGTTTCTGATGAAGTAGGTTAGGAACAGCAACTACTTTTCGAACTGCTTGTAGATGGCAGCACAGTCTGACTCTCCTGCCACAGTGACACAGTTTCAGACTATTCAAATCAGCTGATTCGAATGCAATGAATTTGTGCAGACAATCTTATGTTCAAGAAATGTACTATCCAAAAATATACGTGAAATTCCAAAATAAAAATCAAACTTCTTAAAAATGACATGAAAATACGACTAACAGACCAAATTGTTGATTGCAGAGACAAATTCAGTCTTTCTTTCAACATATACAAAAATAGAATAATCGAGGTGAGCGAATAACAATGTATTGCCAAAATACTAATATTTTTCCAGTTTCAAATGAATGATTGACAAGACTACGATGGCTCAAAGTTGCAAAATACTCCTTACAATCGACAGCTGTCATTCTTTCAATAAATGAGGAAAATTCAGTTTGAACCATAGGCGCACTATGAAATTTTTGACAAAACTTTGATGAATTTTTACTCTGCATCCAGAGGATTTACGGAAAAAAGTTATTAGGAAAAATTGTTATGCTTGACAAATTACATCACAGGTTAAAATTAATTTACTTATTTCTGTTACATCCTGTATATATTCATACATAAAATCTCATCATTCCACAGTTAATCGTTTTGGATTTACCCAAGATATTTAAGAATCTGTCAAGTAAAATGTGCTTTCAGCCAAGTCGGTTGCTATGGAAACAGTAGGCCATTATTCTTATAGTACAACATTCCTTAATACTGATTTCCAAAATTCTACTACTACCAACAGATCTGAATTTATGTGCAAAATTTAAAAATAAATTCCTACTGAAGGGCACTTCCGGTTCAGTCTATTGTTATGAAAACAGTAGGCAATCATCCAGATGCTACAGCAGACTGAAATACCAAATTTCAATATTCTACACCTGATAGTTTCGAATCTATGCGAAAAATTCGAAAAGACTGTCAAGTAAAGTGCACTTCCGGCTGAATGGATCTCAATTAAAATAGGATATGAGCATCTAGACGGTATAATCGTCCTAAATACTGAATTCTAACAGTCTACGTTCAATCGTTTTGGATTTATGCGGAAAATTCAAAAAATGTTTCGAATAATAAAGTGCTCTTCCGGCTTAGTTGATAGCAATTATAATACAGGGTGTACAACTAAATATTATAAAAATGTTTAATACAAAACTAAAATATTGTACGACTGATTGTTTAGAATTTATGCGGAAAATTCAAAAAGTCTGTCATATAAAGTGCACTTCCGGCTCAGCCGATTGTTACAAAAATAGGAGATGACTATTGAGATGCTACAGCAATTTCAAATACTGAATTCCAGTATCCTACGGCTGATCATTCTGAATTTATGCGGAAAATTAAAAAAAAAGTCTTAAGTAAAGTGCACTTCCGGTTTAGCCGATCGCAATCATAATACAAGATGAACAATAAGATGTTATAGAAGTTCTTTATACGAAATTTCAATATGCTATGGCGGATCATTTTATATTTATGCGAAAAATTCAAAAAAAGTTTCAAGTAAAGTGCACTTCAGGGCCTGGCCGATTCATACAAAAATAGCAGATAATCATTCTGATACAGCATCAAGTTGAAATACTGAATTTCAACATCCTATGGTTGATCAATCTGGATTTATTAGAGAAATTCGAAGAAAGTTTCAAGTAAAGTGCACTTCCGGTACAGAAGATTGGAACCATAGTGCGAGGTGCACAACTAGACTCTGTACCAGTTGTAAATGCAAAATTTCAACATTATACGTTCAACCAGTTTTGAGATTTGCGAGTTACGCACGCACGCACGAACGCACGCACGTACGAACGCACGAACATACGTACCGACATCAAGCCAAAAATATTCAAAATGGATTCAGGGATGCTCAAAACGGATATTTCCATCAAAATCTCGGTAGGAGAATTCTGTCAGTTTCACAAAACTCACTTGTTACTTTGTACAAGTAAATAAAAACATTCCTGAATCTGACCGAATTGCTCTGTGCGCGCCTATAGGACAGAACTTGAGCCCGAGACAGCCGATAAAGATTCACTCAACTCCTTATATTAAGTCAAAGTCCAGTCTATAAATGAGTATTCAGATGTACTGCTGAAGAGTCTGATTTATTATTCATATAAAATCGCAAGTATCCAAAAAATCTCACTTATGTAGGAAGATTAAATCATCACTCCTAATCCATAGTATAGTGCCGAATTCGAGTAGGGGATTAAAGATCCAGGAAGTTTGGTGCCGAGATCGAGAACGCTCTGAATCTTGGTTAACGGTGCTTTATACTTACGTCAAAAGTATGAAGTCTGGAGTTTATATATTATGTTCAAAGAACTATTTTAAGTCAAGGTTTGAGAAGCCGGGTGACCTCGATCTCGGCACCAGACTACCTCTACTCGAACTCGGCACTTTAGTTTAGATTAGGACTAACGATTTAATCGTTCTACCTGAGTGAGATTTTCTGAGCATATGCGATTTTGTAATAAAAATAATCCTGACTCAAATTTAGCCGTACATTTAAACAGTCATTTATAGACTGAATTTTGACCTAACTTGAGGAGTTCAGTGCATCCTTCTCGGCATCTCGGATTCAAGCTCTGTCCCACAGGGATGTTTTTCAAAAGCGCGAACTTAGCGATCTAGCCTACAATTATTGTTATAGACTGTATTTCAGCCCAACATGAGTGATTCCAAAGTTGTATTCTATTATAAAACCAATCTTGCAGGGTGAGCGTGAATTTATTTAAAATTGACTGTGCCAAGTTCATGTGTACCTCGCGCTAATCGGCTTAGCATCGGTGCCGAGTTCATGTTCTTGGTGCCAAGTTCGTATACGCCCAAGAGGCCAGACCCATCCGCAGGGACTAACACTCCCACTGAGTCGGTTTAAGCCCATATAAGTATGTAGGTATTGTGGAATTCTTTGAACGTATAATGTTGAAACTTTGTATTTAAGAATAGTCTAAGGTCTAGTTGTGCACCTCGCATTATGGTCGGAATCGTCTGTACTGGAAGTGTACTTTGTTTAAAACCATTTTTGAATTTCTCGCAAAAATACAGCATAGTAAACCGCAGAATGATGAAATTTAGTATTTGAGATTGCTGTAGTATCTTAATGGTTATCTTTCATTTTTGTATCTATTAGCTGAAATGGAAGTTTACTTTATATAACAGACTTTTCGAATTTGATATTGGGCATTTCTAGAACATCAAGTTGTACACCTCGCATTGTGATCAAGATCGACTGAACTGAGAGAGTGCAGTTACTTAGAATATATTAAACTTGTTTATTTCTTACAGAAATATCAGAAGGTGACAGCAATAAAGACAAGATTTCAACATTATACGCTCAACGAGTGTTGAGATTCGCGAGTTACGAACGAACGCACATACATACATACGTTCCGGCATTAAGCCAAAAATAGTCATAATGGATCCAAGGATACTCAAAACAAATATTTTCAAATCAAAATCTCGGAATGTAAATTTTGTCGGTTCCACAATACATACCTAATTATATGGGCTTATGCCGACTCTGTTGGGGTGTTAGGCCCTTTAGATGGGTCTGGCTTCTTGAACCTTGACTTAAAATAGTTATTCAAACATAATATATAAATTCCAGACTTTATACTTTAACGTAAGTAAACCAAGTTCTTGCACACCTTCAAGACCTGATACATGTTTAAATCACCGTTAGCCAAGAATCGTTACCTCCGAACGTTCTTACCTACAATAGTGAGAATACATGAAATTTCAGCTTTTACTCTCACTCTAATAGGTGTGTTATATCCATGGTTTTAATTAAGTGGCAATGTATTTGAGTAGTAAATTAATAATGAAAAACAGGGATGGATTCAACTGAATTTATTTTCGATGTATCATGACTTTTGTTTGTTAGTACCTTATTCAATCTGATTGTTTGTTGATTCCAATATTATTAAATTATAATAATCTAGTTGAATTCATAGTGCTCTATTTCAAAATGGACAGTAAAATATATTGCATCAATATGAGATTTTCCATGTTCAATCTTTAAATAAGCTCACGATCTCGAGTCAACTGCGTTTCTATCAACCTTTGCTTTTATTCTTCCATCTGTGGATTTATTGTGCTAATTGTAGGTCTTATAAAGTTGAGAAATTGAAGTTGAAGAGTCGAAAATATATTCTATTAAGTGCGTATTTTGAGAGAATGATAACCTATTTATTCTCATTCCAATTTAAATCAATAGAATAAAAAATCTCGCAGACAATAATCCAATTTCAGAAATGATTTTCTCTTCAACTACCGTTCCTTAGAGTCAAATTAAGTTTTAAGTCAGTAAATCAATCAATAATGATAACATTATAATTTTTGACAGTTTTCTTCTATTTTTATTTATTAATAGCACTAAATCACGCAGCACTCTTCCGCTTTAATTTTAAAACTATAATTAACAAATAAGTAGTCTACTGGCAATATAATATTCAATCAAATTAATTATAACTCCCGATATATCATCAAGTGCTTATTGGCATAATGCTCGCATGAGCTGATCAACAGAAACAGGACGTATTTCAAAGGTTTTTCAATAGGAAACGCATAGCGACAAATCAAATAAAAATCATCATACGGTAATATACCTGCTTGATCCCATTATATACATTGTAAATGCAGGAATCTGCGATGGTGCTGACATCTGAAGCCGTAATTTGCAGTTATTAATTCATGTTAAATATGATGGAACTCTAATTTGCCAATCTTTTCTAGCAAATTATATACTTATATCTCCCTCAGGGGTTGTAATCTGTATAAATAATTAATCAATATCAAGAGATTATAGATTCAAATCTTGGTGTGACAAGCATATAACCTCACGTCTCTCACTAAATTAAAACAATTAAAGTATCTTACTGATATATTATAACTTCTTTATCCGGTCTAACAGATAGGAGTGGTTTGAGAAGTCTATGCAAAAATGAAAAGTACTCAATTCATCTTGATGAACCATTTTTATTTCTTTATTCTGTCTTATTCCAGGCTTATACACTTCGTCCAATATTGCTTTAGTTTGTTGGTCCCATCCAAATAATAGGATTGGTCCAACTCCGCGATTATATCTTCATTTGGGTATATTTTTATATTCATCAGCTGTTTTTTCACAGCACAGATAGTTGTTCAAAGGAGCCGAATTGGCAAAATTAGATTCCGACTCTATTAATTTCGCGATCGAACTTCAGAGAAGCGAGCAAGTACGCTATCGTGCAAAATAGAATTTTTTCATGGGCTAATTGTGGATGCACCTGTGTTAAATCTTCTCTTCATAAAATAGTCAACGATGATTGCGAGTCCCAATAGTCGACATTACCCTCCTAGTTAGTCTTATTTATCGTACATTTTTCGGTGCAGATTCTTTGCACTCATTTTTTGTACTATGGCCCATGTAGTGATGTTTTCATGTTCCGTACACATTAATGGAACGATCACTTTAATTCTGGGATCTCCGAGCATATCACAACATTCTATTTTCTGTCAACTGTTGGCAGTTGAGCGACGCATCTACGGCAACCTGCTTATGTCAAAAGCTGGTATAAAATATCAACCAGTATCAGATCATGGATTTGATCAATATTTTCTGGAATACTTACCTCAAAAGGGCGTCCAAAACTTAAAAACGGTTTTCATCGATGGTACAAATTCATCAAGCTTCTCTTTTGTTTTCTGAGGCGATTTGTGTTTCACGAATTAATGTAATCCATAACACGAAATTCTCTTCCATCTCTTTTCTGAAAGTTATCCGACCTGCACAATTCGAATTAATGCTAAAGACAGAGTAATGAAGTAATAAAGCTGACATTCACTGTGATTATCTCCATGGAATGCTACTTACTGAAAATGATCTTTATACGCACCAATATTGTCACTTCTCTAATCTTTGATGGACTTTTAGTGAGGAGGGAGTTGTAGATGATTCTCTTTCAGCTTTAATTTATATGCACTGACATGATTAGATCATCCCTAATAATATGACTCTTCTACTCATAGAACAGATGAGCATTACTTACGAAGTGTTTTTTTATTTATGCTGGAAAAAAAAATCAGAGCATTCCGGCACAGTGAAGTATATTATAATACAAAGACCAAACGACCGTCATTATTGTCCAGGATGAAGTTGGCTGCACTCGGTGAAAGCGAGGACGAAGGTCAGGATGATTCCCAAGGCGTAGCTTCATGCTGCCAAATTCATTCGAGGCAATAATGACGGTCGTTCAATGTCCGTGTTGTATTATGATACTTTTTGTAACGAGTGTACCGAGGCTCTCCATTTATTTATTTAACAAACAAATTTTTGCAATTCTGATCACATTTACAGAAAAATAATATAACGAAATATAACTTACATGTCTTATTTTATTGATTAATATTCTTCACACTTTCTGTACTATCCTTTTTACAGTAAATGTAAACACTATAACTAATACATCTCTTAATGCAAATCTCTTTCAAATGTAAATTTGACATATAACAATGGAATAAAAAAATACAAATGGCATCCATGATCCACAATTTTAATTTTTCCCTCTGCAAAGGAGATAAATATTCATTAATTTTCTGTCAACAGAGAATTAATGGAAATTGCTCCTATGGTTTGGAATTGAAAACTTTCGAAGCAAAATTCAGTTTAGTAATAGAGAAATTTTGGTGCGCATGTAACAAAAATAGTTTATCACCTTTTCCAAAAACTCAAACTCATGGCATTACAATAATATACTTGTAACTCGGTTGTTATTAAGTTATTTAGGAGAGAAAGAAGAAATAACGAGAATCAGTTTTTTGACACCATCACTTACGTTATTGGAATCTTAAGAAAAATATGAAATTCTCTAAGGTGGTTCCTCAGGTGTGTACGTTCATCCTAGTGAAAATTTAGGACTATTTTAAGGATATTTAATTAAAATGGACAGAGTAACAAATTTTTGATATTCTCGAGTATGTCTTTGATAACTTAATTAACATCATAGGAATACCGCAAACCGCTTTGTGCATGTGCAATGATTTTGTACGATTATAGAAGAAGCATTCGTCCTTCAAAATCTATAAGTTGGACGGTGGCTTTGTGAATTTAAACGTGATCGGTGTCACTTGTAAAATGAATAGTTTTTCTGATTCCTCATAAAACTTTGTATATTATATTAGAACTGATGTAAGTATTTACTATATACTTACATAAAAAAGAATTTTGATCACGCTGCAATGTTTTGTGATTTATTTCTGATAATTCACAAACAAAAAGTAGTCAGTTATAATATTTCCGGTTTGAATTATTTATAATCAAAGCATCATCGTTGACCATCCTTGAACTTTTATATAGCTTCGGTCAGAACAAGCGAATAAGTGAATTGATAATATTGGATTATATTAGCATTTTGCAAATTGTATCTGATAATACAAAATCCTAAAACAATTTAAATTAAAATTCTTTACTTTCTAAAAACTACTCAATATGATGTAAGTTGAATTTTTCACAAGAAATATTCAAATTCCTGAATTTTTATACGTAACTTCAGTTTGTTCTATGAATGATTCATGATAATAACGCAAACCAGTGAATCTGATGAAATTTTTGTACGGTATATAGCCCTGGTTTAACAGTCGATTAAATACCTATCAAAAGTACACTTATTTGTTTTATAATAGGATCGACACTACAGTATTCTTTGTCATATTTAAGACTAGTCTTGGTATTATCGAATAACTTAACAGAAGGTTGAATATTAAACTATAAGAACTCTTTTCGTAGTGTAAATATTTTTCAATAAAATTCAATTGATGGTAATTTCAAATATTAAGTATATATTCAAAAAGATTTGATAGGTAGTTGTACATCAAATAATGTATACGACACATAATTCTATAAATAAGTCCTGTTTCAACATGAAAAATTCACTTGCCGTCAAAAGTTCGCTCAGAAAACTTATGACCCGTATTCTTACTTATTGAAAATGCTCATTTTCTCAAAATTCGATGCACTGTCTTCCTTCATTTCATTCTTCTCAATGTAGCTATATCTTCATTTTTTTCAATTTCCATTAAGGTAGCACTTGAACATGAGGTGAGGATACATATACCTAACTATTCAGATCCAATTTCGGAGTAACATGCGGTATATTAACACAGTTACAGTTAGTTATATAATTCCTTTATTAAGTTTTCTCCGTGATAACTTTCATACATGTGGTCAAAACAGAATTTTCATGTAAGTAAATTGTGTGATATTTCAACTCTTCCTCTTGTAGTCATTAGCTGTATTCTTTCGTTCACGGAGTACTGATCTAACTGATCTAGATCACTATGTGCTTGTTCTTTCGTTTACGGATTAGTCACCCCCACTCCAAATTTCAACTACTCCAGATCACCAACAACTCCTCTAACGAAAAGCTAGAGGAGTTCATGTGGTCCATATGTATTTAAAAAACGGCGGAGTTCGTTATATTTGAATTATAAGAAATAAAAGAAATTGATTTGAAGTAGCTTTAGTTGTGATAATTTATCATGAAATTGAATTATAATCATTAAAAAGAAGAAATAATTACATGTATTTGTGTTTTATACATTTAAAAAATGCTTTCTATTGAAAATTTTTGAATATTCATGACTAAACGAAGTTGAAACAAATTTTAGGTAATGATCCCAGACAAACGCTCACTCAACAAATGTTTGGCGTTCTTTCGAATACAACAGATCATATGATCTCGACGCCATTTTGAACTGATCTTTACACTCAGTTGGATCAGTAATTCGTTAACGAAAGAATACAGCTATTAAATATTGCATAGGAACAGCCCAATACTTACTTCTACCGATCAAGGTGAGCCCAATGACGTCATCCTTGGGCGTGATGCATTTTCGTGTGAATTGTATGATTTCGAGCTCCAGTTATTTTCAAATGTACAAATTTTGTTCGTTTGTCATTTGGAGGGCCACATAAAAAATACTTAATTTGAATCTCGAAGCAAAAAAAAAAGTTGTATGAATTATTCCCACTGTTGAATATTAAATTATTTGATTCGATTTATTTTGGACAGCAGCTCTGATGCTCGATTCTTGTAACCGTGATGCGTTACTCTAAACGCATGCGAAAAAACGCACAGTATTCTTGCAGTTTCGCATGCGAAAATCATAAGAATAGAGTCCTTGAGTGACAATATCAAAAACCTATCCATGTCTAGTGCGGAGCATTCGAAGATTTTTAGGAAGCAGCCGAAGAGAGTGGCAGTCAAGGGAAATTTGACTATAGTTTAGATAAGTGCAACTGTGGCATTGAGAAGTGGAGCTTAACTGCCTTGTTTGAGTACACAGTATGTGGGAGACAAATAAAAGATTAATTCAAGTGGAATTAGGCATCATTAGGAACCGGTGAAGACGAAGGTAGTTGAAAACCGGCAATATGAACATAGCTAGATTGGCGGCAGCTTGCAGTTTTCGAAGACGCATTTGAAAAGAAGAAATTCGGTGAACTGTCTCTACGCTTCGCTCCTTTTGCATCATGCACACACATAGATTTTTCACGTACAACACTGCAGCAGTATATTAAATCCTGCCAACTTTCTTCCTTTGTTTCACTAACTGGTACACTTATGAAAAAGACGCATCTTTCATGCACGTACTGCGATAGTCGATTCTTAATCTTGTTTTCGGATGAAATTTGGCCAAGTCGAGGTGGACTCATCACTGAAACTTATTTGAGATTCCATTTTGAAGTTAGGAATGTGTGAATTCTCTGCAGAGTATTGAGATTTTCCCGAAATTTTCCCTACAATTTTCGATTTTTTTGAGATCTACAATTATCATTTCGTTTGAATTATTTACATAGAAAAGTACTGTAGCTATAATGAATTTGAATAGAGTTTGTCCTTCCAATATTCAACACCTTTCATAATATCAGAAAAATCCCCAAACTTCAAATACGAATCGATCTGCAATGTTTTGAACAGAACTCTCAATAAAAATTTAATGTGTCTCTGTTTTTCGCAATACTTGATATTATGACCTATTTATTAGGAACTTGAGGTTTTTCTGAGTCTTACTTCCAGTCATCATAGATACTATGATTTTGCAAATACTGTCATTATAAGTTCACAATTTATTCAACGGGATAGTCAATACAGCGTTTTTATGCTTGAATACCTACCCCTTCTAACTGGCCGCCTGGAATACCGAAACTACAGAAAAAAACAAATTCAAAAGAATATGATTATCTCAGCCTTATCTCCATTACAGATAACATCATTTCTTACATTATTTATGTATATATTTTTCAAGTTTCGGTTAATTTTGGATCAAATCAAAAATTGAATTCCAGTAAACAGCTAGCTGAAATATTCAGAGTATCCTGGGATCCTGGGTGATATTTTATTAGTAGTAGGTAAGGGCTCCAAAGTACTCAGGTTACGACTCTTAAGCTCACTGTATTCTTTGTGGTTCTTCCCGTTCGCCATCAAGCCATATTTAGCATACTAAGACGTTCAGTTTTGACCTGATGTTCGATCGTAATGGAATACCAATTTATTTCTTTCGCCAGGTGAATAAATTTGCACTGTATTTTCAATTCTTGAAAGCAAAAGATGTTGAACCAATTGATATTTATTGTCAATTGACAGAATTATAGGTACATAAAATAATGAACGAATGTCGAAAACTTTTGCAAGTAGTGTATGCAGCTGATTGCATTGAATACTGTCAGTTTTCAACAAAATAATTGTTGTTGAGAAAGTCATGCTTAGAGATCATCAGAGTGCCACTCTCGATGATCTTTAGATTAATTTTTTTGCTATTTCTCGAAGCACCATTCTGTCAGAAAAGTGGCAGCGAGCTGGTGTGATGTACAGAAACTAACACAGCGTCTACAAAAATGCATCGATCTACATGTAGATCATGTGAAAAAGTGAAAAAATGATCACGCCTCCAACAAATGTCATAATTCTTAGCCTATTTTTTCTTCCATTCCTAAAATACTAGGAGAATTCACTTTTGGGATTAGTCTCGTAAAATAATATCAGTATTGTTATGTGAGATAAAAGTGCAATTATCTAATGTAAGGGAACTACGCCAGTAACTATGTGCGAGCAATTCACGAATTAGAACGAAACCTATGGCATGTGCAGAATCAAAAGAAATATACCAAATACGTTTGAAACCAATGCAGCAGTTGTGGAGAATAGCTGCCATATGGAAACAAATATACAATTTCATATGTAGAAAAGATTTTTCGGAACGATCTCACAAATTCAAGTGAACTGTTAGTAATCATTTTTAATTCAACTTCTTGTCTACTGAATTACAGAAATTCAGCGTGACTTGCATCGAGTTGGATTTTTATACAATCATAATTTAAATTTTAATTTGATTCGATGAAGAAATTTCAAGTAGGATATGCAAATCTTTTTTATGTACATAGAATGAATTTGGCCTACACCTTTATGTAAATAAATTTGTACAGAAGAATCAAATTGGAAATGGATATCATTTAAGAAAAAAAACCATTCATCACCATAAGAAGCAACAATACAACTAGTAGATATAAGCAAGAATATCGTATATGATTCTGACGCACGAAAATATGCTTTGAAACTCTTTTCTTCGCGATTTCCACATTATGAAATCAATTTATCTGTATACAGCAACAGAAAATATGAGATTCAATTCTCTTCGAATTGCACTTTATGAACAGTTCAACAATTGATTCAATGTAATGTAACTATATTCATAAAAACACAGTCTTCATCCACCAAAAATGTCACTGCTAATTCTTCACTTAATTGCAATATCTCAAATAAAGTTCTTGAGCTATGAAAGTGCACACTCCTGCTCTACCCATCTCTTCATTTCCATCATTCACATCACCAAAAGCCTCTTCTTCAGTCATCAAAGACCGCGCGTGCCATCCTCGAGTGGGGATCTCCCCCACTTCTTCGGACAGGTGCGCGCCAAGCAGAACGCTCCGGCTTACGTCTAAGTCACTCGTCCGGCACAGTCTGCACTACGCGGGTCCAAACGATTCATCCGCCAAGAACTGAAAAACTACCCCGCGAAACGAAAATATTGCTGCTTGATCACTCATTGAAGTCTCCGAGAGATAGATGGCCGATCTGGAAGAAAAGTGGGGAAATTTAGACAGTGAGAAGTGATTTTTGAGACTGTGAGCCGTATTTGTGCTGAAAGTTTATCTTTTTCACTAATTGTGCCTCAAAAACTTTGATTCATTGCGTGATGTATCGTTGAAGTCTCCTGATATTTTAGCTGCAAAATATCTATCGATGTCTACAACGAAAATTGTGACTTTTAGACGAGTTATTAATGTATTTTTCGCCCAAAATAATCCTTTACATTCGCGTATTTGTGTGAAAATTTTGTGATGACAATACAGTGAATGATTATAGATTATTAACATTAAGTGGAGTGAAGTGTTTAAGAACAGTGTACTACAAATCCTGCGGATTTGCCGACATTTACTTGAGGTAATAATTATCTATTGTAAAATTATGCTTCAATATTTTTATTGGTTTCGTTCTGCAAACAAATATCATACTGCTATATACCGATAAGTAGTCATTATCTTTGCGCAAGTATAGTTCGGTTTAAAATTGTTAAAAGTGGAATATTGAATCACGGTAATAATGTGTAATAATGTCAGATACTATGTAAGTTGTTATTTGGATGTAAAAGTAATTGTACAACTTGCTGTTTTTACAAAACTCTGTAATTATTACATTGCTGTGTTCAAAATAGATTTTAATAATTATATTGCGGTTACAAGTTTACATAAATTGCTAAATATGAGAATTTTATGAAGTTATCAGATAATAATCAAAATAAAACAGTGAAGTTTGCAATTAAACTATAAGCTTCAATAGTTTTATCTGAAAATTTATTGCTTAGAAAAATTTCCTAATAATTATAATCCTTGAATGCTTGAACTGAAGGCCAATTAAAAAATATGAATTTTGTTGATATCTAATGCTTTTTTACAAAACTTAATTTCTGCTTGACAAATTTTCATAAAACTGGCAGTGTTCATCCTTAAAAATTGTAGATTATGAAACTTTGAATTGGATTTGAATCAAATTTTTGCTGATGAAGTATAGGGAATACATTTGTAATTTAGGTATAGTTGAATTGGATATTTTGTCGTTACTCCGAAAATATATCGTTTTAAGTTGGTACACGAGTCATTAGGAAAATCTAGTTTGTCGAACCAAGGAATATTTCTAGGAAATCTTGCCTGTTCTCTATATTTTTTTCATCATGATGGCCAAACTTATCTCTTATGATTTTATTGATTTCTCATTTATGAATTATTGCTTTCTTTTTTTTGTTTTTAGTGGAAATCATAATTTTAAGAAATCGATTCCATTTTTCGTAAAAACTATCCTGAATTTTGAGAGAAAAGGGTGAAATGATAAGAATGTTAGATATATTTGTGAAAGGATTCAAAATATCGGTACCAAATTGATCAATTGATCGAGCGACGGTCTTGCAAACTACAAATAATTTTTGAAACAAATTGTGCAAGAGTTCGTAGGATTAGTTAGATTAAACGACATGACAAGTTAGGTACTTGTTGCAATTTTATTTTAATAATGAAATGTTTATCGTTCGACGCGGTGCGACGTCGCGTCGGAACGATAAAAATGGCGCGAGCTTCAAAACTTAGGACTATTCGAAAATACAGATTGCTTCTGCAAATCTAATTAGGTTCTCCTTATAACAGGAAACTTCTTCGCAAAACAGGAGGATAGGCAATTGCTTATTCTTCTTATTGATATTCTCAATACAATGGAAGTGCACAGTTTGCTTCGATTTTGCTTCTTGGAATATCCAAAAAGTAGATGATACTAATCTAAAAAAGTAAAAGAAAAAAAATCATCAAAATTTCTTGAAACTATTTTACATAATCTTGTATCAATTAATAACTATTGGTAAATATCAGCCGTAATCAAAAGACTAATCAATTTATTATAATCACTTTGAAATTTCAATATACGAGACTTAAATGCATATTCATTAAGTCTTCAAGAAAGTTGTTGAGTTTTTATATCCATTACTTTCAATTCACTTACAATAATGGATATAAAATATTAATTGAGTTTATATTTTCAGAATATATAGGTTTAGCGGTATCGTCAGTGTCCAATTGGGCTTAAAGGCAATATCTATTATCATTATCTATTTAGTTTACATTTATAGATTGCTTAACTATCCACTCATTATTTTTAATAGAATAACACTCAAATTATGTCTCAATAATGGACGGAAATCCAAGTACAAAGCAAACAGAAAGAATATAATGATCAACCTTTAAAACAATCAACTAAAAAGTGTCCACTAAAAAGTCTAACCCATTAACCTGCAACTGCTTAATAATTACTCGTATTCTTCGGACAATCATCACCTTCTCTAGCAAATTAACTGTAAAGCGTAATATGAAAAATGTAATAACAGCTTAAGTGCAAAAACATGGTTTATATAATCACAGTGGTTTATTTGCTATCTATAGCGCCAGGCTAAGATGAGAGATTATTCAGCAAATTATATGTAACTGTTAACAAATTCAG
This sequence comes from Dromius quadrimaculatus, assembly GCA_963989225.1. NCBI lineage: Eukaryota > Metazoa > Arthropoda > Insecta > Coleoptera > Carabidae > Dromius > Dromius quadrimaculatus. The sequence goes on from OZ022330.1 coordinate 45,084,783, forward strand.
TGCTTCTTTCAATAAAATTGATATAGTTGTATTTTTTAAGATAACGGTGTACGTAACATTTAGACATATTTTAATTTAAATGTACCTATTATAAATATAAATTCTGATTCAATATTTTTTTGGTTTCTCTGCAACCTGCAATAAAGTTCAAAACCAAATTTAGGCATACCATGTGAACATAGCAGTACGTGACATCATGAATCCATAGACACTATTTGATTACGTACATCGCTTCCTTAAAAATTTCTAATATAGATTCTTAGTAGTTGAAACTACAAATGCAGATATAGTCACAATTTCAATGGGAATTTTGTTGTAATAGACAACGTATGATTTAGTTAATGAACAAAGCAGTATCATCTTCTTTCTTATATTCACAATTAATCACTTGAATTCATATATAGAGCGTATACAGTTTCGGGCAGAAAAACGGATTACTAATTATTCAAGAAATGATTTCTGCTTTAAAAAAGTTAATCTCTAACATCATAGCTTCTTACTAACATAAATTTGTTATAAATTGAGTTAAAATCTATAGTATTTAAAATTAATGGGTATAAAAAATGTATACAACAATAATTGTTGATTATATTATTATACACTGACAGTCAATTATACTTGTTTCATCTGCCCGGCAATCCGATTTTATACCAAAATACTTCGGAAGATTTATTTGTTATCTCCGTTCCCAGCTATTAAGAAAGAACATTCTTATAGAGCAGAATTAAATTGTTATTTCTGTATTTTAGTTCGAGAATATATGATATAGCCCATTTCTGCACATATTCAAATTCTCGTGGTAAACTATGATCCACATTTCTATAAACATTCTGTATACTAATTTGTTTCAGTTGAGATATGAATGAAGATTTATATACCGATCGATATATCAAAAAAACAAAGTAATTCAATATTTTATTATACAGGCTGTAACAGAAATGATAACATTAAATTCAACCAGTGATAGAGCTCATCGAAATTAACAATATTTCTTAATTACTCTTCTCCGAATTCTCATTTTCTTTAAGTCTTTCTACAAATATTCTTTTAGTTTTATATAAATGATTGACATGACTATGATGATTCGAAGTCACAAAATACTCATTTCAATCGACAGCTGACATTCTTCCAACAAATGAGAAACATTCAGTTTAAACTATAGACGCATTGTGAAATTTTTGACAAAATTCGATGTATTTCAATACGATATTCAGAGGGCTTCCAAAAAAAATTCTCACTTGATGAGTTCTATTAATGTTTGAAATTAATGTACTTATTTCTGTTACACCCTACGGATACTTGAGTATAAATTTTTTTTGATATATTAGAAAATTGTCATTGAATATAGATAATATATTGCACCTTAGGACAAAAAATATATAATTTATTGTTTAGTCAGGAAAATGTAGCCCGAAAAAGTTGCTGGAAGAAGAATGATATTCTCTATCTAAGTATATTTTTTACATAAACTTGACAATAGTATCTAACACACAATACTCATCGCATTATAATCTGAAGGATATTTGGCTATTAGGACAAAAAAACATTAATATTTTCTTAAATTCAGTTATAGTCAGAAGGGCGGAAAATTCTCGAATAAGGCACAAATTATTTTTGGACGAAGTGAATAGAACTCGGAATAGAACAAATATTTATAGAAACAGCTTTTAATAGTGGCTGTTAAAATAGTGATTTTCTCGAACTTTGTTTGTAATGTTGATTGGTTAATTTAACATTTTATAAAAATTTTATATCAAACAATATGATCCAGCAAGCGGCATAAATGAAAAAGGCGCTATAAAAAGATCTCAAAATAGTGTTATGCAAATTTAGAAATGCTCGATGCGAATCGTCGGAAATGATTCTCTAGACCTCGTAACTATTAGTATTTAATAAATTGTTGGTAATCAAAACTTGATTGTTCCACAAAATTACAAATGCACTATAAATTTTATACTATCATGCTGAATAGAGCAGCAACTGTATCCATTTTTTCTGATGAAGATTTTCGGAGAGAAAGTCGAAACGTCAAAATTAAAATAAATATACAGAATTAAAACCAAAAAATTTATTTATTATAATATGATTCTGAAAAACATGTATAGATCATTTTCAAAACCTTATTGTTTCACAAAAATAAAATTTCAAGAATCAATTTCTAATCTATCACCCGAATAGAGCGCAAACTGTAGACACGTGTTTCGTCCCTATGATTACTCTTTGTATAGTTTACATGAAATAATGTTTTTTTTCGTTTCACTCTATCAAAAATAAGTCCAAACTGAAAAATATATATAAATCAGGATCTATCTGTGTTATTTAGGAGCGTGTCCACATAATGTAGTGTCACTTGACTTAAGAAGTCGCAAGTTCAAATCCACTGGTCGATAATGTGTGATCTATCATAAAAGTTCAAAAATAAATGCTGCCAGTTGCACTATTACATTTGGGTACTATAGGTTGCATATTTATACAAAAATATAAAACAATTGCATGAAATTCTGATCGGCAGTGGTACTGCGGCTCGGTGATTCCAATTAGAAAAGTACAGATCCACTCAAGATTTTTTTAGCACCAACTATCATTATAATCTATTAAAATGAATATAGAACCTATTTGAAAATTGGAATAGTTGTGTGAAATGATTTTGGCAAATTATTTGAGTAATTATACACTAATGTCCAGTTGCAAGAACATTCGTTACCAAATTAAAGATGGACAGTATCAGAACAATTTCGACAGCAATGCTTGGCAACTTATTTGGCTATCATATTTGATCATACAGTGTTTATTTTTATTGAAATTCATCCTAACGAACGCTTTAGCACCGGGCCAAAAATTTGCTCTAAAGCTCACAGAATGCAATATTATATTGAGCTCCCTAACCAGTTGATTTTGTAATCTTATTTGAAATGGATGAATAACTTTTACATAGTTACTTATCTACAGTTTTTCTAAATAAAATCAAATCTACATCACACTGAGAACAGTATTTGGGTTGTTCTTAGTTGCTAGGCAACCAAGATCTGCGAATGTCATGAGTGTCTAATATGAGTTTTACTAATTTTACAATAATACCTTCGACCATTGGTAAATACTCATGATTTTGTCAGTTTCTTGTTGCTTTTAGAATAAGAGGCCAACCGTACGGAATTGGTTTGTTACCAAACAACATGCTTTCGAATCTATTAAGATAATCTTGTGATTATCAATAACCTGAGAATATTATAGTCGATAATGGCATTAAATCAATTACAAACTAAATTGTTCATACGCAAATACATATTTCTATATGTATGCATGAGGAATTCATGATAAACTTGCTTTTGAAGGAAATTAACATCAAATTCTTATCTATAATCATTAAATTGATTCGTTTCCTTTAGAACGAGATTTCGAAACAAACAGAATAAATAATATATCTAATAAGGTATTGAATTCATGAATCTAAGCTTGATATAATCAGAATTCCTATGTACATTTTCTAAATATAATTAAATATGTTATGGTTTCCTGTTTTGTTATTTTGCTCATAAATCAGTATGGATCTTCCAATATTCAAATGAGCTTCATTTGTTAGTCTGTTACAAAACAACGCAATTTTTTCTGTTGTAATAATTTTTTTCTGTGCTATAAGCTACAACAAAATTTTGCTTCCGCTGGAAAAATCTGAATATGAAATTTTAGTCGATTAGAGTTATATCATACTCATTTTTATATTTTTTCCCGTAGCAAACATTTTTGTGTAATGTATAACGAATTTGTGCTCAATTTTTTTTAAGCTTAAGCATTAAATAAATTTGGTAAATAATTTTTCAACAATCGACTTTGAGAATGGACTATAACTGGCGAAAAACAAATACTTCCAAAGCGTAAACGGAAACATATTCAACTTAAAGTACGATTTATTAATTTTATGATGTTTTTGATTTATCTGGCTATAGATTCAGGCCTGCAGTTCGAACTACGGATATTAATTAGTTGTAAACAAAATAATCTATGAAAATATGACAACTTTGTACCTAGCTATAAATACACAATGGAGTCCATATCACAACTTATTGTAACATGGATTATTATATTCTACAATCACAGTTTTCTAATAAGTACATAACATTTTTCAAATCGATCAAATCCTCCACCGCTGCTAATTTCAAATATTTTAGTCGATGTCTTATACCTATAGATAATATCTTATATATATCAACCAGAAATTTGATATTTGTTTTATTCAATTCCGCCAATAGAAAAAACGCGCTATGTTCTCTCTGTATTCATGTCAATTTATGAATATCACATTCGGTTTATTGCCTTCAGCATTCATCTTCTTCGTTGCAAACCACATTTTCATTTAATATAACCTAAATTATATGCCTATCGAATTTATACAATTTTTGAGACACATGCATCGAAGTTTTCCTGTTACTGATTTTGTTTTGCCTTCGAAAGCTCTCAATTTTGAACTAGGCTAATTATTATTATTATCTCCCTGCTGACATGGAGATAAAAACTATTTTCCTGCTGGAAGAAAAATAATAATTGTGGATCATTGATACCGTTGATATTTTTTTAGATTAACTGTCGTCTGTCGATCTGGCATTTGAAAAAAAAAAATGTGTTATTTATAGTGTTGCCTTGTAAGATATGCTTTGTAGTATCGGTTTGCAGTGAATATGATCACATATTTGCTTTTGTTCGTGAAATGAGTGAAATAATTTTAAAAATTTCTTCAAATTTTAAACATGTAAATAGATTTTAAAATTCAGTAATAAGGTGATTCGATGTAGTTGTACTGAACGACTATCATTATTGACACGACACGGGTTGAGCTCCACCCTTGCCTTCGTCAAGTGCAGTCTATTTTACTCTGAACAATAATCCTTATCGTCCGGTCCTTGCACTATAATACACTATTACGTATACAGTATGATGTTTGCCGTAATATCGAAAATCACGAAACTATCTCTATGATATTACCAACTGGTTGAAAAATTGTTATCCATTCTTGCAGAAAAGTAGATTTTCTGCATTATCCAAACCTTGATAACGACTCAGTGGCTATTTTAAATTGACAATATTATAAGATAAGGAACTTAGTACTGTATTGAAATATGTGGCCAATTTTAATGATCATGTAAGCGATGTTTTCGTACTTAACACTTCTTGTAAATTTCTTGCGCGAATTCCGCATTGCTGCTGACGTGTCTTGGGCCGGGTCGGGCCTATGATCTTAGATCTTGGGTCAAAGATCAGTCGAGGAATGCCCCATGCCCTGGTTTCGCTAAACGTGCACATTTACTCAAACCAGCGCACTTATTGTCATTTATTTATAGTTTATTAGTTTCTATTGTACTTAGAATTAATTGAATGCATAAATTCAACTTAAAAAATGTTCAAAGATTTAATCGGTCAATTATTGCATGCATAATGAAGAAAATAGTAACTAAATCAGAAAATTATTTCGAGTGAAGAATTGAATGATAAATTTTTTATTATATTTTAGAATACTGGCCAACTGTGGATTTTAAGACACCATTGTTTTATCTTTGTGCATGCTTCGTAGTTTTTAGGATGACAGAAATTTTTTTGTGTCCTCTTTCTGTTTTCAGAAATTGAATATTCGGATAATCTGTTACTATACTGGAAATTTTCGTTGATACATATTAAAGAAATAGAAGAATCATCTAGATGATGAGAGCGCATTTTTGACAGCTCATGAATACTTGTTAATTCAGAGATTTCGCAAATTACCATCTCTCACAATTACTGAGCTTGAAATCAGTTTGGGCAAACTTACGGAACAGCAGCTTCCATTTAGTACTAGTTTCAAGTTGACTATTTGATAGGTACATAATTTATGCATGTACAAACTCAAAAATACCTTTTAATCTTCATTGTTTAGTTATTGACTGACGGGAGGTCAAGTCTGTACCTTAAAATAATAATTTGATCTTTATCAAAGCTATATAAAAAAATACACCAAAAGTAAACAAATTTTCATCCAATAATAATAATTCATTCTAATAAGCTTCAAATTCGCGTCAAACAAGTCATTGAATGAATCCCGGACAGATTTGACAACTCTACATAATAATAGTGACAATCGCGGCGAAAGTTGTAACTAAATTTTTATCTACTTTAATAAATTTTAGTTGCCATATCCATAATGTCCTATAAATCTATGGGCATTGTTCCACTTGAAACAAGTAATTGAATAATTTAATCTTCCACAATCACTGAGCTTGAATTAAAGCAATTTGTGCAAACCTACGAAACAGCAGCTTTTATTTAGTACCAGTTTCAAGTCTGTAAATAGTATAGTTGCTGAGAACTCAGGGTCACGCCAACCAGTCAGACAGCCAAAGTGAATATAATAGCGCTTTTTTCCAAAAAAATGTGCTAAAAACTATATCAAAAATATTTTGAGTCGAAAATCTTAAATATTTTTGTCAGAGATTGTTCCAACACACTTTCACCATGTTTGTACTCGTGTATTTATTGTTGAGATATTGAAAAAATAGTTTATCAACCTAGAAAAAAAGTGCTACTGTCTCCTTCCCATGCTGCTCAAAAGTTTTGCATTCTGGCTTCCAGTTGCACTTCTAGAAGAAATCTTACGCTCCAGTTTTTTGATCTACCTACCGAAAAAAAGTTTTTTTCCAGCCAATGTGGTACAAAAGTCGTAGATAATCAAAATGCCCTTAACTTATATTGCTGTGTGTCACTCGTTCATTCACTCATCTAATTTCTTGTGGATCTATCTCGTCCCGCAGGTTTTTCAACCAAATTTGATTATTTTTTTCCAAAATACACGTAAATGCCCAATTGTTTCTTATGATTACTAAGTCAAATTGCAATTTTTCAGTAGAAAGTGGTTTTACAATCTCAAAATAGGATATTTCAACAGAGGTTACTTGATTTTTGTTCGATTTTTTGATGCGTAGGAAAAATATGGTCTCATTTCTAGTATTTCTGGTTATACAAATAACTACAACCGATCGCGTTTCATTTCGTGATAGGTATGGATGCTCAAAATGCAAGTCCAACTCACATCTCAATCTGATGAATATTATTCTGTAGATTATAGTTGCACTAATATATCTGCGGTTTGATCTTTTTGACTATACTACTCTATGTCAAATATTTACAGGCGTTTAGATCTATCCCATATTATTTATGGTTCAATATTTTCTTGTTTAGAATGCACTAGTTACATTCTTAGTAACTCTAGCTGCTTTAGAACAGCTTTGAGTATAATTTGCTATTCATAGAACGTACACTCGCAGATTGTAAAACAATACACGGGAGCATTCGAAGTAACACGGACCGCGCCATACCATGCCATAGAGCAAAGTGTATCTTGTATTTTCATCAGGAGAAAGAACGAAGCCAAACGAAGGAGCTAACAATAATAGGAGCGAATATCTGTAATTTATTGTACAAGAAAAGGCAAAGTATGTATTGCATGAATAGTGACTCCAAATAATATAAGATACAAATACGATTTATATAATTGTACATAAGTGACTGTTAATTAATAATGTTGTCTATCTCATGTCACATATAAACTCGTTTATGGAATTGTTATCATCTGCACTTGTGCCGATTATAACGACAGATTTACAGAGAAAAATTTATCGAAATATTGTGAAATAAAATTGGAAATTCATAGAAACTGTTTGATGTTAAAACTATCTAAATTCACTCTTTTGACAGAGGAATTAACTTATAGATCACTCTCTAATCAAATTTGATAGTTTTTCATTCATAGTTGCCTGCTTTTTAGGTGTATTTCAGGCTGTCCAAATATCATTGTTAGCCATTCCTGCAGGGCGTTACATAATACCTATACGGCTAAAATTTAAAGGATGATTCTTTGGGTTTTTGAGGGCTATGCAGCCCATTTATAATTTTCTAATGACTGCTTCTTATAATCTACAAAACTGCTAAAAATACTACCATCAGCTGGGATGCATGGATCCAATCTTCTTCTAATTGATAGCCGTACTATTCGAAGACACAAGGATTTTTTCTTATTGCATTATTTGCATGAAGTTCTTGATTTCTCAAATCTTCTACATTTTCCATGGGAATATAATGAAGTAAAATTTGAGATCGCCTGACAATAAAAATTAAAGTCCAACGTTCCAGCAAGCCATAAGTAAAGTTCATCTCGACCAATCTAATTGTTTGGAATCATGGAAGAACAAAATATTCTTGAAATAACTCGAACAATCACTTCCTGAATTTTTGCTGTTTGTTTAGTGAACATCTGTACCTATTTCAGTGAAACAATATTGTCCGGTTTAATAATCGGGTATTAAATCAATCTAGTTCGAAACGATAAGTTCTAGCGCAAGATTATGAAATTTTATATTTTTGTTCCATCATCAGCCAATCTTATTTTTATCGGGCAATTTCTTGTTACTTCAGCTCACGATTATAAAAATCTATATTAGAATATTGAAGAATATTGTATCATTTTACGTATGGAATAGTGCTTTTAGCACGTAAAGTTGCTTAATCTGAAATAATGCATGTGGAGCAAGCTTATATCTTCGTTTACACAGAAAAATGTATGTGATTTTCTGTTCGATAATAATAATTCATCTCATGCTGTATTGATTGAATAAAGATACCGAAATATTCTTCTTATATCTTCCCATCTTTACACAATAGCAATTAGCAGAAAAGACGTAACACAAAATAATGCAATTACCTGAGTTCTAATTTAAACCATAGAATAATTGTACTGTATGCTACAAACTGACTATTAACCTATAAACAACAAAATATTATACATATTCTAAATTATATATTACATTTGCTCTTGCTGTGCACAAATAGTTACATTAGCGATTTCATCGTAGCGAGAAACTGTTGCAACTTTGAAACGGGGCTATATAACGATGAGATTGCAATTTGTAGATTATATTAAAACTGGTATTTTGATAAGACAATATTCCAGTATTATATAACACAAGAAGTGTAGGTGATTCAAGTATAGATAAAGAATGCAGAGAATGTGGAACAGAACAATATGAAATATTATGGGAGAATTTTGATCGAATTCAATTGTAAATTGTATAATGTCGAAGTAATATTTACAATATTTTGATTTCTAGCCGTCATATTGTAGTAGGAATCTTTATTGAGCGTGATACTAATTCATATGCGTAATAATAACAAATTTATCATTATTTTCGAATCAATGAAAATCTGTTATTGACATAGCCCCACTAATATATTTTAGAATCCTCTCTTGCCGGTTGGAGTATTTTCAGCCAAATTAAACATCTAAAAATCTACTGTTTGGTGACTTCTCATCGACTTTTGTCACTTACACTGATAATTATGAGGTATATTTTCTTACAATTTATAATAATATCATTGTTAAAACACTGCATTAGATATTATAGCTTCAAAAGCAATGAAGCAGAGCTCTTCAATTGACTGTGAATCAAAAATTCAAAATATCACCAGCAAACTGACATATTCTTTCACAATCTATCTGGAAATCTTCTACTCCAAATAAAAATAAAATTCTTCCAAAAATTCATCCTTAGGATACCCTCTTCTAATAGAGCAAAAGCTAGCGACGATCAGACTTTTGTATTTTATGAAAGTTGAAACTTTCTCTGTGTATGTCTTCAATACAGATAAGATGAACAATCCCTCACTATGAAATTTGGATCATGATGGCTTTGGCATGTAACAGGTAGCGAAAGTATATGAAATTGCATCTCAAATTCCTTATAGTATGAATCTCAATTTTTATATATTTCATTTAGAATAATGTTAGAAGTCACGTCAACCATTGTCAGACGCTTTGTGAGGTTCCAAGCCCCTGTCAGACACCCCTAAATTGTAATAAATTGTAATTGTACTTTTGAGAACAAAATATATATCTACAGTTGCTGCCCTATTCAGGACGATGATGGTGTGAAAACCGACTCCTGAATTTATATTTTGGTGAAACTTCTCAGGTTTTGATTTTTAAACAATTCATCAATTATACTTTCCTTATAGTATAAAAGCTTAATTTTATATATGTTACTTGGGGAACTATCAAAAAATGTTTTCTCATTTCTCAGATAGTTTCAATACTTTTTATACTTTGTCAGACACATTGAAAGTCAGATATGCAAGCTCGAGGGATATACATGCAAGCGGGTGCAGTGAATAAGTGCGTTTGGTCTACTGCGACCTTTCACTGCGCATCATCTGTCTTTTATTCTGTATTGTGTACTGAACAATGTTTACTGGATGTATTATATAATTTTTTTCATTAGCAATCTATGCAATTTTCAGAATTTGATTGAATAAAAAAACTACTCTTGATTTTTGATCCTTTGACCAAGGATTGCCTTCAAAAAACAATGATACAAAAATAAAACAATAGAACAAATGTAATAAAAAATAGTTTTATTATATTCATAGCCATCAAATTCAAAGCAAAAACATATGATTGCAAATATGTATTATCAGATTCGAAGAAACATTTATTTATTTTCATAACTTTCATTACTGTCGTCAAATATCTTCATCATCTTCGTCACTGCTATTCCACTCTGTTGCTTGAACACACTATTTCACTTGCACCAACTTGCATGTATATCTCTTGCGCTTGCACTTCCGGTTGACTTTCAATCTGTCTGACAAGGTATAAAAACTATCGAAACTGTCTGACAATTGAGAAAACATTTGTTGACAATTCCCCAAGTAGCATATATAAAAATCAGCTTTCATACTATAAGAATAATATATTCTACAATAAGTATTGGAATGGCCCATATTCTAAACTAGCGAAAAGTTTGTAGACCGAGCCGAAAGCGAGGATTACGGTTGCGAGTATGGAATACGCCATTCCAAATATGTTGTAGACTATACTTTCTCTAACAAAGTTCTGGAAACTCACCAATATTTCACACAAAATTGAAAAAATTATTAAATGTCAAACGTAAAACCAGATAGGAATATTTGAATTGTTAGGAAGTAACCATGGTAGTAACCAAACTAACAGCTTCTGATTCGTCGAAATTATTCTAAACGGCATACGGAATCATTGGATTTATTGGAATTTCATTCGTTTCAATATAATTTTTGGTTATGGAATATGCAAATTCCAAAACAGTGTTAGAGAAAAGTATAATTACAGCTTATTATAGTTTAAGGATATATGACAGGGAGTTGGAACCTTACAAAACGTCTGACTATGGACGACATAACTTGTAATATTATTCCAAATAATATATATAAAAACTTAGTTTTATACTATAAAAAATTTGAGGTGCAATTTTATACACCTTTATTACCAGTTATCTATCAAAGCCACTATGATCCAAATTTCATAGTGGGGAGTCGTTCTTACCTGTATTTGGGACATACACAGATAAAGTTTCAGTTTTTATAAAATAAGGAAGGTCTGATCGTTGCTGGCTCTTAGTCTATAAGTTCAGTTATGTCAGAATTAAGTAGCTTATCATCAAGTTTAATTTTGTGTTCTGAAGAACTTGTACTCTTGAAGTTTTCTTGAGAACTGCGTTGTGATCTTGGTGTTCTTAAACTGTGGACGAAACCATTCATTTTGAACTTACTTTTTCTTGTAAAAGTGCTTGGAGAGTGGAAAAGTAACTATTTCGCTGGAAGTACTTCAATTTGAAATGTTGGTATTGTAATAGAAAATAATTCCTATAAAATTTGAGCTCATTATAGTGACATTATTATTTATTTGATTATAAATTTAATAAAAAATAAATATATCCAGTAAACCACAATTGAATTGAAATGAAAAGTGAAAATATCATTTGTTTATTCTAATCAAATTATAGAATGATTATTCAAACAATACCATTCAAAATTATCATCAAGGAAAAACTCCAAGCAAATATAATAATGAGAAATTTCTCTTTTGTTAAAAAGGATATATTTTATCTTGTAATTAAATTCGTCATTAGTAAACAACTATTACAAGCATTTATTAGCGGAATGCTAATGATTAATCACAATTTTAATTATCGCATAAAAAACAATTGTGTAATTACTATAAATTATTGATAGCAAGTGATTCGAAATTTTCTTTGAATAAACTTCCTATTCGTCCAAGCTTTCTATCAGTGAATTACTTTTTGCAAGTAAACAGACTTTTTGATAAATCTTTGAATTCTTTGTTTTGTAGTAATTTCTATTCAGTTCTGCAATAGTCTAAGCATATTACGTAAACATGAATTTCTACCGTAGCGGATGCAGATTGTTTGATATTATTAGCGATATACGTACGAACCTACATACGTACATAACATTAACGTAGAGGTGAATAGTGCATTTTACATGGAATGCATCACAAATATGACAAATAATTTCGAATAAGCTTCGTGGTTTCACTGTAAAATACAAATTTTGCATCAAATATAATGCTATGTTTTTACTTATGACTGAAAATTTGTTATTCTGCTATCGTGCACAAAATAAAACTTCATGCGAATACGATACTGTGCATAGATTTATAAAACAAACAAACTCAGTTGTATTGGGTTTTGTGTTTCTAATATTCATTATTTTCTTCACTGTCCGAAAATCAAATGTGCTCTTGATATTTTTATAGTTTTCCCTGAATCTCTGCAATTGTCCTATTCGTCTTACTTCAATTTTCATGTTTCAGCAGAGAATATGTTTCTTTATTCTTGGGCACGATAATGTAACTTCCTCTAAATATTTGAGCGTATTCTGAATCCCCGTAACTTCTGTCTGGATAACAATTCAAGTCTCTAATTTTTGGGATATGGTCAAGCTTTTGAATTTTTGTAAAGTGTAATTTCATTTTTATAACTTTAGTATTTCAGAATTCAATAATACATAAAATTAACTGATTTCATCGCTCATTTCCAGATGAACATCAAGCCCTTCAGGACTCTTCTAGTAGTCATAGAAAACTAAAATTTGTAATCCAGTATGAGTTTTGAATTCAAGTAATCTCTTGAAGAATGAAGATGCAGATTTCTATTTTTACAATAAAGAAAGGTTCTTACTAAATGGAGGAACTATTGTTTAGTACAATCATTTGGTGGTTTTACCTGGAAATTTTCCGGGAGTTTTGAAAATGGGTAATTCTATAGATTTCGATGTGTTCTTTCCAAATTTCAACTTTGCTACATCGTATATTTGCCCCTTGCGCCACCATATTGGAAAAATGGCGCCTAAGAGCAGTTTACGACTCATTCCACGATAAAAATATTTATATATAAAACGAAACTAGAGAAAATTCCTACAATTTCTGAAGTAATTTTTTTTTTGTAAAATCAATAATTTTGGCGTACGAGCGCGGCAAAGTATAGTTGGGCGCATAGATCGCAGTTGTGGGTGAGAAGTCGTAACATAGCTTCCTCTATGCAAAGATGCGGTAATTAACTTCTTATTATATCGTTTTAAACATATATCGTGAACCACTATCGATCTGAATCCCACCAAAAGTTTATCCTTGTTATTCTTTCTTTTAATACATGACTTACGAAAAGCTCCCAATCCTTTTTCTTTCATTCCAATAACTTTACTTCAATGCAAGGGATTAGCACAAATAAAATAATTCATACTCCATTAGGAGACATGGCTCTCTAAATGCAAACGACACTGTGAAGGGAGAGAAGGGCGCCCGACACAAAGGCGACGCATTCCTTTATAACTGCGGAGGACGAGCCATAATAAGCCAGTTCTTTAACGAATAGTAAAATATTCATTTTTAGTATAGTTTCTAGATCTAAGTCAATTCTATAATTCACAATTTTCAGTTGAAATTGAATGTCACGGGTTGGCGTAGATGCTTAATGGTTTGCGGCGATCGTACGCCAAAACTATTGATTTTACTAAAAAAAAAAGTTAATGCATAAATTGAAGGAAATTTTCTCTAGTTCCATTTTGAATATAAATGTTTTCAGCTTGAAAAGAGTCAGAATGGAGATATTGTCAAAAAACTACTCTTAAACGCCATTTTTCCAAGATGGTGGCGCGAGCGGCAAAGATATAAGGTCACAAAGTTGAAATTCGAAAAAACCACATTAAATTATATTACACTACTCATTTTCAAAACTTCAGGTAGCCTCTTTTTTAGAACCAAATACACTGTTTTCAGTGCTACAAATATTACAATTTGTTTGATGATCTATGCAAGTTTTTCAGAATTGAATCATAATTAAAAAGTTTTTTTGGTTTAAATTCTATATATATTTCCTTATATTTTTTGAAGTTTCGATTCTCTCTCTAAGAGAAGACTCTTGGATAGAAAGTCGAAACGTCAAAAAATATAAATGAATAAACAGAATTCAAATTAAAAAACCTTCCATTTACAATTAGTCTAGCTCTGTTCTATTATGGATCTTATAAAATCTTATACTCATGCCATTACGATACTTGACTTTAATTTCACAAAAATTGTTTTTGGTGAAGTTTCATATTTTATGAATCATAAATCTGATGCTTTATTGAAGGATCGTTATTTATTTTTTTCAATTACGAATATTATGATTCTATCTAAAAAATCACAGTACTGTTATCTAGGGCAAATGTCACAACCATTTGTTACATTAATTCCTAAGATATCCACTATAACAATAATTCTTCTTTAATTAGTGACCTCCAGATAGCTCAGCTGACGAACTTATAATTCTGAAAATTTCGAAATAAGACCATAACCTTGTTCCCTCAGCATTATCTGAATTTGTCTTCCTGAAATGTTGATCCTGTAATGAAGCAAACTTTTTAGCATTCTAAGGCCAGATAACAATGATAATCTAATGTAAATTAAAACTTAATTTAGCTGAATTCAAGGTTAAAATGGAGAAGCAATTTAATTCAATTCAAATTATTGAGCATTTCCACAATTAGTGCAGATAAAATCTAGTGAATAACTAGAAGTGTGATTTTCGACAAGGTTAGAAGGCCCAAACTACGCAATTAGGTGACAAATTTTCCATTAGGCATTTCCGGTGGACGGAGTTTCGGTGAAACACACGTTTGGTGTTATCTAGTGATAAAAATTTGAATACAAAACGCACCAAGGCAAGGTTGAATGGAAGATTAGTTATACTAGCTGAAAGTTTGTTTGTCATTGAAACAGAATTTGTAAGTTTGAAGAATAACTAACAGATTCCTGATTGTCCCCTTAAATATGGAAGAAATGATCAGTTAGTGCTATAAGTACGATTTCCAAGTAATAGTGTTGCAAATTGCCTTTCGCTACTTTTGCTCACTTTGTATTTGAGTCAATGATTTTAATCTATACTGTGTTCATAGGAAATATTGATGAATCTATGACTCAAAATAAGCAAAAGTAAGTGAACAAAATATATGACATTTCTCCGTTCGATAATAATCGATACCAAATCTTTGGAAAATTTACATAGTTCTTATAGAGACATCAAAGCTCAGCATTATGTGAGCTAATAAAGGAAACTACCCCTATACTTACCAACAATATATCTGAATCACCTTAACACCTCCCAGTTCGGTCCTCCCCAATTATTTGACCAGATTGGCGGATTAGAACATGGTAATTTTCTCTTCGCACGCTATTTCTGTATGCCGGCGGCAGCGTAAGGACCTTGCATGGCTAATTACGGAGATGTCGGCGTTAATTTTTACCCGCAGATTAATTCAGTTAATTCTGTTTTCTTGTAATGTGGATGGCGGCAAGAGTTGATGTCGCTAATCAGTTTTATGGGTGTATTAATGCTGTGTATCTTGCGGACGTGAATTGGTTGCGTGCGGATGGGGAAGATGCAAGGTGATGCACAGTAGCGTACAGGGAAAACGGATGTGATTTTTAAAAGCTCCTGGCTCTGCACGAATTCACTTCAAATTACGTATTAATAAAATATCAAATCATTCCCGGAAAAATTA
Source organism: Dromius quadrimaculatus (assembly GCA_963989225.1). Classification (NCBI taxonomy): domain Eukaryota; kingdom Metazoa; phylum Arthropoda; class Insecta; order Coleoptera; family Carabidae; genus Dromius; species Dromius quadrimaculatus. The sequence goes on from OZ022330.1 coordinate 45,100,674, forward strand.
TCTTGGATATGATATCGAATATTAAAGTTTTTTTATAAATGAGAACAATCTATCAGTAATTTTTGGAAAAATAAGCCCCATCGTTTCGAGTATAACATTCCTACATCATCGCTAGTTTCATAGATTTAAAAATTTATCTCACTACGTTTCCATTATCACTTCTACTTATCAACAAAAAAAATAATATATAAGAAGAAAAGCGTTTTGAATATTCTGAATTTACTGAATATTGAATCAATTTTGTTATCCTTCATGATCCGCCCATGTTCTGCTGATTTCTTCATGCAGATCACGTATCCGTTGCTTCTTCTTTCCATTTCTACAGCAAATTAACTTAGAAGGTGACAATCCCCAGCTACTGTTTAATATAAGTCAATCGTAATGTCACGGATTTTGATATCTGTGTGAATTAGTCGGTAGACTCGCACGGTCGATGTGGCGACGAACCTTATCGTCCACTTTTGCTTATTTACTGAACTACTCTGCTACTGTTCGCCATTTCAATTAACGCTACTTGCTTTATTAACCAGTGATAGTGCTAATGATTTAATAAATTTCAGTCTGAATTTGTGTGTTTATTAATACTTAGTTGTTTTGAACATAGATATCTTGAATTTTAGAAGGTACTACCCATAGTAAATATTATTTGGAATAGTTATCTTTTGAAAATTGCTGATACACAAAAATTTTGAATACCTGGAAAAAGTAGAGATGTAGCGATTCTTCACAGTTTACACATTCAGTCGAATTAATTCAATTTACTGCATACCGCACATAAAAAGGTTCCATTTTGATAAACTAAGTGAACAACTAATCACATTGCTTGTATCTCCTCCCTCTTTCAAGTTTTTTTCTTTGTACTTTATGTAATTTTCTTTTCACATTGAACTCAATTTACTCTCCTGTATAAGAAGTAACACTTCGAAAGAAGATTCTGATATCTTCATCCGAACATTGCCTCATTGGATTTTAACTGATCCATTTGTTCCAAAAATATCCTAACCATTAGTTAAAGTTGATAATTTCGATTTTTTTTTTTAATGAATCTTTGACGAAGTTATTCTACTGATAAATCCAAAGAATAATGACTTATACTTCATCTTCAATTATTAACTCAATATGTGGGAATAATTTCTGCTACAGATTAATTTTGAGATTAACTCTATTATTCTATATATGAATATATATCCTTCAAATGTGGGTGAAAAAATGTGAGCTAATTTGAATAGCAACAACAATTTCCACGAAAAACCTCCATGAATTAAATTGAAAATAACAAAAACTACGTGTCAATCTCGTATTTTGTTTGTGAGAACTAATCCAGTGATCGTTGCTCACACAATACAACAGACATTGTAACAACCAAGTGAACCAAGTGAAGACTGCTCACGATCCACAGGTGAATAATGAGAAGCAGTGGTTTGGTCATGTGGAATGGTTTAATACTGGATGCCTGCTTCGCGATAAAAAGCCTTGTCTACTTCCGCTGATGCGACTAAACCGATTTATCACTCCATTCTCATAAAGCTGAATTGCTACAGAACTTAGTTTTGAATTAATTGAATATCATTTTGAAAAGCTCAAAACCGGACATATGAAGGAAGTAATAAATAATTCATAACAAAATAAATTTCAAAATCTCAGATCATAATACCTTCAATTCCTTTTGATTTTAACATTGCAGTTTTTAGTATTTCTTCAAACAATCTTATGTTTTTCTGTAAATGAGTTCAGAGCCTCTATTTCGCTATTAAAAGTGGAAATTAAAATTGTCTCAGGATTTGAGTTTAGATTCTGGTGGGATATGTTGGACCATTCAATATATTACTTAAAAATATTGAAAACAAACAATTATGTCAACATATAGAAATAAAAGAAAACAGTAAGTAGATTTCAAAGACTTCATTGTTTTTCGAAATATTCTCCCCGAACGTAAATGCATTTTTGAATTTGCTCAAACCAACTTCTTTCTGATACTGACAACATTGCATTTATGACGACGTCGACTGTTTCTTCCGGTGATTTTTGGGGAGAAAAAAAAATTCTTGGGACCTAGGCCGAGACTGTAAGAAGGATGGTCTAACAATTCGACGTTTTGCTGCTCTAAAAATACAATTGCGAGCTGTTTGCAAACTTACATTGTCTTGGTGGAGGATAATTTATTGTTCAGGATTGGTTCTTCAAAGCTCGGCAATTACTTCCGACAGACAAATGGTTGTGTACCAATTGGCGGTAATAGTTCTTCGATCTTTCAGAGGAACTGTTGCTATATGAGCTGCTTTTGAGACAGATGTCAAGATCATCTTTTTGGACACACTTTGAGAAAGAAATACTATCTCGCGATATTTCTCATCTCGATCTTTGTTGATGAAATTGCGTTTTTGGGAAACTTGTCCTTGGCGCGTCACTAAGACTAGTGTTTCACAACACAAGAATTCTTGTCTTGCTCAGCAGTTTCTTGCTCTTGTCTGGCAGTGCAAGACAAGAAATGTATTGAGATCTTGTCTTGCACAATTCTTGTAAGGCGATTTCTTGTCTTGCTTTGCAAACCTCTTACATATTTCTTGTCTTGCATATTTTATTCAGTATATTATATTTTAAATAGATGGCGTTACTAGATTTCTTGCTTTTTGTGCAAGATTCTTGCACAGTTCTTGCTTTTGCGGGGATCTACCAAGTTAACTCATAGATCCATGGTTGTATTGGGTACTAATATTCTTTAGAATGAATTAGAGAAATGAGCATTTGAACTAGATACACAAAACAGAACATCAATTGACAAGATGATGAAACACTATAACAAAACGAATTGGATCTATTGCGTCTCTCTATTTTGGATCCAGCTCACTGAATCGGGCAAAAATTTGGAGGAAACTTCAATCAAGAAATTCGAAGACTTTTAAAAATCGATATTTTGTCGATTATAATAGTAGTCAAAGTAATGAGGATTAGGAACAACTTGTAGTAACTTTTTTTGTCGACTTTGATATTGACTTCACTCAGATATTCATCCAAAATGAGCTTGACACATGTACTTCAACGTCGTTGCAAGGCATAGATAAAAATATGAAGAGTAGAACTAAATCAGTATTCTCTTCCAGAACAGTAAGCGAAGACGCTAATATTTTGGCTTGGTGGTCAGCTCATACTTCCATATTTCTTAATCTGTCTAAAATGGCTGGAGATTTTTTGAATATTATCGCTATATCTGTGCCATCAGAACGACTTTTCTCCTAGGCGATTTTAGTGATAAGAAAGCACAGAAACTTTTTGAATCTTGATCTATTAAAAGTCTTCTGTGCCTGAACTCCTGATCGAAATTTCACAGAGAATAATGCACATTTTCATTCTTTCATTCTATGAATCTATAGAAGTTTTTTTTATTAAAGGAAATGTTTTTGTAGAGGAAATTTATATTCTATATCTTACATTTCTACTTATGTATTTCTAAAGAAATAAATATTCCATCTGCTGTTTTTAATAAGAACGCTTCTTTTAAAAAAATGTTACTTTTCGACTTGTTCTAGTTGATCCACCTATTCATCACTAATGACGCGATACTCATTTTTCTCTCAAAACTCTAAAATCGGACTCATTGATACGCAGTTCTGGCAAGAATGTAAGAGAGGCAAGAAAATGTTGCAATTCTTGCCAAGTCTTGCATCTTCTTGCACAATCCAATCCAATTCTTGTTCTTGTCTTGCAATGCAACAAGAGTGTGAAGTTGAGCATTATGACTTATGACGTAAGGCCAAGAATAAGGTGACAAGTCTCTAGGATTGTTTGTCGAATGTCATAATGCTTATTGATACTCATGTTGCATACAAGTTTCTTTCTACGGCCGCTTGATTCACATATTTTGACAATTAGTGAATACAGAGCAAAAGAGTTAAGAGCAAAAGCTCGCATTGAAACTTGGAAATTATTGATCGATCAATAAACAATATTTTATCTGAAACGAATGGTACTAAATGTGGATATCTCTTTTTTAGTATTGTCCGCTATGTATACATTGCTGAGCACGGCGTCGAACAATTTCTTCTTGATATATTTTGTAGCATTTCAAGTAGTAAACCAAAACAAAGGGCCGTGTTGCGCACATCCAGCAATACACAATCGGTGAATGCTTATCGTCGTTTCCGATTGGTAGTTGGAAAATTAGGTTTATTGTTGAATATATCGCAATTTTATTTTTCATCGTATCGGTTCACTAGCTAGGAGAATAATGAAGATATTTCACAATCATTCCACATCTGCGAGAAAAAAATAGGGAATATTTCCATCTGCGGAAAGCTCGAACCCGATCCGAGTCCAACCGACTGACCCCTAGTAGAGCTCTTTTCTCAATGAATTGTGGACGATGAAATAGTTCTAAGCCAAAGATAATTGATTCTCCAGTTGTGTCACCATTAAATTTTTTGATCAGCATATCAACATTTATTGATTTCGTGAATTTTGACCCAATTCACCGAGATTCTAAATTATAGGGCTTCATGCAAAGTTCTTTCTCAGAACAATCGTTGATATCTTCAGTTCAAGTGTCACATCATATTAGATCTTATTGTTGATACTTTTTCCCTCATTTTCCTTGATATGGAGCAGTAAACCGATTCACTTTAAAAGACGTGATTTTGCAAGCTTGATAATCAAGAATTCCAGAATGAGTTTTCTACAAAAATATCTTCTGGATATTTATTTGAATGCAAAGTGAACATCAAAATAAGACCCATGCTTAATAATATGAACAGAAAAACGAGCGTGCCAAAATTGCATACACTACAACGTCGGGATCGCTGGCGCGCTTCGTTTGTCCTGCTATATTGGTAAAAACAGAATATGTCTATGTCAAAATGTGCAGAGGAAAAAGGACGTGATAAGCTTTGACCTTCATCATTTTTGTTCTCCACAAACTTTTTCGGTTTTTTGTTATAGGGAAATTATTCAAGCTGTCTCATTTGGGTGTAATACCACTTAGGCTATATTAGCTGAGATAGCAAGAGTAAATGATTTATATGTAACACAAAAGATACTTATAAGTAATTTACTTAATACATTCCACTATTATTATTTTTTATTCAAATCCAAATCAATTATTATACTGCAGAGGTTCCAGCCTATTTCTTAAAAATAATTGGTATTTTGCAACCAAATATCAATCTGCTAACTGATAAAAATATATGAACTGATATATGGAATGAGGCCATGATTGAATTTGGAATACGTTTTTTTCTAGGATGAATGATTTTTTTTTTCTTGGTAATACATTCTCTTGTATAGCAACTATCATAGCTCATAAGTTACATCCGTAATAAGCCTTATTTATTCCACATTTTATATAATTACAATAGTTAAATATAAAACGTTAGTTTTTGGATAAATTGCAGAGTCTATTTCCTCTAATTTACCTCATGCGTGGGAGCGATGCCCAAGGTCATACGCACGATCTATCTACACTACATACAACGTACATACCACTTCGGACATCACTTTAATATGTGTGAAATGCAAAATTATACTATGTATTCCAGCACAAAATATTACACATTCATGGTGGATTATTTTAAAATTAAATTCTCTATAAGTCGCAACACGCTCTCAGAAACATTAATTTCATTATTTCGATTTCCTGGCAATATCAACTGGAGATAAGTGAGTTAAGTGAAACCGAGTCACATTATACAGTTCATTTCGAATCTATTATTTTCAGGATATTGGGAAGAATTTTGTGAGAAATATTATTGAGTCTAATTGGAATTGAGAATGGTTGAATGGTATATTATCCAATGAGGATATAATGAGGCCTAATTTTTAGGAGGAAGATAGAAACACTTGCAATGACAATAATTATTATCATCTGATTGAAATATTGCAACTATATGTGATTAATACTATAATTTATTCACAATTAAGACATAAAAATGTATGTGGCAGCTTTTCAAATTTTAAAACTATTACTCAATTCCTAATTAGAAAAACATGGGAATACTTATCCTAATAACTGAATAAGAAGAGGTAAACATTAAAATTTGTGCTGAAAACTCACACTTATAATAGGTTAACTGCGTTACGACAATAGCGTTGTCTACCGGAAAACTAAGCAAGTGCATATATCGCAAGTATTGATAGATGACTAAGAAATCCCAAATTTTCAGGTGCATTCATAAAAAACTATCTAGTACATTCAATTATATACTTAAGATGCCTGTGTGTTAAAACTATTTTTCTTTGTTACCTATACTTCCATCTATGATTTCGTGTAAAAATTTTAAGGTTGAATTGAACTTTAGATAGATCTTGTTCATATCTATTTCAGGATCTGAATCATAAATGGATACTTTCAGAATTATTTTCTTCTCTCTTCCATTTTTCGTGCTCAAACTCAAAATCTAAATAAAAAAGGTCCATTATAAAATTAATTCATCTTTTCATGACATAGTTTCTTGATTTATTCGTAAATTATTTTCTGCTGGGCGCTTGTGACATTCGAGATCTATCCTCTAGCATTTTAGATTGTTTTTATAGTCCCTTGGGTACTTCAATATAGAGTCTATTATAATTTATTTTATAAACCTTTTTCATTTCCGAATCTGAAATTAACTAGTACGTATTTTATCATTCTACCTCAGTAACCTTGAAAAAATTTGCAACTGTAATCATTTCATGAATATTCGTCTTTCACCTTTGTTATAATGGTGCTATCATAATTTCCGGTACTTGTTATATAGTCCAGGAGCTTTGACTATACAGTGTGTTTTATTTGACTGGCTTTGTGACTAGGGCAGTCGGCTTGTCACGCAAACTCACTTTTCTTTAAAATCCGTTCATTTGTTCGTCTGTCCGTAACCGGACAACAATCAGACGACATATCCTGTTGTAGAGAGGGAAAGAGATTGTGTTTCCGCTTTTAATTAGATGAATACTGGCCAGTTTGGCTCAATATTTCGTGAATATATTTCTCACAATGTTGATCAAGCAGTGAAGCTTCCAAGAATATGATTTTACAAGAGATTATAATCATGTCACGCAACATATATACCGATTTATATTCATATATAAATATCTACGCAATAATAATGTGGATATGAGAGAAAAGGAGTAGTACTCCTGTCAAACAGGGTCATCTTTTTTCTAACAGGTTGTGAAATTTAATTGCTAGCGAATACAAATTTTTCATGGCTACCGGTCACACGAAGAAAAAAAAATTCTTCACGTGACCACATCAAAAATTCATCCATTCCGATTTCATCTTTTCGAATGAGGTCAACAGGAACTATATTGAACATACCTTCAGGATATCAGACTACTCTCGGAACCTGTGATCAAGTATTATTTTCAAGCTTTTTTATTTTTTACTTAAAAATAAACGAATAAACATATTTTTTCACTTACACACTGGACATCCATGCAATCATTTTCCTCAAATTTCACTTATATATTGCTGACAATCGTTCTACATTCTTAAACTAACTCATTTCTATTGTTTCACTCACATTCTCATCAAAACTCCATCCTTCATACATCAATTCATTCTGCGTATTATCTCTTCTAGTATACCTGCGAATAGTGCTCTAAATTCAAATTCCACAGCAGTCTCTCGTAGTTTACGCTTTCGTAACTACGCCTACCAATCGCTTTTTCATACATAAAGACAGACCAAGTACCTTTTCACTTCTGCGATCTATATAATAGGGAAAGTATTGTAATCGTGATTTTTTGATAGTTCGAGATTTTGATGGATCTCCATGTTTCTGACCCTACTAAATTCAAAAAACATAGTTTTAAATAAAGTCGGTCTGTCGGTCCGTCTGTGTGGAAGCATGATAATCTGAGAACGCGCATGAATTTTCGACTGAAATTTTACATTTGAGTTTTTTATCAAAAAGCTAGGTTCAAGTTCTTAGATGAGCTTTTTTCAACCAGTAGTATCAAAACTTAATTGATGGAACTTTTCAGTATTTGCTTATGAGGTAATTAACATTGATTTTTGAATAATTTAGCACAATATTCAACTGAAACATTTTCCAAAATTTTCAGCGGATAATTTGTTATTATTAAAATTCGAATTATTATGAAATTCGCCATATTTTTCTAAAGCAAAGAAATAAATAGTATCATAATGTAAAATTAGAATTACTATCACTTATTTTTGGACATCACATGCAAATCTTCGTCAAATGTTTTTCAAAAATAAGTAATTTGGCTCTATCGTGTTTAATATCGAATTAAAGCTCTTGCTGGGACAATTCTAGTAAAAGTGACATAGAGCATATTTGAACGATTATCGATTGTTTTTTTACAAATTATTCAAATACTGTTTAGTTTGGTATCAATTCACTCGGAGAGATAAGCCTAGTAGATATTTGAAATAAATAATCAGTGGAATCTGCGTTACATTCTTCAAATTACACTTCCAGCGGTCAAATGTCAAACCTCGAAAATCTAGAAAAAGACTCTTTATCTTCAAAAATACTTGTTTTATGTGTGGACTGAAATATAACCGCTATCTATAACAACGACAACTGCCGCTTCGACAATGACAGCTGTCACTTTGACAATGACAGCTGTCACTTTGACAATGCCAGCTGTCTCCTTGGAATATGTAAATATTTGATGTGACACTCTGAATTTTTGAAACAGGAATGAAATTGGTCATGGAACTTATGGTCGGGGAAGTACTGTGAAGGCCACAGCAGATTTTTATGAACTCTCAAACAAATCAAATTCGTGTTATCTACCCAATGAGGCACTTAAAATTTAATAATCAGCCGATATGTTCTTTTAATCATCTTGTTTTCCGCTGCGAAGCCATTGGACTTCGAACAGAATCATCTGGAGAAATTTGGAATCGGAGGCAAATTGTAATAAGGAATAGTTTTTTGTGCACTTGTCGCTCGATTATAAATCGCTAAGAACAACAAGAATACTTTTTAGCTTATAATATATACTATAAATCAAAATTTATAGTTTTTTAGAACTATTTTCTTGTTAAATCTCAAATTGAATAATTAATTAGGCGAGTCATAGAATAGTTGGTGCACGTTGCTATTATCGAAGACTTGCGGCAAAGTTAGCCCCTCGAAAAAACCAGACTTGCGTTGATAAATCGGATCATAAACATCAAGTTTTCATAGAAACCATAGAGAAATTTTATTACCTTTCAACAAATATACAAATAACGATGATTCCATTTATCAACATAATGCTTCCATGAGTTTCTCTAACAACGCACAATAAAATACTTTGTCGCTCGCTTAATATGACATATAAACATTAATAAGAACAGAATGAATACTGTATAAACTTCAATTATTTTGACGTTTGACGGGAAAATCATTTTTGACGGATGTAATTATCAATTCATACAGAAAATCTCGCAGAAAACATTGGATGTATTATGTTCTCGATGATTGCAAAGTTTTTTTTTGGCTCCTGCTTCAAGATTTATGGTCTAAAAACTAAACATAAATCTGAACTCCAAATACGCGATAGGTATTTGTATATCCAGAGCACAATATTTTACCTATTTTTTCTGTATAAATTAAGTTTTTCCGTTTATCAAGAATTATTTCCTTCTCAAACTTCTATAGTTTGATGAACATTCAATGTATGCATTCACGTCAAAAATATAGAGAGCAAGTGACAAAATACTTGGTCGCGCATTGCGATGAAAACGAGTAGTTCCTCAGAAACTGTAACTTCACGTTAATAGATGAAAGAGTAGATATAAATTTTCAAAGTAACTGCAGAGAATGGACCAATTAGGTTATCGTGACGTACTTTTGTTCTTTAAAGAACAAATTTTCCCTCTTTATGTTGCGTTGTCTGAAAAATGCCATGATATGTTCATCCTCTTATGTCCGAAATTTCCTATCTAAATCTCTGAAATTTTTTCTATTGTTGGAAAATTTGGCTTGGATAACATAGAAGCAGTGCAATATCTTCTGCTACTCAATATTCCGGAAAATAAATATGTAGAAAAATACATTTTCCTTGTATACCAAATGAGCGTAATACATTCTTGCATCTGCTTTTCTCACTGCAGTTTTTGTGATAAGCAAGTGACTGCTGATAAATTGGAAGTTATATTCATCTTTTTGTTCATTATGATGGATAGTATAGGAACAAATCGTTGAAAACTATTTTTTGTTATTGTTTACTATGTCTTATTCCGTATATCTTTACATTGGTATACTTTTCTGCATTTGTTGCGTAATATAGGTACTATTTCCTGCTTCAACGCAAAAAAAAAACTATGAGATTGCAGGCCACATTAACTTTTTTCACCTTGCTTCTCAAATTCGATTAGTAATAAAGAAGCATTCCAACAACAAAATATACAATTTTCTTTATCTAACTCTACACCAGTTAGCCTTTCCATCAACGATTTCATCCACGTATGAGTCATAAAATCAGATATTACAAGTTAATTACTGGAATATAACCTAGATTGCATTAAAAAGTACCTCTCAATCAACGTAACATTGTAATCATTGACATTCCAGCGGCAGCGAAGAAAAGATGGCGCTAACGGTAAACACTACGTGCGTTTCTCACTTGTCAACACATTCAACTGGAAGAAAGTTGTTGTATCTAACTAGGAATCGTCCTGGAGCCTACAAGAATGGCGACAGTGGTGAACTTCAGGCGAAGTGTGAATAAAATTGGCAAGCTGAGCTAACCTGATACTTCAATTTTTATAAAATATGTTCATGTCTCATCAAAATAGAAATCATAGAGTAAATTTTTTATTATTTATTATTCTGTTAAGATATAGATTATTGTGAAAAATCTCTCAGAAATAAATTTTATTCTATTAGATGAATAAATATGACCTATTACTTCGACGTGAAATACTGCACATTATGTAACATTTGGAAAAATTTACCGAATCGAATTCATTAAACTTTTCATACTTATAAAAAAATCTATTTCAAAATTGAAAAATTTCACAATCTAATGGGGTTAAGCTGGACATAAACGCAAGAACAAGTGAGACCAATGTTTGCTGTGTAATATTGCGCTGTGACCTCCTACACTACGTTCTTTGTAAACAGGACTTAATTGTGCTAATTAAGTAATTTTATTATTAAGTAAGTTTAATTTCATAGTTCTGTACTCCAATTATTATGGTAAAGAGATTTGCTGTTCTTAATTAAAATAAGATCTAGATACGCGTTATGATACAAACGATGTTCATAAGGAAACAAAAAATACCTGTGGCTATATCATTAGAAATCGAATTGTGCTTCGATGTTTGTCAAAAACATGAGATTTTGCATTTGTTCATAACGCATGAGATTTTTCATCCTTTATGTGAATTAAACGTATGACATGGCAAACAGACACTTTTTTCGCTTTCCTTGAACACTAGCAGAGGTACAGAAAGACGAGGTTAATTCTCTTTTGGAGGAAATATTAGTGACATTTGCTTAGATGTTTTGAAATTCGTACAACTGAAAAAAGTTATTACTTGAGAATTTAATAGGATTTCTGAATATTTCTGGATCTAGGGATGAAGCATTAGACACATATATAGGTACACAGTCCCTCTGCGGCATTATTATTTTCTAGTTTAGTGTAATCCATTTGAACTATTAAGTTTCGCATGCTCATGGTCCTCACATTTGGTATTTGAGAAAATTTCATAAGCTGTATCTAATTTTAAGCTTGTAATAGTTATTTTTGATTCTAGATTGCGAAATGTCACTTTTGCATTCGAGAATAAAAGATTATTCGAGAATGCAAAAAAATTTCGTAATCATGTATCAAACAACGTTTTCTCGAAAACCACGTCTCTAAATTAACAAAAATGTTGAAAGAAAATTTTGACATTTCGAATCAATTAATGTCACTTTTAATGTTACTATGATACCAATCCAGTTTATCTGAATATTTCGCATTCTGGCTGCGAAGTATTTCCTGTAAACAAAACAACCATTTCGCATGTTTATAGTTGCCTTATAAATGTTCACTTTTAATGACAGTTTTCGAAAAAATAAATTTTCCAAGTGAATATTTCTTTTGAGTTAGACAAGAATATTAATTTTTAGAGAATTTATAATTTTACGGGCTTGAAACTCATGCAAAGTTGAGGAGGATATAATATATTCTGACTTGTTCAGAATTTTCTATCCTACGGATCTTAGAGAAATGTTATTCGAAATTTAAAAAAATAATCAAGCAGTTGTGAGAGAATTGAATTATCGCATTTAAGTTGGAGTTGATCCCTATTTCCTATACATCTAACATCTGTTCACGTAAAATGTGAAATTTCACAATGACGATAAAAAATCTATTTATCAAATTTTAAGTGAAAGTGTTAAGAGTTTAATACATGTCAAATTAAATCACCTTATTGTTTTAAGTACTAAATCAGAGATCAACAAAAAATAATACTTTTCCCCATTAGCTAATAGGTATTTCATATAAGTCTTAAGCCGTCAAACGTGCGTGAAAAATTCTTAGCTATATCATGAAGAAATTTAACATAAAATCATGAAAATGTCGTTTCTTGAAACAGTGGTTCTTGTAATCGCAAAAAGAGTATTTAAAACATTCAAACAGTGATATTTCAGTGACAGGCTGACATATGCAAAATACTTGTCCAGTGAAAGACAACGGTCAGGAGAAAAGAATATGAAGGTGGTCTGAGATCGAAGAGTCTTCACATGGATTAAAAAACAAATGTGTTCGATTCTTTCATTGCGCAACTTGAATTTTGTTCGAAACACTTGTATATAAAAATGTAGTAGGTTAAAATCAATTTATCCAAGGAAGCAGTGTGAAATTACATGATAGCTTTGGTGATAGCATGAAATGTTATAATATGAGTATTTAATAGTATATTCAACGAATGACAATCACCGATAATCACGAGCTTGTAATCTTAATATGATGTATCAGTTATATGTTCGTGACCATAAATAGGGGAAACAAATATTCTCAATCGAATCACAATAAATGATTATTTACTTACTCATAATAATCACAAAATAACAACAGATCAATAGGATCGACAAATGAGCATAACTCATTAGTAACTCTTGTTGATTTTCATGAAAAATTTGCCGAATTTTCCAAGGATTGCTGTAAGCTAAAACATAGAAATGAAAAAGAAAACTTTTCAGACCTTATTTTTAATAGATAAAGTTCTGTATGAAAATTATTGGAAACACAAAATTTCAATAGCAAAAGGCTACCTTTTTCAAGTGAAATGAAAATATATGGTAAATAAACAAATTCTCAAGACTACAAAAATACATAAATTGTGACTAGATGACAATTATAGTAATACATACAGTCTATGCATTTTTATTGTCTTGACAATTGGTTTATTTATTATATATTTTTATTTCACTTGAAAAAGGTAGCACTTTGCTGTTTTAACGTTGTGTTTCTAACATACGATTGTTCAATACGATTGTAATTTATATTATTATGATATCAAAGCTTGGGCCTTTCTCATTTCGAATTTTATAATGGGACAACCCTATTTTATTAAGAGTTTCTTCTACAAAACTTGAAATTTTTCCTTGTATCATTAAAGTACAATTTTAATTTATTAATGTATATCACTTCACTTAATCCGGTACTCTGCTACCAGCTTTTGCCAGTGTCGAGTAATCGTCGAATATCAACTTATTAATTTCCATACATTTATGATTAATCTTCAATTTCCACCTTAAAATTTTCACTCTGACAAAAATTATTGCATTAGGAGTATATTATTACATTGCAAGTGGAAATTTGCGTTCATTTCAATAATATTTTTGGCAGTCATTGTTACTTGTACTAAGTACAAGGAAGTATTGTGAAACCGAAAAAATTCACCTGTCGAGATTTTGATGGAAATATCCGTTTTGAGTATCCCTGAATCCATTTTGATTATTTTTGGCTTGATGTCGGTACGTATGTTCGTGCGTAACTCGCAAATCTCAAAGCCGGCTGAATGTATAATGTTGAAATTTTGTATTTAAGACTGGTATAGGGTCTAGTTATGCACCTTGCATTATGGTTTCAATCGTCTGTATCGGAAGTGTACTTTACTTAAAACTCTTTTCGAATTTTTCCAATAAATTCAGAATGATCAACCGTAGGATGTTGAAATTCAGTATTTGGACTTGATGTTGTATCAGAATGATTATCTGCTATTTTTGTATGAATCGGTCAAGCCAGAAGTGCACTTTACCTGAAACTTTTTTTGAATTTTTTGCATAAATCTAGAATGATCATCCACAGCATATTAAAATTTAGTGTTTGAACTTGTTGAAGCATCAAAACTGTTATCTAGTATTTTTGTATCCATCGGCTAAGCTGGAAGTGCAGTCTATAAGTATAACAAACATTCAGAATTTGCCGTATATAATAATCTGTTTAATTGAAATGATAAGGTAGGCAATGATAATCTGTTGTCAATTCTGTTTTGATTTTGTTTGACATTTTACATGTCAAAATATTATTAAAATTATATTAATCATAATCTGAAGTGACAGAAAGCTTTATTGAATAAATTTGTGTATATATCAAATGATGTACAAGTAACTCACCTGATGTTCACGTCATTTTTTTTTATTTCCCTGACCTACAATATAATAGGGGAAATATTGTAATCGTAATTTTTTGAGAATTCGAGATTTTGATGAATCTTTACGTTTTAGACCCTACTGAACCCAAAATCATAATCTGTCGGTCTTGATGACTTGAGAATGCGTACAAATTTTTAACTGAAATTTTATATTTGAGTTCTTCATCAAAAAAACAAGGTTCAAGGTTCAAGTTTGTACATGAGCTTTTCTCAATTAGTATTACTGAAACTTTACTGGTGGAAACTTTTTAGTTTTTTGCGTTTACTTCATGAACGGTAGTATTTAGCATGAAGTACAGAAATGACTAAAATTGACCCTTGAATGATTTAAATAACATTCACGAGAATCATTTTTCAAAATTATCAGCAGTTCATTACTATCAAAATTGTAACCATTATAGAATTCGTTATATATTTCTAGAGCTAAGAAATAATGAGAATTTCAATGTGGAATTAGAATTATTATCACATATATTCTGACATCATATGCAAACATTTGATAATTGGTTTTTGAAATAAGTAATTTGGATCTATCTTCTTTGATATCAAATTTAAGCTCTAGTGGAGATAATTCTTATAGAAGTGTCAAAGAGTATATTTGAAGATTGTCAATTGCTTCTTCCACAAATCATTAAAATAATGTCTAGTCTAGTATAAATTTCAAGCTTTCGGGGAGATGAGCTTAGTAGATAGCAAAAATAAATAATCAAGTAGTGGAATCCACCTTACCATCTCAAAATTACACTTACGGTGATTAAATGTTGAAACTGTATCCCCAATTCCAATAAATTGGAGACTCCGAGAATCTAGAAAAAAAGTTTTGATTTTCAAAAATATTATTTTATATGTAAGGACTGATATATAACCGTCATCTGTCACTCTAATAATGACAACTGTCACTGTGACAAAGACAGCTGTCACTGTGACAAAGATAGTTGTCATTTTGACAATGATAACTGTCACTCCAATAATGACAGCTTTCACTTTGAAATATGCAATTGATGCGGTTTTCTAAATTTCTGAAACAACGATGAAACTGACCATGAAATTTATGGTCGGGGAAGTACTGGGCTGGTCACAGCAGATTTTTAAATATGATTGGAGCTGTATGTATCATCCAGTGTTCACAGTGATACTGATGAACACAAATTTATTCCTTCCATCCAATTCTAAGAAAAACTATCAATGACCCCTTGCAGTACTTTCTTCAAAATGGATCGATTCAACTCATTCTAGGAATCGATCATAATACCCGTAAGCCTTATTTTTGAAGATTGCATTTTGTAATCAAATGGTTTCGTAAGGATTTTATTCGAGTTGAAAATCGTCACAATTCGCAGTTATTCATGTTTCAAGTTAGAATAGTTGACATACTAAAAATTCTCGCGGAACTGAACAGGTGATTCAATTGATTAAAAACATTTGAGATCGATAAAAGAAGCTCATTAGGTAGCTTATGTTGAAGTGAAACGATTGAATCTTCCATCATATTGATCTTTTCTTTCTTGACTTTTCTTATATAGATTTTCTCAAGCATAATTACTTTTCTCCAACAGACTGTTACAATAACTATTTAGTATTTCTTGTTTAATTCAGGGCTTATTGCAACAAGCACTTTGCAATTGATTCTGCACACCGAAAATTTTCAATTAAAATGAGCTGTGCTGTAAAAAAATTTACATCCATATTGTATTCATTATTTGAGAATTAACAATTTTGTTACAGTTCAAAATAAGATTATAAGGTTAGAATCGGCTTTGTCTCCTGCTTCCAAGATTTTAGTAAGCTAGTTCCAAAATTTTCCTCTGAATCTCACTATTAATAGTAAAATTCTGGTTATATTATTCATGCCATAAAAATTGATCACCATCAGCTCTTTTACAGAAATGGCTCTTATTTTTAATAGCAGAAAATGGAAAGCCCATATGGATTCAATGCAATTTACCCGTCTTTGTAAAGAGATGGTGATGCTTTCAAATTACTTACGCAATAAAATATAAGAAAAATCCATAAAAAGCTGTGATACTCAACCTTTTATTTAGATTATTAGTGTTTCAGAGTATTCAAACTTTTTATAAAACTATATCAATCACACGATGTAAAACAGTTTAGCAAAATTTACAAATTTCTTTGCTAGGTACTTAACGAACAGTAACTCTAGTTTTGTTTCAAGTTTTATTGAAATTACCGCAGAACTTCCGTCTAAAATGATAATTAGCAGTAGCTATTATTATTTCTACCAATTTTGCAATTGCACTATCTTATTCCTAGATTACTGTTTATTACATTAACTCCTACTATTGTTGTTTCTAAAAGCATAATTATTGTATGCTCATCCAAAAAGATCTATCATTCTATCTGATTCATATTTTTCTAATACTGGTAATAAGTAGATAATTGGTAATAGGCAATAACCACATAACTGTAGATGCAGCATTCAAACTTCTCTGGAATTCTTCACACCAAGACATTGGTAATTAGTTTGATAAACAATCGCGAATAATATCAGATTTTAATTGAAGATTATTCCTTCAGTAAGGAGTGATCCAGCTACAATATCTCCCATCTCTTACTTTCTTGTAATTTCGCATTTAAGACAAAGCTTTATCCTTGTTCAGTGCAGGTAGTCTGGTTGAATGTGAACGTAATTGTGTGATTATCTCGTTTATTTTTCAAGATTCCTTGCGGGGTTTTTACTTTCGAATACGAACGTGTGAACGTGTGTGTAGAAGATGCGTGGATCGCAAATGAAGAGTTGAAGATTTAGATGTTACGTGGAACTATGCGATTGAAGATGCATTCATTAGTTACTGGTTTTTCTTATTGATCGAATTATAAGAAGATAATGTTGAAAGTACTGTAAATGCAATGTTTATAAATTGTATTTCAATTGCTTCTTAAGAAGATATGTTAGCTTTTTTTGAGGTAACTCTTATGTGGTATAAGCTGAAGATTGAAGAATTTGCCTAATCCCTACCTCAACTACCATTTACTCTCAAGCCCCGTTCACAACACGAAATTAGTGATCAGTGATAGTAGTTACACCAAGTGCTCGAAATTTGACATGCACAAGTGTGTGTTAGCGTTCATAAAAAAATAGTGATAGGGTTTGCAAGCTCCAAACTTTTCAGTTAGTTATAATAGTCAGTTTATCAGTCAATCAGAAAGAGAAAAAGGAATAGGTATATTTTTTTTTTATGTTATTATTCAGGTTTGACATTTGATTGTCCGTTCTTTGCTACGAAATATATACGAAACGGTCAAGAAAAAAAGTTCCTACTATGTTGATCATCTGAAAGAACTGGATAGAATTGAGGTTAGCTTATTACTTATTCGTCCTGGACATTTTATCTTAAATCTTGATACTAATAAACATTTATAAAATTTTCATATGAAGTCCTACATTGGAGCCAAAATGCACACATTGTGAACGATGTTTTCAAAATTCAAAATATGAACACTAACAAATAATTTTATGTTATGAATAAAGTTTAATACAAAATCTACGTACTTCATAAGAAATAAGGATTGGATGTCCATGAAAAAATACTGCATTGGTATACGGAAACATGGTTGATGATGCAACGGTGAATGCGTGTATGGAAGTACGAAAATTTGATCAGTGATGCAAGTTTTCTTTCTCAACTCCACAATTTATGTCCCATCTGAATCATCCTTAAAAGTGAAAAGTATTTGTGAATTACCACTTGAACAACACATGTTTAGTGATGAAAAGTAAATAATATTTCTTTATCACTAGACATTATGATGTTCACATGCAAATTCACGAGTTCTTTTCACTCCTGAGGATGGTCCAGGTGGAGCTGAAACTGAGTGTCTAGAGGAAAATGGAATTACCAACAGAATTCTTATATTTCTATATCTACACCCCAAGTAAACATTAAGATTATAAATAAGGATGGAGCAGAAAAAATGTATTTGGGTACGAGTGTCTCGCAAGGAATGATTGCTACTCAATTGTTAAATGAGGTTGATTCCAACCTCATCAAATAATACGAAGTGAATGCCTGAAATAAATCAATCCGTTTACCAATGATAGCTGGCCATGATTTTTCATCATTTTGTTTTACCAAAAAACTTGCGGATGTAAATTGGGCCTTAACTTACCAGAGATGCTAATCTTGTTGGTAATTCGGGCACTAGCTGAATGCTGAAACTGTACCCTCAGAGGGTATATGTGAACTGGGCAAAAGTGAGAATTGTGCTTAAAGTGGGTAAACGTGAGAATAATGGAGAAAATATTGAAAAGTGGAGATAAACAAGAAAAAACTACCAACAAAGTAACCCAAATCGAACTTTTTAGGTTGATTAGGTACTTTATAAACAAGTTCCTTCTGTTAAATTTTTGAGAATGCTGTGGAACATTTTAATTAAAAATTAAAATTGAAGAGACCGGTGTCCCACAAGAATTCATATGAATTCTTGTAGGACACTGGTCTCTTCAATTTTAATTTTTAAGTTCCTTCTGTGTTTTGAGAAGGTGTACTTGTTGAACACTTGAGTACGTTTTCTGTTGTCACTGTCCACGGAAGAGATCTCTATAATTATTCACTGTGTGTAGCAGAACTGACGACTGGAAAGCAAATTTAATTTCTTACTTAAAGCAAATAAGATAGATACACCTAGATTATCTGTGAGATTAAGCAACCTTTTATTGCAGGGCGGGTGAATCCATCTGTTTGTACCCCAAAAAACTTCAGGACTAACTGAGGAAAATATCGCAAATCGATTTACAATCACTAATTCTGAAAACTACTAACCGTAATGAAGTCTGTTTGATTCATTTTCCACAAGAGCCAAAATTCGATACTTTATCAATAAATATCTAAATTTCGAGGAAAAACCAATACTAGGTCATATTTATAACAAATTGCCATATTGTCAATAACTCGGATAGTAGCTTAAACCGTTTTAAGAACATGAACCAATTATCAACTATCTCATAGTGAATATTTGAACAGATTTCCGATTTTCCATGGATCAAATTTCCATTAGTCAATATTTCTAATTTGGGATAAAATTGTTTAAGATGACTGGATTAATGAATGTGAGTATTAAAAATTATTTAATTTTTTTTTTGCTTCTCTACAGTATCGGCTACACCTTAGACATCTTCAGGAGCGAAAAGAATTATTTTGTTTAAATATGAAATTCATGTGTATTAAAATATTTGAACATAGTCATATAGCAAGAAAAAAAGGTTTTCATGTGTCTATTGCTATAATTGACTTCTATGGAAGACGCTGACTGAAAAATAGTTATTTTCGCTCCTGAAAATCGCTAAGGTATAGCCAAAACTGTAGAGAAGAAAAGAAAGGAATTAATAATTTGACTGAATTTCCTCATTTTTCATACTCACATTTCTAATTCAGTATGTAAATTATATGTTCTCTGGTGAAGATGATTTTGTAAATTTGTCGGTTTTTCGCTGCAGATTCGATTAATTCCTCATCAACTATTTCCAGGCTTCTCTTTTTGAGGAAGCGAACAGTGTAGAGTTTGCAATCAATTTCACAATTTACGACCAATTAATAAAAGCATAGTGCGTATAAAAAGTAATGCTTTCTAAAAATCCGTGTATAAATAACATAAAACAAAACCAAGATAATTGAGATTTTACAGTTTTGAACAAAAAAACAATCAGCTGAAGAACAATCTATGAGCAAATACAATGAAAACCAAAATAATTACTAACCTACTTTTCATTTATTTAGTTTGATCTATACTATTAAAAACTACAAACATAATATTAATTTATGCAGCCCTGTATGTACCAACTTTTGGTATCGTCCTATTTATCTTAGGCTGTTTCTGACAGACTGGAATAAACATTCATTGTACTTTGGAGCGCAGTACCTATATAGTAGATTCCGATCACTTTTTGCTTGCCAATTCACAGACTAAAACTTATAGGTGACTTTATAGCGAACACAAACATTTTTCAATTATAAGCAATAAAGATAAACTTCGGCGTCCCAAACATAACTCAGTTAATTTCGTCCGTACTATCATCAATCAGGTCTCACTTCTTTTATCGCAGACTGACGTCCAAAATACTTACCATCATGAAGACGACGATTATATTTGGATGAGCTAATGATAAGCAAAATTATAGTCTTGGTCTTGCAGTCTTAGTCTTAGTCTTACGAAAAAACATGACCAAGACTATCCTTAGACTAGCAAGATCAAGACCAAGACTACAGGGATAAGAAAAAGACCAATACCAAGACCAAATATGCTAGACCAAGACCAAATATGCAATACTAAACTAAAAATGCTTACTTCCAGAGCATAAATGAGTTAAAATATCTGTAACATCGACAACACATGCTTCTCCTGGAGCAAAATTTTTTTCTATCAGTTTCTTTTATTAGTTTTCAACATTTAGTATAAAAAAGAAACTTTACCACTGTTTGAAAAAAAAATCTGCAAGAATATTCTTGGAGTTAGTATTATTTATCTAGACAACACATGGTTGAAGTATGAAGAAAATAGTTATTTTTGTATTAAGAGTGCGAAGTGATTGTTTTTTTTGTTGCGCGTGAGAATGTCAATTTCAACCGAGACCGTCAGGTCGAGATCACAAATTCATTTGAAAGCGCAACAAAATACAATCACTTCGCACACGAAATACAAACAATATTTTTTTCGCCAAATGTCAAAAAATAATAGATCAACAATAATTATTGTTTTATTCAGTAAAATGTAGGAAAAAAGTACAACCTATAATTAAATTACAGTCACCTGGTTATTATAACCAAAAGTATGCGCAATTGTTGTTTGATAAATAAAGAATTATCAACAATTAATTTTTATATTCAAAAATAAGTAGTTTTGTGTACAAATACATATTTCTTTTTTGTTAAATACCTGTTTGTTTCTATCCTTGTAGAATTACTAAACTGAATTATATCAGATTAGGTGTGCAAAAGTAGAATTTATTTTTTCACTATTGAAAAAAATCACTAACAATACAAAAATATCATGTTTTTTTGACAGTTGGCGAAAAACAATATTTTTTTCCTATATTGTTACTTCTCTTAAGTACTTTTTTGTGTTTTGTCGTTAAAAGGTCAATTTTTGCATTGGAGGAAGAGTAGGTTCTTGAATTTTCATAGCTCTTAGTGAGAGCCTCTCACAACTAGAGATATCATTCTCTTGACAAGTTATGATAAGCTCGCATGTATGACAATAAATTTTAGTATTTGAAGGCACCCATACACGTACAGATGAACCTGAAGGTTTGGACTGCGCAGTTCAAACCTTGAGATTTAACTCGAAGTGTGTGCACGATACTTGAGATCTTCATAAGTTCTTCCGGTAGCCAAAAAAGTGTGGCCATGAGTTTTTCGTGGATGGAAATAGCTTCCCGAATCACTGCATCTTTTTTTTTTCGATGAAATTTTTTTAAATTGCAATAAAATAAAATATTCTAGTTGATAATAATTGATTGTGAATTATTTATAATTTATAACTTTAAAAGTGAAAAAAAAGTTACATGTAGAATGAGCAAGACCACGCAAGACCAAGACCAAGACTACATGACCAAGAATAAGAACAAGACTGAATAAGCAACACCAAGACCAGGATTAAGACTGTCCAAGTCTTGGTGTTGTTCTTGTTTTGCTTATCACTAAGAAGAGCGTATTATTCTTGGAATAAACATAAATAATTTGAAGTCTATAGATCACTATTTTTAATAAAGAACTGTTTTATATTTGAACTCCTAAGCAGATAAACTTAAGAAACTCAGTTGATTAGAAAAGATCGTGCTTCCAAACTGATTATTTTCTTTTATGTGCCAATACCTACAAACTGCCGGTTTTAATTGATATTCGTTCATACTTCTACCTAACGGATTGAGTAATTGGCTATCAAAGTCAAACATAATATTGACCTATCCAGATCAGATTCAATTTCATGGACTATAACCTCAACTAATTTATTCTTATTATTTTGATCATTCCAAGCTAATTTCATGAAAAATCGATTAAGAATATTAATTGTTCCGAATTGTTTTAAATAATATGAATCTTACCAGTAAGCATCAAAATTCCGGAAACATATTGTAAAATAATAATTAACAAAGCAATGGAAGAATGTGAATTGCAAACTGATAATTATCTCTTAGATATTGCCCGCATCACATACTTGTGATCCAAAACATTCTCCTAACTTACATTACAGCTTGAGTGTAACAGGCTTTTAGAACATACGATAACATGAGATACAATACACAAATCTAAATCAGACCTCATTATCAGAACGATTATCCCGCAATTGACCATTACGAGAGCTGGACAACCTGAGCACACAATTACATGTTCAGTGTAAACTAAAATAGACTACAAGCTTTGTTCAAATCAAATTAATCCATCTAAAGTAGCTAACATGATAAGGGCCATTGTCATTGCAGCTTGTAACTTGTATTGTTGATAAAATATCTTTATGGAGTTTGAAGTTATTGCTAGCATTGACTTCCTTGGTAATTCTGTATGCTAATATGTGAGGCTGCTATTTTTGTAAGTTTGGTTCAAAACGCAGATCTATATTTGATACGAACCATATTTGATACAATGCTTGAAACGTTTTAGGTATAGCGATGTGACGCTTAATCCCTGTGAATGTAAGTTATTTCAGGAAAGTGCTATGCTATAACGGAAATTACAAGTATCTGATTTCAAATTCAGGGGTCGCTTTTCACACCATCTTCCTGAATAGAAGCAGTCACTGTATAAACGTGTTTCGTCCTTTTTAGGACTCTAATACAGTATGTATAGCAGGCTGCGGTTTGTAATCTTTTTCACCGCTTGAGTCGTGTGATTTATTTTTGTCACTGTGTGACTCTATATATGGACGGTCCAAACTGTGGCATGCTCCGTCCGATTACAACTACAAGGGTTTGAAGTTCTACTCTACAAGTTTATTCCAGCTCTGCAGACTTACCTGTTAATTGGAAAAATAATTAATTGGATTTATGATAAATTCTTAGAATTCATTAATTATTATTTTTGTCGCTGATTACGATAAGTGCATAAAGGATATGTGCATGAATTATAAATAATCAAATCGCGTAAACTAATTAATAATAGTATGATTCATGAACAAACAAAAGATGACGAATTAGGACTTCCGACGATATCTTATCGCGTCCTCAACCATAATTTAATTTGTGTAAAACTCTAAAAATAGAAATAGCTTCGTTCCCCACGCCATTTTGTTTCAGTTTTGGCTCGTGCGCACAATTAATTGTTCGTTAATAATAATGATATGAAATTTAATTGTCTTGTTCCACGGAAATAATTTCAAATTCAACACTGAACATTGCTGAAGAGGCTAATTAGAACTTTTTAGCATTCTTAATTTAGCGCAAGAAAGTAATATAATTATGTTATGAATTTTTATGACGAGCTGAGTGTAATTTATACCCGTAAAATATTAATATCACAATTATTGTTAATGTAGTGTGTAGCATTTTTGAATAAATTATTTTAATCTGATCACAATGATAATTTAGAAATGCGAATACTAAACACATAGAATCTAACTAATTGTATAACGATGTGTGAATTATAATGCAAATATAGAATAATTTTGAATCAAACTGAAAAAAGATACAAATTCAATAAAATGTGTTTTCTCTTCTATTAGTGAAAAGCCGTTGTATATCTTCCATATAGATATTGCAATTCTATCGAAAATAACAACCCTCAATCAAACGTACCACCCAAGTCATTTCTTGAAACATTATCATCAAAAATATACTTCCTTTTTTCGTTTTTAATGTCGCCTTATTAGAGGGTAGCATTCCTTCAAGAAGTCAGTTACCTTAACGATCAAAGAAACGCCATGTGGTGAATCCGTTACCCCAGACAGGTAGATAACATCGAAGCCACGCGACGAGAAAAAGATGGTCACAGAAAGGGAAAGGAACCCTTATCGATACATCGAACACGTTCTCAGACATGTGGTATTAAGAAACTATTATGATTTCCGGGTTCTTGACTTTGGGGGATTTTTCTGTCTAAATTGGGATATTTAGAAATTTGATTGTCTCAGGTAATTGAAAAATGAAATAATTATTTGCATGATAGAATGTGCATATTTTGGTACATGTCCATCAATTATTGATTAACAAAAAGATTCACGAATTAACGGCATTGAAATATGGAGAACTCAGATATATACTTCTTTGAGCCCCAGGTTTGCTATTCATTATTCTGAATCTGAAATTGATATCTTCATCTGATCTCAAGAAGAAAAGCTGATACCATGTGTAATTTGGGAGCGGGAAACTTCCAAATAGTCGTTAAGAAACAGAAGTATTTGATGAACACATGATATCTAGAGTAAGGTTCTGTTTTTCTATTTGGAAGTTGTAGCTATTCCACATCTAGAAATGGAGAAAAAACCGTATGAAATAGTAGCGAACTAAAAAAAATTGAATCTTTGCTCATACAATAATTAATGAAAACACTTGATGTAGTTTCACAAGGAGATTTATAGGTCCGTATTCCCACCTCTTGAAATAGCACTACTTCAGCAAAAATTTTAATAAAAGGAGATGGCGCTACATGATGCAACATGCGATGTTAAGAGAAAGTGCATCAATTTTTAGAAAGTAGCGCTATTTTAAGAGGTGAGAATATGGACCATTGAATAGGGTATATTCATCAAATTATTTTATATTTCTAATTCACTGATTACATCGTTATAATATGGTAAAAAATATAAATTACGTTTAAAAGTGCTGTAATCAAGTTTAGAAAAATATTCAAAATTGAGAATGATTTTGAGCTGTTTAAACGCAGCCATTTTCGCGCGCTCTATTGATGACGTCAAATAATATGTCCAGTGACATTACAGTCCATTGTTTACTACAAGTGTTTTCGTTTTCAGCTTGTTTCAGTATTAAAGAAGCTCAAAATTCAATTTATTAGTATTGCATTGTGCCTGAATGCAAAATACTATAAGAAATTTATCTTGTAAAATCTTTTTTCCAATCCAGACAGGTTTTAAAATACGTAAGAAATGATGTAAGGTTATCAGAAGAGATGAAGTGTCATAATAAATTTGACAGATCGTGAATAGCATTATATGTGATTAGTTTTAGCAATAAAATACAGTGTATGTATGCGGCTTCGTTTAACATTTGCTCGTTTTAAAATAAACAAAAATTGTAGGTCATGTTCACTACACATCATATTTAGGGTTGTATTTATTAAAATAGCGTATATAATGTGTTATTATTGAATAATTACTTTGCAATATTCACTCTTTCTACTACAGCGGACGTAAAATTTGGATTTAAAAGAAAATAAGACGACATCATGAATAGATCTATTCTTGACAGATTATCTGATTGTGCTTTTACAAAACCACTGTCTTAAATGATTTATGATCTCACTAGGATGCTAAAATTATACTCAAACAATAAATGAGTTTACAACACATACGTTATTACTATGTTTTCTATAATCAAAAGCCTGCAATGCCATACAAATGTAAGCAGTGCGCACTTGTTGGCATAGTATTTGACGTCACATTTCGCTTCAACCAATGGTGTTGCATTTTAGAACTTTGGATTTCCCGCGCTTAATGTGCTTTTTTATTCATTAATTTTAAGCAATTAAAAAGATATCAAATACCAAAATGATGGTTTAGTACAAAATTCTGGCCAATATAGAGCCGAAAAAAAAAATTTTGTACCAAATTTAAATTTTATGCATATTTCCTATTCTATATCGATATCGGCCTATCAAGCCTTCATCGGAAGAAATTCTTTAATGCCATCAAGTTCTTCTCTAACTCGCTAGTGCTTGGGCACAAATTGATAACTCTTTTTCAAATTTAAAACAAATATTATATTTCTCAAGATATTATCAACAAGCGCGATAGCTAATTTCAAATAACCAGCTAGTCTTTATTTTAATATGATAATATCAATACAACAAGAGAAAGCTTTCGTCCCCCTTTTTAATCATATTGCATATAGAGAAGGAATGCAGAAAGCGAAAGCTATGTACTAGGTGTCCCATTTAATTCTAAATATTACAACGTGAAAAGGAAACTTTCGATCCCCTTTTAAAGCATATTACATGCACAGAGGAATGTGAGATTTGCCATACTCGAAGTATATATGGAGAAGAAGTGCAGAAAGTGAAAATCAAATACACGGTGTCCCATTTTTAATATATTTTAATACGTCGAAAGGAAGCTTTGTTCCCCCTTTTGAAGCTTATTGCGCACATAAAAAAATTGCATGTTTGAAGTTTATATGGAGAAGTGCAGAGAGCTGAAATTATATACAGGCTGTCCCATCCAAATTTCACGTGAAGAGAAGACTTTGTACCGCGCACACGAAGGAATGTGAGATTAGGAATTCTTGAAGTTTATATGGAGAAGGAGTGCAGAAAGTTAAAATTATATCAAAAATGTCCGATTTTGATTTTACGCTGAGAGAAAACTTTGCATTGCGCGCACGAAAGAATGTGGAACCTGTCATACCTACTTGAAGTTTAAGTATATGGAAAAGTGCTAAAATTATATACAGAATGTCTCTTTGAATTTACGTGAGGAGAAAACTTAGTAATGTGCGCACAAGGTGCCCTATTCCAATTTTATCTGAAAAGGGATTTTTACCGCCAGACAAAATATTTTTTTGCTCGAATATATCAATAAATATGCACCGAATGAAAAACTGTCTCAAGTAAGAGTTCAACAATTTTTTCTCTCTCCGACGGGCGGGGATAGGGAAAATCCCTCCAAAATCTTGAATGGAAACGACTATTTCTTATTTCAGATTCGGATAGTGTCGAATATCAAGTTAATTTCACTTGAAACCGCCAACCTCTGTGAATCCTAGAGGGTTGAATTCAATAACGTTTAAATTCAACAATATAATGAATTACGGTAAAATTTCGACCACTGGGCGACCAGTAGTCAAAAATGAATCTGCCAAGTCTCAGCAATGTATATCAAATTTGAAAAAGATGTGTGAGTTGAAATTTGGGATTTGGTTCGACGCACTCAGAGTATCGCAAAAAAAGTGAATTATAACCATTTTCAAATATTTATCTGGAAATTTCACAAAAAAAACCTGGACATTAGTATTACTTTGGTCTCTGTTAGGTGATTTTGGAGATGAATACTGCTATAAAATTATTGAACATTCATAATTATAAGAATGATGTCCTTAGATACCGTTATATTCTTTTTTATTGAAAAATTAATAAAGAAGCAATGGAAATATCAATAACAGTTTTATTTATTTTTTATCTCGGATCAAAACACCTCTAACACATGTTTCAATTTCATCAGATGTAAATCTACCTGTCTCTCAACAAAAAATTAATCTTCTTACCTTAGGAACTCGTTTAGAATCTTCGAATTCTAAGAGACACAAGACATAAAGTACTCTACTAGCAAGCTGCTAAGCAGTATTTAGTGAGAACTCGGCATTGTATTAGGTTTTTTTAGCTCAGATACTAGCATATGGTTAGCGATGTACTAAGCTTGTGTATAATAAGAGATTAAATAAAAATATATCATTTATATAGAAAGTATGATTAATTTGTATTGAAGTTATTGTCATCTGGCTGGGTGGTCCTTAGTTTGAATTATTGTTGTTTATTACATGTTTTGTGTTTGTTTATTGCTAATTAATTGAATTAATCATGTAAGGAGCGATGTGAGGAGGGATATTTTGTGAAATCAAATATCTTTAGAAATAGGAAATGAATAAATAGATAATATCATATATTATCATGTATTTTTATGTTATGATAATAATTTCTAAAGTAATTTACTTTCAACAAAAAGTGTTTGCTTGAATCATTATTTACAATGATATCAGTATTGAAAAGCAACATATGAGTAACTTCAAAAATAAATCGTCGAGAAAGATTTCAAACAGTATTCAACATGTGAATGTTTGAAGTCTCTTCTACTGCAGATCATAAGCAACAACACAGAAAAAATGTCAATAATAGAGTGATTCATAACAGTGAATTGGGATAATTTTGTGCTCTGATTTAGAATGAAATTTTCTCACTGCACGGATCAAAATTTGCATGTACACTTTTTCAAAAGGATTCAGTTCTACGTCTTACACAAATTTATGTCATTTTTTCTCTTATGTGGCAAATAATCATTTGCTTAAACCATAATTATGCTAAATGCGATATTGAATGTTGATAAAAATGCCGTACATTTTGCATTTCCTCAGTATCTCATACACCTCCAGCTTATTTCATATCAACAAACCGCCCCTTGTCGAACGTTTTGTTCTAAACTATCAATTGTGTAAGTTTGACTATATCGTAATGTAGTCCTTAGACTAATTCTACGTCAAAATACTGTTTTTTCTTTAGATCAAAATATTTAAGATAGTTACGAGATTTGATCTCGTTTTCGGAAAGTGCTCATTGGCTTTTACCAGATCACTCTGTACCTTCTACAATTGATCCCACAATACGCGTACATTCACCAAAAACTTTTTTTGGATGGAATTTAAATTTCAGTACATCCTGTCGGAGTGTGGTAAACCTCTCTACAACATCCGGTAAAGTGGCAACTCTTTACTATTACATTCAAGGTCACAGTTTAAATTAACTTCGGTGGTTTTATGAGCGACTAAATTGCCGGAAACCGCAGAAAAAACGAACAATATTGGTGCAAGACACCATTTCGTAAATGTAAAGTTTCGATTTGCGGTGGCAACTTGAGCTGGGAGTGTAAACTATAATCGAACCTTTACATTTTTATCACTATATTTCGAGCGATGAGAAGGGATTATATAGAGGTATGAATGGAACTCGCATTAGTGTATCAATTTTATTACTTCATTCGAATTTTCAACACATATAACAGAAACAAACATTAAAAGCAAATTTGTATGATAATGTGAATAAGAAAAATAATATTGAGTTTACTCATACAAAAATGAGAAGATAACAAATATCAAATCCGAACATGGAATATTTTATTTATTTATTTTCAGTCAGAAATGTGTTCAATCAAAATCAGTAATGTTGAATGAAGAAAAAGAATATTTAGAATTTTGGAATTATCATAACAGAATCTATCTATCTAGAAGTATTCCCACACGTAGTTTTCTAGATATTTCAATGTAAATTATCAAAAATCTACGAAAATATTAGGCAACCATATTCAAGATAAATATACAATCAAGCATTCAAATTCGAGACAATAGATTTTAAATGTAGATCCATCCCTGTATAAGATAGACACTTCTAAGCTGTTACTTGTGCTGTTACAAGATATATTTCACGCGGAAGAATACTCAAATAAGAAGATACTTATTTATAATTGTTAATATATGAATTATGGAGTATATTTGATTGATGGTGATCTTGAGTAACATCTAAACTCAAGTTAATAATTTACGTAATAACATTTCTTATTCCAGTGGAAAAAAAATCTGCTGTACCACGCAGTACTTCGTCGACCTTAAATTTCATAGCCAATTTCATCGCTGTTTTATAAATATAGAGTGTCGCATCAATTGAATGCATATTTCAAAGTGACTCAAAGTGACATCTATCACTGTCAAATTGTCAGCTGTGACTGTTAAAATGACAGATGGCGGATATATTTATGGTTTTACAAAAATATAGAGTCTTATTCCAGATTTTTTGTGTCTATTCATTAGAACATACAGTTCTTACATTTAATCGCCAGGAGTGTAATTTAAAAATGGTAACTGTTCATTTACTTTATATTTTCACTAAGCTCATGTTGTAAATTTTGTGATGACAATATTGTTTTTTGTTCCAGAGTGTGTGTTTGTGTGTGTGGCAAACATTGAGGGTGCTATGATCACAATGGAGTGCGGGACGGGTGCGGGCCCTGGGGCGGCGCACGCGGGGCATCTCGCAGGACACTCCATTATCCTGGATCCTGGCGCGCCCGCCGCCACTGGAATGTTACAGCATCAGTCTCATCAAGACAACGACCACAAGAAGAAACGTAAGTAACACAAAATCAAATCATATATTTCCTTTCTTAAACAATAAAATATTTCATAAATAATCAAGATATTTCCTGATACAAGAATTTATTCTTTATCATTTGATCATATACGTGATCCTTAAAGAGTCAAACAGAAATTTCAGGCACAGTTAGAATGGTTATATCTATCCTGAAAGATTCGGAGTAGAAACAGTTTTTGCCAATAGTTGATTTTTTCATGATTTTCACTTTATTAAAGTGTGACGCATTTAAATCACTCATTTTCCAATATATTATTTCTTCCCTTAGGAACATGAAGTAACGAAGGATCAAATTTTGCTTTCTTCACTACATAAAGAAGCTTAATAGAGCAAGATCCCAGGCTCGCCAGACCTTACTTATTTTCTGAGAAACAAAATGTGAGGAATAGAGTAGTGCTAGTATGTACTTTGATCATACGCATACTAGCTAGTTTGTAGCGACGGCCAATTTACAGATACGAGGTGCTAGCGGTACGCTAAGACATTAATCACTTTTCTTAAGGTCTTGAGTGCTGATTTAGAGGTATGTTTCAGAGAGTATCGTTGAAAATTGATAATCAACACTGCTAGACCCTTTCCATCGGTGGTACTTTCTGCAAGACTCTTTAAAGCTCACAAAGAATAACGTGATCTTGCTTATAGTTTGAGTGCTAATTTTTATATATGACACTCAGGGTACAATTTCAATACTTTTTGCTAACAGCTAGATTAATCGTAGGGCAAAACATCTCCCAGACACATCTAAAATATCGCTGTGAGTAACAGCGCAAGGTCACTATTTGCAGGCTTAATAGTAAATGAAGTATCTATGGGCATCCAACTCTTCCTTGATCTAGCTACATATAAAAAGTCTTGAAATTGCTCATTGAGTATTATATACAAAAATTAGGACTTAGACTATAAGTAAGATGACGATATTTTTTTGCGAGCTTTAAAGCGTTTAGCAGGAATTACTGCTGATGAGAAGTGTCTAGCAGTGTTGATTAATAATTTTCAACAATATTCTGTAGAACATACATAAAAATCAGCACTCAGACTTCAAGAAAAGTGAGTATTGTCTTGATGTACCTATAAAACCTCGTATCTATAAATTGGCCGTCGGCACAAACTAGTGAATATGTGTATGATCAAAGTACCGACTAATACTATTCTAATCCACAAGTTTTGTTTCTCAGAAAATAAGTAAGGTCTGGCGGGTCTGGGATCTTGGACTATAACTAAAATGGCATAAAGACTTGTGTATATTTGGATAAATAATTTGGCCTAGACCACTTTCAATTTATTGAAACAGAAGTGATTGCTATATAGTCCGTGAGACAGGGCATACAGTAAAAAGTATACTATTTTTAGTGGTCCAGATTTTATTATGCTATTTTTCCGAACTCAATAAAATCAAGTATCGATCCATAATGGAGTTACTTCTCGATAAGAACTCTGCGCAGAGGAAAATCATGGCGATACGTTCAATACATGTCTTTTCTGCATCACTGATTGAGTTGCAGATTCCAAAAGAAGAGTATGACATGATTTCTTGAGGATTGATGAATTGGGCTTAAACATCTGTTATAGCAGAGACTTTGAATGTCTCTGTTTCTCATATTATTCATTTTGATTTAGATATGAACAAGTTATCAGCCAAATGAATTCCTTAATTTCTAAAAGTCAATCATATGCGACCAAGTCTATTGTCCATCCTAGCATTGAAACAATTATTGTTACTGAAGTAATTCAGGTACGCGCAGGATGAATTAGGGACTGTGTAACCAGGATTAATAGTCGGGAAGCCTGACGCACCTCATATTCCCTGATCGGACTTACGGCCAAATTGTATATGAATCGATCGATAATATAGTGGTCAATAGAGTGCCAGATTTTATATATTCAGGATCCTGGCCTGAGTATTGGAAGAAAGACTATTTCCAGTCCATTTTTTTTAGGTCAATTCCCCTGATAGAACTTACTGAAAAAATCAGGGTGCTACCTCCTGACCTGTCTAAGTGTAACCTATTTTCGTATTCAACTTTCCTGATCAAACTCACGAATATTGCTTTCCTCCCAGTCCTGGATAGTAAAGAAGGTGGCACCCTGGCTTTGTTTTGAAGTACTTGACCTTTGCTGTTCATTGTTCTATCAAGAAAGTTAATCCCGAAAAAAATCACTAGAAATGATCCTTTTGGATTTAAGACAGGATCCTGGATTTATCAAGTCTGGCACTCTATTGGCCACTATAATCCAGATCGATATATGTACAATGGGCTTGTTCGGGTGTTCTTCAATTCTTACATAATATAATTTATTCAGAATCTGGAAATATAGATTACGTAACTTCTATTTTCTCCAAAAAATGTTTCATAGAGTCAAGAATAATTAATAAAGTCCTGATAACGTCACTAGATCGTAAGAATGCTGTTAGACATACGTGTACGCTGAGATAAAGTGTAAATGTATATCGAATAATTTGCAATGGCGCTATCCAACTGAACATCCCAACTGATTACTAGCAGTGGTAACTGTGGTACAGCTGGACAACTGACAGTGACTATTACGTCATGAATTTCGCGCTTGTTCAAATGAACATTTTCATTGGTCGCAATATTTTTTATATAATAAACGGTCGCAAAGTATAATAATGATACATTTGATTTTGACATGAGTTTACAATATATTGTGATTTTTGTTGTTATTATTAGTCACTGGATAAAAACATTTTTTCCTATTGCTGGTTTTAATTCGAACCCTGTTTTCCTTATCAATAATAATAGCATTCATAAAAATCTTCAAATATCAAGAAAACGAAACAACGGACGGTCGAAATACATATTATAAACTTTTACATATACTACGTGTTTTTGAAGAATTTTTTTTCACCAGGTTCATATTCTTTCCGGAATTTATATGAAGAAATCAATAAAAATATTTCTCTTGGAATAAGTAGAGATTAAAATAGAATTGATAGAACATGCTGGATCCGCAAATACTTTAATATTTTAAATCAAATACTGAACGAAACATGATAGTTTTCCTATTTATATCAACAATTAACAGCCAACTTTTATGTACAATATGTAATTTTCAAGAGTTTCCAAATCGGACGAGCCCATTTGGCCGTCAGTCCGATCAGAGCAGTTAATATACGGTAGGTTCCTGGTCTATAAGAATCATAACATTCAAGTTGATCTGTAGTTGTTTCGAAAAGGATTTTTACATTTTATTTATTGAATGGTAACAATAGACAAAAACTTAGTCTTCAACAATGATCCAGTGATAGAAGAATGATGAAAAGAGCAAAAATATATTGGCTCATCTCACCTTTTAAAGTTTCGCGTGCAGATATCCGTGAAAAATGTTCTTGCTTTAAGTTTTTGGTCAAAGATTGTGTTTTTCTTATCGCTAACTTGCAATAAGGCTAGTCAATGACTGAAGAATATTATCATATCACTTACTGAATTTTACAAGAATATTGTAAATTGACGCTGTAAAAAAAAAACACCATTGGACTATTACTTATCCACGAAACATCCAAAAGAACCTGAATGTGGTCTAATCAAAGAGATAATAACTGTTATCCAAGAATAGTTCACAGATTAGAACTAGTTTTTCTTGCAAATGTTTGGGTCCAAGGTGTATTCGTTGTATTCTGTATGAAGAGCTGTAAGTGGTTCACGTAGATGATAAATTTCTGTCTTCGATACTTACTTGTTCTTCTTATACTAGGCCCGAAATTCATCAATATTCTTTTAATGTTGTTTTTAGATATCTGTCTACATTCAAGCCTTCTGCTTTTTCCTTATTATTTTATGGTATTTTCCTTATTTGTGATACTTTTGGTGCCATTTAGGTCTAGATATTAGTATATAAAATGTACCCACTAAAATTAATTATTTCGAAAAATATGAATGAATGCTGTTTGATTCCAAATTTTACTTTATATTGTGAATAGTACTAATGATTTAGATGAACAGCTTATCCGGGGATATATTCTAATTATGTTGAAATTTCTAGTAACGGCGTCACCATCTGAATGGCACCAAGGGCCGTCCCAATCACCTACCCCTTGGTATGGATCTGAAGGTAATTATCAATAAATATTTTATTATATGAGGATACAAAATTTTCTCGAGTGGAAATATCATATTCCTCAATGTGCAGAATATTGTTTTATGTCAAAACGAGGTTGAAAGATTAATTGGAATGATTGAAATACACGAATTCTATGAAAACAATCAATGCTATTAAGTCAGAGCCCAGATTCTTGTCCTTTCAGTCAACTATAAGAAGATTCTGGGAGGCAAGACATTTTTAGGGTATTTTGAATCCGCAGAATATTGAGATATAAGTCCAGTTGTGTGTATCGGAATATCTTTTGGAATTCATCAAAAATATCTGTTTCCGCCCTCTCCTTCATTTCCGAAAGAGCAAAAGCTGAAATTTCAGAAAGAAATTTTTAGTCAATTGATTATTCGTGTCATTAATAAACTTATTATTTATTTATGATAAATTTTCTCGGAGATATTGGGCTAAAACATTTTATGAAGCTGGTGTTTATTGAAAATCAACATTTCTACCTCGTGTCTCTCGGCGGGTATCGCAAAAATAACGTCAACGAGGTTTTCCTAGGGTAGAATTCGGGGATCTCTATGTTCCAATAGGAGCCTATTTTCATTTTCTTAGAGCCCTCTGAATTGATGTAATACTCACCCTAACAAAAAAGCACACTTATGCTTTTTGAACCATTTAATGGCTTTACAATTAATTTGAAGTGATATGATCAAAATAATACTAGAGTCATATATGAATATAAACCTATATTCATGATGATGCCCGATTACGATCATTTACAGAATATATTCATAACTAGATGGTTTTTCCATTCATTTTGACTTATTTTATGCCCATTCTTGCAATCGACAATCAAAACAAAACAATCCTAACAAAAGCATCGATGTTGTTAGCAGCGCATCCCTTGCAAAAACAACGACATAAATATCATCACCAGCTATCTATATATTATTAACACGTAATGTACATGTGACAGACAACAAGTCGATCGGCACTATATCGAAACGCGCGCGGTGAGTTCAAGGGATCGAATCCCAGCAACGCGGGAGTATTTACTAGTGGCTCGCAGGCTAAAATGATGTTTAAGATTGAAGTTTAAGCTTAACTCAAAGGCGGTGGAAGATGAAGCACGAATCATGTCGTGCGAGGAACGAATAGAGAAAGAGAAATATATGAGTATTATCTTCTTATATGATTTCAGTGTTATTTAAAAATATTGCTGTCGATCGGTGACAAGTAGGATAGAGAGGGGGATTGGAAGTTATCAAAAAATGGAAAATAGTACCCACATTCTATATATAGGTAATGACTTAATTTTTTCAATGTGGAATAATTTATCACATTCTTTTTCATAAATTGAGTTGATAAAAATATAATTCACTTTAAAAAACGACATGGCTAATAGAATGTTTGGGTGGCAGTTAAATTTCTGTGAAATCATGTTTTTGGTACTTATTTTTGATCCATTCGTTTGGATATTAGTTGTACGAATGTCAACTTCTCATCCCATGCAATAATTAAAATATGGAAGCTGAAGGTCAACAATTTTCTCGGCAAAACTCTTCACTAAATACTTGGCCTCATGTCATAATGCTCAGTTAATGTCACACATGTAGCTATTAAATATTTCTTAACCTGACTATTAGGATCAATATACTTCGACCAATATCAGGTACATAAACTATACAAAATAACCAAATTCTGATCAATTTGATGCACATTCACTTCTCTTTAAATAAATGCGTGCTTCTTTTACCATACTGTTTATTTTTCCCTCAGGTGCAACTTAAAATTGCTTTTAAGATGTTCAAAATTGAAAGGATGGCTCACTATAATAATCCTCTCTATAATAAATACATCTCAAATGATTTATAATTATTGCCTGTGGTCCATCTTTCAAGAAACAATAGCTCACCGGATCATAATAGCATCATTAACCCTCCATCATTGCACTATCAGCCCTAATTGGACCATTTAGTAAAATCATTGTTCAATATCGATTGATTAGCGTTCGGAAATTGGATTTGATGGCGGTGTGGCAAATACAGGGCGGTAAGAATATTGCACAGACCTTATTACTAAAATTGCATTTTTAACTTGAGCGTTTCTTTTGATTCACGCGGTATTGGAAATTTATGACATAATCGTGAGAAACAGTAGTGGGATCAGGTTGCAACTCTCAGTCAAGATGTACTGAGAAGATATATGATTGAAATTTACTAAAAACTAACTCACTTTGAATGTAATACTACAAGCAGGTCATTTTATGTGCAAACTTAGCTAAATACATCGCTTTATTTCTTCTGTAATTCGAATAACATTTTCAATCAGTGAGGGAAGTCCAAAAACTTTATGATTAGGAAAATATCTATGACTATAGTAGGTACAATATTCACTGCAGTAATTGATTTCACAGTAAAGATTAAATATATACTTTCCTTGAATGGCACAGAGCCCTAAAAAAACATACTTCTGTAAAATTGATTTTATATAATTGAAGACCTATCTAAGGATGATGACGTTAGCCTCATATAATTTTCATCACAGATAAAAAGTACGCAACGCAACCCTGTTATAAAAAAAAATTTTGACTGAAATTGGAAGCTGTCATTTCAACAGAATCTTGAAAAGAACAATTCATTATGTTTTGTGTTATATCATGATTGTCAGAACCACAAACGTATTAAATCTTAAATAATAGCAAAAAAACTGCAGAGCTTCAGCAAATTTCCATCATTAATTACTTAAACAATGAAAGGAAAAAGTCCATGAGTCACTGCATAAAAATAAACAATTATGATAAAAATCCCTAGTAATTACCAACATCCTCGCTGTGAATATCCCACTGATACTTCTTTTCTATTATATTTTACGACACTTTTGCTTTCTTGAATCGCATTAGCCTTGTCT
Organism: Dromius quadrimaculatus; assembly: GCA_963989225.1. Taxonomy (NCBI): domain Eukaryota; kingdom Metazoa; phylum Arthropoda; class Insecta; order Coleoptera; family Carabidae; genus Dromius; species Dromius quadrimaculatus. The sequence continues at coordinate 45,138,261 of OZ022330.1, forward strand.
TCAAGTCTACCTTGATGGAGCATATTTGAAATATTTCATAAAATAGTTGAGATAGCCGCAAAGATTGAATTCCTGCTGATCGAATGCACTAATTGGTCATATTTCTGCCTAGCAGGAGATGAATTTGAATGATGTACGAGTACTTAAGACTATGTTATGAGTCCAGAATTGATAGGCTTACCACAGGTGTGGTATGCAAAGATGTGTAGTCCGTTTCTTGATTGATAAAGCCTTATATGTGATTCGAATAAAATATTGGTCATTGTATCTCTAGAGTTAGAATGAATTAAAATTAAATTTTTTAGTAATACAAGAGTAGTTTGTAAATAACGGATCCTAACTTGGAAAGAAATATCTGAGGCGTAAAAATCTATTTTATCTTCCCACATGATTAGTTATGTACGAGACTGAGAATGAGACGATTGTTTAGATATTGCTCTCTTTTTCGATCTCAGTATCAGTTTCAAAGTCTGGGCGATGGTCTCGAAAGTCTCAAATTTGATGTGATTGTTTTCTGGTTAATATTCTACAGAAATACTTTTGTTTTTAATGACGTCACACAGTTGGTGACACGTCGGCATACCGCAAGTGCACAAAATCTCAACTCGCTGAACTTTTGTTCTCTCACAAGTTTGAAATCAAGTAGGAGCTTTTTTGTATGAAGTTCTCCAGTTGTGTATACATCTTTAATATGTGGAGGGTAGGTACTGAAAAAGAAAAAGTATACATCACTTTTTCAATACCTACCCTCTCAAGTAAGAGTATTTTAGAATACTATCCTATATTGTTTACTATTTAAAAATAACCAGGAACTTCAGAGGTGAAACACATAAAAAGTAGGCAGGACCTCGAAAAATAATGTGTTTTATAATAACAAACAAAATAAAATAATTAATGGACGGATTTGTGGTTTCCTTATTAATCAAATCTACGAAGCGAAGGATAGAAAAGAACACCTACAATTTTCAATATGAAAAATTCACTTTGTGCACATTTCGAAAAGAATTAGATATATTCAATCATTAAGCCCCAGAACTTCAGCACTGAAACATTATTTCCTTATTGCCCTTTTGTTTGAAACCGTATGTGAAAACTCTGCAGGAAGACAGTAGAAAAACACCTACACTATGCTTGTTTATTACTGCATCTTGTTCAATTGTTATTTCAAATTAAGTCAGGTACCTTATACAAACACCTTCATTCAGTATATAAAGTTACCAATTCTGGAACATCTAATTTGACTTGGATATCGATGTATGTACTTGTTCCAACACCAGTTACAAGTATGGTGTTGGAAAAGAAACTAAAACAAAAGATACAACACTATAGTCGGTGATATCAAAGAAAATAGCTGTACTAACACAACGTTTAAATTTACATCGTCAAAATAAAATCAGAATAGCTAGGTCATGTGATTGAAGTTCACAATTTATCATTACTATATTGATAATCATATACAAATAAGAATATATCAAAAATTCTGGTCAAGTGCATGAGTTGAACTTCTATCAATAAAATGTATTCTTGTGTTATACTATAACTTAAATTTCCTTAGTGCTTTTGATCTTAACAATCAATTTATAAATACAAAATATAAGTCGCGCTTTCTCTCCAAAATAAGTCTATGATGTTCTTCTCTTTTTTTAATAACCAGAAAATATGATTGACATTAATTTGAAAATTGTGTATCAATAATCAAATAATTCTGATATGGAGGAACAAATAGAATTTACTTGTTATCTGTAAGGCAAAAATATTTGCAGACTCTTGATGGAAGAGAAAATTACGAAATACAATCAATAATAGAAAACATCAACGGCAAAAGTATACAGATAGATAGAATTGAAGTGTCTGTCTCTAATTCAAGAAAAGATGCTAAAATTTAAGAGAGAACTACTATTCAAACGATTTCAAATCATAAATGACCGTTTTTAGAGTTTGTCTCAAATAGAATTTGAAACGGCTGAATAGATTTTAAAGAAAATTTCAGAAATTAAAACAGGAACTTGATCTTAAATTCTCGTGTATGTTTATTTCGATATCTTGAAGGGTTCAAAAGATATGAGTATAAATATTCATATGCTTCGTGTCTATGCCAGCTATAGCAAGAGGGCGATCACGTGACTTTGTTGCTACAGCCAATCCCAGCCTCGGTAACATATGTCAAAGTGACAATTATTTGTTTACTTTCAATTCGTTGTTAAATATACCGTCAGATAGTCGTAGATTTGAGTGCCCCATTTTGTTTTTTCTGCCTTCAAGAGTTTTGATAAGTATGTATATTTGGAGTATAATAATGCCAAAATTAAAGCTGGACCGTGTGACCAACATAATAAAAATTAATTTTGAATTTTCATAAAAAAATATGTTCTGATCCAATTTTCCCGCTTCTGCCATACTTACGAAATGAAATTTAGGGAAAAAAGAGTCAGCGAAAAGCGATAGGCAAAAGTGTTTCACTTGGCCAAGGGTTTGGAATGAGGGCCTGATTGTACAAAAAAAAATATATCAATTGCTCACGTTCTTCACATAACCTTCAAAAGTAAAAATTTAGAGCTAAATCTAACACAATACACGTAACAATAAAAGAAATAGTCAAAAAGTCACAATATGCACACAAAAAACGTCAAAAACACTAATAAATACCAGTAACACAAAAATCAAGCAAACAAATAAAAAGTAAACATTGCTTACGAAATGTCACTTCGACGTTTGCTACCCGAACAGGGATTGGTTGGAGCAAAAAGTTACATGATAGCCCGCAACCCATAGATCTGTAGTGTCAGCGTAACTGTGGAAATGATAAATAGTTTGCACATGCGTAAGGTGGGGAAAGAGGAAGTACTGTCTGCCTCATCGTAAAGTAAGCAAAATCTATGTATCATTTGCTCGAGCGGCCAGATTATGTGCATTTCTGTTATATAGTCCATTTGATCTCTTTAATGAATATTTTCAGAAATAATTATTGTTAGCAACAAAATCACTATTCAATCATTCTTTACGATTATCTATTCTGATTCTAATCTACGCAGACGAAGTCGCGAGCACTGGCTATTCTAAAAAAATTATAGAACATATGAATACTTCTGCTTCATATTCCAGTTGCAATTTTTGATTTTAATATTATTATCTGAGACATTCATTCCAATTAGTTTGTTCTTTTACGGATGAATGTACGAATTACTATTTAAGCAGTTTCACATAGCTATTAAAAAAGCGCAATCCTAAAATATGATAGAACTCACTGGAGTCTATATCTTCTCAAAGATGGAATATTATTCCTCATCAATAAACAATGCACTCCTCAACATCTTACAACCTATTTTCGCAGGAACATAGTAAAACAGTAGAACAACCACATAACTCTGCAATACAGAATTTAAACTCGTCTTTCACGATCGCAACGAAAAAAATGAATCGTTACAAAACGGTCTTATTTCACCTGATTAAAAATAAAAGACTGTGGAGCATCTAGCGAACCTCACACAACAAAGAACAGAACAGAGTTATAGTGATGCTATCTTTCTTGCACTTGCAGTCAAGCTGGTAGTTCATACATTATGTATTGTATGTCCGGATTTCTGTATCACCTGAGCTGAGGAGGACTCACCGACAGAGGTACTGAAAATGTGGGGCAGAAATATAACTACAGTGACAAAAAACCAAATCATATATATGATTTTCCATACTAATATTTTGTCGCTAGTTATGTACAATACATTTTGAGCCTCATTCTTTGACGTGACATTGAACACATGAAAACCTATTCGTAATTGAATTTAAAGTGGCTCAACCCTACAGTCAAAATTTGTAAATTAATGTTTGTAGGATACCCCCAACATATACATATCAATTTGTTGAGTCCTCTTAATACTCAGAATACTTATTCAAATACATAAGCTAAGCTATGATATCTGTCATTCAAGTGACATAAGGTCTTCTTACATACAGCATCACTGGTGCCACCCCCTTCAGTTCAATTGGATTACGAATGATACATGAAAAATTTGTACATCTTTCAACTCGCGCTGTAATTAATTATCCCTCCAAACTATAGTTTTCTCATTAGAAATAAGGAGGTAGCCTTTAAAAATGTTTGTTATCAATCATTATATTTTTATTTGCTTATCAACTCTAGTTAATATTTGTTCTTTTTTTTTTTTTGCAGAAGATGGTGGATCTCACGTTGGCAGCGGAGATGGTAAGTTGCTCTTTATTAGAAGGAACATTCTTATCTTTTGAATTAGGGTAATTTATATGAATAACAGAATGTTATACATCCACTTTGATGCAACTGAAAAACAAATATTCAAAATTTCACAAGATGGTACATTTTATCCCAGAAAGATACGATTGCAAATGAAAGATTACACTAAAAAATCAATAGATTTCAACTCTTGTCCTAAAGAAATAATCTTCCCCAAAAATATTGGAGCAATAAATTGATTTGATATTCCGTTTCCACTTTCAAAATTCTCCTGCATTTAAAAGTAAACATATTTACTTTTGAGCCTTTTGACGGAGGAAAGAATGTGTTGCTGTCGTCAAAAAGCTCCGGTAGATTTTGTTCTAATATAATTCCGTTATATTGTTTAGCCCGACTAGATAATTTTGCAATCTTCTAACAAATATTTTCAACCAATTCTTCAGTTCACGAAATTTTCTGGAGATTAATAGTTATTTAAGTATTAAGATTAGTAAGTACGGTTTACCGATTGAGAATAATAGTTTGGAGATCGAGTCTTGACATCTTATTGTGAATATTCAATTACAAAGATAAATAAATGAAGTTTTTTCGTGAGAATCCACAATTTTTTCATTTACTGCCTTTGCCCATGGGCGGTTAGTCAGCATAACCATAGTAACCACAGTTTGCTGGTAAAATCAACATACTACTTCGAATAGAGGGCCGGTAAACACATGAAAAATCCCAATCATGCAAAAAAGTAGTTTTCGTAAAAGATGAGGATAGTTAAAAGATCTTTTATGGGTTTATCTATTGAAATTTGTTCGAACTCAATACATTGATAGCCAACTACTTATCTATAAGAACATTCTGAGTTTGTTCGTTCTCTCTAAATCTATTTTTTGGAGAATAATTCTTTCTGTACACAACATAAGATGGACGTCACGGCCATGTCATCCAATTATCCAATGAGTCCCAATGAAAAATTTTGATTATTTGTGGTCAAATTTGGTGAAATATGGATATTGGCGTCTATTTCTAACTAGAAAATAATTTATTCAGACTACAAATATCCTTATCTTCCTTTCTTTATTTTGATACGAACAAATATTTGAACTTTTAGAGAACATTGATAGATATAAAAAATGCACGCTATTTTCACGAATGGAGCGTACACAAATACAATCCAACCTACAACCAGCAAATTCACGCCCTCCAATTTCATCTTGTCCTTTCAATATCATCTATGACTCTATTCACATAAACTTCTTATTTCTCCCCATTTAGAGATATTTTCACAAATGACAAATCAAAAATCATAAATAATAATTTTCTCACACAATAGACGTCCATGCAATCGTTTTTCGCCCTTTATTTATTTTTTTAAATTTTCACTTCGTAAACCCTCTATTCAGTACTAGCGATGCCTCTAGCTTCGCTTAGCTTATCATAATTGAGACCTAAATTATTCAATATTATTTCTGATTTTGATGGTTTTTTTGTAATTCAATTTGTTTTTGGCAATTTTCACTATATGTGCAGATCTAAGCACTAGACTTTGCAGCGAGATGGCCTATTTGGCATGTTTCTTTCCTCCTTGGTCATTGCTAACAAAACTCACGCACTTTGCTTCGCTCGTGCTTTTAAAACTCACGTGCCTACGCTGTTTCCCTGCACTTAAGTTCAAACTCTTATATTGATTTTTGTTGGAAATTATTATTTTTTTTCACTTAATCATTGATTTTGTATAAATATACCTGCAGCATGCTTCTTCTCTTCTCGGTCATTGCTACGATACTCACGCACTTCGCTTCGCTTATGCATTCGAGGAACAAGCCTGCGCCATGTTTCTTCTTCCGATATTTCAATATTTTTATTTTTGTTCAAAATTCATGTATTACTTGTTTTTAAAACAATTAAGAATGTGTGCACACCATCCCAACCTCGCCCCGAATTTACCATTGCTATCTTGTCTACAGCTCCGTTTCACTCGCTGCAATTATTGTTCGAACATTCTTCATATCACTCCTCCGCTCATTCTTACTATCTATATCAGGAAAAAAAACTGCTGCTGCTGCGTACGTGTGCATAGACGTCTCTTTCCTCACCAAACACGCATTATTCAATGAATTGTTGGAATATATTGCTTATGTTAATTTGGAACAATGTCAATTCTTAGCAGTGGGTGAATTTTTGAAATCAGTCAAGTAATTCCTGAGCTTACATCTTACATACAAATAAGCTTCCTCTCTTCATAATATCAGCATAGATTTAATCAGTGCTTGCCCATAAAGTAGCTAAGCATTGCTTCTTCCTCCGATTTAATTTACAAATATTGAGATTTAGAGCTAGGAACTTATTTCCAATTCAGTATTTCTAAGGATTAATCCCAACATACTAACAAACAGATTATACCTCTTTATAATATTATTATAGATAATACCCGAACAAATAATTCCGTTGCAGAACAAACAAATGATTTTGAAAAGTCCCACGGATGTTTGAAAAGAAAACATTCTGTAATCTATCAATCAAGCAGCCGATCGATTATAACAACAGAGAATCTCATGTTATATACAATGAATGCAATAATGTGATGGATAATTTAGTTGTTGGAATGAGTTAAATCCGAAGTAAAAGATGATTGCAGAATACATTATTAGAATATCATAATGTCCAACCCAATCCATGAGAAAAAATTATGTCTTGAGAAATTTTCGATAGACTTATACCCTATCTATCAACCCAAGTATTTTACAATATGTTCCATTATATTGTCTTATTGAACAAGCTCAAGAATCTAACAAGATGCACGTTTTGCAAAACTACGGAGCGGACATGTCGCAATGCGGACGCTTAACACCGAATTATGCTAAACGCGTACTAGATTTCATATATACTTAGATTTGCGCAAGAATTGCAATGAAGAATTTTAACTCCAAGACTAAATGACTCCAAGCTATGTGCCTTTAGAAGCACTTACAAAAATCTCTATCAGTAAGCGATCTATTGGCTTTGGGGAATGAAATGTGCTTTGATCATGTAATAGAGGTATATAGGTGCTGGATTATCTGAACGATATTTTGAAGCCAGTGTGAGAAATCGATAAGTAATCTTGAGTGATTATAGAATAATTTTATTTGGGAAGTGTATCATCTTGATTGGTAGCACAGTCGGTAATTGAGGAACTGGTAATCATCCAGCAAAGGGTGATATCTGAAAATTCAAATTGATCCTGTACAGGGAGAAATTTTATGGGATGGCCTAGTTCATCCTCTCGAAATGTATTACTGCAAAAACACTCGTTATAAGGGTTTTATGTCAGTTTCTGTTGACGTGGCGTTTTTACAATAAGTAAAAATGGGGACAAATATGTTATCCTTCGACTTCCATGCGAGATAAGTTGCAACATGAAATATTGTTTTATTGTTCTTTGAGATAGATTTGTTCCCTCTAATATTAGGTTTTTTCACCCACGAATCATGTCTTTATGGTCAAAGATTGATCAGATTTTCTTTGTCAGAGTTTGAATCTGCAAAGTAGCACAGAGAAATGCATGATTTATTTTTAAGATTATTGTTATTCCATGAATTTTGCTCCAGGCTCGAAGTGGTATTTTCTTCAACTATAATTCTTGTAGAAACTGTGAGATTACTTATTTAGGTGTGCTGAACTTGGGTCAGTAATATGATGTAGTTCCTACTAACACCTATAGTTGCTAAATTGATGATCTTGCAGGCATAATTTCACATTGCTTCTAAATGAGACCCAATCGAGCGAATCTGGGGCTCGAAAAGATAGTTCTGTTAGATTGAATTTGAAAATAAATAATTTCGATTAGAGGCCTCCAATTTAAAAATATGCGGAATGATTGATGAGAAAATTTTATTGAAATTTTCACACCCTTCAAGGTCACGTCAAATGATTATATTGATAGAAACAATTGATTCTATCAAGAACCGTTCCACCGATTAGAGTTGAATTATGTATAGTTATTTAATATTATTTATAAAATAATTTTGTATGATTTGCTTCTTCTGAAATTATTTTCGAGAGCGACAAATTTATCTTGACAGGTTATCAAAACAAAATGTATTCTCCAAGATTTATTTGGTACCTTTATAGCCTATGCAAAAAATATATACTTGATGCTTGAAATGACTTTAACTTTGTACTGTGTTCTCGACTTGTTCAGCGCTAGATTTATTTTCCTTCAGAAATTGGAGACAACTACTGCTGAAATCCTAGCCATCAGCTAGAGTCAGATATGAAAAGTCAAGCGCGGCAGTAAATTTGCTACTCATAAATAACTTTTGTGTATTGACTTGATTATATAAAAAACTGCATCGATTGTCGATAATTGCCTTTAGATAAGCCTTAAGAATGTATTGCATTATCATATGAAATTGCTGCATTTTTCGCACATAATTTTTTATAACTCTATCAAAGTATTTTATCTTCATAATTAAAAATAAACACTTGCTAAGTGTTGATAACATGACCATTAAATAAAGGTGATATTAAAAATATCTTGAGAGGATTCTAGTATACTATAATCAATAAATAAAACAAATACAAAAGATTTTGCATGTCCTGTTTGATTTAAATAATTTATTCATTTCTTGGACTTAGGGTTAGACAAACCGGGCGCCATTTTCTCAATCATAAAAAGCGGTGTATTAATTGAGCGTTTGCGGGCTGCAGTAGCTACATGTTTAGCATATAATTAGACAAGTAATCGATAGGAAATATGCACAAACATCGACCTGTCTCTAATCACCTTAATTACCTTCAATTTACTTAATCAACGTCCACTTGCCTTTGACATAATCACAATCTTCATCAAGTAACCCACTTTATGAAACGTCGCCTTCGGATCTGCGTCAAAGCGGTGACAACACCTTCAAACGTTTTCAAACAACGAATTTAATGGTGAAAAATTACAATATCGTGTTTTATTCATATTTTTGTCTGTCTGTGTCCAATTCATATTGACGAACGAAAAGATTCTTGTTTAAATCACATGTTTCCATTCCACTTTCATTCAAATTCTTGCGCTGATAACTCCACATTCTTGTAATCTATTATCTTTGGTTCGTAGTCGAGAGTGACTCCATTCCTTTCTCGTTGACCTGCGATCATTACAAGTGACCTCAACTCTGGCCCGTGCTCGAGTTTGTTCTTTCTAACCCTGTATCTATATCGTCACTTTCACAGACGCTAGCAAAAGTTGTTTCTTTTGCTACCAGACTAACGCAAGAACAAGCTATTCGAATTTTATGAGCGGGAGAAGTAATCATGATTAGATTTTGATTTATGCTCACTGGAAAAAATGAAAATACTTAAATTTTTTACAACTATAGCTTGAATTCGAATTCAAATATGTATGTGTAGAATAGAGAAGCAAAGGAAAAATTATACAAGATAGTATATCAGAATACGTAAAAAAACGCTAACTTCAACATGGAGTTTCAAAGATGTGGCTACATGCAATAAGCTACGTAGTAAAACCTCTCCAACAATAGAATTAAATTCTGAATTAACGTTATTTCCACATTTTTTTTTTTAGAAAAATCTGACGTGAGCATCACTTGACTTACTTGTACATCATTTTATATATACACAAATTTATTCAATAAAGTTTTCTGTCACTTCAGATTTTAATCAATATAATTTCGATAATATTTTGACATGTACAATGTCAAACAAAATCAAAAAATTAATAACAGATTATCATTGCCTACCTTAGCATTTCAATGAAACTAATTATTTTATATGGCAAATTCTGAATGTCTGTTATATATATAAATTGCACTTCCAGTCGGCCGATTGATACAAGAATATTAGATAACTATTTTGATGCTACAACAAGTTCAAACACTAATTTTTAATATGCTATGGCAAATCATTCTGGATTTATGCAAAAAATTCGAAAAAAGTTTCAAGTAAAGTGTACTTCCGACTCAGCCGATTTATACCAAAATAGCAGATAATCATTCTGATACAACACCAAATTCAAATCCTCAATTTCAATATCCTACGGTTGATCATTTCTGGATTTATTAGAAAAATTCGAAAAAAGTTTCAAGTAAACTACACTTCCGGTACAAACGATTAGAACTATAATGCAAAGTGCACAACTAGACCCTATACCAGTCTTAAATACAAAATTTCTATATTATACGTTCAACCAGTTTTGAGATTTGCGAGTTACGAACGAACGCACGCACATACATACCGACATCAAGCCGAAAATAGTCAAAATGGATTCAGGGATGCTCAAAACGGACATTTCCATCAAAATCTCGATAGATGAATTTTGTCGGTTTCACGATACTTCCTTGTACTTTGTGTAAGTAAAAATGCGAAGGAGAACCATTTTTGGCACAGAAATTGCATGGGATCCAATATGAATTTCTACGTGAAAGATTCTAGTTTTCAGCATACATAATCATAAAGTCACGAATTTATCAATGTGTGTACACGTTGCGGAATAATGTTACTTGACAGAAGTCGCATGATTCAGTATCAGATTTGGATTTTCTGTTAAGTTGTTCGCTTCTAGTTATACTATTTTCATCTCCATCTGCATTTTTGCTTATAAAGTCATAGATTTTCCAGAAGACTTCATGATCTTAGCCAATCAGAAGTGTTGGAGAGTGGAAGCTGACCAATCGGATACAATTATTTCCAATTATGCAACATATAATTACGCAACAATAGATTATCATTTATATTTCTGACAACTGACGGAAAAAGTCTCTAGAATATCGTAAATTACAACTTGAATAAATATTGAATATACAGGGTGTTAGAAAAATGTTAAAAAAATTTCATGGCATATACATTTCGATGTGCTGATTCACAATCAAAAAGAATTTTCTCTCAAAATAACAAATTAACTCATTTTATTATAGCATTTTGTAATAATACCTAACTGTCAGCGATCATAAAATTGAGTAATTGAATATACTCATATTAATTACGTGGTTAAAATACTCATTCATCAGCTTCATTAAGAATTTCGTGTCGACTAGAGGCACGGGCAATGTACTCTTCTTGAAACACAAATTTTACGAATTTAGAAAAAATTCTTTTTGATTGTGAATCAGCACAACGAAATGTATATGCCATGAAAATGTTTCATCCTTTTTTAACAGCCTGTACAAGCACTGTGAAAAAATAATTTGAAGTTATGAAAACTTTCATCTCAATCGAAAATGCTCACAGCGTAAAAAGTATGAAGACGTAGGAAATTCACATAAAAATAGCAATTCCCACATATCTTAAACATAAATGGACGAACTAATGATTCAAGTTGAAATTGCTCAAGTCCAGATTACAAATTCATTTACAAAAATTAGTCAAGTTTAAGTGTAACTTATTTCTTCTTTTAGTACATAGAATAATTTCAGGAAAATCTGACTCAATACATAATTATAAATTATAAACTATGCTAAATCAGTAAGAAATATTTCAAACTTTCGAACTAGAATCTTTCAATGCTGGATACTCTCATCGGCCTGTTTCAATAATTAATGATTAAACAGAAATACAAAGCATTCAAACTCTGCATTCGTTCTTATACACTCTAACCGACTGATTTCGGAACAGAATTGGTGCATCGAACAGTACCTATTTCAAAGCCAAGTATCTGTTGAAATATCAGCTGTGCCGATCAGAATTCAATCATTTCGATAGATCACGTTGCTTTCGTTCAAGTTAGGTAACCGTTCGTCATCAAGTTGTGTAACTGAATCTTTAGCTTAACATAGATCCATCTGTAATTGTCAGTTTGGCCAGTTTCGGCCAAATCGTGACCACGAGGACTTTGGAAACACTAAATGCCTGTGTTGCTACGCTAGAAGGCGGAATCGTGTTGGGCTGCTTGGTTTTTATTTCATTTGGATTAGCAAGTGAGGCTGAGACTCCTCAGATGTTGAATTTTCTGATTAATGATCGGATATTTTGTTTTTAATAACGAACAATGTCGCTTATTATGAAAACACAAATTTTTTTGAGAGACAATTATTTTTGGGCGTCGTGAATAATAGAAAGAGCACTCTAGATGAATGTATCCTGAAGTTCTTCCAGTCCCAAAGCGTTTTTCTTTTTGTCGTTTCCTTCAACTGTAACATTTAGGTTGCCTGATAATTCTGGATTTATGGATGCAAATCTATTCCAAAATATGAATTCATATGTCTATTTGGTACCAAAATTATTATATGTATATATTTATTCTAATTTTTCCACCAATTTCAGTCACAGAGCTCACCGATTGATTCAATCATTATAACTTACTTGTATTAAGTACAAAGAAGTATTGTGAAACCGTAAAAATTCACCTGTAGAGATTTTGATGAGAATATCCGTTTTGAGCATCCCTGAATCCATTTTGATTATTTTTGGCTTGATGTCGGGACGTATATTCGTGCGTTCGTGCGTGCGTTCGTGCGTGCGTAACTCGCAAATCTCGAACTGTTTGAACGAATAATGTTGAAATTTTGTATTTAAGACTGGTATAGGGCCTAGTTGTGCACCTCGCATTATGGTTCTAATCGTCTGTACCGGAAGTGCACTTTACTTGAAACTTTTTTCGAATTTTCTAATAAATCCAGAATGATCAGCCGTAAGATACTGAAATTCAGTATTTGAACTGGATCTAATATCAGAATAGTTATCTACTATTTTTGTATAAATCGGCTAAGCCGGAAGTGCACTTTACTTGAAATTTTTTTTGAATTTCTCTGATAAATCCAGAATGATCAACCGCTGGATGTTGAAATTCAGAATTTAAAATTGCTATAGCATCCAAATGGTCATTTCCTATTTTCGTAGCAATCGGTTCAGCCGGAAGTGCACTTTATATAACAGACTTTTCGAATTTTCTTCATAAATTCAAAACAATCGATCGTAGAATATTGAAATTTTGTATTAAGCACTTCTATAACATCTTATTGTACATCTTGCATTATGACTGCGATCGACTGAACCGGAAGTGCAGTTTTCTTAAAATATTTCTTGAATTATCCGCATAAATCCAAAACGATTGAACGTAGAATATTAGAATTCAGTATTCAAGACGATAGTACCGTCTTCTAGATACTCGTGTCCTATTTTTATTGCGATCGGCTGAGCCGGCACTGCACTATACTTGACAATCCTTTGGAATTTTTCGCATAAACTCGGAACGATCATCTGTAGAATATTGAAATTTGGTATTTCAGTCTGCTGTAGCATCTGAATGATCGCCTACTATTTTCATAACAATAATAATAAGCGGAAGTGCACTTCAGTTGGAATTTATTTTTCAATTTTGCGTATAAATTCAGAACTGTGAGCCGTAGAATCTTGGAAATCAGTATTTAGGAATGTTGTAGCATGAGAATGATGACCTACTGTTTCCATTGCAACCGACTAGGCTAAAAGCGCATTTTACTTGACAGATTTTTAGAATTTTTTGGATAAATCATAAACAATTAGTCGTGGCATGATGAGATTTTCTGTTTGATTATATATATCCAATGATGTACAAGTAAGTCACGTGATGTTAACGTCAGATTTTTTTTTAAGATTATAAGATTTTATTCGCTCAGAGTTAAAATTGAGAATAGACATTAATGCAACTTGAATGTAAACTTAAACATTATGACAGAAGGCCTAGTATTTCGAGACGAAGCTTGTCGAATCACAAAAATGGTTGTCCAAATATCTAAATTCTAATGCTTGTTCACATAGATTTTGCATGCAATTATTTTTGCGGTTCTGAACTTCCATATTTAGACAAATATGAAGCACATAGCAATAACATATGGGAAGAACACAAGTTGATATTTAGACTTATCTAATGGAGGGATTGATGACATGATTTGTGCACAAGCTATCAACATCAATTCACAGATGAACTCAATCATGAAACTGCTACGTGCATATGTGGCTGTCGAATTGAAAAGTTTTGATTCATGCATTTATTGGATTTTTTAATCATCAAATCTAGAGTTGATCTTAGACAATAGTGCAACAAGAGTGTGAACTTGAGCGATGAGATAAGGTCAACAAAAATGTGATACCTTTGAGAGTTTCTCTCTCAATTTTGTTGTATTTCCATTCTTTTCACCAATTTTCTTGTTTTGTAACCGATCCAGCAGTTTTGTTGTCTAGCCTCGGTCCCTCGCAATAAATACTAATTGAACTCATAGATGATTGTCCAAAGTGTATTCTCTATCCGCTGAGATAAATCATCCAGACTGAAGAGGATAAGAACCTGATTATCACGAGAATTAAGTGGTGCATACGGAAGACAAGAAATGACGATAAGTGTTTTCATTTGCTCCAGTTGCCCAAAAATTACGATAAATTATAGGATAACAATATTACTCTATGGACAACACTAAATCAAAACATGTGGAAACAATAAAAACAAAAGATCTTTAATGCAGTTCTAAAAAAGGGTTCATAACAAAATAACAATGTAGCCAGTTAAAGAGATTACTTTTGGGGAAAGTCATATATAAGCACAGATAATATTCTATTATTATCCACCGTATTTATTGATCACACCTTTTAATCCCATAAGTTATAGAATTCACGCTTGATAATCCTATGAAAATGAGTAATTGGCGTTGTATGTGATTTAGTAAAAAGTTAAAAGACCGCTTATTCATTGCCATTTGTGGCTGGGCGTACGTACGTTAAGTTTAGCTGTGCGGCATGCGTTGTTTTGCGCGCTCGACTAGCTGTCGTTTTGTTCAGCTAACACTAACGGTAATATAATATCTGCCGATCTAATTTACTGCAGCACATTTACTAATACACTCGCGCATAAGTGCATACGTTATTTTATAGCTGCACCGTGCACGCAAATATAAAACCAGATACATCATTTATTACCAATTTCGAAGATATGCAAATCAAACATTTACATTATAAATTGATTTTATCAGTTCATAGCGGACAGATTTTAATATGTTTCATTAGGCGGTGCAATTAATTCCTATGTCGACAACTTACAGACGACATTTCTACTTAACAAATTATTCTACTTCGAAATATTTCTCTCTATTCTCTATCTACACTGTATTCTCATGTCAGTGCCATTATAATTTCTAAAGTCTTACAAATTCAGTGTTATTTTATCCAATCTATTCTTGGAAAAACATTACCTCATGAAAATTGAAATATAAAAATATAACTCCAGATTTCCTAGTTTTTCTGGATGAGAATTGGACTATCATTCCACGCACCTCTTCATTTCAATTATATACAAATTTTTCACCCAGGGAACTTCGTTTCCGAAGCAGCAGTTCATCAAGAGTTGAAAAGAAAAGAATTGGATGCGTTTTTTACTTCATCTTTCATTTTGCTGAGAAGTCACCTGGATTGGCATTAGTGATCTGTAGATATTCTCTACTGTCTCGTTTTTATTGTAAGAAGAAATCTTGACATTCTGGTGTGGAATAATGAAATGATCCATTGATCACAGTAGATAATAGTGACGTGTTGTCTCTTGAGATTTATTCAAAAGAGTATAATAGGTAGTTAGTGTTTCACAACATTCAAGATAAGAAGTATTTTTCATTTTCCAAGACAAGACAAGAGATTATTGTGAAGACTCAAGAAAATTGATATCTCAATTGACAATTCATTTTTGGAATCCGCATTTATTAATTTATCAATAAAATGTAATCTGTATTTGTGTGTACTTTGTGAATATGATTTTCAAGGTAAATATTCCATAGATATCGAAGGCGTGAGTCCACATTTTTTTTATGAATGAATCGATCATCTACAGTAGAAATGTAGTTTGATTCACTAAAATTACTCTTACGAAAGTTGCTAAGTCTTAGCAACATTGCTATGTTATTAGGGTGGAAGATGGTGACAGTTGAGGGTGAGGCTCTTCGATCTTATACCACATGCCTTTCTGAAGATTGAAAATTTCCTTTTTGATAGGAAAGATAAAAGAGTCGTTGACCGTTAAACGCTTTTCGGTCATAGTCCAAAATGCAACTATATATATTTTTTTATATTGGGTTTTTCCCTGACAAAATTTCGCATGCAATTGTAATGTGAAATAGTTGAGAGTTTTTTATAGAACAGTACTGAAAAGCATGCAATTGAAAACAGCCCAAAAGGCTCGAATAGTCGAGTAAACTTATAAGAAAAAAATGTGCAATGCCGTGTTTTCAAATTGCATGCAATGCAAAGAATGGAAGTTTCAGCCATAAGACCTTTGTGAAAAATTGGCATGCATACCTCGTTGACACAAGGATATGAAATTTTAGAGAAATCCTGCACAAATGTAAAATCGATTAGCCAGGATCTCTTTTATTACATAATTTGCCACCGTTATGTTAGTGAGAAATGCATGCAAATTTTTCCATGAGAGTGTTATGGCTTGAAGCTCCATTCATTCTATTAGTATGCAATTTGGAAACACAGAATTTTACATTCTTTACTCACAAGTTCACGTGACTGTTTGAACCTTTTGGATTATTACGAATTGCGCACCTTAGTACTATGCATCTTTTTTATCAAGTTGTAAATTTTCAACGCTCAAAAAGACATGAGGTATGAAATCAGAGAATCCCAACTGTCACCATCTCCCGGTCTATATATAATAAATAATAATTGCAAACACTGACTAAAGTATGAGAACAACAGACTTCACATTTATTTCTAATGGTTGCAATTTCTAACAATGTTGCTAAAATTGTACCATAAGATTATTACAAGAGGGAAGAAGAGGGCAGTCGCCAAACAGCAAAACTTGAGCGTTTGGATTGGATAAGGCGATAGTGAAAATGGATATCCCTGAAATTTCAAGAAATATCAAGAATTCTTGCAACAAGACAAGAAATATCAAGAATTCTTGAAGCAAGACAAGGAACATATCGTCAAGGAGTGAGCATAACAAGATTTTTTTTCTTGTCGTGAGAATCAAGACGAGACAAGAAATGGTAATAATATCAAAAACTTTTTGGAAATAGGGTGTATTTTTCGTATATTTCGAAAGAAAAGAAACACATTAGAATGTCACGAAATCGTATTTTCTTGGACAAAAATAGAAAGCGACAGAGTTAGACATATGGTTCTTTGACAGAAAAAAATATGATTTCATGTCTGAGAATATTTTTTCAGCGTATTTCGGTTTCTCATTTGATTTTTGTCTCACAATTAATCGATATAACCATTTGGTATTTTGAATATCAGTTCTATCTTAATTTGTTGTCTATCTAAATACAATTCTGTATATACTGAATGGTTATTGATATCTAAGAATGTGCAATAGCTGTAGATCTTAGGGAAGATGGATAAAATTAGTATGTATCTACCTCAAGTATAGTTTTCAAACGTACGAATGAAAATTGGATCATTTCAAAGACACTTAATGCAATAGATTCAATCTTACACTAAATGAAAAACACAAGTGGACAGAGTGTCTTTGAAACTGTCATCTGAGGTCTTTGAAGATTGAAATACCTTCTTAATATGAATTGCTCCCGCAAATATTGCATTTGTACTCAATTTATAGATTCAATTGTTGTAAAACTTGTCGCTGAATACGTAAATAAGCAAATAATCAAGTGGTCAATCAAACACCCACAACTATAATCCCTAATACCATCTATTAATCCTTCGATCACTCTTGACCACAATGTAATTCGATCTCATTGATCTTTCGAATGAAGAAACCAACACCAGTGTACTTGAAATAGATAGCAATCGTCACACACGACTCAGCATATGTGTATATGTCAGAGATAGGGACAGGTCACGCATTATCATGATAATCGAGCATCGTGCACTAGCTAATTGGACCCAGACCACGTGAAAGCAGTTGTCATTTGTTTAGCACATAGCCTGATCTTTGTCAATGGAAGATGGTTGGGGTAATTAGGAGGATCAATTGAGACTGGTTGTATTACATCAAATTTTGGATAGAATTTGATATAAAGTTACTCATATATTCTAGAAAATATCTTTCCCGATAATAATTACAATCAAGTACAAAGCACAAATTCTTAAAGCATATTATTATTAAGATACTACATATGTTCTCAATTCAATCTATTATAATAGTTGTCACACTCATATTTGAATAGTAGATAATACGTTTTCTCTTCTTACAGCTTGTAACCTGTAGAAATGAACATTAACTGTTTCAACAAATAGTACATTCTTTGAATTAATATTTCAACATATATCTAGATACTATCGGAACAAGTGCTTATAGATATGACATAGTTCTCCGTCAACAACAATATAAAATCTGTATAAATACGTTTGTCTGTATACGAATACCTCGAGCGCTAAATGTGTTCTTTGCTTCATGTTGTCTAATACTTATATTGCATTTCTAACAAGTATCTCATTTTCTGATTATTATTAATATTCTCTCCCATTTTTCTCTGGCAGTTTACTGTACTATTTAAAAGCTCACTCAGAAGATATCTTCGAAAAATCTGTCTACCAGTCAAGTTGGATGAATGTCGAGTTACCTATAGTTGATTCTAGTTAGGAACTGTCCAAAGGCTCTTATGAGACTATGATTTGAGTCTTCTTATTGGCCGAAATGCGAATACAATTCCCTCACGTTTAATGCAAGGCTCAAAACAAATTTGCTGCGAATGAATACAAAAATAAAAGTCACAAATATATTCACATATTACCTGAATAGAAACAAATTTAAATCTTCGAACTGCACAAATCTATTTATGTTGATGAACGACTGACATGTAAACCATTCAGAAGGCTCAAATCGTAGTCCCATTGGATCGTTCTTAACTGATTTGAATTGTTGACATGATATCTATCTTATTATTACTTGATCCTTATCAGAATGAAAGAATTGTCGCGCTACAGGGCAATTTTAGACAAAACATTTTTTGAAACTCCGTATGCCGTTTGAAATCATTCCACACGTTCTACAAGGAATCAGAAGCTGTTAAACTTCATATGTATGCGGTGAAATATCTTATTTGGTTACTATGGTTACGTTTGATTGACAATTCAGATATTTATTTCTGGCTTAGCGTTTGACATTTCATAGTTTTTGATGAATTCTTGGAGAAACTTCAAAATCTTGTCGAAGAAAGTATAATCTGGAACATGTATGGAACTATGAATAATTACAGACTTTTCGAATATGAGCTATTCTGGAACTTGTTAAAAGATATATTTCTTCGAATTTCTCATATATATTTAAATCAGCGAGAACAAATTTTCCCAGTTTCTAGTTTCAAATATGACATTTAGTATCAAAATTTAAAGAAAAAACTGACTTGGACATCACGTGACTTACTTGTACATCATCGGATATATTTTTGCATATGATAATACGACGAATGAATACAAAATTCCATCGCTCCACGGCTAATCGTTTTGGATTTATCCAAAAAATTCCAAAAATCTGTCAAGTAAAGTGCGTTTTCGGCCTAGTCGGTTGCTATGGAAACAGTAGGTTATCATTCTTATGCTACAACATTCCTAGATACTGATTGCCAAGATTCTACGGCTGATTAAACTGAATTTATGCACGAAACTAAAAAACAATCCAACTGAAGTGCACTTTTGGCTCAGTTTATTGTTATGAGAATAAAAAGCAATCATTCAGATGCTACTGAATTTCAATACTCTACAGCCGATCGTTTCGAATTAGTGCGAAATATTCCAAAATACTGTGAATTGAAATGCACTTCTGGCTCAGTCGATCTCGATGAAAATAGTATATGAGCATCTAGACAGTACTATCGTCTTAAATACTGTATTCTAACATTCTACGTTCGATCGTTTTGGATTTATGCGGAAAATTCAAAAAATGTTTTGAGTAAAGTGCACTTTCGGTACACACGATTGCAATCATAATACGAGGGGCACAGCTAGATGTTACAGAAGTATGCTCCATACAAAATTTCGATATTCTAGGACTGATTGTTTTGAATTTATGCGGAAAACTCGAAAAGTCTGTTACATACTGTGCACTTCCGGCTCAGCCGATTGGTACAAAAATAGAAGAAAACCATTGAGATGCTACAGTAATTCCAAATACTGAATTTCATTATCCTACGGCTAATCATTCTTGATTTAAGTGGAAAATTGAAAAACAGTTTTAAGTGAAGTGCACTCCCGGTGCAGACAATTGCAACCATAATGCAAGGTACATAACTAGTCCATATAGAACGGCCTCAAGTACAAATTTTCAATATTAAACGGTCGGCGAGTTTTGAGATTTACGAGTTACGAACGCATATACGTACCGTCATCGAGCCTAAAATAGTCAAAATGGATTAAGGAATGCTTAAAACGGATATTTTCACCAAAATCTTTCAATGTGAATTTTGTTGGTCTCACAATAGTTACTAGTACTTACAAGTAAGTAATGAAGAAGAAGCTAAAAATATCGTTTGGAGCGATCCAAAATCAGATTGAGGCCAAAAACTTCTGTACAATTCCATTCTCAAAAACAATCAGGTTTCGTCTAACTCTGTCTTCAAAATGTATATTTTTTTCCCTAGAAGAATTTGAAAAAAATCATGAATAAGTGTATATTCAAGAGTTTGGAGAAGATTCAGATATGCAGTGGTCAAGAAAAAGTACAGCCCTACTGTGAGAAAAGCAACTCTTCCACATTAAGTACAATATATGAATCTTCCTTGAGTCAGTATAAAATAATTATGCATAACTTCAAATTCCAATTTGACCACATTTATATATTATGCCAGATTATGTCTGAATATGCGGCGTGAAACACCATGTATCTATTTGTGGGCGTATCCATTACAGAGGTTCACCACAACACAGAAATATCTGTCTATTAAAAAACTTTTTGCGCCAAGCAGTGGATATTGTACGTTCAAGTAGAAATAACTAGGAAGTATGCTACACTGACGTATTTATAAGCAACAACACTCTATTATGAATAAAGTGCACGGGTTTAATCATTACTTGCGAAAATACTAGAGCACCGTATACACTGAAAGTAATACGTGTATTAAAGTTTCATTAACTGTGCTAAATTTCATTCTAATGGTACGTCGAACGTTATACGCAGAAGACCACCAGTTGTAATCAAGTATCTGGTTGCGGTATCACACAATTATTTGCGCCACAGATACAAAAATGAACACATATCATTTTGAACACAAACTTAGACATTTCCGATTATTTGTCTGGTTAATATCATATTGGAACTTGTAAGAGTCTTCTAGGAAAAAACCTTGGAATTCTCAATCATACTATTCTCGAAATTTATAAAGTTACCAGTTTCGATCACTAAGTGATCATCTTCAGACTACCGGTGGGAACAATAAAATGACAGGAGCTTTTAAAGTATAAGTCATAGTATCCCATACCAGCTAATTCAGACTGAAAACACATGGGTCAATGGTCGAAACTTGAACGTGATATGATTCTAATTATTGGTCTGAATTTGAATCGAAAACTAATTTGGCAATACTTTTATCAAATCCTAGGTCTCTAATTTAAAAATCCGTATCTTGATTGAATTTTATAACAAAATATAATAGTATCATCAATCAAGATCCAGGATTCAATAATATTTTCAACTGTCCAATCACAGAGTAGAAATATATTACATTGCAACTTAATTGCAATGAACATTAATAATATCTGAAAAAGTTCCCAACAAAACGAATTAATCTCTCAGCTCTCTCTCTCCACCTGACGTTGCAACTAACTTTGTAGACATTACAAATTATTTGTCTTTATTTTCCGTTCAGATTTCATTTGCGCTGAGAATTTTTTCAGGGGATAACTACCTTCAGTAGTGTGTAATTGCTTCGTTGTTTTGTTTTTACCAATAATAAACACTTTCTTCGGGAGCTGCTAGTGCTAGATTGCAAGAAGTCGACGCCTACTATGTTAGTAATCGCGTGTAGCTTTGCTAAAAAATGATCAGAGTAGCTGTTTCTCTCCAAGGAGAATATTTACGTTTATGCACTCGAGTTCAGATTTATTGGTGGGCATAACTCTTTCAAAATAATTTATATGAGAATACATTGATATGTGATGTACCTGATTCCTAACTGAAACCAAAGTCAATTATTTGTGAATTAAACTCGCATTATTTATTTGTAGTAGAACAATTCCGAATTGACTATGATAATTTTCATTCATTGAAATAAACGTCTGTTAATTGAACTATATCATCCCAATATCAATAAATTATATTTTTTGTGAATTGCGGGGCAAAGATGGAAAGAATAGTTATACTTAAAATTAGATTAAAATTCTATAGGAAATATAAAGTTTAGTATTCCTCCGCTGTCAAGGAGTCTCGTCCAATATACTTCCAAGTTTATAGGATTTGAATATTTATGTTATTCGCTCCACAAATGGAGCGTTTCTTATTGACACTTAAATACGCAATAACATAGTGCGAACGGCTTCTGCAGATTTTCAGATTTAATAACGCAATTGAACTCTTTATAAATAAGATACTTAAAGCACATGTGGACGCCGTTTATTGCAGATATAAAATGGACGAATTAAACGTGCTCTATTCGTTGCGAAGTACTTTTAAATGTACAGCTTTTATCGCTCCTAATATGGATAATCCTTATTCAATGAATTGCTCTTCAAGTATTTAAACTTATTCAAGCATCATTATTAAATGATTCATAATTTAGCGTAATTCATATTAAAGACAAATTTTGAAAATCAAAATGCAACATGAAACAAAATCAGTTTATTGTACTGCATTAAATTGATCAACGGAAGTCTTATGTTGTAGTTTTCTAAAGTTCAATAGTCTAAATTGTATCATCAAACATTAAAATATTCATTATGTGTATCACAGAAACTATAATTATTTTAGAAAATCGAGGACAATCCAGGAGTTCAGATTTCATGCGATGAATGTAATGTTTTCTACAAAAATTATGTTTTTTGAAACGTAAAAATCCATAAATTTTTTAATACCAGACATTGCAATAACTCTCCTTTAGCAATATGTAAAATGCCTCCAACACTTTTACGGTTCACGTGTAGCATGATTTATTGCGAAAGCCAATACTGTTTGCATTCTGAAAGGCCTGTTAATGTTTTCTTTAATCTTAGATATGTATCTCTGATACAAAAACTACTGTTTTCAGAACAGGTTACCAAGTTTTTATTATTGTTGATTATTGATTTGACAGCTGACAAAAAACTGTTTTAATTTAGCACGTGTCGGTTGTAATTACATTGAATAAAAATCTAATGAATACGTTTCAATATTTGTAGTGTATTACATAGTTTATATAGTATTTATGAATGTAATTGTATAGAAAATATATTTATTAGTGTCTCATATTTCACTCTGGTTTATTGATGTGAATGAGATATGTTCAACATTATATTAATTTGCATAATTTTGCAATAATTTCATTTAGAAAACTTTGTTCCAATTGGTCTTGAATAAAATCACATTTTTTAATTATTACTCGTTCTATAAAATATTCTATCTCTACTGATACTTTTCAGAATATGAAAAACAGGATAAAAACTATTTTTTGTGATGAACCAAGTTGTAAATAACATGCTATTGTTTTTATTTCACAACATTTGCAATGTTTGTATCAGTCACGATCAAATTTCGAAGACTATCATCAAGCCATAAATACACTACTGTCCCAGGTCGTCACGGAGTAACTATTAAATTGTAAAGTACAAGTACCAAGTAAAATACTATCGCTGCAATTGAACACTTGATGCTGCTAATCCGCTGCAACTCTTGAGATCTTCACTTAGATGAACATTATTTGATATCTGAATTATACACCAATATTCTTCAGCTATTGAGTAAAAATAGGCGAACGTTATTTTCAGCGAATATCTCCTAAGAAAAAGGTATTGGTTAAGCAGTAATTTGAACCATAAAATGCAGATACTGTTACTAAATTACGTCCTAAATTCAATTTTTGTTTGTATTCTCTAATCCATATATTTAAAACTTGCACAAGTGAACAGCATTCATAAAATAAATGTCCAGTTTGATAGCCGGAAGTTACAATCACTCGGATTCCAAAATTAACTTGATTGGTCAATGATGACAAAAAAAAATACAAGTAGTAATAAAATAATCCTTCGAAAGGATCGTGGAACACAATGAATGAAGAATACAAAATTCGGAACACCTGATTGTGCTAGAAAAATTAAAATCTAGGCAGCGGTTTTTCTCACTAATATAAGTGATAAGTACCAATAAGGCCAAACACGTGTCAAATAGTTGCCGCTCGACTCAAAATGATGATATAGAATCTAATTCTTCCATTCGAATTTTTGTGGAATAAAAAATCTAACGTGGACATCACGTGACTTACTTGTACATCATTGGATATATTTTTTGCATACGACAATCAAATACACAAACACGGCTAGTCGTTTTAGATTTATCCAAAAAAAAAAAACCTATCAAGTGCGCTTTTAGCCCAGTCGGTTGCTATGAAGACAGGATTATTATTCTTATGCTACAACATTCCTAAATACTGATTTCCAAGATTCTACGCCTGACAATTCTGAATTTATATGCGCAACATAAAAAAAATCCAATTGGTGTGCACTTCCGTTTCAGTTGATCATTATGAGAATGGTAGGCAACCATTCAGATGCTACAGCAGACTGAAATACCAAATTTTAATACTCTACGGTAAAAATAGGATATGAGCCTTAAGATGGTAAAATCGTCTCAAATACTGCATTACAATATTCTACCGTTCTGGATTCATGCAAGAAATTCGAAAAATATATAGTAAAGTGCACGATTGCGATCGTAATGCGAGGTGCACAGCTAGATCTTACAAAAGTGCTCAATACAAAATTTCAATATTTTATGACTGATTATTTAGAATTTATGCGGAAAATTCAAAAATTCTGTTATCTAAAGTGCACTTCCGGCTCAGCCGATTGGTACAAGAATAGAAGATAGCCATTTAGATGCTACAGCAATCTCAAATACTGAATTCCAGTATCCTGAGGTTAATCATTCTAGATTTATGCGGAAGATTTCAAGTCAAGTGCACTTCCAGTACGGACGATTGCAACCATAATGCGAGGTACACAACTAGACCCTAGATCAGTCTTAAATACAAAATAACAACATTATACCTTTGATGAGTTCTAAGATTTGCGAGTTACGAACGACATCAAGCCAAAAATAGTCAAAATAGATCAAAGGATGCTCAAAATGAGATTTCACAATACTTACTTGTACTTACTTCGAGTGAATGAAAATGCTTATAATTTTTCTAAGATTAGTTCTATTCACGATTCGGTAATCAGGAATAAGCAAATTTTCCAAAAATTTTACCTCTGTTCCAAGAATATCTGTAATACGAAGGATACAAATCAATAGCTATTCATGTATTTAGAAATCTGAGCTGCTTCTTTGCTCGATAATGAACCATTAATTTCGTGTAGCAACCGTGAAAGAGGCATTTTTTGGGCCTTTCTCCTGTGTTACTTTGTTTTACACATCCTTTCAATTTTTAATTTAATTTAATCAAATAAAAGATTAGACTTCGAATTGCTGTAAGTTTGCATTACTGTTCAGGCTAAAAAAATACATGATATATATTTGTTATGTTTCGGGCTTAATTTAGAAGACAATGATGAAAAATGTAAATGATTTTAACAGAATGTAGAAGCAAAACTAACAGTTGGAGCAATGTGACGCTGATTTATTTGTACAAAGTACTCTACGATTTCATAGCGTGATATTACCAAAGTGGAAAATTTGAGGTGTTAGGGTTCCAAATGAAAATGCGAACCTAGTAGCGAATTGCAATATAACGTAGATTATATTGTAACGTTAAAGTTTCATAATTCGCAAAAATAAAATAAGTCTTGAACCCATCTCTGTTGTCTGGGCGGGGCCTTTCGTACTGTTTGTTTCGTATCGCGTCACTCCGCCTGGTCGAAAAATCTAGTAACGTGCTCGACTAATCTAGAATATTCAAGAGACGGGTTTCCGCATATAACGGCAAGCAAACGACCTGACGAGGAACAGTAAACAATGAATAGTAGAACAGTGAACAATAAAACAGTGGAATAGTTAGTGATCAGTGTAATAAATGAATGAATAGTTGAAAATAAATACATGCGGCTTCATTCAATAGTAGTAAGTGATAAATAAATTATATAGTGTTTGTTAATAATATCCGGAAGAATAGAACTATTATTTTATTTTCAATTATTGAATAGTGATTTTTATTTAATTATTAACAAATCCTTAAAAAGCAATAAACATTACAATATGATACTAGATTACTTAGGAGGTTTCGAGTCATTCTGTTTCTGTCTTCAAGAAATTTGATATAGATATTCCAATTATTTATTCGAATCCAAGAATTTTTAGCTTCTAAGATATCTACGTCATATTTCTATCCGCCTATCTTGCCTATCGGGTATAATTAAATATTAATCACTAATATAAATTATCAAATATAAGTATCTGATTTCAATCGTAAAACGGTGTAAAAATCTTAAAGAAATACACTTGTAAATCATCCACCACGTGACAATTTTGCAATAGTATCATAAACATAACAATTTACTTTTATATCTCAATAAAATTGTGCATATTGCAGAAGTCATAAGGAAAGTGGAACACGCGGATATATGATACAAGATAATTGTTTAATACGTTATCTCTAACTATTCACAAAGAAAAATACAAAGATATGTTGTGATGATCAATTCCAAATTGAATTTTGTATTAAATTACTCCTTGGATGGAAATAAGTTCAATTCACTTCTCTGATAGAAATTTTGATTTGTTTGATATTCTTTATTTGAAAGTCTTCATTTAATAGTACTCTAGCACTATTGATAAACTGCAATTAGTTTCTGTTTCTGTAATGATGACTTCACATTTCATCAAAGAATATACCACTAAAATGGCTCAGTTCGCTTTATTTATGCTTTATAATATTGGATGAGTTACTAAGCTATATTTTGGACTCAAATGACGAATCATAGCAAGGAACATCAACTAATAATTTGATGAACAATCCTTTTTCTTCTATATCCATTGCAATAATACTGACCAAGCAACAAAGCTCTTTGTCGAGCGTGGAAGTTTTTTTTTCCGGTACACAACTGTCAGTCCATGAATGAAGCGCTTAGCATCAATTTAACAACCATAGACATAATATAAGGTTCTGTTTTCAGGTCACTAGTTAAAGAATAAATTGGAAAAATATTTGTTTTACAATTCGCTAGATATAAATATAGATTTCAGCTATTTAGGTATATCTACTTGTGTGAAGATTTCTCTTTAACATAAAACAAAACTGATCATCGGCAATGACAGTCTCAGAGTGATTCAAATTACTATGGTACAATGATAGAGCAGGTTGAAAAAGGGAACCGCTACTCGACTGACTATCTCAGCATGACTTTGTCTATCCTCAAGTTCATTTAACAACAAAAAGCGTGAAATTATTGTTTGACTCTCTGATACTCACATTGTTTTATTTCACGCATTAAATTAAGATGAGCTATTACACTTCCAATTTCAACCATGCGATAAACTGTATTTTTCGATCTGTAAAGAGTAGTCAGTCAATGACCAGAAAAAATCAGCTCATGTGCAGAAAAATGACTCAAGATCATGTATTGTCTAATTCTTGATGAATTAATTTGCTTAATCAAAATTTTACAATCGATCTTATCTATTGTAATTAAACAAAAAGTAGTAAGCTTAGATTATTGTACTTGATTTCATCTCATGAATTTCTCGCTGATGAGAAACAAGCAAAGCTAGCGATGATGTGCAAGTTCTTCTAGTTATCCCTCATACGGAAAGTCTTACCATTTTTCTGAAAACTACGAGTCGGTATCAAATTCATTCGTCATAGATACCTATCAATTTTATTTCGCCATCTATGACATATATTTCAATAGTTTAAGGAAAGTACTTATGTGCAAAAAACAAAAAACGCATATGAATAAAATTTTGCTTCAACTTTAGGTACCTAAACAAAATTGTTATTAGAACTTTCTTTGTCAGTGTGCAGAATTCAGTAAAGCTGATTCAGAAATACAGATTCCTCGAAAAAGGTGCTTGTTTCAGGCGTCATATAAAATCAAATTAATTGTAAGATAAAACAAAGGGTTTCCTACAATTCTGGCCAAATAATATTTCTGTATATAAGGATACTACTCCTTGATTTCCATCATTAAAATATCTTTGATATTCAGGTAATTCAATCATTTTATGTCATGTGTGTCAGATAGTTTCTTCAATTTATTGGTGCCCGACTTTTGTGAAGTCTTCCGTCGTGATCAACCTCAACAGTTTCACTGGTCAATCAATCAAAATGCTTAAAAATCTGCACTGTACAATCTAGTTAAATGCTTAGCGATCTATTATCTGCATAGTGTGCTATGTCTTTCATTTTGTTTTTGTGAAAGCTACAGTAGAGCTGATCGGATAGTTGGTCAGTGCATAGCGACTTCGTTTGTTCGTTCGTTTGTTTGTTTGTTGTTGGGAGTAACGGTCGTAACTTACAACCGCGATTCGGTTGTTTTGAAAGTGTTGCAGGAATGCATGGGTGTCTTGATAGTGAAATGTCCCACACTCGCAAAGAAAATAGCGAACATAATTTATTGATTTCATATGGTTTATTTTCCTGCAAATAATGATGATACAATTTCACTTTTTCAGTTTGTTATCAATTCTAAAGGAGAACAGCAGCATTTAGAATATATCTCGAAGTTTCAAATAATAGTGTGCATATTAAGTTTTGTACTATGCAAGAAGCAGCACACGATTGAACTTCCTGTTTATGTTCTTCAGATCAAAATAGTGCCCTTCAACTACGCAGCTTCTTATCCGATTTGAGATATACCTCAGTGATAGGAAATCGAGTGAAAACTACAAAAAATTATCTTCAATCACCTACTAAATTACATATAGAAATAATATTAATAAATGTGAATATTTCTTGTTACTAGTGATGGAAGTCGCGGAGTGAATTTAGAATGTTACAATCAGAGGGCAGTAACGGCCATGTTGGTGCAAATTGGCTTGAAGTATAAACGGTATCATCCAATATGAGCTCTTTCGCATTTGGAATCTATTTGCTCATGTATGTAGTAGAGCAGTCAACTCAGATACAACAGGGGTACATTGAAATTATTTATATGTATCAAAAAATTTGGACACTCCACTAATGCCTGATTTCATGATCGGGAGTTAAATCAACCTGGATTAAAGTGGTTGGGAGCTGACCAATAAACTTCATCCAAATTCATTATTAAAAAATTCCCATGTCAAGAAGCAACTTGCATGAAGTACTACACATTTATTATTTTATTTATTATACCTGGCGTACATAATACATATTTGACATGTTTTTTTTCTCAACCAGAAACTCAACTTCGAATAAAAGAATTTTGGATTAGGTTTTTTTTCCTATTTAATATAAACCAATAGAAAACGAGTATCTATTTTCAAAATAGATTTCAATCCGCGATATTCAAGACAAACATTTAAGTCAACAATCTAACTACATCAACCAGTTCTTCTACCGAGGTAATAATTATCCAACTCATTTTTAGCTATTGATGCTAGTCATTGGATACGTTATTTATTTTGTACCAAGATTTCAGGAAATCAGTGCCTCAGTTTCTAATTACAATAAACTGTTCAATAAGTGATATTATCTCAGCTGGCGTGCTAATATGGCGGATATTATGTCTTGAGCATGCGCATAGATCCATGAAAGCTTAGACTTTCGAAGCATCTGATTGTTGATTTTGTTGTGTTATAGTTTTTATGAGAAAGTTATTGACTCTTGATAATTGCTTTTATTTCTTCAATTTATTGTTCAATCCTGTTTCATATGTAGAAGTTGTAGTTATGATTATCTTCTTATTTATCTAGTATATGTGATTCTTGGGATAATTGCAGAGTACGAATGGGATATATTTAAAAAAAAAATTAATTATCAAGTAAATTAATTGCAGAGATGAATGAAAGTTAGAACGCATAAGTATTATACAAATGTTCACCCTATATCACATCATTCCTTAAAAAAAGTATATATTTAAACTCCCCAGGAAAATATGGATACATAAACATTGACTTGTGTATCATCCAGAAAGAAACTGTCCAATACTCAAAAAATAATGTGCATTTTAATGTACATCAAAACTGAGTGCATTTCACAAGCTTAAATGAATCATCAGCAAACGGAGACTTCAACGTTAAATTAGGGTACATTGCCAAAAAAATTGGGAAATTGTCTCAATAAGCTTGATAACATGAGGGCATGATACTCCACTATGCATATCCAGTATTACTTACATCTCATAAATAACAATTTTCTCTTCTTTGTCAATAAATAGTATAAAGGCAAATAGTCCCGGAGCAATTTCAGAGAACACTGAATCAATTTTTGCGCCATCAAGCAATCATTTCTTGCTTCCAGTCGTTTTGTTTATTCAACTAAACTCTAATTTACCTATAAATCACTGGAAATTTTTTAGTATTCCACAAAAAGTCTCTATACTTCTCCTTGGATGATAAACTGCTTGAATAATAACCCAAGCGATTTCATAACATAGGCTCAGACAATAAATTTTATTTAATTCGATAAAAATAAAGGTAGAAACTGTAACATCTCAATTTATATCTATCGTCTTTGAATACCTACATCAAAGATCAAAGTAAGCCACATAAATTCCTTGAGAAACATCAAATTTGCAATGTAGCATTATACAATGGGCTCGTACAAGCAGTGCAGCTGACCAAGTCAGTTCAGGTGCACAAGAAGTAGAGTTTGTAGAGAGGATTCGTCTGGATGAGTAGAAACACAGACAAAATGATTATTGGTTACATATCGTAAGTTTACTATATGAGAAAATGTAACACGATCTATCCGAACGGATAAATGTTCGATATGATACGGATACCAATAGTGGAATTGAAGAGAGTTTATCAAATTCGTGCCCTTCATACGTTGGTAATCTATTTCATCACTATTGGAATTAGACCAAATTATTTCTAGTCAACACAAAATTAATTGAAATGCAGTCAATTTGGTAACATATTTATTGTCAACAAAATTAATTATGCCACTATTCTTACTACTACCCTTTCGCTTATGCTTAGATGCATAAAAACTCATATTGTCCTATCTATACTCAACACTATTCTAATGCCTCATTTGAAGATTGCAATGTGATTACATGTAAGCATTCACAGAACGAAAGCTAGTGCATTAAATATTACAATAGTTCATAATATTGTATTTTTTGTACTTTTTCTGTTCCACCCCTTCTCCATTCAAGTTGATCCGTCTAATATGCATATATTTCTTCATTCCTCAGTAAATGGAAGGTGATAATTCGTTTGAGCTTATGTACGCTTAATTTTTCATACTAGAAAAATAATTAAAACTGTCTTAATTTGACAAAATATCTCTAAAGTCTAATAGTTGTTGGTTCACCTTACACTTCGCTTAATTCCCATAATTATGATTGTTAGAATAATTGTTACTAAGATAAATACGCTTCTTTCAAGATCCTGATATACCGGTTGGGGCACACCCCAACTCGGCACATTCAATCCCCTGATGGAAAATAAATCAAGGGTTGGTGGTAATCCTTATACCTGGGCACATCTTAAACAAGTGTTTGCAGAAAAACTCTATTATCGGTTTGACACCTAAGAAGATTTTAAATTAAAATGTTTTCTTTAGTAGCTATCTATTATCATTCTAACAGTTCAATCAAAACCATCAAAGATATCAATTCGCGAGATAACTAGCCAACGTGGTAAAATACTACAGATTGTAGAGCAACATAAATTCAGTAAATCAAAACAAAAATTCTCATCTGGTGAAGTGAAGTGGCGGTGTGTTAATCGAAAGTGCAAAGCATTTTTCCAAACCATTAGCGAGTCCAGTGATCGAGTAAAAACGACAAGAAGGTTAATCCACGATCACGCTGAAATTATTATTTTTATTGTATGATGCAATCTACTTATTCTAAGATTTTGTATTATTGTATGTTAGATTTTGTATGATAATGAAAAAGAAACTATAAAATTGATTTTATTTTATTTAAAAATATTAGAATGCATAGTCGTTCTTTCGTTCAGGTACCTAAGTCATTTCATTATCATCAGAGACTACCTGCAAGTGTGCCAATTTGGATATCGTATGTGCCAAGTTGGGGAATCATTAGCAGAGACTACCTGTAAATGTGCTGAGTTGGGAGTCTCCGACCGGTCGTTTTCCATCTGCGCCAGTGAAAAGCTCTTAATCCAGTCATAAATCTAATCACACACAAAAATAAGGACATTTGCACCAAATGAAAGCCACTGCATTTGATCCTCGTTCAGGTACTAATGCGAAGGATTCTAGAAAAAACTATATTAAGTATCCATAATATTAAGATTTCATTTTCATTTTATTCAATAAAAGAACAAATTATAACACATCATATACATATCTATATGTGTATCATAGAAGCTTTTCCAACAGATTTCGATAATGAGAGTAAGATATGTATGCACATACATAGAAATAATCTTGATATGTTAAAAATTTCATTATATTTATTTGAATAAAACCAATAGATCATATGTTAAAGAAGAATAAAATATTTAAGTATATCAAAGTTAATGACATTGAAATTCAACCAGTGGTGTAGTGGAGCAGGAACGCGTGAGAACGGCGTTTCCACACTGGTTTTCCACAGCCTCCATCATCCATATCACTCGATAAATTCCCGAGTACGACTTCCCTTATAATTTGACAAATTTAGTTAGCGATCCCACACTCGAAAATTCACCACTACACCACTAAGTACAACAGTGTGAAGACAGAACATAGGTACTTCATTCGTGGAACATAAGAAAGAAAATAGCTCAACAGAAAACAAAAACAAAATAAAATATAAATTTTCACATTGACACAAAGACATTGCATAACAATTTACCAATAATTAAAAATAAGTCTTGAATGGTTTGTGAATTGGAACTAAAATAAAGGGTAAGCCGTCGAGTATAGACCGTTTGAGCGCGACAGTCAAATTTTTTATCCGTATAGCAGGGTCTGCCTGTAATCCCTATGAACCACTTGAGCACGGCGGAAGCTTAACAGATTATTGGATTAACCATAAACAAAGCTAGTAAGTCAAATGTAAAATCTTCAATGTACAATGCAGATAGCCAAAATGAACCAATCACGTAAAAATAATGAGTAAAAAACACTCCAATTGGACAATTTTTGGATGAATAATGTAGGGGTAAGTGTATAAATTGGCACCAATTTATAACATTCACATTAGTATTCATTAATTAAAATGGAAATATGTATATACGACGAGTTTTCAATAAAATGAATTATGTTGGTTATAAAAAAGTGTGAATATTTGTAAATATGTTATATTTTTTCTACCTATATAGTTTTTATCAGTCGTTATTTGTTTATGATAAATAAAATGGATTGTTATCCAAATCCGTTTATTATATTAACTCACAATTTTTGGCATTTAGAGAAGGTGCATTT
This sequence comes from Dromius quadrimaculatus, assembly GCA_963989225.1. Lineage (NCBI taxonomy): Eukaryota > Metazoa > Arthropoda > Insecta > Coleoptera > Carabidae > Dromius > Dromius quadrimaculatus. The sequence continues at coordinate 45,171,972 of OZ022330.1, forward strand.
ATTTGGCATCAAAAGATTCAAGTAATAAACTTGGCTCAAACGGTATATAGGGATTAAGAGAAAAATGCACAAATGGTCTATGGGATTAGGACAAAACTGACCACCGCGCGCAAACGGTATATCCCCATACCCTCTCGGTACATATTCTGCGTTCACTGAGAATTAATCCTTTGGTGCAGTTGATCATTTTCAGTTTTACCTGGTTTTAAGCGCTGGCGCAGATGTCCAATATGATAAGAAATTTATATCTGGACTAGCGCAATCGCCTGATATACCAACCCAGTGATATACCAACCCTAAAGTTCTTGTAACAAAGCGGAAACTATTAAATAGTGATATTAAAATTCAAATCCAATTTTTTTTTTAAGTTCATCCTATTCCATTTTTGAACAATCTATAAATTGTTGTGTCTATTCTATTCATATTGCTATTCCTTTTATATTTTTGTGCTATGCAATAAATCAATCAGGCATTGTATCGTGATTAACTTCATCACTAAAATGAGAATAAACCCACAATTATTCAGATACGTGCTAACCACATATTCGTTCTGAATAACATTTGAACTCTCAGATTCATACTATACTCTATTATTTATATATATATATATATATATATATATATATATATATATATATATATATATATATATATATATATAGATATATATATATATATATATTATTTATATATATATATATATATATATATATATATATATATATATATATATATATATATATATATATAGATATATATATATATATATATATATATATATATATATATATATATATATATATATATATATATATATATATATATATATATATATATATATTCACATCTGGATAGATACAAATTCGAATCTGCATGAATTTACTCATGATAATTAATGGATGACTGATAGTTGATGCAACTGATTAATTTCGACTGATCAGATGGTTTAAAACGTTGTCTTATAGAAGTTTCGACCGTCTTCAATAGAGTATAATAAATAAATTGATAACTGCTCTAATTGCGCCTGAGACGATGATGTGTTCATGGCAGAATCACGTAGAGTAAATGAGTCCGATATGTTGCATTTTTAAATCTTTCTTTGATTATATCATAGCACATTTATCAATATAATGCCGAAATATCATACTGCCTAAAATTAATATGGATTCAAGACTGTATGGAGCTAGATCCAATTATTATTTCAATTTTTTTCTCAATATTCTGTCCTGATTTGTAGTCATATATTTGAAAGGATATTTTATGGTTCGCTTCTAACGCAGCGTTGCAGTCTCCTCTGCAATTAGTATTCACTCACATCAGAATTCTGTAGTGTGCAAGCGCTTCAAAATAAATATGAAGGGATGCTCTATCAACTCTATTTTTGTTTTTTCTGATGATTTGTGTTGAAGAAACAATTTTCTTCGCAAATATTTCTTGATTTATCCACCCCAAAATTTTTACCTTCATCTCCGATACTCCTCCGATGATAATACAAAGCTGTCAGTCTGGCACAGCGGGGGCTCCCGACATATGCCGGACATGGCCGATGCACGACCCGGAACGTCACATGTTCACATGTAAAGAGAGAAAGAAAGAGATAGACTGACACACGCGATACAAGCGCAAACCTAGCGAGATCGTCAATTATCAATGACGGCTTGTCAAAACCACCTTTGATATTATAATTACTGCTACCGGATTTTTATACGTTGTTATTGTGAAGGGTTACGAAATGTGAGCAATAGTTGAGCAGAAAAAATATTGCACACTTAGATATTATTATCAGATCAGGTAACAGCAGATTACCAGAGATATATTCAAAAGATTTTTCTAAATCCTCGAGAAATGATTTCATAATTCGTGTATGAACTAATAGGTGAACTAAGTAAGTTACTAATCATGCTACATATAACTTTTTGCAATTACAATTTGAACTCACACATTTCAAAAATTGAAATATCGACAAACACATTGCTTTTTACGTCGACATTATTTTAATCGTGATTTTCTTATTGAGAGGATTGTCAATTTGCAAAGAACTATTACGACCGCGGACACCTCGAAAAAAGAACAGTATCCGGTAAAAAAATTACGGATGACATTTAAGATTAATTGTAAACATAAGCAAATCTATCACTACAGAAGGTAACTACATTTAATAAAGCAACCTTTCAGATTGCCAGTACGTTGAATTTAAATATCTTCGTATTTTAATAACATAACTATTTATAACGTTGACATTTGACCTTTTCGAGAGTAGCAACAACTCCTTTAAGCTGATCAGTAAAATTAGAAGCTACATATATGATAATTACTGATAGTTTAGATAATATCATTTCCTTCTAGATAGTTTATAGTAACCTGGAGCCTTCCTGTGAACACACACACTGACATCATCATCATCATCTTTTTCTTCTGATCCTTTGCTGATAACTGATTAACAAGAGGTGAGGGCGGCACTTCGCAGAGGTCAAGTACAAGTCGCTGCCGGTCCCAGCTGATTACATTTAGCACGCTTGTTGGCTTGTTCACAGAGGAATTTTATCCTAAGTGAAATTGATCTTATGCTATAGATAGAAGCTATTATAGTAAGGAGAGATCAGCCGTTACGTGTTGGGGGTAATAGGGATTATTTGTCGAATATTCCATTTTTTATAATTGGGAAAATAACGTTACTTTCTTATTTCATGATGTTGGATGAAATTTTAGTCTTAGGTCGGAGACAGGATATTTTTGACGCTCTTGTTTTGCTCTGTATGGAATCACAATATTTCCGAGAGATTACAGAAACTGCTAATTTTGTTATCTCAAAATTCTTAATAGAAGAGGTATATTTTCTTTTGATTGATTTTTTCCATTATTCCGTTATCCTTCTTTGTCGGTTAATATCACTTGATCCGCCATCAAGATAATCACATAACTATCTGATCTCTCAACAGCTCCTTCAACCGTTCAAAAATCATTACACGCATACATACATATTGAACATGTATTATAATCTGTACATAACTTCAATAGTATGTACGCCCAGCAAAGATCTCAAGTAAAAATTCAACTAGCCGTGATTAATTTCTCTCAACTTTGCACTTTTGAGCTATTGCGATTATGCGGTTTCTAAATGAAATGTTATTGGTGGATATTACTCCTACCAGTCGAAATAGGGTTATAGATTTTTGTGTAGAAGTTGCTTGTGTTAGTGTAACCATATTAGTAAATGAGAATGATATATGAGGTAGATATATTGTCAAGATATATCACCGAAGGAATTGAATGTAATAGTGTACATTCGTTTACACAACAGACTGATTTAGAGTATGAAATTGAAGTGATGGTGAGGAGAATACAAAAGTGATTATCACTATAGGATATTCATTCATTTCACAAGCAATCATTCTGTTTGCGCTTTGCGCTGGTAAATAAAAGCGTAAGCATCAAATTCCATTAATGAGAACCTAAATCAAGCACTTTTATAAAGTCTACACAAATTTTACAAAATCATTAACATTATTTGTTCATTCTAATTATAAAATTTTGAAACTTGTCGAGTTTCTCGTCTTTTCGGTGATTCATATGTCTACATATATCACTTTCTGAAATTACAGTATTTAAAATGTTGCATTAAAAGAGCAAGAGTAGCGCCTTTCTCCTCCGTAAGACCGACAACTTGACTCAAAAGTCAACCGTAACTACAGTCATTTAATAATTAGCAATGAGTGAATGCTCATTCTTAGAGCATTGCTGAACTCAGTGAGTCATCAAGATTAGGAGTTAAAACTATTTCAAGCCCCTGGAGAAGCCTGAGGAGCTCTTGTGAAACTTGCATGTAAAGATCAGATCAATTTCATGAATTAGGAACTGGTAACTAGAATCGGATTTAGTTCTATAAAACTAGAATGATATACTTATTTAGTAGATAACCAATTACGTTCTGAAAAATGTATTTTTGGATTCAAATTTCAACTTGAGGTTCCTGATTTACTTTATCTATAGATTCATGTAGATATATAAACAACTTCATGCCCTCAGATGATGTTAGAAATAATCAGATTCAGTCATTGATATTTTCGCTCCATCCACGTCCAAAATTTTATTCACACAGGTTTGTTTGTAAATTTGGGTGATGTAATACCGGAGAAAATACTAACAAAAAGACTAGAAAAAGAGTCTCTGCTAGGTGTAAAATTATCGATGCGTTGAAGTTTGCACGAAATGTGACTCTTTCAATAAACACAAGATTAGGTATTTATAAGGAAGTAATTGCATTTGCGTTAAAGGACAGAATTGAACACTGGGTGTTACTATAAACAGTGACTGCTGTCAAAATAAGATTTTTATGCCTTGTTACTACCAGGAAAGATGACATCAGAAATTAATTTGTCTAGAATATATTGAAAATTGAAAAAAATGTTGGTTTTCTACCCTGGTTCCAGGCATGTCGAATGAACATTAAATTCAAGGTTCTGCAAAAATTATGCATGCAGGAGAAACTGAGGATGAGAGTTGTGTGGGTGAATGGATTTGATTTTGTGTTTTGAGTGGTAGAGATCTTCCGATTTAGAAGAATAAACTTACTTGTTTGTATTGTGTTCGATTGAATTTAGATTCTCTAATCTGATTTGGTTTAGTGTGTCCTATTAAAGAGTCTGCAAGTCATATGCTGGATGACTCGGTCTCAATATGGGTATGAATGAATAATAATAATTTCTGGATTTGATATCTAATAAAATTAAATTATACCATTTGATGATGAAGCTGATTATCTGAAAATAATTTATCAAAATTCCAATTGGCATTGCTTCAAATGACTATCAGGATGATAATATGAAATAATAATTAACAACGTGTAAGCCATAATGATATTCATTCTCTTCCAACCAATGTTTACAGTGTTTCACTTCTTTAGCTCAACAAATTTACTCAAAAAAAATCCTCGATATATCAACAAGAAATGTCGATTCGTCGTTAAATTCATTATTCTTGAAGAAATACGGGGACATTTTTAAACTCGGTAATGAAATTATGGATCAAAGGTGCCGCCAGGTTCGAACAGACCACCTTGCATCAAAAGATGAACAAATAGAATACTCCATTCATGGTAAAAACTCCTTATTCCTTCATGGTATTTTTTGCCTCCGAATTGTATCGGTTTTATGTTTGAAATATTTTATTAAACTTTTATTGAAGCATTTCTTAGAATTGATGGATAGTTTGTTTAGTGATCTGACCTGACAATAAAATAGGATTGGTATCTGATTAGGTTTAGGTTTATTATCATCAGGGAGGACTAATTCAATTCTGTTGTTCAAAAATTTAAGGATTTCAAATATTTTAACTATTTATGACTTATATAGAAGGAAGGAGGTTGGATGAAATTGAAGATAGCTGAATATTGCTTTAGTCAACTTTGAGGAAAAATCGAATTCTATTGACGAAATGTGTCATTTTTGATATCATATCTCTTTAAGGACAAACACTTTTTGCACACTCCTTTATTGGTCTCAAAAACGGTCATTAAGATAATATTAAAGTTGCATGCATTTATTTGAAACTACATTCCATTTTTATCAAAAATAGTCAAGAGTTTAGTGTAGGACTACGATTTGATTCTTCTTGTTAATCAAAATGCAAGCCAAGTTCACACTAGCACAAAAACCGTACTCTATTTTGTGTTAAACCATCAAGTGCTATTCTTTTGTAAATCATGCTACACTGAGGTGTACTGTGATCTATTCTCAACGTGAATGAACTGTAATCCAGAATTGCTTGAATCATCCATAAAAAATATAACCATCAATGGCTATTAATTGCAATAAAACACAATTAAATGAGATTAGAGATCTATTAACAACATTAATCAATGTAGCCTAGTTTTATAGTTATTTCCTTTCCGGAAATCAGACTTTAAATTGAATTTGCACATACCTTTCTTACCGTAACATCAATTAAAATTATGTATGAGGATAATCATTCGTCGTTTATTATTATATCAGCAAAATGAAAGAAGATTTCCTGTCGACTTATTCTATATGAATATCAGGAGAAAATAGAACCACACGTGCTGAAAGTACTTTTCACACGTTACTTATAGCAACGTGCGAGAAAACATCTTCAAAAAGCCGCCAATTTAACTGTTATTTTAGTTTCCAAAACGTGGAACTATTCTGATGTACAATAACTAATTCATGAATCGATGAATCACTTCGCGAATTTCAAATTTTGGAAAATTAGCCACACCATCCTATGGCTCTCGATGATGTGAACAACAGAGAATTCTTCCTAACTAGCTCAAAACTTAAAAATCGCGCAGAACCCGAGGTACTACTTTCTACACTGTTCTCCAAGGTGTCGTTGGCAGCGATCAACATGATCTATAAGTGATCGATAAGTTTCTTGGCTGTAGGCCTCAAGCACAACGTGATATGATCACTGATCTCTAAGTTCAGATCATTGAGCTCCCTTCATCCCGCAGTTATAAGATGAATTTTTACGCAGCAAAGAATGCGATGCCACGATGTTTGATCTGTTGATAGATTCAATTGATCGGTATTGTTTCATTGATTGTGATTTATATCGAGAATGTGCTGCGGTATTTCAAAAGTTTGTGCGCAAATCCAAACAGCGCTTAGAGAATTGATAAATTACGATTGAATATCAATTTATTAAATGAAAAATAATCAAAAGATGAGAGCGCTGCTTGTATCTTCACTAATTATGCATTATGTCATGTTATAATTACTGTCCATCATTTTTTTTAATTCCAAGTACCAGAGAAGCTCTTTACTTTCTGAAAGCTGATATAAGTGAAAAATAAAAACTCGCCACTTTCAAATGAATAAAATAACATACATAAATTTCTTTTAAACTAAATTAAATTGTAATGAGATTTAGTGAAAGGGACTTATCGCTGTGTTTTTGTCGCGACTTTACAAAATTACTCAGCAAAACATGCTGTCATTCAAATTTTGCATTGAATTTCCATAGAGTATACATATTACTTATGTCCAATTTCAACTTCAACAAATTTCAATTAAATCCAAACCATTAGAAAATCATGCTGTTATAGTACTTGTCTATTTTTTGCAATTAGCGAAAACAAAACCCTAAGGTGGATTCCTTTTGAAGAGTTGACAGGCGTTGTCAGAAATCTGTTGTGTGTTCGAGATGAGCTTCTGTTGAAAATGAGAACTATGACTAATCAGTTATTATCAGCTCCATCTTCTGACTTTGTAGTTTGTTCGTATTAATAAGCTCGACGACATAAGGCTTACGAATAACATGATCGTCATTAATAATGAAAAAACCATATGGTCTTGTTGTATCATTAAAAATTTTGGCCAGTATTGTTAGGCGTTTATAGGCGCTCCTTCTATCGGTGGTTGTACTTGTATTTAGCTAGAGATAAAAATAACAGTAACAATTTTGTTCCAGCAGTTGTCACCTCACTATCAATTTAAGGTCCCTAAGGCAAAACGTCTGCTTCTGAATTGGTTTGGATTTGGTTAAAATTGATTACTATTGATTTATAATTGAAGTTTGACAGCATATTGTATGTACAATTCTTCTTCCAATTAAAAGTAATACCCTTTGATAAGCTCTGTCGGTAATAGCAGTTTTTCCAGAAATGCTCCCTTTTAGAGCTCCGTAGCCAAATGGCAAAAACGTCTGTCCGCATATCACAACCATTTTACTTGGAGATTATTGGCACTATATAGATGAAATTTGGAAGAAAGATGTTTTAATGGACCACTATACAAAACAATAAAGAATGACACACAATACAAGTAACTGAGAGATAGAAGAATAATTATTTGCACATAACCTTGTGGGGCATTATTAGATAGGTTTTGAAAAGAGTTTTGTGATGACTCTTCCAATAAAGTCATCAGTTGATAAAATGTGTTCTTCAGGAATCGTAAAGAGTGTGTCTCTTCAACTATTAGATGGGAAACTCTGGAAAAAATTGATATGGTAGAATTTCAAATTATAATTCCGGTGATCAAATGTCGAATCTGTATGTTCCAATGGATTAAATACCCCGAAAATCTAGAAAAGGACTCTTCTTTCTCAAAAATACTTATTTTATGTAAGGACTAGACTTTAATAATGACAGCATTCACTTTGGCAATGACAGTTGTCACATTGATAATGACAATTGTCATTTTGACCATGATATCTGTCACTTTGAAAATGATAGCTGTCACTTTGACAATGACAGCTTTCACTTTGGAATATGCAATTAATTGATGCGACACTCTAAATTTCTAAGACAGCGATGAGACTGGCCATGAAATTTATGGTCGGAGAAGTACTATATGGCTATAGCGGATTTTTGATAATGTTTTCTGACCGACGAATTGCTTATGTGAATTTCTTATCACTTCAACAATATTATCATTCCTCACAATCGATTTGTTATAGTTGCTTTCTTTGTGCTTTTGTATGAAAGAAGTCTTTGATTTTTACCACTTAATTCATGTACCTACCACAAGTCTTTTTCTAACAGGATACACAGAATACGTATTATTCTTGCAATTAGAATTATTAGAGTGACGAACAGCAATATATTCAATCGTACTTTTTATTAGTGAACATATAGAAAATTTATTTTGTCCTACAGAAACGGCTGAAATAATATTTAATAAAAAAAAAAATTATTGGAACAGATGAAAGACTTCATCCTCAAGTAGAGTGGAAAGAGATTCATACTTCAAAAGTCTCAATTTACTGATTGAGAACAATTGTATAAAATATGCTTTTAACGGCTACGGATGTACTTACAGAAAGACACTTGAATACATTGCTTTGGATCACTTTCGTATTGCTGAATAAGAACAATAAAGTATGCACAAAGAAAATTTGACAGATAAATCATAATCCTTCAAATAAAAAAATTTTTGTAATGCTCTATTGAATTAATAGCTGTATCAAATAATTTTTAGGGCTTTGTTCGAGCTTTGTCTAATAGTATTTTCAGAATTGCGTAACCAAATGGCAGAAAATGAATCTTCATAATTTTGTACTGTCTGTCTATCCAACTATCCATCTATATGTCTGTCCTTCTTCCCGTATGTTCGTCTGTCCGTTCGTTCGTCTGTACGACTGTTCGTCTGTCCGTATGTCACAGCTAAAATTAGAGACTATTGAATATATAGACGAGATTTGGAAGAAAGGTACTTCCTGCTAACCGCTGTACGATGGCGTAGTGGAATTACGTAAGAAAAAATTAGGAGTAGTGGACCATAGATGTAAGAGGAATAGAAAAATGTCAATGCACATAAGCGTGTGAAGTATGAAGTATCGTCAAATAAATTTTTAAAATGTTGAAGCAATTTTATGTTGTTTTTTTTTGAGATGTCTTTTTTTCTAATTTTCCAACTATACAGAGAAAAATTCTGAAATAATTTAAGGTATTCCAAAACATTTTCAAAGTAAATTGGATTGAATAAAATATGTCGTGTAGTTTATGAAATATGTGATTTTTCTAGCGATATACTATTTCCATTTATTAGAGTTATGGTACGCATTCCGTTCTTCAACGACAATTTTCAAAGAAAGTCAAATCCATAGAGAATTATAATAGCTGTATATAGCTCATAAGTATCACTCCACAAACTTTATGCATCTTGTATTTGGAAAACTATATTCAACTGAAAATAGAAGACTGGAAATTATCAGTAACTTTATCAAGACCTCGAATTTGATGGTGAATGTTCTTCTTCACTACAGAACTCTTTACTATACGTGTTCTGACGCACACTTGGCTGTTTTTCTTTATTTTCACTGTCGTTGCTTCTTGTTATTTAGAAAAATAAAGTTTTATTCAACTGAATAGCATGAAAATAGAGATTCTACATCAATGAATGAATATCTAACAAGTAAAAATGTATATAAATCTTGTTTTTATGAAAAATTTCTAGCTGGTAGACGATTAATTGAAATTCTTGAAGATTGATGTTCATCTCTTCAAACATCAATTAGTAGAAAATTCATTTCTAGAAATTCTAGATAAATTAGCACCTTCTTTTCAGTGTTCCTCTTTCTGTCGCCCTCGCTTTATTATCAAAGTATTTAATCACCCTATTTGTTACCTAATTGTTAGTTAATGCCTGGCTGTCAGCACGAGCCAAACTGTTACGATTTTAATACCAGATGGTCAACTATTAAGGGCAACAAGTCAGGTAAAAAGGGAAACTGCACGCAGTTCCACCCTTCAGTTGATGATTGATATATATGCTCTCGATGTTTATCGCTTTGAAGTATTTGAAATATGCATAGAGGTAATGAATAGGCAATTGATAATCTGTACAAAAACCAAACCAAGAAATTTAAAAATCTCAGGCACAAATAATTAATTATAATTATAAGCAATCAATTATCAAAACAAAATCTACCTTCGACAATAGTATAAAACAACTGCTTTTATTAATATAAACAAAATATCAATTAAAGAAATCTGTGATAGGAATACGCGGGAATACGCATAGTCGAATCGGAATTACTTTAATAGATTCCATTATGTTCAGAACTATAGAGAAACTCCGCCAAAAAACTCTTTTCAATACAAGTTACGTTTAAAATAGAATTATGATCAAATAATGTTAATATTCACAATTTTATCACTCGGATAATGGATAAAGAAAGTGGATCAAATATAGGAAACAAAAGAATTCCTTTCGCTTTGAATCAGAACATATTCGGTAAAAAGAAGATTGATAAGCATACAGATTCAAAATATAATAACAATGACGTATGCAACCAAAACACGAATAACCAATAAATGCAGCAGAGATGAAATAAGTGAGGAAAATAAAAGAGCTAACAAAATCTGTTACGACGAGATAGTAGACAAGTACAGACATATCATGATGATGGAGCAAGAGATAACTAGAATAGTTATCAAAGTAGGCGCAGGAAAGAATAAATGCAAAGAAAGATCAAGACAAATAAATATAGATGAAATCAAACAATATAAAAGAAAAAAACATCGCACAAAATAGAAAAGAGTGAGAGAAAAAGATACATAAAAACAATATGACTCCATGAATTACTGTGTTGATAATTCCCATTTTTCAAGATAATTCTTGTAGATACATCAGATATCTACCACCGTAAATATAATAGTACAAAATTTTACCATGTTGGAGATATTTATCCAATATGGATTAGAGTGAATCTGTATACTGAGGGTTCAAAATATGAATAAACTCAATATTTTTACATCTTTGATTCAACTATAAATTCATGCTGCAGATGAAATAATCAAATTGTATAAAATGAAATTATGAATTGTCCGTAATATATTATATATTCTGACTTGAGCTAAAATGCATCAGTTTGTTACATTCCATTATTTTTTTTGCCATCTTTACTCCAGCAGTTAATTGCAACAATAATTCCATTACCAGAAAACAACCAGTGAGACATTACTTTCAATCACATTTAATAAAAATCTGTGCTGCACGTACACCCAACAAAACAACACACTACGTCAATCTAGATTATCAGCCATGTTTTATCTCAATAATTAATGATGTGACGTATCTGCGCGTCGATTTTTCTCTTCTGCGCAAGGTAATTAATACATGAGTGGCGAAGGCAGAGGCTCTGTTGGCCTTTTTCGCGTGATATCCTCACCGCTTTGGATGGTTTTATCTTCGCACGGTAGCACTACATGCATACTTCATTAGCGGAAGATATCGTCCGTTTGGGAATATACACCTTGCTTTTAATGGGGCGGTTAAGATGTTCGTGCAAAGAATGAAACCTGGAATCTGGAGTATTAAATGTTTCATGAGTTCGAAGAGATATCTCGTTAAAAAGGGAATTTTTATTCATGTCTAGTTGAATCTTCAGTTGAGTGCTTCGCAAGATGAAAGCTTTTAAACGTTTCTATATTTCAAACATTTTATCTCTATTTATAAAGCATGCTGTCTATATCCCATTTCTAGCGGTTGATGGGAATAGAATATATAATTTAGTTTGAATTTTCCGATGTATAGAATTTGAAGATCCAGGTGTAATATTTAATGCCAAGCTGAATTCCAACCGACATATTCAAACTATAATTTCAAAAGCGCATAAAATATTTGGCTTCATAATTCGTCATACGCGTAGTTTCATTACGATTGAACCTATAATTATTCTTCGTTTTTCCTTCGTGCGTACAGATAGAATACTGCTCGATTGCTTGGAATCAGTCGTTTGATGAAAAAATTGCCTCTATTTAATCAATTAAAACAAAATTCTGGTTTTTTTTTTTGTTCCAAAGAGAAACAAAAGTATCCAGATATGTATATCAATCAAGATTATCTACTATAGCAATACAAGTTTGTTGAATTATTGATTCGTAGGAATACCAATCACAATTTATTTGTATAAGATCATTCATAATTCAATTCATGATCTCTGCGCACTAAATTTGATGAATTTTCATGTTCCATCACTAAATTCTTGAAATCGTCAAACTTTCCGTTCATCTCTAGTTCTTACTGACATTCTGCAACTATTATACATTTTATGTTAAGTCCGATAAATATCTCGTGGCGTGTGAGAATGAATACTGCTCAGATCCAGAACGTATTCGGCGGAAGAATGATAGAATGTACACTCGGAGTGTAGTTTAGTCTCAAATGTTAAATAGTACAATCCATATATTATTGGAAACTTCGTGATCCTCTAGAATTAGCTGATTCTTCAAGTATCATTAGCAAGAATCAAATATAGAGCGAATAACATTTACTCAGAATTTTATAACAAAAATATTAATGAATCTATTAGTTGATAACAAACTCATAGATAAGGGTGAAAATATCTAAACAAAATTTAAGGAGCATTAGATGTTTGCAAAAAAAAATCCTCGAACTTATTGATTCTGACGAAAGAAAAATTATCCTGATGCTACATCATTTTTTGTGGGAGACTCTGAGTTATTCCCAGTATCACTGCTTTCAGAATCGCTTCCAAGATTAATCATCTACATTATTCTCAATGTCTCCTTCTTAATTTAAGAACTCCTCTTTATAATTATTGCCATTCTTCAGCAAAAAATTAAAAAAAAGCCCTTGCACAACTTTTCTACGTCATTTACTTTAAAAGAATTTTTTTGACTGTTTTAACGACTTCCGTACTTATAGAAATTTGGATTTGGATGATGTGGTGGCAGACGTACAACGTTTTTAACCCCATATCTTTGCCTCCGATTGTTCTTTCCATCAAAGTGAACATTAGTGTCATTTGTATTAAAGTGAAGTCTTCACGATTCTACTACGCATCCTGACGTCACAAGCCACGAGATATTTGCTGGATAGTACATTCTTTCAGTTGATATTTTCAATGTTTCATTACCGCACGCTATAGGAAGTTTTTCTCCTCTATCTTCGGTATCCTGCAAGATATGTTCAATTTATGTAATTTTCTTGATTTTTATTGATATGTATTATAATATTAAGTATCTATAAGTGATTTAGCTAGTCACAATTTCTTGTGAGTGTTTATAATTATATAGTAACTTGATTTTTTTCTACTCCTATCCAATCATTGGGTTCGCCTGTTTAGACAATGTGCTGTAATAATAATAATAATAATGATAATAATAACAATAGTAATAATAAATATCAGGTAGAGTAAGATAATTTTGTGAGAAGACTGTCGCTCTCTTTCGGAACAAGGTAGTACATCTTCTTAAACATGCAATATTCAATTGTAAGTTTATGAGCAACTGATTATAAATTCTAATTACAAATTCTTCAATTTGAATATCTTCTCAGTGTATTTGAGTTTCCTTGAAAAATATTACCTTGTGTCAAATTCTAGTGAAAGAAAACTTGACAAGAAAATATCTTAGGTCTTTTTTGAATGCGATGGATATGTTAAAAAATATGAGTCATGGAAACTCAACTTCATGATATCAGCCTAACATTTTTCAAGTTTTCCCCTAAAAACAGATTTTGGTTCGTGTTATCAGCAAAAAGCTGAATTCTCTGTTTCCAGAGAAAGCTCCCAATCTGCACATAAAGATCTATAGGTTTTTTACAGTGTTTTCAGAATAGCTTATTTTTGTATAAATTCTTGAATTAATTTGAGTTGTAAATTGATTAAATACTTGTAAATGGTTTTAAAATGAATTATATCTCGTCACTTATAATTCAGGTCACAAAAATAAATCAATTAAAATTTCATAAGTAATTAAGCAAAAACATATCTAATTACTTTTGCACTTACTTACTTACATTACAGTCTCAACTAATAATTAAACAGTCAGTGTAATTCATTTATCACTTCAAAAATAAAAATGCCTAATCTACAATTTCCTATGAGAATAAAATGTAAAACAACAAATCCTGTCGAAAACAAGTAGCTTTCAAATAATAACAAACTTGTCAGATAATTAAAAACACCCTGTAGACACGTTGATTTTTTTTTCTTTTCGACTGTTTGAATAATTGATTACTGTGTTTCAAGTCTGTAGTATTTAAGCTTACGTTCGATTAAATGACTGTTAAATGTATGCCATATAATTACTCTGATTACAATAATTGTTTTTTTTGTTTTCAGGTGAGTGCACTGGAGTTTTTTCCATGGGCGGAGATTTGGTTAGGTATCAAGGGTTAAATCTAATGCACAAAGCTTAGGTGAGAATGAACTAAACATGTTTCAATCTATTAAACCTAGATTACTATCAATCATTGGGCATTTTTAATTCATCACGAAAATAGTTACGGGTGCAGTTGAAAAATCGTTTATGGTGCATAAAGTGGAACTTTTCCACACCTTGGTTTTACCACTACTCAAACGCGTAACAGTTGAATCTCTGTAAATTCATGTTTGTAACATCTCTCACTAATTCATTTGTTTGGATATATGTCAAGTCTAAATTGCCAAAATATGAAAATTTAGGGCTGTAGAAAAAAATCTTGAATACAGTACAAGTGTAAAAATGCAGTATAACATTCGGCCTACAATTTAAGTGACTTGGCAAACTTCGTCACTAAATACTTGGCCTCATATCATATAATGTTCAACTTTACACTCCTATTGCTCAAATTACTATTATATTTTTGTTTCAATTATTCATATGAGTAAATCAAATATGGTTAGTTAGATCTTTACCGGCTCCTGTGTCTTTGCTCAAATAATATGAAATGTCCTTTTTTGTGATAATGCTTGACGTTACATTGTATTGTCAACGGACTGGTATAAATTTTAAGAGATTAAAGTCAATAGAATTCAGATTTTTCTATGTTTTTGTACAACCACTTCTCAAAAAAATATGAGCTGTTCTTAAGTCTAGTTTTTTTTTTTTAAATTGATATGTTAAGATGTTTAAACTCTCAGCATCAAATGCTGCATTTCATCCTTATTTCAATACAGCATTTAGAAACAAAGAAAAATGCACCGTGACATATAAAAAAATCGAATTTCGATTTGTCTCTGCGGTAAAATGCTGCATCAAAATACGAATTGAAATGCAGTAGTTAATGCACTTCCCAAACAAGCTCAGGACTCTGATTGATTCCGCTGACAGCAAAATCAAATCGATATTTCTATCCATTAATTTGTTGTACTCGATTTAAAATAGCTTTTATCAACGGACTGTTGACAAACGGATGTTCTTGCAACAGGAACTTAGAGTCAGCTATTTATAAATGACTAAACCCTAACCTCGCTAAAGTCAGAAAGGTTTCTCTATGGTGCCACTACAAAGTAGATTGTAATGCAGATATATTTTTGGAAATTGGATTCATAATCGTAATGACATCAATTATAAACTATAATATCCCCACATATTTCATCATTAAAGGTTGGTTGGTAACACTCGGACGTCGAAGGTAGAAGGCTCAAAGCCAAAAAGCAATGTGCTTGAGTAAGTTATTCATTAGAGTTTAGTATATTGGTGATCCTTTATTCAAGTTTTTATGAAATGGATTGTGGCCATGGGATCAAGAAAAAGCCTCGAGTGGAAAACACTATAAGTTTAATTGGATGTTTTGACGCCGAAACGGCCCACCATCATCAGCTGATAAATAATGCTAATTTTTTCACATATAGTATTCCATCGGTTATCTATTATGCTTGCCATAGCGAACACAACGATGTATTCTCGTTTTTTCAGGTACTTATTTAGCATTCATATTGCTCCAAATCAAAATGTATTCTATTGTTGAATTACTATTTTTCAACACTATTCAAAAAAATTTGCATTATTTGTCAGCCGATGATGGCAGGCCGTTTCGACGACGAAACGTCCGCAATTAAACTCAAGTGTCTTCCACTTGAGATTTTTTTTGATTCCATGGCCACAATCCATTTTATAATAAGTTACTTATTGTTCATTCTATTTGCTAATAGATGCATCTTCTTGGATTTTGAAAAAGTCTAAAAAATAACAGTGTAATCTCTATTTGATTCTTCAATGTGATACACGCAATCCTAAATAGAAGAATCCAATTGGATTTTGAACTTACCAAAAGAAATTCACAATGAGCTCCCTATAAAATTGAAATCAACTCCGTCCCTGATCTGTCTCCATCTTCTTTGACTATCCCTTCAAGGCATTAGTGAGTGTATGGTTATAATAATCTAAGCAATCTATGGGGAAAAACATCAGAAAACAACAAACAGATCGAAGCTACTTGATCTACTGAACTTGTTATTAAATCATGTTTGCAATTCGTAATATTAGATGTTATAAGAACTTGTTAACTGCATAGGGGAGGTCCTAGACTTGGATGAGCAGTGATGATATATCTGTGCAAAATGATAATATCTTACATATTTTCATATTGAAACATAAATAATTGAGTTACGGTTATTATGATGATGTTTTTTTCTTGAATATTCATACCTCGTTCTAAAATACAGGGTGGGGTAGAAAAACCTATCCGATTTCAAAACGATATAAAATTAAAACCAGTCAACTTGTCAAAAAATTTTTTTTATTAACATATCGCAAATTTTATGCCATTTTTAAATTTAAGTTTTGAAAAGCACATCACTCAAATGTCGTCCTTGGGAGCGGATACACTGATTTAGGCGCTCGCGGTAGCTTTCCATGACTTTCACCGTCATTTCCACAGGAATTTCTTCAATTGCCCGAGCAATTTCCCTTCGTAAAGCAAGAAGGGTCCTTGGTCGATGCTGGTAAACCTTTGATTTGAGGTAACCCCAAAGGAAGAAGTCACATGGAGTGAGATCCGGTGAGCGCGGCGGCCAGCCAAGATCACCTCTCAGGGAAATGAGGCGACCGGGAAACAGTTCCCTGAGAATGTCCATTGATCGTCGCGATGTGTGGGCGGTTGCACCATCCTGTTGAAACCACACATTTTCCACGCCATTTTCTTCCATTTTGGGTCTAAGAAAATTTTCCAGCATGAAACAATAGCGCTCGCTGTTGACCGTTACGGTTTGCCCATTTTCTTCAAAAAAGTAAGGCCCCCAGACGCCTAGGCGGGAAAGAGCACACCACACAGTCACTTTTGGGCTATGGAGGGGTTCCTGATGGATTTCTCGAGGATTTTCGTCACTCCAATATCAAAAATTCTGCCTGTTAACGGCACCACAAAGGTGAAAATGGGCTTCGTCCGTGAAGAGCACAACATCGTCGTCTGGAAGTTCTCGGAGATCGCGACACAGGTTCGTACGGGTTTCAAAATCCCTTTCACTTAATTCCTGTGCAACAACCATTTTGTAGGGATGCATTTTGAGGTCCTGGTGCAAAATGCGCCGAATACTGCGGTTGGAAATCGCCAAAGCAAGCGAATGTTTTCGCGCCGAACGACGCGGGGAACGTTCAATCGCGGCTCTCACATTGGCCACGTTTTCAGGTCCTGTTGCTGTCCTGGGACGTCCAGGCGACTTCTTTTTCAATGCTGAACCCGTCTGTCTAAAATTTGACACCCACACTTTAATCGTAGCGTGATGTGGAACAGGATCATGACGCCCGAGTCCGAAATGAATTCGAAAAGCACGTTGTGTAGCAATTATCGAACCATCGCATTCGATAAACCGCTCAATAACAAAAGCACGATGTTCATCAGACCAAGGCATGTTGACTACTGACAAATGGCATAAAACCGGCTTTCTAACGGTTTTTACCATACTACTCTACCTGCCCCCTCTTCTGAGAAAAAGGGATTTGAAATCGGATAGGTTTTTCTGCCCCACCCTGTATATCTTAGTTTGCGCTATATTTTTCCCATAGAAAATTCATAGCTGCATATGCATATAAATTCATATTTTCAAAATATCAATGTAAAGACACATTCCAGGGTGACAAAGGAACTACTCCAATTAGTGCAATTATTTGATCTCCTCTTGATGAATTTGAGATATTTGGTATGACATTTATATTCAATAATTATTAGCTGAAGACAGCAAATATTAGAATTAGAAATAGATGAATCCTTTCAAAAGAGCTTCGGTTCGTCAACATTTATCCACCTAATAATATTATCTCATTCATGTTTCAATATGAGCTGATAATAAATATTCTTCTAATATGAAGCATACAGACATCTGCGTTGCATTGTGACCAGTTATTATGTAAATTTTGCTCTGAAATGGTGAATTGTATCGGACTGAGTAGTTTCATGATGGCCTAGAGCTGAAACAAATACAAATACAAACAAAAACGTATGTGCAAAGAATTTGAATGGGAAAGTATACGATACGCCCGCAATTTGTTCATATATGAATGCACGGAAATGTCTGATAATGAATGTGGAAGAAAGTTACTATTTAGGGATAAATATTAGTTACCATTTAGCATAAGTAAAACGATATAACTAGCTGATTTTATACTACATACTGATTTTGAGTACAAATTAATAGAACAGGAAGAAATTTGAAAGGAGAATCAGTTTCTTTGATACTCCCTCTTCCCCTCTATAAGACAACATCGGTGTAATTTTGGCGGAGTTCCAATCATCTGCCAAATACTGAATAATATTGATGGATTGCTCGTTGTATATTTATCCATCGATCTTTCGTTGTGAGACAAATAAATAATTGCCAAATTAATACTCTCCGAAAATCAAATTTTAGACATTAGACAAATAACAAATATATGATGTCACTTCAGTCATATCTCTTGTAGTTCTATAAATTTTCGTGCATATATTTTCTGCTTAAACCCTCCGTGCTGAATTTTGCTTCGTTCAAGAGCATTATTCCATAATCTTCTCTTCATATAATCTATAAAATTTATCATTCATAGGTAATACATATTAATAAATGTGTCGAATCAAAAAATAGTCTTTAATTAAAAAAACTTAAGACCACGACTGCGTAAGGACTAAAATGAGAATTTTCCACTGTTTTATAACATAAAAAGTGGAATTATGCGCCTCCATCGAACGGAGGTACTGCAGCAACAGTCTTGATCGCTCATTCTTTGCGGATATTGCCATCAATCTCAATCAAAAAATACCGCAGACCAATATTTTGCAGATAACATCTTTATACAAACAGCCAACAAAGATAATTTAGAAATTACCAAGTCAAAACAATTGATTGATTATACGTAATACTATTAGCCGAGATAATTCAGGCTTCACATCTTAACACCCATGACAGAAGAACAACTTTAATGTAAGTGTGAATAAGGGCGAACAAGCTCAAGGCTTTGGACCACCTCATAGATAAGACGTCGATTTGATATTACAATTGGCCAATTAGATTTTCATATTGATAGGGGGAATACAGATGATATAAATGTATGGGCGGGTGTACAAGTGCCATAAATCTTTTCGTAAAGTTTGGTAATATATTGATAAAGATTTCCTTGGGATTTTTTTTTTTCTGATAGAGTACCTACATTCTGGACGTGATAATGAATAGATACATCCTGAAGTTTTCTGAAAAAAAATAAGCGTTGCAATGATACCTAAGCTTATTATTTTGAAAAATATTACATTTTATGGGTCTATTAATTTAGAACATAATTATATAGAAGTGGGGCTGCTTACATTTTTGACGATAAATGAAAAATTGATTTTGCTATCAACTTCGTTCTTATCTCATTATATTCAGTATTTTCCCAGGAACCGAAGGATGCATTTATTGAGTACTCATTCCCTCCTGTCTGAATAATTATATTTTTGTACAATCTTTTTTGCTCTTTATGAAATAACTTATTCAAAAAGTGGTAATATCAGCACTATAGATCTCATCAAACGAGACCATGCGGATAAAAGCCTTATATTTATGACATATATTAGTAAGCAAAAAAGAGTTATATATAAAAGATTGTCAGAACAACGTATAAAAAGTTATTAAATATTTTCTGGATTAATGATGGAAAATGTAGAATGATTTGTTTATGTCATACTATTTTGCCAAAACATAATTGATACCTCATTTATTAATTCATAGCTAATTCCGGCCTGTACAAATATCCATATCTAAATCAGAACAACGCACAGGTGTTCGCTGCACAAAAAATCGAATTATTTATTCAAAATGTTCAAATTTTAATTTGTCTAGAGAAAGACTTCCTTCCTGCCTGTGGTTGCTTTTGTGATTTTGGGTCGAGCTGCGAAGGATGCAATTAAGCATTTTAATGACGATAAGAAACGAAGAGCAGAATATTTGACTGTGTGAGTGTTGCTTTCTTTCCCACCCGTTGGAATCACTCCAAAATATAAAAACAGATAAGTATAAGTAAGGGATTATTGTCTGAGTATTGTTACGGTTTTTTGATGGAAAGAAAAAGAAGAAAGGAAGTACTACTTCCGATGGTTTGAGAATAAATTTTTGACACTCAATTTTATATCATCTCAGTAGCAGAACATTTAAAACAAGAACTGGATATTAAATTTCATTTTCGTAATTGGTCAGGAATTGATGCTTCGGTCACTGGCGCCTCACAAACTAGCGACTTTGAATATTTGTGTTAATCAGATTAACTTAATCTAGTATCTATTGACACAGATCTATCTATGACATGTGCAAAAAGTTCCATTCTTCACTTTTTGAACTACGAAATTTTGGATGAATTTATTCACACTTAAATATTATGTATACAAAACTACAGATTGCAAGCAGCTTATGTAAACTAATAAGAATAGAATCACAGAGCTCCATATCTCAAGAATTAAAAAGGAATAGTTGTCCGTTTTTCTATCATAATATCACTGTTCTAGAATAGATAGGATCATCAACTTGAAGTTTAGAGTATTTATTGAGCTTTTTTTTCTTCTTCTACATATGTACATATGCTCTGCTCAAAGTGAAGATAAATTATCTGCTTAGAAATTACAGAAGATTGAAAATTATTCTTCTTTATCTCTTGATGCATTATAGATTATTCCGTAGTGATACTAATTTAAAAAACAAATATCATTACATTACACCATCGCGGCTTATGTATTCGGCTCGTGCTGCAATTACAAAGTGTCAGCCTAATAATCATGATTTTTTGATGAATGGAAGAATTTATCTACAATCGTATGGAAAGTGGCAGTTTTCACAGCATTTTCAATGTTAGAAGCAATCTTTTATAAAATACAATAGAAGTTTAATTACACATTCCTAATGCACGATTCCAATGAGAATCTATTATAGTTCCAATTATCAGTATTTAAACATGTGGGGAATATTTTGGAACTTATCTACTAAAATCAGTTTGGATATTTTAGACTTGATATTGCAATTGAAATTTCCAATAACATCTATGTCAATTTCATCGAAAACAGTTCAATCGTTTTCGTAATTATCACAAAATAGGTAATAGTAGCTGCCAAAGCGACATTCACAAGAAGAAACATATTCATATATTTGATTGTTTTACAAGAATCTCAACGATCAAACATAGAACATTCTAAGATACACATGTAAAAAGTCTTCAATGCATGAGCACGGAGCTTCCAAAAACACTCGCCTCGCTAATAATTTTTACCTGATGCATTAATCCTAACTTTTCACACTTGTTCCTTGAATATCCTATAATTTATTACTATCACCTATTAGACTGGGAGCTAGTGACAGGTGTGGCTGTCCAATTTCATACTGCATGCCTTTTTGAGAGTTGAAAATTTACATCTTGATGAGAAAGATTACAAGGTTATTGAAGGATAGGGATGCACGCTTTCTGGTTCATGAAAATTGTTTCTCCGTGACAACATTTTGCATTCTTCTGTAACGAAAAATTAATGATAGTGATTCAGAGACTATTACTGAAAGGTTTGCAATTTGCAACAGCCTAAAAGGAAAAATTTTGAGAAAATGTTGCACAAAGGTATAACCAACTAGCTGGAACCTCTCCTATTATAGAATTTGCCATCCTTGTGCCAACGAGGGATCATGCTAATTTTTTCACAAGGTTTTCACGGCTGAAATTGCCAATCTTTTCATTGGTACATAATTTGGAAACACGAAATTCCACATTTTTGGCTGTTACGAATTGCATGCCTTGTGGAACTTGGCTTCAGATCACTGTCAACTATTTCACTTCACAAAGGCATGCGGAATTTTGTTATAGAAAAACCCATTTTTCTTTTAAATCTAATTGTATTTTGCACTACTACCAGAATGCGTGCATCTATCAATAATCTTTCCATCTTTCTTATCAAGGGATAAATTTTCAACCATCAAAAAGGCAGGCTGTGTGGAGTCATCATCTTCCAGACTATATATTTTGCAGAACAACCAACTGTTTTGGAGAATACTGAAGATTTTATTATCAACCTGGAAACTGTTTGATATGCCAAAATTTGGAATTTTCTTGTGGAATATTATGAATTATAAATTTTTTCAATTATAATCTGAATCACAAACTGAAAAATAGGAATTAGTTTTTGTTAATGTTTTTCGTTCAGTTTCTTTATGATTTTCAATTACTTATTGATGAAAAAAATTAGCACGGAACCCATTGGGAATATCCCATCTCGGTACACGATAATCCTTTGATTCGAACAAACATTTTCTGACCTCTTCAAAATAGCCTATCTCGAGACAAAACTTTTTCAGGTACTTACGGAAAGAAAGCGCGGGAGTTTAGTGCAGCGGGGGTGAATGGACCAAGCTCGACGGAGAATCTTTCATAATTTGAAACAGTGGCTTTGTTTTCAATCGGAAATGCAACCAAAATAAACGAGTTTGACAAGGAATCTTGCGTAACTTGAGACAATGGTTTTTTTGACATAAAGTGGCATTAATTAATCAATGCATTCTTATTCTAATGCATCTGATAAGTACCTGTTTGAGGTTTAGGAATCCGGTGTGCCGAGATAAGATATTGTAAACTGAGGCAATTTTCAACTCTGTGCGCCGAGCTGGGTTGTTTCTCATTCTTCTATCTGCACCATGTGCTGAGTTGGACATATCCCAACCCATTTAATATTTTACAAGCAATTATACAAACATCTTTATCCAAACATATCTATTCCACTTTCCCTACATGCATAATTTCATTAATACAAGTTATTTCATTTTTTTGTTTGAATACTCTCTTCCACTCAACAAAAAAATAATTTCCATCCACTTTTGAACATGGAACTCTTGAGTAATCGCTCACCCACAATCTATTTCTTTCAAAAGCATTTCATTAAAGATTCATTCCACAAATCCATATCAGCAAAACTTATTTATTCCATTTTTTTAATCGTAGTGTCTCCAATATTATTTGTCATGCTAGTATTCAGTCTTTTATCGGTAAGGCGTCCATCATCGAATTGCCTGTTTCTTAGGACACTGAAAGATGAATGTTCGAAAACGGATACCTTACTTACTGGCGCTTAGCAAGCGGGCGACTGTGAATATTGGAATTAATATCATATATTTTAATATAGATTGAATTATTGATTCAATGATATATCTACGAGAAACATTGAAGAACAAACGTTTTATTCAATTTATTCATATGAACATTCTTCGCACTTATATTCATATTCACAAATTTCAAGCAACTTTACATATATACAATGTATCAGTGTACCCAATACAATTTTCCAATTAAATTTTTCTCCTTCTCATGCGATAAACTCTCCTTTATCGCTCGTGAAGATATCTCAAAACCATCAAAATGGCATTATAAACAAATAAGTATGATCATCGTTCGCACCCATTCAAGCACAGCCTATAAAATCTGATCATCCCATATCTATACAGCAGCTCTAGAGCCTTATAACCATATTTATAGCTAGAATATTTTCCCCCAGTCGCCAATTTCCTTATCTTGACATTTGTAAGGTGCGAAATAGTGAAAATTATATAGTTGTAATTTTTTGCCACCGCGCGCTTAGCGCTGCGGGCGCCCTGAAATAAGGTCGTCGATAACACAGATTTCTCTAATGATTGGTAACCATTCACCGGGATCTGCTGATTGCTGGATTCGATATTTGGCCGCTAGGCCAACGCCGGAAGTGCCAGTTGGACAATTCCCATTCCGATCATTCATAAAGAAAATTAAAATTATGTGTCCATTGCTATACCAGAAAAATTTGAATAATTGATGACAACAAATTAATTAATCCGATGTTGATATTTTTGCCTCCTGTCGTTTTAATTAAAGTATCAAAATTAATATGATGCATAATATCAATGGATAAATACTTTTTTATATGACTACTGTCTTGCTGATGTTCGTTTATATGTAAAGTAGTATCTGGAAATCGGATAGCTGTCATTTATACTAAATTTGGTGTATCGAAGAAGCAAAGTTGTCATCCGGAATACAATAACTGTAATGGGATTAACAGAAACTAAGATACAAAAACTTTTCTGTGTATCGTCACATACGGCTAAAGTGAATACTTTCACAACAAATTGATTGAATGACGTAGAAGAACATGAGAAAAAAAACTTTGATCTTGTCGAAGATGGAAGAAAAAGGACAGTAACAATATGTTACAATTCTGAGATTCTCAGCTATTTGTGACCCTTTTCTCTCAGAGACGACACGCGCATGCGTGACTCTGTTTTCTACATTTTCACCTCACGTTGCCGTTTATTGCTTTATACTTTGCGTTCAACGCATGTGGAGTCACATAAGATGTACTAACTTCAATAAAAACAAATGGTTTTGATTGCATGAATGTTTTATTAATTTCTTCTAAATTGAAATATTGAAAATGATATAAATTGATATTGATACTTCTTTTGTAACTGGAATATTTCTGAGAATATCTTCCCAAATATCTCGATATCATTTGTACTACAAACTACAACAATACAGTAAATTTCATGTTCTGAAACTGCATAATATAGGAACATGGTAGCCACTGTACCTAAAATATATGAAAATGATCAAGAGTTATTTCTAAACAATTGTAAAGTAGAAGAAACATCTATGAAGGTCTTGTGAAGGTTGTAAGCTCTTTTAAACTGCGTTTGCAACGAGCAGACACCGGCGTCCATGTCTCGGGCGTGAGACAATTGGTGTACAATTGAATTCTGGGAAAGTCCTTGAACGCGGTGCTCCTGTATATACGTGTGAATTTATGTAAAATAACACAGTGTGCCACCATTGTTCATGTAGTCAACAAACCAACTTGCCTGCTGAACTACTCTTTACGTTAGAATTCCTCTGTTACTTACATCAAAATTACTGTTGTAGTATTTACAACAATCTACATTATAAATTATTCAAGAATATCCCCACTTTGATGATTATAGATACCGTGTACATCTATTCACAACAATTCACAATGGTACCAACATTATTATTGATCAAAGTTCAACTAAACTATACAGTCGGTTAAATTGAAATCAAATTCACATGACGTTTGACATCTTGGTCACTCAGTGATCGATAATCTTCTTGGAAATATTATAAGTGTGTACTTCATTTGATCCGTCAATTTTGCACACATTGCCATATATCCTTGCGGTGCGCTAATGTGAATTTTGTTGCGTTTACTGTAAGCCGTTGTTCCCAAAATGACCCTAAAAGTTTATAAATTCGTATTTATTCAATAAAAAAGTTGTATAATAGATTTTGGGTGATTTCAGCTAAAAGCGATCAGCTTAAATAAATCAATTAGACAACAAGAGTACAAAGAGGATTCAAGGTTGATTGTAGGTAATCCAACTGATTAAAAATTCTAATTGAAGTTAAGAGAAGCCTTGTCAATAGATTGCCATAGATTGCGCATCGCTTACACTGAGTTACTGGCTCTGGTCGTACCACAAATGTAAATGCTTATCCTTTTATTTGGAAGGCAACAGTTTGTTACATCAAATATAGGCTCATTTGATGAATAATTGAAAAAGAAGACATCGATTAAAGAGAATCAAATGCTCAAATTGGACGTATAAATTTACATTATGATCTCATCAACAAAGTCCCGTTGATATTTATATTTCTATTTCACAGATGAATTCATATTCATTCATCATTATATAACATAGTATAATGTTTAATAATAAGTCATAATTAGCGGACAGGTAGTATACTGCTATTCTAGCAGATCGCAATTAGCTTGCGGGACAATCTGGTGACAAGTACGTACAAGAATATGTACTAACTACCGGTTTCTTGTGTCACTCCTTCCAACAAACTCTTTTTGTTAAAGCCTCGTTAATGTAAAATATGTACTGATATATAACTTTCCGTCTAATTAATGTGGTGTATAATGCAAGTGTTAAGAGAGATTCATTATGAATATTTATTAGCGGTCATTTTAGTCATTTCCTCGAAGAAATTGTTCTGCCAAAGTTCTCCTATTTCAGATGATCATATTTCGCGCATTGTTAGTGGAACTTTATCGGTTGAAAATATCAAATGAGGTAACTCAAAATCATTTATGAATCTCTCTTTGATAAATTATTAAAAAATCAAAACCTGATAAGTTTCACAGAAATTATAAATTCAGGAGTTGATTTTCACACCATCTTCCTGAATTGGGCAGCAACCGTAGACACGTGCTTCGTCCTTATTAGGACTCTTCAGTACAGTATAGCAAGCCGCAGATAGTCGGACTTCTGGCAGCAAGATTATAGAAAAGTAAGTTGGTACATGGCATGCAGAGAAATAAATCAGTGCCTTCTACCATAATACAGCCGAAGTGGCAGGTTCTTCAATCTCTCTTTGCTCGTAATACAAGAATCTTTTATAAGTCTCGAAGCAAGACCTATCACTTCAAATATCTGTGAGATTTAACGACTAATAACTCACTGTCAATACATACCATCGAACAAGTTGTATCAACACTAGAATTTAGTATGAATTGTCTCTATATCTACCGAAACTGAAAGACATAAGTCACTATAAAACAACCTACGTTACCTACGCCGCGATGTGTTTTCTATTATCGACTGACGCTTCAACCTAAAGTCGATAGAAGTGATCAAAACTTAGATAATTCCACAAGTAATACGTTATTTGGGTGAAGAATATTTTCCTCTAAACAGTGATACAATCTTTTTAATATTCTTGCTTTTAAAAAATTTCACACACGCAAATCTACACTGATTTTGATGTTTGTTCATTCTATCCATTGGTCAACTAATAGAACCCTATTGATTTTAACTGAAATTTGCTATAGAATTCAATTTTTATGAACAATTTTCTACAAAAATCCTTATTATCGGGATCTCTAATATCTGTGGAGCTCATATTTGACAAATAAATTGCTAAGCATTACCGTCAAAATTTTGAGCTAATATTGTTCATTTTCTAAGAGCTCTTTAGCGGAAAAAATGCTGGACCCGGTAATGTGATCTTTGAATATGGTCCGTGAAACAGAATTTGATAAGTTGTTAAGAATCAAAACTTCGATAGTTTCATTAAATTACAAATTTAGGAGTCCGCTTTTACACCATCGTCCTGAATAGGACAGCAACTGTAGATACGTGTTTCATTTATTAGGACCCACCAGTATCTGCGGCTTGCTATACTGTACTGAAGAGTCCTGATAAAGGCGAAACACGTGTCTACAGTTGCTGCTCTATTCAAGACGATGATGTAAAACCCGAATGAAACTTTCAGGGCTTCAATTTTCAACAATTTACCTCTATAGCAAATGAAGGTTCTTCTTCTGTTCTAACAAACGAACAAATCTTCATATAAAATAGCAGCGACTGAATATTTACTTGTTATTATCAATGACATAAGAAATAAATGTCTTATCGACAACAAATAATAGAAGAGGGGGGATCAAAACGTAACTGAGAAAACACATTTGAGACAATGATTGATAACGGTAATATAGAGAAAAACTTATCCTGTATCCCTCTATCCATCTAAAAAGCGCTATTTGGATAGAAACTGGATTAATGAAGGATGGTAACATTGAGTACAAAATAATATAAAACAGTATACTTCTTATTTTGTTATCTTTGAATTTATTTTTCATTTTTATTTTTATCGTAACCAGACTGCGTACAGGGAAGCCTTTTACTCTGCAGTTTACTTCTGTATATTGTATGGATTTCTTTTTCATTGTAATTTTTCTCCTGGAAAATAAATACAAAGTACAATGTATCCTCAAAAGATAAGATTACGAACCAAAATCTTCATCAATAAGAAGCTTCTAACATTGGTATTCACTGTCATGAGCCAGAGGAGCGCCAGTGAATTAGGCGTCTTTTTCAATAGAAAACGATTGCTTTGCACCAATCACCATTCGGTGTCCATGAGAATATTGTATTTTTTAATTTCAGCACCTCTGTACGAATATAAACGTTGTTATAGAAAGTATTGTATGGATCAAGAATATCTACACATCAAGTAATGCTCATTACCTAAAGTTGATTGTAATACATTGTGTGATATTAACATTTGACATGTCTCAATTCAATCTATGCATTGAAATTGTGAGAATAACATCATCAGCAGCTAGCTAATACTTGATATTTATTTCATAACTGAAGGATCACCAATAGTTTGCAATGTACCTATTATTAGTTCATTTTCGCGTGCAGTACTTAATTCTTATAACCCAACAACTGCATAACTCCACATAAACATATAAATAAAATGAGCAAAAAATACTTCGTCTAGCAGTTAATGTAAATTCGTAATCAACTTTACATCATGCAAATTTATAAAAAGTGTTTCAGAACTATAAACTCACAATAAATTAAATAAATCAATAATCATAATAAATATTAAAAAACGTAAATTATCGTAACTGACACATTATTACAATACTTAAGTTGTAATAGGTCAATTTATCATAAGAAAATTTCCTTGATAAATATAATCAGCATAAAATCCAAACTATTATTCTTTTATTGTTCCACATGTTATAAACAGAGCAAGAGAGATAGAGAAATGGTGTTCTTTTAATGAAGTGAATAAATATGGGAAAAGGAGAAGAGAAACATTCCTCGAGGGATAATTTCCTCAGGAAACAATGAAGCGTAAGAGGGGAATAAAAGATACAAGATAAGTGAAGCCGAGACGATCTGAATTCCGGACACAGGGGCGTAACGTGTGAAACTCTGAAAATCTTAACAAAAGATTTAATTTTTTGTTCGTGCTGTGACTGTAGATACACCTGCAGGAATTATGTTGTTAGCTTGTTGAGAAATTCACTTTAAACTGTGAAACTACACATTATATTATGATTATGTCTTCTTTGGTCTATTGGTGGTTTCATTGAATTTTTTGCTTAAATCTCAACAACGATTATACTAAAATTGCGGCTATATCTTTTTCGTATATAATATCACAATAAATTTTTCTTGAAAACATTGATTACCTAGCAACATCGTGAATGTCATCTGTTCGATTGAATCACGAGTGCGTAGCTCGAGGGATTTCATCTGAGCAGATGACTCGAAGGATGTTGCTTAAAGGTAATCAATGTTTGAAATAAAAACTTATGATAAAATTGAAGTCGCGAGTGGTATTTGTGGAGAATATTTCTCGAATGAAATTGCTACTATAAGTATCTATTGAATAATGTTAGTTGCAACTACTAATCTTTTTTATTGAAAAATGCACTAAATTGTCCCCATATACTCTTGTATTTTCAGACTTTTTGTTTCCAATTTCATTATTTTCGGCAAAAAATGCATTTCCAATACGATTAAATTTTGACATCTCCGATTGTTTGTTTATATTAGAACTTTGTATTGTTTCTCCATGACAAAGGCAATTTATCGCAATAAATTGCTTGCCAACGGGAATTTTCAGAGGTAAATTCCCGTTGGCAAGGAATTTATTATTATAATTGTCATTGTAACTATGCAAAATTTGTCAGTGTAATTGACATGAGTGAAATAATCATTTTAAATGAGCCTACAGGCCTTCTGTTCAAGAAGACACACACTGTAAGTTCCCTGTTACATATTTTGTTGATGAATCAATGTTTAGATGTGTTATAAATTTGAAATATTTCAGTTTTTCATGAAGGATTTTATGTCGTGAATGGTAATATTTCTAGCTACCGAAATTCATACATACATTGAAACCACATAATTCGTTCAGAAAAGCTTGACTACTTTGTCCAAACCTATATCTTCCACTTGGTCTATTTCCTGTATTATTCTTGCAACCGTTTCAATGCTTCCACTCAAAGAGTACCACCCGCAACAAATCAACAACGGTATCACTCATAGACCATTTGTTCACTAAATTGTATTTCGTAAGTCCAATTGACATGCTCAAACAATCTAAACCGACTTATCTCTTATATCATTTTGTTTTTGATCATTACTTCTGTACTTGTAAAAATCAATGAGAAAATTAAATTTTGGTAGCAATTTTATGCATCAAAGTAGGCATACATCATAAACACTATGCTTCTTTTGGAACATACCTCGTGCAGCCTTTTATAGTACCATCAGTACCTTATCTACAACCTGCAGATCATTCTCCTTTAAGTTACAAAGATAGAAAATGAGGTAATAGCTAGAAACTAACAAATTTTATCATTATGAGAATTATGTAGAACTGAACTCACTATAATAACCTACTTTTTTGGAAATACATGAAACAAATGATATGATTTAATCTTTCCAAGCTTATTATTCCCATTTTCAGTTAGTTTCAAGACCAAGTGCAAGGACGTTCGTTCCGTTAATAATTTGCTGAAAATTATCAATGTTAAATCGAATTCAACTGTCAAATGAGTTGCTCAGTACTACTGTTGAAACTCCGATTGCTCATTTTTAATGAACTTTTTACGTAACAAATATTCTCGCACTCAGGTTTCAGGAACGCCAACGGGAAGTCACGGTACGGAAATGTCATATCAAAATATTCTCAAATTGTTTTTAAATGGCTACATTCTTATTAACAGCAACGCAACGTAACGTCAACTTGCTTCTTTCTACTTTTTCTTTGTCTAGAATAAGTGCAATAATAGCAAGTACTTACGAATTTGAATTCTATTTCATGTTATTCTATATTTGTCTAAAAGTCTGATTTCTTCTCACCCATTCAGTCGTTCGCCTCCCGTCGAGTCATAAACATGCCTCGGATGGTAGCCCCTGTCTGTAGATTTTTAATGTTTAATCAAAATTAGGGCTATCATGTTTTAAATTAAGTGAGAAAATCACGATTTAAGTCAATCAAAATTTCTTATTCAAATAGCTATCAGATTCACATAGAATAAAATTAAATAAATATAATTATCATCAAGTTATAACCTAATTCAACCTTTTATATGGGTAACCTGGTTTGGCCGCTCTCTCTGTCCCCAACTGGTTTCTCAGTTTTGAGTGGACTAGACCAAATGTTGAGAATAATTTGCACACAAGTGAATAAATATTTCATACAAGTTATTGAAATTGGGTTATAATATTGAAAAGTATGATGAAATTACGATAACATAAAAATTGCGTAAAAATAGAATAAAAACTAGGATTTTTACTTGTACTAAGTACAAGAAAGTTTTGAGAAACCGACAAAATTCACCTATCGAGATTTTGATGAAAATGTCCGTTTTGAGCATCACTGAATCCATTTTGACTATTTTTGGCTTGAGTCGTATGTTTATGCGTGCATGCGTTCGTATGTGCGTTCGTGCGTGCGTGCGTGCGTAACTCGTGAATCTCAAAACTAGTTGAACGTATAATGTTGAAATTTTGTATTTAAGAATGGTATGGGGTCTAGTTGTGCACCTCGCATTATAATTCCAAGCGTCTGTACCGGAAGTGCACTCTACTTGAAAGTTTTTTCGAATTTCTTCAATAAATCCAGAATCATCAACCGTACGATGTTGAAATTCAGTATTTAAACTTTATGTTGTATAGGAATAATTACCTGCTATTTTTGTAAGAATCGGCCAGACCAGAAGTGCACTTTACTTGAAACTTTTTTTGAATTTTTTGCATAAATATAGAAGGATCCGCCATAGCATATTGAAATTTCGAATAAAAAACATCTATAACATCTTATTGTACATCTTGCACTATGATTGTGATCGGCTGAACTGGGAGAGCACTTTACTTGAAACTTTTTTTTAATTTTCCGCATAAATTCAGAATGATCAGCCATAGGATACTGGTATTTAGCATTTGAAATTGCTGTAGCATCTCAATGGCCATCTTCTATTTTTGTAACAATCGGCTGAGCCGGAAGTACACTTTATATGACAGACTTTTTGAATTTTCCGCATATATTCTAAACAATCAGTCGTAGAATATTTAAATTTTGTATTAGGCACTTTTATAATATCTAGTTGTACACCTTGCATTATGATTGCTATCGACTTAGCCGGAAGAGCACTTTATTCGAAACATTTTTTGAATTTTCCGCATGTACTAAAACGATTGAACGTATATTGTTAGAACTCAGTATTTGGGACGATTATACATATAGATGCTCATATTCTATTTTTATTGAGTGCCACCGAGCCGGAAGTGCACTTGACAGTCTTTTGGAATTTTTCGTATAAATTCCAAACGATTATGTGTAGAATATTGGATTTTGGTATTTCAGTCTGCTACAGCATCTGAATGATTGCCTACTATTTTCAAAACAATAGACTGAACCGGAAGTGCACTTCAGTAGGAATTTATTTTTCAATTTTGTGCATAAATTCAGATCTGTTGGTAGTCGTAGAATTTTGGAAATCAGTATTTAGGAATGTTGTAGTATAAGAATAATGGCCTACAATTTCCATATCCAATGATGTACAAGTAAGTCACGTGATTTTTTTGTTTATTCTCAAAATAAATTTATTCTTCTTAACAAGTTCTAATCGTTTTGAATTTCTTTATGAAAACAGAATCATTGCTGTCAAAAAATCGACTGTCATTTAACAGAGTAAATTTTATTTAATCTGGGAGTAAATTACTCTGCCCTTTATAAAACCGGGCATAAGTGTATTATTTGTGATTTGAATAAAAAAAATCCGATTCAAATCAGAAGAATCGACTTCTTTGATTTTCATTAGAAAAATCGGATTTTTATTCAACCCTTATTAAAAAAAAACAGTCATATGTACTCCTGTATTCCACAACACCTTCACTGAAAAGAAAAATTCTAGTTATACGTATGCTACAGCTGATGATGAGTGCAGTTTTGCTACTCGAAACGTACTGTTTTCTATGTTTTCTTATAACTGAATAAAATACCATTTACAACATTTTGAATTTCTTTAGGTCTACTTCCTTCCATCTATGTTACACTCGCCCATAATGTATATTGTTTCTTAATTTTTCCAATAATCACGGCAATTTGATATTGATTCAGTCTACCATCATTTGAGAATCTCTGAGTTTCTGAACGATATAACATATCTAATAGAAACTGATACTGATATAGGAAAAAATTATAGGAACTTTGGTCCATTTACATTTCCTTGATCAAGAATTTATATTCTTCAAAATATTTCCGTGAGACATCAGATAACCTAGCAAAATGAATTCAAAACCCTACAAGATCTATTTGAACGATATAGTTGTTTTTATGCTACAAAATATACCATATTTTGATGTATTGTGCGCCTAAAACTGTTATTATTGAAGCCAAGGTTATGTTTCTTGATTATCATCGCTGTTATGGTTCTTTATCGAAGTCTTTCAAAAAATTAAAACTCATTTGCACAGTCTTTGGTTTGGTTTGTCTTGCTTGATTTGCCAGGTTACAATTGTTAGAACAATTGTTGCTCAAGTGAATAAGTTACACTTAGGATAAACTAAAGACTGTTCAACCGCACCTCAGTCGTGTAAACATGTAATTAGGATGAATTAAAGTAGATCACGCTGTAATCTGTAGGTGAAATTTTTCACTTGAAAAATTTAATGGGCATACTACTCCAAAAACGGTATATATTTTACACTTGTTTAATGCTGATGTAAACCAACTCCTTAAAAAAACTTTTGCTTCATTGCACAATCAAGTTAATTAGAAAAATTGTTTCAAACTTGCTTATGTCTCTGCAGAAGCCCGCCTCGTGACTTGGATGTCCCCGTGACATAATGACATTGAAACCGAGAGTAATGCGTGTAGATGTTACGTTTGTTTCGGCGTGGTGGAGAGGCAGGCGGACGAATGGACTAATGATGGGAAAATGAGTCTCCAACAGTCAGTCCCATTGTTGGTGCGAATCGTGGGATAGGTTCAACTACAAAACAATTTCTAGTTTTAATAGAAAGAGTAAAAAATATTCCAAACAAGTAAATAATCCGATGGATGGAAAAATAAATTACTGAAAATTGTCAGAAATAGCCACATTACTTCTAGCAGGAATACTTCTCTCGAAATAATTCAGTGCATTACAGCCGACATTTGAAAACTGAAAATCATTGCGCATTACATTCTTGATGGTTTGTGTCAAAAAGCAACTAACACAACGTGGAATAATATTCCAAAGAGACTGACCTGCTCGTAATTAAGCCAAGAAAAACAAAGTATTTGATTTGAATATCTCAAGTAGAAGCAAAAATTACATGAGATTATGTCCCCAATGCTTTAACTTCCAATTAAGTTTCTTCTTCAAAAAAAGCCCTAAACGTGTAAATATTCTAATTAAAAATTCTTCAGATCATGTAGAAGAAGTCTTGCATATTCTAATTTACACTTGAATCAACCAATTTTTTTCTCCCATCAAATCGAAACTATTATAGTATTTCATTCAATAAAAAGATCTCATCGACCTTTTTTTCTAAAGCTCTACATTTAGGAATGCGGAAAGTGTCTATTGCGCATGTGTCGATATTAGAGTGTGCGCGCGGCTGCTGTGATTCATGTCAGGAATTTGTGGTTTTTTTGTTTTTTTCTGTACTCTGTTGTTTTTGATGGTGATGGGCAAAAAAGATGATCACAGATGGTCAACGTTTATTTATAGTTTGATCTGAAATGTTTTATTGAATATTGGAATCATGTCAAGGTATTAAATAACGTAAGACGGTAGCTGCTAGCTGTTTGGTTATTTTATTTCCTCCTTAATGAACTCCAATGATAATTTTTGAATCTATAAATTGAATATTCATCAAGTAATTTTTAATATGATGTTTGATTTAACAAACTCATTCTCATTAATCAGCGTAGATTAAACATAATAAATTTGAACATACTGAAGTTACAGGATCATAATTTGGCCAAAAAACCATTCAGTAGATATGCTTCATAAATACAAATACTTAATTGTAATCTCTCCAGAATTTTTTTGCTCTTTTTTTTATTCATACAGGAGTTATGCTTTAATTTTATAATGCATGCACTAGAGCAATTAAATAAGTCTCAATTATTTTGAACTAGATCACGCTTTTTTATATCTAATAATAATGTATGGAGTGTGCGTTGGAATTAAAGTGATTTGTATTCCATTTTGCTACAATGGAACAACAAATAGCACCTTGATGTTTTCGGTCTTGAGTTGCAACATCAAATCAATGAACTCAGTGGTCAACACTTCAAACATAAACAGTCATTAAGGAGGATTTCTGTATTTTCTTCGAGTTATCGTAATGTTTAGATAAAATGTCTGCAATATTTAAAATTATGTTTTCCCATTGAATGTCACCATCAGTATTGTATGATTAAGTGAGGGAATCAATTCTTTATAAATGAGATGATTGAGTATCGTTTGATACTAAATAGAGTGAGTCCCTAAATTTTTAGTAAAATATCGGTAAAACTAGATAAGAGCGCAATAAATAGTTTTTGTGAATAATCTTGTGTAATGAAATGCTACCCATCACTCTCCATAATACCGTTCTCAAAACCATCGCCAAATATTATTCTAAAAATTGGTGCAACCTGATGTTCTCACATTCTCTTCGTCTATTTATATACCTATATAAGTACATGAAAATCACATAGATCCCTTAGATGAGGTTGAAAATTTCGCATTTAGAATTCAAATAAACTATGATCAACACCTCTTCCGCTTCATCCACTCTATGGATCTATCCATACGAACTTACTAATTTCTTGCATCCGGAGATTTCTTCACACAAATTGAGCGTCCAAATTTTCTCACATATATTATTGTTAAATCAGAAACCTTCCATTCCACATCAATTCCACAATGTCTAGCTAGCCCACTATAGTGCAGGCCCCCATGACAAAAAAGCTGCCTCATCGAACACCTCAAAATTATAAATTGAGAATGGCTGAAAAACATGTAAGAAACATGTTACGCCCGCCAGACTAGTAAAAATCTGTTGACTATTATTTTTTATGAATTTTTGAGATCAGCCAAAAAAAATATGTTTTTTTTTTCGAAGCACCTGTTTGAAATTTATACAATTTGTAGTAAGTAATGAATTATTTCTGAAAAAAATTGTCTGGCTGACAATTTTTCTTGATGAACTTCTGACAGATCTTTTATTAAACATTATTTTTTACATGAAAATGCACTTCATAACACCTCATTGTTTTTTTTTTTTCAAAATAGAGTTTAAATTCTCTCCTATCTATTACAACTTGTCTGACTGACAAATCTTGTTAATTAATTTGTCAGACTCAATTTTGAATGTGCAGCATCAATACATCAAGATCAATCATTGGCATCTCAAATCACCTTGTTAAAAAAAAGAACAACTGAAGTTTAGGATGTCCTCTGCATATAAAAAATTGCCTGTCATTAAAAAAATGTTTTTTACCATGTCAGACTCGATTTCTAAGCGCTGTGACAGCAAAAACATAAACTTTTTCAAGGGCCTTGTCAAAACACCACCTTAATTTTTTCTGAAAGAAAGTTTGACAATTATTTTATGCATGCAGATTGGTCTGTCAGCGAAAAGATGTTATCTACTATGTCAGACTTAATATTTTAAGTGCAGCGACCACATTTTTCAATAAAAAAATTTGTTATAATCGTTGCTAACTGAGAACTTTTGATTCTGCTATTCTAAAAAAATAATGTAGATCCCTTTCATATACTCGAATACGTTTTTCAACAAAATATTGGTTTTTACTATGTCAGACTTCATTTTTAAGCATCGAACCTGTTTCATAAAAATATGCTTTAACAACGACCGCGTCAAAACATCATTTCAATCTTTTTCTGATTCCATTTACATTACAATACATATATAATTATGAGAACATGTTACACTTGATTTCAATAATGGTATATGTACGCGGTGTCTGCCGGCCCGAAGGATTTCCTGAAATTAGAATTTTGGTCCGTGCTTAAAAATATTTGCCTATCCCTGCTGGTATTGGTACTAATCGTGAACTGAATGATAGACTACTAATAGCGGAGGGAGTTGCCATAGAGTCAATGTGTCTACTCCGTAGACTCTACGGCGTGGACCCTGGTCAATATTAAAAGTATTAATTAACAAAAATTGTCAGGCAGACAAGGTTTAATGGATAGAAACAACCTTAAACTTTATGTAAAAAGAAAATCGAGGAGGTGTTATCAAGTGCTCTTTCATAAAAAAAAATTGATTTTAACAAACGGTCTGTCAGAAATTAATTAACGAAAATTGTCAGTCAGACAAGTTGTGATAGATAGAAGAGATCTTAAACTTTATTTTGAAAAAAAAACCAAAGAGGTGTTATGAAGTGCATTTTTGTAAAAAAAATTATTCATAACAATAGGTCTGTCAGAAGTTAATCAATAAAAATTGTCAGTCAGACAATTTTTTTCAAAAATAATTCATTACTTACTACAAATTGTATAAATTTCATACAGGTGTTTCGAAAAAACAAAACATTTTTTTTAGCTGATTTCAAAAATTCATAAAAAATAATAGTTGACAAATTTTTACCAGTCTGGCGGGTGTACCATGTTTCTTACATGTTTTTCAGCCATTCTCAATTTATAATTTTGTGGTGTTCCATGGGGTAGCTTTTTTGTAATGGGAGCCTGCACTACTAGCTCATTCCAATTCAGCTATATTATTTTTTGTACAACATCCAAATGTATTTTGCATTCGATCTTCTCCCGTGGACCAGCTGAAATGCCGTTTCAACATCAGTCTCACGTTGTTTACACTTTTCCAGGCACGCTCAACATTCGCAGAAACAAGTACTGCGTAATGAACTAGGATGTCCGTTATTTACCAACAGGTTTATGACGTAAAAATATATATCAATATTATATAAGCCCTTAATATTCATAATAAACCGTACCACAAAGACAATACATTTCCCATTTACATAACATGAGGTTTCATCACGTTTTTTTTTTCCTCCTGAGCAAGTTAATATACAGCAATGAAAGATATTTTTGTAGTAATTGAACGCTCTACTCTACAAAAAGTTCTCGTATGATTTTTCGATAAATTCACAGGTTTAAAGCTATCCAGAGTTAAAGTTGAGCTTATAGTAATTTTTTCAATTATTTTTACTCTGACAGCGAAACTATAGTTATTTATATAAAATTAAATTGTTTATTGTGAAAAACAACTAATTTTAGCTGCATTATAGCTAGATTATTGTAAAAAATTCACATAACTGAGAAATAATATGACTGACGACTTGAGTTAAGCTCAAATTTTAGCAAATTATGGGAGAAAATGTGAAAGATCAATAAATTTTTCAACAGTAAACATTTTTTGGTGGCATTTGGAAATTTTTTACGAGTCGATTTATCGATAAATCATGCGAGAGCTTTTTTGTAGATCTTTCAATCTCCTTCAGAAATATGTATCTCTCATTGCTGGATAACAATTTGCTCAGGAGAGAATGATTAAATGTAAAACGTGCCGCAACCCCATGGTATTTAAATGGAAAATGTATCGTCTTTGTGGCAACGGTTTAATATGAATATTGAGAGCTTATATGGTACCTGATATTTTTATTGTGTCATAAACTAAAAATTCAGAGGGCATTACAAAAAAAAAATAAATTGGTAAATAACGGACACCCTATTATAAACGCTCAATAGCAAGAGCTCTAGAATATAGGAGGCTCAACGGCATGCTGGATCGTAGTTGAGGCAAAATATGGTTGCACACGTTACTTCAGAACACCAAATAGATATACAAGCGCTGGAGAAATGCTACTTGGCTGCGCGGCGCAGCCAGTAGATTAAACGATTTGCTGCACCTCTTTTTGCCTAACGCCTCCCCCTTCCCCCTCCCCCTATCGTTGAGTCTCCTGTATTCTAGACTTCTTACTCAATAGTTCATTCCTAGAGACACAAAAATTTCATACGAACGTCGTTAACGTACTCAAAATCTTAATACCTGAAGATTATCTTCTCTCAATCTTCTTGACAATGTGTGGTAACCTGTACCACTTGCAGTTGTAGAACAAATAAAATATCGAACATCAAAGTGATAAGGTTAGAAAATGTGTTTCCATATTTTCCAAATCATATTCGTTTGTTCAAAATTTGAGCATGAAAAATAATTCTTGAAGTAACGGTCTATACTAGGGATGGCCGAATGTATAAAAGATCCACTTTCTATCTTTAAAATGTTATACGGTTGACCTATACAATTTCGGTTCTACTAGTAAAGACTCACCACTCATGCCTTCAACCACTTGAGTCTTGAGTGGTGCAATTATGTTTTCTCAGTAGACTATTTCCATATTCAAATCTATCAATTTACCCAAGATTTCTTTATCGTCTAGTATTT
The DNA here is from genome assembly GCA_963989225.1 of Dromius quadrimaculatus. Lineage (NCBI taxonomy): Eukaryota > Metazoa > Arthropoda > Insecta > Coleoptera > Carabidae > Dromius > Dromius quadrimaculatus. The sequence continues at coordinate 45,211,851 of OZ022330.1, forward strand.
CTGTTCATTCATTTATTGCCTCATGCCCAATATTTTTTTCTTAGTTTACCTTGAATGTAGCTTAATTACTATAGTAATTGCTCTATAGAATAATTGTTACTGAGGTAATTAAGCTCTGCTTAAGATAAACCGAAGACAGAAATACTGGTCGTAATTCTCTTCTGTTCTCTCGTATTTACGTAAGATATCTTTTATCATTGATTAATCCTCATATATTCCGACAATTTCTTCTGTTATCACTTAGATTATAATTCCATAGTTCAACAAATTAATTGTTGTATGAAGAGTAATTTTTATCGTTTTTCTATTCTCTGTACGTCACTCGACAAAATGGGTTGAGCTCATCTTCATTTTTTAAGCTAAAGAAGTTTTACAAATTACCATAGAAACGTATTTTGCTCCTAATAAGTTAATCTGACGTACATTCGTCTTTATTTATGATATTCCAATGAAGCTTCTTCATTTAGTAAAGAGGCTGGATTCGGTTCAATCTCTAGAACTTTTGGAATTCTTCCACTGTAAGTTAACCTTTCTTTGAAGGTACTGGAAAATTCAATCTCCCTGGGCAGCAGGTTTTGTTATTCAAAAATAAATGTTAAATCTTTATCATTGTTACCAAGAAATGAAACAAGCCTCAAAATGTGCTATAATACTAGATGTTATTGCCAAGAAGACCACGAGATCGAATCTAATGAGCTCAAGAAATGTTGGTGAGTAGATCTGAATCCAGATTACTATAGATAAATAATATTTAATCATAATCTAAAATCCATACTGCGTATACAACATAGAAAAAATGTATTTCAATATAACTTTCAATACCATAACATATCAGATGACATTTTTCCAACAAATCGATTCGATCTGGGCGTGATTGCTCACAGCATACATTCATTGATCACTCGAGCAATCAGCCAAAAGGTAACCACGTATAAAATGTCAGCGAAATGACAAGCTCACTTGATTAATATGACTACCAAACCAAACAGCAATGCAACTCTGCACATACGAGTATCATTGTGCCTTGCAGTGTCCGTACATTATGGATGAAGTGCCGTCTGGCGCCGTTTTGATAATTAAGCACGCGAGGGCGGCAAGCAATAAATAAATAAAGATTTATTTTGTTTTTACTATTGAAATATAGTAAACAGCTGTCAAGCTACAGTTACTTTCAAGTGTTCGTTGAGAATACGCCACAGGAAAGAATGAATGAAAGTAAATGGTGGTATTACTTGATCTAGATTTGAACTTTGCACAATCCAGGTCAGAAGTGGAGTACTTGATGTTTTGAATATTAGATGAATTAAGCGAAAATATTGCTTATCTCCATGGTCAAGTTATCACATTATTGAGTCTTAGAATATAATTGATCCATGTATACCTGAATATTATGTGGGTTGTTCCAACATGCAATGAGATTCTCTGATTTGAATAATTCTGTTTTTTGAGCAAGTAAAACTTCTTTTCTTAAAGTTTTTGTTTTTTTTCTTCCACCCATTACTCTTAAACCTGAACCATAGGCCGAATCTCAACCGAACTCCGCAAATTATCGATAATGCAAATGTGATGCCGAAAAAATAATATTAACAATTGTATTTGTTTAAATAATTTTGATTTTAGATCAAAAATCATTTTTCCGAAAAATGTTGAATCAAGAGAATTACGAAGATTTCTGGAGTTTAACTCATCCTTCCTCATGAATTTTATTACAAAACAAATAGATACTGATCTACTTTGGTAACATAATCGACTCAATAGTTTGGCAATATTGCCCAACGGATGTTCATTAATGAATTTTAGCAATCGTTTATTTAGTTGAGCAAATTCAAATTGATGTTTACAGCTTCTTAACGAATGGTTCAGTTTTATTATTAGTTAGTGCACAAAGTGAGTGCAGAATGCAATGAACAACTCCATGCGGCATTTTCAGAGAATAACGGGTAATTTTGTTTTGTAATTAAATGACCGCTGTCTAATTGGGTTTATGTACAAATGAAGCAGAATAATTTAAATGAAGACAGCAGTGGCGTCCACTGCATCATTTCCACAGAATTGTTTATGCAATGCAGAAAGGTTTACAAGATCATCAATCGATAGAAAAAGCAAATTTATTTCATAAAATAAGAGAATGATGTTCTATTAAATAGAAATACATGTATAAGCGTTTCACATCTATTCTATCTATTTCCAATATCAAGCTACAAATTAGTGTACACTTTTTCTTTTTAATTCAGAATATTTTTATGTTCTAAATTATGATTTTATGCAAAACGATAATTGATGTCCGTCTGGTTTATTACTTCAAATGATTGACTGAATTAAAATATGATACAGGAGTAAGATTCACTTATAGTTCATTTCAGTTGAAAATGGTTCAAGAGCTCTTATGTGACATCAATTTAAGCTTTCTGATTGACCGAAATGCGAACACGATTCACTAACATTGAATTCAGGATTCAAAATAAACTTACTGGAAATGAGTTCAAGAAATAAAAGCGACAAAAATATATTCACATGCTACCTGAATAAATACAAATTTGACAAATCTATTTACAATAATTGATGAGCGACTGACAAATGATACAATTGACAGATAGCCAAGTGCAATTTTTGTGCTGATATAAAATTGGTACGCATTTTGGCCAATCAGAAGGCTTGAACTGTAGTTCCATGAAAGCCCTTGGACTGTTTTAACTGAAACGAATTATAAGGTGAGGCTTAGCATGTGTCAATTTGATTTATTCGGGGTTTAATTTCATACGAAAATTATTGTTTATATATTGTTAGCATAGTTAGGAACACAAAATAACCTGTAGAAAAATTCAACTGATGTCAAAACTAGCCTTTCAGAATTGGTGTGACGTATTTGTAGCTATAAATGAGTGAAATATGGATGGTATTAACTGCAGAACCATAATATCACCGAAATTCTTATCTCCTATTATGTTCATAATTCAAAAAAATTCAATTGTACTATTTATTATTGAAATTTGATTAGAGATCCTGACACCCTCATTAAAACTGTTTTGAATGAATTGGATCCGAAATTTTAGTTTAGCTGCGAGAATTTTTAGATAGCATTCTTTCTCTACATTTATGCTGTCTTGATTCTTGGACTTTTACTTGAGCTCGTTAAAGTGTTTACGTTACGTTAAAGTTAACAACGAGTGTGATAATTATACCAGTGTGGCTCACTAGGAAGTACAAACAGTGCACAAAGACGTTATTATTAATTAATATTTTTATTCTGCTTGCACGCGCTGCTCTGTTTCCTCATATCGTGTGCGAGGTGCTAAACTGGCTATATGCTTTCATTTTTGTCACATGGCAAGAAAAAGTTTCCGAAATCTTCCTACAAGGTTACAATTCATGTGAAAAGATAACATTTAAATTTAATTTTATTTATTATGAAGCTCTTCAAAAAATATGTATTGCAGATTAATCAAACAAGAGCTAAATTTTTGGATCAGTTTTCTGAAATACATTATTTTGAGCCTCAATATTCCATAAATTGTCAGATAAAAAAAAAGCCATTTGAATCCCTCAATTTCTTATATTATTGTAAAAAATTTCAAACCTCAAAATTATTCGTTCAAATAATAATATATCCACAAAATGCGCGTTGTCTGAACGAAGAAATGAAAATTTTTGAAACCTGATAAAATAAAGTTGAATAGTAAACAATATTATCTGGGTGATCTTCACAAAAACATCATTTATATCAGAGACTTCACCAATACAAATCATAAATCATTGGTTCTAAAGTATTTAGGATGAATTTTGCTGAATTTAAGATTCATATCATTATGTTTATACTGGAGAATGGTAAAGTGAGTTTCCTTTAATTTATAGAGGTACCTATGAACATATTGACCCAAATTTTTTTCAGGATCCCAACTCCAAGTGTGGAATGTGATGTATCAGTCACGAAACAAAATGTTGAGCCACGACGCCTGAAAGTCTAGTTTCTACTTTTCTTGAGTGACTAGTCATATTTTACTCGATTCCAATACAATATTTTATGCAGCACCTCTCTTAAATCAAAAGGATAACGATACAGTCATGCAATTATTTTTGGGTACCTACATTCGTGGCTACTTTATTATTCTCTCACTGATGAATATTATTTATTCTAAATGACTATAGTAATAAGCTTTTTAGGAATCCATGTTGAATTTTTTTCTTCTACATTGTGTGGATATGAAAGATTGTGAGATATCTTCGTACTATCATGTGAGGATATGAAAGATATATCCACATGTAGGTATGAAATTTAGTGCATACAGTAGTGAATCTACCAAGCAGGCTGAATAGACTTGAGCCTAGGGCACAAATTTGAAGACCGAATTGTTTTTAGCCGTCTTATAGAAATTTTAAAAAAACTGCTAGACGATTTTCTGATGTCTTGCAGAGAGAAGTTCACAAAACATCTTCCCGATGACTTTTTCCTGTATTCCCTGTGCAGTTTCAACCAAATTGTTCTTGCGCCATATGTTACAGCGTTTGAGAGATAGTATCAAAATAGCGTGGAAATAAGTACCTACATATCCTCTCTTATTTCCGAAGTGTTCTTTATATTCTTCTCACTGATGGCAGATCCAGGAAAGATCAAAATAAATGAAGAACGATTCCTTTATTCGCTATAATTTTCTCGAAATCTATAGACACTTATAAATTGAGTACTCATGAATCCTCCTCATGATGGCTTTGAGTTCACAAAGCCCTTGCAGCTCGAGTCACCCTCACGCCAAGGTGGCCTCTGCCCTGGGCGCAAACTCCTAGGGGGCGCAAAATTTTATAAATCGCATTAGAAAAATTATTTGAATTCAAATTTAAGAATTGTTTTATAACGGGATTTGGGTGAGAAAGCTTCTACCTGCTACCCATCTCACTCAAAAGAGATAGTTTAAAAAAAAAATCGGTCTGTCAATCGGTCTGTCGGTCTGTCTGTGTGGAAGCACGATAACTTGAGAACTCATACGAATTTTAGAATCAAATTTCATAGTCAAGTTTTCCATCAAAAATCTTGGTTCAAGTTCAAGTTCATAGATGAGCTTTTTTCAACCAGTAGTACCAAAACTTTATTGTAGGAGCTTTTTAGTTTTTTGCGTTTATTTTAGAAACGGTAGTATTTATCATTAAATATGAAATTACTGAAATTGATCCTCAAATAATTTGGCACAACATATGAAATATTTTTCGAAACTGTAAGCGGTTCATTTGTCATTATTAAAATTTTGATCATTATAAAATTCGTTTTATTTTTCTGAAGCAAAGAAATAACGAGAATCATGATGTGAATTTAGAATTATTTTGACTTATATTAGGACATCACATGCAAAGTTCGTTAACTGATTTTGAAATAAATAATTTGGCTCTATCGTGTATGGTATCAAATTGAAGCTCTTGCGGAGATAATTTTAGTAAAAGTGTCAAAGAGAATATTTAAACGATTGTCAATTGTTTTTTTTTACAAATAATTTAAATGATGTCTAGTTTAGTATCAATTTAAAGCCCTTGGGAAGATAGAATTAGTAGATATCAAGAATAAATAATCATTGAAATCCAAGTTACCATTTTCAAATTACAGTTATTCCGGCGATTGAATGTCATAAATGTATGTTCCAATGAATTGAAGATTCCGAAAATCTAGAACAGGATTAATAAATATGTTTTATTTGGTAAAAAGTTGTGCATAAATTATTAGAAACACAACGTTTCAACAGCAATGTACTGCCTAAAGAAAACATATTTATTAAAAAATGAGTTCTGAAAAGTTTTTTCTTTCATTAGAAAAGGATTCTTTATTGCCAAAAATTACTTATTTTTTTTTTGTAGAACTAAAATATAGCTGTCATCTGTCACTTTGACATTGACAGTTATCACTTTGATAATGACAGTTGTCACTTTGACAATGACATCTGTCATTTTTACAATGACACCTGCCACTTTGACAATGACAGATATCACTTTGACAATGACAGCTGTCACTTTGACAATGAGAGCTGCCACTTTTACAATGATAGCTGTCACTTTGACAATGACAGATATCACTTTGACAATGACAGCTGCCACTTTGAAATATGCAATTAATTGATACGACACTCTAAATTTCTGAAACAGTGATGAAACTGGCCTGTAAATTTATGGTCGGAGAAGTACTGTATGGCCACAGCAAGTTTTTTTGTATTATGACATCGATTTTTGCTTCATATATAGATATTAAGATGTTAGTAATATTTAATGTACCTGATTGATCATAATTCTGTTTTCACTTTGTCACCACTTAGATTGAAGAATATATAAATATATTTTTTGTGTTATATCTTTTTTGCTTCATATTCATAATAATTCTCTACACAAAAATAGGGGCGCAATTTTATAATTCGCCACGGGCGACCAATACCCTAGTTCCGGCTTTGCTCACACTTCATCAACTCTCTCTATAAACTACTTCATTGTTCAACACAAGTAACCTGATCAACTTTTTTATCAAATTCGCATGCCAATTAGCATTTTTATCTACTAATTATTGTCGTTCCTAGCTGTTGGCATTAATCATTCAATTACTGTAACTTTATCGTTTGTATCTCCTACTGTACAAATAAGTAAACTATATGTAGAGAAATACTCCACTCATGTTGAAAATGTTGAATGATTATGCTTGGAATAAAAATACATATTCACAAAAAGATTTGTAACCATATAATCTATGGATACGCATTGTGTAAATATATTTTCATGGTAGATGCATACGGATGTATTGTAGTGATCCTGTAGCTTAGATTTCTGTAGAATTAGATATTAATATATAAAAGATTCAGTCTTCCCTAATCAGAATATTTGTAATCATGCAACTGAGGTGACATCAATTGACCACAGATAATACTGATCAAATTTAATATATTTTACTCTGTTATTTCAGAAAACTGGAATATTATTCATTGAAGTCATAGTATTATTGGATTTCATCCATACTCCATCATAATTTCCTATATAATTTTTGTCATCCTCTAAAGAGATTGTTGGTAGCACGTGCTATTTACGTTCCTATGCTAATCAAGTATAAAAATCATGTATTCAAATATCTTAAAGTAGTACTTTCTTTGCACTGGAATTTTAAAGAGGGCAATAAAATTGAAGTTTACACAATCACATTTTATATCTTTAGCACATTGCTTGACCTAGCGTCCATTTTATGTATAAAAATAATATTACTTGCATAGATAAAATCTATATTTACAGCTTTCGAAAGTCGCTATCAAAGAAAATTCAAATAGCCATTTCTTCTTCATACATATGAATTTCATAATTTTGATACTCTGTTTTTCAAGATTTCGCTTTGACTTATTTTGCAAGGCCGGGATTATTCTAGGATAAGTGGAGCGGCTATTTTGAGCCCCACATCAAAGAATGACAATTTTTGCAATCTAAATGTATGTATATCAATGAAATCAGGGTTAAAATAGACTTCGTTATTTTGTCTATAAAGCCTTATGTTTATTTCTCAAATTGCATTGGGACGTTCTTTCGTTCAAATTTTCTGTCGATGGTCACAATTACGATGTCCATCGTTCACAAAACTGTTTTTTTCAGCAATCCTTTGCGTAAGATGATTAATCAACTCTTTTTAAGTGAAATACGAAAAGTTCATCCATATCACAAAAAGTCTAACATTGTGGGAACATTTTCAATACCTGAGCATTCATACTAGAGAAAGTTCTGGTTCTGCAGATTTTTTTCGGTTCGATTGAATTTTTTCTCCTGTAGATTCCTAGAGATCCATATTAATTTGCTAGAAATCACTTTGTCAATTAAATATTTACACAGAGGTCCATGCTCTGTATGATAGCGCCAAATATATTTTGAAAATTCTCCTCCAAGATGTGTACTGACTTCGATAAATTAAATATGAAACTGGAGATATCAACGATACATCAGAGCACTACTCATTTTCCTTATTCTCTCGGATTATATTAATATAATTGTCAGCGATCACTAGATCAAATTATTCTAGTAGTCGGTAGTCTTCTCCAACCACACAACCTATCTCTTCAATCCTCATTTGATTATCATAGATTCAAAAGCTCCCAACCTGCAATAAGAACACTTATCATTCGACAAACATACAAATCTTAGTATCTGCAACGTTATTACCTACAAATCTTATACGATTTGTGAAACTATGTCATTTGGAGCATAAATGCATTGGATGCTAATCTTCAACAAAGATACTGCCTGAAGAATGAGAGCGACAGCGGAGCACAGTGCTGTATTAGCCCAAAAAATCAAATATACCTTTGTGGATCGCGGAAATTAAAAAAAAAAAAAATATTGCCTAGAAAATATAAACAAGATGAAATCGAAAGGTGACAGAAAGATGTCGCGGACTTTATTAAATTTATGCAATCGGACATATCAGATATTTCTATTCAACTGGCTTATAACTATTTATATGCCTTCAACTGTATGTCATTATTTGTTTGCATATTTTCATCACGCTTCTGCTCTCTTAATATTTCTTTTAACGCCTCGATTAAACAAGACCTATCTTCTTATATCGACGTATAATGATATCACATTCATCAAAATCCATTCAGCTAAATAAAGAATACCACATACGAGGAATAGATGCGAAAATTTAGCTTTGCCTTCCACTTCTCTGCGAGTTAGAAATTGTGATATTTTGGCCGAAAATCAGTTCAGATTTGATCCATCCAATAGAAATTTGTGCACTTCATACCCACGTTTATTTTTTAAGATAGTGGAATTTCTCAAACCGTCATCAATACCTCAATTCTCATGCTACGCTCCTGCAGTTTGACTCTTTTGTAAGAGATTGCCTTCCGGCCTTTCCCAGAGGTCAGATCTTCAACTTTTCGCTGACGGGATGCCGAGCATCCTGCATAAAGGAGCACCTCCTAAGCGCCTGGGGCTACTTGCAGCACGCGTTTCTGTAGCTCAGCGGTGCGTGGGTTTAATCGACACTTTACGTACATTCATAATTCTGTTCATTGCTAAAATTACTATCGCTAGAAATGAGCAGTAGTGCTTTGAAGGCAATAAAATGTTAATTTGTATATTTAAGATCCTGGAACGGGGAGTAAAACTGAATGGATTACAGGAATTGGTGATTCAGAGGGAATGGAACTTTGAATATATAATAGACCAATGAATATTTTGATTCAAATACCATATTTACCTATAAAATAACTGGTGTTCCTTGCTTTATATTTCCTAATAAGGAATATGTGGGTACTTCTAACAGTAAATACATAAAATGAATTACCTAATAGTGATGCCATTATAATCCCATATTAAAAATAAATATTTACAAATGACCAAGGAAAAGAATTGTGTGTATAATCTTTAAGCGTGGTTGAAGTAAATCTTTCGTTGACATTGTGGCAGATGATTGAATTAAAAATACAAATATTATTTCTTGATAATAGCTGTTTACAATCAAGTGCATCGGAATAGTATTTTACAGCGCTTTAGTTGAGAAACGACCGCAAAGTGAGAGTTCCTTATTAGCTAGAACGTTGTAAAATACTCAGAGCACAAGATATATATTTTTTTTTCTGGTGAACAATGTGTATATTTCAAAAAACAGCATTTTTTTCTAGTATACGTTAATTTTTAAGAAAAATATATAAATTCATCTTCATATTACTAGCAAATAGAAATATGCTCTTCCAAATATCAAATAAAATAAACATCAACTCAATTGTTCCACAAACAATGCTGCATAAAAAAGTACCCACTTTTGACTAAATTACCATAGTAATAAAATCTCACTGAACGTCAGCTTACTTGCTGTTTTGTTTTCTTCATTTAATAATTACCTACTCATTCACAAAGACACTTAGAAGGTATTATGTGAACAATCATCCATATAAACAGTGACGTAAATAACTACATGGGAAAAACAAAATGGCGGCCATTGTTGTCCTGGGAACCATGATATAAGGTTAAGGTGAAGTTATGTATGACGCGGGAAAACTTAACCATTGAAAGCAAAATGGCGTTAGAGATTCACTTTTGTTTTTCTTTGTTTTCTAGGTGAAGTTTATTGTTATGAAATAGCATTGTTTGCATGAATGTATTCAAAGAGTTGTAGAAAAAAACCTATGTAAAAAGGTTTGAGAGATAATTATAAATCTTATTGATTTTATCATGGACTCATTCAAATACTCGATACAGTCATTAATTATGTTCTCAAAATTGATTTTTTACTGATTCAATTCAGCAATATATCCATAATCATCAATTGAAATACAATTCTCATTACTGAAGTTCAAATTAGTTAAATATTATTTATGAAATTTTGACTCTGCCGTGATAATTTGATTCTGAATATAAATATCAACAAAATTTCAACATTTTGATTGATAATTACTAGATAATAATTCTAACAGTTCCGAAAACATGTTGCATGGTATCAGCCCTGCACTACACGAAGTACCTGTGTACCTGAAAGCAGCGTGCTTGAGGAAACTTTAAAAATCATAGGTATTAATCGATTTCGGATAGATATTCGGCCCAATATTTTTTTTAATGATTCAATCTGGTAATATATTTGCAATCATGTTTCAAAATACAAGTTTTAAATAAGTATATAATAGTAGAACTCAAAAAAGTTGCACATAATTTTTAACACCCTAATTGCTTAACAACTGAAAATAGTCTCAAAAATGTTCTAATTCGTCAAAAAAGTCGTTGAAATTTTTGAAATATCTAATGAAGTTATATATGCTACCTGGAATAATTTTAAAAAAAATTGCGCGTATTACATAAAATTCCATGTTCATTAAAATTCCCACATATGAGTGGAAGAACCGAGCTCAAAATAATAATTTTTGAACAAATGTCAGGCAACGAGTTTGCAAATTTGTCTAAATTTTAAATTTGAGAAACACCAAGATCCGGTTATACAATCTTAGCTACAGTTTTGGTGAGGCAAGCTCATCTACTTTGGTTACAATTGCTAAAATTCAAGTTTTACCAAAGTGTAAAAGAAAAATTATATCATATCCAAGTAGTTGATGAAAATTATTTATCTTTTCAATTTCTGGTGAAATTGATCATATCGACATGATATAATAAGATATTACTTAAAATTCTGTGCACTTGTTGCATTTTTAATTTGATTGTATCTCCTCTTGTCTCAGCAGAATCAAATGGATTTATCTTGAATTATATTAAATTCTTTTGACACACTTCATACATTACTTCATTACCTACATAAGTAACAGTGCTTCATAATCTTGTTTTTATGATTTTTATAATTTTCTTTTTTGTTTTCAGGTGAGTACTGCTCCAAATATCTTTGAAATTCGGTCACTTTTTCATATTGGTGAGTTTACATCAATTTTGTAATTCTCTATATTCATATAGTACGGATTGCTCATAAATCACTTGACTTTCACTCTTGTTTAAGTTAAAATTCTTCAACTCTAAAAAGTTATGAATTTTTACGAGAAATCCTATTTGCAGAAATATTCAGCTTACAAACTGAATTAAAATCACTAGACATGTGAAAGTAATTCAATTTTTCATAAGCCTAATGAAGCAGTATCTTATTCAAACTGTGAATTATAAAGATGTAGGGTTGAATATCATGAGAAGAGATTTTGTGTTCATCTATTCTCTTAATAACATGAACATTATTCTGGAACTTACAAAGAATATCTAAAATAAAATCATCGATTCAATTAAATCAGCTATACGTAAGTTCTCATTTCCATCTCAAATAGAAGAGACTCATAGAATCTAAGAAGAATTCAGAGGAGATATTTGCATCATTAATAAAAATCAAAATTTTCTTTCACCTATTTTTATCAGCAAAAAACGAACATATTATTTCAATATTACTCTATACTTTTCATTTCCTTATTCTCGCTTGATTACACCAAGTAGTTCGTCGAAAAATTATACGGCTGAGTAGTAAACAGCTATCAAAATCGAATTAACAGAATAAAAAAAGTAAAAAAACGTACGTAACTCGACTAACGATCACAAAAGTACCACGCGACGTACCAAGAAGCATCTTCAAACTTCTGAAGCTTAATTATTCTAGTCTTACATAAATATATTGCTCGCGGCCTTCACAACAGTTATACAAATATATAGAAATAAAAAAGTGATTTAATTTAGATGCTAGCTGTAATTATCCATGATTGTGACATTTTTCAAAAATATATTTATCCTCTATATACGTAGGTACTTACTTGCATAAGTAATAACTACTGACCTAGCTGTCATTCTCATATTAAAGATTCTTCCTTGAATTCATTTATTGTATCCCTAGACTAAGCTAAGGAAAAGAGAAGAAAAATTTATTCCTGATTCAATAAAGAGTCACACTATTAAAGGAGAAAGATATAGTTTGTTCAAGAGAACACCGAAAATGCTCAAATATATTTTCTAAAATATGTAGATAGTCCAGAAAAAATAAACAATAAAGTTTGCTTTTATTCCCAATATTCTGGATTTTTGTCTAGGTATTAAATACGTCATTACAAATGCTATGTAGAAAGTGCCTATTGATCCCGCTGCTTGTACATTTTTGTTTTTTGTATATATTTCTAAAATGATGGGAGCTACCGGAAAAATGAATGGAAGAAAGTTTGTAGATCGTGAAATTCCCTATAAAGAAGGTACTAATACATTCTTCCTACGAAGCATCGTTCTCGAGTTATCACGAATTCAGACCGTAGGTATGCACACATTTTCAAGGAAGTGTACTCGGCCCTTTTTTCAGTATGGTTTTTCCAGTAGGAATATTCCTCGATATATTTCGATCGTAGAAATTCAATGAGACAATGTTTTATTGATATAATGAATACTGTAGCAGCAAGAAAATTGCATTATTGATCATTAAATTCTACATCCAATTCTGCTCTAAGAAGAAAGATATATTAGTAAGATCCTTATCGATTTCGAGAGAATCTTCATCTGTTGCATTAATGCAAGAAGCAAGAGTGGCCTTAACAATTGGCACAGACTTGTAAATAAAACAATCCAACTTTTCTGCATCTACAATTGTTCGTATCTTTCTTGCAATTGTATTCAGCAGTTTCTCTGGAGCAGTGGGAAGTAAAGTCTGGATTGGCTCCAAACTATTATTCATCAATTTCCAGTCTCAGTCTTCAGGATTCAGTTCTTTACTCAGCTACACTTGCACTTGGTAGAACACATGAAATAAGTGTTGATAAGCATAAGCACATGGATGACTCGATGATGCATGCTGGCCACAAATAAATGCATATTCGTATTTTCTAGGTTTGAAATCGCAATAACTCGAGGACAGTGCTTCGCAGGAAAAAAAGTATTGATACCTTTTTTGTAGAAAATTTTACAGCCTACAAATTTTTTTCGACCCATTTTACCAGTGGCTCTTACAATTTCAGAGATATACGCAAGAAACGAAAATTTGTGAATTTTCGATGGGGACTTTTGACATAGTATTTGTAATGATGCAAACAAGATCTGTACAAAAATCTAGCTTGTTGGGAATTAATGCAGACTCAGCACTTTTATTCGTTTATTTTGTTTGGGCTAAGAGTAGAATTTCATTCGAAAAAAATATTAGGAATTGAAAAAATATATATATCAATCACGTCTTTTACTAACTACGAGTGTGGCAGACACTTACAGTGTATTCGGTAGTTTTTCAGATCTAATATAAACAAGCACAGCTGGTTAGCTAGAATAATTCAAAATAGATTATTCTACAATAAGTATTGGAATGGCCTATATTCTGAACGAGCGAAATGTTTGTAATCCAAGCCGAAGGCGAGGATAACGGTTCGCGAGTGTGGAATACGCCATTCCAAACATGTTGTAGACTATACTTTCTCTAACAAGGTTTTGGAAACTCACCAAAATTTCAGAGGAAACTTAAAAAATTATTCAATTTCAAACGTCAAATCCAGATATGAATACTTGAATTGTTAGGAAGTAACCATGGTAGTAGCCAAACTAACAGCTTCTGATTCGTCGAAATGATTAAGGCATACAGAATCATTCTAAACGGTATACGGAATCATTCTAAACAGTTTTTTGGAATGTCATTCATTCCAACATAATTTTTGGTCATGGAATATGCAAATTCCAAAACAGTGTTGGAGAATAGTATATTCTACAATAAGTATTGGAATGGCCTATATTATGAACGAGCGAAAAGTTTGTAAACCGAGCCGGAGGCGAGGATTACGGTTCGCGAGTGTGGAATACGCCATTCCAAACATGTTGTAGACTATACTTTCTCTAACAAGGTTTTGGAAACTCACCAATATTTCAGAGGAAACTTAAAAAATTATTAAATGTCAAACGTCAAATCCAGATATGAATACTTGAATTTTTAGGAAGTTACCATGGTAGTAGCCAAACTAACAGCTTCTGATTCGTCGAAATGATTCAAAAGGCTTACGGAATCATTCTGAACGGCATACGGAATCATTCTAAACGATTTTTTGGAATGTCATTCGTTCCAACCTAATTTTTGGTTATGGAATACGCAAATTCCAAAACAGTGTTGGAGAAAATAATTTCTTATCTTGTCTAGTTTAAGAATATAATATGAGATTGATTTCCGATTCCTCCATGTATTTAACTCACACAAAAAAAAAAAAACGATTCATGTGATACAAGAAACGTCCCTAATTTGTTATTCGTTTGGTCATAAATCCTTTCTCTTTCTATCAAAAATTTTGAAGAAAAAATAATTTGGCATCTTTTCATTGAACAAAAGATTTTAAGGCTATCGTAAACTTGAACGAAGCTACCTGAGTCAGAACTAATTTTCTCCAACACTGTTTTGGAATTTGCATATTCCATAATCAAAAAATTATGTTGGAATGAATGACATTCCAAAAAATCGTTTAGAATGATTCCGTACGCCGTTTAGAATGATTCTGTATGCCGTTTAGAATCATTTCGACGAATCAGAAGTTGTTTGGCTACTACCATGGTTACTTCCTAACAATTCAAGTATTCATATCTGGATTTACGTTTGACATTAAATAATTTCTTAAGTTCCCTCTGAAATATTGGTGAGTCTCCAAAACCTTGTTAGAGAAAGTATAGTCTACAATATGTTTGGAATGGCGTATTCCACACTCGCGAACCGTAATCCGAGCCGAAGGCGAGGATTACAAACTTTTCGCTCGTCTAGAATATAGGCCATTCCAATACTTATTGTAGAATATACTATTATCATATTCAATCGAGATTGGCCGAAATAGATCGATACTTTCTTCATATTAATGAACACTATTTGTTGAACACCATTATGAGCAATATATCTGAAAAAACTGCATGATATGGGATGTCTTGACTGTTCAAATCTCGAAACGGCAAATTATTTCTGAATACTGATGCTATAGGAATAGAATTTAATAGAGTGACGTAATGAAGCTTATAATCTTTGTACAAACACTAATAAAAATCCAATAAACACAACAGTTTCACGGCAAAGTTTGTCACTTCGACATGCTCTTTTCAGTCAAGTGCTCGGTAGTCCAAAATTGAACGCCTTTCTTCATTGCTTCAAGTGCCGTGATACCTAAGTTTCCCGTACATTAAGTGCGGAAAGCTATAGAAAGTTGCAGAATTGAACTTATCCAAATTCGCACGAATGATCCAAACGTGTTGTTTATTCGCATCCATTGGACCCGTATCATTCGTTAGTGTTCGTGCGTATTGCTGCGAAGTGCAAACTGATCACATTTCGTTCGAAATTTACTTGCACAGATTATTCAATCACATTTATCGGAACGTAACAGCTAGCCATTCTTCTGAAGAAAACGTATCTAAAAAATTTTGTGAAATTTTCTTGAGGATGTAGGAAAATGTGTATTTTCTCTGTGTGATATACGTCAAAGTATCAAAGATAATAATTCCGATACTATAAATTCTTTATCAGAATCATCAGACAAATCTTTTCCAAGCGGCAACGTCATATCGGCACCATTGATTCCCAAAGTGATCCAGATGGACGTCCTGGAATCCACAGGAGACTCGACGGGATCTATGTTAGCAAAAAAAAAAATGTGGGTTCACAAGTTGTAAGTTGGGGTCCACGAAAAGAGATTTGGAGTTCACCGAAACCAGTAAAATTTTGAAAATGGTCTACGAGAAAAAAAGTTACGGAGCCTCTGGTCCATACGAAAATAGAGCAAATACTGCAGCAATGGACGATTAGCATTCGCCCGATTTCGTACAAATGACGTTCGCCCGAATTCGTCATTTCGCAGTTTGCAGCTTATTCCTCTCAATAAACGGGAAACCTTATATAGGAGATTTTTAGGTAGGGGAGTAAAGGATCTATAATCATTTGGGAATTAGAAAGATAACTTGTATATTTTGCAGAAAAAGACACTATGAACTACACTTGAATTTTTTTTCCGCTTTGATGATATCCAACACCATAATTCGGTAACAAATTCAAATTATTTGTGATGTATGGTTCCGTTGTTACTTACTGTACAATTATATTTAATATACACAATACCAGGCTCCATTCACATTGGGATTGTATTGTCGATACCACTACCAACCGCTGACAAAACTTGCGTCACTAATTTTCCAACCACTTATAATAAAAAATCATCAATTTTTTTTTTTTGATTGTGTAACTCATTAATTTCACTACCAATCTTTTTCCAATGCATTAAATTGGTGGTAACATCGGTAGTACGACCTCCTTGTGAATAGATCTTTATTCTCAATATTCATCTTGTAGTATTTAAATTAATTATCAGTCACACCAATAAACCACACCATAGTAGGCACGAATTAAACTTAACAGGACCGTACTCATGTCCAGTTTCACACTGGGCGTACCAGTGTCAAAGGTCAGATCCGTAGCGTGAAAGTTTTAACCCATGCAAGTTGCATATAACAACTCAAGTGCAATTTGCTCACACAGACGACAGTAAAGAACATTACTTCTGTTAACAGTTACTGTATGTATGAATGTGTTAGTGTGTAACACTGATCTAGTGCACGAACACGCGATGGAGGCGTCGAGTAATAAATGTCGAACTGTACAGGGTGTCCAACGTTGCACGTATGTCATTTCGACACTTAGAAGTTGTTGAAGCCATGTTAATTGTAGGACGTGAATAAATTATTGTAAAGCAAGTATGGCTCGTAATGAATGGTAATTGCAGTAATAATTATTAATATTGATATCAATACAGCAGAGATAAATTTATGGTTATCTCTGATTCTAAGTGGGAAATATATATCAAAGAAAAGTTATCTCAAAGCTGTTGTGACAATAGTAAAATCAGATACTTAATTATTTCAATTGAATAAAAATTCAGATGAGTATAATATTCAGTAGAAATTATCGTTATTGGACGAAAGATTTTAAAATGCTACCACAATAATAATTTAATTAGAAAAATAGATGAATATAATAGATTTTTGAAGTTTATTTAGATAGTACAACACCAATTAATCAATTCCTCTTTATCAAGAGTTTAATTATATTCTATAAATTCTGAAGGATAAACTTCTACAAATATAGAGGCCCAAAAGATTTGAAATAGGAAAAATTCTTACAAGGACAATTAAATTGTCGAAGAACACCTGTAACATTCTCCTTGTTAGTTCAATCAATTTTTTCATCAAAGCAACCGAATCATTTAAGAATTCTTTACACTCGTCCACGACTCCTAATCTAGTATATTTAGTCATTAATAACATCCAGTATTCAGCATGCTGAGCAATAAATCGTCACTTGTTTCCATCGCACGGCAATGCTATCTAGAACGGAAACATTCGTGTCCGGCCGCAGTCACCGCTGCTCGCTTCATAAATTGAATTTATTCTACGTTGACAGAGAAAACGAATGCAAAAATGCAAGTGCACCTTCAATTACATTCTCAGCACTCGACTAGTGAGCTTAAATGTGCGCAAAGCGAAATACCAGATGCATATCCTGACGGAGTTTTGAATAATTTTACTAATAGATTTCAATGTATGAGTATGTTCACATCTTTGAGCTTACAATTTTGATTCCTGTTTCCTGCTTATTTATACGATTGGAAGCTTCAGTATCTCTCCAAAAGGTTCCGTTGTTGGAATATATTTTTTATTTTATAATATAAATGCCTACATTTCTCTTAAAATCTGAGCAATATACGTACTTTCGGAAAAACCTGTCTTTTCCAGAGTATTGTGTAATGTTGACAGATCAATTATTATAAATAACAGTCTTCCATTGTTTCTGAATCAGAAAACGAAAAATACCATATTTCATATCTGCTCTATAAAAACGAAACACATTTATTATTATTTATATTCCAACATTGAACAATAAAACACAAAAAAGAAAAGAAATCGTACAAAACAATTAACACATTTAACTCAACAAAAATAGAAATCCATTCCAATGTTTCAAAACAAAGAAATACAAACAAAAATTTCATATTTCATGTTCGATACGCTCTCTTGCTTGCGGAAAACAAACGAACGCGCCACGCCAACTATTCGCTTTGCGTTATTCTTCCTCTTCTTCCTCTCTTTACTTTAAATAATTACTTATTATATAAATTCACGCTTTTACGGTTTGAGCGAAATTCCGTAGGCTAGTTTCCGTAGCGCGCGACTTTTTAAATACTTACCGCTAAACTTTCTAGATTTTGTGATAATGGTATGATGGTTATTTTGGTATCATTTGCATAACTATGTTACATTTTATTCTGGAATTAATTTGAATTTATTTTCTCTGATTTATAGCATTCTTACTATTATTTCTGGCACGAATAATATAATAATTGGTTTTATGTCTTAATATAACTATTTCCTACATTTGTGTCGGATAAATTTATATTAATTGTCTACAAATTCTGTACTACATGCCTCACAATAACCAATATTCAAATAATAGTTATTATAATTAATATAAGATTGTCTTAGGGCCGATATATGCGCCTTGAGAAATGAAAAAAAAAATGTTTTTTGACGTTGGTTCGTTACCTGGATTCGTTTCTCAATGTTCTGAGATAAATATCAGTTGCAAGAAGCTGGATCTGTATTATAAAAGATATGGTTTAATTTTTAGCATCTTTAGTCATGTAGAGCAGCCATCGCAACATGACTGTTATGTCCAAGAGTGATGCCGACTATTTTCGCTATCTTTTTCTGTACCAATGATGGTACAGAATTTTACTAATAATTCAAAGCGATAACTCAACCCATTTTGCAAGCAATTTTTTGTCAAGTCTTCCAGTACATGCACTTCAATTTTTCCAATATGTCCGAGAAAGTGATATCAATCAATTCTTTGCTTCATGAGGAATTTATTTGTTCCTTAAAAACTCAGAGGTTAGGTAAAAGAAACTCCCAAATAATTATAAAACAGATGAATGTGAGTGAGAGTCCCAAATCTTTCGTTCTACGGATTTATTGAACTTCTCCTCGTACTCAGAGTTTCCATATTTTATACCCTATTTCTCCTTTTTCTGTGCATTCTTTTTATTTCTTCCTAATTCATGTCATTTTCCTTAAGCTTAACTTTTAGGAATTATTAAAATCAAAATAGATTCTGAATCCGTGTGGGTCATTCAGTGAAAATGTGATACACAAGAATGGTATCTGAATATTTATCCTGTTTTTTTCCTCTTCTGTGACAAGGACAACATACAAAGCGCACAATTCTGACAACTTCCGGTCATAGCTGATTTGTTACATGGCGTTGGATGCATTCATATGCAGTTCCGATCGTCGATCGTCCAATGCACTGCCAATACCCGCAACGGACGCGAAACTGGGAATAAATGTAACAATGATTTATATTAGACAGCAATAACAGCGCCAGAAATTGTGTTTGGGAAATGATACATGGCATACATTTGCTGGACTGAGCTTCATTAAATGTTTTATTTTCTAACTTTTCATAATTGACCTATTACTGTTCACTATGCAAGTATATAAATAGGACTGGTGTTTTGTTAACAGTATGACAGTTATCGTGGTTACTATATTGTCTCAACAGTCTGCTGTCACAGATAAACACCAGTATTCTCTAACACAGTAAATGATTTATTATCGATCCATAAGATTTCCTGCGGCGTACTCTCCACAAAAACTCAGAATACTTGTAGCTTGACGTCTGGTAACCACACACTACGGCTGATGATATATCAATCAATCTACCGAGTGCACTATAAGTGTCTGCCACAGCCCTAGCGGGTAGAAGGCATGATTGATATTTTTTTAAAGATTTTTGAAAGAGGGAGAATTATAATTTTTCAAAATTTTTGTCAGTTTATTGATTGATAGAAAAATTTATTGATTGAGTTACAAAATAGATTCAATTATTCCCTAGATATCAATAAATAGTTTCATCTTCATAAATAGTGATCTAAATAAATTGATATAGAGATGATGGAAGTGTTAAAGGGACCAAAATAACTTCGTAATACGTTTATTCAGGGACACAAAACGTTTCGACGCCGCAACGGCCAGCCATCATCAGCTTGAAAAATGTTAATTCAAAATTTAGTAAAATTGTGAGATAAAATGACTACGTTGTAGAAAAACCATGTTACATGTGGAATTTTAGAGGCCAAAATAAAAATTTTATAATTTAGGGCACAATATGCCATGCTTCACAAAATGGTCATGCCTCTAAAACTTCAAATTCAACATGATTTTTTCTACAACGTAGTTGTTTATCTCACAATTTAACTAGATTTTGAATTCACATTTTTCAAGCTGATGATGGCTGGTCGTTACGGCGCCGAAACGTCCTGTGTCCTTGAATAAACGTCTCTATATTAATAAATAGTGGTGTGATGGTTGACAGATGTGTCATACAAAACCACAATAGCATTTTATTACTGATGGCAGATATTTATAGTGATGAAAAAATTAGTGTTAATTGCTTTGGAAGCGATTGGAAGTTGTATCGCCAGTACAATATTATTGAGTACTGTAATAGATACTTTACAAATATGAATGAAGTTGTCCATGAATAAAGAAAAAAATTCTTGTTTTCGTGATTGGAAAATCTACTCATATTCGGACAACACAGTAACTAGAGATGCTATTCTTTAACAATAACTAAAGTGTGCTGAGAGATTCTGGAAAAACTTCGCAAGTCTCCAATGCTCGATGTTTTGCAAGATGATGCGCTCATTCACAAATCTTTGTGAGTTCTGCAAAATGATTGATGAATCAGGTCCATTAGGAACGGAAAGCTATGGAAAGTAGTCCAAATTCGCATAACCACCAAACGTATAGATTGAAAAGGAGCCACGTTTAATGCACCCATATGGTACATCAGTGTCCGTGCATACAAATGCGGAGTGCGAACGACCCTATTCTGTTGGGTCTTTACTTGCGAATTAGTGCGAATTTTCTCATAAAAGTAGCAAAATGTGCTTCTATCTAACGGAAATAGAAAAAGTGATGGTAATCAATAATTTGTAGATTTTGTTACAAATGGGAGAGTGGAGAGTCCACCAAATTTCTTTCTTCTTGCATAAATATGACTGACTCACATTTTCCGTCTTCTCTGATATCGTCCATATAACATATACACCAAAGTATCAAAGTTGATAGCTCCAATGCTATAAATTCTTCGTCAAAATGATCACACAAATAATTCTTGGGTGCCAACACCATACAGTCTGTTCCAACTCAGAGCAAATACTGCAGTAATGGACGATGAACATCTGCACTATTTCGTGCGAGTGACGTTCGCCCGAATTCTTCATTTCGAAGCTTGCAGCTTTCTGCTTCCAATTAATAAGAAGCCTCAGGCCTTGAATCCAATAACCATCTTTAATATTTCCTACACCACTGGATTTTCAAAAATTGGAAAAATGCTCAGAGAAGTGCAAATTCTGCTCAAATGTTATCGAAGAATAGTTTGCAGAACAAACTCTTGAGTTACTTCATAACCGTTGTATGAATAGTTGAACAATATTTATTTTTGAGATCTATTCGTTTTTCTTTGCCAGGTCAATATAATATGATCGAAGAATCTGATTGATCAAAACACGGGATAGAAAAACAATATGACGATAGGTAACATGAAGATGCCATAACTAGTTCTTGTCACTCCAATATTAACTGTTACATGCTTTGGAGAATACTTCTGAAAATTTCAGCCCTCTTGAATCCTTAGTCAGTTGTTATACGATAGTTTTTTGTACCAATGAATGTTAGTTCAAATATGAAATAGAAAAAAATTTAGATATCGATTTGAACTGTCCATCTTTTAAAGATGGAAAATAATGGAGCAGAGTCCTTGTAAACAACATTCAACCGGGCAGAAGCATCATATTGTAACGAATTTAAGTCTATAAATCAGTCATTTCGGCTTTACT
Source organism: Dromius quadrimaculatus (assembly GCA_963989225.1). Classification (NCBI taxonomy): domain Eukaryota; kingdom Metazoa; phylum Arthropoda; class Insecta; order Coleoptera; family Carabidae; genus Dromius; species Dromius quadrimaculatus. Next base: position 45,234,203 of record OZ022330.1, read on the forward strand.
GGTGCTTAGAATTATTGTGGAAATATTTTACATCAAGAAATAGAAGCGAATGTATTTGTTTTCTAGAAAATTGCTGGTACCTTCTAGTGTTTCCTGGAAAAGCCTGGACGTTTGCGCCAAAAACGTAGTGAGGAAAGACCCATGGTATTTATATGACTGACTCATCGAGCAATTATTGATTTTAGCTCAGAGACCTTATAATATAGACTGCTAGTGGTTGAAATAAATTGTGTTATTCAAAATAAATCAATATTGACATAAATAATTTGAAGTTAAGTTATAGTGTAGTGTAATAATCTTTAGTTTAAATTAGAATTATTTATTAGAAATAGTGTTAGTTATCTAATTTATTATTTTAATAAATCATAAAAATAAATAGTAGTGTTCAGTAACTTATGCTCCCTAAATTAAAATAAATAACGTTACAATATTACAAATGCAAGTATTAAATCAGGATACGATAAGGTTTCCATTCAAAAATGTATCTTATTTATTTGTCCTCGACATCGAAATAATTTTTGATATCTGCATTTAACATAAACAACGGATGGAATAAGCCTACTTTCAGACATTATTGATTTGATTATTCATTTCCTATTACATTATTTTTTATCAAATTATAAGTTTGTTGCTCTTTGTTACTCTATCATTAACACAAAACAGTTATTTACAACATGCGAGCATCAGAAATGCTAATTTTTAGAAAAGCACACTTCTTAGAAAATAATTACGTACTTTACCGAATCGAGTAGGTTATGTTCTATGCTCCAGTTATTTGGTGACGTCTTCATTTAACAATTATTGTAGCTTGTTAAATGGTGAAACTTAATTAACTGTACTTCATACTGTTCTTCCTAAATGTTCTTGGACTATTAAATGACTCGCGATTTTATTTTGTCGATTTCCGCAGAATAAAACGGATAATAAGTTTGTATATTTCCTGTTTTAGATACTGGTCTTCAGAAATTTTAAACGAAATTGCAACCGCAAAAGAAAGGTTTAGATTGGTTGAAAGTTTCTAATATTGTACCAGTTCCGTATGTTTTATGCAATTTCAAATTGAATTTTAATTTTCAAATTGTTCTCCAATCCTATATTTGACATAATTACAATTATTGAAACATTTCCTCAATTTTTGATTCAAATTTGTCACTGTGAAATTCTGAGCTTTGAGTATTTGATCCAAGTGCTAGTCGATATTTCATTCCAGATTATTTCATTCATGAACATATTTGTAGTATAAGATTGAGTATAATGAGACAGTAAATCACGAAACTACTGGAGTGAATGAACACGTTTGTAGTGACAGTCACAATATACTCGTAAAACGTCTATGGGGCCCAATTCTAACAGCGCTAATTGAATTCAACTTTGAGCTGATTATTACGAAAAAAAAAATAAATACATATCTTTTGAATAGAATAAGTTTTGTTTGTAAGTCACGATTGCGGAATTAACAAAAATAAATTATTATTACACTGAAAAAAAAAACCTGGGGCTGTTTTTAGAGTTTGGGTACCGAGATGTCTCGAGTCTCGATATTCCAGGACTTTTTGTGAATTTAGCTGTCTCGGGTCCCAAGACTTTCAGGTCAAGACTCGAGACACGGTTGTTAAGATTATACTGTAATCATTCTATTTTCTGAAAGCCATAATAAACTCGATAAGTTTCCTGCACTGTGTCATTGAAAGCACCATTCATTAGCTTAACGAATAATTACTTGATACTCTACTATTCTCACGTTAATACACAATTAATATGTTCGCTGCCACATTGTTGTTTTCAAGTCAAATGGAACGGGTAATCAATTATTAATGTGAGGACTCGATTTTGTGTTCATTTTTACTAAAATATCTTTTTCCATAGATGAATCTTGCCAAAAATGAACTCGATTCTAATTTTATTCTGAAAAGTCTCGAAGTCCCGGGACATCCCGAGACTATGATCTTGGGTTGTCTCGTGTCCCGGAACATTGAAATTGTCAAGACTTCCCAAACCCTAGCTGTCTCCAACTATTAAGCAACCAAGATATCAAACGTCTTGTGTGACTTATTTGAATTTTACTAATTGTACATTCAATAGTTGTGTTTTAATAGATGATAGCGAATATTATCACTTAGTTGGACAAGTAACATCACTAAAATTGTTCAACAAGAAAAAATCTCAAGTCAACGTCCATGCATTCTATGGACCATAATAAACTTATTCTACTACCGGAGTAGAAGTAATTTGCAAAATCTGCTCTCGTCTCTTAATAGTAGGAGTCACAATAGATACTATTCTAGTGATCATATTTGACAGTTTTATTTGTTCTTGAAGAAACTCAACTCTTGCATAATTTTACAGCTCCCACCTGTATTAGGTTATCTTATCCCAAGATATAAATGTTCTTTCACAATATTAACGTATTCAATTTTTACCGGAGATCATTGTCCAATACATTATGGCTTTAAGATTTAGAGATATTACCAACACGATATCAAAATAAATTACTGCATTTACGATTACTTGCAGTACTCTCATATTTTACAAAATAATAGCTGTCTGAAAAGCTAAAAATTTATATGTAAATTTTGTTCCACTAAAGCTGCATTAAAATTAGACATTGTGCTATATTTTATTTAAGTAGTTAAATGGACATTAAATAATATAGCACCGGCATATTTTAATGTTTCCTGTACGGAAAAATATTGGTTTCTCTCTTTCGTGTTTTAAAAACAATGTTTCCTATGAGAAGACCACCAGAGAGTTCTTGAAAATTATAAATGAGCATCTCATCAAAAGCAGGACACATTTTGTATGAAGTTTCTTATCCACACAGATTAGTCGGCTGATGGTATTGGTATACAATAGTTATTTGACATACAAGTGTGAAAGCTCATTATCTATTACACGATTTAGTGAGTGCAGCACACTTTTGATACATATGTCTTACAACATTTTATCTCTATTTGTCAATGGATGATGATGATGAATAGTTGAAACTGTTTCATTTTATTCTCATCTATCAAGTTCATGTTTGGGAAATATGTATAATTGTACAGAGTGTGCAAAGAAACGCGGAACATGGGAGTTTAATATAGAATTTTCAAATTGTGCAGATATTGGCTCTCCAGTATATTTTTAAGCAAAAGTACAAGAATGCAAAGTTGTTTGGAATGAATTTTCACTCATGAAAAATCTTCATTTGATGCAGTAGAATATCTGTAGCATTAGATATTTGGAAAATAAATTATGATATTTTCGTCAAAAATCAGATAGCCATGAAAATAAAAAAACGAATGGAACAAATTCTCATTCTGACAGTTCATTTCCGTATTATTACAATAATCAACAATAATGAAAAGTTGTTTGAAATCAATTTTTATTCATGAAAAGTCTTCATTCAATTAAGTGGAATATCTATACGCCTATTGCGTATCCTCAGTGGCTCTGCTCTATCGGTTAAATTTTACATCTACGAGGTGAACAGTCACATAAATTCGTCTCAGAATCCTTTACTGAAAGCACCAAATTTTTGCTTAATATTTTTTCTTCTCAAAATTCAAGAATTGTTTTAGAGACAAACCAGATGAGAAAATCTCTTTTTTCCAAGGATTTCGCTCAAATTCTGTACGTATAAACACATTATGAATCTATCTGTAATTGATTACCTTTAGATAATCACATAAACAATAAAAAATAATAATGACTATGGTTGATTTGCTTCTTTTAGAATATTTTTGCCTACAAATGTTGTCATAAATTAAATACAATATTATTATTAGGAATAGAGATGGTACATCATGGATTTCATTTTGATTTTGAAGCAGATTGACATATTTCAAAACATTGACAGGTGACATCACACCTCGAAGTTGTGATTTTTGAATAATATGCGGCGCTTTCGTCGAAATTTGAAGATACGCAACAGGCCTATAGCATCTAGATGAAACTGATAATAAAACAACGGGATTGAACTGTCAGAATGAAAGCTTGTTCCATTCGTTTTTTATTTCCATGGCTATCTGATTTTTGATAAAGATTTCATATTTTATTTTCCAAATATCTAATGCTACAGATATTCTACTGCATTCAATAAAGATTTTTCGTAAGTGAAAATTTATTTTAAACAAATTTCCATTCTTGTACGTTTGCTCTAAAATGTACAGAAGAGCCAATATCCGTACAACTTGAAATTGCCATGTTAAATTCCTATGTTCCGCGTTTCGTTGTACATCCTGTATATTCCTAGATTTTTAAGAGCTTTAGAAGTTAACGGAAGAATAAAATGTGTATCTCGGCAAGAACTATTTCTTTAAGAGCTCATCAAACTGCCCATATAGGTAGGTAAAAAGAGTTATGTTCATGAAGTAATTTTTGACAGATCAGTCCTAAAAAAAGAAATTTGACAGATATGTGCAAAAACGTGAAACTTTACAATCCCAAAAGAGCCCATAGAATCAATTTTTCTGTATGATCGCCTAAAATAGTGACTCGTGCAATAAGTTTATAAACTTGAGCATTATTTCATGAAGATTAGTATTCCGAAATGAGACTTGCCGAATATCCAAATTTCATATTTCTACTATTTATAAGCAAACAGCAAGAGAGCACATCGTACAAGTTGACATTTTGTTTCAAAAAAATAAATTCTATAGCGTCTTTTTTCTGGAAATTGAATTTTTCATACGAGAACCGTTATAAAAAACTATCTCAATATCACATTCTTTTGATCTGTATTTATATGTTATTTTCATCATAATCCTCAATGAGGAATATCTCTGTTAAAAGATAATCAGAGAAGCTTTTATTCAAATTAAGCCATTTGCTAGATTCAGTTTTCTGCTTCTTCTTATTTGTCATTGATCCTGCGTTTTAAATGCATTAGGATAATTCTATGAAAAATCTAACTTTTCATAGTCTTCATTCGTAGCATTCCGTCATATTTTAAATATTTAGAAGAATTATAGCATCTATACAGTGAATTGTAAGAGCTCAATTAAGTCGTTTATTAATGATCTACGTTAAAAATTCTTATCAGTGACTTCATGGCGTATTTTTTAGCGAACAATCTAATCTATTTTTTGTTCAATTATAATTAAGAATGTACAGCACCAACAACACAAGTATTGTTCATTGTGTGGTGAACTGGAAGAATAACTCTCAATCGAATCCCAAATTTGACTTTTGCTGACTGGATTTTCTGTCTGTTCTATCTCGTACTTTGTAAAATGAGAAGTAATAATTAAGGCACATATTTTTCTATCTCCTAGGTGTTCTTATTTCAAATTTGCTAATTGAATGACCAATTAATATCAGATGAAAAATTATGCGAATCCAATGATTAAGAACATATTATGAAATTATCAACCCCTGAATTTTTTGATATTTGAATAATTATAAAACAATTAAAACTAATTATTAATTAATGAGTATTCATAGCTCAGTGTAAATATGCTGGCTTTGTGATCCGGAGGTCGCGGGGTCGAATCCCACCGAGGGTCAAAAAGTCAGTAGGATTTTCACTCAATTATGGTGTAGGTACTCCCCACAAAAACTAAGAGTACCTGTATTTTGACGACTGGTAACCGCACTCTACGGCTCAGAAAATATTAGTTAATCTACCAACTGCACTATAAGTGTCTGTCACACCCGTACCAGATTAAAGGCGTGATTGATATTTATTTATTCTTTTCAATTAAAATTTGGGTGAATTTGATAAATGATTTGAAATACGATTAAAAAAAGGCATTAAAATAGTTGTGCAGGCTCAACAAACAGTAAGAATTGAATAATATGTAAATGGTAAGCCTAGACATCCAAACCTTTCATGTCTCACCATACAGAAAATTGAAAAAAAAAGTGTTAGGTAATAGTATGGACCAAAATAAGCAAAAAAGTCTCAATAATCTATTGTTTGACTGATCGCAAATATGAAAGATATGGAAAGAAATCCGAGCCAATAAGGGACAGTTTGAATTTTCAACCCAGATAAAGAATTACTAAACTTCTATGATCGAAAAAGTTTTCATAGATCAAAAGGAGACGAGCAAATGCTCCAATAATAGCAGATTCAGACTGCAGCTATCACAAAAAAATCATATCCACTTCCCCTTGATCCAGAAAGTTTCATTACACCCGAATATTTGGATATGTGATATATTAATTACCTTCGATCGCCATCAGATCCCAGTCTCTTCTAGAACTTTATTTAACAGTCGTTTGATACTATCGCTTAAATATTTTCAGAACATATATAGATTTGTCGTTTTTTGTTCATTTTGAATCCGAGATTACGTCTTAAATTAGAAACTCATGAGCAGTCTACTGTCATCTCAGCTTTAATTTTGGCTTCATGAAGTTTCTTCAGGGATCTATAGATGTTAATTTTTGAATATAATTCAAAAAACACAAAACGTATTGGAAGATCGTGAAATATGTACCACCTAACCCTTACAAGTGATCTCTTATAATTTGTCCATTTTTTATAAGGGAATTTTCAAATTTTAGTCTCAATGATCGGAATCTTGATAAATTTGATTTGAATGACTTTACCAAAATATACAATCATAACGGTACGCCAACTTTATTTTTACTGTTAACAATAGCAGTAGGCCATGACTATATTCTAGGTTAGATGAACGTATCCAGCAAGCGTAACAAATGACGTCAGAGCATCTCTTGTCACGTGATATGGAACAATATCACAGCACATAATTCTTTTGTTATGTGATAAGATAAAAACAGAAGTTTTCGGACAATAGAAAATAAAAGTTGAAATTGTTAGGAAGCATTGTTTCAAAGATAAAAGCGAGTTGTGACATAAGGTTGATTTTTATATCGAGAAAAGAATTAACTCCAACAAAAATATAAGACCGATAGAATGCAATAAAGACACTTTTAACTCGCCTCGGCAAACAAATTCAAGCTCATCTATAGGCAGCTTTTTATTTTTGTCTCATAAATAACAAACTATTGAGCTCGACCATCTCAACAATAAATTCGATAAAACTGTTATTCGATTTTTACCAGATATATCAAAATGGTGAGACAAAAAGCATTACACTCAATGCTTACCGGTATTGTAATAATTATTATCAATTACACGGTTCTCATCATTATCTAGCCTCATCTTGTGTATCGAATTTTATCTGAATAATATTTTGATAAGTCTATAATAATTGTCACTGGTACCGAGAACACACTTTGATGTACGATTGAGTAACGCAAATGTCAATAAGAGTTTGGGCTCATCCTGAGCTTAGTATATGCTTCGTAAAAAACTGATAGGCTAGTCTCATTTGTCAGCTTCGCTCGTTTGGCTCGCTTGCCCATAAACTATGACTATGACTCGTCAAGTAGCGTCCTAAATTGAAAATTTGTTACTTATATAGCTATTTTGGAACGACACCAATGATAATTTATCGTCGTTTTCAACTGCACAATTAAATTTCACAGTTTCATTTTATGATAACTGAGGAAATTATCACATAATTATATCACGATATTACCGACTAATAAATACAGTGATAAAATTCTAAATATTTGTCACTGATCATAAAATACAGCAACAGGAAAGTGTAAAATATTCACTTATTCAATTTCTTGTTCCTTCATACAAATTATGCATGGAAAATAAATTTTAATTTGTACCGTGATTAATTTAAATTTCCTACAATTCATATTAAGTAATTGCCGATAAGGCATCGTATATATTACCATTTAATAATTTGTTAGATACGGATTCACCTTCAATAAAAACACCACACTACTTGAGAGTAGTAAGTATGTTTACATGTATAAATTAAACACGTATGTATTCATATTCGTATTATAGACGGTATTTCATTTAACCGTTTCCTCTCTTGAGGTTACATACGCAATGGATTTGTAATTAACTTATACCAATTAGGATACTGCGCATGGGCGCAAATTTGCATACGCGATAATAAAATAAGTAACTGCTGAAGGAAATATCATCATAATAATTGTTAAATTACTGTTAATAAAATTTACGGAGTTTCTTGAAGATTTCAAGTCATTTTAGATATATTTTTTTTTTATTTCGCTTTTTGTGTGAAAAAAAGTATAAGAGGTATTAATAAACAGTTATATTCTGAATGCAGTACATCTAATTCGATTCGATATGTCAGATATACTTCATGAATCCTGTCATGAATGTTGCTTCAAATATTTTCAGCGCATTTTTGCAAGAAAAGAATACGCTATTATATTCATGCACTTTGGTTGTTTGCCTGGCTGGCTGGCTGGTGTGACGCTGAGTTCTTAGCAACTACAGCACTTACAGACTTGAAACTGGTATTAAATGAAAGCTGCTGTTTCGTAGGTTTGCACAAACTGCTTCATTTTTTATATCCAATTTTGAGTGAGTAATTAGATAAAAATTCAAAAGGCTGAACCATGCATAATTGAAATCTGAAAATTGCTGCACAAAATGAGCAACATGTCAGTTATTGAATTTTATACCTCAAATTTCGAACTAATATAGGTCAGTTCCCATTTAAGGGTACAAACTATTAATACCAATATCTCACGAGTTACACAAGATATTGACATACGGTTTACGATGTTAGTATCAGAATGAATTGAACTTTTGTTTTAATGATCAATCTAAGCCAGTAAATGACCACTCGTTTCTCACGACTTCCTGTCAGTTCAGTATACTAAACAATAAAGACTAAAAGTCCTTTTGAGTTTATATATGCACAAGTTATTCATAAAATAGTCACATAATAACTTGAAACTGGTACTAAATGAAAGCTGCTGTTTCGTAGGTTCACCCAAACTGATTGATTTTAAACTCAGTGATAAAACACCCTGCAGCAACTGGCAATAAAAAACCATGTAATTCTTTGGTGTGTGCCAGGGCATGAAGGGGTACAAGGCAATGAAGACGCGGATGAGCTTGCTAAGAAGGGAGCTGATTTACCATTTTGCGGACCTGAATCTTCTTGTGGTCTTCTAAAGAGCCACATAAAGATAGAATTGAGAGTATAGCAAGAACCTCATACTGGGACAACGTCAAAGGCAATAAACGCTTCCTGCCGCTCAAATTTGTCACTTTGACACAGTTCTAAAGATTACTGTTCAGCCTCTATTTGAATGATCAAAGTTGATCAAATGTTTTTCCTTCAATCAAATGACAAAACTTTTCCGAATTATTTTGTAAAAAAATATTGTTAATTTAAAATGTCTTCATATATCAATTGTTTAAAACTTTGATCTTGCTTTGGCAAATATAATAAGATCTAGATTATTATTATTGGTATCAATATTACTGATTCTTCCAGTAATAATTGCAATTGAAAAGTATAGTAAGGTTCTTAAAACCTTTGAGCAATTTCAGTGGACTATATTATTAATATGACTTCAAACTCAAATTCAAAATTCCAAAATAGCGCGAGTCTCTTTTAGATATTTCCGATAAAAGAGATCGCTTTGGCTATGGCACAAGAGTAAAATTTAATATCCCGCTAATCCTAAGACTAGAACCATTTACTTTAACGGCATTTCCAATACAACCAATTTCTTTTAAAGAACGACCTGTTTACCAGAATTTTTGCCAAGTTAATACCAAATCCCTATTGAATTGTACTAACTCTATTCTTTCCGATAAAGCCTCCGACGAACTGAATCTGACTTGATTTAGTCAAAAGCTATCCCCTCTCACATGTTAAAAAGAATTTCCAGATTGAACAGCACTTCCAAATAAGTGCTGCTTTTTGAACTCTCAAATATGAACTAATTATATTTCAATGATCAATACATGTTTTTCAGATTTATATTTCAATAAATAGATTTTTTGGTTTGAATTCGGTATATTTATTTTTATTTTGACGTTTCTTTTTGCACTGAATGTGGAATTCACGTTTTCACATCTAGTAATCTGTATATTTCCAATTTTTAATTTGTAATTATCTAGATACCTACTTGTCTTGTTAGTTTTTGTATAATTTTTTTTGAAGAAGACTGTCGGATAGAAAGTCGAAACCTCGAAATAAAAATTAATATACAGAATTCAAACCAAAAAATCTATGTATTAATTATATTACATTCAAAAATATCTTGACTGAACAACACTTCCAAATAAGTGTGGTCTATCAAGTCTTCGAATTCAAGCTGAATTGCATCCAATTCCTTCGTTACCAAATAACCTCGGCTAGCAAATAAATTTTCCCTTTACCGGTCAACACAGAATATTTCTTAAAACACCTAACCATGACATACATCAAATGCTATGGTCAAAAAATAAAAACACACTATTCATCACTTATTAGATAAAAGCCTGTTCTTACTTCTCAAGGAACAGCACGCCGCTGCCTTTTTCCATTTCCTTAGTAACTCGTTCAACCGGCAGCGCGAATATGAGTCTGAGAACGTGTCACTTTTTGTGGACATTTTTATGATTGGCTAATTAATTTGTTAATATTACTCGTTGACGGAGCTTCCGCTGTTAGGCACTTTTTTCCATCACCAAGTTATAGGTGAAAAACTAATTGGGATGGTAGTTGGTATCACTACTAATTACTCGACAGGAAGATGTGAAGAAAGATGATTTAATATTTTATTTGTATAAGATGATGAAGATATGGAATATTATAGGTTTTTGCAGACAGGTGACATACTAATTTCAAAAATCAAATATAATTCAAATTGTTCCAGATTTCATTCTTATAAGTAGTGAAATTGGCATCTAATATTTGCACGGGAGTATAACAGTCACGTGGTGCAAATCTGTGTGTAGCATAAACGGTATCAACTCATCCACATAGCGGATACATTTGCACATTTACATTTATGATGATTATAATGAATTTCAGTCATAATTTGGATTGATCAAAAGGTATCCCTTCAAATTTGTTGGCTTCGTGAACTACGGCACATATTTTTTATTTCACGAGCGAATCAATAATTCTTATTTTACGTTAGTTTTAAATCTTGTTATCTATAAGCTTCCATCTTTATCCTTCTGATTTTTCTCTCAACTGTAATCCCTCGATAATCTCCGTATCGACGCCGCTGATTTGGCGGGCTGGCAGGGCTTCATAATCTGCGCGCGCATCTCATGCCGCACTCGAAAACGAGAACAGCTCCAACAGCTACTCATATTTCACGGGTGCGTGGTTCGAGCAGCTGCCGCTAGGGACCGCCACCAGTCACGTCACGATGCTGTGAAGATTCTGGTTGTGTAGTTGAGCAAATAAATTCTTGGAAGTTCTAGAAATGAAACACGTTTCCTGATCAAAATGGAATATACATATTTTGATGTTTTATTGAAATTAATGTTATAAGAATATTTTCAGTTTCTCATGACTAATAGTTGAAGTTGGAACTGAAGCTTTCTTTTCGGTGTGGGTACTATATATTTGAAATAGCAATTCATGCAACAAGGGTGTGAAGTCAAATAGATAACACAAATTATTTCCGACATATATTTTTGTACGTTTTTTTTGTTCGTTGTCATATATCTTTATAATCAATAAAAATAATAACAAAATTGTAGTTTTCAATGGAGGGATACACCTCTCGAAACGTCCTTATCAGGAAAGATCAATTTATTCCTACTGATCGAGACATACATTTATCTTCAGCATAGAAAGAAAACCTATTTTGTGTACAAAGCCAAATGCATACTGTCCACATTACAACAAATTCAATAAATATGTATATACATACACACAATTGAAATATTCTTTGTACATAAAAAAATTCAATATATTCATTCCAAAAAAAATCAACAAAAATAAAATAATTTAAAATATTTCAGTACTACAATATGAAAACAGAACATCAGGTACTTCATTCATGAAATATGAGAAAAGATATAGCTCAACAAAAATCTAAACTAAAATAAAATTTCGAGACCTACATTCAATCAAAGTCATTGTAACAACTTGTCAATAAATTGAAATAAATCACATCTAATAACACATTGATATGAGGATATCTGATAATAATACTCTATTTAAAAAAGAAGCGTTAGTAAACATTCAATTGGTTTGTAAATTTGAATTATGGTACTAAGAAAGTCCTTATGGTACATGTTCTGCGTTAACTGGGAATTAGTCTTTTGGTGCAGTTGGTCATTTTTATTTTCACCTGGTTTTAAGCGTTGGCGCAGATATCCAATGTGATATGAAATTCATACCTGGACTGGTGCAGTTGGCATTCGTCCGTTCAATAAAGTAGATTATTATCGGTTCGCTCTCCCTGATTAATGTACAGCTATTCCTGAAACTATTAAATTCTTTACTGTGGCTAACATTTATTCTTTTTTTTTGTTTTGAAGTTCAATTTCTTTATAAGATTGAAATACTCTGATTGTTGGTAAATAATTTATCTTATTATGAGTTACCATCTATTAACCCCTAAAATTTTGCGACGCAGATCAATTCAGAAGGAAGATATTGCACTTTAATACTTTTAGTTGGACAATTGGCTCCAAATGAATATTATAATAATGAAATTTTCTATATTTTTTGTATTAAATACAGAAAATTATAATATACTCATGCTGCATCAGAGTTTAAGTCTTTAAGAACGTAAAGACTACAAGTTGAAATCTACTGGATGGTTCATATGAGACTATCACTTCTTTCCGAATGTATCATTCTAATTGCACTTCCTGAATTTCGATTTAAAAGAAGTTTCATTCTAGTAACGTCTAGAATTATCTCAAATATTCTCACAAGAAAAATCAACTTTTATTTTATTCGATTCAGTCACCATAGAAACAAAACGTCATGTTTTATTATATAAAGAGTACGTTCCACTAGGCGATCGCAACGATTTCCTCACGACAGCAGTTTTTGCCGTTTGACTAACATATGATTGCTATGGTTGGTGCTTCAAGTGGAACGATGCGTCTGTATGTTAAATGTCAAATAGATTGACAATTTGTGGTCAAAATCGAAAATTTAATCATCAATAAGATCAAACTTATCTGTTGCAAAAAGGATATATAAATGAATGAATCCAATATGCCTGTGTTAATTATTCTGTCATGAATGAAGATAATGAGAGTCTATGGCATTATCTATCATAGAGACAAATACATTTTTTTGAATATGTCGATATAATTTGAAATCTAAAGTACTCCCTTCTTCAATTAATTCAAATTTTTTGGTGGTTACTGCAAAAATTAAGACAATTTCTTCGTCCATCCACTCGTCATCCGTCAATCGCGGACATTGTGAGCCTGCAATCGTCTTGTGGAACGATTCATGAGCCGACAGGAGCATTGCTGTCGCCTAGTGGAACGTATCTAAAATATTAATTTTAAATATTTAATCTCGAACATCAAATAGTTTTATGTACATTTGTACTCCAAATTTCTTTTTCGCGTAATATAGCCTACATTACAACGCTTTGATGTGAAATTAGTTTTTCAACGTGCTAGAAATTTCTAATTCAAATTCAAATATTTAGAGTTCCTCTTTATCTGAAGCAGTATTTTTTGATTTTATCAGACATATATTATTCCAACAGCTATCCTCTTTTGATATTTGTGAAAGTTTTGCCTAATATTTGAATAAATCTGAGTAATCTAAAATTGTTTATTTTTTTCAGGTAAGTGGCGAAATCCTTTTGTTCTGTCTTGGACAAAATTGAAGTCGCCAATCGTAAGTAAAGAATCATTCATCGATTTATCAACATTACATAATATCTTGTACAGTTTATTCTCATTGAGAATATACTATGGCTCACTATAGGGCTATGATTTCAGAGAATCAAGTTTACATTACTTGGCTATACCTATGTCACTCGCATAACCTGTCAGTTACTTATTATGGAGTTTCATAATGGTAATTTTGTGAATATACTTTTTGCTTTTACTCATTTATCTTATCACTGGAAAACTCTTTTTTAATCATACATTTCAGGTGTGTAAATCGTGCTGTCCATGATGAATTATTCGCTTTATTTTAAGCTTGAGTAAACTCTTGATTCATCTTGCAAAATATCAAAATCTCATATCCAGTCTCTCAATTTTTGTAAAATTCTAGATATAATTTGCAACTTCAAACCAAAAATTTCAGATTCATCACTTATAAAAATGTATTCTAGTTCACGATTCCTCCGGTCGACTGTAGCGGACCGTAGACCATACATCATAGGACGGATGACGTTCTGTAATAGTTATGATAATATGTACAGAGTCTTGGGACGAGGAGCAATTTTTACTAAGCAGATTGCATTATCAATCTCTTCCTGCCTGGTTTATCCTCCAGCCTTCTATCCTTCGTTCTTAGCGTTCGTAAAACCCAATATTCTCGTCCTTTCTAGGCCTAACTTATCAAGATGGCTTTTGTATGGAGATCTCGGGATGAATAAAATATTTTTTAGAAGAAAAAATTCTGGAACGGATATTAAGACGAAAGTTTGCGAATTATAATATGGAGTTAATTCAAATATGTCTTCAAAAAAGAATGATTATGGAAGAAAATCTACAATTGCAAGAATGAATGAAAATTCTTTTTTTATATTCCAATATAACAATAATCGAAACGTAGTAATTTAAAATATAGTGTTATTTATGTCATGGACATTCGTCACGTCAGTCTTTAAAAGGTAATGGACCGAAGATTTCGGCCAGGATTCTATTAAAAACAACCATCTTTATATCATCCGAAAATTGAGTAATATCTATGAACTATTCAGTCTTCAAGTCATAAAAAAACAAAAAAATCTCAAGACCACCAGAACACTTCAACTATCCATAATTTACGAACTGTTTAACACATTTTTCCTTGCGGTGAGTACAAAGAAAGAATTTCTTTCACTTCCACAAAATATGGGGTGAAAAAATCGGGCAGTTTGTCTGTTTGGAAGTAATGTAGATGCGTACGGCAATGTATTCTTGTTGATGGCTGTGGAAGAGGACAAATCTTCGCCGATATTTTGTAGCGGATATTTTTTTGACGGTGGCGCGTGTAATGTTTCCCGCATGCGTGCACATATGCGTAACGCAGTTAGTGGGAAAGAGAGAGATTATGGATACAGTGACGCACAGTGAATATTCAAAATCAGGAATTCTCTTATTTATTATAATTTTTATCCGCAATTCAATAACATTTTCAAAGAGACATGCTTGAGGAAACTGTCAAAATTATGAGTATTCATCAATATTCGAAGAAAATTACGTTTGATATTCGTTCGTTCCACAAAATGATCGCGGTCTTTGCGTTCAAAATCAACACGTCACAGATGACGTCATTGATCGTGACCACTTAAAGCTCACAATACCCGCGCTTGAAAGGTGGAACGAAGCGGTCATTGCGTTAATTTTCGCAAAAATCACAAAAAAATTTTAGTCAACTGAAAAGGTGTCTTTCAAATTTGTACTTTCGTTTTCAAATTATTCTGATTCATTCAAGATTTTGTATCAGTCAATATAACAGATAATTTCACGGTCTCCTTATATCATTCAGGCATATTGAATTCATTATATTCATTTATCTTTCTTACTTCAGGTTTTTTACATTTTATGAATGATTTATTATTCAATCCTAAATACAAATTGTCGGTTTATTCGACGTTTGACTGACACTCGCACCGTTCCACTTGAAGCACCACCCACAGTAATCATATGCGAGTGAAACGGCAAAAACTACATTCGTCAGCAAATCGTTGCGTTCGCCCAGTGGAAGTTACCCTTAGTGTTATCCTAATTTAAATCATCAATTTCACCCACGTGACCACACATGAACAAATCTTATTGGATTATTGATGTATCAAAAATATCCCAATCTAAATATTTTTCAAGCTTTGTCCAACTAAAAGAGAATCAAATTAATGAGTAATTCCAAATTTCTTTTAGTATCGGCCACCGTACTACTACTGCTCATGTTCTGCTGTTGTTTTGTCCTCCAGTTCAGCCTCGTGAAGATCTATAATTGAATTATCTTTTACAAAAGTTTTTAAACTTGAAAATCTTTCAATAAATCTGCGTTACAATACTTTGTTCGTGACTGTGTGACTGCAGAAATTGGCCTAGATTAATTCATATTGAAATATTGATTAATTGGAGGAGTCTCACATCAGACCGCACATCTGATATAAAACTCCTCCAATTAATACCGCACGGCTGTGTAAATTATTACTCACATCTTTAAATTCATCAAATTTACTTTTTTATGGCTGTTTGCATTAAAATGATGTGCTTTGAAACGTTATTCATAAAATGTCTTTCTATTGCACTAGTAGGTATTGTGCATAACAACAAAAGCAGACTTCTTTTAAGGTTTAAATGAAGATAATCGACTGTGTGCCAAAATATTGGATTTCAAGTGCACATTTTTATTTCAGAATTAAATTTTGTGATGTTAATTACTGTCGAATTCTATCAAAATCATGCACCCAAAGACTTACAGATCCAATGTATTCAAATTCTGATCTTAAACAACCTGCGTACCCATTCTCAAGTTATAAAGGAAAAATTTGAATAAGTGTAATTATATTCTCTTCTCAAGCCCCTTTTCACTCGACGCCACTGCCTGTACTCTGAGTTCCTCCTTCCTGCGCGAGATAGCGCTAGTGCGGGCGGAGTGCGTGTGGTCTCCACGGTGCTTGGTTCGCATCCCGACTGTGCCAAGAGCCAACAGCGCGCGACTCAAGCGCTACACACATTTAGCACCACACATTTCATATAAACTGCGTATATATGTGTATGTCTGTCACTAAACATCGATATGTTGTAATTTGTATGCCTGTAAGATGCACGCACTTTATTATAGCAGGATATTTATAGAAAACTGCGTTTTTAAATTGTTGTGTGAAATGTCTACTTAAATAATTTAATCTCACTTCTTGCTACTGGAAATTGAAGCTTATGGTTATTAAACAGGTGTAAGAAAATAAGGACACTAAATACGATTTTAAAAAATATATATTTTTCAATGAACGTGTACAATATCCTATATTACACGAGGTGTAGTTCTAGACAACATGGTGTGATTAAATAAGATAACGCATTATTTACCAGAAACTAAATCAAATGAAATTATTGAATGTGGTATTACCGATAATTTTCATGGCAGCTTGTTATTTATAATTTCACAAGTTCAAAGCATGAATGGCATTTATACGACAAATTATCTGGTTAAATTTCAAACACGAATGGAATGCTGTCAAAACAGATTTTATTTGTTCGGGCTGTCAAAATAGATGGTAGGTGGAAGTTCCACGTTGTCTGGGCAACATGGAACTCCCGCTTTACTTTTTTAATCATTTTACTTCTGACAAATTGATATTCAGAGCTCACAAATAACCTAACAAGTGGATCAGTAAAAGATGTTGAGTCCAGAACTACCAATATGAATGTACAAAAAATGAATTTAGGTTACAAAACCTAATTACCACGAGTTTATGAGGTAATTGAGCTGGCCTCAAGTTATGTATTTTTTTAAATGTGTAAACCAAATATGAGCATGAAAAATTAAAAAGTCATGCAACAGGAGTATGAATTTAAGTGTTGTAGCATGAGGCTATATAATTAATGACGAAAATTGTTGACTGAATGCTTGTAAACACAAATATTACAAACTAGATTTTTTTGCTAGTCCAAGTAGTAATTTTTAAAACAGTCTGAAGTACTCTAGTAAATGGCACTAAACACAGCTCTACCAATATAAATTCGTAGAGAAACTAAACTTCTACGCATCTAACATGTCATGCATGTTTAGGTACCAAAAGTGCTGCGATATTCGGACCGTTTTGGATTATTCACATTTATGTGTTTGAAGTTTTTTCCTTTATTTTGCATGGTTCTAGATATTCCGTCAAAATATCGTAGAACTTGACTTTTCGCCTTATCTCCGAAATTTTGGCTTCGAAAAAATTCAAAATCTTCTTTCATTGCACATTAAAATCAGCCAACCAAACTTATTTAGTTATAACTTGCCAAAAATTCATGAGCAGTTCTAACGGCATACGCATCAAGTTAGTAACAGAAGCGACTCATAAGAATAATAAACTTTTAGGTTAGAAGTGTGAACAAATGTGAGAAAAAGAGTCGCTCTTCTATTATTTTATACATTGACAACAGTTCGGATAAAAATTAACTGATCTACAGTGCTGGCATTGTGGTCATCAAACAGTTCCCACCGTTCTTGACAATAGTCAATCAATTTCTAATTTTTAGAAACATTGCTTCTTAGAATGTCCAGTTCGCGCAAAAACAGATATTCCTCTGCTTTGCAAGATTTAATAGAGACAGTTTGCTTTGACTGTGGAAATAATTGCCAACACGATCTCAAAAGACGCAAAACCGACTACGAGCAATCGCCAAGCATTGTTGAAGAGGGTTTTGTATTGATTGCCGACTGCAACAACAATGAGAAAGAAAATCTCTTGGAATCGGAATACAAGGAAGTTAAAAGGCCTCTAAGAAGTAAGTTTTTAGTGTGATTTTTGTTGCAAATAACGGTTTAAAATCAATAGTGTACTGCATTGAATTGCAAGTCATTTTGTTGTGGTTATTAACCTTAATACGAAAATTTGCAATGCTCTATATACTTGATTAAAGTGTAGTTAGTTGCAATAATAACAATATTTCAGTAGAAATTTTTTGTAATGATACAATATTTTATAAAATAGCTATATTCTAGTTCTTATAACACTACATATAGTATAATCAATTCTAAGACAGCAAGTTTAGGCCGTGAGTTTGCTATAATGGTAGGTAATAAGAGAAATGCGGTCAAGTAGTGAGTCTCGTGCTTCAAGGGCTCTATAAATCTAGTGCATGGAAAATCTCCATGAATATTAATTAATATATAATAATTCATTTCATTTATCATAAAAAAAATAAATGAATAAGAACATTAGCGGAAAATTAGCGTAAGAGAAAACCGAGCATGTTTTTATATTTACAAATAGTAGTTGTTTCATGAGATTGAAAAGGTGCTACACCCATCACAATTTCTCATAGAAAAAAATTCACTACCTCCATCTGTATGCTGATAGCATATTTGTGTAAAATGTACATAATCTATAAACGAGCGAGTGTAACGAACAAGGCTGATAAATATGAATCAATAAAAATCTATCCTGTGCGAATTACATACAAAGCTTTATGTTTGACTGTTTAATAGTGGATTGTTTAACAAGTAGAGAAAAGTGAGAGTTTACCAGCGAGTGAATTAAATTTACACGAGCAAAGTAATATCGCTTTTATTACATGTTGAAGATGCTATTTTCTTGTATAATTGATGGAAAATTTGAGTGGAGGACGCCAAGAACAGAAATAATTTTCTACAAAAATACTAATCAAGGTTGGGTTCTTGCAAAAACGTAGTAACGGCTTTGACAACTGCCAAGCAAAAGCATAGTAACAAATAAACAATAGGTATTAAAAAATTATCTGTCAGAAAAGTCAGAAATTGAATATTGTCGCGAAATTCTGGATGCAGCTAAAGAAGTGACTTTACATTTATTTCCGGCGAAATCAAGAGAATTTTTGTTTTCTTATATGTATGTTTAACCTGTAATTTTTTCTTAATTAGGTTAAAGATGTCATTTGAGCGCGTGTCATAGTGCGTTTTTTGTTTGTTATTTTCTGTTGCTAATTAGTGAAGTGTTGCTAATTGGTAAACTAGCGCTTTTCTTTACTAATTTCTACTTACAAAACCCAATGTTTTCCATCAAGTATACAAAAAAATTATTTTTTCTACGGTAGTGGTAAATTAGGTACAATGTTTGAAGTGAGGCTTTTTCGCATCTCAGTTTTACCTCTATTTAAAGGCGTAGCGGTTAGATTTCTGTTAATTTATATTTGTAGTAGGTATCTCTCAATGATCCATTTGTTTGGATATTTGATAAGTCTAAATATTAACTTGTATTCTAAGTTCCCGTGCTGTGCGCTTAATAATTGTCAAAATACGGAAGCTCAGGGCCATAATTCGACTGCAAACAAGCATTATGACATTCGGCAAGCCTCGTCACCAAATACTTGACCTCGTGTCATAATGCTCAGCTTTACATTCTTGTTCCATGAATTACTTCTGACTTTTGCAAGATTAAATTATATATAAAGAGTGCTTTGACGATAGGTAAATTGATTACTAGTGACACTTTTATTCGCTAGCTGCGTAGCTATAGTGGCGGCACCACGAGGGCTTTTTTGTAAATTAATGTTTGACTTTCGTACGTATGAACCCAAAATTTATTTAGTGCCAATTCACTATTTACGTAAACATAAGAAGTACGTAACCGTAAACATAAACATAAAGTTGAACTACTGTATTTCAATGCCCGTGTTCACAATGCTCTTACGTATTTCTTACGTTTACGTATTGACATAAGAGCTACGTAATGAAAACGTAAAGCTGAGATAAATTCAACTTTATGTTATGTTTACGTACAAAACAACTAATAGCGCATGAGTCATAATTAAACACATGTTTTCATCTGACAGTTAACAACACCCTGGATCGAAATATGTTTTAAATATGATTGACATAGAATTATTAATAAAAAAAAACAACAATTTCTTCCTCGTCTTAATATTTCTCTCGTTGGCGACTTTTATAACGCAGTTTCAATAATAATGAAACAATCGCAAGATCTTTTTCAGACGTCATACAATAAAATAAAACAAACTAAACTCCAAACTAATAAAAGTGAAACCAAAGAAAAACATTAAACACGAAACAGAATCGAAATCAACAGAATATTTGAAAATGACAGTCAGAGAAACCAACACAATACATCAATAACCCTAATTTGTACCAACGTAAAATAAAAAAAAACACTTTATTTTAATATTTTATGTTACGACCACTGTGAACATACATAATTTCTTACGTACTCCTTATGTTTACGCTCATTGTGAATTGGCCTAGAAAATGTTAAAATTAGACGATGGATCGTCGGATCTATCATATAATTACTTATTTTGCAGAGATGGGCATTTACATGTAAAAAAAAGTTTTTTATGTTCACAGTGTGAAAAATATGTAAATTATGTAAAATTTTAGTTCTGCATAATGTAGAAAACGTGAAAAATGTAAAATTTTAGTTCTGCATTCTGCCGATAGATGCAATTTCCAAACGTAAAATTTATGGGTTGAACACTCCATTCCTCAAAAACAAGTTTGTGAACTGTAAATATAATCAAAAATCAATATGTCAGGTGTAGGAGGACGGCCGAGGACTATAAATTTAGCATCATGATTGAAAATCAATTTCACACATACTGACAGCTTTGTCCTTAACTTAACCTCTTCTCTCGATTGTTAAAAAAAGAACTACATAACCCAATTTTTTGTCCAAGCAAATTAAATTATTGCCGATGTAAACCGTTAATGATTTGAATGATACATTTTCATATCTAAATCCAATAAGATTGTAAACATCACAAGGAAAATTAGCTTTAATTTGCGGTTTTTTTCATATTTTACGTTTTCACGTATAGAACATTTAGAAAAATAATTGAATGTAAAAGGGTTTTTTTTACATGTAAAAAACCTAGTATAATACGTGACGTATTTTAAATGCCCATCACTGTTTATTTACTAATTTTGTTGCATGAAATGTTACATAGAGGAAAAAGTGGTGTTAATTGGCGTTGAGTGTAATTATAAACTTCAAAAAAATAAAATAAATAAATAAGTAACGAGAGCAAATGCGTCAAAAATATTAAAATTTTTTTGTGCGTTGGGAGATTGTCATTCTTAATTTTCAAAATGGAAAATTGAAAATTAGAATTTGTATAGAAATTTATAATTAAAATGAGGTTTTAGTTTAAATTCACAATTCCATATAAAACATAAGGTTTATTTTGCAGACGACGTGAATACTATATTATAAAAAATTATGTTCGGTTTTTAGTTATGATTAATAATCTATGAGTAGTTGTTTTAGAATAGTAGTGGACCTGCCCAACAAATTAATCTTGAAGCCGACCCTGAATTCCACCAGGATGACAAAGCCAGCAATTTACATATTTAATTTTAACTGTAATACACATGAATTAAAATATGTTTCAAAGTACTCAAAAGAATTGCAGAAAATTCAATTTCACATTTTTAAATCACTAGCTCAGCAACATTTTCGCAATAATATTTTTATAATTTTCCAGGATTGGCTACCAATGAAACTTGTAGCCTTTCACTTATGAATAATTATACTATTATATGCCTGATATATATTATGGAGTATAGTAGGACGACTACACTGTTGCAATTCTAATTCCTTAAACAATTTGATAGCTTCTTCTTTTTCTCTGAACTTGATGCAAATAATCTTGCAGTTGACAGCCTTTGATGAAGATCAGCAGAGTGAAGAAAAGTCATTTTCAACCTCTTCAATCAAGTTTTCCATCATGTATTTATGCTGCTTTCTCTAAGCTATTTTATTCTCAACTATTGAACCCTATGTATATTTGTTCAACTTCATATTGAGTTCATGACTCTCCTATTTATGTACGTGCAACAGTATGTTTACAAAAACATGTTTACATTTTGCATGAACTGAATTTGGAAAAAATATAATCAAACAAAAAACTTTATCTCTTTCGAATGAAAACATGACGTGTTCAACATGGTTAAAAAATATATACATTTTCAGTACAAGTTGAGCCTTAACAATAGTAGATTGTTTAGCAAGTAGAAAAAAGTGAGAATTTACTACCGAGTGTAAATATCTCAGTTCATGAGCGGGAGCAACGAGCGAGTGAATTAAATTTACACGAGCAAAGTAATATCGCTTTTCTTACGTGTTGCACATGCTATTTTTTTGTATACTTGATGAAAAAACTTGAGTGGAAGACGCCAAGAATAGAAATAGTTTTCTACAAAAATACTAATCAATGTTGTGTTCTTGCAAAAACATAGTAACGGATTTGACAACTGACAAGCAAGAGCATGGTAACAAACAGACAATATTAAAAATCAATTTGTCAGAAACGTCAGAAGCTAAAGATTCTCGCGAAATTCTGAATGCAGCTAAAGAAGCGACTTTACATTGGTTTCCGGCGAAATTGAGAGAATTTTTGTTTCCTTATATGTTTAACTATAGAAATAAATATACTTTTTTGCCCAAATGTGCATGAAAATACAATAATAGAATCAGAATAGCTTTAGCAGACGAAAAAATTATCGAGTACAAATTAGTAATAATCCGTCCGCAAATGAGAACGTGGAACTTGAATTTATATAGATATTGATGGCAAGATAACATTTCAATTAAAAACTGTTATGCAATCGAAGCTAATGTCTTATATGGTCCTACTATATAATCACAAGTTGCCGGAACAGTTTATGTGATCCCATTCAGAATCTGCAAACTAAATTGTGAATTTTTTGTCGAATTAAATAATTTTGACATGCCAATTATTTCTCTCTTTCCAAACCAAATTTCAAATTTTAACGATATAGGTACACATCAAATAACTCGAATCTAAAGAATAATAGCAAATAATTCAGAACCTTACTTCATTGGACCGTTTAAAAATTAATTGGTAATGATAGAAAAATAATTAGTGGTATCTAGTTCAAAACTGCATCCCCTAGTTGACTTTGATTATATTGAACGGAAAATTTCGTGGCTGGCTTATCATAACTTTCTCGTAGCTTTTGCCCTTTACCTAAATGTCAAACCCGGTTTGTGAAAAGATTTTTCATCAATATGTATATGAGTTCCTGGTAAACTAAAAATACGTAAAATATAAAATCGCTTCAGTACTCTTTTCAAAGCTGAACCGATAAGCCATTGAACAAAACTGATATCTACATTTTCAAATGATATTGTTTCGTATAATTTAGTTTGCCCTAATGAACTATTGTGAAAATATCATTGCGAATTAGCAGGAATTTTATTTTATTTTGGCATTTTTGTCAACCCTTATTAACGGGTACTTTCACATAGGCAACCATGTACCCTTCGCGTAGAGATGAAAATTAATTACAATTTGACATATAATTAATCAAAATACGTTGTGAGCATATAAAATCAACGTTCTTGTATCTGATTACAGATTACACCTGGCTGCCAAGAGGTTGCGGCTAAGTGAGAGCTGGCAACCGAAGTGGCAACCCTAACTTTTTAGGTCCTTTATGTACATCTCTTTCGAATAAATCATATAATTTCTAAATAATGAGCTAATTAAAATTCAATAAAAAATATTTGCGGCCATATTTAGATAGGCAATCGTATTTCTTTATTAATAATTATGTATAAAAAATGTATTTGAATCAAAAAAACAGATGAACGTAGATATCTTGCGGTGGGATCTCGGACTATGAGAAAAAATCTTGTATGTTAATTTAAGTTTACGAAGTTGACATTACTTCTGACTCAGCCAGTTGTTGTATCCAATATTTATCAGATAAACTAATCCTAAATTTTGTTTTGAATAGAAAATATTCTATAAATAATGTGTCTAGCTGTAATGATTTGCAAGAAATTAGAATTTGTCCACTTTCTAAAACATATAGGTACTGTATATATCAAATACCGGAGCAATTTTTTGTCAAAATGCAATGAAATATTGGAATTATCTTTGGCAGAACAGCTTTGTGATATCATTTTTGAATCATCATTCATGGGTATTATATATCCCTTCCACAATAAAGAAAAAAATAACGTACAATTTTTAGGATATTACATAATTTTCAAATATTTCGTTGTTGTAGATTTCTGCGCAAGATAAACAGAGAATCTTAAATCCAAGTATCCACAATATTCCACATAAGATGTTTACAATTCCTCAAATATTTCCCGAGTAAATTTTCACTCATAAAATATTTTACTGTTCATAATTTATCTGATATTCAAGTTAGATAATCTTCGTGTTAGATTTTATACTTCTTCTGAAATTTTATCGCGTAAAATGTAACAAAATTCTTATTTATTCGAATATTTTACAAACTAGCTAACAAGTAGCCTTAGGTCAGCGTGAAGTAAGTAATAACAATAAATTCTGCGTCAAAAATTTATTTTCAGACTTAATAGGAATAATTTTATTATCTGAATAATTTTGCTCCCTATTAAATATAAAATGTTAAAGAAAATAAGTAGGTACGGGTTATATTTCCTAAGCTATATTTTAAAGCAAATTTTAATGTCAAGATTTAACTTCCGTTTGGAGAAAAATATTTACTGTTCTACCGACAGCTTCTCTCAGAAAATCAGTTATAAAATAATTTCCTGAAATAAAATATAACATAAATATCCTTACGCTGTCGGCGGAGATATAAGTCAATGTTAAAATTGACGCACCATTTTTAACTTGAGGTTAATTTTAACCGGCGGGTATGCAGTCAAACGTAACAACCAGATGCACAATAATTGATATTTGTGATTTACTCTATTATATTATAAGGATAAATGCGCATAGATTGCTTGTATAGTTCGCAAGACTGAAAGACAAATTGAGAAGGGTTTACGGGTTGAGATTTTAGTTAAGTGGAAAATAAACTTTACCGGTTTAAATTGTGAACTTATTTATTACTGATTCATTTCCTGTTTATTTGAAATTTGCTTGGGCTCGTGTTCATTTTCTTGTAAAATAACTTATATTACACACCTATCCAACAGTATGTTTACTGTTTTACATTCCAGATGACTTAGTTGTTTTTTATTTCCGAAAATTTTCTTTTCTTAGAAAAAGTGCACGTTAGTATCTCTGTCGTTTATGTTGTTTCGTAGTTCTTAGCCACTATGGCTCGAGAAAGAAGTCGAGATGTCTAAAAAACGCCAAAATGGCTGCGATAAATCGTAGTGAGAAATGATGCTAATTTATTTCGCAATTCCACTGAAAAACTCGCCCCTAGAAGAAGTTATACCCCTCAAAGCAGTGCAGGAGAAAGAGGGAGAGAATGAGCATTTAATTTTCTAATATCTACCAGATTAGATTTAAACGCGAGGAATTCATTCGCTCTTGAATGTATTTTATTTTCTATATTCTTGATTCATCAAGTCCATAATCCAATTATTTTTCAAAAGAATTCAAAGTATATATTGCCAAAAGTAATTTTCCAATCTGCAGATTTATACTACATGTAAAAGTGCGATAAAAGAAAAAATATTGTGTTTAAAACGTACAAAAAATAAAATTTTGGGATTCGTTTGATCGCAGTACTCCGCTTCGTGTCGTTCAGCAAACTTTCTTACTCATTCCAAAATCTAGCATTTTTTTGTGCTTGTTAAACAAATAACTTTTTCGTATTCAAATTTGTTCGAACGAATATAGTTTGATGAAGATAAAAAAGTATTATTATTCCGATGTTTTAATGCATTCATTTATATTGAAACATGAAAAATTATAATCAATATTCAAATTTCGTTCAAATATTTCACTGAATTGTAAACTGTAAGAGTTGATACCTGCAACCGAATTATATAATTCTCTCACATAAATTATTTCTCTGTATCATCTGGTCTCTATTTATCCTTTATTCTCTTATTAAGTCAAAACACACAAATATATACCTACCTTGTGCAGTTCATAGTGTGTCAAACAGAATCTCCGGACGATTTTCTATGGAGGTGTCAGGAAATGCAAATAAAGAAAGAGTAGAGAAATCAGACGAAGCCAAGAGTATTAAAAGTTTTATTGGATGCTGAAGTAGTAGTTCTGTTACTGTTTTAGTACTTGGATGTGATTTACATTTAATTCATCGTTTAACTTGAATTGCCAATGATTATTCAAACTTTATACTCAATCGGGAACTGGATTATTGCTATACGAAGTGGTAATAACATTTTATGCAAATTTTATTAATATTTTAGTTAAATATATGAATTCAATTAGATTGAGGAAGCCAGGAATTAGGCCTTTTTGATGTAGTTTACAATTTAGTATTGTAGAAAATGGTATAACGGTTTAGAAATATACAAATCACGAAAAAGTGAGAAAAATATAACTGATTCAGAGATGACATATTCTAGTATAAATAAACCTACATATAGGTACAATTATTAATACTAGAAGTTCAAATTCAAATTATTTGTCATGATTTCTTTTATCTAGGTACAATAGGACTAAATAATGTGAATGCAAGAAAGAATTGAACATTCAGTTCATATTTTTTTTCCAAAAATTCACATTTAGAGAATTATCACAGATTCACAGGAGAATACAAAACAAGTATTTACAAATTAATTATTCAGATATAATGCAGTCGAAATAATTAGACTTCATGTATGTAATCCCCCGTGAATTCCATCACATTCAAATTATCATTTTATAATTGACTTTCGTGAAAAATCACATTTGATTAATACATCATACCAAAATTCCCCGGTTATGAATTACCGCACTCCCTTTTCATATACATATAATTTAACGGTGTCAGACCACCCCAATATTCTGCCCTAGCAGCCCCTCAGTCACGTGCGCCGCTGTACGCACGCGCACTGTCCAGTGAAGCGTTTGACGTTTCCACTCATAATAAATACGCTGTGTATAAAAATACATTACCTGATTACAATAATATTGAGTCAAGAAATTAATGTTGATATATCAATATTGAAATATTGTTCTTTCTTTTGTTGGTAGGATTGACATCTTGAAGAAGATAATAATGGATATTTTAATGGAATAGATGTTCTGGACATCAATTTTTAAGGATTATAATTTTGAAACTATATGATGCAAGTTCACTAGTTGACTAGTTCACAAGTTGTCCTTAGAAAGGAGAGAGCAGATATAATTTTGTGTGCTGATTCTTTTCTGATTTTGTACAATCTGAGCTTATCCACAGTTTAGTTAAACTAAAAGTTTATTTTCTATGGTGACAATTATTTCAGCAAATGTAAACATTGCAAATAAGCTTGGTCTAACCGGGTCATAATATTTATTAGATGAAATAATTGGTAAACAAATCTTGTGTTGAATAATTATTTAATTTTTTTATGATGAGTAAATACGCATAAGTAGGTACCAAACCTACTTATGCGTATCGCAATTGAAGCTTTTCGCATTTCACTCATTCAACGCATTCCAGGGTTATACAGATGCGGCAGTTAAATGGTATAAACTAAATTCAATTTTTCAGTGGTGGACATTATGTGATTCAGCTGTATTTAATACATTTGTTTTGAACGATCAAATTCTTAACTTGTGCTTTGTGCTCTTTGTAATTTTCTTGGTTTTTGTCAAATTTCATAACATAATAATCGGTGATATTAAAGAAGAATATAACAAAGAAATTGGAAATTATCTGTTTAGAACATTGGTCCTCTACAGACTTTCAATGTTATATGTAAAATCTTAATGTGAACTTGTGTTACGTTGTGTGTTCCGAATTTCTTTTATAAAATAAATATTGTAAGCAGTACGAATGTAAGAAAGCATTATGGCTTTCATTCAACTGTAAACTCGGTGACTTACTCCAAGCATCTACTCATCGCAGTTCTTCCACTATATAAACGTGTAGCATTTAGGCTGCGCAATCTAAGTCATGTTTTTCTGTGGATCTGTCTTGATAGCAACACCTGTCACCGGTATTTGTAAAGTCCACTTGTCAAGATGTACTCCAAGCACTCTTGCTGCGTACTCAACTTGTCAAAATGGATTTTAAGGGCCTTCATAAAATCTATGTGACACGTGTGTGAACAAGCATTATTACATCCAGACAGAAACTTGTTTCATGTCATGATGCTCAAGTTTACACACATGTATTTCACATCACCTTTGGTAGTGATGAGCAAAATTGGTCTTGCGAAAAATTTCAGTATTTAAAGGTCCCCATACACGTACGGATAGACTTAAAGGTTTGGACTACGCAATTCAAATCTTGAGATTTGAGATCCGTACGTGTGTGGCGAAAACCTTGAGGTCGCCGCTGCCTGCGCAGTTCAAAGAAATCTTATCAAAAAAACCATTCTATAAACTGCGCAGATTTGAACTGTACAGTCCAAGCCCGAAGTATTTGCGCGATCCTAGAGATCCTTGTAAGTTCTTCCAGTAACCGAAAAAGTGTGGCCGTGAGTCTTTCGTGGAGCGAAATGGCTTC
This sequence comes from Dromius quadrimaculatus, assembly GCA_963989225.1. Taxonomy (NCBI): domain Eukaryota; kingdom Metazoa; phylum Arthropoda; class Insecta; order Coleoptera; family Carabidae; genus Dromius; species Dromius quadrimaculatus. The sequence goes on from OZ022330.1 coordinate 45,263,167, forward strand.
CTGCATCACTGTATCTTTTTTCTCGATGAAATTTTCAAATTGAGGTGCACATAACGTTTTTTAGGCGATCATTACGAAATAATTCAAAATCACATAATTTTATCAACAGTAATTACACAAGAGTTTTTCATTTTGCTGGATAAATTTCTGTTTTCACGAAACCTTTTTACCTAGCAATTAGGTAATATAATATGTATTTCGGCGAAAACTGTTTCTTAAAGAGTTCATCAAGTTACCCATATAAGTAGATATGAAGTGTTTATGAAGTATTTTCTGACAGATCAGTCCCAAAAAAGTGATATTTGACAGATCAGTCCCAAAAAGTAAAATTTGACAGATCAGTCCCAAAAAGTGAAACTTCACGGCCGCAAAAATAAATTATTTTGCTACTTAATAATTGATTGTGAATTATTTATAATTTATAACTATGATGATCTTTAAAAGTGAAAGAAAATTAGTAGCAGATAGAATGAGCAAGGCCAAGACCTAATACGCAAGACCAAGACCTAATACGCAAGACCAAGACCAAGACTAAATGAGTAAGACCAATAACAAGACCAAGGCGAACGAATTTAAGCAAAACCAAGACCAAGACTGAATGAGCAAGACCAAGACCAAGACTATCTGTGTCTTGGTCTTGTTCTTGCTTTGCTCATCAGTCATTACATCATCACTAACCTTTGCTGGAGAGAATACCTCTAGGGGAAATATTGCAGCCTGCTGTTAATGTGTTTCACCTAGTTCTCAAAATACGTATCTGGTTTTTTAAATTTGTTATAGGTTGGAGGATTTTTTTTGCATTTTATAGGTATTTTACCTTAAGACTCTATCATTCATAATTCACACAACATGAACAACTATTTTTATAAAAACGACTTTTGATCTCAAATTCTGTATATTTATTGGAAACTTTGACGTTTCGATCTTTTGACCAAGGATCTTCTTCTTGGTTTTTCTGAAGAAGATCCTTGGTCAAAGGATCGAAACTTCAAAGTTTCCAATAAAAATACAGAATTTGAAATCAATAGTCGTTTTTATTGAATAAAGTTCTGAAAAATGTGTAGACTATTAACTATTTTCATTTTTATTTTTTTCATAAACTATAGGACTCCCTTTCCAATAGTCTCAATCCTAGTAACACTGATAATTTTGATTCAACATTTTTAAATGTTTGCTGTTTCTGGCGATTTTTATTTTCAATGGGAAGTCAGTCCTGGAAAGCTGTTTTATTTTTCTGGCACACGGCACACACACTGCTTGTAGATACCTATTATAAATCCTAATTTTTTCATTGTTCACTCGAGTAGGTACTCTTATAATTTCCTTCAAATTCTTTTTCAATCAATATCTTCAGATATTTCACATTCGAATAAGCAGTAGACAATAGTTACAGTTTACAGCGCTGGCATCAATGATGCTTGTATCTTAGTGACAATTATTCCAAGAGAGTTCAATATTATGACCAAATAGGAAATAGATCCCTAAAATTTTTCTCGCATGCAAATATCATCAACGGAATGCTGACATCTCTATTACGTCTAACATTAGCATGTTAATCCACTGTAGAGGGGTACTGATCTCAGTAAAAATCGCTTGCGAGAATTATTTGACACACACTATCAATCTTTTTCCGAATTTAAAATTTATGTAGAATGATTCAAGAAGTTCAACATACAATATAATGATTCTTGCCAATACGATAGTTATCAGCGTTATATTATTCAGAATGCACAAATTTGATATACAGATTATAATGTACATTATCAACCTAAGTTAATAATAATTTATTATTGACCGCTGTCAAGTGTAAAGCATTGAAGAAAATTTCTCGATGCAACTACATCATAGTCCGTGAGACAGTGCATAAATTTTTCGTTGATTACTGCTTACTTGAAACTTTGTGAGTGGCTTCATTGTGATGAGTCCGACAACTTTTTCATTTGGCAAAATTCTAGATTTGGAGGCGTTTTTCAGCGAGGACTAATTAATTGAAAAAATATTACTGTCTTATTGATCTTTACACTAATCAAAAGATTTTTTGATTATAAATGAAAAAAAATATTGTCCGACATGAATATTGGGGCTAGCGGTGAGTCCGACAAGCCGCACTTGTCATAAGTATGTTGGTACTTATAGTAAGTATGTTGGTACTTATGACAAGTGCGGCTTGTCGGACTCACCGCTAGCCCCAATATTCATGTCGGACAATATTTTTTTTTTCATTTTATAATCAAAATATTTTTTGATTAGTGTAAAGATCAATAAGACGGTAATATTTTTTCAATTAATTAGCCCTCGCTGAAAAACGCCTCCAAATCTAGAATTTTGCCAAATGTAAAAGTTGTCGGACTCATCACAATGAAGCCACTCACAAAGTTTCAAGTAAGCGGTAATCAACGAAAAATTTACGCCCTGTCTCACGGACTATCGATAATAGTAACGTATCCAGCATAACCCTAATGAGGACGGTGCCGTATAGACTTTTTGTGAGCTAATGTTGGTCTTGTATATGAACTGATGAATCATTTTGATCTGAAGTATTATTTCAATTATCAATTTCATCGCAAATAGAATCAGGAAAAAAGTGGTGTTAACTGATGCGTTTTGGATGTTATTATGAATTTTCAAAATGCGTCGAATACAGTGAATTATAGCATTGCGTCGAGAACATATTATTCAGTTTTGATTCCATGATATTTTCTAGTAGCTGTAAAGTTCATATCTCTTTGAATTGAAAAGCAGTTGTCAACTGCCTACTGGAAATTCATAACATTCTTTTTTACTTTTTTAAATTGAAAATTCTATGTGATTTTTAGGGCAAACTATCGGTGAAACATGAGCGTGATATTTCTGAAATGCATTGCTTGCTTTCAATTTTTACAAGTAAAGTAAAATTTGCTGTAGTTTTCTCAATAATTTAATAGCCTCTTGTTCTTCTCTCAATTTGATTGCAATCAAAAGCCTTTGATAGAGCGCAACTGAGCAGGGAATCGTCATTTATAATTTCAACAAACAAAGACTCCTTGTCAGACGGTACTGGCGGTAGGTCTTTATACTGCTTTCTTCTAGCTATTTTATTTTAAGCTATTGAACCCTTCCTATATTTGTTTTTCTATATCTAGCCAAAGTATCAAAACTCAAATACGCAATGCATCTATGCACAAAAAGTTTCAGAATAATATTTGAATATTATTCAATATGTACTTTTATAAATCAATTGTAAGAAATCACTTCCTCTGTGACTAAATCAAACAACCACAATTAAAAAACTGAAAACTAATCTTGTGAGGAATGTTTCATTCATCCGCTCACACGTACTGTTTACACATTGCACTTGTTCGGTACATAGCAACTAAGTAAAGGAAAGATCAAATGTAGTATCAGTAACACTGTTCAGTATCAGTTACCTTCTCTGGGAGTCTTATCCACTGGTCGGCTCCACGCTCCTTTGGTCACTTTAAACCTACCACAACCGTAGGGAAACAGTTTTCAGGGGAGATAACACTAAAACCACTATCGATACAATTGTTGCCATAGCTACTAATTCAAAATAACCTCCAGATAAATTTAACTGACGTTAGGAAACTGGTTCTAAAATTCGAGAGCTATTTATTAATTTGGAATTTTGTCTTAATTTAAGATTGTGATGCTTATATTGATGACCCTTTTAGTAAGGCCTTGCAAGCCACTGGTTACCTGAAGATAAGAGTGGGGGCGTTTAATTGTTCTGAATGTAAAGGGTGAAGGGAGTGCCTACAGCTTGATTTTGAATGAAGTTTGATGAAACAAAGTAAATCAATTCAGTTCGCGTTGATTATTAACGTAGTGTTCTAAGAGTTTGTACTATTTGTTATATTGTCTTAAATTGTGTTGGGTACACATTTGAAAATATTGTATATTTGTATCATATTAATGAAGATTCATCCAACAAACAGTTTTCTTATGGAATACAAATTTTTATTCTATGAAGGTAATAATTCATTCTAGCTCTAATTTAAATGGACTTCTAGGCTAACAGTGAATAAACGGTGCTTTGGCGTCTTTTGCTCTTATTAAAAAATCTTGTTTCATCACTTTCAGCGCGGTAAATTATTTTTTTTCCTAAATACGATTACAATGTTACCATGATCTTTTCTGTTTGTATATCAGTCAGTCCTCTTACGTTTCACTATAAAAATAAGTGAACGGTGTATATACGTATATGTGAATACAATATAATACAATAAAAAAATTAATTGGTATCATCACAGTATACATTAGGTACACATATAATCATCTTTCCTATCTGTGAAGAACTTGAGAGAATAATGAAAACACTAGCCTTTTACAGTGATTTGCAAACCACCACCCCCTTGTTTGAATTTTAATGACCTAAAAGCTAATGCACGAAATCACGGTGGCTATGAGTGCGGTGTCGCTAGCGGTTGTTTCGGTTTATATGCATAAATTACTTATGAGCTGCTGTGGAATACGCAATGTAGTCTCAACAGCTTTGATGTCAGTGTTCAGATGTTTAGAACACAGGATATTGCGATGATGCGAATTTCAGAATGAAGAGAGTTGGAAAGTGTAGAATCAACTTGAGATCGTTGTGGGGAATGTGGAAGTCTTAGCTAGAGGATTTGAGAGGGGAGGAATTATAAAAATTCAAGCTTGACATACAAATGTAAAGCTGCGTACATTTTATAGCGTTTGATTAAAAATGTAGGCCATGAAATTGTAATAGATTCTTAATATGGTATGGATAGCTCTATTGTGGACACAATATGGAAAAAAAGAAGAACAGCGCATCGAATTTTGAAAAGAAGTGCTTGTTCAAGAGGTAAATTATCTTATGAAGTACACTGAGAAAATTAGGTGATAAGAACAGCCATTTAAGTGCTACAGGTAGCAATTTTAATGGTTTCCCTAATATCTTGAAGTGGTAGGTTCTATATGTGATGGTAAGTGGTGAAATTTTGAAATTCAACTGGTAAAATCTTAGCAAACTTGAATGGAGACTTGGCCAACTTTTGTGTCCATAAGAGCTACTTTTAAACTTCAAAATGTGTCGAGCGACTCACAACTTTAATTTTTATCACTTGAATTTTACCATTTAAGCTTTGTCGCCTAAGTGGTAAGATTTTAACCATTTGAGTGGTGTAGTTTACTTTTCTCAATGTAATAGAATTAATAATTGATCAGTCAAATATTGTATTTGAATCCGTTCAACAATTATGTATACTTTTCAAATGTTTATCGCCAGCATATCTCGTCGCGCCACCTGATTAAAGTTCTAAAAGAATCGGTATTGTTATAATCGGTATATTTTTTCGATAATTTCGTTAATTTTGAGTCTTAACTGCTTCCATAATATGCTATATTCAATTAAAAAAAAATAACTCCTATACGCGAATCTTCAAAATTACTTCAAATAATGCGATATTATTATTGCACGTCTGATTTTCTTACTTTACCGATGTTAAAATTGATTGAAACATACTACTCTGTCTCCACTCTTTGATCTCTACTTTATCAATTGAAAAAATAACAGCTTGTCAACTTGATCTGGGGGACTGGGCGATGACCAATTGGGCCAGATCAGGTATAAGTTTCTTATCACATTGGACATCTGCGCCAACGCTCAAAACCAGGTGAAAATAAAAATGGCTAACTGCACCAAAGGATCAATTCCCAATAAACGCAGAACACGTACCGCAAGATCTCTCCTTTTATCTAAATTTTAATTCACCAACCAATTAAATTAGCTTGGATTTGCTTAAATTCATTTAAGTAATTACTTTTAAATTGTGCGAAAACTTGTCTGAAATTCGGAACTGCAACAGTTCGGTTAAAAGTGAGAATAGAAAAAGTGTCGTGTCAACGAAGCAAACGAGTTTTAGTGTTGCCTATTGCAAAAGTTTGTGTGGCATATAGCTGAGTATATGATGTGTTTCAATTTCTTCTTATATTAAATAAAGTGGAAATGAAATATAAATAATATTGAAATTCAATTCAGCCTTTCCTAGAACCTTTAGAAGTACCTATAGAATAACGATCAAGTGCAGGGAAAGATAAAGGGAAAGTCCTTACGGTATATGCTCTGCGTTTACTAGGAATTAATTCTTTGGTGCAGTTGGTCATTTTTATCTGCTTTTAAAAGCGTTGGCGCAGGTGTCCAATGTGGTATTTCATCTAAATCTGGTCTGGTGCAGTTGGCAATCGCTCTCGCATACGACCACAGATTTCAACAGAACTCTTCCGAAAAACAATTCATAGCGCACCGGTTTTACTTGCTCCAGAGCATTAAATATATGGCTACGCCACTGATTTTGATTACATTGAGAATATCAATAAAATAACTACTAGTAATTTATACAACAAGAGTGTAAAGTTGAGCACTATGACATGGGGCCAAAAATTTGATGACGAGACTTGCCAGTCATTAAATTATTTTCCCTTTTCCGGAGTATTATTATGCTTATTTGCTCTTGTATTGCATACAATTTTTTTCTATGGCACTCAACCTCCATATTTTGACAATTAATAAGCACACAATAAGAGAGGTAGGAGCACAAGTTGACATTCAAATTTAACAAATATCCAAACAAATGATTCAGTAAGAGATCCTATAAAAATTGAATTCACGGAAATTTTAGTACTAAGCGTTTAAATAGTGGTATAAAACTGAAACGCTGGAAAACCTCACGTTTCGTTTACGTGGGAAAAGTACCTACTTTAGACACGGCCGTAGAAAAAGCATAATTATTGACAATGATTATTAATAATAATAATAATAATAGAAACTTTTATTTGGCAAAATTACAGCAAAAGCTGTTCTTCCATTTAACCTTTTCAACAGTATAACAACAATAAATAATACACAGGTATTGCATACATGATAAGAAAATAAATATATGATATAAAATCTGAATCACAATAATTTGTTACTTATTCTTCTCTATCAATATAAGATTCAACAAAATAGATATATTATTAAATATTGATTAATATTTAAAGATTTAATCGAGTGAAATTTTATTACTGAGTAGTAATTTCTTTAAGTTATTGGCAAAAGAATCAGGTTTCAAGTTTAATAGAGAAGATGGGATCTTATTAAGAATGACTGGAGAGACATAACTGAAACTACGTTTGAATAGAGCAGTATTGTGTATTGGCAAGTGATATGAGTGATTATTCCTTAAATTACATTGATGATGTTGGGTGCGAGTGGTAAGTTTGTTGTAGAGATAGGAAGGAGATTTGTTGTGAACTATACGATGAGCTAAGCAAGCAGTATGTAGCAGTCTAATTTTATTCATATTAAGCCAGCCCAGTTCATTTATATATGAAGTAACCCCGTCTCGTCTTCTCGAACCAAAAATGAATCGTACACAACAGTTTTGCACCTTCTGTATTCGCCTCGCATCATAAACCGTAAGATGAGAACCGTAAATGGTATCACAATAGTTGAACACAGAAAGAACAAGACTGTTGGACAGAATCACTCTATTTCTCTTGGAGAGAATGAATCTATTCATGTAGAGTTTTTTTTAGAGCTAAGAAGGCTTTTCTAATTAGGAGAGATACATATTCGGAAAATCTAAGTTTACAATCGAGCAGAAGACCTAAATTTTTGCAAATCTTGGAGCCATTTATTTTGATGCCATTTATAATAACTACGATCATATTATTCTGAATTAGATGAGCTCTCACTTTTTCGTTGCCAAGTAACATCACAGTGGACTTCGATTCATTCAATCTCAGGCAATTCTTGGTGCAATAATTACTAATAGCTTCAAGATCTGCATTGAGATTTTGTACCGCATTATTTACTTTATCTGAATCAAAAGATATATAGATTTGAGTATCATCAGCAAACATATGAACTTCACAAAAACTAACACGTTTAGGTAAGTCAAAGACATAGATTGAAAACAGAAGAGGTCCTAGAATTGAGCCCTGAGGGACACCTTTTGTCAAAGCCATTATATTAGATTTTACATTATTTAGACTAACCAACTGAGAGCGATTAGTGAGATAACTACGAATGAATTGTAAGCTAGTATCGTCAAAGCCTATAAAATGAAGTTTAGCCAAAAGAAGCTCATTTTTCAGTGTATCGAAGGCTTTGCTAAAGTCAAGTAGTGACAAAAGTACCATACGTTTCCTATCTAATTGAATTACAATGTCATCAATTATATGTTGTAAAGCTGTTGTAGTACTGTAACCTTTCCTGAATCCTGATTGTATATCCGGCAAAATTTTCAAGTCATTCAAATAACATACTATCTGATGATGTACTAATTTCTCTAATATCTTAGATAAAGTGGGAAGTATGCTGATAGGTCTCAATTCATTGAATGAAGTAGGATTGTTACACTTGGCTACAGGTCTAACAACAGCCAACTTCCAAATATCCGGAACAGTGTTAGTAAGAATACATTCATTAATAATATGGGTAATTTGCGGAGCAATGTCAGGAAAAATAATAGTGAGTAATTTTAGATTGATGTTATCAATCCCCGAAGAATTAGATTTCAATGAGTAGAATATCTTTGACACGTCCTCCACTGATACAGTTGAGAGAGAAAAAGAAACATTATGACTGTGCATCAAATGTGACTGATAGAATTGTAGAAGAGAATTATCAGGCTGAGATAAAGGTACTGAGTTGATAAAATGAGAATTCAATGAATTGACATCATTCAAAGTATCAGGAATAGTATTAGTCTGTTTCGCATTTATATTGAACTCTTCTAGAGCTTTCCAAACATTGTTGCTACTTTTATTCAGTTTGAATTCAAAATATGCTTTTTTTTCTCTCCTAATCGCATCTGTGGTTGTATTCCTCAACATCTTATAGTAGTTCCAGTGTGTTGAGGACTTCGTGCGTTTAAATTGAGAGAAAGCGTTATTTCTAAACCTTATCATTATTTTGATAACATCTGTAATCCAAGGGGACGTTTTATACCGAGATTTGATCATTCTTACTGGCACAAATACATCAAGAAGGTAAATGATGATATTGTTCAAAATTTGCAGCTTATCATTCACATCATCACATCTATAGTAATAATGCCAGTCAATATTATTCAAGTGTAATAAAAGGTTATCTATATCAGCGTTTTTATAGTCTCTGAAACTTCTAACCTGGGCAGCTCTGCTAATATGACAATCAAGATTCAATCTACAAGAAGCTGATCTGTGATCTGTCATATGATGCATATCAACTAAATTTATTTCGGAACAGTTATCCTTGCTGGAAACTATAAAAACATCAATCTGGGTCTCAGAATTAGGTGTTATACGAGTTGGTTCTGAGATTATCTGAACGAGATCAAATTGGTCAAGTAGCCCAGAGAACAGATTGACCATATTATTGAATGATAGTAAATTGATGTTAATATCTCCGACGCAAATAATATAATCAAAATTTGTGAAAACAGATGCGATAGAAGTTTCTAAACTATCAATAAAATCAACACAAGAACTACTGGGTGGACGGTAAATAACACCAATAGCTAGTTTCAATCTACCCATAGTTAATACAATCCAGTATTGTCCCAAATTAATACTGTTTACACTCATGTCATCAAGAATTGCAATATAAGGCATAAGGTTAAATTTAACATAAAAACCAACTCCTCCACCACGACCAGTCTTCCTGTCATTTCTAAGAAGATCATATCCTTGTATATCAAAAATATTGCTATCAATAGCAGAGTTCAGCCATGTCTCACTTAGTGCATAAAGATCAAAATTCTCACTCAAGATGAAATCCTTAAATTCATCAAAATGGGTATTGGTGTCCAATAATTGATGCTAATGAAACGATTTCCATTCTTATGATGAGTTCAGTGTTTTAAATTTTAATTCAGTTAGAACAATCAACCTAATACATTTGTCTTATTTAGCCACCTCAATCGCTGCACTCGCTCGCCCATAAATTGCAATTCCTTTAATAAAATCACAGTCACAGATTTGGTACCTATATCACATAAATGCCTTTTGTACTCTTATTTATTTTAACCTTACTGGCTGTTATTGTTTTGAATATAGACAACAAGAAATATTGAATTCCTCAATTATTATTGTACTCGTGTGAAAGGTATAGTACACAACTCATTTATGAAAAGATTTCTGTGTTCATATAAAAGAGTGCCCATCTGCATCCCGTTCTGTAAATCTCAATTCCACATTTATTATCCTACATCTTCTTATGCTTTATTAAAAATCAAAACGTCCAATAACTAAAAAAAAAAATTGTGAAAAAACAAAGAAAAATATCCACGATTTCTGCAGGTAAATCCAAAGCCTTCCGTCCCTGTTCCTACATTGCTTAGCAATATCATTTTCAACATCTAGATCCCATAACGTCCGAGTCCCTAATGGTATAAAAATATCTCTGGCGTTCGTCGTCGGCGTAGTGTTTACACTGACCAATCAGAAGTTGCAGGGCGGTGCTTAACGCACATGCGCATCCTACAACCCCCTAATGCATCCCACAGACCCCAACTCAACCTCAGATTGAGTTAGGTGGGGCCAGCCGGAAAAATTTTACACAGCAGAGGAACAGCATTTATGAGAAGCGGCAAAAATATGATATGCAGAGTTATGGGCTATACATTTTGAGATTTTCATTAATTTGGAATTGTCTGATAATTTTTGAACTGTTTTTTATGTATACTTTGGAACTAAAGTATTTTGACCTTGTCTTGCGAAACTGTGACTTCAAGCATTTTTAAAACAACCTATAGTTGGAAAAAGCTCATGGGACGCGAGTTAAAGTTAATTCCATTTTTCGACACAGTTGCATTTTCTTTGTATATCATTCTGAGCATTTGAAAAAATAATGCAAGAAACAATGTATTTCAGTATGAACTATAAAAATTAAAATGGGATGCATACCGCGTTATTGTTTTCAAAAAGTTTTTCATCCTGTCTTATTTTCATTTATCTGGAAATTGCCGGTCCGAAAACATGTTTTTTCAACAATTATTCTGATTCCACCCTTTACTAGAATCTTTTATTTATCAATGAACAGAAATTTACTAGAAATCATTTTTATAATATCAATGATCATTATACTTTATCATCCTTATCCAACTTATACTGGAATAAAAGTCTGTCAATAGATAAATAAAAATTATAATCCTAACCTCAAATTCAAATTTTGCACTACTCATCAGCAAATAGATATATTCATCCCACAATATGATCTCTCAACATTACAGTCAGGTACGTAGCCCCGCGGGGAGACGGGACTGTTTTGGCTCCACCCCCGGCGTCAAGCGCGCCCTATTCTCATCCCCAGGACCACAGTCGTGTCCCAAACGTACATCCGCGAAGATAGTTACGTCACATCCCGTCGCGGCGGCCGCGTCGGACAGAAATTAAACGTCGAAAAATAGACTTCAAAGGAATTGTGCTGAAATCTAGTGCGGCAAAAAATTAATGGATAGTTGATATATGATTAAAAATGAAATGAGTTTTACAAAAAATAATTGAAATATAGATAAATGAAATGTGATCCGACGCAGATTTGAACTCGTGAAAGACTTTTGGAGCAAAATGTAAAGCATGTTCAAAATTGGAATTTGTGACAAAATATTGATCAAAATTTAAAAATCTAGTTAGCAGAGATTCAAAAGACTGATGTGAATTCATATTCAATAATAATTTTAAAGTGCACAAAATATAAACTGACTGTAAGAGTCTACAGAAAACACGTAAAAAGCCTTAATTTATAAACATAAAACAACAAAATGCCAACTTTGTGAAGATATTGAATTGTAAAACTATTTTGAATAAATTAAACTCTAATTTGGGTTAAAATGGTAATAGAAAAAAAAATAACTTCTGGTTGTTTTGCCCGTAACCTTCATAATATCATAAATTTATAGGTTATAATCTTAACATATCGGTACTAATCTAGTCATTCTAATACAAGTAGTACAAAAATTGTGATCTGATCTAAAACACAAAATATATTAAAGGAAACAATCCGCAATAATCGTGCAAATGAGTGAGACTATACTCCAAAAAATATATCCTCAAGGATGAGACATAAACCAATTTCAAGACTTTCAAATAAGGACTGTGACTTAAAGAACGGTATAATGAAGACAGTGTGTATAATGCGGTGTGTTCGTTGACTTATTTTTTGAAGAAGACATCCTGGATTCTACTAGCCTGGCGTCGCTCTTGTCCTTGCGCACGACCGCCATGGACCTCACAACGGCTTATAGATACAATCAGAATATGATGGAGTATTATACTTGTAAGATTTCAATTATTCCAATTTTTAAAGTAGGAGCTGAATTTTTTATTTAGCTAACTTTGTGATATAGTGATGGACGGTTTCGTGTTGAACAGTAAATAAGTAAATAAACATAATAAAACATCAGTAAATACTGTTTAATGTTCTAGTATTCCTGCAGATTCATTTTGGATATTGGTAATAACAATAGTAATTACTCCCAGGGCAACATTGTACAATATTCATCTGAGGACTGTAATATTGGCCCTAAGTATACGATATTCATATTTTCTTGATTTACATTCTCGCAAAAATTCTACTGTGATCACTTAAGAAAGATGATGATTGCTTATGGGATGATGGAAAGAGGGAATTACTAATGCTGAAGTATAGCAGTAAAGCGCAAATATTAACAATTTGCCTTTGAAAAATTCGGCACTTGTTATACATTCAATTGACAATACTCCCACAAAAAACTTGATTTATTTTATTCTTTGCTCTTACCATGAAAAATTAATTAAATTCTTATTTGGTGGGGTACAAACGATTTTTCAGAATACTTATGATAACTTGATAATAACTAATAATAACAATGATAACCAGTGCAAGTAGCTCAGTCAATATAAGTATTACATACTTATTACAGTTGGTTGCTATTTCGATCTAATACATATTTGATGGATATAGCCTATATACAAATATCTCTGCAACATTTAATTTAATTCTTGCTTTTTTTAATTTACTGTGCTCAACTTCCTCAACAATTTTGTAGCATATCTTCTATTTACCTCTCAAACAATTTACGGAAATAGTAATGATTGTTTAGTGTACTGGATGTCCTCTTGAAACTCTGAATACGGCTGCAAATGATTTTTGATTAACTCATTTCTTCAGTTTTTCTTCTTATCAGAGAATTATCTATTCAAATATCAATTTAACCAACATCAGTTCGGCAAGCACTAGGACATTTGATAATAACCAAATATTTGACCTCATGTCATAATGATTCACTTTACAGCTTACACTCTTGTTGTATAAATTACTGATCCAAAGGCTAGTGTTCTTGGATTTTTTCACTTACTGTAACCATACATTCTAACATTATGTACATAAATATCAATTACAAATCCAGTGTAAACAATTGTAATTTGCATTTGACAGTTTAGGAGGCCAAGGAGCAATTCACGCTCGTGTTATTTACGCTATTTTTTATACAAGCGTGATTCTACAGAGAAATTTGCAAATATCTTGTTGAAAAATTTATACTGAGAAATACAGAATAATTTTCATCTCTTCATCCATATCTCAGTGAATATTATAAACTGAAAATTTTTTATCATCTGAACATTTTGCGTGCGACAAAATAACAATAGTTTGGTTTCAACTAGCGGTGCTTCGCACCGAAACGAGCAGGCGGGCTTCGCCCGCTTTGACCATGCTCGACGTGTGGAATCTAGCGTGCGCTAAACATCTGTTGGATCAAAAAAAGTCTCCAATTTGTCCCATATATTTGTTTGTTTGAGCAAAGTACAGCGATCTTACGAATCTCAAAATCGTATTTTTTGAACGTATTGAACATTATATTTTCTCTTCTATCGCACTTTTTTTATAAGATACGAATTATGTATCGTGATTTACTTTTTTTACTAGTCCAAAAAAATCAGTGCTTTTCGTACAGATGCCATGACAGCTTGTGCTTTTTGAAATATCAAAATGGACTATTTTTGTTTGTAGTGCAGTGTTACAATACGGCATCTTTTCAAGCCATAGAAGAAGAAATAATCACTATCATGAAATTGAAAATGGAGTGAAGTCATCAATCGAACATATTATACAAATAACTTGTCAACATACCTACCAACTGAAAATCCTTAGTTCAAAATTCGGCAGAAAATGCTGATCAAAGAGTATTCACTAAAACGAAAAAACAAACCTCGAAAAATGCTAATATCAAATTAATAAAAATTATATTAAAAGCATACAAATATAGTCAAATAGATGTGTGTTGAACATTGCTTTTCTATAATAAATATAGGTAGATATATCTCTTGATAGAGAGAAAAGTGCTACTTTTTTCATAATAATAATTTATACTACAAAGAGTGGAAAATTGAGTAAATTGGGTAGTAGAGTCAAAAAAGTAAGAATTAGATGAAGTTTTGCAGAGAAGATTGCTTATTAAAATTTGAAAATATTCGGCCACCCTGTTTCTGAGAAAATTTATGTTGAAATAAACCTCCAATACATTCAGCGTTCAATGAAAGAATATTTGAAAAATAATTGCGAAACAAAAATTTGAAATAGAAAATAGTATATTCCGATACAAGTGCGGAATGAAGATCATTCCATGCGAATGTGAATAATTCAGCCACGAGACGAAGTCGAGTGGTAGAATTCATTTGAGCATGGTATGATCGATTCGTACGAGTGACGGATGCTATTTTTTCTACAGTCAAAGGTGTCCGCGTGAATATCTATAACCAAAATGTACCGTTTTTTGAGAAAGAATTTGCTTCATTGATCTCATTTCAATTCATCAAATGTTGATAAAATTACTCATATTGACTCAATTTTGAAGAGAAATGATAAAAAAATCAAAAAGAATTTAAATTATGACAGTAATGAAACAGTTTTTTCGCAAGGCCATGCGGATTCCTTAAGAGCCTCTTAGCGTGCGGAATGACCCCCATTCCGCACGCTGCAGCGTGTGGAATGGGTATCATTCTATAGTGACTGTAGAAAATAGTATATTCCGATACAAGTGCGGAATGAAGATCATTCCATGCGAATGTGAATAATTCAGCCACGAGACGAAGTCGAGTGGTAGAATTCATTTGAGCATGGTATGATCGATTCGTACGAGTGACGAATGCTATTTTTTCTACAGTCAAAGGTGTCCGCGTGAATATCTATAACCAAAATGTACCGTTTTTTGAGAAAGAATTTGCTTCATTGATCTCATTTCAATTCATCAAATGTTGATAAAATTACTCATATTGACTCAATTTTGAAGAGAAATGATAAAAAAATCAAAAAGAATTTAAATTATGACAGTAATGAAACAGTTTTTTCGCAAGGGCATGCGGATTCCTTAAGAGCCTCTTAGCGTGCGGAATGACCCCCATTCCGCACGCTGCAGCGTGTGGAATGGGTATCATTCTATAGTGACTGTAGAAAAAATAACATCCGTCACTCGTGCGAATCGATCATACCATGCTCATGTGAATTCTGCCACTCGACTTCGTCTCGTGGCTCAATTATTCACATTCGCATGGAATGATCTCCATTCCGCACTTGTATCGGAATATACTATTTTCTACAGTCAAAGATGTCCGCGTGAATAACTATAATCAAAATATACCGTTTTCTGAGAAAAAATTTGCTTCATTGATCTCATTTCAATTCATCAAAAATGTTGATAAAATTACTCATATTAACTTCATTTTGAAGAGGAATGAAAAGATAATCAAGGAGAATCAAAATTATGACAGTAATGAAGCAGTTTTTTCGCGATGTCACGCGGCTTTCTTAGGAATCCCTGGGCGTGCGGAATTACCCTTATTCCGCACGCTACAGCGTGTGGAATGAGTATCATTCCATAGTGACTGTAGAAAAAGAAATATCTGAATGATTTTTTCTTACCTTGTGATAGAAAGAACGTTTTTGAAATAACTAACAAAAAAACAAATACATATTTATCACCACATTATTTGCAGAATATTACTATATAAAAGTGAAAGAAAACGCAAATACTTGATGAGCTATCAGTCATTTAAGGTAAATACGCCACAAAAATATAATATTTAATTTGTTTTAACGTCCATAAATTGATCCAATTTTCATAAAGTTTCAACTTTAGTTTATCTTTTATATCATGTGAATAACTATTACAATTTCATCTGTTGAAGAATAAACAAAAAATTGTTTGCTGATAATGAGTGACATTGTTATAATTAAATTAAATGATTAGTGACTGCGACTTCTTTGACATTTATTTGTATCCTTCCAACAATTATTATCAAAGTCTCTCCAAATCGTGTGTTATAACCATGCATGCAGGATCAAAAAACCTCACATACTTAGTGCTTTTATTGTCACTGTACACAGTCAACCTCAGTTCCCACGCTTTTATAAGTAACGTATTTCTAGCCGAGATTTTTGGAGTCACAAAAATTATTGGCCAAATGTCATTTGCTTGTTCACACACATGTTGCATATTCTACGGCCTTCATCTTCAATATTTTGACCGCAAGAGAGCACAGAGCACAAGTTGACACTTAGAATTCACAAATAATCCAATATTTGGAGCAGTGAGAGGTGCTACAAATATAAATTTATAGAAAAACTTAATTTAGACTCCAGTATTCATATGATGATAAATATGAAGTGCGAAACACGTTCAATTTACATGCACATCGTTTGGTATGTGCGAACTAGCAAATTAGTGATGGCCGTTGAAAAACGCTATTTATATGATCTGTGAACAATCTTACGAAGTGCGATATTATAATAAGGTGAGCTTATAGAAACTGGCATATTTTTGAGTTTCTGCTTTTGTCAAAAAATCAAATATGAAAATTTATTTTGGTACTCGTGAAATAATATTTTTCTTGCGTTTAACCAAACTTTATCGCCCTCATTTTGACACCTAATTCCATTTGATTCAATCATTTTCATCATCTAATTTCTTTGTTATTGATTCGAACGTCGGCGGGTGTTTTTAAAGAGGGTTGTCGGCAGTCGCTTGTTGAGTGTATTAGTTTGCCTAATGCTTGGAATTATCACTTGATATGACGCTCTCGCCCCCAAACACGCACATGTTTTGATACTTATCTAGTTATCAGATTACGACAATTGATTGATCCAGGAAATATCAAAATATTAGCGGAAGCTCTAGGTTGAAATATTCCGGTATTTAATGGATTAGAGTTTTTTCATTCTAATCTGTTGAATAAAACTGGACTATTGAGTAACATCACTACAAAAGATATTTTGCTTGGATTTTAAAATGTTCTTTAGCATGAATATTGTCTGGAGATGAATTCATTACAAATAAACTGCTAGATATTATTGTAAGTTGAGCAGTTTTCAACTTTTAGAGAGAGAGATAATTTTCCACAGTATTTTCTATAATTATTTTCATTCGGCGCAATACTTCTATTGATATTAAAATCTTATATTGTTCTCTGTCAAATTATTGTTACTATTAATTACCGCATTCAAGTATTATTGTTGTCCTTATTCTTTGAATTTTGGATTGAATAAATAGCCAATCAAACAAATTTCAAAAAATCGATCTGCTTCGATTTCGAATAATTTTCCAAGAAATGAATATTCTGAATTAATCCAATTGGTCACTTATTAGACCTGAAACTATTAGTTACTATTATTACTGTTGTTAAACTGAAATCTATAATATCAATCAATATTTTGATTCTTTAATTGATGACTCTGGTCGAAAACTATGGCGAGTAGATGATTTAAAACATTCATTTCCGTCTACAAATAGTTACGGTACTCATTTTTATCTAGTTCCAAAGATAATTGTATCATTGAAATAAATGCTTTTGTGCACTCGTGCAATGAATTTTTTATTTAACACAATAAATACGCCAGGTACACCAATTGACCATCAAACAAACTGAATTCCGTATCCATCTTCCATTGGTTCAGAGTCACTGCTTCACTTGTTAATGCGATTAGTGTTAAACACCACCAATTTCCATTTACTATCTCCTATCTTCCCTCGCAAGTCTCTATCTGCGATCTTCCACTTACATCGCCCTAATTCGGCCGGCATTTGCCCTGCTCGGTTGCCGGAGACCATCCATGCACTTGCCGACAAAAATCTGTCACGATCTGCGGACATCTGGCGACATAGTGTAGCTTATCAGATACATTTGACACTTTATGCTACTGGTGCAGAATGTGATAGGAGAGATTTAAAAGAATTAAAACCAGAAAGAGACGAAAGTGGAATATTGAATTGGAACAGTGAAAACTTGTCATTAAGTACTTACGATAGAAAAATCTAGAAAAAGTCAATCTGATACATTATTTTTGATTTTTTAAGCACCAAAAATCTTCGGAGGAAGGAAAGGAAGAACGTGACTATATTATCTCTTTAAAATTGAAACATATAAAATCTTGGTCGTATATAGTCCAGGGGCCGACCGCATCCTATCTTTCCTGATCGGACTTACGGCTAAATTGTGTATGAGTCGATCAGGAATATTGTGGTCAATAGGGTGTCAGACTTTATGAATCTAGAATCTTGTCCGAAATGTCGAATAAAATTACATTTAGGGGTGACTGCCGTCCTCCCAGACATGTCAGAAGATAGCACCCTGGTTTTCACTATCGATTGATACCAGTTACAATCGTAAGTTCTATCAGGGAAGTTTGTCCCAAAAAAATTTACAGGAAATAGCCTTTTTATGACACTTAGGGCAGGATGCTACATTTTTAAAGTATACCAACCTATTGATCATATTCCCGATCGATTCATATACAATTTAGCCATAAGTCCGATCAGGAAACATGAGCTGCGGCCAGCTCCTCGACTAATACGGGGATTTTGTTGATTAATCATCTAGCACAGGGAGAACAAGCAGATTCCGATAGCTACATTTTTTTGCAATGAAATCTTTTCCAATTAAGTGTACCAAATGCTATGCAACGGGTATAAAGAACCTCTAGATTTAAAAGAAAAAAACTTTGTTCAAATCCAGTCAATGATAAAACCCATCATCTCTTCTTTTCAACGAGTTTTCTGTACTTTCTATATTTTTTTCCAGTTTTGTGGTGCTAAATCAGTAAAATATGGAGCTTGATCAACCATATTGAATTTGTTGTAACACTAGCAACGACTTATGAGGAGGCGTATTGTCTCCCAAAAACACCATCCCTACAAAACTATTTTCCTTTAATTTTCCGATTATTATTGCGAACATTAGCTGGTAAGGTAGAGTGCTATTGTTCATTCATTGCTTTGTTCTGTTGTCAGTAATGTACTAGAAGTACCTCATCCTCGTCGCAAAAAGTTAAGCAAGAACTTATACTGCAGATTTTTATACGCGAAACTTCTTGGATCGAAGTGGATCAGCTCCACTCCAGTTCTCTCTTTAGCTCTGGATTATAATGATAGACCAAATTTTCAAACTCCATACGTAGTTGAATTAATTCTCTTTCAAACGACTGCAAATAAACTTGAATATTATGACCAGCAATTGTTTTTGGTCATCGCTTAGGCATCTAGGATTCCATTAGGTTGATTATCTTTAGATTCTTGAATCAGAATGAATTAAATACATTCGTAAAAAATATTTAGGGTTTCGGTTAACTATTACAGTCCATTTCGTCGATTTTTCATAACGATTTCATGCACAGGACCAACATTCACTGTTCTGCCATCAGTTTAGTGTTTAACTCATATCGATTTTTCCTCTCTTGAAATCTACAATTCAATTTTTATAGTGACGTTGGACAATCCTTTCCAAAAGAAATATTTTATCGCCAATCGATATTTGATCAAACATATTTTGTTGAAAAATAATTCAATAAAATTTCGGTTACTAAAATTTGAGTACCTATTGCCTGAATTTAACACTAGACTACAAAGTTGTGTAGTAGTTGTATCGAGCTTTTCGGGTTGTTGTCAGGTAGGTACACCCAAAAGGTGGAATCTCTGTATACTCACCTTAGGTGTGGTGTGAGTTTCTATCCCAATTTAAGGTCGACACGTATCAACCTTATGATGAGTGCTGTTTCTATAAATTTCTGGACGTAATACAAATTCATAAAATCTTCTGCCCAAGGAAATAATTAAACTACCATTGGCCATGAAGTACCGATGCGGTGACTTGTATTTTTCTTTAACTGACCTGCTTCAATCTAGCTCAATATATCTATTCCCGTATTCAGTTCTTTCAACTATTATATCCTTAATCGACTCAAAGATAGATAGGTCACCAATAGAAGCATTCATATCAACCGCCTTCCTTTTCTCAAATTAGAAGTGTTCCAGGCCAACTGTTTTTCGATATACCTACCCTAGTTGAACCTCATGATGTTATAAGTATGTAATTAATATAGCACATATGACGATTTTAGTTACCAGAACAGATGATTTTATCTAAGAATGAGATTCTCTTATAGATGAGTGAGTTTCTTCTTTGAAGCATGATCATCCGTATCTTTGATGGTAGGTGCGACCACCCAAGTAGGTAGTCTCGTTGCTTGCAGTGAGCATCGAGTCTTGACTGTCGATAAGTGAAGATATTTATCACCTCTCAGCACGTGTTGAGAGCACGCGGAGCCGTGCACCGAGCGATTTATCTCATTCCGGGATTTTAAATAGCGGCCCGACAAGTAGACATAGACACACCGCTAAAGTAAGACTGCTCACATAAGATATACTTTAGAGAGGCTGAGGACTTTTAATATATGGCTTACTTTCGTTTTATTGATATATTACATAAATGAGCTCTGAAAAGTCTAATAGCACCAACACAGAACCTCTCGTTTCTCACTTTAAATTGGGGAGCAAATTTTCTTCACAGCGAGTATATTTTGCACCTCACCTATTATTTTTTCATTGAGTGGTAGTGGAAAATATGGGGTATATCAGGAACGCTGTCTAGATTTGACATTTAGTACTTTTGAATTTTCATGTTTTTATGGAATTGTTCTTATTCTATGCTTTTCACACCAGGGGTTTACTTCTGGATCTATGGTGTTGGATATAATAGGAAATTTTTCCTCATAACATAAGCATTCGCATAGATATAAGTATAATTTGGGACAAAAGTTAGCTGCTCCATGAAAGCGAAAAAGATTCCACAATTAATTTTAAAAGTACCATAAAATTCCCGAATGAAACATATTTCATACAAATGTCATAATTTTTCCACAAAAAAATCCATGCTTAACACAATGAAAATATTGTCCCTCAAATAAAAAACTTCGTAGCTCGGACAAGTGCATAGACATTATTGCATAATAGTAATTCCCATTAAGCGAATCCGGGAACTTTAGTTGACGATGTTTTGATGGCGTTGGCGGTCGGACGGCACGTGCCAGCACGTGGCTATCAAATGGAGTCACTTTTTGACAGGAAGAAAAGAGCATTAATATTTGCATTTGTGAGCGGGAGATTGCTGGAGGGATGCTAGTGGTGACTGAGTCATTTTTAGAGAGGGGCTAATATATTTTTCCATTAAAAATAGAAACTACAGATACCTGGGTTTAATAAAATTCCTTAAAATATAGTACAGAAGATGAATCAATGAAGCACAAGTCGAAGACTCGTACAAGAGGCGTATAGCAAGTGAATGAACAAACGAATACTTGAATCATACGATTTTTCTTAGCTATTTCTCTAAAATTCTCAACAACGCAAAATAGGGTAAGAATATGATGATTCTCAAATTACTAATAAATGTCACCTATTTATTATAAATTCCATGTTGTCACTGCAGATATTTTCAGGATGCAATGTCCTCTCACATGAAACAATATGATTCGTACATGTAATTCGATATATATTTTCTTTCCTCGTCTATATATCTCTTCCTATCTTTGTCTCTCGGTCGGTGGTTAGTTCCTAATTAAGTGCAACAGAATCGGGTGGCGTATAACAGTAAATCCATTGTTTCAGCTGAAGTTCAATTCTAGTTTGATGTAGTGGAGTATATACCTAGTGATATCCAGGCTTCATTGCTCAACGTGAGTTGATTGGGGCTGAACTCATGTTTACGGTAGTTTGTATAGTTTAGTGTAGTTTCTTGTAGTATAGATAATATTGAAGATGAAAACTAATTATCTCAACTTGAAAGGGATATTGTATATAATGACACTAATAGTACCAGGACCTAAAAAAATTTCTTATTTAATCAAAATTTCACAACTCTGTCACATATGGTTTCACATTATTCATATACGATTGAAAAAAAAATAGTGATTATTAAATTTTTTTGATTATATTTCTGTCGTATTAATTGATAATGAAGCAGAAAACAGTATTCCATTAATTATGATGAAATTATTTCACCTTCATCAGTTGTAAACAGTGGACGGATAAAAACATTCTCCATTGTTTAACAGGTGGTTTGATGATTAATCACACAATCAGAGTTTGTTCCTTCCAAGTCATCCTTGAAAACGGAATAAAAATAATTGAAGAAAAAGCTAAAATCAGCATCATCTACACATGAAGATACATTTTACAGATTTCTTCTTCCCCGATCTATATATAATATGTGAAGTACCTATGGTATTCTTGATTTTTTGACAATTCGAGATTTTAATGAATCTTCACGTTTTAAGTCCTTCTGAATCAAAAAAAAGCATAATTTAAAAAAGCCTATCTTTCTGTCTGAAAGCACGATAACTTCTGATTTTTGAATGAAATTGTATATTTCAGTTTTTTATTGATAATCTAAGTTTAAGTTTATTAATGAGGGATACCAAAATTTTACTGATGGATATTTTTAGTTCTCTTGCGTTATTCTTTGAACGGTAGTATTTATCATAAAATATAAAATATCTGATAAAATTGATCTTTGAATAATTTGGCACATTCCCACAAATTATTTTCTAAAATTACTATAGGGAATCATTTGTTATTATTAAAGATTTTACTTCCTCGACCAATATAATAGGGGAAGTATTGTAGTCGTGATTTTTTGACAGCTCGAGATTTTGATGGATCTTCACGTTTTAGACCCTACTGAACCCAAAAAAACATAATTTTAAAAGAAGTCGGTCTGTCAGTCTGTGTGGAAGCACGATAACTTGAGAACGCGTACGAATTTTTGATTAAAACTTAATGCTCAAGCATCTCATCAAAAATCTAGGTTTAAGTCTATGGATGAGCTTTTTTCAACCAGTAGTACCAAAGCTTTATAAATAGAACTTTTGAGTCTTCTGCGTTTATTTTATGAACGGTAGTAATAATCATGAAATATAAAATAACTGAAATTGATCCTCGAATAATTTGGCACAACATTCACCTGAAACGTTTTCCAAAATTATTAGCGGTTCATTTGTTATCATTAAAATTTGAATTATTATGAAATTAGTTATATTTTTCTGAAGCAAAGAAACAATGAGAATCAAAATATGAAATTAGAACTACATCACTTATATTTGGACACTACATACAAAAGTTTGTCAATTATTTTTTTAAAATAAGTAATTTGGCTCTACATTTTTTGGTATCAAATCGCGGGCAAGATTACATAAATATTTAGTTGTTCACTCTGAATGTACTTGTAGTACAACTTCTAATGTCTTTTGATGTGACTGTACTTTTAAGTGACTGTCAAAATTGAGTAATTATATCGAAACGAGTACATTTGATGTTGAAAATTTTGTTAAAATTTACGCTCACATTATTATCAATTGTTATAATTAACATATTGCTTGAATTATTTCTAGAACTTGTAATAAATACTTATAAAATCTTGATTTGTAAACGTCACTAAATGACAGTTCTCAAATAACTAGATTGAAAGTTTTTCATAGTGCATGTGACTCAGTTTTCTAGAGTACGTTCCTCTAGATGACCGCAACGCTCACGACTGCAGCTTTTGCTGTTCCACTAACTCATATTCGATGTGTTTGATAATAATAATAATAAAAAATAATATATAAATATCTCCAGAAAAATTTTACAGAATATTGTACATTAGAAAATTGTAATAGAAAAAACGTATAATATAAAATAATAGTTAAGTACTTTACTATGATAATGCATCAAAAGAGCCTATTCCAATAATAATTGCTTTTTAAGCTTTTTCTTAAATACCTTAATATCAGTAATATCTTTAAAAGTTCTATCTAAGTTATTATATAAATGAAAACCTTCTACAAAAATAAAACCTTGGGTATTTACATTCTTATAACTATCGATGTACAAGTTATCTTTCTTTCTAGTGTTATAATCATGAATTTCATTGTTAAAAGTTAGCATCTCAGACAAATATTCGGGTACTTTGCTATGTACCATTTTATAAACAAATATAGTAGAATTATATTGAACAAATTTAGTTATGTCCAACCACTGAAGAACAGAAAGCATGTCTCTAATTTTGGTGTATCTATTGCACTTCAAAATACACCTCATGCATTTGTTTTGTAAAAGTTGAAGCTAGGCGAACTGGGACTTGTTACACCGAAGGAGAATTGATCCACAGTACGTTAAATGAGGAAGCACTATAGTGTTATAAATAATCACTTTACTCCATCTGGATAGGGATTTTCCTAATCTACACAAAAAATTTAATTTCTTAGCAAGTTTCTTGATAATATTTTCAATGTGTTCAGTAAACTTCAATTTATTGTCAATAGTCACTCCTAAATAGGGGAATTACTGTGCTGGCCGCAGCAGATTTTTATTATTATGAAATTTGTTACACTTTTCCGAAGCAGAGAAATAGTCTGAATTAAATTGTGAAATTATATAATTATAATTTGGACATCACATGCAAATGTTCGTTACTTGTTTTTTCAAAATAAGTAATTTGGATCTATCGTGTATGGTATCAAATTCAAGCTTCTGCGGGAATAATTCTAGTAGTGTCAAAAAGGATTGTTAATTGTTTCTTTGGCAAAAGTCATTTGAAAGATGTCTAGTTTGGTATCAATTTAAAGCTCTCGGAGATATAAGCTTAGTAGAAACATAAAATAAATAATCAGTTACTATCTTTAAATTACACTTCCGTAACAACTATATGTTCCAATGAATTAAATATTGCAAAAATCAAGAAAAGTACTTTTCATTTTTTTAAATATTTATTTTATGTGAGGACTGAAATAAAACCACTATCTATCATTCTAACAATGACAGTTGTCACTTTGTCAATGACAGCTGTCGCTTTGACAATGACAGCTATCACTTTGCAATATGCAATTAATTGATGCGACACTCAAAATTCATAAAACAGCGATAAAACTGACCATGAAATTTGTTTACATTTATTTAGGAAAGTACTATAGTGGCCATACCAGATTTTTCTCTTTTGAATACTTTTTCTTATGAGTACAAAATTTGCATTTCGAAAAATTTAAAAGTTGCAATTGAATTATACTTAAATATTTGAGTTTGATGCTAACGTTCGCTAAATCAAGCGTAGTCTTCTGCGATATCTAGTATTGGTTTGACATATTTTAGCTCACTTGTTAGTCATGCTTTTATCTTTTGACATGCTTGGAGTTTTAATAATGACCGAAAGATTTGACAAAATTATTGGAGATATTTATGAAAAATTTTGTCTGAATTTAGAACTGAAACAAAATTAATCTGTTACATGGCGTTATTGAGATTTAATCAATTTAAAAAAATCGTGGTAAATGTCGTGGTGATTATTCAGTCTACTTTCCAAGCTGTCAGGATCGTAGAAATATGAAATTTCGCATTTACAACCAGGACTAATATGAGCAGCATTATTAATCTAAGCGTCATACATTTTTATTCAAATAACTGTGAATAATGGTTTAATATTTAATGATCGTCAAATTTCAACTATTTCAATAGGAAGTAGCTTACAACACGAGAATAGAAGCTGTATTCATACAGAAGTAATATAGTAGTCGTCATACGTGACTGAAACTTATTTACAAGTATTCAACGTGCAAGACGTGTCTAATAGTAATTAGAATTTGATATTTTCAGCTATATTTTGTCTTAGAAGAAAATATAATGATTGTTTTACCACGATGATTGAAACAATAATTGTCAAAATTTTCTTAGGAAAACAATACAACCAAAAAGTTTTCGCTTGAAAATAAAAAAGTTGCAATGTTAAATGATTCAGCCGATTAGAAAAGTGTTGTAATGAAGAAAACTGATTATTAGATAGATATTCATTTCGATTTCCTTGTTGATTTTGTTTCGTTAATCAATCTGCCTTTTTCATCAACTTCGAATAAATAAAAATAAAAAAAAAATGAAAAAATTCATATTAGAACTATCAACTCATTTGTTAGGTATCTTCCAGGCACTTAACAAACATAATTCCATATAATTATTCTTCAGCTTGCTCGCTTATTAATCGTATTTAATTAAACCTGATTAAATCGTATCGCGTGCAGATTAATTTAATTCTATTTGACGCATTTGTCATTAACAATTTGCATATCTTATTTACATTTACTTCTAATCGATAATATTACATGATAATTACTAAACGCCACGGATATCCTGGTGTTGATGAACATATTAAAATGAAAAATTGAAAGATTTATTTTGTGCCTCCGAAATTATTACCAACGTATTTATGTCAGGTTAACCGTTGCAACATGATTTATTGATCGAGATTAGATCTTAGATGGTTTAGGATTGAAGTTTGATTAGGTCATTTCCGCAATTTGAAGGCTCTATGTGAAACGGAAGGTAAACAAATAAGGACAAACAATTGAGATGTAAATGTGGTTTCATTGAACATATTTTAATGCATTTTATTCTTATCTTGGACTATCTGATCTGCTCCCTTCTGTTATGAAGATAATTTCTAAAGTTATAATTAAACTGTACTTCTCAATCAAATTATTCAAATGCTAGAGTCATCACTAGTACTTCCCTGGTTTACCAGAACCTGATAGTACAGTTATAATTCAAGTGAAGCAATTACAAACTTTACTTTTCCGTTCAAAAAAATAACCTCCTACATTTGAAATTCGCGTCACTTGGAGCTAATTTCCCAGTGCATCCGTTATCCGCGTTCTGCAAAACGTGCTGTGGTAAATCGATCATTACAGCACTGATTCACTTTAAAAAAACTTTATTGTTCTATGCGGCAGTCGGCAATGCATTCCACGAAACACCCGACAATATTTTATAGTCACCAATAACGGGACAGACTGCATCATAGCCGCAAATATTCCAACTAATATTACTGAAATTAGACAACGGAATTTCAAATTTTATTTTTATTATATGAATAAACAGAATAAATAAAAATATAGGAAATTGTGTTATTTTGTACACTCAATTTATGTTTGATGATAGCATATTGAAAAAAGTTGCAGGAGGTAATGTAATCTAGTACAAGCTCAGAATTTGCACACGAGTCGTGTAGAGTAGTGATAGTTAACTTTCGCCCAAAAGGTTCTATACTTCTCACTCTTAAACAGCTTTTTTTGGTAGAGTGCTAATAGTTTCATGAAAAATCCGTGATTTTGTATCATAAAAAAAGATTAAGTTTTAAAGTAAACTTTCTTGTCTGATGCTTCTTACATGAAAGTATTTTGGATATAATTCATAAACTTGACGTTGCTGTTCCATGGCCGTTACAGTTGAAGTGCTGCAGTTACTGTTCCTTTTCGTTTTGGGCAGTTTATAAACTTCCAATTGCACAATCCATCTTGACTGTTGAAGAGTTCATTAATGTCATTTTATATAAGAATATATCTTTTTTTGGTTTGTTGATCCCAGTGGCATGATTAGAGTCTTTTTTTCATAATCTTCCAAGCTCTAAATTTGTGAAATCAGATTTTGAATTTTCTTCCGAATGTATTGACTGTGACAGCATTCTTGGCGGATTGCGACAATCCGCCAAGAATTCCGTAAGTTATTTATTTATCATCTAAGAGCATTTTAAGAGAAAAGATATTGCAACTTTCTTTCAATTGATAGTTTCACAAATAAATACACAAATTCCAATCTGCCGATATCTGAATCAACTGCTATAGCTTTCCACATAATGGATATCTCAATGGATATCGTAATAGGAACTAGCAATCACGCCGACCACAAACCACAATTTCGACACTGCTCTATCGTTCTTTCTCTTTTCAACATAACGATTTACAGATGCATTATCTTTGTCTGGCTACTGGAATTACCTACCACTGCAAATAGCTCTATAAATACTTGGTACAACTCCGTCATTACCACTGCACTTCTGTGGTTTGTGTCGTTATGATCTTATTTTGTTTTTGATTGTTTTTCTAGAAACGAAGTCCTACATTTGATAAGTTCTCATGAAGAAGAGTTATGCTATTATAGTTTTTTTTTTGTATTTTCATTCAGAAAGCAGGTATAAAACGTTGATCCGTTTGAATAAAAATTCAAACAATATTTTACTTTTGAGAAATGTTTTTCAAAACGTAGGGAGAAAGATTATACATTCAGATCATTTCACTTCAGATGTGTGGTTACATATTCTGAAATCGATTAATAATGCTACAATTCATTTATAATTCTTACCGTAAAACCAAATCATATTCAGATGAAATCTGTACTGGTTATCTAATAATTGTTTTCCGTTGTACCGTAATTAATCCTCGAATTTAGTGTTACATAACCAAGCAGATGGTTCTCAGCCCTCAGATAATAGGACTAGCGCAATTATTTACTGACTATGTATAATACATAGATGACAAAATCTTTCCAAAATTTCATATATTTGAAAATTCAAGTATGTCATTTGTCGATTATTAGTGATTTTCACGTTATTGTGGAATATCTTCATCTTTATCAGGAATTACATCAAGCTATTGTAGGAGATTATGAGAAGGATCAATGGTTCAAAGCTCATTAAAAATTAGACAAGAAAAAACAATATTTTAAACTGTATAAGCTGAAGATATATCTATACCATTTAAGTCACACTGTATATATTCAAAATACACATTCCCAAAATGAGTTTCTAAAGAATACTTTGGTATAATAAAGTTCTCCCATATCTTAAGGTGCTAAGAAATCGATTGATGATCATTTTATGTCAGTCGCTAGAGTGAATTTGCCAAAAAAAACTTGAACATGCAATATTTTATATTGTCTCTTGACAACAATTCTCAAAAATCGCGGGATAGTATGCTGAAGTTTATGAAAAAAATATGTATTTACAAAGTTGAAATTTTAAAGTTCTATTCAAAATTTGAAGAAACATCAATTATGTATCATTTTAAAAGAAATTTAATAGTAAAGCTACCGAAAGACTATTTCTATTATGAGCTCTAAATCTAGTTGCGCATGCATGCTTAAATATACAAGTTTACTGCTTTTTCACTTACTTGTAAAAATACAAGTAAGTATTGAGAAACCGTCAAAATTCACATTTCGAGAGTTTTATGAAAATATCCGTTTTGAGCATCCCTGAATCCATTTTGACTATTTTCGGCTTGATGTCGGTACGTCGCAGATCTCAAAACCCATCTAACGTATAATGCTGATATTTTGTATTTGAGATTGGTCTAGGGTCCAGTTGTGCACCTCTCATTATAGTTGCAATCGTCTGTACAGGAAGTGCACTTTACTTGAAACATTTTTTGAATTTTCCGCACAAATCCAGAATGATTGAACGTAGAATGTTAGAATTCAATATTTGAGACGATACCGTCTTGATGCTTATATTCTATTTTCATTAAGATCGACTGGGCCGGATGTGCACTTTACTTGACAGTATTTTGGAATTTTTCGCATAAATTCGAAACGATTGGATGTAAAGTATTAAAATTTATTATTTCACTCTGCTGTAGTGCTGTAGCATCTGATTGATTGCCTATTATTCCCATAACAATAGACTGAACCAGAAGTGCGCTTCAGTTGAATTTTTTTTTTAATTTTTGCGTATAAATTCAGGATTGCTTGCTGTTGAATCTTGAAAATTAATATTTAGGAATATTGTAACATAAGAATGATGACCTACTATTTCCTAAGCAACTGATTGGACCGAAAGCGCACTTTATATAATTTTTTGTATAAATTCGAAGCAGTGAGCCGTGAAACGATGGATTTTGTGTTTGATTGTCGTATAAAATATTGTAGAATAGTTGCTAGTAAATCACTGTTCTATTTTTGAAACATAAATATTTCCATTTGATAAAAAAGGTATATTATTTGACTTGGAGTAAGCCTCCTTCATGAATAAGACTCAAGAAGCAATCTATTCTGACACAAGCTGTGAAGCAACAATCAACAAATATTCGAACCCACGATTGTTTGAATAGTTGATAATAATAACAATAAACTCAATGAGAAATTTAGGTGAAATAATTTAAGTTTAATGACATTCATTTATATTTGATGGATATATTGATTTATCACTCGAAAATCGTTCTCGTCTAGGATAAACTAGATAACACTTCGGAGACAGCACAATTCCCGCACATTACAAGACTTAAAGAGAGGATTAAGTGAAAAAAAAAGGAAAGCGAGAAAATTGAAGAATCATCTTGATGATGAAAGCAAGAGCGTAGCTACAGCCGTATCAGCCATATATCAATGATACAGGATCCCCCAGGTACAGAGGCCCCGAACGTATGTAATTCAGATTCTTTTGTGAAAGATCTTTACCCGTCATTTGGGCCCCTCAACAAATTTTGATACAGGGCCCGTCTAAAGCAAGCTACACCACTGGATGAGAGCGCATTTTTGATAGCCCATGAATGCTTGTTACTTCAGGGATTTCCAAAATTACCATCTCCCACAATCACTGAGCTAATCAAGCAGTTTGGACAAAACTTTAGAAACAGCAGCTTTCATTTAGTACCAGTTTCAAGTTGACTAGGTACATAATTTGTGCATGTACAAACTCAAAAATACCTTTTAATCTTTATTGTTTAGTTATTGACTGACGAAAGGTCATGTGCTGTACCTTAAAATATTAATTTGATCTTTACCAAAGCTATATAGAAAAAATCCCTGAAAATGACTTCCAAAGGTATAGATTCAAGAAAATAATTAACGGGTGGTCATGTACTGGCTCAAATTGATCGTGAAAACAAAAGTTCAACTCATTCTGATTCTAATAACATCGGAAACCGCATGTCATTATCTTGTATAACTCGCAAGATATTGAAATAAATAGTTTCTGCCCTTAAATGGGTACTAACCGATATCGGATCCAAGTTTAGGGTATAAAATGCAATTACTGACATATTGCTCATTCCGTGCAACAATTTTCAGATTTTAATTACGCATAGCTTAGCAGTAATTACCTTTTGAATTTTTATTTCAATTTTTATCCAAAACTGGGTGTATGAATGAGAAAATTTAGCAGTTTGTACAAACCCACAGAACAGCATCTGTCATTTAGTACTTGTTTCAAGTCTGTAAGTGTTGTAGTTGCTGAGATCTCAGCGTCACGCCAGCCAGACAGCCAAAGTGCATATAATAGTGTAATTTTTAGCGCATTTTTTCGAAAAAAGCGCTATTATATTCACTTTGGCTGTCTGGCTAATTGGCTGGCTGGCTGGCTGGCTGGCTGGCTGGCTGGCTGGCTGGCTGGCTGGCTGACTGGCGTGACGCTGAGTTCTCAGCAACTATACTATTTACAGACTTGAAACTGGTACTAAATAAAAGCTACTGTTTCGTAGGTTTGCACAAATTGCTTTAATTCAAGCTCAGTGATTGTGGAAGATTAAATTATTCAATTACTTGTTTCAAGTGACATAATGCCCATGGATATATATGACATTAGGGATATGGCAACTAAAATTTATTAAAGTAGATAAAAATTTAGTTACAACTTTAGCCGGAGGTGTCACTATTATTATGTACAGTTGTCAAATCTGTCCGGGACTCATTCAATGATTTGTTTGAGGCGAATTTGAAGCTTATTAGAATGAATCATTATTATTGGTTGAAAATTTGTTTACTTTTGGTGTATTTTTTATATAGCTTTGATAAAGATCAAATTATCATTTTAAGGTACAGCACAGTCAATAACTAAACAATGAAGAATAAAAGGTATTTTTGAGTTTGTTCGTGAATAAATTATGTACCTATCAAACTGTCAACTTGAAACTAGTACTAAATGGAAGCTGCTGTTTCGTAAGCTTGCCAAAACTCTCAATAATTGTGAGAGATGGTAATTTGCGAAATCTCTGAAGTAACAAGCATTCATGAGCTGTCAAAAATGCGCTTTCATTATCTAGATGATTCTTCCATTTTTTTGTAAAAATGCGCTAAAAAATCTATACATAATGATGAAAGCTCAAACACAAAACTTTTTCTGATGGCAGTGTTGCGCATTATACTTATATTTTGAAGCTATCAGCGGAGAATAGAAACTGTTGCAACAAAAGTCTATACATTTCTTTAAATGCTTTTTTCATGCATACTTCATGCGCCTTCTAATAGTCGTTGGGATTTATAAAGTCTTATATTAGGTTGAAACGACTAACAGTGCACGGGAATACATTTTTTCCTATCATAGTAAAAATATACTCTGATTGATTGTTACAATTATGTGGCAGCACTTCGATATGTTTTTCTGTTCAAAAGTTATGAGCGATAGCAGCACATAACTACTCCCATTGATAAACGATTGAAAATTGTTGCAGCTGATAGAAATTTGAAGACAATTTTTGTTATAAAGTGAACTTGGTTTGCATTTTGGTCAATCAATACCTGCTGGACTGTAATCTATTCCTAATGTGAATAAGCTGTAGATATGTTAAATACTGTTTCATCAATTTTTCTTAACAAAATACTCTCTTGATGAAGATGTTATTCTCATGCGGAATATAACAGAAGCTCAAAAAAGTGCAATATATAAATATAAAGGAACAGTGAATATTATTTTGATCAAAAATTCTTAAAAATTGAGGTAACTGTTCAATTCCTCAAAACGGGTAGAGATAGTTAATCCAGTATGCATAATATATCTGAATTCGTATTCTATAATTGTTATTTGTTCATCGAGAGCATGTTGATAGTCATACAATGTTCACAAAAAGTTTTTTATTGAATTCCTGAATGTAGAACACATGAATCCCTAATTTTATTGAATCAATAATACAGTTTTAATCTGAATAAATCATTCTCACCTTTATATCTACCTTACTCCATTAACAATTTTGTCCAAATTCAGTAGATAATTTGGTCATTTCGGTGAAACAAATATAATTATGGAATCATCTAAAAATTTTCAAATGTTAGAACTCAAAAAATGAATAGTTAATTGGTTATAATATGACAAATCTAGTCTCCTGCATATATAAACACTTTAAGTACAGAGATCCAATTATTTTGTCCTCGATTCTACTATTTGATGCAATTTATAACCTAAAATTGTTGTTACAGGTCATGGTGGTGTGAACCAACTGGGTGGTGTTTTCGTAAACGGACGACCACTTCCAGACGTTGTACGACAACGTATCGTCGAGCTGGCGCACAACGGTGTTCGGCCCTGCGATATTTCTAGGCAACTTAGGGTTTCCCATGGATGTGTCTCCAAGATATTGTCCAGGTATTTATAAATTATTTTATTTTTACCAATCAATCGATCTCGTGCGACAGTTTTTGTTTCTTCTTATTTTAAGAAAATCTATCTATTTGAATAAGCTCGAATGATGTTCGATTCAATTGAAATGTAGAATAAGGACAATTCCGTCTTATCTATAGGGATACTATTTAAAGGAATGGAAAATTTTCACTGCCAATAACAATCAGAGTTTCAAAAAGTACCATACCAGAAGCATGAAAATAATAATTTTATTGAAGAAAAAATTGAGGATAACTATTGAAATGCTCACTTTTCCTTGTAGTCACAGGAATAAAAAATCTATAGAATTTTTTTTTTTCTGTTTAAATAAATATTTTGTAAGATTATTAGAAAAAGTTCATGCAATCTGGAAGTATGCTCATCAATTTTATATTTTCTTGTTAATTTATATTCCTCTTTTGGGACAAAAAAGAAAAAAATTCTGGACATCAGGAAATGCAGATTATTATTAAAAATTTTATTTTGCAATTCACTCAACTTAAGTTCACACTTGACATGTGGCAATGTGGAGATTGTTAAGAAATTATTTGAATTCCATTTCTCACTCATTTAGTATTTGATCTTAGAAGTATATGAATTGTACGCAGCAGGTTTTGGAAAATTAACATTGTTAATAAGTCATAGCATGGAAATCAGCAACTCGGCAAGAATTCCACAGACCACTCTTCATTCTCCATAAAACATGTGATTTTTCTCTTCTTTTTGTTGGAAAAGCGTAGGAAAAAAGTAAAAACGGGGGGAAAACATTACGCAGGCGGCGAGGGGAGGTCACATGATTGCGTTAGTAGCACGCTCTGGCGGCGACGAGCGGAACTACGCCGGAACTGACGTCCGGAGTTGCGATAGCAGCGACGCCAAGTGTTCGCAGCTTTTTTCACACGATTCTTTCCTTTTTACGCCATTTTTTACGCGTTTTTATAAAGCTGTGATTTAAATGAACAGATTTGTTAAATTTTGAGTTGAAAAGTAGAAAAAATGTGTTGAATGTTTTTCGTGCAACCTAGGAGATCTCGTTTGCTTGCCATTACAAATTTTTTATTTCTGAATAGTACAATTATGTTATTTTTGAAACATATTTCCAAAAACAGATGGAAAAACAAACTTAATTTTGGGAAACAACAGAGGTGATGAAAAATAAACATAACAATTTACGAATATCGTTCTCATGCTGAAAATCAATATTCGCCAACACTACTGATGCATAAAGTTTAAAATTAAATTTACAAAATATCGCGGTGAGCTTTGTATATGTGAGTACTCGTGTATATATGATAAAGGGACATGGGGACATATTTGGCAGCCATTTCGCGTATCCCAGCGGGCTCTTGATGCTGATAATATCCATTAAACAAATAACAAACCACCAAAGTCCCCGGTAATCGTGTTACCGGGAACACAGCCGCCAAATGCGACAGGACCCTCACAAAATAATTTTGCAAGGGCGTGCGCTCATTATTTCGATGAGAATTTAGATACTGTCTAATATCTCACTTAAATATATTATGAACTACAAACGAGACAATACTCGTTTATGACCATTTACTGTACAAAGTCTACGCCTCCAATCATGTAAAAAATTATTGTGCAACTTTGGCACTCTCCGCAAGGAAAATGAAACCATAAATTCAACTACTTTGGACTTGACTCAATTCATTCAAAAAAATTCATACAAAAAAATGACCAAATTTCTCATCCATAGATGAGAAATTTGGTCATTGGCATATTGAGCTCCAATTATATTTCAGTCTACTTTTCAAACGTTAGATTAAAAAAAAAAAAAAAAATCAAGCCTTCTTCCTGTTACAGTGCATTTGGTAGATTAGAATCATAAATCCAGCTAGCGGGAGAAAGCACCTAAGACGCAATTCATTCTAAACTTGAAGCGGAAGCCTATACTTCTCAAACATTGCAATTTGAATTTTGAATATAATAATTGAAAATCTTTGCTGTGAATGGTTATTATAGAGCTTTATCGAATTTCGAGATGACATGATGATTTTTTAACTTTAAAGCTGGTTTTAAAATAGCTTTTGGTTTAAATAGAGTAAGGAATTGATTGATGAAGAAATATTTTTTTAATTGTCCTACTATGTAACTTTATGATCATATTAACTATGTAGTTAGAGCGCAATGTTCTGCTTTGTCGCTCGATCGTGAATGTCAAAACGAGGAAGAATGTTGAAATCGTGGAAAAAGACAAAAAAACAGACAATATTTTCCAGATGATTTTGTGTTCAAATTGATGACAATAATAAATAAAATAAAAATTACTTATTTTAATGAGCATGCGACAAAGTACTTTGTCGCACTTCAGAAGACTTGCGGCGAAGTTAATTCTTTGAGAAACGTCACTTTGGCGAATACCTAAACAATATAGACTTATTTCCTGTCTACTGTTCGAGTTACTGATTTTGATGTTCATTTGATTTCGGTAGACTATTCGGTCCCAATAGAAATCACTGAGATTTTTTTTATAGAAGAAAAACACATTGTCTGAATAATAGATGAGTAAAAATATTCCTAGATTTATCCCTCGAACTGAATCTCTAAAAATTATTAGCCTGGGCTACGTTTATTTTTATTAGTTTAATTTTTTATACAAAATAAGAATCAATTTTACAACTTCTGCGACTTGAAATGGGAAATTTATTCATGAAATTAGGACGTAGCATATTGAACTTCTGAATATTAAAAAGTTATAGTTCATCCCATTCTAAAACTTCTATATTTTGTATCTTGTTTGAAGAAGAATATACAAAAAATTCCGTGTCATAAACTACTATTAATGATTTGGCGAGGATAAGTTCTCTATTAAGGTCTATTACCAATATTATTTAGAAGTGAATTTTTCAATTCCCACAATAAATGTTTGGACTATAGTTACTAGGTTAAAGTTCAATAGGAATTTGAATAAAGATTTCAACTTTAAAATGCTACAAAAAACTACTTTTTGGCCAATAGGTTCAATCTTTTAGCCGGTCCTTTTAGTAAAAACCTCCATCCTCCACCACTGACTATATACCCACTCACAAACGACACAAAACAGAAATCACATTACCGAGTTGTAATGCTATTACGCGGTGTATATTAGCCATCCACATCTACAATTTGCTGCGTTGTATACAGTGCTTTAGAGGGGTAGCTGCCAATGGTAGCTTTCTGAATCAAGTGGGGTTATAGGGCTGCCTGCTACGTCATCAGCTACCGAGCCTATTTTCAGATGTTCTTTAGAAGTATTGGTGCCTTGGGAACGATATAGTTGCACTCATGATTGTTTTGTATGGAATTGTAGATGTTATTTTGTTTTGAAATGCTAAAAAGGGGGAGAGCTTAATTGAAGAATTCAACTACAATTGGTATCAATTTAAAATACTTAGGGACAGTTTTTTGAACAATTATTAATGAAGTATGAATATTATCTTCGCCATTTATTTTTAAATTCATTCTCTAGAACTATACTTTTCAGCAGATTTTCTATTGTATAATGAGCTGGTGATGTTTATCTGGAACCGTTTGAATTTGAAATTATTGAAACAAAAGTCAATTTCTACTAATTTTCTGGTCATCGCAAAGCCAATTATTTACGATTATTAATTGAAGAAAAATTCAAAAACAAATATTATTAGAATCCAGAGTACTCATTTGGTCTAGCTCTCCATTTTAAATATCAATGAGTAATATTTCGTTTCAAACTCAATTTTGTGAGGACAGTCTATCTTATCAGATTTATGATGTTAGTGCAAGACAGTCCCTCCTCATATTTTCGGCACAAATCTTTGACATAGCACCCGTGTGACTTTTTCAATCTTGTGACACTTCTGATAAAATATGACACAGCATCACTGTGGATCTCAGACTTAAAATACGACTGAATGATGATCATTATGCGCTCGCTATGTCGTTGTGACACCGACACGTGGGAGCGATCTGTCACTAAGTCCCGTCGACTCTTTGGCGGTCGCCAAAATTTTATTACAAACACACACACATGAATCACATTATACATATGTTGAAGCGGCACCTTGAGAAGCCGAAGAGTGTGAAATCTGTGACGACAAAATATAAAAGATCATGATGAAGCTTTCAGTTAATAACATCTCTGTCAAGATCTTAACAATCATTGATAAAATCTTTTTGGAGGTTGGTGACTATATATATTCAATAATAATTGGCCAGTTTAATGAAATAGAATAAACTTTACATTTTTGCGTGGAAATACAGGTAAATGATAAGAAATCGGATCAATTTATTGATAATGGGAAGCCTTGATGAAAAAAATTGGTGATACTGTAATCTATTTATCAATCAATTTTTTCAACTATAACTGCACAAGGGGCAGCCTATTTATTTTAAATTGGGAGCACAATGCATCTATATTCAAACATTTTGTACATCCTTAGTTCAATTATTGGTGAGCATAAAAGATAATTGATCTTCGTATTTGCAAATAAAATGTTATCAGAAATAATTTATTTTTAGTAAATTTACTCAGTGAAGATGCTATAATGTAATTTTGATTTATCCAGTAAATAAATGTGTATAGTAAATTTACGTAGTAATTAAAACACATGTCTAAATATATCGCTTAATTAGGCGACCACTCAAGCGCTCTAAATAATATCACTTAAAACTCTTTTAGTTTATATCTCATGTTTTTAGCCAACATCTAAGCCGCGGCGTAACAAAGATGATTACCACATCTGAACGATATAAAATATGTCTTGTTCGTAATAAACATTTTTCTTCATAGCGATGCTGCCTTAATTAATACATGAAAACTATATAGATTAAGTTATATGTTGTTAGCGAAGTTTTAAATATCATTTTTAATGTGTACACATGTTATACTATATAATTAATAATAAGCGAATTCGAACAAAAAAGAGATCAAGAGGAAGATACTTTGTTTTCATTATCAGATGTTTACAATGTGCTCACTCATGATAAAAGGTGTCTCAAATAGGAGACAAGATTTAATTTTTTCATAAAACTCACAATTTACTGATATGTATTTGGATCCAGAGAAACGGACATTGTAATAGGACGCATTCATATTATTTTTACATTGAGATGTTAAATACTATATATTTCTGAAAATAAAATCAGACTTATTAGACTCTGCTGCCACACCATCATTTGCACAATTTTGTTGTTAACATTTATTGATGCTTTCGTGACAAAGAATCACAGAAACAAACAATAAGAAATTTTTGCGAACCTCCACTAACGATGCAACAACGCTAATTTGAGAAGTATTTACTTCCGCATACTTCAACGTATAAGCCTTAATTTCAGCATTCTCACTAAAATGTGTCAACAGTAATTACACAAGAGCTTTTTATTTTGCTGGATAAATTTGTTTTCACGAAACCTTGTTACCTAGCAATTTGACAAGAAAACTGTTCTTGAACAGTTTTCGAGTCAAATTGCTGCCGGGTTACAAGGTTGAGTTGTCAAACTGAAATTTATCCCAAGAAAAATAAAATGCTAGAGTGTAATTCGGCGAGATAATTTAACGACATTTCATTTATGAAAAAGTTTATTTAAATGTGCAATTATTGAGAGTACAATTATCATACATCGTTTCATTTGACATATTCCACTACGTATTCTTTATAATTTTCTCCATCAATACTTCGCATACTTTAAGTCCAATCTAGCAAAATATTTGAAATTTGACATACCGTTGTACCTTTTTCTAATACATAATTATGGTTTTCACAAAATACAATGAATTGTCTCCAGATACATGATTTATTGTTTTTTGTATTTATAGACACCTTTACTTCATATTTTCTTCTATATTTTCTCCGGAAATATTCCAAATTCTGTTTATTTTGCAGTTTAAGCATGAACAAATAATCCTGCAAATAATGCAAATGACATAAATATAGTGAGTGTTTTGATTTGGTTGCTAGGAGAATGGTAAATAACGTTTTATCACTTGCAAAAAGTTACTTTCTTTTTTATCCGCTGTCAAAGATATAAAATTGCTTTTTATAGATGGCTTACTTTATATTGGAGTGGAATTATCAGTCACAAAAAATTCATTTGTCAAATCCAGTATATATGCGTTCAAAATTTTATTTTTAAAGTTAGCACCTAAGAACTTTTCTAAAATTGAACAATTGGTTCAAGTCGTGCACATGTTTCCAAATTGTTTGGTTTTATTCTTCTTCTGTACAAACATATTTTCTACAATATGTTGAAGTTTAAAGTTATATGAAATGCATAATTTTGTTGAATATACTTTCACTCATATTAATAATGAAAATATGTACTTCTTGACTGAAAATTGGGAAGAAAACTTCTGGAATGCAGTCGTGAATATTTGTTTTTATTTTTCAATTTCAACTAATTTTGACACCACTTGTGTCATTTTCAGAATTATAAATTATCATAAAAGAATTAGTGGAAAAGTATCACAATTTTTTTAGTAGAACAGTGAACAACTTACATGAGAATTTATTTTTAATAACATTCAGTATAATCATTGAATAATATTAATACAAAAAAATGTGTATGTGGATAAGATTCCACGTGGAGTTATGTGGAAAGAACTTAACATTTGTGAACATGAATATTTTAAA
Organism: Dromius quadrimaculatus; assembly: GCA_963989225.1. Taxonomy (NCBI): domain Eukaryota; kingdom Metazoa; phylum Arthropoda; class Insecta; order Coleoptera; family Carabidae; genus Dromius; species Dromius quadrimaculatus. The sequence continues at coordinate 45,303,234 of OZ022330.1, forward strand.
TGTTGTCAGATTTAGAATCAATAATATTGATGTGAAATAAACTCCAGAACGTTTTAAAACACTTTTGAACGTTCTAAAATGTTTCTGGACGCTCTATAGGGTTTTATAATGTTCCAAAACATTCCAGGCTGTATCAGGAAACTCCAGAAAATAACAAAAAATATATATAATAACTCTAAAATATTTCAGAGAATTTCATAGTGTTCTAAAACATTACAAACTGTATATGGATACTGCAGTACCTTCCAAAATACTTCAGAGCGCTGTAAAATGTTTCTGAGCGCTCTATACAGTGTTCCAAAACATCCCACACTATATCAGAATACTCCAGAACGTTATAAAACATTTTTAAATACTTTAAATTTGCTAAGAATTTAGAACGCTTCAGAATGTTATACAAAACATTTAAGATATTACCAAAACATTTCAGAACGCTCTAAGATGTTTCAAGATGCTCCAGGGGGTTTTATAATGTCCCAAAACAAAGCAGACTATATGAGGATACTCCAGAATTTTATACAACATTGTAAAACACTTTAGATCGGTTTAGAATAATCCAGAACGCTTCAGAATATTATAAAATGAGCCAAAACATGAAGTTTCAGTTGTCACTCTATGATGCTCTAAAATATTCCAGATCACATATCATAATAAGTTTTATTTTAGGGTTAGTCAATCTAATTAACTGTCTTTTGAAAATATAATAAATGACTACAGCTACCGCGGTGATTTTTTAAGATCAATAGAAAAAAATTCTAAAAATTCACTGCAACACTGAGACAACCGGTAGTCTTGTGATATAGATATTTGTTGCTGTTTTATCTTAGGGTTAATCGATCGAATTGACTTTCTCAGAAAAATATTCCTTATAATAGTCGCACAAAATACAATTTTCCAAAAATTGTATTGAAGATTTCTCCTTAGAAATGGAATTTCAAAAAATTCTGTATCAGTGGTTCTTTATGTTATTTTAGAAATGCAGTATCAAAATTTCGAAACCCTAGGACCAGCAATTTGGTCTTTGCGCTGTCTTTCAAATAATAATTATAATGATAAATGAATTCAGAACTACATAGAGACATTATAAGATGGACTTCAAATTTTCTAAGCTACTCATTAGGATAATAATTGAGAAAAATATTCACGCTGCAGCGCGGGTCGTACTTTGACGATATAATATCAGGAGCTCTTTATCTATAATACTTCTATATTATGTAAAAAATCTTTAAGCAAGCTTAATCAATAAATGTACATAGTCTCAATTCAATCAGATGAACGATGCGCGAATAAACGAATACGACTCTTGTGTCACTTATTATACGTTGATAATACTATATCAGAAATTTTAATGCAAGTACTACCAACAACAACTGTAGTGAGTTTCAAGTTCTCACTTAAATTTCTGCATTTATTTTGAAATCACAGACAGACACCTCAATTTTAAATCATAACGTGAAATCAATCTCTTAGTGATTATTTCCAGAAGCACTGCTGCGGCGATCCTAATCATAAAAAATATTGTTACGCAAACTGCGACCTCCCCAAAAAATATAATCTACATTGTACATTTATAAGTACAATTAATACACTAGCATTAATATCTACAATGATTTCAAAAAATGTATTATGACATGTCCTTTATTATTATCAGAATTCAAATTATTATAAAATTAGTTACATTTTTCTGAAGCAAAGAGATAATGAGAATTTTGACATCACAAGCAGACATTCGTCAATTGTTTTTTTAAAATAAGTAATTTGGGTCGTTCGTGTTTGGTATCAAATTAAAGCTCTTGTGGAGATAATTCTAATAGAAGTGCCAAAGAGGATATTCAGACGATTGTCAATTGTTCCCTTCACAAATCATTCAAATGATGTCTAGTTTGGTATCAATTTCAAACTCTCGGGGAGATAAGCTTGGTAGATATCAAAAATAAGTAATTAGTGGCATTCATGTTACCATCTTCAAATTACACTTCCGGCGATCAAATGTCGAAACTGTATGTTCCAATAAATTAAAGATCCCGAAAATTTAGAAATAAACTCTTCATTTTCAGAAATACTTATTTCATGTAAGTACTAAAATGTAACCGGCATCTGTCACTTTAACAATGACAGTTGTCACTTTGACAATGACAGCTTTCACTCTGAAATATGCAATTAATTTATACGACTCTGTAAATTTCTGAGACAGCTATGAAACTGGCCATGAAATTTATAGTTGGGGAAGTGCTGTGATGGCCACAGCTGATTTTGTAATATATTATTAAATAAAATTTATTTATAAGATATCTATTATAAGAATATATTTTATCAATTTCCTCTAGCAAATAATAAATTATTAACTCGCTACATAAGATAATAACTGCAATGGTCTTTAGCCATGTGTTGTTGCCTATTGCTTCTTCTTTATGCTGCCATCAAAATAATTACAATTTTTCTGAAATGTATTAGAAAATGATCACATTTTTCAATAAACACATTAAGTGGAATAAAGTGAATTAATTCACAAATGGACAACATTTGAGTATTTCCCCTTGCGACTGACATCGTAATTCAATAACATTATGATGACACAATTATGAACACGTGACCAAGAAAAATAACATGAAAAACGCATCCAACAGCACTCGACTTGCATTCTATTGAATCCCCTCCCATTGCCATATTCAATTATTGGATGTGTTGTTATTCAATCTATTAATTCTGTCCCTATAATATTTTTTATATGAACAAGTATTTTCATTTGCTGTTTTGCTAATTGTCCGCTAAAGATTTTACGATTCAAATTCCCAACAAACAAAACAATTCGTCAGTCAATTCTCTTGCAAGTGAAAGCTTTGCTTGGCCGCGCAGATACCAACCAACTTGCTATTAATTACTCTCGGTTTGTGTGGGCGTAAACGCACGCTCATTATCTAATTTCCCTGCACAAAGCTTCTAATTATGATCTTAGTGAACTGAGAACTGGGCACAAACACCGCCGTCTTGATCTCTGATATGGATAACTAGATAAGATAGCGGAAAGTCGGAGTATTTTTGTCATACAAACTAATTACTACTTGGAATAATTTTTTTTATGCTGTTCCTTTGAAAGTCGTTCATGTAAGCAAATTAGAGGTATTTCCTGTCGAAAAAGGATTACAAAATATTCTTTCTAATGGAATAAAGCGGTTTCCAAAACATTTTCATAATTATAATCATATATTGTATGAATTATTTCAGAAAAATCTGGGAAAAATTAAAGAATTATGGATACAATTTATTTTTGTATTTTCATAATATTGTTGAGAACAATTTCTTTGAATTTGACTCTTATAATAGATACGAGCAAGCATAATCTATAATGATGCTTTCATGGACTGATGCGACTTTTGTACCGCGCTCACGAACGAGACTTGACATACTTGAAGTATATATAAAGAAGGAGTGCAGAAAACTGAAAGTATACAGGTGTCCCATTTTATTTTCCCGCTAAAAACAATATTATTTTTTACTTGAATATATCAAGAAATATACACCGGATGAAAAAATGTCTCAAGTAAAAGTATAACGACTTTCCAACCCTTCGAGGGGTAGAAAGGAAATCACTCTATAATCTCGAATGGAAACCATCATTTTTTATTCCAGACTCGGATAGAGCGTCGAATACCAAGTTAATTTTATCTGAAACCTCCGGCGATAGGTTGAATTCAATAACGTTCAAAGATCACTGTACAGTGTCCTGCATTTCTTCAAACCTGCCACCTCGGCTGTATTATGATAGATGGCACTGCTGCAGATTTATTTCTCTGCATGCCATGTATTAACTCACTTTCGGCTGCAAGTCCAACTATCTGCGGCATGCTCTACTGTACTGAAGAGTCCTAACCAGGACGAAATACGTGTCCACAGTTACTGCCCTATTCAGGACGATGTTGTAAAAGCCGTCTTCTTAATTTGTAATTTTGTGAAACTACCATAGCTTTATTTTATACAATTTTTTAGATTCTGTTTCACGAACAATTTTCCTGCATTTCTTCATAATCAATTATGGTCGAATTTTGACCACTGGATATCCATTAGTATAAATAAATAAACAAATGTATTATAAATTATTATTATATTTGAGTTTCTGCTTGTATCAACAAACCGGAAATGATTATATACAATTTATAGATTATGAACCCATATTTATTGAGAATTTGAGAAAGAATATAGGAAAATTTAAACTGCTCCAACAGACTTAAAGCCTGGTTTAATCTGATCATTTTGAAATATTCAGCACGTTAGCTAGCAAAACTGCATCAAGTGTCGCATGTGTCTGTAAAAGACAATCTGTGTAATACTTCATTAAATTTCATGTTAAAAACATCAAAACTATGATATCAACGTTGAGACAATTCAGTTTCGAGTGAGCTAAAATTGTAGACAGTTTCAATTTCTTGTCTGACTCGCCCACATAATTATGACTGAAATATACGTAACCTGCGTCATTATTTACTACTTTCATTTATCAAATACGATTAGTAAATATATTCACGTAGTCAACTACCGCCAATCAAAACTATAAAAGAAATGATAATTAACATATTAATTTCTTGTAAAAATATTAATATCATACAACTATATTTAGCGTGTCAATATGCTAAACGTACTAGCTTAACTTTCAAATATTTCTTAAACAAATGATTCCTATATTGTTTGCAGACATGGCGGTCTGTCTATGCCTACTTCAATGCTTAATTAATAACATTTGCCGATCGGATAAGGAGATTTACATACACCACCCGCCGGGACGTAATTGTAGTTTGTTATTAAAAGTAATGACCACGACATAAAGTTGGATACCTACTGATATACGACTAATTTCAAATGATATAAAATTAAGAATGTTATTAAGTTTGTTCAATTAATTTGTGAATGTTGAGATTTCAATACTCTTATTTTGCTTTTGTTTTGCGATAAAAATGCTTTAGGCAATTTAAATAAGTGAAAATTTTTGCTCATTTCCTTATTTAATCCATTATTCCTTGCATTTTTTAAAGTTGAGCGCATACATAATTTTTAATAAAAGATATGATAGCTGGAAGCTCGAAATTTTAAGTTTTTATTGTATCTGCTCCCAACACAATTTGAAAGAAATCAAAATAAATTGAAGGAAACACAACAATCCAATACAATGTTTTCCCCAACATCTCTGCCAAAACGTCTTAAATCGTTTTGATATGTTTGTTTATTGTTTGACACTGACAGGATATTTGATAATAATTATGGCATCAGTAAAACAAAGAATTTTCGAAGAGTACGTTCCACTAGGTGATCGTAACTATTTGCTCACTAGTCCAGTCAATTTAGACAAAAAATGACCCTATCTATCGAATGAATGGTACTGGTTTTTTTTTTATTGCAAGAATATCTTCATCTTGGCTTGTACAATGAGTGTGCAAAAATTATATTGTCAAATCATGGTGCTTCAAAAGATATCGGAGGCCAAAAATCAGAGACCCCGTTTTTTGCCAGTGTTTCGCAAATATCTCATTTTCTAACGGTCGTAGAGCATTTAAGACAAAGATCAAAAATTAAGTACACAATTTTCTCTTTAAGAAAGATTGTATGATCCATTTACGTATCTATGACCGTTAACGAGATATTGCGCGTAAAATGTGCTACCTAAGCTTTTTATGGAAAGTCGAAGATATAAAATAATATTTCAAATATTTCACTTGACGTCGGTAAGGAGGCGTCCATTAATTACGTGAGGCGTTTGAGAGGGAGGGTCAAGTTGAACCTCATCTAATCCTCCTTTAGGGAGAAGGAGCCTCATCGAATATCACGTAATTTTTTTTTCACAGAAACAGAGTAAAATTGCGAGAAAATTTGGTTAAATTAAGTAAAACATGTTCCTCCACTAAAATATGGCCAAATCTTATACAATAACATCTATAAATATAAGTCTTAACTAGTCAAATGAAAATATTCAACAAATCACCATTTTATTTTTTTTATATAATAAATTCAACGCATTTACACTAGAAACACTCATTTTGAAAAATCTCGCGTGAGATTGGGAGTTGGGGGAGGTGGTCGAGCCAAATCTCACGATATCTCACCATGGGGAGAGGGAAGATCGGAAAATCGCCAGAAACACCTCACGTAATTAATGGGCGCCCCTTAGGGTGTACAGTGTACGTATGTATGTATATAACTCACAAATCTCAAAATCTGTCGAACATATAATATTGAAATAGTATTTAAGATTGGTCTAAGGTCTAGTTGTACATCTTGCATTATGGCTGCGAACATCTGAATCGAAAGTGCACTTTATTGGAGACATTTATTGAATTTTTTGCATAAATCCAAATTGACAAACCGTAGGATGTTGAAATTCAGTATTTGAAATTGCTGTAGCATCTTAATTGTTATCTCATATTTTTGTGTCAATCGACTGAACCGGAAGTGCACTTTATATAAGTCTTTTCGAATATTTCACGTAAACTAAAAAAAAATCATCCATAGAATATTGAAATTTTGTATTGAGCTTTTTTTATAACATCCAGTTGTACACCTCGCATTATGATTGCAATCGTCTTTGTGAAAGTGCACTTTACTCGAAACATTTTCCGCATAAATTCAAAACAATCAAACGTAGAATATCAGAATTCGGTATTTTAAACGATAGTACCGTCTAGATTCTCATAACCTATTTTTATTGAGATCGACTGAGCCAGAATTGCACTTTACTTGACATTCTTTTGGAATTTTTTGTATAAATTCGAAGCGGTTGGCTGTAGCGTATTTAAATTTAGTATTTCAGTCTGCTGTAGCATCTGAATGATTGCGTTTTATTCTCATAGCAATATACTGAATCGGAAGCGCACTTCAGTTGGAATTTTTTAGAATTTTGCGCATAAATTCAGATTTTTCAGCTGTAGAATCTTGTAAATCAGTATTTAGAATGTTGTAGCATAAGAATGATGACCTACTGTTCCCAAAGCAACTGACTGGGCCGAAAGCGCACTCTACTTGACAGATTTTTAGAATTTTTTGGATAAATCTAAAAAAAAAATAGCTGTGGGACGATGAAATTTTGTGTTTGATTATCGTATTATTATATGCAAAAATATATCCAGTGATGTACAAATAAGTCACGTGATCTCTACGACAGATTTTTTGAAATTAGTTGCGAAGACTTAGTTCCTTCTTGTGCTGTGTTGTGATTCAATTTATTTATCTGCTGGCTGTAGATAAGCATCTTGTCACCAGATCAATCATTTTCCTAATTTAGTATTTGTGTAAATTAATGTTGATAGCATTAAGCACATCTTTCACCGATGCTTATTTGTTCAGTTATTTGCTTCGTCCAAATTTGGAACGCATCAAGGGCCCATCGGAGACCTATTAGGAACTCATCGGAGCCCCATCGGGAACTCCACAACTTCTATTTCATATAAATACCACGAATTACCTCTGCTCGAGCTAATTCAGACTTTTTTCATTCTGAAAACAGTTCTTGAAATACTTGGCTTCGCGTCACAACGCCTAGGTTTACACTCTTATTGCTTGATTGACAATTCTCTAATTGAGATAACGAATATATTAATTTTTCTTGGGGAATTCACACGAGAAATAACTCCTGGGATTATTATCGCCCAGCAGTTCGTTTCTGGTTGCTGCTTTGATGAATATGCAATCATAGTGAATATCAAAGTTGTGTCAATTCCTAATTAACTAATTGTCTCTAATTTCAACATTATTTACAGATATTATGAGACTGGCAGTTTCAAAGCCGGTGTAATCGGCGGCTCCAAGCCTAAAGTAGCGACGCCTCCAGTAGTAGACGCCATTGCCAACTACAAACGAGAAAACCCTACGATGTTTGCCTGGGAAATTCGAGACCGGCTCTTAGCTGAAGGAATTTGCTCGCAGGATAACGTTCCAAGTGTCAGCTCCATCAACAGGTCAGTGGAATAATATAGTTCAATATTCAATTTAAAAAATAATTCTAATCAATTTTTATGATTTATCTCAAGGTGAAAAAACTTTTTTTGACTTCTGATATATAAATATAAAGTAGCAGTTGCTCAACCTTATTTGAATCAATCAACAATGTTTGAATATGATTATCATATACATCAATTAATTCAGAGTAGCGATCAAAATGTTGAATAATTTTATATATCGTTTGTGCCTGGCGCGACATTTGCGAATAAAAGAGCAAATGAAACAGGAATAATTCTATTATACAGCATTATCGTCGTGTAGTGAGTAGCAAGCTGGGGTTGGGGCGATGTGTGATTGTTTGCAGGTCCCCTGAGATCACAGCCAACTGGAATGGTACCAGCTAAGCTACATAGTTAGGGATCGACATTGCCCTACCTTTTCAAAGTGAATGTTCCAAATAATGAACAATAATCAACTTATTGCAGTCTTTCTCAATTATTTCAGAAATTAAAACTTTTACTGATAGGACCTCAAGCAATATTTAATATTATCTATATTAAGGGAAAAATAACTTTATCACTAGATTTTCTTGGAGAATTTTGCGTGATAATTCTTTGTGTGAAACCTAGTTATAAAATAAATAATTAGGTAAAATGGAATAGCCAAAACATTGAACTATTTGACAGGCAGCTCAAAAGGTTTGCAAATGTAGAAATATGAAAGAATAAAAAATTTCCAACTACAACTAGTTGAATATAAATAAATCAGATATCTATTCTATTCAAATTAAAATGATCTTATTCAGTATCAAAATTATTTAGGATGGTTCATTTTTACATTCACACTCTTAAACATATCCAAAAAAATAATCATAAATAACCCAGGCGCTTGGATCATATTGTATCTAGTGTTACAAAGAAAATTGCTCGAATTACTGGAGAGACTTATTTTGACTAAAACAGATTTGGCGACTCCACCAAATCTCACTTTCTTTATCATCGTTCCGTCTAGTTTTCCTTCTTGTTTCGCGCCACAATCATCCAACCGTTTCTTGGCCTTGACTTCCGCACAGGCATTGTTCCGCACGAACGTCTACACTCACACATTCGCACCCTTGTGTACATGTGGCTTATTGATCAGTCTTGCCATTGCCTACTTGATAACTCCTCCTTTCCTTGTGTGTGTGTAAGGTTCACTAGATACGCTCGAAGTCGTGGAAAAACGCGCCAAAGAAAATCTGATATTCCCTCGGCGATTGTGAGAGGGAAGAAGATAGAAGAATTCATGAGAGAAACGGAATGCGTGTGGTGGGTTTTCACAAGGATATGGAGAAACGTGCTCTTTTCTACGGATTTATTCTCTTTTTTCTGTTATTTGTGGGGAAGATGTACGAATTTCAGATGAGAATGTAGGATGAATATAGACTTGAAAATTCTCAATAGAAACCCAATTTGTTTTTGAAAATATATATTTTTCTTAGTATAATATAAATCCTTGCTCGTGCTAGGATTCCATAGCTTTTTTGAAATGCTTGGTTTTTGCGTTTTTGATATTGATTTCCAAATATGTATAATTCTGTCGATGATTTTACATACACATCATATATAAATCACTTATTCCTTCTAAAATGAGATTTGTAAGGACCCTATTCAACATTCATTCTTCGTCACACTTCTATTTATACACACTTCTTCTGCTTGATCCATACTCATAAACCTACTCACACAAGATTGTTCATAAATTTTTATCTGTACGTGTTGATCCTTGATACATAATTCTTCTATTGATTCTTACAGTAAACTCTATATGTTCATAAACATGATTTTCGGATCTTACATCTTGGTTGATAACCCTTCAGTTTGTTGCTTGAATAGTAAATGCTGAGATTTCCTAAGAAAGACATGTCAATGTCGATTGCAATTGGAAGAATTAGAAAAAAAGCTTTGAATGGTTGCTTCAATATTTAATGAGTTCAAAACTAATATCAATCCAGCTTTTTCCAATTTTTGTTGATTGATCTTGTATTGTTCTTGAAAAACCGATATTCGGCTTTTTACAGTCACAAATTTCAATTGACCTGATTCTCAAGGCACCCAAATCTGCAAAGCTCAAATAATGATCCTAATAACCATGATTTTTTTGGTTATTCAATGCCGGTATTCACAGCCGTGGCGCTTCTATTGTTGTTTCTATGGAAAACGCATGTTTCTGACCAATCCCCATTCGGTATCTATAGAAACGGGCGATACAGCGAAAGACGGTGATAATCAGGGTAAGAGAAATAGAGAGAATTGCTCATGCATGATCATATACATTAGTATCATTTTCTAAAAATGTTTGTTTTTTATTTTATCAAAACTCATCCCAAAATCAAATATTGGAATTTGAGAATATAAATCTATTTCTAATGTAATAACAAAGCTTGACCTTATCTTCAGAATACTATGGATGCTCCCTTTTCTTGCAATCCCTGTTATTTCTATCAAATTTGAAGAGAACCTGTTGTGTCTAAGTCTGCGTGAAGCTTTAAGTTGGAGAGAAGCTGATTTGGGTGGAAGCACATGAAAGCACGGCTACGCTCCATGCGATAGAAAGGAAAGCTCATATCTGTACGTTTTTCTGCACTTCAAACTCACAAAACATGTGGATTTTACTCGACAGATATTTCACACCTTAAAATAACCAGAAAGTTGCTTTTTGACTGCAACATTTGCAAAATATTCTGCACAAGACCTTCATTATAACATTTATCATCAATTATAATGACAAAAATGCGGAATTAATTAGGTATAAGTACCAGTAATAATTCTGTATTATTAAATTGAAATTCTTGTGGAAACATGATTAAAATTCAGGCAGATTATACTGAATTCAAAATAAGAATTGTTCTGAAATCTATGTATCATCTTAATATGGTCTTCCACGATTTTTAAAAAATCTCTAATTTTTTTGTTCAAAAAATTGTTGTGATTGGTCAACACGCTTTTGAGATGAACGACGTTTGAAAAGATCACGAAAAACCGCCATGTTATTGTGACGTCACTACGCACAGTGGCATTCAGTTGTAGCATTGCTTACAATGAAGTCAGCGAAAGACAACTCTGGTTCTAAGAAAAAACTGGCAAATTATTAATGTATTGGATCTGGATGTGATAGCAGCAGTCATCGCGAGCCAAATAAGTTGTTTATGAACTTCCCAAAACAGAAAGTACGAATTAAGAGGTTACCTACATTAAATCCGATATGATAACCGCGAGTGTCTCACATGACAAATTATCTGACTGTTACTTTACGAACCCATCAAAACTCATCTATTCTAAGCAGTATGCTCTGACTCCCGATCGCCAATATGCGTTATGACATCACATGGCGCTTGGCCAGTAACAACGCTTCATTTGTCGTGAGACAAAATTTAAAAATTTCACGATTTTGTATATTGCTTGTTGACATATCGTAATAGAAAGAAAAGTTCATTGATACGATGTTCAATTAAAGGTTATGAACCTCTCGTTGAGACACAAAAAAGTTTTAATAATTTTTTTCAGAAAGATCCTTTCTACTTACTTGTACAAAGTAACAAGTAAGTACTGTGAAACCGACAAAATTCACCTATCAAGATTTTGATGAATAAATCCGTTTTGAGCATCCCTGAATCCATTTTGACTATTTTTGGCTTGATGTCGGTACGTATGTTCGTACGTGCGTCCGTGCGTAACTCGCAAATCTCAAAACTTGTTGAACGTATAATGTTGAAATTTTGTATTTAAGACTAATATAGGGTCTAGTTTACTTAAAACTTTTTTCGAATTTTTTTAATAAATCCAGAATGATCAACCGTAGGATATTGAAATTCAGTAGTTCAACTTGATGTTGTATCAGAATAGTCACCTGCTATTTTTGTATGAATCGGTCAAGCCAGAAGTGCACTTTACTTGAAACTTTCTTTGAATTTTTTGCATAAATATAGAATAATTAGCCATAGCAAATTGAAATTTCGTATTAAGCACTTTTATAACATCTTATTGTACATCTTGCATTATGATTGCGATCGGCTAAGCCAAAAGTGCACTTTACTTAAGACTTTTTTTTAACTTTCCGCATAAATCCAGAATGATCAGCCGTAGGATACTGGAATTTAGCATTTGAAATTGTTGTAGCATCTTAATGGTCATCTTCTATTTTTGTAACAATCAGCTGAGCCAGAAGTGCACTTTATATGACAGACTTTTTGAATTTTCCGCATAAATTTTAAACAATCAGTCGTAGATTATTTAAATTTTGTATTAGGTACTTTTATAATATCTAGTTGTACACCTTGCATTATGATTGCTATCGACTAAGCCGGAAGAGCACTTTATTCGAAAAATTTTTGAATTTTTCATATAAATCCAAAACAATTGAACGTAGATTGTTAATATTCCGTATTTAGGACGATTATACCGTCTAGATGCTCATATCCTATTTTTATAGAGATCCACCGAGCCGGAAGTGCACTTTACTCTTTACTTGACAGTCTTTTGGAATTTTTCGCATAAATTCGAAACGATCAGGTGTAGAATATTGAAATTTGGTATTTCAGTCTGCTGTAGTATCTGAATGATTGCCTACTATTTTCATAACAATAGACTGAACCGGAAGTGCACTTCAGTAGGAATTTATTTTTTAATTTTGCGCATAAATTCAGGTCTGTTGGTAGTCGTAGAATTTTAGAAATCAGTATTTAGGAATGATGTAGTATAAGAATAATGGCCTACTTTTTCCATAGCAATCGACTTGACTGAAAGCGCATTTTACTTGACAGATTTTTAGAATGTCTTGAGTAAATCCAAAACGATTAACTGTGGAACGATGAGATTTTTTGTTTGATTATACATATCCAATGATATATACGATCAAACATAAAATCACATCATATTATATATATATATATCCAATGATGTACAAGTAAGTCACGTGATGTTCACGTTAGATTTTTTAGAAAAATATTTAAAAACTTTGTTTGCAATTTACAAACTGAAATATCCAAATTCAGAATTCAGCTGTTTATGTGATTACATTACGACGACAATACGTTTGATTTTTCGCCGTTATTTTTATAAGTTAGTTGATTATACAGCAATTCGAAATGTGAACATCAATTTCAGCGTTGATAAGAAATCTAATTCTCCCACTCTAAGGCCTAGTTGCACAATCGAAGCTTAGCTACAGTTTGGTATAACAAACTTTGAAAAATTTAATTTAAAATGGAAGCAATAATCTCTACAAAAAAACTCCTTCCGCAAAAGTTGGGAGTTTTGATTATATTTCACAGTGGGCGAAGCCCACAACCCTTCATATGTCAAATTTTATGTCACAGCATCCTAAAACGTTGCTGATATGTTTTTTATGTGAAGTTTATGGACCCTCGTCAGGACAAAATCGCTCAAAATTCGCAATCTCTGCCGGCTTTTTCCTATATCGTTATTCCATTATACACAACTTTATGTAGAGACATTATTTCTGAAATAGTAATTCTGATTTCATTCATAGATTTTATAGTTGTAAACGACATTATAAGCTTGTTATATCGGATGTATGAATGAATTGTTGAATATATGAAAGTAAATGATTCTGAAATATTTTATTGGGATAATTCTGGAGGGTTATAGCTATAGGAAATTGGGTGGATTTTTATAGGAATTTAATGCAGCTAATCAGGAGGATGAAGTATAAAACAGAGACTTTTATGGCCCGTTCATTGTTTTTCTTCGATAGGAAATTCGATAAATTATTCACTTATTTATATTCTGTTTTTTCTAATCCCAATTATTGATTTGGAAAATATTATATATATATATATATATATATATATATATATATATATATATATATATATATATATATATATATATATATATATATATATGGGAGGAGAACTATTGCATAATCAAAATACTAAACATATCTGTATGGTTTATCAATCGCAACTATATATTTCTGTTTTTGGGATCTGATTGTACTTTCTTTGCTAGCCTAAGACTTATCAATATCTTCATTGAAATGGAAATTATGTGAAACATTATTGCTCCATCAATACTCAACCTACTGCATCACCTGTGAAACACAAATTAAAATCCGATAATTCTACAAAAACTTGATAGAAGTTGTGAACAGCTCCAGAAACTCAACAAGAGATCTTGAATATTCTATCTTCCAAACCCCCTTATCATTCAAATGATCTAACATCAGCTTCTGATTCTCCTTTGAGTGCAAATAAACTGATACCTCTACCATCATCCCTACGCGTCGTTCAGGGACGTGCAGTCAAATTAAATGTGTCAAATCAGTGTCCCCCGTCCCTCGGGGGCCGGAGCAATCACTGACCGATAGATTAAAACAAGGGTGCGTCTACACTCGAGCACAATGGCTGATTGCTTGCAATAACATATGTGCTGGGATACACAACTGAGGAGAGGAGGACGAATATATGGTATGCTAATGGATTAGGATTGGTTTTGACTGCTATGAGTTATGTGGTAGAAGATTGAGTAATGGAATTTATTATGGTTTTGGTGGTATATTAATTAGAGTGGTTTGAGTTTCAGATAGGATTTTAGAGGGTTTGAATTTATGAATTGATGATGTATTCCTGCAAATATTATAATGCATGCAAACAAATTTTGAGGATATCAGGAGATATCCACCAAGAATCATGCTGAAATTATTGAGAATAATAAGGAACACAATCATATTTTTTTTATATGTTTATTGTACTAAGCAACTAAAAAACTAAAACAGCATCAAGATTTGTTAACGACTTGCGTTCCTCTCTTTGTTTTGTATTTCGACAATAATTTTTCCTGAAAGAGTAGTGAAGCACTTCCTTTTGCTATCCTGCTAATATTTTCTTTCCTAATTGCAGTAAATAAGATTTGCAAAAAATGACAATGATATATCAAAGACTTCTTGAACACGATGGAAAAAACCTAGCTGCGAAACAACGACGAAAAAACTTGAAAGAACGCCCAGAATCTCCACAACATAATGATATTAGCGACCGAGATATACACGATGTAGACAGACAGAGATGAAAAAACAGAGAGTTTCAGTGACGGAGATGACATTCTTGTTATCATTCCGTTCAATTAATTTTTTTTTTCATTTTTACCCACTTCATCAACATTCTAATAGTACAGTAGTCGAACGTGGTACAGCTTTGATTTCAGCTGATTTTTGGCCGAAAGTGACTAAAACCAAAGCTGAATCTACTGTATAAAATACTGTTTATAATGTATTGGTTTCTCTCTTTCGTGAATAGAGTAAATACTCTCTCTTTCTTTTTTTTCTTTTATGCCACCTTTTGTTCCATCTCGTCACAAACTCCACTTCAATAAAATTAGTTTACGCAATTACGCACATAAAAGCAAAATTCTCCGACAATGATCTAAATCGTTCTACCCTTAAGTAGAAAAACACATTTAGAAAAGTAAGAAAGAGAAAACTATATAACACCTCCCACTCCACCCAAGTTAAGCACATTTGAGGTTAAAGACAGAAGACGCTGTCTCCATCGTCTCCCAACCGTTCCCTAATTGCTAGCATCATAAAAACCGTCTCCATTGTTTGGAGAGCGTTCTTCCGCTGTTTCTCTCAGCATGGCGTCATGTCCGGTTCCTGTTCTGTGCTCTGTGACGTCACTGCGAGCCGCGGGTGGCCGCTGCAATATTAGTCATCTGGATATCGGGAGATAATTTAAGACGGAGGACATTATTGTTAGTTTATTGCTTCGAGTTATTAGTTGTAGATGTCATGTTGAGGATTTTCCGAGATTTTATAAGAGTTTTATTGCACCGTTGAGATCATAACTCATTGTAGGAATTTTTTTAGAGTAAACTAACTTCTGTAATTTTTCATTAAGATGTATGATATAATGAAATTATGACTGTATTTGGCTTGGAAAATTCTCTGCAATTTTTGCAGGAATCCGAAACAATAACAATTAATATCAACATGTCAGTAATGGACTTTTAGATGGTGAATCATCATTAGTTACTCTTAATCTTGATTTAACAATTATTTGATTTTCATTCCAAGTTTTTCTTGTAATATATAGAAAAACTTTTCTTCTTTTTTTGTTTGTCTGTGTATCATATCCAAATTTACTGGTCGCATATGAAACATCCTCACGAAGTTTAACCAAGAAATTGAGGAAAAATCACCTTTTTCAGATTAGTTCCTCATTAACTGATCCAAATTACATTCAGATTTTGGTCTACAAGTTCTCTGAATGCATAAATTAAATGGATCATCAAATAAATGCTTGATATGGTACATAGATAATTGATAATTTTAGATTTTAATCAATGCGAAGAATACCGAATTTTCATATTAAATAAAGCAATACTCATATGTATTCGTTAATGATCGATCTACATCTAATTTATTTGCTTAATCTCGTTGCGGAACTTAGTATTGATAATAATATTAATAAATATGCTTGTTTAATATTGTTTTATCTTCGTTTGAACATCCGAAAACTGAATTTTCTTGGGTTAAAAACCTGGAGCTGAATTGCATTGGAATCAAACTGAACAACTGGATGGGGCATGATTTCAAATATAAGAGTCTAATTGAAACGTTTGCTATTGTGAGGAGAGTGGACATCTGATTGCAGCATCATCAGGCTTAACAATGTATCAAAAGTAGTTTGAACATGTTTGGAAATAGTTTTTTCAACTGGGATTTTCATCAAATCACTATGTGAATAATGATTTTTGGAAAAATTCTGAATCGATATCCATTCTTAACGACGGATTCTAAATGTTACACGCAGTTTTATATACAGATTTGTGGATCTAATAAATCTTATTCAATTAAGTATTGTTTGAATTTGGACACATTGAAGTATTTTGTACTAATTTACCATTTCTTCAAAAGGTATCAGCACAAAAAATTGAGGGTCTCATTATTTCTTATAATCTATAGGAAGAATGTAGAAAAAAAATCAATAGGCGTTATTAAATAGAACAGACCTACAATATATATATATATATATATATATATATATATATATATATATAAGATAAGGATTAATCGCGACTGCAATTAGTTAGGGTAATAACAGATGTTTCGTGGGCGTTTGCAGTCAATGGAAATTGGCCAAATAAAAGATCACTCTTTTAAAATATTAGTCAAGCTTTCGCCTAATTTCTAGGCTTCCTCAGGACACTAAAAAGTTTATTATTCATCAGATTAATTTACAAAAATATTAATAAGCATGAAAGCTAATTGTAAGATTTACATTTTTGTACGAGTTAAATAAATAAAATTCCATCAGTAAGACAGTCGAATGAATTTTCTTTCTAGATCGTTTACATTTAGTGTTCTAAAAACACTGTATTTGAAGATCACCATTGGTGTAAAATTTCCAAAAACCATATCAGGCTTTGTACACTTTTAATTTTGGGTTTTTTTTTTTTATTTAGTTAGTATTATAAAATATTGGTACAAAGTTACACTTTGTTTTATAAGAATGTACATTATAAAAATTTTCGAAGATTTTACTTTTTATTCTTAACACAGTAAAATCATGACTAAAGCATTTTTATCACAGGCGCAAAATGGAGTAATTTTTTGAACAAGTTTAAACAGAATTAAATTTTGAAAGGTCTTTTCAAAGAAAGTTTCGAGTAAAGTGCACTTTAGGTACAGACGATTACAATCGTAATGCGAGGTGTACAACTAGATATTATAGAAGTGCTTGATACGAAATTTCAATATTCTGCGACTTTGTATAAGTGAGTAAATACATTGTAACCTAGAAAATTTCAAGAAACTGTAGGATCTTGACCTTCAGGAAGTTTGGATCGATGAGACCATCAAAAATACACTTGTATACTAATTTTTGAGACAGTATCGTGAATATTATAGGAGATATGCAGAGAATCAAAGAATTTGTGTGGTACCTTAGCGTTTTCTGGTGAACTGATTCCAACCATAATCTGATAGAACTGAAATCATGCCAAAGCATTAAAAAGCGCGAATGATCAAATGCTGCTGCTGAAGGATCACACAAACAGACAAAAATTCAGTCGAAATTCTGGAAATGATCTTATTCATCTTAGGAGACGTAGAAACATGTAAATTTAGGAAAAAATTGTAACTCAATTAATTAATTAATTAACTAAATACTTCTGAAACAGGGACCGTAGAAAAATCCCGATAAATATGTTTTATTGGGTATAAACCAAGCCATGAGTAGAGATACGCTACATTCGATTCCAGAAATGAATACACACTCATCTAGTTATTACTTATATTCTTATATATTTTTGTTGTCTTAACAATTTGTTTATTTATCATACTAGTTTTAATTAATTGTACTAAGTACAAGGAAGTATTGTGAAACCGAAAAAAATCACCTATCAAGGTTTAGATGGAAATATCTGTTTTGAGCATCCCTTAATCCATTTTGACTATTTTCGGCTTGATGTCGGTACGTATGTTCGTGCGTTCGTAACTCGGAAATCTCAAAACTGGTTGAACGTATAGTCTTGAAATTTTCTATTTAAGACAAGTATAGAGTCCAGTTGTGCACCTCGCATCATGATTCCAATCGTCTGTACCAGAAGTGCACTTTACTTGAAACTTTTTCAGAATTTTTCTAATAAATCCAGAATGATCAACCGTAGGATGTTGGAATTTAGTATTTTGAACTTAATGTTGTATCAGAATGGTTATCTGCTATTTTTGTATGAATCGGCTAAGCCAGAAGTGCATTTTATTTGAAGTTTTTTTTTCAATTTTTTGTATGAATCTAGACTGATCAGCCATAGCATATTGAAGTTTAGTGTTTGTACTTGCTGTAGCATCAAAATAGTTATCTTCTATTTTTGTATCAATCGACTGAGCTGGAAGTGCAGTTTATATGTATAACAGACATTCAGAATTTGCCGTATAAAAAAAACAGTTGAATTGAAATGATAAGATAGGCAGTAATAATCTCTTGTCAATTTTTTGATTTTGTTTGACATTGTACATGTCAAAATATAATTAAAATTATATTAATTATAATCTGAAGTGACAGAAAATCTTATTGAATAAATTTGTGTATATATCGAATGATGTACAAGTAAGTCACGTGATGTTCACGTCAGATTTTTTCCATTTGGAAAAGACAGCACTTTTCTATTGGAACTTCATATATATATCTTATTATTTCTTATATTCAGAACTTATACCCAATGAAACATATTTATTTAAAATGAGTTCAGAAAAATTTTACACTTTTTTTTATTAATAAATTTAATAAGTCTAGATTTGTGTAATTTCATTCTGCCTAATTCATTTATGATAGTCAGATTTTAGTACCATGCAATGTGAAATTATTTTTAAGGAAGCACCTTTTCAATTTTTTCTGCAAAGTTTGATCAAAATCTTGTGTGAGAAGAAACCTAAGAGAGAAAACTTTTCTGAAGTGAAATGCAGCTAACTTTAATCAGAATGAATAGGCGAAAAAAATAGATCATAAAAAGTTTTCATGCAAAAAAATAGAAGAGACTTACTAATCCAAGACTGTGGTTTAGGTTAAATTACGCCAAGAATCGGGATGTGAAAATTGGTGGTATAGATAAATATTCGGGAAGCTACTAATAAAATGAATTAAGGGTTGCTGTCAATTTATCATAATATAGTGTCTATATTGAATGTCAATTTAGATATTAAATTGATTTGTGTATCCCCAATCGAATTATTGTCCGAACTATGTACTTTGCATTAATATTTCAATATCTTGAACATCATGTATAAAATTTCCTAGTTCCCTTCATTTTGTTATAGAAAGAGAAACATCCAATAATAACCTCGCTTGGAGCCAAGAATGTCAGCGATTTTTTTAGAAATCTACTCTATTTTCGATAACAATAACACCAACGCCAACTCACAATTCTAAATATCATCCATAGCCAACTTTACATCTCTTCCAAGTTTGTGTCTTTGTGGCAGTCGCGATCCTTATTTAAATCTCGTTCGATCACCTTCCCAAAGCTTCTCTATCCTTTTCTCTTGGCCAATTTTCCGAGCAGCGGCGTCAAATCGACCGGATATCGATATCGGTTTCCACGGCGGTGAAGACGCCGAGTAGTGGGGACTAGGAGGAACGAAGAGGGGGATGGATTCTAGAAGGAGGGGGTTTAAGCTCGCCGTGCTCGATTTCACGAATCTGAGACGCAGCCGAGCGTTCCGGAACCAGGCTTTCTTCTCTTATTGATCTTCTTCCATTCTAGGCTGTTGTTTGTAGGAGACTGAAAGGGCATGGGTGCCGGATGTGAAGTTTATTTGGGATGCATTAGGAACTTATTGCAGGTAAATTCACTGAATATTTCTGCATTAAAATCTGAAATATCTAAAAGTGGATATTTTAATAAATTTTTCTCTATTCCCGTGCGTATGTATATTTGGAGTGTAAGGGCTTCGTACTGCACAAGGTACATAGAAGGACTTCGGTGTCTATTTGTATATCTGTCGATTCTCCCAAAAATACTGGAGCTATCAACTTGAAGCTTATAGATTATGCTTGTCCGCATCGAGGGATATAATGGAGCAATTATTTTGGAGATTTTAGAAGAAAAAATTATGCCAGTACAAAAAATATAAAAGACAAGTTTCTTTTCAAGAAATCTGTGATTTTACTCACTGATAAGAGAAATATTCGTAGTTACAAAATCAGCAAAATTTATAATTACTTATGTATTTAATCAAATATCTCCAACACTTTTTCATGCACTAAACCTTGTCACGCGAAGGGCATTCCCTGATTATTTTGTTTTGGAAAAACGTTGTTAAAATACAGACGTATATCTGGATTAAGGATTGAAATGAAATCATACTCATATCTGCAGATATTGTATTTTAATGAGACAGTTGTACGTTTTGGCTGTCAAAGCAATCATCTTCACCACAAACGTTCTTTTCTATAGGAAAGTTGGTTTTCTAAATTACCATCATACATTGGAAGAACTCATTTAAATCTTATTCCTTTCCAAAACTACAGTTATCAACTCGATAAGCTTCAAGTTTTAGAATGAAAAAAAATTTAAATAAGTTTTTTCAATGTATTTATGATATTAATTCTGACAACCAACCTTTTCATAATGAATATTTTCGGCAATTATAAACTTATGCTAAAGATTGTTGCTTTGATAACCGAAATGTACATCTGTCTCATTAAATTATATCTACAATTATGAGTGTGATTTCATTCCAACCTTTAAAATAAATTCCGAGAGAATCTAATCAACTTTCCAATCTATTTTTAAAATATAGTTTGTTTCCAGTGTGTGCCTAGTAAATCAACGTTAATCGTTCTCATACATAGTCTAGACAAAAGAAAAATGTAATTTTAATCTGACAGTATGATTAACTCTAAACCAGATAAATAATTTCGCCGAACAGTATGTAAATGTTCTCATGAATTAATCACTACTTTTAAGAAAAGTTGAAAACTGCACATTAAACAAAATGAACGATGAATAATATAGAGAGATAATACAGCACCAATCTCTAATGAGTTGAGAAATAACCATTTAACATGTTTCTTGGGTACCAATTCACAAAATACGCTATAAATAATTCCATGGATGATTTGATTTCCAATTTTTTTTATTTCAATTGTCCTGCTTCTTTCCATGAAAGCTCTTCGTGCGCCACTGCCTACTCCTCGCCCCGCCCCCTTCGTTACTCAAGCGAATCGGCTTGTGTTCCTTATGTTTGCCATGTTGCACTCGGCGTCGTCGTGCGTCCCACACCCTCTTTGCCCTTTCGACGTCGATTTCGTCCTTGGCGTCCACGCCGACTCTGATTCGTTCTTGTGGCTTATTTAAAAGTTTTCCTGCGAGAGAGCTGAATTTTCCTCAGGAATTACCCAACGTAACGCGGATTATGACTTCGTCAGCTCAGACTTAAGGCTTTAATTTGGTTTTTGTGAGAAAAATAGGATTTTTTGGCGAAATGGAGAAAGATGAAGCCTTTGATGAGATTAATGAGTTTGGGATTAACAATTGCTTGTTTTAAACTTATATGGGAAGTGCAAGATATGGAATATTTATATATTAACAGGCAATTTCTACAAACAAAACTTGAACTTCAAGCTCTGCTTGAATAAAGAAAATTAAATCATAATTATCAAAGGAAGGAAAATTGTAGATCAATATAATATATGCTTTAGAAAGGCATGTTTATATTTTCGTTATTTTGTATGGATAATGTCCTACAACCAATTTTGTGTCCGAAAATTAATCACTGGGGTAATCAAAAACAACATGATTATTTAAATTTCAATAAATGACTGAGGAAAATATAGTTGTCTTGTCTGTGTCCCCAATATTTGATAATTTGAGAATCTTGATTTTGAAGGCAAGAAAACTCACAGTGACTTTTTTTTAATATCTTGTAAATTTGAGAAAAGCAGCAATAATCAACTCTACTTATTATAAAAGTACCTAGCAGTTAATTACAAACACTTCTTAGAAAGTCTTTATTTGATTATTGTTGATGATTGAAACATTTTTTTTGGAGGCACAATGATATTTGCTCTTGGTTTTTTGTACAATAGTTTGCATGCGTTTTAGAAATGCAGTGCCTGTCTACTTCAACTCTCCATTACTACCGCTTTGCTTTGCATGTACTTCTCAACTGAACTTGTGTTCAGTGTTCGAACAACAATATACAAAATTGTCAATAGATAAATAAAATTGAATACAAGGTGTACGAATTGGCAAATACTATGCATAAAAATATAGTGGAGGTTTTGTATAACTGTAATGTATTACTAATGTCTTCAGTAAACACTTAGAAATTGATATGTTGTAGTTTTCTGGACTTCTTTCTCAATTATTCTGTAACTACATCGCATTAAAAAAATAAAGTGATTTCCTAATTAATTGAGGTCCTTCATTAAATCTAATCGAATAATCTGTGGCAAATTTATGAAAAACACTCGATTTCACGGTTCAATAATAATAATAATGAAAATTTCCCTAAATATTCACTCAACTACATAAGATTCGTCTAAGGTTTCAGCCTTATATAGAACAGGAGTCGAATATTCGGTTACGCTTTCGATTTTGGCTATAAGTCGTGCTTCGGTTGAACACTACTTGTGAAGCTGTATATCCAGGAAAAACTAAAAAAATATATACATATATTTCATATCCTTAGTTTACAATTAATGAATGTAAAAAAAATGTATACTTACCTAGATATATATTACGAATAGTAGACTTCAAATTCAATTATACAGTCAGATAATAATTGCAATTATTCTCAGTATCATTATTTCATTCTTATTAACTCAACTTCAAACTCCCTTAGCAGAAGTAATCTAATCAAATCGTCACCCTTGAAGTCAAATCAATTCTGACGCGTAAATAAAAATATCAGGCAATATTTTTAGGGGAGTAACAAGTGCGGGTGTGAATCTAATGCACCAAAATGTGGACATATTCGAATTATTCATGTAGGGGCGGACGTGTTAGGGTCATGTTGACTGAGTTGAGCAGAAATTGAGCGGATTGAGCACTCACTTGTGCCAGATGCTACATTACTAACGTATCATTACGCCTTCAAACACATCCAACAGCGTACAGTCCAAGAAAAAATGAATACAGAAAAAGGAACTATAATATATATATATATATATATATATATATATATATATATATATATATATATATATATATATATATATATATATATATATATATATATATATATATATATATATATATATATATATATATATATATATATATATATATATATATATTTATATATATATATATATATATATATATATATATATTTTTTTTTTTTTTTTTCTTTCAATTCAAAATAAACTCAGATAATTATGAGACCATATTTTGTTTCGCAATTAGGTAGAGTTAAAAAAAAAAATCAAACATATTTGTTCTGCAATCCAAACAGTGAAACTATGACTTTTCTGCGGCCTTCATCTGACATATTTTGACAATTATTAAGCACACAGCAAGAGAGCAGCAGATAGCCGAACAAATAGATCATTTGCAGATGTTTCGAACATGAATTCACAAAAAAAAATCATTCAAGTTTCATAATATAGATTTTATATGATTGTAGATTTGGGATGTATGAACCTGTTTACTTAGCGATTTACTAATCACCAAGTTCAAAGGCGGACAGAGAAAAATTATATTATTTCGCGTATAATGACTATATTTCATTGGTAATCAAGGTTGAAAAAATCATAATCCAATTAAAAAAATTATAAAGTCATACACGAATCGGACCGCGAAATATAAATGAATTTATAAAGAATTATTTGAATCAATGATTCAAAAAAATCATACTGATTTATATCTTTATTTGGAGTACGCCTATGGTAAAGTGAAGTTAAGTCTAGAGTTAATGCACATCTATGAAAAAATTTGATAATCTCTGAAATCATAGCACAAATAAAATCAAAGTTCTCAAGCAGTCGTGTGAAGTATCAGTGAAAGTGGTTAGATATAAAAAATTCGATATAAAAGCGGAAAAAAGTAGGTAAATTTGAATAATAACAAATCAATAAATTGTGACCCTGAACGCAGATAAGTGATAAGACAAGATCCGCTCGCCAACGAAGGCTTAGCGCACGCGCATTAGAGTACGGGTTTAATTTAACCAGTGGCGCACAGATTCTGAATAAAGTCAGTAAGTACAATTATCAAATTATACCTCAAAATAAGAAAAAATGGCAACATTGCAAGAAATATCAACCGAAATGGCTAAATTGCTTCAGCCACTAACTACAAAAATTGATAACGTGGAAAACAAAGTAGACGAAGTTAAAAACACTGTAAAAACCGTACACGAAAAACTTATGTACAGCGAAGAACAATACAACCATCTGGAAAAAACAGTTAGAGAACAAAACGACAAAATCGAATTTTTAGAACGGAAGATTATGGAGAAAAATCTCATCATATTCGGAGTAGAGGAAGAAGAGAAAGAGAATCTCACAGAAAAAGTACTTAGAATAATCCAAAAAGTTCTACATATCCAGGATATGGCAAAAAATGACATAGACGACACAAGAAGAATTGGCATGCAGAATAAAAATAGACCAATAAAACTGCAATTGAACAGCAAACAAAGAAAGTATGAAATCCTGAGGAACTGTAAACATTTACGGGGCACAAAAATAAGAATTGAAGAAGAACTCCCAAAAAAAATAGTAGAAGAACGAAAAAAGCTGAAGGTACACCTTCACCAGGCCAAGGAAAACGGCTATAGAGCTTTTCTTAGATACAACAAATTAATCGTAAATGGAGACAGTTTTACAATAACTGAACTTGAGAATAGCGAAGAACAACACGAAAATAATATAACAAAAAACTATCAACAATTCAGAAGAAAATCAGTATCAGTTAGTAATTTAACGGAATTATTATCAGAAAATGAGGAGGATACCGAAGAAAATAAAGGAGGAGCTGAAAATACATTCAATAAAATTGAAAAATATGCGGAACTAAAGCTAACCGATACAACCCAATACCAAAGAGCTGAAATGAAAGATAAAAGAAAAGCCACATCACCAGCCGAGAAAATCACATCAAACATTAATAAGCAGGAAAAGGTGACAAGATATTTCTACAAAAAGGCAAAAAACGAATCAGACAACCACAAAATAGAGAGGAAGACATAAAAACTCCAAATAACGCAAATAAAAACATCATTATCTGGAACATACAAGGCTACAATAATTTTTTCAACCTGGATAGCGACGAAATAGAGCAGATTTTACAAAATGATATAATATGCCTATGCGAAACCTGGATACACACCAACCTACAAAACATCCCAAAAGACTTAGATGAATTTCAGCACATAGAATCTAAAGCCGTAAAATCTGCAAGCAGAGGTCGCGCAAGCGGTGGTCTAATTATCTTCTACAACAAAAGATTACAAATCAACATAATCGAAAACACGACTCACTGGATATGTGCCTCATTTAAGTGGCCAAGATCATCTGAAAACTTTATTTTAATTTTTTGTTACTTCTCACAACGATATAGCTATGAAGCTCTAATAGACCAACTGCAGAACACACTAGTAGATTTAAATGAACAATACCCGAACACATCAATTATTTTAGCTGGTGATCTGAATGCCAGAATAGGAAGCTTAAATCAAGGCGATGAAGCCGAATTCAAAGACACCAACTTCTATCACATTCGCCAAACAAAAGACCAAACTACAAACAAACAAGGAAAACAACTAACTGATGCCCTAGAATCGGAAGGTTTTACCGTATTGAATGGAAGATCAGACAAAGATAAGATAGCCAATTTTACATACGTCAGCGGCAAAAACAAAAGTATTATCGACTTGGTGTGGACAAATAACAAAGCTCTTGGTGAAATACAAGATATAGAAGTATTAAATACCATACACATCTCAGATCACCTCCCCATACAAATAATATTCCCTAACTATAAAACAAAAACAACGACACAATGCAACAAGAACATTATAGAAAAAAAACTCATATGGGACATAAAACAACAAGGATTATACAAGGAAAATATCAAAATGATACTCGATGCGACAGAAACATCCTATGAAATATTGATATACGCGATAAAAGAAACAGCACAAAATCTAGGAATGATAAAACAGGTGAGCAAAGGCAAACCAGGCAGGAAAAAAAACTATTGGTACAACAAGGAGTGCAAAACGCAAAAATTGAAGGTTCGGAAAGCCCACCGCAAATGTACCCAAGAAGGATACACAGAAGAAAATATAACGGAATTCGTAAAAACCAAAAAAGAGTACAAAACAATAATAAAACAAAACAAATACAAATACAAACAAGAGCTAACAAACCGTGTAAGCAATATACATAATACTGATACTTTCTGGAAGACAGTGAAACAACTACGAGGGCGAACAACAAATAACATAGAAATTGGAATGCCAGAAATAACAGCTCACTATCAAAACATGTACACACAACATACAATATTAAACACTAGCTTCCATGGTAATTTCCACCAATACCTGGACGAAAAAATAACAGAAATAGAAGTAATGGCAGTTATAAGAACATTAAGAAATAACAAAAGTCCGGGACCTGACGGGATATCAAATGAATTTCTAAAACAGTTACCAGAGAAAGGAGTTAATTACATGACTAAAATGATGAACATCTGGTTCAACAAAGAAGAGATCCCACAGGCACTGGGTAACGCGAGAATAACGATGGTATACAAAAAAGGAGACAAACTAAACCCAGAAAATTATCGTGGTATAGCACTGCTAAACTCTCTGACGAAAGTTTATACTCACATAATATCAAATCGAATTGCTAATTGGGTAGAATATAAGAATAAAATTATCGTGGTATAGCACTGCTAAACTCTCTGACGAAAGTTTATACTCACATAATATCAAATCGAATTGCTAATTGGGTAGAATATAAGAATATTCTCTCGGAAAACCAAGCTGGTTTCAGAAAAAACAGGTCTGTATTGGATCACATATTCACGCTAAATACCCTCGCACAGCACAGCATCTATACCAAGAGAAAATTGTTTGCCATATTTGTAGACCTGTCAAAAGCATTTGACTCAGTGAACCAAAATAAGCTATGGGAAAAGTTATACCGCTCCGACATCAGTACAAAACTTATAAGAATAATTCAAAATATCTACTCAAACGCTACCATACAGATCACAACCGAAAAGGAGACATCGAAAAAAATCAAAATGAATAAAGGATTATTACAAGGAGACTCTCTCAGTCCTATACTATTTATACTGTTCATGAACGACTTCGAATACTGCTTGAGAGAAAAGGGACAATTTGGAATACCCTTGAACCATACTACCGACATACTGACATTACTATATGCAGATGACATAGTCATCCTAGCGAATTCTCAAGTAGACGTACAAAATAAACTAAACGCGTTAGAAAACTATACACAAGACAACGACCTAAGAATTAACACAGACAAGACAAAAATATTACTTTTCCACAGAGGAAGAACTCCAAGGATAACAAGAAATTTTCGCTGCCAAGGAGAAAATATAGAAGTAGTGCAGGAATATACTTACCTTGGGATAAATTTTGTCACGTCAGGACTTCACAACAAAACGTGCAAAGAGAGAGTAAGTAAAGCTAGTATAACATCGGCTAACAATAGAAGAATAATGAGAATCGCACAAATGGAAAACTGGGAAGCAAGATTGAAATTATATCACACAACGACAATACCCACAGCATTATATGCGAGCGAAATTTGGGGCCTACAGCATACCGAAGAAATAGAAAAGGCGCAAACAAACTTTTTTAAAAAAATGTTCAACTGGCCAAAAACAACACCCAATTACATTGTACGAAGAGAAACGGGAGAATGTAACCTATCGGTACAAGTATTTGAATTAACACTCAAGTGGTGGATGAAAATTTTGAGAATGAGAGACGATAGATATCCGAAAATGTGCTACAACAAAATCAGATATACAGAAACACACGAAAATGTGAACAAATATAATTGGTGTAATACATTAAAAACAGTGCTTAATAACCTAGGTTTCCAAAACACTTGGAATAGACAAAGTGCAGAAAATTTAAAAAGGAATATGGACTGTATCATATGGTCTTACAGATGCCACGTATATAATTTGGACTCCAACAGAATTGAAAACTCCAGTTACTCTAACGTGTATAACAATATTCAAGTGAGCTCAAAAAACAGAAATTTAATATATAACAATAACTTTCAAATCTCAAAACTGTATTCGCAAATACGTGTTTCAAACACAAGTGAAATAATATTATACTTAAAAGGAAGTGAAATTAAATTCAACACATCAAATATATGCACGATATGTAACACATTTGAGGAAGACGATCTATATCACTTTTACATCTCCTGCCCGATATTCCTGCCGAACCAACTACATTATCTGGACATCATAACAAGCATGAATATAGATAGAGATAATTTCTTTAAAGCCATGTTCTCAGGAGAAGACCAAATTTTAATGAAAAAGATATATTATTATACATTAAGCGCTATAAAACTAAAATCTTTTATATTAGAAATATAATTGAAACTATCAAGGAGATAATGTAAAATGAATATATTTAATATCAGGCGTAGCTCCATTTGTATAAGCTTATATGCTCGTAACAAATAAACATTTATTATATTATATTATTATATATATTATTATTATATTATATTATATTATATATCTTTATTTGTATCAGGTGATTTAAATCAGCCCAATCATGATTATGCAGCTCTTGTTTCGAGCATCATTTTTTCAAAAAATTGCATCTATTATACACTCATTGAATGATATATTAATATTATATTTGCTATTAGCCTCAAGATTATCATTGTGAAAATCATCAAATAAAAATCAAATCTACTGATAGTTGAACTACTGCATGCATGCATAACTACTAAGAAGATGATTATTAATTTCGGATACAATCGCCAGGTCAACAATTATGAGATCTTAGTGCTTACTTTACAATTTGTAAGTACTCTCATTTGTTTTGTTAAAAGTACTCTAGAGACTGATTGTCACCTTGTAAACAACTTGATTATCACAATACAAATCATCGAATGCATTGTTATCATTCTCCTAGCAGAAAAAAATTGTTGCCACTTGAACGACGATAAATAGCACTCCAGTGAATCGAAGTGCGCCCTGACCGGCGACTCCACCATATGTTTGACAATGTAACTAGCAATGAATGTGTTCATCCGACTGAAAATAAATTGGAACCTATTAGGTCATTCGATAATAATTTTGGCTTTATGTCATATTTAGATATATCTTAGAAAATTTTGAGAAGTGGAGTAACTGATAATTATGGTATCGTTGCTTTGATCAAATAAGATTAATAATGAAATATATATCGCACAAAATAATAATTAAAGATGATAAAAATGGTAAAGGGAAGTATCACTTCAAAATGGTGGCAGCTTCGCTCTCAGCGCTGCTCAGAACAGCACGGCAAAACCAGAAACTAATAAGACTCATTGCAAATTAGATTACAGTTACGTAGAGCTTTGTGCTTGACTAATACGGCTACAGAAAGCGCAGTTGTCCAAACAAGTTGAGCTTTCGTTCTGTTTCAAGTTGCCGGAGATTTGAATCAATATTCTGTTGGTCCACTTTGCCGCATACCACTTAACTGTGGCTTCCTTGCCGTGGTAATTGTTCCGCAAATTATATTTGTGGATAGAACTATACGCGAGAGCTTTCATAAAGGGGAGTAAGCTACACAGCGAGCTTTATTTGAATGCTGTTATGACGTGCTTTTATTTACCAACTCAAAAGGCTTTTTTTACTTTGCAAAAAGCGAGTCACAGAGGGATGGAATTGAGATGTGCTTAATAATTGATATCCATGAAATTTCAAATAATAAAGTTATATTGCAAGAGCTTCAAAAATAACCGAACATTCAGTTGAGAGGACAAAATTTGCTGCTGGGAAACAACGACACCGTAGCTGTCTGTACCCGATATGAATCCTACGGTACAAAAAAAAGTTATTCTTCATAAATTTGGGACACGGTGTATACTATTTATCCTCCACTAACATTCAATAATTTAACCGAGAGATATTTATATTAAAATTGATATAAACATTTTTACATGATTATTTTTACCACCCAAATTTCGACCAATAGAATTGCACCATTCGACGTCACGTGGTACAACCAACACGGTTTTCAAGTGGAAATTTTTTGGAAATTTTGTCTGTTGGTTATATATACAAAACAAAGAATATTCAGCCGCGTTGATTCAGCATCTGTCAAACTGACAGACAGATTAAATGTGAAAATGAGCAGATTCAGAATCGAGTCTCTGGAATATATTGATGAATTTGGATGGGAAAAATAATCTTCCGAATACCATTCGTGATTAAATTTAACCTGGCAAAATTTTTAGATTGTTACGAGAGCTTGCTACCAATTTATTTCGTGATATTGATCAAAAATCACTCGCTTGACAGCTCGTGATTTTTCTGTCAATATCACTCAATAAATTGCTAAGCAACAAGCTCTCGTGACAATCTAAAAATTTTTCCGGTAAAATTTAACCACTCATGATATTATATATGAATATTAATTTGGTTACTTATACTTAAATGAGTATTTATAGTGTTTGCATTTGCTGGGAACGTGATGGCACAGAAAATGTGAAAAATATCAATCAATAAAATATGTTATGTAAGTTATGTTTCATAGTATTGGTTTACTATAAATGTGATCACAAATGCAAAAATTTGCTCGTAAAATCAATAAGATAGTTTTAATACTTACATTCAGTAATGGGGTAGTTCGTTGAATTTTTTACAAAAAGTATCGTATACAAGACGGATATTGAACCGTTATCATTGACATGAAGGAAGTTGGCTGCCCGAATTCACCCCTTAGGCTTCACCCTCGCCTTCGTCGAGTGCAGCCACCTCATCCTGGACAATAACGACGATCGTTTGGTCCTTGTAGCATAATATACTATTCTCTGTTCTTTCATATAGTTTATGTTTTCAAAATTTAGTATTCTGCTTTCAATTTTGAATCAAAATAAACACAATTGTAAATTTAACTCTAAAAATCATTAGACTGATAATAACACAACAATTGAATATTTTATTCCAAACTAAAAACCGGTATTTCAGGCGTAGAAAATTTGCTGTATCAGTCAATGAATTCAAATGAATACTCCTCTAAATATTAAACTACCCAAAAAGTTATAATTGTGAAAGTAATTACATAGGTTAACGCAGGAAATATCGTTAAAAGTGGCTCTAAATATCACACTTTCAGCTTAAATATTGCAATTCAAACTCCCATAACTGCGTCGAAGTGTATTTTAAGACAAATTCTAGATCTGTGCTGCAATAATATTTTATGAAGCAAAGTTTGGAACAATTGCGCGTTCATAGTAAGTGACGTACAGTTCCCGTCTCAAAGGACCAATGAAACTCACGCTTATATCCCTGAACTTTATACTTATAATTTACTCGCTTGAGAACGAGTTATTTTATAGGTCTTTTGTTCTGCTAGATTTTACTTTGTTTTGGGACATTTATTCTCAGTGCGGCTTCGAATAATTTGCCAGAATTCCTACACCTCTAATTAAGAAAGTTTCCACGAAAATCATATGAGTTATAGCAATGTAGCTTGAAAATCACTGATAAAAATATATATTTTCTCACAAGTATCAATGACCTTTTCGTATTTGAGTATCTAATAATAATGTCATAAAAATCCAGAAGACAGTAAAATCCCCACCCTGGTGATGACGACTGAGATGGCAAGGCTAATAATAATTTATCATAGATAATTCAAAAAACCTATTCACACACAAACCTTTCTGCGGCCCTCAATTTCCATTTTTTGATCATTATTGGGCACACAGTAGCGTAGCTAAAATGAAAAAAATATTTTGGCCGATTTAAGCAGAAACAACTCCAGTATCTTCCTATTCGATCCCAGCCCAGCTCCTGTTGGTTCGCCACCCCCCGCGGTCTCTCATACATCACCTAAACCTTTTAATGAAGTACGGCCACTTCTGCGTATAATAGCTAAGTCTATTTTAATAGACTCACATAGTCCTCTATTGTGCTATGATATGAGCAGCAGCAGCTGGTGTGTGTGAGAGAGACAACGCCATCGCAGCCTCTATGCGAAGGGATAAGATAGAAGGACAGAGGTGAATATAGTAGCAAAATATTTGCCGTATTGAAGTGTCAAGCTTTGTTAAGGGGCCCTATTGTCCGAGAAGTGTGATTGTTGCATTGAAATACCTATGTTGTACTGTGCTAACTTTAGAATCATTTGTGTTTTAAAGTTTTGTAAGTCGGTTAGGGAAATTGGGGGATTTTCACACGAGTTGATTCGAAAAAGGCAAGAATTCTTTCGGATATTTGAACAAGATTTGAAGCTCACGTGCCCAAAATATACAGTTCAATTTTTAACTAATTTTATATAAGGGAACAATATAATTCTAATTTATTTTATCATGTTTACCTATACCTACTTTCGGAAAAAAGCTGTAAATTTTAATTCAGTTTTTGCAGTGTGAAGCAAATTTATTTTGTTACGGGTTCGGTTGTTTTCTATCGTTTTGTCATGGTTTTTTCGATATAACTGGAAACTGTACTTTCATTTTGTAAAGCAAAGTTCCGTTTATTGTGATTACATCAATTGAAAAAGTATTTGATTACCAATTTATCGAAAGTATTTTTTTATCAGAATTTATGAAATAGAACAAGCCACTTCTAATGGTTATGTATTTACATCTTTAGAGATTAATTTGATGAAGTTTACATTCCTAGTATTTCTAGATTAACAGAGAAAAAATGAATTCTTGAGAAAATATAAAAACCAGCAATACCTATAAATAGATAGTGGAAGGAGCTGTTGCAAATAAGAAATTTTTCTATAAGATAAATGAAATATGCAACAAGACTGTGAACTTGAGTACTATGACATGATACCAAGAATTCAAGAGACAAAGTTTGCCGAGACACAAAAATTTTTGTCCTAATTAAGAGCTCAAATGGCGAGGTACATATTTGTACAAATGATGTACATATACTATATAGTATATACTTATACACTGAAAACAACTCAGTAACTAATGTATATTTGTATAGAGAAATTTCATTTGAATATTATGTATACTTCCTGATCGACGCATCTTCTCCGTCTTCTATATATTCATATAAGCAATGTTTTTGTCAAAGGAGTATTCCCAGCTCTGTGCTAATATACTAGCTTTGTGATTCGAAGGTCCTGAGATCAATCTCAACTGCGGACAAAAGTCAGTGTGTTATTCACTGAATAATCTAACATCACATATTTTGTTGTCATCGCGATTAGCATATATACATAATATCAGTGCGAAGTGTTGAAGTTTTGCTATTGTTAAACCTAATAATGACAGTGAAAACTAAGATAAACACTTTATATGCACTCCACCGATTATCTCGTAGGCCGCCGACGATGCTCATGCTTCGGCAGATTTGATTCATTGGAAAAAAACCAATGAAACAAATACCCTGTCAGAAAACGTCATGCTAGCATATTTTGGTTATAGATATTTCTGAAATATTCATATTCGCATGCAATATGGCGTACTCTCTACAAAGGCTAAGAATACCCATGCCTTGACGATTGGTAAACACGCGCATCACGGCTTGAAAAATATTATTTAATAAACTAATGTGTACTAAAATAAAAATATACGGAAAAATCTGCTGTGGCCTGGCTGTCATTTGTCATTATCAAAGTGACAGCTGTCATTGTCAAAGTGACAACTGTCATTATCAAAGTGACAACTGTCATTGTCAAAGTGACAACTGTCAATGTCAAAGTAGTCAGATGGCGGTTATATTTTAGTCCTTACATAAAATAAGTATTTTTGAAATTGAAGAGTCCTTTTCTAGATTTTTGGAGTCTTCAATTCATTCAAACATACAGTTTTGACATTCGGTCGCCGAGAGTATAATTCAAAAATGGTGACGTGGATTCCACTGATTTTTTTCTTGGTATCTACTGATTTGATCTTTTCGAGTGCTTCAGATTTATATTACCTAAACTAGACATCATTTAAACAATTTAGAGGAGAAACAATTGACAATCGTTTAAATATCCTCTTCACTAGAA
Source organism: Dromius quadrimaculatus (assembly GCA_963989225.1). NCBI lineage: Eukaryota > Metazoa > Arthropoda > Insecta > Coleoptera > Carabidae > Dromius > Dromius quadrimaculatus. Next base: position 45,337,857 of record OZ022330.1, read on the forward strand.
TTATCTCCGCAAGAGCTTTAATTTGATACTAAACACAATAAAGCCAAATTACTTATTTTAAAAAAACAACTGACGAACGTTTGCATGTTATGTCCAAATAATGAGTGACTCATTAATTCTGTGTTTCAGAAAAATATAACGAATTTTATTATAATTCAAATTTTAATAATGACAAATGAACCGCTGATAATTTAGGAAAATGTTTGGGCTGAATGCTGTGAAAAATTATTATAGAATAAACACAAAAAACTAAAAAGTTTCGTCAATAAAATTGAAAAAGGCTCATCTACGAGCTTGTACCTGGCTTTTTGATGAAAAACTTGAATATAAAATTTCATTCAAAATTTCGTACGCGATCTCAAGTTATCGTGCTTTCACACAGACCGACAGATTGACAGACCAGCAAAACGACTTTTTTTAAAATCATGTTTTGTGGGTTCAGTAGGGTCTAAAATGTGAAGATCCATCAAAATCTCGAATTGTCAAAAAATCACGATCACAATAATTCCCCTATTATATAGGTCGAGGAAGTAAAAATCGTTCGCAACCATTAAAAAATCCTCATACCTACCGCATTTTGTTCAAAAATTTCAGAGAATAAATTGGGCACCGCAGCCAGGGTGCAAAATATTTAGATAAACTATATTGGTGTCATAGCAACATTAGAAGTGACATTGATTGATTCCAAATGTTAAAATTTTCTTTTTACATTTTTATTAATTTTGAGACATGGTTTTCGAGAAAACGTTGTTTGATACATGATTGCGAAATTCTTTTGCATTCTCGAATAATTTTATTGTTCGCTACGCTCACAAGAAAATATTTTATTCTCGAATGCAAGAGTGACATTTCGCAATCTAGAATCAAAAATAACTATTTTCGACAATTTGAACAAACTTTACTTGCGATTTTTTTGAGAAATAAATACTAAATTCTGAAAATAAGTATTTTTCGTTATCATAGTAGGCATAATATTCACAGCAACGGAAAATCTTTCATATACATTATTCTATCTTTACAAGCTTTACTCCAAAATATTATTCGCATAGGCATTTGATAACTAAGTTTGAAATAATATTGAATTGAATTCTCGATACAAAAATATAGGATTGAACAATAACAAACCTTACTACCTATAATGCTTATATTAACTGAGGCTAGTTGCACAGCTGCCAGGATCTCCACGCTTTTATAAAAATATTAGATTGTTCATATTACTTCAAATTATAATTTCATCAACTTTTTATGGCAGAGCAAAGAATAAAATGATGAAACTCTGTTTTATGTAAGTATTAATATAAAATTTTGAAGTTGATCTTATCCTTGTGACATTCTTATTGAAAATTGGTTGGTTTAAAGGATCGGAATGAATCATAGTCATCGTAGACAGTTTTATTCGGACGTTTCGATTGTCACAGCAACCATCTTCAGAAAATGGATGAAAAAAAATTTATTAAATTTCCAAGAAAAACATTTCTTGACCAGTCATCCGAGGTGATAGTTTGTTTATATTGCAGATTTTCTTCGTAACCATGTGACTACATATCTTCATTAGTGTAACATTGGATTGAAAACTGTGTTTTTCTACGATCACTATGGAAAACAACATATTTCTCATAAAAAACAAAACTAGAAAACTTACAATTTCACACAACTGTGCGAAAAGTCGTGAGAAATGATTTCTCACACCAGTTTGAATAACTTATATATTAAAAATTCATTCTGAATATTCTTTAGATGATATATTCAGCAGCAAGATTATTGATAAATATCACGGACTTGATATAAATTTCTGTTTGCTCTTTTATAAGCTACATTTGAATAACAAAATTGCACTAAGTTCCGTTGGAATCATTTTCTTATTCTTGTAATATATATTCTGAAGGTTGGCAACACTACAAAACACAACTGTCAAATTGAAGCAGACCACACACGTTCCATCACATTCTGTTGAAATCGAGGAATTATGTATGTAATTATTGTATCATAACCAAAATTAGATATCCACAAATATCATTACTGCAGTTGGAAAATGGTTAGTGACTAAAATTTAGAAAACACGCTACCCGATATTACAGAAAACTCTAACTAATAAGCCAATCAGAACGTCGCCTGGTGAGAGTGGGCCAATCAAATACAATCTTTTCGTAGTTTGCAACAATTAGATTACACAACAATAAAACGTCAATCAACTGATAGAAAGTATATCAATAATGTTCCAAATCATAACTAAAATGAATATCACAATAAATACTAAGCAGAGCAAACAATTAAAATGCCTAAATTATATTACATTTGTGGAAGTCGATTTAAAATCTTAGTTATACCAATGATTTACCTACATATTCCATTAAAAACTGTGATCGTAGAAAAAGTATAGTGTACAACACCTATAGAATCACCTATTTCACACTTGTGTGACTCCAGCACGAGACGGAGTTGAGTGCTGAAAATTACACACCTCGTGTGAAATAGGTAATTTTCTATACTTGTTGTACAATATACTATTTCGCATAACTTAACAATGTATGGAAAGGAATTGACATCATGTTTCCCTTAGGAATCATTTAATTTTTTTTTATCCATTTGCTGAAGATGGTTGCTGTGACGACCGAAACGTCCAAATAAAACTGTGTCTATAATGACTATGATTTACTCCGATCTTTTAAACAAACTAATTTCCAATAAAATGTAAGTATGAATACATAGTTAAAAGCAGTGAAATACTGATTTTCTCTACTAAAAATTTATCTCTGATTGGTTAATACTTAGGTTTTGCTGCTATACTTCAGCATTAATGATCTCTTCTTTCCATTTCCCGTAGAAAACATATATCATCCTCCTTAAGAATTGAAAATTTTGAAACTTCAAGCAGACAACATAGTGCAATTTGAAACAAAATTTACTTTCAATTAGATTAATGGTGGCTCTATGACTGGGTTGGAGTGTAAAGAAGTTAACCGATAATATGCATGTTTTGATTCATCAGATGAATTAAATTACATCAGAATGATAAAAATTTAGCTTTTAAATCTGTTATTATTGCTATGAAAGGGATATTTGAAACCTCCGTATGAGTAATTCACTCAGAAAATTTGGTATATTTTGAAATATATACAGTATGCAGTAAGAGGGAAGCTCAAATCAACATAGAACTTCCAATTAAATCAAACCAGAATGAGACCAAGTGTCTTCTGCCTTGACCATGTTTATAAACTCGCCTGGTGTAAAGAATTTGAAAGTTTAGGTAAAAACAAAAAATATGTATATAAATGAAACTTAATCCAAAAGGTATTAAGTTATTACCAATGAAAGTATCATCTGAATAAATCTTCTAGAGCATCATAAAATATAGATGATTTCTAGCCGATTCAATTTGCTCCAAGAAGTTCAAACAAAACTATTATTGTTAACATTTTATTTATGCTATAAATTCCTTAATATAGCGCTAAACATAAAATCGAGCGGAGAAAGTTTTGATTAATAAATGCAATAAAATATAACGGCTTTCATTACAATGTAGCGATATTTATATTCCATAGCAAAATATTTCCTAGAGGCTGGAGTGTTTACAAATCTACCCGTTGTTCATAATTAGTTTACGCTTATTAATTGATAAGAGGGTTCTGTGTTTCCATGTTGGTGATAAGCAAACAATATAGTGTACACAAATTACAGAGTTTAATTAAATTTTGATGCATATGTTTACACTTATCAGATTAATTTCATCGGAATACTGTAATGATGGTTTGTAAAGTATCAATACGTTGCATGTACAACAAATCAAATTTTATGTATACTTGGATTTATCTGTTTGGCCGTGACGTGATTAAACGTCACTAAATAACTGATATGAAGTAAGAGTTGTAATAGTAGAAATTATGTTTCACACATTGCTTGCAGAAATAATAAGTAAAAAAAGTTCATTTTGACCAAGCCTAGTTGCACTGTTGTCAGGATCTCCATGTCAAAAACTTTACTCTATGAATTCCTAGGCAGCACGCGGTCACGTCTAGTTTACAGCTGTGTCGGTAGCTCTTATGACAGTCCTAAAGTTTTTGTTTTCAAATAGAAATTTAATGAGTAATATTATCTGCATGTCATCGAAATGAGTTTATAAAATCATAAAGTAACCGACGGAAATATTATAAGTCCAATGTAAAAGTAAATTGGATTTTACTTTAAAATGATTTGAAATTACAAACTTATTTCCTGCGATATATTAGTTTTCAATTGATTAAAGCTCTCATGATTCTGAATCCCACTACATAATCCATTCCAACCCGCGAACATTCTCATTATTCCCTTATTACAAATTCAAATCCTACTAATCCTTCATCTGGACCACGACGAATCAGGCCACGCTTCCGCCACGTTCCCGATCACGTGGCTCTATTTCAACCAATGATTCTTCTCCATTATCTATTGTTTCACCATACAAACTCAAAGTTTATTTTCTATAGAAGGGAGAAGTGAGAAATTGTGAACGATAGAGGGAATATTTGTATCACTCAAGAATTGAGAGACGTGGAGAATGCAGGAGTGTGCAACAGTGTAACTAATTTATGGTAAATTTCAAGGGGGTGGTACTGTGTGTGGCTGCATTAAAAAGTAATTTATAAAAGTCATGAAATTATTGAGACTCTAATCGAAACAGGACCATGCACTGATGATAATTTTTTTCGGTCATGATATCCGACTTGGAGGTTTTAGATTTATTTGAAAAAATATTTTCATATAGTATACTTGAGTTATGACGGTGCGCAATAACAAATTTTTTTTCTTTCAGGATTGTTCGCAACAAAGCCGCTGAGAAAGCCAAACATGTTCACCACGCCCAGCAAGCTGCTGCAGCAGCGACACCTTCTTCAGGACCTGGAGCTAATAACACGGCTCCAGGTCCAGGAAGTGGTGGTGGAGTGTCTGTGATTGCGCATGCGCCTGCTACGCAGCTGGAGCAGCGGCCTCAAGCTTATAGCATAAATGGAATATTAGGAATTCATCACCAACAAAACCAAGATCCTAACCATAATAGCATCAAAAGGAAGAGGATCGACGATCATGGTAAGTTCATTTTAATTCAATCTAAAATATGAACAAATATGTTGTTATCTGTAGGACAATACCAGCCTGAATTATTTATCCGTACAAGTAATATTATAAACTATAACCTTATAAGATAGGAATACAATATGGGAATAGTGTGTATCCTGTCAGTGCTAAATATAGTGGATTGATATTTTTTTTCAATAGTACATTATTCCATGCGTAACATTTATTAAAAAATCCAACGTGGACATCACGTGACTTACTTGTACTCTGTTAGATATATTTTTTACATATAATAATACGACACTCAAACACAAAATTCCATCGTTCCACGGCTAATCGTTTTGAATTTATCTAAAAATCTGTCAAATAAAGTACGCTTTCGGACCAGTCGGTTGCTTTGGAAACTGTAGGTCACCATTCTTATGCTACAACATTCCTAAATACTGATTTTCAAGATTCTACGGCCAGCAGTTCTGAATTTATACGCAAAATTAGAAAAAAAATCAACTAAAGTGCTCTTTTCATTCAGTCGATTGCTATGAAAATAGTAAGCAGTCATTCAGATGCTACAGTAGACTGAAATATTAAATTTCAATACTCTACAGCCGATCGTTTCGAATTTATGCGAAAAATTCCATGGTTGGCGCATAAATTACAGCTATACGGTCTTTTGTGTCTTCCACATCCAGCACGTTTCTTGTGATACGCCTTATATTGAATCCAATTCTCAGCGGATAAACATTTTTTTCAGAATAATAAATGAAATCTTTTCCTAAAGTACTGCTTTATCCTTTCCCTTGATATTGATATTTTTTTGTCCTCTTCTGCAAACGGTAAAGTATACTTCAACAACATTTAGGCAGAAGCTGCATTGTCTTGCTTAATCTCTTCATTTCACTGATCTCTAATATAACACTGGATTGGATTTAGGCCGCTGGAATGCGGCCCCAATTGAGCGTCGCCATCTTGGCAAAAACTGAGGTTTTGTGCCAGATCAATACCGCGTTGTGCCGCGATATTTGAAATTTAGCTGTTTGGTTTGCCGGAATTTTATTTATCAAACATGATGATCCAGTGCATGTTTTGCGGAAAGAAACCCGATTTATCGAGAAATTCGACACTGCACAAGTAAGTACAACGAAATAACCTGAAGTAACTGTCGTTATGACTGAAATAAGTAAACATTACATATTTTTATTGCTATGCTATGATGTGAATATTTTCAAGATTCCCATCCGATGAACAATCGTTCTGAAAATGGCTCGAACAAATGGGTTTGCCAAACTTAGAAATAGCCAAAAACATGAGGTTATGTTCTCAAAATTTTGTTGCGTCCGCGCTAAAACAAAGGAAAAGATACACAACTCTGGAAAATGATGTTATTCCGACTATTCTCAATGAACTATACAAAAACTATAGCGTTGACGACAAGCCCAAAAAAAATGTTCAAATAGTCACACAATTCTCAATACGATTTATTTATTGTTCAGATTTATAACAAAAATCGTAAAACTATTCAATGTATTTGATAACTCAGAGCTATAATGTTTAAAAAAGAGTTAAAATACTGATAATAAAATGTTAACAAATATTTTGGGCTATTAATGAATATTTTTAAATATTTCAACTATTATAACAATTTTTGAATACTTTTAACTATTATTGATTATTAATGTGTGCATATTGACGTATATTGAGAATAATCTCATCTAACTTGCATTATACTTTGAATTTCATCGAGTGTCTTCTATAAGTGTTTTGAATTTGCCGCCGAACAGTGACACAAAACCTCAGTTTTACTGTCAAGGCCGTCGTTCAACCGGGGCCGCTTTCAGATGCCAGAATACGGTCTAAACCCAATCCAGTATTATATTAGAGATCAGTGCTTCATTTTGATAAAGTGTAACGTCAGATAACAGAGACCACGGAACGAACAGTTTTTTTTTTTATATTCGTTGCGTAATCAACAGTTTATTTCAATGACTTTCTAGGAATAAATGTCACACTTCTCTCACCAGATGATCCTGTAGTCAATGTTGCATTACCATATATAGATTTCATGGAACTCCTACTTTTTGGAGCTGCAAAAATTGAAATGAACATTAAAATATTAGATTGTTCGTTTGGATCTTCTTTAAAATGTTTCTTTTGGACTTAATACCCCACGTTTTCTTTAGGAGAACAAAAAATATCCCAGATAGCCTTGCAGATATTGGCTTGTATCAATTTAGAAATTTAAAGAAATTTCCACTTTATGGAATTGCATAAGTTTAAAATCACTTCGAGATAATACAGTATTCCTTAAGATCTTTATGAAAACGACTCTTCGTAAAAAATGTCCCACTTTCCTCCTTGAAGGTATAATAACTATGTTGGCTCGTACCAATTTAAGAAGTTCAGAAAATTCCTATTTCTGGTGCTGTGAAAATAAAACGATTCATTGCTTCATTGGAGATAAATATTCCACTTTCCCCCCTATGAGTACAAACATTAGTTTTCTGATATTTTTAATATTATGTTCCAAATTTTTAGTATTCCTGTGATTAATTTAGAATTCATTTTCGCTAATATTGTTTTGGAACTATGTTAAAACAAGCGATATTTCAGCAAATCGCATTGTTTAGAATTATTCCATCATTATTTTAGATAAAATCAGAAGCTCTTAGTTTGGTATATGATTACGTCTCAATAATTAATTCAGGTATACATTTCTGTCCTTGCGTTTCACGTTTCAAAATTTATAATGTTTCTTTCGAATTATTATTAGAGAAAGTATAATCTGCAATACGTTCGAAATAGAGTATTCCACACTCACGAAACATAGTCCGAGCCGAAGGAAAAAAAGGAGCATTCCAATACTTGTTGTAGAATATACTATTCTATAATTTTTATAAAAGAATATCAAATATCTTGCTGAACTCGCTATACTCTTACTCATAATCTTGGATCTAATCTAAATTTACTAGAGAATACTCGTTACATATGTTGTCTTTTGAAATGGGTAAGATCATGTTCCAATAATGATTAAAATTGATATTCATATATTTTCTCTCTATAAACGGAGTACAATATTCTTGATATTTGCATCCTAATAAAATTAAAATAAAGCTGAATATTCTGTGAAATATATAATTTTCAAAATATACTTTTTGAAAAAAGCTTGAAACACTGATAAATTCAAGAGTGGTCATAATTTTTGAAACGGCTATCAGTTCCCTTGGTTTATTTTTATCATTTTGAATTCGAAATTATTTTATTAACAAGAGATTTGCTACATCAGACGTCCTACTTATCTTTAAAGATCGCAGGTGTAATATGTTTATTATAAAATGTTTTCTATATTTAGGAAGATGGATACGCTGGCCGTAAGCATTAAATTAGCGAGAAAATATCTATTCTAATTTTTTTGCTGTTATTATTTCTCCCGTGACGTATACAAATGATGTACATGCATTTATCCATAGATACTTGTACTTGGCAACGCGTCAAATAGCTGAGCTACACGCATGTTACATTTTTATGAATGCAATAAAAATATTAATTAATATTGCAGATCATAAAATAGAAGAAGAAATATTATTCTGGGAAATTTAATTTTTTCTCTTAAACTCAATAAATAGTCCAAAAAATGCAGAAAATCTTTGCTTCTTCAAACTCATGCGAGATTTTAGGGTGCAAGACATTGTCAAGGGTCCCAGTCAATATTTCAGATAGATAGCAGAACTCTTTGACTATTAAATTAAGAGAAAACACAAAAGTTCAGTTGTGCAAAAATTTGCGAGAGTTTGAACCAAAATTAAGATGCTTTTATGCCCTTCAAGATATTCTAATAAAATAAAATATTGAGAGAAAGGTGTAGCATGGCATTGCAAAGTATTGCATTTTTGAAATTTCATTTGATAATTGTAGCAAAATGTAAGAGAAAATAATGTTAGTTATCACAGATCCAACAAAATCTATTGATTCAATTTGTATTTCTGATGAAATATATCACACGAACAAAACAATTTCCTTTGCATTCCTTTATAATTCATAGCTCCAATGCTTAGTAGATATAACTTCTTATAGTAAGCTTTTCTATTGGCGGGTCAAAATAAAGATACCGCTCGGAATGAATTATATTTATTGGACTTACATATAATCACACATATATGATTATTACTAAGGTGGGAATATATATTGAAGTACATCTGTGAAAGCAACGCTCAGCTGGTGTGAAGAAATAACTCATGTTGAATAAAATAGTACTGTATTTACACTTCTATTAAAGACATATTATTACTGCACACAATGACAGAGATTATATGAATACTAAAATTTATTGGTAAGTAGGTATGCAGTACTAAAACCAGATTTACTGTATTTTTATTTTATGTCACGTTTAAGGAAGCTATAGGTATAATGATGAAAAATCAATAATGAGCTCCAATAACTAATTAAACACGTTTCAATTTATTGATATATTTTATCGATTAGCGGATATCTGCATTACATACCTCAATTTTTAGATCAAAATTGTCAGTAAATCTGGAAAAATTTGTATCAATATCTAGAATGACATGAAAAAATAAAAAAACTAATCCGAGAGTAGAACTTTTATTCTAGCTTTGAATTAATAATACTTAGTTTTTTTTATTTACTGTCAAAAAAAAGACATATCTTGATAGAATCATAACTTTCGATAAATAAAGGTAGAAATAGTTCGCAAAATGATATCTCAATTTTTTGGTAGCTATAAATTGTACTATTTTCGCCAATGGAACTTACGTTCAATTAAAAGAATATAAACATTTTTGAGCATTTTCAAAAATTTCAAAATTTGTGCAACAGGGGGTTCTATTATATATAATTCGTAAACAAGTGTCAAAAAGTGACATCAAGGAGAAAAAACTGATTTGATTCTGTCTCTCACTTCTGGAAGACTGTCTTCAATGATGACGACATTGAATCATTTCCCCAATTGTCCGCTAGATGGTACATGCGTCAAGAGTCTCTAAAATGACTTCAAGAAACTGTCTTTACGAATTAGAATTGAACCCAAGATGTGAGAAATGGAAATTGGAAAGCAGATATAATGTGAACTCTTCTTCACACTAATACAACTTTAAGCACATTATAGTCAAATATAAAGACAGGAAAAGACAGCAAAAATATACCCAAAGCTATTTAATGTGCCTAATAGTAATAGAATATCTGACACAGTGCTTTAGCACATTTTTGCAAAAAAAAAAATAATAAGCTATTATATTCACTTTGGCTGGCTGGCGTGACGCTGAGTTCTCAGCAACTACAGCACTTACAGACTTGCAACTGGTACTAAATGAAAGCTTCTGTTTCGCAAGTTTGCACAAACTGCTTGATTTTTTATTCATACACCAAGTTTAGGTAAAAAATTAAATAAAAATTCAAGAGATAATTACTGCTGAACTATGCGTATTTTAAATCTGTAAATTGCTGCACAGAATGAGCAACATGTCAGTGATTAAATTCTATACCTTAAATTTTGAATAATTATGGGTTAGTTGTAGTACCCATTTCAGGGTAGAAACTATTCATTTCAATATCTGCGAGATAAAAAAGATATTGACATGCGGTTTTCGATTTTTTTTGTTTTTATTATCAATCTAGGCCAGTAAATCTGTAGTTTTGGAGGAAATTGCACCAAATTTTTAGAGAAATTTTTTTATATATCTTCATCAAAGATCGAAATATTATTTTAGGATACAGCACATGCCATCCCATTAGTCAATTATCAAATAATAAAGACTAGAAGGTTCTCTTGAGTTTGTAGGTGCAAAAGTTATATATAAAATAGTTATAGCTTAAAATTGATACTAAATGAAAGCTGCTGTTTCGTAACTTAGCCCAAACTGCTTGATTTTAAGCTCAGTGAATGTGGGAGACAGTAATTTGCAAAATTTTTGAACTAACAAACATTCATGAACTGCCAAAAATGCACTTTGATCATCAAGATGATTCTTCAATTTTTTCTGTCTATTCTATAAGATTATTTTCTTACTATTCGCATTAATTTCTTATAACAAAAACCCTAAAATGTTTCACCGCATTTTATTACGCTACACAAGTATAAATTTTCAATAGAAATGCAATCCAAAGAAGCTTCTGTGTGGATGATTTGTCAAGAACTTGCAGATATGCGAGAATGCGGAGTTTGCCAGACGTTGAAGGAAATCTTAATGTGAACTAAACTTTGTTTTTAGACTTTTGAAAAACCAAGAAGAAGAACTTCAAAATATGTATTTTGAACAAGATAAACCCATGCATACATACAAATCGCATATTCACACACAAATAGTATTTTATTTCAATTTTCAGATTTTTTAAGTTAATAGGAATCAAACAGTATCAGAAGCTACACTTCAATAGAATTTAAAATATTTTCAATAATACTTTCTCACTCTTATCGTCATTCAAAACCAGGGTTGTCATGTTTTAGGTATTTTAATTAAAAACAAAAGTTTTAAAGATGTTCAAATCAAGTTGTAGTGTTCCACATATGTATTGTTATTATTATATATATATATATATATATATATATATATATATATATATATATATATATATATATATATATATATTAAACATGATTAGGACAAATATTATCCCGTAGATATTCCAGACACAAGTCCCCTCATTCATTTTTCTAAAACTGCTTCGTTTAGTATCATAAATAATTAAAATTCTTTAAAATGCGTGAAAAACCATAAAATATCTATACAGTTAAATTTATCATGTATCGGAAGTTCAATCTATCATATTTGTCTTGAAATCCGAAGTGTCAATTCCCGTTTCATTTTTATCTTCGCCCGTTATATAAATCATTAAAATATATAACATCAACTACACGCGCTACATATGTAACTCTAGGTATCAAATAACAAAACGCAACTACGAAACATCTAAACAAAAGCATATGTCATCACATAGAGATTTCGTAACAATTGCCAGCTACCATAATTCACATCCTCTAAGGGCGTAGAGTAAGGTTATTATTATGATTGTTTTCACGGTCCATGCGCACTGCAGTCAATGAATGTAGAGACTAGAAAGCTAGGGAAGTCACAAACCGTGAGATTTATAAATATATATTTTGACTATTTTGGTCAATGTTAAGGGGAGTAATTTATGGTATCAATTTCAAATCAACGCTTGAGATGTGCTAGGGAATTGGTTTAATTTTTGAAAGAAGGGGTGTGCTTGTATAGGGGTGGTTTCAAAAGATTAAAGTGAAATTTTAATCAAGCAACGAATATCAATTAGTGTAATAAATGGATAAATGACCAAGTATATTCCTGTAGTATTTTTTTTTTTTCAGTCATCATTCTTATTAGTACCTACTTAGAAATTTTTTAAAATGTCAGGAATGTAGTTCTATCGTTTTTCTTTCATATATCTTTCTGGAAGTTGCTCATCTATGCTGTTATATGCATAGCTCGCACCGCATTGTTGGTTTTGATCATCGCGCTAACGCTGTATCTTACTTTTGGCTTGCTGGCGTTCACAGGTTTATTTTCTATAACCTCACGCACTTTTCTCATCTATCAGAATTCTGATGCTACATTTTTATCAAACTCTGACATTTTCCAAGGAATCCAATGATTTTTTCATGTATTTCCGGCACATGGTAACATATATCAGCAGCACAACTTTGTTTTTTATCTGTCGCGAAGATACTTTTCACATTCAATAAAGTCAAACCTATACGGAAAGTAAAGGATAAAATTTCAAACCTAAAACAAATATAAATCATGATCCCTTAATGAGAGGATCATCATTGTTCTTTTATGATGTACATAAGTAAAATGTAAGTTAGAGCTACCACTTTGCAGTCTTCAGCTTCATGTTTTGGAATAACTGCTCCAGTGTCTTAATTTTTGACCATCCTCTTCAGTACGTATACACTTTTCACACTAATTTCTTGTCACACGTCATCAACATCTACACATTTCTTTCATCCTCTTATCTCCTCACTAATTAGTGCTCATATTCATCACCACTCGTCACATATTCATATTCCTTCCATCATTCACATCAAAGCTGCGCCTTTCACACCTGTCTCTTGCATCAAACTCCACACTGTTCATATCGTGCGGATCATTTACACCGACGCGGTGCGAAGTGTGTGTAGCATCGCCGCGGCGGCGTTAAGGCGATGTTCACGGCGTTCGTGGACAACGACGCCATTATGTGAAGCCGACCAGCGGAACGACGCAGATGGAAATAGACGTAAACGGGAGTTAAAATAAGACGGTGGAAAGAATACAGCAAAGGTTATAGGTTAGGATGTTATTTACATGAAACAGTGCAGGAATTTTGTGTTTATTTATAAAAATATGATAAGTTGTCCTCATGTTATTCCTACACACTCACAGACTCTGCAGTAGTGTTAGAGCGGCTCTTCATTTTGATTGGACAAAATTTTTTCCCTCACCAGAAATAACTTGAGACAGTTGTAGAATAAGTATGCTTCTTCATTTTTTGTCATAAGAATTGGCATAGCATACTCATATTACCAGTCGAACTGTTTTTAATCTGAAGACACATATACGTGAACAACAGACAAAATTGAACCAGAATTTTTCTTGGTCCTGATTTTATACATTCAATTGTAGTCTTGGTATTGCTAATCCAAATATATTTCACTCTAAAAAATGTGGAAAACAATGTAATATCAATTAATAAAATAAGAAAAATTTGTTTTTGAAATCAATAAAATAGTTTGACACATTTAAATGAATAAAGTTCAGTAACGGGATACTTTAGTGCACTAGTTACAAAAAGTGTCCTATGTAACACGGACATTGAACGACCGTCATTATTGTCACTGGTGAAATTGGCTACATGAAGCCTTGGGCTTTGATCTTGCCTTTGCCGAGGGCAGCTAACTTCATCCTGGACTATAATGACAGTCGTTCGATCTTTGTAGCGTTGTACTATTTTTCTTGCTCATCTCAAAATTGGTGATGGACTTTGTGCCACTGTTAGAGCATTGTTATAATCTCCTGTTTGTCCTTTTTTTATAGAAATATTGCGATTAGATGTTTATACGTATATTTTGTGATATACTAGCTCTTATATAGCAGAACAGAACTTTCATTTCTCCAAGACAAAGCTATAGTTAATATTATCGGAAGGACATTATCTACAAAATTTTGAGGAAATTATTATCACAGTAAATATCCAATCAAATCCTGGAAAAATTAATAATTTATCATTTTCCTGATAGAATATCGAAAATCCGAATAGACAATAAAGTACTTTTCTCTGCATAATATCGAACTTTTTGCGTCAATATTCTAAAATGTCAAGAAAAATATTTCTTGAATTATATAGTAAGGTATATTGTGGAGTTCAAAGGAAACTTATGAAATAACTTTAACAAGAAACTCATAAATTTGAGGAAAGCAGTTGAATAACTCATTTTCCGCTCTTCAACTTTACACAAATCCTTAAATCCGCGTGAATCAACCGACGCTTAACAATATCCCTGGATGCTCGCTTGTTCGGTATATAAACGCTGTAGTTGTAGAGGGCAGCAGTAGCGCCTACCCCCACCTCTTTTATCCTCCCGAGGGCGGCATGTCCTGACCAATCAGCCGCCACGACCTGCTGTTATGAAGACATCACATGCGTTGCTAAGCAACGGTAGAGTTGGCCAGTCGAGCAGCGAACTCTATCTGATCATCAATGAGGGGAAATGATTGCATTAAGGGTGATTGTTCACATATAATAATTCGAAAAAATATTTTGCAGAAGAGTATGCTCAAAATTAAAAAATTCTTCTGATAAATCACTTATCGATATAGTTGGCTACGCTACCTGAAGAGTGTGTGCGAATAAATTATTACAAGTATTGTGAAACCGACAAAACTCACATTTCGATATTTTGATTTTCTCTGAGTTTTGAGTTTCTCTGATTTCATTTTGACTATTTTCGGCTTGACGTCGGTAAGTGTGTGCGTATATATGTATGAAACTCGCAAATCTCAAAATCCGTTGAACGTATAATGTTGAAATTTTGTATTTAAGACTGGTTTGAAGTCTAGCTGTGCACCTCGCACTATGGCTGCAAACATCTGAACCGAAAGTGCACTTTGCTTGAAACTTTTTTGGAATTTTTGCATAAATCCAAAAGTGTTAGCCGTAGGATATTAAAATTCAGGATTGAAAATTGCTGTGGCATCTAAATGCCTAATTTTTTTTTTGTTAGATAAAATTGACGAAGCTGACTGAATTAGTGAATTTGAGTCAGTAAAAAATTTTGGGAATTCAGTCAATATTTATGTTTTGAATTCTTTCCCACTTTATTTTTTTATCAATCGGCTGAACCTAAAATGCACTTCATACAACAGTCTTTCCGAATTTTGTTCATAAATTCAGCCATAAAATATTTAAATTTTGTATTTAGCACTTCTACAACATCTAGTTGTATACCTCGCATCATAATTGCGATCGGCTGAACCGGAAGTGCAGTTTCCTGAGCATATTTTCGAATTTTTCGCATAAATCCAGAACGATCAGCTGTAGAATCATGAAATTCAATATTCAAAGTGATTGTAGCATCCAAATGATAACTTTATATTTTCATAAGAAGGAAATAAATTAATAAAGACTTTTCCAATTTTTTTTATGAATTCAAAACTATTGGCCGTAGAATGATAAACTCCAGTATTTGAGACTGCTGCAGCGTTTTGATGAATTGTAATATCTAGATAAACACCTCAAATTTTGGTTGCAATCGATTTTGCCTCAATATCAATGTTAGTGTCAACTGTCAGTTATTCAGTCAAAAGGTATACAAGTAAGGGTACGTTCCACTAGGTGACCGCAACACTCATGTCGCCTTAATAATCGTTCCACAAGACGATCACGGTATTTACGCTTAGAATCAATACGTCATTAATCGCGACCCCTTCAAGCTCACAGCGCCCACCATTGTAACGTGAGTCGAAGCGGTCGTTGCTTCAATTTTCGCAAAAATCACCAAGAAATTTGAATAAATTGAAGAAATGTCTTTCCAATTTATACTTTCGATTCGAAATGAGGTCAATTGATTTAAGATTTTTTATTTGTCAATATGACAGACAATTTCACGGTCTCTCATAATTATTATTTATTATTTCTGAAGGATTAATTTGCACAGAAATATAGGATTTATTATATTCATTCATTCTTCTTGCTACAGGTTAGTTTAATCTTATTAATGACTTACTTTTTGATGCATGAATTGTCAGTTTGTTTGACATTTGACAGAGACTCGTATCGTTCCACTTGGAACACCAACCACAGCAACTATATGTTAGTGGAACAATAAAAACAGCGATCATGGGCAAATGGTTACGGTCGCCTAGTGGAGCGTCTCGAAGTATCCACATCAGGTTTTTACTTACTTATACAAAGTACATAACACTAGACTAAACCAGAAGGACACTTCAGTTGGATTTTTTTTTAAATTTTCTGCATTAATTCAAAACTTTCAGCCGTAGAATTTTGGAAATCAGTATTTAGAAATATTGTAGCATAAGAAATATGACCTACTGTTTTTATAGCAACCGACTGGGCCGAAAGTACACTTTACTTGACAGAATTTTAGAATTTTTTGGAGAAATCCAAAACGGTTAGATGCGGAACGATGGCATTTGTATTTGATTATCTTATATGCAAAAAATATATCCAATGATATACAAGTAAGTCACGTGATGTCCACGTCAGATTTTTTATAGTGGTGTAAGTAGAACATTGTTTCTTCAATGTCCGTAAATTATTTTGCGGACAATTTTTTCATAGTAAGCTTTATATTATTGTTCGATATCAAAGGTTTTATCACATTTAAAATTCTGGTTGGTCATATTTGGTTCAAAAACTCAAAAAACTACATAATCAAATTTGGACGACCGTGAACCTATTGACTAAATTGTCATACTACTTTCAATTGCAACTGCATTTATTTTTGTTAGTTGAAAGTAGTCGAGGCCATTGGTTTATCAATATACTCTTATAGGGTAAGGGTAGATATATCTCCAATAAAATTAATTTGAATGATGAGACTAATATATTAATTCGTCCTACATATTTCGGCTGATACATTATGAACCTATTTTACGTGATCTGTTATGATGCTTTTATATAATGTTCGTTTTACCTCCTTATTCTGCGCATTATTCAAACGCAGACAATACTAATATGTAAAAACATTATTAGAGTGTTGTGTATATGTAGTCTAGTCCAATGGAACTCATCTCATTCTATTTACTGAAACCTAATGCCCTCAATGAACACTGATACTCGATCTGTCTTCCAAACAAAAGGGAGAGAAGCATTGTATACACAGGTTTCCAATAGATATTTTCAAGTATTCGTTATTATTGGGGAATGGAATATGCGAATGAATTATCGAAGGAATATCAATTTAAATAAAAAATGAGCATCATTCATATTTGAGTGTTCTGCTGACTTAGACAAACAGTCTAATTTATTGCAAATTCCACCACGAATCGACCAGTGGAGTCGCTCTATCATCTCACAATGTGACAGGGTCAACATAATCAAATATAGCATTGACACTTCTTCACCCTAATACCCAATATTAATTCCTCCTAGTTTAAAATACCCCTAATTCTAACCTAACTATCTTCTTGTCATTGGCTTAATCAGCTTAAAACGTTTTCCCATCGACTGTACAACACCTCCCCTGAGAAAACATCAAATAACATTGACTGTACAACAGATTTAAATGGAATGGACACTGTCCACTTTATTATCTCGCTATTGCATTGAGCTTCGTCCACAATTTCAACCGCGCGATCCCAAAATAGGATCGAATAAACTCGCAAAGGTTTTGTGTGTATTGTGATGTGGACTATCGACGTTATTTCGACTTGTGATTATATTTTATAGAATAGGAGCGCTACACAATTGTCCTTTGTGTTGTTTTATTAACTTTGTTGTTCATGGGAATGAATGAAATTAATAATAGGGTTACTATATTGATTTTGACAGCTTCCAATGCTAACAGGATGTGAGTTTAGTTTAAATTTAGTTATTTAATAAAGTGGATATTGAACAATCGTTTTTCATTATTTTTAAAATTGTTTCGCTCACATTTGTTTAATTCAACACTTGAATCGATAAAAATGATATGTACGTTGCCTCGAATTTATTTGGGAAAAAATATAATCTAATCTATATTTTAATGAATGGTTTTGAGATATAATGGACATATTAATCGCCAGGAAATAAAAAGAGTGATTCTAAACTGAAATGACATCATTTCCTAATACATTTGCATTACCATATTGCCCCTGATTCTTCCTAAAGCATTGAAAATTGATATATCTAGATATAACTGTTTTAATATATATAATTAATATATATTATGTATTATGTATCAAACTTCAAATACATATCTTTTCATTAATAACTATATTTCCACGGAAAGTTTTAAGATTCTGTTTGTCTGATTAGTTACCATGATACATCTTCTTTTTGATGGAATGCCATTTCAAAATATCTTATTGGAATGACTCCAAAATACATTCCGAACACGAAATAATTATTGTAGATTATTAATAGCCAAATTTCATTCAAATAATCACAAAACTCTGGATTGTCTCCTGAACTCAATTCTGAGAAATTGTTCCCTTATAAGCTCCTATTTTACTCTGCTTCAAGTAACTACTGTCATTCATCATTGAATAAAAGTATCTTACTTCACAATTGTAACAAAATTTGTTTGCTACCGAAATAACCAAAAACTAAAGTAACAAGATCCATTTTCTCATTTTGTATTCACTTAAAATTATCTTTAGAATCAAAACTTCAAGCGTCTCTTGATTTCCGTACAAGTGACTTATTCACTCCAAGCTTTACACTTAGCAAACTTAGCAGCAATTCCTGGACATTGTCTCGTCTACAAAGACCGTTCCGGTCTAAAGAGCGACTTCCAGTTCCGGTCAAGTCGCCTGAATTCGTTAACGACTTCCTCAAGATCAAGTAGCCGTTGGACACAACAATGAAAACTAGCAAGTCACTAGCAACACAATGTCTTAAGTTATCATTGTAGCAAGTTCGTTTTGTTGAAGATGGTGTATTGTTTTTGATGTAATTGTTGAGTGAAAGATGGCTAAGTTTCAGATCAAAAAAGGAAATAGTAAAATGAAAGAGAAATTGCTCCATAGAATGAAGCAGAGATTTTCAAGATCCTTTGTTTCTACTACATCTACGTATAGAAAATTGATTTTCAAATATCACACGTCATTAAATTTGGAAATTCATCTCCAAATATACTGTTTCGGGCCAGAACTAACTACATTAGTCGATAGCTGAAGGATTCTATAGGTTCACATATATTGAAAAGTTCAGGAAACTCTTTTTTAGAGCATACAGAGATACTTGCAGAGAACATTAAAACCATACGTAGCGTAGATCGATTATAATCATTTATTTCCATATACATACGAGGGGCTATTGAAATGTAATCGGCTAAGACAAGACATGGCGCCACCAGTATCAAAATGCTGTTTCTCGTGAATCCTAACCTTTAAATGACAACTCTTAATACTTGTAACAATATGCATAATTAAGTTTGTATTTGAAAGCAAGTAATAAAATTCTTGGCTTTGAAAAATAGAACTAGCTATGAGAACAATGAACGATATTTATGGAGACTATACTTTCACTAAGACAGCTAAGTGATAAGGGTAGCATTTTGAGTGGTATTGGTAACATTTTTTAATGTATGCCTAACAATTTATAGTGATAAGATCGATGTGATGTTAAGTGATGGAGTCTTGTAGCTTCAATGGCAAAATCTTACCACTTAATTGGTAGTCAGTGCCACTTGCAGCTATGACACAAATGAGACGTCAAACGTCAAAGTTATGAGAGTAGCAGATGTTCGTTTTATACAAAATTTCATTACGAAAAATAGTTTTTAAACTAATAGTCCATATACGATGGGGAGGCCAACTTTTGTGTATCTACATAAGTACATAAGATCTAGTTTTCATCTTCAGAATGTGTCGCAATCGACTTACAACTTCGGTTTATACCACTTGACCACTTATACATTCACCACTTGAACGATGTAATTTAGTTTTCTCAGTGCTCAGAGCATTCAGGTTGTCCAAAAAATGTTACCACGCCAGAAATGGTCGATAAAATCTGTCTATCCATAATTGACGATCGACGAGTGACAAAACAAGAGAGCTAAGACTGCAGGCATCTTGACTGAACGGGTGCTAAACAATTTGCATGAATATTTGTTCCCAATCGACTACAAACGCGATCGTATGACTTTTTCGAAAGACTGTTTGGCGATGTTTGGTTTCGTAATCGTGGACAAATCATAGATCTATCACAACATATCAGAAACCAAGAAATAGTCGAAACAGCAAGCTGTTTCTGGCGAATCGAAGCTGAAAAAAGCCAAGGTGGGTCTGTTGACCAATCAAGCCATGTTTAAAGTTTTTTGAAGATGGCACTATATATCCCATCGATAACCTGAAAAAGGATTAAAAGATCACGGACATTAAACCGATAGGAAATGCACAGTCGCAACAAATTGAATCCTCATTCACCATATTCTACGTATTTGACCTCCTCCGGCTTTTATTCATTTCCTAACTTGAAGAAATGGCTCAATAGTAAAGGATTTGGAGTGATACATAAGATCATTGCTAAAGTAGAGGCTCATATCGAGGCCTGGGAGAAATCATATTGTTCGGAAAGCTTCGAAAAATTAAAGAATTACAGGAAGAAATGTATTGGGCTAAAAGAAAGCTACGAGAAGAGAATCATGACTAATCTACTTAGATATGAAAGAAAAGACTTGGTCGAAATTTTATTTATTATTTTGCAATGTATGTACAGTCTACAGTCAAAACACTTGCTCTACTTGATTGGAATGGCTTCGATAGCGTCAGAAAAAAGGATCCTTTCCGGTTAAAAATCAAGAAACTGCTTATTTCACATTAGGATGGTCAGTTTTCTGGAACGCACAGTCACGTACAACAGCTGATACAATGCCTGACTTGTGAACAGGGGTATTGCCGTGGAGCGGCATCAGTAACCCATGGCTGAGCTTTCCTCGCTAGTTATCCAGGATTACTGTATTCAAATTTTTCAAAACCCCAATACAGTACTTTCCTGTTATCGTCTCCTTGTAAGATAATAAATCAAAAGAATACCTTCCATATTCTCAGAAAAATGTGGCTTCACTAAATTTCGGCAGACGGCTGAATGCGAGAAATCCTTGTGCTTCTACTGCAATCTCAAAGGTGAACCTATATTCCATCACTTGTTACGATTTCAGCAACAAAAAAATCACTGCCTTCATTGAACAGGCTCAAATTTTCCATGAAGTCATAACATGGTTGTTGCTTTTATAGCTTTTATATATACATAACTCAATTTTCATACACAATTGATTATCGCACACCTACAAATAAAAATATGATATCATGAATAGTACCAAGCCTCAATATTTTTCTCAAATTAATCGTGATTTTTTTTAAAGAAATTCTGTCTCCTTTTCCCGACTTTCGAATCAAAATCCACTTTAAAAAATGGCTTTTACCCTTACAAATCTTCAAACCCTAATGTTGAAAAGACTCTCACTAAGGGATGAATGATAAATATTCACTTTCGAATCCCTTGTAAGCCATGTTTATGAGACATAAGCCGCTGTATCTCAACTGCTAGCAAACCATACCTACTGTTGCTGATAGATCTTTCCTGGTGACATTTGGCTGCTTGCTGCCTTTTTGATTCTCCCCTATCTGCAATTTTCATCCTAATATCCTACTCAATATAACGAAACAAATGTACAGTCGACCTGCAAAATTATCCAAGCAAAAGTTATTTGCAGAATAATTTGTTCCTGATGTAGATTTGCTAAAATATTTATTAGATTATTATCTACAAGGATCTCAGTATAACTGTTGGAGATAGTATACAACTTCTCAAACTCAAAAATAATATTATATAATTATACTAATACCTGAAGAGAAAATTTCAATCCCCTTTTTAAGCATATTGCATGCACAAAGAAATGAGAGATTTGGCCTGCTTGAAGTTTATATGGAGAAAAAATGTAGAAGGCTAAAATTATAAACAGGCTGTCCTACTTTAGGTTCACATGTACAGAAAACTTCGTAACGCGCGCCCGAAGGAATGTGAGCTTTGACATACTTGAAGTTTTTATAGAGAAGGAGTGCAAAAGGCTAAAATTATAAACTGGTGTCCCATTTTAATTTTACGTGAATAGAAAACTTTGTATCGCGTGCACGAAAGAATGTGAAATTTGGCATACTTGAAGTTTATGAGAATGGAGTGCAGAAAGCTGTTCCATTTCAATTTTACGTGAAGAGAAGACTTTTGTATCGCACTGACGAAGGAATGTGAAATTTGACATACTTGAAGTTCATATAGAGAAGAAGTGCAGAAAGCTAAACGTATATACAGGCTATCTCATTTTTATTCACCGCTGAAAACGGTTTTATTTTTCGTTGAAATATATCGAGAAATACGCACCGAATAAAAAAAAATGTCTCAAATAAAGGTTTAACGATTTTCCACTACTCCGGGTAGCAGGAAGGAAATCACTCTAAAATCTTGAATGGGAACCACTATTTTTTATTTCAGATTCGAATAGAGCGTCGAATGCCAAGTTAATTTTACCTGAAACCTCCGGGGATAGGGAGTTAGATTCAATAACGTTCAAACTTAGCAATATAATCAATTACGGTCGAATTTTGACCACTAGGCGACCGTTGGTAATAATTCATAAATGTAGATAAATTGCACTGCCTATCAGTAACTATAAGTACGCTACTTTCAGCCATTAACAACAGATTTTAGAATTTTTTAAGTAAATAAGTACTTTTTATGCGTCTTTGGACGTGTTAAACGCAAAGTGCAAAGCGTTAAATGATATTATTGGGAGAAAAAAAGTACAAAAAAGAAAGCATTAATCACGCATGCGCATGTCATTCAATGCAAAGTCACGTTTTGCCTAGTAGCATTCTCGTGCATCATTTATATCGAATTCTATATATTTTTTTCTCACAATTTGAGTTTTCGGCAATTTTTTCGATTTTTCTAGGAGCAACTCACAAAATTCAAAATTGAATTAGCAAAACAGAATAATGCCCCCTTATTTTCCTATAAAATTATTATCTAATTTCTCGGTATACACTATTCAAGTATCAATATTTGTGTGGCCAACTGTACTCCAGAGTCGGGGCTGTGTTATTGCGATTATATTGACTGGTCCTTTGGGATAAGAGAGACACAGCATCACCTCACATGTACACATGACAAAGATGCCAGATATATTTGAAATAAATCGAGTGTCGGTGTTGTACACACCATTATACTCTGATACTCTGCATTGTACTCGGTGCCGACTGCCGTTCACAGCTAAACGTCAAAGAGAGAGAAACGATTTATGTGTAAATGAGAGAGAGATGGAGAAGAAAGATGCTGTGAAATCGAATAAACGGTTTTTCATAATTTTTACATTGAAGGGACGTAGAATGACGAGGAGCTTCATGCAGCTGTGACCTCCACTAAAATTTCAAGAACTTATCATTTTGAAAATATGGCATGAGAATTTGAAATAACGGAAAATAATTAAATGAAAAATATTTGTACATAATTTATTTTGGGGGTCATTCCAGCATTAGGATCAAAATTTATGAAAATTCATCAGAAGTATATTCTGTAACCTATCAGTGAAGGTACAAACAACTGCGCATGTGTAAGGGACTGCGTTAGTGGAAAGACCAAACGTTGGACAAGCGATACACAAATTACGGTTCTTAAAGTATGGCCCTAAATAATTTTTTTTCGTTTATTCCACTCCAATTTGAAAATTTTTTAATAGCATTTAGGTTGCCCAAATAAAATATTAATTCGCTTTCAATATTTGTATTGTAAACTTTTATTGTTCATACCAGTTCTCTTTCAAGCTATTTTAACCATATATTCGAAGTATTCTTTTGTCAAATGATTTTCTCAACCCCACCGCGAAACAATAACAAATAAAACGATCATTCCATGCAATAAAAACAGCTCCACTACCTTTTTCATCTTAGGTAGGGTTTCACCATCCCTAAAACCACTCGAAGTCGTCTTAATAACACCGAGTCCCTTCAAGTGTTCCCTGGTAGCCCTTCTGGAGGGTGAATGTTCTCATTCTCATCAGTGACGAGCAAGATTCCTATTTCGTGTTCCATAAGGGTGGAAATCGAGTGGTGGAAGTTGAGTGCGACGTGTTTGATGCAGAATGTATAAACATATGTTAGGGATGAGGTTCACTATAGCCAAATTGCCCAAAATGGCTGATCATGTAAATTTGAAGTCATGCTGAGCAGGCGTTTGGGGTATCCTCTCTCATAACGATAACATGCTTTTGCAAACAATTACGTTTAACTTTTTAACAATCGCATCAGTTTCAGGGGTGTTATGTTATCGGATCTTTTGTAAAAATCCTGTTAAGAGAGTATACTGCTTTTATTTATTGCAGTATCAGTGAAAATGCCATTCGATTACATTTTTTATTAGAAGTGAACCTCCGTTTGTACATCGACTGTATTTAATAATAAATTGACATAATGTTCATTGAATTGATTATGGCTGCTGAGAAGTCTGATCAATTTCTCCAATAAACTGCCTTTTAGTGGCAAGCCCTCCATAATATTACTTCTATAAACTTGCTGTGTTTCATCCCTAGTATATCCTAGCTTCAGAGTTAGTCACGTGACTGGCGGAAGTAGCGACGGTTCCGGCCGGAAACGGTCACCAGTCCGGACCCCGACCAGATTCTGAAACGTATTGTGATGAACTGCTCCTGAATGTAGTTCCACAGTTGCACCACTGATAGTCACTTCCTAACATAGCTACAATGTCTAGAAAAGGATGAAAATATCTTACGCAATTCTATGCGAGATCCCCAGGGGCGTGCGAGAGGAAGATTATATACATAGGTAGCGAGAGAAAAAATTAATTCCCAACGGTCAATTACAATTAGAACTGTCAAAAATATACAAAAGAAAAATAAAAATTATGGAAATAGGGATAAATAACCAAATGGATGTTATTATTTTTGTATTTCTCTAAACTTTTTTTTATTGTACATCATATAGGAAGCTGACTAACCCGTGACGTATTGGATTCATCGTTATTATTAATCCATAGAAGAAAACAAAATCAAATAAATACAAATGCATTATACAGTTCTGTACTTCGTAATATTCATCTATAACATCTTTATTCGCGATAATGACTTGTCAAAGGACATCTCCACAGGGAGTTCCATTTTCAGTGAACCGGAATAAGTTGAATATAACATACAATGCTCTTTCAGACATATGTCCACCCTTTATGAGTTTTTCTAAGTCCTCGATCATTTGTCATCGCAATATATAATTATTTGTTAGGAATAGCAGCATTGTTCATCTATTAATTGTTTGATTAAACAGAATAGAAATGAGTAAATATTTTTCAAATTTTCAAGCTGTCATGAAATTTTTTTTGCACAATAATAACTATGTCTTACATATTTCATGAAAATATCTTTTTTTTTTCAGACGAAAATCGGGATATCAATGGACATCCAGAAGACGAATTGAAGAGACAAAGAACGCAATACAACGGTGATCAACTTTACTCAAATGTAAGTTCTTCAATTTCAATAATGCCAATATTTATAAATAACATTTCTGTAGAAAATATAAAGTTAATAATGGACTTATTGCTCCACAAGGTCAACAAATATACAATTTCATACAGAGTACAACCATAACTCTTACAACATGAAAATGAGTAAAATTTGCTGCAGGGTAATATTAGAATAACTAGGTTTCGAGACTAATATGTACTTCTCTTAATTTTTATGTTCTATTTAGTTTCTTGCGGTATGCGCGGTACGAATTATTGTGCAGTTTAGATAATTTACTAAGCACTATTGCATACTATTACTGGAAAATTATTCACATTTAATGTAATAAATATGATGTAAAAGTTACGAATCGATGATATAGCAGGAATAGATATTCTATACAACGGGTAAATATACATTTTTTTTTTATCCAACTGGATTTGATTTAATTAATAGTGCAATAAAAATTATTTTCTTGAAAATTTGCAAATCTATCAATGACCTGCGAATGCCTTTGTCTCTCAGACGGTGAAACATGCTGTTCTACAAATAATAGATTTTGGTTTCTTTGTAAACCATCTCCACATTCCATTTATTCATTCATAGATACAAATAAGAAAGAACGCATAAAAAAAATCTCATTAGGAATCTTATCGTCAAACAATAAAACATTATTATAATCAATCAGGTGGCGCTAGTGTAGCTTCTGGGTTATTATAACTTTCAAACTGGGTGAATTTGAAGCGCTTGTCTTCATTATGACTTAGAGCAAAATCCCAGACCCGCCAGACGTTACTTATTTTCTGAGAAGCAAAATGTGTAGATTAGACTTTCATCGTATGCATACTTGCTAGCTTGGGCCGACGGCTAATTTAGTGATATCAGGTGCTAGAGGTACGTTAAAATATTGCTCACTTTTCTTAAAGTTTGAGTGCTGATTTTTATGTATGTTCTAAATAATTTTGTTGATCATTGCTAATCAACACTGCCAGACACTTCCCATCGGCAGTAACTTCTGATAGACGCTTTAGAGCTTGCAAAAAATAACGTTATTCACTTGTAATCTGAATCTTAGTTTTTATATATGATACAGCCAGACCTGCCGTTGGAGCCAAGCATCCTCCAGACAAAATTAGAATGTCGTTGTGAGTATGAACGCGAGGTCATTATTTGTACGCTTGATAGTAAGCGAAATACCTATGTCCTTTCAATTGTGCCTGGAGGATGTTTGGTCCCTGCGATTGGTCTGACTGTTTATAAAAAGTATGAATATTATTCCCTGAGTATCATATAAAAACTAGGACTCAGACTAAAAGTGAGACTACATTATTTTTAGCGCATTTTTCCGAAAAAAGCGCTATTATATTCACTTTGGCTGGCTGGCTGGCTTGCTGGCTGGCTGGCTTGCTGGCTGGCTGGCTGGCGCACATAGGGATATTTTGCTGATCTAGCCGGTCAAAAATCAATTCACAAGAAGCTGTTATAGGTCAAAAAAAACTGGTTCTCATAGTTCTCGAATGACTAAAGAATAATAGACAACCCATTCCCGGTCTCTTATCGCATGCATCCGCGCGCTAATTTTGACGGAAGTTTGTCATCGCTTCGAATGCACGTTTCTTACGCGTTTTCCAAGTGTGATGGTATCTGACAAAAAGTTAAATATTTTCGTGACTACTGACTTCTTTCAGAATATTGTTATGGATATGGATCAAGAAAGAAAGAACGCATATTGTTGAAATATGGAACTGTATATTTTCTCAATAGGATATTGTTATTCGACGTTCGAAAATATAGTTTGAAATTCTTAAAATTTCTTACTCAATTTTAGGTTTGAAAAGATTTTTGTTTTACTTCCGATTGCTTCCCGGTTATTATTTTGATAGATTACGACAGGTTATAGTTTATATCAAATTATTATGGCCAAATCAGCCGCCCGTATCCGCCCCCTACTTTGCCAGAGGTGACAGACCAAGACAGTGATCAAAATAGAGAAAAATTATTTGTAATTCACACTATCTATGTTAACTTGGTAATTATATGGTTTCAGAGTCACCGGGTCACTGGGATATTAGAGTAGTGACCCATAGATCACTTTTTGATACGATGAAAAAGCAAAATTTGCCTAATTCTGAGGAAAAGTTAAATTACTTGGGGCATTGGATTTTGTTTAGCGAAAACTATTCTGAATTAAAATCGTTGAAGCACAAGTTTTCGCACATTCAGTCATTATTCATCAGAAAAAAAATTATGACTCTTAGTTAACCAGTGCGACTACCTGGAGTAAAAAAAACTGGATAAATAATTTTGACCGGCTAGATCAGCAAAATACCCCTATGTGTGGCGTGACGCTGAGATCTCGGCAACTATACTATTTACAGACTTGGAACTGGTACTAAATAAAAGCTGCTGTTTCGTAGGCTTGCACAAATTGCTTTAATTCAAGCTCAGTGATTGTGGAAAATTGAATTATTCAATTACTTGTTTCAAGTGAAACAATGTCCATAGATATCTATGACATTAGGGATATGGCAACTAAAATTTATTAAAGTAGATAAAAATTTAGTTACAACTTTCGCCGCGGGTGTCACTATTATTATGTACAGTTGTCAAATCTGTCCGGGATTCATTCAATGACTTGTTTGACGCGAATTTGAAGCTTATTAGAATGAATTATTATTATTGGATGAAAATTTGTTCACTTTTGGTGTATTTTTTTTTATATAGCTTTGATTTTAAGCTACAGCACTTGACCTCCTGTCAGTCAATAACTAAACAATGAAGATTAAAAGGTATTTTTGAGTTTGTACATGTATAAATTATGTACCTATTAAATAGTCAACTTGAAACTAGTACTAAATGGAAGCTGCTGTTCCGTAAGTTTGCCCAAACTGCTTGATTTCAAGCTCAGTAATTGTAAGAGATGGTAATTTGCGAAATCTCTGAAGTAACAAGCATTCATGAGCTGTCAAAAATGCGCTTCCATCATCTAGATGATTCTTCCATTTTTTACAATATTCTCTAGAACATACATAAAAATCAACACTCAGAATTTGGAAAAAGTGAGTAATGTTTTGACGTACCTCTAGCACCTGGTATCTCTAAATTGGCCGTCGGCCCAAGCTAGCAAGTATGCATACGAAAAGTACATACTAACACTATTCTATTCCATATTATTTTTTTCCTCTTAAAATCGCACTACTTCAGCAAAAGTTTTAATAAAAGGAGATAGCGCTGTATGATGCAACATGAGATGGTAAGAGAAAGTGCATCAATTTTTAGGAAGTAGCGCTATTTCAGGAAGTGAGAATATGGGCTATTGAATCTATAATTGAAAAAAATATATTTCATTAATGAAAAAAAGCTCGCAAAACTCATTGCATCAAATACATTTTTTTTGTTCAAAATACATGACGTTTCGACAGCAAAGTGCTGTTGTTCTCAGATTGAAATGAATAAAATGTGTATTTTTGGAACACTTTTTTTATTTTTGCAATTGTCTACGATCTCAAAAACTGTCCACACCTACTGATTTTATGATGCGATATATTGAGAAATGGAAACTATTTCTTTACATGCATGAAATCCACTGATTGAGGGACATAATCAAATATTTGATCATCAATTAATTTAAAACGGAGCAATATTCAGCATTATTTGTGTAACGTGTAATTTTAATATATCACATACTTCCTTATTTTTTATTAAAATTTTAGGAGAATAATTATTTATTTTGTCATTAATTTATATAATCAATTATATTCAGCCCTATTACGGAAACCATTAATATAGATATATTTGTTTTTATTGGCTACTAGTCCTATTTCAAAGCTTCATTCTCGTAAACATCTAAAAAGTAAGAATAAGTACGTTTTCAGTCCAAAATATTATAAAATTTGCAAAGCACAGAATCTGAAAATTATATATTGATATTTATTCTTAACAAACGGGTCTGTAAACTGAGTGAGCAGTAAAAATATCACAAATGTAATTTAAAATATCTGCTGCAAAAAATCCAATTTCAAAACAGTTAAACAAAAATAAATTAGCCTTAATTGCTTATAAATTACTTACAACCAATAATTACCATTCTGCGATTAATTAAATAATGAATAATTAGGTGCTGAACAAGTGGGTGTCAATATTACAATACCTCCCCACCTCTCTGAATTCCAAACTACGTACCTACTTCATTATGTGGATAAATACGTCTAACTCCTAATCAGTTGTAGCCTGACAGGAATATTATTATTTCTGTTTCGATATCAGAATGTTAATCTAGCCTAATAATAGAATAACGATTTTTTGGTAACTTTTATTATCAAGTTTAAATATTTGGACAATTTTGTTCGTTATGAAAATCAACAGAAAACAGTTTCATACTCCATGCGACAGTTTTTACTTTTCGGCCCGCCCGGAAGGAGCAATACTGCGATCGTGCAGAATTACTATTTTCAGAATGTAATCGATCTGTTAATCTGTCGCGTTTGACCAATCGGGTAGAAATTTGTTAAATTGGCATAATTCCATAATAATTTGACTGTATCAGTATACAGTTAGAATCGGTCTACCAAATGGCCCTCACATAGCATACTAAATATTTGATTTCTTGCATAATTTCCAAAAGTTATTGACTTGATATTTGGTATGCAATATACAACCCTGGGTACTGCAGATGAAGTACTGAAAGTATGGCCGGTTTTTTTCAGTACTTCAATACAATTAACTTTCAAGTGTTTTATTCTCATAAGAAAAGTATTCAATGTTTTGAGGGCATCATGGCATCGTCCGACTCTGGGTTTGATTAGTAAGTTTGTTAATCAAATTCACTTTTTGCAAAATTTTTAGTAATTACAAATTTCACGCTTCTTTGCTCTAGATTCTTGTCGATGTTGTCTTATGCCTCTAGCCACTAATCTAATAGACATTAGTGTTCAACCAACGTGCTACTAACAGCAAAATATGTTCATTTACGCACACGAAGAACAAAAATTAGGAATAGAATACCGCAATACAAGCTAGTTATACTGAATTAAAACCTTGTTTGTTAAATATATTATCGTGACAAAGAGAAAAATGCTTTTAATGCGGCTTTCGCTATTATAATTGTATTAAATCCACACATAAATTTAAATGGAATTTAAAAACAACATTTACATTTACTCGTTGCCTCTTTCCTACTTTTCGTAAAACAGAAGCAGTTAAATATTCTGTTATGTAATCATTTGCATATTTTGGAAAGTAGAAGGCTTCGGTGGACTTTTAATGAAATATGTAAGGGAAGAAAAATAATCAGCTAGGTTAGTACAAATAGAATATTTTGTTGAGCTTTACCCAGGCAATGCATTGCAAATTTTGTCAATGAAATTTAAAGTAGCTAACATTTATAGTCAACATTTGGATCAAAATTCTATTTAGGATGTTGTTTATAAAGTGCTTATCATTGTTATTTAAACTATTAATATAAAATAATGTAAAAATCATTCAAATACATAAATTGTTATAGATGTTATTCAAATGACGTATGGACTAATTCATCCTACATAGAATATTATTATTACTGGCCGCTACCTTTTGTTAAATTGAACCAACGAGAATGCCAACAAATGTTTTTATTGCCATATTCAAAGTGTTTTTATTCAGCAATTTAATTTCATTAATAATTAGCGAATTCAAAAAAAAATGTTTTGCAAGTGTCTTGCTGTTGGAAAATTGAAGACTGACTTAATATGAAAATCATATTATTTTTCGCAGCTCTGGTCAAGCAAGTGGAGCTTAAAAGAGGAGCACAAACTTCTCTCGGAGTTAGGAGGCGGAGGTACGGGTGGCGGTAACACCGGTGCGGGGGCCCCAGCTTCCTATTACGACTCCCACGCTGGTTTCCCTGCCGTAGGACCCGTTTCGTCAGCTGCTGACCTTTACGACACCATCAGCACAATGAGTCAAGCTGGAGGACAAAATTTGTATAGTACACCCATTGCGGGAACGCTAGGTAAGTATTATATTTTTTTAAATGGTTTTCATTGAAGATAATTTGGAGATTTCTATAAAATTAAAAATAGAGGCTCGTCTATAATAATTTCATACAAATTTCAAATTGTTAGGACAAATAACTCATTTAATTGAATTAAAGAAGCTCTCAAGTACTCCTTCATAACTAAATCTTCAAATTTTCTTGTTAAAATTACAATTTTATATAAACTCTTCTTCAACTGTGTAATAAACCATTTACAGTTTGCAGTATTTAACTAGAGATTTCTTACTATGATGACTATGCAGGCAGCAACTGACAAACTTAGCCATATAACGGTTATTTTCAAAAATTATATCTTCCCAAAATATAAAACATTGAAAAATAGTTATTTATGTATCTAGTGCGCGAAATTATACTTTGGTGCTTGAGAATGAAAGTTTTTTGTCGAGGCGGCAGCCGAGACACAAATCATTCGAAGGCTCCAAAGAAATTTCGTGCACGTGTAGCATACAACATTTTTTCTACAGACGTCAAAAAATTAAAAAAATATATTTTGTTCTGCTGACTTTATTGAATAGACGATATAGTAGTAAGATTGACTGTCAAAATTTTGTTGATACAGCTTAAAACAGTTAGAGAAGAGTTGTGTAAATTATTAAAATATTATAATCTGGTATATTTGAATACACAAATATGCACAATGAATGATAAAAACCCTGCATATTCGCACATTTGAACCCCCAAATCGCATACTGTATGTACTCATCATAGAATGAAAACCCAAATCAACTTAGAAAATAGTTTACCTTGCATTACCCTAGGTGGTGGTCTCCTATATCACACAAGTATAAAATCAAGAATGGTGGTGGTAATTTCGAACTAAAACAATTTCTAAAAGAGCGAAATTATTTAGGAGCGAGTACGTTGACACCCTTAGCCCCTATTACAATGCAAGAAATGAAATTAGGAGCCACTAGTGTCTTGGAACCAGCATTGTCACCCTACCATACCGGTGAGTTAAAAATTGAAAGGAAATATATGATCTAAATCTTTGGGGAGTTTGGTTACTGGCTAAAATTGGATACTGTCCACAATGGTGTTGTATTCCTGTGCTCCTGATATGAGGTGTTGGTCCTTGAGCATCTGTCTTTTTCCTGGTGTACTACTTCCAAATATGTATTCTAATATTTAAGGTGTTGGTCGTACTACTTTATTGGTGCTAGTCTATGATTCTTTGTAGCATTAAAAAGACTTGAATTAATTCAAACTGAAGTTACAAAAAATTATAGAGCAGCACCATATACACAATTAACATTATTTAAAAATAAAGAACGGTCTGTAAATGCACAGAGTGATTCACAATGATTGTTCGTTATATATTTTCAATGGAAAAATCTAATTTAATCACTGAATTTCAAATTTATTTAGGTAATATTGTTGACTCCAGTTGATTTTGATAATATGTTTACGGAAAAAATTGTTCTAATCATGGGGCTACATTTTCTTTTTTATAACCAGACAATTATTATTGATCGCTCTGTGAAATTAAAAATATTTCTAAATGTAATATTGATGAATATGAAAATAAATTAATTTGTGCTCTTATTTAAAATATTTTGACGTATTATGTTACTAATGAAAGACAAACAAAAATTTACACGCCAAATTCAGCTAATAAGGACCAAGTATTTGATTCCCTATCAGTTTTATCTGTTAATCAATATCTATTGATCAACAATAAAGATTGTTATAACAATTGGTGCTATTAGAGTTTTTAACTACTGATCAGTATATGTCAAATATAAGACGACGACATGAAGTAAGATAAAACACTTAGTTGGAAAAAATTACCGCTTGAATGTAATGCGATAGTGCAAGAGAGATAGGAAGAGTAGGCCCAGCTACTTGCGCTATAAATTTTATTCAATAAAATACAATTTTCAGGTACTTAGATATTACCATTGTATTAAGTGAAATATTTCGATATTGACTGAGTGACAGATTAAAATAAAAAGAAGTTGAACCTCTTCATATTTCTATTTATTAAAACCTGCAATGAAAGACACATTATAATAGAGATATAATGAACATTACTAAAAAAAATCTACATATTCTATATTACTGCGGGCGAAATAAAATCGAATGAAAAAATTTCTTATTTGAAAATCGAATCACAAAAATAACAAAATGTTGCTGTTTCTGAATATTTTTGTTGAATAAATATTAACGGGAAGCATATAAACTAAATTATAATTTGGATATCTTCGAATTCTTCGGATAAAAATGTTTCTCCTGAAAATTATTAGTTTTCCGATGCACTTCATCTTTCCACACGCAGTATTATCTTTTAACACAAGAAAAATCGCATATTGCTTCTCACATGTCTTTCTCATCATTATTACAGCTAGCTATGGAACATATCTCCTATTTCACTATTTATGCTACGAAATACTGACGTAAAGCTAGGGTCACATAGCTTATGTTATGTTATTTCTGTGTTATGTTTCTATGTTATGTTATGTCAACTGACACAAATAGGTGTCGCTATCATGTGTAGGATTTTAGAACTACATATTTTATATTATTTATAATTTTATTAACGCTCTCATGTATTTTCTTTCCTCACAACATGTCTATGGTTCTGATGATTTTCATAATACAAAATAGGATTTGGGACTATTTTCTACTATTGTAATTAATAAATGTTCCTCCATCTTTTGAGGTTAGAAGCAACGTCAAAAAATAATAATCGTCAACTGCGCCGGCGCAGACATAACACAGCGTCCGAAAGTTGAGTTGAAATCAACTGTTATGTTATGTCAAATGACATTACGAACATGACATAACTTATGTGACATGTTTCATAAGTTTTGATAGGTCTCAACATAATGACATAACACAGACATAGCATAACATAAGCTATGTGACCGTAACTTTAGGGTTTCACCACAATACAAACATAGACCTACTCTGGCTTTCTCTCTCTAACAATATTATATTTCTGAGCCCATTTTCACAACACAGTCAAGGTAGGGAACTGCATAGGAGTAGACGAGAGTATACATTCGTTGCCCAGCATTATTGTCATATCAGATTGTGAATTTCTTAGTAGGATAGTTTTCATTATTTATATTAAAATTATTTGAAGTTTTCTCAAAATTACAATACAACAAGTATAAATTCATATAATCTTACATCAAATGTAGACTTTGTACCAGTGTCGCTATTCGCCACCAGGTTTGCATTCTTATTTAGAAACTCCAATAGATATTGACTAACAGATAAAATGAAACCGAGGAAAACTAGTCCTTAATTATATGAAATTTGATCAGAATTTGTTATGCAATCTATTGAATCACGTTCTAGATAACTTAATGATTTCTTAGTTTTGACAGTAAATTTAAAAATAATAAGAAATTCTCAAAAAAGTCATGTACAGCGCTGGAAATCGAACTCGAAGCTTTCTAGGCGTGCATGTAAAACGCTGTATATGACTTTTTCAAAAATTTTTTTATATTGCCTGGTACTCGCTTCATGCGATTGTTAATTATTTTTATTCAAAAATGATATAATTTACATTAAACTCCAAATGTGTTGCTTGAAATTGTCTCATAAGATAAATATTTTTAATTTATTAATCAAATTTTATGAAAATTTTACTTTTGATGATTTTGTAAGTGCTTGTAAAGGATGTCTTAATTCAAGAATATTATATTATATTATCGCGAATAACTTGAATAAAATAGGCTATTTTAATTTGAACAATTTCGAAATGACTGTTTGAGAAAGAGATTCAATCAGTGCAATAGCAAAGAGTAATATGTTTCTATTGTTATATTATATATATGTTATAATTAATCTGACCGGCTTTATATTGATTCATGATAGTCAAACTGTATTTTGCGAACTAATTTTCAACTGAATGGCTCCTCACAAATGCACTAACCTACTTTCAGCTACTTGCCCTGCATGTTATGTGGATTTATTTCCTTCATTACCTCAAACAATTACACTTATTTTTGATGAATGACAAGATATGATTACATTTTTTTACTTGTTTATGTTTATGGCAATTGTTCGTATGAGTCACGTTGAAATATTTAGTTTATTTGCATCTGTATCCTTTGTGATATTATCTATGCGCTCAAATCCTATCTTGCCATTAATATAATTCTTTAATGAACTTTTATTTGTTAATGTTTCAAACAGGAAGTGAATAACATTTCAAGTATTTTGTTTACTTATTCTTTACGTTTATTTGCTTTTTATAACTAATTTAGAACAACAGTTGTGTAAACATTAATCACTAACATATGTTAATAGATTTATTTATTTGTTTCGACATTAGAAAGACATTCTTGCACAAATATTGATGGTGAAATAAGTTGCATTCTCAAATGATTTTTGGTAATATTTTGTTTTCAGAGATTGGTATGTTTGAATTCAGTACACAAGAAAAGCAAAGGATATATTGAATCAAAACAGATCACCGGCACCAACCAAACAAAAGCAGCAGTATAAATCACTTTGTACGTGCAAGCACTCTTTAATCTTAATTATAGTTGAAAACTTAAAAAAACAATATCACAATAGTCATTATAAAAGAACTCTGATTTACTAATTATTGTGCAGAACATAGATGAAAACTATAACGTTCAAAACATTATTATTTTCATACCTACAAGATCTTCTGAAAGTTGAATATGTTTGTGGTATCAAAAACGAAATTTGTCGATACTTTTTCAAAGAAATACTTTGGCTGGTCCTACCGACCACTCAGTGATTATATTTTCATCGTCATAAGTATTAGTTTACCGCAATTTTATAGATGGCGAGATCCAAAGTTTTCGAAGAAGACACTGGATCCTTATGCCATTATTTTATGTTTCGTATTTTCACAAATCTTCAAAAAAAATCGGATGTATCCATTATCGCTAGTATGAATATGTTTTTTGCGCTTTCGATAAGCCATCAACGTTATAAGCACCATCCGATAATCAACCTAAATAAAGACATATCAAGCTCTTCACTCAAATTCGCGAATTAATTACGCGCTGTTCTCCATTTTAGGATCTAGTTATTATGTAGTATTCTCATGTAGATACTTCTTGACAGTTTCCACTAGAAAAAAGTTTTTGTGGTATAGGTTGGTACCAGCGGTTTGTGTTTTGATTCAGTTGACAGAATTTTGTCTGCTTCTTGGTTTTTTTTTTTCAAATGATAATTTCAGGATAGAACTTATTTCCTCAACAATAATCTTTTCTAATGCCGGAACAATGAAATATTATTTTTTAATATAAGCTTTATTACTTTTGCATGAAAACAAATTCTATACTAATTTATTTCTCTTTATTTCATTTGTTTTTTGTTTATAATTTTCTCCATTCACTCACAGCGGAATCTAGCTCTCCGTACACAACTCATACCGTCGGGTTAACGTCATCAGCAGCGGATGGATCCCCCGCGCTACCTCTAGCTTTACCAGCTGAACCTTCTGCCAATAATGGCTCTCCAGATCCAGCAGCATTGACTGTTCTTCAACCTTCCGTAACTGCAGCGGCATCTTCAGCTACCAATGCGCAACATTATTCCATGTTGCCTAGTTTTGGATATACTACAGGTAGATATGAAGATTTGGACATCAATGGTACTATAGGTTTGATAAACTTTCTAGTTGGTAATAAATATAAAAGTATGAACAGAAATATTAGAAATGAAGTAGTACACCAGTAATTCCAAGAAGAGATGATCTTGTTAAATTAGATGTTTATAGTAAAAA
Organism: Dromius quadrimaculatus; assembly: GCA_963989225.1. Classification (NCBI taxonomy): domain Eukaryota; kingdom Metazoa; phylum Arthropoda; class Insecta; order Coleoptera; family Carabidae; genus Dromius; species Dromius quadrimaculatus. Next base: position 45,375,342 of record OZ022330.1, read on the forward strand.
CGGTTAGATCGTGGTTAGAGCCTAATCGCTGAATTTACAGTACACAAAATGTAAGATGTACTAACTTCAGTCTGAACTTTACGTCAAATTTATCTCTCTATAAAAGCGAGAGTTTAAATGTGTTGTTTAGAGAAAAGTTTGCAATAGTCAGCTGTTCCTTAATATATAATTATATAACATCCCGTATCCTATAGGCCTTAAATAAAATACGATAGACACAAGGTCTCCATATACTTCTTAAATCAGAAAAAAATTAGGATATGCTATTACAAATGTTGCCAAAGACAAGCAATCAAGAAAATTCGGCTTCACTTCACATTTTATCTTTAAAATAAACGGGACGTCTAATAAAATTGATGCGTGAGAATCATAAGGTCGACCTGAAAAAAATAGTGTCACTGATTTTTTCATATCTTATTTCGGATAATCAAACTAGTCTAAATCCTCCCTTAAGGGTGCGTTTCCAAAACCGCGACCTGAAGTGATAGTGGCTAAAGTTACAACTACTAATGAATTTTCAAGTTACTCCCAGTAGGTGGCTAAATATTGGTTTGTAGCTGAGATCTAAAGAAAAATCTATTTATAGAAACTACCTCAAAACATGTGTCCAACTAATCTTCTTAACTTATAGCAAGCTTAAGAATTTATTTTGTCAGGGTATTATCAAATACAGGATAGGAAATGGAATACCAAATCAAATACAATGGGCTCCCAATCCTTTGGTTGAAAGTGTATATAAATTATAATTCGTATTTTTTTTTTTTCTATCCATTTCCTCAGTATAAAGCAAATGTGCAATATTAATTGATTTAATAGCCAATTATGTGGTATATTCATCTATTTCAGTAATTATCCATAAAGTTTTCGTTTTGCTCCTATAGTTCCCATCAAGGAACCTTCACAAATTATGATTTATAAGATTTCATCATATTTTCACGAATTTTATACATAACTATAAATATACATATCTTGTAACTTCCCATCTCTTCATGCAATTATTCAAAATGAAACAATTACAATTTGTTATGAACAATCAATCTTGATTGTTTTTCTACAAACGAAGATCTTTTCATAATATGATATGTCCTAAAATTCATTTTAAAATTATTTTTTCAATATTAGCAATACTTTTGATTTACTGACGATTTGGGTTACTTATTGATAAAACAGAAACGAATCGTTTGTTGAAATTTCTATTTCTTTTAAAAAAAAAATACCCACCTGAAAATGCTGCAATTATTACCTCCAAAACTACATGTAGGGACCCATATTAGTTCAAAATTTAAAGTATAAAATTTAAAGTATATTCCTTATTCTGTGCTGTAATTTTCAAATTTCAATTATGCATATTTCAGCAATAATTACCTTTTGAATATTTATTTAATTTTTCACCCAGAACTGGGTGTATGAATAAGAAGCCTACAAAACAGCAGCTTCCATTTAGTACCAGTTTAAAGTCAGTAAGTGCTGTAGTTGCTGAGATCTCAGCGTCACGCCAGCCAGCCAGATAGCCAAAGTGAACATAATAGCGTATTTTTTTTTGCAAGAATGCGCTAAGAATATTACAAAAGTAAAATACCAAAAATTTAAAGAATGACTTATAGATTATTTAGCACAGCAGTAGCACAAAAATATCAAACAAGATTTAATTTATTATTTTTGATTTTTCTGTCGTTGTTTGCACAGAGAAGCTGTCTTCATGTTATAATTTATTAATAGTTTTTCATGCTCATTAATTCGTATTAATCGTGCAAGATAATCGACGACTACGATTCATCGGAAAAGTACGATAATCTGCAATTACACTAAACTTGTCAATTTATAATGTTATCATTTTTCTTAATAAATGGTTCATTGAAAATTGATTGCTTATAACAAATTGTTATGCTGATAACAATAATATGCTTATAACAAATTTGTTATGAACAATCAATTGTTAATAACAAATTCGTATTTTAATAGCAATTCTTCTTACCATTATCGAAGTAGATCATGCAGCGCAATTCTGAAATTTTATCAAAAAAATTATATGCACAAAGGAGTGAATGGTCTTTTACTCCTTCAAAATCGCTGGAGTCAATTTTTGCATTAGAATTTCTGAGAATTTCAAACCAGATCGATGGTTCAGCCACCTGTCAGAAAAAGACTGAACTATTTTGGTTCGAGTCTATGGTAAAATCTTCTAAAATGACTCGAAATTTATTTCAACAATTTTGGAGAAATTATTGATATAACTAAAATGTTTCTGAATTATTTTTCATTGTGGAGGGCAATAGACCAATATCATTCAATTTTGGTATGTTTGAATAGAAGAACTGAATTTTATTTCTTCAGCTCAGAATATTTAGTCAATAAAAAAATAGCTATTGCCGTCAGGAAAAAAATATACTTTTTCCTCATATAATCTATCAATGTCGAATTACTTTGTATTAATTTGATTATGCAACACGCAACACATGAACGCCCCCTTAAGTTATTTTTGTCACTTTGAACATATTTTCAAACCTGTTTTTTCTGAATATCTTTCAATTCCCAAACAGTGCTAAACTTGCAGACTAGTCTGCACACATTTTGGGAATAGTTTTTAACTGCTTGAACTGATAATTTGCTGACATGTTTCACAGCAGAACAGATATTAGACCTTCTTTCTCAATCTCTTGAAACATTTCAATAATCGATTGAAAATAAATAGTATAGTCCACAACACGTATTGAAATGGGCCTTATTCTGAACGAGCGAAAAGTTTGTAATCCGAGCCAAAAATGAGGACTTTGGTTTGCGAGTGTGGAATACGCCATTTCAAACAAGTTGTGGACTATACTTTATCTAACAGGGCTTTGTAAGCTCATCAAGAATTCAAAAGAAACTTTCAAAATTTTGAAACTTCAAACGCGAAGCTAGAATTGAATACTTGACTTGTTAGGCAGTAACCATAGTTACCAAACTAACAGCTTCTGATTCGTCAAAAAATTATAATGGATTGATTCAAAGGCCCGGCTGCACAGTCCTTGGTTTATCCTAAGCATGGCTCAATTGGTTCAACAATCGTTACAAGCTTATTTAGTATAGTTACAATCATTTCAGCAATTGGCCATAGTAAATAAGCTCGTTTCAACTAAACTATTGATGAGCTTAGATTGTACAACTGAGCCTTGACAATATAAGAAGTAATTCTGTGCGATATTTTGTTCCCAAGATAATATTTGGTTGCGGAATATGCAAATTCAAAAACAATGTTGGAATAGTATATTCTACAATAAGTATTGGAATGGCCTATATTCTGAACGAGCGAAAAGTTTTTAATCCGAGCCGAAGGCGAGGATTACGGTTCGCGAGTGTGGAATACGCCATTCCAAACATGTTGTAGACTATACTTTCTCCAATACTGTTTTGGAACTTGCATATTCCATTACCAAAAATTAATTCGGAACGAATGACATTCCAAAAAATCGTTTAGAATGATTCCGTATACCGTTTAAAATGCTTCTGTAAGCCTTTAGAATCATTTCGACGAATCAGAAGCTGTTAGTTTGGCTACTACCATGGTTACTTCCTAACAATTCAAGTATTCGTATCTGGATTTGACGTTTGACATTTAATAATTTTTTAAGTTTCCTCTGAAATATTGGTGAGTTTCCAAAACCTTGTTAGAGAAAGTATAGTATAGGGCACAGTTCCATTCAAAAATACTTGAGGATTGTATAATATTTCACAAGTATAAAGAAAAAACTAAAGAATAAAAGGCTCATTATATTGAATGTTATCAATAATATCAATAATAATAATAATAATACTAATAACCACAGAGTTTTGGACAGTAATTTCAGATCATATTGTTTTAAACGTTCTTGTGTCAGATTTTGGTTCAAAAGTGTGTTGCATTAATTATGAAGGCTCCCAAATTTGAGACCACTGCTCTAGATTGTTATAACCAAGCCGAAATAAATATCATTCCAGTTCTAATATTTCATACATTTTTTGATGAAAATGAGACAATACATTCAATATTGAACACATCTTTCCCCAAGAAACAATGGGTCATCCCAAAAATAAAAGATTTTTTTTTTGCAGTACGGAAAATGAATGTTGCAGCAAACAAACCCAATGCACTCTTTATCTTTGATTCTTATATCTTGTTGAAAATTTTCACAGGGTCTATTTGTGACGTAATAAATTAAAATACATATTTATATGTACGCCGCACTCATGAAGTCATTTCATATGCATGAACAGTACATGCGCATTGTAGGACTTTACAGGACTACGCTTTCAAATAAGTACAGATAATATTAATTATTGATTTAAATAAGTCAACTTGATGCTTGAGTATGTTTCATTTGAATTTTTATGCTCAAATCCCGGTTCTGTTCCTGTAAAAATATTGAAACACATTTCTGTCCAATCATTCAACAACAAACTTACACTTTTATCTGCCAGAATAAAGGTGTGCTTTAGCGTCACAAGACTATTCAAAACTTGTTATATATATAAACTTGTGAGGTAATTGTAAAATAATTAAAAAGTAATTTCTGTTGTAGGTGGTAGCACAGTAGTACCGGGTACAGAATACGCGTATAGTTCGGCGTACAGTCAGTACGGAGCGGCAGCGTACGGAACATATGGCTATGGTGGCGCCACCAGCGGGTTGCTCAGTAAGTAAACAGTGAGTATGATGCTTCTGGTGGATGGGAATAAAACTAAAGTTAAGACATGGTTTATTTCTAGTATAAAATTTCTGTTAGAGACATTCAAGAAACAAGTTTTTTATAAATCAAACGTCATATTTTGAAATTATTGCTTTATATATCATTAATTATGTATAAAAATACTTGTCAACTCGAAGAACTGCGAAAAAAGAATAGAAAGAATAAAATCCCTTAAATCAGACTACATGAAAATTTTTCCATCAATTTCCTGCTTTGATTAGAAGAAATGATCTATTCAATCTCACTATATATTCTCTGTTGATTATAATTCAATTCATTTATATTTTACAACATCAGCATGTCAAAAAAAAAGATTGCAGTATGTTATTTCCTTCAAAATGTTTAGTTTGATGTTTATAAAAGAAATAATTAGTTTTCAAATGCAATAAATTGATCTCTATCTACATCTATGATTTTCGTTATAATTCAAAGAATGACATTTTCAGATTCCTACTATTACTGTAACAACGACCTCTCTTCGAGCCAGCCAATATTACAAAGTAATCCAAGCATCCAGCAATGCGACGAGCCAAACAGCCGCTCACCCCTAGCGGCAACCCGTGCAAATTCACTCGCTTCGGCCGACTCGCCAACAGGCAGCGCATGTTTGAAAACTGAACCCATGCCCTCCACTAACGACGAATATATCCTCGGCTGAGAAAGAGAGAAACAGAAAAACAGAGAGAGTGAATCAGTGACTGATCCGTACCAAAAATGTAGATAGACAAATCAGTGAAAAACTTTTCGAGTGTTTGTGAACTGTAGATATAAATGTGTTACGGTAAATCTGTTGATAGCTTCATAATATATATTTATAAAAATATTAAAAAGTAAAAAAATAATCTTTGAACCAAAAGCCAACAGTATGCCAAAATATTTTAAAAATTGGTCTCAAGTAACTACGAATCTTATTTTTGACTTAACTTATTGTCACAATTCACGATTTTTATGTTTTACTTTTTTATCTTTAAATATATTTTATATAATTTAGATTGTAAGATACACCAAAGAAATATATTAAATAATGCACACAAAGTTATCAAATATGATAAAGAACTGAAATGGATCAGGGACTGCTGAATGAAACGCAAAATCGATCACAAAACTTGATTTCTGAAAAAAATATTTACTCATTTAAAATGAAACGATCGTTCTAAGCTTTATATATTAATACATGAATATTCAAACAGTTTGTTTCAAGAAAATTTTTGATTTCATATTAGTACTCCTGATTCACGTTTTTCATGCAATAAAATTGTAAAAACCATGAAAAATAAGAAGAATAATGGAATTACTAAGTTCTCTAGCACTACATGAAATTTTCTCACCCCTGCGAATTTTAATTAATTAAAGCTTAATTACCTTGGTAACAAAATAAACCAAATACTGAAACCTGTACCTTAAAAGATGACGTGTCGTTTACTAGGAAAGAAATTATGCATTCATGTCGATAATAAAATAAACGTTGCCTCGAAAGTAGCATGCTTTGGGAATTTTTGAGTGAAGGATAAGATATCGAGTGTGCAGGATGCAGATTGGTTGTCCATCATTTCCTGCTTCTTTTATAAAGTTTAGGTCTGACTAAGGCCCGGTTGTACAATTCGAGTCTATCTACAGTTTAGTTAAACTAAGTTTATTTCAGAAATGGTAAGGGTTTTTTCTACGAAAACACCAAAAAATTCTTAATCACACTGTTCTCAAAAAAATAATTTCTCCTACCGGTTTCGATCACTGCTTGATCATCATCAGACTCCAGTGAAACTACAAAGAAAAGGGAGGAAGTCAAATACAAATATATGTTTCACAAGTGAAAAATAATAAAAATAAAATGAATACACAATAAAATTACAGGACCTTCACAAAAGAGAACGGCGTCAAATATATCATTAATGTTATAATTTGAATTTTTAAAAAAATGTATAAATGGTAATAAGTGAAATGGTATAAGAAGTATATCACAAACAGTTCAACAAAATGTCTAAACTGTAACCAAAAAAAAAAGAAAAAGCGAAAAATTTCATGAAAGAAACTCTTAGGGACTGATTATGTGAAATACGAATTAAATTAAGAAATCCAAATGTGAGATGTGTCTTAGATTTGTTTGGTCATTTAAAGATAGTTCAGCATGATTCTTATTGTTTTTTTAATCTCTAAATTCTCAAGAAAATCGAAGACTTTGTCATTCCTAGGGATGTGTAAGTTATTAAAATTTTTCGTGTTACAATATATCAGCAATTATAACCATAGTAAATATGCTTAGTTCAACTTAATTGTAGATAAGCTGAGATTGTACAGCCGGGCCTAAGTAACATCTATATAATTCAGTTTATTAGAATTCAAGTTGATAGTAAGAGCTTATAATTAATCTGTTTGATTTGATTTAACTGAAATTAAATTTTTAATGATGAAGGTGAATTTACTGTGATGTAGAGTACTTTCCACTTGGCGACCGCAACGACTTCCTCACGACCGCAGTTTTTGCCGTTCCACTAGCATATGATTGCTGTTGTTGGTGCTTCAAATGAAACGATGCGAGTGTCTGTTAAATGTCAAATAATTTAACTAACCTGTAGCAAAAAGGATATATGATTGGAATTAATCCAATAAACCTGTGTAAATTGATATCTCATAATTGATAAATAATGATAATGAGTGACTGTGAAATTATATGTCATATTGACAAATAAATAATAATTTGGAATCGAGAGTAAAAGACACCTTTTCAACTAATTAAAATTTCTTGATGATTTCTGCAAAAATCAACACAACGACTGCATCGACCCATTTTTCAATCACGGGTATTGTGAGCTTAAAGCGGTTGCAATTAATGGCGTCATCTATGACGTATTGATCTTAAACGCAAAGATTGTGATCATCTTGTGAAACGATTATTGAGGCGACTTGAGCATTGCGGTCACCTAGTGGAAGGTACCCGTTGATTGTCAATTCAAATAATAGCGCGTCACTAGTAATGATTTACAGGAAAATTAATTGAATTCACATCAAAGAACTGTTCTTTTTTATCATTCTGACTCATTCAAATCATATAACTCAGGTAATCTAATTCGTATTTGGCTTTAATAATCTGTACAATAAATTAAATTACTTTAACATCAAATTCATTCAATTCAAAAAGTACTTTTTCTAATAACATGAATAAAAAGTTTGAACTGGCTCGTGATTCACATAAATATCATATTATTTTATACTATAGTAAAAATATGCAATATTGATAGAAATAATTTTTTAAAAATGATAATATAAATGCATCTTGCAGTAGAAAATAGTAAATTCTGATTGCTTTCTGGCTCCTCAATCAATTAACTATTAGGTTATTGACATGAATGAACTTTCCCATTATTCTAATCGAGAACATAAATTTGATCAGTTGTAATTCTGAATTTTATCTTATGTCGAGGAAGGAGAAAAATACCTGACATATTTTTACTGCATCTTTTCCACTTCTTCTAGATGAAATAATTATTTGGGAAATTAGAGTTCAAAGTTATGCTGTGTTTCCCGAATATGAATTAAATAATTTCATAAATTAGGAATGATTTGTTACAAAAAAAAAATTGTTTGACGAGTATTTATTCAGTTGCATCTGTTGCTATCAGATACGCAGTAAAGATAGCTTCTCGGGAAACGACAGCTTTGCGTTGATAAACGAAAAGATAAATAATACTTTTACAGCAACCGTAGGATAAAAATTCATTGTATTAGTGTAGAATGTGTTAGAATAAGTTACGAAAGAACAAGTTTTGTCACAATCCCTGAAAAGCGAGTGGCTATTTTGCTTGAGTGACTAACAACATTTTACACGAGTACAATACAACGATTTATAAAACGATTTAATTCGTTTCTATATGTTGATTTATTTTCTGATACTGACAAGACATTTAAATGTTATTAGTAACATATAGAAATAGAGTCTTTCACGATTTTCCAAAAATCTCAAAAATGAACTCTTAGGACATTGAAAAACTATTGGAACAAATTTTTTGTTAAGGAAAGTCGTTATGATTAGCAAACACGATTTCAAAATGACCGACATTTGAAAAGATCACAAAAACCCGCGGTGTTGTTGTAACGTCACTACGCACGTTGGCGCTCAACTGTAGCACCGTTATTAATAAAGGCGGCAAAAGAAAACCCCGGTTCTAAAAAATTTGTATTTTATTGTGCCTGAGTGTGATAGCAGCAATCATCACGAACCAAATAAATTATTTATAAATGCCTCAACAGTAGGAACACGAAAAAAGAGGTTACAACAAAACCGACGTCATACCGCGAGTATCTTATTTGTCTTTCCACTTATTTTGTTATGAGTACAATTTTAATGTGAGTACATTTTTTTAGTACATTATTGATTGAAATCGATTTGCGTAATTGGTTATCATCAGAATTAATATGATAACTTCAAAATGGTTTCCAGAGTTCCAGTCTAAAACAAAACAGATATCTCTTATTTACTTATCACGCTTTCAAAGAACTGTGAGATTCCGATAAAATATTTTTCGCACTCCCGGGAGTAAACAACGAATTTAATCCCTCATTTCAGGGACTTAAGTTTGAGTTTAGTCCCTCCGGGATCTAAAATGATCAAGAATCCCAAGGGACTAAAGTAAAATAAACAAATTTTTCTATGACAACTAAATAATCAAAGTACTTACCTAAATGTCAAATTGAATTTTATCATTAGAATTCAAACCTTCATTCTTAATTTGTATTAGCATTATTGCAATTCACACAATTTCACAAATGCAATGCATGGTATTGTTGTTCGTAAATTTTCTAGACTTTTGGCAAAATCATTTTACAGTTATCTCTTCCGCAGCCTTATCAATATCAATTTTCTCACTCATCTTTTTGACAGCAAGCTTATTTATTGAACAACTGCTGTAGCCAGTCTTGTTTCTATGGTGAATTTACTCAACATTTTTGTATCAAGTTTGTAGTTGTCAAAATTGTAAGATTAATTAATCTACTTTAGACTATTGTGATTCAATATAATACGGTAGTGCGAAAAATAGCGTAGATAACACATGACTTAAGTGCCTTTAATCCCTCAGGTGAGTATTGCCCTCGACTGCGTCTCGTGCAATAAACTCCACCCTCAGGATTAAATCAAGCACTTAAGTCCCTCGTTATATAATATACTATAACTATATGAAACGCTTAAAACAAATAACAGGAAACGAACTTAACATCCATCAAGATACATTGGTCGATATTCTCACCTCTTGAAATTGCACTACTTCCTGAAAAATCATGCACTTTCTCTTACTATCTCATGTTTTATCATATCTTCCATTAAAATTTTTGCTGAAGTAGCGCACTTCTAAGTGGTGGGAATACGGACCATTGTTTTTTGTATGCGTTTCAAATATCAAAATTTTCGATATTCACTAAGACTATCGTGTTAAAACTAATAAATAATTAAAACAGTATTTTATTACACTTCGCACACAAAAATAGGCGTTATACTGTCAAAAAAAGAACCATAGTAAAGACTCTAAGCTTTGACAACACTCGTAAACCTATGGCAAATTATCTGACTGATCCTTCAAGATCTCATCAGAACTCATTTTGTGCCTGGTTCTATTCAAAGTCGATTTATCCACGGTTCCTGTCTCTTATGCACTATCTCCTTGATCGCCAACATGCGTGATTACGTCACAGCGACACTTGGCCAATAACAGCGTTGCATCGAGCACGGGACAAAATTTTAATATTTGACGACTTTGTATGTCGTTTGTTGAAATAATGCAATAGAAAAAAAAAAAGTCTCTTATACAGCATGTTCAATTACAAGTTATAAATCTTACGTTAAGATACAAAAATGTGATATTATTTTTTTTTCAAAAAGACTCTATTACAAAGTAGACATAACCCGCTTCTTATGGTACTTGGTGTTATCCGTAGTTCTGCTTTTTTCCGCTCACTGGATGACTCATGCTCAATCTCAAAAGACCATAGTAACAAGTTTATTATAAATCGGTGTTCGAGAAAATTATTTATTCAAATCAAAATTCAATGCAGTATTGCAAGGATAATTTAACTTTTGCTTTTGAATACTCAAAGTATTTGAAGGAAACACAATAATATGAATGTCCGCAGCTTTTATTCAAACTTTTAAAGTATTATCTCTGTATACAACTCATAATTAATATAAGATAAATTTTCACTGTAAATTTCATAGAATCAATGATGACTGCTCCGCTTGATCTTAAAAAATATGCAAAAATTCCGTTTTTAAATAATTATGCTTGTATGAAGGACCAAAAGGTGTCTATTGTAGCTGAGTCCGAGTTTGCCGTCCTGGACAAAGCTGAAACAAACAGGCGAGGTTTCAAAGAGCACTTTCTATCGAAGTTAATATTAATTCGAAGTTAATATTAATTCTTTTTTTTCGTTAAACCTTCCAATTCTAACAAATCTGATATTAAAATCAATGCAAATATCAGCTTCATAGATCATAGCGGAATAAATGCACGTAACCTCAGTTAATACCATCAAGTGTTTGAGTCTTATGAAGTACTAGAAGAAAAGCATTTATGAACGAAAAGTAATGGAGTCCAAAATAGTGGTGCTTTTCGTCCGGAAATGAGTACATAAAATCTCACTTTATTTACAGATAAACAGAAAATAATTGTATAACAATATTGTTTTGCTGTTTGAAGTTTCCCTCCGATTTTGCGTGTCATCCCTCACGGTCATTCTATATTTATAGAGATATTATTTTAAAACTATTGAATACTCTATAGATATTATTCATACTACATATCAATAATACTGTTACGTTGTTGTATAATTTTTCGTTCGACTTTAATTTTAAATATCCATTACAGTTCTTGAACCACTATTTGTAAATAATACTTAATGTGTAGCTAGAAGATTTAATTATTATTTATGCACTTAAAATTCTTAAGTCAGTAGAACACAACATTATAATAAAATTTCATTTCAAGTTGGTTTCTATAAAATCACGCTTAAAAAGTGAGGCAATTATTTTCAACTAGTCACAGTATTATTACATTTATTTCAATCACTTTAAAATTTCTTGTGATGTAAAATCTATTTTTCAGAACTAGTTACATATTTTGTCAGTGATTTTTTTTCTATCATTCAATTATTTATTATGTATAATTTTGTGTAATATCCTACCAAAGAGTCAGTAATTGTGAACTGATGTGGTCTGTAAGTATTGTGTTGTACAATGTGATAGGCCCACAAAATTCAGGCCCTGTCTTGCCCCTCCTCATCCAACTCCCTGGATACCTTCCTGTCACATTCACGTAGCTTGTAGACAGTTTATATTTAGTGAAGATAAATAAATTCAATATGAAAAAATTGCATTTTTCATTATTTAATTATGTAAGTCGAATTTGCTCAGTTATTCAAAAACATTTGAATTTCCGAGTTGTCTAACATTTTTTCTAGTGTACAAAAGTACTTATTCGTCCTAAAATTCACTTTATGACATTTTGATGCTAGTGTGAACTATTTTTCTTCTTTTTTTCTTCTTAGGCCTACAAAACTCATTGCCCATGCCCACCCTAGAAATTCAGCTCCATCGCCAGACTCTCAACTTTACTGCACATTTGAGGAAGGCTGCGCTACCTCTTAAATGAAAGATGAAGTATGTGATTGAAGATGGAGCGCCAGCTCACAATAATTGTCGAATATATGAACGGCTCCACGAAATCTCTATATAACTATGACTGAGCCATACAAATGGCCTGTTCATTCCCTGGACTTGAAACCGTTAGATTTTTTTCTATAGGGATATATCAGGGATAGAGTATACTCTACATTAGTTACAACGAAACAAAATTTGATGGACCGAGTTAAAGCTGCTTTAACGCAAGAAATTATTAACAATGCTTCTTCTAAAGCATGCCTAATTGTGTGAAATTAGGTTTAGAAAATGAGAGCAATCAAATAGAATATAAATTATATAATTAACAATATTTATTTCCAAACATTAATTTAATTTTTCATCCATGGTCTACTGTTCACTAATGCTATTAATAAAATACATTTCAATTTCAATTGCATTTTTCTCAGTATTTTCATAATGGAAGGATATAAAATGTTTACATGGTTGAATTCAGAAAAAAAAATACTATCGAATCGTATAAGTTTCAATATGGCGTTCTACTTGAAAAATTTTAACTTTATATTGTAACTTGAGAGCCACTTGTTTAAAAAAAAATTCTATAAGCAGATGTTTCCCTTAGCACAGACCATCTATACTATCAGACTCGTCAACTACGTACAAAAAAAAATTACCAAGTATGTGGCGCCCCGTAGTGTCTCTTGTGCAGAACTAAATAGTGGAAAATCGGAGAATCGATAATGTAGGTTTCTGCATATTTAAAATTTTTGGCTCGTAATTCAAAAATAAGATTATAATTGGGAGGTTTTTTTTTAAAGTTAAATCAGAATTGTAAGATTTTTTTGATTTAAATTCTTTATATTTATTTATATTTTAAATTATAAATAAATATACAGAATTTAAAGCAAAAAAACCTTCCAATTATGATTTAACTCTTAAAAAAAATGTATAGATAAATAAAAATAGTATATAATGATAAATATACATAATTTTCAAATTTACAAAGATTTATTAATAAATTATTCAACAATTTTATTTGGAGATAAAGCATGCAATTTTTTTCGGCTGTCTGAAACTGGTTGTCAGCAAAATAAACATGACATACTCGAAGTCCCCGATCTAATATTTGCTGATATCTGAGCTCCAGTAAATCAAGACGATTCATTTGGTTTATCCACTTACGTCGTAGATTTTCCGGCTTTGGGAGACAAAACATATTTCCTCGTTCATCCTTTGGTAAATTGTTAGTGGAACAACCATGATGAACACACTTTATTATCTGGGAACAACAAATAACAGTTTATCAATGAACATAGCAAAATTTAATAGATAGTACTTTATGGAATAAATGTCTCGTACAACTTTGATATTCAGTGTTTTGTTGTATCTTTAATCTATCATGATACTGTTATTCACATAACATATATATCTTATATAACTTAGCATGAATCAATAGATTATTTTTATTGTATTGATTATTAAAAAGGCTCCAGTAATATTCACCTCGAGGCCAAACTGCTTCAAACTCTTATATTATCCTGTAGAGCAAAATTAAGGTGCGTTAAAAGTAGTGCGGATAGTCTGCTAACAGTAATTATTTTTATTCGTAACTCATGATATAACGACGATGTTTATCAAGGAATATTTTACATAAATGAAGAGCTAATATCAATATCTATTTCATTGTATACTTTTGATTACAGAAAATTCTAATTTAGATGAGATTTTTTTCATATCTTCAGAACTAAAGCATCTATTACTATAAAAACTATGGGATTAACAAGATTACTTATTATTATTTCATTCAAAATTTTTTCCTTCTTAATATCTACTGTACAATTTGAATGAGTTATGAATAAAATTTTGCATGTACTAGTAGCTGAAAATTGAGGAAATAGTTCAGCTACATTCCGCTGCATCTTTCTGGCGCTTCTACAGATTTAGAAGCAATATGATTCATTCCTAATTTCTTGAAAACGCGGTTTTGAAATACCGAGCATGCTTTATTTTATATTACTCTTGTTCATCGTACTTTTCTTTTTTATAGATTTCAATCCCAATACACAATCCTGTACCTTTTCCTTTTTCCAAGGTGGCAGTAGGAAATTAAAAAAGGTAATGTTTCTTCACTATTTGGTAGCAAAAACTTAATGTACTGCTGATTGACACTAAATTCAAGTAATGGAATATCCTACCTTGGAAGTGAAGACCCAGGCTAGCTATTAATAAGGGCACCAGAAATATTTTACCTGGAAAATAGGAAATGGGCGCCACTCCCAGGAAATGATCAAAGGAGAAAAAGGTACTATTCTGGGAGACAATAGCGACAGCAAAAAAGAAATAAAGCATAGACGTCGAAATCAATTAAAAATAAAATTATTATTAATTTAAAGCAAAGAATTCCAAAAATTTGTAACTTACGAAAATGATTGAAGCTATTATACAAAAAAATCTCACTGCAACAGCCAAAAGGAAACTGGAGAGCACGTCACAGACGTTCAAAATTACGTTACAAAACTAGCTAAATATCCTCTTCAGGCGGAACTCAAGACTAGTATCGGCAGAGAAGATAGATGTCGAATTGGTAGCCACAAAAACAACGTCAGACAAGAACGTTCCCTGAATTAAGTAAAGTTGATCTTGCGTCTTATAGGACTTTGATAAATACCCAACGGTCCTTGAAGATGTTAAGGTTGGCCGTGCGCTTGGTCGTCAACTTCGGGAGATATTAATGTTCTTCTTAATTTCGTAGACGTGTTGATGTTTTTCTTAACTTGAAGTTGGCCAAAAACTAGTCTCAAGTGGCCACTGGTCCCTAAGATTCCTAACAGTTTACACTGAAAACAAACAACCCAACCAGTATCCAATTCAACTGAAACAGGAGGTTCCTATAAAAAAATTGGAGAGCTCTCTTCAAACGTGAAGCGTTAAACTTGAATGAATAAATTTAGATTCAAATTGAAAAACGGATAAACTGTAAATTTAGTAAAAGTTAAATAAAATAATCAGTAAGTTATTTATTTGTCTGATTTTAAATAGTGCACTAAAAATATAACAAAGTAAAAAAAAACTACGCTGAGCATTAAAGAGAAGAAAAACAAAGAAAATACAAAGTCTAGCAGGACAAGAAAAAGGATTTATTAGCGACGAGTCGATAAATTTACGAACGTGGTTCGTTACTAAAAAATTGGATCAATCTTCACAAACTCGTAGGATTTTCCAGCTTAAAAACGGTAACTAAAGCCCACAACAAAATATTTTAAGCTTTGGAAACAAAAAACTACACAAACAACGTAAGAAACTAAACTACGAGTTGTTGAATGACAAATCCGCAACGCGTTGGATCCAAAATATAGTTAAATTATGTATTATCAACCACTTTCACTAATCATTCATACATCACACATACTTAGGTGAGGAAAGGTAAAGGGAGGAACGAAGATAGCCACAAATCTCGTAGGTTTTATTACTTCGAGTGTACATATGAAATTTAGAAAAAAAATTAATTTAGAACAAAAATATTAATTTTGTAAAAATGTTTCAAGATAGTAAAAAGATTTTGAGCACAAAAAACTAACAAATAATTAAGGATGAGAGAAATAAATTTGGAAAACAAAAGGTTAACCACGCGGGTCGCCTCAAACGAAATCACTAGAAAAAATAATACTAAATTTGGAATAACGTGAACAAAAATAATAAACAAAATACTTACAAAATCATAACACTGATTCTAATTAAATAAAATAATCACATAATTTAGAACAACAAGAAAAATCACAAGACTGCTCAAAAACAACCCGTCTGCAACAACGGCTCGGACGAAAAAAAGGAAGAAACAGACGCGCATACTCCCTAAGTTAGCGCTTCAATCAAGTGTCATACGCACGTACTATTTTACAGAATTAGTGCAAATTTGTTACATAGATGGCGACATGGCGACAAGCAATGGGAAAACAATTGTACAAAAAAAAGATGTCAGACGAAATTTTTGTAACACTGCCCCTCCACGAAAAAGGAATTTTTCTTGAAAAGAAAAATTTCTAAGAATAGGGACGAAATAGGAGGTAGCAAATTATAAGTTGGGGTCGATTTGGGACGTAACGAAATATGTGTAAAAAGAATTTTTAAAAAAAATGTAAAATATTTTGTAACAAAACTATTGATTTGAAGAATTATCATCATCAGAAGGATGAGGCTTTAGGTCTTTTATGTGCCAACGTCCTAAGTCGCGGCCATTTAGGTCGTGAAGTTGATAAATTAATTTAGAAATTTTCTTGTGTATTACACAAGGAATGTATTTAGGAGCTAAAGAGGCAGAGAAATGTTTGGTAGCATCAGAAAGTACGTAATTACGTTTCCAAACTGAATCACCTACAAAGAATTCTAAAGAACGTCTACGAAGGTTATAACGTTTAGCGGAGCGGTCATATGAAGATATAATTTTCTTCTAAACTAGTTGGAAATTAGTATGCAAAATTGAAAATCAAGACAAGACAAGAAATGGTCATCAAGACAAGAAATCTTGTCTTGATGAAACACTACCTGGGGTAGGCTTACAACAAAGCAACAAGACTTCCAAAGATACAGCAGCATCGAGTATTCAACAATTAATCTTCGAACCTTTGTAACCTTTCCTTATTCCCAAAATCAACTCATTCCCACAAAATGTATTGTTGTTTTTACTTCTAAAACCTATTTTATTGTTTTCAGGAGTAGTTAGGAAAATAAATTTATTGTTAAATAATTTGCAAAATAAATTAAATTCACTAATAACTTGTATGTTTTATATTTAAAATAAATACAAATGAAAATTAAATTTGTATTGTTGAAATTTAAATATTATATTATATATTTTCGAAATGAATTTATTGTTACTGTTTTAATTATTCAAAATATCAAATTTAGTCAAAGTAAGATATTTAAAAGGCTCTGGTATAAATAAACATGCCAAATAGTCGCTATTTTTGCTATTTAAAAAATTTAATTCAAAAACGTGTTAGATGCTGCCATCTCTGACTATCTAAGCAAACTAGTTGATTGTTGACGTACGAGTTTTTATGCATAGTTTTTGATCAAAATATACTCTTTATTAAATTGTCACAAGTATAAATATTGGTTTATAATTATTATTTAAGTATTGACTCAAGAATTATTCAGGTGAACACAATGCCGGTAAGCGATGAGCCGATCGTCGGGTCAATCTGACAGCTCCCCGCTATACAGGTATGAAATAAAATAACTGTTATTGACTTACCACCAAAATATCTTTAAACAAATTTTGATCCATAGAATCAGAATATGAAAAAATTAATTCAAATTTGCCAACAGTTTCCCAAATATAAGCCATTTATCAGAAAATATTTATGAATTTTCGGTTGTTGAGCAGATATAAAGTATGACAAAATTCTCCTTGTATTATTTTACGCCTTATTCTTTTTGGGTTTGGAGGATAGAGGTTTTAAAATGAATATCATAATATAAACTTTCTATTAAAGTTTAATTAATAAATCTCTTATTGAGCAGTTATATTGTTTGATCAGTTTAGTTGTTAGTTCACCAGAATCAAAGAGATGGCAGCATGTATCTTGTTTTAAGGAACCTTAAAGTAATTTTATTTTTTTGTGGCTAAATAGTAACTTATTTCGATAAAAATTTCAAGATAATGGCACCCTTAATTACAATTATGCATCGATTAAACATAAAATATTTCTTGTATTCAGCACAGGTCTTGCAGGGATAGAAACTCTTGATTACAGCCCTCACAAGAGCTTGAATCCGGAAGATATTGAAATAAATCATATAATAGATCAAAAATAATAACAACTAATTCAAAAGCTTCTTCCTGTGACTAATAATATTGAAATTATCAGCATTTTATAAATTTATGATTGCCTCTTAAATAAAGGCTTTAATCCAAAAATTTTACTTGAACTACTCCACTTATTTTCCAAAAATAATATGACTCTACTTGAAACTCATTTTTACTTCCCGTACTCATTTTCGAGTAATTGGTACATAACCTAGGCAAAATGCAGGTATAAAAACTCGAAAACGATTACGACAACCGGAAAAAAATTCAAGTTAAGTCATACTATTTTTGAAAATTAATTGGGGTACTTCATGTATCATTTTTTTGATTAGTGCCCTGTTTTACTGGGAAATCGGTAGTTCATGAAAGTACGATTTGTAACGTAACGAAAGCATTTTTTTTGGTTGTCGTACTCATTTTTGAGTTATCACTACTCTAAGCTATTATAATAGACTTTTTCACGACTAGTTATGCGCATGCGTGTCCGCTGTTCTAAAAGGCGGCAATCTGAAAGCTTCGGGCACTTTTTATAAATATGGCTGGGCAACAACGATCATTACCGTTATTATCAGTTCAATCAGATGAAGATTAATTGATGGTGTGTTATTAGTTCATTCGACAGTGGAATCTTGTAACTTCATACAATTACGACGATGATTAAAATGCCATGCTCGTCCCTAAGGTGGTAATAAAGCAGAGCTTATTGATAGGCTAGGATGACAATTATATTCATATTATGTTCAAATTAATTAATACAATATTAATTTTGAATATAAAGAATGATAATCAAAAAATACAGTAATAGATCACATTTAACACATTTTGGACAAATTTTCAGATATTTTTGCTTCGTTGATTTAATAAGTTTTTGACGAGTTTCAAGAACAAGGCTTTGGAAAATTAATAAAATAATATTAATTGTCCGAAAATGACTTATTACGCATATTGCTGCAACATATTCCATAAGAACAGCGCTATTTTGCTCCTTTGTAAATTGATAACTTTATATATATTCATATTGAAAAGCTTGTATTATGATTTTACTGTAAATATATAACAATCAAAACTGTACTAAATATGAATTTTTTGAAAACTTACATTGGAAACGTAGTATTAACGGCTTATCTACGTATAAAGTGCCCGAAAAACATGGCGAATATCGAGGCATGCGCACAAAAAATTTTCAACTATGAAAAGGGCTAGTTATTAGTTGACATTTTGCTGCATAGGTGGCACTACATATCTCGTTTGGAATAAATGAAAACCGTGATGAGAACTAGATATATATTTTTTTTGGCTAAACGGCTGATTTTATCAAAAAATTTGTAGGGTATTTTAAATTTTATTTTTTACTTGTCTACCAGATAAGCATATTTTTTTTGCTGTACTATATTTATTCATTACCTCAAAAATAAATAGCACAAAATTCATGTTTTATTAAAGGATTTATTCTATTATTCATACAATGAATGATTTTTATAATGACTAGCACCCTTTGGGCAAATGATAAGAGAAATTTTGATTTTTTTAAAATTTGCATTGCGGGTTGCCCGCCAATTAACTTCTATTAAAATTTGAACTTACAAATTCAATCATTAAATTTTATTTATGAGAATTTATTATTCATTTATGACTGAAAAATAAAATACAGGTTCTTAAAATAAATAAAATATAATTAATTTTGTGAAGAAGTTTTTATTTGAGGATTTTAAACTAAGTTACAGAACAAGGATCATTTTTAAGCCTAACTACTCCTAAAAATAAATAAAAGATCCAAGTTAGCTAGGGAGAGTTTATATCTTTCTAGTGAGCCCACTTGACTTTATGTGTTTCTGAACGGTTTTGAGATTTTATGTGTTTTTGAACGGTTTTGAGCTGGGTAACTTCAAGAAGGTATAACTTTGGAACTAGTGGACCGATTTTGATAGAATTTTATTTCTATTGTTATGATGTAATGCTTACTCACAATTAATTATAAATCCATTTATGTGTATTATAATTTGAATCAAAGATATTTCGATGAAATATTCTCAAATATATGATGCATGACAATTAAATAATGCATATTTCAAACTTTCTTAACTTTGTAGAAGTATTTCAGAATACAAGTGCAATAATTGATGAAAAACGTGAAGCTATTTTGACAAAAAATCTTATTACATTACATCAATGTGTGTAAAATTCAATACTCTCTACAGATTTTAATTATTTCAATTCGTTTAAAGGATACAGATGCAAACAGTGTGCTATAATAGAAGCATATCTTAGAGTTTATTACTTAGTCTGTTTGAGAATATCAACATACTTGGGAATATTTCATTAAACTTTTTTGTATATATATTAGAGTAAATTATGCAGAATGACATACTTTCACAAATTGTTGATATCTTGTTTTGTTCAGAAGATACAACAACAAACAATGTGCTACTACAGTAGTTGAATTTTACAATATTAGTGAGTTTTGAAATTCAGTCCACCATTTACATATTTCTCAAAATATTTGAATCAATCTTGTCAGGGCGTCAACAGAAGTACGAAGATTCAGATATTTCTCACAAATTTGAATTATCTTAATTTAATCGAAAGATACAGTTGCGAGTTTTATATGTCATTTGTCAGGCTATAGTATATGTATTTTTGAATATACTTTAATGAAACTCCTTATTACACTAGATTGAACTTTGCAAAATACGAAACTTTTTACATATTTTCATTATCTTGATTCGTTTAGAAGATACAGAATCAAACAGTGTACTACTCCACGAATATATTTTAAAATAATTGCCTCGTGTGTTTGGAAATATCAGCTTGTCATTTTTCTTTGAAACTTTTTTTATATATTAGGGTGAACTATGCAAAAAGGCATTCTCCTTACAAATTTTGATTATCTTGTTTTGTTTAGAAGATACAGCAAAAAACAGTGTGCCATTATTGTAGATGATTTTAAAAATATTGGTGTTCTGAAAATTCGGAGAATGTTCTAATCAAATCCTTTATAATGCTATAATAAATTATGTAGATTGCCTGATTTTTCACATATTCTGACTATCTCAATTTAGTCGAAAGATACAGCTACAAATTTTGTATGTTATTTGTCAGGCTGTGATATTTGTATTTTTCTGAATATTTCAATCAAACTTTTTATCACATTAGATTGAATTGTGCAAAATACGATACTTTTTATTAATTCTAATTTTCTTGATTTGTTTGGAAGATACAGATGCAAATAGTGTGTCACTGCATGAATAGATTTTGAAATTATTACTCCATCTGTTTGGAAATATTAGCCTATAATTTTTATACGCTTCAGAATATATTTATAAGAGTAGACTAAGAAGAATAACATTTATCTCACAAAATTTGATTATCTTGTTGTGTTCAGAAGATACAGCAACAAACATTGTGCAACTACAGTAGTCCATTTTAGAAATATTATTGAGTATTGTATTTCGGACAATCATATTTGTATTTCTCATTTCGCTACATCTAAGTATACAGATCACAATGCTTGTCACATATTTCGATTATCCCATTTGAGTCGAAAGATACAGCTACAAACTCTTAATGTTTTTTATCAGTTTGCGGTATTCGTATTTTTTGAGATATTTCAAAAATAATTCTTATTACATTAGAATGAATGATGCAGAATACGATACTTTTTACAGAATCTAATTATCTTTATTCGTTTAGGAGATACAGAATCAAACAGTGTGTGTTTCTGATTCTGTTATTCTCTCCTCCGTCCGTTACTCACGTAATACATCATGGGATCGGAGCGTCCTCACGCGCTACCACAAAATTCGTTATAAAATTGAAAGTATGATGTTAATAACAACAAAAATTATCAAAATCGATTCTTCTTGGTATATTCCATCATAAAATATACAAATTTTAATATATTTTGGTTTAATATTTTATAAATAAAGTAATATGTGTGGCTTTAAGTTCAATTTTTGTCGATAAGTAATAGTTTTTTTACTTTATTTTTATTATTTGATAATATTTCTTGTTGAAAAAGTGTTTATTCAGTTAGAAATATATGGTTTGACGATATTTGAATCAATTTGGTGGAAAATAATTGCAAATATATTTAATATCAAATATAAACCAACAATTCAGAATAAATTTGAATATTGGTGTTTTTGTTCAAATCCGGTACATAACTTTTTCAAGGATCTATTCTTCGATAAATGGAGTCAAATTTATTTCTAAAATATATTTAAGGCATGAAACCCTCTGAAATTATTAAAGGACATATATTTAGAAAACTACTTTGATATTTGAATTTATCTTCTCAAATTCTGATTGTATAGATCTTTATCTACATGGAAATATACTTTTCATCCCTTAAAACTTTCAATCAGAGGGTTGAATAAATTAATAATCAAGAAATTGATTTCAAAACTACATAATAAAATGAGAATTATGCAAGAATCAGAGCCCCTATTTGAATTTAGATTAAAGGCTGGTTTATAATGGATGTAACCGGTGATTTATTCTGTAGTCTTTAAAATTAAATTATACGCATTTCCACGTTGACGTTCTTATTAACACGAAATATGATGTTAACTTATACTGTAACCGTTAAGTTCACCAACTTTCAAATTTAACATCATACAGCTTATTCCCAACCAATTGCGAGCGGACATTGTGTCACGTGGATGCGATGCATTTATTTTTGTATTTCAGCAGACATATTTGACATTTCGTCTTCATGTCACAAAGTTTGTACTGCTATTTGAAATGAGTGATTTGATATAACGGTAATTAGAATTGTTGAAAAATATCTGCATTTATACGACAAATGTAACGTGGACTATAAAATAAATTATGTTATGAAAATTCATGAGAATACATAACTGATGGATTGAAAATACCAAGTATGAAATTATAACACATTTCATGGTAACTCCTTTTCTGTAATAATTGTCTTATATTTTAACAGAATGATTGAAAACATGACAGAAACGTTATACTGTCAATCAATTTGAAAATCATTTTCTAAATCCATTTCTGACACGAACCTGATATTTTGACGTTTGATTATAAACCAAGCTGTTGAAAATAACATCATACATCCTGCATCATAAGTTAACAGATTAAGTTTACATCCATTATAAACAAGCCTTAAAGATTCGAATTCTAGAGGGTTAAATTGAGGGGATGACATGCGCAACACAATTTTTGCAATTTTTATTTATTTATTACAAAAGCGTGGATTATACCCCTGGTATTTTTTCAAGTGGAAAAGGGCTTTAAGGCTGGTTTATAATGGAAGTAACCGGTGATTTATTCTGTAGTCTTTAAAATTAAACTATATGCATTTTTACGTTGACGTTCATAATGACATGAAATATGATGTTAACTTATGTTGTAACCATAAAGTTCACCAACTTTCAAGTTTAACATCATACAGCTTATTCTCAACCAATAGCGAGCGAGCATTGTATCACGTGTATGCGTAGCATTCATTTTTGTATTCCAGTAGACATATTTGACACTGTCATTTCGTCTTCACATCACGAAGTACTGCTGTTTGAAATGAGTGATTTTGATATAAAGTTAATTTGACTTGTAAAAAAATTTCCGCATACCTATATATGACAAATGTAACGTGGACTATAAATATTAATTATGTAATAAAAATTCATGGAAATACATGGCTTATGAATTGTAAATGCCAAGTAAGAAATGACACGAAATGAAAATACATTCCATGGTAGCTCCTACTCTACAATAATTGTCTTATATTTTAACAGAATTATTGAAAACATGACAGAATTGTTTTACTGTCAATCGATTTTGAAAATCATTATATCTATTTCTGACAATTTTGACGTTTAATTATGAACCAGGTTGTTGAAAATAACATCATACATCTTGCATCATAACTTAACAGATTTAGGCCCGAGATATCCACCTCCTAATAAATTTATTTGGTGAATAATAACTATGGTAACAATTGTGCAGACAATTGTTGCCATAGTTATTATTCACCCAATAAATTTATTAGGAGGTGGATATCTCGGGCCTAAGTTTACATCCATTATAAACAAGCCTTTACCCTTCGATTTTGTTCAAATTCAGTATGAAGCTTTTCTGAGAATATGCTCTCCAATAAATGGGGTCCAATTGATTTTTAGAATATATTTAAGGGATGAAACAACCCTTTAAATTATTAATAGACGTATATTTTAAAAACTGTAAAGAAATTTGAATTTGTTTCCTCGTAATCTGATTACATGGGCTTTAATCTATAATAAAATATATTTTTCATTCCTCAAAATTTTTAATCAGAGGGTTGAATAAATTAATAAATATACAAATTTAGAATGCGAATTATGCGAGAATTAGAGCTCCTATTTGAATTTAGATTGCAGATTCAGAGTCTAGAGGGTCTAGTTAATGGGATGACATGCGTAACAATTAAAAAAAAATTGTTATTCTTTTTAAGATGGTTGACTATGAGCCTTTGTGGTTTTTCAAGTGAGAAAGGGCTCTGCCCTTCGATTTTGTTCTAATTTGATATATAACTTCTCTAAAGATCTATTCTCCGATAAAGAGAGTCAAATTGATTCAAAATATATATTTAAGGGCTGCAAAATATTCTTGAATTATAAAAGGACACATATTAAATGTTATTTATTAGGCTGTGGTATCTGTATTTATTGAGATATTTTGATAATGATTCTTATTACATTAGATTGAATCATGTAGAGTACGATCCTTTTTACAGAATTCAATTATCTTTATTCGTTTAGGAGATACAGTGTGGACTTCTGATGCGGCTATTCTCACCTCCGTCCGTTACTCAAGTAATACAGCGGGCGATCGGAGCGTCCTTACGCGCTACCACAAAATTCGGTATAAAATTGAAAGTATGATGTTTATAACAACAAAAATTTTTGAGAGCGATTCTTCTTGATATATTTTATCATAAAATTTACAAATTTTAGGATATTTAGGTCTCATATTTTAGTAATTAAAAGAAAATAAAAAATATGAAAAATGGAACAGATACAAAAATAATTTCAATGTCCGATTAGTTTATTATTGTTGTCATAATAACACTGATTTCAGAGTAATTACTTAACAAATAATACCCGAGGGCATTATGTTTCAAAATAAGCAACAGCAAGTAACTAGAGTAATTTCTCTGACAGAAATTTCAATGACAGGACATACATTGCTAAAAAATTTGATTGGAATAGAACAAAAGTCGGACATTAAACATTGAAGGCACCACGAGAATTGAACAGACAATAATGCCTAAAGTCAACGTACACGTCTCGGGCCAGTAGCCCTCGGCAAGTACACTGTTGACCTCAGGCATTATTGTCTTTTTAACACCCTTGATACCTTAATTACTATAAAATTTACATGATTATTTTAAATAAATCAGTGAAAATGGAAAATAAAGTGAGATGACTTTACTAATCTATAAATAGGTTTAAAATATACTAAATTTAGTAGAAATAATGGGTATCTTCTTGAACTCCGTCCACATCTTTCCATAACGATAAATCTACAGCAGGTAACGCTTCGCAGGGCACTACTTGGTTACTAAAAAACAAGGAGGGTTAATTTTTTTTGTAATAGCTATAACAATTGGACTTACTCTTCGCTAACTCTTTCGGAGCCTCTAGGTTACATAGCACGAATGTGGTGGCCATTATCACAAAACAATCGTGAAATACTGGACTTACGAAGCTCGTTGAGTTATTCTGCAAAAGTTATTTTCAAAATTTATTACATAAAATACAAATTTAACGAGTTTACCGATTGTAAATAGGTTTCCACTGTGTCTATTTTGATCTCAAAGAAACCATAAGATTGTCGATCTGAATTAATTAAGAAAAGAAGGGATAATCATCCATTACACTTTCAAAACATCCTACGGACAGAGATTGTAAGAGAATCGCCTCATTACTATAAATTTGTTTAGGTATGTGGATGAAATGTTGGATAAAAGACTTTTGGATGAAATACGTATTGGAAAAAAAATTGTTGTACGATTACGTTGGATTGATTTGATTATTAATTTGTTGGCGTGTGAGAAAAATTTCGAATGGAGAAATATCTTACTTGTATCTTACGAATTTGGATGGGATTGAAGGGATCTGCTTGGATACATATCTAGATTGATTGCTATTTGAATGCTGGGTTAGGCTTCATGTCAACTTCATTTAAGGAAATGCTGCGATTTTCATGTATTTAATCATTTATTTCTATCGTCATAAAAACTACAATCAAAATGTGTAATATGTGAAAAGATATTGTTTTCATAGATACTTTTCACATATCTCTCATCAGTTTAACATAATCTTGATTATTTTTTAGATATACTGCAATAGTAGACATGAGTTTTTTTGAATCCGAATCATTATTTTGGTGGTTAACATCCACAATCACTTTGATTTCTTTCCATGGCAGATACGGAATTTTTGATCCATCCAATATGTAATTTCTCACGTAATACATATCCTAAAAATTAATTTCTAATTTAACTATGTATCTAGATTTTTATTATTCTTGTTTTTGCTTGGAGATTCCAAACCCTGATAATTGTCCTTATTAAATCAGAAAAACAGGAACTGTTCAATAAAAGTTGATGATTATGATAGTATCATTTCAGAGGGAGGAGGGTAAGCAGTGTTGAAAATTTTAACTTAATTAGTTTTGAAAATATCACTTTTTACATTGTGTTATATGGGAATGTATGATATTAGAATTGAGAAAATACAATTTTGTAATTGTGGAGATTTTAATAATAATCGATAAAAACTTTATACAAAGAAAATATCGAACCTCTAAAAACATCCAACCGAAGATTTTTCAGCGGTATTATTTTCACTTTGACGTAGAAAATCTAGGCAGAGCCAATAGTTTTTGAGATATAGGGTTGAGAAAACATGGAGTGAAGCGCATACGTCACTATGCTATACGTAAAGTGGTGTAAGCAGAGCTGGACAAAGTACTCGTGAAAAGTACTTCAAGTACAAGTACCAAGTATCTGAATGTTTCTAAAAGTATTTAAAATACAAGTACTCTTTGATTCTGCCAAGTACTTGCAGGTATAAGAATGGTTTTATAACATTTTTAACCTTAACAATTCTCGATGTACCTATTCAACAGAAAGTTTTTAACGATAAATCTGCAAACTAAAATGCTTACATGAGAAGCGACTGGGCAGCTACTAGGCAAATGACCATATTTGGAGATCTCTTCTTTTATCCAAGCATATTCTGACTGCAAGAATGAGCATATTCCTCTTGTCACATTTACCGGGGTTCTGCGAAATTCATTGCTGTATAAAGCATCTATGCGGAAAGTTACCTAAAAAAAAATTTATCCATTACATATCTAAACAATAACAAATAATGATGCATGAAAATATGAAATAATAATCTTTGTAGAGCAATGAAAATATGATGAAAAAGAGAGAGTAGAAGCTGAACGATTAAGCGAAAGAGGAGAGAAAGAATAAAAGTTGAGCCTGCTCTCATGCATTTTAAGAAGTCTGTCCAAGGTTCAACTTAAGAAACAAAAATCCAGTTTAGGCCCGGAATGAATACATCCAGTTTTTTCAAACTTCAAAAGAAAATGACTCTGGATTATTATCGATCACGAGTAGGGTTTGGGAAGTCTCGACAATTTCAATGTCCCGGGACACGAGACAACTCCAGATCATATTCTCGGAGTGTTCCGGGACTTCGAGACTTCGCAGGATAAAATTAAAATCGAGTTAATTAGGATTTTTCTTTTGAAAGAGGAGTTTCAGTGAGAATCAACATTTATTGAACACAATATCGAATCTTCACATTAAAAATTGATTGCATGTTTTATTTGACTTTAAAAAAATAATATGGTGGCGAACGCATTTATTGTATACTAACGTGAGAATAGTAGTGATATAACTTCAAACAAGGTATTTATTTAATCACACACACAAAAATACAATAAGTAATAATGGAAATGATAATATAATTCAACAGCAAGTCTGTCACTTTAGCTTTTGTTTATCTAAGTCACTTTCGTCGCTCGCGCGACACCTACATCGGACTAGCCTTTAGGCGAGTACGCAACATTCCTTCCCCTCACAAGTTGAGACGATTCACGGGCCTAGTAATACGGCCCGTACGGCGGGGTTCTTGTGTTTGTTTTTCGTAATCGTTTTCCGGCTGTTTCTCTGTTATTTCTGACAGATTGTCATCTTCCACTGCCGAGCCCAATGCTTCTGTATGGTCTTGCCGTGGAGACCACGCCTGGTGTTCTTCTTCAAGTAGATCCTCAATCCTCGAATTTACCAGTTCAGTTACTGGTGTTGCGTTTCTGGCCTGAGTGTTTAATTGACTCGGTGATTGAACCATAGACTCCAGTATCGATTCGACGGTGGCGGTAGCCACCGGTTTCCGGATGATCTGATCTAAGTGACGTTTCGTTTGGTCGCCATCAGCTGTTCTGATTGTAAAGTTTCGCGGGCCATTGATTTCTTCAATCTTCCCAGACTCCCATTTAGGGCCTCTGCCAAAGTTTCGATATAATATGTCATCGGACACTGAGAGTTTTCTGTTCTGCGGCACGGGCTTTTCTTCTCTTTTCCCTTCGCAGTCTTGGCTTGTTTCAGGGTGGAATTTGTCCAAAAGCGTGCGCAGTCGTCTTCCCATCAGTAGCTCCGCCGGTGATTTTCCCGTTGTAGCACACGGTGTAGATCTTAGTGCCAATAAGATGTTTGCCAATTCTACTTGCCACTTTTGAGCAGGTATTTTCTTTAGCTGGTGTTTCAGTGTCTGAACCATTCTTTCTGCTAGTCCATTTGATGCGGGATGGTACGGTGCTGTTTGGATGAACTTTATTCCGAGCCTGTGAAGATAGTCTTTTACCTCAGCTGCCACAAAACCGATACCGTTGTCGGATATGACTACGTCTGGGATACCATGAGTTGCAAACGCCTCTCTGAAACATTTTATCACGGTGTCGGCTGACATTGAACCTCCAGTCTCTTTGACCTCCGACCACTTAGAATGAGCGTCAACCATGACTAAGTACGTATGTCGCATGGTGGGCCCCGCAAAATCGACGTGATTGCGTGACCAGGGTTTCCCAGGCGGTGCCCAGCTTACCGGATCTGCTTTTCGGGGTTCTTTTCTCGTCTGCACACACGCTGCGCAGTTACCGATCATTTCTTCGATGTCTTTATCCAACGCCGGCCACCAGACATAGCTGCGAGCGATAGCCTTCGTTCTATTTATACCTTGGTGTACTTTATGAAGAAGCCCTAGTACCGTAGCTCGCAAAACTTTCGGAATAATCACGCGATTACCCCATAGCACACAGCCTTTCAGCACCGATAGAGCTCCGTTACGATGCTTCCACGGTATGTAATCTGGATCATTTGGAAGTTCTTCAATAATAGTTCCGTGAAGGATTGCTCTTCGAACTCTCGCCAGTACCTGATCTTTTAACGTCGCTTGTTCGATGTTTTCAGCTGTCAAAGGTGACCCTGTCGGTGCTTCTTCGAGCAGAAGCACGTCTGCTGGTTCCGGAAAAATTTCTTCCTCGTCTGGCAATGGCAATCTGCTGCACGCATCCGTGTTCGCATGTTTTTTCCCAGGCCTGTAATTCAAAACGAAGTTGTAGCTGCCCAAAATAAGATTCCATCTGAGCATCCGAGGCAATAATGTTTCTGGCATAGCTTTTCCTTGTTGTAGTAATCCCAACAGCGGCTTGTGGTCTGTCAGGATGGTTACAGGACGTCCCCAAATGAATCTGTGGAATTTTTTAAGTCCAAACATTATAGCCAGAGCCTCCTTGTCGATTTGGGCGTTGTTTTTTTCGCTTGTCTGCAAAGTCCTTGAGCCAAACGCAATCGGTGCTTCTGATCCATCTGGTAGCTTGTGAGATAGCACTGCTCCCACGCCGTAAGGTGATGCGTCGCACGCCAACAACAGAGGCAATGTTTGATCGTAATGTGACAGCACTCTGTCCGTCGTTAGCAACTCCTTACACTGCCGGAAAGCTTGTTTTTGTTTTGATCCCCACTTCCAAACTGCCTTTTTCGACAGTAGTTCGTAGAGATGTCCTGCGACCGAGGCTTTACTTGGCATAAATCGTTCATAAAAATTCATCAGGCCCAAAAACGACTCTAGTTCTGTTTTATTTTTCGGCGATGCCGCTTCTTTTATTGCTCGAACCTTCTCGTCCGTAGGGTGTACTCCCTCGGCGTCAATCCTAAGCCCTAGGAATTCGACAGAGTGTCTTGCAAATGCGCATTTATTTCTATTAATGCATAGACCCACCTCTTCGAAGCGCTTCAACACTTCTTGTACTCTTTGCCAGTGTTCTTCCATCGACCTTCCCGTGATTAGGATGTCGTCTAAGTAAACGATGATTCCTTCCAATCCTCCGAGGATGGTATTGTGCTCTCCACTTGTTGCCCAGTGTTATAATTTGCTTTCAATTCCGAAATGTTCTTATTTGCTGACTCATCTGCCAACGCTGCATCTTTGACTTTCTTGAACGTAAAATCAGCGTCTGCCAACAGTCTTCGTTGAAGCCGCTCATCTCTCATTCCGCAGATCAATCTATCCAATAACATTTCTTCTAAATCCGTGAACTCACAGTGTTCGCTCAACCTTCTGAGCTCCGCTAAGTAATCCGCCAACGTCTCGTTGGACAGCTGATCACGGCGATTAAATTTGAATCTTTGAACAAACTTGCTGGGTCGCGGATTAAAATGTTCGGACAGCAGTTTGACAGCCTCGTCGAACGTCAATTCGCTCGGTTTTCTAGGGGTAGCCAGTGACCGCAGTGTGGCGTATGTTACCTTGCCGCATGCCGAATAAAAAACTGCTTTTTTTCTTGTTCTCTGTAGTAATTTCGTTTGCCTCAAAATAGAAACCTAATTGTTCACGATATACTTCCCACGAATCTGCCGAACCTGGTACAAACTCGGAAACCGAACCTACGGTTCCTACGACTGTCTTCGTCGTCATTTTTTAGGTTATGTTATTTTCTGGGCGGTATTTCCTTTTCTTTGGCTTTCTTTTCCGTTTTCATCAACGTTTATCCTCGTCGCCAATATGATATAAGTTCAAACAAGGTATTTATTTAATCACACACACAAAAATACAATAAGTAATAATGGAAATGATAATATAATTCAACAGCAAGTCTGTCACTTTAGCTTTTGTTTATCTAACTCACTTTCGTCGCTCGCGCGACACCTACATCGGACTAACCTTTAGGCGAGTACACAACAAGTAGAGTATCAAGTATTCGTTAGGCTAATTAATGGCGGTTTCAATGATACAGTGCAGAAACCTAATTAAGTTTATTATAGCTTATTGAAAATAGAACTATTACAGTATAATTCGAATTACCGTGTCTTGAGTCTCGACCCGAAAGTCTCGGGACCCGAGATAACTGAATTTACAAAAAGTCTCGGAACTTCGGGACACGAGACGTCCCGGGACCCAAGCCCTAATCACGAAGGGCTCGTTTCCCATTACTTAATGTTCTCTAGTTGATTGTTATTGATATGTTTCGAATTCATTGATTTATTTTAAGCACAGTTGGGATTAATTGATCGCAAATAATCATATTTTAATTTTGTTTCGAACTATATTTCGATTTTCTGTTTGGAAGTCGCTTTTTTCTTATTTATTTGACAAAATAATATAAAATAAGACACACGTGACAAAATCCTAGAAATTATTATATTTTTTCGTAACGACAAAGAAATTCCACTCCTGAAGTACGTACCGTGTTACACGTTATACGCACGGCTTTTTTTTCTATTATTTTGGCTCTAAATAATTGACTAACTAGGCTGTAGAATAGCTAATGATGTTGAAGTTGGGAATCCAGCAATCATCGTCTACAAAGAAAAACCTAACAAAATATATTATGCTTTGACTATCTTTGAAAGTGTTTTGTTCTGAATGAAATGATTGAGTAAGTTCTGAGATATGTTGAGTCCAATCTATCGCTAAATCATCTAACAACAAACAAGAAGTATGAGATACGTTCTACTAGGCGACTGCAACGCTTATGCCGTCTCAATAGTCATTCCACAATACGATCACGGTCTTTACGTTCAAGTTTAATACATCATAGATGATGTCATTAATCGCGACCGCTTCAAGCTCACAACGCCCTCGATTGAAAGGTAGATCGAAGCAGTCGTTGCATTGATCTTTGCAGAAATCGCCAAGAAGTTTGAGTTCAATGGAAAGATGTGTTTCCCATTTTGTACATTAAATTCCAAATTATGTCGACTGATTGAATATGCCAGATTAATTGGTGGTCCTTAATTATAATTATTTATTGTTTATGAGAAACTAATTTACAGTCATATTGGATTTATCTATTCATTTATTCTTTTTGCTACAGACTGGTTTAATCTTTTAAATGATTTACTTCTCGATTTTAACTATAAATTGTCAGTTTATTTTACATCCAGCACATACTCGTGTCATTCCACTGCGGTCGTGAGCCCAGTGGAACGTACTCATTGATATCAGTTTTTTGAATTTCTTTTGTCTCTGATGATCAACTATTAATACAAGCCTACTTCTCATGTCGACCGGCAGGAAAGATATTTGTCCAACTAATAATAAAAGCAATATTTGCACGACGCTGAAGGAATGCATCATTCAATCTTTTATATAATTCGTATCTAAAATAACTTACAAGAGTTGCGTCATCCAAATCTTCGTACGTAAAAAAGTAGAAAGTTATTGCATAATCTTTTCTACTAACTCTGGATACTGTTATGTTGTAGTCTCCGAATGCTTCATTCAAAAATACTTTCTCCACTTTATATATTACCATGGTAGCTACTCGATCCTGAAACGTATGTTAAAATGAATATTTTATTTGAAACTGTTTGAATTTAGATGCATTATACGTATCTGTTTTCAAAAACTTAATGCTACTTATAATGTATTCTCAGCTCTTGAAAAAGCGCTTCTATTAAAAAATTCATGCTTTATCTCTCTTCAGTGTATTTACGCCCATGAATATTTGAAATCTTCAGTAACCACTCCTTTTCACGGATTTGAGAATACAGGACAATGGTCTCCATGAAACCCAAGAATTATTCCAATCTATTTACCACACATCTTGCTTCTTCAAAATTCAATGATGCCAAAATTATTATTAATGATTTTGGGAATAATTTCATTCTGGAGGAAAATGTTCTGTATTTGAGTGGAAACTTCCGAATGATTAATAAAAAATTGATTTGTAGTTATTAAATCATTCATAATCTCTGTGTATCGAATAATTATTTTATTTCAATAATAGAATACATATCTATACATATAATTATAATAATAATTAAGAGCTTGATTTCCGGATGATATTAGATGAAACTATCGAATGATTTATACATGAAACTGCAAAATACAAATTTCGCTATCATCAGGTGCATCTTATATTGAAAAATATAATATACTGAAAAGACATACCAATTTCTAACAGTTTTCTTTGCCTTCAAAAAATGTGTGAACTAAGCTTATACGAATTCCAATTTTTCCATCATGTGAACGCGTAAAAATGAATAATAAATGTATTGTCACAAATTCGCTGATCTTCACTATTACTGAACGATTAATCTTCTCACTAGTATATCTTGACAAGCTTAGGATGATCCGGTTTGGCCTAGGACAAACTAGATTGGCCTGAAATAGGATTTGGCTGGTAACATTTAATACATGTATGCCAGACCTTACGTAGATAAAAAAAAAACAGTACATCATTCTATAAGAACCGAACAATTATTGTCTCGACGAAGGTGAGGGGGAATCTCAAGGCGTAGTTTCGTGCAGCCAACTTCGTATGTGTCAATGATGACAGTCGTTCAGTGTCCGTGTTGCATACGATATTTTTTGTAACAAGTGCACCGAAGTATTGAACTGTTAAAATGAATTCTGATTGTATTTTTTCGATCTTAACGATTTTACAAACAAATTTTTGCAATTGCTACTATCACGCAACACAAGTTACATGACTTATTTTATTGATTGATATAACATTATGTTTCACACATTTTCTGTGCTATCGCGTTTATAGCAAATGCAAATCCTATAACAAACACATTCCATGATAGAATTTTTTTTTTTAATGCTTATTTGACATATAACAATGAAATGAAAACATACTAACAGCATCCATTATCGACAATTATCATTTCTCTCCTCAGCAAGTAAATAATTATCTTCAATTTCCCGTCAACAAGGAGTTAATAATTATTGTTTGTATGATTCGGAATTGAAAACTTTCGAAGCAGAATTTGATTCAGTATTAGGGTATTTTCGATCCACGTGTTTAAAAAAGAGATTCTTTCTAATTGAATCTGGCGATAAAGAGATTCGAAGAGTATGAATTTTGAAATAATTTTTTGGTGATATATTGTTTGAACAGTATGACAATGAATTTTTTCCAACAATTTTTTTTCCTGAATTTATATTTTTTTTTGGATAAAAAGATTCAAACAGACAGCTGAAAAAAATAGGATCAATGATTATGTTACAGCTGTTGACTATCTCAAAACATTGACAACAATCAAATTTTATTTAAAAAAAATTGTAACCCTTTTTTAGCATTTTGAAACTATTTTTTTGCTTAAATTACTCATAACTAATAGATAATAACAATTGAAAATACCGCATGCTGATGACTTCATATAGTATAGTTACCAAAATGTTTACACGAAGCTAATAAATTTTAAGACCTTCTGTTTAGTAGTTGTTATCGAGCTCAAAATATGAATAACACAATGTGAAAAAAATTCATTTCTTAACAATAAATTAATTTAATAACAAATGCGGCGGTATTTCTTTTTTCAAAGTGTGTTGATGACACAGTAATTTTTTCAAGTTTTTAAATTGATATTTAATACATGTAATAGTTATTTACATAATTAGTTATGAAAAGTGCCAAATTGTTTGACGAAACGTAATATTTGCCAAAACGAGCGAAGCGAGTTTTGCAAATTACGTGAGTCAAACAATATGGCTTTTCATAACGTATTCTGTACAAAATTTTATCTAATTCCGTCAGAATAATTTTAACTATATTTTTCAATGGGAACATCTCTCACGTCACATGACCAAATTCAGATGACTGAGATTCATGACCATCTATTGTTACTACAGAAACAAGAGTGCACTGAAATAAACAAATATCGAATTTTCACAAAACGTCAAAATAGATTTTTAAAATGTGCTCAAGCAGTTATATCCTGAGTGATATAGTACTCTTTGAATGATGCATACTGTGAATAATAAATCTTTCTTTTAACTGTACGCAGATAAGTATAATTGATTAGCTCTGAAACATGGCCAGTTACGTAAAGTCATTACGTATCTACTTTATGCTACTTTACGCAACTGTTGCATTGCAGTTATGAAAAATGGGACGTTGCACAACGTCAGGAATTGATGTAAAGATTGACTTTTCAAAACGGAATTAGATAAAAATAGTTTTTGTTATCAGCGGCCGATTTCAAGGCAACGTAACAGCACTGCGCTCTCCGCGCTGAACTCTATTTTCAACATCAAATAAAAAGTATTAGGAATCAAAATCAAGTTCTGAAAGTTAACATATTCTATTGGAAATTTTCTAGTCTTCAAGAATCTGTTTGTGAAATTTCTCTAGTACTAATAGTTTTTGAGTAATTCTTTAAAAAGTAGACCCCTTTTTTTTGGAGTTTTCAATTGTTTATAAATTTTACAATTGTTTGTATGCGGGTTTGAAATTGATGCAAATTTTTCTAGACTTCATAACGAGTTCAATGAGCTATCGCACGAATTTTAACTAGCGGTAGCAAGAATTAACACGATTCTTAACTTATTAACTGGACTACTGTATTTTTCATTGATTCTGTTATATTTCTATAGCAGAACAAAATCATAGTCCGCATTAAACGATAATTAAATATATTTAATAGAAAATTAGTCTTTTTGAAACATATTCTTAAGGTTTTCAGTTCAGCAGTTCAGTGCTGAACTATAAACTCGTTTATTTTAAAATCGTGCAGTAATTCAAATGCAAACTAGTTTTCATTTTTCATACGTATATGTAGGTAAATGATTAAATCATATTTTATACACTACATTCTGTGATATGATCCAAAAGAATTAAATAAATCAATGAAATAGAAAAAAATCATGAATTATTCAAAAAAATCTATGAATTTTCATCTCTTTTTATTTGAATCATGATTTTCCAACATTATTATATGGAAAATTTGGACTTCAATCTATCTCACTCCTACCTTGTTCCTGGAACAAAGGGAACAGATGATGCCACTCTAACAGATTTTCAAATGTAAAACACTTTCACAGATATTTTTGATATTATTTATCTTTTACATATTTACATATAGACAAATGATTAAATCATAATTAATTTCACTCTATTTTATGATACAGCTTGAAGAATTTAATAAATCAAAAAAATCATACTTAAATCAAAAATTCAACGATTATTTAAAAAAAATTTAATCAAGAACTTTTTCTGAACAAAATTTCTTCATTACATAGAAACTGGAATTTTCACTTATCTAATTTCTACTTTGTCCCTGAGACGTAGAGGATCCATGATGTCAGTCTAACAGATTCTCAAATGAGAAACACTCTCACAGGTACTTGTAATGTTATTCTCGACAACCTTTTGAGTAAAAAATGACTTTAGAACTGTACGAAGAGATAAAAAAAATAGCTATGCATTTCCTAAACCACTTATTGAGATATCAATTAGGGTCAATATTCACACTGCAGCGCAAGTCGTACTTCATACAAGCGCCAACAACAGCAGTTCCGAGTTTCAACTCGATCGGATGAACGATGCGCGAACGAATAAATTTGACTCGTGCGTCACTTATTGTACGTTGATAGTACTGTAATGTTTATTGCTTTTAAAAAATCGTTTATTATTAAAGAAAAAGTCACTATTTGATAGATGAAACGAAAATGGAAGTTTTATTCTTCGCTGTGACACTGAAACAAACACTATACAATTTATTTCTAATTCACTTTTATTAAATTTCAACTACAAAGCCACCAATATTTATTTTCAATAACTTCTTTATTTGTCACGCTCTGAATATTCACTCCATTTCACTATTCACTTTTTTCAGTTTTCAGTCAGCCTCAATACTACTTCCTGTGTCAGTGTGTATGCAACTGGCGGTGCTTTGCACTCAAACTAATGAATGGGCTTTGCTCGCTCTGACACAGCTCGATGTATCATGCCGCGTTTAGCTCCCAATTCTATTTCAAACCTAACCTCAATTTATTTACGATATCCGAGAAGACGAAGAGTACGTGAGAGCTGTAAGACATAACATCCAATTTTGAATAAAAATTTATTGTATTGTAATAGGGAATATGCATGAAACTTGAATTTGGCTCAAATATTTTTTTCTCGGATTTATATTGGCCAGACATTTGTACTAAACCCTCATTTTGGTATATAACATCTTTTTAATTATTCAATAAATAAAAATGCAAATTAAGCGAGCGAAATTCAAAGTTCTAATACGCAACACCATTGGTTAAAACAAAATGTTATGTCAAATACTATGCCAACAAGTGCGCACTGCTTACATTTGTATGGCATTGTAGGCTTTTGATTAGAAAACATAGTAATAATAGTCCGTGAGACAGGGCATACATTTTTCGTTGATTACCGCTCACTTGAAACTTCGTGAGTGACTTCATTGTGATGAGTCCGCCAGCTTTCACATTTGACAAGATTCTTGATTTGGGGGCGTTTTTCAGCGAGAGCTAATTGAACATGTCAATTTCATAAAGTCTTGAAAATGTATTACCGTCATATTGATGTTTACACTATCGAAAGATTTTTTGATTATAAAATGAAAAATATTATTGTCCGATATGAATATTGGGAGCCAGCGGTGAGTCCGACAAGCCGCACTTGTCAAAAATACGTTGGTATGAAAACGGATTACCGCTAGTCTGAGACTTTGAGGACGTGTACAATAATTTTTTTCTAAGATTTGTTCATTTTGTCCGAAAAATTTTCGGGGGTGTTTTCTCAGTCCGACACTGAAAACATTCCAGGATTATAACAGTTCCTTCATCAATGGCCGCTTGTCGGACCAAAACAGTCATAATTTGAAAACATTTTATCTATCCAAAAAACACATTTTCCGACAGTAATATTGGTTCTTATCGTCATATCGTCAGTCCGACAAGAAAACGCTCGCACATATATAACTCAGTTTTTGACGTATTTAATATCAAGAGATAAGTGATGGACGTTGTTTATAAGCTAGTAACGAATAATTCATCAACAAAATAATTGAAAAAAAGTAAAATAGAGAATAGAAAAAGAAATATATTATTATGTCGCTAAGTTGGAGCGTTACTCACTTCAATCTTCCATCTCCGGGGGTTCCTAGTAGAATTAAATTGGTATTCGATGCTCCGTTCGAATTTAAAATAAGGATTAGTGGTTCCCATTCAAGATTTCAAAGTGACTTTTTCCCCCGACTATAGGAAGGGGACGGAAATCTTTGAAATTTCCCATTCGGTGCATATTTCTCCAGATATACTTCAAATATGCCATATCTCACATTCTCCACACAGACTTCAACTAAGTCAAGTTTCACATCACCTCGTGTGCGTGGTACAATGTTTTCTCTTCACGTCGTAAAATTAAAATCGGACATCTATATGTATTTCCAGCTTTCTGCACTCGATCATATAAACTTGAAGTATGTCCAATATCAAATTTTTTCGTGCGTGCAATATGCTTGAAGAGGGATACAAAGTTTCCTCTTCACGTATTAATATATAGATTAAAATAGAACACCTGTATATAATTCTCGCTTTCTGCACATCTTCTCCATATAAATTTTGAGTATGCCAAATCTCACACTCCTCCGTGCATGCAATATGCTTAAAAAGAAGTCGAAAGTTTGCTCTTGACGTATAAATATATAGATATCCCAGTTGAAGGTGAATTTGAATGATATTTGAGGTGATTATCACAGTATACTGACTTTATATCACAAATTCTGATTCCAAAATAATATTAATATATTGGTGGACAAGCCTTTTTTCATTATTTATAATCAATAATCATACTGACTTGATATGCATTTCATATATGTATATGTCTATGAACGCAACCGCATTCATACAACATATTTTTGATTTTCTGAAGTATTGCCCAACTTAAATTGTCGGACATCTATACAGTAATGTTCTAGACGCTATTTGAATAGAGAATAAAAAATATAGAGATGAGCGGTCATTGATGAAAGAACTGTTATAATTCTGACACGTTTTCAGTGTCGGACTGAGAAAACGCCCCCGAAAATTTGTCGGACAAAATGACCAAATCTTAGAAAAAAAATAATTGAACACGTCCTCAAAGTCTCAGACTAGCGGTGATCCGTTTTCATACCAACGTACTTTTGACAAGTGCGTCTTGTCGAATTCACCACTGGCCCTTAATATTCATGTCAGACAATATTTGTTTCCATTTTATAATCAAAAAATCTTTCGATTAGTGTAAACATCAATATGACGGTAATACATTTTCAAGACTTCATGAAATTGACTTGTTCAATTAGCTCTCGCTGAAAAACGCCTCCAAATCAAGAATTTCTTCAAATGTTAAAGCTGTCGGACTCATTACAATGAAGTCACTCACGAAGTTTCAAGTGAGCGGTAATCAACGAAAAATGTATGCCCTGTCTCACGGACTATAACGTGTGTGTTGTAAATTCATTTATAGTCTGAGTGTATTTTTAGCATCCTAGTGAGATTATAAAGCATTTAAGACAAAGTAGTTTTGTAAAAGCACAATAGGATAATTCATGATGTCATCTTATTTTCTTTCAAATCCAAATTTTACGTCCGCTGAAGTAAGAAGAGTGAACATTGCAAAATAATTATTCAATAATAACTCATTATGTACGCTCTTTCAATAAATACAATCCGAAATATTATGAGCAATGAACATAACCTATAATTTTTGTTAATTTTAAAACGAGCAAATGTTAAACGAAGCCGCATACATACACTGTATTTTATTGCTAAAACTAATCACATGTAATGTTATTCATGATCTGTCATCTCTTCTGATAACTTTACATCATTTCTTATGTATTTTAAAACCTGCCTGGATTGGAAAAAATAGACTTCACCAGGTACAATTCTGATAGAATTTTGCTTTCAGGCACAATGCAATACTTATAAACTGACTTTTGAGCTTTTTCAATATTGAAATGAGCTGAGAACGAAAACAACAATGGACTGTAATGTCACTAGACATATTATTTGAAGTTATCAATAGAGCGCGCGAGAATAGCGGTGTTTAAACAGCTCAAAATTATTCTCAATTTTAAATATTTTTTTAAACTTGATTACAGCACTTTTAAACATAATTTATATTTTTTACTATGTTATAACGATGTAAACAGTGACTTGAGAATTT
Organism: Dromius quadrimaculatus; assembly: GCA_963989225.1. Taxonomy (NCBI): domain Eukaryota; kingdom Metazoa; phylum Arthropoda; class Insecta; order Coleoptera; family Carabidae; genus Dromius; species Dromius quadrimaculatus. The sequence goes on from OZ022330.1 coordinate 45,415,957, forward strand.
AAAATAAATTCATGAACGTACCCTACTGTAAAAATAGTGGTAAAAAAGTATGGTGGTAAAAATAGAGTGGTAGAAGTTGAATGGTAAAAGTGAATCCCTTGGACAATTCCGATATTTCTATGTTTTCTTTGAAAATTATGACTGTCTTCAACCATCTCAATAGTCTTTTTAAATCATGCATACTTTGTATTCGTAGTCAACAAGATATAAGTGCGTCTTACGATACTAATATATCAATTCAAAATGATCTTGACAAATGACAAGTGCTTTGAACATTTAAAATTATTTCTTTTGGTTCTGGTCCAAAACAATATATAATTATTATTAACAGCTCAATATTCACATCTGTGATTTTTCTGCGATACATTTTCGCTGATGACGTAGGATCACATATTAATTTCAAAGATTAGTGTTGAAACAGAAACTGTTAGCAGTATGTCTCTGACAATTTTTATTTTATCGACCACCAAAATAGAAATATAAATGGTAGGTCTGGATTTCAGTAAGATAAACGTGTAATCATATTTTAAATGTTATATTAAAATTAATTTATGTTGAAAATTAGGCTATTTATATTTAGGAATTTAATAACAACGCGCTCGAGCTCTTTCAGCAATCGTGTAGAGTGCAGATTAGTGAGAATTTATTGTTTTGATATTTTGTGAAACATAAAAAAAATCGTTTCAAGCTCAGCGTTGATTGAAATAGTATATCAGAACAATGCAATAAATTTTAGAATTATTCTCACACTCAAGCATATTTCTACTCTAAAAGCTTCTTCGTACGTTGTTTTCGTCGTTGTATTCCATCCCTGTAAAACTCAGGAGATATTCAACTAGATATTACAATATTCATTAACATAAAGCAAAACCAATGTTACAATTCATTAAAACGCTGTAGCTGTCTCAAATACTAAATTATATCATTCTACGGTCAATAGTTTCAAACTTATGCAAAAAATTGAGAAAAATTGTCAAATGAAGCTTACTTCTGAATTCCAAGATTCTATAGCTGATCGTTCCGGATTTATGCGAAAAAATAGAAAACTGTTTTGTTAAGTGCACTTTTGCCGATCGTAATCATAATGCGAGGTGTACAACTAGATATCATAGAAGTGCTCAATACAAAATTTGAATACTCTATGGTATCAAATTTATGCGAGAAATTCAAAAAGACTGTTATATAAAGTGTCGTTCAGCAAACTTTCTTATTCATTCCAAAATCTGGCATTTTTTATACTTAATAAACAAATAACTATTTCATTATTGCTTTGCTCGAGAAGCATCATTCAAATTGAAGAAAACATAGTTTCGTTCTTATTTCAGAGCTCTTTAGTCCATTAAAATTGGTAATAATCTTCCTGATAAAGAAATGAATAAAAATTTCAACAAGAATTGGTGGGAGTCTTTACATTCAAAAATGTAGATTGAATTTTGTTTCCAATTTTCATCTGAAAATTAAGTTTCGATCATGAAACGTGTTATTTTGCATGCTCCGTTGTATTATTGCAATATTGTCATCGCATATTTTTATCTAAATATAATTGTTTTATTTGAGATTTCGAGGATTGTGTATTTCAATTTTCAGTAAAAACAACAGATGACTTGTCAATGTTACACGTTACAATATTCTATCATAGACACAAGACACACAGACATAGTGAGATTAATAAAGTGCTATTATGGATCCACGAATACGGAGCCCCTCTATGTAAAAATGTACCTTATTCTATTAAATATCTTGAAAATAGACGGACAATTTCAAGAACATTTGATGTTAGAATCCAAATATACAACAATTAAATTTCTCATTCAAAGATACAATAAAATAGTTATAATTATGCGTGTTCGATTTTCTTGTATTTGAGCTTACACCAAATACGTATTGTTAAAAAATAAAATATTTCCAACAACGAAAGGAAGGAAAATCCCATGAATAATCCTAACAGTCCTCCACAGTTTGCAAGAAAATCTGTTTGCCCAAAAAGTTCACTCCTATGGAGTGCTAGAAATTGAGTATCTTTGAAAAAAACATCCACTTGAGTAAGAGCTACTTCTCCTGCTATGATTGATTCTGTTAATCTGAAATAAAACATAATTTAAAAGCTCAGAATAGGATTTTATCATGAATTTTGAAGTAGTCCACTGATTCCCAAACATGCTTGAGAAATTATATTTGCAAAGAAATTCACTATTATGCTGCATACCGTTTCCCTCCTTTCCTCCTCCAATATTATTATTATTGGGGAGAAATACTCACAACTTTTATATTTTAGTTCGTATTATTTATTTTTGAATACTAATCCAAGAGTTAACCTTGCAACTTCTTAGAATAATTCAGTTACGAGTTTATTAATAGTTTGGGAAGTAATGGACTATTCCATATTCTCCTTCACATGTCAATCAATGTTACATACGCCGGTTCAATTCCAATCTTCATTTCATCTGCCAACTTAATTGTTTTTGTAAAATGCTGATCAGCTTGAGAGCTTTCAGCTGAGAATTGTAAAGAAGAACAGGATGGTAGGCAGTCGCATTTATCATATATTGCATATAATGACTCATTTCTTCCAGATTTTGACATCTTGTTTTCTTCTTGAAGCATTTCATAACTCAAAATTTTGCCTGCAACATCATGATAATTATGAGGGCTAATGACTGCGTAATTGAAAATTAGGACTTCAACTTGTGAAATTACAATATTGGGATTTTTTTATTCTAATTATAATTATTTGGGAAGAAGTTCAAATCAAGATTGAAAAAACATCATGCGTCACGCCAAATTTATTTAAAGATATTTATGTGTTAAAACGTAGAAAAGTATTAGATTTATTGCTGTATTCGACGTTTCATAGCTATTTAGTAACCAAACACTAGTTAAGAACAAAAAAGTTGCCTCTCCAATTATACGTATCTGCCCTTGCCTATTACAACACCAGATACAAGTCTATCATGTTTGAAAATGTCAGAGTTCGTCTAGGTCTGATCAGACCACATGGGTCAATTTAAGATAAATAACAATAAAATCGATTTTTCTCGCTTTGAATATGTCGAAATCACTTTGAAGATGGTCTCATCGGACTCAACAAGTCGAGTTTATAAAAGTCAACGAGTTTTAGTTCTCAATTATTGTTGAGGAAAGAGTAATTGAGCATTGAATTTCAAATAGGTCTGGCCAGACCTCATTGCCCCTCCTAGGGTTGAGACATAATTTTTCTAGGGGTTGTTGGTGTTGAAACAAATTTTGTAAAAGTCAAGATTCATTTATTTTTATGCTGATATTTATGCCTTGAATATTGTTGATATTTTTCTGTAGCAACGACTCACTCCGCAAAAGTACATAACAAGTTGGCATTATCAAAATAGGTCTCTTCATCTTAGGGTTTTTCTGGAGAAATGTAAGCGAAACATTCAAATGTTTGGTATCACTAACGATGATGCTAGATATTCTCACGGAAGTCTTGCGTGAGGAGAATGTGCGTCGCCTATCTATTCGCGCACTTGAGAAGTGCCGTAGAAAATTATTGTGTTGGATTGGTTTCGAAGATTCTAGTCCATGAGACAGAGCATACATTTTTTGTTGATTACCGCTCACTTGAAACTTTGTGAGTGGCTTCATTGTGATGAGCCCGACAACTTTCTCATTTGGCAAAATTCTAGATTTGAGGGCAATTTTCAGGGAGGGCTAATTAATTGAAAAAATATTATCGTCTTATCGATCTTTACACTAATCGAAAGATTTATTGATCATAAAATGAAAAAAAATATTGTCCGACATGAATATTGGGGCTAGCGGTGTTTCCGAAAAGCCACACTTGTCACATGTACCAACATACTTACTATAAGTACCAACATACTTATGACAAGTGCGACTTGCCGGACTCACCGCTAGCCCCAATATTCATGTCGGACAATATTTTTTTTCATTTTATAATCAAAATATCTTTCGATTAGTGTAAAAATCAATAAGACGGTAATATTTTTTCGATTAATTAGCCCTCGCTGAAAAACGCCTCCAAATCTAGAATTTTGCCAGATGAAAAAGTTGTCGAACTCATCACAATGAAGCCACTCACAAAGTTTCAAGTGAGCGGTAATCAACAAAAAATTTATGGTCTGTCTCACGGACTATTCTAATATTGCTATGTTTACAGAAACATAGTTGATATAATAGCGAATATAAATTGTAAATAAGTGACTGCAAAAACTAAGAGATTTCAAAAAGTAACTTTATAGACGACTATTACAATTGCATGCTTATTATACTTTACAATTTCAACGCCAAACAGGATTACAATTGCAATGTCTTGGAAAGAAATGAAACCTTGGCCAAAAGTTTTTATTCGACCAGAATAGATTGGTTTTACAGCACGGCTTGGATAAAAAGTTACTATTTGCTGTTTCCATTTTGATGAATATTCATTATTTGACGATTAAATTATATGCTATGGATATAATTTGACGAAACAAACACAGCGATGGTATATTGTGTAAAATATCTAACCGATCAAAATCTACATGACGATAAATTAAATAATGACAAAATTGAGTTTCAATTCTTTGATTACGGGCTAATAAAAAGATAAAATATCTACAGTAGTTCAGACGACGCAGTCTATCCTGAATATTTGTAAATGGAAATCGTATAATAAATAGAAATCAAAATATGTTGGCATTACTTTAGTCAGATAAGTAGAGAACATGAAGCTGGCAAATTGAACAGAAACATCATATTTTTAGATTTGTTTCTATAGCATCAGTATGTCCCTATTTTTATTGGACTGGTGGAAAAATTGATTTTCAATGCTTGACAACCCGTAGGGATGAAATGAAATTTCATACTCACTTTGCATATCTTGAGTGCAATCAATGCTACCATATCCACAAATCGGAATGTTTTCTCCTCCTAAAACAAACTTGTTAATTTTCAATCTTCAGGGAACGAGTACAAATATCTAGGTACTTGGTAAATAAAATGGTATACATCCACAAAAATGGAGCGACATATTTCCAAAACATTCCATCTTACAATTGTTTTGCGTGTAGATTTTGAAGTAGTGCAGCTGTCTTTCATGCGAGAAGTAACATTTTCTTGTATGAGACGGAGTTGATGAAAGTCCTAAAGATGTAGTTACTAATTCAGCTGTTACTGTTATAGCAACTTGTTTATCAAACGGTATGAAAGTATATTGTTGACGAGGCCTCGGTATCTCTGCTGGGTTATGAAAAATTATCTGCAATAGCACATAAAATCTTACTTAAATGCAAAAACTTTTATTACAACAATTCGCTAGAAACGCACGATATAAGATCAAAATTTTGACAGTATTATTTAGAAATGATAGTTGAAAATGATTTGATATTGTTAGTTTTTAATAAACTGTTGATATTCATTCTTGCTCTCGAGCTAAGAAGTTTATCGAGATTTTATTATACTTCTAATCTTCTAAGAGTATATAAAAATTTGTTATATGACAAAAGCTAATCGTTTACTATAATTTAAAAGCCATTTCATGCTGGGGATATATCTGCGCCTAATGCCATTCGCTAAGGCGTTGTTTAAGAATAAACACATTGTTAATATCAATGAAAATTTATCAATTATCACTTAACGCCTTAAATAATAGCATTAGACGTAAGTATGGCCCCTGCATTAGAAAGAAATATTTCGCACAAATATTGATGTCTTTCTTCATTCCGTACATTCTACTTATACGTCTATAGGCTTTTAATAGCTTCGCCGTTCCATTTGTTACAAATTCTACTTTCGATGAAGGTCTCGAGAAATTTCTGAACTCAAGAACTCCTTATATTTCATATTTCCTAGAGCTGCATATTGTTTATGATCGAAACGTTCTCATTGGAAAACAAGGCAATATTTCAAAACCATAGTTAAATTTGATATCTTTTTTGCACGATTGGGCGTTTTCATGTGTTTACCGGCCCTCTATTCAAGGTGGTATTTTGATTTTACCATGCAAACTGTGGTTACTAAGGTTATGCTGACTTACCGCCCATGGGTAAAGGCGGTAAGTGAAAAATTCACAATGAAATGTCAAACATGACAGCTGACAGCGAATAAAAAAACACTAGTAGTAACTCAATTTGAGAAAGAAAATTCATATGCATATTATGAATGGATCTTCCAATCGTGCAAAAAATTTTGTAAGCATCACGGTCAATAAGTACAGTACCGATTTCGCATAATATTTGGAAACCTTGGCAAGGCTCGGCCTCCAAACTATTATTCTCAATCGGTAAACTCAAATAACTATTTTTGTTCAATTGCTTGTAAATTGAAATCTGTAATGGATTACCGATTCTTTCACATGTAAGTATTGGATATAGCAAAATAAATAATGGATCCTCTTTATTGTCTAAAATTTTCTGCTGGTATTATTGTTTTTGTGATGTTGCTGTTTTTAAAGCATTTAGACACAACTTGTCTTTAGTTCAGTTTTTTTTCGGCCGTTTTTCTTTGGGCCGTTTTTTTCCAGATCACATTTTTTCAGATATATATTTTCAATCGAAGTTGAAAAAAAACACTTTGAATATGTATTTAATAAGAATATAACAATTCAAAACATAGAAATATTACTTCCAATATTTTTCAAATAGTCAGGAGTTTTGTCCTTGCCCTTATATTATATAATTTTAATACATCTTGATAATTTTCATGATCCAATCTTCTTTTATTTGCTGAGATTTCGACACGAATTTTTTAATCCTTGTTGAAGTTCCCGTTGCATAGTTACTGTATCTGCTTGCTTTGTTTGACGCTCCGTGAGTAAAGCGTATAGCCAGCTACTCACGATCATCAAATAGGTTTGATCAAGTAGGTTTGATGGTGTGTGGCCGAAATTCTTGGAAGGACATGCCACTTGATGGAAGGATCGAATTTCAATCTGCCGGCTGTCATGCCGTAAAGCCGCTTGAACGTGAGTGGACACATCATGCCACATCATCAGTTCGTGATCAGTTCTCTTAGGTTTTATTAGATGATGCTTTCCGATAATTAGAATTACTAGGAGAAAAGATTAACATACATTTATTTATCCATTCGTAAATAATAGTACCAGTTTTTCGGGGCTACAAGTAGTTCTTCTAGTATATTTATATGGAAATAGATGCTTCTTTTTATTAACCAGGGCTTGCACCAAAAATGTCTTTTTCTTTGCTTAATGAAGCAACTGTAAGCCCGGTCAGTGCAAAATCGTCGTCTGTGCAAGACATGTTGACTTTATGGTTTATCCGCGTGAACAGACGCCGCTTCATGCCGCTTGAACGTGTGTGGTCTCCCAGTCATGCCACAGTATCAAACCATTGGATCAAGCGACATGACCGTGAGTGGCTGGCATAACTGGGATGGCTCTTCCCTATAGCGGCATGGAAGCGTTTATGCCAACCGTCCGACAGATTATTAGTCCGCGCAAAATTTTGTACCACTGATTCGTAAACATTTCATATCCATGAGACAAGTAGGGATAAACGGAAACGTAACCCAAATCGAGCTTTTAAGGTAGACTAATATTTGAAGGATAAGTTCTCCAAAAACCCATCATCAGTTAGCGGTGCCAAGTATAGTACTGAAATGAAGCTCGATATGGACTACATTTTCGATGTTTTTTTTTTCAAGTTCACCTTTCCACTTGTTATTATTTTTTCCATTCTCCTTATGTTGAGTAATGGAGTGAACTGAATCCCAAATTATTTGAACACCGACGTGGGGAAAATAATATTGCGGGATTAAAAAAGACTCGGGGTGCGAAGGCCGGGGAAAAAGTCCTCAAACGCTTATATGCGGATCACGAACTTTTGAAAAGTCAATATTGGTCTCCAAAGAAGTGAGATAATAATTTCAAATACTGTTCTGTAGAAAAAATAGATCTCCACTGGTTGTGATATCTTGTAGTTTTCCTGAATTGTTTCAATACTTTTGGATGATTGATTTGGACCACCCCGCAGTTGAAAATTATAGAGATATCTAATTTTGTACACATAATGCTGATTGCGTATTTGATGTAATACAAATCTCTACACATTTTATATGCAATTTATACTCTCCGTTGAATAAAAAATTATGACAGTTTAAGACGACTTACGATATGCAGATCATGTGATTAAGAACTCGACCTTTCAAATTGAGTAATTCACATAATGTTGTTAATGTTACCTTAAATCCAGAAACAGGGATTCCACAAAGATAATTGACATCTTTCAACTCAGTCATCAGAGATATACTTAATCCCGCCATAAAGCCATCTTGTGCAGTTCTTCTAGGATACGTGTTTATATCTGATCCTGGTGGATAACCATTCTCTATTGTCCAACCTTTGTTCTTCTTGCTGTGGTTTATGAACTTAATATTTTGGTTTCTTGAAAAAATTAGAGATACATAACATATAAAAAGATATTATCCATTTCAATTTTTAAGTTGGATCGAGGTTTGTACACATATTGATTGCCAAAAGAAAGAGAAGAATTTAGAATATTAACATTAAAAAATACAGTAATAGCACAAGAACAAAAGATATTGTCAGCTGTCGCTATAAAACTTGACTTTCAAAAATAAGAAAGAAGTTAATTGTAAAAATAGATTAATGTTGACTTTTAATGTTATGTAGAAAACACTATAATAAAATTTTGTGTGAGCTTCATGAATAGTGCCGCATCAGTTTTGAAAAGGAACGCTACACTTTGAACAATTATTTTTTCTTAAGACCGACACCTCTGAGTTTGATGTTAACACATTCCAGTCATAGAATATTCACACTAATAGGGTCTAGAAAATCTCATATAGAAGGAAAATTCACTCAAAAGAGAAAAAATACGGAGAATGGCGCTTCAAGACTTTTCGTGGAGATAGACAAGCATCTTATTTTACAGATGCTGCCTGACCAAATTAATATTAAAAACATCATTAATAACAAAATCTATAGGATAGAAACTCCTATAAGGACTGGTTTAAAAAGAATAGATAATTCGGTAGACAAAAAAAGCATTTACACAGACGGTTCCAAAACCATTAATGAAGTCTGAAGAAATAAGGTCTGAGTTGCATTCAAGGACTCAACATTCTAAGAGGGAGAAATAAATTTAAGTTGATTTGGATACCTGCACATTCGAATATTGAAGGCAAACAGGTATCTGAATGTCTAATTGAAGAATGAACAGAATTATCATTTACCGGAGTAGAACCTATTTACATTATTTATATTAAAAGGATCAAACAGGAGATCAAAGTATTGTTAAAAAAATGGAGCAATATTAATTGGATACTATCATCAGGCCAGAGTCAAGCAAGGTTCTTACTAAATGAACCATCGAAAAAAGAACTGATAGTCTGCACCTGCACTCCATGAATGGGCGAAACATCGAACCAATGACGGGACTTATAACGGAACACTATTCAATGAATAAACATCTGCTTATATTGGGACTGAAGCAAAAACTATTATGCATAGATTGTGAAGAAGTGGATGAATCCCTGAGCGAGTCTTCCACGAGCGGAGAAACTCTGAGATTTTTAAAAAAGCTAAATCTGAAGAGATTTTTAAACTTTATTAGTCAGTGGAAAAACTGCGCTCAAAGATTTTGAATAAGCTAAATCTTGTGGAAATCTTCAACTTTGTTTGACAGACAAGACTCCTCTCATAGGAGTAGATTCAGAGAGTAATAATATAATAATATTGTCAATTTTTTAGAAAATTATAGTGAAGCGAGTAATTTTTTTCTAGCTGCATAATGTCTCTGAAATTCGATACTCGACGCATCTACATTCAATAGTTATTGATAAAATGTCTTTTTCAGTCTTGTACGTTCTAATTTTTTTCTGATTTTCCATATCTTTGATATCAAGGTAAATAAATTAATAGTTTTGATCAAATACTTGTATATCCTTCAGATTATATCTAACAATGAAAATAAATATGTACTTACAAATTATCTGTGAACATGTCTTTCTGACTAAGAGAATTTGATGTGAAACAAACTCCTTCCTCCGTCATTTGTGGTGAAAAAAAATCTTCTTCAACGTCGTCATATAACCAGTTCACGTAAATAATTATATCTTCAAGTTTTGGAGATACCTGCTGAATAAAATATCTATGTATATAAAAAAATATGAAAATATTTATGGTTTTACTTCGATAATGTTGTTAATGGCATCTTCGTCTGTAAAGTTATGAGCACCTTTTTGCGGAATATCACTATAATCTAAGCTACAGGCAAGAGCGATGTCCCAGAATTTCTTGGATCTGAAAAATTTTTGAATGCTTGACAAATTTACAAAATATAAAATTATACACAAAATATTTTCTTCTATGAACTCTTTAGACAGAAATGGAGAAGATATAATGCTCAATGTAGAATTTGATGCAAAGTACAATTTAATGTAGCAAACCTTACAGAACACTGACTCAGTCACATTACTTGTCACAAGGTGGTCACAACGCGTTTCATTCTCTCGAACATCAGGTGTGGACTCCTGCTACATTGAATTGTACTTTGTATAAATCTTTGTCTCACACCCTGCATTGAGCATTATCTCTTCTCCACTAGTGTTTGAAGAGTTCAGGTAATATTTTGTGTATTATTATTTTTGTGACGATGAACTTCGGAAATTCTGAAAAATTTATTCTCAAATATATATCTCTGAAGATACTTTATAGTGAAATTGAATTCTCATTTTTATTTGATATCTGTAAGTAGCTATATTCAGGAGTTAGAACTGAGTTATATATAAAATACGTTTTATGTTTCTTTGAAGCTTCAAAGAGATTAGATTGGGAGTAAAGGTCTCTTATTCATCTTATTAATTTGTTATTCTGAAATTTATGTCTCTATGTATAATTTTAGTTTTAATTTATTACTTTTAGCAAAGATCGCAAATTCGCAAGTTGGTATTTGTATCTTCAATTATAACTTTGTAAACAGTATTTGTAATCACGATGATGTAGTGGAATGAAATTTTTCGAAAAAGTTCTTCATATTTATTTTGAGATAATGGAAGCTTTCTTTGAATTGACTATATGACTACATTTCCAAAACAATGATATACCAAATCATACCAATCTGTAATACTGTTAAGACTGGTAGTAAGCTACTCATTCATTGAGAAAAAGTGTCTAAAAGACGAGTCCTGGTTACGAAGAGCCATCCGAAACAGTGAGTACCATAAGTATAATCAGCGAAATCCAACACTTGTTTCGATACTGGATTTTCTATATGGAATTGTGATGGCAACCTTGCGGTTTGCTGTGATGGAGAATAATATCGTTGCCGATTTCGGCGGATCCTGACATTTAGGCGCGGTCATTGAGGCGCGGCCGTTTGGGCGCTGCCATTAGGGCGCGAAGACAAGTGGGTGCGAGTCCATTAGAGCGCAGGTCCATTTCGGCGCAAAGACATAAAGCGTGAGGACACTACTGTAAATATCTTCAAAAAAAAATCATTGTCTCTCCACAAGGGCAACTTAAAATAGTTATTTATGTATCAAGTACCGAAAGTGCATATTTTCAGTACAAACATGGATAATTGCAGCCCGAGACAACGCCGAGGTCTGCAATCATGCGAGTGCTAAAAATGCACTTTCTGTATAAGATGCATACAATATTTTTTTCAAATTATGTTACTCAAGAAAATTTATATATTATGCAGTTTTTGAATGACATAATTTAAATAAAATCAATCTATCGTTTCTAAGGAGACGACATTTCTAAATGTTTATTGACAACGAAAGAATAATTATTTATGATATAAGTGTTAAAAGTGTCATTTTATTTTGTGACAGAGGAAGTTTAGGACACGACGCGCAGCGCAGTGGCGTAACCTTTGGAACAAAATAAAATCACTTTTAACACGTATATCATACACTATTTTTTATACAAACACTATTGTTAACGATAATAATTCGAAATTGGTAAAAATTTATACAAATTATGACATATTAGATGAACTGTCATTTATATAGCAACCACGTACTCTTTGATAGCAACCAATGTTTTGTTGTTATCTTGGTTGTTAATTACACAGTTTGACAGATATTTTGAATGAAATGGATAGTCAAGAAAATAAATTAATTCCAGCTGAAATTGAGGGAGCAGCTACTAAAACTGATCATTATCTATTACCTTCGAAGTTGAGGCAACTGTACGAGATCGCCTACGGACGTTTTTTGAAATGGTGCGAAGATAAAAATGTTTCGTGTAAATATTATGAGACTGTTTTTCTGGCGTACTTTGAGGAGGAATCCAAGTTGTGGAAATCGTCAACGTTATGGTCGAATTACTCTGTATGTAAAAACTATGTTGAAAATAAAGAACAATCAAGATTAAGCAAACATTATATATTAGTGTTAGAAGTGAATCACTTTTAACACGTCGCCAATAGTAACGTGTTAAAAGTGAATCACTTTTAACACGTCGCCAATGGTAACGTGTTAAAAGTGATAACAATGTCATAAATTGTTATTTTTAATACGCTAAGCAACCATTAAAAGTCGTACTTTTAATAGTGTTTGTATAAAAATAATATTTTCGACAGACGATTTATGTAATAGTGTGAAAATTGTTATTTAACTAAGAAAATAATTGATGAAATTATGGACTCCATATTTTGGAGGACTTTGGATAAAACATCTAATTGGGTACGGCACTAATAAAACCCCATTTCTTTATAAATGGTGATGAAAGTGATTTTGAATATCCGGGTCCTCCACTTGAAATTGCACAGGCTATTAACGCAGCAACATTAAATTTACTGCCTTCAACATTGCGAGAGAGAAGTACAAATATGAATAAAAAATCGACGTGCATGCATGAGAAATGAAGAAAAAATTATTTATTCTTCAATTTGGTTACTTTGTAGTTCTACTACTGGAAAGTAACTATTTTTCAGTATAAGTACCGAAAAGATTGATTTTCTGTTGATGTCTTGGTTACCACAATGGTAATATTTTGATTCAATTTAAAAAAAAATAAAATTAAGTGTTGAGTACATACATATACATATAATAAACAAGTTGATCTTTGTTTCAAGTGATAGATAAAGACAGGTACGAAAAATAAAGAAACACTGGCTTAAGCAAAAACCAAAATTATAAACCGAAACTACCACTACCTGGAAATCAGTCAGTAAATTACAATCAAAATACATTTCAAAGGATTAAAAGCAAAGGTTAGATGCTATTATAATTCTTATTTATATGAAGGCTCCTTCGGAATGCAAAACCTATTTTGAGGTATATTGATCTTATTATGTAAAGTGCAGACGTGTTATTCTGAATACTTCCAACAAAGTCGATTTTTATCACTTTTATCGATTTTCAAATTTGGAGAAAAATAGAGGCTACTCATTCGTTTTCTTTCAATTTTTTTATTATGCGTGTATTGAAATGTTATATCGATAAATTTATAAAAAGAAACTAGATTGAATAAGTGAATAAAAAAGTGGGCTCTAATTTGTAATAAAAAATTATACTTTGTATTTTGAGAGCCACGGATCAAAAAAGATCCTTTTATTGTTGAACTAACTAGTCTTATAATAAGAAAATTATATTAATATGATATAAATAATAAAACGAAAATGGTTTGTTAATAATGATAATAATAATAAGTATGCTAAATTCTTGGAATATTATAATTCTTCTAGAATATACTAATGAATATTTAGGGAATTCTTCGCCCAAGTGTCTCTGCGCCCTATCGGCCGCGCTTAAACGTCCTAGATCGCGATTTCGGTGAGTGGTTGCTTGCTGGAATCTGTGATAGAACATATGCTATTTTTCATACTTGTTTGTTTCATAAAATCGAATGGTAATCAATAGGAGGCTAGAATATAGTAACATGAACGTGGAACGCGGTGGAGAAAATGGGAATCACTGATAATTTTTGTCTTCTTATTCACACTAGGTTAGTATCCGCATACTTATTTATAACGTAATGTTGTGCCACTGTCTAGAATTGAATATGTATACATCTTTTGATGAATTCAAAATTCTAGAAAAATTTTACGGCTTAATGACTCCATTATTTGACTACTTTGGACAGCTGACATCTACATAGAAATGCATTTAGTTTTTAGATGTAAACACTGCTTGATAAATTTACATTATAAGAAAATTCACTGTTTTGCTTCTAATTGAAAATATTGAAAATGGTCTGGGAACCTAAACATATATCCATCACAATGTCCAACGGCGTAACTTGCTTAAGCAAGTAAATTAACAAGCGTCTTGTGACGCGGGCTGAACTTTATTTAGAGCACAAATTTTTATCGATAAAATATGTTATATGATTTTGATCTTGTTTATCGTTCATAGATTTTGAATACTGAGAATCGGGTTAATATGATCAAGACACTTTCAATTTGAAATTGTTCAAGAAATGAAATATCAGAAAGATACACTTAAAAAACAACGGGTCAGTGAAACCTGCGCGTCAGTTTGGGAGAATTTAGCCCAAAATGAAGCAATATTGTTATGGGATATTTCCCAGATTTTCTTATACCATATAAAATATTTTCGACAAATAAAAAAGGCAGGAGGCACAGTTTAAACTGTACCGAGTCTCAAGATGAAGAGCTTCATCAAGGGGCAGAAGAGTTCAGAAAAAATTTATCAATGTAGTTCTAGAAAGAACAATACAATTATTATAAACTAGATTTCAATAATTGAAAAACAGAAATATTACTAGAAAAACTGGAAAAATTTAGAAAAAGGCGAATTGGAAATGTATACATACAGCACAGTTAGAAATCGCTGTGCCAAATATTAAGACTTTATGAAATGATCTATCTTCTAATTGTATGAAACATATTCAGACAGGAATCTGCTGGACGACAAAATAAGAATCTTGGAAATTATTCTTTCTTCAGAATATTGCTGGACGCCTTCTGTAATGTTTTAGCTTCTATTTGAGAATGAGCGAGCTACATATCAGCCATATTTTGGAGGACTTTGGCTGGAACATCTAAATGGGTACGGCACTAATAAAATCCCAACCCTTTATAAATTGTCTATTGATGCTTGGTTCATTCTTCGATTTATTTGAGTGGATTCAGATACTATTTTATGAAATTTCACCTAATTTTGTTTTCTACGCTACTGTCGGTACTCAAGTGTTGAATGATGTATTGAAATTCTCTGTATTTTAAAAATGTCACTATATAAGCATTTTATCTGTGTTTAATTCATTATCTTACGATTATTATTTCATAAGATATGCAACAGATCTTCATTGCACAATAACTTCCTTTACCAGCAGGATGATTTTTGAGTAATTAAGAGTCTGATTGAGCAATTCAAAATTATTAGATTAATTGAGGAAGTTGGCAACATAATTAAATACATAAATAGCTTTATGCTATGCTACATAAATTAACAACTTAACAGATCAATAATTTTCATTTTTGTACGATTGCGCACATTGAATTAATCTGTCAAAGAGTGTTGAGAAGCGAGATCAATCGAAATTGCAATTACTGTATTTACTTATTGATTATGAATCGTAAGGCTAATTTCTCTCAATTTCCGCTTCTCTATAGATTCAGTTCCGCGCTTGAAAATAGAATCACAGAATGAATATTGCAACCAAAAATTGTGCGTTTCTTCGAACAAAATCTAAGTTTGAATTCTTTATCATCCAAAAGTTTTCTAAGAGCTCTTTTCCCAGGAATTCGTACCATTTGCTTATAATCCGACAATAATAATTATTGATATAGTATATTAGAGATGATCAGCAAGTCGATCTCGAAGCAAATTCTCGATGTAATCTGGCAAAAGCCGTCACTATGTTAACTTAATTCTAAATTAAAACAAAAAATAATTATGATTGATTGTGACATTTTTGTGAGAATGCTGATTGATGCTTTATAAACCTATTTCATCTATAATTTTGAGATAATTTGATCGTGAATTAGTTCAATTGCAATTAAATTCAAGTTTTCTGTTCAGCTTACGTAGAATGACGTCAGAATATTGAATTTATTCTGATGTAATAATCATTTGATTGCAATTAAACATTTTTGATTAGCTTTCTATGAACCGGTCCTACACTCAAAACTAGTTCTATAATAAATCAGACTATATGATTATTATTTAAAAAAATCAAAAAGACTACTCTGTGACATATCCGTTAGTTCTCAACGACATATTACAAATTTTGACCAATGCAAAAAAATATAACTTATCTACTGAATCCATGTTTATTCCATCAAGACAATTGTTAATGTTTGTTCATATTTTTTGAGGTTTTTATGTTTAAAATTAGTGGATGAGGTACAAAATAAGCTTGACAAAATAAGAATACCACCGAGAATTATGTAGTTTCACTTCAAAAACCGTTGAAAATAGAGTATATTGTTAGATAGCAATTTATAATGATTTTTAAATCAAATTTAGTGATTTATTGTGGAAAAGTGCATGAGAAAATGAGATTCAGTATGTTTTGAAATAAAAGAAACAAGAAATGCAATACATGATAATTTGGGATCCTATTAAATACTTTATGATGATTTGAATAATTTAATAGCACAAGATAAGCAAGGTAAGTATTTAGATCACATTTAAATAAAGAAGGAAACTAAATCAAATATTCTCGGTTACAGATATTGCAATATTAGTCCTGATCTGGCAGAGTACTTACGCCCATAATATCTGAACTCTTATTTTTAGCACCCTGTATTAATAGTTATATATCTGCAGTCTTATCTGAAGTTAAAGATAGACCTGACCCTCAATAATAATGGAGAAATTGAATCCAACTTACTCTTTTTGACTAAGACTTGTTCTAGATCGAAACTTCTCTGTATAGTTATACTGAGTTTGCTTAATCTTATTGATTGGACAAATAGTGACTGCAGGAAATGGTATTTTCCAAATAGGTGTTTGTTCTTGGGCAAAACTAACAATTACTGGACTATTTACCCACTTTATCCATGTTTTGCTAATTAGTATGATACACACTATCAAACTCAGTATAAATACGAACACCCACCATAATCTGAAAACATAAATTATGAAAATATAGCATACACAAAAAACTCATATATTATGAAATAAACATCGTAAGATTATTGGAAAAAAATTGAAAGGATAGTAATAAATTTAATCAAATTTAAATATTTCAGACTCGACCCATATATCTGAACAATAAATAAATCCTTGGATTATAAATCTTGGAGACTTTATAAATATAAATCAAAAAGTTGAAACTGATCAAAGAACTAAGCATAAAATATAATGTTATAATTTCTTTTTTAAAGGTAGAGAATAAAGTATCATAATTGACTAGTTACGTCAAAAACTAAAATTCTTTGTATATAATGAAGGTGGTTTATTCTACGTTACAATACGTTTTTTGGCTGTTATTCTTAAATGAAACAAACAATTGAAGAAACAAATACTGCCACTCAGGTGCGTTTCGTCAGATCAAAATATTATGAATGATGATGATGGTTTTTGTAAGTTGTAAAATATCTGCCTCGCGTCGTAAATTTTGGTTCAATTGAATAACTTTCTGGCTTAAATTATTCAGTTGAGTCTATGGTTCTACACTTCTAACCTTTCTTTATGCAACGCATGAATATTTTAATTATAATTTCGCATGAGATTGCGCCCAATATTTATCAAAGTACATTTGAACATTGACTCATATATTTGCATTTACGTATGTCTTTCATTCTCTTACTAATGGTTAATTTAGATTGAACGTAAGCAAAAAGAAAAATGCATATCAAATGTATTACCAGCGGTAAACGGCTGAAATAAACTACGTCTATAAACTAATGTGAATTTTAGTACAAAAATAGAATTAACAGAAATACAGGCGAAAAATTAAAGGACTTCGTTCAGAATGGAAATTTCTGATATATTCTTGATAGACTACAAACAAACACGTCATAGTTATTTACAAAATTAATCATGAAAAGTGCCATATTGTTTGACGAAACGTAATATTTGCCAAAACGAGCGTAGTGAGTTTTGCAAATTACGTGAGTCAAACTGTTGCATTGCAGTTATGAAAAATGGGACGTTGCATAACGTCAGAAATTGATGTAAAGTTTGACTTTTCAAAACGGAATTAGATAAAATATAATTCATTTCTAATGGAATTGATTGCGTGATGTTTTTGTAACAGTCTATTTTGGATACTGTTTAACTGTTTAAAATGACGCCTGATGCATGAAAATGTGTCTAAATCAATTATTAGGCTATTCTATTGAATACATTTTATATAAAGCATTCTAATTAAATTGCGTTCAACATTCATTAAAATACACTTCACCTTCAACTTTTATACTTATCAAAAAATATTTCTGAAACATTTCTATGCAATTATAATTTTAATGTTACAATTTTGAATGAAATGATAGTCAATATTTTTTAGAATATTTTTGCACAGTGACTGGTGTATTTGCATAAATCTTTATTTATCGTATAAACAAGATATATTGTACTTTAGCATTTCATCAAACCTTCTCTTGTATAACTTATATCACGATTTACAGGAAGATTAATGAATGACAGTAACAATACATTGGAGAAGGGTTCTTTCAGAAAACTGTCTTTATATTCATAAAATTAGTTCAATTCTATTCATCGTAGCTACGCAATTACAAGAAGTTCTCATAGTCAAACAACTCTTAGAACCAATGTTAATTTCATATTATTAATATAGAGAAAACCTCGATCTATAATATTACATGCCCAACCTATAATATGGAATTTTAATAAATCTTCATGTTTTAGACCCTAGTAAACCCGAAAAACAAACAACAATTCAAAAAAAAAGTCGGTTGGTTAGTCAGTCTGTCTGTCTGTATGGAATCACGATAATTTGAGAACGCCTACGAATTTTCGACTGAAATTTCATATTAAGATGTTTATTAAAAAGCCAGGTTTAAGTTCGTAGATAATTTTTCTCAGCCAGTGATACCAAAACTTTATTGATAAATCTTTTTAGTTTTTTGCATTTATTTCATAAAAAGTAGTATTTATCATGAAATATAAAAAAAAAACTTGAATTGATCCTTGAATAACTTTGCAAGAAGTTTATCTGGAGCAGTTTTCGTATATAATATCACAAGAGACTGTTATTTTATCAATAAATTTTTCTTCAAATATTTCTCACCTATCAACATCGTGAGAGTCATCTGTCCGATTAAATCACGAGAGCGTAGCTCGAGGGCTTAATTTATGCAGATAACTCAAGGTATGTTGCTTCAAGGTGAGAAATATTTGGAAGAAAAATTTATGATAAAATTAAAGTCGCGAGTGGTATTTGTGGAGAGTATTTCTCGAATGAAACTGCTATTATAATAATCTTTTAAATGATGTTGGCTGCAATTACTTACCATTTTTATTGCAAAATGCATTAAATTGTCCCCATACACTCTTTTGACTTTTTTTTTGTATTTTCAGACTTCTTGTTTCCATTTTTATTACAAATTTCCTTAAATAATGCACTTCCAAAACGATAAAATTTCGAAATTTTCAAGAACTGATTCCTGAACTGATTGTTTGTTTATATTGGAACTGTGTATTGTTTCTCCATGGCAAAGGCAATTTATCATTTATTATACCATAAGTAGTTGAAGTATTATCGAATATTTTTGTGGTGCTATCACGAATGTTTATTGTGCTTGCGTTTGAATACCACGAGTGTGCAGCACGAGTGGTATTCACAAGCACAATAAACATGAGTGACTGCACCACAAAAATAGTCTATAATACTTCAACTACAAATGGTATATGGAGGACTATTCCAGGAGTCAAACCATTTCTTCAAATTAGTTTTCTATGAATCTAGTAACAACTCACGCAATTTTCATAGGAACGAATAAACAAACTTCTGTCAAACTGAAGAATTATAATTTCTTGCATTTTCTTTGACGAATAATAGAAAAATATATTGCGTCTTGATATGGAATCTAGTTCAGAAAGGTTTGGTGATAGATTAGAAGATAAAATTGATGAAGATATTCAGAAAAAATATTCCATTAAATACAAAGAAAGCACAAATTGGAGGTATCCACATCTTTGAGTAAAATACTCACTCTGACCACTAGTGTAATACCCGATGGTATTTCTACACGTCCAAATACCCACTGATATGCACCGTTTCTATGGCGATTTAGCATTGTTAACCTTGTTATAAATACTACGAATGGAATAGTCATATATAATATCACAAGAGCTTCGAAATTATTGGATATTTCTCGAAAGGTTCGTGGCAAACAAATGAACGTGTCAAGTTTTCCAGTTTTCCACGAGCGCGTAGCGCGAATGATTTTTCTGGAAAACTTGACAAGCTGATTTGTTTGCAGGGAACCTTGAGAGAAATATCAGATTAATTTCGGAGTTCGAGTGGTATTCGGGAGATTATTTTTCTCATCCAAATTCATCAATAGATTCCAGAGACTCGACTCCGAATCTGCTCATTTTTACATTCAATCAGTCTGTCAGTTTGACAGATGCTGAATCAACGTGGCTGAATGTTCTTTGTTTTATATATATAACCAACAGACAAAATTTTCAAAAAATTTCCACTTGAAAATCGTGTAGATTGTACCACGTGACGTCGAATGGTGCAATTCTATTGGTCGAAATTTGGATGGTAAAAATAATCAACAGTAATTACACAAGAGCTTTTTATTTTGCTGGATAAATTTCTGTTTTCACGAAGAAAACCTATGGTGTCGTGATTTTATTTTTTGAACAGTTTTCGAGTCAAATTGCTGTCAGGTTACAAGGTTGAGTTGTCAAACTGAAATTTATCCCAAGAAAAATAAAATGCTAGAGTGTAATTCGGCGAGATAATTTAACGACATTTCATTCACCTATGGGAAAGTTTTTTTAAATGTGCAATTATTGAGAGTACAATAATTATCATACATCGTTTCATTTGACATATTCCACTTCCACTACGTATTCTTTATAATTTTCTTCATCAATTCTTTGCATACTTTAAGTCCAATCTAGCAAAATATTTTAAATTTGACATACCGTTGTACCTCTTTCTAATACATAATTCTGGTTTTCACAAAATACGATGAATTGTCTCCAGATACATGATTAATTGTTTTTTGTATTCATAGACACCCTTTACTTAATATTTTCTTTCATATTCTCTTCGGAAATATTCCAAATTCTGTTTATTTTGCAGTTTAAGCATAGACAAATTATGCAAATGACATAAATATAGTGAGTGTTTTGATTTGGTTGCTAGGAGGAAGGTAAATAACGTTTTATCACTTGCAAAAAGTTACCTTTCTTTTTATCCGCTGTCAAACGATAAAATTGTTTATCATATATGGCTTACTTTATATTGGAGTGGAATTATCAGAATTGAAATTTGAATTATTATAAAATTCGCTAGATTTTTTTTATGCAAAGCAATAATGAGAATCCTAGTGTAAAAAACGATTTATTATTACTGATATTTGGACACACATACAAACGTTCGTCTATTATTTTTTGGAATAAGTAATTTGTTCTATCGTGTTTGGTATAAGATTGAAGCTCCTGTGAAAATAATCTCAGTAGAAGTGTCAAAAAGGCTACTTAAACGGTTGTCAATTGATTTTCACAAGTTATTCAAATGATGTCTAGTTTGGTATCAATTTAAAGCTTTCGAAAAGATGAGCTTAGTACATATATAAAATAGATAATCAGTTCAGTCCACGTTACCATTTCCAAATTACACTTGAATCAAATAACAAAATTGTATCTTCCAGTGAAACAAATACATTGAATATCTGGTTCTGGAAAAGGATTCATCACTCTCAAAAATACTTATTTTTGTAAGTACTGAAATACAATAGATGTCATCTGTTACCAGTCTGTTACTTTGATAATGATAGTTGTCACTTTGATAATATTAGCTGTCACTTTAAAATATGCAATTTATTTATGCGACACTCTAAATTTATGAAACAGCAATGAAATTGGTCATGAAATTTATGGTCGAGGAAGTACTGTGCTGGCCACGGCAGATTTTGCAGTAAAGTGATGGGTGAAAAATAGTCATCCACATATATTCATTCATAGGAAATGACATTTGAGTATTAAATATGCTAAAAATTTAATTATTTCCAATTGTTCAAGGAAATTTGTAATATTGCGACAGAAATAGAAACTGATCGAATAACTTGAATAATAGAAATTTGTCAATTGAATGAACAACTAAGGTATTGCTTTAATAAAGTGAGTTTCTTTGAAAATAACTCCTAAAGAAACTCACGTTATCGAAGCAAAACAGAAGAATAGTATATTCTGCAACAAGTTCGGAATGAATGGAAAAGTTTGTAGCACGAGCTGTAGGCAAGTGTAATGGATTCACCAGTGGTGAAAAGTCATTCCAAACATGTTTCCAACTATACTTTCTCTACGACCGTACATTCGGTAATTTATAGAGAAACAAAAAAAAAAATACATACTCTGAAATAGAGGAACAACAAAAACTTCTATAGTTGAAAGTTCAAATTAGATTGATTCAACATTTTTACTCATTATTATAATTGATGAACAGATACCGCCCGATAATTTCAAATATAAAACACAATACAAGTCAACAAACACGTAACTGTATTACCGATATTTCACTGTGACATGTACATACTTTTGATCAAAAATTAAACTTTCTGCATCTCAAGTATACTTTTCTAGGTTTGAAATTGAATTAATGCAACTTCATCATTTATTAGAGAAAGTGAAAAATTGACAAGGTAGCATTTTTAGAATTTTATCTATACCATGAATCGGTAAAAGATGTCACTAGTTGCGCACATTCCAACACTTGTGTTGGAAGCAATATTCTTACACAGTATGATAGAATTGAATCATCCTGTAGGTATTCAAAATTTATATTAGAATGTTTAAATTTTATAATATTTGTAAAAAATTCATAGATTCCATGAAAAATATTTCTAAATATATAACAATGAATTGATCAAATACATTCATCTCAAGTTTACTTCAATGAAAAAATTGAGTGTCTCTGAAATTTGGAATTCTCAAAGTATTGTTCACATATGGACAATGTAGAATATACATGATCCCGCTATAAAATATTAATTCCTTTTTGTTCAATGCATCAGTAATTAACACTGCTTTTTGCGGTTCTCAACGGTAGCTTGATATTTTATCATGCTACTAATAAAATTAAAAAAGATCCAATCACATTTTTTATTCGAAATAATCTTCCCAACGAATTATAACAGTCTGATCTACCCAAAATGAATCACTTAATGATTTTAATATTCTCTAAAAACTATTAATGATGTTATTCTATACTTCTCAAAAAAGCTCTTATCTTTGGCTCCCAGATAATGTATTCCATGAATACTTGTATTAGAACAATAGTCATTAAAAATATCCTTTAAAATATTTGATCTTCCCTTATTTTCCTTTTTATACTTTTCACACTGCGAATCATTGCCAACTTCACAACTTTTCACTTCACATTTATTCATTTTTCACTGTGGAATAAAAATTTTGCAAACACGTTCTCAGCAAATTCACTCTTGCGCTTTATGATTGAGAATGACAATCATAAATGTACGAACATCTCACTTTATTTTATCGATTAGTAGATAGATAATTGACACTAATTAAAGTAATTAAGACCCAGAGGGGATGTACTGCACACTTGGGATTTATTTAAGTGGATGAATACTTGTTTTTTTTGTGGTTAAAATTTGGAGCGTAGAACGGAACTGAAGCAACTTGTATTCGACAGAAGTTGTTTCTTTCTTTTATAGGGCACTCTGAGTAAATATAACTTGATCTTCAATTTTTAGCCTTGAATGTTGCCAGATTTTGATGTCCATATCTATACTTCCTGTTTTAATTTTCTCATGTAGCAGAAATTTGAAGAATATTTTTATTTGATATTATCATGCCTCCAAATTTAAAAATTTGCCAGGGTTCAGCAAGATTTGTTTGTTGTTCTGTAATATCTATTAATTTTGAACGTGTTAAAAAGTTTGATCAATGCAAGAATTATTGATATATCAGCTTTGAACACTTTTACAAAAAAAAAAATTGTTATCATAGGTTTATTATTTTAAAAATCTGACGTGGACATTACGTAACTTACTTGCACATCATTGGATATATATATATATATATATATATATATATATATATATATATATATATATATATATATATATATATATATATATATATATATATATATATATATAATCAAATACATCTCTTCATTCCACGGCTAGACGGTTACTATGGAAACAGTAGGTCATCATTCTTATGCTACAACATTCCTAAATACTGATTTCCAGGATTCTACGGCTAACAGTTCTGAATTTATGCGCAAAATTCCAAGATCGTCAAGTATAGTGCACTTTCGACTCAGTCGATCTCAATGAAAATAGGATATGAGCATCTAGACAGTACTATCATCTTGAATACTGTATTATAATATTCTACGTTCAATCGTTTTGGATTTATGCGGAAAATAAAAAAATGTTTCGAGTAAACTGCACTCCCGGCTTAGCCGATCACAATCATAATGCAAGGTGTAAAACTAGATGCTATAAAAGTGCTTAATACAAAATCTCGATATTCTGCGACTGATTATTTTAAACTTATGAGAAAAATTCGAGAAGTCTGTAATATGAAGTGCACTTCCGGATCAGTCGATTGGGACGAAAGTAGATGATCATTTGGATGCTACAGCAATTTCAAATACTGAATTCCAGTATCCTACGGCTAATCATTGTTGATTCATGCGGAGAATTTAAAAAAAGTATCAGGCAAAGTGCACTTCCAGTACAGACGATTGCAACCATAATGCGAGGTACATCAAGATCCTAGATCCTATACCAGTCTTTTATATAAAATTTCAGCATTATACGTTTTACGAATTCCGAGATTTGCGAGTTACGCACATACACACATACATTCGTACCGACATCATGCCAAAAATAGTCAAAATGGACTCAGGGATGTTCAAAAAGGATATATCCATCAAAATCTCGATATGTGAGTTTTGTCGGTTTCACAATACTTCCTTGTACTTAGTACAAGTAAGTAAAAAAAAACAGAAATTGTGTTTGAAATTTATTTTAGAATGTTGTATGTTTTTTTAAATAAATTTTATAAATACGTCAGATAGTCGTAGATTTCAGTGCCTCATTTTGTTTTTCATGCCTTCAAGAGGATTGATAAGTATATATATTTGGAGCTCAATAATGCTGAAATTAAAGCTGGACCGTGTGACCAACATAATAAGAATTAATTTTGAATTTTTATGAGAATAGTATATTCCGATACAAGTGCGGAATGGAGATCATTCCATACGAATGCAGAATTCACATGAGCATGGTATGATCGATTCGCACGAGTGACGGATGCTATTTTTTCTACAGCCAAAGGTGTCCGCGTGAATATCTATAATCAAAATATACCGTTTTCTTAGAAAGAATTTGCTTCATTGATCTTATTCCAATTCATCAAACATTGTTGAAATTACTCATATTGGCTCCATTTCGGAGAAGAATGATGAGCATGGTATGATCGATTCGCACGAGTGACGGATGCTATTTTTTCTACAGCCAAAGGTGTCCGCGTGAATATCTATAATCAAAATATACCGTTTTCTTAGAAAGAATTTGCTTCATTGATCTTATTCCAATTCATCAAACATTGTTGAAATTACTCATATTGGCTCCATTTCGGAGAAGAATGATGAGAAAATCAAAAAGAAATACAATTATGACAGTAATAAAACAGTTTTTTCGCGACGCCACGCGACTTTCTTAGGAACCTTAAGAATAGGGGCTATTCCGCACGCTACAGCGAGGGAAATGGGTAGTCACTGTAGAAAAAGCATGTTCTGATCCAATTTTGTCGCTTTTGTCATGCTTACGAAATGAAATTTAGAGAAAAATATTTTGACAATGTCAAACAAAATTGAAAAATTGACAACAGATTATCATTGCTTACCTTATCATTTCAATTAAACTGATTGTTTTATCAGTTTCTAAATGTCTGTTATACTCATAAATTGCACTTATGGCTTGGCCGATTGATACAATAATAGTAGATAACTATTTTGATGCTACAACAAGTTCAAACACTAAATTCCAATATGCTATGGCTGATCATTCTAGATTTATTAGAAAAACTCGAAAAAAATTTCAAGTAAAGTGCACTTCCGGTACAGACGATTGGAACCATATTTCGAGGTGCACAACTAGACCCTATACCAGTCTTAAATACAAAATTTCAACATAATACGTTCAACCAGTTTTGAGATTTGTGAGTTACGCACGCATGCACGCACGAACGAACATACGTACCGACATCAAACCAAAAATAGTCAAAATGGATCCAGGGATGCTCAAAACGGATATTTTCATCAAGATCTTGATTGATGATTTTTTTCGGTTTCACAATACTTTTTTGTACTTAGTACAAGTAAGTAATTAAATAAATTTTACCTATTATTGGGAAAATTCCTTATTGGTTACTATATACTTGTTGTCGACATATCGCTGGCTCAATATTACAAGGTTCTATGATAAGTAAACATAGTTTTGAGAAAACAGCATTTAGAAATTTTGACATCTAGAATTCATAGTATGAATACGCTTATAACTGGACTATGCACTGCATAAATACATGTGAGCATTTCAAATCACTTAATAAGAAAATCAATCAGAAATTATTTTCTTGCTAGTAATCATTTAAAAAAATTAAAATGACATACAACTTTGTTACTGAAAAGTTGATATTATTATTATTATTTAGGATCATACAACCATGTTACATCATTAATATTCAACAAAAGAGTCAATTTCATAACATTAGAAAGAGTGTAATATCCATTTCACTATCCTGCCATTTATACGCTGAAGCATTTATTTTTAAGCCAAATATAATTCCGATATCTTCAGGCTTTCGTAATGATTTTTCAACTGCACAGTCTCAAAATTCCCATTCTGAAAGGAATTTTTAAATTTTATTTTGTAGTGAGATAGCTAATCTGCAACATTTTGACCTTACTGAATGGAACTGACTTATAATTTTGATTTGTTCATTTTGAGATTGTTCATGATAAATAGGGAAATCTGGCGAAACTATTTTCATAATGACGTAAGGTTTTATACGATTCAAAATTCTACAGGGTTGTACGTATCTGTACTACTGCACACGGAGTTCCTTTCAAGAATTACGAGGTTGTATGTATAAACATGCATCTTTGAGACTGAAAATGTATCATTACAAAACATACACCCATGATATTTTACATCTTACTTAGCAATAGAGCATCAGATTCATCTGTCGATCAAGTTCAAAAGTAGGTCATTGTATCATACAAACTTTTTATACCAAAATCAGATAATCATAAAAAATATCACATAGAACCTTGTAATATTGAGCCAACGATATGGAGGTCGTAACTTCGCCCCAATTCCTATTTCTGAACTCATCACTTTCAATTTTCATACTTTTGTTGATCTCTCTAATTTTTGATGTTTTTTGACTGCTCTGTGATTCGTAACAGATGGTATAATCCTTGCCAACCTATGTATGTAGAGACGAGCTCATTTCAAATGAAAAATGTCATTACCGAATCAATAATGTGTTTGATGCCCTTAGCTTTGGTTTTACCAACGTCAGTTATATTAACTTAGAGGTTATTTTGAGTTGGTGGTAATAGTTTTTGTATATAATAACCTTTGGGCAAATTTAACTGGCGTTGGTGAAACTGGTTCTTAGGCTACGGTTATAGTACAAGCGATTTCGCGCGAAACATAAGTCGCGCGTATTTATTTACTCGCGCGAAAAGACACTGGTTTTTGGTGCTTCTAAGTTCGCGCGATTGGAAGCGATTTCATCAGTTTATTATAGGACGCAAACGATATCAAAATTTTAAGATATGGATATCGAAGAAGAATTTTATCTAGCTAAGAATTCGGTATTGAAAACTATGTACTTGCATTTAACAGAAGAGCTAGGCGATTCTGTGTTAACGAAATTTACGCAAATCATCATTTGAGTAAATATTACCAGATTTTCGAAGAGTTAAAGTTGCAACCGTAAAATCACTTTGAATGTTATCATATGGATTATGACATGTATTCCTATACAGGGTGTGCAACGATGTGCGGAACATAGGATTTTCAAAATGTGTGGATATTAGCTCTCCTGTTTTGTTTGCACTTTTTTTTACATTTGCTCTGAGTAGTTCCTGGTTCCATATCTTCAAGTTCTCTTATAAATTTTTCTCTGTATTTGCAAAGATTACCATGTCGTCTGAAAAATTGCACTCTGCTATTTTTATTTGTTTCAAATTTGAAAATCCTATGGCGGTTTTTATTGTGCTTTTGTTTGATTTAATTATAATTTCATCCATGTATAGTATTAACAATAATGGACTTGAAGTTCCTCCTTGTCTTAATCCTCCACCTGCTTTAAATTCTTCTGATAATAAATTAGCGGTCCGTACATAGTTTATGCTATCTTTATATATATTTTAGATTCTTTCTAGTAGCTTTTGTCCTATATTTCTTCTTCTAAATATTTTCCTTAACAATGCTCTGTTAACTCTATCGAAAGCTTTTTCAAGGTCTATAAAGCATGCTTAAGACTTCTTTGTCGTGTCTTAATGTTTTTTTCATTATCTGTCAAATTGTTAATACATGGTATTGGGTGCTGTGGCCTTTTCTAAATTCACTTCGAGTATCCCCAATCTTGTCTTCTACTTTTTTTCTTAGTTTACTTTCAAGTATCGTTTTACTGCTGTGCATAGAAGTGAGATCCCTCGATAATTGCAACAGTTACGGCGCTCTCCTTTTTTGTATATTGGCAGTATGATTGTTTTTCTCCAGTCCGTAGGTATCTGCTCTCTATCCCAAATTTTGTTTACTAATGTGTGCCGCATTTTTGTTCCTTCCTCTCCCATGTATTTCAGCTGCTCTGGTTTATCTCATCATATCCAGCTGCTTTCTCTATCTTTAACTTTCCAATAACAATTGTAACTTCTTCGATGCTGATTTCTGTATTTGTAGTTTCTGGATTTTGCTCTGGTACAGGGTCGTTATGGTTGGTTCTTACTGTGCTAGTAATACTTCAAAATTGTTCTCTCCATCTTTTTTGCTGTATCCTTTCTCAGTATTGTCCCATTTTTTTTTTTTAATTATTTAATAAGTTGCTTTTTTTTTCTTTTGCCAAATTCTTCGCTACTTTATAGAAGAGTTTCTTGTTTTCTTTGTAGTTATTATTTATACATTTTCCGAAATCCTCCCATTCTTGTTGTTTAGCATTTTTTTATTAATTCTTTTATTCTTTTGCTTTGACCTTTATACTATCCATGATTTTCCTATGTTGTATTACAGAGGTATATTTTTCATTTTCATTTCTTCAATATGATTTCTTCCCTTATTTCTTGGCTCCACCATTTTGTTTGTTCTATGTTTTGGATGTTTTTGTAGGTACCGCAATTATTTTTTGCTGCTTCACTCAATATATTTTGAGGAGCTTTCCATATGGTTCTTACATCCCAGTTTCTATATTTTCCTTGTTTCAATATTTATTCTTGTACAAGTTCATTATACTTTTCCTCTATTCAAATTAATTCGACCTAGAATAGAATCAAAGACAAAATGATTTCTGATGGGTTCGTAATACAACAGTCCGATATTTAACCAGAGGTTGACAAGGTAATGGTTACCGACTTTGCCTCTAGAAGTGAGTTTTCTAACGCAGCTGATACGAATGGTGTCAAAGCTCAGAGATAAATTTTCATAATGGTCCTTTCTTTTGACAGTATAATGTCTATTTAATGTGCGTAGTGCATTTAAATATTTTTTGGGTAATTCATACATTTAAACACCGTATAATTAGCAACTGGAACTTCTTAGTGAATATTTAGTGTTAACCTATGGATGTTTTTTTTTTTGACATAGCATTCAACTCTGTCGCATTAAGGACATTATTAACAATGCAATATCTATTTGTTAAAATTTGGAAAGTATCATTCCAATTGTGTAAATTTAAAAAAGTGTCGTATCACAAGACATTAACCTAGCATTTTAAATATATACAAAATAATAAATAACAGTATAGTTTATATTTTAATGGCTGTACGTTGATGGATGTCAAGTTTATTTCCTATTACTTGTTTGAAAGTTATTATTTTGAGATTATCTTATTATTTACGATGACAGCCAATTCTGTACATCGTCTTATGGCAATAATGTAATGAAAATATATATTTGCATTGAAATGGTTTACACACAAGTGGGAAGTCAAAAGAGATACTCGCAGTATCACATCGGATTTATTGTAGGTAACTTCTCTACTCGTATTTCTCGTATGGAAACGTTAATTTATAATATTTGGTTCGCGATGACTGTTGATATTATATGCAGGCCCAATGCAATACTAATTTGCCGCTTTTCTCTTGGAACCAGAGTTCTCTCTCGCTGGCTCCATTGTACATTGTAGCTACAGTGACAAAACATCGTTCATTTTGAAATCGTGCTTACCATTCACAACGACATTCCCCAACAAAAAAATTAATTAAAATTAATGTCAATAGTTTTTTTAATGGACTCAGAGTTAATTTTTCAGATTTTTGAAAAATTGTGGAAGATCCTTTAGTCTAAGAGCTAGCAACGTTTGCGACAGAGAATTTTAAGAAAGCTGGATTTTCAATATATATTTTCTCAGGCTCTCTCAAACAGCATGTGGGCTATCTGGCTGCCGGTAAACGTTACGTTCACTATTGCGCATAACACCTGTGCAGGTAAAAATATTATATTTGAAATAATTTGAAGAAAAAAAATTTTGTTCCTTCAATAACTTTTAAAAACGATTGAAAGAATAGGGTTATTATTACCAGGCATTTTAGTTGCTGCTATTTTTTATGAGGAATAAATAATGATTATGAACCATTTTGAGACGGCTGAAATTGTAATATTATTTTATTTGAATATAAAAAATCATATAATTGATTTACCAGACACTAATTTGGTTAAGTAACGAGAACCAGACCGATTTAATATTTTTAAAATAGTATGTACGTTAGAAGGGTTCAGTCACTTCTTCGCTGGTTATTCAAGAAAGATAGCAACAACTGCACCGGCGCATGATAGTATTCAAGATGACGTCAGTCTAAATTCACATGTTCACGTTTGTTGTGGTGTTTTACTATTTACATTGGAATTTTGATATAATGGCTAGTAAAATGAGATGTCTTTTTTGCTCTGGGAAAAATTGAAAATGATAATTTTTGTTGAAGAAGAATAATCTAAACATAATATACAAAAAAAAAAATTGATACTCTCAAATATGATCTTTTCTTGTCTCTGTCTTGGAGATATTATTTTTGTATCGCTTGAAACACTACACTAAAGAAAATAGTAGAGCACTAAAAACATGGGTATTATCATCCGCCATCTTGCGTCCTGTCAATAAAAGAAAGCATATGTAAACCAATGTAAACATTACAGAAAATGCGTTGTTTGACGAGGATAGAATGTTATAATAACTTGAAAAACTAAAGAAAATAGTATCGGAGTGACTCATTAATGTGCCGAATGATTTATCATCATTATTAGCGGCAATTGTGGCAGTGAGATTCATAGACGAATTATAAGTATATTCAGTCGAAATTTCCATTTAAAGTTATGATCAGATTAAAATTTTGATTGAAATTATCTAAGTTCATTTTATTATATATTTTTCTACAAACGTCAAAAAATCATGACATTTGTATATCAATATTAGTATACGAAATGTCGCATTGGAGTTGTTTATCATGACAACGTGCACAAAGTACTTTTTCTACGATCACTATAGAAAACAACATATTTCTCATACACAACACAACTAGAAAAATAATAATTTCACACAACTGTGGGAAAAGTCGTGAGAAATGATTTCTCACACCAGTTTGACCAACATATATTTATTAATTCATTTCGAATATCCTTTGGGTGATATATTCAGCAAGATTATTGATAAATATCCCGGACTTGATATAAATCTCTATTTGCTCTTTTATAAGCCACATTTTAAAAGCAAAATTGCATCAAGTTCTTTTGGAATTATTTTCTTATTCTTGTTACATATATTTCGAAGGTTGGCAACACTACGAATCACAACTGTCAAATTGAAACTGACAACACATGTTTCATCACATTCTGTTGAAATCGAGGAATTATATGTATGTAATTATAGTATCATAACCAAAATTAGATATTCACAATTATCATTACTGCAGTTGAAAAATGGTAAGTGACGAAAATTAAGGAAACACGTCACCAGAGATCACATCAGAAAACTCTACTAAATAAGCCAATCAGAACGTCGTCTTGTGAGAGAAGGCCAATCAGATACAGTCTTTTCGTAGTTCGCAACAATTAGATTACACAACAATGAAATGTCAATCAACTGATAGAAAATATCTCAATAATGTTCCAAATCATAACTTAAATAAATATCACAATAAATAGGCAGAGCAAACAATTAAAATGTCTGAGTTATTTTACATTTGTGAAAATAGATTTGAAATCTCAATTATACTAATGATTTATCTACATATTTCATTAAAAACTGTGATCGTAGAAAAAGTATAGTGTACAACACGTATAGAATCACCTATTTCACACTTGTGTGATTCCAGCACTCGACTATTACACACCTCGTGTGAAATAGGTAATTTTCTATACTTGTTGTACAATATACTATTGTGCATGTTGTCAAGAAAAAGAATTCTACTGATTTTTGTATTTTAATATGATTTTAATATATTTTTTGATTTTTTGACGTCTGTAGAAAAAATGATGTATGCTACATGTGCCCGAAATTTCTTTGGAGCTTTCGAATGATTTGTGTCTCGGAAGAAGCGAAAAGAAGATGCCGCCTCGACAAAAATCTTCCATTCTCAAGTACCAAAGTATAATTTCGGGCACTAGATACATAAATAACTATTTTATCTAAATTTTTAGACACGATCATACAATCTAACCTCAATTTCAAGCAATAATTGATCAATATATTCATGTATTATACGAAGATGCCTATTATATAAAATATATATTATATATTTACATATATAAATATATTATTAGTATGAATAATATATAAAAATTCTATAAAATCCAAACCTGATAAGTTTCACAAAAATACAAATTCAGGGGTCGTAATACGGACGAAACACGTGTCTACGGTTGCTGCCTTATTCAGGATGATGGTGTAAAAACCGATACCTGAATTTGTATTTTTGTGAAACTTATCAGGTTTTGATTTTATAAAATTTATCAAATTTTGTTTCACGATCAAACTTTAATGGTTACTTTACAGTGTCCTGCATTTCTTCAATAATATATAATCAATTATTTCTTTGATAAGTGAAATATTACGAACCCACAATTTTTTATCAAGACATGCGGTATAAAAAATTGCAAATAGTAGACTTCCATGTTTTTTATCCCTTGGATGAGAGCAGTAAAATAATGAATCTTCCAATAAATATGCATAAAAGTTCTTCTAGGAAAGTTGAAGATTACTAAGTTCCAAGATAAACAATAGAATTTTACATATTTAGAGATTCCGAAACTCAAAAAATTTGGCAGATTGTTTTCAAAAACTGTATTACAGAATATATATATAATGTTATTCTGAGAATCTAATATTACTCTAATTATATATGATTGAAAACCGAATAATTTGATTCAAAATTTGAAAACTGAAAATTCTAAATTGAAGGATGTAATTTCGACACAATCATCGCGTTTCCTGCACTGTTCTCATATGCTAAAGCGCTTTCGAAGTGCCTGAAAAAAGTAGTCCATTTTGGTATTTGAACAAGTTGCCATGGCAACTGTACAAAAAAGCAATTTTTTGGGACAAGTACAAAAAGTAAACTACCTTACATAGTTCGTATCTCCTAACTACTAGTTAGTCCCAAGATTTATATTTGGTTAACTATTTATTTGATACGTCATTCATTCTAGTGGAACTGGCTATCTCAGGTTGGTAGCTCTCATTCAGGAATCCAGGATGGTTGACATTGCAGGTTATAGCTCTGTATCCATTCACAAACATAATAAGCAAATTAGTTTGAATATCAGAAACCAATTAAATGAATCAAGTTATTATTTTCTGCAGCAACTAATTTATTTTTTAGAAATGAGTCCATTGAACTCAAGTTTTTACACTTGTCACTTGAATTATTTGAGGTTAATACAATGTTTTAGTTTCAAAATAGGTGATGAGTTGATTCTTCAATTGCATTGAATAAAAAATGGAATTACAAATCATTTTAATTCATATTCATGCCTAAAATGATTATTTCGAATCTCGTGAAATGAACATATGATTATATAATTCAGGAGAAGAAAAGTCTTTACAATTTCCGATTGTATAATAAAGTGCGATAGAAG
Source organism: Dromius quadrimaculatus (assembly GCA_963989225.1). Classification (NCBI taxonomy): domain Eukaryota; kingdom Metazoa; phylum Arthropoda; class Insecta; order Coleoptera; family Carabidae; genus Dromius; species Dromius quadrimaculatus. The sequence continues at coordinate 45,450,378 of OZ022330.1, forward strand.
AAAGAATTTATGTTGAATATGTATAAAAAATACAATTTTGGGGTCCGTAAGATCGCTGTATTCCATTCCGTATCGTACAGCGAACTTTATCTCATCCCAAAATTTAACATTTTTAGTACTTGTTAAACAAACTACAATTAGCTATTATACGTGTAGAAATCAAGAATTGAAAATCCTATTTTTAATTTATTAAATAGTATTGCAACGAATTTGAGTCTATAAATTAGTCATTTCGGCTTTACTGGTGCTTAGAATTATGGTGGAAATATTTTACATCGGGAAATAGAAGCGAATATATTTTTTTCCTGGAAAATTGCTGGTACCATCTAGCGTTTTCTAGAAACGCCTGGACGTTTGCAGGAAAAACGTAATGGGCAGAGTCCCGAGATATATATATATATATATATATATATATATATATATATATATATATATATATATATATATATATATATATATATATATATATATATATATATATGTAGTGAGGGTTCTAATGTAAAGTTATGAAATAGACAATATAATTGTTTTGATGAGTTTATTTACAAAATGAATGATTTTATGAACTGAGATGAAGCTAAATAGGGAGATGAAAACGGACTGCGCCAAATCTTGGAGTTTTGCTCTCATGCAGGGAGGAAGGTTAAGGGTGTGTAACATAAGATATATGGAGTTCTAGGAATGAATGGTTGATTGGAAACAGATGTTAAAAAAAACAGAGAATTTGGGAAAGATGAAACATGAAATATGTACAGTTATCTACACAATTATGAAAGTAATGAATATGTCTAAAATATACGAAATATTTACAAGAAACTAAAATATATACAAAAAGTAATTTATACAGTAGATGTATGTGTATATGTGAATGTATGTGTGTGTATGTAACATGAGCGTACGTGGCCGTGGACGCCACAGTACCCCCCTGCCAGTGATTTGGAATCACGAGAATCCAGCTTGGTAACGGTCTGGGAAATGAACTCGCCTTGCTGATCTCCTGGTGTTGAGTTGTTGGTGATTTGATTTGTCTGGCGTCACCGTTGTGGCAGCAGCATCTTCAGGTTCTGCCAATACATACGCCGGCTTCAGTCTGTCGACAGAAACGGTGACGTCACGCCCACGCATAGTGATTTTGAATGTTTTGCCTGAGCGTGAAATCACTGGGTACGGTCCCTCATATGGTTGCTGCAGCAGCGTCTTAGGCCCCTCACGGCGGACAAACACATATCGTGCTTGTGGCAAATCTGAAAAAATAAAGCAATCTTTTTCGCCGTGATGAGTTCCACTAGTTGGACGTAGAGTTTGCATATCCTGCCGAAGAGTTTTGACGAAATCGGATACGTCATCAGAATTCCCTGACTGAGACATCAGAAATTCTCCAGGCAAGCGGATTGGTTCCCCGTAGACCATCTCCGCCACTGAAGCTTGCAAATCTTCTTTCCACGCAGCTCTGATACCTAGCATGACGGTCGGTAGGATTTCGGTCCACCGATCAACCTGATAACATTTGATGGCCGCTTTCAGCTGTCGATGGAACCGTTCCACCATTCCATTGGCTGCAGGATGGTATGCAGTGGTTCGAAGATGAGTCACACCTGTTAGATAGTTCAAATGTTTGAACAGATGTGACTCAAATTGCCTACCTTGGTCCGTTGTTATTCTAACTGGAGTACCAAAGCGAGAAATCCAATTAGAATAAAATGCCCTGGCGACGGTAGTGGCTTCTTGGTCCGCGATTGGGATGGCTTCAGGCCAACGTGAAAATCGGTCGACGCAGGTAAGACAATATCTGAAGCCTTCCGAACACGGCATAACTATTATATCAAGATGCACGTGCTCGAACCTAGCTGATGGAAGAGTGAATGTTCCGGGAGTAGTTTTCACGTGGCGCGAAACTTTGGACCGCTGACACTCGAGACAGTTACGGGACCATTGTCTACAATCCTTTTTGATCGAATTCCATACAAAACGTTGTGTCATGAGTTTCACCATTGCGTTTGCCCCTGGATGAGACAAACGATGCAAGGAATCGAAGGCGATTTTTCTATATGGTGTAGTAATATATGGACGTGCTGTCGATGTTGATACGTCGCAATATATTTGGATATTTGTTTCCGGAAATCTCATCTTCTTCAGTTGGAGGCTGGTACTTGTCTCTCGTAAAACCTGCAGCTCGGCATCGGTGTCTTGTGATGCTGCGAGAGCTTCGTAGTCTAGAGTCAATTCTAATTCTTCGATGCGTGAGAGAGCGTCGGCAACAACATTATCGCTTCCCGGCACATGGCGAATTTCTGTCGTAAATTGAGAAATCAAATCAAGATATCTGAACTGACGTGGTGTCAGCTGGTGTTCTTTCTTGGCGAAGGCATACACGAGTGGCTTGTGGTCAGTGAAAATAGTGAAATGTCGGGCTTCTACCATGTGTCGGAAGTGCTTGACAGCGGAATAGATAGCCAAAAGCTCTTTGTCGTAAGCTGAATATTTCCTTTGAGTCGGACTAAGTTTTTGAGAAAAGAAAGCTAGTGGTTGCCACGCCCCGTTGACTTCCTGCTGTAGCGCGGCGCCCATGGAGTGGTCAGATGCATCGGTAAATAATGCAAGTGGTGCGTCAAGCTTTGGGTGAGCTAACTGGGCAGCATTGACCAGACTAATTTTAGCTGCTTCGAATGCTTCAATTGCTCCCGGTGTCCAACTGACCGGAGCTTTGCCCTTGATGTTGTTCTGTAGTAGCTCGTTTAATGGTGCCTGAATTTGAGCAGCATTGGGTATAAACCTGCGATAAAAGTTTAGCATACCCAAAAACCGGCGCAGCTCCTTCGCAGTGGTTGGTTTCTTGAAGCTACTGATGACTGAAGTCTTCTCCGGAAGTGGACACGTACCATCAGCAGATATGAGGTATCCAAGAAACTGCACACTGTCTTGTCCGAACACACACTTCGCGGGATTTATCACGACACCGTATTTCTTCAGTCTTTCAAACACTGTCTTTAAATGTCTTAAATGTTCATCAATACATGAAGAAGCGATTAAAATATCGTCTATATAAACAAACACAAAATCCAGGTCACGGAGCACTTCGTCCATAAACCGCTGGAATGTTTTAGCCGCGTTTCGTAGTCCAAATGTCATATACATGAACTCAAACAATCCAAACGGTGTTGTAATCGCGGTTTTAGCGACATCTTCTTCTGCAACCGGAATTTGATTAAATGCGCGCACTAAGTCAATTGTAGAAAACACGCACTTACCACTTAAAGTACTAGAAAAGTCTTGAATGTGACGTACAGGATAAACATCTGGCACTGTCCTATCATTCAGAGCGCGATAATCTCCGCATGGTCTCCATTCATCACCTTTTTTGGGCACCATATGAAGTGGTGATGCCCAAGGACTCTTTGACGGTCGAGCTATGCCAAGCTTCAACATGGCATTGAACTCCTTCTTGGCTGCCCGGAGTCGCTCTGGAGCTAAGCGTCGCGGTTTCTGCGCTACTGGCGGTCCAGATGTCGTTTTAATATGATGTTTGGTGCTATGAGTTATATCTCTTGGAGCACCGTCTGGGCGAGTTATTTCCGGAAAGCAAGATAGCAGCTCATGGAACGGTGTTGAGCCAGAGACGGTTCTGATACTGGGTTGTGCACCAGTTGCAATTTCTCCCTGGACTGTAAGGCGTGTTGCCGAATCCAACAACTTCCGGTTACGAACATCGACGAGGAGGCCATAGTGCGCCAAAAAATCAACGCCGATGATTGGTTTTGAAACGTTGGCAATGACGAATCTCCACGCAAAATCACGTCGAAGACCCAAGCTCAACGTCAAAGTAATAGTACCGTAAGTCGCGATAGGTGTTCCGTTTGCCGCAACGAGCTCATATGGAGTCTTATCTCGATGACCACGCACATAGCTTCGAGGATATACGCAAAGATCGGCTCCTGTGTCGATCAGAAACTGCGTTTTCGATGCTATATCCGTGACAAAAATGCGGCGAGATATCACAGGGCTAGGGTCGTTTGTCGCCATTAACGACTGCCCGCGCAGTTTTCCGGATTTTCAGTGGATCTATATGTGCATGGGGATGAACACTTACGTGCATTGTTGCCGTATTTCCAGTGGTACCAGCAATGGCCGTTGGTTCCATGTTCACGCTGTCTCGAGTGTGATCGTGATCTTGAGCGTGACCAGTTGTTGTGTGAAGGTCTGATGACGTCACGATTCCTGCCGTTCCTTATCTCAGCCATCTCCAAGTTCATAGATGCAATCTGACCTTGGAGTTCCTGCATCTGCTTCATCATAACGGCAGCATACGGCGGTATGGAGGAAGCTTCAGCGATTGTCGTCTGTGGTCTTATTGTTTCAGCTACGGTATCTGCCAATTCTGCGACCTTCTCTAGAGGTAAATCTTTTTGTGTTGCAAGAAGTGCTTGCATATGAGTTGGCAGGCGTCCTATCCATAGCGTTCGCAACATCGAGTCCGGTACTATTGATCCTGCGAGGCTACGTAGATGCCTTAAAAACTGCGAGGGCTTGCGATCACCGAGCTCCTCATGTTCAAGCAGCTGTCTAGTTTTTTGCTCTTGTGATGCACTTAGTCTTTTTATCAACTGATCCCGTAATGTGCCATAAGCGTTCATTGATGGGGGATTCAAAATGACATCGCGCACCTCCATAGCATATCGTGGATCCAACGCACTGACCACATATCCAAACTTAGTCGCGTCTGCTGTTACACCGGCAGCTACGAAACCGCGTTCCACCATCGAGAACCACAACTCCGGGTCACTTGCACAAAACTGTGGAATCCGCACTGCTACCCGATCTATGGCAGAATTATCCATTGTCTGTGATGTAGCCATATTGAATAACGTGAACACAAAAACACTGTCACTAACTGTTACACTAAAACTCACTTTTACACGCACTAAAATCACGTCGGGGTCACCACTGTAGTGAGGGTTCTAATGTAAAGTTATGAAATAGACAATATAATTGTTTTGATGAGTTTATTTACAAAATGAATGATTTTATGAACTGAGATGAAGCTAAATAGGGAGATGAAAACGGACTGCGCCAAATCTTGGAGTTTTGCTCTCATGCAGGGAGGAAGGTTAAGGGTGTGTAACATAAGATATATGGAGTTCTAGGAATGAATGGTTGATTGGAAACAGATGTTAAAAAAAACAGAGAATTTGGGAAAGATGAAACATGAAATATGTACAGTTATCTACACAATTATGAAAGTAATGAATATGTCTAAAATATACGAAATATTTACAAGAAACTAAAATATATACAAAAAGTAATTTATACAGTAGATGTATGTGTATATGTGAATGTATGTGTGTGTATGTAACATGAGCGTACGTGGCCGTGGACGCCACAGTAGTATACCAATTGTAAGTAAAAAATTGTATATTTTTTTTTCCAAATTGACTTTGTGATATTAATAAGCGCCATTTTGTAGCTTTCCCTGAAGAAGTGTCAAAATTGTACACGAAATATTGGAATTTGAATTAAATTACTACCACTACAAGTTTCAAAATTTATTGAAATTGTGCCCAATCACAACCGTTACACCGTTATACTGCAATTTTTGCAATTTTTATCTTTCAACTAGTCGGTTGTATATATATATATATATATATATATATATATATATATATATATATATATATATATATATATATATATATATATATATATATATATATATATATATATATATATATATATATATATATATATATATATATATATATATATATATATATATATATATATATATATATATATATATATATATATATATATATATATATATATATATATATACATGTGACTCAGCGAGAAGCATTATGGATTTTGGTCAGAGACCTCATAGTATGGACTGCTAGTGGTTGAAATAAATTGTGATATTTGAAATAAATCAATCTTGACATAAATAATTAGAGTAAAGTTATATTGTAGCGTAATAATCTTGAGTTTCAATTAGAATTATTAATTAGAAATAGTGTTAGTTATCTAATTTATTATTTTTATAGAAAATAAGTAGTAGTGTTTGGTAACTTTTGCTCCCTAAATTAAAATGAATAATGTTACAGTATAATGTATCCTTGTTTCTTTCTCACCCATGTACTTTGCAGCTATCTCTTTCTAAAAGCCGGCATGATAACACGGTATTCTACAATATTAAATCGACCTGGCTCTGGTTGAAGAAAGAAATTCTCTTAAAATTATTTCAAATTTAATATTTTTACCTGTATAGGTGTTATGCGCAGTGGTGAACGCAACGTCTACCGGCAGCCAGGTGGACCGCATACTGTTTGGGAAAGAATAAGAAAATATACTTATATAAAGAAAACAGTTTTCTTAAAATTCTTATTTTCCCGATGTTGCTAGCTCCCGTACTACCATTCAATGTGACATAATTATATAATTGGCTTAAATCACATCCAACAAAGTACATATAGAATTCATGTTCTAAAATAATGTCTTATAATACTTTCTTCTCAATATACTCTTTTGTTTGTAGAACATTTTGTATATAAAATGAATTTTATTTGCAGTTATTTTAGAACTGATATGAGTTTGTTTATTTACACGATTCTAAGTAGTGAGTAGCGTGTCACTAAAAAAATTATTTGTTAACAACAATGTGACATGTTTAAATTCATAAATTTATTTATACCAAAATATTTTCATACTTCTTGTTCTCCGTGTATATTTATTGTGCTATAAATCAAATAACTGGAAATAATGATATGTTGTAAATTAGGCTTAGAGACTGGATAGATTGATAGATTAAATAGAGTCATGAAACTGTCTGTATTTATCACAAGTTACTTATTTTTGGAATTGAGTAAGTTGAAAACATCCCCATTCATTGAAAGAAAAAAAAAAACAACCATAATTCATTGCATTTAGGCTCAAATTAGGGCGAGCAAATCCAGGCTAGATGCTGCAGACATCTGCCAGGAATGTTTTTGAAAGTGACACTGATCTTTCTGTGCATCACTCTTCACAAAAACATACATGATGGTTGGCTGTGACGCTCAACATGGGCTCTGCGGGGCCTAATCTTGTGCCCGATTGCAACTTTACAAGCAGTCTATCGTACATTATTGATAATTACATAAGCGTATAATACAAAATTTCCTTTTTTAAGACGGCTGAAAATTCACTACAATCTATGATAAATGAGACGTACGAAGATAAAAAACTGTTACACACTCGCATTTTTGCAAAAATGATATGCTATTATTATATGCACTTCGACTGTCTGGCTGGCTGGCGTGACGCTGAAGATCTTAGCAACTACAGCACTTACAGACTTGAAACGGATACTAATGGTGGGATTCTGAGCATTATCTTAAATTTCTATAACGTTACAGATCTATAAGCTTATCAGAATCCATAAGTGGAGTTCTTATAGATCCTATTAAAATGGTATTCTGAACAATTTTCTATAAGTTATGACGTCATGATACTTCCGTTCATTGGAACTTACAGTTACATGTTGCAAATAGGTTAGAAAATGATTTTTACTTTTGGATTTTCTGTTCAAAAATACAGATTAATATATTTTATTCAAGCTTCTGATGCACTCAAGTTAGTAAATCATATAACGATGTGAATAATATCATCGAATATAACGATGCCTTCCAATTTTAATTCATATCTGTTCTCACTCAAGTTGTCATGTGTCAGATTATTTTGACATATTTGAATTGAGATCTCAAGAATTTTGCGAAAAGTTTAAAACATGAAGGTATTCTAGTGATTTTACATTACAAAATATGGAATGAATAAATATTGTGTGTCTTCGGACAAGAACCAGAGATATTGCCAAAGAGCAATAAGTGTATATGGATTAGGAAGAAGATGATTACGTATTCAAGAGTAACACTATAAATTCAACATTAGATGAAAATTATTTGAATAATAAATGGGCAGAATACGTTGAATTCAATTGGAGACGGTCAAAATGTAGATGTAGGTGAAATTATATTTTTGAGCATGAATATTTCTTATTGATGTATTTTGGGATGATCATTTTCAAATTGATGCGAAGTTCTTATTAAATTATGGGCAATTGAATTATCCAAACGGAACAATTGTTCAAAATGTTTATCTGAAGCTTCGAATGGGCTTATTGCATTACTTAGACTTTTCTTCTCAATCTCACATATTTTTTTAATGAATTATCAATACAACTATCGAAAATAGATGCTAACCTTTCATAATTCTTTACCAGCAAAAAGTACATAGAACGCAAAACACCTAAATTATTATTTATTTTGACATTTCATATGTCTTATGGTTAGAGTTCATCTAATCTTAACGTTATAGACATCTATTACATATTTAAAGAAATCTATAAGCTACAGATTCTTTCAGAATATCATTTTGCTTATCGAATCTGTAAGTTGTTATAGACTTTCTTATAGACGCTATAGAAACGTTCAGAATCCCACCATAAATGAAAGCTGCTGTTTTGTAGGTTTGCACAAACTGCTTGATTTAAAGCTCAATGATTATGGGAGATGATGAAATCTGCGAGATCTCTGAAGTAACAAACATTCATGAGCGGTCAAAAATGCGCATTGATCATCAAGATGATTCTTCAATTATTTTTTTTAAACATTTGCATGGAGATTTTTTTGTTACTGAACTGAATTCTGCTTCTGAAGCTCTCAATTTCAAACAAGAGAAATCATTATTATTGATTTCCTGTTGACAGGTGATCAATGATTATTATTTGCCTCCGGAGAGAGCAGTGATGATATTTGTACAACATGGATGCCGTTGATATTTTTTTATTCCATTATATTATGTCAAATTGACATTTGGAGAAAACTTTGTATCATGGTAGATATGTCTTTGCATAGTGTAACGTAGTTTTTGCAATATTCATATTGTTGTGGTGCCTAATTTTTTCGACGTACCTACTTGAGTCGGGATCTTATAACCCGGAAATATCAATACCAATTTGTTCTGAACAATACGCTTTGTCAGTAGCGACGAACGCGACTCCATGCGGTAGATGTTATAAGCTCTTTACTAATACTGACTAGAGCTGTCAAAGCAAATATAAAAGAGCATAAAGCCAAACTGCGTTTTTGAGGCAAATAAATATGGAAAATCCTTTGAAAAAGTGGAGATCATCGGGATAAGGTTTAATTTATTGTGTGTCTGAGTGTTCGCACACACAACTGCGCAATGATGAACTGAAATTTCATTCATTTCCGAATCGCGAATGGGCGTAAGAAACTGTGAAAAAGTTATCTTCTCAGTTGCAATAGTACATACTATCAATCCTTGCACTCTTATGATATTCATTCAACTGTGCTGGACGATTCCAAATCATTGACTGGCCAGTCTTGAAGTAGATACCTTCTGTGTTAATTTATATGCAAACTGCAGCTGAATGTTCGCAGTTGCAACTAATATTAACAATTTTTCGACCTAAATTTACCTGTATTAATAAATTTTTACAGCAATCATGTAATAAAACCCACATCAGACTTATTATTATATTAGCGAACTTTAGAAATAAGCAGTTGGTGTTTTTCAAATTGTATAATGTTTGTACAGTATCAATATTGAATTATTAAAATTATATTTCAACAATATTATCATTGATCATAGATTGAAGACAAAATATCATGAATGAATCCTTATTAATGAATTTTTACGTACTTAAATGAATGATGTTTTCGGATAACTCGTATCTGGCAAGCAAATATCAAATCATCAGACATGAATGATGCTGATTGCCTAATGAAGAATTCAAAATACATCAAATCAAGAAGTTTTTATGATAGTCACACAGATTATTTTCAATTTAGATGAAATTATCTGAAATCACGAAAAAAATTAATATTGTGTATCGATTCAATATTCAGACAATAATTAAATAGAACATACAAGAAGTAAACCCGAACATACGTATTATCATGTCAAGTAGAAAACTATGTTTACACTTATAATTTACACATATCTCGACCAATAAATCATACAAATTCAGATTTGTTCTATCACTAAATGTGCGAGGCATTTCGCACAAAGTAACTCCCGTAATTTCACTATCTTTTTCGTTATTTTTAATTTCTTCTTCGTCGCTGACATGAAAACTTTGTACCAATTTTTTCCCTTTGCTCAAACTTTTGGATCTAAATATAGGTAAATCAACTTCTTGAGACCTGCATCAAAGTACTACTGTCATTGTAATAAACTTTCTGCTAATTCTAAGTGCCAGTTTTGCAAATTACGTAAGTACGTCAAAATTTGTTGATTGTCACGATTTTAAATATATTAGTAAATAGATGCCAAGTGTCGCCACCAGGACGGCGCTCGCGCCGCGCACAACGCTACTGACATAGCGTATTGGATTGTTATAAACAATTTGTTATAAACAATTCGATTTTTTTAATCAAAACTGTTTCAAATTAAATCAGTTTCAATAATTTGTCCTCTATCAATATCTTGAGATATCACACAACGTTTTTTCGAAAACAACGTCTCAAAATTAATAAAAATGTAAAGAGAAAATTTTGACATTTCGAATCAATCAATGTCACTTTAAATGTTGCTATGATACCAATAGAGTTTATCTATTTCGCATCCTGGCTGCGAAGTATTTCGCGTCCTGTAAATGTTCACTTGCAATGTCCGTTTTCGAAAAGAGTTATTTATGATTCTAGATTGCGAAATGTCACTTTTGCATTCGAGGATAAAAGACTTTTTGTGAGCGTAGCGAGCAAAAATATCATTCGAGTATGCATCAGAATTTCCCAATAATGTATTCAAACGAGGTTTTTTCGAAAATCATATCTCAAAATTGATAAAAATTTAAAAAGAAAATTTCGACATTTTGAATCAATCAATGTCACTTTCAATGTTGCTGGAACGGCGTTTCGACACTGGTTTTTCACAGCCTACACCATCCATATCATTTAATACAGATACATCCTAATTCTATGCCCTTTGGCTATTGTAGGCATTCTAGTAAAAGCATATAAACACGACTTGCCTTATAATTTGACAAATATATTGATACTAAACAGTTTATCAGAATATTTCGCAGCCTCCTGTAAACAAGACAATAATTTCGCATGTTGCTAGTTGCCGTGTAAATGTTAATTTTTAATGATAGTTTTCAAGAAAATTTTTATATGGGAGGGATACCATAGATCAATCAATATTTTTGATTGTTTGTTCTCTCTTTTACGATATAAAAATGTGTTTATGAGAATCATCTCATGGATCAGTCAAAAACTTTCGTATGTCAGTGTCTAACCCGCGGATCATAGGTTCACCATCACTGGTCTAGATGCTCATATTTTCATTAAGATCGACTGAGCAGGAAGTGCATTTTACTTGACAGTCTTTAGAAATTTTTCGCATAAATTCGAAACGATCGACTGTAGAGTATCGTAATTCAGAATTTCAGTCTGCTGTAGTATCTGAATGATTGCCTACTATTCTCATATTAATAGACTGAATCGAAAATATATTCCAGTTGGATTTTTTTTCGAATTTTGTGCATAAATTCAGAGTTGTTGGACGTAGAATCTTGAAAATCAGTATTTAGGAATGTTGTAGCATAAGAATGATGACCTACTGTTTTCATAGCAATAACCGACTGAGCCAAAAGCTCACTTTACTTGGTAGTTTTTCCGAATTTTTCGGATAAATCCAAAACGATTTGCTGTGGAACGATAAGATGCAAAAAATATAAAAGTGCTTGATCAGAGATATAATCCTGTCCCTTGATTATTCATAAAACTATAATTTATACCTTGAAAAAAGTTATACTGAACAATACATAGAGTTTTACGTATTTCTCCCATATTATCGTATTTCAAATCCAATTGAACTAATTCAGGAGCAAATGAAATCTGATATTGAGGAGAAAAATATTATCTCCAACAACATTCCCCAAATTGTAGAACTGATTAAAAATTGAGTTAATGATATAGTGATAGAAAACTGGTCCAATAGGGTGATCCCATAAGATAGAAATTGAACAGAATTACTCCTTTGTGAATAGTATTATATCAGACACACAATCATGTAGATGGGAATTAATCAAGCAACAATATGACTGTATAATCTATTATAATTATCTCATATTAAATATTATGATTTCAAATATTGCAGATCCTGAATTCAGGCTGAATTTAATTGTTATGTCTATGGTTAATTGTAGAATGAGATCCAGTGAAAATGAATTCTATTCTTCAATAATTAACCTTGAAATCTGTTCCAACTACAAAGGGCCACTTTCACCAAAGCCAGTCAAATTTATCCAGAGGTTATTTTATACGGAAACTATTGTTGATACGATTGTAACTATAGTTACTAACTCAAGATAACCTCTAGATAAATTTAACTGACTTTGGTGAAACCGGATCTTAGTAACCTTATTTTATTCTGTTTTTCTATATTTTATGTTTGTCATATAATCCTAGCATGCATCTAAAAACTCGTTTCTAAGTCAGAAAAACCTTATTTGCGCATGATGAATTACCCCAAAAAGTCGTACAATACGATATCATTGAGTGGACATGTGCAAAATAAATCATTTTTAAAACTTTGAGGCTTACTCCGTTATTTCTCAACTGTCTAATAACGAAGCAGGCACAATTGAGTTTATGCACTAGATGCTCAATATGAGTAGTCCAAGAAATGACATACTCAATGTGAAGCCCCAAGATTTTGGTCGAGCAAGTTGGTCTAATACACGCATCGCCTAAAACTTCGTATCGACATCCAAGCACGAGCAGTGTGAGCCGCTCGACATTAGTATTCCAAATTGAGCGGCGCAAAATGAGCGTGCGAACTTGAGCCGCGTAAAACGCGCCGTTCTATTTGAGCAGACCAGTATCGACATGCGAGCAGAGCCGTTCATAGCGTGAATCCTTCAACAGGAACTGAATTAGGTTAGTTTTTCGTTATTGAGAAAGACTACATTTGAGGAGCCCCAGGTCTTCATTGTACTGACTTTTTCCTGCAAAAAACAATACAACTCACCAATAGACGGTGCAGTTATTACTGAAGTGTCATCAGCAAAAAGGCATTCATCAGTATTCTGGAAAAAAGAAGGCAAGTCGTTAATACATAAAAGGAAAAGTATTGGACCGAGGATACTTCGTTGAAGGACATTTGATAGATAGCATTATCCGTTTGTTCTGCTGCATACAACTTGAGATCCATTTTTGAGAAAATATTGAATCCATTCGATAGCGTTGCCACGTATACCATATGCTGTTAATTTTAGAAATAGAATATCTTGATTGATCGTATCAAATCCTTTAGAAAAGTCAAAAAAGACCCCGAAGGTATTTCATTGTTTGCCCATGTGATCAAATATGCAGCATGAACTGAAATACAGGACATTAGAGGTGGACTTGTCTTTAGTGGAACCAAATTGATATGGACTCAATAAATTATTAACATTAGTGAAATCAGTTTGCCGACAATACATCAATTATTCGAAAATTTTAGAAAAAAAAGGATAAAAGTGAGGTTGGTCTATAGTTCTCTACAAGATATTTATCTCCTTTTTTTTAGACTGGAATCACCTTGGCGACTACAAGCTGACTAGAAAAAAACCAAACTTAAATGACTCATATTGATCAATTGAGACAGAGGCAATTTTAGGTGCTCAGTTATCAATGTTAAAATTGAGCAAGGAATGTCGTTCCAACCCGCGGAATATTTTCTTAAGATCTCACAAACCACGTTGGGAACTTCTGTCTCGGAAACAGGATTCAAAAAAATTGTGCTTGTAACAGAAGGAAAAACAGTACTGCATATAGTTGGAGTGCTAGGCAGTGACGTAAGAATATGATTCACGGAAATGATGAAGAAGTTATTGGAAGTATTAGTAAGTATGGAAGGATCGGATATTTCAGTGTTATCATGGAAAATGGGTGAATGAAGTGAATCATTCGAATTAGTTAATGTTTCTTTCTTTATCAGAGACCAAGCCGCTTTCGAAATATTGGTGATGATGCTAAGAAACTATTGAAATAGTTTTGCTTTGAAACACGAATTTTACAATTGTACTCTTTCTTCTTACTTATATATATATATATATATATATATATATATATATATATATATATATATATATATATATATATATATATATATATATATATATATATATATATATATATATATATCCCGCTATCAACCCTGCGTCCATGATATAGAAGCGAATATATTTTTTTCCTGGAAAATTGCTGGTACCATCTAGCGTTTTCTAGAAACGCCTGGACGTTTGCAGGAAAAACGTAATGGGCAGAGTCCCGAGATATATATATATATATATATATATATATATATATATATATATATATATATATATATATATATATATATATATATATATATATATATATATACATATATATATATATATATATATATATATATATATATATACATATATATATATATACATATATATATATATATATATATATATATATATATACATATATATCTAATATATTTAGAGTATGAGTCATTGAACATAAACTGAATAGTATATCAATTTCGTTGGACAGTTGCAAAATATCAGCAGTCAGCCAATTTAGAGTTTTTGAAGTTGATTTGAAGGAAAGTGTCGCAAGAGGAAACGCAATATTGAAATAATAATTCAGTACTACAAAGAAGCTGTCGGATTTTTCTGAATATTATCATTAAGAAGGATACTAGACCAGTTCTCATTGCTTAGAAGATGGCAAAAATAATTTTTATCAATATTCATAGGGATTCTGTAACCAAGCGTTGATTCACGTCGAGCTTTAACGTAAACTTAACTCCCGTTTTGTCATTCTCGTATTCTGAACGTGAACGTTGATTCAAGTTTACGCCGATAGTCGACGTTAAGTCACGCTAGCCATTTGACAGTGTTAAGTGTTACGTTTTCAGGTTATTCATATAAGAATAGTAGAAATATACAACAACTTCTATAAAATAAGTCAAAGAAACAGCATTTAGCAATTGAGATGAGCAAATTCGACATTGGTCTCACATAACAAGATCAAACTTTCAAGAATTGGAAAATTTCCTCAGACTCAAGATTTGAATAATTACTCCAAGACCAAATTTGCAAAATCAAGAGGTATTCCAAATCTTCCAGTGCGAGTTTGAAAGTAGCTCCATGTTTTAAAGTATCTATCACTTCTATTTGAATCGTGAACAAAGGTAAGATAATAATATGAGTCTACCTTATAAATTGAATAGTATATATTCTATTAGGAAGACAATTAAATTTGTCAACGTGCAGATATGACTGAAGTTTCAACAAAATAAGAATGAAATCTTAGTTTTCAATCAAGATATTCATTGATATCATCAAGAGGTTGATTGCTGAAATAAAAATTTCAAATGTAGATAACTTAACGTGTATTCCTCACTCTGTTGATTCCAGTATTTTTGTTGACACTCTTTCCTGTCCTCTATTCTCTTCATAATAACCAGATCACACGGTACATCTTTCACACAGAAGATTGAAAAGTATGAAATGTCAAAATGGAATATGACAGCAAATTGTTCAGTTTCTTGTTATTTGATTGGCTGAATTTTACGCATTTCATAGAATTTGGAATGAATTATTCAACACTAGCGTTAATCTAACGTCAGAGTAAATCAACGTTCAACTTTCACGTTGACATTTCAGAATACCATCTTAACGTTAGGGCGTGAAAACTATTGACGTTAAGTAACACTGGCGTGATTTAACGCTTGGTTCTAGAATCCTTATCATTATTGTAAACTCTGGTTGCATAGATATAACTTTTCAAAGTTATATTGTAGTCCATCAAATCAATACTCTATAATAGAAAAAAATGATTCGACAAAGAAAGATCAAGAATCTGGTGTGAATCTTTCCATCCCTGAATTTTATTGTTGATTCCAATATGAGTATTCTTGGTGATTTTAGCATCCCAGATTATATTAGTTGTTACTCTGTCAACTCATCAGTACAATTTTATTCGAAATAGTCAGAATAAAGTATATATTATATTTGGTCCTTGCCAATATTAAGTGCTCAATCAGCTCTTTCCTTGATTGTTTATAGACTGGGAGCTGGTGACAGGTGGGGTTCTCCGATTTTATACCGCTTGCCTTTTTGAGGGTTGATAATTTACCTCTAAATAAGAAAGATAAAAATGTTACTAAGCGATGCACGCTTTCCGGTCATAGTTCAAATTCCAATTTAAGGTCTGAAAAAAAAGTGGTTTTTTCCGTGATATCAAATTGCATGCCTTTGTAATGTTGAATAATTGGAATTAATCTAAAGTCAAGTATTGAAAGGCAAGCGATTCGCAACAGCCCAAGTGGCTCAAAGGGTTGCGTGAACTTGTGAGAAAAATATGAGAAATGCCGTGTTTCCAAATTGCATGCCAATGAGAAAAATTGAAGTTTCAGTCATAAAACCCTTGTAAAAAAATTGGCAAGCATTTCTCGTTGGCGCAAGGGTTTGAAATTTGGGGGTAATCTTGCATAAATTTTGCACCAATTTGCCGTGATTTCAAATTGCATGCCATTTCAACTATAGGTAATTTGCTCGATGAATTGTTATTGAGAAAATTGGCATGCACCCCAGGATGTCCCAAAATGGAGGCATGCATTGAGGAAGTTGCAAAAAAAAGAGGTAAAATTTCCGTCATTTTATTCTGCATGCCATTGTGTATTTCGTTCAAAATTATTTTTTTTAGACGACACAAAGAATGGCAAGCATGTTGCTCAGGCTCATCATTGATAAATTTTGGAAAAAGGATTGGGAAAAAGTGCTCGTAAATTAATTCAGTAAAATTAACAAGGATTATTCGGCGAATTTATTTATTTAAATTTTTTGACTTATTTTAAACAATAATGGCCTAGGTGAGTCTCTTCCAAAATACTGCAGAGAGCTACAATTTAATTTATCCATAATATTTTCATAGCAACAATTCCAAAAATATTCAATTGAAATCACTGGAAAGCTCAAATTTCCCTATTAATATCGGTATTAGCTCTAACTGGGTATAACATTAAATTGCAACCAATGAGGCACTAGAATAATACTATATCAAAGAGTCCTGATAAGAAAGAAACACGTATGTACAGTTGACATCCCAACTTCTGAATTTGTGAAACATTAAAGTTTTCAATCTTGCTATTAATAAAATAATAATCACACATATTAACAACGAAAAACATAATAATTATGCTCTTACTTTTCGCCCGGAATGTGAATAAGTTATGTGGATGAAATATTGTAGCAAAATGTATTTTTGAAAGGTCAATTGCCTTCATCTGGAACTTAATAGTAGGTATATCTTCATTATTATGCGAACATATTATTATCATTATGAAAAAATAAAGAATCTAATTATCAGAAAAAAATAATTTATTATCATAGAATAATCATACTTAAATAGCTAATAGGATGTTCCATAATATAAATAAATAGGAATGGAAAGGAATCTGAAATTGGCAATAATTGCTCAAATTTCCATTTCCTCATCATAATTATTGTCAATTTCAGGTTCTTCTTCAGTAGTTTCACCATCTATTTGAGAATAAGTGTCGCTGTCATCATCGTCCGATTCATCCTTATCGTCCTCGTTGTCGGCACTTCTCACAATATCATCCTCTTCAACTCTATTCTCTTGTGGATCTGTGAAAATTATTGCAAAAATTTTGTTTAATGAATTATTATTATTAGTATCTACTCTTGAAGTATAATTACAGAAAAATTTCCAATACAATACTGGAACAGCTAGAGAAATTATTCCCTCAAACGCTTGTAAATTGAAATATGTATCAAAAATATAAGTACCATCAATAATTTCCTGAATATTTTGTGGAACATCATCACCTTCAAACCACTTGAAGGTGTAAGCATCATTCTCCAATAGCCATCCAAATTCTTGCACATTCAGGCTGGTGTTAGGTACTGCAGAAAAAGCATTTTTCCACAAATGCCCGATGTAAGCAGTTCGAAGAATTTGTTGATGAAGTTCACGCTTGCAAGGTGGTAATATGCAAGGATCAAATTCCAGCAACTTTTGCTTGAATTTATCTGTGGGCTCAATGTTATGGCCATAGCTGTATGAAAACATGAGTAAACGAGCCTCATCTACATTAGAGCACCTTCCCAAGCAATTTTTTGTTGTTGCATACATTTTGCATACGAATTCCTCTATGATGGAAAATGCTGCTTCATAATTTTGATTTGAAGGGTCTTGCAATACAGCGAAAGCTTGTTGAATTTTTTCACTTTTTTTGTATAACTCCCATGATTTTTTTTTTCCCTTGCGGAAAAATGCTGGGTTGTAGTCGCATCCAGTGAATGCGTGGAACGCAGGTAAGCCGGAGCATTTCAAGGTTCCCAACGCTTTATATATTTCATTAATATTTATATACCGACGATTATTGCCGGTGCTGTAAAGAAGCCAGACCTTCAATGACTGTGGTATATGCATCATATTACCCAGGATGATAACAAAGATGTCGGAGTCACAACATTTGATGACAACCTCTTTGTCTTCCATTTGGCACAAGAAAAATACAATTTTCGTATCAGCCTCCTCGTGACCTTCGCATTTCAAATGGGGAATTATCTCACAAACTACTGATCCATCTTCAGCTACTTTGTATTTTTGGCATCGCTCAAAGGAGACAAAAATTTGTTTATCTTTAATATAATGTTTCACTTTTGATTCAGATGCCCAGTAGTCCATAATAAAAGTATTGAACGATTTCTTGAAGTTAATATTCTTTAATTCAGCTCCAAAATCCGATGGTCGCTTTTGATCTGGACCTAATCAAAATGGAAACCAAATTTCAGATGAATTATAAAAATGAACTTGAAAAAATAAGTAAAAATATGATATGTTTGGACCTTGAAACTGTGTGCATTTACAAAAATGGGACATCGTCCTTGTGTGTTATATTGATCAAATCTTTTTTCACTATGATAATTGTCAAGACTCAAATTATTGATTCCTCTGTTTGAGGTTGTTTCACGTGATCAGACCTTGGGTGAATGCCAGAGAAATTTTATCCTTTCTCCACTAAATGTGGAACCCAAGTTCTCACAGCTAGTATTCAGTATATTTTAATTATGTAGATACTTGCCTTGTTTATTTTTGTATCATTGTTTCTGATGGAGACTTTCATATAGAGAGAGTCAATACGTCGAATATAAACAGATATACAGAATTTAAACTAGAAAAACCTAATCATTATGTTTCAATTCTAAAAGCATGTATAGATCATTGAAGTTCTGTTCAAAAAAAGAAATTGCTTAGGCTGTAAAAAGAGTTATCAAAAGCTTTCTGTCTTATGACGGAAAAAGACGTGAAACATTTTCAATTGACTTATTCGAGCGTGCATATAAAGAGCTTATTCTGCTTATTCATAGTCATATCAAAATAGTATAACTAGTTGATAATATATTTTTACCTTTGAACTCATATTGT
This sequence comes from Dromius quadrimaculatus, assembly GCA_963989225.1. Classification (NCBI taxonomy): domain Eukaryota; kingdom Metazoa; phylum Arthropoda; class Insecta; order Coleoptera; family Carabidae; genus Dromius; species Dromius quadrimaculatus. Next base: position 45,469,865 of record OZ022330.1, read on the forward strand.
ACATTGAAATTATCTCTCAAGATATGTTCATTATCCTTTATAGATGGACTCTTGTATTCATCGAAAAGTATATATATTTCTTTTGCATTAGGATTTATCGTCGTTATACTTTCTAGAATTTTTATTGCTACGGCTCCCAGTGTCGATGGCACTTGTGTTAATTGATGTAATAGAAACATGCCATCGATTATGACTACATTTACATTATTTGGTTGACAATGTTCTTCTGGAAAATCACTTTTTTGGATGTAAGTTTCTAATATTTTAGTTATAACTGATTTGTCAGTTTTGTTAATGGTGCCATCCATATGACAGAGCGAAAGAGGCACCGGTGTTAGAGGGTAAGATAAAACCTAAAAGAGAAAACATACAGAATTTCAATATTCTATATATGAAACATTTTCATCACTCAGTTCATTCAAAATCTGGTTTGAATGACCAATGGTTCAATCAGTTCAAATAAAATCATGAATATATCTATACTAGGAGTATATGAATTAAAAACGATGTTACCTTTTCCATATTGATGTTTTCTTTTGAGCCCCATGCTATCCCCAGTAGTCTGCCAAATAAATTTTTTTGTAATTTCACTTCCTGGATTTTCCCATTGACTCTGAGTTTCATCTTTTTTATGCAGCTTGCAAAGTTTAGAATTTTATTTCTTTTGATTACATATTTGCCAAAGTTCTTCTCGTTTTCTTTGCATTCTTCAATCATACATTTTTTCATATTTTCCCCAATTATTTCAATATTCAATAAGAATTCTGATACTTCATCAGGTGCTGCTTTCCCTGTTGAAACATTTAAAAGTACATCCTTTCTTACATCTGAAGAGAATGGATTCATTCTCTCAGTCAAGGTGGAAGTAAAACTGTGCATATGTTTTTCACTTCTTACTATCCTATGATGCAGCAAGTCATTGGTGATGTCTTGGACGACATCAAGACCGCACTCTTCCATGACTTTTGATATAAGTGCACACCTCAAGCCGTGACTTATAGCCCATCTTTGCCGAGCGGCTATTGAGTTCGTGATGTGCCTAATACCAGTAAGTCTTCTGCCTGCATCAGCATTCATGGTCTGTTCCAAAGTCAGATCTATCGGCATACGAGAAAATGGTTTACATGTTCTTTTGCATCCAAAACTTCCTTTTCTGAATTGTTCTTTTAATCCAGGGTGTGTATTATCGACATTCAAAAGAGTATTCAAGTACCATACCAACCAACGAGCATAGTTTTGATGATTCAAAGTGAAAAATAAATTGGTCATTTTGTCTATGGCGTAGCAATATAGCTCAAATTCAGCTGTTCTTATGCTTCTCTCAAATAATAAGTAATAACCTATGTGTTTTGAATATTAATTAATTATATATATATATATATATATATATATATATATATATATATATATATATATATATATATATATATATATATATATACAGTATGTGAACCAGAAAGCAAGCCATAGACATTCAACATGAGGAATAAGTTTTTAATTCATGTTAGATGAAAATACTGCAAATATAACATTCAGAGAATCAATTTATTTGTCCAAATCAGTAATTACATTCTATTTTACAGGTTCCAAATTACACAGGACTGAAAACAATATAATTTGGGAAGCAATGCGAACTGAAAAACTGATTTTTCATGTTAAATGTCCATGGCTACACACTGTATACATGAATAAATTATATATATATATATATATATATATATATATATATATATATATATATATATATATATATATATATAAAATGAATAGTAACCTATCAGTTGCAGATATATTGCATAAAATTTTTGGGTTTTGCCATATTTTTCGTTGAGAGTCTCTTGCTGGAACCCTACAAATTCATTTAAAATATCTTGCGTACTAGAATCATTAACGACGTCTTCTATAGTGCATTCACTACGCTGAAATTTTTGCAATAATTGTTTTATATTTGGGTTGACTTCGATTTCCTTTGAGTCCAAAAAGTTTTGAAATTGTAGCTTCTGAAGACATAAATAAACAAGAACGTGTAATCGTTTACATCGGTTAAAATGTTTCCCAGATAAAAATCCTGAAATCGAGCCACTTCCAAGCAAATCGCTCTCCACCAATACGGTCTCCAATCCGCATGAAGTGATGAAAGTACCTATTGAAATAATATCAATTATATAAATATATGTGAAAAAAAACTTTTGTTCTCGTTTATTTGAGCCAATGATGTACTCCAAAAATTTCCTTACAAATATCATAGGATATTTTACTTCTTATAGAAAGTAACCTACGGAAATATTTTTTCTGCGGGTATAAATGAGCTCAAACAAAAGATAAATATTTTCTAATACTGAAGAAATTACCTATTGCTTTGAAAAACGACATTTGTATATGAAAACCGCCAATGTGTATGAATAATCTTCTGAATTCATTTCGCTCTGTATTTTGTAATGGCAAAGCTATTCTTGCTATTCCTAGATCATATGTCACCTGTGCATACTGCTCGCCACACTCATCTGCAATTTGAATGGCTCTGCGCATTGTTTCTAATACGACAGCATGATCTGTGGGAGGTTCATTAATTGGTGTCAAATAGAAAACTTTCTGTATCACTTGGTCATCATTAGGATCAATTTTCGCATTGAATCCAACCCACATTGGAGTTGTTATACCGAAAGCATGTGACATCATCCACGCCAAATCCACCTTCCTACCGTGATCCAGGCTCTCCGGAATAACGTTTCTTTCAGGAGAATCGTACGGTAACACAGTAGCTTGTATTTTCGGTTTTTTTAGATATGGCTGCAGTTCCGGAAGGTAGGCTTCAAAAGTTCGCCTTCTTTTTCTTTGGCTAGAGAAATGCCCAGTGATTTCGTCATCTTTATTGTTGATCCCGCTCTCCTCTCTATCAATAATATTTTGAACAACAATCCCAACAGTGTCGTTGAGAGTCGTATTTTGTACTGTAACGCTATCGATAAATCTATCAAAATTATCGAAGGCACATACGGTAAGCAAACCTGGTTCAGAGACAACATCAGAAGAACAGATTCGTGAAGAGTCCACACACGAAAAAGTTGCTTCCGTCTCCAACTCTTCAAGCACGTTATAACTACATATGTGCCCATATCTTTGCAGAATTCGCACAATTTTTTTACTATTTGTGAAACTCTTAATCGTGCTTCCAAGAACTATGTGCTTTGAAGGTATAGTTTTACCATTAGATACAGCTTGAATAATATCGCTCGAAAAAGACTTCACCAATCTCGCAGTTCTGGGACTTTTACGTCGTCGAAAGTTAAAACCTGCAAGTAGTGTATTCAAAAAATGTGTGAGCTCTTTTGGAATTTCACATTCACCAGCAATTAAATTTTGAATTGTGATATCGGGGCCAAATTTATTACTTGCGTTATCAAGAATAACACGTCTTAAAAGTAATGCCGCCTCCTGTAATATATCATCATCCTGCAACGTATCTATATTGAATGTGACTCCACCATAAGGCAGTATTACCCTAGTTCTTTTATAATATTCCATTTTGATCTTCCTGCGAAATTTTTTTAGTAATTTTTCAGATACGTGCTTTGTATACACTAACGTTGGCTGCTCATCTCCACTAAATTTATTATATTGTTCCAAAAGAACTTCTTTGAATAGCCGATAAATCAAATCGAGAGTACAAGCATTTTTTTTATCAATTACAAATTTTCTAACAAAATTAAAAATTGTTGCGAACGCGACTTTATAACACTCTCTCGTTCTGTGCCATACGCCTTCAGACCTACGTTCTCTCTTTGCAATCAAATTATTGTAGTTTAATCGACAAGTTTTATGATATGGGACCTTGCGTTCTACATCTACATATGTTTTTATTTCGGCTACTAATTCGAAATCCTCCCATAGTATGGCTTGATACATAAAATCTTCCCACTTCCGGAACTGTTTACTTTCCGAGATTGCTTCACTTCGACCTCGTACCTTCTTATGGCCAGATCGGTTACATAAAACGCATGTAAGTTTTTCCGACGGGTCCTTATATTGAAATTCTTGGGATTCATCAATATTTAAAAAGCTATCTATACTATTATTGGCTCCAGGCACATTTTTTTCAGTAAAGATATTATCTAGAATCGGTGATGGACTGAAAATGAATAAATAGATGTACGGAACAAATTGATAATTGAATTCAAATATATATGATCGAATAAGTAATATATTATGAAAGAAATTGATACTGGTAACCTGTTTCCATTAAAAAACAAAGTACTCACTTGATACTTATCGCAGATTCATCCAGATTATCTGATTTGAATTGCGCTTTGAGAGCGTTGAAATTGTTCCTGCATTTCGAATGATACCCAATAGTATCATTGACTTCTTGAGGAAGTTCGACGTCGCTGTACTTCAATTGATGAACTTTTCTTCGCTCTAAAGAGTCTGCGCAAGTTTTTAGCGTCTCCGGTGTGAATAAATGTATAGGAGCTGTCCGTTGACAGTTCAAAAAGCACTTTTTTTTTTCTTGTTCGATTCGCTCAAGAGCATTGTCATCACCAGACATATCGATTATTGTTTCAAACAACATCTACAACTTTCAAATAAAACATGAAACCGAGAAAAATCAGACTCATAACATGGATGTAAATTTTGAAAATCACCATAATAGAATTAAATAATTTTACATGAAGCATGTTTGAGACGGTGATTCAAGAAATTTCAATCATACCCTATTATTGGATACAATTGAATGCCACCCAATATTACTTATTTATAAATTTTATTAGAATTTGTATGCTTTTTAAACGAATGTATTCAATTAACTTCATATAACTATGCATAAAATGTCCAATGAAGATATTTTTACAGTGTACCTTAACATTTCTCATAAAAAACCACCGTAAATTTGGAAGAAGTTTTATATCAATAAGTAGAGTAAATAAGTTCAGAATGATTCAATTTAAATAACAAAAATTACTAAATGAAACACACACTAGGCGATAGCTGATAGTAAGACAAAAAATATGCTTAAAAAATAATACCAGAGCCACGACACGTGACGTCGATGAAGGGTGAATAGAATAAATCAATTTTATATATTTTTTTTGTACTTACCAATAAATATTTGAACAAAAAATGCGCGAACATCACTATTATCATCACTTTCAATCTAATTCACAGGAATATTTCCATGATACATAAAGCGTACCTATTACACGAAATGACTACACAATAGAAAACTGGAAAGATTGAAAAATAAGCCTGATTCATAAATGACATGAAATACACATGTAGTGATTAAGAGTTCACACCATGAAATGAAATGGAAAAGGAATTGACCAGACTTTATTACGTATTCTATTCTATTTCATTCTATTTCAATCCAGTCCAATTTCGCTCGTATGTATCCGACAATGCTCATAAAGCACTGACAAGTCTAGAATGGAATTATTGTAGCGACTTACTAATTTGTTATTTAATTACTATAAATATCAGAAACTATCTACGATTTTATCTATTTATTAATCTATTTATCACAATATACAGGCAAAGCATATCCAATCTGCAACAAATCAAAGTGCTTGCGCATGATGTAAACACAAAAAAAAAACATATTGAATCAGCAATAATAAAATTATTGCATGATAAATAGCTAACACAATCAGATCAACTACCTAATCAGTTAGATGTAACAGAAAAACATTTCTTGTTATGTATAATTCAAAGTGAGAATAAACCATATTAAAATCTAACAGTGCATGGTATTTTCATATTATTCTTCACTTATTCATGCCAAACATAAGCCCTAATGGTATTAGAGTATTGTTTTTAAGCCTAATTGTATTACTTCCAACAATCTGCATTATTATGAAACACTTACCTGCCATGTCTATAATTACAAACTCAGTTGATTCTAAGACATATTTTCTTGATTTATTTTTATTTGTAAATATTTGTCCTATGTCATATGCATTGAATTTTTTTATTTCAACTTGAAGCATAAGTATTTGTTTATTGAAATACAAAATAAAATCACGGAAATATTTTTACTTTGTTTCGCCACTTTTTCCAAAGTTTTTCAATGATCGGACAGAGTTACATGCATGCCATTTTCCGAATGAATTCAAAACAGCATTTATTAATGTAATATAGAATGGCAGGCAGAATGAAATCGGAGAAATTTTGCGTGTTTTTTATGCAACTTCCATTATTATTTAAAATATGAAGGGCTTGAGAAACATGCTTGCCATTTCCCAAATGAATTTGAAACAGCATTTATTGATGTAATACAAAATGGCAGGCAGAATAAAGTCAGAGAAATTTTGCCAATTTTTTATGCAACTTTTATTATTATTTAAAATATGAAGGGCTTAAGCAACATGCTTGCCATTGCCCATATGTATTTAAAACAGCATTTATTGATGTTATATAGAATGGCAGGCAGAATAAAGTCGGAGAAATTTTGCATGTTTTTTATGCAACTTTCATTATTATTTAAAATATGAAGGGCTTAAGCAACATGCATGCCATTCTAAATTTATAATTATTTCACTTCAAAATAAAGATTTTGCTCCATTTGAGGTAGTTTGAAATCACGGCAAATTGATGCAAAATTTATGCAAGATTACCCCCAAATTTCAAACCCTTGCGCCAACGAGGAATGCTTGCCAATTTTTTTACAAGAGTTTTATGACCAAAACCTTAATTCTTTTCATTGGCATGCAATTTGGGAACACGGCATTTTTCATATTTTTTTTCACAAGTTCATGCAACCCTTTGAGCCACTTGGGCTGTTGCGAATCGCTTGCCTTTCAGTATTTGGCTTCAGATTGATTTCAATTATTCTACATAACAAAGGCATGCAATATGATATCACGGAAAAAACCACTTTTTTTTCAGACCTTTAATTGGAATTTGAACTATGACCGGAAAGCGTGCATCGCTTAATAACATTTTTATCTTTCTTATTTAGAGGTAAATTATCAACCCTCAAAAAGGCAAGCGGTATAAAATCGGAGAACCCCACCTGTCACTAGCTCCCAGTCTATTAGTTAAACCTGATGCGTATTATCTTCCTTTGTACAGAGAAACATGTTAAAACGCTTTTCTCAGGAAACTCCACTCTTTTAGTCATAATGAATTGAACTACAAAAAGACGGATTATCCATCTTTATAGAGGGATTTGGCGAAAATCGACTGGAACTTCTAGAATAACATAGATGACATAAATGTAACTGTCAAACTTGAATTGTGCGTTACGTAAAAATGTCCCAGTAAAAAAAACATACTACTCATTCATACCCATCTTAGTACAATGGGTCAATATTCCACAACATTAAGAAAAAACATAAGACTTGTATGAAATACAAGAGAACTAATGACTTTGATGTTAAGAATTATTTTACGTTATTACGGCTCACAAGTTGAAAAAGAGATCCACGTAGCATACAAGAATTATTGTGCTAGTGTTGAGAAGGACGGACAAGATGATTCTAAGCGCTTCTGGTAATTTGTGAGAAATAGACGGAATTGTCCTCTACTCCTTCAATCCTTTAGTTTGATGGTGCACAAGTAATAGTTATTGGTTTTGCGAGATATTCACTCCGGTGATGATACTCAAAATAGCACGGGAGATATTTCGAGTAATGTAGATTGTTTCTTTTAATGATAAATTACGTCTCCGATGTTGAAGTACAACAAGGAATTAAAAAACTAAAATTGAAGTTGACTTTGAGATCTGACTCGGTACCATCGTTTATCATCAAAGATGAAGGTTCTACGAGTCATCCCTGTCTTTAAAAAAAGTGATAGGAGTGATCGGTAAAATTACAGGCCCATTTCTTTGACTTGCAGTTTTAGTAAGATATTCGAGATGATTCTTCATGATAAACTTTACAACCAAGTGTTTAAAACAATTTCAATGAACCAGCATGGGTTCATGAAAAGAAGGTCTAAAGTCACGAATTTGATGACTAAAATACAACTAATTTATGAAAATATTGAGCAACAATGTCAAGTTGTAGCGATGTATACTGACTTTTCTGAGAACTTTGACAAAATAGACCATTTCGTACTTCTGCAAAAACTTGAAATCTATGGCCTATCTCGTCCATTCTTAAAACTGGTATCATCTTATTTGAACAACAGATACTAATATGTCAGTTTGCATGGATTTCAGTCTAGTCAATTCATCCAGGAGTCCGGTATGCCGCAGGGATCAGTTGTGGGATCTTTGGTGTGGTTTTTTATTCAATGATATAACAGAAGTAATCAGTGCTCCCCACTTCATACTGATTGATTGTGTCTTCTTCTTTAATCTAACATTGATAGAATCAAAAACTGGTGTATTAATAATAAACCTTCTCTTTCACAAGAAAATGTACAGTAGTCATGTATGATTATTCCATCGATCATCTTACGTTGAACTGACCCACTCTGCTTGTTGACCTGGTGTTACTTTTGATCCGTTGCTGACTTTTGCTCAGCATACCAAAATTAAAATAACTGCAGCTATTATTCATACACTCAACCACAAAACATCTTCTTTTTGAATGATTTCATTCTTTTTATGTTCACCAAATAAATATGACGTTTGGCAAGTTCGACGTGCTACCTTGTAAAATTTAATCGATTGAGCGGAGCCACATGAGATACGCAATAGGCGTGAAGTTGATCTTTCCTCTCTGAATCCGATTTAGTGTTTTGACAAGATATTGTTTTTCTTCAAATATCATATAAGCCTTTTGTTGACCATTTGCTGCCGGATCATGCTCAAACAATTTGATAGCGAAATTAGGCGGTAGTTTGTGGAGTCAGTTTTGTTCTTATTTAGTTTCAGGATCGGAACTGTTAGAACCTGGCTCCATAAACTTGCATATATCCGTTTTTCTCATATTAGATTGTATATAGATAATAAGTATGTAAGTGATTGTTATGGGAGATGAACAATTAGTTCATATTGGATTCCTTCTGGTCTGGGCTACTGTTCCTCGTGGTGTTCTGTAGTGCATGTTTTAGTTCGATATATAAAAATTGTTTTCTTTATTCATTATGTCAGTGGTTTCCGTTTTGTTTATATATGTAAGAAATTGTGGTTTGTAGTGTTCGTCAGATGAAATATTATCGAAAGTATGGACTTATGCATCTACTTTATCCTAGCTGGTCGTGATGATTTCTGACTGATAATTGTTTGTATTTGGGTTTATCTGTAATACAAACTTTCGCCAGAACTCTCTTTAACTTTTTGAGATTGCTTTTCTAGTTACGGCCTGTGTTCTTTTCAATTGAATCATGTCTCATTCCGTGTCGTTTTTCCTATATTTGTAAAGAACTTTTTCATTCTCTCTTTTAGCTTGTTTACACTCATTATTCCCTCAAGATACTGTTTCATCTTCTCTTCTCCTGTTGCTTCATTTGCAGCATGGGTGATGGTTTCGATTGAGTCATTCATCAGATTGTTCATTTCATCGTTTTGATTTATTGCTTGCTCTATTTTGGCTAGTTTAGAGAATAGTCTCTAGTCTGCGTCTTCCAATTTCTACTTTGCATAGTTTTTTCATTGGGGAAGAGTTGAAACATTTTAAGTTAATAATGGTAGGAAGAGTTAAGTTTCAATTTATGATTTTTTATTATTCTACGATGATCATTCCGACTTTTGAAGTCATCTTCAGGTATCTTTTTTTATAAAAAAATATAAATATACAATATTACAAGATATCAACAAATGAAAACATTTTCAGTAGAAACACAAAGTTGGCAGAATAAATGGAATGATAATAATAATATTAATGAGTAGAATTATCATCATACGGAAATGAGAAAATGATAATGATGATAATTCAATTTAGAAATTTTTTATTTTATTCTTATCCAAAAGTGGTGTGTTATAATAATCAGTTATTTCATTCAATAAGTTTTCATTATTATTTAGACATTTTTTAATTTCGCAAAATTCTAATAAATTCAATTTTTTATTTTTATTTTCCAAATGTAAAATTTTTAGATTAGATATATCACAGGAGTGGCTATTTTCGAATGAATGTTTTGCCAAATTTGAGTTTTCGATTTTCCCATATTTTAAACAGCGCATATGCTCTAAAAAACGGGTTCTAAAATTTCGGCCTGTTTGTCCTATATACTTTGCGCTACAATTTTCACAAACAATTTCATATACACCTGATTTTGACAAAGTGTCCAAATTTTCTATTTTGTGGTTGATGAAAATAGAATGCATTTGTCTCTGAACATAATAGGCTCTTTGCGCAAACGTTGGAGAGCGACACTAGCGCTCGGAGTGTTTAATTTTGAAAGTAGCTGCAGGAAAAAATTTGAATTGTCATTACGTGGAATAAGTGAATAAAAGCTAAAAAGTTTATATTGAAGCTTGAAATAAGTTTAAAAACACAAGTGAATGATGAATAATCGAGTTATAATAGGAACAGGATTCCAATAATCTGGTTGTATCCGGAGTACAATATTAGAAAGAGGAAAATTAGTGCAAGAAGTAAGTATGTGTTTAATGTTGAAGAAAAACTGTGATTGGATAAGAGTTTGATTTCCGCGCTTGTTGTAGAGCAAATGTCTATTAATTCTTGTCCGTTTAAAGTTTTTATCGAAGTAAGATATGTTATTTTGAAGTAATTAATTATAGGCTGCTATATGTCTGTCAAACGAATCAAAACATGTCACATGAAAGTATATTTTTTTACATTGCTTTAGGTTGATGAAACGCGAGATATTTTGCATGAATTTCCAAAAACTTATCCGATACATAAAAATAATACATACAAAATTGCTATAGCTTACAATGGTTTAACCTAACTTCTTACATAAATTTTCTAGTTTCATCAAGTAATTTCTACATTTAATACATATTCTATAATTGTTATTGACTTCTTTATACTTTTTTTACCCGCTTAATAACCAGAATCCATTTTTTCCCATTCCTATTTCATGTTCTCTGGATGGAAACTTGTAGAAATATTTATGTTTTTTTGTATTTCCGTAACTGTTTTACAGTTTGAAACGCAACAATTTGTATAACTAACACGTAATATTTCAATTTACTGCTAAACTGGCTTATAAATTGCTTTATAATTTAAATTTGGTACATATATTCTGAAATCATGTACAATGATAACGTTTTGTAATGAATGAATTGTTTTCAATTCATTCTTATAATCTATTTCCGATAGAGGTATTGTTAATAATCTATTGATATAACAATGAAAAGCTGCCAGTTTATAATTTAAAGGATGATTTGAATGAGAAGATATAAGCATGTCTGTGAAATTTGGTAGGTTGATAAAAAATTTATGCTGGATCCATTTTCTATTTCCAAAGTGAATTGAATAGAAATATCAAATGAGTTCAATAGAACTTTGAAGTCATTTAATTGAGCCAAGTTACCCGATCAGAGACGTAAAATATATTTAAGCCGAGGTGGCAAGGTTTAAAGAAATGCAGGACACTGTAAAGTGACCATTAAGGTAAGGCTGTATTATGGTAGATGGCACTGCTGCAGATTAATTTCTCTACATGCCATGTACCAACTTACTTTTCAATAGTATCGCGACTACAAGTCCGACTATCTGCGGCTTGCTATACCGTACTGAAGAGTCCTAATAAGGACGAAACACGTGTCTAAGGTTGCTGCCCTATTCAGGATGATGGTGTAAAAACCGAACCCTGAATTTATATTTTTGTGAAACTTATCAGGTTTTGATTATATAAAATTGATCAAAATCTGTTTCACGGTCAAACTTTGAATGTCACTTTACAGTGTCCTGCAATTCTTAAAACCTTGCAGCCTCGGCTGTATTATGGAAGATGGCACTGCTGCAAATTAATTTCTCTACATGCCATGTACCAACTTACTTTTCAATAGTATCGCGGCTTCAAGTCCGACTATCTGCGGCTTGCTATACCGTACTCCTGACCGTACTGAAGAGTCCTAATAAGGACGAAACACGTGTCTACGGTTGCTGCCCTATTCAGGATGATGGTGTAAAAATCGAACCGTGAATTTGTATTTCTGTGAAACTTATCAGGTTTTGATTATACAAAATTTATGATATGAATTTGTTTATTTACTCGATTATAGTGAGTAATGTGTTACTATATACTATTTGTTCATAACAATGTGACATTTAATTTCATAAATACCAAAATATTTTCAAACTTCGTGTTCTTCGCGTATATTTATTGTGCCGTAAATTAAATAACTGTAAATAATGATATGCTATAAATTAGGCCTCAAGACTTGCATCTGCAATATTGCTGAGTTATCAGAAACGAGTCATGAAGTTATCCGCGTTCATCACAGGTTACCTATTTTTGGAATTAAGTAAGTTGAACCGTAATAATTTTCACAGTTAAAATGGAATTATTGTTGTACATGAGATAAGACGAGACGAGATGATAAAGTGTCTTCTTCTTAGAGTTTGATTTATATCATCAATCTCAGTCTTGTACTTGTATAAATTTTTTTAATCGATTACATTGCATTTAGGTTCAAATTTGGTCAGACAATTTCACGCAAGGCTCTGCAGACATCTGCCAGAGATGTTTCTAAGACTAATACTGATGGAAATTATTTTTATAATTCTTCTGTGCATCACTCTTATTGTTATTTTTTCACAAAAACACCTATGGCGGTTGCCTGTGAATAAATTACATGGGTTCTGCGAAACTCAATCTTGTGCCTGAATGTAACCCGACTAGCATAAAAATAATTTTTGTCAAATCAAGCAGAGTCTATTGTACGTTTTTTTATAATTGCTTGTTAATGTTATAGTCACTTTTACTGGAAGTTCGAACTCAAAGCTCTGAGGTTTGTAGATGAAGCTGTATTACTGTATCAATATCAATAATTACCAATACAAAACCCATCTATCGACTCGAGTCTAATATAAACACAAAAAATTCTAGCAAGAGTTGCTGAAACTTCTACTTGCTATTTTAATTTTGTGTGACATTTTCCATTGAAGTAATGTCCTTGCTCTCGTCTTGTAAATTTAAAATGATATGGCGCCTATCAATGCAACTCTAGTATAAATCAAGATACCTTTCAGCTTTTTTGAGCATATAAACTACTCAAAATAATAGAGGGTCAAGTTTTCTAGCAATGGCATATATTTCAGGTGAGGTTTAAATTTCATTACGAGTTTGAATACTGAAACTTAGAACCTTTATCCGTCAACACTCTACATAATTGACAGTCATAATAATAATCAACCAGATGCTCAACATTGTAGTGCAATCTAGCAGACAGAAGAAAACTTGACTCTTTAATTATTTTGAGTAGTTTATACGATGTATGTATTCAATCATAAATTTTGCATCAGGTTAAGATGCTCAACATTGTAGTGCAATCTAGCAGACAGAAGAAAACTTGACTCTTTAATTATTTTGAGTAGTTTATATGATGTATGTATCCAATCATAAATTTTGCATCAGGTTAATTTGTGGTTCACTGCGTATTTTAGCTAGGCCTTATTCATAGTTGAAAAAATTTAATTCAAATTTAGTCAATCTTACGTGTGGTTTTAACTCTTATTCATAAATGTGATCCAGAAGTAAACCAGGTTTAAATATCTAAGCCTGCTCTTACCCTAGTTCAAATGTGTTTCAAACAAAATCTATCTGTCATAAATTAATAACTGAAGTAGCATGTTATTATAAAACGTGTTTATTTATCTCTTTGTATCCTGTAAAGATAATTATGGATGCAACTGATATATACTGTGTTAAATTATATCATATATTCATCAATCAATAATTATTTATCAACTATTTTACGATAATGTTTTTCTTTTGATTACAACAGAATATTCGACAAAAGTCACTTCAGTACACAAATGGACTGAGTTATAAGTTTGGTTGATTACGACAATAGGGTAGTTAATAGATATGACCATATTCCTTCGTTCACAATCAAATCAGCAAAAAATTACTATTACTTTTTTTACTCAAGAAACAATAAATAGTACATTACGAATCATCAAACTCCGTCACAAAATCTTCTGTTTTTCCATTAAGGCAATAATTATAAATATTATTATATTAGAGAAGATCAGAATGAGAATGGTCTCTTGAACTGAAGAATTACCTTTACAATAGTTCGCACTCGATGAGTAACTTGATGTCGGGAAGCAAGATTCTCAAGTTTGGGAGTCGTTGATATTATCGTGATAATTGATGTATTTTATCTATTTATTTATTTATTATTCAACATCCAATAAGAGAATAATATTACAAAAGTAAATATACAAAAGAGAATAATATTACAAAAGTAAATATACAAAAGAGAAATATATTATGTATATATATAAAGAATAATATTACAAAAATAAAAATACAAAAGAGAAATATATTGTATATAACATGCTTAAAAAATATCGGCAACCCAACTATTATTATTAGAAGAGGCAAATAGGGAACAAAATATTTAATGTGTGAAACTAAAGATAAATATCGTAGTAGGTACATAATATGATTAGATATATTAAATTGAATCAATAAGTGATCTGAGATAATTTTGATTTTAGAAATGATAAATTCTCAGATAAATCAATTATGTGGGAAATATTATTAAAAGTTTTGCACATTGCATTTATAGGAGAATTCGCATGATTATTTTTACCATTCAAATTTCGACCAATAGAATTGCACCATTCGACGTCACGTGGTACAACCTACACGGTTTTCAAGTGGAAATTTTTTGGAAATTTTGTCTGTTGGTTATATATACAAAACAAAGAATATTCAGCCGCATTGATTCAGCATCTGTCAAATTGACAGACAGATTGAATGTGAAAATGAGCAGATTCAGAATCGAGTCCCTGGAATATATTGATGAATTTGGATGAGAAAAAATAATCTTCCGAATACCATTCGTGATTTAATTTAACCTGGCAAAATTTTTAGATTGTTACGAGAGCTTGCTACCAATTTATTTCGTGATATTGATCAAAAATCACTCGCTTGACAGCTCGTGATTTTTTTGTCAATATCACTCAATAAATTGCTAAGCAACAAGCTCTTGTAACAATCTTAAAATTTTTCCGGTAAAATTTATGGTGGGATTCTGAGCATTATCTTAAATTTCTATAACGTTACAGATCTATAAGCTTATCAGAATCCATAAGTGGAGTTCTTATAGATCCTATTAAAATGGTATTCTGAACAATTTTCTATAAGTTATGACGTCATGATACTTCCGTTCATTGGAACTTACAGTTACATGTTGCAAATAGGTTAGGAAATAATTTTTACTTTTGGATTTTTTGTTCAAAAATACAGATTAATATATTTTATTCAAGCTTCTGATGCACTCAAGTTAGTAAATCATATAACGACGTGAATAATATCATCGAATATAACGATGCCTTCTAATTTTAATTCATATCTGTTCTCATTCAAGTTGTCATATGTCAGATTATTTTGACATATTTGAATTGAGATCTCAAGAATTTTGCGAAAAGTTTAAAACATGAAGGTTTTGTAGTGATTTTACATTACAAAAGATGGAATGAATAAATATTGTGTGTCTTCGGAAGAGAACCAGAAATATTGCCAAAAAGCAATAAGTGTATATGGATTAGGAAGAAGATGATTACGTATTCAAGAGTAACACTATAAATTCAACATAAGATGAAAATTATTTGAATAATAAATGGGCAGAATACATTGAATTCAATTGGAGACGGTCAAAATGTAGATGTAGATGAAATTATATTTTTGAGCATGAATATTTCTTATTGATGTATTTTGGGATGACCATTTTCAAATTGATGCGAAGTTCTTATTAAATTATGGGCAATTGAATTATCCAAACGGAACAATTGTTTAAAATGTTTATCTGAAGCTTCGAATGGGCTTATTACATTACTTAGACTCTTCTTCTCAATCTCACATATTTTTTGAATGAATTATCAATACAATTATCGAAAATAGATGCTAACCTTTCATAATTCTTTACTAGCAAAAAGTACATAGAACGCAAAACACCTAAATTATTATTTATTTTGACATTTCATATGTCTTATGGTTAGAGTTCATCTAATCTTAACGTTATAGACATCTATTACATATTTAAAGAAATCTATAAGCTACAGATTCTTTCAGAATATCATTTTGCTTATCGAATCTGTAAGTTGTTATAGACTTTCTTATAGACGCTATAGAAACGTTCAGAATCCCACCATTAACCACTTATGATATTATATATGATAATTTGTTTTGCAGTAATCACATAGAAAAGTGATATTACTGTTGTTACAAATTACGTGTGGTTCAAACATAGAATTTTAGTTAAGCCAATATATTCGGGTCATCAATTAAATTATTTACAATTTTGTAAATGAATGAAATCTGCTGCTTTCCACGACGTATTGATAAAGTTTCCAAATTGAAAATAGATAATAAATATTTATAATCATAATCATGTTTTAACCAGTAATTATAAACTCGAAAGAAGCAATGTTTGCAAAATTTTTTCAGTACTCGTTCGAGAGCAAAATTAAGGTACATGTATCCAGGTGACCAAATCACACAATAATATTCCAATTTACTACGAAATAAAGCATTAAATAGATTAATAGTGCAACTAATGTTTTGGAAATCAAGAGTAGAACGTAACACAAAACCAAATAACTTGAACGCATTTGAAACTGTTTGCGAAATATGTGGACTGAAATCAAGTTTAAAATGAAACAGAATGCCTAAATCTTTTTTCAAATTGACTCTTTCTAACAAAACATCACCCAATCCAAACGTTTCAAGATGTATGTAATTAGACTGATAATTAACGAATTGACTTAAAAATTGAGTAGAAATGCATTTATTCTTGAATATGACTGAACTGTGAACAAATAATTTGGAACACTATTGATCACTATAATTATCATAAAAAAACACACAGGATGGATATAATTTGAATATTTATCATCTAATATATTCGCACAATTTTACTTGTTAAAAGAAGACAATAAAAAAATACGTTCTCTCTTTTGCTTCAATACGCTTGGTTTTTTGTAGGACTACTTCCGGAGTTAGTTCAATAGAATGCAGTTCAAACTATCCAAATCGGCTACCATATATGAAAATACATACGCGTCGAATAGAAAACCTTGTCCTTTTTCGAAATCGTTTGGAAAATTAGTACATTTTATGATAATTGAGACAAACATTTCTGTAACACGTTCATCAAAAGTACTCTATTACCGCACTGAATTTTGCTTCGAAAGTTCTCAATTCCAAACTATTGACACAATTATCATTAATTCCATGTTTACAGGGAATCAATTATTAATATTTCCGTGCGGAGAGGAAAAGAATGATAATTGTAGATCATGGATGCCATTGGTACTATGAATCTATTTATTATATGTCAAATTAACATTTGGAAAAAAATTGTATTAAGTGATTTGTTATGTATTCGTATAGTGTTCGCATTTGCTGTGAACATGTCGGCACAGAGAATGTGAAAAAAATTATTCTATATCAATCAGTAAAATGAGTCATGTAAGTTTTGTTTCGTAGTATTAGTTCACTGTAAATGTGATCGTAACTACAGCAAAAATTTGTTTGTAACATCAATAAGATAGCTTCAATACATCCAAGTTCATTTGAAAATCTAAGTAATGGGGTACTTCAGTGCACTGCTGAACGGTATGCTAACAGAAACAGATAAAGGTTGTTACATTTCATTTTCATCACATTCATCTTCATCACCTGAAATCATTTAATGTCAATCATCTCTCCTAATTGTTTATTTGTTCCTTACCTGTTGACCCAAAGTCATCGCCGTCGATCAGCTGTGGCCTTCACCTGTCAGTTTCGTTTGGTTCATGCACCATGTCCCTCTAGCGTATACTATTGTTACCAGTATTATTGTGTCTCGTCTGCAACCCTCTTAGCGTCTCTGTGTTCTTGGTGGATGAGAATTGGAGTTTGAAATGCGTCTTCTTTTCTTATCAAACTAATAATTAGAAAAACCATACTTAACTTGAAAACAGACTTAACTTTGTGAAGGTCTTTCTAACGGCTACTTTTAAATTAGATAGTGAAGAGTTGATATCAAATAGTGTTCGGGAGTTTATTAAGAAATTTTGGTGCCAAATTGCTTACCGAGCCGAAATTTCACTCACTTTTTGTGGATATACACTCTCAACGTTTTTTTTGAACTCAGTTCAGCGGAGATTCTGCGGATTTATTTTGATAAATTTCTTCAAGCTAAAAGCCGATCAACACCTCAAGGTAAAAGAATCATTCAAGTTACAGTCATTTATTTTCTACGTTAAATTATTTGCTACATTAAAATCATTAAAATCACACTTTGAACATATCACAAATTAAAACTTAATTAAATTAAAAACATATTAATCAATCCCGCCATCGACGAAGCGCATTTCAGGCTCTAATTGGTATTCCTTTCAGGCTTTTTGTTTTGTACCCTTTTCGTTGGGATTTTCGTCCACGTTGCATCATTCCCATTTGTTCCGGTACCATTTTCATCGATCTCGTCATATTGGAGCTATCGTTCAAATTCACCGACCATCTTCGTCTATCTCCGTGTCCGTGACGTCATCTTCGACATCTGTGTGCTTCTCGAAGAGCGACTTGCCGCCATCTTGCGATCTCGATTTCCCGCTCCGGCGCAAAGCTAAGCACTATTCATTTTGTTTTATGCTCCAATTTGTTAAATATTTCATCTATTACGTTCATGATTTTGTTTATTGCTTGATAATACTACTACATTGGGTGAAACCTTCTGTAATACTAATCAAACGGGTATTTAAGTTGCGTGTGTATTCAGTATTGCTTACGTTGTGTTATTGCCACACACGGGTGGCAGACGCATTCTACGCCGAACCGTGCGACATTATAGCTTTTAGAGAGCAGTAAGGTAGTCTAATTTTATGTCACGAGCGTACTACGAACACTGAGGGTACCCCCATCTGTCGCGTAGGTTACAGTACACGCTTAGTTCTTATTATACCGCTGTTTGGTTGCCTGAACTCTAACCGCTGTCGTGAGCGCGATTCTCGCGGGGACTGTGCTTGCCATTCGCGCGGCCTGTGCTTGCCATTCGCGCGGCCTACCTAATTCTTTGGCTTACACTTACCAAAGTTTGATTGGCAATTCCGAGCCCACCATTATTGTAGCCATTAACCAGGTTGTGAATGAAATCACTCAACGCGAGATCACGCATTTTTCAATCAGCGCCCCGATTATTTCCTTTTCCCTTCTGCTTAGGTTCGGCGATCAACCATCGACTGACCCGAGGAGCTTCCAGATCGCCTGGCGCCGAACAAATACAAATTCCTCCATCACTCAAAGTAGACCGCACGCCGTCTCCACCGAGCTAGCTAGGGTCAACCCGGATAGGGGTTGTAGGGAGGTAATAAGGTGTTGGTCCCAGTCTCGCTGATGGTCGGAGACAACCTTTGCCAGATATCGATTGATTGTTCTGTTCATTCGTTCAACCATGCCGTCGGACTGCGGATGTAATGCAGTGGTCCTAGTTTTGTCGATTCCCAAGATTTTACAAATGTTCTCAAATCGACAGATAAATTCTTTCACCAAAACTTTAGTTTCTGGAAACGGTCCGGCCACATTGATTGCAATGCGCTCGAAAGGACTTCCTACATTTTACTGACGCATTGGAGCTCTTCTTTTTCTTTGTGGCCAGTTACATACTGGCGCAGACCACGCATTTCCTACACCACTCTTTAACATCCTCCTTACAATTTATCCAGTAAAATCGCAAGCGTAATTTTTCCAATGTTTTACTGATTCCAAAGTGCCCTCCACCAGCTTCATCATGAATCCCTCCTAGTACTTCCGGTACTCTTTTCCTAGGGATTATCAACTGCGCCCTGCTTTCATTTCGGTTCGTAATCTCCAAGACGCGTTTCAGAGTTCCACTGCGCCAAATACGATTTTACATTTCGAGAGTGTGGTGGAATATGGACGAGCTCATGAGGAAGATTGATAATATGACTTCGGAAATTAAAAACGAAATAAGATCCAATCATACAGAACTCAAAAGCGAAATTAATAAAAATAACGAACTAATAACAAAATTACAGGGAGAGTTGAAAGAAAAGGAAGATAAATGGAACAGGGAAAGAAAAGAGTTAAGCGCAAAAATAGTGATGCTTGAAAGAAGGCTGGAATTACAAGACAAAAACCAAAGATTGAAGAACATTGTAATTAAGGGAATAGATCCAAAAGAAAACAATCCAAGAGAAACAGTGGATAAACTAATTAAAAATGAATTAAATATTGATGTTCAGACTACTTCGGCTCAACTAATTAAGACAAAATACGGAAAGTCTATAGTCATTGCAGAAATACCGGATTGGAATGGTAAAATGGAAATTATGAAGAACAAATACAAGCTTAAAGGGAAAAATATTTTCATTGAGAACGACATGACGAATGAAGAGAGGAAAACCCAAGCAAAAATTAGACTGTTAGCTAAAGAAGAAAAAGCGAAAGGAAATAACGTTAAAATCATGTATAACAAATTAAGGATTAATGGCAAGGAGTATTCCTGGAACAAACACTCCGAAACAGTAGTTGAGCAAAACGCTAGGAGCACTACAAATGAAGGATGTGTATCAAAAAACTAGCAACGAACGGACGGATGGAACAGGTAACGACTAGGCAACAAACAAGGACTATGAAGATAGGTACATGGAATATACGAAGTATAAAAGGGAAAGAATTTGAACTGGCGAACGAATTTGAAAAGTCGAAACTTGATATTTTAGGAATAACAGAAACAAAAATGAAAGGTAAAGGAATGCAAAAACTAAGCGGAGGTCATCTATTAATTCATAGTGGTGTACCAGAAAATGAAGGAGCAAGAGCAGGGGTGGGTTGTATAGTACATAAAAACTGTGCTAACTCAATTAAAAGTTGGAACTATAAGAGTGAGAGAATACTAACAGTAACACTAGAACTGGATGGAAAACAGAAATCATAATAGCTGTCATATACGGAGTTAACGAAGATGAAAGTAAAAAGATTAAAGATGAATTTTGGGAGGAAATACAACAAACAGTAGGAGACATGTCAGGACTTTATTATATAATTGGAGATTTAAATGCAAGAGTTGGTAACAAAAATAGAGGATTGGAGAAAATACTGGGAAAGCATGGGGAAGAAACCCTAAACAACAATGGTACCAGACTAATAGATCTATGCATAATAAATGAACTAGCCATATTAAACACGATGTATCAGCACAAGAAAATCTATATGTACACTAGAGAAGAAAGAAGCCGTGATAAAAAATCATTAATAGACTACATAATAACACCTGCAAGAGATAAAAATAAAGTGATTGATGTAAGAGTCAAACGAGGTTATGAAATCGATAGCGATCACTACTTAGTAGAGGCCAAGATAAAACTCAAAAATCCGGGAAAACAAGAGGTCATTAAAATGGAGAAGCAGCCAAAAAAGGAGATTCTACAAATCTACCGTTTGAAAAATGAAGAGAACAAAGATAAGTATCAACAAATAGTCACAAAGCTTAGCGAACAACATATGATTAAAACTGAGAACAACGTGGAAGAACTATGGCAACACTTCAAAAGAATTATTTACGAAGCATCAAAATCAGTATGTGGGGCAAAACATCTTGGGAACCAGAAGAAGCTGACACATTGGTGGTGTCAAGAGATTAAAACTGAAATGGCGCTCAAGAAAACACTATGGAAGAAATATTTACGAACAAACAGACTTGAAGATTATAATGAATATAAAAACCAAAGAAAAAAAGCTAAAGAGCAAATACAAAAGGCCAAATATAATTCATGGGAAGAATATGGGACAAAAATGGAGGTAAATTTCAAAGAAAATAAGAAAATATTCTACAATATTCTAAAAAACCACCGAAAAGAGAAGAGACCACTGTTAAAACAAATAAAGGATAAAAACGGAAACGTTATTATATCTGCTACAAATATAATGGCTAGGTGGAAAGAGCATTTTGAAGAGTTGCTTGAGGTAAAAACCGAACATTTAAGATGTATTCCAGGAACCTCAGTATTCAATAAAGAGGATGAGATTACTATAGGAGAGATAAATGAAGCACTGAATAAACTAAAAACATCTAAGGCTGCAGGATATGACGACATTAAAACAGAACAATTGAAATACATGGGTGAAGCGGAAAAAGATATGTTACACGAATTAATAAACAAAGTATGGATTACGCACACAGTACCTAAGGATTGGGAAACAACAATAATTTTGCCTATATACAAAAAAGGAGATAATAGAATATGTAATAACTACAGAGGTATTTCACTAATATGTACGACAGCTAAACTCTACGAATCAATTCTAGAAAAGAGACTAAGATCGGAAGTAGAAACTAAACTGGAGAAGACGCAAAGTGGCTTCAGAAAAGGTCATAATATCAACGATCACATATTCATCATAAGGCAGATTTCGGAAAGAACTATTGAGTATAATAAAAATATGTTTATATGTTTCATTGATATTGAAAAGGCTTTCGACCGAATTAAGAGACACCAAATCTGGGAAATACTGGAAAAAAGAAAAGTAAATAGAGATCTAATAGCTGCGATAAAAAGTATGTATAAATGTACAAGGAATGTAGTGAGAGTCGGGAATAAAATAACAACGGAATTTGAGACAACACAAGGTGTAAAACAAGGAGGAAATTTGAGCCCGATATTATTTAATCTAGTAATGGACGAAGCTATAAAAAACGCAAAATCAAGAGTCCACAGAGTCACTTTAGGCCATCTAAATCTAAGTGAAACAATTATAACGGAATGTGCGTTTGCCGATGATGTGGCAATATTTGCTACAAATGAGAAATCACTTCAGGAAAACTTGGAAATATGGAATGAGGAATTAATTAAACTAAATATGAAGATTAATACCAGTAAAACAGAAGTGATAGTAATATCGAAAGAGGAAATAAATACTAATTTACACCTAAACGGAAATAAAATACAACAGGTAG
The DNA here is from genome assembly GCA_963989225.1 of Dromius quadrimaculatus. Lineage (NCBI taxonomy): Eukaryota > Metazoa > Arthropoda > Insecta > Coleoptera > Carabidae > Dromius > Dromius quadrimaculatus. The sequence goes on from OZ022330.1 coordinate 45,492,864, forward strand.
AGAGTTTCAAATATTTGGGAAGTATTATTGAGAGTAGTGGAGGACTTGAAGAGGAAATTAATAGCAGAATCCAGAACGCGACCAGACTATTCTACTCTTTGAATAAGGCCATACTAAGTAATAAAAATATCTCCAAGAAAACAAAAATGATAGTATACAGAACAGTATTTCTGCCAGTTCTGATACATGGAAGTGAGACATGGGTTCTAAATACTAGACAAAAAAGTAAAATCCAGGCGACGGAAATGAAGTATCTTCGAAAAGTTGAAGGGGTTACCAAACGAGACAGGATTAGAAATGACGACATAAGACAAGAACTTAATACGAAGTCTGTACTTAAATTAATAGAAGAAAGGCAGCTACAGTGGTTTGGACACGTAGTGAGAATGACGGACGACAGACCAGCAAAAGCAACATGGAAAACTAGGACCACCGGAAAAAGAAAAAGAGGAAGACCGCCGAAAAGATGGGATGATAACATTACGGATATATTGCAGACTAAAAACATAACAATAAAACAAGGACAAAATTTGGCAAGAAACAGAGAAGATTGGAAGAAACTAGTGAAAAACGAATGAACTTTCAACCTCGACACCCATAGGGTACAAGAGGATTTCGACTATGTATGTGTATGTAACATCATTATTTTTCCAATTCAGTACAATTTTTAAATCCGGATCATTCTCTTGGTCTTTGCGTAACTCTTTCGGTTGCCATCTCTCATCGACTACTATTGTTCTTTTGACGGCAACAAGCTTTTCTTCTTCTGCTTCTTTGATTTTGATTGCCGTCTTAATCTTTGGTTTCTTACGCAGCCTCTGTGGGTGGCCCAATTCATCACAGTTCCAGCAGCGAAGTTGTCTTTTCCCTGCAGCAATTTTGGATTCGATACGCCGCAACTTTTCCTCTAGGCGAGTTTTCAAATCTTCAATTGAATCATGTTTGTCGGCAATTATTTGTCTAGCTCTGGACTGTCCATGCGATGCTTGTTTTGCTGCTTCATGCTCTAAAGCATACGATTATGCATCAACTAAAGACTTCGGACGGTATATCCGTAGTGCCTGCTGTATTTCGCTATCTCGAACCCCAAAAATGAATGCTTAAGTGGCTAAACCCTCCAAAACGCTATCGGAGGCGATAGGGTGTGCGAAGTGAACTAAACGAGCAATGCCAGCTTCAAATTCTTGAAGAGTTTCTTGCGATTTCTGGCATTGGTTTCTCAGTTGAGTCTGATACACCTGTTCGAGGTGCGCATTGCCATAGCGCATCTCCAGCCGCTTGATCAGTTGGTCATAGTCACTTTGTTCGTCTTCTTTTAATGTTAGAAGAACATCCATGGCTTCTTCCCGCAACGAAACGGTCAATGCTGTGGCCTTATCTGCAGATGACCATCCATACGCCTTCGCAACAGCTTCGAATTGTTTAAGGTAAATCGGCCACGACGTCTTCCCATCAAATTCTGGTGTCTTAATGTGGATCTTTGCCTTATTCTCTTCTTTTATTATCCTTACATCACCCGCTTCACATGCAACAGATTCTGATATCGGTGATGAAGTCATCTTTGAGAAATTTTCTTCCAATTCCTGTATTTCTTCTCATAATCTTCCCTCAAGTTCTTCAAGTCCTCTTCTGCCTTTTTAGAGCTCTCTACCAATTTTTCTTCCATTCTCTGTTTCAAGGTTCTGGAATTTTCCATTAATTTATCTTCTAACGTTTTTCTAGCAACATTTCTTTCAATGTTCTACAATTTTCAGATAATTTGTCTTCTAATGTTCTGGAATGTTCTGTAAAATTTTCTTTTGATGTTCTAGAATTTTCTGTAAATTTTTCTTCTAATGTTCTAGAATTTTCTGTAGTCTCTGTCAATTTTCTTCTAATTTTCTAGAATTTTTCATTAACTCTTCTTACATTCTCCCAAAATCGAATATGACATAAAGATTCTAACCAGCATTTTCCAAAGCTTGTCGGAAACGTTGTTGGAAGACGGTCCTGGTTCCTTTGTCTGCAATTCTTGTTTTTCTAGCTCATTCTTGAGATTAACCTCTTTTAATTTACTCAATTTTACTGTCTTTGACGCCATTTCATTTATTTGAATTTGAAACTCCACATCTGATCACCAATTGTAACGTCATTTATTTTAATTTAGGGAGCAAAAGCTACTAAACACTAATATTTATTTTTATGATTTATTAAAATAATAAATCAGATAACTAACACTATTTCTAGTAAATAACTCTAATTCAAACTAAAGATTATTACATAACACTATAACTTAACATTAATTATTTATGTCAATATTGATTTATTTCAAATAACACAATTTATTTCAACTACTAGCAGTCCATATTATAAGGTCTCTGAGCCAAAATCAATAATACTTTGTTGAGTCAGCAAATTTATACCGGGTCTTCCCCCCTACGTTTTTCCCGCAAACGTCCAGGCGTTTCTAGAAAACGCTAGAAGGTACCAGCAATTTTCTAGAAAACAAATATATTCGCTTCTATTTCTTGATGTAAAATATTTCCACAATAATTTTAGGCACCAGTGAAGCCTTGACTTAGCCTAATTACAATATTCACAATTTAGACTTGAAAATGGTTGCATACCCATAGCCGAGAAGTCGTCTATTAAATAAAAAAAACATATTTAACTGAAGCCTATATTCCTATTATTTTCGAAAAATTATTTTTTGATCCTCTCTACATAATTTTCGGATTTTTAACTCTTTTAATTGTTAATTAAACACGTAATTACATTTATGATGATATGTTTACGTGTACTGAGGGAGGTTTTTATGTTGGAAATTATCTTAATTTGAACTAAGATTTTATCTTATTAGAGTTATTCAACTACGAACATACAGATTGCATGATTCACCATACCTTTTTCATCAAATGCAAATTATCAATACAAACGGTCAATATACCATAAGATGTAGTCGGTATCTAGTTCAGAAGAGATCCAGTGTAGACGATGATGATGGTATAATGGGTAAAGATAGATTATATAGACCTTCTCATTGTTACCTACCTCCACTGATCAAAAATTGAATCAATAATTAGTAACAGAGAATTGGTTCAATAGGGTGAACCATGTGATAGATATTGAGCAGAATTACTCCTATGTGAATGATATCATATGGGATTCTATTACACAATCATGTGAGTGTAATTAAAAAAAAAAGTAATTTCACTACGAACTTACTAATTATATGATTCACCATACCTTTTTCATTCAATGATAATTTATTTTCAGTCATTGTCACCACTTACAGTCAATGTACGGAAAGATGTAATCGATATCCAGTACAGAAAAGATCTAGTGAACTCTATGAGGAGGGTGGACCTATTTATGTTTGTTATCTACCTCCCGATCAAGGAGATTTTGGTGATGCAATTTATATAAGGTGGTACCATAATCCCAAATCAAGAAAATGTGAAATACTCAGATATACTGGCTCCGGAGGAAATGCTAACAGATTTATGAGTCGCTATGAGTGTGAGAGGGCCTGTATCTATCTAGCCTATCATTATTAAGCCAACATTAATTTTGTATTACGAAAGTCACTAATTATGAACATCCTAATCATGATTCGAATTGGAACATCTATTTTGACATCTCCTTATATCATTATTTGAAAAATAAGTGATTCCTAAACATATAAAATTCAATAAGTATCACATACTCTATATCCATTTATGTAATGTTGAGTATACCTTATATCACATAATACCGTATTATGAATATTTCCATCCAACACCGATCCATAATGAGCTTGTTACTATAATCCTATCAAAACAAAATCAGTCACTCAGTGGGAGAGAAGTGCAACAGTAAATACCATTGCAACTGTGTCATGACCACAATGCTTTTCTGATAACACTCAAATATCTTGGCATTGTCAAGAAATAAACAAATGTATAATCACGGTTCAAGTCATTTCAGAGAGGAATTAGATAGAAAGTTGAGATTGGTTAAACACTCTTAAAATGAAGCCATTATGCCTGATATATTACATCATATACACTATGCTCTATTTTTAAACTAAGAAGAGCAAACTGAAGTAAGCGTCATGTAACTAGACGTTTTTGATTGGCTTATTTCACACCAGTTTCACACTGAATAAAAATTTGTTAGACCTTGGATAAATGTTGAACGTTCCCCATGGTTCTCCGTCTTGTTCCAACACTGCTGGATTATTCGATAACTGAATATAAGAGATAGAAGTGTTCTAATATCTCTACAATTTTCAATTTCAATGTTTTGAAATGTTATGCAGCTTTTTATAATTTTTCTGTAATATTACTTTTACTTCTTTTGAAATATTTCTTTGTCAAAACACTACTGGATTATATGCTTAAATACATAAGCTTGTCTTTTCAATTTACATTATTATCTATTTAATATTTAATAATAGTTATTTATACAACAAGTGAATTAAACCACGGTTTGTTTGCGAAAAGAAAGTTTAAAACCACGAGCACATTTAGTGCGAGCGGTTTAATTCTTCGAGCAAATAAAGAGGTTCAATTCACGTGTTTATATACATAATTTTATTTAATTTTGCGTGAATTTCTGGAACAAAATTCCAAAATTAAATTGCAGTTGCAAGAGAGCTTCGTTGATATCGCGACCAGTGTTTGTTTCTCAAACATTCGGGATTGTAACTGTCAGAAAACTGTCAGTTTTGTAAATTTTTAATTGAAGCATTATAATCGTGAAAATTATCATCTGAAATGATGGAAGAGAGTGATTAAAACAATGTTCTCGTCCCCAATACCATTTTGAACGAAGCAGTCGCAGCAGTTGGGAAAATTATTCCTCAGAAATCGAAATCTTTTCATGAAAAGGTATACCAACAGTGATTTAATAGTTATATACGATACAAGTGGGATAAAAGCATTATTAAGATACGCATGTGAAGTTTGCACAACGAGGCGATAGCCGAGTTGTGTAATCACATGAGTATCTTAATATGCCAAAATCACACGTGTATCGTACAGAATTTTATCTACGCCCGTCCAAAGTTAAAAAATTTAAATAATTAGAATTTCTGATAAGAAGAAAATTAATCCAAGTAGTTGCTGCAAAATGTTTTAATCCATGATGACCACAATTTGACATAAACAACTTAAACAATTTGTTGATTGTTGTAAGTAGTTACTTTTCATAAATTCTTCACGTATTTTGTGAAAATGAGTGATTCTGGAAGTATTGGTTCAGATATTGAAGAAGAAGCATCTAAAATTATTGCTGGCCTTTTACCTGAGAAGTCCAAGTCTAAGTATGAACTTATATATATATATATATATATATATATATATATATATATATATATATATATATATATATATATATATATATATATATATATATATATATACAAAATATGAAAAATGGTGTATCGCAAAGAAAATTCAGAACCCAGCAAATGAGAAGGTACTGATAACATACTTTGCTCATTCATCTAACACATCGAAGCCTTCATCTCTCTGGGCGTATTATTCTATGATACGTACCATGATTTCCATTAAAAAGAATGTTGATATAAGCAAATATACGAATTTAGTTGCTCTGCTCAAAAAAAAATCTGATGGATATCGTGCAAAGAAATCAAGAGTATTATTGAGAACGGATATTACTAAATTTTTTGCAAGAAGCTGATAATGAACAATTTTTATTCTCGAAAGTGGCGTTGATAGTTGGTCTTGCTGGTGCTTGTAGGCGAGAAGAATTGACAAATTTACTTTTTTGTAAAGTAAAGAACGAAGGGCAGTGTTTACACTTTTTGTTACCAAATACTAAAACCAAAGTATTTTTTTTTTCTTTTTTTTTTTTTTTTTATTCATTCTATTTTATTTACAACTAGCCAATAAGGCTAACCAGCAAATGTGTTACATTATATAAATTACAATACATGCGCGAGGTCCCCATCCATTGACGGTTCCTCTTGTTTAGGGTGTTGTATATCTGCCGTGTTTAGACTAAATCTAGGGGTTTGGCCCTTGCGAGTCTTCTTACTTCATTGGAGTTGTCGAGTAGGTTGACGGCTAGACTATTGGGATGCCTGTTGAGTCTTTTTTCATAATTGTTTGTGTGGTTTCTAATTTGTTCTTGTACGGGCTTGATTTTTAAATCGTTGTGGAGTGTGTCGTTTCGTACAAACCACGGGGCGTTGGCAATTGTTCGAAGAGTTTTACTTTGTAGTCGTTGTATCTTGTTTGTGTGGGTCTGCTTCGCACAGCCCCATAATTGTATACCGTACGACCAGATTGCGATTAACATTGTTTTGTATATTAGGATTTTATTAGACAAGGTTAGTTTAGATTTGCGTCCGATTAGCCAGTTTAATTTTTTTGTTCTTATATTGGCTTACTTCGTTTTTGCATTTATGTGTTCTCTCCATGTCGATCTCTTTTCTAGGTGTATACCTAGGTATTTGACTGTGGTCTTTTGTTGGAGTGTTTTATTGTTGAGTTTTACTTCGGGGCATGTAGCTCTTTTCAAGGTGAAGGTTACGTGTACACTTTTTTCTTCGCTTGTTTTTATACGCCACTTATTAGCCCATTCCTGTATTTTGTCCAATGAGCTTTGTAGTTGGTTGGTAGCTTCTATTGGGTCTTGATGGGATGACAGTATTGCAGTGTCATCTGCGTAGGTTGCAATAGTTGTATTATCGTCATTTGGTATGTCTGCTGTATAAAAGAGGTATAGCATCGGTCCAAGAACACTGCCTTGGGGGACGCCGGCTGCTATTGGATGTATTTGAGAGTAGCTATTGTTATTCACAACTTGGTAGTTTCTGTCTGATAGGTAAGATTTTATTAGTGGGTAGTATTGGTGAGGTAGTTTTTGTTTAACTTTGTAGAGTAGACCAATATGCCAAACTTTGTCGAATGCTTGTTTTATGTCAAGGAAGGCTGCCGAGCAGTATTTGTTTTCTTCGTATGTTTTTTCTATTACGTTGATTACTCTGTGTAACTGTTCCGTGGTTGCATGTTCATTTCTAAAACCGAACTGATGTTCTGGAATTATATTGTTGTCCTCTAGTTCGTGTTTTACTCTCTTTAAAATCAGTTTTTCGAGTATTTTTGATAAACAGGGCAGCAAAGAAATTGGCCGATATGAACTGACTTCGTGAATATCTTTGCCTGGTTTTGGTATAAGTATTATTTGGGAAAATTTCCATAGTAAGGGAAAGTATAGTAGTCTAAGTACTGCGTTGTATATTTGTGTTATTGCTTTACTTGGTAGGTTTTTCAATACAATTGGAGAAATGAGGTCGTGACCTGGTGTTTTCCTGTTGTGTAAGAATTTTATTTCTTCTTCAATCTCTTCTCTCTTGAATTTTTCAATTGGTAGTGTTGATTGCAAAGGTACTTCAAGGTATGCTGCTATGTTATTTTCTTCTTCATTACTGATTTGCGATGGATTTGGTTGGAATGTGCTTGAGAGATGAGTTGCAAATAGCTCGGCTTTTTCTTCGTCTGATCTAGCCCAAGAATTATTGGGTTTTCGTATTGGTGGAATGGAGCGCTGAGGCCTTTTTAGGTATCTGACAGCTTTCCATAGAGTGTAGTCATTTTGTTCATGTGGTGAGAGGTTACTAACGTAATTTTCGAAGGACTCGTTCTTCATGTCGTGGATCGCTGTTTTGACTTCTTTACATAGTTTATTTAACAGTGATTTGTCACTAGGTTGTCTGTAGAGATGCCATCTTTTCCTAATTCTTCGTTTTTCTGCAATTTTGTTTATTATGTGCTTGGGATAATTTGCGACTGTGTCTTTGTGAGATTTATATTCAGACGTGGATTCCCAGGCGGCCTGTTGTATTGTTTTGGTCAGTATGTCCACTGCATTGTCAATGTCGTCCTCTGTTTTTAAAGGTACGTTAATTTCGATGTTTTCATTTAGATATTTTTGAAATATTTTCCAGTTAGTTGTGTTGTTGGTGAGTACATGTTTATTTTTTTTGTTGACTATGGTTTTATTCAATGTGAGAATAACTGCGGAATGGTCAGACATCATATCGAGGCACTCCCCGATTACCATATAATTTGTTGAAATTCCATTAATAATGAAGAAGTCGAGAGCGTCCGGCTTTTTGTTTGGATCTGTTGGCCAGTACGTTGGCTTTCCTGTACTGATCTGATTATAACTTTTGTGTAGCATTGCTGCTTGAAGTTGTTTACCTTTCGGGTTAGTTAGTCTGGACCCCCATCTTGGGTGTTTGGCGTTAAAGTCTCCTCCAGCTATAAATCGGCTGCCTAGTTGTTCTAAGGCTTCTTCGAATTCGTGTTGTTTGACTGCGTGTTTTGGTGGGCAGTAGATTGCGGATACTACTAGGTCTCCATTTGCTTCCTTGATTTTGATATTTGTTGCTTGAATGTGGTCTTTTTCTATTTTGTCAATTTCGTAATGCGATATTTTTTCGTTAATTAAGACAGCTGATCCACCGTGTGCTGTTTGATCAGGATGGTTAGTATTATACAGTTTGTACTGTTTTATGTTGAAATAATTTCTCTCAGTAAAATGAGTTTCGGAGATAAGTAAAATGTCGATATTCTGCTCATTCAGGAAGTATTCTACTTCCAGTCTGTGTTGCTTTAGACCGTTTGAATTCCATAGAGCAATTCTGATGAAGTTATTGTGCATTTTGTGTTTGATTGACTAGCATGGTGAGTAAGTTAAGTATCATGCTATTTTGATTCATTAGTTGTGAGAAGAGAGTCTCAATTTTAGTAAGAATTTCTTCTAATGTTGCGTTTTTTCCATCTTGATTGGTTGCATTGTTACTAGTCGCTCGTGCGTAGCTAATGTTTTCACGGTGCATTTGACTTGATTGAGGCAATTCGGTGTTGTAAGTTTCGAGTGGTTGGTTTGTGAATTTATTATTTTGATTGTTAGGGATATTTTTTCCTTTAGTTTTTTGGAGATTTCTGTAAACTAGGCAGCCTTTGTAGTTGGCAGGGTGTGCTCCGTCGCAAAGGATGCATTTCGGTATTGCTGTTCTTTTTTGTAGACAGTTTTGTGTGGAATGACTTCCTGCGCATTTCACACAGTAGAATGGTTTAGCACAGTATGATTTGGTATGTCCGTACTCTTGGCATCTGGTGCACTGTGGTATTTCTCTTTTCTTACGGGGTTCTTCTATTAAAACTTTTGTTCCCAGTAGGTGTTTGATATCGTATATTTTCTTGTTATTTGTATTGGGTTCTTGATCTACAAAGAACATTGGTAGGGGTTGTTTAGTTTGCCAACTACGTATATTTATAACGTTACGAATTACGAATCCTTGACTCTCCAGTGCTTCTTGCAGATCTTCTGGTGCTATTGTATGGTGGAGGTTTTTAATTACCACTCTGTATGAACGTTCTTGCCGTGGTTGATATGTGTGATACGCAATTTTGTGTGTTTTCAATAGTTGTACTATTTTTCTGTAAGCTTCTGATGTAGTTGTGTTGACTTTGACAACATTGTTAGATAGTGTTTTGCATATATAATCTTTCTCTTCAACAACTGTTTTGAAACTTGCAATCATCGCTGGGTAGTTTTCTACATCTTGGATATAAACTGGCGGGGGCTTAAATTCGTTGTTTGTTTTATTGTTATTGTTTCCTGGATCTTGAGTATTTGTTGTGGTGTTTTCTTGGTTTTGTTGTGAAGTTTCATTTTCCAGGACTGAGTAACTGTTGGACGTTGATATTGCATTGTCTTCTTTTTGTGTTATATTGTTTTTTTTAGTTATTTGTTCAGTATGTGTTTCTTCGTTCCTTCTTCTTTTATTCCTGATTACTTGCCATGAGGCTGTAGGCAAAGAAGTGTGTATAGATCTGGGTGTTGTTAAGGTTGGTGATATCAGGTATGGAGATAATATACCCAGGTTAGGTGGATACACGTGTGGGTTGTGCATGTTGATTTCTGAGTCCGGTGTTGTAACAGCAGATGCTGTTTCGCTAGTCATTGGTGATTCGTTTCCATAGCAATGTGTTGTGACCATCGGTGTTGTGTACATACCTGTGGTATTAGTAGCGGTAAACCAAAGTATCAAGAGAATTTTTTTTTGTAACTGCTGGAAATATTGATGGTATAAATATGGTTACAATTGTTCGGGATTATATTGGTCTTCGTCCAAATAATGTTGATCATGATCGATTTTTCATTCAATACAGAAAAGGTAAATGTTTCAAAAAGCCTGTGGGAATTAATACGTTTGGCTCTTTGCCCCAAAAAATAGCTTCATTTCTGAAACTTGAACATGCTAAAGAATATACCGGTCATTGTTTCCGGCGCTCATCCACGTCATTGTTAGCCGAGTCAGGCGCGGATTTGCTAACTATAAATCGCCATGGTGGTTGGCGATCAAATACTGTCACTGAGGGCTATATAGAAAGTACGGTTGAAAATAAAAAAAAGATAGTCACAGGCATTTTAGGTGAAAAAGAAAACAGGACCAGTGCAAATAATCAAGAATTAAATGTAGTCAACAAAAATTCATCGCAATTCTCCTCTTCATCAGGAATTAATCTAAAAAATTGTAAAAATTGTACAATTAACATTTATAATAAATAGTTTATTTTGTATTTCAATAAATTTATTATTTTTGTTGCCATTATTCATTTTCAAAACCCAGTGCGTTAATGAAAAACAGGTGTGTTAATGAAGCTCTTAACTCACGCGAAATTGGTTGTCAGAAGTGGCAGTTAACTCCCGGGCGTAGATAATTTTTTTTAAATCACCGATAGCTCATTTTGAATCACTATTGAATGAAGATTTACTTATGACTGTTGCTATTGATTTAATAATGTAGCTTTAAAACGTCAAAATTAAATAAAATATATTTGTTATCGTTATGTAATACATAATTCGTATTACTAAAATATTTTTTGTTGTCAATTAACAAACAACAGCTACAAAATATAAGCCGACAATTTCAAATTAAATTTTACAGCATAAAAATCTGGTGATATTTTTGTCGTATTTACACAGTGTATATATGGCTCGGCGCAGCAACTTCAATTTACTCATCCTATAGTTGAAAAATGAATTATAGTACAATAAATTACTCTTATCCACAACTGTTTGAATATGGTTGCTGATACTCATTGAACTGAGTTTGAAATGGTTATCATGAAATAATTCCTCTATTCCTTCCATATCGAACTTCTAAAATATTGCTGCTCATACTGCAAATAGCTGAGATATGGCAACTTATGTTCTCATAGTTTCAATTTTTCGAAAAGAAAGATCACATCATTATATATGTGTACAATTTGTTATTTATACGAGAGTAGTTAAGGATCATGACAAGTGGCCAAGTATTTGGTGAGTCACTAAAACTTTTGGCTGAATATTATATTATTTGTTTGGCACTCGTATTGCATACAAAATTCTTCCTGCGGCCCTTAGCTTTTAAATAGTATATTCTACAATAAGTATTGGAATGGCCTATATTCTGAACGAGCGAAAAGTTTGTAAACCGAGCCGAAGGCGAGGATTACGGTTCGCGAGTGTGGAATACGCCATTCCAAACATATTGTAGACTATACTTTCTCTAACAAGATTTTGGAAACTCACCAATATTTCAGAGGGAACTTAAAAAATTATTAAATGTCAAACGTCAAATCCAGATATGAATGCTTGAATTGTTAGGAAGTAACCATGGTAGTAGCCAAACTAACAGCTTCTGATTCGTCGAAATGATTCTAAAGGCTTACAGAATCATTCTAAACGGCATACGGAATCATTCTAAACGATTTTTTTAAATATCATTCGTTTCAACATAATTTTTGGTTATGGAATATGCAAATTCCAAAACAGTGTTGAAGAAAATTATTTAACACACAGCAAAGGAGCTCAGAACACAAATTGTCACTCAGATTCAACAAAATCTCAAACAAATGGATCAGTAAGAAGTGTTACACACATTAACTCACAGAAATTTGAAGGCTCAACGTTTGAATATTTTATATATATATATATATATATATATATATATATATATATATATATATATATATATATATATATATATATATATATATATATATATATATATATATATATATATATATATATATATATATACCTATATGATTTAAATGTGAACCACCGAACATCTAGTAATCATAGACTATCAATCATGTCCGACAATTGAACATCGACTTAATCAATACTAACTAGGATTACAGTTATAGCAAATTCAAATAAATAATAATGTGAACCTTAAAAGATTTCACACTTGTAACAATATTTGAATTTCTAATTTGATATATTTAAAAAAGAAACTTCGACAGCTCGTCACTAGTTTCTCGGTACATTAAATCTGTACATAGGTAACTATTATTTTATTAATGTCCGACTAGTTTATTATTGTTGTCATGCTAATACTGATTTCAGGGTTATTACGTAACAAATAATACCCGGGGGCATTATTCTGAAAAATAACAAACAAGAATATCACGTTCCCTAGTTACAGTAGGTAACTAGAGTAATTTCTCTGACAGATATCACAATGACAGAGCACACATTGTTGAATATTTTGATTCAAATAGAACATTAGTCGGACATTAAACATTGAAGGCACCACGGGAGTTGAACGGATGATAATACCTATGGTCAACGTATACACCTCAGGCTGGAGACCCTCGGAAAGTACACTGTTGACCTGAGGCATCATTGTCCTTTTAACACACTTGATACCTCAATTACTATAATAATTTCTGTGTCTGTAAGAAATTGGACAACATTCTTTTGAGCCGTTGTGTTATTTGCTAGGGCGTTTTTGGAGATGTTTTCTTTGATCATTATATTTTTGGCAATCAATTAGAATATGATTTACTGGTATGAGCACGTTGCACTTTATACATATTGATGGAGGACTCCTCTGCATGTGGTGTTCGTGTGTGTGGGGTGGGTGTGTCCATTTAATAATCTTGTCAGTATGATTTGATGCTTTCTGTTTTCTATTGCAATCTATGTCTGAGTGTCCCATTTTATGGTTCTAAGTTTCTTATTGGTTGTTGTGTGCCTTTCATTTAGCCAGTTTTCGTTTGCTTTTTCTTTAATTATGGCTTTCGTATTGTTGACTGGGATTGGGATGTTTTTTATTACCGTTGATTTCATTTTATTAGTTTTTCACCAATGCTTTTATCACTGTTTCTGTAGAGCTCAGGAGGGGTTCGGTGTTTTGGGTATGCTGTAAGAGTTATGTTCAAAGTAGGTTACGAGTGTACCCATGGTGGGTGCTTGTGGTAAGTTTTTGTTTAATTGCAGGAATGGTGATTTGGAAATTATATTTATGTAGGAGTTCAATTTCTGTAAAAATTGTATATTGTTTTTGATGTATTTTGTTATAGGTGGATTATCTGGATTTCTAGAGAGTTTTAGTATATAATTTTATGTTAGCAATTTTCTTCTTATTAGGCTTGTCCTGAAAGCTCCAATCACTAATCTTAAGGCTGTCACTGTATTGTTCTGTGACATTTAAATTTCGTTTGATGGATATTGAAATATATAATTAATGGCTATTATAGTTTGGATCGAATTAGTGCACGGTAAACTTTTATTATGATCTCTCTATACGCTCCCCATTTTGTGTAACTGAAAGCTTTTATACATCTAGTCTTGTATGCATTCCGTTCGAAGATTTTTTACGTGGGAGATTCAGGTTAATTTACAATCGAATGTTACTCCCAGAACTTTGATGATGTTTTTATATGTAATATTTGGGTTGTTTGGTTTTAGAACGAGATGTTCGTTTGTTTTTCGTAATTTGCAGAAATGAATTGCGTTTGTTTTAGTCTCAGAAAATTGGAATCCTACATTTTGAGTTCAGTATCCTAGTTTCTGGATCGCTTCTTGCAGTTTAGTTTCTACTGTGTCAATATTTTCCCGCTGTAGTACAACACTAGATCATCTGCGAATGAAAATTATTCAATCAACTGAGGTGAATGTCTTGTTACTTTATTTATTGACACTAAGGATAATGTGATGCTAATTACTTCTACTTGGGAAAGTCTGTTTTTTTGTATCTGTTCTTTTGATGGACATCCGTTGCTCTTGACTTTGAATGTTGTGTTTTGTAAGATGTTTGACAAATATATTATGTCGTAGGCTTTAGCCAAGTTTTAAATGCATTTTCTACCTAGGTTTGTGGGTTTACAATCTGGTTTATAGGGCTGTTGCGTATCTCTAATTTTCGACGGAAGCGCCGCATTGTATTCCAAGAATATAACTTCGAGGAGCTGTGTCACCTGTTAGTGTTTTGAAATATATGTCAATGTACTTTAAAAATTTAGAATAATTCATAAAAAATCATCTTATGTCTTTTAAAATATCACATTTAAAGATAGGAATTCTGAGCCGATTATGATGTATCATAAATAAAACAAAAATATTCTGTGTAGTTGTCGTATATTATTTTACGACTTCAATTGGTTTGGGTGTATGCGAAATGCAGGTACCCACAAACGCAACTAGTCGAAAAGTCAACTTAATCGAATGAGCGTAAAAGATTAACTTTATCGGATGGAAATTGAAGATGAACTGATTTTTAAATATTAGAGAAAACAACATGCAGGATTTAGAGGAAGTCCGAGACAAAGAAAATATACTAAGAGAGAAACTAAACACTTCACACATGCTAGTATTCAGGAAATCCAAAGCAGTTAATTCTGAGAAGGATCTCGATAAGATTCTATAGCCGGAAGCATGCACAGTGGGTCATAGAATATTTACACAAATGGAAATTAGAACATTTGGTATCCACAATACCTCAAATAATATATTACAGACTTGAGCTAAAATGTCATAGTGTCAATTGTTTAGTGTAGATACGAAAACTCATCAGTAATAGATTGACGGAGCAGTCCTTTGTGGACATCAGGGAGTACTGGGAGTGTTCACTGCCATGTTAAATAACTAGCACAAGAAATTATTAGTTTTCTCCAAAGCCGCATGGTGGCACTGAATGTTTTTTTTTTATTTATTTTATTTAAATTTGAAATTATGAAATAAGACATAGAATTTCTAAGATATTGAATTTCAGGTTTCATAATTTAAATTTTCATTGCCACGTGAAAATCTAAATTATGAAGCCTGCAATTCAAGATCTTAGAAATTTCATGTCTTATTTCTTGATAATTCAATTTGATTTCTCATTATGACTGAGCTCTCAAATTAATTTCGAAGCTCTTGATCAAATGATACAATATTTTATACAAAAATAATATAATTACATATTTTATATATTAATACAAAATAGTAATATTAAATATTACCTATATCTCTACAAATTACAATTTATGGTGCATGAAAATCTTTTAATTCACCTTCTTCACACAATAATTGAAATTCTGAGAGTATTTGAGAATGATAAAAACGATGAACAATTACAGTTATAGATAATTACATAGAATTAGAATCAGACAATCATTTATTCAAAAGTATAAAATTCATCATCAGGATCAAAATTTTCACTAAATTGTTGTGTAAACAAAACTACTCATTCAGAAGATCAGCAGAGAATATACATTCTGCCTCCCATTCCAAGAAAATTATTACACTTTTTGAATTTTGCGTTATTGTTGGGATGAGAAATTTAGGTAACAATATTCGGACAGATGAATAGTCTCAAATATTTCTTGTTCTTCTCGAATTATAGGTGATCGTAATGATTTATTCATCTCAAAAATTACTTGCAGCTATGAGAATTATGATGAATGGAAAATCCTGTGTCCTAGACATTTTCTGCTCTTCTTGAACTCCAAATGAATGACAGGACCGTGAGCTGAAGCTGGAGGAAGTGAAGCGGTAGTAACCTTGAAATAAATATGACAATTATTTACTCATAATAGCAGAAAATACAGTACTTATATATTTACCAATTACTTGCGGTACTTCGATTTCAATGACTTCTTGCAGTGTCCAACCGCAAATCGTTGTATGGGATCCAAAACAGCATAAAGACGATTGTCTTGTCCACTGGAGTATCTGTTCGTTCATTTGTACCACACAAAAATAGCTCCGTCTCGAATTATTCTCCTAGTTGAATTGGGAGTAATCTACTTTTGTTCAAAATATTTCACACTTTCGTACTTATACCGAATAATCGGTTTCTTCTTGTACGAAAAACAATCTTCGACTCAACAAGGTTTCTTGTAGCTCATCTAAAAAAGTAGTAATGTTTATATTCATCAAGATTTTTGACATGACTGATTTGTATATACTTCATATTTACTAAAATGTATTTAAAAATAATGCCAATATAACTTACCGTTTTAGGCGATCATGACAAAAAAGATGTTTTTATTGCTCCTTTTGCGGCCGGGAAGTTTCACTTTTTGGGACTGATCTGTCAAATTTTACTTTTTGGGACTGATCTGTCAAATATTACTTTTTTGGGACTGATCTGTCAAAAAATATTTCATAAACACTTCATATTTACCTATATAGGTAGCTTGATGAACTCTTTTTCGCTTAAATAGTACATATTATATTCTTCCGTCAACCTCTGTAGTTCTTGCAATTCAAAAAATAAATACGCATTTTTGTTAAATGTCAACTTAATAGAACACAATAAAATAAAACAATTTCAACGGCAACTTAGATTTACAATTGCAATGTTTTAGGAATAAATAGATAAGATTATGTGATTTTGAATTATTTCGTAATGATCGCCTAAAAACCGTTATGTGCACCTCGGCCTACAGTTCTTTTTTGGTCTCACCTGAATTGCAGCCTCAGCTACGCTTCGGCCGCAAACAACAGATTCGACCAAAAAAGATAATCTTTATGGCCTTGATATACAAATAACTATTTCAGTCTTGCTCAAAATTTTAAAATATTTTTCATTTTTGCACATCTGACATATTTTCACAAACAAGATAAACAAAAATTAATTGTCTGTTGTCTACCTGGTTACCAATCAGATTCCAGCAGAATATTCTACCGCGCAGAAGCTTCTGAAACCTAGCAAACACAGCTAAAAAATTTAACTTTCTCCAAACTCGCTAGATAGCGCGAAACTGTTCAATTTGATTCATGAGAGTGAAAACTCCCAGTACTCCCTGGTGGGCATGTTCTGCGTTTCGTTGCACACTGAAATGCAGAGTTTGTTTTATTCGTTCTTTATTTCCATGGCTATCTGATTTTTGACAGAAATGTCATATCTCCTAAATATCTAATTCTAAATGGAAGCTTTTCATGTGTTAAATATTGATTTTGAACAACTTTTCAGATCTAAAAATTGATTTTAAGCAACTTTTCGTTCTTGTACTTTTGCTCTTGAAAATACAGGAGAGCCAATATCTGCACATGTCACAACGCATGTTAAACCCCTATGTTCCGCGTTTCGTTGCTCATTCTGTATATATATACACATATATATACACGAATGTGTTTGTGTGTGTGTGCGGATATGTATATATATATATATATATATATATATATATATATATATATATATATATATATATACAGGGTGTAACAGAAATAAGTACATTAATTTTAACCTGTAATGCAATTTGTCGAGCATAACAATTTTTCTTGATAAGTTTTTTCTGTAAATCCTCTGGATATAAAGTAAAAATTCATCAAAGTTTTGTCAAAAGTTTCATAGTGCGCCTATGGTTCAAACTGAATGTTTTTCATTTATTGGAAGAATGACAGCTGTCGATTGAAAGGAGTATTTTGCAACTTTGAGCCATTGTAGTCTTGTCAATCAGTCATTTGAAACTGAAAAAATATTAGTATTTTGGCAATACATTGATATTCACTCACCTCGATAATTCTATTTATGTATATGTTGGAAGAAAGACTAAATTTGTCTCTGTAATCAACAATTTGGTCTTTTAGTCGTATTTATATGTCATTTTTGAGAAGTTTTATTTTTATTTAGGGATTTCACGTATATTTTCGGATAGTACATTTCTTAAACATAAGATTGTCTGCACAAGTTCATTGCACTTGAATCAGCTGATTTGAGTTGTCTGAAACTGTGTCACTGTGTCAGGATTGTCAGACTGAGCTGCCATCTACAAGCAGTTCAAAAAGTACTTGCTGTTCTCAACTTACTTCATCAGAAACATAAAGAGAAAATCATTCAACGATTTATTTAAAGAAATCGATGGAATATTAAATGGGATGCAATTCTAAATTAATTAATTCACTGAATAATTCAATAGAAAGATTCTATTCTTGAAGAACAGAAAATATAACCTATAAATGTATCAAACTGAATTTGGTAGTTGATTTTAAATATTTTCTGAAATATATGATACAATATTTTGTTTATTCAGCAGATCAATTCACGGGGCATACTTTATTGAAACGACCTGAGTGTGAAGTGTGAAGTTTGTAATAATATGAGAAAAACTAATACACAGGTGCTTCATCTATAAATTAATGTATTTCATTCATCTCATCTGCTGTTTTACGTTTCAGATAAACGTTAGGTTCTAAATATCCCATGGTATTCTCATCTTAATGTATAAGTGCATAATATTTTGACATTAAATACATTAGCATAACCACAATAATTCAATTTTTAGTGAAAAATGACAATTCGAGATCGTTCCAAATAAATTTGCTAAGCTAATCCTAAACTGCCCGTGAAATCGTACACAGAATCAATAATTTATAATCTGTTTAATTCCAGAATTCATTTGAAGGAATTGATAACACATATGTCAAAATCAATTGTTGTTCTATTGCAACTGCTACTGGATCCGATAACTATGCACCTGAATGACTCATTAAATTATAGGGGATAAAAAATGCTAAAAAAAAAAGAAGAGAATTCGAGAAAAAGTTACTAAGAAAAATTGTTAGGCTTGACGAGAACTATCACTGGTTAAAATTAATGTACTTGTTTCTGTTACACCCTGTATATATATACATACACGAATGTGTTTGTGTATGTGTGCGGATATGTGTTTGTATATATGTACATGGTATGAAGTATGTCGAGATGCTAGTCCCCGCAAATTCATTTTATATTATTATTATTATTTATTTAACTTTGAACTTATATAGGGTATATAGTGTGATTATATAGTGTCATGGAACACCCGTAACTATATTATAATTAAATATTTGTATACATTGTAAACTTCTTCACGATGATATCTTAAACAGTACGATTTGGTGATTATTTTAGTGATAAATCACTATCAGAAGGTGAGCTATTTCCATATTCCAATTATTTTTTAGATATTAGGTAACAGACTAGCGCATTCAATGAATGCATTCGAATAATTGAATTTGTATTAAACATTGAATCAGTTTCGGAGCTTACCGAAATGCTATTTGTTGAATTTCTCAACGATTGAAGTACATGGCTGTTTCTACAATGCTTAAAAGTGGAGATGAATTGATATACGACATACTCAATATCATGAGAACGCCAGACCGGCAACGCGCAATGCGACGCTACCCGGCGAGAAGCGTAAACTGTCAGTGGTATATTTTGACAGGCTATACGAGCAATAGCTTCCTAACCGCTTATATTATTATTTTTGTACAGATAAAATGAGTGAAAAACAAAATAAGGGCCATGGTCAAGTGTATTGTGTGCCCAAGTGCTCCAATATCAAAAAATGAACCCTGATTTGACATTTTACTCATTTCCAAACCATGCTTGGGAAGTTGAACGTGAAAAGTTACGGATTGTACATGTACGACGAGCTCCATAAGTACAAAATCAAATCACGAAAAGTAATACAGAATGATGCACATTTATAAGAAATAAATAAATGAGTTTGTGTAGGTTTAATAACCTTGTTAAATAAAAATGCTAGGTATGTAATTTCTAACCTATAAAATGTCTGAAATACAACTGAATTTGACGAACAGAACTATAGTTTTAATTGAAACAAGTGATTGAATATTAAATTGTTGAAAAAATTGAAGAAAAAGAATTATGACTATAGGCTATGTGCAAGGGGGCGGAGTTTGAACAAATATCGATGCGAGCGCTCATGGTGAGCACCATTGTAACCATTGAACTCCATTTCTCAGAATACGTCAATGAGCTGTCATTGAGCATTGTAGTTTAAAAGTGAAAATAATTGCATATAAAACATGGGAAAACGTTTCTTCTGTTCCAGACTGTTGTGTTAAGGATGATTCAAGTGAAATATAGTTTCATAGATTTCATGTACATAAAAAAACGAGTGAAGTGAATCAAAGCGGTAAATAGAGTATTGTCTGTCTTTCATTATTAATCTATATAACAAATATGTTTGTGATTTATTTGTGAAATTAGAAATATTCATCATCGATTTGGGATTCATGAATTTACCTCTATCTCTAATTTGTAAGATGTTTCAGTGATAGAAGTTTGTCAGATGCACTTCGCAATAATTTTGTTGTTAATATTGTCAGCAACATATTCTTCAACATGTTTAATATGGCAAAACTAATTCCACGCTTTTCTTCAATGCTTCCTCTGTAAAAGGGATACAGTGTTTGATAAATACAAACCCGATCTGCAAGATCACGGCGTCATAATTTGAGATTATCCTGTCAATTTTGACGGATTAAGACGTTTTCTCTATAATAGGTACGTTATAATTGAAGAAAAAAATACTCAAAATAAATAATTTCAACGTACCTTTTATGCTATGCAAGTTATATTATACGCACACAGCTGAATTAAATAATATTAGTACATTTAAAAAATTATAGGTATGAAACAATGATAAAATGGAGTTCAATCGTTCTCCATTGCTCGCTAGAGGCGCTAGTAGACTTCATGCACATAGCCTATAGGGAACGTGCGCGGCGACAGCTCTGTCATCTAGTGGCTTGTATCCGAAACTTTTACTCTTATTTGTCAAGTGTCAAACCACAAGAAATAAGGCACTAAATACATGAGTATTATCATCCGCCATTCTGTGTCCTTAGAAAGCGCTTTAGCATATATGAACAGTGCAGGAAACGCGATGATTGAATCGAAATAGTTTATCTTTAGGTAAAAAATGTGATAAAATAATATTTGAATCTATCAGACTATTTATTTTTGGCATGATGTATTATTTGTAACCAAATTACATGCTTCAATTTAGAATTTTCAGTTAGCAAATATTGAATCAAATTATTCGGTTTCCATTCATATATAATTAGAGTATTATTAAATACTCAGAATATCATTATGGAATTCTAATTTATATTGTGTAGTACAATTTTTGAAAACAATCTGACAAATTTATTGCACTTCGGGATCTCTAATATGTAAAACTCTATTGTTTATCTTCAAACTATGTAATCTTTAACTTTCCTAGAAAAACTTTTATGCATATTTATTGGAAGATTCATTATTTTACTACTCTCATCCAAGGGATAAAAAATATGGAAGTCTATTATTTGCAATTTTTTATATCGCATGTCTTCATAAAAAAATGTTAGTTCGTAATATTTTACTTATCAAAGAAATAATAATTGATTATATATTATTTATACTTATAATATATTTATATATGTAAATATATAATATATATTCTATATAATAGGTACCTATGTATAATACATAAATATATTGATCAATTATTGCTTGAAATTGAGGTTAGATTCTATGATCGTGTCTAAAAATTTAGATAAAAATATATATTAAAATAAACTGAGATAATTTCAATAAAAATTTTAATCTGATCATAACTTTAAATGGAAATTTTGACTGAATATACGTACTTTTATATGAAATACTTATAATTCGTCTGTGAATCTCACAGCCACAATTGCCGCTAATAATGATGATAAATCATTCGGCACATTAATGAGTCACTCCGATACTATTTTCTTTAGTTTTTCAAGTTATTATAACATATTATCCTCGTCAAACAACGCATTTCCTGTAATGTTTACATTGGTTTAGATATGCTTTCTTTTATTGACAGGTCACCAAATGGCGGATGATAATACCTATGTTTTTAGTGCTCTACAAGAAATGGTAATTTTATGATGAAAAGAAAGCATATTAAAATGTATTGTTATATTTCTGGTGGCCCCAATACGTCCAAGAGAAATTCCAACTGTAAAGTTGTTCACAAGATTGTCCTAAAGTACTGTGGAAATATCATTAAGGCCGTTTGATACGATGAATTAAATGCTGCATTTTGATTCTCTATTTTAAAGGAGAGGAAAATGGACCGTATCATATATTAAATCACAGTGTACTGCACAAGAATATGTATACCGCATTTTTGTTTGCATCAAAATAGAGAGTCAAAATACAGTATTTAATGCAGTGTGTCAATCGGCCCCTAGAATACTGCCCCATCAAATTAGTAAGTCTTGAATTTGTTGCTGATTTTGGAAATAACTCAGCCATTTTCAGTCTCTCATCGTAGTCCAGTAACTGTTAGTAGGAAGGTTTGCCCCATTGTCGTGCATGTCTAGTTTTCGATTCAGCACATTCTGCTGAATTCATGTGATAAACCAAAGCACAGACCTACTCACATTTTTCGGACAGATCTGCCTTACATTTACAAATTGCTGTTATGTCTGTGTTATGTTTCTATGCAGGTTTCTATGTTATGTTATGTCAACTGACACAAATAGGTGTCGCTATCATGTGTAGGATTTTAGAACTACATATTTTCTACTATTGTAATTAATAAATGTTTCTCCATCTTTTGAGGTTCAAAGAATGAAAATCGTCAACTGCGCCGGCGCAGACATAACACAACGTCCAAACGTTGAGTTGAAACCAACTGTTGTGTTAAGTCAAATGACATTAGGAACATGACATAACTTATGTGACATGTTTCATAAGTTTTGACAGGTCTCAACATAATGACATAACACAGACATAACATAACATAAGCTATGTGACCGTAGCTCAACAAGCCTCGAAGTACCGTTTGAGTCACTGCGACACTTGTGACTCATAATCTGGTGTCTGGAGAATCAGATGATGGTATTATCTACTCAAATTTGATTGGAGACAGACACACATGATAAAGCTGATGATATGTGTTCCTGGGATGATGATAAACCTCAACAAAACGATTAGCACGTTAATGCCAGAGTGATCATTTCACTTCTTATGAGATAATGTGATTTAGTTTTCTTGTCTTAGAATTTTTTTTCATCGTATCAATCTCGAATTCGTTCTTGTTTTAAGTTTCAGTGATTGATCACATTGTGCTTAGGCATTTTGCCCTCGCAGAGCCATGCCGAATGCTACGGGCACCTGCCCGAGATGTTTCTGGAGGTAACACCAAGAAAAGTGATTTCAATTCTTTCTGTGCATCACTCCCATTGTTGTTCTTCCTAATAATATTCATGACGTGTGCCTGTGACGCTTAGCGTGGGTTTTACGAGATTCAATCATATACCCGAATTCAAAGTAACTGATTATTGAATTTGTTTTCATCACATTTAACAATGTCTAGAACGCACGTTCTAGTATAGGATACTTGTTTTCCAATGTACAATTTTGTTTATAATTGGAATATTTTGCATGTAAATTGAATTTTATTCGCAGTTATTCTAGAAATGATATGAATTTGTTTATCTACTCGCTTTTAGTGAGTAACTATTTGTTGATAACAATGTGACATTTCATAAATTTATTTATACCAAAATATTTTCATACTTCGTGTTCCCTGTGTATATATATTGTGCCGTAAATTAAATATCTGTAGATAATTATATGTTATAAATTGAGCTTGTAGACTTTAATCTGCAATAATGCTGAATTATTGAAAAAGAGTCATGAAGTTGTCTGCGTTCATCGCAAGCTACCTATTTTTGAAATTGAGTGAGTTGAACCGTAATAATGTTTACAGTTAAAATGTAATCAATCATCAAGTGCAAATTATTGATGTACGTGAGACAAGACGAGACGAGATGATAAAGTGTCTTCGTCTCAGAATTTGATTCATATCATCAATCTCAGTCTTGTACTTGTATATTTTTTTTTAGTCGATTACATTGCATTTAGGCTCAAATTCGGTCGGACAAATCCACGCTATGCGCTGCAGAGATCTGCCAGAGATGTTTATAAGACTATCACTGATGGAAATTATTTCAATAATTCTTCTGTGCATCACTCTTATTGTTATTTTCCACAAATACATCTATGGTGGTTGCCTGTGAATAAATTACATGGGTTCTGCGAAATCTAATCTTGTGCCCGAATGCAGCCCGACTAGCATCAGAATAATTTCAATCAAATCAAGCAGAGTCTATTGTACGTTTTTTATAATTGCTGGTTGATGTTATAGTCACTTTTACTAAGAAGTTCGAATTCATAGCTCTGAGGTTTGTTGATGAAGCTCACTGATTTCTACGTCTATATACTGGATTGGGTTTAGATCGTATTCTGGCATCTGAAAGCGGCCCCGGTTGAACAGCGACCTTGACAGTAAAATTGAGGTTTTGTGACACGATTCGGCGGCAAATTCTAAATCCTTTAAGAAGACACTCGATAAAATTCGAAGCATAATACAACTAAGAGGATAAAATTATTCTTAATATACGTCAATATGCATATATTGATAATCAATAATAGTTAAAAGTATTTAAAAATTGTTATAATAGTTAAAATATTCATTATTAGTTAAAAATATTTGTTAACTTTTCAGTATCAGTATTTTGACTATTTTTAAACATTGTAATTCTGTAAAATCAAATTCGTTAAATAGTTTTATATTTTTTTTATAAAATTAAACAATAAATAAATCGTATTGAGAATTGTGTAACTATTTGAATGAGTACATAAGTCGAATAATTCAATTGCATATTTACCTATAAAACTGTCGATTACATCTTTTTTGATTTTGTGGTTAACGCAATAGTTTTTGTATAGTTTGTTGAAAATAGTCGGAACAGCATTATTCTCCAGAGTCGTGTATCTTTTATTTTGTTTTAGCGCGGACGCAACAAAATTTTGAGAACATAACCTCATGTTTTTGGCTATTTCTAAGTTAAGCTAACCCATTTAATCGAGCCATTTTTTGAACGATTCTTCATCGGATGGAAATATTGAGAATAATCACATCACAGCATAGCAATACAAATGAGTAATGTTTACTTATTTCAGTCATAACGACAGTTACTTCAGGTTATTTCATTGTACTTACTTGTGCAGCGTTACATTTCTCGATGAATCGGGTTTCTTTTCGCAAAACATGCACTCGATTATCATGTTTGATAAATAAAATACTGTCAAACCAAACAACTAAATTTTGAATATCACGGCCAAACGCCATACTGAACTGACACGAGACCTCAATTTTGCCAAGATGGCGGCGCTCAATTGCGGACGCATCTTAGCGGCCTAAATCCAATCCAGTGTTATATAGAGATCAGTAATGAAGCTATATTACTGTATCAATATCAATACCAAGCGCATCTATCGATTAAAAATTAGAGTCCTGCGAGATCTCACAAGAGTTGCTGGATCTTTTATTTATATAACATTTTCCATTGAAGTATTGTCCTTAGCTCTCGTCTTGTAAATTTAGAATGAGAGGGCGCGAAATGCAAGATTTTATCGCCTATCAATGCAACAATAGTATAAATCAAGATATCTTTCAGCTTTTTTGAGTTTATATATTATGTATGTATCCAATCATAAATTTTGCATCAGGTTTAAGTTATAAGTTTGGTTGATTACGACAATTGGATAATCAATAGATACGACCATATTCCTTCATTCACAATTAAATCAGCAAAAAATTTCAATGGATTAAGTTACACCAAATTAACAAACAATATTTTTCGCTGTTTATACTAAAGAAACAATCAATAGTACATTATGAGTCATCAAACTCCGTCACAAGATCATTTGTTTTTCCATTATGGCAATAATCATAATTATTATTATATTAGAGAAGATAAGAATGGTCTCTTGAACTATAAAAACGTTACAATGGTTCATACTCGATGAGTAACTTGATATCCAAAAGTAAAACAGTTTGGGAGTCATTGATATTCGTGAATATACTTCTAGAGTTAGTTTAATAGAATACAGTTCAAACTATCCAAATTGGCAATGCCGTTTTCAAAAAAAATGGCTCCCATATATGAAAATACAATAGCGTCGAATAAAAATCATTCTCCTTTTTTGAAATCTTTTAAAAAATTCGTACATTCTATGGGAATTGAGACAATCGAAGATGAAAAGTTGTAAAATATACGTGTAAACAGCCTTTCTATAACACATTCACTGTAAGTAGTAAAAGTACCCTATTACTGAACTGAATTTCGCTTCGAAAGTTCTCAATTTCAAACTATGGAGACAATTATCACTAATTCCTTGTTTACAGAGTATCAATGATTATTTTTTCCCCGCGGAGAGGGAAAGAATGATAATTGTAGATTATGGATGCCGTTGATACTATTGACCTATTTATTATGTCAAATTGACATTTGAAAAAAATTTGTATTAAGGGATGTGCTATGTGTTTATATAGTGCTTGTATTTATTGTAAACTATTAGCATAGAGAATGTGAAAGAAATTATTTAATATCAATCATTGAACAAGTCATGTAAGTTATGTTTCGTAATATTAGTTCACTGTAAATGTTATCGTAATTGCAAAAATTTGTTTGTAAAATCGATAAGATAACTTCAATACATCTACGTTCATTTAAAAAGCTCAGTAATGGGATACTTCAGTACACTTACCTTTGCTTTCACCGAGTTTCAGTTACATTTGCTTCGCTCACTTTTCACTAATGTATCCTAATTTTTTTTTGAGATACAAGTGTTGACGGAAAAAGTTATTCTTGAATCCACTAGCGGATTTGTTGAGAATATGAGCAAAGCGAGTGTTTTCTAAAACTCTGTGAGTGCACTAGGAAACTTAAACACTTTTCTCCAACACTGTTTTGGAATTTGCATATTCCATAACCAAAAATTATGTTTGAACGAATGGCATTCCAAAAAATCATTTAGAATGATTCCATGTGCCGTTCAATCATTTCGACGAATCAGAAGCTGTTAGTTTGGCTACTACCATGGTTACTTCCTAACAATTCAAGTATTCATATCTGGATTTACGTTTGACATTTTTAATATTTTTTTCATAATACCTGCATTGAAACAACGCGTTTTAACGCATGTTTTGTCAGTCGAAATAAGACAATTTCAGAAAAATGCGATTGTAGTCGGGCAGAAATAAGCCTGTTTCTGCCCTAGGGGAGAAACAAGCTTGTTTCTACCCGCTGAATTTGTTTCTCATATCGTTTTATCCCTGGCAGAGTCGCATTTGTTCATTGTCAATCTCTAAGAGAAAATCATATAACCTCAGTTAATTTGACAATTGTTGTATTCGTAACTGTAAATTGAATTAAAAAGAGGATTAGTTTCAAGAAAAAAAAGTATCAGCACGATAATTTCAAGTACATCACAATATTTTATTGATAAAGCACAAGCAGCTACACTCGACTTGTTACCTGCAAAATCAAAAGAAAAATATTCACTTTGTTATGTCAAATTTGTAGTATGGAAAGTTTCAATGCAGGTATTATGAAAAATACAGTGTGTGGCACGGGACAAAACACAAATTCAGCCGAAGGTGATGCCAGCCCTCGCTTCGCTCGGGCAAGCAACTCTTACCCTCAGCTGAAATCGTCTTGTTTCGTCCCTAGCCACACAATATACTATTTAACCTTCCTCTGAAATATTGGTGAGTTTCCAAAACCTTGTTAGAGATAGTATAGTCTACAATATGTTTGGAATGGCGTATTCCACACTCGCAAACCGTAATCCTCGCCTTCGGCTCGGATTACAAACTTTTCGCTCATTCAGAATATAGGCCATTCCAATACTTATTGTAGAATATACTAATCTTATAAATAAATATGTTTTATTGGGATATAAGTTCTAATCTTACATCATTTTATCTTCTATCGTGCTGATATTTTTCAACCTGTATTGTAATCGTGACTTTTTGATAGCTAGAGATTTTGATGGATCTTCAGGTTTTAGACCCTACTGAACTCAAAGAACACAATTTAAAAAAAAGTCGGTTTCTCTGTTGGTCTATCTAGAAGCACGATAACTTGAGAGCGCTTAACGAATTTTCGACTGAAACTTTATGTTCGAATTTTTCATCAAAAAGCTAGGTTTTAGCTAATAGATAAATTTTTTTCAACCAGTGATATCAGAATTTTATTGATGGAACTTTTTGGCTTCTTTCGTTTTCTTATAAACGGTAGTTTTTATCATAGAATATGAAATAACAAAATTGATTTTCAGATAATTTGGCGCAACATTCACCTGGAACATTTTTCAAAACTATCAGAAGTTCATGTATTATTATTAATAAAATTTTAATTATTATAAAATACGTTATATTGTTCGGACTGAAGCAGATAAATGAAAAGAGTCATAATGTGAAATTAGAATTATTATTACTCATATTCGGACATCACACGCAAATGTTCGTCAATTGTTTTTTTAAAATAAGTATCTGGGCTCTATCTTGTTTAGTATCTTGTTTGTTTGCGGGTATATTTCTAGTAGAAGTTTCAAAGAGGATATTTAAATGATTGTCAATAGTTTCACGAATTATTTGAATGTTGTCTAGTTTGGTATCAATTTTAAAGCTCTGGCAACAAACAATGGCACTATGACAATTGTCGCCTTTTTTAAATTTTAAGAATGGTTGTACATTTATGAGAGGATAAATGTTGTTTGATTTCACCTATGTATACAGAATTACAATCAGCAAAATCCAATTCGCAGATCAAGAAATTTCTGTCTAAAATTTTAACTCCCGATTTGAGACGAGTGAAAAGAAAATTTGTCTTCTGGCTAGAGGTGTAAGCTAAATTAATTCTGTGTAACTCAACAATTTTCATGAGGGGACGGTGCAAGTGCTTGTGAAATGAAATTAGAATGGTATAACCATTAATAATAAGATGGTTTTGATTCAAGTTAAATTGTTACTGTGAAACTTAGGATCAGATAGTAAAATGCACCTGTCGACAAGGTTGATGTCCATACCTCTTTTATATTTTGAAGGTTAGTAAGAGTTAAAATTGAGATATCTACCGGACTAGGTGTCTTTGTGGTATCAATCAATCAAAAACTCACTGGCATCTTCTCTGATATTAGTTATATCTAAAAATTTGATTTTATTATCAGTTTCTGATTCTAGAGTGAATTGTATGGAAGGATTAAAGGAGTTGAATTCAAAAAGAATGGTGTTTAGGCAATCAGATGGTCAACAACAAATAATAATACCAGCTACATAACGGAAGTAAAACAAAAAATTAATTTCAGTGTTCTGAAGAACATAATTATGATTCACGATAATACATAACTAGTTCTGCAAGAATGGGAGATAGAGAGTTGCCCATGGGGACACTAAACACTTTTACATAAAATTCGTCTTTATAATGAAAATAGGAAGAACTCAAAATGACTTTGATACAAAAAACCAAATCCTCAAAGGTTAGGCTTGTTCTGATTGAAATTTCGTTCCATCTGTCAGTTATTAATGTAATAATTAAATCATGTGGAATGACAGAAAAAGTGATTCAACTTCTAATGAAATTAGTATGTAGTTATTGAGAGACTTATATTCTTCAAGTTTACCAATTAATGTAAAAGAATAATCTAAATAATACGGAGACGATTATTTAACAGGAGATAAAATTGTAGGCAGGCATTTAGACAAATCGCCATTAGGAGTCTGTATATTGGACATAATAGGCCTCAAAGGATTATTTTCCTCATGAATTTTAGGCAAGTAATAAAGTGTACAAGTACATACTGTTGCCAGGCAGTAATGCATCAACCTTTTCTTCAAAATAAGTTCTATCTAAAATCACAATGATATTTAGCTTGTCGGCTCTTGTTATCATCTAGTTCTTATATTTCTTAATAAATTAGTTAGTAAAATTGATGCAATGCAAAATGGCTAATTCAGAAGGAGAATTTTCATAGTATTTAAATGAGTATAAGTGAAATTATTCAATTTATTTCTAATTTGGTTGCGCAGTGTTAAGTTTTTATGATCGATTGCATTTTCTACAGCTGACAAAATATTCAAAAAATTAGTTCAATTGATAGTTCTTTTAGAAGATAAATTTGAGTCATAGAATTTTGGACCACGAGCTGAAAAGTAGCTGATCTCAAAGGGAAAATCAGCAGATGATTTATTAATTACCCATTTGTTAATGTTAGGTTTAATTTGTTCTAGAGAAAGTAAGCGTTACTCGCCCACATCAATCTGTCAAATCTTCTTGATAGTTTAAATCTCTCTTTCTCTGAGCTTTTTACATATTTATCAGTTTCAAAGGTCGTAAATTTGGTGAGAGTTTCTAGCTCATCAAAATTAATAACAATATCTTTAGTTCCTGATAAACTTTTTTCTAAGAGATCAATTTCTCTGAAAGTGTTATCAATTTCAATTAAAAGAATCTGACGCGAACATCACGTGACTTACTTGTAAATCATTGGATATATATATATATATATATATATATATATATATATATATATATATATAATACGATGTGATTTTGTGTTTGATCATATATATCATTGGATATATATAATCAAACACAAAATCTCATCGTTCTAAGAATCTGTCAAGTAAAATGCGCTTTCAGCCAAGTCGGTTGCTATGGAAACAGTAGGCCATTATTCTTATTCTACAACATTCCTGAATACTGATCTCCAAAATTCTACGACTACCAACAGATCTGAATTTATGCGCAAAATTGAAAAATAAATTCCTACTGAAGTGCATTTCCGGTTCAGTTTATTGTTATGAAAATAGTAGGCAATCATTCAGATGCTACAGCAGCCTGAAATACCAAAATTTCAATATTCTACACTTGATCGTATCGAATTTATGCGAAAAATTCCAAAAGACTGTCAAGTAAAATGCACTTCCGGCTCGGTGGATCTCAATAAAAATAGGATATGAGCATCTAGACGGTATAATCATCCTAAATACTGAATTCTAACAATCTACGTACAATCGATTTGGATTTATGCGGAAAATTCAAAAAATGTTTCGAATAAAGTGCTCTTAGTCGATAACAATCATAATGCAAGATGTACAACTAGATATTATAGAAGTGCCAAATACAAAATTCAAATATTCTACGACTGATTGTTTAGAATTTATGCGGAAAATTCGAAAAGTCTGTCATATAAAGTGCACCTCCGGCTCAGCCGTTTGGTACAAAAATAGAAGATAACCATTTAGATGCTACAGCAATTTCAAATGCTAAATTCCTGTATCCTACAGCTGATCATTCTGGATTTATGCGGAAAATTAAAAAAAAAGTCTTAAGTAAAGTGCACTTCCGGTTTAGCCGATCACAATCATAACACTAGTTCACAGTACATCTGTTACCGGAAAAATTTTATCTCTTGCTGAATAAATATGGTATCCCTATTTTAAATATGTAAGCAGAATTTTTTTTATCAGCTCTAGTTTTTGAGTTTCAGCTATGTACGTTCAAAACAGAAAAAAACATGTATTTACATGAAAAAAGTTCATAAAAAAATTGAATTAATCATTGAATTCTGAAAAACTTTGCTTTAGAGCTCTTCTCTTATGTGTAGACTTGGGAAAATAGCGTATCGGAGACCAGCAATAGTCAGACATCATCCCAGAAACCTTGATAACGTTCTTCCATCATGTGTATATTCTGATGCTTACGCTTTCCTTGCTCCTCACTCATATCTCCTAAATTTTCCGAAAACCTGTCCAGGTGACTATGGAGAAAGTGGAGTTTTATGCTTATATTGCATCCCATATTTTTTAATTGTAAAAATAGGTCTTCAACAAGTTCAAAATAATTTTTTGATTTCGTATTCCCGAGAAAGTTCTGCATCACAGAGACAAAAGCTGTCAAAGCCCTTAATTCAAGCTAAGTCAAAGAGTTTTTGAATTAAGTATCTTTCGTAAGTTGTCTAACTTGGATACCATCAAAAATACCTGCTCTAATCTTTTCAATAGTGAGCTGAGGAAATTTTTTGCAAACGTAAGAAAAGCAGTCCCCGTCTCATTTCAGTGATTTAACAAACTGATTTATGATGCGCAGTTCTATATGCAATGGTGATAGAATAATTTTGTAGCTTGGATATTGCCATTCAGCTCGATTTTTAGCGTTTATGCCGTTTATGTTCACACTACAAAATAACAGTCATCGAGATGATTTCGGATTTCTCGCCAAATGGTTGGTGTTTCAAATTTGAAAGCACTTCTTTTACCATTTTTCCATAATTTTGAATATTCAACACACGATTTATAAACTCAATCAAGAGCCCAAGATTTGTCATTTTCACCCAAGAGCATCCTAAAATACAGAAGATAGATGTTTTCAACCAGCTCTGATGAACTTTTCCACAATCCTTGAACACATATTCTCCGCATATGTAGCTAGTGTTTCATCAAGACAAGATTTCTTGTCTTGATGACCATTTTTTGTCTTGTCTTGAAAATCAAGACAAGAAAATGAAAATTTCTTGTCTTGCCTATTTCTTGACGACGCATTTCTTGTCTTGTTTCAAGAATTCTTGATATTTCTTGATGTTGACTTTTAGGGGGAATCCCCTTTCTTCATTGTTTTATCCAATCTGAACACCCAGTTTAGCGTTAGTGTCTACCCTTTATCCTTCCTTCGTCAGTTATGTTATGAATCGATTCTAGCAATGTTTTGCAAGATTGGCACCAATAGAAATAAATAAAAGTCTGTCATTTTCATGTTTTAATCAGTATTTGCAATTATTATTGTTATATGATATAGCAATGTTGCTAAGAATTAACAACTTCCTTAGAGCATTGGGGATTCTACCAATACATTTCTCTTCTACATAAACGATTTAATCACCGGAAACTGACGACTTATGCTTTCGATATGTATCGAATATTTGTTTTGAAAATCATAATCACCGATACTTTTTACTCCCCGAATAGGTTTAAATTTGTAAATGAGCTTTTTCAACTTGAAAATTTAGAAAAAACTCTCCATTTTCAAAAATACCTATATTGTAAGCCGCCATCTGTCACCATAACAATAACAGCTGTCATGTAGACAATGACAGCCGTCACTTCGACAATGACTGCTGTCACTTTGAAAATGACGTTGTTACTTTGAAAAAGACGCTGTCACTTTTACAATGACGCTGCTACTTTGAACTGTCAGTTTGATAATGATAAATGTCACTTTGAAAGTTGGTATGATACTCCTTAATTCATGTAACAGTGATGAAACTGGCCATGAAATTTGTTGTCGGGAAAAACTGTAATGACCACAGCAGATTTAAATATTTTAATAATAGAATAATAAATATGCAGATTTGAATAATAATTAACTGTCAAGATATCAAGATTTCTTGACAAGAAGTATTGATTCTTGATAGTACGTTCTTGTCTTGTCTTGGAAAATAGAGAGCACTTCTTGTCTTGGTCTTGTCTTGATTTCAAGACAAGATCAAGACTATTTCTTGATTCTTGTGAAACACTATATGTAGCAAAAATGATTTGGATTGTTTGAACAACGTCTCCTTGAACAACGTCTCCTTGAATTACTCATGTCACAAAAACTCCAGATATCATTCTCAACACAGTGAAATAAGCACGTTATCGACGAATAAATAGACAGGAATGATAAAAATCGAAAACTAAGGAACTAGAGCTGTACAAAAAAAATTTAAGTTATCTTTGACAAAAACAAATCATAAGTGAACATTATCAACCATAAAATTCACAGCAACAGACAAATATTTGAATTTTGTAAACTAGTGTAATACAAGATGTACAATAAGATGTTATATAAGTGCTTAATACTGTGACGTGCGGGAGTGAGAGGGGAGCTCGTGAATACGACGCAGTATGGGGAGGGGCTTCTTGTCGCCTCTTACGCCGCGCTACGTCGCAGCGCATCATCCCTCCCAATGGAAGCCCCTAGCAATTCCTGGAAATGGAAAGAGTCGCGAAAATCGAAAATTCGAGAAGGACGATGTTTCTCTATATAAGGCCAAGCCAACGACGTGTGGGACAGTACAGTAATAATAGTAGCAGTGCAAATAAATAATAAACAGTGACAGTGAAGTGAGAGTGTATATAAATAGTGAAATATAAATATCTGTGACTTTGATTAAATTAGAATTAAAGTGATTCATCAAGCAATAAACATTACAATACGAAATTTCAATATGCTATGGCTGATCATTCTAGATTTATGCAAAAAATTTAAAAAAAGTTTCGATTAAAGTGCATTTCTGGCCTGGCCGATTCTTACAAGAATAGCAGATAACCATTCTGGTACAACATCAAGTTCAAATACTGAATTTCAACATCCTACGGTTGATCATTCTGGATTTATTAGAAAAATTCGAAAAAAGTTTCAAATAAAGTGCACTTCCGGTACAGACGATTGGAACCATAATGCGAGCTGCGCAACTAGACCCTATACCAGTCTTAAATACAAAATTTCAACTTTATACGTTCAACCAGTTTTGAGATTTGCGAGTTACGCACGCACGCACGCACGAACGCACGCACGAACATACGTATCGATATCAAGCCAAAAATAGTCAAAATGAAGTCAGGAATGCTTAAAACGAATATTTCCATCAAAATCTCGATAGGGGAATTTTGTCGGTTTCATAATACTTTCTTGTACTTAGTACAAGTATAAGTAAAAAGCTTATAACGAAAGTCAAATTCTACATTACCGAATCTATTATGAGATCTAATATTATTATTATGTACTTTGATTTCGTCTAATTACAATATTCACATTTTAGACTTGAAAATGATCGTCACCCATAGCCGAAACGGCGTCTATTAAATAAAAAACATATATAACTAAAGCCTATATTCCTATTATGTTCAAAAAATTGTTTTTTCATCCTCTCTACATAATTTCCGGCTTTTTCAACTATTTTAATTTTCAATTTAAGATGTAACTTCATTCATAATGATATATTCACGTATACTAAGGGTAGTTTTTATGTTGAAAATTATCCTAATTTGAACTAGAATTTTATCTAATTAGAGAGATTTAGCTGCTAACGTACAAATTGCATGGTTCACTATACCTTTTTCATCCAATGCAAATTATTTTCCACTAACGATTAATGTACTTAAAGATGTAGTTGATATTCAGTTCAAAGGAGGTCTTGTGTAGACGATGATGATGATATAATGGGTGAAGATAGATTTTCTAGACCTCCCTATTGTTATCTAACTCTACAGATTAAAAATTGAATCAATAATATAGTAACAGAAAACTGGACCAATTGGGTGAACCATGTGATAGCAATTGAATGAATTGTGAATAATATCATATGGGATTCTATTACACAAGCATGTGAGTGAGAATAAATCAAGCAACAATATAATTGTATAATTCATTAATTGTCTCATATGAAATATCATGATCCCAAATATTGCAGATCCTGAAAAAATGCTTAATTTATAATTTATTTTTGATGACTATGGTAAACTACAAGATGAGATCTAGTGAAAGTCACATGTATTGAAGAAGATTTTTATGTTCAAAATGATCCTAATTTGACTAAAATTTCTTCTTATTAGAGTAATTTGACTACGAACTTATTAATTGCATGACTCACCATACCTTTTCCATTTAATGATAAATTATTTTCAGTCATTGTCACCACTAACGGTCAATGTACGGAAAGGTGTAATCGATATCCAGTTCAGAAGAGATCTAGTGAACTCTATGAAAAGGTTGAAGATAAGGTTAATAATCTGCCTCGTTGTTTTCTACCTCCCGATCAAGGAGATTGGTTTTTTTCATTTTATATGATGTGGTATTTTGATACCAGATCAAGACAATGTAAACTATTCAGATATACTGGTTCCGGAGGAAATGCTAACAGATTTGGTAGTTACCATGAGTGTGTGAGGACCTGTATGATAATACCTCCTATATATAAGGGGGAATGGATCGTTTAATTGTATCTGTCGTATTCGTAATAAATTTCTATATTAACTAGCCGAGCAATATCACTTGATTAATCCTTTCTCATATCGAAATGGTATATCATGAATCAAGGTTGCGAAGCCTATCATTATTAAGCCAACATTAGTTTTGTATTACGAAAGTAACCAATGATGAACATTCTAATCATGATTCGTATTGAAACATCCATTTTGACATTTTCTTATATCATTTATGTAATGTTGAGTATACCTCATATCACATCATACCGTATCATGAATATTTCCATCCAACATCGATCCATAATGAGCTTGTTACTATAATCCTATCAAAAGAATCTGACGTGAACATTACGTGACTCACTTGTACATCATTGGATATATATATATATATATATATATATATATATATATATATATATATATATATATATATATATATATATATATATATATATATATATATATATATATATATATATAATACGATGTGATTTTGTGTTTGATCATATATATCATTGGATATATATAATCAAACACAAAATCTCATTGTTCCACAGTTGATCGTTTTGGATTTACCCAAGAGATTCTAAAAACCTGTCAAGTGAAATGCGCTTTCAGCCAAGTCGGTTGCTATTATTTGCCGTTATTCTTATACTACAACATTCCTAAATACTGATTTCCAAAATTCTACGACTGCCAAAACATCTGAATTTATGCGCAAAATTAAAAAATAAATTCCCACTGAAGTGCATTTCCGGTTCAGTCTATTGTTATGAAAATAGTGGGCAATCATTCAGATGCTACAGTAGACTGAAATACCAAATTTCAATATTCTACACCTGATCGTTTCGAATTTATTCAAAAAATTCCAAAAGACTGTCAAGTAAAGTGCACTTCCGGCTCAGTGCATCTCAATAGAAATAGGATATGAGCATCTAGGCGGTATAATCGTCCTAAATACTGAATTCTAACAATCTACGTTCAATCGTTTTTGATTTATGCGGAAAATTCAAAAAGTCTGTCATTTATAGTGCACTTTATAGTGCACTTCTGCCTCAACCGATTGTTACAAAAATTGAATATGACCATTTAGATACTACAGCAATCTCAAATGCTGGATTCCAGTATCCTATTGCTGATCATACTGAATTTATGCGGAAAATTGAAAAAAAGTTTCACGTAAAGTGCACTTCCGATTTAGCCGATCGCAATTATAATGCAAGATGTACAATAAGATGTTATAAAAGTTCTTTGTACGAAATTTCAATATGCTATGGCAGATCATTCTATATTTATGCAAAAACTCAAAAAAAGTTTCAATTAAAGTGCACTTCTGGCCTGGCCGATTCTTACTATAATAGCAGATAACCATTCTGATACAAATACTGAATTACAAGTACAAATACTGAATTTAAACATCCTACGGTTGATCATTCTGGATTTATCAGATAAATTCGAAAAAAGTTTAAGGTAAAGTGCTCTTCCGGTACAGACGATTGGAATCATAATGCGAGGTGCACAACTAGACCTCATACTAGTCACAAATACAAAATTTCAACATTGTACGTTCAACCAGTTTTGAGATCTGCGAGTTACGCACACACGCACGAACGCACGCACGCACGAACGCACGCACGCACGTACGAACGCACGAACATACGTACCGACATCAAGCCAAAAATAGTCAAAA
The DNA here is from genome assembly GCA_963989225.1 of Dromius quadrimaculatus. NCBI lineage: Eukaryota > Metazoa > Arthropoda > Insecta > Coleoptera > Carabidae > Dromius > Dromius quadrimaculatus. Next base: position 45,530,454 of record OZ022330.1, read on the forward strand.
TCTCGATAGTTGAATTTTGACGGTTTCACAATACTTGTTACTTTGTACAAGTAAATGACAAAACCAGGTACTCAGTAGGAGAGAAGTGCAACAGTGAATACCATTGCAACTGTGTCATGACTACAATGTTTTTCTGATAATACTCAAATATCTTGGCATTGTCAAGAAATGAACAAGTGTTTCAAGTCGTTTTCAGAGAGGTGTTAGATAGAACGTTGAATTTGGTTAGACACTTTTAAAATGTAGCCTCTATACTGATATATCATATCACACACATTGGAAATACAAAAATAGAATTATCGAGGTGAGCGAATATCAGTGTATTATTGGAATACTGTTATTCTTTCAGTTTCAAATGAATGATTGATAATACTATGATGGCTTAAAGTTTCAAAATAACCTTTTGAATCGACAGCTGTCATTCTTCCAACAAATGAGAAACATTCAGTTCTAACCATAGGCGTACTATGAAATTTTTGATCAAACTTTGATGAATTTTCACCCGATATCCAGAAGACTTACAGAAAAAAGTTATCAAGAAAAATTGTTAGGCTTGAAGAGATCTATTGCAGGTTAAAATTAATGTACTTATTTCTGTTACACCTGTATATAAAAGTAAATTAGATTTTGAAAAAGTCTTGTACAGCGCCGGGATTCGACTTTTTCAATATCTAATTTACTTTCATTCAACGATCTGGCTTATTACGGATTAGCCAACTAAATTTACATTCAGAATATATATATATATATATATATATATATATATATATTTATATATATATATATATATATATATATATATATATATATATATATATATATATATATATATATATATATATATATATATATATATATATGAATAGAAATTGTATAGGGTATTCAGCCTTTACTAAAAATTCTCATTTATTTCAAAGCCCTAGCTTCCATCTCTAATTGGAGGCTTCATAATAATGTTCAAAAATTACCTCACGGTTAGAGATGTTTTCACTAAGCTTAAGGATTCTACACCTATCAATGGGTTGCGGGCTATCATGTGACTTTTTGTTCCAACCAATCCCAGTTTGGGTAGCAAACGTCAAAGTGACTCAATATTTGTTTGCTTGATTTTTGTGTTACTGGTATTTATTAGTGTTTTTGACGTTTTTTTGTGTGTATATTGTGACTTTTGGACTATTTCTTTTATTGTTATGTGTATTGTGTTAGTTTTAGTTCTAAATTTTTACTTTTAAAGGTTATGTGAAGATAAGCCTCGTTGTTTGTGATGGTGCTGTGAATGCTGTATTATTTTTATTATTTTCATGTGTATTGTGTTAGTTCTAGCTTTAACAGCCCGTTTCTCGAAACAATTTAAACTAGTTCACAATTTTGAATTAATTATTTTCATCTTAATTTTGATATTTTGTCCATCAAAACTTATGGAATATTCCTTCTGTCTGTTTCACATTACCAGGAAAACTTTCAAAATAAAAGGACATCATTCCTTTAAAAAATATCCAACTGATAGACACTGAAACTATGAGCCACGTGTTTAACCTCGAACTGAAAGTAAACAACTAACTGTCACTTTGACGTATGTTACCCAGACTGGGATTGGCTGTTGCAAAAAAGTCACTTGACCGCCCCCTTGCTATGACCAGAGCAATGTTGTATACCAAATTAATTGTAAGGATTGTTCTCCCATTTATATTGGACAAACTTGTGGACTTTTGAAGTCAAGAATCGCTTCTCATAGGAGTGATTGTAATAATACCAACAAAATCAACTGTTGTGCACTTTCAATTCACACAAGTGGAACTAAACATTGTCCTGACTTTGAAAATGTAGAAATTCTTGACAAGTGTGACAATTATGTCTAGCGTTTGTTTTTAGAAATGTATCATATTAATCTTCATAGCAACACACTGAATAAAAAAACTGATACTCAAAATTTGAGTTTACATTACTTTAATATAATCAGGTCTTCATATTCATAATATTTTATATTCGACTTGATTCATTTGTTTTTGATGCAAAACGGATTCACTTATTGATTATTTATTTATTCATCCACTTGTTTCACAATATTTTTTGTGGTGTCATATATTTATCTCCCCATCCGTTTTCATAATTTATAATTTGTATTCATATTTATACGTTTTTGGGTTTTTTGTGGTGGTACTCTTGTCTAGTTGGTTTTTGTTTTTTGCAACAAGTATTTAATGTTCGTTCAGATTTAATTCTCTTCTTTTCCATGAGTTATTATTTACCAATTTTATTGCTTTTTGTATGTTAACTGTCTTATTGTTTATGAATTTAGCTCCCCTGATGAAGCCTCCAATTAGAGGTGAAAGCTAGGGCTTTGAAATAAATGAGAATTTCAAATGAAGGCTGAATGCCCAATACAATTTGACAAATGATTGTGTCCATTCAAATCAGAATCTCAATTCACAATGCCTCAAAAGCAGAAGGATCCCCCCAGAGCCCTTCAAGTCGCCCATATTTAAGTAACGTACCATGTTATTTGTCTCATAAATCGTTCATATCATCAAGATTACAGAAGATGCAGTCTCAACATTATTTAAAACTAGCTTACAAATTAGTACACTCTTTTTACACTCTTAAAATTAGTCTACACTGTAAAATGTTTTTTTGAAAACGCTCACACGCCCAGCCTGACACTATCATTCGTTCTCGAATCATACCCCGTATTTTTTTTCTGGAGTTTGAATTTTCCTTGTCGTTCACCTGTAAGAACATAAGAGAACATGAGCTTCAAATCTTATCATTGAATGTTAAAATAGGCGGTCAACACACTCAAAACTTAACAAACAATTATCATTTAGCTGTGAGACGTTTCGTCGTTCAACAGTTAGATTTACACTATACAACTATAAAGCCTTCCACATTTCAACAGCTTTCGATGGTATAATTTCATAAAAATCCACCGTAAGGTGTCCCATCTTTAAACAGTTAGATTTAAACCATGCAACTATAAAGCCATTCACATTTCAACAGCTTTCGATGGTACGATTTCATAAAACTCGAATGTAAAGCGTCCCGTCGTTCAACAGTCCCTGTTCACCTGACTGCGAAGCGTTCCGCTTCCAACAGTTGTCAACAATTTCATGAAGTTCGACTGCAAAGCAAAGCATCCCATCTTTCAACAGTCACTTTTCACTTGGCTGCGAAGCGTCTCGCTTCCAACAGACTAGTCTCCTAACTGCGAAGCGTTCCGCTTCCAATAGTTTTATTAATTTGCTATCTGCGAAGCGTCTCGCTTCCAATAGTTCTATTAATTTCCTAAGTGATTGTTCTTTTTTGTTTGTTTCTGCTTTAAATATTTTTGTTTTTGCACCATGTTCACAATGCTCACACGGTTATTCTGATAAAACACACAAGCTCACCTTTTTTGTGCTTTAAAGGTGTTCTTCTAAAAATTCTCCAGGCCAAAGCCTGATCATGTCTTTGGCAACAATGCGTCGGCGAGTATTCGTAAAATTTTTGAGCTCAAATCGGTCATTGGGAAGGATGACTACGACTTCAAAGGGGCCATCATATTTCTCTTCTATTTTGGCAAGGTGGGAGTCCCCAGATGGGTGAAAGACAAAATCCCCAATACGAATATTTTTGTTTGATCTTCGCTTCTTATCAAACAGGGTTTTGGAATAGTCGGTCTGCTTTCTCATATGTATGCTAGATTACGGTCTCGTGATAAGTTACACGCGATGTCAGCAGTCGGTAAGGCATCGGTCAGTGTCTTTATGTCAGGAATACTTGTATCATAACCGGTCAAAAACCCCGTAGTTTTCTGAATAGTAGTATTCAGTACTGTTTGTAATTTTGCTACAACGTTCAGCCATTCTGCTTTATTATCAATTTCGGTCGTTAATAAATTAAGGACGGTAGCAACGTAGCGTTCAACTTGTCCGTTACCGCGGGGTGCGCTTTTAACAATTAGGTGCTGTTCGATGCCTTAAATCTAATAACATTTTCTTCACGCAGCTGTCTGTAAAATTTGTGCCTCTATCAGAGATAAAGCGTTCAGTAAGTCTCTGTCGTAGGGCTACAGCATCGATCTTCCACAACTGTAGTCTCTGCCGTAGGGCTACAGTCCATTCACCACGTCGTAGCCGCTGCCACGAAGGGCTGCGACAACTTCTGACAATGACGACCGAAATCCGACGCACCATACTTCCAACTTCGTGTGCTGGTTCAAAGCCGTGTCCGTCGTATTGTGCAACTATAATGGTTACCATTTGTTTCCGCAATTTTATGTACTTTTTCCCCATTTATTTGTGTTTTAATAAAACTGTTTGTTTCCCCTAGCAACAAACCCTTCCCCTTCCCGCTAGCTATCCGGCACCATCGCCACAGAGTTGCTCCGTTATTGGCGCCCGAGCATACCGACCGTAAGCAACTTCTAAGAGACGCCACGTAGAGCGCGTCACAACACTCATATTGCATACACTGTCTCTATTAGATTGTGAAATGTTGAACTGATCGCATAATCAATTTAATACTTATCGGCTGTCAGTGAAAGCGCACTTTCGACTTTGCTAGCGGTAAGCTCCAACCAAGTACTACAAGATCAAAATATCACATAGACTTAATTTCACCTTACCCTGGTATGAATGTTAACATATCAATAGAAACAGAATTGAAACAAAATATCTAAGTTCATTCATCGACTAGAAGTATATAATCAAAATTAGTTTCAATGGGAGTAAAATTCGATTAAAATGAAGAAATAGAATAGTGAGCATGTAATTTGAACTACCAATTTGTTTACTCAACCTGCCCGAAGCAATTTGAAATTATAAAATATGAAAATGTCAACAGAATTCAACTAAATGATATTCCTGAATCTTTTTATATGTTTATTCAAATATATTCTGTCTCCAGAAGATTCAAAACAAATCACGTGCGCTAAGTATTTTACAGCACTCCATCTAAAATGAAACTTACCCTTCGCGATCGTTACATAAGAATTTATCGTGCTAAAACAGTATATTGTGCAACGAGAGCGACCAAATCTTATTATATGCGGAATTGTATACATTATAAGCCCAAAATTAAGTTATACTAAACTCTAAACAGTTCGGTTTGAGATCTGAAGAACCTTATCCAGAATTACTAACGCCTGCTAATTTTCTATTGACCTCATCATTGCAAACTTCACCTGTTCACAGTGATTTAGAAACTTCCTGTTCATGGAAACAACGTGAAGTATTATCAGAAATTTTGTTACAATCATATTGGAAGAAATGTCAAATTGAATATTTACTAGAGTTTGGGCAGTCACGACAATTTCAAAGTCCTTGGACACGAAGAAACCCACGATCATAGTCTCGGGATGTCCCAGGACTTCTCGAATAAAATTAGAATCGAGTTCATTTTTGTATAAAATATCACAAGAGACTGTAATTTTATCAATAAATTATTCTTGAAAACATTTTTCACCTAGCAATATCGTGAGAGTCATCTGTCCGATTAAATAACGAGAGCGTAGCTCGAGAGTCAATTCTGAGCAGATATGATTCGAAGGATGTTGCTTAAAGGTGAAAAATGTTTAAAAGAAAAATTTATGATAAAATTAAAGTCGCGAGTGGTACTTGTGCAGAATATTTCTCGAATGAAATTGCTATTATAAGTACTTATTGAATGATGTTGGCTGCAACTACTACCCTTTTTCATTGCAAAATGCACTAAATTGTCCCCATATAATATTTTGACTTTTTTTTTTGTATTTACAGACTTCTTGTTTCCAATCTCATTACAAATTTCCTCAAAAATGCATTTCCAAAACGATTAAATTTTGACATTTTCGAAAACCGATTGTTTGTTTATTGGTAACTGAAATTGACCCGTAGCCATCTAGCGGTTATAAGCGGAACTATATTGTAAAGTGGATTCAGCCTTAATTTCCATATGATCATATGTTATGTTAATGGTTTTGTTAGCAATATTTAATGGCTTTTTTGAGGTTGTTTGTATGAAATTTTATATTACAATAGTTCATATTGGATTTGTTGCAATTAATTCAGTGAAAAATACCTAGCTTTCGACTTTATTGTTAAATTACATAACCTCATTGCTATACTGAAATTAATCTTTCTCAAGATTTTACTCTTCAAAATATGGAATCTAAACGAAGAAGTGTTAAAAATTGTTGTGTTCATAGATGTCATTCCAAATTTAGTTGAATTGTTGATTTTAGTTTCCATAAATCTCCTAAAAGGGGAAAAGGAAAATGTTGGTAGTAAATAAATTTGGAGACTACGATCCAGTTCATAAACAAGCTATGCGGATTAGAAAAATTAGTACAGGGACAGCTGAAAGCTGAAATGTACAAAACAAAAATGTCATAAATACTCCCTTGTAATATTTTTTTCTTTATGCTTTAAATTTCATAACCTCATTCAGTCTTCCAGTTACAACTAAAATTCACATATAAATAAAAAGATTTTAAAAGAAAAAAACTGTATATTATAAAAGAAGAAAGTCTATACTTCCCCGCACAATTGAAATTGAATTAAATCATTTCATGGAATATGAATATTTCTTTGCTGAATATCAGTGTATTTACATTGTAAACAGATTAAAAACTTGCCGTAAGCCACTTTTAAGCCACCATTCTGTAAGAACAGTGCTGCCGCCAACGGTACTTTCAGTTGCCAATATTAAAACTGTATTGTTTCTCCATGGCAAAGGCAATTTATCGCGATAAATCGCTTGCCAGCGAGGTTTTACCGCGGTAAATTCCCGTTGGCAAGCAGTTTGTTACTATAAATGTCATTGTAGCTATGCAGAATTTGTCAGAATAATTGACATGAGTAATATAATCGCTGAAATGTATCTATAAAAAGAGCAAACTTAGTAAAAATCCACACTTATTGAACTTAAAATCGAATCCTTACATTCATAACAATAATTATAGTCTAATAATTCGAATGTTCAATTCTTATAATCACAAATTCAGTTTTTGACAGTTAAATCCTATGATTGTGAAACAAACTTAGTTATTATCTGATATATAGTTATTGATCATAATTTTCATAGCCAGAATCACAGATCAATTTTATGGACAATAAAATCTAAATATAAAACAGATTCTTATCAGTCATATAAATAATATAATGGAATAGCAATTAGATTTCTTTGTTGATTTAATAAGCTGGAGTCCTAAAAAATCAGAGCGTCAACAGCTTTGTCTGACAGTCTGTTTCTGATATTTGTAATAATGCCACTAGACATGAAGAATACTCTCTCATTTTCAATAGATGTTGATTTTATTGTGTTGAAAGCTTTGTGAAGAAGTTTCAAACTTTTAGTACTTTTTTCGGTTGCTTCAAACAAATGGAACTCTAATAAATATGTTTTATTTGAAAAAGTTCTGTACATAAAAATGATTAGAAACACAACGTTTGAACAGCAAAGTGCTGCCTTTTTCAAGTGTAAAAGTATAATTAATAAATAAACAAAACATGTCAAGACAACAAAAATACAAGAGGTGACTAGATAAAATATTAACTCCTAGGATCGTAGTGCTCTGCTTGTGGTTTAGCATATAATTCAATGTCCACGGATCTTCAGGAGATGAAAATGAAGGTCTAAATATAGAAATAGTCAACTCATTGTGGTTCTAGATCAATCTGGCTCTACTCTTTTTGGTTTGGCACATAACTGAACCATCCAGCTCGAAAATTTTGCACCATCAAAACTTTATATCAGAGAGCCTCTTCTTTATGTCATCCAAGTAAACTACGTATGTTGGTACTCATTAACAAGTGCGGTTTGTCGGACTCACCGCTAGGCCCAATATTTATGTTGGACAATATTTTTTTTTTCATTTTATAATCAAAATATCTTCTGATTAATGTAAAGATCAATATGACGGTAATGTTTTCCCAATTAATTAGCCCTCGCTGAAAAACGCCCCCAAATCTAGAATTTTGCCAAATGAAAAAGTTGTCGGACTCATCACAATGAAGTCACTCACGAAGAACTGAATTTCAATGTTTTAGAACTTTACTAGAGACAAGAGGCTGTGAGATTTAAAGAAACAATAAAACCTACGAAAAGCTGAAGCTTCCTCGTTCACATGGGTAACTGGAAAGGTAACCATGTTGAGCTCTCCATGATAGAATATAGATATACGGGTCTTTGCAAAATTGGTTACTATACTGTGCATAATAATTGGGTCAAAGTGGAAAAAGCGCTTCCTTAATAAAACCGTGCTTCTATCCACTCCATACTCCCACCACACACTTCCCAGTAAGACGCACGTCTTTCTATCAGAAATGACTTTCTGCCACTGGCTCCACCAAGAAAGTACAAATGTTCTCAAGCTCATCATCGTTCAAACACATCTAAACAGCATCACCCATCATGCGCTCCTCTGTAATACAATCCAAAAGACCTTAATGAAATCCAGGTCATGTGAATTTCCAGGCCAATCGAGCATTCCGATTCTACTCTCCAACATGAAAGCCCTTAGCAGCCTCAAATTGTGACGAGAGGCCAAGTCACGCTGAAATGTTTCGTCGAGAGTTTGCGCGAATAAACGAACCCACGGCGTAATATTTTGATTCATTTAGTCGAATTCATCATGCCTTGGTCAGGAACTAAGCTTCTAGCCCCATTTGTTGTGCAAGCCCCTTTCAGCGAGTGTTTCACATCGAAATATTTTGCCGCAGGATCGTTCCACATGCGAACCCTCGACTGGACATCCCAACGCGACCCGGTCCCTGGTCACAATTCAAAACTGATAAAAGCTTTTAAGCTGGGAAACCAAATCAACGTGCTTAATTGGCCCAGGAATTCATTCAACCGAAATCCCATCGAGAGCCTGTGAAATACTGTGACGAAGCATCTAGGCAAGACGGATTGTACCACAGAAAAACGCATGACAGACAATGCCATTCATATGCATTTATACGATTTTGAACTCAAAAATGCATGCTCCAACCCAGCGGAGACAATACCAAAGATGTCATCTCCGCCAAAGGAGGCTACATGTCATACTGAAAAATGCACTGCAGGCCTATGGGGCCAATAAAAGCACAGTCCTCTGAAAGAAGCACTTCTTCTTAACCTGTCCTATTTTATATGCATAGTATAGTTATAGTACTAGTCCGTGAGACAGGGCATGAATTTTTCGTTGATTACCGCTTATAATATATAGAGAATGGCAGCAGAGTTTTATTATTTTATGGATATTTTGGAAATTAACATACATTGGACCTACAAAGCTGGGTGGGTATTGAAGAATGGATGAAAAAATCAATATTTTTTTTGTAACTCTACACATGTCTAATATTGTTCAACAAACAAAATAAGCAAGTACTCTTGGTATAACTTGCACAAAAGTTTTCATGTCTCTGGTGCTTACCCAAAGTATAAAGAATTCTATGGGGCACAAGAGAGTGAATTCCTGTGTAGTATCGCGAGCAACTTCCAATTGTTAGTGACGCAGAAGGACCTCATTGTGTCGATGCTGCTCCTCGCATGCTCGTGACCTCAGCTGAACGTTGAAATCCTAAATTATGATTGATGGATCTCTGTTTTGCTGTATATTCTACTTTGCCCCGCTTGATATTTACGCCTGTACGCGTTGGATACCAGGAACAGGATCTGTAATTTCAGGGAACCGATAAATATAATATTTATGAGATTTTGTTCATAACTTCACAAATATTGTTTAATTTCTACAATAAGAGACCTAAATATTCTGAAATTTGTATATTCTGAGATAAAATACATCAAGAAGAATTTTCTGATAATTTTTGTTATAAACATCATAAGGATGCAACGATCGCATGCTGTATTACTTGAGTAACGGACGGAGGAGAGAATATCCGAATCAGAAGCACACACTGTTCAACTCTATATCTCCCAGACGAATTGAGATAATTGAAGTCTGTAAATAATATCGTATTCTGCATGATTCATTCTAATGTTATAAGAAATATTAATTGATCATCCAAAATAATACAAATACCATAAGCTGATAAATAATATTTAGAGTTTGTAGCTGTACCATTCGACATAATTGAGATGATCAAAATGTGTGGAAAGTATTGTAATATAGGTTCATACTTAGATGTAACGTGATGGAGAGTTTCTTCAGGATATCTTCAGAAAACGTAGAGCTATGCCAATGCAAGGGTTGGAAGATGAAAAATTGTGCCCGATTTTTGTCGCACCATTTAATCTCCTAGACCTCCAGGGTTTAAAAATCAAGATTTAAAACTGACATAAATATTTTAGGAGACATGAGCTTCCAAAATTTACACGATTTTTGTTTTATTTTATCATTTCAGTTCATTTTCGTTAAGAAAGGTCCAAGGGCTCTCCTGGGAAAACGATTTAAGCACAGAAAACGCACTTGGTTATTTGTCAGTTGCATCATTTGTCAGTATTACATCTATTAACATAAATAGATTTGTGCAGCTCTAAAATTTAAATTTGTATTCACCCTGGCAATTAGTGAATATATTTGTTGCTTCTATTTCTTGAATTCATTTCTACTAAACTTTTTTAAATCCAGCATTTAATGTGAATGAATCGTGTTCGCATTTCGGCCATTCAGAAGATTTGAAATCGTAGTCCCATAAGAGCTCTTGGACCGTTCTTGGCTAAAATGAAAAAAATAAATAAAGGAGGAAGGGTGACACTATCCTAGCCCTCCTCCCAAAGTCTGATTTATTATTCTGTCATTATTATTTTAGCAGATATAATCTCCCTAAATATGTCAGCTTTTCGTTGCATTATCAGGGTAGAAATATTAAGGGTTGAAACTGGTTTCATTATAATTCATTTATAATTCATCTTATCCAAGAGAATAGGATCAGGATCTTATGGTTTTTGTAATACCAAAAAGTATTTTTGTAGCCCTTATTATGATACAATCATTTTCATACTTTGTTAGACGTTTTTTAATACTGCTGAGTTTTTGATCGCATTTGTGAAGAAAAAAATAATTTTGGAGATTGATATTATTGATTATTTTTAATATAAATTGAATTTTTTTTATCAGTACTGATAGTCAAGGGCCCTGTGGATATAAATGGTCCCTAGTCCCAACCGAAAATAATGGGTAATATTGCAAATTGAAAAAAAAAATCTAAATCTTCAATTATAAGATTAGCAACCATAAAATCATATTAGATAGGTAAATGAAATATTTTATTGTTCCAATTATTTTTTTTTACTGAAAACAGTTTTTTGACGAAATGGCAATTAGTTTGATTAATTACGTAGATTCCAAAGGTGTGTTAGCTCAGGGCCCCACAAATTCACGATCCGACCCTGCTGATAATATAACATTTTTTATCTCGGATTGGAATGATTCTTTATCAATAATATATTTGGTAAATATTAATATATTAATGAAGAACTATTATTTTGAATAGTGTGCTTTATTTCAATAAATAATCAACCCCAGAAAAATATTTCAAATTTATAATAATGAATTACAGAAATATTGATGTCCATGGCATAAGACTTACTGATTAATAGATAAGCTATGCTAATTTAATTTCAAACAATATTTTAGATTTTAATATAAAAATATATTGGAATATTTTCATTTATTTTGTGTTCAAAATACAAGAATATTCATTTATTCTTTCAATGCCAAACTTTATTTGATTAAAAATAAATCAATAATTGATGTTGTAACTTGTTCATAGCAGCAAGCCCATGAATCCACTGCAGGGGAAGCCAACTACGGCACGTCTATCTAACTCTCTCTCTAGCGCGTTGTGCTTATGCCGATGAGTTGGGACGTACGTCGACACTTCTAATAAAACTCATTCCACTCTCTTCAGTTTTTCGGCTGGCTGTTGCTTACCATTCGTGTTTGAATTCACATCTTTTTCGCGTAGCTCGTGATTTTGCGTTACTTTGGGGGTTGTGGGGCATATAAAGAGTGGAATTAGCTCGGTTTAACGTAAATTTAAATTGGGATATCGCGATTAGTGTTTTTGCGTGCACCCTTCTGGTGCACTTGTTCGTTCTGCTATCAAGTGTTTTTTTTTTTTTTTTGTTTCTTGCAAAGTCCTCCCGCTTAGGCGAGGCAAGGCTCTTCCGTGAGAGTCCAACGAGGGATCGGTGCACAAGCTAGGCCTTTTAAGGCCTTTTAAGTGCCTTTTAAGTGTCTGGACGGTCTTGTCGGGAGTGCATAACTCGTGTTTTCAAAGAGCGGGCCGGGGGCCCAACATCACGAGAAGCTGCGGAGCGAACAGTTATGCCCGTGTTATGTAAGCGACCATTCGGCTGTCCGGCTAGACACAGCTCGTAATTTGCTAAGAGGGGGATATGCAGAAGGACTCCTGGGGTGTAGATTCAATAGGTCGACGATATAATATGCCTCTCAAACTTTAAAGTAACGTTCGTTATTTAGGCAAAAAGCAACTAACTTCGCGTAGCTAGCTCGGCAATATCGGATAGGTTTAGAGGGTTAGGGACAACGGTGTTAGAAAGAAGCCAACAAGAAGAAAGAACTCAAGAAAGAAGTGAAGAAAGAAAAAAGAAGCGTTTGAATGATGAATGAATGTTGAATGATTGTAACTAATCAAAAAATTCCTTTTCAGCCTTCTTTTTCAGCTCATCAACATCATCTTTAGGACGTAAGTTGACTAAAAACTATTTTTTCCAGGTTCCTAATCTATTTACAAATTTAATTACTGTTAAATTATTTCCTGGTGTTTAAATTACAATTGTACTAATATTTGTGTATTTTTATTGATTTCAGGACCTGAAGCAGTAGTTGGAGGATCATAGCAGTTGCAGAGAACGAGCAGCAGCCCAGAAATCATCGAGCATCAGCTGAGCTACCATCGCTGGAGCAACCCACCGCGGGAGCAACCACCGTGGGAGCAACCACCGCGGGAGTTACTAATCAAACTTCCCTTTCAGCTTTCTATTTCAGGTCATTGTCATCACCACAACATCAGGGCGTAAGTTGATAAAAAAAATTGTAATATTAAAAATTTCCAATCATTTCTGAATGTATTACAGTTCGCCCAACTGCCGAAGAACACATCAGCAGCTCCAGAGCATCAGCCAAGCAGCTGAAGATCAAACCAACTGTTGCAGAGGAACAACACAGCAGTAGCAAAGCTCATCTAGCGTGGTACCTGCAACTTCAGAGACAGCCATGGTAAATGAAGGTGAAGATGATCCAAAAACTTCGATTGGTTCAGCCCGCAGCTTGCAGAATCTAAGTAAGAATTACAATTCAAATTAATTGTATTTATTATTAATTTTAATCTATTGTTCCTTTTTATTACAGTTGCAGCCGCGAAGAAGCCATTTCTCTGGTCTAGGTTTCGCTGGGGTTTTCCTAGACCCAAAGGGAGAATTCCCGGAAAAGAGTCCATCTCTTTCCCCTTAGTCAATGCCTGGAGACGAGCAAGGCTTACAACATCACAACATCATCGCGACAAGACTTCCAACATCACAACAGCATCGAGTATTCAACAATTATTCTTCAAACCTTTGTACCCTTTCCCAGTTTCCAAAATAAACTCATTCCCACAAAATTTACAGTTTTATTCATTTCTAAAACCTTTTTTTATTGTTTTCAGAAGTAGTTAGGAAAATAAATGTATTAGATAATTTGCAAAATAAATTAGATTCAATAATAACTTTTCTATTCTATTTTTGAAGTAAAACAATTTAATATTTGAATTGTATTGTTGAGATTTAAATATATTATTAAAATCAAATCAGTAATTTAGAAGATTAATTTTTTCCCTAAAATTGTCATGTTTTTTGATTTTTGAATAAACTATTAAATGGAATACTAATTGTTATCTAAATTAATATATTTCAGTTCCAAATGGTAGTTAATTTTTTGTTAAATAAATGTTTGAAAAAGAAATATATTTTGAATTGTATTTCAATTTTAGTTTTGTCCATATTATAATTTTAGACATTTTAATATATTAATCAGAATACATTGTAAAATCGGTACTGAATCCTAGTAATATCCTAAATGATATTTTACATATGGAATGTTTCAATACAATAAATATTTCATGACTTCAATTTTCTTTGTATTTTCAAATTTATTTAAAATAACCCTAGTTCCATTTTTTTTCGTTATGCGGCAGCACCTGTCGACTACTGAAAAATCAGCTTCATTTACACAAACATATTTCTATTAAAAGCATTGTAAAACAAGTTATTTGATCAACAAATTCAAGTTTTAGATGTAAAACTAACTTTACTTGAAGTAGGGATTTTTATTCTGCAAAATGTGAGTTAAACTTAATTAAATTGATTGTGAAAGTTGATTTTATAAGCTTATATATACCTAATGTCATATTTTAAATACATCCCACTGTTATAATGTCTAAAATTGTTTGTTTTGCTTGAAATCTCAAATTTATTTAAATTTGTAGTTCAGATTTTTCAGTTTTGTGGCAGCACCGGTCAACTACCAAAAATTGACAAATTTAATATAATATACTCAATGAAGAAGATAATATTTTTAGTGATCAACTAGCTCTAGTTCATTTGGATGAACTCATTAAAATTTCATCTTACATAATTAAGTATCAAGTGCACACTAATGTTTACTTAAGTTTGTTATTTATTAAATAATTGTCACTTGTACAAAGTACAAGTAGATAATATAGAAGCGATAAAATTCACATTTTCTCTATTATTTTGATCGAAATATCTGTTTTGAACATGACTGAATCCATTTTGACTGTTTTCTGCTTGACGTCGGTACGAGTGTACGTATTTATCTCGCCTATCTCAAGGCTCGTCGAATGTATGATGTTGAAATTCTGTATTTAAGACTGGCTTAGGGTCTAGTTGAGCACCTCGCATTATGGTTGCACTGTTCTGTACCGGAAGTGCACTTTACTTGAAACTTTTTCTGAATTTTTCGCATAAATCCAGAATGATTAGCCGTAGAGTATTGGAATTCAGTGTTTAGAATTCTTGTAGGATCATGATGGGTATTTTCTATTTTTGTACCTGAAATGACGTTCACAAGATAACTATTCAAAAGTTATAACAAATATCATCAATAATAATATGTATATGAAATGCAATTTTGAATATTTCATCCATAATTTCTGAACATTTTACAGTGGTTTGGGACAATTTCACATTGGCTCGAGCCACTGTAAAAACAGCTTGTCGCCGCCACTGATTTGATAAATAACAAACTTAAGTAAACATTAGTGTGCACTTGATACTTAATTATGTAAGATAAAATTTTAATGAGTTCATCCAAATGAACTAGAGCTAGTTGATCACTAAAAATATTATCTTTTTCATTGAGTATATTATATTAAATTTGTCAATTTTTGGTATTTGACAGGTGCTGCCACAAAACTAAAAAATCTGAACTACAAATTTAAATAAATTTGAGATTTCAAGCAAAACAAACAATTTTAGACATTATAACAGTGGGATGTATTTAAAATATGACATTAGGTATATATAAGCTTATAAAATCAACTTTCACAATCAATTTAATTAAGTTTAACTCACATTTTGCAGAATAAAAATCCCTACTTCAAGTAAAGTTAGTTTTACATCTAAAACTTGAATTTGTTGATCAAATAACTTGTTTTACAATGCTTTTAATAGAAATATGTTTGTGTAAATGAAGCTGATTTTTCAGTAGTCGACAGGTGCTGCCGCATAACGAAAAAAAATGGAACTAGGGTTATTTTAAATAAATTTGAAAATACAAAGAAAATTGAAGTCATGAAATATTTATTGTATTGAAACATTCCATATGTAAAATATCATTTAGGATATTACTAGGATTCAGTACCGATTTTACAATGTATTCTGATTAATATATTAAAATGTCTAAAATTATAATATGGACAAAACTAAAATTGAAATACAATTCAAAATATATTTCTTTTTCAAACATTTATTTAACAAAAAATTAACTACCATTTGGAACTGAAATATATTAATTTAGATAACAATTAGTATTCCATTTAATAGTTTATTCAAAAATCAAAAAACATGACAATTTTAGGGAAAAAATTAATCTTCTAAATTACTGATTTGATTTTAATAATATATTTAAATCTCAACAATACAATTCAAATATTAAATTGTTTTACTTCAAAAATAGAATAGAAAAGTTATTATTGAATCTAATTTATTTTGCAAATTATCTAATACATTTATTTTCCTAACTACTTCTGAAAACAATAAAAAAAGGTTTTAGAAATGAATAAAACTGTAAATTTTGTGGGAATGAGTTTATTTTGGAAACTGGGAAAGGGTACAAAGGTTTGAAGAATAATTGTTGAATACTCGATGCTGTTGTGATGTTGGAAGTCTTGTCGCGATGATGTTGTGATGTTGTAAGCCTTGCTCGTCTCCAGGCATTGACTAAGGGGAAAGAGATGGACTCTTTTCCGGGAATTCTCCCTTTGGGTCTAGGAAAACCCCAGCGAAACCTAGACCAGAGAAATGGCTTCTTCGCGGCTGCAACTGTAATAAAAAGGAACAATAGATTAAAATTAATAATAAATACAATTAATTTGAATTGTAATTCTTACTTAGATTCTGCAAGCTGCGGGCTGAACCAATCGAAGTTTTTGGATCATCTTCACCTTCATTTACCATGGCTGTCTCTGAAGTTGCAGGTACCACGCTAGATGAGCTTTGCTACTGCTGTGTTGTTCCTCTGCAACAGTTGGTTTGATCTTCAGCTGCTTGGCTGATGCTCTGGAGCTGCTGATGTGTTCTTCGGCAGTTGGGCGAACTGTAATACATTCAGAAATGATTGGAAATTTTTAATATTACAATTTTTTTTATCAATTTACGCCCTGATGTTGTGGTGATGACAATGACCTGAAATAGAAAGCTGAAAGGGAAGTTTGATTAGTAACTCCCGCGGTGGTTGCTCCCACGGTGGTTGCTCCCGCGGTGGGTTGCTCCAGCGATGGTAGCTCAGCTGATGCTCGATGATTTCTGGGCTGCTGCTCGTTCTCTGCAACTGCTATGATCCTCCAACTACTGCTTCAGGTCCTGAAATCAATAAAAATACACAAATATTAGTACAATAGTAATTTAAACACCAGGAAATAATTTAACAGTAATTAAATTTGTAAATAGATTAGGAACCTGGAAAAAATAGTTTTTAGTCAACTTACGTCCTAAAGATGATGTTGATGAGCTGAAAAAGAAGGCTGAAAAGGAATTTTTTGATTAGTTACAATCATTCAACATTCATTCATCATTCAAACGCTTCTTTTTTCTTTCTTCACTTCTTTCTTGAGTTCTTTCTTCTTGTTGGCTTCTTTCTAACACCGTTGTCCCTAACCCTCTAAACCTATCCGATATTGCCGAGCTAGCTACGCGAAGTTAGTTGCTTTTTGCCTAAATAACGAACGTTACTTTAAAGTTTGAGAGACATATATTAAATCGTCGACCTATTGAATCTACACCCCAGGAGTCCTTCTGCATATCCCCCTCTTAGCAAATTACGAGCTGTGTCTAGCCGGACAGCCGAATGGTCGCTTACATAACACGGGCATAACTGTTCGCTCCGCAGCTTCTCGTGATGTTGGGCCCCCGGCCCGCTCTTTGAAAACACGAGTTATGCACTCCCGACAAGACCGTCCAGACACTTAAAAGGCACTTAAAAGGCCTTAAAAGGCCTAGCTTGTGCACCGATCCCTCGTTGGACTCTCACGGAAGAGCCTTGCCTCGCCTAAGCGGGAGGACTTTGCAAGAAACAAAAAAAAAAAAAAAACACTTGATAGCAGAACGAACAAGTGCACCAGAAGGGTGCACGCAAAAACACTAATCGCGATATCCCAATTTAAATTTACGTTAAACCGAGCTAATTCCACTCTTTATATGCCCCACAACCCCCAAAGTAACGCAAAATCACGAGCTACGCGAAAAAGATGTGAATTCAAACACGAATGGTAAGCAACAGCCAGCCGAAAAACTGAAGAGAGTGGAATGAGTTTTATTAGAAGTGTCGACGTACGTCCCAACTCATCGGCATAAGCACAACGCGCTAGAGAGAGAGTTAGATAGACGTGCCGTAGTTGGCTTCCCCTGCAGTGGATTCATGGGCTTGCTGCTATGAACAAGTTACAACATCAATTATTGATTTATTTTTAATCAAATAAAGTTTGGCATTGAAAGAATAAATGAATATTCTTGTATTTTGAACACAAAATGAATGAAAATATTCCAATATATTTTTATATTAAAATCTAAAATATTGTTTGAAATTAAATTAGCATGGCTCATCTAATAATCAGTAAGTCTTATGCCATGGACATCAATATTTCTGTAATTCATTATTATAAATTTGAAATATTGTTTTGGGGTTGATTATTTATTGAAATAAAGCACACTATTCAAAATAATAGTTCTTCATGAATATTTACTAAAAATATTATTGATAAAGAATCATTCCAATCCGAGATAAAAAATATCATATTATCAGCAGGGTCGGAACGTGAATTTGTGGGACCCTGAGCTAACACACCTTGGGAATCTACCTATTTAATCAAATTAATTGCCATTCCATCAAAAAACTGTTTTCTGTAAAAGAAAATAATTGGAACAATAAAATATTTCATTTACTTATCTAATATGACTTTAGGGTCGCTAATCTTATAATTGAAGATTTTGATTTTTTTTTTTCAATTTGCAATATTACCCATTATTTTTGGTTGGGACTAGGGACCATTTATATCCACAGGGCCCTTGATTATCAGTACTGATAAAAAAATTCAATTTATATTAAAAATAATCACTAATATCAATCTCCAAAATTATTTTCTTCTTCACAAATGCGATCAAAAACTCAGCAGTATTGAAAAATGTCTAACAAAGTATGAAAATGATTGTATCATAATAAGGGCTACAAAAATTATTTTTAGTATTACAAAAACCAAGATCCTGATCCTATTCTCTTGGACAAGAATTATAAATGAATTATAATGAAACCAGTTTCAACCCTTAATATTTCTACCCTGATAATGCAACGAAAAGCTGACATATTTAGGAAGATTATATCTGCTAAAATAATGACAGAATAATAAATCAGACTTTGGGAGGAGGGCTAGGATAGTGTCACCCTTCTTTCTTTATTTATTTTTTTCATTTTAGCCAAGAACGGTCCAGGAGCTCTTATGGGACTATGATTTAAGTCTTTTGAATGGCCGAATTGCGAACACGATTCATTCACATTAAATGCTGGATTTAAAAAAAGTTTAGTAGAAATGAATTCAAGAAATAGAAGCAACAAATATATTCATCAATTGCCAGGGTGAATACAAATTTAAATTTAAGAGCTGCAGAAATCCGTTTATGTTAATAGATGTAAGCTGACAAATGATGCAACTGACAAATAACCAAATGCGTTTTCTGTGCTTAAATCGTTGTCCCATAATAGCCCTTGGACCTTTCTTAACGAAAATGAACTGAAGTGATAAAATAAAACAAAAATCGTGTAAATTTTGGAAGCTCGGGTCTCCTAAAATATTCATTTCATTCTCAAATCTTGATTTTTAAGCTCTGGAGGTCTAGGGGATTGAATGGTGCGACAAAAATCGGGCACAATTTTTCATCTTCCAACCACAGCTTCCAACCCTTGCATTGGCATAGCTCTACGTTTTCTGAAGATATCCTGAAGAAACTCCCCATCACGTTACATCTAAGTATGTACCTATATTACAATACTTTCCACACATTTTGACCATCTCAATTATGTCGAATAGTACAGCTACAAACTCTAAATGCTATTTATCAGCTTATGGTATTTGCATTATTTTGGATGATTAATTAATATTTCTTATAACATTAGAATGAATCGTGCAGAATACGATATTATTTACAGACTTCAATTCTCCGACGATTATTTTCGGCAACATCCATATTTGTAATAGGCAAGACGACGTTCTAGAGTCACTAAGTGACGCAGCTTGCTTCGTGTGCTGCGAAAACTAGTGTCACACAAGATTAAGTGAACAAAATTGCTTAGAAAATTGCCTCGTGTGCGGCGGGCTTTACTGTGTAAATAATAAATAGGTGTATTAAAATTGTATTTTCCCAGGATAATTGCTAACATAACTGCAACTTTTAGTAACGTGAAACTTAGGCGTAATTATTTTAGAACTGATATGAGCTTGTTTATTTACACTATTCTAGTAAATGACGCGTTACTAGAAACTTGTCATTTATGACAATGTGACATATTTAATATCATGAATTCAATCATACCAAAATTTTGTGACCTAAAAATGGGGGTTAACACATACCAGATCACAAACGGCATGTCCGGTAGCTCAGTCGTAACAGTTTAAAGGTGGTGGGTATGTTTGACCTCGTTTTCTTGATACTTTTAAATTAAGGCACTCCTGTAAATAAATCTGAAAGAGGGCGCCATGCAATTTAAGGTGGATCGGGAAATTGCAAAAAAAGGAGTCTAAACTCATAAGGTCTGGAGTAAATTAATTTAATTAGTGTATTTAATATTAGAAACATATATATAAAGATAGTGAATATAAGGTATATGTAATGGTGAGCAGCAGTTCAATATGACAATAACATAATCAATAATAATCACGAAGGAGATCTCCTGGTCAATAAACCGCTTGACAAAAAAATTTACCATAACCCATGTCGCTTCGATTCTTGAATAGCGGAACCCAGACAGACAAAATTACAAGAAACAACCCAAACGATATTGGTTTTGACAAGTATGTGTCTATTCGAAAAACGAACAGCGAAATCATGGAAAAAGTTACCATATATTGAATTTTTGGTAGAGTAAAATAATAATAATAATAGATAAACCATAACAAAGTACCTTGGTATGATGTCGGGGTCGAGGAAAATTGTAGCACTAGGTTGATAATAAGGGAGGCAGAGTATGATGACCGTTGGTTCGGCGTAGAGAATATTCGCGAGGCATGAGATACAGAAGTTGGATATCGGATTTGCAGCGTGGAGGTGAGCCTGTGGCGAAGACGTTGATCCACCAATAACAGGGTGGCTTGGCACGGTGGAGCCCTTCAAAAGGACCCTTGGGTACGGAATGCCCGTACGAAGCAAAAAAAAATGTTTCGATTGTACAGCGGGAGTATTTACGAAATCCCCAACATGGGTTAGTAATGTCCGTAGGTAAATTCGCTATCGAGTACGAAGCACTACTTCAGATAAAATCTACCACTGTACGCCACTGGACACGTCACAACGTAAGTCTTGATCCAAACCGACTGTCCCGCACTTTTTTCCAAATCTTACCTCTACTATCGAAAAATATAAATTAAATTAAACAATAATCTTTAGTTGAAATATTGAGCTGCTACTGCCATTCATTTATAAAATAGTGAAACAAAAAAAAAAAAATATATTATATACACCGGAACAGGATATTTTGGGAACATGATGAAGGGATGTGAAATCAGATTCATTTATGGAGTTAATTATTGGAGCTAAATAACATTTGATACTTTAAATTGTTACAATATGTTTATACTTCTTGTTCCCCGTGTAGATTTATTGTGCTATAAATTTAATTACTATCATGCGATATGGATTGATCTTACAGAGTTGCAAGTGGAGAGACGATGAATTATCAAAATAGAGTCATGCAACTATCTGTGTTTGTCGCAGTTTGCTTATTTCTGGCTTTTAGTAAGTTAAATACATCCTTACTTATTTCCAAACACAATTAGACTCCAACCGTATTGTAATTTTTATAGTGAAGTTGAAGTCAATCAACAAGTACAAATTGATATTCAAACGAGACAAAATAAGATAAGATATAAAGAAAAATATTTCTAGTTTAAAAATCTGATTCATTCCATTTTAAAATCATACTTGCATAAATTTTTAGTAATAGATCAACTCATACGAGATCCCGCAAGACTCAAATTTTTTTCAGCAATTATATTATAATCAAGTTGAGAAGTTGGATGCGATTGATATAATTACTGACAAATATTGATACAATAATAAAGATTATATACAAAATATTACCTTCTATGAACTCTATAGGCAGTAATGGATTGAAGATAATGCTCAATGTAGGGTTCAAGACAAAGATTGATATAAAGTACAGTACGTTTTTTTTTTTTCAATATTTAGTTGGTAATCTTAATACATCCCTGTTGTAAAAATCATATTACAGTATTCATTATTATGTTGACAATTGATGCATTGGACTTTTGAATATAATTCAAGTCCGTTACATCAGAAACAAAAGGACTTCCATTGATAATTTATTTTATTATGAATCATCTTGATCCATCCCTGGTGAAAGAATAATGATACGGTATAAATTTTTCTTACATTATTTACTAGAATATCAAATTTTATGCCTCGAACAGCAAAGACATCGAACTTTCATATAAACTTGCAATCATCTTTTATATTACCTTAAGTCGGCCCTGTCGCAAAATCCATTCTCAAATGATCTTTGCTACCCACAAACAACTTAACTGCAAAATCTATATCTACAAAAGCGAAAAACCATTCAGTGATTCAACATGAAATTTCAAAAACAGTTGAACCGATTGAGCTGAAATTTGGCAGGTGGGTAGTATGTGGGAAGTAGACGTCAGCTAAAAAAGAATTTTGCAACAGGGCCGAATTAAGGAGGTGTTTATATGAAAATTCTATGGTTTTGCTGGTAGAGGCATGAATTTCGGGAGTTAGGTAGACAACATGGGAAAAATAAATACCGCAATATTATTTTTTCGACAGAGTTGGATTAAGATGGTCCAGAAAGGAATAAAATTATCTCCGGGAGCTCTTCTGTTTTTGTTGTTAGGGACTTGAATTATAATAATTTCCTTCAGAAGTTCAATGCTTTAAATGCCAATGATAAATACCATTACATGATTTCTACAACAGGGATGGACAGAGGTTGTCGACGGAATATCAAAAGATACGAATTAATGCTAAAATTTGGCAGATAAGTTGTTTGTGGAAAGCAAAAAGAATTTTGGATTAATCAATCTATTTGACTTTTCCTTAAAAATACAATAATTGACAACAGCATCTTGGCAAACCGTGAACTTTGAATTTAATGAAATGAAATTAATTGGCATTAAATTGGATTTAATTTAAGAAAAAATTGATCAATACACATATACTGAAATAGGAAATGAAAACGTGAAAAAATATAACAAAAGCTCACTGCTCCCTGGCTCAATGTTTACAAATAACAAACGATTAAAAGAACACATTAGCTCGAATTGGCGAGTCTGATTAAGCTCGCAGCGCCAAGTGAGAATATCAGGAACTAACGGAGCTGTGATTCAGTGTGTTTGGTCGTAAGGTATAATATTAATATAATTACCAATAACTTTTAAATACCACTTTTATTTCTATAATTTTTTCGTTGTATATATATTATAAAGCATAGAAATTTTATGAGTTGATTTAATTTTATATGATTTAGTTTAAATATCGGGCATTTTAAACTTTATTTATATAATCTTCGAAGTTCAAAAGTAAGTATTTTGGTTGTTTTTTGAATTATTAGATTAGTAAATGATAGCCTTTTATATACATTCTGTTTTCTATAAAATGGATATCCTAGTAAAGCTGAAATTGAAAGTAATATTTCATATATTTAAATGCAGATCACAATTCTAGATGTGTATGCGAAAGAGAAGTTTTAGATGCCGAACATATATTATTATGCGATGTTTTGAATAAAAATATAACAAATGAAATTAATATTTACGCACTTTGCCGTCAGACATCGACACTAGCGAAATATCCGCACATTATACAGGGGATGCTAAAAAGAAATGGAATAAATAACTTGAAAGCTACAACTATGACATGCTCTTGCAAAGCTGGAAAAAGGGGCCGTTACAAACATACTTTGGCTGTAGTTTTATTATTTACCAGGTGCTTTATTAGTCACATTTAGCTGCATGCAGAAATAATCGGCTATACTTTTGTTCTGTATCAAGTGCTTAATTTGTCACTTGATTATAAACGAAAGCAAGAGCCTACAGGATGACTACAAAAAATTGGAGAATATTTTGAAATAAATTACTTGACCTTATTATAATTAGAATCCGTTTGAGTGATTTTCATTTATTCACCCAAAACTTATTTTAATGAGGTTTTTAATAAATTTATCTCAGATTATAATCTTAAATATAAGTATTATCTCTTACTATTCCTTATATTATGCTGGAATAACTAACCTCTATAAAGGTAGTCATTCTCATCAAAATGAGGGGAACACACTTTCATAAACCTACTGACCGGTTTTCCATTATTTGATCTCATGTTCTAAGCATTAACTTATTTATTTTTTGTGTTTGAGTGAAAACTTGAATTTCTGTCCTTTTTTTGTATGGATTTGCATCCATACATGGAACAATGAACATTTCTCATGTCGACAAATAGTGCAGTATAAAATTTAATGCTTAAATTTGTTTGTATTTGAAGAAAACAACACGAATCCCATCTATGCTTATACCACGCCGGTGAAACGCTATGCTATCTCCCTATACCAGCTGTGTCTCAATATCTTATCGCGTTAGAGAGAGAGGTTAAGTGTGTCAGATGAAAGATAGTAGGCATGTTTCTCAATGCATTTAGCATTTGCTACCATTGAGTTTGCAGCTAGTTTTGTGATTTGAAGCTTGGAATTTTTAATTATTCAACTTTAGAATGGGAAGAAAGTGTTTTATTCCCAATTGCAATAGTGGGTACCCAAGTTGTAAGGAGAAAATATCTATTTTCAGTGCTCCGAAGGACGAGAAGACAATAATGAGATGGATACGTGTAATACCGCGAAAAGATTGGTTATTTTCATTAATATATATATATATATATATATATATATATATATATATATATATATATATATATATATATATATATATATATATATTTTTTTTTTTTTTTTTTCTTTTCTGATATATTTGATTGAATATTATTGTTATCTCTAGTATTTATCTGTGAATATGTGAATGAAAAAATTGATGTATATGATAATTTTCACTATTTCTCTTATTTATTCCTCCTATGTCAATTGAATGCTGATAAATAATTATTTCTAATAACGTGAGACACCATTTTTAAATTTATATCATTGATATTGAAGAAAGTCAATTATAAAAAAATCTAACACAATTTATTAATTTCAACTAGTTTTGTGTTGCAAGCAGTGGTTGGAGTTATTATTAATAAAATCAGCTGTGTGAGTGGGTTTTCTGAAAATTATATATGTGAAATTATTACTTCTTGTGATGTGTACTTAGGTCGAGGAAATTTAACGAGTTGTTAGTCTCAATTTCAATGCTGAATTTCATGTAGCGCGTTGAGTTTAGTATGGAAGCTATGCAAAGTTCACTTTCTTCCGAAAAAATCAACTATTTTAATGATAGAATGAGTTAGTATTTGAAAATGATTTTCAATCATAAATAAATCAGTTGGTAGCAGGATGTTTGAAAATCGTGATAATTGAAAAAGTTAGAGGTATGTATACAGAATTTATAATCAAAAATAATACATTATAGTCCGTGAGACAGCGCCTAAATTTTTTGTTGATTACCGCTCATTTGAAACTTTGTGAGTGGGTTCATTGTGATGAGTTCGACAACTTTTTCATTTAGCAAAATTCTAGATTTGGGGGCGTTCACCCGCGAGGGCTAATTAATTGAAAGAATATCACCGTAATACTGATCTTTACACTACTCGAAAGATTTTTTGATAATAAAATGAAGGAAAAATATTGCCCGACATGAATATTGAGGCTACCGGTGAATCCGACAAGCCGCACTTGTCATAAGTATGTTGGTATTAATGGTAAGTATGTTGGTACTTATGACAAGTCGGATTCACCAGTAGCCTCAATATTCATGTCGGACAATATTTTTCCTTCATTTTATTATCAAAAAATCTTTCGATTAGCGTAAAGATCAGTATTACGGTAATATTCTTTCAATTAATTAGCCCTCGCGGGTAAACGCTCCCAAATCTAGAATTTTGCCAAATGAAAAAGTTGTTGGACTCATCACAATGAAGCCACTCACAAAGTTTCAAGTGAGCGGTAATCAGCAAAAAATTTATGCGCTGTCTCACGGACTAAAATTCTGAAAAATGTATAGATTATCATTTATTAATTTCACATAGAACCTTTCGGATGTCAATTCATTTGAGTAAATCAAGACTTTCCACAAAATGCGCATTTGTACCTTTGCAGGAATTAAAAGGAATTTCTGTATTTATCTGAAGTAAATCCATGATTTTTATTTAAAAAAAATTGCAGTACAAATCATTATAAAAAATCATTTGATTTGAAAAAAATACAGCCTGATCAATAATGAATAATCTAAAAATTTTAAGTGATTGTCTAGAGTTGTTCCATCTCAATGCATGCCTACTATCTTCCATCTCTCTCTTCTTTTGGCGGTAAGAATCTGTGCCGTGTACAAGCGCTTCGTTTCAACTCCTATATATATTATACTCCGTGGCTTATACAATAGACCTTTTCACGACTAGTTATGCGCATGCGTGTCCGGTATTCTAAAAGGCGGCAATGTGAAAGTTTCGGGCACTTTATATAAATATGGCTGAGCAACAACGATCATTACTATTATTACCAGTTCAATCAAATGAAAGATTGATGGTGTGTTATTAGTCCATTCGACAGTAGAAGTTCATAACTTCATACAATTACGACAATGATTAAAATGCCATGCTCGTCCCCAAGGTGGTAATAAAGCAGAACTTATTGCTAGGCTAGGATGACAATTATATTCATATTAGGTTCAAATTAATTGATAAAATATTAATTTTGAATATAAAGAATAATAATCAAAAAATACAGTAATAGATCACATCTAACACATTTTGGACAAATTTTCAGATATTTTTGCTTCGTTGATTTAATAAGTTTTCGATGAGATTCAAGACAAGGCTTTGGAAAACTAATAAAATAATATTAATTGTTCGAAAATTACTTACTACGCATATCGCTGCTACATATTTCATAACAACAGCGCTATTTTGCTCCTTTGTAAACTGATAACATTATATATTTTTATTGAAAAGCTTGTATTATGATTTTTCTACTGTAAATATATAATATATAACAATCAAAAATGTTCTAAATATGAATTTTTTAAAAACTAACATTGGAGACATAATATCAACGGCTTAACCAGAATATGTTTTTGAGTAGTTCTCGTGTTGCCACACCAGATGGCTTCGGCTTAATTTTACTCGCGATCACCTCGCTAGGGAGTACATTGTCGCCATCTGTCAACCAAAAGGCCAGCAAAAGGCTAACCGCGACTCTTCAATTTAGGTTCGAAGCTCAACTTATCGCATTTTGCACAAAACTGTGTTTTGGTTTGTAATAAGTCACGGCATGTGCCAGGACATGTGCGAAGCAGTAAATGTAATTATAGTGACGTACATGTTCCCCTGCTTGGTACAAGCATTTATTATCTTATATAAATTATATCAATCTACCAATTTTTTATATAATTTGTAACAATTGTTTTTTCAGCATTTCACCATCTTAAATTTTTTCACATATTTTAAGATACAAAATAAAATAATACGATAAAATATTTATTAATTTGTACAAAAATCTGACATTAGTTATAAAAAAAAAAGAAAAAACATTTCCCCAGTGCGTGCTGGTGCGCACTTCTTTTTCTTCATAACCGGTGTTTTTGCGGCGTCCTATTTTGTGCATTTGGATTTTATAATGTAAGTATTTCTTTTATCGAAAATAAACATAATGTTGGTTTCAAAATACAAATTGATCAAAAATATTAGATATGTTTGTATATATCTTATTTGGATATTCTACATGCGTTTAGTGGATGTCATGTTGTATAACCTCTCAATTTGTATTTATATACCAAAATATGTTTTCTCATCTATAAACTTGTTTATAGTAGATAATTTTATGATACATTATGTTTGGTTCTATCATTTATTTTAATAGTAGCTTGTATTTTATAGTTATATTATGGCAGATAATGAAGATTTGGGGCTGGGTAACGATGAACAGTTGGACAATTTGGATGAATCAAATGGGCTGAATGATTTGGATACACCATTATTGGAAGAAAATGATGAAAATGGAGGTGGTGCAGATGATCCAGAACTAGAGGCAATCAAAGCAAGAGTTAGAGAAATGGAAGAAGAAGCGGAAAAATTAAAGCAGCTCCAGTCAGAAGTAGATAAACAAATGAACTTGGGCAGTCCTCCCGGCATCAGTAAGAATTTTTTATTTTGTATTTAGTAATATTACTATGTTACTCTATTATTATTTTTTGAATTGATACATTTTCAAAATTAATTGGAGTTTTTTCTAATGTGGAGCCAATTAGCTTCCTTCTGTTCTCGAGTCTAAAATAAAATTAGTTCGCTTAATAAGCAAACTATAAAAACTCATGATACATTAATTTTCACATTTTGCTTCATCATTGGATTCCAGATTATTGTAATTAAATTATATGTAATTTAATATTACATGAAAATGTTGAAAATATATCGTGATCTTCAATCATTTGAAACATTTTGTTCAGACTATGTCTGGAATAATTGTTAAACATAAAAATAGATAATGTAGGTGAATTAATTTGATTTGGGCATAAAATCTACTCTCATTCTTCAACAACTCAATTAAAATATTCGACTTTATAAATTGAAGAAATAAATTGCTATGTATCCCCAAAACATTAATTCAATAAGAACTGTAACAATATTTTATCCACAGAGATAATTTGATTTTTAATCCTTTAATTTGTTTTCAAAATCATATTTTATCAAACTGTAGCATAATTTGGCTCGAGAAATTCATTATATGAACTCGTAATTATGGTCTTCTATTTACCCAGATAAAATGACACCGATTTATCTTTTCTAGAGCTCACAAAACATGAATAAGATTCAGTTTTTTTCTCAAATTTTACAACAGAAATAGATGTATTATGATGTTATCCTTAGATCTATGATGATTGATACGAATTTTTCTCTGCATTTTAATGGCCAATTTTGATGCAAAGAACAGTGCACTGTGTTATACATAAAATCAGAGTTCAGTGCACAAAATTTTGTGTATGACAGAATGCATTTTTTTGCATCAAAATACAACATTTAATTATTGTGTCAAACAACCCTAAAATACATCAACTGAAAATTAGTTTAGTAACAAGGTTTAAAGAAGTTTACATAAATGAACTCAACATATAATTAAAGAAGAAAATCAGTTTTCACATTGTCGTAATATATTATGATAATGCTAGTTATTTGCATATTTAGAAAATTGATACAATACTTTATCACTGAAACTTTTCTTGCAGCTAGTCCGTTGAATATGTCTCTGGAAGAAAAAATTGAAGTAGACAATCGAAGCATATATGTGGGAAATGTGGATTACGGCGCAACTGCCGAAGAACTTGAACAGCACTTCCATGGCTGTGGTTCAATCAATCGTGTCACTATCCTTTGTAACAAATTTGATGGACATCCTAAAGGTTTTGCCTACATTGAGTTCGGTGACAGAGACTCCGTGCAAACAGCCATGGCTATGGATGAATCGTTATTTAGAGGAAGACAAATTAAAGTAAAAATGACTAATAATTATATTGCAATCCTATTTTTTTCTAAATAAACTTTCGAATTTTAGGTAATGCCCAAAAGAACAAATCGACCTGGCATGTCCATGACAAATAGACCGCCGCGTGGACGAGGCTTCGGTCGGGGACGAATTAGCAGAGGTTCTTCTTTTGGTTTTAGACCAACTAGGAGACCTAGGTGAGTACGTTCACTTAAATTCAGAATTATAATCGAAATTAGGTCATATTTTATACAAATATGTAGAATAATATTTAGCTACTCACCTATTTTAAAATACGTGCACATATCAAATGATTCCCAGAAAACTTTTGTCAAATCAAAATTACTACTAAAAATGAAATTTTTCTGTTGACATAAAAGTCTATTCGAAATATTTTTCAGTACAGTGTATTTATTGTAAGAAGGAAATGTGGCCAAAACTGTAAAATGGATTTTCAGTGTACGTAAACTGAATATTTCTAAAATTCTTGTAATTAAAATAATTTTCGTACTTTAAGCACCTTATAGTGAGCAATGTGAAAGCATTTTTTATAAAAAAAAATCCAATAACCTTAAAAATGAACTACAAATGTACTGATGTATTGTTATAATAGAACAAAACTGAACAATGCAAATTTCTAGGGTCATCACGTGACTTGTACATCATTGGACATATTTTTTGAATAAATAGTACGATAATCAAACACAAAATTCCATCGTTCCCTGGCTAATCGTTTTCGATTTATCCAAAAAATTCTAAAAATCTGTCAAGTAAAGTGTATTTTTGGCCCAGTCGGTTGTTATGAAAACAATAGGTCATCATTCTTATGCTACAATATTCCTAAATACTGATTGCCAAGATTCTACGGCTAATAGTAGTGAATTTATGCGCAAAATTGGAAAAAAAAAATTAACTCATGTGCACTTCCGTTAAGTCGATTGTTATAACATGGGAATAGTAGGCAATCATTCAGATGCTACAACAGACTGAAATACTAAATTTCAATACTCTACAGCCAATCGTTCTAAATTTATATGAAAAATTTCAAAAGTCTGTCAAATAAAGTGTACCTCCGGCTCAGTCAATCTCAATAAAAATAGGATATAAGTATCTAGACCGTACTATCATCTTAAGTACTGAATTCTAGCATTCTACGTTCAATTGTTCTGGAATTATGCGGAAAATTAAAAAAAAGTTGCGAGTTAAATGCACTTTTCATAATGCGAGTTGCACAACTAGATGTTACAGAAGTGCTTAATACAAAATTTCTGATTATTTCTTTATGCGGAAAATTCGAAAAGTCTGTTATATAAAGTGCACTTCCGGCTCAGCCGATTGATACAAAAATAGAAGATAATCATTTAGATGCTACAGCAATCTCAAATACTGAATTTCAGTATCCTACGGCTAATTATTCTGGATTTATGCGAAAATTTTAAAAAAATCTTAAAGTGCACTTCCAGTACAGACGATTGCAACCATAATGCGAGGTGCACAGCTTGTCTTAAATACAAAATTTCAACATGATTCGTTCGACGGGTTTTGAGATTTGTGATTTACGAACGCACATAAGTACCGACATCAAGCCGAAAATAGTCAAAGTGGATTCAAGGATGCTCAAAACGGATATTTCTTTCAAAATCTTGGAATGTGAATTTTGTCGGTTCCGCAATATTGACTTGTACTTTCTTCTTAAATTTGCACACCCTACGGTGCTTCCCGACCAATTCGCTATGATCTCTCACCTTTCAGTTACCGACGATCGATTGCGGCTCACTTCACTCCACTCTAACTGTAAAGGTGCGACTTCGTGCGAATGCTTGACGCTCATTTCCAGCGACAAATTTGGTCACGTGGTACTATTTTAAATTTCTCGGCATTTCAAAATATTTAACGACAAGTCGCTGCGTCAAAGAGCAGCGTCAACATGGCTGCTTGCAGGAAATAAAATATCGAAAGTTATATAGAACTGTAAATTAATTAATCAACGCGGATTTATTTCATCTATCTATTCCAGCGCAACAAATATGCAGTGTACAGATGGATGGTAAGAAGATGTGTGCTGATTCTGAGTGCAAATAGGGATGGCGCTATTAAACATAAATATCACATTTGAATAGCATCCTGTAATTACTGTTTGAATTATTAAAAGCAAGAGTAATAAAAAAATCAATTGTACAAAAGAAAAAATATTAAATGACAATTTATGCAACAATCTACTTAGATCGAAACGTTGTCCATTAGAGAAACCTTCCTATACACTCCATCAATAGCAACTAAGTTCAATTTGTTCAGACCAAAGTCGTTGGAAACGAGCGTCGAACGTTCGCATGAAATCGCAGCTGAGTATTGTACGATGTCGATGCTCGTTTATTCGAATAATGCCTCAATTCTGAATTGACACCTAGGTGCTTCAAAACATAACTGAGTCAATATAAAACTGCTAGCAATCCTCCGCTCCTTATAGACCGGGAGCCCGCGACCAAAATTTGTATCAAATCTTATTCATCGAAAAACCTTATACATTCGATAGAGTACCTACATCATTCTGGTATTAAAAAGTATTTTCTTATACCTGAAGCAGGAGACAACTTCTGCGGGAGTGGGTATGTCAAATCTTATTCATCGTGAATCTCATTTGGTGCTTAGTTTTCAATAAATAAATTATGGCAAAACGTTTCTTACATCTGGAAAGCGGGACAAAGTTGCTCTTACAGAGTGCAAGACATGTGATGGGACATGGGAAGTTTGAACCACAGAACAAAACTACTAAAGAAGAAGCGAAACGCCCACTTTATTCCAAACTTAGCATATTACTGGTAG
Source organism: Dromius quadrimaculatus (assembly GCA_963989225.1). Taxonomy (NCBI): domain Eukaryota; kingdom Metazoa; phylum Arthropoda; class Insecta; order Coleoptera; family Carabidae; genus Dromius; species Dromius quadrimaculatus. Next base: position 45,562,846 of record OZ022330.1, read on the forward strand.
TGCCATCTATCCGCGGTCCCATTGAACTACTGCAATAGCGCGCGAATACGAATCTAGGTACTTTTGAATGATTTGAATATTACACAAAAATTCTCTTAAGATTTTTACTTATGATTCAAGTGTTCATGATTCAAATATGAGAAAATTGAATCATGAAAACTAAAATCGCAAATCACAAATTAAATAAATACGAGTGAAAATAAATTAAATACAATTACAGCATTTGGAGTAATGATAATATTTTCATATTTCAACATTTATGTACAATTGCAAATAGTCTTGCATCTGAAAATAATTCGATTACATCATTTGAAAAATTATATATTGATATAGCTTATCTTCCAAAATCACAAAAATGATGTTCGCTTGTCTGTCCGTTGAGGGTTACCTTTTAATCTCGTGTTTTCTACATAGAGAAAATGAAAAATCGCGATATTTTATTACGATGCAGTTCTTGTAAAACATAATATCCTACGTCGCAAACTAGTGTAGGTGTTTTTTTCGATAAAATCCATAGTTCTTGAGTTATGGGGTTTTCCTATGGTATTCGTAGGTAAATACGGATTTATTATTTGTATGTTTCTCTCCAAGTTCCTGCATTATCAGAAATTAGAATTTTGTTGAAATGAGCTGTACACATTTTCAGATATAAATTGAGTTTCTTATTTTATGTGATTTTTCTGGTACCCTGAATAGATGCTGCTTCGTTGATGGATTTTCATTAATAGAGAGGTTTTGCGGCGGGAATTCTTCGTGACGTTTCTCGATGGAGTCCATACTTCAAAATTTAATTAATTTTTTTTTTATGTCCATATGTATACATATCTATCTGTTTTTTCTTATGAAAGATCATCAATGTGACATTTTATTCCTGTTTTTCAAGTTTGTCTTGATTTTGACGGTATATTCTGCTATAAAAGAGTGATTCAAATACCAGACCATTTTTCATTGAGGAATACAATGTAAGAGTGAACTGGCATTTTCTCTTAAACAAGCAAGGCAACGGTACTAAAAATACACAAACTGTATATTAACATCTTATTTATTCATGTGACATTAAAAATCACTTACCACCATAATTGACACTTAAGTCTCTTTGCAGTTTGCTTTGAAACAAATTCAAGCCAAACAATTCAAAAATTCAAATATGAAATCACTTGATCATGAATCCCTATTAGTTCAATAGGACCGCGTATAGATGGCAGGAGAATAATATGATAAATTCAAATCATATTCTCGTTTCGCTAGCCTGGTTTGAACCATGAATGATGAAATTGACAGATAGATAACCTTATCATATTAATTGTCAAGTGAATCAATTTTGACACTTCCCTTGTGAAATATTGCATGGTTTGCACCCTGTAAGAACAACTTTTTCCTACTTGCCAGTTGTAAGAAATCTTTTTTCATGAATTATCTATTGAAAACTAGCTACCAAACGAGTTTCATGATGAATAAGATTTGACAAGAACATTTTAAAAAATTACATGTTTAGTATAATTTTTTGCATGTATGTCCCGCTGAACGACTTCGGGATTATCATGACATTTTCTTATTCGATTGAAATAACTGATTTTATTGGTACGGCAGTGAATAAGATGATACAATGATTCTGTCACGGGCTGCCGGTCTATTAATCAAGAACTAACGAGCTAGAATAGCGAACTAGTTTGCCAGAGCTACAAACTGGATTGAACGCTCTCGATTGTGATCTAAAATGCCCAAGACTACATTATTGCGAATATGTTGCTAAATTACACCATTCAAAAAATCTTCTTTTCAAATATCTTTCGATAATATAAGTTTTTATTTTTTACTCAAATTTTGCGAGTTTTTTTAGCGCATTTTTGAAATAAAAAATACGCTATTATATTCATTTTGGTTCGCTGGTGTGACGCTGAATTTAGGAAACTACGAACTTACAGGCTTGAAACTAGTACTAAATGAAAGCTGCTGTTTCGTAGATTTGCACAAACTGCTTACTTTTCTTATTCATGCATCCAGTTCTGGGTAAAAAATCAAATAAAAATTCAATAGGTAATTACTGCTGAAGTATGCATAGTTGAAATTTGATTCAGTTACTAGATTTCATACCTTGAATTTCGAATTTTAGGGTAGAAACTATTTAAATATCTCGCAAGTTACACAAGAATATTGACATGCGGTTTTCGATGTTACTATCAAAATGAAATAAACTTTTGTTTTGATGATCAATTTAGGCCAGTACATGACCACCCATCACTCATTTGCTGGTAATTTTGGACCAAAAATTTAAGGAACTTTAATAAATAGACTTTTTTGGTTTCAATTCTGTATATTTAATTTTATTTTTGACGCTTCGACTCTCTAACCGAAAGTCTTCATCAGAAAAAATAATGCAAAAATAAACAAGGCAAGAAGGTATCTAGATAATTAGAAATTAAAAATTGAAAATATACAGGTAACTAGATGTGAAAACGTGGATTCCACATTTAGTGCAAAAAGAACAAATTCCTCTGGCATTTACCCAAAGTCTGAGGAAAAACCACCTAAAAACCTCAACAGAGGAATCAACGATGAGTCTTGACAATTATTATAAAGAAAAAAATAAAATTAAATATACAGAATTGAAACCAAAAAAGTCTATTTATTATGATATAATTCTGAAAGTATGTATAGATCATTAAGGAACTTTTTTTATATAAATTTTGGTACAGATTAAATAATTATTTTAGGATGCAGTACATGACCTCCCGTCAGTCAGTAACTAAACAATAAATACTAAAAGGTTTTTTGAGTTGGTACGCGTATAAGTTATGTACAGAGTGATCAAAAATGATTGTCCGTGCCGCCTTGTTCTGATTTTTTCTTTGCCGCCTGCTTGAGATAGTGAGCTTCAAGTGACAGACACAAACACTATTCTAACCTGATAATTTGGTAGAATAATAATAAATTTTCAATAATCATTCAATAATACAGCTATTTACTTACTTCCTTGTTTTTTGAATCAGATTATGGATAAATCCGTCATAAAATATGCCAAATATACGCAACTGTGTTCTTGAAATTTTGGTAACGTAGTTATCAAAATAAATAACTTTATTCCATGAAGATAGTTTTGATCATAATGCGAACTTTTGCCAGTCACGTGACAGACAATCATTATTGATCACTCTGTATAAAATAATCATTACTTGGAATTGGTACTCAATGAAAGCTGCTGTTTCGCAGGTTTGCCCAAACTGCTTGATTTCAAGCTCAGTGATTGTGGAAGATTGAAATTTGTGAAATCTCTAAATTAACAAACATTCATGAACTGGCAAAAATGCGCTTTGATCATCAAGATAATTCTTTAATTTTTATAATTAATAACTTCAAATAATAGTCAAGTATTAAGATCAGTAAGTACAGTTTACCGATTGAGAATAATAGTTTGGAGGCCGAGCCTTGGCGAGGTTTCCAAATATTATACGAAATCGGTACTGTACTTATTGACTGTGATGCTTACAATTTTTTTTGCTCTATTGGAAGATCTATCCAAAATATGGATCCTAATTCTCTTTTTCAAATTGAGTTACTACTGATGATTGTTTATTCGCTGTCAGCTGTCAAGTTTGACATTTTATTGTGAATATTCAATTACAAATAAATAAATGAATATTTTTTGTGAAAATCCACAATTTTTTTAATACCGCATTTGCCCATGGTCGGTAAGTCAGCATAACCATAGTAACCACAGTTTGCTGGTAAAATCAACATACCACCTCAAATAGAGGGCCGATAAACACATAAAAACGCCCAATCGTGCAAAAAATTTATTAAATTATAATTTATCTATATTTCAAGTTTATGATTTGAAAAAATATCAGTGTTAAAAATATAACTTATATACTTCAAATAGTTGAAGAACGATTCATAACTGATAGGAAGTTAAATGCATTTTACAAAAGATTCCAAAAAGTCATGATTCTTATCGGAGTCGGAAATTTTTACTAATACAGTGAAATAATTCTCCGTGTGCACTGGGCATACCTTCTAATTTACTGTAGCTTTAATGCCTTTTTTTCATGATTTCTATTTCTTTCGTATTTCTCAGACATGCCATGATACCTTGTATCTTTTTATGGTAAATAAATTTACTATTATTATTATTATTATTGAAATTTTAAATTATATTAACTTCGTCGTAAGCAGGATGAACATTAGAAATTGTATATTACATCTGAGGTGGGAAGTATTTCATTACAGCCGAGAGCTTATTATATGACCGAGAGGCGAAGCCTCGAGGATCAGATATAGCTTGAAGCTGATATGAAATCCTCACCGAAGTATGTATACTATTTTATTCACAATCATCCCCAATTTTTCGAGAAATAGTTGATCCAATTTCGTTCTTTTTTCAACAAAGTAAATTTATGTAGTAGTCTATGAAAACAATAATGTTTTGAAAAATTTAATTAATTTGACATTTGTAGGATTCATGATTCATGAATCAAGTTATTTATACGTGTATCCATTGAAATTGTGATAAGTGCAGATATCAATAAGTTATAACAGTGAAATGGAGCTATACACTTGCCCCGAATCGAACGAAAGTGCTACGTATGTGAGTTCATAGCGATTTTGTTCATAATTTACAAATTTATGAATTTATAAGACATAGATTTACACAGAATTGCAACATAAATCCGCTTCTTTTCGATATTAATTGTTTTATTTGGATCATTAGATTATATGATCGGTATTTCTGACAGCACGGATTATTTTAATCCAATAAAGATTTATGACTGATGCTAGGCAACCCTGCATAAACATTTCCCACCCAAGAGATGGAAGTATCGCTTCCGACCCGTGAGCTAGTCATTGCAGCTGGCAATACGTACTTCCCAACCTCCAAAAGATTAGGAATTGCCATATTACTATAATGATTGTGAATAAAAAAAATTATAGGCAGGTTCAGTTTGAAAGTATCAAAAATGAGAGTTTTTGAATTGTTTTATATTCTCCTCTAATATAAGAACAGGGTAAAAGTATCGTACTAAAACAATTTTTTGTGGGAATTATTTGATGCACTCTCATCTAGCTATGTTCAATTATAATTAAACATAATTATATATTTCCGCACATAAAAGATTTTAACATTTCCTCCTAATTTTTGAAATTATTTTGATTTTGAGGCCGTTTCTTCAACAGAAAACTGATTTTGCATGATATTACTTGAATTTTTAATATATTCTAAAAGCATCTACAATAATTATGTTACAAAAAAAGATTCATTCAGTTTATTTTTAGGAGTTATAGACGAGTGGCTTACTATTCCCCATACTGATCTCACTATCAGACCCGACGATTCATCCGCAGGTTTTAAACATCGTGAATTAAGAAAAAAAAAGTTACATATTTCGTATTTTGATCAGTGTTTATTTTAAGTTATTCCAGCAAAAACCTAATAGCCCTAACTATAAGTATTCGGTTTTCGACTTTGTACAGAATTATTTTTTTTTATTAGTGTTCACAAAGACAAATTTAATTTTGATTATTAAATGGAGTGCGTGTGTGTATGGGTGTTGAAAATGAACTTTTATCAGAATAACTGTGTAAGTGTTATATAATTACTCATTTACATGTTTGTTACATATAACATGTTACACAAATGTTACAAATTATTATTTTTATATTTTCTTAAATATATGGTATTTTCACAACGATTGAAATTTTTTTTTAATTTTCTTCGAACTTTAAAAGCAACTGTTGAACAAATATAAATATTACTTTTTATTTCCAGTAGTACTCATCGAAAAACATATTTTGAATTTGCATAGTAGAAAAATAATACTGTAGATTACTAAATGGAACAAAAACGCCTATTTGAATTAGTTACAAAATAAGACAATTGCAGAAAAGATCCAGAAAATTAAAAAAAAATTATATGTTGTGAAAATATGTATTTCTTAACTGCATTTGATACACTGTAACATGTTCTGAATCCTTCAAGCGAGGTGAGAGACATTTGATATATAAGATGTAAAATTTTCCGGGTAAACACCGTACCGTAATTTGTGTATTATTTCACAAAGTATTTCCGTTCCACATTTTTATTTGATTACATATAGCTGATTTTTTTGTTTGATGAACTTTTCAGGTCATCAGTTTTTCAGGGATTTCTTGAAATAAGTAAGAATGAGTTCAAAAAATTAGAAATAAAAAAAATGTAAAAATGTTTATTTGCTGTAAGATAAAATAAATAAAGGTCCCTTAATGTATAACATTTCTCTTATTCATTGATAATTTCCTATATTATATATTTTTGATTAGTCAATATTTTACAACTTGCCCAGTAGGCGCCGCGTGTAATTGCGGAATATCGTAATTGCTGTGCACATATAAATAACAACACTTGTTTACAGGCAATGTGAATGTCCTCACATGTTCAAACATTAATTCTCGTGTGCACTGTATCACTCGCAGGGTTTGTTTAATTTTTTTTTGTACAAATTTGGTCAATATTTATTAATAATTATATCTACAAGTATTTATTCTCTAACGAAGCAATTATCTTATTATTTTCAATTTGACGATATTTCTTGTTTTCTTTCTTTTTTCTGTGCTAGAATAAAATAATTATTGAAAGAACAAATAATGTTAATTATTCCATCAATTAATCGCCTTTGTATGATAATTTTTCGTGTTTTTAATCTTTCACAAAAAGTTTCAAATTTCAATTCAGTAGGAATAAATATGAACTAAATGGGAATATCTGATTATTTCTTATTACCTATTCATGTCGTTCAATTATTACATACATATCTACTAGCATTAAAAGCTTAAATAGAATACATTAACAACTTGTATATTAGAACTATAATTCTAGAGAAAAATAATTTCTTACTCTATTATTTAGAATACCATTTTAATAGAATCTATAAGATCTCCACTTATAGATTCTAATAAGCTTTTAGATTTGTAACGTTATGTTGGGGCCACATCTACGCCTAATGCCATTAATCGAGGCGTTGTTTAACAATAAACACATTATCAATAACAATATATCAATTGTCACATAAAGCCTTAATTAATGGCATTAGACGTAAGTGTGGCCTCTGCATTAAACATAGAAATTTAAGATAATGTTAAATATATCAGAATTTCCGAAATCCATCGCCACAATAATAATTATATACAAAATATTACCTTCTATGAACTCTACAGATAGTAATGGATTGAACATAATGCTCAGTGTAAGGTTCGAGACAAAGATTGATACAAAGTACAATTCAATGTAGCTAACCATACAAAACACTAAAGCTCGCTGCACACGATGCAATTTTTCAAACAATTTTGTTCACTTGGAGCCGCGCTGGCTGCCACGCTTGCTCCGATGCTAGAAATTTAGTTCGCTGCGGGGTACCAGATTTACCACGAGACTTGTTTCACAAGATAGATCCGGTGCTATTTTTTGCACTTGCTGCGCCGGTAGCTGCTGTCCACAGCCAATCAGAGCGAAAGACGAAATTACGTGACTACATCACTGAGTTATATGTCGCATTAGTGCATTGTGTTTTGTGGTGTTTTGAGATACAAATAAGTGGAAATTAGGTTATGTTTACGTACCCTAGCTCGTCAAACAACATCGTCAGCTGAGTATTGGTTTGTCTCATGTCCATTTTTAATTTTGTATGAAGTCCATATGTTCTATGTCCCGAATTACGACTTGTATCCTGCAAAATAGTGTTGTAGTTCTGTTCCAAGTCCTGAAATATATTTTCTGGACTTGGACAAAGTCACAACTGTATTTCACAGAGTACAGGTCATATTTGGGGACATAGAACACTGCACTTGATACAAAAATTGAAAATGGACATGAGACAAACCAATACTCGGCTAACGACTTGTTGAGAATTCCGCGGCCTTGATTCGTCCTCAAAGCCACTTTCTTGACCAAAGTTTTTTCTTCTTTTTTCTCTGTCTCGTAATTCTAATTAATTCACAAGCTATAACTGCAGCAAATGCTCCTGCTCTCCTCTGACGATTATTTTCGGCAACATCCATATTTGTAATAAACAAGTCTACGTTCTAGAGTCAGAATGATGAGTGGCGCAGCTTGCATCGTGTGATGCGAAAATAAGTGTCTCACCAAGTGCAGTTCAAAGCGGCCCAGTGCCCAAGGAAACTTGCTGCAAATTAAGTGAACAAAATTGCATAGAAAATTGTCTCGTGTGCGGCGGGCTTTACTCAGTCACATTACTTGTCACAATGTTGCCGGAACGCGTTTCATTCTCTCGAACATCATCAGGTGCGGACACCAATAGAGTTTATGAAAGAAGTTATATATTATATTTTTTCTACGACTGCAAGATACTAATGCATTTCTTGAAAATTTGTAATTTTTCTTTATGGAACGTTTGTAATTCAAGATTCTACAGATTTGTAACTTCACGAGTTCGCAAAGATGTGTTCAGAAATTTTATTTAGCGTCATGGAAACCAGTTTGTTAAAAGCTATTTTAATTACGATTCTACACTTCATGCTAGTTAAGAACGGTCCAATGCTTCTTATGGAACTATGACTTAAGTCTTCTGATTGGCCGAAATGCGAACTCGATTCACTCAAATGCAGGATATGAAATAAGCAGTCTGGAAATGAATTCAATAAATAAAAGCAACAAATATATCCACACATTACCTGAATAAATACTAATTTGAATCTTCGAATTGCACAAATCTATTTTAATAATTGATGAACGACCGAAAAATGACAGATAGCCAAGTATGATTTTTGTGCTAATATATTTTGGCCAATGAGAAGACTTGAACTGTAGTGCCATAAGAAGCATTGGACCGTTCTTAACTGGAATTAACTGTAAAAAAAATAATGAAGTGTGATACCATATGAAGTTCAATTATTTGTAGTAATCATGATTTCAAAGCCATGTAATAATTGATCTCGTCTAATATTATTTGAAATACCGGATTCTGCCATTTTACACATCTTTATTAAAAAGTCGAATTATTGGATGTATGTTACAAAATAATTCAAATCATAGTATTGTGATACACTTGAAGAGCAATTCATGTCTAGAAATGCAAAGAAACCAACTGAGCGAAAACGTGAGCAGCTTGCCCAGGAAAAGACATTAATGGAGGTCATAAAATGCTTGCTCCAATCTGGACTTAAATTAACAAAAAGAAGCATTTATCTGTCTAACTATACTAGATAATTAAGTTTTCACCTTACAGTATGTACACTTCAATTTTTGGATCATATTTTTGAAATTTTACTTGAATAATTCACCATTATCATCGCCGTCATCATCATCATAATCATCGAGCTCCTCTAGATCTGGATCAAAATCTGTGAGCTCATCACAATCTTGATGTCAGGTTTGCTTGGATTTGTGCTTGACGGCAATCACGTAACGTTGGGTGACATTCAACGGAGGAGAATACCCCTGAGGATATGTAGAATCCTCGAAAAGAACCTCATAATCTTCCGTGTGTGCAACTGGGAGCTGGTTTACCACTGCTGGGTAAAAGCATGTGGTTTGTGGGTATAGAGCCATTACTGAAAAATAAAGATTATAATTTTTCTCCTATTTTTATCGACAAATTAATATTGCATTGAAAAAACTCGATACATTTTTCACTTTTAATTATGAATTCAGTTATGAACTTACAGTATCTAATTGTGGTTGAAAGAAATATATTTCCTAAGTATACTTTTTGGAGAAAAAATTCAAATAAATGGTGGAATGACTCCATTCTTCCTAATTAAATTTCTGAATTCCCAATTCTGCATATTATGTGCAGATCATTTCTAATTGAGTTCTTACCTTCTGCACCTTTGGGGAAGAGCGCATTAGGATCGGTTTCAGGATTAGCTCGCATCAGTGGGAGAGGAACAACTCTTCTACGACTCAAAACATGAATATCTTTATCTTCCTCATCGATATCATCGACTTCGTATTTGTTGGTGGTAGAGTTATAGCTGACGACTTCAGCTAGGATCCAGTTTTCTTCATTTTCTGACACCTTAACTAACGCAGCTACCATATCGCCAACCTAGAACGAAATTAAGCTGACTTTGAGAATTTTCAAGATCGGAGGATTCTGTAAAAAGTCAGTAAAAACTAAAATTTCAAAAACTGGACTTACTTTAGCAATATAATTAGTGTCGGCTGGAATTGCTCCACATAAGGGCGGTGACTTCTCCCCTGGCTTTCCGACAAATAAGGGCAGCGTTTGTGCCGTGCTTTGTAGCATTTTCATCCTTGCCCCTCGTCGGATTGTCTCTTTATTCCCCGCATTTCTTGCTTGTATTCTACATTCATTCCTAATAGTTCTTATTTCTGTAATTTTATTCAAAGCTTTTCTCAAAAGCTCTTCCTCACGTTCAGTATCAGTAATTGCTGTTTTTATCAGCGATTTTAATTTTAAATTTGAAGGTCTACGTTCTTCTGGAGACGTTTTCTCTTTAGCTTTAAGTAAGTTTGTTATATTTGGATCACTGCGAATCCGCTCTTCTTCAATTTCGCGGGTCAAGGTGTAAAGAGCTTTCAAACGCTCTTGTACTTGTTGTGTAATTGCATCAGGTGATAAAGGCATCTTACTTTTTTAATCAACAACTTTCACGTCCAGATAAATGATTTCCAAGGTATATAAGATGCACCCAAGTTATTGTAATTATTAAAATTAATACCTAGGAAAATGAATAAATAATCAAATACAAATAATAAAAGATTATTGGCCAGTTGCACCACTGCCTTCTAAACAAGCTTCTAAAATTTAAGTGAACAATATCGTATCAAAAATCAAAATTCAAATGTGACTAACATGGCTGTCATTATTCCGATTCGATATCTGCTTGAGTGAAGCTTAAAATTTGTTAGAACGGTGCGAATGGCCATATCTCGATTATAAAAAAGTACCGCGTTCTCATTCAAATATTTTCTACTTTCATAACCTCACAAATTCAATGTTTATCATATTTAAATTACAAGATATAATAGATAATTCTCAAAGAAGCATGTGACAGATAGCAAATAAGTTTATAATTATTCAATCTCAAAATGCGATCGTTATTTTAATGTTAAAATACGAGTATGTAGTTCCCGTATTTCATGTTTCATTTTCATACTAGATCATTATACTTTATTGTACAGTTTTCTTGTATAAAAGTGAAAATAGATTACACTCACAAAATTGCACACAGTATTCGGAGAAAATTTAAATTTCGCACAGAAAAAATTCATTGATTTTTACGAAGCGTCACTACTTATTTCATTCGCAATCACTTGAAAATTTACATTCGTACTTTTTTCTCCGATCTGAATACTCTTATTAATATGTAATAATTAAGTGATGAACAATATGATCACAAATTAAAAACTCGGTTATAAGTTAAATTATCAGTAAATATTCCATTAAAATAATAAATATTTGAGGACATATCGACGCATGCGCACAAATATTTCGTTGTCTTTTCTACCCGTCATTTATTTTCACAAGTATTTGTAAATGTAATGAGAACGTGTAATTTTACGATATAAAGTGATCAGAATAACGTAAAATCATGTCCGAAAACAGAGATGAAATATTAGCAAATTTTCAAGTAAGTACAAGTATATTATTCAACACATTTGTATTGTTTTATCTTGGAAAAATACAGGACAGGTTATGGAGATGACAGACAATATTCTGACAAGTTTAAATGTAAAGTTCTCACTTTTCAGGCTTGCACGGGGTTAGATGATCTTGCCCAAGCAATCTATTTCCTTGAAGAAAGCAACTGGGATCTTTTGGTAAGAAACCATTGTGTTATATACATTTTTAGCATGGTTAAGCCTCATTACTCTTTGTTCATTATGACAGTTTAAAAACGTTCTTTATTTTATAAATTAGAACAAAAATAATTCTTATCTTAAAATATATTCATACTGTCTTCAGTTTAGAATAAAAATTTTGTAGTTATTGATGTCAACTACTTGTTCAATATAAATTTGACATCACATCTCTTTCTCAAGTATTGAAAGTTGGAAATTTGTAAAATAAAATATCTGGTAGAAATGGACTAAGGCACCAAATATTGCCAAGTTATTAACCTTCTAGATAAATTTGGCCAACGTTTGATTGATTGGCCTTAATTGTTATGTTACAAAAATAAACGTTAGTTTGAACTTCAGATAGGAGCTACGTGAGGAGAGTAAAATCTTTTATATTCTATTTTCTCTAAATGAACGACGACAGAAAGTCTCCAGAAAAAATTCACTTTGCTACAATATTTTTGCAATTTTCTCTTTTGTTATAAGCTTCAATTTTATTGAAAATAATTAGTTTATGTTCGTAATAAATTGAATGCATACATTAAAATAATCATTTCATGATAAGTTGGGTTTTGTAAGATGATAAGGAATTACGCAATTCTGTTTGTTACTTTCTTACCGGAACATGACGCTTTGAAATTCGAAATTCAGTTCCATGTCTATTCCAGAAATAGCTTTTATATACTACTCCTCATGAACAATCAACAATAGACTCATTTGTAACGTTATCTTTTCTAGAGTGCAGTCAATCGTGTGATACCTCAAGATCAGTTTAATACAACCAATGATTCCGATGTTCAAATAGTGGATGTTACAAAAGATGAAGCTGCTAGACCCGTTGAAACTGCTACTGATATGATGTCTGTTGGGAACAATGTGGGTCACCATTCGGTAGAACAGCAACCTTCAACGTCAAACAATAAGCCCAGAAAACGAATCTTGCAGTTCTCAGTTCATTACAATGATAGAATAATACCGCTTGAAATACCTGATACAGGCACGGTTGGTGAGTAAACATTTATGAACCTGGAGCCAGCGACAAAATAAGTCAGAGCATTGGCATGATGTTATACACTGATCTCTATATAGTATTCGTACACGTAATCTTACTAATAGTCCGAGTGCTAATTTTTATATAGGATACTCTGGAAACAATTTCAATACTTTTTGTAAACAGCCAGACTAAGAGAAAGTTAGATACTTCGCTTACTATCAAGCGTACAAATAATGACCTCGCGCTTATACTCACAGCGATATTTTAATTGTGTCTGGAGGATGTTTAGTCCCTACGATTGTCCCCGCTGTTTACAAAAAGTCTATAAATTGTGTCCCGAGTATCATATATAAAAATAAGGACTCAGACTATTAATAAGAATACGTTATTCTTTGCGAGCTTTGAAGAGTAGCAAAAATTGATCGATCACCGTTTTGTTATTTGATAGGACATAAAATAATTATAAATACAAATGTTTTAGAGATTCGAAAGCAAATGCTGAAAGTTTTTGTATTTTTTAAATATTCTTTTAAATAAGGGATTAGTGACGATTTTTGAAAAACAAAAAAACCGCCAATAGCTATGAATTTGGACTCCAAATCAAAAATTTGAACTAAGAAAAGTTGTTCTAATTGCCATTTTCGGGTATTACAATTAGTATCAACACCCTGTATATTTCCAATGACCACAAAAATTACCAATTTTTGGTTTTTCAACTACTGCCAATCCCTCAAAGTAGTGACCTCCATGTAATTCAATTTTTGTATTATGCTCGTCGTAGAACATCAGAGAGTCAGTTTTCGGGAATATTTTAAAACTTGAAGAATGTTTATTCACTTTTCGGATATTGAGCTATATTTTGAGGAATATTGCTAAAATACAGAAATTCAACGAAAACTAAATAGAAAATTACTTTTGAGTTAAATCGCAGTTCTAAAAACTTTTATATTGAATTTCGTATCATTTATTTTGTTTAATTGAAAAAATTTAAATTTGAAATAGATCATAGCATAAGGATTTATCGGAGACATACAAAACAAATATTAAAAATTTATTGTTTAGTCACTAAATACGTGGGAGCTCTGGAATATTTATTTTTTCTTCAATACTTTATTTTAGTACTTTCAACTAGTGCTTTCATTTATTGATTACAGGTGAAATAAAATTAATGCTGCATGTAGAAACTAGTATTGCTCCTTGCCAACAATTATTATCAGGTTGGGTACGCTTACCACAGTCAGAAACTGCTCCACTAGCGACTTTATCTTTGCCCAGGGAAAACATCTTATTCATGAGTACTATAACCAATAACGATGGCGTCACTGCTGAAGAAGAGTAAGTTTGAGCTAAAATATCTCGTTGCACTCATTGTTCATTATTGCAAAACTTTCAATTCACAAGAAAAATATGAACTTTTTCTAGAAAATTTATATTTAAAATGAAAGAGAAAAATACAATAAGACCTAGAAATCATTAATTTTATATAATTTATATGCAACTGATGTTTTTTGAATTTAACCCTTCGTTAGTGTTGTGGGGTGTCATACCCCATTAACTCTATTTTCAATCGTAAAATCAATTTGAGACAAACAAGTGATTTCTTTCTCTCAGTAGCTTAGAATTATACTTGAATAAAGAGAACAGACTTATATACAACTATGTATAAATTTTCAATTGAGTATCAGACTTGCTGGAAGTTGGTTGGGATATGACATACCCCGGTACACTTTTAAAGTAACACCTTATGTATACTCATTCTGAAGGTAAAATTCAAAATTATATTACGTTATACAATAAGCTATTTCATATTTTGGTATTTTTCATGGCCAATTTAGCCAAATGACAAAAGACAAGCAGAAGATGTTTTGTTTGTCCTAGAAACAAAGATAGAATAGTAAATTGTGCAACAAGTGCGATAAGTTGTCGATTGCCCACGAAAGCGAAGTTGGGCGTACGAACGAAGCAAGTGCGTTCATTCGCTCAAGTGGGTAATTGACAGCACCTCACGAGTTGCAGATACTATTTTTTATTACGAATGCGGGATAAGTACCATTTTGCGCTAATTTTTCTAAGCGGTAAATAATTTGCGTGCGACAAGATTACTTGTCACACGCTAATTATACTTGGCGCACTCAAAAGCCAAAGAGCCATTTACTGCCCAGAAAAACGTGCGCAAAATAGTGCTTATGTATTAAAAAGACATTTAATGCTTGTGAGCGATGTAGAATTCCACTGTGCTTGGAACATGCAATTTTGAGTTGCAAAAACTGTGCCCAGTTTGAGGAGCAGTAACTTTTTTTTCTTCGATGATACTTGAGTAATTTTTTCTTGCTTTACTTATTTGATCCTTCTTCTCAAGAAATACTGTGAGATCTTTGATGTGTGATGATATTAGAAGTATCTATGAGCGATAATATTGATGTATGTTTTTTCCAAGGCAGACTTGCTGTTATTTTGATTTATCTTTTATATTTTTACAATAAATATAGCTGGATACATTTTGTTCAGTTTATATCACAAGTTGTAGAACATGTGCAAACAGGAAAATTATCATATTTCAGAATTTAAAATAGCTTGAGAGGACTTTCATATGGGGTATGACATACCCCACAACACCAACCGTGAAAATTTTTTCGAGAACACTAACGGAGGGTTAATTTTTACTTTACATTATGCTTTTAAATATCAACGCTTTGCGCTGCGCCTCTTTTACTTATTAGTTCAAGTGATGGTAGCGTTAAATGCCATTATTTAACCGATTCATTTCTCAAAATTTTTGTAATTCCTTAATAAGGACGAATCAGATCTGGTTTTATACATCTTTTTCTTGTATCGCATTAGCTTACATTTCAAGGTTTTCGTAGATTTTGTGATCAATCTTATTTCTGAAAATCTTCTTAATTTAAAATTTCTATTATACAATTTGCATTTGTTTCAAATTTTTAAGTTCATTCCCGTAAAATATTCTTTTAATCTCTAAGTAATCACAATTCTGCTTAACTTAACGATTTCTTGCAGATCAAATGTATCGGATCGTTTAACTTCAATATATACACTGAAAATAACCGATGAAACATCAAGTAAAAAGTATAATTTGAAATATCCTGGTACAAGAACAGTTTTAGGAGTAAAAACTGATGTGTATGCTTTGACTGACATCCCCATGCGTCATCAAGTAAGTGATCTAAAGAATTGCGCCACTATTTAGTAATTAATTTGACAACGTTTTTAATAAAATTCCATCAGAAACTAAATTGCGATGACCAACACATTAAAATCCAATATTTTACAACTTATTTTTTATCCTAAATAAATGTGAACCGTCGCAATGAAAAAAAGATTAATTTTCAATAACATAAGAATTAGTCATTAGTTAGTTATACAACAAGAACTTCGAAAATATTTTAATCACTGATTTCAGAAACACTTAAGTCTACTTTTGGCCATTTTTGGGTTATACACAAAATATCGATTGAGCACATAAACAACGCAAGTTCAACAAACAAAAGGTATTTTACATGATCCAAAAATATAGGCTGAGCGCAAAAACACCCTTGGTTGTGTCCTGTATGACAAAAAAATTATGCATATCAAAAAAGCTTATGAATTTGTTGATAAAAATGAGAGAGTCCAGAGCTTTTGGATGGTGATTTTGGACTGGTCGACAGTAGTTGCAAAGAATGATAAATGAGCAATTTGAATGGTTTTTCAGTTGAAGTTACGTATAATGTCATGAGTTTAGTTTGATTTTTTGATATGTTTATTCTTTTCGATTAAATTTCCAAAAAATATATAGTAATTTTTCATTTAATGCAGAAACCACTTAAGTCCAGGTTACATTTTAACTTTGAACTTTTCTGTACACAATTAATATTCACATATTTTGTAATTTTTCTGAAGCTATGGTGCTGATGAAACAAATAAATTATTTAAAAAGTCACATGAAAATAATTAGGGGAGTTGATAAGTTTTTTCTAATTATCTCTGAATTAGTCATATGTGACTTGGGCCCAGTTGTACAGTCTAAGCTTATCCAAAGTTTAGTAAAACCAAGTTTAATTTCTATGGTTACAATTGTTAAAATAATTGTAACCATAGAAATCAAACTTGGTTTTACTAAACTTTGGATAAGCTTAGACTGTACAACTGGGCCTCAGGTTGTTTCTGAAATCAGTGATTCATTTGAATATAACCATATAACGATGAATGGTCGAGATGTGTTGCCAGAAAACACGACACCATAGATCGAATTATGCTTTTAAATTACACTTTGAGTACGTAGACTTCATATGCCCGGTTTTATAAAAAGCAGAGTAATTTACTCCCTGAAAAAATAAAATTTACTTTATCAGATGACAGTCGATTATTTGACAGCAACGATTCATAAGAAAACTCAAAGTAATTAGAATTTGTTGAATGAATTGAAGCCCACTGTTGTGTCTTTGTATTCGCTACTTGACGAGTCAAACAATGCTAACAAAGTTTTTACAATTTTCACAATGAAAGTAGATAGCGGTTCCATAGCCTCAGAATACGATTTCCGGTCGACATATTCATCGTCGCCGTATGAAATCAAATAAATATCAATCACGCCTTTTACCCGCTACGGGTGTGGCAGATATTTATAATGCACTCGGTAGATTGATTGATATTTTTTCAGCGATTACCAATCATCAAGCTCTTAGTTTTTGTGGAGAGTATGATATTGGTGTATAAATGGTCCTCTAGATTTTTATACTTTGTGGATAGCATTTAATTATTATTATATTTTGAAGATAGTAATAAAGTCGTTTTGATAGGTTTGGACAGGCTGGCCTCCATCGTCTGATGATCATACCATGTTGGCGCTGTCGGGAATTTCTTATCCTACACACGACCTGAGCGTAAAAAAATCTCCAGCTGCTACAAATAATAAAGACAAAAGAAACATTGTCGTCGATTTAGTAGATAGTGACAGTTCAGTTGAAGAATTTGAAGATGCCTCAGAGAGCTTTAATGTTGAAGATGATATGTTTATAGATAATTTGGGAACCAAGAAAATGGAGCCATTAAGTAAGTACAGAATTTTGTGTCAAATATCAAACGTTATATCTGTCAACTATAATTATTATTTATTGTGACATTTATGAAGTTTTGTATTGGATATAGTCAATCACTTGAATAAAAATTAAAATTAAGAAATCAATTTAATGTTTTAGTTCCTGATAATATCGATGATGAAACAATCGGCTGCATTCATTTCTCGGAGCAGTTTACGAATCGGTATGGCCCAATTCATCCAACATTTTTTACTGGAACTTTAGATGATGCTATTAAAGAAGCATGCTTGAAACCGGCCAAAGATGTAAGTAAATAATTGATACTAATCTCTTTTTTTCATTTGGATTCGGTTGCAGTCTTTGGTGTTTTTCTAAGCTTAACTAACTTGCCTTAGTAATAATTGTTGCAACAATCGTTACTTGAGTAATTAAGCTACGCTGAGGATAAATCAAAGACTGTGCAACTGAGCCGATTATTCGGTCTAGTTTATCTACCGTGAGTTTATTTTAATATGAAACATAGGAAATAAATCCAACTGAATTTTTTATATTTTTAGTCCAGAATGGAAGCTTCATTATACGCTCATCAAATAATACATTATTTGCCAAAGTTTTTTATAGAGCATAAATTAATTGAATATTCTTATTTCAGCGCAAAATTCTTGCATTATACCTTCACCACGATTCAAGTGTTTTATCCAATGTTTTTTGCACACAACTTTTGGGCTTCGAATCAGTGATGCAAATGTTAGAGAACAACTTTATTTTGTGGGGCTGGGATTTAACGTACGAATCAAATAAACAGCGCCTACAAGCTTCTATCAGTCGGAATTTAGGGAGCTTAGCAGCCATGACAGTCAGAAATATACCTGTGGATAAATTGCCAGCTGTTATACTCATCATGAAAGTTAGAAGCTCCACTGATATTTACACCGTTATTTATGGTAAGTTTGTGATTCACTTCTATCTGTAGACAGTAGAAAATTTATTTGGGGGATAGTTGTTGTTTAATTAAATATTGTTGTTTCAATAAAATTTTGATTATTATTTTCCACACCTTAGTAAATCTTTCTATGAAAATAAGTTTTGATTTTTGCCCATTCTAGGTAATGTGAGTGTCAATGAACTTTTGTTACGCTTGGTGGATGCAGTAGATGTGTGGACCGGACATCAGCGTGTAGAAGTCCGAGAAGAAGAAGAACGTGCAGCTCGAGAACTCGTCAAATGGGAACAAGATCAGGCTTATAGAGAAAGTTTAGAAGCAGACAGGTCAGTTGTATTAAAACTAGAAAGAAAAATTGATTTAAGATTGTTAAGAAGAGAAGTGGGGTCAAGCTGTGGTGAGATCCCTGCTCTATGCTAAATACATAGGATAAACATTCATTGCCAACTTCAAATAAACAAAATTTCAATGATTAAAACTAATGGAAACGTTTGTTTTCGGTTGAAAATACATAATTTTTAATAATTTGGTTCCTTATTCTATTCTTTTGAAGAGCTTCCATCCGTTGAAATATCCTTTTTTCATATTTTAAAAAAAGCTACAATATGATATGTATAGTGCGCAACGCTGTAGACTTTCGGAAATATTTTTGACATCTGACGTTTAGTAGTGGTACTGCGTTTCATAACCAAACAAACTTATTGATGATAAATCTACATAAAAAAAATAATATCGATGAAAGAATGAATGGATTACTCAATCAGTGTACCGTCAAGTGAGGGCAATGATAAAAAATCTTGATTGTTCTAATCACACAAACTCTTCCCATTTCATCTCACGCGGCGACGTTGCCAAGCGTATGATAACTTGCTAAATTTTAGTAGCTTTTGTACAATTTTTTTGAGTAATAATTCAATTTTCTCTGAAACTATAAACAAGGCTTTTTTAAAATTTGGTACACATGTTTATAAGACATTCGTACATATTTTGACAATTTTTTGTAATGTTGTCATTTCAGGTAGTCGAGATAATGACGTATAAATCAATGTGAAACACGTCGCGTGCATTAACGCAATGTAATAACGTGTCACCGAACAGCAACTTTGATATTTTTTATCTCGATAACTAGAAACAAGATTGAGTTCAAACTTTGCCAAAATATTCTTCACTAAACAAATAATATACTGTAGAAATTTAAATAAATTCTCATATACTTTGATTTCCTTCTCAACAACCTCAATGATATCTGTTCCAAAATGTTCTTGAGCTTCAAATTTTCTACAAGAAAGGCTATTTTAACCGAACTTAGAGGAGCGGTGAAGCAAGTATTGCTCAAACTGCAAGCTCTAGTCCCAAGCATAGTCATTTTCACGGCGCTAAGTTTGCTTAATTCAGATAAAAATTTGTATGTCTTATGAACAAATTCTTACAAAAATAACAAGCATTCAAATCAATTTGCATAACACTCTAGATTAAATCTAAATTTAATTTTTTCACAGTACAGTCGCAAATCAACGACTTTAATTGATCTATTCTGGATGCATTTATCAAATCACATTTTATCCTGGTATAAATCTCGATTTCAGATTAAATTAATTTTGCTCAGTCTAAACTAGTTGAGAAAAAGCAATGATTACCTCAGAAAAAATAATCTACACAAATTTGACGGCTTTCGTGATGTAATAGTAATTTATTGTACTAGTGTGGAATGTGATACATAAACAGAAGAAAAAGTTTATCTATGACGCCTATGTGTCTACTTTTATCTAACTGAGTGGCTGATGTTGGATATTATTTATTCCAAAGGACTTTAGTAACAAGTTTTATGAATCGGTACTGGATAAATTAATTTTCTTTTTTGCCACTCTTTAGATTAGCAAAAATATGAAATGTTGTATTTTTTATCATATACTTTTATCTATAAGAACGTACATAAATTATTTTTTGAGAAATTTACTTTTATACTTATTACAATTTATCTATATTTTTTAGAGCTAAGGAGGAAGCTAAACGTTATCAAGAACAAATGGAAACCGAAAATCGACGTCGTGTAGAATCAGAACGTGCGGAAGAAGAAGCAAAGAGAGAACGTCACCGGTTAGAAGTAGAAGCAAAGTTGCCAGCTGAGCCAATGGATGCTGCTGGTGATTCAATTACTAAAATACGAATTCGTTGTCCAAAAGGAGAGAATCTTGAAAGGCGGTTTACAGCTGAAACTCCCCTAAAGGTAAGATGCGATCACGTGATAGTAATTTACGTTTAGAATAGAGCTGATGTCGCCTTAAAAACAGTACGAATTAAATGCGGGTTTAAATAAGCTTACCAATATTTTTCACAAATTTGATAAATAACAGTTGTAAAAATATATGGCCCGCATGGTTACCTTTCTTTCAATTATTACTCAAATTCAAACAAACATTGGAATAAATAAAGATAGCGCTATAGTGGAAACAATGAAATTAATAAAGAGAGTGCATCGAATTTGAAATGGAGCGCTCCTTTAATTCAAGTGATCAGAATACGAACCTATATATACGACGAGTATGGTTTTTGTGCTAATGTAAACTTCTTTGCATTTTTTTCATTCATAAGGCTGAAAACGTTGCCTGTGCTAAGCAGTGATTGATTCTAAACTTGAAGATTACTCTATTTTATTAATAAGAACAAATATGATTTTAAAAAATGGGCTAAGTGAATGTTGGTCTGGACTTTTCATCACTTGTGATGGTGTGATACTCTCATGTAGCAAAATATCATGACTGAATGAAAGGCGTCCCGTTAGATATGTGTAGATAAACATCAAAACAAAGACAAACTTTAAAATTACGAATAATAAATCATAGCGGTGAAAGATGCATATGAAGACTCCACAGGAAAAACAATGAATGTCTCTTTTTTGTGAAACTGACTTTTGAATGCCATCTGCTAGTTTTTTGGTGAACTATTTCTATACAAAAATCACAATTGGGTAAAACCAGTCAGCTGTAATAGTTCAACTTGTATATGTTCACCCATCACAAGAAATATGAATGTCCGCGCGCCGCAGTCGTTGTCAATTTGATGCTCTATGCTTCTTTCTCAACCTACTAATTTATGTGACACTAAAATCCTTAGAGCAATGTTTTTTTTTCTCTTATCAAGGTATTTGTTTAGTTATTTTCAATTGAAGAAATAATACAATGTCAAGTAGTGGCGAAAATATGCACGTTAAATCGCCTCAGCGGAAAAAAATACCTAAAGAACGCATGAAAGATGTTATGAAACAAATATTTTTCACAGAATCACTGAAAATCACAAAAGAAAACTACTGCGTCCTTCAAGTTTTGAAACAGTTTTGTTCTCATAGAGCTAAAATTTATTTTGACTCTCTTCCTCATTATCTTGAAAATTTTTAAAAATAAGTTTAGAAGAAATTATTGTTATTAATTTATTATAATAAGCTTTGAAAAGTGTTTGTTTGATACGTGAGCTTTAAATGTTATTAAAAATTAAATTTGAAAGAAGTTACTATCTTTATGATAAGTTTAATTGATTTCAATACATTTTACTTGAAAAATTTAGTCGTTTTTATGCATGTCAATGTAATGCAAAAACCAGGAATGTCAATGGCTCAGACTGTTCATGCTATGGAGTTTAGTTACTAATTACAGACTTTCTGCAATAATTATTAGAATACGAAACCAAAGCATATTTTTCAAGTTGAGACAAATTATATATTCATATAGAAACAATTTGCTACAATATTTATATCAAAAGAGCATGAAATGAAAGAAATACATACTTTTGAACTATAAAAACTTGTTTTTCTCTTACTTATCATCTTTTGACATTCATTGTTTTTCCCGAGGAGTCTTCATATGTGTATGAGTACCAGATAAATTATGAAATATGGTTTTTATCGGAAAATATTCAGAGCTAATTTTGATGAGGAACTAATCTTCCATGAGAATACACTTTTGTTAATACAGAAACTTAAAAGTAAATTCCCGGCCGCTCGACCATTTCTAAAATTATTCGACACAAAGGTGACGCAGACAGACGAACAGACGGACATATGAATAGACAGACAGACATTTTTTCGTATGGTTCTCCTATGAACTCTGGTAATTTCAGAAATTATTTATCTTCGTTTTTGGCGGTGATAGTCATTTTCAGGGCTAAACTAATATTTTTCTATTCACTATGTGATGAAAAGTAGAAAAGATTAAAATATACTTTTTTCCAGTTTTAAATTGAAATAATTTTTACATATTGCATTTTCAGGTTTTATTGGATTATTTAGTAGTGCAAGGATACCCTACTCAAGAATACAAGGTTATATCAAGCTGGCCACGAAGAGACGTAAGTAGTTTTCTTAATTTTTGTACTAAAATTTGTTTTTGTTTCGAAATTTGAGATGTAAGGAAAGTGACGATTACTTGCAGTTGGATACTAAATTGTCTAATATAAGAAACACAGTTGTTACCTTTAAGGACGTTCACTGGTTAAATCGATTTTTTTTTTATTTTTCTCAAATTAAAAATTGTTGTGTATGAAAATGCCCTCTATACAGTAGTATTTTTTTAAATATCGCTATCCATGCAAAATTTAGAGAAATTTGTCGTTAAAGTTAGTGACGTTAACATGGGAGGTATAGGTTATACATCGTAGAAATAAACATTTTTACTAATATCAAAAAAAGTTTTCTTTACATATCTCTGAAAAAACAATATACGTTAAAATAGAGTGTGAGAAAAATTTACCATTTAAAATATTTCACCTATCCATATTCATTATCAAGAACGAGCAATAATAAAAATGCAAACACTACAGTTTACGTTAGAGACATGAGAGAGAGATTGCAACGTTGCGGAATCGCTCTGCGCGCCTTGTGGTCTGCTCAACTCATAAAGGCACAGATTACGTCTGTCCATGTAAAACTATGTTGCCGCACTTCTATCACACAAAACTACGCACACTCTCTCTCTCGCACGAACTTTTCTGTCTCTCGCCGAGTGAACGTCCTTAATACAGCAGAAGAGTATTCAAATTGAAACGTCAAATTTTCAGCTAATCTATTTTGCAATTATCCGTTTGAATAAGTGGCAATTTTAAATCTTCTCCACCAGCTTTCTCCTCCTTTATGACGCTGTCCTCCCATCTCTTTCTAGGCCTACTTTTGGGTTTTGTGTTGTGCCATTTATCTTCCAATCGGTATCTTCATTTATTGGTCCGAGTATGCGTCTCAGGATTTTTCTTTTAAATGCGTTAATTTTATCTTCTATTCTTCTCGTCCTAACCCATGTCTCGCGTGTATATTTTTATGATTTTCCTGTGTATATCTTTAGACCTAATGGATGGCAGCAGGGCAAAATATGCTTTATTGGCTAGGGTGATTCTTCTCTGTATTTCTGTATCTTCTGACCCGTTTTTTGAAATATTTGCTCCTAGGTTTATGAAATTTTCTACTGTTCTATTGTCTTATCCTGTATAACGAGATTTTAAATTCTTCGGTTCCTTCTTGCCTGTCAGAGCATTTTTGTTTTTTCTATGTTTATTGATAGCCTTACTTCTTTCACTTTATGTTTCAGTTCTGTAAATATTGCTGTTGCATTGTTGAGTTTTCTTGCCATTATGTTGATGTCATCAGCATATGCTGCTATTTGTGATGCTTTGTTGGATAAGAAATTGGAACTACTTTCTGATAGGTTCCTTTTGACGTATTCCAGTGATAAATTGAACAGGATTGAGGTCAACACATCAACTTTTTACAATCCCTGTGTGATCTTGATTTTGTATACATACCTGCGCTTCTGTACGTTCTATCGTAAATTGAATAAGTCTTACCAATTTACACAGTATTGCATAGAGTTTTTGGCGATATAGTCATGAGCTTGTCTGCAGTCTATAAATTATGTGTAAATCATATTTGATCGTGTTCCCATCTCTTACATACCATTTGTTCGACAGAAAATATTTGGTCTGTTGTTGACTTTCCTGGTCGGAAACCTGTTTGGTATTCTTTTAATATATTTTCTGCCAAGCTCTTTATATGTAGTGCAGAATAATGAGATGTCTCTGCCAGCTTTTTTGTACATGGGATATATAATGCTCTTATATCGGTGGAATGGTATTCAAGTTGCCATATGTTTAACATAAGTGAAAGAAATGCTTTTATTAAGTTCATTGCCTCCAGACTTGAGCAGTTCTGCAATAAGTGCATCTTGTTATTTTTAAGCGCGCTTACAGCTTAAACTTCCTTGGGGTTTCCACTTCTGTATCATTTATGTTAAACTCCGTTTAGTTTTGGTTTTGGTTTGTGACATCCTCTCTATCGTGTTTCTTAGAAGCTCTTTGAAATATTCTTTCTATATGTTTTTACTTTCTCTATGTCATTTATAATATTGTTTATTTGTCTCTGCATAGTGTTGTAGACGGTTTGAATCCTTCTAAACTTTTTAGATGTTTATATGCATTACTAATCTCTCTGTTTTCAAAGTCCTGTTTCATTCGATGTATCCGCTCATTCTTGAATTTTCTCTTTTTATTCATGCACATTTTGTCTGCAATTCTTCTCTTTTCTTCATATTACTTTCTTCTTTCTCTAGTTCTTCGTCGTGTGTATTTCTTATGGGCTTCATTTCTTTTTTTGTTGCAATCTGTACCAAACCAACCGTTTCACTTCTTTTTTTCTATTATTCCTAGTGTATCTTTTGCAGTATCTACAATGTATTTTTTATATTCATCCACTTTTCTTCTATTGTTGCTGTCGTAGTTTCATTTAGAGACAATTCCCCATTTTTTCTATATATTGTTTCGCTACTTCTGGATATTCTAATTTTAAATACTTTATTAAATTTCAATTATTTGGTGATAAATAACGGTAGTTACAATTCCTTTTTCAAATACTCTCTAAAATTCGAAAAGTAATTGAGTACAATTACTTTTTTCTACAAAGTAATTCAATTTCAAATACTTTTTGGGAACAAGTAATTTAATTAGTAATTAATTACAAAAGCATTTAATTACTGTCCAGCTCTGAAATTTTAAAATTAATTTCTGATAATTCAAGAGTATTACGTCACTGGTGAATGTTTGAATATTTTGTATAAGAGAGAAAGAAGATCATGTGCATCAATGGCGACTTCTTCTCTCGTGAATTTATTTCTTCTACATTCAAAATCCCTAATGACTTATTTATATAATGTATATATTTTTAAATAGCTAACTGCACTGGACTCCTCAAAAACTCTACGGGAATTGAATCTGTGTCCACAAGAAACTGTGATACTGGAGGAACGTTAAGATTTTACATCAACGAGACATTGCACAGCCTTCTCATATTTCTAATTTTATAGTAATTTTGTTAATATTGTACATAGTATTCTGTACTTTTAATTAATTATTCACATGCTATTACTTTTATTATTATATTTAATTAGAAAAAACCATTTTGTTGTTTAATAAAAATACATTTACAACTCATATAAATCAATTGTGTTATTACAGTATTATAAAAATTTTCCATTGCATTGTTAATTATTTACACAGGTAATTCTGTTCAGTATATTTTTAAATTAAGCATTTCTTCTTGCGAAAATTATTGTATTTTTTATCTTCCCTGTGAATGTAAATTTATCTATGTATATTTTATCTGTAAAAATTTACTAGCTATTATTTATTTTCTTTTGTTAAAGCTTCATTTTTATAATGGTGTACAAGTGACGATTTTCTAAACCAAACTGGCGTCATTATTTATCAAGCCTTATTATTTCTTCTTACAAATTACTTTTTCTGTTAATGGAAAATCATTGATAGTTCTGTCACTGGAGAAGTCAAGAACACTGATTTATGAATTATGGATTTGCACATAGAGAATATGGTTGTATAAGGAGTTCTATATTCAAATTTATATTAGACATTAAAAACAAAAAACTGTTCAGTTTTTATTGAAATAAAGTCAATGGCTGGTACCACAAGCTCTGTTTTTGGCTATACTAGCAGTGTTATTTTAAGAAGCGTTTTAAGGCAATATAAATATTTCGAGCTATTTTAAAGAAAGATATTCAAACAAATTTTGTAGACATATGTGTTTTCCGTAATTTGTATCTAGAGATTATTTTCTAAAGTGTTTGGGAAAATTCTAATTGCGTTAAAACATATCTTGGCACAACGCTCTTAGTAGCGCCACAAACAGAGCTCGTGGTACCAGCCAATATGTCTATGTTTTTATTGAACATATACTGTTCAATTGTGAACTAACAAATTCTTTTCACTTCTGAAGATGGTCCAAGTGGAATCGAAACTAGAGTAGAAAGAAATATAAACAACCATTTCGATTAATAATATCAGATGAATTTTATTTAAGATAGTTACAATACTTCAATTATTCATCCAAATACAAGTGTTCATGAATGCTTGATTGTCACGTTACTTGGAAAAGTTCGTAATATTTATCAAAATTATCTTCCACGGAATGAAGTTTCATAACACAACAATCATAACGAGGCACTACGATCAATCATTCATGATCATCTCCCATCAAAATAGATATAGGTATCATACTACAGGAAAGCATATACCTATTCATCTGGGATAGCTTCTGTTCTTTAAAAACTAATTTGTAAATGGTATTATTTTTTTCTTTTTAAATTGAGTCTCACGGTGTATATAAATTTCTGCTACAAAAATAATAATTGTAGCAACAATTCCAACCATATAAAATAACAGTGCTGGAAAGAATTCTTTGATGCCGACGAAAATGCTACTTGAATCAACTACTTTCAAACATTCGGGTTTTCGAGTTGTCCAACGAATGCGTTGACGATAAACGATTCCTGCTTCTACCATACGCTGAAAACTGATTAAAAAACTCTTATTCAATTAATTTTAATTTTGAAATATGATGATTCAAGTACAGACTTTTCTATAAATACTCCAAAAACGAGAACCATAATTTTTCCTGAAAATATTTAAATATACAGAAATCGAAATCAAGAAAAATAATGATTATCTCTCAAAATTATATTTCATAGCCTGATGAATACGATAGTATTTTAGATTTCATTTCATTAAGGTATTAAGGATGAAATCTTATATTCAATAGCTTCGCATTAATTGGCTTTGTGCTAATATTATTGCAATTTTTTAGCGTTTTTTCAGATTCCAGATTGTAGATTTGAGCTTTCAGTAAGCTTCAGAATAAAATATCATAACTGCAAGATTGGGCAAACAAAGTAACCAATATTCACTATATAACGACACTGACATTTCGCTCAATCTTCAAGATACAGCGTTTTGAAGGTGTACAGGGTTTCAGACAAAAAATTATTTCATATCGAATATGATTGGTCAGTAATAAAATATTTTTTTTGTTTATAAGTAAAATTTTCCGTTGAATTGAATGGTAATATAACGTGCGAGAGTGTGGAAAGGTGACCTTGCATGGGCGGAGCCTTTCGTCCTCGTTGCGTCGCACCGCGCCGCATCACATCACCTCTCCCAATGGAAGCCTCTAGCAATATTCCAGAAATGTGGTAGAAAATTCGAGAAATGGATATTTCTATATATAAACGCAAGCAAATGATTTGAGTGTAGTGTAGTGTAATGTTGAAGCTAGAGCAGTGAATATCAAACAGTGAAATGAACAGTGTATATAAATAGTTAAATATAAATATCTGCGGCTTTGTTTGAGTTAGTATTAAGTGATAAATAAATAATACAGTGATATAGAATAAAACTTTTATTTCATTTTAAATTATTAAATAGTGATTTTTATTTCAATTATAAGCAATTTCGAAGCAATAAACATTACAGTGAAATAAAAAATATGGAATAACATTTAAAATAAGAAAGTTGATGCCAATTTTCGATCAAACCGGATGAGCCCCTGGTTTTGAAAATATTTTAGTTGAAATGGACATGTTGGAGAACTCATAAATACCAAATTTTGTAGAATTATATTGAATAGTATTTAAAATAAAGATAGTGCAAGCTCGTCGTGGGACAACCTATATATAATTATCATCAAGATTAGTCGATTCTCATACAAGAAGCTATATTTTTTGTAGTATTAACCGTTAAAATTACTCTAGCCTGTCTGAAAAAGGAAATGTTGTGATCTTACTGATTTTGTTTTTCTAAGAACGGCGAATTTATCTGTTTCAGGGTCTCCTAAAACGATTAAGACGATTTCCAAATGAAGTCGATCTGTATCAGAGTGATTAGAATTGGTTTACCGAAAGACACTCCAGGTACTACACTGGCTTTGTGTCTGTGATTTTTCGCATTAATTTTGATTTTTTGAAAAAACATCCAACTTTGGAGATCAATTACTTCACTTTCAAAGGTTCAGTGAAAAAAAATATGTCGCATAAAATACAATCTCCAAAGTGTCCCCTACAAGATAGACTAGTTAGTTTCTGGTTTTAGTGTGCACAAAAAAAATTGTGGATACAATAGTATATTGTGTGACTAGGGACGAAAAAAGACGATTTCAGCCGAGGGTGAGTGTTGCTTGCCCGAGCGAAGCAAGGGCCGGCATCATCCTCGGCTGAAATCGTGTTTTGTTCCGTGCCACACACTGTATTTTTCATAATATCTGCATTGAAACTTTCCATATTACAAATTTGTCATAATAAAGTAAATATTTTTCTTTTGATTTTGCAGGTAACAAGTCGAGAGTAGCTGCTTATGTTTTATCAATAAGATGTTGTCGTGTACTTGAAATTGTCGTATTAATACTTTTTTTCTCGAAATTAATCGTCGTTTTAATTTAATTTATAGTTCCAAATACAACAACTGTCAAATTAACTGAGGTTATATCATTTTCATTTAGAGATTGACAATGAACAAATGCGTCTCTGCCAGGGATAAAACGATGTAAAAAATAAATTCAGCGGGCAGAAACAAGCATGTTCGGCTACACTAGCATTTGTCTGAAATTGTCTTGTTTCGACTGACAAAACAAGCGTTGGAACGCGTTGTTACAATGCAGGTATTATGAAAAAGTACAATGTCAAAAACCGGTGTTATGAGAGTGGTGTGGGGTGCGGGTCGGATCCAAAGAATGAATCTAATTCATATCACGAGTCAGGCTATCTTGTTTTTTCTATCGTTTCTAACAAAAAGGATTCTCCATGTGACAAAAGGCTCTGTAAGACATCAATGGAATCTTTTGTTATTTACAGAGTTTTCCCTCAAGGGATATTTATGTCTAATAGGTAAGATTGGATTATAGCCCTTATATTTTAATTTCTGAAGCTGTATTCAAAATCTGATGTCTAAGGATATTGACCAAAATCATAGATGAGCTAGAATCTTATACGCAAAAAAAAAGCTACTTTCATAGATAGATATATCGCCAAAATTAATTCTTCGCCCAGAATGACGTGAATATTCAAAAAAAATCTCTCCTATAATTCAAGATCATCATCTATATTCTATACTAGTATGGCAATGTCATTTGCAAACACATGTGAAAATAAAATGGCATTATGCGTGCTCTTAAGATTTTAGAATAAAATTTTGGTTAGCATTTGCCATTTCTTCTTTGATAGTATTATTTTATGTATTTATTTTTTATGAAGTGAATGTTACAGATTTTAATTTTTCTCTTTACTCAGTAATTTCGGTCCTAACTGGATCATCTTCAAGAGCGAGAATAATTTTTGTGAGTGTATCTGAACACCATATGTTCAATGGCGCTTTAGAAATATAATATACTTATTTTTACTGGAAAAAAAAATTTTCTTGTCCAAAAAATGTGTGACGACCGACCGCTATGGAGACACAAGACTGAATCTTGAACGTATGATGTTCAGCTACATGCAAAAAAATTCTTACTCTTGAGGATGGTCCAGATGGGACCGAAACTGTAGAATGTAGAGTAAACAGAAAAATTCAAATCTGTCTTTTACTTTTTAATTTGATTTATCTTCTACCAAGTTTAAGTTTACATTACTCACATACCTACCCATAAACAAATAATTCTCTGAAAGGTGAATCTTGTTGAACGACCCCTGCCATCCACTGATTGGGATACCACTGGACCTCCCCAAGATCACAAATCTCTTCATTGCTAAATTCTTTGGCCATTATTGCATATCCTGTACTTGTGTCTATTTGAAATGCAAAGCCACCCTTCTTTACCATGTCTATTCCAGTTTCTCCGTCATAATACGCATCCGAACCGTTCTTTTTCCCCACAAGTTTTGTTTTGAAAAGCTTTTCGGATATAGGCTCTGTATTTTCCTGAAATAAGTTTTATAAGACTTTCTACAAAGAGAATAAATATTAGATTTTTTATTTCTAGTTTCAAAGAAAAAAAAATGATAAATAGAGGTAATTATTCACAAAAAAAAACCTTTCTCCGATTTCGATGATTTTTACTTATTGTACAACGAATCGAATATTTTTTTCTGAAATATGTATATGAATAGTATAGTATGTAACAAGGATCGAACGACCGTTATTATTGTCCAGGATGAAGTTGGCTGCGTTTGGTAAAGGCGAGGTCGAAACCTAAGGCGTAGTTTCGTGCAGCCAAATTCATCTGTGACAATAATGAGGGTTGCTCAGTGTCCGTGTTGCATACAATATTTTTTGTAACAAGTGCACTAGAGTACCTCATTTCTGAGTTTTTTTAATAAATTTAGATATATCGAAACTATATTATCGATTACAGTAAACTAATACAAGAAAACATAACTTAATGACTTATTTTATTGATAGATACTTTTCACATTTTTTGTGCTATCGCGTTTACAGTAAATATAAAACACTATGACGAACACATCTCATATAATACAATTTCTTTCCAAATATCAATTTGACATATGACAATGAAATTAAAAAATACCACCGACATCCCGTGATACACAATTTTAATTTTTTCCCTCTGCAAAGGGAATTATTATTCATTAATTCCCTGTTGACATGGTTTGGAATTGAGAACTTTCGAAGCAGAATTCAATTCGGTAACAGGATAATATCGGTGCACGTGTTATAAAAAATTTATTGCATTGTAATCAAATATTTCATGGAAGAAACAAGGAGTCGCAGAAATATTTTTTGTGGATTACTGTTTAATATACTAAATTGCAATGAAAATTATGATCACTTCTGGAACATATACATTTCGATAAAAATATGAATATTGCGCTTGTAAGGATATTTTATATTACTCCAAGAGCTGACTGTATCCAACCCTCCCTAATAGAACAAAGGAATAATTCTTTATTATACGATATTTGTATGATATTTTTTTCAGTGTTTGTGATGCTACAGAGTTTTATTATGTGCCAATACCTTACCGAAATATTAAAGAAAAGGCTAGTTTCAGTATTGTTGGCAGTCTTTTTAATAATGATATTAAATACCAATCGGTGGAGGATATCTGGCACGGTCTTATAAACAGGCCTTGACACTCGTCAGTAGTGGGGGTACCCCTTATTAAAGCAGTTTATAGTTCTTAAAACTAACACATACGGCGTAACGATCGAGAAGATAATTGTAGGAGAGAAACAGAGAATGTGCATTAGAATGCATTAGAAAGAGAAGAAACAGCGAGTTTAAACGTCAAACGTCAAAAAATATAAATGAATATACAGAATTTAAACCAAAAAAAACATTTTGATTGGAAATTTTACATTGGAATACATAAATGTTTTCCTAAATTTTTATTGAATCATTATTGTAAGTCAATTTATAGTTATTAACTACAAAATATAACATTCTCCCACCTTTCCAGTGATTTTTTATTATTGGAGACTTTGAAAACTGAACGCTATAGTCCAAGGTGCTTCGTCCCGTTTTACATCGTGGTATAAGGCAACAATCAGGCATATTTAATGAGTTGTACTCTCAATTTTTTATTTATTCACAGTTAATTACTCAATATGAAGCATTATGAATCCACGATAAGGTTAGTTGAGTTAGATTTAATAGTATTTTCAATCGTATAGTTTCTGTCTTTCTTTAACACTCTGTTTAATACACACTCTCCATCTTTATCTTTCGCGTACTCTTCTCGATCGCAGCACCTCTTTTGGAGCAAATATAATAACTAAATACAGTTTCAGTAAGAGTCAACCCGCAACAATGGTAATGGATGCTAGTGTCAAGACCTGTGTATAAGACCGTAATATCTGGCAAATGGATGAAGATTGCGGCCGTTTCTTATTTTTACCGGATGTGTGGCAGCAGCTCCAAAGTACGAATTCGATCAAGGTGAGGGATGGCAGCACATATTTTTACCCAAGTGCCAGATTTTCTTCACTAATTGGCACGAATTTCAAGCTTCGGTAGTTTAAGGAACTATCAATAATGCCGGAAGTGACATATTTTTCAATACTTCTTTCAAGCTTTGGCCACTATAAAAGGCTACCAAAATGTAAAAAAATATATCCGTGTTTTCTGTCAGAGAGAGTTTGATGCAACTTGTTCTTTTACATGTACCTATGGAATTATTACTCTTGGTGAATAGTGCAATAAAATCGATTCTTAATTTTCACAAAAAATATAGAATAAATAATTTTTGTATTTTTACGTACATCGACATACATTCGTTCGTAAACAATATCCTCTACTCCAATCTTCAAATCACTTTCCAACAAATCTTGAACACTTTTGATAGTGATAGGTGGGTCACTCAACAGGGATGAGACTATTCCTCCAGAATAGAACTGATACAACATGTATGTGAAAAATACTAAGAAAAACACAATTATTCGACCTGAATACAAGTTGGGGATACGTGGTACATCTGAAAAGAATTGTTTATGGTGAACAAAAAACTCATTCCTATAAACATACTCATTTGTTTAAATAGGCAGAAAAATATGGCCGCGGCTGATGTTTCATACAATTTTTCCGCCAGTCATGATTATTACAACATCAATTTTTTAATTTCAAATATTATCGCAAGCTCATTTTTCAAAAATAAACGATTGGAGCTGTCATATATTTTACGTTTTGAATACTGTGAAAGTTTTGGGCTACTGAATAAAATAATCAAAAAACAATAAATAGCTATTTGTTTAAGTAGGCAAAAAATACAAGATTTACTGACGCATTACCTTGCTGACAAATCCCCCCAAAAACTAACAGCGCTATATAGCTCCAATCGTGCTCCATATCACTATCTTTATGATTTTTCTGCGTTTCTTGCTCCCATTCTTCTTTAAAAGTGATGCGAATTATAAAAGTTATAATTAACATAATGCATAAAGTTGCAAGCCATACTGTATTGTCCAAGGGACTAAAAAATGCACCTCCTAGCGTCAAGCCCGGTTCGGGTTTGCGAAACAAAAAGCGTGTTCTGAAAATGATAAATAATGTCAGAAAAATTGTTTTAGTAACATACAAACTATTTTTTAAGCCTCACAATTTTAAAAAAAAGTTAAATAATATATATTAATGATACAAGTTTGATATAGCCGTTGTAATGAAACGTGTGTGATGTTAAATCACGAGGCGATTAGCCGAGTGTTTTTATCACTCGAGTTTCATTACACTAGCTATATCAAACGTGTATCATTCAATATTTTATCTACGACGGCCTTAATTGCTGCTGAATTAGATTTTTTTATTCCATGTTTGACATTCGGAAAAATTTAGTGTAAAATTCATAGCTTGATCAAGTTGCATTTTATTCATTGTTATGGCAACTATTTGTTAGTTTGACAGCTGTCAAAGTTATAAAGAAAATGAACATATCTAATTGTGAAAATCTTGTTCCTGATCATGTCGTAAATGTTTATAGAACATAAATTAATGTGTATTGATAGTTGTTCATAATAAAAGAAACTTAAAATTTGATAGAATTTCTATTTTTTAATTTCTCTTACAAAAATGCGTGTCATTATGAATTTCATATTATGGCACTAGTGCCATTACGAAATTCATAATTACACGCAAATTAGTGGGCGAATCACCTATTAGCGCACCGTTGTAGATAAAATTATATTATGTTACATTGACTTGAAAGAAATCAAAAATAACTCTGTTACCATTTTTATTAATCACACTGTAAGAAATATATTTACTTCATAAAGTAAGTGGGAACCAAATTGTCCACATGAGGACTTCTGTTTATTCTATAAAATATTCCTGAAAGCCCCACATCGACTTCTTTTCTTTGTAGAGCACCAACTAAACCATTGAAAGATCCATTTGACGATTCTGTTCCAAAAGCTGGAGTTACTTGAACTGAAAGTCTAAAATTATATATAGAATGAAAGGTTCCTCTTTTGCGATATTCATTTTGAACTTACGAAAAGTTGTGCATATCTTTTACATGGTCAAATAAAATGAAATAATATCTACTATAAATATCATTTGTTTTATGTGCTTCATTGTTGTACAAATAATCTAATAGTTCACCTTGAAATCCATCTACAAGCTGAAAGAATAGACATAGTTAAACGGAGCAATGTTTTTTTATAGCCTAAAATTTTTTCCTACAGCTACCTCGAAATTTTGGGGTATACAGATGGCAAACAAACTAAGCATTTACGCATCGCAGTTATTTTGGCACATAAAGAAGTGGCAGCTTAGCTTCGTGGCCTAATTTTAGTTTTTCTGTGAATTAATACTAGTAGCACTATACATAACACTTGCCATCAATCAATTCGTTAGATTATTTACAAAATCCAATTGTCAGCTTGTCTTGCTGTGTGTTCGATAATTATTGTCAAAATATGAAATCTAAGATTCGTAGAAAGAATAATAAAAATTAAATATTGGACAACCAAAGCTAAAAACCAGAAAATATGGAGGAAAATAATTGATCAAAGCCAAGATCCCACAAGACGTTGTAGTGCTACAGGAAGAAGAAGAAGAAGAGTATTAATCGTGTACCTAAAAAGTGTGTAAGCATTATGAAAATAGAATAGAAATTTTCGTGATTTGACAAGCTTCATCTCTAAATATTTGGCCTCATGTCATAATGCTTAAGTTTACACACTTGTTACAAAAATTATTACAAGGATGAGATGAAAAATTGATAGCTGCGGCTGCGAAGAAATTTTTTTTGTCGTATTTCGCCCCAGTACTATCCTGACAATATTCATGACCGTCTGACATGAGTTTTTCAAACGTCTTTTCAAGATGGATTTACTGGAATACTTGAAAAAAGGACGCCAAACTTATATCTATAAACATTAAAAACACCAAGAAGTTCTGTAATGAATTGGAAATTTCGAGAATAATGTTCAAGTAAATTTTGATCAGAATTGTACTTGATGCGATAGAAATTATGTTTGTCAGCAAAAATCAGAAGGAATAGGTTTTGCGCTTCCGCTGAGGGAGGCTTGAGGCAATCTTCAATTAATCTTCAAGTATTAAAGTTTAAAAGTCGTTACTTCCAAAGAAAAGTTGATAATAATTTTATTTCAGCCAAAAGTTTCAAGATTTGTTCCATTATAGTTCAGCAGAATAATATCAAGGCTCGTAATTAAATATTATATTAATTTAATTTAATGTAAAATAAAGAGAAAGACTTCGATCCAAAAAGCTTCATTTGTTTATGGTAGGAATGTTTTATTAGTGTGTTTCATATCTAAAATCTATATTTTAATTATTGATGTTTCAAGTACCAATTATTTGCGTAATTATTTTCAATCATTGTTATTGTTGGATCATAATTCTATAATTTTATTAAATATTGTTAAAAATATTTAGTTTTTTTATTATTTAAATTAAATAATGCCTCCGTACTATAATACAAATTTAGAAACAATCATTTACTTGAAAATAATAAATTTTGTTGGATAAAAAAGTTGATAATAATATTAACAATTCCGAGGTAAATAATAAGGTGAATGAGGGGAATTGTTACAGTTCCATTAAACTGTATGATCTGAACTTCCAGGAAGTGTAGTACAATGTGACCATCTGCCTTTGAATACCAAATTTCGAATTAATATTTTTAACTTTATGGAAGTATATTTCATCTGTGAATCAAATTTCAACTCGATCGTTGAAATGTTCTGGCTGCTATCTTGGCAGATCATGTACACAGACTAACAGACCGATTTCGTAACTTTATGAAAAATGCAAAAACAATTAATAATTGATTGCACAACCAGGGCAAACCGGAGATTATCCCGGGCAGAAAAACAGACAGGTTGACAAAAACTTGAAAAACATGTGTTTGGGTTTTGATATCCTGCAAATAACCATATGAGATTGAGAAAAAATACTTATTGCAAAATCGCAGACAATATTTCTCTTGAAAATATAATAATTGACTACAGCACCCGAGAAAACGCGGGTTCCACTTGCGGTAACTTTTTGGAATCAATAAAAGAAAGTAATACAAATTGACTGCAGCACTGGAGCAACCGGTAGCCCTGTGCTGTAAATATTTTTTTTCGAAAACTGTCATTAATAGTGAACATTTACAAGGCAACTACAAACATGCGAAATTATTGTTTTGTTTACAGGACGTGAAATACTTCACAGCTAGGATGCGAAGTATTTCGCAATTAGGATGCGGAATATTTAGATGAGCAGTATTGGTATTATAGCAACATTAAAAGTGACATTGATTGATTCGAAATTACCACATCCCTGAGATAAAAAAATGTTCTTGATGTCAAAAAATGTCGAACTTTGACAGCTTGTACCGAGTGCAAAAAAAGTCGTGGACTCAACTCACGACCCAGGAAGTCAAGTTCATTCATTTTCCTCTAAATTACGCAAAAAATCGAGGATCTGTGACGATCTGACGCGAAGTTATGAATTGAAAAAAAAAATACATTTTGCGGTTTTTTTGTCCATAACTTGGCTAATCTTGCACGGAAATTGATGAACTTTGTTTTGTTGATAGCATTTTATTGTCACTTTTAATAAATTGTAGAGAAAACTTCCAACTTATCAAAACTCAGAAGTTCATCAATTTCAACCGAGTCACGACCAAAAAAGCGCAAAATATTTTTTTTTTGTTTAATGTATAACTTTACGCCAAATCGTCGCAGACACTTGATTTCTCGCGTAATTTAAAGGATAATGAATGAACTTGATTTCCTGTGTCGTGAGTTGAGTCCACGATTTTTTTGCACCCGGTACAATTTTTTTTGACATCAATAACAATTTTTTTTCTAGGCGTGTGGCAGGGAGTGCGATGGATTTGACGTCGAATTAACTTACGTGCCCTTAAAGAGAAAACTTCAAATTTTACAAAACTCAAAGATTCATCCAAATAATATGTACGGGAGGAGGAGGGGATGGTGCGCAATTCATCTATCTTTGCACCCGGGCGGTAAGTAGACTAGAGCCGCCTCTGATTAGCCCGGACAAACAGACAAACTGACAAAAATTTGAAAAATGTGTTATTTGGTTTTAATATCCTGCAAATAACCATTTGAGATTGAGGGAAAGACATCATTTCGAAATCACAGACAGATACTTCAATTTTATTTATATGTATAAATGGTACTACTTCAGCCTTCTATCAGCGTTTGATTTATTATCTTACGATAATTATTTTAGGAGATATATGCTTTGAAATTGTAACGTATATGCCAGATGTGGGAAAGACGCAGTTCTGCATCAAAAGCAACTTGTTTTTCAATAAATCCGATCAATATTTACCATAAGGTAAGTCTATATATCCCAATAGCCATCCTGAAAAATTTTGGTCCGATTATATATCACTGATATATTATTAATCTTTCAATAAATTTAAAATACTAAAAAAATAATAATAATTTTCTAACAAAGACTTTAATATTGATAACAAAATGTATATAAGATTATTACTGATATATTTGCACAAATATGCAACAATAAATCAGTGAATGTTCAAATTCGATCAAAAATGGAGATGGATTCAGGAAGTTTTTTGCAGCAAATCGAGTGACCAATCTGCAACGAATATATGGTATCAGCGATACACCAATGTATACAAGGACATAGCTTCTGTCAGAACTGCCGAAAAAAGTGTACAAATTGCCCAACATGTCAGTCGAATATCGGAGCAACTAGAAACTACAGCCTAGAACATTTGATATCAGTAATGAAATTGTCATGCAAAAATAAAACTGAAGGGTGTCAGTTCGTTTCATCAATACTAGAAATCAAAAAACATGAAGATGAATGTGAAGCTGGCGAATTTGATTGTCCCCTGAAAGATTTAAAAAAATGCGAGTGGAAAGGGAAAATTGGTGAGATTAAAAGTCACCTGGGTCATTTCCACAATGGTATACGTACTTCCTACCATTATAACTCCAAATATTGTACCCAGTTTTATGTGAGCAATGATCATCTGTTTAAGTTGTCAGAACGAAAAACTAAGGAATGGCTAGAGTTTTCATTACAATATGTTGGGGCTTCCAATTTGGCGCATTTGTACCTGTATAAAATAAAATTTATTGATCAAAGCGAATATGGATTTGAAATGAGTTTGTCTGGCGAGTGCGTGCCATATTGCAGCGACGAGGATGCGTTTAAGATAGATAATATTGTTATACATAAAAAAAGCTTGAATAAGTATTTTGGTATAGTTGAGCATTGGGGTTCTTACAACATAATAATTCAAAAGAAGAAGAAGCCACAAAAATTTACTGCGTACAAAATGATACAACTGATTAACAAAAACTTGTCTTGAGGATCATAATTGATTTATTTATTATAAATATATGTGAAGCATTTATTTGAAACTGTTCTATTAATATTTGTAAGAGTTAAGGGTTAAATAATAAATGGTGCTACAAAAGTTTTCTATCAGCGTTTGGTTCATTGTTTTGACTACTATATCAGGAGATATAAGTTTTTAAAATGTGACATTTATTAGCTGCATTATTTAACCCTCTATAGCAGCAGATTTGGATAATAATAGCAATCTGTGTATCAAGGCCGTAATAGTATATTACATCTGAGGTGAAAAGTATTTCATTACAGCCGAGAGCTTATTATATAACCGAGAGCCGAAGCCTCGATGATCAGATATAGCTCGAGGCTGATATGAAATCCTCACTGAAGTATGTATCCTATTTTATCCACAATCATCCCTAATTTTCCGAGAAATGATTGATCCAATTTCGTTCTTTTTTCAACAAAGTAAATTGATGTAGTAGTCTATGAAAACAAGAATGTTTTGAAAAATTTAATTAATTTGACATTTGTAGGATTTATGATTTATGAATCAAGTTATTTATACGTGTATCCATTGAAATTGTGATAAGTGCAGATATCAATAAGTTATAATAGTGAAATGGAGCTATGCACTTGCCCCGAATCGAACGAAAGTGCTACTTATGTGAATTCATAGCGATTTTGTTCATAATTTACAAATTTATTAATTTATAAGACATAGATTTACACAGAATTGCAACATAAATCCGCTTCTTTTCAATATTAACTGTTTTATTTGGATCATTAGATTATATGATCGATATTTCTGACAGCGCAAATTATTTTACTCCAACAAAGATTTATGACTGATACTAGGCAACCCTGCGTAAACATTTCCCACCCAAGAGATGGAAGTGTCGCTTCCGACCCGTGAGCTAGTCATTACAGTTGGAAATCACATACTTTCCTACCTCCAAAAGATTAGGAATTGCCATATTACTATAATGATTGTGAATAAAAAATTTTACCTATTTCTAGATTGCAATTTTAAATCTTGGCTGCCGTGGAAATTGTTTTATTTTATTGTCTTCTGTCAAGTTGACTTGTAAAACATGCGTATTTATTTCTTAATTTGCAAGAACTGCAGAGGTTGACAGAAGAATATAATATGCATTTCGACAAAAAAAGAGTTTATCAAACTGTCTATATGTGACATAGGTAAGTATAAAGTGTTTATGAAGTAAATAAAGTAGATGTCACAAATTTTGTGGAACAAATAATTGAATGTTTCAGAATTTTTTATTGTTTATGAAGTAATTTTTGATAGGCCAGTTCCAAAAAATTAACATTTAACAGTTGTGTACAAAAAAGTGAAGCTTCACGGCCTCGAAAGGGACCACAGAATAGTATATTCCGATACAAGTGCGGAATGGAGATGATTCCATGCGAATGTGAATAATTCTGCCACTCGACTCCGTCTCGTGGCTGAATTATTCACATTCGCATGGTATGATCGATTCGCACGAGTGACGGATGTTATTTTTTCTACAGTCAAAGGTTTCCGCGTGAATATCTATAACCAAAATATACCGTTTTCTGAGAGAGAATTTGCTTCATTGATCTTATTCCAAGTCATCAAACATTGATAAAATTACTCATATTGACTCCATTTTGAAGAGGAATGATAAGAAAATAAAAAGGAGTTAAAATTATGACAGTAATAATACAGTTTTTTCGCGACGCCACGCGGCTTACTTAGGAACCTCTGAGCGTGCGGAATGACTCCTATTCCGCACGCTACAGCGTGTGGAATGGGTTTCATTCTATAGTGACTATAGAAAAACAACTTTTTTGTTATGATCACCTAAAATAGTATATTAAGATATAAGAAAATAAAATAAAATTTAAGATACTTGTGTCCCACAAGAATTCAAAATCTAAGAATCGATTTTTAAAACCATTATAGGGGAGCAGCTGTATACACGTGTTTCGTTCTCATTAGAACTCGTCAGTACAGTATAGCCAAACCTAGATAGTCAGAATTTGGATCTCAAGACTAATATTGTCTTCGGCTCGCAAATAACAGATTCGACCAAAAAAGATTATCTTTGCGGCCTTGATACACAAATAACTATTTTGGTCTCACCTGAATTGCAGCCTCAGTTGACGCTTCGGCTGCAAACAACAAATTCGAACAGAAAAGATTACCTTTACGGCCTTGATTACAAGATATAGATTTCAACTTTTGGTCCGTGTAGTGTATTTTTCTTCATAGTCGGTCGAAAGTACGTTATGAATTTTACTTTTTTTAACTTTAAATGTTGATAAGCATGTTTTTGATGCCTGGCCCGACATTTGCGGCACGAGCGAAGCGAGTGCTGCTGGTCGTCGAGTATAAATACGCATGAGAAATTCTTTCCTCCCGCCGTCATAGAGAGTGCACGTGTACTTCTCACAGGGAGTAAATGTCAAACTTTCGTCTCTGCTATTAGGAACGAAAGTATGTACTTTCGACTGAGGTATGAAGAAAAATAAATTATTATTAATTTTCCGAAGTTTCCATTAATTTGTTTTGAAAACTAGAGATTTTTTGCGTTTAAATTTATATTTTACATAAAACAAACTAGTATGAACTTGTCCTCAAGGCCTCAAGGAACTTCACTAGGTACATGAACAAAACTTTGCACAAATACTGCGGAAGAATAAGGTGGTCACGAAATAAAAATCAAGTATATATATATATAAATTTCCGTTCATAAATTATAGAAATAGAATCTTAAAATGCCAGTATATTCGTCGCATTGACTCATTCGAAAAAAATGATCAGTTCCTCACGGAACCAGTGTTCTCAGATCGATGAAAATTTGATTTAATATTAAGGAAGCATACAAGCTATTCCGTAATAAAATTAATCCAACAGTCTGTTTTTGTTCAAAAGTTATTAGCATGGAGTCAGTTACTGCTAACAGTTTGATAAGTTGCATGCCTTTGAAACAATCAGTCAATTTATTTCTCAACTATTGATTCGAAATCAATAAAACTTAGTATGAATATCAAGAGAGTATTAAAGTTATTATCGAATTAAATGAGTCCGACAAACTGTTTTCGTTCAAGATTTATTTACATGGAGTCTGTATCTGCCAGTAGTTCGACTTTTAACGCAATCAGTCAATTTTTTTCTCGTCTAGTTATCTTAAATCAATAAAAATTTGTGAAACTATCAAGCAAGGATAGCAGAGCTTATAAAATAAAATCTAGTCCTCAATAACTTCTTTTTTCCCTCTGTATTGACTGAAATCCGAAAGTACTGAAATAAATTGAAACTCATAATACATCAGTTACTTCCAAACAAATAATTAATTCATTATTGAACCAGTAGTCCCACAGAAACGAGATATTACGGAAAAATGAGAGTGATCACAAAATAACAATGAAGTATCAATACAATTATGTTCATGAGTTATCAATTTGGAATCTGAAAATCCCAACTGGAATATAGGTCGCACTGCCTCTTTCGAAACAAAACAAAATTTTTGCACAAAACCAGTGATCCTATAATTATTAAACTTTTTATAAATATTAAGAAAGAATAGCAGAAGGTATAAAATAATATTTAGTTGAAATAAATTTTTGTTAATGAATTATAGACACAGAATCTGGAAATATCAGTAGAATTATGAGTCGAATTGGCTCCTCTGGAACAAATAATCAATTATTTTCTCAACCAGTAGTCCCAAATCGATAAAACTTTGAATGAATATCAAAGAAGCATAGAAGTTATTGTGAAATCAAATTTATTTGACACACTAATTTTGTTCAAGAGTTATTGATATGGGATCAGTAATTGCCAATAGGTAATAAGTTGAGCAACTAGCCTTATTTACATTTTTTTTTATTGTAAATTTGTTAATTTTAGTTTAAAAATTATAAATGAGTATTAAAGTTACTCTATAGATATCATTTATCAAATATAAGATTTAAATCTTTATCGCAAAATTTTTTTTTTCATCATATTTTTCACATTTTTCAATTAATTGTTGCTATAAATGGTTGTAATCAAGATCGGCAAATTTTGAAGAGTAAACTTTTTTATTTAAGCTTTTAGCAATGCAATCGAAAAAGTTTTATCCAGACCAAATCCATTCAGTGAAACCGGGAGCCGAGGTTTTTACATTTTTATGTCTAACGTTACTCCACTATAAGGAATTAAATAGTGCAACAATGTCACATTTTGAAATCTCATATTTCCTTCAATAATAATTTTATTATAAAACCCTCAACTTGTACAAATATAAAAATAAACTTCAAACAAATGCTTTACAAATGTTTATAGTAAATAAATCAATTATAAATCTGACGACAAAGTTTTGTTTAACAGTTGTACGTAGTAAAGTTTTGTGGATTTTTCTTCTTTTGAATTCTCATTTTGTAAGGACCCCCAAGCCTAGTTGGATTGAAACATATATCCATGCTTTTCCTATGTATAACAATCTTATCTTTCTTGAACGCATCCTCGTCACTGCAATATGGCACGCACTCGTCAGACAAAATCATTTCAAATCCATAATCGCTTTGATCAATAAATTTTATTCTATATAGGTACAAACGGGCCAAACTGGAAGCTCCAACATATTGTAATGAAAATTCTCGCGTGTCATAAGTTGTTCGTTCTGACAACTTGAACAGATGATCATTGCTCACAAAAAACTTGATACAATAATTGGAGCTATAATGGTGGGAAGCACGTATACCATTGTGGATATGATTCAAGTGTCTTTTGATCTCACCGATTTTCCCTTTCCACTCGCATTCTTTCAAATCTTTCAGGGGACAATCAAATTCGCCAGCTACACATTCATCTTCATGTTTTTTGATTTCTAGTATTGATGAAACGAACTGACATCCTTCAGTTTTATTCTTGCATGACAATTTCATTATTGATATCAAATGTTCTAGGCTGTAGTTTCTGAGTGCT
Organism: Dromius quadrimaculatus; assembly: GCA_963989225.1. Classification (NCBI taxonomy): domain Eukaryota; kingdom Metazoa; phylum Arthropoda; class Insecta; order Coleoptera; family Carabidae; genus Dromius; species Dromius quadrimaculatus. Next base: position 45,607,150 of record OZ022330.1, read on the forward strand.
CCGATATTCGACTGACATATTGGGCAATTTGTACACATTTTTCGGCAGTTCTGACAGAAGCTATGTCCTTGTAAACATTGTTCTATCGCTGATACCATATATTCGTTGCAGATTGGGCACTCGATTTGCTGCAAGAAACTTCTTAAATCTATCTCCATTTTTGATCAAATTTGAACATTAACTGATTTATTGTTGCATATTTGTGCAAATATATCAGTAATAATCTTATCTACATTTTTTTATCAATATTAAAGTCTTTGTTAGGAAATTATTATTATTTTTTTAGTATTTTAAATTTATTGAGAGATTAATAATATATCAGTGATATATAATCAGACCAAAATTTTTCAGGAAGGCTATTGGAATATATAGACTTAATAATATTCACACTACAGATGACAAAATACACAAACACTAATTCTTATCACTCCTGAAGATGGTTCAGGTGGGACCAAAACTGTAGAGTAGGATAGGAATAATAAACTTGTGACTGAATTACACAGTTTTCTTCATATAGACTTACCTTATTAAATCTTGATCGGATTTATTGGAGACCAAGTTACTTTTAACGTAGAACTACGTCTTTCCCTCATCTGTCATGTATGTCACAACTTCAAAGCACATAAATTCAAAAACACAATTGAATTCAATAAAATAAAGTAAGTACATACAATGTTACGTAACAATTATTTTTCTGAAAAAATGACAATTCTTTGTTCCCAAATGCTGGACTTGAGACTTTACATCTCATCTTCAAGTTCACAAATGCCTAGATTATACCTGCATTTTAATATTTGGTTATCGCATTCACACAATAAATATCATAGTGGAGTAGATACTTGAAAACTGAAAAGTAATAAAATCCACACAGTACTTACCACTATTGCTCCTTTGAAATGTAATTCAGATAAATTTTTTCTTTGAAGATACTTCGGTAAATCTGACAAAGAATCATTTTCATCTATTTTAAAACCGACTTTGGCGTCCCATTTTCCTATATGATTTACTTTCAGGGTACCTCCATGTCTATATCCAGGGTTGTACACATCTAACAAGCTCCAAATAGTTTTCGTCAAAGCTTCTGAAGCTATCGTTATTTCCGCATTTACATTCATGTATATATTTTCCAATATTTTCAAAACTGTATCGTTTTTTGAAAAAATTAACCATTTATATTTATCGAAAAATAGTTCTTTTTCTGCACACTGAAATAAAAACTTTATTATGTTCATATAGATAGGATTGCATGTGTAAGTCACTCAAGAAGCTTTTATACTCTACAATTATTATTTCAGAAAATTTTAAATAAATATTTCAATAGAGATATCGCAGTCAAATTGTAAAGAGTAAACAATATGTGGTTCAAAATAAATTGCAGAGCAATTCTTATAGTTTGAATCCTTTTTGTTTTATTAGTTCAACTAGGCAGGAAAGTTTCATTTACTGCCGCGTCTGAAAATTCTTCTAAGGTACTGAATATGCTTCTTGCCGTGTTGAACACATGATTTTGTTGCCGATAACTGTAACGAACAGAATCTCTACAAGATAAATTTTCATTTAGACACGCCGCTTAAACGGATGGCAAATGCAACTTCGTAGTTTCGTCTCGTATTGAGCTTATTTTATGTTGAAATTTTGCGATAGACATTAGTTGTCACATTTTTTATGCTTTTACTACATTATAAACGCTACGTCCTGTTGTGAACCAGTTCAATCAATCTCAAGTCTAATTTCAATTTTCTTTTATTTTTCTCTGGAGATTTATTAACGTATTTGTTCAGAATAACTGAGTTCAGTTAAGACTTGTTGAAGTCTGCATTAGGGACGCGTTTTGCATTTTGAAATACCTTTATAAATTTGCTTTATTGTTGCGCTACTTTAAGTTCTAGTATTTATCTTTCAAGAATTGATAATTTTTCTACTTTTGCCGAAAAATACCTACCACTTTAATTCTCAGAGAGTGATTTTATTTAGTGTTTTCTTTCAGCTGGTGTGTGAGTATTACTGTTTGAGAAATTATTGTTTTATTTTATGTTCTGCGGCATCTCGGTCTTATTGTCCTTTAGTTCCAATATTTTACCCGTCCATCCTACTACCTTTTTTATAGGTACTTTCGCATTCGCAGTTGTGTGCCTGAGAACGACAATAAACAATTGCGTGGTGTCCTATATTTCCTTATTTCATTCAAATTTAGTTTATGCAACATGCTGTATATTATTTTGGTAAAGTTTAATTTAGTTGTAAGCTAACCCCACTATTAACCATTCTGGCTTTGTATTGTAATTAGTTTTTGATAATACTGAACTAGGTCGTTTTAAAGGTAGATTTTGCGGAAAATTTAAAGTTAGTTCAAATTGTTATGCCACCCTTTAAATTTTGTTACAGTGGTTTTAATTTTTTTTTAATTCTGTATTATCTTTACAAGACCCAGGCAAAAAAAAATTAAGATTAAGCCGCAAAACGCTCGGACAGGTAGTTTGTGGTATTGATTGATGTATTTTTTTTATGATTCAAATTCAATTCTATTATCACTGATTAAAATTGTATACGAATACAATCATAGCCGTAGTTTTTAATCTCCAGTTAAATTCAGCCAGCAGTGGTACGTTTATATGATAAAAATAAATTCAATTTTTCGAAAACTTCCACTAAAAGTAAACATTTATAAGGCAACTAGAAACATGCGAAATGAATGTTTTGTTTACAGGACGCGAAATATTTAGATAAACTGTATTGATATCATAGCAGGATTAAAAGTGATATTGATTGATACGAAATGTAAAAATTTTATTTTTAAATTTTTATTAATTTTTGGACATGGTTTTCGAAAAAACGTTGTTTGATACATGATTGTGAAATTCTTTTGCATTCTCGAATGCAAAAGTGACATTTCGCAATCTAGAATCAAAAATAACTATTGGTGGATCAACAATCAATGTAATCGATTCATTATCGTTTCAATAAAATTATTACAATTATACATTATTCACGAACTGATTTATTTTAGATTTGATTTTTCTCTTATAATATATAATAATAATCTTAGCAATAAGTGAGTTCGGTGTTAAACAGTCAATCAACAAAATAAAGATTAGTGATGTTTTAAATTCTTAGGAATTTTATAAAAAAGCCGGGTATATTGTATAATGAATTTATTTATGAGTATTCATAGCTCAGTGCAAATATGCTGGTTTTGAGATTCGCAGATCGCGAGGTCGAATCTCATCGACTTACAAAAGTCAGTAAGATTTTCATTAAATTAAAATATACTCTGTGGCATATTCTCCACAAATATTAGGAGTAGCTTGACAACTGATAACCGCACCCTACGACTGAAGAAATACCAACCAATCACTAATTTAAAAAAAAATATTTGGTCTTTTGTTGTAACAAATTCATCATATATCATTCATATTATTCCTGAATATTAGTTGAGATATATTTACTTGATGTAGAATAGTCGAACTATTATCACATTCTGAATCCAGGACAAAACCGTGTGATCCATGTTTTACAATTAGATCTTCAACATCATTGTCTTTAAACGATCTTAAGTTTCTTACAGAGACATAAATATTATCCTCCATTAAACTGTTCAATAATATCATATATTTCGAAGAATTTTCACATGAAAATATTGTCACTTGGTGTATATTCTTCATTTTGAAGTACTGTAATATTAAATTTTCTTCAATAACTGCTTGAGTAAAAATCAAAATATTTAATGCGAAAAGTACAGAAATTGTCTTTCCCATGTTTGGAAAAATACAAGAAGCATTTAGGAGGAAAATTAATTTATAGTTCCAAGAGTTATAAATTATTATTTGCGACGATTTCCTCAGGTAATCATGTGGTCAGTTGAGCTATTATTGTTCTTTGATTAGAAAATTGTCCACAAAACGATGTTAGAATTATTTACATGTCGATTGTAAAGGGCATAATTAACTTTTTTACTTCTGTAGTAACAATAATAATGCAAATGCTAGTAGTTATGCAACTAAATTTATGTAAATATACCATGACACACAAAACCAATTAAATATTACATACTTCAGTTAGTCAAAAAAACAACAAAAGGTACCCGCATGTTAAAAAAGGATAAAGTGTTGAAATTAATCATAAGTATACATAAAAAAATATAAAGTAAATTGAGTACTTAGGTAAAAATCATTAAATTTAACGTCCAAGAGCCGATGGCACCTTATTTTCCCTGATCGGAGTTACGACCAAATTGTATATAAAACTATCGAGAATATAGTGGTCAATAGAATGCTAGACTTTATAAATCCAGGATCCGGGCCTAAAAGTGACAAAAAGATAATTTCCGGTCAATTTTTTCGGTGTTAGCTTGCAATCAGTATCAAGTACTTTATGACAAAAGCAGGATGCCACCCGCAGTCCTGTCCGGGACAATTGTAAGTTCGATCAAGGATGTTTAATACAAAAATGGGTTACACTTAATACACTTAAAATTAAGCTGAAGATTCATAGATACACACTATATTATCTATTTTCACTATATCACGGTATTTATTTTCACCGACTCTTGCTCGACTTCCTTAAATGTTCATTGACAGATGCGCTCCATCTGATGGCACTGTGGAATATTCGAAAGTGCTCTTTATATTTTTATGACTGCTTCTAGATTTGCTGTAGAAAATTGGTAAAGCTGCAATGGCTTTTTAATAATTTTCTGGATCGCATTTGGTACATCTATTTTTATTTCTTTTCTTCCAATTTACCTATAGACTTGTACGTTAAATTTAATCTTGAATTCAGTGCTGAAATATTTGTTTTTATTCTTTTTTATTACTCATGCGGAATAAGTACTACTTTGCGCACGTTTTTCCGGGCGGTAAATAGCTCTTTATTTTTTGAGTGCGCCAAGTATAATTTACCATTTACCGCTCGGAGAAACAAACGCAAAATAATACTCATCCCACATTCGTAATAAAAAATAGTATCTGCAACTCGTGCGGTGTTGCCAATTGCCCAACTTCGCTCTTGTGGGCAATCGACAACTTATCGCACTTGTGCTATTATTACTCCACAGTTCTTTTCTTTGTTTATTTTCTAACACTCTAAAATTTTCTAGCAATTGTTTTTCAAATGCTCTGGAACTTTCCACTTATCGTTCTTTAAATTTTATAGAATCATCGTTTAATTTATCTTCAAATTTCCTGGGACGCTCTTATTTTAACACTTTTTTCAATATTCGAGTATTTTCTTATATCTCAAGACTCTCCACAATCAATCCTTCAAATAATGCTCTTGAATTTTCTCTTAACTGTTCCTCAAATTTTCTTGAATTATCGTTTAATTTATTTTAAAATTTCTTGGAAAACTTTTCTTTTAATTCTTTTTTCAAGATTCGTGAGTTTTCATATTATTTCAGAAATATCTAGCAATTATTCTTCAAATGCTCTGGGACGTTCTACCAATTGTTCATCAAATTTTCTAGAATTATCATCTAATTCATCTTCAAATTGTCCCAAGGCTTCAGAATTTTCTTATGAATTTCTAGAGAATCATTCATTAAAGCTTTTGGAATTTCTTTGAGTTTATTTTTAAATTTTTTAGATAACTCGAATTAGTTACTAAAGACTTTTTTTATTATTTCTAAAAGCTTCCAGAATTTTCTACTTGTCTATTGACAATTTGTTTCAACTCTTCTTTTAATTCTTCTTTGAGGCTGTTTTTCAGAATTATATCATAATAAATAGATTTTTTGGATTAAATTCTGTATATTTATTTTTATTTTTTGACGTTTCGACTTTCTATCCGAAAATCTTCATCAGAAAAAATTGATCCAAAAAAAAAATTTTTGTGACATGTTTGAATCTTGACACTGTGCGTCCGCAAAAACGGGACATCGTCCTCGTATGTTATATTAATTCATTCATTTTTGTCTATGATAATTATCAAGACTCATATTATTTATTCCTCTGTAAGAGACATTTTTGTTATATTCATGTATACTCTTTTTATGACATGTTTGAACCTTGGAAGTTTGTGCGTTTGCAGAAACGGGACATCGTCCTCATGTGTTATATTAATCAATTTTTTTTTCACTAGGATAATTGTCAAGACTGATATCATTGATTCCTCTGCTTGAGATTTTTACGTGGTTTTTCCTCAGACTTTGAGTGAATGCCAGAGGAATTTTGCCTTTTTTGAAAATGTGGAACTCACGCTTTCACATCTAGTAATCTGTATATTTTCAATTTTTAATTCTTAATTATCTTTATACTTGTCTTGTTTTTATTCTTGTATCAATTTTTTCTGATGAAAATTTTCGGATAGAAAGTCGGAACGTAAAAAATAAAAATAAATCTACTTATTCTATTTCTATATTTCTTGATCTTCAAGATTTGCTGTATGAAATTTGGTACAATTTAAAATTAGTCTTATTGAAAATATAGACGATTAAAAAAAAAAATTAAAAGTGAGCTCCATTTATAAATTTTTGTGTTACATATATACAAATAATTGAAGAAATAGATTCTCTGTTGTATCAGAGCTAACAATTGCATTCCCTATATAAACTTTTATCACGTGACTATTAATGGCTCGAATTCTTTATAAAAATATTATACAAACTTTTCGGGATGAGATATTACTAGCACGGAATATATAATCGCTCGCTCGTGCTTCCAATAAGTGTTCATTAGCATTCATTTGAGAAATTAGCCCTCCCGCAATTTATTTATAAACAACTACTCTTGAATAGGCTTATAACTAGTTCTCAAATAGTTTTGTTCTTTTCTTCGATATTTATTATTTTATTTATATACACTTCCACGCCTTCTATCGAAAATTTTCGCCCATAAAGCAAATTGTTTATATTAATTATACTATACGAAGACTGTCTTTTCAATTTTGCATTTATAAATGGAAGAATAGTAGATAGATTTGACCAACTTTGGATGCAATTATTATTCCACTCGTTTGCTCATACTGACAAAATTGCATTTATGAGGGCGTCGACTACTTCTTCCGGCGATTGAAACCTTCGACCACGCAATCTGTTTTTACTTACTTGTACAAAGTACAAGGAAGTATTGTGAAACCGACAAAATTCACATATTGAGATTTTGATGGAGTTATTCGTTTTGAGCATCCCTGAATCCATTTTGACTATTTTTGGCTTGATGTCAGTTAGAATTATTTGGCGATAGGTATCTCAACGGGTACTCCGCAAGAGGATTAAAGAAATTTATGGGGCTATATTTACCAGGGTAGTATTTATAATATATTTTTCACGTGAGATTTTCATAAAATGATACAAATAATAATAAACAGAGGAAAAATGGGAGCGAAGGGAATATGTTTTCAGTGTAAAGAGAATATATATTCCGGCGGATGACATCTTTTTCAAACTCATTTAAAATTCGCGAGCTACTAGCATCACTTCTTTGTTTTTTTAAACGCACACCTTCACTAATTATCCTTCTAACTGTAGTGCTTGAGTAATTACTGCAATTTTTGATATTGGCACACTTTCGTTTTAGTCACTTTTCTAAAAATTGAACACATTTAAAACTATTTGTTTTGCATCATCTGATAAATGTTTGCGTTTTGGATTCGTGATTGTGGTGCTTTCTTCGAAATTTTCGTTCTCAGGTTGTAATATTTTGAATGTTCACTGCGACAATACTGTTGATCTAATGAATTTAAGATCTAGAACAACTAAAATGGTATTTATAAAATTTTCCCAATTAATAGTCTTCTAAGAAACAACTTTAATGAAAATATACCTTTAAAATCCAATTCCAAAAAAGAAAATGCAAAAATTAATTTAATCCGCTCCTGAACACAAGTAGACTTAATACATGCTGTGTTAAGCCAGCCCTAATCATTAACGAGTCAAGTCAATGGCCAAATAATTCTAATTATTTTTTATACGTATGTATGTATGTATGTGTGTAGCGTAACTCGCAAATCTCAAAACCTGTCAAACGTATAATGCTGAAATTTTGTATTTAAGACTGGTATAGGGTCTTAATGTGCACGTCGTTCAGGGTTGGTTTCTCGAAGCTCAGCAAGCAAATGGTTGTATACCAATCGGCAGTAAGAGTAACAGTTCTTCGATCTTGCAGAGAAATTGTTGCATATGACCTACTTTTGAGACGAATGTCGCGACCATCATTTTGAACACACTTAAGAACGGATGACTTTTGTCGGTCGGATTTTCCTCACCTTGGAACATTGGCTCTTATTCTCAAGTTCATATAAATGAATCCACGATTCATCACCACTGACAATGCTGTACACGTTTTTAGAGTTGATTCGGCCTAAGCCTTTTTGGCACCAATTGGCCCTAGCTTCTTTCTATTCTACAGTCAAAAAATGAAGTATCCAGCGGGCAACTAATTTTTTTGTACACAATTATTAATGCAAAATTGAGATCTTTGAAATTCCCAATGATGCCTCAATCTCGCGATATGTCACATGTTGATCTTCTAAAATTCATTTGTCCACGTTTGAATTTGTCACACCACCAAAAAACTTATCAGAAACACTAAGCAACTCGGTGAAGCATTCTTGTTGAAAGAATTTTCTTCGAAAGTTGTAAAAAAGTATTGGGCGGAAATTTTTTCCCGTTAATTCAATATTTTTGATAAATTGTGAACTTTGAAAACTCGCTACAGCTAAAATATCATACATATTTGGATTTAGCCTTACTAAATATGGACGTACATTTTTTACTGATTTGTACAAAGTACAAGGAAGTATTGTGAAACCGACAAAATTCACATATCGAGATTTTGATTAATATATCCGTTTTGAGCATCCCTGAATCCATTTTGACTATTTTTGACTTGATGTCGGTACGTATGTTCGTGCGTGCGTGCGTTCGTACCAGTGGCGTAAATAGGGTCCGCAAAACCCCGCAATGCGGGGGGGCCGCGCAACTAAGGGGGCACAACACACTTTGCCACGGAACTATAATATACCATTTGGATATGAATCAAATATCTTCCAACCACGCTACATTTGAGTCATAATTATTGCGATTGTTGTACCCAAATAATAATATATTTAGTTTATTACTGCTGCCAATTATACCTGATTCAAAAAAATATTCGACTATATATTGCCAATTGTCGTTGCCGATGCTTCATATATGCTAACTCGAATTTCTTGGGTATTTGTATGTACCTTATCACATAATTTATTATCCGAAATCAATTTGCGTCAATAATATTACAAAAAAAAAATATAGCATAAGATGAAGCAGTAACTGTGTTAGAGACAGTAAAAACTAATTTGAATGATTTTAGGTCAAAATATAGTGAAATAAAATCCGAATCTGAAAGTATCTGCAAAAAATGGGAAATAATACCTGTGTTTGAAGGAACAAGAAAATCAAAAAGAAAACGTCAATTTGATGAGTAATGTGAGTACGATTTTGTTAACGCCGAACATAAATTAAGAGTTATAAAACAAATCAAAAACAGATTTAAAGGAATGTTAGAAACTGCAAATCTTTTTGAATTTTTAAGACCAAAAACATTGCTAACATTTTAGAAAAAGAACTTCAAATGTCGGCAATAGAATTATAAAAACATTATAGCGATGATTTATCAGAAAATTTCTTGAAGCAATTAATTAATGCGGTATATTTTCTTAAAAATGACATAAATGCCAATACAACTATTCAGGAAATGACAAATATTATTTTTTAGGCGATCATAACAAAAAAGTTATTTCTATGGCTCCTTTTGCAGCCGTGAAGTTTCACTTTTTGGTACAAATCTGTCAAATTCTACTTTTTGGGACTGATCTGTCAAATATTACTTTTTGGGACTGATCTGTCAAAAACTACTTCATAAACACTTCATACCTACCTATATGGGCTGCTTGATGAACTCTTTAAGAAACAGTTTTCGCCGAAATATATATTATATTCTTCCGTCAACCTTCATAGTTCGTGCAATTCAAGAAATTGATACGCATTTTGTACAAATGTCACTTCGATTAGAAGACAATAAAATAAAACAATTTCAACGGTAACTAAGATTGACAATTGCAATGTTTTAGAAATAAATAGATAAAATTTTGTACTTTTGAATTATTTCGTGATGATCGCCTAAAAAACGTTGTGTGCACCTCGGCCTACAGTTCTTTTTTGGTCTCACCTGAATTGCAGCCTCAGCTACGCTTCGGCCGCAAACAACAGATTCGACCAAAAAAGATGACCTTTACGGCCTTGATACACAAATAACTATTAATCAAATATTCATTTATCGAAAGTGATTTATGTAAGGTTTGCACTGCTTTATTATTATTTTTAAGAGTTCCTCTCCCTGTGGCTGCAGCAGAATAGTTTATTCCGATGCAAGTGCGAAATGGGGATCATTCCATGCGAATGAGAATAATTCAGCCACGAGACTAAGTCGAGTGGCAGAATTCACATGAGCATGGTATGATCGATTCGCACGAGTGACGGATGTTATTTTTTCCACAGTCAAAAGTGTCCGCGTGAATTTCTATCAGATGTTGTTAGAATCACTTATATTCCATTTTTAAGAGGAATGATAAGAAAATCAAAAAGAATTAAAATTATGATAGTAATGAAATAGTTTTTTGCGACGCCACGCGGCTTTCTTGGGAACTTCTGAGCGTGCGGAATGACCCCTATTCCGCACGCTACAGCGTATGGAATAGGTATCATTCTATAGTGACTGTAGGAAGAGATCTTTCAGCAAATTAAAAATAATCAAATCCTATCTTAGAAACAGCATGAATCAAGATAGATTAAGTAATCTCGTTCTTTTGGCAATAGAACATCATGCAACAGAAAATTGGAATTTGAAAATTGTTATAACAGATTTTGCAAATAAAAAAGCCCGAGGAACTGATATTCGATTCAATTCTATATAAAATATGTAAATTATCATTTTTTTTGTAATCATTTTTTTACCTTTAGGATTTATAAAAAATATTGCATTTATGACTGTTTTCTTGCACCTAATCGCTAAATTTTCAAAAGTTTATTGGGGCCCACATTTTGTTTCGCGGGGGGGGCACCAAATCCTACTTACGCCACTGGTTCGTACGTGCGTGCGTAACTCACAAATCTCAAAACTGGTTGAACGTATAATGTTGAAATTTTGTATTTAAGACTCGTATAGGGTCTAGTTGTGCACCTCGCATTATGGTTCCAAGCGTCTGTACTCGAAGTGCACTTTACTTGCAACTTTTTTCGAATTTTTCTAATAAATCCAGAATGATCAACCGTAGGATGTTGAAATTCAGTATTTGAACTTGATGTTGTATCAGAATGGTTATCTGCTATCTTTGTATGAATCGGCCAAGCCAAAAGTGCACTTTACTTGAAACTTTTTTTGAATTTTTTGCATAAATCTAGAATGATAAGCTATGGCATATTGAAATTTCATATTAGGTACTTCTATAACATCTTATTGTACATCTTGCATTATGATTGCGATCGGCTAAGCCGGAAGTGCACTTTACTTAAGACTTTTTTAATTTTCCGCATAAATTCAGAATGAGTAGCCATAGGATACTGGAATTCAGCATTTGAAATTGCTGTAGCATCTCAATGGTCATCTTCTATTTTTGTAACAATCGGCTGAGCCGGAAGTGCACTTTATATGACAGACTTTTTGAATTTTCCGCATAAATTCTAAACAATCAGTCGTAGAATATTTAAATTTTGTATTAGGCACTTTTATAATATCTAGTTGTAAACCGTTCATCATGATTGCTATCGACTAAGCCGGAAGAGTACTTATTCGAAACATTTTTTGAATTTTCCGCATAAATCCAAAACGATTGAACGTAGACTGTTAGAATTCAGTATTTAGGACGATTATGCCGTCTAGATGCTCATATCCTATTTTTATTGAGATCCACCGAGCCGGAAGTGCACTTTACTTGACAGTCTTTTGGAATTTTTCGCATAAATTCGAAACGATCAGGTGTAGAATATTGAAATTTGGTATTTCAGTCATCAGTCTACTGTAGCATCTGAACGATTGCCTACTATTTTCATAACAATACACTGAACTGGAAGTACACTTCAATAGCAATTTATTTTTTAATTTTGCGCATAAAATCAGATCTGTTGGTAGTTGCAGAATTTTGGAAATCAGTATTTAGGAATTTTGTAGTATAAGAATAATGGCCTACTGTATCCAATGATATCAAACACAAAATCACATCGTATTTTATATATATATATCAGATTTTTTGTTTTACAATTGTTTAGTGGCTCTATATGTAAACCAGTATTCAAAAATAATAAGGCAGCCCTGTATTTAATTATATTTGATTCAAAGCCTTCAGTTTCTAAATTCACCGATATATTTCTGTCCGTGAAACCATAAATTCACTGACTGTATGAAATTAAATTCATTTTAATTAATACTTACTTTTTTTTTTCGTGTCCAAGAAAGTCTTGAGAAAATATAATACTTTATACTTTTGAAAGCAAACTGTGAAGTTTTGAGGTTCTTCACACTCACCGTGTGTAGGTTTGTGAGATTAAAAATCAGATTTAGCAAAAATGCAAATTTAGTTCAAAGTCATAAACTTAATTACAATTTTTAGTCTGAAATATAATTCACAAAAAAATCTCTAGGGACGTTATGATTAGTCATCGACCATCGTACTGAATACATTTCGACCGTCATTTTTATTTGGGTTGAGAACAGTTAGCGATCGCGAGCTGCCCTTGCTTTACTTTAATCAATTCCTTATGCAGAGTGTGATGACGGAATACTATGATGACGTCACTTGTGTAGACCTTATACAGGATACAGGTGATGTTGAAAAGTTGAATGTATACAAGTATGATTTTACCAAAAACAGAGCGGGAATGTATATATTTTTATCTAATACAGATTGTTACTACAGTCCTTTGAAATAAATAACATCAGGGAGAGAATAACAGAAAGACACGGGAAACAGTAAACATGTACCAATGTGAAAGATAGATCTGGAGGTGAATACAGTGAAGAGAGCAATATGAAGTGGACGAAGAGGCATCCAGGAGAAGTAAGGCCTTTTTTGGTGCTTCCTTTTTTGGAAGGGGAAAGGAGTGCGAGTGCTGATCCGACGTTACCGGCGCCCAAAAGGAATACAGGATCAGGAAACTCTACCGGTATGTACAAAAAGTGTATGATTCTCCTGATTAATAAATTTTAATTTGTATAAATCTGGATATCAATTCTCATTATAATCATCAAAGTTAGCTCTAAGGTATCTAAATAAATAAACAGAGATTAGATAATGTGAACCATTAGAAAAAAAGAAAGGGTACTCAACAATTTGTATCTTTTAAACCACGGATTTATTTGAGCAGTTAGTTTGTGGTTAATGTTGTTATCGTAAATTATTCTTTGTTAGGAATTAACTATAAAATGTTTATTTTACAAATTGCCATAACGAAAACGTGCCTGTCATGTGCATATCATAAATTATCAGAATTGCCGTCAGGCGGGCACCAGGCCCTTCTCATTGAAAAACCCCAAAACTTTAAGTGTTTTTGCTTAAGCCCTTGTATTTTGTGACGTGTTATATAAATTTGTGGTCAAGTGGTTGACACCATGACTTAAAATAATATAGTGCAGTGATTCTCAAATTACCAAACTGCACGTGGTTATCTTGATCCATATTATTTCTTAGAATTGTCAGCCCTCTCTAAAATTTTGTTTTCCACCAATAGAATAAGTATGTGATTTTAAGCAACCAATGAAATTATCAATTTTAGCCAACCCCCACTTCAACTGTGCTCTGTTAAGTTAATAAAATATCATGCATGTTAAAAAATAGAACAATATCATTGTCAACCTCAATCTTATTCAAATATGATGGCAAAGTCAATCCATCAGAACTTTAGTTAGAGTTTTATTGTATGTATTTATAGTGCTTAATACTACAAAAGAAAAGTTATGTATTACTAATCTGATTAAATAAACTATTTCTACTATAATCCAAAGAACTTTTATCTCAGCGTTTAATAAAGGCATTTATACGCAAACATTCTTATTGCCCAAAATAATGAATTTAATGCTAGAAATTTTTGTAACAAACTCAGTGTAATATTATCATTTCACTTACATTTTGCATATTTATTTCGTTCTTGAAGAACAACATGCAAAAAATTGTTTTTTTAATAAATAGGCCGTCAATTGAAGGTGTTCCGCAAATCTTTACTACTCTATGAATTAGTGACTTTTTTATTTGTATATGGACGCCAAACTTCGAAACTACTATACCGATTTCAGTAGATGTTTTTTATCTTTCTTATAATTTCACTTTTAAGGTTTTAGTTAAGGTATCACTCGTACGATTTGACTGGCTTATGTCGCTCTCCTAATGTGGCTTCTTTGCATCCTATGCATTCACATAAAATAGAATTATTATATTTCCTTGCAGAAATATAATCATACAATCGCGCTTTTCGTATGCATGAAGATGTTCATGACCTCGACCAGTACAACAAGATGTTAACAAAAACGCGGGAGAGCCAATTTCCACACTAATTTCAAACCGTTATAGAGAATAAGAAAAATAATGTATTGTAATGTTCTCAAGGTTCGCAATTAATCACAGACACTAATATGCTGTGGCCATCACAGTACTTTCTCAACCAAGAATTATATGGCTAGTCTCATTGCTGTGTTTTTTTAGAGTATAGTATCAATTAATTGCATTTTTAAAAGTGAAAGCTGTCATTGTCAAAGTGACAGATGGCGATTATATAAAATTACTATTTTATATTACAATGACCATGAGCTATATGTCCAGTTGCATGATCCCAAACTTGGCATAATCTGATTAAGTTGTGAAAAAATAATTATTAATTGAAAAACTATTGATTTTAGATATCTACTAAGCTCATCTCTCCGAGAGTTTTAAATTGATACTAAACTAGACATAATTTAAAAAACAATTGACAATCGTTCAAATACTCTCTTTGACACTTTTACTAGAATTACCCCCGTAGGAGCTTTTAATTTGATACCAAACACGATAGAATCAGATTATTAATTTTGAAAAAAAAAGCCATTGACGATCGTTTGCATGTGATTTTTTAATATGAGTAATAATAATTCTAGTTCACATTATGATTCTTATTATTTATTTGCTTCAGAAAATTATAACGAATTCTATAATAATTCAAATTTTAAAAATAACAAATGAACTGCTTATAATTATTTAAATATTTTAAGGTTACAGTTGAAATAATTGGCCTTACATGATCCCTTTATTATGATAACAATATAAAATTTTTGTTTGCACATTTACATTTGAACAATAACAGACGTTTCGAGGGTGCAACTGACCTCATCCTCAGCTAATGTTACTTCAAATGATGTTTACATTTTCTTATTCAAAAATGATTTAACAAAAACCAAAACAATTGTAGGTACATTTTTGTAATGGTGATAAGCACATAAATGAATAAATGTAATTTTCACCATCAACAATGAGAGGCCCCAACTATAATAAAATAAAATAAAGAAAAAAACTAAAAAGCTACATCAATAAAGTTTTGGTACCACTGATTGAAAAAAGCTCATTTACGAACATGAGCCTAGCTTTTTAATTAAAAATTTATACCTAAAATTTCAGTCGGAAAATCGTACACGTTCTCAAAAGAAGACAGATCGACAAACCGACAGACTTTATTTGAAATTATGTTTTTTGGGCTCAGTAGGATCTAAAACGTAAAGATTCATCTAAATCTTGAAGTGTCAGGAAATCGCGATTACAATACTTTCCCTATTATATATAGGTCGGGGAAGTAATAATAAGTATAGTATCTGGCCAAATTATTAGGAACACTCCATAAGTTTTTGTACTTTCCACTTTCATTGACTATTATTTACAACAAATTATTGGTTTTAGGTCTAATTGATCTATTTTATATATGAGAGTGTTCAGTTGGGATGCTAAAACAATGGATTACGAAAAAAAATTCTTCAATTAAAAAAAAATGGAAAAGCTAAAATAGAGAAATAAATTCAACAATCAGAATTCGCAGTAAACTAGTAATTAGTTTTATTTGAATGTTTCGGCGCCAAGACGGCTCTCCATAATCAGCTTATGTGGAAGTTGAAATATTATTACTTTGTTGGTTGAATTTGAAGTCATTTTATAGAAAAAACATCAAAATTCATACGTTGAGGCCAGAAAAAAGAATTAAACAATATGAGGCCTTGGTATCACTAATATTGATTTTTATTGAGTAGTAACATTGATGGTTCACGTCATTTATCAAAAAATAGAATAACCTCATATGGTTTAGTTTTTTACTTACGTGTACAAAGTAACAAGTAAGTATTGTGAAACCGACAAAATTCACCTATCGAGATTTTGATGGAAAAAACCGTTTTGAGCATCCCTGAATCCATTTCGACTATTTTTGGCTTGATGTCGGTACGTATGTTATGTTCGTACGTGCGTTCGTGCGTAACTCGCAAATCTCAAAACTGGTTGAATGTATAATGTTGAAATTTTGTATTTTAGACTGGTATAGAGTCTAGTTGTGCACCTCGCATTATGGTTCCAATCCTCTGTACCGGAAGTGCACTTTACTTGAAACTTTTTTCGAATTTCTCTAATAAATCCAGTATTTGAACTTGATGTTGTATCAGAATGGTTATCTGCTATTTTTGTAAGAATCGGCCAGGCCAGAAGTGCACTTTACTTGAAACTTTTCTTGAATTTTTCGCATAAATATAGAATGATCCACCATAGCATATTGAAATTTTGTATAAAGAACTTCTATAACATCTTATTGTACATCTTGCATTAAGTCGCAGAATTTTGGAAATCAGTATCAAGGAATGTTGTAGTATAAGAATAATGGCCTGCTGTTTCCATAGCAACCGACTTGGCTGAAAGCGCATTTTACTTGCAGATTTGGATTCGCAACTGAAAAATACGAAGTTTTTGTCTGAAACTTTTTTTCATGTTCCTGACAAATGGCGCTGTAATCGCAAAGATTAGTTATTTTTCGTAATTACTTCAACGGCTAATACTGAGTAATAAATGAATATTTCAGCTGTACATTGTTTTTAAAATTGCGGCGTAGGAGATGTGTTTATAAACAAAATCCATTAAGATTTCTTGTTTGAAAATTTTTATTGTTGTTAGAATGGTTTATAACAATTGGGAAGCTGCTGACATGCTGCAAATTTTGGGCGAGTGTCGCGGTGGGTTCAGAGCAACCGCCAGTAGAAGGCAAGAACGCTTTCCCGAACGCACTCCACACTCAAAAAATGTGTTTTGAAGACTGTGCAAGCCTAGGTTACTTAGTATTAGCCGTTGAAGTAATTACGAAAAAAAACTAATCTTTGCGATTACAGCGCCATCTGTCAAGAACATGAAAAAAAGTTTTAGACAAAAACTTCATATTTTTTAGATGAGAATCCAAATCTGCATTAAAATGGAGGGGTTGCCATTCGAAATTTGAAAGTTGCACCCTTCCCACCCTCAGGGGTTGAGGGGGTAGACTTGAATTTGCTACTATTCAATAGAATCTTAGAAATCATTTTACACATATTTTTTCTTTTTTCAATCCGTTCAGCATTTCGCGAAATATTTGGGTGGTACGGGTGGTCTGAAACACCCGGTATATATATATATATATATATATATATATATATATATATATATATATATATATATATATATATATATATATATATATATATATATATATATATACTATATACAACGTCAATTCAAACAGAAAATTAGTGACATGGGACCTAAAAAACCAATAGTACAAGCAATATCAAGTGCAAAACAACAACTAAATCCAGGACGATGTGTAATATGCCCAAGGAGATCAGATCGAAAATCCTTCTATACCTGTGCTACATGTACTCGATACGTGTGCATGAAGCATAGCTATCAAATTTGCGACGAAAGTCACAAAGAGAAAAAATAATGAAATAAGACCTTTTATAAATAAAGTAGTATTTTTTGAAGCTTCTTTGACAGTCTGACAATTATTATATATCATTTATATTCGCATTTTGCATTCAACAAATTATTATTACCCTATTTCTCAAGCTTCCTCTTTGTTCTTGTGATAAAATACATCATTTCATTTTTAACCAATGTAATTACCAGATTATTGAATCAAATGTCTATATTATCAATTATTATGAATGGATGATTATGGAAAGTCATGTTAATTGCATTACTCGTTATTCCAAAATATTTAGTGCAATAATAATGAATGGGGTATATCATACCCCAGTGTACCACAGGTGTTACAAATTATATGTGTACCCGCGCCGGGTTAAAATCAATGATTTTTTTGAAAAATCACTTGATTAAAATCATGATTTAAATCAAATGATTTTAATCATCCATACCCTGCTTTTAACTAGTGCTTTCATTCATTATTTGATTACAGGTGAAATAAAATTAATGCTGCATGTAGAAACTAGTATTGCTCCTTGCCAACAATTATTAAGGTCCGTGAAGTTGGCGTACCCATAGTGAAGTATCATAATTTCTTCTACACTACAATTTTTTGCTCATTTTTTGCTAATTTTTGCTATATAAATAGAATTTTTTGCCGCTCTCATTCGAAAGTTAATAACATTATAAAAAAGGCACGCTATCTTCACGTTTGCGTACCCTTAACAACATTTCTTTTTTTTTATGGTTTCATAATTTTTTGCTCATTTTTTGCTAATTTTTGCTGTATGACTCAATTTTTTTGCTAGCTGCATATATTAGTTATAAACAATATAAAAAGGGCATGCTAACTTCACGTTTGCGTACCCTTAGCTAAATTTCACTTTTCTTGTTGTACTATAATTTTTTGCTAATTTTTTGCTAATTATTGCTGGGTGTCTTGAATTTTTTGCCATCTTTATATATTACGTATAAACAATACAAAAAGTGTACGCTAACTTCACGTTTGCGTACTCATAACTAAATTTCACTTTTCTTGTTGTACTATAATTTTTTGCTCATTTTTTGCTAATTATTGCTGTATGTTTAGAATTTCTTGCTATCTGTATATAAAATTCATAGACAATATGAAATACGAACGCTAACTTCACGATTGCGTACACATAACCAAATTAATGTTGGTTGAGCAAAAGAAAAATTACAATTCTCAACATTTTTTGGATTTCAGACTTTATTTCAAATTCAAACTACTTGCGACTGTTGGAATCGTCCCTTCAGCCAAAAACAAATAGTTGCATAATTTGTCAATGAGTCACAGATAACTTGTGAATCAATTGAATGTGGAAGAACATTGTTAATAGTTTTGTGTACCTATATAGTCTAGCCGAGAAGTGAGTTTTCTGAGAAAAATAGTTCTAAGAGTCCAAAAAATATGAGCAATAGCTCAATCGATTCGGAATGAAATTTAGAAAATGTTTTCAGGATTTTTTTCGACAACAAGAATTGCAATTGTCATGAACAAAAAATGAGAAAAGAAAAAGTCGCCCAGTTCTCTTGCAATAACTTGGAGACTATGAGCGATACTGGAAATCGAAAAGAATATTTTTAAAGTGAAGAAGATTTCAAATGAACAAGTTTTGCTTTCTAACCTCTATATGTATTGCTCATAGTTTTAATTTATTGTTGAAAATAGGATTCCAAGCAACCTTAATATTACGAGCGGAACGGCGGTTAAGAGAAGACAGCACATAAAATAATTCTTTTATAGTATTGAATAACAATTTAAGAATTTCAAAAAATTGCGGTGTCATCTTATAATTTGGAAGAATAAGGTTTTGTTGTGAAATTTTTTTTTTAATAATTTTCAAGAAAGTGAGGCAATTGAAGCTATTGTAGACTGACTAGTTTTCTTCGAACCTCCGTTTTCATTGAGAGGAACTAAAAATGTTCAAATAATTCGTCTATAAATTATTGCTTATTAGAGCTTTTTTCAAAAGTGCACTCAAGATTACGTCGCATAAGTGTTCAAAATTAACTTATCTTATTTATCATTAATTTTTAAAGTTGACAAAAAATTAAATATTTAATAAATGTTTTCGAAAAAACATTTGTATACGTTATGCTATTGCTAGCTTCAAGTCTAATAAAGGCATTCAAAAACCTCATCCTTATTTTTTTCAAGCCATTTGTTCATACTTTTTTCATGAACAAATTGACATGAATGATATTTGAAAGGAAAATTTTCTCACCATTCTATTCTTTAGAGTACTTATATAATAATTGGGAGAATTTTTTTCTCTCAAATATATTTTTTTATCATCCATAATTAAGAAAAAAATTTTTCAGGTATTGAAGTCCATTTCATTTCATTCATGTTACTATTCCATTTTTGGACGTTTCGGATGTGCACCCATCCATCTTCAGCGTTCTACAAAGATGTTAATGATCCATGAAACAATATTAAATGGGATGATGATGAAAATTTCAAGAAGGTATTAAACTTTGTTTTGAAAGTTCTATTTTCACTTTTAACAATGTTTTATATCAACAAATTGATGGCTCCCCCATGGGATCGAGTATCAGCAATTCATTAGCTGATCTAGTGTTGCGAAAATTAGAATGTCAAATCGTACCGAACGCTAATTTCAACATTATATACTATAAACGGTATGTCGATGATTGTATTGTAATTTCTCTTGTTGATAAAGTTGATTCAATTTTTGAGACTTCCAACAATTTCCACCCTAGATTAAATTTCACTATAGAACATCCAGTAGAAAACAAAATCAATTATTTAGATGTCACCTTGCAAATACAAAATGGACAGATCAACACAAATTGGTTCCATAAATCTACCGCATCTGAAAGATATTTAAATTTCTTTTCATACACAAACAAAAAATATAAGATCAGTGTCATACAAGCCTTAGTTGACAGGTGTTTCCATTTATCTAACTCTAGATAGAAAAACGCCAACACTCTGCGAAACTGAAAAAAATAAGTTAATAAATAAGTTTGCATATGGAATACAACAAAGTGCTATTAATGACTTTGTAGAAATGGAAACAGATACTACTGAAGATAAAGAAAAATTGGAGGACGAAGTGAATACACCACCTCTTGGCATGAAACAAATAGTCGATGACATTCTACATAACGCTGAAATGTCTGTAGAAAATGAAGAAGACGGTGACAGAGATAATCTAATGTATATGCTAGAAATAGTAAATCGCATAAAAATTTTGTGCTATCGGTGAGATAATTGATATATTCAGAAATATATTGATCTTTTTAGTTTGTCTTACGTTCTATCATGATACATGCATGACTGAAAAACACTATGTAAACAGGCATTTTCCATATTAACATAATTATTCCAATTTTAGATTACCATTATGGACCGGAATTATGGTAAAATATTTCGGCTACGGAAATATTACTGCATCTTCGGCTCCTATGGAGAGTTATTATAATGATTTAAAAAACCGATGTTTCTCCAACTTGCCGATGAGGGTGGATCATTTTGTCCTAAAACACACAAAAATATTGGAGAATATGTTATTCCTAATATTTTTTGATTTCACGTTTATATATATATATATATATATATATATATATATATATATATATATATATATATATATATATATATATATATATATATATATATATATATATATATATATATATATCTATGTAGATTTTGTTATTGTGCCCATATGTTCATTTTAGATACTAAGCATCTGGCGTCATGTTTAAAATATTTTTCAGTGAGCAAAGATGATACAATAAAGAATGTAGACGAAACGGATACCTATCAGAAAAGTACGGAAATTTGTACGAACAACTCAGCTTCTACCGATATGAGAATGAAAGAGATATATTATTGATATTTTATTACTAAATTATAATATCTATGTTCATTCTAGGATATGACTAATGAAGATATTCATGCCAGACATATTGAAGTTAGCAATAAATATGAGAAACAAAATATCACTTAGAGACGCATATGTGATCCGATCGAACATATTAATCTCCACATTTAATTCCACAAGCTCAGCAAATTTGTTAACTAGACTCAAATGATTGCAAAGCTCAATTTGGTCTCATATACAGAAACAACAACTTGCTCAAGATGCCAACAAAATTCTATTCAAAATTTTAACCTAATCCCTACAAACTCAAATATCTCAAGAACTGGAATTGGAGTCTGCAATCACAAATAATAGACTTATTGTGATGGTATTATTTCTATTGAAATTCACACAGCATATTCAATTTTCATCGATTATTTCGCTGAACATAATAACTTCGTTGTGTTGAAAAAAATACCTAATATATTAAATATGGGAATCATTCTTATTTTCTAAGAGCAGCGATCGAATTCCAGGAACCATCTGTTACTGGAACTTTAGGTCATTTTATTTGTTATTGTAAGAGAAATAATAATATATAATGGTTTGTCAGATAAAGTTATTTGAGCATCTTCGGTTACTATTATCAACGCATGTTTGTTAGTTTATAGTATATAAATTAGATTACATGATTATTTAGCTACATGAAAAATTAATTATTTTATTTTCTCTTTGTTACAATTATTATGGCTAATTTTATGTATCAAATTATATTTTTGTTCATGAATAAATTAAAAACGATGAATTTGTCTTTTTGTTCTATTATCTACATAGTGAGTGAGTTAGATATATCCACTACTGTAGTTTATGTTTGAGCGACAAATATTTTACAGCACTCTTTCTTCAAAAAATATAATTTTAATTGTAGAAGTTAATGAATACCGAAGTAGATTAACTATTTGTATGCGATATCAATGAACAAATTGAAATGTACTGTTCTAGTACTGTAAACATATCTTTCTGTCCTTGCTAGATGACAAGTAAATTACCTTTTATGTGCATTCGTCTTTCAATTTTTTCCTAGTTAACGGAAGATGAGTATTTTGCTTAGGTAAAAGACAGGAAGTGAAACTTTTACCGTTCTAGGATGGTAAATAACGTATTTTCTCTTACTGTTCGTCCAAATTTTGATGTTGATGATGGGATTCTACACATCCATAGACTTATTTTCTCGTATTTTTTATTATTATCATTGTCGAAGAAATCTTATGGATACAAATTGTAAAACACTAGAGTAGCTTCGATATTCACGTACTGTAACATTGCACGAATTGAATCATTTTATTGATGCATTTACTCTAATACGTATGAAAGATCAGCAAACAATAAACGAAAATTGGTGGCTGCAATAAAAAATGTGAAATATCATCATACGTACACAATTTTATCAACAATGTTCTTCTACATTCAATTTATTCACAAGTCATTTGTGACTTATTGACAAATTATGTGACTCATTGACAAATTATGCAACTATTTGTTTTTGGCTGAAGGGACGATTCCAACAGTCGCAAGTAGTTTGAATTTGAAATAAAGTCTGAAATCCAAAAAATGTTGAGAATTGTAATTTTTCTTTTGCTCAACCAACATTAATTTGGTTATGTGTACGCAATCGTGAAGTTAGCGTTCGTATTTCATATTGTCTATGAATTTTATATACAGATAGCAAGAAATTCTAAACATACAGCAATAATTAGCAAAAAATGAGCAAAAAATTATAGTACAACAAGAAAAGTGAAATTTAGTTATGAGTACGCAAACGTGAAGTTAGCGTACACTTTTTGTATTGTTTATACGTAATATATAAAGATGGCAAAAAATTCAAGACACCCAGCAATAATTAGCAAAAAATTAGCAAAAAATTATAGTACAACAAGAAAAGTGAAATTTAGCTAAGGGTACGCAAACGTGAAGTTAGCATGCCCTTTTTATATTGTTTATAACTAATATATGCAGCTAGCAAAAAAATTGAGTCATACAGCAAAAATTAGCAAAAAATTATGAAACCATAAAAAAAAAGAAATGTTGTTAAGGGTACGCAAACGTGAAGTTAGCGTGCCTTTTTTATAATGTTATTAACTTTCGAATGAGAGTGGCAAAAAATTCTATTCATATAGCAAAAATTTGCAAAAAATGAGCAAAAAATTATAGTGTAGAAGAAATTATGATACTTCACTATGGGTACGCCAACTTCACGGACCTCAATTATTATCAGGATGGGTACGCTTGCCACAGTCAGAAACTGCTCCACTAGCGACTTTATCTGTGCCCAGGGAAAACATCTTATTCATGAGTACTATAACCAATAATGATGGCGTCAATGCTGAAAAAGAGTAAGTTTGAGCTAAAATGTCTCGTTACATTCATTGTTCATTATTGCAAAACTTTCAATTTACAAAAAATCTGATTTTTTTCTAAAAAATTATATTTAAAATGAAAAAAAAAAATTCAATAAGAGCTAGAAATCATTTATTTTATATAATTTATCTGCAACTGATGTTTCTTGAATTTAATTTTTATTTTACATCATGCTTTCCAATATTAACGCTTTGCGCTGCGCCTCTTTTACTCATTGGTTCAAGTGGAGGTAGCGTTAAATGCCATTATTTAACCGATTCATTTCTCAAAAGATTAAGATATGATTTTTTTCAATATTTGTAATTCCTTAATGAGATCGAATCATATAATTTTATACATATTTTTCTCGTATCGCATTAGCTTACATTTCAAGGTTTTCGTAGATTTTGTGACCAATTCTATTTCTGGAAATCTCCTTAATTTAAAATTTCGATTACACAATTTGCATCTGTTTCAAATTTTTAAGGTCATTCTCGTGAAATATTCTTTTAATAGTAGTCACAGTTCTGCTTAACTTAACAATTTCTTGCAGATCAAATGTATCGGATCGTTTAACTTCAATATATACACTGAAAATAACCGATGAAACATCAAGTAAAAAGTATAATTTGAAATATCCTGGTACAAGAACAGTTTTAGGAGAAAAAACTGATGTGTATGCTTTGACTGACATTCCCATGCGTCATCAAGTAAGTGTTTTAAAGAATTGCGCCACTATTTAGTAATTAATTTGATACTGTTTTTAAAAAAAATCTACCAAAAAGGTAAAAACTAAATTGCGATGACCAAGACATTAAAATCCAATATTTTACTACTTATTTTTTATCCTAAATAAATGTAAGTCGTCGCAATGAAACAAAAAAATTATTCATTTTTAATAATTTAAGAATTAATCATTAATTATTTCCAAAATATTTGAATATAACGTTGAATGGACGAGATGTATTAAATTACATTTCGAGTACGTAGACTTTATATGCCCGGTTTTATAAAAGGCAGAATAATTTACTTCCAGAGTAAATAAAATTTACATTATCACATGACAGTCGATTATTTGACAGCAATGATTTTGATGTCATAAGAAAACTCAAAGTGATAAGAATTGGTTAAATTATTTGAATTTACTTTAGGCATAAATTTATTCGGTTCTTATATTCAAAAGTAGGAAAAAACATTGGCTGACGTATACATTGCTGATTTTCAGAAATATTCCCGGTTCACTCCAAAAAAATTCAAAGTTTGAAGAATAAATTATTATCATATTGAAACTCAAAACAAGGTGTTATTTATGTTTGATTATTATAAAAAAATTCAACCATAAATTTTATTACTGACTGCGTTACATATTGATTACTTCATTTATTTGAGTTTTTTTTTTCAAACGCTTGTTAGTAACAGATAGGTATATCTACCTAAATTTTGTTACTAATATTCCGATTTCAGAACATATCTTCATTCATATATTAGGGAGTTTTTGCAAGCGCCCGCTATTGATACGATAACGCTGACGTGATAAATAATTTTTCTGGGAAATGCTTGCTCAATAATGCTAGCTTGAATTACAAAGTGCTTACAAAAAACTTCAAGGATTAGCAGACATCAATAACGTGACAATGAACTTATTTGTCAATTTTAATACGAATGCACAAAGAAAATTGCTTTTGACGTTAGCGTTAACGTTTCATTAGCGGTGGCTTGCAAAAACACTCTATTGTTTCCAACATCACTAAAAACTTGAGTCATTGTAAATTAGAAGTGTAGAATTCAATCGGGGGTAATAATAGAGGGTAAAAAAAAGGAAATAAGATAGGTATCATGAATTAACCCATGAGAATAATGGAAAGTTTTCGAAATGCATGCAAATTTCACATCATACCATACACTAGAGTTCATCGTTTTCAAAACAAAAAGAAAAAATGTAATTAGGATTACGAATATCGGTTGAAACTCCAAAGCCTGGAAGTAATGAAAACTATTTAGTTCACTTACGTATTTTTTTACTCCAATATTTGTAGTTCAAATTGATTTTCTAAGCAATTACTTGAAATAGAAGAGAACAATTGTAAAGACATTGAAATTTTTCTTGAAACTTCCTAGATAGCGACAAAAATCTTATAAAAATAATTATTAAGAAACGTCAGCCAATGAAAACTCAGAATCGTAGATTTCAGCCACTATTTTTTCAATGTCTTTTACAAATGCTGCCTGTCAAGTGGCTGACACAATAAAATGATATAGAAGCATTGTTTTTGCCCCATTTTCGAAAATTCATCCTCATTAAACGCAGCAGCAATCAGGTGATTGGAGCTTGTTTTATTGTTTCTAATTACATTGCGAAACTTCTGATACAAGATACGTCGACAATAAAATCATTCAATTTTGAGTATATCAAAAACTATTTTAAAAAATCATATTGCAAAAAAATGCAGACATATAGATTTCGGTCGATTATGCCTGTATTACACGATACATTTTACTGACTAATAAATTGACAAAGTTTTCTGTCAAGTTTTCAACAATTTATTGTCGAGCTCAAAAATATTTTGTACCATATTACACGATACAAGTTTTCGTCAAGAAAAATCAGAATTACCAACTTATAATTTTTGACGTAACTTCAAAAAGTGTGATTAGAGAGAAAGTGAGATAGTAGAAATGACAAAAAATTAATATACTGGGCAACTTTATATAAAATTAATACTTTGTCAACACTAAGATTATCATTTGACGCGAAATAACTAAAATGAGTAATGTTGGCAACGACAAAATTTCCCTAGAATACCCCAGAATATTGGTGAAAAATAGAGCCAGTTCTATTTCAAAAATAACTTGGTCAATTATTGGTCAAGGAAAAAATGTGGGAATTTTGGACATATTACACCCAACAATAAATTGAAGGTCAACTTTTGAAAATTATTGACCAATAAATTGTATCGTGTAATACAGGCATTACATTTATATCTATGTCATATCGACAAGTAACGTTTTAAATATGTGACTGACACAATAAGATTATATAGAAGCATGTTTTTTTCTAGCATTTTCAATTGAGTCTCAATCAAAAACTCAGCAGCGCCTGAATGACTGAAATGGTTTTTCTTACTCTTTATAATGACGTCTTTACAAGTATAAACTTTATTCGCATAATAAAATCATTTAAAAATTTCTTCCACCTCCCTAACTATTATACAACAAGAACTTCGAAAATATTTGAATTTAACGTTGAATGGACGAGTTGTGTTGCTAGGAAACACGAAACCATAGATCGAATTATGCTTTTAAATTACTGTAGCGATTCTGGAATTTTATATAACGCTACAGAACTGTAAATCTGAACAAAATCGCAACAATTTTTGTTGACAAATTCATTTAGTGTCATTTGACATCAAGAAATGATGTGATTTTGTTCAGATTTATAGTTTTGTAGTGTTGTAAAAAATTCCAGAATCGCACCATAGACTTTGAATACATGCCTTTTTATGCCTGGTTTTATAAAAGGCAGAGTAATTTATCTCCAGAGTAAATAAAATTTACTCTATCAGATGACAGTCGATTATTTGACAGCAGTGATTCATAAGAAAACTCAAACTGATAAGAATTTATTGAATGAATTGAATCCCACTGTTGTATCTTTGTACTCGCTATTTGACAAGTCAAATAATGCTAACAAAGTTGTTATAATTTTCACAATGAAAGTAGGAAGCAATTCCATAGCCTCAAAGTACGATTTCCGGTCGACATATTCATCGTCGCCGTATGAAATCAAATAAATAAATATCAATCACGCCTTTTACCCGCTACGGGTGTGGCAGATATTTATATTGCACTCGGTAGATTGATTGATATTTTTTCAGCCGTAGGGTGCGATTACCAGTCATCAAGCTCTTAGTTTTTGTGGAGAGTACGATATTGGTGTATAAATGGTCCTCCAGATTTTTATACTTTGTGGATAGCATTTAATTACTGTTACGTTCTGAAGATAGTAATAAAGTCGTTTTGATAGGTTTGGACAGGCTGGCCTCCATCGTTTGATGATCATACCATGTTAGCGCTGACGGGAATTTCTTATCCTACACACGACCTAAGCGTAAAAAAATCTCCAGCTGCTACAAATAATAAAGACAAAAGAAACATTGTCGTCGATTTAGTAGATAGTGACAGTTCAGTTGAAGAATTTGAAGATGCCTCAGAGAGCTTTAATGTTGAAGATGATATGTTTATAGATAATTTGGGAACCAAGAAGATGGAGCCATTAAGTAAGTATTACAGAATTTTATGTCAAATATCAAACGTTATATCTGTTATTTATGAAGTTTTGTATTGGATATAGTCAATCACTTAAATAAAAATTAAAATTAAAAAATCAAACATGAAGTGAAACGTCGGAATAAATCTGCAAATATTTTTTTTATATGTAAATATATATATATTCAAAAGGAAACGCTTCCAATTATTTATTTTTAATGTTTTAGTTCCTGATAATATCGATGATGAAACAATCGGCTGCATCCATTTCTCGGAGCAGTTTACGAATCGGTACGGCCCAATTCATCCAACATTTTTTACTGGAACTTTAGATGATGCTATTAAAGAAGCATGCTTGAAACCGGCCAAAGATGTAAGTAAATAATTGGTAATAATCAGAGGCGGCTCTAGCCTACTTACCGCCGGGGTGCAAAGATATATAAATTGCGGCCCCCCCCCCCTACCTTCCTCTCTTCATCGTACTTCTCTTTTTTATAGATTTCAATCCCAATCCACAATTCTAATCGCAATCCACAATTTTGATCCCAATTCACAATCCACAATTTGAATCCCAATTCAAAATTTCAATCCTAATCCACAATCCCTCGCACAATCCACAATTTGAATCTCAATCCACAATTTTAATCCCAATTCCCAATTTCAATCCCAGTCCACAATCCACAAATTTAATTCCAATTCACAATCCACAATCCTCAATTAGAATCCACAATATCAATCTCAATCTGCAATCCACAATCCGTAATCCACAATTTTGATCCCAATCCACAATCCAAAATTTTAATCCCAATCCACAATCAATAATTTCAATCTCAAACCACAATTCACAATTTTAGTCCCAAGCCACAATTTGAATACCAATACACAATTTCAATCCCAAACCACAATCCACAATTTTAATCCCAATCCCAATTAAAAATCCACAATCACAATCCCAATCCAAAATATACAATTTTAATCCCAATCCCAATTCACAACCCAAAACTTCAATCCCAATCCAAAATCCACAATCTACAATCCTAATCCCAAACCACAATCCCAATCCCAATCAAAAATCCATAATCCCAATCCCAATCCAAAATCCAGAATCCCAATCCCAATCAAAAATCGACAATCCCAATCCCAATCCCAATTGAAAATCCACGATCCCAATCTCAATCAAAAATCCACAATCCCAATCCAAAATCCAGAAATCCAATCCCAATCCCAATCCAAAAACCACAATTCCTGATCCAAAATCCACAATTTTAATCCCAATCCAAAATAGAATGGTGAATTATGGATTGTTGATTGTGGATTAGCTCTAATAAAATATTTTGTTGAAGAAATTGGTCTTATTTTTAAAGATTATGTTCGAGGCCCAACTGCCGCCTTCAAGGACATGGCGCCGGGGTGCCGCGCACCCCTTGCACCCCCGCTTGAGACGCCTCTGGTAATAATCTCTTTTTTTCATTTGGATCCGGTTGCACAGTCTTTGGCGTTTTTCTAAGCTTAACTCACTTGCCTTAGTAACAATTGTTGCAACAATCGTTACTTGAGTAATTAAGCTACGCCTAGGATAAATCAAAGACTGTGCAACTGAGCCGATTATTCGGTCTAGTTTATCTACCGTGAGTTTATTTTAATATGAAACATAGAAAATAAATCCAACTGAATTTTTTATATTTTTAGTCGAGAATGGAAGCTTCAAAGCCTCCATTATACGCTCATCAAATAATACATTATCTGCAAAAGTTTTTCATAGAGCTTATAGATATTATTCTGTATATCTTATCTGATTACAAAATATTTTTGGAATATTACGCTGCATGAATTAATTGAATATTCTTATTTCAGCGCAAAATTCTTGCATTATACCTTCACCACGATTCAAGTGTTTTATCCAATGTTTTTTGCACACAACTTTTGGGTTTCGAATCAGTGATGCAAATGTTAGAGAACAATTTTATACTGTGGGGCTGGGATTTAACGTACGAATCAAATAAACAGCGCCTACAAGCTTCTATCAGTCGGAATTTAGGGAGCTTAGCAGCCATGACAGTCAGAAATATTCCTGTGGATAAATTGCCAGCTGTTATACTCATCATGAAAGTTAGAAGCTCCACTGATATTTACACCGTTATTTATGGTAAGTTTGTGATTCACTTCTATCTGTAGACAGAAAATTTATTTGGAGGATAGTTGTTGTTTAATTAAATACTGTTGTTTCAATTAAATTTTATTTTTTTTCACATCTTAGTAAATCATTCTATAAACATAAGTTTTGATTTTTGCCCATTCTAGGTAATGTGAGTGTCAATGAACTTTTGTTACGCTTGGTGGATGCAGTAGATGTGTGGACCGGACATCAGCGTGTAGAAGTCCGAGAAGAAGAAGAACGTGCAGCTCGCGAAATCGTCAAATGGGAACAAGATCAGGCTTATAGAGAAAGTTTAGAAGCAGACAGGTCAGTTGTACTAAAACTAGAAAGAAAAATTGATTTAAAGATATCTATTCCAAAATGTTCTTGAGCTTCAAATTTTCTACAAGAAAGGCTATCTTAACCGAATCTAGAGGAGCGGTGGAGCAATTATTGCTCGAGCTGTAAGCTCGAGTCCCAAGCATAGTCATTTAAAAATTTGTATGTCTTATGAACAAATTCTTACAGAAATAACAAGCATTCAAATCAATTTGCATAACACTCTAAATTAAATCTACATTTAATTTTTTCACAGTACTGTCGCGAATCAACGACTTTAATTAAATTTTTCTGGATACATTTATCAAATCTCATTTTATCTTGGTATAAATCCCGATTTCAGATTAAATTAATTTTGCTCAGTCTAAACTAGTTGAGACAAAGCAATGATTGCCTTAGAGAAAATAAGCTAAGCAAATTTGACGGCTTTCATGATGTAATAGTAATTTATTGTACTAGTGTGGAATGTGATACATAAACAAAAGAAAAAGTTTATCTATGACGCCTATGTGTCTACTTTTATCTAACTGAGTGGCTGACGTTGGATATTATTTATTTCAAAGGACTATAGTAACAAGTCTTATGAATCGGAACTGGATAAATTAATTTTCTTCTTTGCCTTTCTTTAGATAAACAAAAATATGAAATGTTGAATTTTTCATCTTATACTTTTATCTATAAACGTACGCACAATGTCCTACGTAAATTATTTTTTGAGAAATTTACTTTTATACTTATTACAATTTATCTATATTTTTTAGAGCTAAGGAGGAAGCTAAACGTTATCAAGAACAAATGGAAACCGAAAATCGACGTTGTGTAGAATCAGAACGTGCAGAAGAAGAAGCAAAGAGAGAACGTCACCGGTTAGAAGTAGAAGCAAAATTGCCAGCTGAGCCAATGGATGCTGCTGGTGATTCAATTACTAAAATACGGATTCGTTGTCCAAAAGGAGAGAATCTTGAAAGGCGGTTTACAGCTGAAACTCCCCTAAAGGTTCGACAGAAAATATTTGGTCTGTTGTCGACCTTCCAGATCGGAGACCTGTTTGGTATTCTTTTAATATATATTCTGCCAAAGCCCTTTATATGTAGTGCAGAATAATGAGATGTCCCTGTAGTTTTTGCATTGGAATCTGCCAGCTTTTTTGTACATGGGATATATAATGCTCTTATTCGAATCGGTGGGAAGATATTCTAGTTAACATATGTTTAACATAAGTGAAATAAGTGCTTTTATTAAGTTCATTGCCACCAGACTTGAACAGTTCTGCAGTAATTGCATCTTATTATTTTTAAACGCGCTTACAGCTTAAACTTCCTTGGGGTTTCCACTTCTGTATCATTTATGTTAAACTTCGTTTAGTTTTGGTTTTGGTTTGTGACATCTCTATTGTGTTTCTTAGAAGCTCTTTGAAATATTCTTTCTATATGTTTTTTATTTTCTCTGTCATTAATAATATTGTTTATTTGTCTCTGCATAGTGTTGTAGACGGTTTGAATCCTTCCAAACTTTTTAGATGTTTATATGCATTTTTAATCTCTCTGTTTTCAAAGTCCTGTTCCATTCGAAGTATCCGCTCATTCTTGAATTTTCCCTTTTTATTCATGCACATTTTGTCTGCAATTCTTCTCTCTTTTTCATATTACTTTCTTCTTTCTCTAGTTCTTCGTCGTGTGTATTTCTTATGGGCTTCATTTCTTCTTTTCCATTATTCCTAGTGTATCTTTTGCAGTATCTACAATGTATTTTTTATATTCATCCACTTTTCTTCTATTGTTGCTGTCGTGGTTTCATTTAGAGACAATTCCCCATTTTTTCTATATATTGTTTCGCTACTTCTGGATATTCTAATTTTAAATACTTTATTAAATTCCAATTATTTTGTGATAAATAACGTTAGTTCAAAGTAAATTTTGTCATGCCTATAGGTCGTTTACCTACAAAAATTCAAAGAAAGTTAATAATTGTGTCCAAAAAGAGAATACCGATAAAATAAATTAATATAAAAACTTTATTATTCAAAATTACACTTTAATAATTTTGTATTTATCTCACTGTTGTAGTAGAGAAAGATTTAATCAGCAAGTTTAGCAATAACCACTGTATATTTCCAGTTTTAATTTTTCCGATACATACTTAAAAAGAATAGTGATAAATTCAAAATACGCAAATGACAAATATGGTCTCGCAGGCTTTATACGACGTAGATGTGCTTATTTGAATTCATTCGTTTTTAGTTTATAAACATAAAAGTTTTATAAGAAGTAAAGTTTTTTATTTTGGGAAGTTTTATCACCAGAAAAAGTAAATATTTTAAAATTAATTTCTGAAAATTCAAGAGTATTATGTCACTGGTAGATGTTTGAATGTTTTGTACCAGAGAGAAAGAAGATTTTGTGCATCAATGGCGACTTCTCTCGTGAATTTATTTCTTCTGTTAAGAACTCCAGTTTAGTTGAATCAAATAAGCTTTATTCACAAAGGAAATGAAATACATACATATTGTTACATAATAATAAGTCTGTTGACTATTACATTAAATAATATGTAGATCATAGAGTCTCCAAATCAAGATGTCCGAAGTTCAGGAAGTCTGTAAAAGAAAACAGAGATATGAGTAAATCATACTCAGTAAGGATCCATGACTGAAATAAAGAACACTAATATAATCATTCTCGCAAGCGACCCTCAGAAAACAGGAGTTGGTATGAAGAACAACTTCAAAAGAGGAAAAATACCTCACTCCACGCTGCCCGCAGGCATTTATGTGAAACTGAGCTCCGATCCACGCTAAGCGTGAATCTGCGGAAAGATCTCGCTTCACATCCGGAGGATGTGAATCTGCGACACTTGCAAACTTTTGTGAAGTGATCTGCGAGGCCATAGAAGAAAGAGTTGAAGCCAAGTTGAAACTCAGTCTTCGCCTGCTCACTCAAAGATATGCAACCAAAACGCTGGGCACCTCCTGATAAAACACTAAAGATGGCAGGAGGGCACCGCTGGCCCTGGAATTACACCAGTGCATCGTTGGGAGTTAGCTGACCGTTCCCCCACCGTAGTGAGTTCTAGGAACACTCCATCGCTGGCCGTTGGGCACCTCCTGATATAACACTAAAGATATCCAGGAGGGCACTGCTGGCCCTGGAATTACACCAGTGCATCGCTGGCCGTTGGGCACCTCCTGATATAACACTAAAGATATCCAGGAGGGCACTGCTGGCCCTGGAATTACACCAGTGCATCGCTGGCCGTTGGGCACCTCCTGATATAACACTAAAGATATCCAGGAGGGCACTGCTGGCCCTGGAATTACACCAGTGCATCGTTGGGAGTTAGCTGATCGTTCCCCCACCGAAGTGAGTTCTAGGAACACTCCATCGCTGGCCGTTGGGCACCTCCTGATATAACACTAAAGATATCCAGGAGGGCACTGCTGGAATAAAGGAATTAAAGAATAGCAACATATCAGCTCAATCGCTTAATACTCAACATCATACTCAATAACAACAATAGCAATACTCAAATAACATAATATCTAGAATGGTCAACCATGGATAACTCACCGTGAATATCATTATAATATTCGGCACAAACACTGCAATAAAACACAACTATTCACTTAGAACGATGAAACGAGACTGACGAAACAGTTATTGAATAAGATTACTGATATGCATGTTATGCTAACGTCATTATCTGCAATTAAATTATTGTTATTTAATACTTCAAGAAAAATCCCTAACACTTCTAGATTCAAAATCCTTAATGACTTATTTATATAATGTATATATTTTTAAATAGCTGACTGCACTGGACTCCTCAAAAACTCTACGGGAATTGAATCTGTGTCCACAAGAAACTGTGATACTGGAGGAACGTTAAGATTTCATACCAACGAGACATTGCACAGCCTTCTCATATTTCTAATTTTATAGTAATTTTGTTAATATTGTACATAGTATTCTGTACTTTTAATTAATTATTCACATGCTATTACTTTTATTATTATATTTAATTAGAAAAAACCATTTTGTTGTTTAATAAAAATACATTTACAACTCATATAAATCAATTGTGTTATTACAGTATTATAAAAATTTTCCATTGCATTGTTAATTATTAACACAGGTAATTATGTTCAGTATATTTCTAAATTAAGCATTTCTTCTTGCGAAAATTATTGTATTTTTTATCTTCCCTGTGAATGTAAATTTATCTATGCATATTTTATCTGTAAAAATTTACTAACTATTATTTATTTTCTTTTGTTAAAGCTTCATTTTTATAATGGTGTACAAGTGACAATTTCCTAAAACCAAACTGGCGTTATTATTTATCAAGCCTTATATTTCTTCTCACAAATTACTTTTTCTGTCAATGGAAAATCATTGATAGTTCTGTCACTGGATAGGTCAAGAACACTGATTTATGAATTATGGATTTGCACATGGAGAATATGGTTGTATAAGGACTCCTATATTCAAATTTATATTAGACTTGAAAAGAAAAAACTTCAGTTTTTATTGAAATAAAGTCAATATGCCTATATTTTTATTGAACATATGCTGTTCAATTGTACACTAACAAATTCTTTTCACTTCTGAAGATGGTCCAAGTGGAATCAAAACTGTAGAGTAGAAAGAAATATAAACAGCCATTTTGATTAATAATATTAGATGAATTTTATTTAAGATAGTTACATTACTTCAATTATTCATCCAAATACAGGTGTTCATGAATGCTTGATTGTCACGTTACTTGGAAAAGTTCGTAATATTTATCAAAATTATCTTCCACGGAATGAAGTTAATATAACACAACAATCAGAACGAGGCACTACGATCAATCATTCATGATCATCTCCCATCAAGATAGATATAGGTATCATACTACAGGAAAGCATATATTTATTCATCTGAGATAGTTTCTGTTCTTCAAAAACTAATTTGTAAATGGTATTATTTTTTTCTTTTTAAATTGAGTCTCACGATGTATATAAATTTCAGCTACAAAAATAATAATTGTAGCAACAATTCCAACCATATAAAATAACAGTGCTGGAAAGAATTCTTTGATGCCGACGAAAATGCTGCTTGAATCAACTACTTTCAAACATTCGGGTTTTCGAGTTGTCCAACGAATGCGTTGACGATAAACGATTCCTGCTTCTACCATACGCTGAAAACTGAAGAAAATTTTTGTTTAACTAATTTTTATTTTGAAATATAATTCAAGTACAGACTATTCTATAAATACTTCAAAAAAGAGAACCATGATTTTTCCTGAAAATATTCAAATATACAGAAATTGAAATCAAGAAAAATAATGATTATATCTCAAAATTATATTTCATAGCCTGAATACGATAGTATTTCAGTTTTCATTTGATTTTAAAGATGAAATCTTATATTCAATAGCTTCGCATTAATTGTTTTTTTTTTTTGTACTAATATTTTTGCAATTTTTTGGCGTTTTTTTCAGATTCCAGCTCATCAATGATTGTAGATTTGAGCTTTCAGTAAGCTTCAGAATAAAATATCATAAATGCAAGATTGGGCAAACAAAGTATCCAATATCACTGACATTTCGCTCAATCTTCAAGGTACAGCGTTTTGAAGGTGTGCCGGATTTCAGACAAAAAATTGTTTTATACCGAATATGATTGGTCAATAGTAAAATATTTTTATTGTTTTTATTAGTAAAATTTTCGGATGAATTGAATGGTAAAATAAAAATAGGGTATAACATTTAAAATAAGAAAATTGATTCCAATTTCCGGTCAAACCGAATGTGCCACTGGTTTGAAAATATTTTAGTTGAAATGCACATTTTGGAGAACCCATAGATACCAAATTTTGTACAATTATATTAAATAGTATTTAAAATAAAGATAGTGCAGCTCGTCGTGGGACAACCTATATATAATTATCATCAAGATTAGTCGATTCTCATACAAGATGCTATATTTTTTGTAGTATTAACCATTAAAATTACTCTAGCCTGCCTGAAAAAGAAAATATTGTGATCGTACTGATTTTGTTTTTCTAAAAACGGCGAATATATCTGTTTCAGGGTCTCCTAAGACGATTAAGACGATTTCCAAATTGAAATCGATCTGTATCAGAGTGATTAGAATTGGTTTACCGAAAGGCACTCCAGGTATTACATTGGTTCTGTGTCTGTGATTTTTCGCATTAAGTTTGATTTTTTGAAAAAATATCCAACTTTCGAGATCAATTACTTCACTTTCAAGGGTTCAGTTAAGAATATATGTCGTATAAAATACAATCTCCAAAGTGTCCCTTACAAGATAGGCTAGTTAGTTTCTGGTAATCTAATTTATGTCAAGCCCCACGAGGCAGGCTATTTTGTTTTTTCATCATCTATACCATTATAGCAATATCATTTGCAAACACATGTGAAAATAAAATGGCACTATGCGTGCTTTTAAGATTTTAGATTAAAATTTTGGTTAGCATTCACCATTTCTTTTTTGATAGTATTATTTTATTTATTTATTTTTTATGAAGTGATTTTAATTTTTGTTTTTACTCTGAAGTTTCGGTCCTAACTGGATCATTCTCAGGAGCGAGAAGAATTTTGTGAGTGTATCTGAACACCATATGTTTAATGGTGTGCTTGAAACATGATTTACTTGTTTTTATTGTCAAAAAAATTTGTGACGACCTACCGTTATGAAGACACAAGACTGAATCTTAAACGTATGGTGTTCAGTTAAATACAAAAAAATTCTTCTTGCTCTTGAGGATGGTCCAAGTGGGACCAAAACTGTAAAGTGTAGAGTAAACAGAAAAATTCAAATCTGTCACTGAGTTCCTTTTTCAATACCTACATTCACATACCTACCCATAAACAAATAATTCTCTGAAAGGTGAATCTTGTTGAACGACACCTGCCATCCACTGATTGGGGTACCACTGGACCTCCCCAAGATCACAAATTTCTTCATTGCTAAATTCTTCGGCCATTATTGCATATCCTGTACTTGTGTCTATTTGAAATGCAAATCCACCCTTCTTCACCATGTCCATTCCAGTTTCTCCGTCATAATACGCATCCGAACCGTTCTTTTTCCCCACAAGTTTTGTTTTGAAAAGATTTTCGGATATAGGCTCTGTATTCTCCTGATAGAAGTTTTATAAAAAATTATAAATAGAGATAATTAATCACAAAAAAATCTTCCTCCGATTTCGATGATTTTTATATATTATACAACGCATCAAATAGAATACTTTTTTTGATATATACGTGAATAGTATATTATGCTACAAGGACCAAACTACCGTCATTATTGTCCAGGATGAAGTTGGCTGCGTTTGGTGAAGGCGAAGGCAAGTTCGAAACCCAAGGTATAGCTTCGTGCAGCCAAATTCATCCGTGACAATAATAAGGGTTGTTCGGTGTCTGTTTTGCATACGATACTTTTTGTAACAAGTGCGCCAAAGTACCTCATTTTTGAACTTTTTAAATAAATTTAGATGTATCAAAATTTTCTTATCAATTTTACAAACAAATTTTTGCAATTGTGATCACATTTACAGTAAACTAATACAATAACTTAATGACTTATTTATAGATAAATATTTTTCACATTCTCGGTGCTATTAGTCCGTGAGATAGGGCATAAATTTTTCCTTGATTACCGCTCACTTGAAGCTTCGTGAGTGACTGCATTGTGATGAGTCCGACAGCTTTCACATTTGACGAAATTCTTGATTTGGGGGCGTTTTTCAGCGAGGGCTAATTGATCATGTCAATTTCACGAAGCCTTGAAAATGTATTACTGTCATATTAATGTTTACACAATCGAAAGATTTTTTGATTATAAAATGAAAAATAATATTGTCCGACATGAATATTGGGGGCCAGCGGTGAGTCCGACAAGTCGCACTTGTCACAAGTACGTGGGTATGAAAACGGATTACCGCTAGTCTGAGACTTTAAGGACGTGTTCAATAATTTTTTTTCTAAAATTTGGTCATTTTGTCCGACAAATTTTCGGAGGCGTTTTCTCAGTCCGACACTGAAAACGTGTTAGGATTATAACAGCTGCTTCATCAATGACCACTCATCTCTATGTTTTTTATTTTCCATTCAAACAGTGTCTAGAACAATACTGTATACATGTCCGACAATTTAAGTGGGGCAATGCGTCAGAAAAAGCAAAAATATGTGGTTTGAATGCGACTGCGTTCGTAGGATCATAGGCATATACATATATGAAATGCATATTAAGTCAGTATGATTATTGATTATAAATAATATATGAAATGCATATTAAGTCAGTATGATTAAAAAAGGCTTGTGCACCAATATATTAATATTATTTTGGAATTAAATGTGTGATATAAAGTCAATATACTGTGATAATCACCTCAAATATCATTCAAATTTGCCTTCGACTGTGATATCTATATATTAATACGTCAAGAGCAAACTTTCAACCTCTTTTTGAGCATATTGCATGCACGGAGGAGTGTGAGATTTGGCTTACTCAAAATTTATATGCAGAAGCTGTGCAGAAAGCGAAAATCGTATACAGGTGTCCCATTTTAATCTATATATTAAAACTGTAATGTTTATTGCTTGAAGAATCAGTTTGTAATTGAATAAAAGTCACTATTTAATAATCTAAATGAAATAAAAGCATTAGTTTCCTCTTATGTCACTTATAACACTATATTTATATATAAATCACTTAATTCTAATTTAATCAAGGTCACAGATATTTATATTTCACTATTTATATACACTATTTACTTTACTTGTCACTTCATTATTTATTTCACACTACTACTCTTATTACTGTCCTGTACTACACGTCTTTGGTTTGGCCTTATATAGAGAAATATTGTTTTCTCGAATCTTCGATTTCTCGACTCTTTCCATTTCCAGGAATCACTAGAGGCTTCCATTGGGAGTGGCGATGTGCTGCGACGTGGCGCGGCGTAAGAGACGACAAGAAGCTCCTCCCCATACTACGTCGTCTTTACGAGCTCCTCCCTCATTCTCGCACGTCACAGTACGTAAAGAGGAAGCTTTGTATCGCTTTTCAAGTATATTGCACGCACGAAAAAATTTTATATTTGGCATTCTTAAAGTTTATATGATCGAGTGCAGGAAGCTGAAAATATATACCTACAGGTGTCCCATTATAATTTTACGACGTGAAGAGAAAACTTTGTACCGCGCACACGAGGTGATGTGAAACTTGGCTTAGTTGAAGTCTGTGAGGAAAATGTGAGATATGGCATATTTGAAGTATATCTGGAGAAATATGTACCGAATGAGAAAATGGCTGAAGAAAGATTCCAAAGATTTCTGTTCCCTTCCTATAGTCAGGAGAGTAAGTCACTTTAAAATCTTGAATGGGAACCACTAATCCTAATTTTAGATTCGGATGGAGCATCGAATACCAATTCAATTCTACTTGGAACCCCCGGGGATGGAAGATCAAAGTGAGTAACATTCTAACTTAGGGTCATAATAATATATTTCTTTTCCTATTTTGTACTTTACTTTTCTTCAATTATTCTGTTAATGAATTACTCATTTACTAGCTTATAAACAACGTCCATTACTTATCTCTTGATATTAAATACGTCAAAAACTGAGTTATATATGTACGAGCATTTTCTTGTCGGACTGACGATAAGAACCAATATTTCTGTCGGACAATATGTTTTTTGGACAGATAATATGTTTTCAAATTATGACTGTTTTGGCCCGACAAGCGGTCATTGATGAAGGAGTTGTTATAATCCTGACACGTTTTCAGTGTCGGACTGAGAAAACGTCCCCGAAAATTTGTCGGACAAAATGATCAAATTTTAGAAAAAAAAATATTGAGCACGTCCTTAAAGTCTCAGATTAGCGGTAATCTGTTTTCATACCAACGTACCTGTGACAAGTGCGGCTTGTCGGACTCACCGTTGACCCCCAATATTCATGTCGGACAGTATTATTTCACATTTTATAATCAAAAAATTTTTCGATTAGTGTAAACATCAATATGACGGTAATACATTTTCAAGGCTTCATGAAATTGACATGTTCAATTAGCCTTCACTGAAAAACGCCCTCAAATCAAGAATTTCGTCAAATGTGAAAGCTGTCGAACTCATCACAATGAAGTCACTCACGAAGTTTCAAGCAAGCGGTAATCAACAAAAAATGTATGCCCTATCTCACGGACTATATCCCGTTTAATGTAAATACAAACACTATGACGAACACATCTCATACTACAATTTTTTTCCAAATGTCAATTTGATCTATGGCAATGAAATTCAAACCAACGGCATCCATGTCCACAATTTATATTCATCAATTCCCTGTCAACAGGGAATTAATGAAAATTGTTTCAATGGTTTGGAATTAAGAACTTTCGAAGAAGAATTCAATTCAGTGATAGAGTACTTTCGTCGCACGTGTTACAAAAATTTTATTACATTGTAATCAAATATTTCATGGAAGAAACAAAGAGGTAACAAAAAGAGTCGTAGGAATAATTTTTTGTGGATTATTGTTTAGCACACCTAATTCCAATTTATGTGTATTATACTAGAGTGAAAATTATTATCACTACTGAAACATATTATACATTTCGATAAAAAGATGAATAATGCGCTTGTAAAGTCATTCTATATTCTGAATAACTGCATCGTACTCTCCTTGGTCAAACATAGGAATAATTCTTTACTATATGATATTTATAACTTTTTAGATGCCACAGGGTTTTATATGTGCCAATACTTGACAGAAATATTAAAGAAAAGGACTAGTTCTGTTATTTTTGGTAGTCCCTTTAACAGTAAAATTGAATACCAATTGGTGGAGGATATCGAGCAAATGGATAAAAATATGTGGGAACACTCGTTATTTTTACCGGAAGTGTGGCAGCAGCTCCAAAGTACGAATTATTTTCGAGGTTTCAGACAACCTTTCGATCAAGGTGAAGGATGGCAGCACATATTTTTACCCAAATGCCAGACTTTCTTCAGCGATTGGTACGAATTTCAACCTTCTGTAGTTTCAGGAACTATCAATAATGTCGGAAGTGACACATTTTTCAATACTTATTCGTTCAAGCTTTGGCCACTAGAAAGGGCTAGCAAAATGAAAAAGAATCTATTCGTGTTCTCTGTCTGAAAGAGTTTGATGCA
Organism: Dromius quadrimaculatus; assembly: GCA_963989225.1. Classification (NCBI taxonomy): domain Eukaryota; kingdom Metazoa; phylum Arthropoda; class Insecta; order Coleoptera; family Carabidae; genus Dromius; species Dromius quadrimaculatus. The sequence goes on from OZ022330.1 coordinate 45,649,251, forward strand.
ACTTGTTCTTTTATATAATTATGTGAAATTATTACTTTTGGTGAATAGTGCAATCAAATCGATTCTTAATTTTCACGAATATAAAATAAATAATTTTTGTATTTTTACGTACATCGACATACATTCGTTCGTAAACAATATCCTCTACTCCAATCTTCAAGTCACTATCCAACAAATCTTGAACACTTTTGATAGTGATAGGTGGGTCACTCAACAGGGATGAGACTATTCCTCCAGAATAGAACTGATACAACATGTATGTGAAAAATACTGAGAAAAACACAATTATTCGACCTGAATACAAGTTGGGGATACGTGGTACATCTGAAAAGAATTGTTTATAGTGAACAAAAATCTTATTCCTATAAACATACTCATTTGTTTAACTAGACAGGAAAATATTGCCGCGGCTGATGTTTCATAATTGATATGTACTCGAGACTAGAAATTCTGACAGAGTAGTAAATTTGTTTTTGTACTGTGATGAGCATATATTTTTTCCCCCAGTCATGATCATTACAACATCAATTTTTTAATTTCAAATACTTCTTTTAATATTATCGCAAGCTCATGACCTTTCTTTTCAAAAGAGCAGTCATATTTTACGTTTTGAATAATATGAAAGTTTTTGGCTTCTAAATAAAATAATCAAAAAGCAATAAATAGCTATTTGTTTTAGTAGGCAAAAATACAAGATTTACTGACGCATTACCTTGTTGACAAATCCCCCCAAAAACTAACAGCGCTATATAACTCCAATCGTGCTCCATATCACTTTTTTTATGATTTTTGTGCGTTTCTTGCTCCCATTCTTCTTTAAAAGTGATGCGAATTATAAAAGTTATAATTAACATAATGCATAAAGTTGCAAGCCATACTGTATTGTCTAAGGGACTAAAAAATGCACCTCCTAGCGTCAAGCCCGGTTTGGGTTTGCGAAACAAAAAGCGTGTTCTGAAAATGATAAATAATATTATTATAATAGTTAATAGTATTATAGTGCGTTCGTTAATGCAGCTCGAGCGCAGAGCGTATAGAGCTTGGAGCTAAGTCAGGTGATGTCAAATCACTCCATTTACTACGTGAATTAAAGAACGTTTCAACTGTCAAATATATCTAAAATTTAAACTATTGGCGTGAGAACGGTTGGAAGATACAAATATGAGCAATTTATTAGTTCATACGATTCAAATTGGTCATGACTTTATTTTTGACAATAATAATGATGATGAAAATGGTGTATATATTATTTATTAGAAAAAATAGAAAATTATGCAGAAGAAACTGTTCCTCGAAGTTAAGATAATCAATTTAAATCGTATGTTAGAATACAGCCAGCAACATTCGAAGTATTGTTGAAAAAACTACATACTCTTATTCATTTTAAAGCAAAAACAAGGCATGAATTACAAATAGACAAACAAATAATGATAACATCGTGGTGTTTAGCAAACAAAGAATGTTTTCGGAACTTCGTCAAAAGATGCCTAAGTTTGATTACAAACATAGCACGAATAAAATAAGTTATTTTCTGTCATTTTTTGTTCATAAGTTCTTGTCAGATTAGCGTACGTTTATAATTTGGCGCGATTTGAAGTATTCACTCCGCAAGCACCACCTTTTACGCTGGTGCATTGAGAGTGAGCTCCTAACACTCCGCTCTGCTATTACCGAACGTTACTATTTCCGGTCTATCTCTGTACCATTCACGCTTTTTGCAATTAAAGAACGCAAAAGAGCAGATGGAGTGAAAAGATTTGCATTACCGAACGCACTATTAGTAAGATACAAACTATTTTTTAAGCCTCCCAAGTTGAAAAAAAAGTTAAATAAAATTCTATTATGTTACATTGACTTGAAAGAACTCAAAAATAACTCTGTTACCATTTTATTAATCACACTGTAAGAAATATATTTACTTCATAAAGTAAGTGGGAACCAAATTGTCCACATAAGGACTTCTGTTTATTCTATAAAATATTCCTGAAAGCCCCACATCGACTTCTTTTCTTTGTAGAGCACCAACTAAACCATTGAAAGATCCATTTAACGATTCTGTTCCAAAAGCTGGAGTTACTTGAACTGAAAGTCTAAAATTATACATAGAATGAAACGTTCCTCTTTTGTGATATTCATTTTGAACTTACGAAAAGTTGTGTATATCTTTTACATGGTTGAATAAAATGAAATAATATCTACTATAAATATCATTCGTTTTATGTGCTTCATTGTTGTACAAATAATCTAATAGTTCATCTTGAAATCCATCTACAAGCTGAAAGAATAGACATAGTTAAACGGAGCAATGTTTTTTATAGTCTAAAATTTTTTTCCTACAGCTACCTCAAAATTTTGGGATATACAAACGGCAAACAAACTAAGCATTCACGCATCGCAGTTATTTTGGCACATAAACAAGTGGCAGCTAAGTTTCGTGGCCTAATTTTAGTTTTTCTGTGAATTATTGCTAGTAGCACTATACATAACACTTGACATAAATCAATTCGTTAGATTATTTACAAAATCCAATTGTCAGCTTGTCTTGCTGTGTGTTCGATAATTATTGTCAAAATATGAAATCTAAGATTCGTAGAAAGGATAATGAAAATTAAATATTGGACAACCAAAGCTAAAAACCAGAAAATATGGAGGAAAATAATTGATCAAAGCCAAGATTCCACAAGAGGTTGTAGTGCTACAGGAAGAAGAAGAAGAAAAGTAATAATCTTGTACCTAAGTAAAAAGTGTGTAAGCATTATGAAAATAGAATAGAAATTTCTGTGATTTGACAAGCTTCATCTCTAAATCTTTGGCCTCATGTCATAATGCTTAAATTTACACACTTGTTACAAAAATTATTACAAGGATGAGATGAAAAATTGATAGCTGCGGCTGCGGAGAAAATTTTTTGGTCGTATTTCGGCCCAGTACTATCCTGACAATATTCATGGCCGTCTGACCTGAGTTTTTTAAACATCTTCGCAAGATGGATTTACTGGAATACTTGAAAAAAATATGACAAACTTATGTCTATAAGCATTAAAAACACCAAGAAGTTCCATTAAACTGTATGATCTGAACCTCCAGGAAGTGTAGTACAATGTGACCAGCTGCCTTTGAGTACCGAATTTCGAATTAATATTAATTTTATGGAAGTATTTTTTATCTGTGAATCAAATTTTAACTCGATCGGTGAAATGTTCTGGCTGCTATCGTGGCAGATCTTGTACACAGACTAACAGACCGACTTCGTAACTTTTTGAAAAATGCAAAGAAAATAATTGATTGTACTTTGTGCACGTTGTCAAGAAAAAGAATTTCATTCATTTTTGTATTTTAATATGATTTTAAAATATTTTCAAAATTTTTTGACGTCTGTAGAAAAATGTTGTATGCTACTCGTGCACGAAATTTTTTTGGAGCTTTCGAATGATTTGTGTCGGCTACCGCCTCGACACTAGATACATAAATAACTATTTTTGTATACTTGATGGGAAACATTAGGTTTAATATGTAGAAATCAATGTAGAAAAGTGCCATCTTTCAAATTAGCAACACTTTTCTAATTAGCAACAAAAAATAACAGACAAAAAACGCATTATCACACGCCCCCAAATGACAGCTTTGACCTAATTAAGAAAAAATTACAGGTTAAACATATAAGAAAACAAAAATTCTCTCGATTTCGCCGGATACAAATGTAAAGTCGCTTCTTCACCTGCATCCAGAATTTCGCGAGAATCTTTAGCTTCTGATGCTTCTGACAAATTAATTTTAATATTGTCTATTTTTAACTATGCTTTTATTTAGCAGTTGTCAAATCGGTTATTACGTTTTTACAAGAATCTTGATAGTATTTCTATAGAAAATTATTTATATTCTTGGCGTCTTCCACTCAAGTTTTTCCATCAAATATACAAAAAAATAGCATGTTCAACATGTAAGAAAAGCGATATTACTTGAATTGAAATATTAATACTCGCTAGTAAATTCTTACTTTTCTCTATTTGTTAAACAATCCACTACTGCCGTTTTATTTTAGGGTTAATCGATCAAATTGACTTTCCCATAAAAATATAATAATAGTCAGAGAGAATACGATTTCCTACACAAACTTACTTTATCGGTGGTTCTCTATGTAATTTATAGGAATACAGTGTCGAAATTTCAGACCAAAGTTCCAAGTCCAACGGTTTGATCTGTGCGTTGTCTTTCAAATAATAAGTATTTTAGATATACGAATTCAAAACTATATAGAGACAAAATAATTAAAAATTAAAATTGAATCGACTTGTGTCCCACAAGAGTTCAGAATCGGTTTTTAAAACCATCATCTTAGACAGTGGAGCAACTGTATACACGTGTTTCGTCCTTATTAGGACTTTTCAATACAGTATAGCCAAACCTAGATAGTCAGAATTTGGATCCCAAGACCAATATTGTCTTCGGCCCGCGAACAACAGATTCGACTAAAAAATATTACCTTTGCGGCCTTGATACACAAATAACTATTTTGGTCTCACCTGAATTGCAGCCTCAGTTGACGCTTCGGCCGCAAACAACAAATTCGAACAGTAAAATTTACCCTTACGGCCTTGATATACAAATTACTATTATCATCCAACCCAGCTACTATAAGGAATTAAATAGTGCAACAATGTCACACTTTGAAAGCTCATATCTCCTTTAATAATAATCTTAGAACAATAAATCAAACGCTGATAGAAAACTTTTGTAATACCATTTATTAATGAAACCTCAACTTGTACAAATATAAAAATAAACTTCAAATAAATGCTTTACAAATTAAATAATTCAATTATAAATCTGACGACAAAGTTTTGTTTAACAGTTGTACGTAGTAAAGTTTTGTGGATTTTTTTTCTTTTGAATTCTCATTTTGTAAGGATCCCCAAGCCTAGTTGGATCGAAACATATATCCATGCTTTTTCTATGTATAACAATCTTATCTTTCTTGAACGCATCCTCGTCACTGCAATATGGCACGCACTCGTCAGACAAAACCATTTCAAATCCATAATCGCTTTGATCAATAAATTTTATTCTATATAGGTACAAACGGGCCAAACTGGAAGCCCCAACATATTGTAATGAAAATTCTCGCGTGTCATAAGTTGTTCGTTCTGACAACTTGAACAGATGATCATTGCTCACAAAAAACTTGATACAATAATTGGAGCTATAATGGTGGGAAGCACGTATACCATTGTGAATATGATTCAAGTGTCTTTTAATCTCACCGATTTTCCCTTTCCACTCGCATTTTTTCAAATCTTTCAGTGGACAATCAAATTCGCCAGCTTCACATTCATCTTCATGTTTTTTGATTTCTGGTATTGATGAAACGAACTGACATCCTTCAGTTTTATTCTTGCATGACAATTTCATTATTGATATCAAATGTTCTAGGCTGTAGTTTCTAGTTGCTCCGATATTCGACTGACATATTGGGCAATTTGTACACATTTTTCGACAGTTCTGACAGAAGCTATGTCCTTGTAAACATTGTTCTATCGCTGATACCATATATTCGTTGCAGATTGGGCACTCGATTTGCTGCAAGAAACTTCTTAAATCTATCTCCATTTTTGATCAAATTTGAACATTAACTGATTTATTGTTGCATATTTGTGCAAATATATCAGTAATAATCTTATCTACATTTTGTTATCAATATTAAAGTCTTTGTTAGGAAATAATTATTATTTTTTTAGTATTTTAAATCTATTGAAAGATTAATAATATATCAGTGATATATAATCAGACCAAAATTTTTCAGGAGGCTATTGGAATATATAGACTTAATAATTAATATTTTCACACTACAGATGACAAAATACACAAACACTAATTCTTATCACTCCTGAAGATGGTTCAGGTGGGACCGAAACTGTAGAATAGGATAAGGATAATAAACTTGTGACTGAATTCCCATACATAGTTTTCTTCATATAGACTTACCTTATTAAATCTTGATCGAATTTATTGAAGACCAAGTTACTTTTAACGTAGAACTACGTCTTTCCTACATCTGTCATGTATGTCAATTCATGTACAATTTCAAAGCACATGAATTCAAAAACACAATTGAATTCAATAAAATAAAGTAAGTACATACAATGTTACGTAACAATTATTTTTCTGAAAAAATAACAATTATTTGTTTCGAAATTCTGGACTTGAAACTTTACATCTCATCTTCAAGTTTACAAATGCCTAGATTATATCTGCATTTTAATAGTTGGTTATCGCATTCACACAATAAATATCATAGTGGAGTAGATACTTGAAAACTGAAAAGTATTAATATCCACACAGTACTTACCACTATTGCTCCTTTGAAATGTAATTCAGATAAATTTTTTCTTTTAAGATACTTCGGTAAATCTGATAAAGAATCATTTTCATCTATTTTAAAACCGACTTTGGCGTCCCATTTTCCTATATGATTTACTTTCAGGGTACCTCCATGTCTATATCCAGGGTTGTACACATCTAACAAGCTCCAAATGGTTTTCGTCAAAGTTTCTGAAGCTATCGTTATTTCCGCATTTACATTCATGTATATATTTTCCAATATTTTCAAAACTGTATCATTTTTTGAAAAAATTAACCATTTATATTTATCGAAAAATAGTTCTTTTTCTGCACACTGAAATAAAAAATTTATTATGTTCATATAGATAGGATTACATGTGTAAATCACTCAAGAAGCTTTTATACTCTACAATTATTATTTCAGGAAATTGCGAAGCAATTCTTATAGTTTCATTCACTTTTTGTTTATTAGTTCAACTAGGCAGGAAAGTTTAATTTACTGCCGCGCCTGAAAGTTCTTGTGATGTACTGAATATGCTTCTTGCCGTGTTGAACACATGATTTTGTTGCCGATAACTGTAACGAACAGAATCTCTACAAGATAAATTTCTATTTAGACACACCGGTAAAACGGATGGCAAATGCAACTTCGTAGTTTCGTCTCGTATTGAGCTTATTTTATGTTGAAATTTTGCGATAGGCATTAGTTGCTTTTACTACGTTATAAGCGCTACATCCTGTTGTGAACCAGTCCAATCAATCTCAAGTCTAATTTTAATTTTTTTTTGTTCTTTTCTGGAGATTTATGGACGTATTTGTTCAGAGTAACTGAGTTCAGCTAAGACTTGTTAAAGTCTGCATTAGGTAGAGACGCGTTTTGCATTTTGAAATACCTTCATAAATTTGATTTATTGTTGCGCTACTTTAAGTGCTAGTATTTATCTTTCAAGAATTGATAATTTTTCTACTTCGGATATATTTGATTCTCATTTATTTCGCCGAAAAATACCTATCACTTTAATTCTCCGAGAGTGATTTTATTTAGTGTTTTCTTTCAGCTGGTGTGTGAGTATTACTGTTTGAGAAATTATTGTTTTATTTTATGTCCTGCGGCATCTCGATCAACGCCACAGGTCTTATTATCCTTTAGCTCCAATATTTTATCCGTCCATCCTACTAACTCTTTTACAGGTACTTTCGCATTCGCAGTTGTGTGCCTGAGGACGAAAATAAACAATTGTGTGGGGTCCTATATTTCTTTATTTCATTCAAATTTAGTTTATATAACATGCTGTATATTATTTTGGAAAAGTTGAATTTAGTTGAAAGCTAACCCCACTACTAACAATTCTGGTCCTGTATTGTGATTCGTTTTTGATAATACTGAACTAGGCCGTTTTAAAGGTAGATTTTGCGGAAAATTCAAAGTTAGTTCAAATCGGTATGCCACCTTTTAAATTTTGTTACAGGGGTTTTAATTTTTTTCTAATTCTGTCTTATCTTTACAAAACACAGGCAAGAAAAAATTAAGATTAAGCCGCAAAACGCTCGAACAGTTGGTTTGCGGTACTGATTGATGTACTTTTTTTATGATTCAAGTTCAATTCTATTAGAGCAAGATCCCAGGCCCGCCAGACCTTACTTATTTTCTGAGAAACAAAATGTGTGGAATAGAGTAGTGCTAGTATGTACTTTGATCATACGCATACTAGCTAGTTTGTGGCGACGGCCAATTTACAGATACGAGGTGCTAGCGGTACATTAAGACATTACTCACTTTTCTTAAGATCTTGAGTGCTGATTTTGAGGTATGTTTCAGAGAATATTGTTAAAAATTGATAATCAACACTGGTAGACACTTTCCATTGGTGGTAATTTCTGCAAGACTTTTTAAAGCTCACAAAGATAACGTGGTATTGCTTATAGTTTTAGTGCTAATTTTAATATATGACACTCAGGGTACAATTTCAATACTTTTTGTTAAGAGCTAGATTAATCGTAGGGCTAAACATCCCTCAGACACATCTAAAATATCGCTGTGAGTAAAAGCGCGAGGTCACTATTTGCAGGCTTGATAGTAAGTGAAGTATCTATGGACATCCAACTCTTCCTTGGTCTGGCTATTTATAAAAAGTCTTGAAATTGCTCACTGAGTATTATATATATAACTAGGACTCAGACTATAAGTAAGATAACGATATTTTTTTGGCAGCTTTAAAGCATTTAGCAGGAATTACTGCCGATGAGAAGTGTCTGGCAGTGTTGATTATCAATTTTCAACAATATTCTCTAGCACATACATAAAAACCAGCACTCAGACTTCAAGAAAAGTGAGTATTGTCTTGATGTACCTATAACACCTCGTATCTATAAATTGGCCGTCGGCACAAACTAGTAAATATGTGTATGATCAAAGTACCGACTAACACTATTCTAATCCACAAATTTTGTTTCTCAGAAAATAAGTAAGGTCTGGCGGGTCTGGGATCTTGGACTATATTATCGCTGGTTAAAATTGTATACAAATACAATCATAGCCGTAGTTTTTAATCTCCAGTTAAATTTAGTCAGCAGTGGTAGGTTTGTATATGATAAAAATGAATTCAATTTTTCGAAAACTGTCATTAAAAGTAAACATTTATAAGGCAACTAGAAACATGCGAAATGAATGTTTTGTTTACAGGACGCGAAATACTTCGCAGCCAGGATGCGAAATATTTAGATAAACTGTATTGGTATCATAGCAGCATTAAAAATGACATTGATTGATTCGAAATGTAAAAATTTTCTTTTCACATTTTTATTAATTTCATTCTCAAATGCAAAAGTGACATTTCGCAATCTAGAATCAAAAATAACTATTGTTGGATCAACAATCAATGTAATCGATTCATTATCGTTTCAATAAAATTATTACAAGTATTACATTGTTCACGAACTGATTTATTTTAGATTCGATTTTTCTCTTATAATATGTATTTGTAATGCCCAAAGACTTGAAAACCAATCTTAATAAAAAGTGAGTTCGGTGTTAAACAGTCAATCAACAAAATCAAGATTGGTGATGTTTCAAAATCTTAGGTATTTCATAAAAAAGCCGGGTATATTGTATAATAAATTTATTTATGAGTATTCATAGCTCAGTGCAAATATGCTGGTTTTGAGATTCGGAGGTCGCGAGGTCGAATCCCACCGACATACAAAAAGTCTGTGAGATTTTCATTGAATTAAAATATACTCTGTGGCATACTCTTCACAAATACTAGGAGTAGCTTGACAACTAGTAACCGCACCCTACGGTTGAAGAAACATCAACCAACCACTAATTTTAAAAAAAAAAATTGTTCTTTTGTTGTAACAAATTTATCATGTATCATTCATATTATTCCTGAATATTAGTTGAGATATATTTACTTGATGTAGAATAGTCGAACTATTATCACATTCTGAATCCAGGACAAAACCGTGCGATCCATGATTTACAATTAGATCTTCAACATCTTTGTCTTTAAACGATCTTAAGTTTCTTACAGAGACATAAATATTATTCTCCATTAAACTGTTCAATAATATCATATATTTCGAAGGATTTTCACATGAAAATATTGTCACTTGGTGTATATTCTTCATTTTGAAGTACTGTAATATTAAATTTTCTTCAATTACTGCTTGAGTGAAAATCAGAATATTCAATGCGAAAAGTACAGAAATTGTCTTTCCCATGTTTGGAAAAATGCAAGAAGTATTTTGGAGGAAAGTTAATTTATAGTTCCAAGTGATATAAATTATTATTTGCGACGATTTCCTCAGGTAATCATGTTGTCAGTTGAGCTATTATTGTTCTTTGATTAGAAAATTGTCTATGAAACGATGTTAGAATTATTTACATGTCGATTGTAAAGGGCATAATTAACTTTTTTACTTCTGTAATAACAATAATAATGCAAATGCTGGTAGTTATGCAACTAAATTATGTAAATATACCATGACACACAAAACCAATTAAATATTACATACTTCAGTTAATCAAAAAAACAAAAGGTACCCGCATGTTAAAAAAGGGAAAAGTGTTGAAATTAATCATAAGTATACATAAAAAAATATAAAGTAAATTGAGTACTTAGATAACGGAAAAATTATTAAATTTAACGTCCAGGAGCCGATCGCACCTTATTTTCCCTGATCGGAGTTATGACCAAATTGTATATAAAACTATCGAGAATATAGTGGTCAATAGGATGCCAGACTTTATAAATCCAGGATCCGGGCCTAAATGTCAAAAAAAGGCCATTTCCGGTCAATTTTTTCGGTTTTAGCTTGAAATTAGTATCAAGTACTTTAAGACAAAAGCAGGGTGCCACCCGCAGTCCTGTCCGGGACAATTGTTCGATCAGGAAAGTTGAATACAAAAATGGGTTACACTTATTACACTTAAAATCAAGCTGAAGATTCATAGATACACACTATATTATCCATTTTCACTATATCACTGTATTTATTTTCACCGACTCTTGCTCGACTTTCTTAATATTCAATGACAGATATGTTCCCTCGTTTCCACAGAAAGCATTGGAATATTCGAAAGTTCTCTTTATATTTTTGCGACTGCTTCTCGATTTGCTGTAAAAAATTGGTAAAGCTGCAATGTCTTTTTAATAATTTTCTAGATCGCATTTGGTACATCTACTTTTATTTCTTTTTTTCCAATTTACCTACAGACTTGTACGTCAAATTTAATCTTGAATTCAGTGCTGAAATAATTGTTTTCATTCTTTTTTATTACTCTACATTTCTTTTCTTTGTTTATTTTCTAATACTCTAAAATTCTTTAGCAATTGTTTTTCAAATGCTCTGGAACTTTCCACTAATCTGTCTTCAAATTTATAGAATAATCGTTTAATTTATCTTAAAATTTCCTGGGACGCTCTTATCTTAACACTTTTTTCAATATTCAAGTATTTTCTTATATCTCAAGACTCTCCACAATTAATCCTTCAAATGCTCTCGGATTTTCTCTTAATTATTCTTCAAATTTTCTTGAATTATCGTTTAATTTATTTTAAAATTTCTTGGAAAGCTTTTCTTTTAATTCTTTTTTCAAGATTCGAGAGTTTTCATATTATTCTAGAAATATGTAGCAATTGATCTTCAAATGCTCTGAGACGCTCTACCAATTGTTCATCAAATTTTCTAGAATTATTTATTTACTTATTTATTTATCACTCTACATGACTCAGTCCCAATTACAGAGTGTATATAATTATTTAGAGTAGTATAATAGGAAAAAAAATAAGAAAATGCACAGTACCATCAAAAATAAAGCAAACTGAAATTACATAATAAAGAAATAAGCAAAATAAACATAATAATACTTAACCTAGCAATATACTTAATCAATTTTATGAATAACGGTAATAATTAAATAGTTCAATTCTTAAATTAGGGAATTTTCTCAAAAAAAAATCATAATCGTATTTTAAATCATTGATTATCCTGCACATACTATTGATGGGGGAGTTACATTCATAATTTGTATGATAAGCATTAATATGAAAAACATAAGGTGTATCTAGAACTTACTCTGGATATGTAAAAATTTGATTTTGACAAAATGTAACTATCGTTTATAAAATTATTCACGACTTTATGTATGAACAGTGTATACAAAATTTTTCTACGGTTTGAAAGAGATATCAAATCAAAAATTTCCAACGCCATGCTTATGTTCATACACACCGTCATATTTAAACCAGCAATATTTGATGAATTCATTCTGAACATTTTCAATCAAATTTTCATATTTATTGTAATATGGATTCCAAACTTGATAACAGTATTCAAGTTTTGATCTTACATAACAGTTGTATAGTGATAAAATACAATGAATACTGTTGAAATTTTGCGTGGATCTTATTACAAAGTTTAAATTGCGATATGATAATTTAATATTAGTGTGTATATGTTTGTAAAATAATAGCATGAGGTCAAAAATTATTCCTAAATCTGTAAACTCACTAACTCAGTTACCTTGATTAGAGACTGCATATTCATAACATATTTGTACTCAATATTCTGGTGCTTTATGGAGTATGTCTTCCATTTTTTTATGTTGAAAAATTGTTCTGAGCTCTCAGACCATTCCGATAGACCATCAATATCCACCTGAAGTTTCTCGCAATCTTCAAGTGAGTTAATTGTTCTGAAAATCTTAATATCATCAGCGTACAGCAGGATATTAGAAAACTTAACTGACTCAACTATATTGTTGATAAAAAGGAGAAATAGAAGAGGACCCAGATTAGAGCCTTGTGGTACACCAGAGCTTGCAACGTAACTACTAGACTCATATTCATTTATATTTACATATTGATGGCGACAGTTTAAATAGGAATGTAAAAACTGGCAAAGATTTGCTGAAAAGTTAAAGTTATGAAATGATTTCTTAATCAATATGTTGTGACTGACTTTATCAAAGGTTTTCGCGAAGTCTGTGTATATGACATCGACTTGGGCATTATTAGCTGCACCAGGGATCACTAAGTCAGAAAAGTTAATTAGGTTTGTCAATGTTGATTTTTCCTTCAAAAAACCATGTTGAAAAGGTGTAATGTATTTATGAACAGAATAAACAATTGTTTATAGACAATACTTTCAAAACTCTTTGAAATATTAGAAAGAATGGCTATCGGCCGATAGTTGGAAACATCACGAGGGTAGCCAGATTTCAAAATTGGACAAATTCTAGCTCCTTTCAATTCCGATGGGAATATGCATTCCTTGAGTGAAATAATATATATAAAGGCTTTAATATTATATCCCTACATCCCTTTAAAACATATGATGGAATGTTGTCTGGTCTGGACCACAGCTTAGTTTACGTCTTAACTGATTAATAGCATCTAATTCATCTTCAAACTATCCCAAGGCTTCATAATTTTCTTATGGATTTCTAGAGAATCCTTCTTTAAAGTTTTTGGAATTTCTTTGAATTTATTTTGAAAATTTTTTAGGAAACTCGAATCACTTACTAGAAACTTTTTTTTAATTATTCGTTAAAGGTTCCAGAATTTTCTTCTTGTCTATTGACAATTTGTTTCAACTCTTCTTTTAATTCTTCTGTGAGGCCTCTAGTATTTTCTTCGCGCTTACTAATCTTGCACCATACCGTTTCATAAGTTTAAAGCTTCACTAAGTCGTTCTTGAAGTACTGTTTTTGTTCAAGAAATTTCTATTTCTAGGATCTATACATGTTCTTCAGAATTATATCATAATAAATAGGTTTTTTGGATTAAATTCTGTACATTTATTTTTATTTTTTGACGTTTCGACTTTCTATCCGAAAATCTTCATCAGAAAAAATTTTGTGCGTCCGCAGAAACGGGACATCGTCCTTGTATGATATATTAATTAATTCATTTTTGTCTATGATAATTGTCAAGAGTCATATTATTCATTCCTCTGCAATAGACATACCTAATTTGTGAAATATTTGTCTTGATATTTATTTTATTATATATATATATATATATATATATATATATATATATATATATTCATGAATATTATTGAAACTTTTATGACATGTTTGGACCTTGGAACTGTGTGCGTTTGCAGAAACAGGACATCGTCCTCATGTGTTATATTAATTAATTTTTTTTTTCACTTTGATAATTGTCAAGACTAATATCATTGATTCCTCTGTTTGAGGTTTATAGGTGGTTTTTCCTCAGACTTTGGGTGAATGCCAGAGGAATTTTGTCCTTTTTGCACTAAATGTGGAGCCCACGTTTCCACATCTAGTAATATGTATACTTTTATTTTTTAATTTTTAATTATCTAGTAACTTGTCTTGTTTTTATTTTTGTATCAATTTTTTCTGATGAAGATTTTCGGATAGAAAGTCAGAACGTCAAAAAATAAAAATAAATTTACTTATTCTATTTCTATATTTCTTGATCTTCAAGATTTGCTGTATGAAATTCGGTATAGTTTAAAATTAGTCCTATTGAAAATGTAGACGATTAAAAAAAATATTAAAAGTACTTAATGAGATGAGCTCCATTTATGAATTTTTGTGTTACATATTTACAAATAATTTTAGAAATAGGTCCTCTGTTGTATCAGAGGTAACAATTGCAACTTTTAACACGTGACTATTAATGGCTCGAATTCTTTTTGAAAATATTGTACAAACTTCTCGCGGTGAGATATTACTAGCATGGAATAAATAATCGCTCGCTCGTGCTTCCAATAAGTGTTCATTAGCATTCATTTGGGAAATTAGTCCTCCCGCAATTTATTTATAAACAACTACTCTTGAATAGGTTAATAACTAGTTCTCAAATAGTTTTTTTTCTTTTCTTCGATATTTATTATTTTATTTATATACACTTCCACGCCTTCTATCGAAAATTTCCGCCCATAAAGCAAATTGTCTATTAATTATACTATACGAAAACTGTGATTTCAGTTTTGCATTTAGGAATAGAAGAAAACAATAGATGGATTTTAACGACTATATTGTTTTTCAAAGTATTTTCCACGATTGTTAATACATTTTTGCATTCGCTTGAACAAATTTTGGAAGCAATTATTATTCCACTCCTTTGCTGGTACTGACAAAATTGCATTTATGAAGGCGTCAACTGCTTCTTCCGGTGGATGAAATATTCGACCACGCAATCCATTTTTTATTTTTGCGAGAGTAAAAAATTCGTTAGGACTATAACTTGACGTTACACTGCTCTAAAAATTCAGTAGTCTTGCGAGCTGTGTGCGAACTTGCATTGTCTTGGTGGAGAATGATTCGTCGTTCAGAGCTGGGTTTTCGAAGCACAGCAATTCAATTTCGACAAATTATACAGTTCTTCGATCTTGCAGAGGAATTGTTGCATATGACCTACTTTTGAGACAAATAATGTCGCGACCATCATTTTGAACACACTTCAAGAACGGATGACTTTTGTCGGATTATCCTCTCCTTGGTACACCCAAACAGACGACTGGCTCTTATTCTCAAGTTCATATAAATAAATCCACGATTCATCACCACTGACGATGCTGCACACGTTTTGAGAGTTGAATCGGCTTAAGCTTTTTTGACACTAATTGACCCTATCTTCTTTCTATTCTTCGGTCAAAAATGAGGTATCCAGCGGGAAACTAATTTTTTTGTACACAATTTTTAATGCAAAATTAAGATCTTTGATATTCCCAATGATGCCTCAATCTCGCGATGTGTCACACCACCAAGAAACTTATCAGAAACACAAAGCAGCTCGGTGAAGCATTCTTGTTGAAAGAATTTTCTTCGAAAGTTGTAAAAAAGTATTGGGCGGAAATTTTCTCCTGTTAATTCAATATTTCTGATTAATTGTGAACTTTGAACTTCGCTACAGTTAAAATATTATACATATCGTACTGAAACTTTGGATTTAGCCTTACTAAATATGGAGGTACATTTTTTATTGACTTGTACAAAGTACAAGGAAGTATTGTGAAACCGACAAAATTCACATATCGATATTTTGATGGATATATCCGTTTTGAGCATCCCTGAATTCATTTTGACTATTTTTGACTTGATGTCGGTACGTATGTTCGTGCGTGCGTGCGTTCGTACGTGCGTGCGTAACTCGCAAATCTCAAAACTGGTTGAACGTATAATGTTGAAATTTTGTATTTAAGACTGGTATAGGGTCTAGTTTATGGTTCCAATCGTCTGTACTGGAAGTGCACTTTACTTGAAACTCGAATGTTTCTAATAAATCCAGAATGATCAACCGTAGGGTGTGGAAATTCAGCATTTGAACTTGATATTGTATCAGAATGGTTATCTGTTATTTTTGTGAGAATCGGCCAGGCCAGAAGTGCACTTTATTTGAAACTTTTTTTTTTTATTTTCCGCATAAATTCAGAATGATCAACCATAGAATACTGGAATTTAGCATTTGAAATTGCTGTAGCATCTAAATGGTCATCTTCTATTTTTGTAACAATCGGCTGAGCCGGAAGTGCACTTTATATGACAGACTTTTTGAATTTTCCGCATAAATTCTAAACAATCAGTCGTGGAATATTTAAATTTTATATCAGGCACTTTTATAATGTCTAGTTGTACACTTTGCATTATGATTGCTATTGACTAAGCCGGAAGAGCACTTTATTCGAAATATTTTTTGAATTTTCCGCATAAATCCAAAACGATTAAACGTAGATTGTTAGAATTCAGTATTTAAGACGATTATACCGTCTAGATGCTAATATCCTATTTTTATTGAGATCTACCGTGCCAGAAGTGCACTTTGCTTGACAGTCTTTTGGAATATTTCGCATAAATTCGAAACGATCAGGTGTAGAATATTGAAATTTGGTATTTCAGTCTGCTGTAGCAGTAGGAATTTATTTTTTAATTTTGCGCATAAAATCAGATCTGTTGGTAGTCGTAGAATTTTGAAAATCAGTATTTAGGAATGCTGTAGTATAAGAATAATGGCCTAATGTTTCCATAGCAACCGACTTAGCTGAAAGCGCATTTTACTTGACAGATTCTTAGAATTTCTTGGGTAAATCCAAAACAATTAACTGTGGAACGATGAGATTTTGTGTTTGATTATATATATCCAATGATATCAAACACAAAATCACATCGTATTATACATATATATTCAATGATGTACAAGTAAGTCACGTGATGTTCACGTTTGCATTTGTTTAGTGGCTCCATATGTAAACCAGTATTCAAAAATAACAAGGCAGCCCTCTATTTAATTATATTTTATTCAAAGCCTTCAGTTTCTAAAATTACCGATATATTTCTGTCCGTGAAACCATAAATTCACTGACTGTATGAAATTGAATTCATTTTAATTAATACTTACTTTTTTTTTGTGTCCAAGAAAGTCTTGAGAAAATATAAAACTTTTGAAAGCAAACTGTGAAGTTTTGAGGTTCTTCACACTCACCGTGTGTAGTTTGTGAGATTAAAAATCAGATTTAGCAAAAATGAAAATTTAGTTCAAAGTCATAAACTTATTTACAATTCAAGTTACCTTTTTAGTCTGAAATATAATTCACAAAAAAATTTCTAGGGACGTTATGATTAGTCATCATACTGAATACATTTCGACCGTCATTTTTATTTGGGTTGAGAACAGTTAGCGATCGCCAGCTGCCCTCGCTTTACTTTAATCAATTCCTTATGCAGAGTGTGATGACGAAATACTGCGATGACGTCACTTGTATAGACCTTATACAGGATACAGGTGATGTTGAAAAGTTGAATGTATACAAGTATGATTTTACCAAAAACAGAGCGGGAATGTATATATTTTTATCTAATATTGACTGATAATAAGCTTGTGACTATGGTCCTTTGAAATAAATAACATCAGTGAGAGAATAACAGAAAGACACGGGAAACAGTAAACAACCATCATCTTATCATATGACAATACTGGTCTGAGATCCAAATTCTGATTATCTGGGTTTGGCTAGTCCTAATAAGGATGAAACAGCGGTGCAACGGGCCATTATTGAATTAAATGCTATAGCAATTGCTAAATTAGACGGGAAGAAATCTCATTTGTACATCTAAAATTTTATTACAGCTGATGATAGGCGCGGCGACGCCTGAAACATCCTTTTATTAAATAAATATCATACAAGATACGTATTCTGTTGTGGGCCGTCAGTACCTATACATATCTTGTATAATATTTATTATCATTTTCCCCATTAAATTATTTCTTTGTGATTTAATACTTGATCATTCATATTTTATTATAAATATAGAATCCTCGAATTTATAGTTGTGGTACTATAACAATACTGCAAAGTCCGGTCCTATCCACTTGCTCGACGTCATGCGCCTATTTCGCTCAACCATCACAACACTGTTGTTACTCAGTCGATGGCTGCCAGCCATCCGCTTCACAACGCGAAATCTTTCTTACCAATTATAACAATCTCTAATTCTAGTTCCGTGGCTAGCACGCCTCGTATACAGACAAAAAACAATACACTTACGTCTCTTTATGACTCTCTTTACAAGAGCTCTCGAATTCCTCTATGTACCAATGTGAAAGATAGATCTGGAGGTGAATACAGTGAAGAGAGTAATATGAAGTGGACGAAGAGGCATCCAGGTGAAGTAAGGCCTTTTTTGGTGCTCCCTCTTTTGGAAGGGGAAAGGAGTGCAAGTGCTGATCCTACGCTACCGGCGCCCAAAAGGAATACAGGATCAGGAAACTCTACCGGTATGTACAAAAAGTGTATGATTCTCCTGATTAATAAATTTTAATTTGTGAAAGTCGATCTTATAAATTTGGATATCAATTCTCACTATAATCATCAAAGTTAGCTCTAAGGTATCTAGATAAATAAACAGAGATTAGATAATGTGAGCCATTAGAAAAAAAGAAAGGGTACTCAACAATTTGTATCTTCTAAATCACGGATTTATTTGAGCAGTTAGTTTGTGGTTTATTTTGTTATCGTAAATAATTCTCATTGCATAAAATAATGAATTTAATGCTACAAATTTTTGTAACAATACTCATCACTTCACTTACATTTTGCATATTTATTTCGTTCTTGAAGAACACCATGCAAAAAATTGGTTTTTTAATAAATAGGCCGTCAATTGAAGATGTTCCGCAAATCTTTACTACTCTATGAATTAGTGACTTTTTTATTTGTATATGGACGCCAAACTTTGAAACTACTGTATCGATTTCAGTAGATGTTTTAAATCTTTCTTATAATTTTACTTTTAAGGTTTGAGTTCATGTGTCACTCGTACGATTTTACTGGCTCCTGTCGCTCTGCTAATGTGGCTTCTTTGCGTCCTATGCATTCACATAAAATATAATTCCTTGCAGAAATATAATCATACAATCGCGCTTTTCTTATACATGAAATACATGAAGATGTTCATGACCTCGACAACAACAACGCGGGAGAGCCAATTTCCACACTAATTTCAAACCGCTATAGAGAATAAGAAAAATAATGTATTGTAATGTTCTCAGGGCTCGCAATTAAACACAGACACTAATCTGCTGTGGCCATCTCAATACTTTTTCAACCATCAATTATATGGCTAGTTTCATTGCTGTTTTTTTTAGAGTATAGTATCAATTAATTGCATTTTTAAAAGTGACACCTGTCATTGTCAAAGTGACAGATGGTGGTTATATAAAATTACTATTTTATATTACAATGGCCATGAGTTATATGTTCAGTAGCTTTAGTTGATCCCAAACTTGGCCTAATCTGATTAATTATTAATCGAAGAACTATTAATTTTAGAAATCTACTAAGCTCATCTCTCCGAGAGTTTTAAATTGATCCTAAACTAGAAATAATTTAAAAAACAATTGACAATCGTTTAAATATTCTCTTTGACACTTTTACTAGAATTACCCCCGTAGGAGTTTTTAATTTGATACCAAAAACGATAGAATCAGAATATTTATTTTGAAAAAAAACATTGATGATCGTTTGCATTTGATTTCTAAATATGAGTAATAATAAATCTAGTTAACATTATGATTCTTATTATTTATTTGCTTCAGAAAATTATAACAAATTTTATAATAATTCAAATTTTAGAAATAACAAATGAGCTGCTTATAATTTTTTTAAATATTTTAAGGTTACAGTTAAAATAATTGGCCTTAAATGATCCCTTCATTATGAAAAAAATATGAAATTTTTATTTTCACATTTACATTTAAACAATTACAGACGTTTTGAGGGTGCAACTGTCCTCATCCTTATGTTATTTTAAATGATGTTATATTACATTTTCTTATTCAAAAATTATTCCACAAAAACCAAAACAATTGTAGGTACATTTTAGTCATGGTGATAAGCACATAAATGAATAAATGTAATTTTCACCATCAACAATGAGAGGCCCCAAAAAGACGATGTCCACGGTGGTTGACGGCCAATTCTTTATAAAATAAAGGAAAAAAACTAAAAAGCTACATCAATAAAGTTTTGGTATCACTGATTGAAAAAAGCTCATTTACGAACATGAGCCTAGCTTTTTGATTAAAAATTTATACATAAAATTTCAGTCGAAAAATCGTACGCGTTCTCAAGAGAAGACAGATCGACAAACCGACAAACTTAATTTGAAATTAGGTTTTTTGGATTCAATAGGATCTTAAAATGTGAAGATTCATCTAAATCTCGAAATGTCAAAAAATCGCGATTACAATATTATATATATATATATAGATCGGGGAAGTAATAATAAGTAATTAGAAATCAAAGTTTATATATTAAACAAATTATATGAGTTATTTAAATGATATCTTTGCTAGGTATTAATCTAAGGCTCTCGGAGAGATGAGCTCAGTAGAAATCTAAAATGAATCATTTTTCCGATTGTTAATTGTTTTTTTTACAATTTAACTAGAGATTTTAAAATCGATCTTAAATCGTATAAATAATACCAGCAACTAACTAAACAGAACCATATTACTGGTTGCCGAAAAGTGAGTGAACTTGGTATTTGCAATACAAATCAATAATTTAGGGAAAAAACTCAATTCTTGCTGCATTTGATGACGTAGCTCTAGAAAAATTTATAAAAAAATATTGTTATGTTAACCTAGACTCTGGACAATAAATAATTTTCAAAAGCCTCGTGATTTCACGTAAAATTATCCAGCAGTTATTTGATCATTGTCTTCCAATTAACTGTGAAATTTTTGCAGGAACATGGCCACCAAAATTAAAGCTCAAATTGAAGAAGAAAGAAAAAAAGAACGAAGTAGATCGAATCGAACGCCCCCTAACTGCAACTTTAGAGCGTCCAGAGCTTCTCAACATCAATCTTCTAGACAAAATTGACATGTCTCTAGTTCGCAAAGAGTTTTTGTGTATAACTAATTTGTGTAAAGGTACTGTGAATATAACTGTTGTTTCTAAGAAAAGAATAGGTAAAATAGCACCTTCCGCGATTAGTGTAATAAGTGAAAAAACTAAAAGTGAACCAATTAAAAGATCTAGAAAGACAGAAACTAGTGAAGATAGCCAAAGTGATGAAAATATAAGTCTGCAATCGAGAAGGAAAATAACAAAAGTGAATCAGCTGTCAAAAAGTGTGAAAAGCCGGGAGAAGAATGATCCTAACAATAATTCCGAACCAAGTAAGATACAAATTTTATATTGATTGAATAATTTTCAGTAAGTTTGAGCGGACTTTAGAGTACGACTCCGGGTAAAGAACATTTTTTTAAATATAAGAATCATAAATATAATGTATTTTACTAACTTAGGTTTACGTGAGAAAATCGTACCTCTCATAATTTATTCTATAAATTTCGTAACGTACCTGCAAAAAGTGTAACATGTAAAAATCTTTGATTCGGGTGATTATTATTTTTTCAACAATCGACCAAAACCAAAATAGTATTGTTCTCATTATGACTTGAAAAAATCATCAAGCGCCAGTAAGAACAACGTGGAATATTTTTACTTCCTTTGAAGCAAAATACTAAATTTGATCATAACAGAGATTCTTGCGGAATTTTTGTATCATTCTCTAGGATCAAATCGCGACCTAGTCACATCTCCCTTTTTCCTCAATGTGACAAATGAAATAACAAAAATATAGGATAAGGAATGTTTAAATAAGTTTACTTTTTATAGAAGATACCTGTTGCACTTGTTGTACATCTCGAAGTGGTCCATTGTTTTCTCTTTCATTCTCAAAATGATCAAAAAAATTATAAATCAATTCTTGAGATTGATTTTCAACTGGTCTGCTTTTCAAACTCATCACTCAGCGCTAACATTGAACAATATCAAGTGCGCTTATGGGAGCGAATTATACTAAATAGCTTTTACGCTGACATACGTTTTCACTAGTACAAGGCGATAGGTAGGATTCAAAGAAGACATCAGCAATAAAGTATGTCGGAACTTGGGCATTAACTATCCCTTTCATACCATTAGTAAAAGGAAAATAAATACAATTCGGTCAGGCTATTTCCATTTCCAGAAAAAAAAATCTCAAGAGACTGCTTACGCTTGTTGTACTATACGTCCTGTCCATTCTGTGCCTTCCTATCATGATACCATATTAGGAATATCACTCTTTTCAAATTTTTGCAATGGGGAAGAACTAAAAACAATTTCTTTCGGCATTATTTATATATGCTTGAAAATCTTACTTTACCCTGGCTTTTATCTTGAACTGAGAAAAGGCAGTAATCTGAAGCTTTTCCAGTGATTTCCACTTTCTATGAGCTTTTTTTTTGTCTCTTGACAATTTCAACAAGATACTAGAATACCATTCGGAATACTTGTTTCTTGATAGATACGAGCTCTTGAATTATATTATATTCAATAGCGTAAACAGTATTTAAGTTCAAGATTATCCGCCCAGTACCCCGAAAATCGTGTTAAAATCTAAAATTTTGTTTCACTAAAATAATAAATATGGACATGTAAAATAATTACTTGAATTTTCTTACTTGAGATCACTTATAGTCGGATCTACCTTATTATTTGTTCATTATCTTACTTAATCCGTTTGCCTTTCTACCTTGCGGTGTAAGGCAATTAACAATAATAATAAATGTCTTTTGACTTGAGTATTTCTTCGCGTGAAATACATTGAGCAACAGCGCAACTAGCAGCTGCCATAAAGTTTGAATTTTAAATTCACTGTATATTTATTTTATCCATTTTTTAATTTTTGTTTTTCACTCGCTTTTGTTATAATATTTCTCATTTTTTTTGTTTTTTATATAATATATAATGTTAATCATACAATACTATCTCATAATTTTTTTTGTCTTATTGATAATGAATTTCATATTCCAACATAAAGATTCCTATAGTTATTAGTTTAACAAAAAAAAATGGGGCCCCAAAAAACTTAGATACGTCTCTGATTTGACTACATCCAACGTCGCCAAACTTTTACAAGTAGGAAATGTCACTCATTTTCAAGTATAGCTGACAGATATTTCCGTGCATTTCTATTCATTAAGATTGAAATATCTACAAAACTGCAACGTAGAATACTTTCTCAATGTTTTTACATATTTGGATAAGAATTGATAAATATGAAGTACAGTTTTTTGTATTTTTATCTTCAGCAATTGTGATTAAATTTTGATAAATTGGGTATTCTCGATAATTTCTCTCATTTATTCTTTATTAAGAAACATATTTTCAATAATTAACTACTCGAAAACAAAACGGCCAATATCTTTTTCAAATCAATAAACGAGATGACACCCATAGGCATAATCATATTTCATATTTTCATTCTCACATTGCTCTAAAAGCCGTATATTCTCCACCTATGATAATACTTTTTATTTCATTTAAAAAATAATCAAGAAAATCTAGAAATCATCCAAATAAATAAGGATGATTTAGCAATATATGAAGATTTGAATGAAGGAGTTTTTAAAGAGATAATTTGGTCATCACCGTCATTCAAAATCTAGATATTGTGGTAATATATTTTTAGTATCTCACGAATATATTAGAGGGCGGAAATAAATTTTCTCCACTTCGACTGGGCTAAACGAAATTAAATTTATTTCTCACAGGCTATTAACCTCACCAAAATACAAACTATAAACTGTGTTACTGATTCGAAAAATATATAGAATGGAAACAGAATGATTAAATTCATATTTTTTTCTTGAAAAAATTTGGCTTAAATTTTTTTTACTTACGGTGAATCTAGGAGGGTACAGTTGATCTGATATCAATCCTTTGTCTGCATATTATATTTTGCGGTCAGCATGATCAATTGGTAACTATTAATATTTACCGATGATTAATAAAAATAATTTTCAATGAATTTATCAAACTAACTGATTGCATTTAGGCACAAGATTTAGTTCCGCAGAGCTCTGCAGGCATCTGCTAGGAATATTTCTAAAGTAACAATAATGAGATTTTTTTTTTTTTATATAATTCTTATTCTTGTCACTCTCGAAATATCCCTAGTAGGTAGCCGCAGTGCGGCACTGCCCAGTATTTGTCCTGCAACGCAAATATTGTACCTAAACCTTAGATCACTTTGATAGAGTGTTCTGGGTACGTACGAGACG
The DNA here is from genome assembly GCA_963989225.1 of Dromius quadrimaculatus. Classification (NCBI taxonomy): domain Eukaryota; kingdom Metazoa; phylum Arthropoda; class Insecta; order Coleoptera; family Carabidae; genus Dromius; species Dromius quadrimaculatus. The sequence continues at coordinate 45,673,688 of OZ022330.1, forward strand.
GTTCGTGGCACAAAAAATCTATATATAAATGAGTTTTTCATAATACCTGCATTGAAACAACGCATTTCAACGCCTGTTTTGTCAATCGAAACAAGACAATTTCAGACAAATTCGAGTGTAGTCGGGTAGAAGCAAGCCTGTTTCTTCCCGAGGGGAGAAACAAGCTTGTTTCTGCCCGCTGAGTTTGTTTCTCACATCGTTTTATCCCTGGCAGACTCGCATTTGTTCATTGTCAATCTCTAAATGAAAATCATATAACCTCAGTTAATTTGACAGTTGTTGTATTCGTAACTGTAAATTAAATTGAAAAGAGGATTAGTTTCAAGAAAAAAAAGTATTCATACGATAATTTCAAGTACACCACAATATCTTATTGATAGAGCATAAGCAGCTACTCTCGACTTTTTACCTGCAAAATCAAAAGACAAATATTTACTTTGTTACGTCAAATTTGTAATATGAGAAGTTTCAATGCAGGTATTATGAAAAATACAGTGTGTGGCACGGGACAAAACACGATTTCAGCCGAGGGTGAAGCCAGCCCTCGCTTCGCTCGGGCAAGCAATTCTTACCCTCTGCTGAAATCGTCTTGCTTCGTCCCTAGCCACACAATATACTATTTTTTTTTGATGAATTTTTTCATAATACCTGCATTGAAACAACGCGTTTCAACGCCTGTTTTGTCAGTCGAAACAAGACAATTTCAGACAAATGCGAGTGTAGCCGGGCAGAAATAAGCCTGTTTCTGCCCTAGGGGAGAAACAAGCTTGTTTCTGCCCGCTGAATTTGTTTCTCACATCGTTTTATCCCTGGCAGAATCGCATTTGTTCATTGTCAATCTCTAAGAGAAAATCATATAACCTCAGTTAATTTGACAGTTGTTGTATTCGTAACTGTAAATTGAATTTAGAAGAGAATTAGTTTCAAGAAAAAAAAGTATTAATATGATAATTTCAAGTACATCACAATATTTTATTGATAAAGCACAAGCAGCTACACTCGACTTGTTACCTGCAAAATCAAAAGAAAAATATTCACTTTGTTATGTCAAATTTGTAATATGGAAAGTTTCAATGCAGGTATTATGAAAAATACAGTGTGTGGCACGGGACAAAACACGATTTCAGCCGAGGGTGATGCATAGTAAAAGTATGAATATAATTTTGATTGCAAAAACTTTGATGTTAAGGCTGGTTCATGATGAATTTAATTTAGGAATTCACATTTAGAAATTTAGATTTAGAATTCGTTAATCTTATTCTGGTTTTGGATAAATTATAATTTTCTGAACGTAGCCAAACACATATTATTCACTCGTGTAATATTTGATATAATATATGTTTCAAATTAAAAATGAAAATAAGGTGAGTGAATTTAGATTTATAAATGAATATTTCAAATATAAATTCGTAAATTAAGTCCATCATAACCCAGCACATAAGTTGATACGTATCTTATATTTCTAAATCTAAATTTCTGAATGTAAATTCTTAAATTAAAACCATTATAAACCAGCCTTTAGAATGACGTATTGAAGCATATATTTATGGTATAATAAATTTGATTATTAAGTATTTTTTTACGATATTCTGTTATCAGAGAATAACAGGACTGCAATATAAATAAAATATCTATTTTATTTTTTTCAATTCTTAACACATATCATAAATTATCGAATATTAATTATTGTGATCATTAAAGTACATATCTAAAGAAAATTTTTGATAGAAATTGTGGAATAATATTGTAACAAAACTCAACTCGTTCGTGGGTTTAGTAAATTTATATTCACTTTACTATAATTAAAAATATCCACTTATAAATACTTCTACTTATAATCAACGCTAAACTAGACTCTATCACTACATTTATTTATTATTTACACAGTACCACTGTCTGCTATTTATTTTCACTGTTTCTTATCCATCTTGACTAGTTTACTTATTTATTTCCAATCTTACTTGCTCCGTATTTGAACTAAAAATCATTTGACTCGACCAGACCTCACTACGTGCTTGGCTCATGATTAAGTTGCGTTTGCCACCCGTTTATCCAGCGTGTTTAAATGGAAGTCTAACCTACAGGCTCTGTTACACTATAAATGAATGCCGAAAGAGAAAGTATAATATAGAAAAACTTGTTACAGAAGGCGATTGAGCACTCGTTTATTTGTCCAGTTGCTAGCTTCGCGGCTCGAGACCTAATCACATAATAATTTCGGCTGTAATAGGCTACTTTTTATTTTTTTCCAGTTTACTACTCAACATCAATAAAAATATAATGACACGCATACTGTAAAGAGGAAATTAGCATTCAGATCAAGTGAAAAATCCTGAAGTCTTCAAATTTAGGTATTTTTCAATTATGTCTGATATTAATAACTATTTCGATTCAATTCAAGCTGTTCAAGGTCAGACTTTTGACCTAAACACGCTCAGCTATCTAAAAACATAAAAATTCTATTAAACATATCAATTTTTAATAAATAACGTCAATGCATATAAATATTCATATGATACCCACATAACTATTATAACCATTATAATATTACCATACCAACAATCAATATATTGATTACAACAATACATTTGTATTTTCATAGCTACGAATCGATCCACAGCCCGCTCAAAAAACACGCCATCATTTTCTCCGCCTTCGCCTAGACCTGCAGTAGTTCGATCTATTCCTCTACCAGAACCCTGCAAAACTTGTGGAAGACCTGACGCTCCAGAAAGATTTCATAGTCATCCATCTACTCCTCAGGTACGTCAAAGCCCGAGAAAGAATCCTACTTTGCCGACACACACAGTCAAAAGCACAGTGCAGAAGCCTGTGGCAATCAAGTACAAGTCAAGAGAGAAATCGCCACAGAAAAACGTCGGTCAACCGTTAAATCAAAAACAAGAAAGTGTGAAAAGTGGAAGAGATAATAAAGAGGACAAAATGGTAAAGGAGGATAAGGACAAAGTTGTAATGAAGGGTCCAAGGACTGTGGTGTGCTATTTATGCGGACGAGAGTTTGGTACGAAGAGTTTACCTCTGCATGAACCGAAATGTTTACAAGTAAGTATTTTTTTTTTAATAATTATGCACTAGTATTTCTTATGAATTATCCTAACAAAAAATATATTTAGTAAATGTAAGTGTTCAAGGTGCTTGTTTTTATTTCGTTCTTGTTTAAACGTGAAATGGATAAATAAAAATAGCTATGAGTCACCAGCGCACAATAATTATTATTGTTACTACAATTATGTATGACAAGTGCGATTATTTTTGTTTTTAATCTGAGCTGCAACCAGCAATACATTTCTATAATGCAGATTAGTATAAATAAGTAGAGAAAAGAATTACTTCAGTTGATAACTGATCACTTGCTTTAGAAATCGAGTGAAATTGAAAACAAGATGCATTATGAAAGCTCAAAAATAGAAACATATGTTGATTTAAAAAAAAATAGCAAAGGTTTATCCAATAATTTATTAAATTATGCATTTTCTAATGAACACAAAGCATGAAACTTTGGAATTTTCCAAAACTATTTTGTATTGAAGAAAATAAGATTATCATATTTAATGGAGAAATAATTTGTCAATTTTCAATAAAATTATATCATTCAAATGACGGAATATACACTATGTCCCTACAAACACATTTTTTTCCAAATTATAAAGGGAAATTACATAAATTTTATGGAACTATAAATCAGTATATTTTGGACAAAATCGTAATAGATTTATCAATCTAATGGCAAGTATATATTAATAAAGATTAGTAGATACGTATTTATTTGATTTTAATGGTTTTCACGGAAATGTAGAATCTTCAGAATTAAAATTTTGAGCTTACATTTTCAAAACAGCATACAAAATTAGGTGGTTAGTATTTAGATTGAACTCTAATAGCACTTTCGTACATTAGAGTCATTTCACGTACTTTTTAACGTTGCTTTCAGATCATCATCATCGTATTCATAAGTTTAGAACTAATTATCTTAAGAAAAAAAAAACAGAGTATGGCTCAAGTCATGTTTCCATGACCTAGGGCTTGGCGAGTCTGGTCTGAAGTTTGTCAGATATCACATCGTGAGAACGCAGACTTGTTATTACTCGGGGTAGCCTCAGTCGACTCGAAGTGGCCCGGCTTTTCCCATGTATTGTCGGTAAACCCTTCAACCTCAAAGGCTTGAGGCTCGACAGATGACAAGCCTCAGAACGTCTCGAGCACTCCTTCCCACAACCTGTTGGGGTTTGTGTTAATCTATTCAGTTTGTGATCACTGTCCGAATTCATTTTCGACATCTATAAATCTAGAATATTGTACCTACTAGCTCAGATTTGATTCAACTGCCTCAAAAAAAAAAAAATCGCTCGAGACTCGTCAAGCCACGAAGCTTTCCGCGCTATGGGAACGGTTTGAGTTTTAATTCAGAGTTAGTAATTTTTTTTTTTTCAATAATTTTAACTTGAATTTATGAGTCAGATTTTACGTCGCAGCTTTTTCACAAAATCTATGAAGTAATAAATTACTAAGTCAATAAATGGGATTTTCTACATGCATAATGTTGGTTTATAATGGCACATATCGATTTATTCAAACACATTTAATGACACACGGGGACAGAAATGTATTTGACATTCAATATCAATGTTTAGTTTATGTTCTTTTTCAAATGAAATATAAATTAGATTGATGACTTCTCTTCTATTTTCTGAAATTTAATATTCAAGTTCGGACTGCATTTTTAATCAAATGGGAAAATGAACGTTTGTGCATTAATACCATTAATTTTTTCTTTTACCTGTGCGTCACTAGTTGTACCTTACTAAACTTCTTCAAGAAAATTACGTTGAATTATAATTCAAGGCTTAGCTTGCAAATTAAAAAAAAAAAAAAAACAGAGCACTTAAACAGTGTGGAATCACTAATCAGGACATAAGAATAAAATAAACTGCCCAAGTTGGTTGCCCTTGACTTTATCGTATACAAATATAGGTTGATTATTCGATGTCGAAATATATAATCTCATAAATTAAACACATTCCGTGTATTAGTAGGGAACCAAAAATATTATTGTGAGTGGGTGAATAAAAGTTTCGGAAATTATGGGTGACAATGAATAGTAGGGATCGTCAATTTATCCATGAATTATTTTGCAAGGATAGTAGACAGAAATAAATTCATGAAGAGATTGCGGATCATGAATTTCTAAAAGATATCTATAGGATAATGAGCAATCAAGATAGTTACCGTAAATTTTGAAATGAAAAATTTGGGAACATTTTTTTTTTAATGTCCTGATAGACCTCATAAACTTCGGTAGTACAAGGGTAAAGTAAAGGGTGAGAATTGTAGCGATATCATGAAAGGATCGAGCACTCCGAATTAAAAATTCTCAAAAACTTCAGCAGTTATATAGTAAGAATATTGAATGTATAGCATGACGTCACGGGCATGAGAAATGTCATTATGTTCCAGTACTAACCCTACAAAGTTTGAATCATTTTGTGATGACGCTACATTTTTTTTTTAAACCAAAGAAATTCATACTGGCCTAGTTGAAACACTTGCTATATTATTTTTAAAATGGAAATGCAAATTGTTTGTTATTTTTAGGGATATTTTAATTGGTAACACTGTTAACTTTCTATTTCACACTTCGTATACATTTCAATTGTTATTTTTAGTTCAAACACTTGTCACCTCGAAACTTGTCATATTCTCAATTGTATTCGACTCCTGCGATATTCTTTTGCAGTTATGTAAATAATCTCTGTTTTTTTATTATTAATACTTTTTGTTGCTTCATTTATTTAAGTGTTCGACGTTTGTGATATTTAATCGCAATGTTTGTATATAATTATTTTATCCATGACATCATGCTATGCATTCAATATTTTTATTTTAGACCTCGTTCAACTATTTATGTAATCTTTTTTAGATTTTTTGGACTGAAGACTGCAGAGAAACGAGGTTATACTCTTCTTCACGCTATTTTAATTATATATGTAACGTTGCGATAAATAAATTGCAAGAAATATTGTTAGATATTAATGTTCTATGAATGTATAAAATTGGAACCATATCGATGCTATCGTTCGATTCTGTCACTTCTCTTTTCCTTTAGAGCTACCCTCATTTTCTAGGTCAAGCAAAAAATACGAAAATATATCTAGATATTTGTAAGAGTACTCTAAATAAGACGAAATATCAATCAAACTTTTGAGTCCCATATTATTTTTATTTGTTATTGTACTATTCTTATACTAAGCATTATTATCTAAAACACTCTTTGTTTTCACCTTATTAGAAGATTTTAATTTTCATAAACTCACTGCTCGACGCGAAGATTTATCTGTTTTTCATTTCTCCTAGATAATACCTGATAATGTAAATGATTCTTACCCCCCCGGTTGACTTAAATTCCTCGTTCAGTCTTATTATAATGGACATTCTTCCACTCTTTACTTGCCAATAGGACATTCCAATTTTTTTTGAGAACCAATATTTATAACATACTTATACATGCACATATGAGACCTGTATCTCTAATTTATATATTTTTCTAATCAGTTTCAGTTGTTTTACCAGTTTCTTTCTCATTCTTCTCTTTCTTATTTTGTCTCCCTCTATCCTGTTATTAGGATTTGCATGTTGAATGAATTAATAATAATAATAATAAATAATAATACTAGTAATCGGTTTAATAGGTTTTGTTACACACACACACTCACATAGCCACATTAAAACATCAGTGAACGATGTTAGTTCGAGAGCTCTCATAAAAAATCGAGATCGAAATTTTGGTACTTAGTTCTTTTACTCTTGGCGTTGCTTGACAGCAAAAATAAAATTGTTTCAATTTTACAAAAGTAACCCCTTTGATCATGCAAAAAATAAATGTTCTATAATACAGACAAATATACATTGAAATCTCATGACACAGAATTATTTTTCTAACTTTTTTGATACGAAGCTCTGAATAATCGTTATGTACAAATAATTTAATTCATTGCATGAATGAACTCAGAGAAAATACCTTACCTGAAGAGAATAAAAAATAAGTATTTTGGCATTTGGACAAAAATAACTTTTTACAAAAGCTTGAAAGCCTCTGATTCAAAAAAATATTCTGTTACATAAGAAGCAATCTATCTTTTTGTTCTGTATACTCAAACTTTTTTTCCGACTTTTTATATCTTTGATGACGAAGAATTTACTCAAATAATTTCTTTTCAGTAAAACAGCTTCTGTACATAATTATGTATGTATATTCAAAAATTGCATAGATAAAATTGATATTGATTCAATATTATAATCACATTCATTTTTTTTGTTTGACATAATCAGTTATGTCTTTATCCGAGGGCCCAGAGCTTATGCCCATAAACCTGAGACAAAGATGTGGAAAATATAAATCAGAAGACGAAAAATAATTCTTAGAGAAAAAAAATTGAAGTAAATGCATCATATTTTTAAAAGGGTCTTCGCAAAGTGTATGCAGTTCTATAGTAGAAAAAAATTCAAAATAGAAACAAAAAAATTGCCAGAACACATAATAAATAAACAAAAGTAAAAAAAATAATGCAGAAAATTATCAAAAGAAAAATTGCTCGTTGTTTAAAACAATAACATTTCCTTCTTTGATCGACACATTGGACATTCTGACATTCACAATTTTTTCTTATATCGATCCAATTTAATTCGATATTATAGTAAATTATTATTTAACAAAATTCCTGTTTAATATTCCTGATATTGAATAATTAAATTGAATAATTGAAATTTAATATCTAATTAGAACGAATGTGAATTAAAGGTAAAAACCACTAGAATTGCGATGTTTCAAGAACAGAGAGAATTTAAAAATCGACTTTATCATCAATCCATTTGGAACCATCTTGATGCTCTTGGATATTATTTCAAGTTAACTTTTTTTTTGTACTCTCCAACTACAATATTTTGAATTAGTTGATAAATGAAAATAATTCCTCAACACTTATATTCATGTTTTTGAATTCACATAAGAATATATGAATAAAATTTACAATTTAATTTTACAGAAATGGGAGAGAGAAAATAGTCAACTCCCAAGACACCTCCAGCGAAAGCCTCCTGCAAAACCTGAAAAGCAAATGACGTCTGAAGAATGGAACAAGTTCGCTTGGGAGGCCAGTCAGGTAAATCATGAAAATATGTTATTCATTAATTATTGCCTTCATTCTTTAATATAAATTGTTTTCGCTGATAATAAGTTTTCAGCAAATGTGAAGATAGGTTGAATATTAAATAACTTTGATGTAAATTCTGTGGTGAATAATAATTAACTTGTTTCATTTGTTGTATAAATTATAGGCGTATTGATTTTTCATTCATCATAAGTTGAGCTATATATTTATAATTCTATTTTTAAAATTGTTTAGTTTTTTAATATCATGTTTCTTTCTGCATTTATATGCTCTCTTATGTTGACGAAGAACGATCATATATTACTTATTTTCAAACCAAATAATAATAATAATAATAAATCTACGGATCATTTGGAATATTCAAATCATTCACAGGCACTTTGGGGCTTATCGTTTACCGTTTACCAAATGTATGTCTTTAGAAAGTTAGTTCAATTCTAATTCGTAGAGACAGTTTCTCAACATCATTTTTAAGCCTCTTAGCACACGTACCACATTGTAATTGTAGTGGACAATTATTGGAGAAGTGAATCAATGTCGTCATATTTGAAGACAGTCTCCCAGAAGTAAGAGATAGAATCAAGTTAGTTTCTTTACATTGGTGTCACTTTTTGACATCTGTGTTTCATTAAACAGTAACAATAGAGCAACATTCAACTACTATGATTGATGAGTTCGAAAAATGAGTAATCATGAATTATTCCAAGCGTCGTCCCTACTTGCAACCAACATAATTTTGTAGATCGTATTGTTTGCACCTACATACAATATCCAAGTCCCCATAAATGTGACTATGCCAAGACGACCTAGAGACAGGTACCTGTCTCCAAGCTGTCTCTATGAATTACAATAGGAGTCCTGGTAGCATAAGAAGTATCTCTGATGTCGTTTGGTCATACATGAACTGAACTGAATTGAAATTGAATGACGCCAGTATGATTGAGCTATATAATTCGAGAAAAGCGAATCCCGAAGAAAATAAGCTGCTTTTAGTTCTTCTCCAGCAGAAAATCCAATTGTACTACTAATGATTATCAAAATATGATACTTAAGGAAGGCCTTGCAACTTGAAAGTAATTGCTTGTAAAGTAACATACCTTTGATTTTTCTTACTTTTGCGTACCATGTTCGTGAACTGCAACCACATTGAAACATGCAAATAACTGGAATTCGTATTTATAATTGTCAAAGAATTGTGAATTCATAACTCACCTAAGCTTCTTACCGTTTTGAAAAACTATAACAATATGAAAAAAGTAATCGCCAGTAACAAAATAATACCGTGTATTGTTATATCAAATTCACGTATATTAGTTCAATAATATCTAATAGTAATTATGAATTTAGCTAACAATTATACTTACTTTGGTAATCAAATCAAGAAGCAAGTCGACTTTTGCGATTGTATTCATAAAAACTTGAAGAAAATTTTGGAAAATTCCTGACAACCAAAAAGGAGCTTTAAAAATCGAAATGTTCGGATAAGTTTTTCTGGTTTATAATTATTATTAATATTATTTTTATCTATTTAAATCTCTGGTACCATTTCAGGTGTCGAAATTGGTTTTCAATTTATACTTTGAATTAATTCTTTCCATTGTTTTCTGTTCAATGCTTTTGTCTTTGCTTCGTTAGAGTTGATGCTATTTCTTTTCAATATCTCTTCTACAGAACTTTCCCAATTCTTTCTTAGTCTGCCTCTTCTTTTTTTCTTTGTGCCTCTTGCATTTCACACTTGTTTGGTTTGTCTATTTTCTGGAATTCTTATATTAGGTGTCCGTAGCCGTACCATGCTAGCTGTCTTTTATCTATTGTAATTTGTATACTTTCAGTTTGTAGGTTTCTTCTTATTTCCTTGTCTCTTATCTTGTCTATTCTTCCTACTCCTTCTTTTTTTCTTAGAAATCTCATTTTGTAATACAGGCGGTATTTTACTTCTACGTCTTTGTTGATAATACTAAAAAGAAATATTAACAATTGCGAGAGGTAAACGAATTAAACATGAGAAAATATATCAAAATACATACATGATTTTTTACTTCATCACAATTTTGTACAATGCTCTTCCATTTCTATAAATAACGAACAATGGTAAAAATGATTCTTGGGCTTGTAAAAAAAAGAACACATGACTTGTTTGTACATCTTTGGAAATATTTTTTGCATATTATATATATACGATAATCAAACACAAGATCTCATCCTTCCACGATTGATCGTTTTGGATTTGTCCAAAAAATTCTAGAAATCTGTCAAGTGAAATGCGCTTTCGGCCCAATCGGTTGCTATGGGAATTAAACTGAAGTGCACTTCCGGTTCAAAAGATTGTTATGAGAATAGTAGGCAATCATTCAGATGCTACAACAGACTAAAATACTAAATTTCAATACTCCACGGCCGATCGCTTCAAATTTATGCGAAAAATTCTAAAAGAATGTCACATAAAGTGTCGATTTCAATGAAAATAGGATGTGAGCATTTAGATGATACAGTCGTCTTAAACACTTAATTCTAATATTCCACGTTCAATCGTTTGGGATTTATGAGAAAAATTCAGAATATGTTTTGAGTAAAGTGCACCTCCGGTACAGACGATTGCAGTCATAATGCGAGGTGCACAACTAAATGTTATAGAAGTGCTTAATACGAAATTTCAATATTTTATTGTTTTGAACTTATGCGGAAATTCGAGAAGTCTGTATTACAAAGTGCGCTTCCGGTTCAGCCGATTGTTACAAAAATAGAAGGATAGCCATCAAGATGCTACAGAAATTTCAAATACTAAATTTCAGTATCCTACGGCTAATCATTTTGGGTGTGTGCGGAAAATTAAAAAAAAAGTTTCAGTTAAAGTGCACTTCCGGTACAGACGATTGCAACCATAATGCGAGGTGTATAACTAGATCTTAGACCAGTCTTAAATACAAAATTTCAACATTATACGTTCGATGGGTTTTGAGATTTGCGAGTTACAAACGAACGCACACACATACATACGTACCGACATCTGGACGAAAATAGTCAAAATGGATTCAGGGATGCTCAAAACGGATATTTCCATCAAAATTTTGAAATGTGAATTTTACTTTGTACAAGTAAGTAAAAATTCCAAACAATATATTTTTAATAATTATACATTTTCAAAATTTTATTGAATAAAAAACTACTTTTGATTTTAAATTCTGTATATTTTATTTGAAAATTTGACGTTTCGATCCTTTGACCAAGGAAGAAGATCCTTAGTCAAAGGATCGAAACGTCAAAGTTTCACATGAAATATACAGAATTTAAAATTAATAAGTAGTTTTTTAGTATATTTTTATATTTTTGCTCTTATGATGTTGATACTGAAAGGTCTTTCTGACCATATTTCATATACCATGTTCACCTTCTGCACTTTTTATTATATGAAAAAAAAAATCTACTCATTTATTTTTTACATTTGAAAACTTCTATTCAGAATTTTATTTTACAATATTATTACATATAATGAATTTTTCAAACTTTCAGTACCTATTCTATTACTTATTATATGCAACTCATATAAAATCAGATCAATTGAAGTAATTGAACAATTATTTCCTTTGGACAATCAAACAGAAATATAAAAAGATTGAAAAATTAATGATGAAATCAACGTGACCTATTTAGTGTAATTGGCTGTGAATCCTGTTACAGACATAATTATAATTTTTGCCATGGTTACGTTACGTACTATTACTAATTACTATCTAATAATGGAAAGATCGGTTTTAAGTAAAATAGATTAATTTTTTCACTGCAATGTATATTTAGAGACATGGATAATTTCAAATTTTTTAGAAATTCTAGTTTTGCGTGCTTTCCTCTCTGTCATTATTGCTATTATTACATGTAATAATGTCCATGCTTTATCTTTGTTGCATGTACAGTTGAATATACATTCCTATAGGTCCTTAACAACCAACATGTTTCAAATGACAACAAAAGTTCAAGGTTACTGGATACTTTTTATTCCACTTTACTGTTGATGAAGATAAAAATATTGAAGTACTATGTAATTAATCAGAGTGAAACTAATTTTGTAATCAAATAATAATTAGATTTGATTAAGTTTTGGGAAATTTAAAATCCAAACCGTGTTTCTCAACAGTTTTTTTTTTAAATTTAATTTACAACGAAGAAAAACTACTGTAACGAACAGAGCCTCTACAGCAGTGATTCCCAAAGTGGTCCAGGTGAACCTCCTGGGATCCACGGAAGAATCGACGGGGGTCTACGTTGGTGGAAACAAAATTGAGGGTTCACAAATTGTAAGTGGGGTCCACGAAAAGGGTAGAGATTCACCGAAATCAGTGGAATTTTGAAAATGGTCTACGAGAAAAAAAATTTGGGATCCTCTGCTCTACACTTCTAAAGAGTAGATTTCCATATCGGTACGCCGATTGAACGTGTGGCAAACGCAACTGACCGGTATGCGCCAATAACGTGGTGACGACTGATCCACTAGAAATTTCTGGAAGCTTCGAGAAATCATAACCAGGGATATATAAACCGAGGAATAAGTCGAGCGGAAATAATTGTTTGTAGTTCGGATACGGAGTGCGTAAGAGTGAAAATAAATAAGTGAGGCAGTGGAAGTAAATAGTAGACAGTGTTATTGTGTAAATAATAAATGAATATAGTGTTAGATGAGTAGTTTAGCGTCGGTTACTAGCAGAAATATTTATTAGTGAACAACTTTAGTTAAATTATAATGGCCTCAAGTAAAAATACATTATTAAACCTACTTTGTAGAGTTTCTTCTAGAGCATGATATGCATATGGGTGCCGTAATGCCTTGTTCGGACATGGACACTTTGAAGACACATTAGAGAATTTGAGTGTTGAGTCTTCAGAAGAAGTACAATTTGTGTCGCCTATCAAATAGAGACGCCGTTATTCTGAGTCTTCAAAGTGTCTTTAAGAATGGGATATGCAATATCTCATTGATAACTTCATGGTAATCTATGTTTTTTACTTTTATCAAAGAGATATTTCTGTATGAGTTTGGCTTGAATATTGATGTCATATTGTTATTTGCATCATTCAACTGTCTTTATCGTATTTTAAATATATATATAAGATAGGAGATATGAGAGTAGAGAGAGAGACTCTATATTTACTCTAAAAGAACTAATAACAGAAGATTTACAGTCTTTTAAGAATTTTTCGAGAATTTAAACCCGAACACGAATTAAAAGTTTCGATAAATGCTGTCCCATATTTTCAGCTGACCAAGTAATAGAAGAAATAAATATTTTAAAGTTTATAAGAATATCAAACAGCACAAACTATTTATTCGAAAGTAATTTTGTGAATGTTCAAATTAAATTAATGGTTTCAAATGTATTCCAGCTCGAATCACATACAAAGAGTCTTTCATCATATTATAAATAGAATATCTTTCTTAATCATGCAGCATAAATTCTATTTTAATAATTTAGTACAAAAGTACCAACGGCATAAGTAATTTGAAAGACTTTATTTTTAAAGTTGAAGAAAAGATATACATTTTGGCACAAAAAATAAGATACACGAGTGAACAGCCAAGACACAAAAAAATATTGCAGCTCCAAAAAACTTTTTTTTAAGACTCAAAATCCCAATTGTGTCTTAAAAGTGCCCATGTCTGAACGAGGCTCCTGGCTTTTCGGAAAGAAATTTCAAAGAATAGCAAATTTCATTTGACTCATTTCAATTTTATATAATTACAAAGAAAAACAAGAAATATTTCAAGTTAAAAATAAAGAAAAACTCTGAAGGCCTTACGATTTCAGGCATGCCAGGATTTGACCAGTGGTTCTCATATACTATATAGATTTTGCAATTTTATTCTTCACACTCACATATTAATAATAATAGTAATGACAATGATAACAGAAGAGTTGACCAAAGATTTTTACTCAAATGTTGGATGCTGTGTCCCAAAAATGCTAAGTATAGTGTGTATAGAGCTAACTGGAAGCATGGCTAACTTACTGATTGGAAGGTCGCACCGCCACAGCAGGAGGTGTATGTATCTGCTAGTAAAAGATGTACTTAGGAAAATTTTGCAATGAGTGTGAATATATGTACCGTAATAATATATGTACCGTAATAACTACTGATTAATTATATATTAATACTAATCTGTACACTCCGTACTTAATATTGAATTCTGTGGAAGGAAAACACCAATCTGTTTCATAATAATTATTGTTTATGACGAAATAATCTAGCGAAAATGGTTGAAAAGTATATTTATTGAATTAACTATTGACAGGTGTCATCAAAAATCAAACTTGTTATATATACACATAAGTATCGCCTAGTAACAATACAATCTAGATGTCTAGATAATAAGGAACAACAACGTATGAATATTCAAATTCCAACACCCCTTCTCGTTGTTGTACCGTTACATAAAATTATTTCAATATTAAACCAGCTAGTGCAGTAAGACAAAGTAAAATTTCTCTTGTCACAGGCTTGGTCAGAAAATCTGCTATCATTTCTTCAGTTGGACAATACTGTATATCGATGATTCCTTGCTCACGTAGATCTCGTAGCAGATGATATTTGACGTCTATGTGCTTTGTACGAGCTCCACATTTATCTGACTCAATAAGTTGGATACATCCCTGATTATCTTCAAATACTGGAGTAGCTTGTTCCATAGGTGATTTCATATCTTTTAACAGTTGTCTCAGCCACACCAACTCTTGACTGGCATGTGCTGCTGCCACATATTCTGCCTCGGTAGAAGATAGAGCCACACTAGTTTGTTTTCGGCTCGACCACGATACCGTACTGTCACCCAATTTGAAGAGATACCCACTTGTCGATTTCCGATCTAATTTATCACCAGCCCAATCCGAATCAACATAGCAATTAAGTAGTAAGCTACTTCTAGCCGAAAAATGAAGTTTCGCATTAATTGTTCCTGCCAAATAACGTAATATACGCTTTAGAGATTTCCAATCTTTTTCAGTAGGAGATTCTACTTGACGAGCTAATAAATTTACGGCAACAGCTATATCTGGTCGGGAAACTGTAGCCAGATAAATCAACGATCCAATTGCTTGTCGATACTTCGTGTTGTTGGGCAACTTTTGGCTTGGTTCACCAATTGTCGATAAATATCCTGCTTCCATTGGAGTAAGTGCCGTTTTAGCATTTAGCATCCCATATTTTTCTAGAAGTTGAGTGATTTTCGTGCTTTGATGTAGAGAGAAAGATCCGTCAACTTCACGTTCTATCTGGATTCCTAGAAAATGTGACACTTCGCCCAAGTCCTTAGTAATAAAATGTTGATTCAAATCTTGGCATATACTATGCACTACATCTGCATCACAGCCAGCAATATACATATCATCAACATATATTAGTACATAGGTAATCCTACCATTTTTCTCCTCCCTGATATACAAACAGGGATCTGCTCTACCCCGTTGAAAATTTAAAGTAGATAAAACTTCGTTAGCTTTACGATTCCAAGCTCGGGCTGACTGCTTCAGTCCATAAAGGCTGCGATGAAGGCGTAAAACCTTGTCTTCTTTGTCAGAAATCTTAAAACCTGGCGGCTGTTCCATGTATATTTCTTCGTCCAGCTCTCCGTTTAGATATGCTGACTTTACATCAAAATGACGAACATGAAGATGGCGAATTGCTGCCACACTGAGCAATATACGTACTGTTTCGTGTTTTACAACTGGTGCAAAAGTTTCGTCATAATCTTCTCCATATTTTTGCGAGAAACTCCTCGCTACTAATCTTGCTTTGTAAGTTTCTACTTCACCATTTGCATTTGGTTTTGCCTTAAATACCCACTTACAAGACACTGCTCTTTTGCCTGCTGGAAGCTCAGCCAATTGCCATACTTTTCGTTCTTCAAGAGATGCCATTTCTTCTTCAATCGCTTGAAGCCAGTTCGTTTGCTCTCGGGCAGGAAATGTTAACAAATCTTCCCAGGACATAGGCTCACGAACATTGCTTGCATTTACCTTATAGACCAACTTTTTAGCTGGAATTCCTTTGTTAATTCTCTCCGATCGTCGTGGTAACGAGGGCTGAACTTGAGCTTCTTCATCTTCTAGCTCCGAATTGGATTGAAGAGTATCATCAGTGTCAATCTCATCTTCATCAGTACTTTCTGACACCAAAACTACCCCTTCTGGCTTACTATTATTACCATCAGTGTTTCGACAATATACTGGAGACAAGAAATTTGATTCCGTCGATTCCACGATTCGGACTGACCGACTTATCCAAACTCTGTTGTTCTTGGGATTCAAAACACGATATCCCTTAGTAGTTGTGTCATAACCTACTAAAACACCCTGAATTGCTTTGTCGTCCCATTTCTTACGTTTTTGTTTTGGAACAAGAGTATAAACTTTAGATCCAAACACACGGATGAGACTAACATCCGGTTTTTCATTTGTCCAGTGTTCATATGGTGTTTTTTCAATACTTCGACTTGGCAACCGATTCTGCAAATATGTCGCAAATAATACTGCTTCTCCCCAGAATCTTTTAGGAAGATCTGCGTCAAGAAGCATACATCTTGCCATCTCAACAAGAGAACGATTCTTTCGTTCGGCCACTCCATTCTGCTGAGGAGTGTATGGTACCGAAAACTGATGTTCAATACCTTCGCGTCGAAAATATGACAATAATTCATTGTTAACATATTCCCTTCCATTATCAGTGCGAAATGTGGAGGGCTTACGACCAAAATATGTACTCATTCTGGCAATATATTCCTTAATAACACCAGGTACGTCGTCTTTGCTTTTTAGCAATCTGATTACTGTAAAACGGGAATGATCATCAATGAAAATTTATTACCACTTGGAGTGCTGATTGACATGGGTCCACAGACGTCACTTTGCACCAGCTCAAGAGGACGCTCTGCACGTCTCTTACTTACAGGAAACGGAAGCTCTGTCATCTTATCCATTATACAGCATTCGCAGTTCTGCCGAATTTCATTATTATCAATATTCATTCCATCAGCTAACCCCTCGGTGCACATCTTCTTAATTGCAGCAGGGTCTCGATGTCCCATCCGACGATGCCATGTACTCAAAGAAACTGCAGCTCTAACATTTAACGCTGTGTTCATAACTTCAACAATGTTTAATCGAAACAATGTGCCATCAAGGAATGCCATAGCAACAACCTTCTTCTTGAAAAGAATGTTACAATTTTCTCCCTCGAACAATACCTGAAAACCACTTCTACGTGTTATTTGTCTTACCGACAGAAGACCACATTCAAGTTTCGGCACGTAAAGTACGTTCTGCAGATATATCTTTTCTATGACGCCATTTGAATTTTTACAATGCAGCCATCCATGACCAATACCCTCAGCGCTGGTTGTATTATTATTTGCAAGATAAACAGGTATTTTTTCATAATTTAGCGATGTGAAAAATTTCAAATTGCTCGTCATGTGGCTTGTTGCACCGGAGTCAATATACCACTTCTCAATATTTCCAGCTTGATGACCTGTTCCAGACACAGTAAAAGATATATGCTGGTGGAGATCCCCATCATCACTCTTGTCATCGATCACACAACTGGCTTTTTCAGACGATTGTTGAGATTTAAACTTGCGACAGTTTATTTTGATATGCCCTTTCTTTTTGCAAAAGAAACACTCTCGCTCTTCTTTCTTGCGTGATTTACGACTTGATGACTTTGTCACACCACCTGGTAATTTAGTAGCAGTCTGAAGTGCTACTTCTGCTCCACCAATTTGTTGAGTTGATCGCTCCACCTGTCGTTGAAATTCATCTAATAACTTACCACTCACATATTCAACAGTTAAATCTTTCTCATCACGACCTTCAAGCGCCGTAACCAATGCTTCATATGATTCTGGAAGACTATTCAACATGATAGCTACCATATCTTCTGAACTCACCTCCTTGCCCATACCTAGAAGCTGGGCTACAATCTCCAAAATTTGATTAAGGTGTTCTTGCATTGTTCCGGTTGTAAATTTAATTCCCACTAGCTTCCTAAGTAGATAGAGTTTACTGCCCATTGACGCACGCTCGTGCATTCGCTGCAACGTTTCCCACATTTCTCGGGCTGTCTCGAGCTGTGCCAGATGCAGTAATTGATCATCTTCAACCGTTAGACAGATCGCCGCAATTGCTTTGCAATTCTTTCTATTCCAATTATCTGTAATTGGTTCTGGCTTAGGTTGATTAACCACTTCCCAAAGATCGTCCCTCATAAGCAACACTTTAATTTTTATTTTCCACAACTGATAGTTGGTGCCATTCAACTTGGTAACTAACAGCTTAGCACCATCCCCTGTTGCAGCCATCTTTCCTCAAGTTGCTTTTTCGATTTTTAAACACTTTTTCTACAGTGAAATCGCTCTGGACACATAACCTGACGAAATAATCTAGCGAAAATGGTTGAAAAGTATATTTATTGAATTAACTATTGACAGGTGTCATCAAAAATCAAACTTGTTATATATACACATAAGTATCGCCTAGTAACAATACAATCTAGATGTCTAGATAATAAGGAACAACAACGTATGAATATTCAAATTCCAACAGTTTATGATTGACTTTATCTTGAATTCCGTGGAAGGAAATCCAAGAAGATAATAATTTTCCAATACTATCTGTTTTTTTCCATTTTATACCTACAAAATTTTGTGGTATTTGTTCGGTAAGTGCCCGCTGTGATGCCCGTTCTACTATCCTTCCAGTTAGCTCTATACACGATATAATATAGGTATTACAAATTAAAATAATGTAGAAAGAGAAAAAGTTGAAATTTAATTTAATTTTGATGTTATTGAGGTTATGGAAAATACGTGCGTAATCGTAGCCAGGCAATTAGTCGTTCGTGAGGAAGCCAGTAAAGCCGTGCGAGCAATACGCGAAGGCAAGTAGTGCCTAATATATGATCTAATGTTTTTTATTGAAAGAGATGATAACTAGTGATGACCAACTTTTTAATCTGTGTTTTTCAACCGAAGGACTAGATTCTGCATGTTCAGTTACCCATGTTCTACTTAATGAGTAGGTTAATATCTATAGCAATAATAACTGTTATATAATGACCGATAGATGAAGGTTATTGAGGGTGGAAAAATATTAACCCTGAATGTATAAAATACCCATCAAAATTGTTGAATTAATTTGAATAAATAAACTATTATATTTGGGTCGAATCTATATTCTTATGCTTTTTGTTTTATAAAGGGCAAAGTATTTTATTTCCAGAGTAAATAAAATTTACTCTGTTAGATGACAGTCGATTATTTGACAGTAATGATTTTGTTGTCATAATGAAGCTCAAACTGATTAGAATTTGTTAAATTAAATAAATTTACTTTACGAGTAAATTTACTTGATCTTTTATAAAGGCGGCCATTAATCAAATTAATTTAACATTAGTAGTATATTTTAGCCGGTTTGAAAACAGCCTTCCTGGCTGTTTCTGAGGTTACAGCTGATCTGCGCATATTTTTCTTATAGGAAAAACGTTTCAGCCAGAATTCATACAGCTAGATTCTAGTCAAGTAGAGGGTACGAATGTGCTTGGATTTTTCGCGAATATGATTGGTTCTAAGAGATTTTATATATCATGATCATTTAAAATGTGTAAATTTATTCCATTTTAAATGTTGATTTATTATACTGTAACTGGCAGTGGACGCAGTAACTTAAGATTTTAATTTATTGAGATTATTACTCTTTTGATCTAGATAGCTTCACCACAGAAACGACGTAGTTGGATGTTGTGGAAAAGCATTTGATGAGACCTTTTTCTGAAGAATTCAATTCACGCATACTGAATACTGAGTACATATCTTCAACAGTTTATGGAAAAGATATCCTTGTATTGCGCGCAAATTATAGTTTGAATAATTAAAAATTAGACTAATGCCGCCTTAGTAAGAAAATCGCGAATCAATACTATTGTCGGAGACTGCTCAATTATGTCAAAACATTGAATTTATTAAATGAAGAATATAAAACCCAACCCAAATAATAGTAGATTGTTTGACAAGTAGAGAAAGGTGAAAGTTTACTAGCGAGTGTAAATGTTTCAATTCACGAGCAAGAGCAACGAGCGAGTGAATTAAATTTACTCGAGCAAAGTAATATCGCTTTTCTTACGTGTTGAACATGCTATATTTTTGTATACTTGGTGGAAAAACTTGAGTGGAAGACGCCAGGAATAGAAATAATTTTCTAAAGAAATATTAATCAAGGTTGTGTTCTTGCAAAAACGTAGTAACGGTTTTGAAAACTACCAAGCAAAAGCATAGTAACAAATAAACAATATTAAAAGGTAATTTGTCAGAAACATCAGAAGCTAAAGATTCTCGCTAAATTCTGGATGCAGCTAAAGAAGCGACTTTACATTTGTTTCCGACGAAATCAAGAAGATTTTTATTTTCTTATATGTTTAACCTCTAATTTTTTCTTAATTAAGACAAAGCTGTCATTTGTGCGCGTGTCGTAGTGCGTTTTTTGTTTGTTATTTTTTGTTGCTAATTAGAAAAGTGTTGCTAATCTGAAAACTGGCACTTTTCTTCACGGATTTCTACATATTAAACCTTTCTATGAAGTATACAAAAATAATATATTATTCAATGACGTATGATAAAGGGAATTTCTTAAAACAATCAAATTTCGAACACAATCACAATTCGAGTCAAATACTATCTTTATCTATAACTATTTTATGTTTAATATATGCATATTTACAAGCTATTTGAACTTCACATTTTGGAGTAATGTTTTTATATTGAACAACATGAAAAATGAAAGATATGAAAGTTCATTTCATCAAAAATTTAACAAGAATCAATGGCAAACACTAAGCTCCCCGAAAATCTTAATTTTGCAAAAACTCTGACTAGATAGTTTATTATTTATCACTCTATATTTCATCAACTTTTTGTCCCATCTTCCTTCTTCACCCATGAAAGGCAGTTGCTAGCCGTCCTTTAGTTAGACAATTTCATTATTTTTCAAAAGACTTCCTCATTAGCTAATAGTAATTTATTCAACACGAAATATTTTAAGAAGAATCACGAAATTTCCAAATATCTAATACTTACTTTCCTATAGGAGGTGCATATTTTGAGCACAGAGTAAAGGAGTACAAAACTAGTTGATATTTATACTTCAAACTAACGAATGGATCGGTGACTGATAGGTGTTGTGCTTAGTGTTACCAGTATGAAAGACAAATTTAGATTAGAAACTTGACTGACATGTTTAGAACTGAGATGCATGAGCACTTGGTTTACAAATTTATTGTAATAAGTAAGCCGCCAAGTTTAGGAATAGCCGTAAGAAATAGTAATTTATCCAACATCGATACATAATAAGCTTGTTACTAATACTATAGTCATTTGAAATAAATAATAACCATCATTAATCACTCCGTGAGAGAATAATAGAGAAGTACCATAACAACTATTTCATGGCTATTTTGTAATTTCTATGGCTTACCAATACTAATATTAGTCTTGTTCATGTCAAACAATAAACCAACATATGTATGAAAACAATTTAAGAAGTTAGGATTATTGGATAAAATAAATGTTGTGTTGGACTTGCATGAAATATGTTGTCACTCAGAAAAGTATAGCCATTCGTCTTTCAGGCCTCCTGGTTTTTTTTTTTGTTGACTTAAGTAACACATTCCACGCTAGTATAATAAATTACTATTATTATACTAATTTCTGATAAAGTACGTAAGACGCCCATAGACTTTTTTGTATGTATGTAGCATTCTCCAAGCCGCTACTGTGACCTACAATAAATACACTAGAACAAAATTTGTCAATCATTTTGAGGATACAATTCCCTTGAGTATCAAAAAATTTAAATAATGCTAACAAGTTTTAAAAAAATGAGAGATTGTTCAAGATAGCGCGTCTTGTCACAACATAAAGAAAAAATAGATAATCTGCTGATGGTGTGCTCAAATAAAGGTTCCAATTGTAAAACTTTCTTTTAAACTTATTGCAGTGAATTATGAATAGAATTATTCAACAATAAACGCATATACATGAAGGTAATAAATGTATTATCGATTAGTTCCAGTAAGATAAGGTGAGAATTATTTTAATAGTACTAGTATTCAGTCTCGTGTTGAGAAACAATCCACATTTGAATACTTTCGGTTATTTATTGTAGTAATAATATAAATGTACCTAATAATTACAACTTATCTCTTTTTTCGAGCATTGAAGATTTTCATCAAGATTTTGTCTTATTTTTTATTGCAAAATATATTTTAGAAGCCTTTATTTCCTGCATGCTAAATCACTAACTCACTCAGTGACCTATTGACCTATGAAGATTTTTTCGCCGACACAGGTCACGAAACCAGTCCACAAATGCTTTATCTTACTGTTAATAATCTAAGAAATCTTGAAAACACGAAGTTAACTTGATAATGATTGGTTACATGAAGTGCAGTCACTTATCTTTGGACTATTTCATTACTAATCATTAGTTTAAACACAATTTGGATTAAGTTTTTCAAAGCCATTTCTCTTCAATAAATTCTTGAGATAATGATAAGAAAATATAGAAATTTATTGAGTTTGTTGCTCATGAGATTAATGGCCAGTAGTGTTTCATCAAGACAAGATTTCTTGTCTTGATGACCATTTCTTGTCTTGTCTTGATTTTCAAGACAAGAGAATTTGTAAAGTTGTTGGAGGATCCAGTGTAGTTAAGGATGAATTTGAAAAAAGGCCTTAAGCGATCCAAATTGTTTAAATGTTATTTATTTTAACATAACTTAGGACGTTTCGAGAGTCCTATACTGCTCTCATCATCAGCTAAATTTGAGTGAACATATAGTCTTAAATTTTAATATGTGAATGATGTAAAATTATTTTAATAGAAATGCCGCAAAATGTAACGCAAATCCATAGTCAGGGCCACATCCGAGGCAGTATCACATCTTGAACGGTAGGCGAACAACTGTTCACTCAAATTTAGCTGATGATGAGAGCAGTATAGGACTCTCGAAACGTCCTAAGTTATGTTAAAATAAATAACATTCAAACAATTTGGATCGCTTAAGGCCTTTTTTCAAATTCATCCTTAAGACAAGAGAATAAAAATTTCTTGTCTTGCCAATTTCTTGACGACGCATTTCTTGTCTTGTTTCAAGAATTCTTGATATTTCTTGATCTTGATTTTTAGGGGGAATCCCCTTTCTTCATTGTTTCATCCAATCTGAACTGTTTAACGTTAGTTTCTACCCTTTATCCTTCCTGTCAGTTATGTTATGAAGCGATTCTAGCAACGTTTTCCAAGATTGCCACCAATAGAGATAAATGAAAAGCCTATCATTTTCATGTTTTAATCAGTATTTGCAATTATTATTGTTATATGATATAGCAATGTTGCTAAGAATTAACAACTTTCTTAGAGCATTGAGGATACTACCAATACATTTCTCTTCTACATAAACAATTGAATCACCGCAAACTGACGACTTATGCTTTCGATATGTATCAAATATTTATTTTGAAAATCATAGTCACCGATACTTTTTACTCCCCCGAATAGGTTTTAATTTGTAAATGAGCTTTTTCAACTAGAAGATTTAGAAAAATACTCTTCATTTTCAAAAATACCTATATTGTAAGCCGCCATCTGTCACCATAACAATAACAGCTGTCATGTAGACAATGACAACCGTCATTTCGACAATGATAGCTGTCACTTTGAAAATGACGCTGTCACTTTGAAAATGACGCTGTCACTTTGAAAATGACGCTGTCACTTTGAAAATGACGTTGTCACTCTTAAAATGACGCTGTCACTTTGAACTGTCAGTTTGACAATGACAAATGTCACTTTGAAAGTTGGTATGATACTCCTTAATTCATGTAACAGTGATGAAACTGGCCATGAGATTTATTGTCGGGAAGAAACTGTAATGACCACAGCAGATTTAAATATTTCAATAATAGAATAATAAATATGCAGATTTGAATAATTAATTGTCAAGATATCAAGATTTCTTGACAAGAAGTCTTGATTCTTGATAGTACATTCTTGTCTTGTCTTGGAAAATAGAAAACACTTCTTGTCTTGGTCTTGTCTTGATTTCAAGACAAGATCAAGACTATTTCTTGATTCTTGTGAAACACTAATGGCCAGTTGCACCATCGTCACTTAACTTTAAGTGGAGTTTAATATCTATGGCAATTATTCCTCCCTTAAAGTTATATGACGGTGGTGCAACTGGCCATAAATGCCGAAAATAAAAATCAATCCTTGGAGGCTCCGTAGATGTAGTTTAATTGTATTTGAAGTTAAAATTTTCAGAGAACATAAGTGCTCAAAGGTAGGGCATAAGTTGATTCGTGTGAAAAATTACTATGAAAATAGCTTTGTTTGCGGTACACAAGTTCGACTATCTGAGGCTTGCTATCCAGGTAGACGGTGTAAAAAACGACTCCTGAATTTGTAATTTTGTGAAACAATCATGCATTGATTTTTAGCAATTTATATTATTTATTTATATTTTATTCTTTGAACTTTTTGATACATATTTTGTACATTTCTTGTTCTTAGTAATAAATGAATAAATTAAGTGCTGTATTATAAAGAAAAAATTTCAAATTAAACTGTCATTTATTAAAACTGTTAGGTTAGAATGATCCGTCAATCGTAGTCACTAGCACAAAATTGCGGCAAAGAAAAAATCTGAACAAAGCGGCATGATCAATTATTAATGATCACTGTGATCTATGTTATGCCTCATTTTAGAATGTAAAATCAACGAACTGACGTCATTCCATAATAACAAGGAAGCTTCCGTATCATCATACTATTTATCCAGAGTAATTGTTACCCATTTGGTTATCTTTATTTAACTATCAGTTTATTTTTAACTGTATTACTCATATAATTTCATACTCTGTAATTTCATTATTTTATTGATTTTGTTATCATGAACATACGTCAAATGTCTAAATTGTGGTCATGCAATTGTTTTTATTCCATTTTAAGTTTTTTGTATAAATTACAAAATTTCTAGTTTCTTATAGTATTTTTACTAAAATGTTTTTGATGAAATAGAAATAAGATACATTAAAAAAATTGAATATATTATTATGTAAATGTTAATGGAATGAAGCAATGAATATTTAAAGGGTTTTGCTTACGGTAGTAGTAAGTTTTAGTTCAATAGAAAGCAATTTGACCTTGAACTTGGACACATGGTCTCATAAATATTCAATTGGAATATCATCCCCAATACATAACAATAATTATTAATAAAAAAGTGGAGGTAATTTCCCTAATGTGATATGCTTCTTTGTATAGTATCTCTGTTCCCATTGTACTCATTTGAGTACTCATAAACTATAAGTTTTTTTTTAAATTTCATCGCTTATTTATAATGATGAAGTACAAATTATCAAGGGAACAAATGGGAATTCAAATAACGTTACATAGATTGACATATTTCGATATGATAACAATTTGTTGCAAGAAGAATTTTACAGAATAAAGGGATTTATTCAAACCATAGTCCGGGCAATTAATGAATGTGGATGAAAAAGTCGAAAGCAGAAAATTTAACTTTGGAAATTTGCTTGGACTAATTAGGGGATAAACATACCAAAAGTCCCCACCCCTCGGAGGTAAGCCCTAGGAGGAAGGGCAAAAAGAAGAGCACGTTTTTGGTCTTTTGTTTACATCTCGAAAACGATGCGTTAAATGAAATTTTGCTATCATGCATTATGGAAGCTGATGAAATCTACAACTTTAGCTCTATACACTTTTTACCTATTCCCCATCGTTGTCTAGATATGAGCTCCATTAGAAACAGTCAATATGTGAATATTGTCGCCATTGTGGGTTACTTTATACAAGTAAAAACGTAGAAACACATTTCTGAAAGTCGACCGCTTTTCGGTGCTCATATCTAGACAACGATTAGGAATAGGTAAAAATTATATAGAACCAAAGTTGTAGAGAATTTTATCAGCTTCCATAATGCTCAATAACAAAATTTCCTCTGACGCATCGTTTTCGAGATGTAAGCAAAAAACCAAAAAACAGGATCTTCTTTGTGCCCTCCCTCCTAGGGCTTACCTCCGAGGGGTGGGGACTTTTAGTATGTATATCTCTTAGCTAGTCCAAACAAAGTTCCAGAGTTAAACTTTCTGCTTTCGACCTTTCCATCCACATTCATTCATTGCCTGGACTACCACAGCTTTTTATTATTTAGCAAAAGATTTTTCAGTTTTAAAAAACTTGTCAAATGTGTAGCTGTCAAATTTAATGTACATTCATTACATTAAGATAATAATTTTATTAATACAATATTATAGAAGCATTTCATTTTTTGAAGCATTAATATCTACAATAAAAAATCATAATTCACCAAAACAGATTTTGTTTTTCACATTTTTCATATAAAATTTCCATCAATTTGTCAAATTCATCAAGTATTTCTCCATTTTCATATGAAGCGAAGTAGTTCAGAATTTAAAAAATGTCTTCCTAAGCCCGATGTTTACCCTATTCTGCTTCTAGTTATTTATCAATTATCATTTGTATTGAATTTAATTTAATAATGCTTATTTTTTTGATGTTGTAGGCTTCATTGGCAAAATGTCCAAATTGTGGGCGTACTTTTCTACCGGATCGTTTGTCTGTGCATCTAAGAAGTTGTAAGCCGACCAATAGTCACAAACCGCCACCATCTCAAAATTTCACAGTGAGTAGTTCATATTCTGAAATGATTCAAGATAATATATTTTTTTCCAACAATGTTCATGTCTACACTCAATATATTTATCATTTGCGTGATGGGTCCAGTCTTTGGGCTAAATTTCAGATCTTTGAGGTAGCACGTCAAACTATTGTCAAATTTTCTTTTTTTATGTCATATTTATTTGACAAACGTAGATGAATTCTAATAAAAAATGATATTCTATTGTTGGGTGCATTAATTATTCAGTATTCAGTAAATAGCTCCTAAATTAATTCTCCCGAAAATGAAGCAAAATGAAGAGAAACGTGAAAATCATTTGGTTACGATAACTTATGGTAATATTTGCTTTCAAGCATCTTCAAAAATAGTTGAATAATTATAACGTCAAGAAATACAACAAATATTTTTTAGGTTCGGTATAATCGAATAGTCCGTGAGACAGGGCATAAATTTTTTGTTGATTACCGCTCACTTGAAACTTCGTGAGTGACTTCATTTTGATGAGTCCGACAGCTTTCACATTTGACGAAATTCTTGATTTGGGGTCGTTTTTCAGCGAGGGCTAATTGAACATGTCAATTCAATGAAGCCTTAAAAATGTATTACCGTCATATTGATGTTTACACTAATCGAAAGATTTTTTGATTATAAAATGAAAAATAATATTGTCCGACATGAATATTGGAGGCTGGCGATGAGTCCGACAAGCCGCACTTGTCACAAGTACGTTGGTATGAAAACGGATTACCGCTAGTCTGAGACTTTGAGGACGTGTTCAATTATTTTTTTTCTAAAATTTGGTCATTTGGTCAAATTAATTCTCCCGAAAATGAAGCAAAATGAAGAGAAATGTGAAAATCATTTGGTTACGATAACTTATGGTAATATTTGCTTTCAAGCATCTTCAAAAATAGTTGAATAATTATAACGTCAAGAAATACAACAAATTTTCGGGGGCGTTTTCTCAGTCCGACACTGGAAACATGTCAGGATTATAACAGTTCCCTCATCAATAACCGCTCATCCCTATGTTTTTTATTTTCCATTCAAATAGTGTCTAGAACATTACTGTATACATGTCCGACAATTTAAGTGGGGCAATACTTTAGAAGAAGCAAAACTATGTGGTATGAATGCGGCTGCGTTCATAGGCATATACATATATGAAATGCATATCAAGTCAGTATGATTATTGATTATAAATAATTAAAAAAAGGCTTGTGCAGCAATATATTAATATTATTTTGGAATCAAATGCGTGATATAAAGTCAGTATACTGTAATAATCACCTCAAATATCATTCAAATTTACCTTCAACTGTGATATCTATATATTAAAACGTCAAGAACAAATTTTCGACCTCTTTTCAAGCTTATTTCATGCACGGAGGAGTGTGAGATTTGATTTGGCGTACTCAAAATTTATATGGAGAAGATGCGCAGAATGTGAAAATTATATACAGGTGTCCCATTTTAATCTATATACACGAGGTGATGTGAAACTTGGCTTAGTTGAAGTCTGTGTAAAGAATGTGAGATATGGCATATTTGAAGTATATCTGGAGAAATATGCACCGAATGGGAAAATGGCTGAAGAAAAATTTCAAAGATTTCTCTTCCCTTCCTATAATCGGGGGAGAAAATCACTTTAAAATCTTGAATGGGAACCACTAATCCTAATTTTAGATTCGGATGGAGCATCGAATACCAATTTAATTCTACTTGGAATCTCCGGGGATGGAAGGTTAAAGTGAGTAACGTTCTAACTTAGCGACATAATAATATATTTCATTTCTATTTTCTACTTTACTTTTTTCAATTATTTTGTTAATGAATTATTCATTAGTAGCTTATAAACAACGTCCATTGGCGTTCATTACTTATCTCTTGATATTAAATACGTCAACAACTGAGTTATATATGTACGAGCATTTTTTTGTCGGACTGACGATAAGAACCAATATTTCTGTCGGACAATATGTTTTTCGGAAAGATTATGACTGTTTTGGTCCGACAAGGGGTTATTGATGAAGGAGCTGTTATAATCCTGACACGTTTTCAGTGTCAGACTGAGAAAACGCCCCCGAAAATTTGTCGAACAAAATGACCAAATTTTAGAAAAAAAATAATTGAACACGTCCTCAAAGTCTCAAACTAGCGGTAATCCGTTTTCATACCAACGTACTTGTGGCAAGTGCGGCTTGTCGGACTCATCGCAAGCCCCCAATATTCATGTCGGACAAAATATTACGATAATACATTTTAAAGGCTTCATGAAATTGACATGTTCAATTAGCCTTCGCTGAAAATCGCCCCCAAATCAAGAATCTCGTCAAATGTGAAAGCTGTCGGACTCATTACAATAATAGTAGATTATGCCCGACCTGTGGAAAATCTGTCATTTCCGCCGTGTTGTGAATTGAGTCGCAATCGCAGGAGTGGAGTGTCAAAATATCGCACTCGCCGATATTTTGACACGGAACGTAGGTGATTGCAAATCACTTCACAACAGGGCGGAATTTGACAGGTTTTTCACATGAGGGACATATGCTATTTTATTTTCGACTCGGTGGAAAATACCCAAAACTAGAGATGGAAGTGTTTTCATTTTGTAGTGCACACGATAATTTTTTCCAATTACCAACTCCGAAAGTGCCGTCTTGTGTCACACGGAGAAGCTTTTGGTAGGGATTAGGGGTGAAGCCCTTGACAGGTTTCAGTGGCAAAGGGTTAGTAGGGTCCATGGGCGAAGCCCCGGCAGGGTCAAGGGACGGAGTCCTTGCGGGGGGCCTGGGGGGCGGAGCCCCCCGACAAGACCACTTGCGAAAAGAAAAGAAATACGCAAAAAAATAAATTAATATCTGTAAAAAGTAAAACTGGAATCTCTTATATAATAACTTATCTGGCAAGAAACTGATTGCAATTGGCCTCGCCTGTTTTCATACGTCAACTTTCGATGTTTTTTTAGAGTTTTCATTAAATCCATTTTTTATAATAAAATTATCGATGTCATCGTATATTTTTGTTATTGACAGATTGACAGTTGCTAAGATTTGATCATTCTATATTTGTAGAAAGATATAATGTATTACCGGCAGACAAAAGAAATACGGTATTTTCCACGTCGTTCAAACGGAGAAAAGGAGGTATTTTCCACCGAGTCGGAAATAAAGTCACTTACGAAGTTTCAAGTAAGCGATAATCAACGAATAATGTATGTTCTGTCTCACGGACTAGAAACTTATCCACTGTTTAGTTGTGTCTCACTTACTTACCATGGTTAACTGAAATAATTTTTACCATAGAAAATTAACTTGATCCAACTAAACTGTATAATATATATAATAATCTTATAGAAATTCGATAAATGGAGTCCTTTCACTGAAATAAGTGCTGAACTTTTTCTTGATATTTCAAGAATAATTGAGGAACGAAAATTATACTGAAAATAGTTCACATCCTCATGTTTTATTGAGGAAATAATCACCAAATTGTACAGTTTCAAAATCATAAGGTATCATCATAGTCCTCAATGATTATTTGATTTACATTTTTTACTATACAATATATATTTAAAATTAAATAAACTATATAATTTGAATTTTCAATTGTGTATGTAACGTTTTAATTGACACAAGATTATTTCTGATGAGTTATTTCAAATTTTTCGAGAACATTGACATACAAAATCATAATTGACGTGTCACCTCGAAGTAATGATTTTTTAATATTATGCGACTAGACGCTTTTGTCAAAAATTTGACATACACAACAGACGTGTAAGCGAATGATAGATAATGCAAAACATAATCGTTATCACTTTGTTTTCAGAATGTAAATGTCACAAAAATTAAATTAATCAAAGATTTGTTCTAGTTTTTTTTAATTTGATATGGCATATCCTCCAAATTTTATTCGTTGTTCATTTTGTGGAAAAATATATGGACCTAAATCACTTTTTATTCACGAACCCCAATGTTTATTCAAAAGAAATAAAAAAAATATCAAATTGCCATTTAAGCATATGAAGTTATCGTCTGAGTATCTTATAGTAATATTGTTATTCTGTCTGGTATGCGACGATGGGTTGAAAAGTTTTCGAAATCACAGCTATAGAAAATTAATTACCATAATGCAATAATTTCAAATGAATCGATGAATTAATCGAATTTTTCTATCAGATTTGGCAACTATTTAACAACTTCATCTTTTTTCTTCTCATATATTTCAGGGGAAATTAAATTTTTCATTTTGAATGAAAAATCTACAATCTACAAGAAGCAAAAACGCATTTGATTCTGATGTAAGAACTGATTTTATTTGATGTACTAACAATTATTTCAACGATTGTAATCATAGTTCATTTGAACCATGGGTGAATTTGGATTGAACATCTAAAAAGAATTCAACGCACATCAAGCGACGATCCATAACTTGAATTTACCATGACCATGACCCATGACATACCAAAATACTTGCAATAATGGAAAATACCTATACTGTGGATAGATTCTAAAGAATAATAGACCGTTTAATCAGGTGTTAAATTAACGGCGTGAGTTTTTTTGGAAATCGAGGAGATTTTACTGAAATCCTGCCCTGAAACGAAATAGTATATTGTGTGGCTAGGGACGAAACAAGACGATTTCAGCTGAGGGTGATTGTTGCTTGCCCGAGCGAAGCGAGGGCTGGCATCGCCCTCGGCTGAAATCGTGTTTTGTCCCGTGCCACACACTGTATTTTCCATAATACCTGTATTGAAACTTTCCATATTACAAATTTGTCGTACCAAAGTATATATTTTTCATTTGATTTTGTAGGTTACAAGTCGAGAGTAGCTCCTTGCATCAATAAGATGTTCTGGTGTATTTGAAATTGTAGTATTTTTTCTCTTGAAACTAATCGCCTATTTAATTTAATTTACAGTTAGGAGTACAACTGTCAAATTAACTGAGGTTATATGATTTTCATTTAGAGATTGACAATGAACAAATGCGACTCTGCCAGGGGTAAAACGATGTGAGAAACAAATTCAGCGGGCAGAAACAAGCTTGAAAATTTTGAAAATTGAGAGAGTTGAGAAAACATTAGATGGAATCAATTAATTTTCGAAAGAATCATATTTAAGATTAAAATATAACTGTAATCAGTATTATTTTGTTTCTACTGTCATTCCAAAACTTTTCAATCCATCCTCATATTATACAGGTGATCCAAATAATAAGTGCTAGTATTTTAAGTATGGGAGGGGAAAATTTACACATCTATTATCCAAATTATTCAACGCATAAACTCAAAATCAATTGTCAAATGAGTCGTTAATATTGTTCTTATCTTCGTTCAATATTGAGTACCTAGATTTTAAATTGAAGGTTACCAGAAAGGATCTAGGATATTAGAAACAACGTCTTAAACTTTGATTTCATTTTCAACATACGTTATTTTATTATGAAACAACCGGTTTCGGAAATTCAATTGATTTCATCAGACGAAGAAATTGTCGATGCCAGTCGCTTCATAATAAAATAACGAAAGTTATAAATGAGTGCATCCTTCCTGATAACCTTCACTTCAAAATATTTTTCTGAGTACAACATTTCAACTTGCATTTTATTCACTTTACAAAATAAATATCGTACCGTTAGATTCGATAAATATAGCATTTTTTTTCGTTAATGTATAGCATGTAACCGAGCTTGGTTAAGCTTCGTTTGAAAATCTCACTTGGATAAACCTATTTGGTCATGTAATAATAACTATTTTCAATACAAAACTGTATGATAGTTATTTGGACTACAAGTAGTGTACCTGTCTGTTTGATAAAATTCGTGCTAATTTTTTACTGTGTTTGTTGAAGGACATGGCAGCAACCGAAGCAGCTGCAAGTGAAGCTGCTCGTTCTATGGCAGTATCTCCTCCAGGTACAGTGGAATGTTATATTTGTGGTAGAAAATTTGGCTCAAAATCTATTAAAATCCATGAGCCTCAATGTTTGAAAAAATGGCATGCAGAAAACGATAAATTGCCTGCCAATCAGCGACAACCACCACCGGTCAAAGGAGATGCAATTGGAACACAAAGTAAGTTATACATTACCGATTTTGCATAATATTTGGAAACCTCGCCAAGGCTCGGCCTCTAAACTATTATTCTCAATCGGTAAACTGTACTTACTGATAGTCCGTGAGACAGGGCATACATTTTTCGTTCATTACCGCTCACTTGAAACTTCGTGAGTGACTTCATTGTGATGAATCCGACAGCTTTCACATTTGACGAAGTTCTTGATTTGGGGGCATTTTTCAGCGAGGGCTAATTGAACACGTTAATTTCATGAAGCCTTAAAAATGAATTACATTTATATTGATGTTTACACTCATCGAAAGATTTTTTGATTCTAAAATAAAAAATAATATTGTCCGACATGAATATTGGGGACCAGCGGTGAGTCCGACAAGCCGCACTTGTCACAAGTATGTTGATATGAAAACGGATTACCGCTAGTCTGAGACTTTGAAGCTGTGTTCAATTATTTTTTTCTAAAATTTGGTCATTTTGTCCTACAAATTTTCGGGGGCGTTTTCTCAGTCCGACACTGAAAACGTGTCAGGATTATAACAGCTTCCTTATCAATGACAGCTTGTAGAACCAAAACAGTCATAATTTGAAAACATGTTATCTGTCTAAAAAAGATATTGTCCGACAGAAATATTGGTTCTTATCGTCAGTCCGACAAGAAAACGCTCGCACATATATAACTCAGTTTTTGACGTATTTAATATCAATAGGTAAGTAATGGACGTTGTTCATAAGCTAGTAATGAAAAATCTATTAACAAAATAATTGAAAAAAAGTAAAGTTGAAGATAGTAAAAGAAATATATTTATTATGTCGCTAAGTTAGAATGTTACTCACTTTAATCTTCCATCCCCGGGGGTTCCAAGTAGAATTAAATTGGTATTCAATGTTCCATCCGAATCTAAAATTAGGATTAGTGGTTCCCATTCAAGATTTTAAAGTGACTTCCTCCCCCGACTAAAGGGAGGGGAGGGAAATCTTTGAAATATTTCTTTAGCCATTTTCCCATTCGATGCATATTTCTCCAGATATACTTCAAATATGCCATATCTCCCATTCCCCACACAGACTTCAAGTAAGCCAAGCTTCACATCACCTCATGTGCACGGTACAAAGTTTTCTCTTCACGTCGTAAAATTAAAATGGGACACCTGTATATACTTTCAGCTTTCTGCACTCGATCATATAAACTTCAAGTATGCCAAATATCAAATTTTTCCGTGCGTGCAATAGGCTTGAAAAGGGATACAAAGCTTCCTCTTCACGTATTAATATATAGATTAAAATGGGACACCTGTATATAATTTTCGCTTTCTGCACATCTTCTCCATATAAATTTTGAGTATGCCAAATCTCACACTCCTCCGTGCATGCAATATATGCTTAAAAAGTGGTCTAAAGTTTGCTCTAGACGTATTAATATATAGATATCACAGTTGAAGCTGAATTTGAATGATATTTGAGGTGATTATCACAGTATACTGACTTTATGCCACACATTTGATTCCAAAATAATATTAATATATTGGTGCACAGCCACATACTTTTGTTTTTTCTGAAGTATTGCTCCACTTAAATTGTCTGATATGTATACAGTAATGTTCTAGACACTATTTGAATGGGAAAAAAAACATAGAGATGAGCGGTTATTGATGAAGGAACTGTTATAATCCTGACACGTTTTCAGTGTCGGACTGAGAAAACGCCTCCAAAAATTTGTCGGACAAAATGACCAAATCTTAGAGAAAAAATTAATTGAACACATCCTCAAAGTCTCAGACTAGCGGTAATCCGTTTTCATACCAACGTACTTGTTACAAGTGCGGCTTGTCGAACTCACCTCTTACCCCCAATATTCATGTCGGACAACATTATTTTTTATTTTATAATCAAAAAATCTTTCGATGAGTGTAAACATCAATATGACGGAAATACATTTTTAAGGCTTCATGAAATTGACGTGTTCAATTAGTCCTCGCTAAAAAACGTCTCCAAATCAAGAACTTCGTCAAATGTGAAAGCTGTCGGACTCATCACAATGAAGTCACTCACGAAGTTTCAAGTGAGCGGTAATCAACGAAAAATGTATGCCCTGTCTCATGGACTATCAGTAAGTACAGTTTACCGATTGAGAATAATAGTTTGGAGGCCGAGCCTTGGCGAGGTTTCCAAATATTATTCGAAATCGGTACAATACTTATTGACCGTGATGCTTAATAAAAATTAAATCGACATACTACCTCGATTACAGTGCCGATAAATACAAGAAAACGCCCAATCGTGCAAAAATAACTATTTTTAATATTGTTTCTCTTAATTAAATTTTATGACATATATTTATTATTATTATATATTAATAGCAATCTATGCTCTTGCAAGGGAGTAAGAAATCGCATGCTGGTTACATCAGGATTTGATAATTTTCAATTTTATTAATTGTAAGACTTGTTCGCTTTTCTATTCTTCAACCAATATTTTATTTTCAGCATCAACTGTGGTTGCTTCAGACACAGCCTCTGCTGGCGAGTCTCGACCACCTAGTGGTCCAAGAAAGCCGATGGTACCTTGCTACATATGTGGTCGCGAATTTGGTACTTCGTCAATTTATATACATGAACCGCAGTGCTTGAAAAAATGGCGTGCAGAAAATGATAGGCTCCCCGCAAACCAGAAGAGGCCTGAGCCAGTTCGACCTGATATTAAATTCACAGGTAAAAAAATTTGTATATGTATTTAGAAAAACACGATATGTATGATCGTATAATTAAATGTTTATAGCAATAAGTTTAATTTTAGAATCCGAAGAAGAAACGCGTAATGAAAATCTACAAAAATAAATTATAAATAGCATGCAACAAAATTAAGAATCATGAAGCTGCAATCCAACTATAAATGGTATATTATAAGAACATTTTGCGAACATCTGATTCTCGACGATTATCCGGGAAGAGTTATTATGATATAATAAAAAAACTGGTTCCAAGCAAAACTATTATTTTCTTGTTTTAATTATTATTATTCATGCGTATTATATTGAATATCTTTGAGCATTAAAATGAAATTGTAATAAAATATACAAAATTTCGTATTCATACAAAAAATCTGATGTGGACACTACATGACTTACCTACTTGTACATCTTTTGATTGAATAATTGACAGTTGACTCTGGCATTGACATTAGGCAAAATCGATTGTAACAAAAATTTAAACTGATCATTTAGTTACTACAATAGTTCTAAATACAAAATTGCAACATTCTACAGTTGATCGTTCTGGATTTATGCGAAAAACTCGAAAAACTGTGTAGTAAACTGCATTTCCGATTCAGCCGATCGCAATCATAGTGTAAGATGTACAACTAGATGTTATAGAAGTGCTTAATACGAAATTTCAATATTTTATGCTGATTCTACGGCTGATTGTTTTGAATTTTATATGAGGTGCACTTCCGGCTCAGCCGATTGGTAAAAAATGAATGATAACCATTTAGCAATTTCAACATTCTACAGCTAGCCATTTTGGATTGATGCGAAAAATTCAAAAAAAGTTTCAACTAAAGTCCACTTTCGATAATGACGTTTGCAACCAAAATGCGACGTACTCAACTAGACCTCAAACTAGTCTTAAATACAAAATTTCAATATCATACGTTCGACGAGTTTTTAGATTTGCGAGTTACGAACGCACATACACACATACATACGTACCGACGTCAAGCCGAAAATAGTTAAAATGAATTCAGGGATGCTCAAAACGGATATTTCCATCAAAATCTCGAAATGTGAATTTTGTCGATTTTACATAGAGGATACTTCAAGTAAATGCAAAAAAAAATATTTCCAGCATTATAGGATTCTATTGGAATCTACAAATTAATCATCGACTGTCTTATCACAACATATTGTCACACATTTTATATTTATAGGAATCACAATTCTATAAATTAAATTCTAAAAAAAAAATTAAATATGAAAGGAAAAATCATGTATGCGTGTAACCTCGTAGCATGTTAACAAAAGAACCCCGTCGGTAAAACAGATGCTATCGACCTGAAACAATAAATTGGAGAAAGGGGTTGACTAAAGCGCGTGTACTTCAGGAAATTTCTTTGTAAAAAGTGGGCTGAGCCAAATAACAAAAGGAGAAGTACACCAAGAAAATATACTTACATTTTGTTTTATCGGACATTATTGATTCTAATATTCTGATACAGTATTATTTGTACCACTTTTTTATATCCTTGACCACATTTTTCATTCAAATTCTTTGCTTTTATTCAAATAATCAGTTTTTGATATGAAATCTGAATACTAGAATTATTCCCGCAGGAGCTTTAATTTAATACCAAACATTATAGAACCAAATTATTTATTTTGAAAATACAATTGACGAACGTTTGCATGTGGTGTCTAAATATGACTAATAATTATATAATTTCACATTATTATTCTCATTATTTCTTATCTTCAGAAAAATATTACAAATTTTATAATAATTTAAATTTTAATAATAACAATTGAACCTCTAATAGTTTTGAAAAATGTTACGGATAAATGTTGACTAAATTAAGTTATTTTATATTTTATGACAAAAACTACCGTTTATAAAATAAACACAAATTTCCATCAGTAAAGTTTTGGTACCACTGGTTGAGAAAACTCATTAACGAACTTAAACTCATATAAAATTTCACTCAAAAATTCGTACACGCTCTCAAGTTATCGTGCTTTCAGACAGACCGTCTTTTTTGAAAATTGTTTTTTTGGGTTCAGTAGGTCGAAAGTGTGGAGATTTATCAAAATCTCGAACTGTCAATGAATCACGATTAGGTACAATACCTCTCCTATTATATAGGTCGGGGAAGTAAAAACAATGGTAAATAATCAATTTATGACAAGAATATTTATGGATGTTGTACCAATTATGGAGCAAAAATTAATTGAAATTTCTTTATGCTTCAACTGAAGTGGAAGTAGAAGAATTAATTTTTGTACTATGATTAGAAACACAGAAGTGAGTAATTAAATCAGAAACATTTCACTATTCAACAAGAAATACATGCAAATTTTATGTATTTTTGTAACAAGAGCACATGAAATACAACAGTTTAAAATAATACATTCTAAAAATGTTACAATATTTTTGCTATGAGCTCTTGGAATTCTTTCAAAATAATTATGTTCATATAGAGATAGACAATGGAACTACGCCTCCTGGCTAGGTCAGTGACTCTGAGCTTAAAGTCAGTCTACCGGTTTATCACTTGTGTTACACATGTAGCCTAAACGTACCTTTATTATTTATGACGTTAAATATACCCACTTATATAGAATTATGACAGTACTGTACGATATTCATGATTTAACATCCGATTTATAATTTAACAATTTAACACATAACATGATACACAAGTAAATACATTTGCAAACCCATATACTTTGGCTTGCATTGTTTCCCATTTAATTTTAAATAAAGTGAGACTAGATAAAAATGAAGAACAAAAAATGTATGTAAAAAGAAGAAAAATAAAATTAAAGATGTTCACACATCAAAAATCATTATATCAACGAATGAAGTTTTTCTTGAAATTTACCTGAAATGCATTTATAAATGTGCCTAGCTTGAAATCTTTCCTGTTAAAAAAAGTCATTAATCAATAAGAATCATAAAATTTGATTCTCATCGTGCCTGTAATGAGCGCTAAACATTAATTTTAATTTGATTGTTAGTTTGACACGAATGTAGTTACCAGCCATCAACTCACTCCAACTCTTTTCTCAGATTTCTGCTCGAATTTGCAGCTATTAGAGCAAGTTCATCGACCTGTGGCGTTGAAATGCACTGGCTGTTGGTTTTCCCTAGACTTGTACTTCCTATAGTTAGCTGACTGTGGTTCACGAGTTGCATCGACTTTTTCTTGATAGATTCTTATCAGTAAAATACACGTCTGAGACTGAAAGCGATTAGATATTAGCGGGTGCGACTATATAAAATTTTATTTCTGTTTTACAGAAGCAAAACGGTGACATCGTAAAAAATTTAATATTCTCACAAAATTCAATACCTTCTGTTTAATGCTCATGAAACTGTTTATAACAAGTGATTATTTCTTCTAAAATTATCTACTCAGAAAGCAAGCTACAGAAATATCGAAAAAAAAAACATAAATTAAATTAGTGATTGCTTCTGTGTCACTAATTGTATTGATCTTTGTACGTTGATAGAAATTTTTCCTACGGCCGTGCCTAAAGTGAGTCTTTTATGCGTCCCAGTTTTATCATCATTTAAACGAATAGCAGTTTAATTTCTGTGAATTTGTGCTTATTGTAACTATCACTGATCCATTACTTCGGATATACAGGGTGTAACAGAAATAAGTACATTAATTTTAACCTGTAATGCAATTTGTCAAACATAGCAATTTTTCTTAATAACTTTTTTTCGTTAATCCTCTGGATATAGAGTAAAAATTCATCAAAGTTTTATCAAAAAATTCATAGTGCGCCTATGGTTCAAACTGAATGTTTCTCATTTGTTGGAAGAATGATAGCTGTCGATTGAAAGGAGTATTTCATTGTCAATCATTCATTTGAAACTGAAAGAATATTAGTATTTTGGCAATACATTGATATTCACTCACCTCGATAATTCTATTTATGCATTATGTTGGAAGAAAGACTAAATTTGTCACTGTAATCAACAATTTTGTCTTTTAGTCGTATTTATATGTCATTTTTAGGAAATATGATTTTTATTCAGGGATTTCACGTATATTTTCTGATAGTACATTTCTAAAAGATAAGATTGTCTGCACAAGTTCATTGCACTTGAATCAGCTGATTTGAACTGTCTGAAACTGTGTCAGGAGTTTCAGACTGTGGTGCCATCTACGAGCAGTTCAAAAAGTAGTTGCTGTTCCCAACTTACTTCATCAAAAACAGATCAGAAACATAGAGAAAATCATTCAACGATTTATTTAAAGAAAACGGTGAAATAGTAAATGAAATGCAATTCTAAATCGAATAATTCACTGAATAATTCAATAGAAATATTTCTACATGAAATTTTGAAGATTCTATTCTTGAAGAACAGAAAATATAACCTATAAATATATCAAACTGAATTTGGTAATTGATTTTAAATATTTACTGAAATATATGATACAATATTTTATTTATTCAGCAGATCAATTCACTGGGCATACTTTATTGAAACGACCTGAGTGTGAAGTTTGTAATAATATGAGAAAAACTAATACACAGGTGCTTCATTTATAAATTAATGTATTTCATTCATCTCATCTGCTGTTTCACGTTTCAGATAAACGTTAAGTTCTAAATATCCCATGGTATTCTCATCATAATGTATAAGTGCATAATATTTTGACATTAAATACATTAGCATAACCTCAATAATTCAATTTTTAGAGAAAAATGACAATTCGAAATTCGTTCCAAATAAATTCGCGGAATTAATCCTAAACTGCCCATAAAATCGTAGACAGAATAATTAATTAATAATCGATTTTATTCCAGAATTTATTAGAAGGAATTGATAACTCACATATGTCAAAATCAATTATTGTTCTATTGCAACTGCTACTGGATCCGATAACTATGCACCTGAACGATTCGTTAAATTATAGGGGATGAAAAATGCTAAAAAAATATGAGAATTCGGGAAAAAGTAACTAAGAAAAATTGTTAGGCTTGATGAGATCTATCACTGGTTAAAATTAATGTACTTATTTCTGTTACACCCTGTATAATATTTTCCCAGGGGGGGCAAAGAGAGGCAGTTGCCCCCCCTGGAACTGAACTCTTGGACCTTTCCTGCCTGCCACACATTTAGCTAGTTAATTATGTGCCTATACCTAAATACTGTTGTATTTATGAAATTGTGGATGAAGTAGAATTTGTAGATAAGTATACCAAAATTTCTAAATTTCAAAAGATCCACGAAGATTGCTTTTGAAATATCACTTTAGTACCTTATTCAATAAATGCTTATTACTATTTATATTGAATTATTTACCTACAGAAATTTTTTGATTTGCCCCTCTTAGGCTGAAGCTGGGTACGCCTATGCTATTGAGATCTCAAATAAACATCACTACATAGTATAAAACAAAGTCGCTTTCTCTGTCCCTATATCCCTATGTATGCTTAAATCTTTAAAACTACGCAACGGATTTTGATGCGGTTTTTTTTAATAGATAGAGTGATTAAAGAGGAAGGTTTATATGTATAATAACATCCATTAAATAGTGGAAAAATACTGTTATTTTTGAGGTCTCTAATGTGATGTCGTAAATAATTACATTTTTCCGCTTGCATTGCAAACGCAGGCTGAACCCTACGAG
Source organism: Dromius quadrimaculatus (assembly GCA_963989225.1). Taxonomy (NCBI): domain Eukaryota; kingdom Metazoa; phylum Arthropoda; class Insecta; order Coleoptera; family Carabidae; genus Dromius; species Dromius quadrimaculatus. Next base: position 45,715,072 of record OZ022330.1, read on the forward strand.
ATTTATCAAAACACATTCGCGAGGGTTCTTATTGTAGTATTATCAACGTGGCGCACGAGCCGTATTAGTTGGTTCACGCATCGTTTATCCGATTGATTTGAAACTTATACAGTTGTTGTTGGCTCTTTCGAGAAAGTTCTCAGTATTGTATCACCAGCATACCTCAAGTGGCACATGAGCCGTATTTGTCCGTTCACACATCGTTCATCCAATTGAGTTATAATTTTGTATAGTGGTTGTTGAATGAAGGTTCTGACATAGTAACATTAACGGTATTTGTCTGATCGAGCATCGTTCAACCGTTTAAATTGAAACTTTCTATAGTTGCTGCTGGCGCTTGCGTGGGGACCAATTTTAAGAATTCTTCCACCTGTAGAATCACATACCTGTTATCACTATAAACATGGGCTATAATTTACTCTCAAAAAAAGGGTTACCTATAAAAACTACAATTCTAACTCAAGATGTGAAAAAGTAACCAGTAAAACTCCTTGCATAGCCTGCGCTGCAATACAATCTTTTATTTACCGTAAATGATCAAATTAAATACTGATGATGCTATCTATACATAGATCTACGCATTTATCAAGAAATTCTGACAGCTTAGGTTATGTTTTAATTGAGCTACTCAAGCAAGATATGTGGTATTATTCTTAATAATTATCTTATACTATAAAACTATGCTTAAAGATTCGTATAAAAATGTTGTATATTATTAAATGTACACCCGTGCGAAGCCGGCATGGGTTGCTAGTTTATAATAAATTCATTAGATTTATGTCTGTCCTTTTTACTTAATCGTACAAAGTGCTGTTTCTGATATCAAAGCAAATTCGTCACAGTCATTTAAGGCCGGGCGCAAGTTGAGATGCAGCTTGGTGAGGTGACGTGAGATGACTCACCGTGAGATTCTGTGAAGTAAAGAATTGAATACTACTTACACCGAAAGTTCGCGCGTAGGGTGAGGTTGAGTTGACGCAGTTTTAGAGCATCCGTGAACTGCGAAGGTTTTTGCTCGTGCCGCAGTTTATCACAAGTGACCACGATCTGCGCATGATAATTTGTGTTGGAAGTGAAGTTCACTATAAAGAAAAAAATTATAGAAGAGGTTCGACGGAAAACAGTATTATATGATACATCATAGAACTGACTATTTGTAAACCAATTTGAAATAATTGCTTTTTGGAAGCTTTTCACAAAGTAATGCTGTAATTATTTGGTCTTCGATTTCATCGGAATCAGATTCCAAACTTAATAATGATTTTAAATACTTTGACATCTTGCAAATTTTCATTTTAATCACGCCTATGCAATTCCCTATCTTAGCTGTGTTGCAAAAGTGAAGCCAAAAATGTAATATTGTTAGAGAGAGAAAGTAACTGAGAGATAGGTTGAGGCGGGCCTATGTTTGTATGGAGTTAAATGGCTAGGCTCGGTTTATTTAGTATTTTCATGTGAAAATATAAAATAAAATGGGAAGAAAATGTTTTGTGATAAATTGTGATACTGGGCACAGAACGTGTAAAGAGAAATTTTCTCTTTTTTATGCACCCGAAGATGATATTCTATTAAATAAGTGGCGAGGATATCATAAAAGAATGCTCGTCTGGAGATGTAAAAGTGAGAAGAAATTATTTTAAAATTATATTAAAATTGAAGGTTATATTAATGTTTCAAATTATTGAACGTATCCAATCTAAACTTTTAGTGAAAAATTCAACTTCAAAAAAACTTCTTATCAATAAAGGATATAAATATTTCTATTTATGTTTTGAAATCAATAGAGATGTAATAATTGTTTACAAATTCACCATACAGTATAGTATGGAATTGTTCAATCATGTGACAAATGTATTATTACAGATACCGTACAAATAGTTCCGACTGAAAAAAATGCATGTCCGAGTATTTTTCCAAATTGCCCGAAATATTTAAGCGTCTCTTAAAAAAACAAGGAAATCTCTTATAAAACAGGATGTATCTTTGAAAAAGCCCAAGCTGTTCAAAAAAGAGAATGATATTAAAATGTAGATAGAATTCATCTTCCATTTATTCGATTAAAATAATTTTTAATTTTTAGTAGAAGACACATAAACGCTAGAAATAAATTTAAATCCAAATCAAAACTTGGAATCAGAAGACTTGTAAGAATTTTTTCGATTTGAAAATAATATCCATCGAAGAAAAACAAATTTTCATCAATGAGATATTGGAGACAAAGTACTTTGTTTTCAGAAAGGAATATAAAAATGAACGGAATTTTCCCATAAATATCACGGATGTAAGTTTTTTAGTAATATTAGATACATAAAATTAATTATGTATCTATTATTCATAATTAGAAAACTCTTATCAAAAGAAACGTTTATAAAACATATTTCATAATAATGCACTTTTTCATTGCAGATTTTAATAAATGAAAATGTTAATTTCCTCTTACTTTTGCCTTTCATTTAATAAACAATGAAGTATTTAATGTAATGAAAATATTGAATTCATCTGGCAATTGTTTTTTATTGAAAAAAATTCAAATATAATCTCATTTTTGTATATGAAGCATTCAAAGCTGGGCCCGCTCTCGCTATCTCTCTCACGTCTGCCGCATTACATTTTAGGCTTCATGTTTTCCAACTGAGTGTCCGCTCCTCTATTATTCTCCTTCGTGATTTTAATACTCTCACTGGCGCGCAGCTCAGTGAAAACTGCTTCGCAACTTTCGCTCTTCCTGCGCGCAGTTGATTAAAAACTGCTTTCATGCATCACTTCACCTTAGTAAGCTGCGTCTCAACTTGCGCCTGGCCTAAAAAGAAATTATCCACTAACTCCACTGTTTTGGGAAATGTAAACATCGCTGGAAAAAGTGTGTGAATAGGAGAGGGAATACTCTGAAGACGACAAGGACTAGCAATAATCTGTACCATTAATAATATGGCATTGTACCCTTTTTTAAGCATATTGCACGCATAAAGCAATGTGAAATCTGGCCTACTTGAAGTTTTTAGGGAGAAGGAGTGCAGAAAGTTGAAATTATTATTATTTACCTCATCCCATTTCAATTTTATGTGAAGAAAAAGCTTTTTACAGCGCGCACGAACGAATGTGAGATTTGGCATATTTAAAGTTTACGTAGAGAAGAAATGCAGAAAGCTAGAATTATATATAGGCTATCCTGTTTAATTTTACGTGAAGAGAAAATTTTGTACCGCGCGCACGAAGAAAAGTGAGATTGGGCATACTTGAAATTTATATGGTGAAGGAGTACAAAAAGCTGCAATTATTCATACAAGCTATCCTATTTTATATTTACGTGAAGAGAAAACTTTGTACCGCGCGCACGAAGGAATGTGAGATTGGGCATACTTGAATTTTATATGGAGAGGGAATGCAGAAAGCTAAAATTACATACAAAGTGTCCCATTCTAATTTACCGCTGAAAACGATATTATTTTTTGCTGGAATGTATCGAGAAATATGCACCAAATGAGAAAATATCTGAAGTAAAAGTTTAATGATTTCCTCCCTCCCTCCGAGGGGTGGAGCAAGGAAATCACTTAAAAATATTGAATGGGAACTAGTATTTTTTATTTCAGATTCGGATAGAGCGTTGAATATCAAGTTAATTTTATCTGATACCTCCGAGGATGGAAGGTTAAATTCAATAACGTTCAAACTTATCAATAAAATGAGTTACGGTCGAGTTTCAATCACTGGGCGACCACTAGCTCTATTTAATTATTCTTTAGTTTCATAATAGAATAAAGTTTATTGTATTGAAAAAATATTACATATTTCACGCTCTCAGAATTACATTTTTGAGCATTGTTATTGATTGATGTCAATTATAGAACTAATTGAATACACCTATAAGATTCAAGATACATTTTGAATGTTACATATCCTTTAAATTTCATGTATCAATAAATACGAAGCACACACAGAAGTATTCCCTTAATCAGAAAAATTTCTTAGTTCTTAGTGCATTTCATACAATTCACCATACTAGCACCATTTATTAACAATTTTACTCTTGCAGCAAACGGAAAAATAGATTATTCAGCTACAAACGAAGCCATGTGGCAAAGTCATCTCAGTCAACTGATCCCTTGTAAAATGTGCGGCAGAACTTTCAATCCTGACAGAGTGGTCGTCCATGAGCGCAGCTGCAAAGGACAATCATAATTCCATCAAAGCTTTTGTTTATTAATTTAGTTATTTACAGAAAAATTGTGAAATGTGGCTGAAACTTTATTCTTTACAAAACTTATATCAAATACTTACAGTTGTTTTTATTGGTCAAAAATCTCGTCAATCGATAATAATAAATTAAAGATTATATTACAGAATACGGGTAAATATCTAAAGTAGCCATTATTCTAACGATCATTTCTAGAACGGGAGAATGACATGTTTCTGTAGAATTCATATTTACGTAATTTAAAAAATATATATTGCTTTTTATTACACAATTTTTCAGTTCGTATATTCTTGTCTTTATATTCTCATGTAATTTTGTAAATACGATTCCCAATTATTAAATCTGCTGTAAAATTATTGTTTTAGCCACATTTCCAGTATTTGATAAAACTAACTTCTTTTCTTACGTGTTATGTTGGTTTCATAGCTTTCAGGCGTTCTCAAATGACAATACGTCAGCTCACTGTGTTTTAAAGCGGCAAACAATTACTTGGATTTTGTAATTTGAGTATAATTCAAATTGCACAATTTTTGTACATATTGTATGAATTTATAAATATTTACACCATAAAATGTAACTAAATAATAAAAATATGATTAATTGTATTATTTTTTGAATGCACATCTAATGGAAAATAATTAAATATAAATAAATTGGTCTGAATTAAATTATTTTCAATATCAGAAAAATTACTTGTCTGTTAACAAAAGAAAAATTTCTATTCATAATAAATAATTACTAATGTTTTACTTTTAAAATCTTCAACCTTGTGAATTTTGAATGTAAATAAATTTTTACTATTTTGTTTCTTGTCTATTTTATCTAAAATTAAATATTATCTAGTTTTTTCTATAAAAAGTTTTCTGATAATTGAATTAATAGAACTTGGTCCAATAATACTAATAGTTTGACTGTTAAAATCTGATATGTAAATGTTATAAAATTGTTTCACTATAATAATAACAGAATAAATAATTTTTATAAAAATACTACCTCGATATTAGAAAAAAATCTTTTTGTTGCAGCTTCTGGAAATGTCGATTATATTGGAACTTTTCACCGAATTTGGGAGAATCATTTAGCAGAATTAGTGCCGTGTAGAATTTGTGGAAGGAAATTTTTTCCTGATAGAATAGAAAAACATCAACAGGCTTGTAATAATCTTCCCCTTAAAGTTAGTCCAGCTTTTAAAATGAAGAAGAAATTATAATTTGGTTTGTCATACGTATTTAAAACGTGAAAATTTTGTATTAACGTTATGTGCAATAAAAACAAGTTTATTGTATTTTATATTATTTATTAATACTAAGCTTTCAATTTTGAAGACTAGAAGCAGAGTTATCCAGTTTCCTACTTAATAGCTAACCGAATAATTATATTATTACTTTATAATTTCATTTGATTCAACTTTCTTCCGTTTTTAACAGTATGAATTATTATTGGCCAAATGATAAATTTGTACTTTATTATTACTATGAACCACAAAAACCAAAAATGTACTTATAATTTATCTTTCAATATTTATTTGGCTCATAAGAAAATGCGCATCTAAAACTGCATATAATATTATGCAACATATTTCAACCGTCCTTGGCCGTGAGTTGAATATGATCAATGCATTTTAAACATGTTATTTTGCCGCTCGATACCTAACCGATTCAAACTAGAAGCACCATTCATAAATACAGCCTTGCGATTGGCGGAGAACATAACGGCGGTGCCATCTATACTCTTCAGAGCACTTGGGAACTACAGAGACCCGTCTCTTCCTTTCGTAGAGTGTACGCCATTGTTGGCGTATCGTGTTTTAGAGTTTGCTAAGGGAATCTACAAACATCCAAAATGGTACGTAATATTTTTGCTTAAAATAAACCTCAATGCATTCTATTTTAGTTATTATAAATTGTAGGCTGTTTATTTTACACTCTTTTATATTAGTTTTTGAATTATGGATCTGTGAAATTCGGATTGCACAACAAGATGAAACAATGTTGTTTTGCTTGTTATCTTTTACAGTGCGGTTTTGTGACTAATAGTGATTGTTTAGTGCTCGGAAATGTGTTTGCAGTGAAAAATATCATATATTTAATTTAGTAAATATGTCAAAACTATGAAAATATGGATGTGTGTTACACGTTGACAGCACTAGATTTTACACGAGGCGGTTTCACACCTCATATTCTATTGAATATGTTATAGTAGTGTTTCAAATGAGCAAATCATTTCACACGGGCACTAATTATATCTTATTCGATCGTATAACCTAAAAATTTATGAACATATGGGCAGATGTAAGTTCACTTATTATCGAACTTTTAGCAGTCTTTCATAGATCAATCCAAATTGGTGTTGGGTAATATAGTTTATTGGGCGTTAAAATAGCCCAGATAAAAGTTATGTAGGACAGTACTGACCGTATTGATTGATTTGGAACTAAAACCGACCTAATTATATATGTAATCATGGTATATTATATACATTAATGGTTAAATATCCATTCTATCAGTATGTGCTCTAATTAAAGTATACTTGAAAGACTCAATTATGGCTTGAAAGTCAAGTTGACAATATTTGAAACTAGCTATACTGTTCATACCATTGGAATATTGCTTACAATTTTCTTGATTATAGGTGAATTTCACCGTTGACGAAATCCGTGTGATGATGGACAAGAAGAAAAATATCCGTAACATGTCCGTCATTGCCCACGTAGATCACGGAAAGTCGACTCTGACAGATTCGTTGGTATCTAAAGCCGGTATTATCGCCGGTGCGAAAGCTGGGGAGACTCGTTTTACTGACACTAGAAAAGATGAACAAGAACGTTGCATTACCATCAAGTCTACGTAAGTACATGATTTATTAATTTTTTCAAATTCATTTTTCTACATGATGATTGTTCTATTCGAATCTGAATTTCATTGAAGAAGTTATAAGAACGGCCATCTGACGTATTTAATATTCTGATCGTTTTTTGTGAGCATTTGTATTTTGTTGATGGAATATTTTCATTGCAGTGCCATCTCTATGTACTTTGAACTCGAAGACAAAGATCTTGTGTTCATTACCAACCCTGATCAGCGTGAAAAGAGCGAAAAGGGTTTCTTGATCAACTTGATCGATTCGCCTGGACACGTTGACTTCTCCTCTGAAGTCACTGCTGCCCTCCGTGTCACCGATGGTGCCCTCGTTGTTGTTGACTGTGTCTCAGGTATGTTTATTGACGTATCACATCTATGTTAGTAGTGATTGCAATAATAGTATCAGTGTAACTTTGAAAAATGCCGGATAAAGCTGAAAAACAAAATCGTTGGTAAAATGAAGAGTACACATCTGGCGTCTAATATTTAAGAATTAAACTATTTAACAAATTATCATCAGTAAGGTTTAATTTTGATTGTTGATCAATCGATAAGAAAAAAATCGCCAAAAAACATCACAAAATTATTATAAACGGATAGACGAATATCAATGAGAGTGGGCGCCGCCCTGTTGAATAAAAAAAAATGTAGTGACGAAATCAAATATCTCGATGATCTGGCTTTAGAAAATATTTTTAAGAAAATAATAGATAACGAACGGCTATACTCCTTTGCTTCCATTGCGATCAATTTGATTCAACTTGCGAACTGTATGACATGAAGATACGCTGAAAAAGTTCGTTATTAAAAGTAATGGAGAATTTGTGATATGCTGAGCTTGTAAGCTCTGCTTTGTCCGCCATAGCTAATAATACGTATTATTTTGTACAATTTTCATTAGTTTTATTACTTTTATTGACTAGACTTTCGCCCCTGCCTCAGATACATAAATCACGAGCCGTAACTGATGAATATTCTAAAATAATAAAATTCACCTCAGTATTCACACTATAAAGTAGCTGAGATCAATAATCCACGATTCTTTATCCGGTTTTCTCGTTTCAAAAATTAAACATGATTCAGATAATCATAAGCACATGAAGAAGAAACACAATGTTTAATGTAAAGTGAGTAAAGATAGTAATAAACAAGTCTTAATCACACTGTTCTCTGAATAATTTTTTATTCTTCAATTGGTTTCTACGAAATAAAATAGAACAAATATAATATAAAAATAATCTAAAATAGAAATTACACAATAAATCAACGGAGGACATAAATTAGAAGATAACAATTCGAAGAACGCTGCTAACATTGCCTGAATGTTTGAAAATAAAAAACAATTACCTTCCAGCACTAAATGTGCCTCTTTATAGCACGTGTGCAGGGTCACGTGATACGTAACGTTGCCACGTGCTATGACAGTGTTGGCAGTGCAATATGGAAGAAGAATAGCATTCTCAAAAACATTTAAACGCTATCACAGGACCTCTATCTTTATGTCCGTTTGTGATATTGCTACGATGTTTCTGTAACATTTGTATCTATTTCTAGCATTCATCGTAAATTTTAAAATTATTATGGGCAGAACCCAGAGGCGGATTGGTAATCTGGACTTTGGGATGTTTCCCGGTGGGCCGGCACTGGGCCAATATAATGAAATCAATAATTTTTCCGGGCCGTTTCAAATTCCCAATCCGCCTCTGGCAGAATCGAATAATTAGTTCGTAGATATCAATCATCTTTAACTACAATTTACGTTAAATAAAAAAAAGTGGAAATAATATGAAAACTTCACGTTCATAGCTTAGAATTTAAGATTTCACATCTAAAAATGATATAATCATCATGAAATTTTAATGATGATGAATGCAAATCAGTGTAGATTTAATAATCGCAACCGTAAAAAAATTGCCTTATTCTAGTTTAATCGTTGAATACTTCAACAAAATTGCATTTGATTGTGCAATGTATTTGTACGGCAATGAAGGACCAAGTGTTCTTGAAAAATTAAATTTTTGTTGAACATTGAAAGAATAATTTTTCTAATTAATTTTCAAGTGCCCATTTGAATTTATTTTCAATTTATATTTTTCTAGGTGTGTGCGTTCAGACTGAAACTGTTTTGCGTCAAGCCATCGCTGAACGTATCAAGCCCATTTTGTTCATGAACAAAATGGACCGTGCTCTTTTGGAACTTCAACTGGAAGCTGAAGAATTGTACCAAACTTTCCAACGTATCGTCGAAAATGTCAACGTTATCATTGCTACCTATTCTGATGACAGCGGACCCATGGGCGAAGTCAGAGTAAGTAAGAATTTGTACTTTGAAAATATTTTAACTTTTTTGTTTAATGATGTTCACACACAGACCTGTTCTGACTATCATTGAAGAGAGTATTTCCATCTGACCTTCTTTCTTTAATTTTTCTCTTTCAATATCTTACGAAATGGTGTTACAGTTATTTTTATTTTCTAGGTTGACCCCAGCAAGGGTTCTGTTGGTTTTGGTTCTGGTCTGCACGGTTGGGCTTTCACCCTCAAACAATTCGCTGAAATGTACGCTGAGAAATTCAAAATTGATGTTGGAAAATTGATGAACCGTTTGTGGGGAGAAAACTTTTTCAACCCTAAGACCAAGAAATGGGCCAAACAGAAGGAAGCCGACAACAAGAGAAGTTTCTGCATGTACATATTAGATCCTATCTATAAAATATTTGACAGTATCATGAACTACAGGTGAGTTTCATAATTTTTTAACGATCTCGTTTCGGAATATCGATACAAAAAATTTAAAATATCGAAGCCCGATATTTGGAAAAATGTCGATAAATATCGATATTTTGTCCAGCCCTTATCATGGCTTTGACTTTTCGCTTTGGTGTGAAAGTGAAAATATTTCCGCTGCTGCATGCTAAAATATTGCTCCTGTCATACCGCTTTCGTGTGACGGATCCTTAAGACTATTCAATCAGTTTTCGAGCTTGCCAGATGATATTTGTTGAATTTCTTGACGATTACAATATTTTACTATTCTTAGAAATGCTTAAAAGTGAAAATTGAATGATATTCGACATAAAGTTCATTGTATACGTAATAAAAGCGACGCAGTAAAAATAAGGACCTGTATAAAGGGAAATAAACTGAAAAAATTGCGTGCGTCAATTGCTATATTTATGGTAGTTGTTCATCTAGAGAATAACAATAATAATATGAATAAACCTCAGAATCAATTTGAACTAAATTCAAACTGAGAATTTGGCAGGGGCAAGAACTAAAAATTAAGATAGTAGATCATTTATCTTGATTGAAAAAGAATGCGGTACTTAAGTTTGAGAGTAGATAAATACGCGGAGTTAATCTCGACGGTAAACAGAAAGCGGCTAAAACATTTCTTCTTTTAGGAAAGAAGAAGCTGAACAACTCTTGCAAAAACTCAACATTGTTCTAAAACACGAAGATAAGGACAAGGACGGTAAGGCCTTATTGAAAGTCGTTATGCGTACTTGGTTGCCAGCTGGAGAAGCTCTACTGCAGATGATTGCCATCCATTTACCATCACCTGTCGTCGCACAAAAATACAGGATGGAGATGTTGTATGAAGGACCTCATGACGATGAAGCTGCCCTTGGTGTCAAGGTAAGATTTTTTTAATTGATTCAAGTCTTAAGCTCGTTTCTAATAATAATAACGTTTATTGATATCAATACAACATTGAAGTACACACAGAATGCTTTATTAATGTAAAGTAGTTCAATTCATTTTAAAATAACGTATTTGAATGAATTTGAAATTTCTTATTTCTTAACTAAATCGTACAAGTATTAATTTCTTTTTGGAATTTTTCATAAGCATATTTATTTGACTATTAATATAATGTCACACAGATTTTCAAATTTAAAAACAATTTACATATTTTGTACAAATCTATATTTAAATATGTACATATTTTGTACTCATTCAACAAAATATGTATATCAACAACGTAATTATATGTGGGAATATCAATTTTTTCAATAAAATTTTTGATAGAACTACAAATATTAGAGAATAATTTGTATCGGGTCATTTTAGTGAAACATTCTTATGATAAAATTACTATTATGTTCTTATTACTATTTATTAATCTATCAAATGATGAAACCGATGACGAGACTGAAAAATGGCTTACGTTATATTCTTTGCTTACCATTCATAAGTTTTTTGTGTTTGGCTAGTAGAGTTTATGATACCCCATTTTAAAGATTATATTGGCATCTGATTTTTCTATATCAAATTTAATAATACTTTACTTTGCATATTCACAAAAATAATTAAAATATTTATATTTACAGAACTGTGACGCCAACGGTCCTCTCATGATGTACATATCAAAAATGGTACCGACCTCTGACAAAGGACGTTTCTACGCTTTTGGCCGTGTGTTTTCTGGTAAAGTTGCCACTGGTATGAAAGCTAGAATCATGGGTCCCAATTTCGTTCCTGGAAAGAAAGAAGATTTATATGAGAAAGCCATCCAAAGAACCATCCTGATGATGGGAAGATACGTAGAAGCCATTGAAGATGTCCCATCTGGCAATATCTGCGGTTTGGTTGGTGTAGATCAGTTCCTCGTTAAAACCGGCACCATCACCACCTTCAAAGATGCCCATAATATGCGTGTAATGAAATTCTCCGTATCTCCCGTCGTGCGTGTTGCTGTAGAACCTAAGAATCCCGCTGACCTTCCAAAATTGGTTGAAGGTCTCAAGCGTCTGGCCAAGTCCGATCCTATGGTGCAATGTATCATTGAAGAATCTGGAGAGCACATTATCGCCGGAGCTGGTGAATTGCATTTGGAAATCTGTTTGAAAGATTTGGAAGAAGATCATGCTTGCATTCCTATCAAAAAGTCTGATCCTGTTGTGTCGTACAGAGAAACAGTCAGCGAAGAATCTGATACAATGTGTCTTTCCAAATCCCCCAACAAACACAATCGTCTGTTCATGAAGGCCCAGCCCATGCCTGACGGTCTTGCCGAAGATATTGACAATGGTGACGTCAATCCTCGTGATGACTTCAAAGTACGTGCCCGTTACCTTAGCGAAAAATACGACTACGATGTCACTGAAGCTAGAAAGATCTGGTGTTTCGGCCCCGATGGCACTGGACCCAATATCCTTGTCGATTGCACCAAAGGTGTACAATATTTAAATGAAATTAAGGACAGTGTTGTTGCTGGTTTCCAATGGGCTGCCAAAGAGGTAAAAATATATTTTTTTTATTCATTTCATAAGAGGGAAAGATAGAATAATTGGTGCAAAATTATCTATTTTGGTATTGATTGACCTTCCAGCACTAAATGCGCCGCTCTACAGCACTTGTGCAGGGTCACGTAATACGTAACGTTGCCACGTGCTATGACAGTGTTGGCAGTGCAATATGGAAGAAGAATAATATTCTCAAAGACATTTAAACGCTATCACAGGACCTCTATCTTTATGTCCGTTTGTGATATTGCTACGATGTTTTTGTGACAAAACTGAACAAAGATCATTGCTAGAAGAATGCCCTCCATTTAAAGATAAATTTAGTGATTCTTAAGAATTTACACAGAAAAAGCTGTTTGAAACTATACAATTTTTGTACTTATTCATAAGGTGCGCGTATGACTAATTTTGTTCCTGGAACTATTATAGATTTAATTTCACGAATTGTAAGTTATTATTCAATCCACCTACGTAAATGAATTGCGTGAATGTACGATTTTTATCCCTATTGTTGTTTTTTTTTTTTTGTTCTTGTAATGCTGTAATCTAAACCGTTTCCTTTGTCATTTTATGCATCGAACTTTAGTTGGCAGGTTTACTATACTATAATTAAATTATTGTGTATTTTCAGGGTGTTTTGTCTGAAGAAAATCTTCGTGGTGTCCGTTTCAATATTTATGATGTTACGCTTCATGCTGACGCTATCCACAGAGGAGGTGGTCAAATCATCCCTACCACCAGACGTTGTCTGTACGCTTGTTTGTTGACTGCCAGCCCTAGGTTAATGGAACCCGTCTACCAATGTGAAATTCAGGTAGTTTATTAGCTACATCATTCAAATTTATTTCCTGTGACATTTGAGTTACTCTGTAATTCCAGTGCAGTGATAACTAGAAAACGCAGGTAAATTAAATGTTTGCCTCCGTGCTGAACTGCATCAAAAATTAATTGCATTTGCAGCCCCGTGGCACTCAAACAATTTTTTTCTCTTAATTTTATTATATCAAGATATATTTACTTTCTTTCAGCATTACAATCAATTTTAAAAACTAGTTTTAAAGTTTGTTTCAATTAGAAATAGTAGCTCTAAAAATATTTATTTCATTAATATGAAGAGCTATCAATTGTGCACATTTAAAAATAATAATCTTTTTGATTCAGTCTTTGTGCATCATGTAGTATTTAATTTGCCAATCAATTTTCATCCTGAAGTGTATCGGAATAAATAGTCGATATAGGTCAGAATATGTTTTGATGAATTAATTGATTAAATAAAGACAGATTAATAGACTAGGGAACAATTAGAGCTCTCCGATTTTATACCGCATGCCTTTTTGAGGCTTGAATATTTACTACTTTATAAATAAGATAAAAATATTATCGACCGATGCTTTCCGGTCATAGTGCAAACTTCAATTATATTTAAAAGAAGAAAAATGGGGTTTCCGTGACAACATTTTGCATGCAATTAAAGGCCATAAAACCCTTGTAAAAATATTGGCATGCATCCCTCGTTGGCACAAGAGTGGAAAATTTTGGAGAAATCTTGCACAAAAATCAAATTAATTATATAATTTTTTTAACGGATAGTTCAAGATTTATAATAAATGAATAAATTGGAACAGTTTAAAAAAATTACATTGAATTTTGAAGCATCCAGGATGTACTTATGCTAGTATTCTATAATTTAGTCAATTTATTGATTTTTAATATTTTTTATTCTTTATTAGTGTCCTGAAGTCGCAGTTGGTGGTATTTACGGTGTTTTGAATCGTCGTCGTGGCCATGTATTTGAGGAACTGCAGGTGACTGGCACACCAATGTTCGTCGTCAAGGCCTATTTGCCTGTAAACGAATCATTCGGTTTTACCGCTGACTTAAGATCCAACACCGGAGGCCAAGCCTTCCCACAGTGCGTCTTCGATCATTGGCAAATCTTACCCGGTGACCCGCTTGATGCTGGAACCAGACCATTCACCGTCGTACAGGTAATATTTCACTTTTTTAACTTGTTGCAAGTTTTATTCAACGAACGGTGACAGGATTGGGCCTAAATTAATCTTAACTGAATGAATAATTTAATCTTCAGAATTCAAAACAGGTTCTACCCTTGTAAACTCTCCGTAAACTAACTGAGACATGCCTAATGAAGTTGTGATGATAATTGTTAGTGTTTAGGCCATCACTAAGACAGCGCTGTAAACGTTTCAAAGTAATAGCGCTCGCTGTGTTGGCAAAGCAATAGCTCTCAAGTTTGGGATTATAGATTACTTCCTGTCTATTATCTTGAATAAGGGAGCTTACATATTTTTATGCTACTCAAATATACATTATTGCATTCCCAATTTTCTTTAATAGAAATTTATATTTTACACTCTATACTTTTACTTTGTAAAAATTGATAATATTTGTTTGTCTGTTTACAGGACACCAGAAAAAGGAAAGGTCTCAAAGAAGGATTGCCTGACCTCACACAATATCTGGACAAATTGTAAACTTTGGGGTTTATTAGGCATTGTATAAAATATTTAAAACTGATATATTAAAAAAAATCATTGAAACCAATAAACCAGATATACAACAAAACAAAACAAATTATAAATTGTTGTATTTATATTGCAAAATCCCAGTTATAATATTTTAGACCAATTCGACTTGAATAAATAAATTAAAGTGCGGGATACATTTTTTTGCAATCGGTTTAGTTGCCTGTTGTAAATGGGAACATTATTTTAATTTTCTTACAACTATTATATAATGTGAATTTTTTTTAAGGTAATTGTTATGTTGCTAAGACTATATTTAATAAAATATGGAATTATTTTTACTTCAAAATTTGTCACTTTTTTCCGTTATTTTAAGTATAGTTTCTAGTAACGGTAATTAAAAAGGTAATGATTGTTTATTTTACTATAATTCAAAATATTCATTTGTCATCTCGTGTGATTACAGATAACCAAAGGCAAACGACAACTCGTTCAAACTAGAAAAATGTAAGTTTATTTTCATGTCTATTCCATATAGATTCCTAATTTGATGTTAATATTGCAAATCTAAGCAAATTTAATAGCCCTCCAACTAAAATCCTTGAGTCAAAACTGCAGTTGAGTTTTATTTATACGCAAAAAAATATAACTATCGATGTGATTTGTGAAGTTAGAATTCAGAGCTACTCTTGGTCTATATAGGCTTGCATAAAATCACAGTATGAATTTAAAGCTAGATTTTCAATATTAGCAATTAGCACATGATGACAATTTTATACCCAGATTGATATGTGATGGTTGTATAAGCTCAACAGGCCTGAAGTTTATTTTACTTGAAAATTTATTTTTCAAGTTTTGAGCCAAATTAATTTTTTGTCTTTAAATTTCAGATTTACTGCCTCAGTTTGATCACAAGATCGTTAATATCAAGTATTCGAAAGGCTTATTGTAAGTTATATTTATTTTTTCCACTTTATTGATGTTTCACTACAAAATTCAATGAAACTATTTTTAAAAAACTGTTGAAATATTTCATTAGCATTATAATTATATTATATAACTAATTTGGTATCAAACATGCTATACCATGGATAAGTTGATTATTTTTGATAATATTTATTATTTTGTGATAAATTAAGGTTTAACAAGTTTAAAGTTCGACTTCACATCAAATTTTAATTTTGGATTATTTTGATTTGATCATGGAACAGGGTGAATCTGGTAAATATAGTGTTAAGTAGAAGTATATCCATGTAATTTTCGACCAAGTTTATGTAATATGTACATATAATAAGGCAGCAACATTGCTAAGATTCTGTAAATTTAAAGAAAAAATGTAATCTTATAAATTATTGTTAAAAGAACATTAATATTTTATTTCACATAAAAATACATCCAATAATTCTATTATTCATAAAATAATTCATTATAAATACAATATGGTAGTTTCAACTAAGAACTAACAAAAGTTATGAGTACATTGTGAACTCATGATTAACATTTATTTTAGTAAGTAAATGTTAATTTTGATTTAGAGCATTTTTATACAATCCCGCAAGAAGTTTCGCTGCTAGAAGAATCATTTCTCTCCTGGAAACGCCGGTAAGTGCTTGATGCCATTGTGAATGATCAACCTATAAACAGTATATTTTTTTCTGGTCAACAAAATCAATAAATTGGAGCCATTCTGAAACTCAATCGATAAATTTTTATCGAACATTATCTATTCCAAGTAATAAACGTAGGTAGCAATGACAAAAAAATTAATAGTTATTTATACAATAGGTGGATTAAACCACTGTTTATTTGCGAGAAGAAAGTTCAAAATCACTAGCGCGTTTAGCGCGAGTGATTTAATTCTTCGAGCAAATAAAGAGGTTTAATTCACGTGTTTGTATACATAATTTTATTCAATTTTGCGTAAATTTCTGGAACATGAAACTGAGGAACAAAATTCAAAAAAATTCAATTGCAGTTGCAAGGGATCTTCGTTAATAACGCGACGAGTGTATATTTTTCAAACATTCGAGAGTGTGACTGTTAGTTTTGTGAATTTTGAATTGAAGCGTTATAATTGTGAAAAGTATTGTCTGAAATGATGGAAGAAAGTGATTAAAACAATGTTCTCGTCCCCGATACCATTTTGAACGAAGCAGCCGCAGCATTTGGGAAAATTATTCCTCAGAATTCTAAGTCTTTTTATGAAAAGGAATTCCAACTGTGATTTAAATTTTTTTAGATCACTAGTGAATAATGATTTACTTATGCCTGTTGCTATGGATTTAACCCATTAAGTTCCAGTATCAAATAAAACAAGAAATTTGATCTAATCAGTGATTATTCTTTACATTAGGATAATTTTGAATGAAAATAACTACATTTGATATTTTTGAGTTAATTGGTTTTTGAGAAATTAAGTGTCCTATATATATGACAACGGTATGATGTGTTATAAAATTAATATAATAAAATTATTATTTGCCATTATTTTTTGTGGTGAGGTTTGAAACATTCTATTCATGATGTGACATCACGTCAGTAAGTACAGTTTTCCGGTTGAGAATAATAGTTTGGAGGTCGAGGTTTGACTATTATACGAAATCGGTACTGTACTTATTTACCGTGATACTTACAAAATTTTTTGCACTTTTGGAAGATCCACCTAAAATATGGATCCTTATATTCTTTTTCATATTGAGTTACTATCTAATGATTGCTTATTCGCTGTGGTTTGACATTTTATTGTGAATACTCAATCACAAATAACGATAAATAAATGAATATTTTTTGTGGAAATCCACAATTTTTCACTTATCGCCTTTGCCCATGAGCGGTAAGTCAGCATAACCATAGTAACCATAGTTTGCCGGTAAAATCAACATACCACCTCAAATAGAGGGCTGGTAAACATATGAAAACGCCCAATCATGCAAAAAAGCCTTTTTCGTTTTGTTTAGTCGAAACATAACGTATAGTTTCATTTCGCAGTAAAATAAATACTTCCTCAGACATAAATTTCTCAAATAAATCTACCGGTGTAAAATAATTCAATAGTTCACTGATATTCTTGATTTTATCTATTTCTGAATTCTATTCAGTTATATTATTGCTATAAATCGGTTTACTCATATGCCATCGAGGACAAATATCACCAAGTCTTCCTCGTTTCGATTTTTGCGTAATAATCTGAAATGAATTACTGATTTGTTCTCATTCATCTACTTCTTCATCAATTATATCATTACCATGGAGATGTCTGGAACATCACTTATTCCTACATCTCCAGTGCAATCATCATCACTCTCATCAATGTCACTCAGGACGTCTGGTTCTGGAGACAACACAGCAATAATCTACACTATTTGCCTATTGAAGTTTTTAATAGAATTTTTTGTTTTCAAATGAAGCCTCAATTACTGTCAGACTTAGGATCTGTTTCCTGTCAAACCATAGAGAGAACAATGATTTTTTCACAGAGAATATGCATATAAGCATGTTCTATTTTGTACTGCTATAAGAGTGTACGCACGGAAAATTTATATGAAATTGTACCATTGTCCTATATATATGACACCAAAAAATTTTACGTCATATTTCTTATCTCCGGAATTTTTTGTGAACAGAACTCTACGAATCCATGAAACCTGAACCCTCAACATTGTTCCAAATATTAAATATATCTGAAAAATGAAACAGTATTTCTGAAAACGACAAATAATTGAACAAGTAAAAAGTTATCCAAAAAGGTGCTATTTTGAAAATAATTTTTAGCTGAATATTTAAATCAAATATGCAGTGAAAAATACTTATATGGATTCAAGAAAGTCTATATTTATGAATTGAGCAATAATACATCACTCAAAATTATTTTGAAGCAGTAAAAAAAATTGATAATTCTTGAGTACTATATATAGGACACTGGTACATAATGGGTTAATAATGTAGCTTTAAAACGTCGAAATTGAATAAAATCTGATTTATATCCTGCATTTAGTATAAGTGAATCGTGTTCACACTTCGGCCAATCAGAAGGCTTAAATCGTAATCTCATAAGAAGTATTGAATCCTTCTTGACTGAAATGAACTATAGTCAATTGAATTTAATGTCAATATGTAAATCTTTTCTACTAATTTGGAACACTTATTCAGGGTGTATACCAAATCTGGAAGACCTGGAAATGTCAGGGAATTTAGATAAACTGGAAATGTCATGGAATCGTCAGGGAATTTCTGATATTTGTCTGGAAAAAATAGATTATAGGATATTTATGCATTATTACTCATAAAAGTACATTTTCACTTAGTAAGATACTACTAGGGCCATTTGTGCAAATCTATAAGTCTTCCAGATCTATAAATCCATGAAAAAAAAATTATTAAAGTGCATCTTCTTTTGTCGATCAATGTAAATTCGTTCATAAGGCTATCAAGTTCGTTGCGATTTTGTTTTTAATTTTCAGATTTATAAGGTTCACACAGAATTGTAACATTAATCTGTGATTATATGTGAACTTGTTTGTATCAAACTTTTGTTTTTTTACTATCTGGAATTTTATTGAAAATAACCTGGAAGAGTCAGGGAATTTTCATTAAATTTTTTGGTATACACCCTGTTTATTGAAATTTTGATCAAATGATTGTGAATATTCCATTTTCATTGCGCGACAATAGTCAAAACTGACCCTATTGTATAAAAAAAAACAATCTTAATTGTTGCTTTTTGTAGCAAGCACCTTAATTTATTTGAAATTTGATTTCCGTCTATTTTTGCAATAAAATGTATAAGAAATGGATTAATATCAAACTAAAGAAAAATTACTATTTTGATCATTTGAAGAAACAAGATTAAATAAAATTAAGTTTAGTTCATTATTTTCATATCGCAAGAGTTTTTATGTTTTATGCTTTTACTCTTGACACTAAGAACATCTATGAAAATTCCATAAAAAGTAGTAAATTGGATCCAAAGTAAATATTATTAATAAAAGGAACTTTAAATCTTATGCGTTAATTTCGAAACTCGAAGTATAAACACTATCACTAACCATAATTACTAATTTCGTATTGTAATGAGGCTGTAAGTAAGCTTATTCGGATGGTACGGTGCGACTAGAAATACTATTTATATTTCTTTGTAGAAAAAAAATTATTTCTCTAATTATCATCATTTTGAATATAATAATAATAATTATTATATAAATATAAAATTGAAAACCAACAAGACCATGATATTCAAGTTGAGGAACAAAAATAGAAGAAAAGTGTCAATTTCGACTCTAAAGGACAATTTGTCGAGAAAAAAAATGATAATTTGGAGAACTATTGAAAACAAATTCTAAAAATACAAGCATTCGCATTGTTGCCAAATTCACTATCCTTCCGACTGATACAATTTCAAAAATATCCGTTCATTTAATTCATGTTATAAATTTCATACTTCATAGCTTTTCGAATTTTCATCTTCTGAAAATGTGGTAAAATGAAGTGGCAGTTAAAATTGACACTTTTAACAATTATTTGCACAAAAACTATTCAATAAATATTTAAGTTTACCTACCTATTGTCATCCATAATGATAATTTATGTAGCAAGAATGTAATCTTGAATTAAGACAGGAGGCCAAGTATTTAAAGACTAGGCTTGCCTGTTTACGAAAATTGTCTGGATGTTATAATGCTTGTTTACACACGTGTTGCACACAATATTCTTCCTATGGCCCTCAACTTCCAAAGCACATATTAATAATTATAATTGAAAAATGACCTGATAAAGGCTACCGGCATAAATCTACAGAGAAATTAAATATAGGTCCTAAAACTTTTCTGCCACGCTATGATGCTGAAAACGCTTAGTTTAAGCACTAAGTTTAGAGGTGACCGTAGGAAAAAACATTCAAATTTAAATGTTTTCAAACGTTTAAAATTAAAATGATAATAAAAAATAGAGTATTTTCGGAATTTTTAAACATTAAACCCAATTTGAATCGAGAAAAAACATATATAGTAAAAACTATACGAAACTAATTAAGATTAGTATAATAGGCCTTAAAACCAATTTTTTGTAATTTGAAATAAAATAATCTCACCTGTAAATTATTGGCCATAAGACTTCCAATAGTGACAGAAAATCCAGACCATCTTAACGGATAATCTGCTGGTGTATCCTCTTGTGCTAATGTAACGATGGCAGCTGGAACTGGGGTCATTTGCGTAAATGTTTGAAGTGTTATTTGCCGTTCTGGATCACTTAGTATAAGAACGCCCATGTCGTACCACCTAGATAAAATTATTCAAAATTCCTATTTACTAGGTAACAACATTGGTTAAATCTATTTTCACGTAGGGATTTTTGAAAATTGGACTTTAAGCTAAAAGTTATATAGTTTTAAATCTGATCAAATAAATCTGGAATTTCTAGAAAAATAATGACTTTCCCAAAACGAGTTTTTTACTTGAAAATTGAAGATTTGATCTCCATTTGTTCTGTAAGATGCTCGAATAAGGCTTAATTCATAAAGGATTAAGTGTTAAAATCTAATGATAAAAAGCGTAAAATTTGAACTATTGGTTCTCTGCGACTGTGTTCACAATATTGTTTAGCTACGAATACTCAAAAAGAAAATTGAAATCTAAAAAACTTTGTTACAGAAAAATTAAAACAATTGAATTTTTCATAAATCAAATCTAAAGAGTCGATTTTTATATAATCTTAGATTGGGCGAGAATTGCGGACACATGTTAGGTCCTCATTGGAACTCATCCATAACATTCATAAATATAATCGGAATTACTTCCCTTCTAAGATGTAAAAGGCAATTCATAAGATTGATCTGTGAAATATCCAGCTGTTTGGGATATTTTATTATTTATTCTTTTAGTTTTACGAATTTTACTTTTACTAAGTTCTAAACTTTCGCAAACTTACATAAAAGTGTTAGAGCTCATGTGTCAAATTATCAAATGTTTAGTAAAAGTAATGTTTCTACTTTATTTTGGAAAACTTTATTTGCTACTTCTGATAAGAACCGATTTTTGTATTGCAATGATTAGAAAATATGAATACACCAAATTTGTTACTGCAGCTAAATGTCACGTTACTAAGAAATTTTATAATCTGTATGAAAAATAAATCAAACTTTTTGAAACAGTCACAAACAATTAAAAGCTAAATAAAAAATTAAAATATTTTGTTTGTAAATACATACTTATCTTCTCCAACTTCAAGTAAAAAGTTTTCGATAACAACAACAGGTACAGGACGAACATGGGGCTTAGCATAAGCAGCAGCTAATCTTTCCTCAGCTGCCTTTACTCCAGCTGCAAATCCAACAGGTTGTACTGCCACATTCTGTGATTGCACTTTTATACCTCTGTAAAATAATAACGACAACTTAACACAATTCTCACAAATTATGAAAATTATTCTTACGTGACTGTTGCTTTACCAAAAACTGATTGAAAAGCCTCTCTAATTGGACTTATTTTGATTTCTTTATCTGATGCAACTAGAATATCCAAGTCTCCTCCAGAATCTAATAATAAAAAAAAATATTTCTTTTAGAAAAGAAATAAAATATACAACTTTAAAAATTTTGATATTGAATAAGTGACTTTTGATTTGAGTATTTTTTCGCGTAAAATAGACCTAGCAATAGACACCATACTAAAAATTCAGCTTTTATCTTTACACTGCTGTAATGATTCGTTAAAATGGTCTGGATTTTCAATCCTGTATTTAATATGAATGAATCGTGTTTGCACTTCGACCAATCAGAAAGCTTGAATCATAGTTTCATAATAGCTTTGTACAATTCTTGCAATGGACTACAGTAGTTTTTTAACTAAACGGAATCAACCAGTAAAATAAGATTGTTTCAGCTTGAAAAAATGTAAATACAACTTACAAATAAATTCTCTCATTTGGGGATCAAGAGTAGTAATCATTGAATCGACTGAATTTTTAGCTTTTTCGGCAACTTTTGACAAAATTCCACCTGAGGATACAGCGTCTTTCATCCATCCAAAAAGCCCACTACCGACAGCTTCTGCATGTAGAGGTGGCGTTTCTGTAGATGTATCTGGTGACTGGGTTGGTATACCTTTACTCGGAGGAATAGCAGGGCTAAAATTTTGGTGATATGTCTAATAATGTTTAGGCTTTATATATGAAAGTTAGAACAGTTTCAATGAAAAATCCCCACCTGAAAGAAGTAGGATAAAATGACTGTCCTGGTGTAGTTACTGCAGACGTAGATATTGATGATCCAGATGATTGTACAGTAATCGCTGGAGATATTAAAGCCGGTGTTGGCCCTAAAGAGGGCCCTGGTGTAGTTACCATAGCACTGGGTATAAAACTAGGAAGCTCTGACGGCGGTGGTACACTGGACAGTAAATTTCCTCCTGGAACACTGGAAAGAGAGACTCCAGGAGATGGAATAAGTGATGGCGTAGATGACATACTGCTTAAAGATTCTGAAAATAATTAAAAATAATAGCTCAACACATTAGTATATGGAACGCATTAGAAGCATTAACAAATGAATTAATAGTTGAAACAAATACAAAATAACATTAGAAAAAAAAGTTGAATGAATATCGTATTTATGTAACAGAAAACACCTGTTTTTTCGCCTAATGTTGACAACTCATCAATTTTCTTGTCTACAATTTCGAAGCCTTGTTCCCCATTTGATTCGTCTTGTAACATGGCACAGGCTTAAAACAAACAGTTTTTTATATATTTACAATTTGTAATTTACATCCGTAGCCTCAAATTTAAAAGCTATTTTAGCTATCACGTAGCCTGTCACCAACCGTAAATGCAAACAACTGATCGCACAACAACAAAAATATTGGCAGCAGGGACTTTTTGTCTAGAACCAAATTTTTCTAATTCTAAAACCACTACACATCTTATTTGGTTTTTATTTTAAAAAAATATTATAAACGTATACAAACCTAATGACTAACTAACTTCAAATAATTATTTCAAGATTTAATTATACAGGAAAATAATTTAAAAGTCGCGGTTTATACCGGAGTGTTTGTTGATCACATCCTGTGCGTTCGTATGTTTGCCAGATTAAAATTTAATTACTTTAAAATGTACTCAAATAGGATATGAGTACGACTGATAATTAATTTGTTTACAAAATTGTTACCATCATCATGAGACTCTTGAGAAATATTGGGATTCTTGAATAACAATGATTTTTTTTTGACAAGCGCGTAAGCAGAACGTACTTTGTTGCAAGTCGGGTAGGGTGCCGGCTGTAGTTGTCATTTCTGGCATTTTGGGTACGCATCTGCCAAATCAAAAATATGGCTGATAAAATGGAGCCTCCCCCTTTATTTGAAAATGTTAATATCAGTAAATCAGAAGACACTGAAAGCGAATTATTTGAGTCTGCAATGCAGGTAAGTTTCTAAAATTACTCATAGGGTATAATTCTTTTGTTTCCTTTATTTTCTGTTATACTAGATGTCATTTTTAACCTGGAATTATCAAATAATGATAACCCGCAGCACAAAATGTTTATTTTGTCACGTTTTGAGGCTAATTTTTATAAGATTACCAAGTTTTTATTCATTTTATCTTCATTATCAGTGTAATACTCCCCCTAGTTATTCAATGTAAACTACTCCCAAAAATGTATGTTTATGGCACAAAATATTAGTAAATAAATAATAAGTAATTTTAATAGAAATAATGAAAATGTAGTAAAGTTAGTCATTTCACTCTTTTTTAGGATGTACCTGCGTCTTTAGAAGATGATAGCTCTGATTTATTCAATGGAGACTTCTCATCTTTAAAAATAACAGATTCGAAAGCAGAAATGGAAATTGTTCCAATTAACAGTTCAAATTCTATCCACACACCAACTATGGAAGAGGTAAGAATTTTTTTTTTAATTTCAAACTTTGCTTTATCTTTTTCTCAAAATTCGTATTAAAAAAAAATTATTACTAGATCTGATTTTATTTTGCATTAGATAAAAAGTAAACAAATTATTTATAGGTGGAAGCTGATGGAGGAGATCAATTCCTAGACATAACAATATCTGAGTCACAGAAAATTGGGGATGGGATGGGAGCATACGTGGCGTATAGAGTTTCAACTAGAACGAATATGCCATTATTTAAGAAGAAAAATTTTTGCGTAATGAGGCGGTTTAGTGACTTTCTAGGGCTTCATGACAAACTTACAGAGAAATATTTGAGAAATGGTAGAATAATCCCTCCTGCACCTGAAAAAAGCGTCATTGGTATGTGTTGAGATATTAGGAATAGAATTTCTTTATATCAAATTATTTACAAAATTTTATGAGTCAAAGTGGTTTTCTAATCATTCTTTTTTTAGGAATGACAAAGATAAAAATGTCAAATCAACAAGAGCAAGGAACAAGTGGTGGTGAATTTGTGGAGAGAAGACGAGCATCTTTGGAGAGATATTTAAGACGCACGGCTGCGCATCCCGTACTTTCAGTAGATCCAGATTTTAGAGAATTTTTAGAAGCAGGTATGAAAACACGTAAAAATTTATATATTCCGATAAAAATAAACAAATTATCAAATGAACTTTGACTCCATAAATAAACAAATGGCACATGACACGTAATAAAAATTTATCTGATGTTCGATAAAAGTGAAGAACATTTACATAACATTTGTACCTATGCTACGTATGAATTATATATTTCAAAATAAATAGTAGAATGTGATAGTAATCTTCTCGATAACTTTCGTCATCTAAATAATGATTGATGCCTGCTCTCAATATTACAGTATATTCTGGTAAGAACGGTCCACCGCTCAATATAGTGCAACAATATAAGCTTTCTGATTGGTCGGAATGAAAACCTTACATTAGCACACTTGGCTCTGCCAGATGCAGTTGTCAGTTGTTTATCAATTATAAATGAATTTGTGCAGCTTGAAGATTTAAATTTGTGAAGGAAAAAACTATCCAGAACTCATTTTAAATAAATATATTTTATTGGTTCTAAGTTCTGTGTATAAAAAATTATAAGATACACAACGTTGTGACGATTTTAGTGCTAAATATTAACTGAGTTTGCATTTCAGCCAATCACAGGGCTTAAATAACAGGCCCTGCTGAGTCATGGACTCTTCTTAATGTGAATAGATTGTATGGATCAAAATTGTAGATATTATAAAATATACTTGTTGCTATCTATCCAAGTAAAAAATAGTTATTTTTGTATTAAGTGTGCGAAATAATTGTTTTTTTTTGTTGCGCGTGAGAATGTCAATTTTAACCGAGACCGTAAGGTCCAGGTAAGAAATTCATTCGAAAGCGCAACAAAATACAATCACTTCGCACACGAAATACAAACAATATTTTTTCGCCAAATGTCAAAAAATAATAGATCAACAATAACTATTGTTTTATTCAGTAAAATGTAGAAAAAAAGTACAAACTATAATTAATTTGCTGTCGCCTGGGTATTGTAACCAAAAGTATGCGCAATTGTTGTTTGAAAAATAAAAAACAGTCAACAATTAATTTTTATATTCAAAAATAAGTAGCTTTGTGTACAAATTCATATTTCTTTTTTGTTAAATATCTGTTTGTTTCTATCCTTGTAGCATTACTAAACTGAATTATATTAGATTAGGTGTGCAAAAATATGTTTCATTTTTTTACTAGTGGAAAAATCACGAACTTTGCGTATCCATAACAATACAAAAATATCATGCTTTTTTGACAGTTGGCGAAAAAAAACATTTTTAGGCTATAATAACAAAAAATGTAATTCTAAAACCCTTCTTGCGGTCGTAAAGTTTCTTGACCGTGATCACAGGCATTTTGAAATGATAATTTGATAAAAGTATTAAAAACTAAAAGTTGACCGGAGTAGAAATGTCTAAAAATAGGAAAAGAAACTATTAGCATGTCATAAATTGATAGATCTAAAATTAAATGAAAATATTCAAGATTTACTTAGGAAAATTCAAGTACTATTCCAGTTGGTTTTATTGACTATACTCTAGTTTTGGGTTTATAATTATTTAATTAATTGAAAATCACTTTCAATTGAAAAAAGTAACCCATACTGTTAAAATAAATATGAATACATTTCCAATATTCTAATAAAATTATTAATTTTTTATAGATATTGAGTTGCCAAAAGCTACGAGTACATCTGCTTTGAGTGGTGCTGGAGTCATGAGGCTATTTAATAAAGTTGGAGAGACTGTTAATAAAATAACATATAAAATGGATGAAACTGATCCTGTAAGTTTGAAATTTCATAAAATCTTCTAGTCAATTCATTCTACAAAAATAATTTGGGCAGAAAAGTAGTTTTTTTTTTGTTAAAAAATTAACACTCGATTCTGAATAATTTTAGAACAGAAAAAGCTACTTGCAGTTATAAAGCACACATTTAAATTAAATGATAGAACGTCCGAGTATGAAAATTATTAAAAGATTGGGCTAAAAGGTAGTTGACGGACACTTCTGAAGTTAGCTGTGAAAAAATGTCAAATGCGTGCACTGTTAGAATGCGTTAAGTATATTTTGTGCAAGTTAGGACGAGTTTCACCAACGCCAGTTAAATTTATCCAAAGGATATTTTATACGAAAACTATTGTTGATACAATTGTAACTATAGTTATTAACTCAAAATAACCTCTAGATAAATTTAACTGACTTTGGTGAAACCGGGCCTTAGTGGTTTAGCCTGCATTTTTTCCACTCCGTCATTTATATTAACAAAGTCGCCATTTTTCCGCAGCTAATTCCAGGAGTCTCCGTCAACTGCTTTTTAACCAAGGATTGAAAGGTTTCCACATTAAATTTGAAATAGTTTTTCCAGACTGTTCTAGAATTACAAACAAATAAATCGCTAACCAGTTTGGGTTAGTCGATAAGTATCAGTAGAATAGTGTCGTCAAAACTATTTCAAATTTTCTCATTATTTTTGTCCTGCGCAACAGAACAGTTTTTATTACGGCTCTCAATTTGAACAAATATTAAACACTTAGTAAGAGAGCACAGATGCTATGCTCAGTGCTACCAACATAAATTCACATAAAAACTAAATTTATATTATAAAACTTAAAAGTTAAATGTAACAGAAACATTTATGTTATTATGTAGATTAGACATTTTTTGTGTTTAGTAAATATCTAAATATAAAGGGAGCTGTACAATTGGCCAGTATTTTCTTTAGTATTTATCTGAAACTGTTCTGTTTGGGGTAGGACAAAAGTACATAATATCAAAATTTATTAGATCTTAAGAGATATCACAAATTAATGCGAAAATTTTGTTTAGTGTCCAAAAAACCATGTACTTGTTTTATTTTTGATGCAGAGAGTAATTTTTAAATCAACTAGTCAGTTTTTCAGGCTAACAAATTATCAGTTTTGTTTTTTTAAATTAATGAGGAGGATGTACATATAGTTTCAGTTAAGAACGGTCCAAAGGCTCTCACGGGAGTACGATTTAAGTATTCAAATTGGCTGAAACGCGAATACAATTCACTCACACTAAATGCAGTATTCAAACTGCTTGAATCTATTTATGATAATTGATGAACAACTGACAGATAGTCAATTTCTATTTTTGTACTAATGTGAAATTGGTTCGCATTTTGGTCAATCAGAATGCTTGAAACCTTTATTAACTGAAATAGGCTATAGATAAAATAGAATGAGAATATTATTTCGCTCATGTTCGAGAATAAAATCTCAAATGACATCTCTGGCAACGCATTGTAATTTTACTAGCTTGAGGCAGTAGTTTTCGAAATGAAAACTTAAAAGTTGTTTTGAAAATTACAACCTGCATAATTAAGTTGAGATATTAGAAATATACATTTTTTCTATTACTTTCGGAACAAAAGTATATTCATTTATTTACGCTTAGAATACTAAAAATTAGTATAAAAATCAAATATCCTTCTTTAAATTGTAAATAATAAGTGTCAACGGTTTACCTTTGGTTTTACTACGCTATACTACTCGTATACCCATTGATTTCTGTTTTATATATTGATTCGCATAAATGATTTTTATTTTTTTTTAATATTCATAAATATTTGCATAGTGGTTCGAAGAGAAAATCCAACATATAGAGAACCTCGATTCTCAGCTACGTAAATTGCACGCGAGTGTCGAGGCTCTTGTTTTAAACCGTCGTGAGCTTGGTAACTTGACAGCTGGTGTGTCGAAATCTGCCGCTATGTTGTCTAGTTGCGAAGATCACAACTCACTATCCAGGGTTCTTAGTCAACTTGCCGATACAGAAGAAAAAGTAAGTATTCTTCTTTTATTTTAGGGTATATGTTGTTTGATATGCTGAATACAAATCTAAATGATTTTTTTAAAATTCGGAATAGTATATTACACTACAATGGCCGAAAGTTGAATTTTCGGACCCTTCGGACCGAGATTTCAACTTTTGGCCCGTGTAGTGTATACGATTTTTCTTCATAGCCGGTCGAAAGTACGTTATTAATTTTACTTTTTTTAACTTTAAATGTTGATAAGCATGTTTTTGATGCCCGCCTCGACATTTGCGGCACGAGCGAAGCGAGTGCTGCTGGTCGTTGAGTTTAAATACGCATGAGAAATTCTTTCCTCCCGCCGTTATAGAGGGTGAGCATGTACTTCTCACAGGGAGTAAATTTCAAACTTTCGTCCCTGATATTATGGGCGAAAATAGTATTTCGACCGAGGTAAGAAAAAAAATTAATTTCCATGTTTCCACTCAAAAATTTTGCGTTGCAGCTATTATTGGGTAAATGGTTATGTAGAACTTAATAATATAATACAATGTTTATTAAAAGATAACTGCTAATAATTGAATTGCGTTATGAGTAAATTAATGATCATAATTTTATTCTGTTCGTAGTAGGCCTGCAGTTAAATTTGTATCTTTGGTGAATAAGATGGTGATTTGTTTTAAAGATGGGTATCGCGAACGGACTTGGCAATGAATTAATGCACATAGTGCTAGCATATGGAGAGACGGGACTAAATGCGAGACTAGCAGAGCGTGTTTATACTGAATGTTTTCTCAAAGGCGGCATCCTGGTTATAGTATGTATGGAGCAATTTTTATGATAATTATCATAAATCCGAATTCCATGTGATCCTGATTATAGTATGTTTTGAGCAATTTTTATGATAATTATCATAAATCCGAATTCCATGTGAAAAAATTGTGAAATATGGATGAATAGTTCTAAAAAAGAACTGATTTCCATAGAAATTTCATAATTAACTATTATTAATTGAAAATTGGTTTCATTAAAAATAATTATATTTTGTTTGTTTATTTCACAAATATTTCGTAATTAGTAGATAATAATCTACTTGTATTGTTGATTTTAAATTGGACAGCGAATCCAACGCAGTACTAAAAAACGCCGTGGAGAAAACGCCAGTCATTTTTCGAATTTTTGAAAAAATGCTCTTTGATTCGTAATCCGCATATTGAACAACATAATATACCCTTAACGTATGTATCCGAAGTTATGAAACACCCTGTATTATATTATAGAAGAAGTATTGTGATCGTGATTTTTTTGACAGTTGAAATTTTGATGAATCTTCACAATTAGACCCTACTAAACCCAAAAACATAATTTAAAAAAAGTCGATCTGTCTGTCTGGAAGCACGATAACTTGAGAACGCATAAAAAAATGTAATTAAATTTTTTACTTTAAATAACTGAAACTGACCCATGAATAATTTGGAACAACATTTACCTAAAACATTTTTCAAAACTATCAGCGATTCATTATTACAAAATTTGTTATATTTTTCAGAAACTTGCGAAGAAATGAAATAATGAAAATCATAAAGTGAAATTGAAATTATTAACTCAAATTTGAATACACATGCTAACGTTCGTCAATTATTATTTAAAAATAAATAATTTGGTTCTATCGTTTCGCTTCGCTCATATTTTTGAAAGCTCCGTGAGTGCACAAGATACTTTTTACACGTGTGTCCTATAATGTTATTATGAATTGAACTGTTTTCGTTGAATTTGAATCATAATATCAAGTTTAAAATGTCCAAAAGTGATTTTAGTATTGTAGATTAGTTTTCCCGATGATGTTTAAAATACTGATGAACTCTCCTTCTAAAATCGTGCATTAAAAGTGTGCATTAAAATTTTTATTGCACAGTTTTCCATACAGGCCCACTTTTTACATTGCAAAGTATGTTAAAAGCAGTCACTATGCGATTGTAGATAAAGTATACTTTAAATAATTGTTTTAAGTGAGCAGAATAGCAGTTTATTTACAAATGATTGAAAATATTATGTACTATTGAATTTTTTTGGTTAGATGAAGTTCTAACTGAACTATTTCAAAACTTATTTTACTCACTGAAAATAAAAGTATGCTTTCAGTCGCCACTGTACAGTGAAATAAATTATTCTTATGTTTACCAATTAGGAAATTGTTTAAATATATTACTGTAATTCTCTTTAATTGTAACTTTGGTAATGACACGTACTCCATACATTCTAATACATATAAACTTGCAATTTAAGTTCCAACAACACAATTTTGCAGGTAGAAAATTTGCACATCGACCAAGCCAATACAGATTTCTTCGTATTAAGTGAAATGTTGAAAGATTATATAGGATTATTAGGGGCAGTCAAAGATGCATTCCATGAAAGAACAAAAGTTTTCCAGCATTGGCAACATTCACAACAGATGTTAACGAAAAAGCGAGAAAATAAAGCAAAACTTGAATTGAATGGAAGGACCGAAAAGTTAGATAGCGCATCTGTTGAAGTTATTGAAGTAAGTCAAATAAGAAAAAATATTTACAAAATATTTTTATAAAATTATTTTGAGTGTAGTGGGAAGCCAAAGTAGAAAGAGGCCAAGAAAACTTCGAAAAGATCTCAAAAATGATTAAGCTAGAAATGGAACGATTTGAGGAATGTCGAATACAAGATTTTAAGGACACTTTTATAAGATATTTGGAAAATCACATGGAACACCAAGCTCAGGTAAGAAAAAAATACCAAACACCTCTTTAAACCAAATGGGGTCTGTTTTATAATTTGATATTGAAAAAGTACTTCTTTTATAGCTTGTTAAAATTTGGGAGACATTTCTACCTGAAGCGAAATCGATTGTTTGATCTGAATTTTTTGATTAAAATGAAAATGAGTAAAATGGAAAACTTGATTGGTGTTTTGGAGCTCAACTAAATAAAAGATAGATAGTGTTTTGTGGAGCATATTTTCAAATATGAATGTAGTTTAAATACATTTTATTACAATTTACCTCCATTCAAATTGTAAAAATTAATAGAAAATATGTAATCAAATTTTGATGTGCAATGACATCAATAATATAGTAAATTTTATATTATTATTTACAGTAACAATTAAATTAAATTAATATTAGTAATAGAGGTAAAATGTAGTAAAATAAATTGATAATGCAGTGTTCCAAAATTCAAATGGTCATCCAGCATTTATTTAGCGTAGCTAGCTTTTTTAATGGTAAAAATATAGAATTCATATCATATTTTTAGTAATCGCCAAATATTATCATTGAAATATTTACGAAAGTTTATTATTTTTACATTTATACGCATTTAAAAATGAATTTATATAGTTTTTTCTCTTTAAATAAATAATTTGTTTTTATTTTTAAAGTTACATTCATTTTTTAAAAACTTTATTTTCAACTTTCATATTGTGATGAATATTTTGTGACTTTAACAATAAGAACAAATTGAAATATACCAGTATCATATATTTATATAGATAGTTGTGAGATATTTTGAAAATGATTCTTTATTTCATTGAAAGAATAATCTTTAACAAAAATTATTGATAATAAAAAAAAGCATTAATATTCAACATTAGAAAAGTTCTTAATATTAGCTTTTCAAAGTATTTTATTTGAAAGTCAGAACATCATTTGTACAGGAATTGATTTTTCTGATTGTTAAATAATATTTCCGATAAAAAAGTCGGTATAAAATATGACGAAAAATAATATAGTTCAATACAATTTTATATTTCATCTTTTTTGATGTAAATAACAGCATTAGGATTTCAAAAATCAATCTAAGCATTGATTTGAAGCTAAAACTTTTAAAGAATTGCATAATTTCATTGTTTTCAAACAGGATAAATCCATGGCCGATTCTCAATGGCTTTCGAATTATTATATTAGGTATAATAATTTTAGTTATCAATGGATCGTTTTCAGAATCTATATTCTTAAATGGGAGTTTCTGATAGTATTCTCAGACGAAGAGTCAGCTATGCTGTGCATATGTTTGTTGTAAAATAGAATCTTGCTTGGTTAAGAAGAAGGACAAGATGGAGTTGTGAACACGCTGTTTTAACAACAAACCTTATACACAGCAAAGGGAACACTTCAAGTGGAATTCTGTATCACTTAAGGGTAGGTTATCAGGACCTACCGTTTAGTTATCGATGAAACAACATCTTGGAGTTCTATAAGATGCTACAACTATTTTTTTGCGACAGTGCCAATAATTACAAATTTTGTTGACTTTTCGGTATCGATAGTGAACAATAATAGTTTTCGGTACAACTTGTGAAAATGCAAAAATCAGTTAAAACCGAAAGCTCAAACAGACCTATCGAAAATTAATGGTCGACTTACAGAATTCCACTCTTCATCTTTGTTGGTGGTCATGAAGTGTAACTTCGGATCCATCCCTTCCAAAATTATGTAATAAAATTGACCATTACATAGGTAAATTTAGAGAACCCAAAAAAAAAGAAAAAAATTGACATTTCGGTTTTGATGTGTTCAACAAAGCTTAATAGCAAAACCGAAATGCCCATTTTTTTTGGGTTCTTCTAATTTACCTATATAATGTACGATTATTCAAGTAACCTAATTTTCTCACATAATTTTGAAAGCTCAATATCAAAGTTGACCGGTTGTTCAAACTCCCATTTTATTGCTAAACAATCCCTGAAAATGTATACATACTCCTTGAAAAATCCTGTAAAAAAATCTAATGAATCAATTTATATGAAACTTGTACATACAGTGCTATTTATTTATGAGTTTAAGTTAACATCAAAAATATATTTTTCATCTAAAATATTATTTGAAAGAGAAAATATTAATTTTTCTTGTATTTGTTATAAAAATGGAGTATCATTTCTGCATCACTGTATAATATTTTCATGTTCATGTGAGTCTAGATAGTATAACTTACTAAATACTAAATTAGATATTTGTAAATCTTTGAATATTGTGATATTTTGTCATGGGCTATTTTTATAATAAGTTCACTAAAGTGGAAAAATTCCTGTCGCTAATATTTTTAATGAAATTATGTCTATTCAATACTGTATATTAGACATATTTTAGATACATTGTAAACTTTCAATTTTTGGGTTCAAATTGATGTTTTTCTAAATCAGAAAATTCACATTTAAAATTTGAATTGCAATATGAATTATGAATAATATATTGTTTATCTATATTTCATATTATATTGTATATATTAGAATTTGAAATAAAATGTAAATTTATGGATTTATTATATCATATATATTATAATTAAAATACAATATATTTAATTAGTAGTTTTCTTTTTATGCATTTGGAAAATATACTTCAATGTGCGTTTAAATCTTATCGAAAATATACCCAACTTTTTGTTTTACCGATTACCACGTTAAATATTTAATAAATGAACTACTTTCAGTCTTCTGGGCGACCCGACAATCTGAGTGATATTTCAAAAAACTATACAATACATATTTGTCTCACACAGTCACGTTAAAGAAAACTAATTGTTTAGTCCCTTCAATCGCAGTTTCAAATTATGGCCAGTTGCATAGCTCTAGCTTAAATTTTAAGATTCATTCAAACAAAAAAATACCGAATCCTCAACCAATCACGTTGAAGTAAACTATAGTACGCATCAAATAGAATTGGTCCTGCGCCAAAAACGAATTTTCGTCCGTATTTTTAAGTAACCAATCACAGAGGTTTCTGTTGTAAGCGTTCTAATCAGTGGCGCACGAATATAAAATCAAAATTTATCAATTAAATAAAATTACTTGTGCTTCTACTTTTGAGTTGATCACTGGTATTCTTTTGATATAATCGTTTCTATATTGTGATTGTTCTGTTTTTGTTTTGATTCTTATATTTTCTTGTTACTGTGGTTATTATTGTTATTGTTAATAGTGTTCTATTATATATAACTATATAATCATGGTTTTGAATAGCCAAAGTAAAGAGTTGGTGTATAATTTAATAAAATTTATGGAAGACGAAGCAAGTAATGGTGTTACCATTCCATTTCATTAATCAAAGTGAGAGAACGTGTGTGCAAAACTTTGGGCATATCCAAGAACACTCTTAATTTGATTGAAAAAGAAGAAGATAAAAATATGAAATTGATAACAATAATTTTGGAGTTGTTTCACTAAAATTTGATTATACGATTTTTTGAACTGGTGATATAGTATTGAAAGAATTCAATTTGTTCCCCCCTAATATTTAATCCATTTCCTATAAATACCCTTCTTTTTAATTAAACCTCATAGCTTATCAATAAATTGCAGTAATTCTATGATTAAAATATAAATGAACAGTTATTATTTGGAAACATCTCATTCTTGGGTGAAAAACTGCACGACACTGGTTTTGTCCCAAGCGGTTAGCCACAAAAATCAAAAAGTACTCCACCATTGCAGTTTTCAACAGAATTCATAGTTACCATGAGCAGTATTGAACTGAACAACTACTGGGCAGGGCTAGAATGTAGTACTGGGCATAAAGTTTATAAAGCGGAACACTAAACACGATGGGAAAAACGTTCAAATCTATTTGCGCTCTGAAAATGTGGGTGCTATACTACATGCGCGAAGAATGATTGACAGAACCTTTTCTAGGTGATTCTGATTCTTACTATAACTATTTAGATCCTTGAGTCGAAATTTCCAATTAGTGCCAATGGAGTCTTTCGAAAAAAAAAAAAACCTTCTAATAATTTCTTATTATTATGATATATTTAGTAATTTCAAACATCTTTATTCAGGAAAAATTGATAACGTGACACTTTTCATTCATAATTTTGATAAAAACAATTCGCGGTATTTAAAGTGACGTCACAGATGCTAGAATTGTACATAGTAACACCAAGCGATTATGAACAATCTTTCATAAATATTATATATCTATTTTGGTACCTTAATTTATTTTAAAACACATTATTTAGACGTCAAAGTTGGATGTGCAAAAGAAATATTCCATTCTGCCTAATAAAATGAAACTAAAATTATTCAAAACAGGTAATATTCGTACTTGGACGGGCTATAGATAAATGTGAAAGACTGTGCGCACAAAGCGCGCATTAACTGGCAATTGATACGTCATCACAAAATTTGAAATATAATTAAATTTTCAAAAAATTATGTTTAAGAAACTACAGAGTTTTTGTAAGTTTGATAAACTTAAAAGTTATTATTTTGAATCCAACTTTCAGGAGAAAAAAAAAACAGTGAAAGATCCTATTACGGCTAGTTGCACCGCTCTAGATTAAATCTTAAGGTTCACTCAAACCAGTGGCGGATTTACACATTTCCCAAGTTTGTCTGGAGGTTATTTTGAGTTAGGGTTTGAATTGTACATTCAATTAGTCAAGTCGAGCTTGTTTACTATGGTTACAATTGCTGAAGTTTGCAATTGCTTTAGTTTTTGAGAAAATTGAGAATAAAAAATCATATAGTAAATAGTTTATTTGAAGTCTTATGGTCACAAAATTATTCGCTACAATTCGATAGACCCTATCGGTCCTAGGCACTAAGGTCATTGAAAATAGCTCACTGGTCACATTTTCATATCTTTAGCTACCGTGCGTAGCTTGGTTTTGCAAGGATTTTACGCTATCTCCATCTTGTACACTCGTCCAACGACACGACTCTAGCGCTGCAATGCGGCGTTATCCAGAACTACATTGAAAAGCGTTGCCATTTGAAAGCATTACTTTATA
Source organism: Dromius quadrimaculatus (assembly GCA_963989225.1). Lineage (NCBI taxonomy): Eukaryota > Metazoa > Arthropoda > Insecta > Coleoptera > Carabidae > Dromius > Dromius quadrimaculatus. The sequence goes on from OZ022330.1 coordinate 45,751,880, forward strand.
TGTCTGTGTATAATTTGGTCTGTGCTTTTACCCATTTAAAATCAACCCTAATTTTCACTTTTTCGAAAAGAAATAGTAATTAAGGTATCAAGGGTGTTAAAAGGGCAATAATGCCTGAGGTCAAAAGCGTACTTTCCGAGAGCCTTTGGCCTTAGGTGTGTACGATGACCGTAGGCATTATTGTCTGTTCAACTCCCGTGGTGCTTTCAATGTTTAATGTCTGACTTTTGTTGTATTTCAATCAAAATTTTTAGCAATGTATGTCCAGTCATTGTGATTTATGTCAGAAAAATTACTCCAGTTACTTGCTGTAACTAGGAAATATAATGCCCTCGGGTATTATTTGTTACGTAATCACCCTGAAATCAGTGTTATTATGAAAACAATAATAAACTAGTCGCACATTAAACATTTTTTTTTAACGACGAATCTGAAAAGAAAATCGAAAAATTCCTTCATACAAGAAATTTGGGATTAAAATTTATTTCTCCCCTAATTGGCACAGATGTATACCCTAATTAGAGTCTGTAGGGTCCGAATATGCACTCAGAATCTTAATCGGACCCTTATTTTTCGAGAAAATCATTTAGTAGAGAAAATTATAAGTTAAAGGCGCTTCGAAGCGCGCTTTTAAGACAAGAATTTTTCTATCATATTACTAAAACTAGCATTAATAAATAATTTTTTACATTGAATAACTATAATTGTAGTTTATATATATTTTTATTTTGTGCAAAAACATTTCTATAAACTGTACATAACTATAGTCATGATTTGTTATAATTTAAAATAGTACAACAAAATAATTGGAAAAAATACATTAAAGATATGTTAAAATAACATATTTGCACATGTAACAACTGTAAACAAACAAATTCATTTTATGTACATTAAATCACAAAAATATATTACTATAATTTAAAACTTATACAGAAAATGCAAACGATCAACAGTAGAATTATTATTCAATTTGATTTAATATTTCCTGAGGTATTCGCCAAATCTTCAATAGATGGTCTTTTTTAGTTCCTGCTATGATCTAGAAAAAAAAATAATTTAAAGATGTTACATTAAAATGTAAGTTATAAAAGTTAAGACGGATTACAAATATTTATAATGAGAAGCATAATGTAGTTATTGGGCAAATAAAATGCTCGAAAAGAACGAAATAGTGGGGCCACATCACTAATGTATTTTCTGGAATAGAACGTGGGCGCTCACGTAGTACTGTGACGTAAATTGTGTATATTCGAGCTGTTTATGAAATTTTTCAGCATTATTCTTGTATGTCGTACATTATAAATCTATTGAAGACTTGTTGTGGGTTTGACTAATGTAGGCTTGAGACAAGAGACATATTTCGGACACTTTGAACCATAAATTTTACTGTTATATAGCGTAACAGTTCTTGTGTAACATTTATATTATAACTGTTGGGCAATAAATTATTATTATTATTATTATTATATTAAGAATGTATTTTTACAATATCTTTTGGGATAGCAAATTATTGTTGTATTCATTGTGTTTCAAGATACATTTGTAATATTTTTCTCAACTCTCAGCAATCTCTCTGTTGTGTGGTTTTTCACAAACAAATAAATAACTTTTTTTTTTTTTTAACATTATAAGGGCAAAAATATGCACCCCCTTATAAAGTAACAAATAGTTTAGTCAGCTGATGATGAATAAGAAGTCAACATTATGTTTCACATTGGATTTCAGTTTATGTGATGACCTTTACAATTTTCATTATTTTAAAATAAAATTTTGTACGTGACGATCACGTAATAAACTTGCAAAATATAAAGCAGCATTGTTCTAATTTAAATACATATACCGCCGAAGCGATTCATTTGCATTTGGATACTATAGTTTACAAAGGAGCACTACTGTAATTTGTGACGAGTAAGAATGTATTATAAATACAACAAAGACTTTCAAAAGAAAAATCATGGAACTATAAGAATTATCAAGTTCGTTGTAAAACTTACCAGTCCATCATGAATGGCTAGTGACAGTAGCATACCTTCTCCTGGGCCGGATATTGTTATTATGTGTTTATTTGTGTTTGTATTATAAATATAAATTAAACCATCATAACAACCAGCAAACAGCAAAGTTTTATACATGACCACACAAACTACACCTTTGCCGGCATTATACTGATCTGTTTGTGTTCCATTCTGAAACAAAAATACAGTAATATTGAAAAATTAATTAGATTATATCACACACCTTAGCAACAACCAATGAAATCAAGTGATTTTGCATGGTAACGTGGTATATCGCGATAATATTTTCTCCTAACTCGATATACCACAGTAGCTTTTTAAAAAATAATAAAAAATATAATAATCAATAAATTTTATGGTTTGTGAAATAATCCTTGCAAATACACCTCAAGATTCGGTATATTATCGCATATACCTTGAATTTAACTCAAATACTTTTTGTCTTGGATAATTTTTTACTCGGCAAATTTGGAGATTTATAATCAACGATAATATATAGTAGCAGAAAATATGTATTATCGGATTATGAATCCCCAAATTTGTCTCGTAAAAAATTCTCCAAAAGACAAAAAGTATATTCGTGAAATTCTTCGGTATATCGATAATACACCTCTCTATCGGTATATTACCGTTGATAATACATTTCAACTAAATTATAATTTAAATATTAACTTATGCTTCCTTGTCCACGATATTCACTTTCATTCAAATTTTAGAAACAATATTAGTAAAAATATTAATTATTGAAATACGTGGAGATCACTACAGGTTTTGATTGAAGGAGCTAACGTGGAAAATTACAGTTTCTTAAAATCCAGTTGTCTTAATTATACAGAGGGACCACTTCATACATAAATATATATTTGAATAGTTTACTGCAGGAACAATCTTAATTACTTTTTGACCATTTTGAGTTATACATGTCATACATTTTCGAATCTTTTCTATCGTTTGGTGCTGGAACAACCTTATCTAGTATTCCCGTTATACTGATTTTTTTAGCATCGTATTTGTTGTTTCGAGCTGAAACAACTTTAAATCACGGACTTAAATTGTTTCTGCAAAGAAAGGCGTGAGTTTAGCTAACTTAAAATTTGATCTGACGTTTTTGTGAGACTGTAATCTCAAGGTGTTACTGAACTATTCAAAATAAGTCTATTAAGATATAATTTCTCGAAGCTACAAAAAGTGACTTATGTTGCGATTCCAAAAATCTTACAGATATAAATCTGTAAAACTAATAAAAACACATCGACTTTTGTTGACTAATATTAAATCGTTCATAAGGATGAAAACTTCATTGTTATTTTGTTCATGACTTGGATTTATGGAACTATAAGATTGCTGCTTACACAGAGTTGCAACATTAGGTTGTTTTCGAAATAAGGGATACATTTGTTCTCGACTTCTCGCCAAATTTCCCATATGTCATGTGATAATGGCGGAAAACTTTTTTTTAAATTTTAAATAGCACATATTCTGTTTTTATTTTGCAGAAATGTATTTTTTCTACAGTCACTATAGAATGATACCCATTCCACACGCTGTAGCGTGCGGAATAGGGGTCATTCCGCACGCTCAGGGGTTCCTTAGAAAGCCGCATGGCGTCGCGAAAAAACTGTTTCATTATTGTCCTAATTTTAATTCTTCTTCTTCTTTTCATTCCTCTTCCGAATGGAGTCAATATGAGTAATTTTATCAACATTTGATGAATTGGAATGAGACCAATGAAGCAAATTCTTTCTCAGAAAACGGTATATTTTGATTATAGATAATCACGCGGACACCTTTGACTGTAGAAAAATTAACATCCGTCACTCGTGCGAATCGATCATACCATGCTCATGTGAATTCTGCCACTCGACTTCGTCTCGCGGCTGAATTATTCACATTCGCATGGAATGATCTCCATTCCGCACTTGTATCGGAATATACTATTTTCTACAGTCACTATAGAATGATACCCATTCCACACGCTGTAGCGTGCGGAATAGGGGTCATTCCGCACGCTTAGAAGTTCCCAGGAGAGCCGCGTGGCGTCGCGAAAAAACTGTTCCATTGCTGTCATAATTTCATTTCTCTTTGATTTTCCTATCATTTCTCTCCAAAAGAATATCAATATGAATAATTTTGTCAAAGTTTGATGAATTGGAATGAGATCAATGAGGCAAATTCTTTTTCAAAAAACTGCATATTTTGCTTATAAAGATTTCCGCGAACACCTTTGATTGTAGAAAAAATAACATCCGTCACTCGTGCGAATCGATCATTCCATGCTCATGTGAATTCTGCCACTCGACTTCGTCTCGTGGCTGAATTATTCGCATTCGCATGGAATGATATCCATTCCGCACTTGTATCGGAATATACTATTTTCTGCTACTGTATAAATGAGCTTTGTAGCCCTGGCAACTCGAATGATAACGAAAGCAAACCTTCGTGTTACCTCGTTGCTATGCGTTGCTAGCTACGAAAGTAATACTTTCGGGGCCAGGACAAAAAAGTAAAAGTTTGGAAAAATGCAAATATATTGGAAATTTCATTATTTATTCAAATAAATAATTAGTTTATAACAATAATATGATTTTATCCAATCTATTTAATTTAATTTTATGTATTTATTGGTTTTAAGTAATTATGCAATTTGAACAACTGGAAAAAGTCATGGTAGGAATATTATTTGAATTATTAACTTCTTCACTTTGTATTGGGAAATTTTTATCATTTTGAATTACGTCAAAATTCATATTTGTCACTGTTTCTTTATTTGAGGAAATAATAATGTGAATGTCATGTAACACCTTTTTAGAAATTTCAATTTCATTACTTTACGAAGAACACTTCCATCCGCTCTTTAAATCCAAAATATTGGCACCCGAAGCATTACATTTTCGTCAATTTGAGTAACGTTTTTATCAGCAAGCCATTTAGAAAACATGCTGTATGTTTGATTGTACCTTTCTTTGGATTTATCCGCAAGAAGTGAGGCACATGCATTGTTAGCTGCCTTTTGAATACCATTTTCATTTTCTGTTAACATTTTAAATCGGTCAAATGTAATGTTTCACTACATTATTGAAATTCAAAATCTTTGACAGGCGCTGATGACAGATAACATTGTAAATAAACCGTTGCTATGGATAATTTTATACGGGTAAAACAGCCTCCATAACATTATTTCAAATATAATAATCATTATTAAATATTAATAGGCTCTTTGCGAATAGATTGCAGCGCCAGTAGTGGTTAATTTTGACAGTACTAACAGGAAAACAAAACATTATCATTGTACTTGATTTCAGAATATATGTACCAAATTTAAATTATAAAGCAATTTATAAGCCAGTTTAACAATAAATTGAAATATTACGTGTTGGTTATACATATTGTTTCGTTTCAAACTGTAAAACAGTTACGGAAATACAAAAAAACATAAACATTTCTACAAGTTTCCATCCAGAGAACATGAAATAGGAATGGGAAAAAATGGATTCAGGCTATTAAACGAGTAAAAAAAGTAAAAAGAAGTCAATAATAATTATAGAATATGTGTTAAATGTAGGAATTACTTAATGAAACTAGAAAATTTATGTAAGAAGTTAGGTTAAACTATTGTAAGCTATAGCAATTTTGTATGTATTATTTTTATGTATCGGATAAGTTTTTGGAAATTCATGCAAAATATCTCGCGTTTCATCAACCTAAAGCAATGTGAAAAAATATACTTTCATGTGACATGTTTTGATTCGTTTGATAGACATATAGCAGCCTATAATTAATTACTTCAAAATAACATATCTTACTTCGATAAAAACTTTAAAGGAACAAGAATTAATCGACATTTGCTTTACAAAAAGCGCGGAAATCAAATTCTTATCCAAAAACAGTTTTTCTTCAACATTAAACACATGCTTACTTCTTGCACTAATTTTCCTCTTTCTAATATTGTACTCCGGATACAACCAGGTTATATGAATTGGAATCTTGTTCCTATTATAACTCCATTAGTCATCATTCACTTGTGTGTTTTTAAACTTATTTCAAGCTTCAATATAAACTTTTTAGCTTTTATTCACTTATTCCACGTAATGACAATTCAAATTTTTTCCTGCAGCTACTTTCAAAATTAAACACTCCGAGCGCTAGTGTCGCTCTCCAACGTTTGCGCAAAGAGCCTATATCAGTATAGAACAGTAGCAGAAAAAATTTAATACATCACACGATGCGAAAGCCCTTTCAGGTGTTCGAAGGTTTTGAACGGCCTCGGCTTCACCTCGGCCATTCAAATACTACCTCACACAAAAAAGTATACTTTCGCATCTTGTAATGTAAATAACTATTTCTTTCACTTCTCTATCGGTATAAATATTGTATTTCTTTTATTTTGTTTCATTTTCATGTGAAATAAGTCACTTTAGAATCAAGATTTACTTGTACTTTAAGAAAATCTTTTCAATATACACAAGTAGATAAAAAATAAAATAAAATTAATATCATCACGTCTTTTATCCAATATAATTCTGGCAGACATTATTTTAAGTGCATATTGATAGATTGATTGATATTTCCTAAGCCGTTGTTATATGATGAAAATCGTATTGATTTTTTGCCCGAAGCTAGAATAGACCCAGCGACTTTCGGATTCTAAAGCCAGCATATTTGCACTGAACTATGAATACTCATAGATATTTATGATTATTATTCAATTATACAAAAAAGTTTCATCTTTCAATCCCAATACTTGATCATTTATTAATGTTCAATTTATAAAAGTGAAAATATTTTTTTTTAAAGTTATGGGAAAATGCAATTTTTGAAAAAAATTTTTCAAGCTCTCTATTTGTAAATATGTTCATTTTATATTCGTACTATAAATTTAAATACACAATAATAATCCAAATCCAACCTAATTAACTTTTAAATGTTTCTCATGATTATATACTAATTTCTTTTACTCCACTTTGATACAAGTTGAAATAATTGACAAAAGCCAATGTTTTCAACTTTTTAAATTTGAATTATGATTTTTCGAGCTCTGCTTTAAAATAAAGTCAATAAAAATAAATTAAGAGAAGATAAACCAAAAAACTAAGTTCATTATTAAAATTTTTTTTCTTCAAATTTTTCTGTTTAATTTTTTTGTCTAGGAATCTAGGAAATCAGCAAACAAATAAAAATATGGTTAACTTACATTGAAGTCTAAGACTAAAATTCCTTTATCGCTGGTTCCACAATAGACTCGGCTTTTATCCAATAATAAACTGTAAATTGTTGGTTTCTGATCTTGACACATCGTCCGTAACAAAAGGCCAGTGAATGCATCTCGAACCATAATCTCTCGTTTTCTACTAGCGAGAATCAAGACCTGCCGACTACCCTCTGTTGTAGCTTTTATCATTAACACGGTTGCATTAGCAATCGTTAGGCTTTGGTCATTTAATTTCTTTTTCTGCAAAAATAAGTTAATACAAAATAAGCATTTAGTGAAATACAAGTACGTATATTCTTTACGTAGAACTACATACTTTCTGAAAATTGGTTTGACGTTTTTGTGAAACTGTAAACTCAAAGGCTGATAAATGCATCGTGCCAAACGGCCCTTAGAGAATAAAAGTTCAATTTTATTTTTTTAATATCGAAGCCTGATATTTCAAGAAATATAATTAATTAAATAGTATTCAATACTGTAATGCCGAGCTGAATTGAGAAAGCAAATACCCAGAAGACGTAGTTCTACATAAAAATAAACAGCATAGTGAAACTATGTGTCTCTTGCTTTTTCTTACCTTAATATTATAAATAAACAATAAACCTTCATACGTCCCTAAAAAAATAAACCCCCACGCTGTATCCATACACTGAATTGCTTGTTCAACCTTCACCGAATCCAACACCTCTGCTGTATCGACATTGAAGCATTTCAAAGTACAATCCAATGATCCCGAGAACATTAAAATCGCGTTTGTATCTAGAACTGTCCCAGAAATTGTGTTTATGCAAGTTACTGCACGTTTGTGACCCGTGTAAGCATCTTGAAGATCACCAGTTGTCAAAGAGAATTTGTAAATTGTGCCGTCCTCACTAGCAGCCAGAAATTCGTTACCAATAACCTAGAATATAACAATAAATTAATATTAAAGAAGCTTTAATTATAGTCCATTCCAGTTAAGAGCGGTCCAAGGTCTCTTATGGGACTACGATTTAAGCCTTCTGATTGGCCGAAATGTAAATCAATTTTACAATAGCACAAAAATTGTACTTTGTGCATTTTGAATTTGCATCTACTCAGAGGTAATATATAAATATATTTGTTGCTTTTATATCTTAAATTCATTGTAACAAAATTTAAACAAAACGTTAAAATACAATCGTGCAAAAAATATATCAAAAGTCAACCATGCATAATTTATTTTTTCTACAAACGTCAAAAAATCATGACATTTGTACATCAATATTAGTATACGAAATGTTGCTTATCATGACAACGGGCACGAAGTATTTCGTGCACTGATTTTATCTTGACAACGTGCACAAAGTACTTTGTGCACGTTGTCAAGAAAAAGAATTCTACTAATTTTTTGTATTTTAATATATTTTTTAAATTTTTTGACGTCTGTAGAAAAAATGTTGTATGCTACACGTGCACGAAATTTCTTTGGAGCTTTCGAATGATTTGTGTCTCGGCTACCGCCTCGACAAAAAACTTTCATTCTCAAGCACCAAAGTATAATTTCGCGCACTAGATACATAAATAACTATTAATTTACCTTGATATCTAAAATAGATTTTAAATGTCCACTACAATAAATTCCCTCCTTTAATTTACTATTTTCTATCTTCTCTACTATTTCTTCTTGTTTTTTACTTTCTGTATCTGGCTTACTATCTATGTCTTCTGTACTCTGTTCCTGTTTTCCTTCTTCTTTTTCAATTAATTGAGTTATTTCGACGGTTTTGTCCACATTATTATTCTTTGCTGTACTCATTTCTATTTTTCCAATTTTTGTACTTTTGTCACTTATATCGTAACCTATAAAATCTTCTTCTTCATTTGAGGTGTCTCCTACTGTATCATTTCGTACATTTGGAGATAGTTTTACCTCTATATCCGTGACAGAAGATATTCTTGATATTTCTATTTTTATTTCTTCATTATCTTCCAAATTTTCATCATTATCTATATGTTCATTTTCGCTTATTTCTTCACTTGTTTCGCTCATATCTTTATTTATATCCAATCGTTCTAGTTTAACAAAACAATGCTTTATAAAATCGCCACAAACAGGTTTATTTTCGATTACAATAAGATTATCTTCCTCCATATTTTCATTTTGTATGACAAGAGATTTGTCTTCCTCGTTATTGGTATCTACTGTGGATGAAAATATTTTTTCTTCTTGATTTTCATTTTCTGGTGTTGGAGATACATCCTCTTTTCTTCTTGCTATTATTTTCTTACCTACATTCTCATCTTCTAAGGGAATTACTTCAATTACTGAAGTTTTTCTTCTTTTTTTATCTGCTAATATTTCGTTTTCGTCACTCGAATCGTCATTTTTTGTACTATTTTTCAATTCTGATTCTTTAGAAGCAGATCTTGATCTTGATCTTCCTGTCTCTTCTCCTATTTTCCGCCTCTTTTTCGAATTCTTTGATTTGGTTATTGACGCCACTGGAACTGTGTGAATATCTGAACAATGGGGAAGATTTTCTTCTTCAGCTGAAAGTAAAAATAATAGAGATATAAAATATTTAAATTATATGAAGAATATTCACCTTTGCTGTCTTCAATCGTTTGCCTTCTTAATCTTCGGATATTGGTTATTTTGTCTTCATTTTCTTCTGATTTAGCAATATCACTAACTTTTAAATCTGATTTAATTATTTTCAATTTTATCTTATTATCGCTTTCTGCATGTTTCACTTTATAATCAATTTTGTTCTCATTATTGTTATTCAAATTTTCTTCGCTCTTTTCAACTTTTTCTTGTGATCTATTTCCCCTTTTATCTAATAATTCTTCTCGGTTACATTTTGTTGCCTCTTCTATTTTTGTATTACAATTCATTTTATCTTCAGGTTTGTATTTTTCCTTCGGATTTCTTCTAGATTTTTTGCTTTTCACTTGTTCTTTTTGTACTATAGATTCTACAGTCTTCTTTTCTTCGTTTTCTAAAACAGGTAGAGATATTTTGACATCCATATTTTCCACTGTTTCCGGAATTTCTTCCATTTTGGATCCTTCTTTCAGTTTTCTTCTTGATTTCTTATTTTTCACTCTTTTTGTTTGTACTACAAATTCATCAGAATTCTTTTCCGCCCGTTCTAAAACAGGTAGAGATATTTGAGCAACTACATCTTCCTCTGACTCTGAATTCTCTTCAATTTCAGTTAAATTTCTGTTAAAAATTTTCTTCTCTGGTTTCTTTATTTTAACAAAGAATTTTTTATTTGGTTCATCAATCATATCTTTGGATAAGGCATGAAGATTAGATTTCTTACGACGTTTATTACTTTTATATCTATTTTTTTTATTCTTATTTTCCATTCCAACTTTACTCTCCAAACGTTTGGAAGTTTTTATTATTTTTTCTGATTTATCGTTTTCACTCTTTCTTTCAGAAGATTCCCAGAACTTTTTATTAGTTTGGGAATTTTCTATCACTAAATTAATTTTTAAATCTTCATTAGTTAATTTTGCAGATTTTTTAGTTTCGGATTTTTTGTCCTGCTTTCTCTTTTTCTTAACAGGAATTTCTAAATCTTCTTCAGGCTCATGTTCAATGAGATTTGGTGGTGTAGCTGTCATTTTTCGTTTCCTCAAGCGTTTAGGCATTTCTACATCCGAGTCTTCAGCAATCAATTTTTCAATTTTATTTTTAGATTGAATTTTTTCAGCAGATAGTGTTTTGGAGTCTTTCTTATTACGTAAATTTTTGCGACTCGTTTCACAATCTATTTCCATGCTATGAGTGGTACTCTGGAATATGAAACAATAATTTTAAATAATATTATTTCCAGTGTAAAACATTTCGAATACTTACCTCAGAAGGAGTAGTAGATTTTGGCCTTTTTACTTCTTCAACTTCCGTATTTGTTTCTGCATCTTTAACATTCTTTTCATGTCCAATTTCTTCAGCTGGCAACACTGGAGGATGTACATTCAAACAATCAAAAGTAAAATTCAACAGATTCAATTGTTTATATAAATTAAATTTCTCTGACATGAGTTTTTGTACTTCTAAATCGATTTCTATTAAACGCTGGACAATTTTGGAATGATTGGATTTTTGAGACTCAGATGTTACTGTTTCTTGCTTATTTCTATTAGCTTCAGGTTTTGAACCGGGTAAATCTTTCGATTCGGTAGCTATTTTTAATAGTTCTTCCATGTTCTTCACATTTTCATCAATTTTGGATTTGGTTTCTTGCAGGTTCTTAGTTTCACTGTTTTCTGATTTTTTATCTGATTTTGAAATTATTTTATTTGATTCTTTTGTTTTGCTTCGATGTCTATCAGATTTTTCACGTTCCTTGGATAAGCTTTTTTCTCTTTCTTTATGTACACTATTTTCCCTTTTTTCTCTATGTTTATCTTTTTCTTTTGACCGATGTCTTTGTCTATCATTTTTATGATCATGTTTATGATCTTTGTCTTTGCTTCTTTCTAATGAGCTTCTTTCCGATTTTTTGCTATCTTTTTCATGACTTCTACCTCGTTTTTTATCGTCGTCTATCTTTTGTTTTCTAACTTCTTTTGATGTGTCTTTCACCTTTTCTAATTCTTTTTCTTTGATAACGATATTCAAATTATTTTCTACCTGTGATCTGCTTACATTTGTTTCAACTTCTAGAGATGTCTGATCAACTTTAGCCACACAAATATTTTTGATTTCTTCTATTGATTGATTTGTTTCATTTGACTGTTCTAAAGGGGTGTTTTCTGTTGTTTTATCAATTTCGTTTGTATTGTTTTTATTGCAATTTTGTTTATTCTCTATATCTTCAGTTACAATTTCTATTTTGTCGTTGGCTTCATTTTCGAATTCATTATTATCTATTTCTTTTGAATTTTTTCCAATTATAATTTCGTTTCCTTCCATTGTTTTCAAAGTACTTTCTGGAATATTCTTGAAAGTATCTAGTAAAACTTTGTTTTCAGGTTTCTGTTTCTCTAGAATTTTATTTTCTATCATCTTTTGATTCTTATTTTCATCATTCTCATTATCCTGGGCATTTTGTTCATATTTAATACTTTTTTCAATATTATGTTGCTTATTTTCGTTTTGTACCAAAATCTCTTTGAATATATTATCAAATTTTTTGGATATTTTCTCGTTGATTTTATTCTGAATTGCATTCTCTTTTCTAAATGTATTTGTTTTTTCTTCTTGCCCCGTCTGATGTTTGTTTTCTATAGGCATATTTTCTACAATGTTGAAAACTATTGATGGTGTACTTAGTTCTTCAATATTCTGCTCATTTTCATGTTTTTCTATTATTGCAACTGATGTAGACCTAATATCTTCTTTTAATATTTTTGGTTGTTCGTCTATATCATTCACTTCTTCTATTGTCACTTGTTCTGGTTGTTTTTCATCTAGTATCTCAAATTTGTTTGTTTCCAATAAATTAACTGAAGCAATGGAAGAATCATAATCAACTATATCACCTTTCCTTTCGATCTTTTCAATTATATTTTCAGTAACATTTTCTTCAATAATATTTTCAGCTACATCTGCTTCAACATCAGAAGTTTGTTCATTTTTATTGATTTCTTTTTCTACAGGTTTTTCTTTTCTTTTTATTCGAAGACCAGGAATATCACGATATTCGACTTTTCTAGGAATGTTTGCATTTTCTGTAAAATCTTTATTCTTTTCTATAATTTCAATATTTTGTTGAATGACTTTCGTCGTTATATTCATATCAGATTTTTCGAGAACTAAAGGTGGTAAATCTTTTAAGGCTGCTTTAGTAGGCATGATAGTTCTCTTTACTTCTAAGATTTGTGTTGGAGGCATTGCTTTTTCTAATTTTACAACAACATTATCCGCTGGAATTGTACTACAATGGACATTTTGATTTTGTCTAATATTAGAACTGCTAATATTTTTTGTGAAAATATTTATATTATTAGTATTTGAACTTCTATTGTCTTTTTCATCAGAATCGATTATTTCTTGTTTTATAACAATATCTGAATTGGAATTCTGAGATATTTGTAGATCTGATTTACAAGAATCTGGTTTAAGATCAGGTGTCATTTTGCTAATCTTCTCTTGAAATTTATTCAAATATTTCTTTTCTTCTTTATGAGTTTCTACATGTACTTTAACTTTTATTTTATTTTCTTCATGTTTGAGTGTTTCCAACAGCCTTAATTTTTTTCTTTCTCTTTTGCACTGATTCTTACTCTTAGTTGGTTGAATATTATCTTCTTGGAGTTTCTCTCGATTATGTTGTGACTGATGTTGAATGCATTGTAATGTAGGTTGCAGTTGTTGTTGATTTTCCAATAGACTACTTTCAGGTTTACTTTTATGTTGTTCTTGTCCTTTCTTCTCTTTATCTTCTTGCATTTTCATCATCATTTTTATTCTTTCGTCCAAAGTAAGGCGTTTTTGTATAGCAGACATATCTTCTATTTGTAGTTCATTTTGGTTTTTAACTTTCAATTCTGATTTATTTTGTTTTATTGAACTTTCTTCTTTTCCCAAATTTTTGGGTAGATTCAGTTTAATTTTTGGCTTTACAGCAGATTTGTTAATTTTTATTTCTTCTTGGGATTTTGACGTAGTTAAAACTTTATTTACATTATTATCGTTGTTAGTCGAATCGCATTTATTTTGTGATGTAACGTCATCCAAAAAACTTGTCACGTTAATTTTGGTATCTTTTGGTTTAAATACCCAAACTGATTTAAAATCAAATTTTGCTGCGATTTTCTCTACATCTTTTGCAGGATCCTCATTAAGAGGACTGGTGCTGCGTGATATACTTGGCCCCGTTAAACTTTTAACAGTATCGTTTGTTTCACTTCGAGTGCTAAATAAAGGACTATGACTATTTTGCGATGTTCTGCTCTCGAAATTTGGTTCAATTATGGTACTATCAGGCAACAAATTAACTTCAAGAAGTTTCTTAGAAAATGGAGACGAATCGCGGCTGCAAATAGGCGTTTTTAATACTATTTGAAACTCGTTTGATTCAGGTAAAGGTATTTCATTCAAATTTGATTGAGAATCTTGTTCTGTTGGTTGTATTTCATTTAAATTTATCTGTCCAGCAGCCAAATTTTCGTCAATTATATCATCTATGTCCATATCTGTTGTTTCTAATAAATCCACATCAATCATAGGCGTTATATTTGTGGACTGTATAATCGAATTACTAGAATGAAGTGGTGTGTAATCAATATGTGTTGTTGACGGTACGTTGTAATCACAGTTTAATTGATTCGTTTGTGAAAAATCACTTATTTGGGTATTCAAATCACTAAAGTTGCTAGGCTGATTCAGAAAATTACTTTGACAAGTATCAAAACTATTTTCAGGCGTGAAACTTCCTTGAGGTATTGAAAAACTCGTCAAATTATTAGGTTCTGGGATAAAATTCATATTTGGTGGTGGCTCATTACACAGTGGTGTTCTATTGATGAAAGGATCACTTTGAATATTTTCTAAATTATTTTGAAGGAAATTTGCTGTTGAATCGGGGGAAAAATTATCCTCAATATTTTGTAATGAATTTTCTGAGGGCTGAGGATCATTATCACATATTTCAAAATTTGATTCAAGAAAATCTGTGTTTAGTAAAAGTTTTTCTGCTTGCTTGAACATATCTTCTGGTTCGATTAAGATGTTATCATCAGTTGGCGAATTCACGAAGCTAAAAATAAAAAAATATATTGATAAAAAAATCAAATTATAGAATAGAAGATAGTAAACTATAACTAAATTAGAAGAATGTTCCGAAAGTCATCTAAATATCTAATAATTTCTATATTTCGGGAAAAAAGTATTGGAAATATAATGAATGTCTTAGAGTTCTTCAGTATAAATTTAATCTAGTTTTATATTTATATTTAATAACTCTAAAAGCACATAGCTTTTTTATTATAAAATAAGTTTTAATAACTTTCTTATCATTTTGTGAATATATTTATATAGAATATGGAAATATATTTCTATCTTATAATATAGAATCACACATCAATGTTCAGAGTACCTATTCTTATTCAAAGAGAGAGCTTGGAGACATATCGCAATCTCTTTGTAGTTGATGTCATAACAGTTACATTTATAGGGACTTAAATATTGTATGTCGATGCGGACAAAGTGATCTGCAATTTATGTTGTTGAAAAATAATACTATGCTTGAAACCAATTTCAATTCATAACTACTAATTTTACTAATTTATTATTCATCAAAGAGCCATTTATCGCCCGGAAAAACAAGCGCAAAATAATACATATCTTGCATGATTAATAAAATTATATACTATATAATATTTAATAATTATAATACAACGAAACAAGATACTTCATTTCGATGCCAAAACTCTTTCAGTTTTGTGTCTGACGTCACCGATCAACGTATTCTTGGATCTATTGAAAATCAGATTTTTAAATCAAATATTATATCGTTACAGAAAGCTACTATTATATTTTATGTAGACCTACGATGGCGATCAGATTCAAGTTTTCTACGCGACGTCAATTTGGCGGAGGAGAGACGGAATAGCATACGCATGGTTTTTATTCCATGCAATTTTTACTTCACTATTATAATATTAGTTTTGTTAGCACCTCCAGGTATAATATATTATAAGTATCTAAAACGTAATAAAAAAAACTCTGAATCCAAAATAATATTAATGTGAATTTATTTGTTTATATAATGAAATATGAATATATCCGGTCTTATGATTCACAATTTTCAAATGCTCTTGTACAAAGAAAATGTTTTTACTTACCAATTTTGATCAACTAAAGATTCAATTGATCCTTGCTCTTCAATAACATCAACCTGTAAAATTTTGCTCAATTCCGCTACCATTGTATCTGGTAAATTAACCAACTCTACACCTAGATCTGGCACAATGGAATTAAAATGGTCAATCATACTTGAATCACTTTCTCGGTTATTATACATATTTCTCAACTCTGTTGAAAGATGCAACCTCATATCTCTGACCAAATGATGCAAGTAATTACCATACTTTGAAGATCCAGGATTATTAACTAAACTCTGGATTTTTCCCTTGGACATTGTAGTAAACTGATTCAAAATTTTGTTTCTCAGTTCTTCTACACTTCTACTGCTAATTGAATCCTTTTTAACTTTTCTTTTGAAGTTTTTTTCTTGCTTAGGAGCCTCTGATACAGTGCTGCAATTTGTGTCAATACTAAAATCGGTTTCAAATCTACTGAAGATATCATCATTAAAAGATGTGGCAATCGGTGCTAAAATTTGTTCATGTTGAAGATTTGAAGCACTTTGTACAAGATTATCAGGTTTTTCAGTTTCTAAATTTAATTGCTGTTTTATTCTGGCACTAGCTTCAGCGATTGCTTTTTCTCTGGCTTCTTCACTACCTGGTAGGGGCGATGCAGGCCGTGCAGGTACAGGCGGGCGATAACTGTACGTTGGAGGAAAAAACTGAGGAGGACCCTGCAGCGTGTTCTGAGGAGGGCCCTGAAGTGAACCTTGAGGAGGTCCAAAACCTCCCGGTGTTCGCAAGAAGGGCGGCGGATGCCGCATACGCCATCCTGAATGTTGTGGTCGTTGCCATCGATGATTATTATTGTCTCTGAGGATTAAAATAATTTTTAACAACTGCTACCCACAAGAAAACTGCATTTAGATAGCAAGATTTTTAAATCATATACTTTTTCAAGAGGTTCTAGTACGCTTTCATTATTAGTCCAAGCACAAACGCAAAAAAAATTCAAATGTTAGTGAAAAGTCTGATGTAAATAACAAACTAGAATTATTTATTTCTGAACTTATCAATTATTCTAAAATTATGTGAATGAACATTGTTTCCGAACTAATCATAAATTTTAAAAACCTAATTTATTATTCATACATTTTTAAACTGAATTCTGTGAATAATTATTGTGTTACAATGGCAAAATTATCATAATACATATTATTTGTTTTACCTAAAACTTGAATTGAATTGAAATCTAATTACGTTTAGTTGTTTTTAAATCAAAAACAGTCATTCTATAATTGGTTCAATTTGTGTGGGTGTATGTGATAAATTTTGTAGCCAAAATGCCAGGATATCATTTTATTTATCGTCAGAATTATCACCAATATTTTTATATTTCACTCCATGCATAAAAGATAGTGTTTAAACAAAAAATATAGATACTTGTTCCAAGTAATGTAAGCTTTTATCTAGAAACAAATTATAAATAAAATATAAAGTTAATTACAAAAATCAATATTATATAATTGAAATATGATATTTTTCAAATAAATAAAAGCCAAACAAGTCTGTTTTGAGAAATAAATGTGACAGATTTTTCTAATCTTACAGCTATATTTAAGAGCACATTCAATTTATCGCCACGGACTCAACGTATCATTATTGCAAAAAACAAAATTTACTAAAAAATGTAAATATAACTGTATACAAGAAAATTATCGAATCAGTCTACTATTATTGAATTTATGAAATGTGGATCAAGGTTAAAACAATAAAAGTAGGTAAAACCATTTATCTAATGGACTAAATATAAATATTAAATGAATACACGTTTTTAATTCATATTGTGTACAATATTTTTTTAAAACTCATTCAAATAAAATATTCACAAGAAATACGGTAGCAATAAACTCATTATACATGAATACAAGCAAATCATGTCATCTCCTCTTCTACTTCATCCACATTCATTATTCTATTCATATATGACCATTTTTTCTTCTCACTAATATTTTTGTTAAAAAATTCCAAGAATTTTACGTAAATCTTTTTGAGCAATTTGTGGTACAACTTAAAGTTTTCTTATTTTTTTTTTGATATACCTGTATCAAATAGGAAATTTATCTATTACAAAATTTCAAGAATTTTTACAATAAACCAGATCTTACAATATTCCTACTACATATAAAACATATTAATTTCTTTTACAAAGTTAATTTTTTTATCATATAACTTTATCTTGCTATTAAGTTGGAATTATTAAACAAATATGCTTTTTATTTATTACATAAACAATAAACAATTACTCCTGCATATGATATTACAACTTGAATTTAGCAAGTTCCCAATATGATCTTTAAAAATAAAATTTCACCAATAGTTTGTTTGAACACGACACATTCTCCACATTTTAATTTAAAAATTGATAAACCATAGAATAAACCTGCGACTAAGTGTTCTTATTTTTTCCCAATATAATTTGAATATAAAACTTACCTAAAATGAGGAGGACGAAGCATCTGAGGAAAGTTGTTGGGGTTACCTCTCCTATTGTTATTAAAATTCCCTCCACGGAAATTGTTATGCTGATATTGCCCTCTTCCCCGACCTCTGAAGTGTTTAAAGTCATTCATTTTTACTGAAATCAAGAGTAACATTAGTTTGTAGAGAAAATAAGTTCGAAAACGCCTTCTCAAATATTAACCAAACTTTTAGAATACTTACGAATCTTGTGACAATTAAGTCAAGTAACTAAAATATACTTTCCATAAAGTAAGTTTCTACTATGTATTTATTGAATTATGACTTTATTTAACATTATTTACTAACTCACTATTTACATCTGACAGTTTACTATTTAGTAATTTTTATACATTCCTTTCCTAGGGATTTTTGTTTTCCAGAACATTCTGCTGGAAAACAAGAAAATAACTAGACTTTGCGAATAAAAAAAAAATTTCATTAAAATAAATTGGTGAATGTGAATTTACTAAGAGTATATAGTTAAGATCAATAATAATTTCTAATTTTCGAATAATTTCTGTGATAATTCAATAGAATTTTGAAAAATGCATAGATTATTATTAATTTCTGTGATATTTTATTTACACTTCAAAACTCAAAATGTATCGATAAAAACGAAGAGTAAATTCTCAAATTTAGCATTAGATTCCCTGAGAAAATAAAAAGCTTGTTTCAAATTGAATGTTATGTTGCAAAACTGATAAAAACAGATCAACTTTTGTTGATTAATGTCAATTTGTTCATAGGATGACAAGTTCGTTGCGATTTTATTCATAATTTACAGATTTATGAATTTATAAATCTTATAGATTTGCACAGAGTTGCAACATAAGTCTATAAATTCATAAATCTGTAAATTATAAACAAAATTGCAATTTCGGCCAATCAGAAGGCTCAAATCGTAGTTTCATAAAAAGTATTGGACCGTTCTTAACTGAAATGAACTATGTATAATCTGTGATTTAGATTATGCTAACCAATGACTTGTTTAATGCGATTAAAATAATTGGGATCTGTCATATTTACTCCTGACTTCTAGGGCGAATGCGAGAAATATTATAAGACTGCATTCAGTGAAATTATGTATCAGGTTCCATTTGTTCAAATATGTTTATTAATACTTATTTACATCCAAATTCTCAAAAATGGAGTTATTAAAATTTATAGGATTAACAAATAGAATAATGTAATTCAAATGAAACATTTGTATGGTTGGCAACATGTTATTGAGTTAAACAGGGAGACGGCCATTTTAAACTTACGAACAATGTTGCCAACTATGCAAATACTCAATAATTCACGGGCATTATTTTATTTGTTTAATTTTATTAATTACAAAAAAAGCATACAGAAAATTCAGAAATGACCTACCGATTGAATGGAATCAGAGAAATTATAATTTTTTTGTTGAATTAACCTTTGATCAAGTGGTTTTCACAATATTAAATTTTTGATCGGTCGCTATTTAATTATTTGATAGAATAGGAAGTAATTGTAAGTACAAATGTTTTAGAGAACCGAAAGCAAATGCTGAAAGATTTTGTATTTTTTAAATATTCCTTATAATACGGGAGTAATGATGATTTTACGAAAAACAAAAAAACTTTGTTTTGTGAGTATTTATAGGGATTTAAAGTTATGCTATCAGCGCCACTGTGAGTAAAATTCGAAGCTCGAAAAGAGACATTGCGCGAGTTTATTGCATAGTGTACAAGTGGAAATAAAGTGATTTACGAAGAATTTGCTGTATTTAAAAGTTATACATCAATAGAAATTATAATGTTACAGATTGATATTGTTCTGAATTTGATTCTTCACTTTTATATTACATTTATGTTTCAGATAAAGCATTCAATGAAAAATAGCGGAATGACGAAGGATCTAAGAATTCTCTTGATAGAATATTTCCGATATATTAAAATTAAAATACCAGAGTAGTTTACGTAGGAGAAGAAGTTTTTAATGCTGGACACATAATTATTTGTGGCACTTCACGTGACAACTCAGATTTAAATATGAAATTGTACGGTTTACGTTTGTAACCTTCTGCGTTGCAGTCACCGCCACAATAAAATTGAAGAAATACTATAATAGAAGGACTCACTCTTTTTCCAATTTTGAAAGAATGAATTCATACTTTTTTTCTGCTTATAAAATAAAAATCATCAAATTTATTTTTCACTTTAACCTTACTTCCCTGTTTAGGAAATAAGAAAAAAATTGAGCTTGAATCTCGCTTTTTTCAAGAACTACAGCCAGGTACACAACAATATGTAGTTGACATAATAATTCAAATCAAATATTCAAATAATAACGTTTAAATTCTTAATAAATTCAATTGAGAGAGATAAAAGAATGTAACTGACGTATTACGAATATCTCTTATTGAGCTTCTAAAATTTGCCACCAGACTGCGTAGCGCTTAGCTGGAAATCCCTATAGTAAAATGCAGTTGAATGATAATTTTTGCTTGAAATGTTCGTGTTTTTTGCTGTTGTACTTCAGCATTG
Organism: Dromius quadrimaculatus; assembly: GCA_963989225.1. Lineage (NCBI taxonomy): Eukaryota > Metazoa > Arthropoda > Insecta > Coleoptera > Carabidae > Dromius > Dromius quadrimaculatus. The sequence continues at coordinate 45,772,870 of OZ022330.1, forward strand.
GCAATCCTCTCTTCCCATCAACCCGTGGAAGGCAATTAACATCCTTAAATATTAATGATAAAAAATATGTGAGGGACTTTTAATTTGAAACAAACATACTAAAAATACTCACCACGAGAAAAAAATTAATAAGTATCTACATATATATTTTTTAAATTATGCGAATAAAAATGAATGGCAGTTATTTCAACTTTTATTATTAAATTATAAAAATAACACTTATATCCTTTTATACAATTAAAATGAGTGAATGATTATTAATTTTAATCTTTAGCGTCTCCAATTCCATCAGCATTGATAGCAAACATTGCTTCGGATTCTGGTAAACATGGTGAATCATAAATTTTACATATTCTAGTTTCACCTCTACCTTTTCTTAGATATAATCTTGTTGTAGAGGCATGAGCCATTATGTTGCCACCAATTGGTTTTTTTGGATCGGCTAGAAATAATATATAACTTTATAATTTTTTCTTATTTGAATAAATTAGAATTTACCTGTAAACATAGCTGCACCATCAACTTGAGCAACAACCTGATTTGTGATAAGGACAGCTACACCAAATTCGTCAGCTAATCGTAACAGCATTCGTAGAAAACGTGCCATATGCATTTGACGTGCTGAAAGCTCTCCACGACCTGAATAATCCGTACGATACAAAGAAGTTGCACTATAAAAATAATTAAAAACAATAATTACAATATTTTATAATCAGTTTGAGACAATAATCTTAAAATATAAAATTATTAAAATATTTGTTATAAAACAAACGAATTATTCATTATTCCTAAAGATGGAATTCCTAGCCAAGAACCCGAAGAGATCAAATAAAGAGAGGTTCCGAAAGCACCTTTTCTGCTTCTCCTTTTCACTTGATATTTCGTTGAAATTCTACAATTTTCGCATAGAATATTTACTTGTGTAAGGAAGTGCATTTGCAATCGGGATCGAAAACAATTCAGATTATTCATGAAATTCTTTGATGAAGTCGATGTCTTGCTGGATTTTCTCGCCAACTATATCATCTTCTACATTACAGAGGCTACCCAAATTTTGTAACCAAAAAATTACTATCAAACACAAATTGAGCAAAAATATACAATAATAAACACATATTTTAAAGATTGAAAAATTTATTTTCCAATACCAATCATAATACGCTTTTTATTACGGTCCTTTGAAATGAATCCAGCATTAGTCCTTTATAATACTGGGCATAATATATTAATACAATAAATCACTGTTGCTCTAAAAGATAAATAAGAACCACTCTCAACGCAAAGACACATCAAATGTTTTTATTTTATGAAACAAAGTAGAAAGCACCTATCGTAACTAAGAATATATCTAATTGCCATTTTTATTGTTGGATACAAAACTCTTAATCAGCACAGGCCCAAACAAATTGTCCAAACCGGCCAGTCATCAGCAGTGCTAAGGCGGCGAGAAAGAAAAACAGGAAAGTTAAATGCAACCTTTGATACAAAATAGTGAAGCTGATAGCAGTGAAAATGAAACTGCTACCCTATGTGTACATACAATTTGATTGTACTATGTATGATTTTGTCTGGTGACCCGATAGAACCGAGCTCGAATCCACGAGAAGTCTCTATCAATTTTCATATCTCAAAAAAATTCCCTGTCATGTATCTTTCACTTACATCTATGAGTATCTCTAGTTGACGGATGGTAGCCGACATATAGTTCAGAATATTGATCTACCCAATCATATCCCGTACTAAGTATGTGCTACATCCAGAAATGGGTATAGGGTGCGATTGATATTTTTCTTACAAACGATTTAATTTTTAAATGTTTTACTGTATTATTTTCGCCACGCTCCATTCTTCACAATGATCGATTCCATCAAAATTTATTGATTATCTCAATTATAAAATGTTAAAACATTAATATGACTCACCTGTCAACAATTAAGAGTGCGTAGCGAGATTCAGCCATCATTGCAGACGCTTGCAGTAAAAGTTGCGTCTGATGATCCGTATTGTAAGCTCTAGCATAAGCGACGTTATCTAAAACTGTGCTAGGAGTTAATTTGTAGCGGTCTGCAACTGCTATAAGTCGTTCAGGCCTAAAACATTTTAAGATACATTATTCAACAGTTTATTTGATAAAAAATTATAAGAAATATTTCAACTATCGATGTTTCGGTTGATGGAAGTATTTTTTTCAATAAATTGAAAATGCAATAAACAAAAAACAAAATAACGTAATATTTTGTCTTTGGTTTATCGGATTCGTCTTTTTTTTTGTCAAATATACAAGAATGATACTATCGATGATGAATATATTCCATACAACTATTATCAAATTAAGTTTTTGAGATAAATTTTATTTTTAAACATTGGAAAAAAAAAATGACCTAAAAGTTCCTTCAGAATCTATATACAAACATCTTCCTTCGCCTCCGTTGCTTTCAATCGGCAATTGGCAAGTGACAGCTATAGTATGGCAAAGTTGAGTTTTTCCAGTTCGAAATTCTCCAAAAACTTCTGTAATGCTACCAGTTTCAATTCCTCCGCCGAGTAAATTGTCTAATTCTTTAGAACCTGATATAAAACTAAAATTATTCTCTAGATACTATATTATTTACATATTCAAAAATTATTTGAGGATTTATTCTTACCTGTTGTTAGATGTATAATCTCAGATCTCTTTTGATGGAATTCTGTAGCACTGGTAAATCCCATAGGTACCAGCTTCGATGCTTCCAATAAGATTTTGTCGGCCTTTGCTTCTGAAATCCCTTTCACCGTAATTAAATGTTTTTTAGGAGCAAACGCAACGGCTTCTACAGTATGATAACCAGCTTCTTCTAATTTTTTTATATCTCCTGCAGTTATTCCATTACCCTTGAAACAAAAACTTATTATTATTATATTAAAAAAATATATGGAAAAAATTTACCTCCAATTTGTTGATAAGTTGTGGTCCGCAATCTTCATCCAATTCATCGTCGACTGTAGCAGTTGATGCTGTGATTGAAGCTGTCATTTTTCTTTATTTTCCTAATGAAAGTATAATTGTATTTATGTCAAATTATCACTAATAAGTAACTTTGATTGGAGATTTGAGTTTTCAGTTAATTTGACGTTTGCGTTTAGGTTAGAAACTTTTCTTGTTTATGATTGGAAATCTTGGCACGCAGCGCTGACAGCCCAAATAAAAAAAAAATCGTAGGCGCGAATTTCAATCTATAGAAAGTTCGATAATTTTAACGGTTTATATCGTTTAAATAATGTCTCTATTAAAAATATTAGGTATGAAAAGATTTTTATTATATGTATATAACAAGCAATTTACCTTTTTAGACTATCTAAAAACAATAAAGTATATTTTGTAGCACGTTCATCGAAAGTACCCTATTACTGAGCTGAACTCTGCTTCGAAAGTTCTCAATTACAAACCATGGTAACAATTATCATTAATTCCCTGTCAACAGAGAATATTAATTCTCTACAGAGAGGGTAAAAATAGAAAGCAATTGCCAAAATTTGTTTGTAAAATCGATAAAATAGTTTCAATACATCTAAATTTAATTGAAAAGCTCAGTAATGAGGTACTTTTGTGCATATTCCAGGCTTCCGACAGATTTTTTGAAATTTATTTTTCCCATTATCCCCAAGTTGAGTGTATATGTTATAGTTTTTTTCGGAAAATATGTATTCTAGCAAATATATGCCTGGGGAATTAGAATTATGACCGAGGAAAGCCCCAATCGCATAGCAGACATATTGATCAAAGGACTTCGGTCGTTTAAATTTAAAAAAAAAATACAATTTTATCGGAAGTAATAATATGGGGTAAAAAAATGGAGAGGAAATGAATATATTGAATTAATTCATACGAATATAAATGAAACTATGAATTCATTTTTATTATTTTAAATACAAAGGGGAAGGCAATAAAATAAATTAAAACAAATGAATAATAATATATTTATTTATTTGTACGGTAAAAAACAATTATTTCTTATTCATTGTGTTGTAGGGGTACCTAAAGTATTGTGAACCGACAAAATTCACATTTCGAAATTTTGATGGGAATATTCATTTTGAGCATCCTTAAATCTATTCGACTATTTTCTGCTTGACGTCGGTCAAATCTCAAAACCCGTCAAACATATAATATTTAAATTTTGTATTTAAAATTGGTCTAAGGTCTAGTTGTGCACCTCGAATTATAGTTGCAATCGTCTGTATCAGAAGTGCACTTTACTTGAAACTTTTTTGAATTTTTTGCATAAATCCAAAATGGTTAGCCGTAGGATGTTGAAATGCAATATTTCAAATTATTGTAGCATATTCTATTTTTGTACCAATCGGCTGAGCCGGAAGTGCACTTTATATAACAGTCTTTTCAAATTTTTCGCATAAATTCAAAACAACCATCCCTCGAATATTGAAATTAAAGAAATAAATTAAATAAACAAATATTAAATGAGCACCTAAAATTTTGATTCCAAGCGATTTTGTCTAATAATGTCAACTGTTAATTATACAGTCAAAAGGTATACAAGTTATGAGATGTCCACATCAGATTTTTTCTTTTACATTCAACACTACAGTACAATTCAGTTAAGAACGGTCCAAGCGTTCTGATGGCACTACGATTTAGGCCTTTTCATTGGCCAAAATACGATCGAATTTAACATTAGTACAAAAATCGTATTTGGCTATATGTCAGTCGTTCATCAATTATTATCATAAATAGATTTGTGCAGTTCGAAGATTCAAATTTATGTGAAAATATTTGTTGCTTTTATTTCGTGAATTTATTTACAAACAGCTTGTTTTATATCTTGCATTTAGTGTGAATGGATCGTGTTCGCATTTCGGCCAATCAGAAGGCTTTAATCGTAGTTCCATAAAGCCTTTGGACTGTTCTTAACTGAAATTCAATAAATTACTATTCTTTTGTAAATATACTCTTGGTAGCTAAGAAAATATATATAAGTATAGTGAATAGAACTGTAGTAGTTTAAGTTGATATAAAAGTTCTTGGTAGTTTGTATTAAAATATCAAATTCACAAAAAAAAATTAATTATAAAAATATAAAAGTCCTTACGCAGTCGGATTTTTTTGATTTTTATATATTTTTTTTAATTTTATATGTTTGACCAGATTTAAAAAATCATTTTTGTAGGTACATGTATTACAAAGTTAGTTTTTAATATTGGATCGGGCCGGTGCCAATGGATTCCCAGTCCGGTTTACCCCATCCGCCTCTGCTGGCTCTCCGTCAATCGATGCATACCCCCTTCTACTTGATCTCGAGTGCTGTAATTATACTCGAACATTTTTTTCAAACAAATTCGTAACCTTTGGAATTGTAGAAATGTAACTTTACCGCCACAGCAAAAGAACGTCGCGCGGCAAGATACTTTTCTCTAGATGGACAAGACTTCGAATTACTTTTTACAAATCGCTTCATGAATTCATCTACCGCTGGATTTTGAAAAGGTTTTGCAATCCGACTTTTTACGTAAAGTACTTACAATATCTCGCAACGTAGATAATTTTGTCTGTAGTCTTTTAACCTTTTGTTTGAAAACTCTTAATTTGCGTCTCGCAGTAAATAATTTCTTATTCGTTTCCTTCAATTCGGTTTTCAGATTACTTTCTGTAAAACAATAATTATGGTGCGAAAGTACTGATTTTTCTTTAATAATATTCTGTGTTGTGGTATGGTCGAATTCATCCTCATTGACATCATCGTCACTTTTTTGGTCTAGTTCAACAAATGATTCGTCTAAACCATTTTCTTGAGGTTCTTGTTTTGTCGCCACTTCTGATTTATAATTTTAAAAAATGTATGATTTATTTCAAACGAAATTTTCAAGAATTATTTCATTTAATACTTGCCTGAACAAATATCTAGATCAGAAACATTTATCTTTAGATCACACACCTCGGCGAAGTTATCCCTGGTTTGCATGTTTTCCTTTGGTAAATGTTTACGTTTCTCTGTTTCACTTTCGATATTATCATGTGTCTGTTTTCTATTTTCTGCTATTGAATTAAAAATATAAATGTTAAAGATAAATATTCAATTCATACAATTTCACATAAATAAATTCATCAAACCTTTTTTTACATCATTTCTGAAGACAGTCGGAATGGCATTTTTTTTCAGACGGCGACTAATTCGACTTTTGTCATTGCGAAATTGATTGTCCAAAAAATGATCCGAACATAGGTAGCTATCTTTAGTTGGTTGAAAATATTCATTCCCCATGTTCAAAAGCCATTGTTTTAATATTTGCGGATTGTTAATGGGAAAACTAACATCAAAATAGAATCTTATTATAACATTAAATATATTTTTTCAATATAGTTTTGTTGAAAAAAAATAATAAAAAACAATTTTTCATTTAATGAGTGACTAGCAATTCTTTTAATTTAAATTTATCAATTAATGTACAATTATGGAACAAACATTTTGTTGCATATTTTTCTTCCAATAATTTGTTTCAATAAGTTTTAAATACAATAATTTATTTAGGGTACGTTCCACTAGGCGACCGCAGCAAACATGTCGCCTCAATAATTGTTTCACTAGACGATCGCGGTCTTTACGATCAAGATCAATACATCATATATGACGTCTTTAATCGCGTTCGCTTCAAGCTCACAGCGCCTACGATTGAAAAATGTTGCGTCCATTTTTGCAGAAATCACCAAGCAATTTGAATTAATTAAAAAAGTGTATTTCCAATTCGTACTTTCGATTCCAAATTATGTCGATTGATTCAAGATTTTCTAACTCAATATGACAGATAATTTCAAGTTCTTTAATTATTATTATTTAGTATTTATAAAAGATTAATTTACACAACTATTTTTGATTCATTCCATTCGTATATCCTTTTTGCTACAGGATAGTTTAATCTTATTAATGATTTATTTTTCGATCTTAACCACGAATTGTCAGTTTATTTTGCATCGTTCCACTTGAAGCACCGACCACAGCAATCATATGTTAGTGGAACAGCAAAAACTGCGGTGTGAACAAATCGTTGCGATCGCCAAGTGGAACATACTCTTAATTTCATCTTTCATTATGTCAAATTAATAATTTTCAATTCATAAAATATTAAACCTGTAAAACGATTTCGATTGCCCAATTTGTCTCGAATGACAAAATGTACAGCTCTTTTTGAATTTTGTAAACACCGTAGGAATACTTCCAGGAACCAATGTTACTTCAAAGTTGCAGCTACGTAATTGATCTGCTTTAAAATGGTCTGAACAGATTCGAGTATATGGTGTTATTTTAATTTTTCCATCACAATTGATGCTCTTCAACCATTTATCTAATAGTATGGGATCTTTCAGTGGAAATCTGGAAAATATTATTAAAATTCAATATAATGTGATAAATAATATTAATAATAATACTAATCTTAATAAATATTTATTTATGCGAATAGTAAATATAATAGAGATTAGAAATTATTTTTTACGGCCGTGTATAAACGATATATAAAATAAAACTTTTTCGCAGCTCAGTTTTACCAAAATTAAAATGCGTAGCAATTATTGTGCATTCATGTTTGTAGCACTCTCACTGATCCATTTGTTTCAGAGTTGCAATTCGTCCCGATTCTGCCGGGACAGTCCCAAATTCGATGATATTATTCCGCGTCCCGACGACCTATCAATTTTGTCCCAATTTTTGATAACGCTTTCAGCACACCTTCAAATACTTATGTTAAGCGAGTATTTTCACTAATGATTATCAAATGAATAACAAATTTCGCCCAACATGAACATGTTTTGTTCGAAGTTAGTGCCAATTCACAATGTACGTAATCATAAGGAGTACGTAAAAGCATAAACGTAAAGCCCTGTTCAGACGAGGACTCACAGTGGACTCACAGAGGACTCACTTCAGAAGCAACTTTGAAGCAACAAAATATTTTTGAGTCTTGGCCGTTCACACGTGTAGCTTGTTTGTTGCATCAAAATGTATCTCGTCTTCCACTTTTAAGATAAAATCCTTTAAAAATTGATTTATTCCGTTGGTACTTTTGTACTAGATTATTCAAAAAGAATTCATATTGAATTACTGAGAAGATTATTCTATTTATAATATGATGAAAAACTGTTTCTAAATGATTAGAGTTTGAATACTATTAATAAAATTCTAAAAGAAATTCTTAAAAGACTGTAAATATTCTGTTCTTAATTCTTTTATAGTAAATAAAGACTTTCTCTAAATATCCTTTATTTTTTTACCCAGTTTTTTTTTTGTATTGCTCTCAAACTCGTTTCCAAATTAGCAATAATTAAAGAAAGAAATGTATTTGCTATACTTTTTTGTCTTTTGCACATTTCAAATACGATAAAAAGAATTAAATGATGCAAAAAACAATAAAAGTCAAAGACATAGATTACCATGAAGTTATCAATGAGATGAGGAAACGACAACGCCCACTTTGCAAGACTCAAAATAGCGGCGCCTCTATTTGACAAGCGACTCAAATTTTTTCTCTTCTTCTTAAAACTCAAATTCTGAAATGAGTCCTCTGTGAGTCCACGTCTGAACAGGGCTTTAGAAATTATGTATGTTCACAATGGTCGTAACTTAAAATATTAAAATAAAGTGTTTTTTTCATTTTACGTTGGCACAAATTAGGGTTATTGATGTATTGTGTTGGTTTCTCTGACTGTCATTTTCAAATATTCTGTTGGTTTCTTTTAACAATTTGGAGTTTGGTTTGTTTTGTTTTATTGTATGATGTCTAATAAAGATCTTGCGATTGTTTCACTATTATTGAAACCAGATTGAAACTGCGTTATAAAAGTCGCCAACGAGAGAAATATTGAGGCGAGGAAGAAATTGTTGGTTTTTTTATTAATAATTCTATCTCAATCATATTTGAAGCATGTTTCGATCCAGGGTGTTGTCAACATTCAGATGAAAACATGTGTTTAAAGTTGACGCATGCGCTATTAGTTGTTTCGTACGTAAACATAACATAAAGTTAAATTTATCTCAACTTTACGTTTTCATTACGAAGCTCTTATGTCAATACGTAAACGTAAGAAATACGTAAGAGCATTGTGAACACGGGCATTGAAATACAGTAGTTCAACTTTATGTTTATGTTTACGGTTACGTACTCCTTACGTTTACGTACATTGTGAATTGGCACTTACGGAGTTAATAAATAAAAATGAAAGTGACACGAAATTGATAAAAGCGGCCTATAGTAACAAGAAATATGCACGAAAAAATAATAAGTAAAATTAAATACGTATAAAAACAAAAAAGTGTTTTCATTTTTTTCCTCCAACGATGAGAATGTTTCGGGTTTTTTTTCCAAAAGGTGGCAACCATGATTTGTTTCGATAGTTGTCGATGTGAAATTCCTGTGTGCTTTAATATGGAAGTTAAGGGTCGTAGAAAAAATCTTGTATGCAATACGACTGCAATCAAGCATTACGACATTCGACCAACAATTTTAGTAACTCGACAAGCCTCGTCACCAAATACTTTAGCCTCAATAGTTGTTGTCAACTTCCTCGTCAACTTGTGAAACATAAAAGTTGAGTGCCGTAGAAAAAATGACATTCGGTAAACAATTTCAGTAACTCGGCAAGCCCGTCATAATGCTCAAATTTCGCTTATTGCATAAATTAATTTCTGTTATTTACTCGCAGTTTATATATTTTTTCTTTGATACATGAAGCTGTTAGGTTAAAGTGATATTATTAGTTACTAATAACTTACACGTGATATGTCCGACCATTATCTCTGGTCTGTTTGCCACAAACGTAGCATTGAACCATTTTCCTACAAATTAGAATTATTCATTGCCAGTTGTCAGTAATTATTGAAAATCACAACAAACTATAGGAGAGATATCAAATGTCAAAATTATATGGTAAGCTAACTTCACTCTAGTTGAACTGTCACTGAGAAGAGTAGGTTTTGTTTACAGCCATCATTTACAATGGGCGTAAGCATAAGAAATACATAAGACATAAAGTTGAACATGTGCGATTCTTATGGCCGTGTTCACAATGCTCTTATGTATTTCCTATGCTTACGTAGTGCATAACATCTGCATAAGAAGCGCATGTCCAATATATTTTTACAGACACAGACAGTAACAGACAGATAGATGTGTCAAATGAATGAAAATAGACTTGTTTTTGTGGTTAGAAATATTTATAATCTTTGTTTTAATAACAATACTAAACGAATTTCGTCTTCCAAAAAAGACATTTAATTGCAAACATGTGCACAAACAAAAGTTATGCCCTAAACTAAGAGCCCTAAGAGCTTTAATATAAAAAAACAAAACCAAAAGCAATGGAAAATATTTTCAAATATAAAATTTGAAAAAAAAAGTCTTCAAAAAAGCTGTTTTGATAAAATAATCGAATAAAAACAAAAATAAAGCAAAGCGTTGTTTAGGACAAGTGATTTAAATTGTAACAGATACTAAAAACTAAAAGTACCTATATTTTATAACCAACTCAGGTCGCAATATCCCTATAAAATAATTTTTATGCTTAGCTTATGCTATGCTCATTGGGAACACGCATAAAATTTTCATAAGAATTATGTTATGTACTTCTTATGCTATGCCCATTGTGAATTATGGCTAACTGAGCATGAATTCGAAGCTTTTGAATTTAAAACTAGATAAAACAATAATAATTCTCATTGTCATACCTATAATTTGTTATTTGCAACCCCGGTAGGGCCCACAAATACAAAAATGATATTGATTATAGGTTTTCTTTACTGAAATAATTTGAAAAGGGTATAGTGTAATACTTTTTGCAAAAAAATCAATATAAGATTTAACAAAAAGTTTGATGAAAGATTTATTAAGTGAGAAATCTTAAAAATACACAATGGAATATGATAATCATTCTATTAATTTTTTAGCCTTGAAGTAACGCCTCAAATACAAAACTTGCCAAGTAGCAAGACCTAAAAGACAGCACATCGAAAATATGCTGAAGTATAATACTCTATTGTTGGTAGATTCTGAAAAATAGATTTAACAATTAATGATTAATTCTGCAGCGGATTATAGTATTTTACCGTTTGTATCTCGCATTTCTTCTTCTCTTTTTCTCATGAGAGTGAAATCTTTTACAATTGCATCAGACAGGTCTTCTAACCGTTTTAGCTCTACTTCAATTGGTTTTAGTTGAGCTACTTGTCCTATCTAAATAAAATTCAATGAATTGATGGGACATCAAATCAAGCATTAGTATACTTACGACTTCGTAACTTTTAGCCTCTATACCATGTTTAGTAACTAGAGAAACTTCTTGACTGATTCCTCTTTGATCTGAAATTTTATTCTCATTTGAACATCAACCCATAAAAGTATAATTAACATTTACATACGTGGTGGAACTCTGCTTTTAAAACATATTTCAAAAGTATCATACGTTTCTGTTACAAACGAGAATTTTCCTTTGGAAATATCTTCTCTTTGAGCTAATATGTGTCCTTTAGAATCTCTAACCTAAGTAAAATTATTATCAGTGAATTTTCTTATCATAGTCAATTTGATACATACCACATAATCAATTTTTTGTCCAGGAGCTTCTGATACTTCAAATTCACCAGTAATAAGAACATTTTTTTGTAATTCTTCCTTTAGACACTTTTGAGTATTCGGATCCAGATTCCACATTATACATTTTATGTGGCCAACCAACCCAAAAAATAACAGAACCACACTCAAATTCTTCATATTCTTTGATTTATTTCACTGTATTTTTCAGTACTTCGTCAAACAAGTGTAATATAAATGAAGCATTGCAGTTTACATACGTAAAAGGTGAGTTGGCTCTTGCCAGTTTCAGTTGTATTAGTGTCAAGACTCCCTGGTGTCAAGTTAGGGTTTTTTGGATTTACCTGCGATGTCTTTTCTGTTGTCAATACTTTGAAGTAGTGACAAGTGCTTACAAAAAGATAAAGCATGCAATAAGTTAGCAATTCGAGCATTTACTAGGTCGCAAATAAATTGATCCAAAGGCTCACAAAATTGTATTTCTTTTTCAGCACATCGCGCCAAAAGCTCTCAAAATCGACGTGAAATGGGTTACGGTAAATGCGCGCGCAATTACATTTCAGTATGGAACGGATGGAACGTATGAAGCATGGAGTGTTCATTTTCTCAACGTTTTTGAATTGTACTTCAAGTATTTGAGAAAGATAGATGGCGATACCAGAGACTTATTAGTGAAATAAGACTTTGTACGTGGTACTAAAACAGTGTTTTTTTAAATGTGATGATTGTATAGGAGGTGCTCTCCTTTTACAAAATAGTGCTGCACTATACTATAAAATCACATAGAAGGGCTTTAAAATGTACGTCCAAGGTGACTAAACAAGGAGCACAAGCTTCATTTATACAAATGGCTTTCCAAAGATAGCACCAGGACTAGTATTCCGTTTGAGCCAAGGACCAAAATTTTTGCTATATTATTCAATTTTTCTTCATGCCAGTATTCAATAGGTTGGAGGAAAGAAATAAATCCAGGAAGTTTATATATGTATATCTCAGCCAATATTAACATTTTTTAGTCGAGTCTAACAGTAATCAATCATAATCAATATTATCTTCATTCGATACATATATCAAAGAGGCTAAGTGAAGAGAATCAAAAGTTAAAAAGTTTTTTTGATTTATCTCCGTTCTTAATTTTTGGACTTATTCCCTTCTTTCAATTGGTGGTTCAATTATATGAGCTAGTTTTACTAATTTCACAATTTTTAGAGCACTATTTTTGTTGTAATCTACTATCAAAATGGTCCGAACTAGTGCAGCGTATTGGTGTAAGTCCCAATATATGAAAGAAGGATCAGTATCATTGCACGTGTATATATATAAATTGGAATAATTTAATAAAGCGTTCATATTTTATTTAATATACTCATGAAAAACGTATTTGATAAAAATTTTACGTAGCTGATATCTAATGAGACAATACTGAAGTAGATCAAACATATCTCCATGAATTGGTAAGGACTTTTTTAATAAAAAAAACCATAAAATTCTTAATCACACTGTTGTCTAATTTTGATTAAGTAACCGGTTTCGATCACTGAGTGATCATCCTCAGACTACCGGCGAGACTACAAAGAAAGGAAATAAAAACGTAAAACATCCCCCTGTTATATCTCCATCCTTGATTTCTGTCCTACCCGCTTCAAAACAAACAGCTACTTGCTTTGTCTAGAGTCCTTGATATGTTAACCAAGAAAAATGCTAAAAAATTCCATAAACTGTTCGGATATACCACTGATCTCTAATATAACACTGGATTGGATTTAGGCCGCTGGAATGCGGCCCCAATTGAGCGTCGCCATCTTGGCAAAAACTGAGGTTTTGTGTCAGATCAATACCGCGTTGTGCCGCAATATTTAAAATTTAGCTATTTGGTTTGCCGGTATTTTATTTATCAAACATGATGATCGAGTGCATGTTTTGCGGAAATAAACCCGATTCATCGAGAAATTTGACACTGCACAAGTAAGTACAACGAAATAACATGAAGTAACTGTCGTTATGACTGAAATAAGTAAACATTACTTATTTTTATTGCTATGCTATGATGTGAATATTTTCAAGATTTCCATCCGATGAACAATCGTTCTAAAAATGGCTCGAACAAATGGGTTTGCCAAACTTAGAAATAGCCAAAAACATGAGGTTATGTTCTCAAAATTTTGTTGCGTCCGCAAAAAGATACACGACTGTGGAAAATGATGTTGTTCCGACTATTTTCAACGAACTATACAAAAACTATAGCGTTAACTGCAAAACCAAAAAAAAATGTTCAAATAGTCACACAATTCTCAATACGATTTATTTATTGTTTAGATTTATAACAAAAATCGTAAAACTATTCAATGAATTTGATAATTCAAAGCTAAAATGTTTAAAAAATAGTTAAAATACTGATACTAAAAAGTTAACAAATATTTTGAGCTATTAATGAATATTTTTAAATATTTTAACTATTATAACAATTTTTAAATACTTTTAACTATTATTGATTATTAATGTGTACATATTGACGTATATTGAGAATAATTTCATCATCTAACTTGCATTATACTTTGAATTTCATCGAGTGTCTTCTATAAGTGTTTTGAATTTGCCGCCGAATAGTGACACAAAACCTCAGTTTTACTGTCAAGACCGCCGTTCAACCGGGGCCGCTTTCAGATGCCAGAATACGGTCTAAACCCAATCCAGTTATATATAAAGTCACATTCCCACCTCTATCATAATCATAAGTCGTAATCATAATCATAGAAAAAAATAATGAGTTGAATAACAAATAATAAATAATAAATGCATATATAAAATTAGAGCACTAAAAACATAGGTATTATCATCCGCCATTCCGTGTCCTGTCAATAAAAGAAAGCATATGTAAAGCAATGTAAACATTACAGGAAATGCGTTGTTTGACGAGAATAAAATGTTATAATAACTTGAAGAACTAAAGAAAATAGTATCAGAGTGACTCATTAATGTGCCGAATGATTTATCATCATTATTAGCGGCAATTGTGGCTGTGAGATTCACAGACGAATTATAAGTATTTCATATAAAAGTACGTATATTTAATCAAAATTTCCATTTAAAGTTATGATCAGATTAAAATTTTGATTGAAGTTATCTCAGTTCATTTTAATATATATTTTTATCTAAATTTTTAGACACGATCATAGAATCTAACCTCAATTTCAAGCAATAATTGATCAATATATTTATGTATTATACATAGGTATCTATTATATAGAATATATATTATATATTTATATATATATAAATATATTATGAGTATAAATAATATATAATCAATTATTATTTCTTTGATAAGTAAAATATTACGAACTTACAATTTTTTATGAAGACATGCGATATAAAAAATTGCAAATATTCCATATTTTTTATTCCTTGGGTGAGAGTAGTAGAATAATAAATCCTCCAATAAATATGCATCAAAATTTTTTCTAGGAAATTTAAAGATTACAAAATTTGAAGATAAACAATAGAGTTTTACATATTTAGAGATCCCGAAGTGCAATAAATTTGTCAGATTGTTTGCAAAAATTGTATTACACAATATGAATTAAAATTCCATAATGATATTCTGAGTATTTAATATTACTCTAATTATATATGATTGGAAACCGAATAATTTGATTTAACATTTGGTAACTGAAAATTCTAAATTGAAGCATGTAATTTGGTTACAAATAATACATCATGCCAAAAATAAATAATCTGATAGATTCCGATATTATTTTATCACATTTTTTACCTGAAGATTAAACTATTTCGACTCAATCATCGTGTTTCCTGCACTGTTCATAAAGCGCTTTCTTAGGACACATAATGGCGGATGATAATACTCATGTATTTAGTGCCTTAATAAAATATACTCAATTGTATGTGAACATACCATAACTCTTTAAAATATGGAATAACATATATGAAATAAATCATATTTTATATAGAATTACTTTAAAAGCTGTAAAATATCCAGAAATATTCAAAACAATATTATTTTGATTTATTTGAGAAAATATCGTGATTAGTAGTGATTTCTAGGCCACTGAATTTATCAACTTCATGTTGATTTTGACATCTTGGTTTTTGTTTGCTTGGTGTCGTATTTGATAATTTGATTTCTATTCATATTTTTATATCTATAACCTTTCTTTCAATGACAAAAGTAAATGACAATAATGAAATCAGCAACGATTCCATGAAATGAAATAGTGCTGACTTAAAGTCACATTCCCACCTCTATCATAATCATAATCATAAGTCTTAAGTCGTAACCTTGAGAGTTTGACAAACGCGAAAACATTGGAGCGTTTCCTGCTCTTGTCTTAATCATAGTCTTAAGTCGTAATCATAAAAGTTTGGCGCGCCCAAACTTTTTGTCGTAATCATAAATAGAAAGAGATGGCTATATGTAGCGCTATTTCATTTCATGGCATCGTTGCTGGTTTCATTATTGTTATTTACTTTTGTCATTGAAAGAAAGGTTATAGATATAAAAATGTGAATAGAAATCAAATTATCAAACACGACACCAAGCAAACAAAAACCAAGATGTCAAAATCAAAATGAAGTTGATGGATTCAGTGACCTAGAAATCACTATTTATCACGATATTTTCTCAAATAAATTAAAATAATATTGTTTTAAATATTTCTGGATATTTTACAGCTTTTAAAATAATTCTATATGAAATATGATTTATTTCATATATGTTATTCCATATTTTAAAGAGTTATGGTATGTTCACATACAATTGAGTATATTTTATAAATGCATTTATTATTTATTATTTGTTATTCAACATATTTTTTTTTTTCCTTAGCAAAGTAGTATTATTTCTGTACAACAGTAGAATTTAATTATTAATCATTTTGAATACATTTCATTACTTTTTAGATTTAATTGTGAACAAAATATTATGATTATGATAAGAGCTGGAAACGGTCGAATTTCCTGAGACTATGATTATGATTACGACTTATGATAATGATAGAGGTGGGAATGGGACTTAAGAGATATACTCAAAAATGATCGACGGTAAAATTCGCAATAACAATTATCAACCAAGCTGTTACAGTACCACGTGAGTGCTCGTAGAACGAATACATACACCGTAAGTTTTAGTTCCCTATTTTACTCAATTTAATTGAATATTTCAATATGGGATCACCTATAGTTTATGATATCTATGTTTCTCATGCTTTAAAATTGAATGTTCTTTCGCTATAATGTCAACAATTCGAGATCGACAAACAAAAATTTATTCAGAATATGAAACACCAAAAGAAGAAATTATTTCTGAAGGTGATAAATTGATCAAAGAATTATTGGACAAACAATTAGATACAAAAATCAGTCTAAAACAGTAAGAGGTTAAACCTATCTAAAAAAATATTCTTTTGTTAACATTCACTTGTTTTTTTTACAGTGAATTAATGCGACATAAACAATTTGAAACCCCCAAGAAACTCCTTGATGAAACAGAATATTTATCTGGCCAGAATAATTTAAATGAATTCAAGAAACAGGCTGCATTTCTGCAAAATATAGAAGAATTAAAATCTGCTGGACTTGATAATAATGAAATTCAGCTATATTTGGACTATAAAAATGGAGAAAATTATGTAAAAACCAAACATAAAAATCTCTCTGTAACCGTCTTACAAACAAGATATAATAATATTCTGAACAAAATAATCAGTAAATCAGAAATTATTAATCAGCCAGGGTAATAATAATTTATTGTACTAGTGTGGAATGTGATATATTAATCACGAAAGAAAAGGTGTAGCTACAGCGCTTGAGTGACTTACCACATTTCAAACGAGTGCAATACGTTTCATCCAACACGTCTCTTGTAACACCTGCACCGAAAATACTCTACTACTAAACTGAATCTTGCTTCGAAAGCTCTCAATTCCAAATCATGGAAACAATTATTATTAATTCCCTGTTGACAGGGAAACGAAAAAAATGATAATTTTGGATCATGGATTTTGGTTATTTCATCTCATTGTTATATATTAAATTATCATTTGGAAAAAGTTGTATTATGCGACGAGTTCATTATAGTGTTTGCATTTGCTGTAAACGTGATAGCACAGAAAATGTGAAAAATATAAATCAATAAAATAAGTTATGTAAGCTATGTTTCATAATATTAGTTTACTGTAAATGTGATCACAATTGCAAAAATTCGTTTGTGAAATCGATAAGATAGTTTTAGTGCATCCAAATTTATTAAAAAAGTTCAATAGTGTGGTACTTCGGTGCACTTGTTACAAAAAGTATGGTATGCAACACAGACACTGAACGACCGTCATCATTGACACTTCGCCTCAGGTTTTGCCTTAGTTAATTTCATCCTGGACAATAATGACGATCGTTTGGTCCTTGTAGCGTAATATACTATTCATATGTTGATCTTTTTTTTTTTTAATTGATAAGACATTTCAATGCTATTAGTAGAGCATAGAAATTACAAAGTAGACATAACATGGTTGTAATGCTACTTACTGTTGCTCGTGATTTGTCTGTTCTCCTCTCACTAAGCAACTAATGTTGAATATTATTTATTTCAAAGTACCATAGTATCAAGCTTATTATTATGAATTGATGTTGGATAAAAGCAAATTATTAGACGAAATAGAGATTCTCAGGAGTTATTTCTATTAAAACTTTTCTATTTATAGAAATTCGAATGCAGTTTCACGCCATGTACAAGAAATCGCTATAAATACAAAACCTAATAGTTTAGAAACAAAACTATTCAAATTCGCAACATCGTGTTCATCAAATGAAGAAATAAGTACTATGTTAAATCATCCTCTGAATGATATAGCCGGAATGGAACAAAAGTTATTCGGACATTTAAAAAATCCTAAAATACCTTCATTGAAGAAACGTCGGAAAAAAGCGAGAAAGTTTTTGGATTGTAACGAAGAAGCAATAATTTCGAATAGTACTGAATTGAATGGTAATTTATCCACAAAATGGGACATAAAAAATTTGCAAGATGAACAAATAAAAACTGTAGAAAATACAAAAAAACAAAAAATTTATTCATGCTCTTCCAACAGGAAATATACTATAAGAAATAAGGAAATTGTTGAAATAACTGAAGACTACAAGAAAACAGTTGAAGAAAGTTTGAAAGACAAATTTTTTATTAGTCAAGGCAAACATAATAATTGTCATAAATATGGAAAATTAGCCGAAGAAGAAATAAGAAAGATACCTAAATTCAAAAATTATGACAAAGGAATTCCATCAAACGTGAGTGTTACGTTTTTTGAATAATAAATGAATAAAAATGTTTTGCTTGAAATGACGAAATGAAGTGGAAGTAATTTGAATGCAGCTAACTTTTATTTCAGATATTATACATAAAAAATCTTGCCAAGCAAACAAATGAAAATGATTTAATGAGTTTATTCAAGTGCTCTGATAATAATGATAATAGAATAACATATAGAATATTAAAAGGAAAAATGGCTGGACAAGCATTTATCACCTTTAGTAGTAAGCTCTTTTTATTTTTGTGTTTAAATAACAAGTATATTTTTTGTAAAATACATATTTTTTTATTTAAGGTATTGATCAAGCTACAAATGCGTTGGAGAACATCAACGGAACAATAATTAAAAATAAACCATTAGTGATACAATATGGAAAGAAACCTTACGGTCCAGTTGCCAAAGCTTTCGATAACTAAACAGTTCTTTTAAAATAAATATTAAATCAAAATTTCGACAACAATATTTATAAATTTATTGGACTATTATTTTTATTTTCAACGAACTGTTTATTTTACGTCTTACTAGCAACCGCGCCTTAAACTAGTACATTCTTTTACTATAGTGAAAATAATTGTGATAACTTTTCCATTTTTTTATTCTCCTTCTTTTTTGTCGGGGATGCCACTATCTTCATGTTTTTCTGTAAATTGAATTTTTTATTAATAGCAACATAATTTATGTATTGTATATTTTTAAATAAAGAAATACTGTTAACAAATTAAGAGAAGTTATTTATCAATGTGAAAGAATACATTTTCTCAAGGAGTTTATCTACGAACGAATCAAAAGTAACAGTTTTTTTACATAATTTTCAATGTAAAAAGTAGGCTTTTATGGAAAACTGTGCAATAAAAGTTTTAATGCACGATGCCAGTTCATCAGTTCCAATTATCGGTATCTAAACATCTGAGAGATATTTTAAAACCAATCTATAATACTAAAATCACTTGTCTTATATAGTTTTCATATTTTCAATAAGATATTTTGATCAAAATAATTGTAAAAAATATACATAATACATATAATAAAAGACGATGAGAATTTGGTTTAGAATGCTCGCACCTTCTTTTGAGCAAAGATTAGAAATTATATGAAGCAGTTTTTAAATTGGAAATTTAAATGCAACGTATTGAAAAACACATCATTGTAAAACTGTTCTTATCTAAATTCAATTATAACTAAATCTTACCATCTTTGCTTGCTTGCATATCTCCTACAATATCTTCTTTACCATCTTGTTTATCTTCCTGCTGAGATTGTTGAGCTCCAAGATATTCTGCTTGCGGTCCTGGAAGTCCTTGAGGTGGAGGTCCACCCGGAGATAAACCTTGCGGTGGATGCTGACCATCATGTCCTTGTACAGGTCCAGGTGGTGGAGGATAATGTCCCTGATGATGATGCATCGGCGCTCCACGAGGCACATGTGGCGCCGCACTTCCTGGGGGGTATTGAGGAGGTGGATAAGGTTGATAATGATACGGATGTGGAGCAGGTGGGTACTGCGGATATTGAGGAGGGTATGACGGTTGTTGGTAGCCATAATGAGGATGGTGGGCTCCATGAGGACCCACAGGATGAGGAGGGTGGTTCCCTGAGTGAGGAGGTCGTGGAGGTAAGGGAACGGATTGAGTTGGACTACCTGGTGGGTACTGCTGATACGGAACCTTAAAATATAAAATTTTCAATTACTAAAAAAAAAAGCAATATTTTTGCATTTCTAAATATCTTGACTTACTACGTTAAGCAGTCCTTTGATCTTAGCAGTATTTTTATGACATATTATTTTTTGGCCATTTCTAATATTTTCAAATCAATGATCCGCTATCAATTCACCTAACACAGTTTAAATGTATTCGTAACACACATTTGATAACGCTATATTCCAGTCGAGCTTTTATTTACAACGTAGTAAAATCCTTCCCGGATAACGTCAATGCAGTATTTCATTCTCTATCTTGGTATACACATTATTTATTTAAATTAGTCTTCTGAGCAGGAAAGTCGAGATCATGTTACATTTTTTGTGATATTCAATTTTCATATTAGTTTTCCATAACTCCGGTAAAGATATGAGAGTGAAATTGGCAGACGATTCGCAGCAGACGATTCAAAAATGAAGTAATTTTGAACAAGCCACAAGTCATATGTGCAAGCGCGGATAACCAAGGCTCACTGTATCTTGGTATAGGGAGTGAGCGCAGCCACCAGAGGTCTCGCCAGTTATATGTAAAATGGCGACAGAACCGTGATATGCATTCACTTTATATGTTAGATTAACAGTGCGCTGCGAATATATATCAATTATATATGTTTATCTGTAGCGAAATCTTTAATTTTTGTGTGAAAAATTCTATAAATATAACATAAAAAATATGTCCTATATTAAGTTATCTGATATTTTTCTGAATTAGTTTGATGTAGTGGTAAAAACATTCAGACATATAGCTTGGAATGAAAGATTTTATTCAGATTTTACATGGCTTATTGTTTATTTGTATAAGCTATTCATTATCCAATATATTTTGGACGCAAGTAATGAACATTAAAAAGTTTGATGTTCATTCTAGTGTATTTTTTTAGTATTGATTTGATAAGTTTTTCGTTTTACCATAGTTGCCTAAATTACACTGGACAATACTTCTGTAATTTATCTTATTTTGAGCAATATAATTTGAATTTTTAATAAATTTGCACTGAGTTCCGCACATTTTGTTTTCTGAATCCTGAAATATTTCTGTTGGCAGTGAAGTTTCTTTAGGACTTAAGAGATGCTTCAACAAAAATGAATAGAATTTGTTCAAATGCATGAAAATTCATATTCATGTAATCTAATTGTTATTCTGAAAAATTTCTGATTTTCCGTTTTCTGAATCATTTTTTCCTATGCTTGTGATTGCTAATTTATTGGATGAATTAGATCCTTTTCAATTTTTACTTCTTGATTTCAAAGAATCTAATTTTTGAGGAGTAAAATCACTAAAAAGATATATTCGATTTTTTGTTTCCAATATTTTGCCACTGCTTTCGGAAGATAGATTATGTTGGAAACTGATATATACTCATTTATTTACTCTTATAACTACAGCACTGTGATATAGAATAATATCGTCTGGACTTCATAGTAGTTTTTCTATTATAAAATATTTCTTGACTCAATAAATATCGAAAAAACGAAACAATCTTTCAAGACAAAACTCCATATGATCTCCAATATAATTCAAATCTTTCTCGGTTTTTCTAGTTTAAATTCCTGCCGCCAGAGGCCAACTCTTTCGTCGCTCACTCCCTATAATATATATATTGGATTTTGTGATATTGACAGAAATATCTTACTGAATCTGAGCAGAAAAAACGTAGAGTTTCACACCTTATATAATGGTCTTGAGACAAATTCTGAACGAACATCCTTGCTAAATCCTTCAGGATTGATGAAAATAAGAAGGGACTTTGATTTGCATAGGTATCTAAGAAGTAAATAATTATTTCTGTTGTTATAAAAGATAACCCAAGAAATAAATTTTGCAACAATTATCCTTATGAAATGCCTCATAGGCACGATGTATAACATCCTTGCTAAATCCTTCAGGATTGATAAAAATAAAACAGGACTTTGATTTGCATAGGTGTCTAAGAAGTAAATAATTATTTCTGTTATTATAAATGATAGTCCGAGAATAAAATTTTGAAACAATTATCCTTATGATATGCCTCATAGGCACGATGTACAACATTCTTGCCTTATCCTTCATTTCATAAGAATAGTTGTTGCAAAATTTCATTCTCGGACTATCATTAATAAGAACAGAAGTAATTATTTACTCCTTAGATACCTGTGCAAATCAAAATCCCTCTTTATTTTCATCAATCCTGAAGGATTTAGCAGGATGTTATACATCGTGCCTATAAGGCATATCATAAGGATAATTGTTGAAAAATTCAATTCTCGAACTATCTTTTATAACAACAGAAATAATTATTTTCTTCTTAG
Source organism: Dromius quadrimaculatus (assembly GCA_963989225.1). NCBI lineage: Eukaryota > Metazoa > Arthropoda > Insecta > Coleoptera > Carabidae > Dromius > Dromius quadrimaculatus. Next base: position 45,795,748 of record OZ022330.1, read on the forward strand.
ATACCTATGCAAATCAAAGTCCCTTTTTATTTTTATCAATCCTGAAGGATTTAGCAAGGATGTTATACATCGTGCCTATGAGACATTTCATAAGGATAATTGTTGCAAAATTTAATTCTCGGACTATCATTTATAACAACAGAAGTAATTGTTTACTTCTTAGATACCTATGCAAATCAAAGTCCCTTTTTATTTTTATCAATCCTGAAGGATTTAGCAAGGATGTTCATTCAGAATTTGTCTCAAGACCATTATATAAGGTGTGAAATTCCAATATATCTTGATACTTTTACGATTTTTCTGCTCAGATTCAGTAAGAGATTTCTGTCAATATCACAAGTCGAATATAAATATTATACCAAGATACAGTGAGCCTTGGTTATCCGCGCTTGCGCATATGACTTTTGGCTTGTTCACAATTACTTCATTTTTGAATCGTCTGCTGCGAATCATGTGCCAATTTCACTCTCATGGGAAAGACATAATGTTACAATTCTGTATAAATCTATAAGTCTTATAAATTCATAAATCTGTAAATTATGAACAAAATCGCAATGAACCTGTCATCCTTATGAATGAATTGGCATTAATCAACAAAAGTTGATGCGTTTTTATCAGTTTCTTATGGATTTATAGATCTGTAAGATTTATGGATTTGCACAGAATTGTAACAAAATTTTAAGATTATGTTTATATACTAGATTTATGAGGAATGTGCAATAAATTCTCGTTATCGATGTTATAACTAATCGCGACCTATCTTATTCGGCACATATTGATTAAAACTCCATTAGGAATATAATCCTTGGATAAATACCAAGACCACGAGCGATTATACAATGCTGGCGAAATTTAAACACCGTGCTCTAATTATGCTTTTTAGTAAACATAGAAAAACGTATAAAACAATAACAAAAGAGGTGAAAAAAATTTATGCGGAGTTTGCTTTCGTTCAAAATTGATCAAATATATTTAAGGATGGAAGAGAGAATCCAATACAATCTGTTTGAGTTACTTTGTAGAGACGACTCCGCTAGAAAATGTGAAAAAGTTGAGAAAATTTTACTGGAAGATAGTCAAATCGTTGCGAAAGTATTAGCAATAATCCATGCCCATCTAAACATATCAAAATTGCAAGCTAAATGATATGAATGCTTAACCGCATCAGAAACAAACAGATGCTGACATTATTTGTAAATAAATAAATAAATAGAGAAACAGATGGAAATAAATAAGAAGCGGTTAAAATAAATAAGAAGATAGTGTTGTTGTTTAAATATAATAAAATAAGTATATTGTTAGTGACTATTTCAGTGTTAGTTACTAGTAGAAACAATGAATAATGGATAGTTTTAGTTAAATAAGTGTAGCCTAAGGTAAAAATAAATTATTAATCCACGAAGAGTTCAAGATTCCGTTGCAAGAGGAGAAAAATGAAAAAATGACCAAAGATGACTTGTTTCTTTACGATAATGCACGCACTCACGTCTCTCGAGTTACCTGGCTGCCATACACGATTATAGTTTCCCAAAATATAGCACCCAACTTCAACTTACAGTACAGACCGGACTTCCAACGATTATTTTCTGTTCACAAATCCTATAAAAAATCTTTGTGGAATCAGTTCAAAAACGCCTAATTTTTAAAGGCGATCGTTAAAAAATATTTTGTGGAAAATATTATTTTGTCATTTAATCAAAATTAATTCAAACATTAAATAAACGTATACAAATTATAAAGGGCCATACCAAAAAACAACTATTCTACACTAACAACTTCATTGAACACCTCTCGCACTACCAACCTGTCCCGGCGGAGGCAACATTCCACTAGGCTGAGGCGGTCCTGGAGGTCCAGCCGGATGCCCTGTGGGAGGCAAATGTCCAGCCATATGAGGCGGAGGTGCATGACCATGTGGTGGGCCGGGAGGCATACCATGCGGCCCTGGTGGAGCACCTGGAGCTCCTAGGTGATGATGGATTGGAGGCTGGCCCGGAGGAGGCATTCCTAAAGATAAAATATATATCAATCACGCCTTTCACCCGCTACGGGTTTGGCAGACACTTTAGTGCACTCGGTAGATTAATTGGTATTTCTTCAGCCGTAAGATGCGGTAACTAGTCATTAAGATACGGGTACTTTTGTTTTTGTGGAGAATACGCCACAAAGTAAAAATTTTACTGACTTTTTGTCCGTGGTCTGTGGGATTCAATCCCGCGACCTCCGCATTACAAAGCCGGCATATTTGTACTTAGCTATAAATACTCATAAATATAATATTCCTAAAAATTAATATTTTTTTTTAGATGGATATCATCAATAATAAATTAATTTTTTGCAAGATGGCAATGGAAATTGCAGGTCGTGCAACGTTAATTCTAAAAATTGTAATCATGTGACTGTTTCAAAACATTTATGCCTACAATACATGACACTTTGGAGATGCTATTTTTTTTAAGCTTTGACAACTCCGTTAATATTAACACTTACCGTGTGGTGGAGGTACCATCCCCTGGTGCATATCCCCGCCTTGAGGGTGTCCTTGATGCATTTCTCCGTTGCTCATTTGCTGTCCAGGTCCACTAGGGGGCACCTGTCCTTGAGGCTGTAATCCAGGACTTTGAGACATAGGTGATCCTGGTTGCTGTATAGGTCCGGGAGATTGCAGTTTAGATTCTTGATGAATTACTGGAGCCGGTACTGCAGTTGGAGGATGCATTTGTGGGGATTGATCGGGCGAATGTACTTGAGGAGAGTGGACTTTTTCGTGAGATTGAGAAACTGAATCAGTGACTTCTTGTTTTGGGAGATCCTGTTCCATTGGCTTTAACAGAAATTGAATCAGTTTTAAATTTTTATAATTACAAAATGCTATAATATTTTGATTTTGAATAGAAAAATTCATTCAAAAAATGCTATTTTCATTTTAATAGCTTGCTATGTCCGACACTCTATAAAGAAAGGTTTTCAAGATTGTGAGGAGATTCGCAAAAGAAAAAATATACATATTCACGAATTTTGATGCAGTTTGAAGGACCCAGGAGTAGATCAAATAAAAAGTAGTTGTTGCAATCCAAAATGTTTATTCGTATCAGCATGAAATGTAAGTTAGGACGTTTCGGATGGATTATCACCCGAAATGACCTAACTTACACATCAAGCTGATTCGAATACTTCACTAACTTCATAATTTAATAAATGTAGCATTATTTTTTGTGCAATATGCCTGATTTATTGGCAAAAATATTGAAGAAAGCCTATTTTCATTTTTATTCAATATTACCTCAGGTTGTCCGTTAGTTGCATGATTTTCTGGGCCATTTGAATCATTGGACTGATTATTTTCAACTGACACTGCTGTATTTGCTGAGGGAATTGAATTTTCTTCATTTCTTTTTAGTTGATCCTCTACGTTCTTCATTCTTTCTCTTTTCAAAATATCGTACTGGCGTTCAACCATTTTTTGTAAAGTTTCGTCGTCAACTGCTTGCTTACAATGCTGAAATGAAAAATAATAATTCAAGAAGGAAGTATAACAAATAATGTTTTACAATTTTTACCTTTTTCAATTCGTCTTGAAATTGTTCACTGCTCTCTATAAATTTTCTTTTTTTGGCCTCAAATTTTTCTTCAATCTGCTGAAGCTCGGCTTCTAACTTTTTCTGATGCATGGTTAAGCTCTGAACTTGACGTTTCAAAACCTGCATTCGGCTTGTAGTTACAACAGAACGAACATCCGGTACGACAGTATCCGAAAAAATTTCATTTATTAAGCGATGATTTCTTAGATAGCGAGCATAAGCAACGTGTTTGACTGAATAGCCGTCGTCTTGATCTAAAAATGTAACAGAAGAAAAGTGTAATCTAATTTTTCAAAATATTCATTTATTTTTTACCGTCTTCATCTTCAGCTGGTTGTATGTCAATTCTGCGATCGGCTTGTTGTTTAGAACTGCTTGAACTCCTTTCGTGCGTGTCGCGATCATCAGCACCTTGAGCTAAACGTAATATCATTTGTCTTGCATATCATACAACTTATTGATATGAGTTCAACAAAAATTATTGCACAGGATACTCAATTACACAATTCTTAGCAAAACGTTGTTTTACAAAAAATATTCTAATATACACTTTAGAATTAGTCTGCAACATTTCATTTTGTTCCAATTTACAGTTTTCTAGCGTTATTAAATAATAATTTTGATAGATTTGATAGTAGACACTTGATGACACATTTTTCAAAATAAATTCAAAAGTTTGAAACACTTGGTGTGAGTTTCACAAATTTTTAATCGATTTTGGTTTGTTAAACCATCCTCAGAAGTTACAAAAGTTTGTGATTATAAACTACATGTATTACCATACCATCCGTTAGTATATAAGCACAAAATTCTGTATATCTTTTCAACTTTTGAATCAGAGAATAGCACAATGTGTAAAAACAACGCAATACTTTTATCTTTTCTAAATTTCTACTGATACGGTTTCTGTACTACAATTTTTGGTGTTATATGGTAAATAGGCTATTTATGTGTAGGAAACAGTAATAGTCCGTGAGACAGGGCATAAATTTTTCGTTGATTACCGCTCACTTGATACTTCGTGAGTGACTTCATTGTGATGAGACCGACAGCTTTCACATTTGACGAAATTATTGATAAAATGAAAAATAATATTGTCCGACATGAATATTGGAGGCCAGTGGTGAGTCCGACAAACCGCACTTGTTAAAAGTACGTTGGTATGAAAACGGATTACCGCTAGTCTGAGACTTTGAGGACGTGTTCAATTATTCTTTTTCAAAGATTTGGTCATTTTGTTCGACAAATTTTCGGGGGCGTTTTCTCAGTCCGACACTGAAAACGTGTCAGGATTATAACATTTCCTTCATCAATGACCGCTCATCTTAATGTTTTTTATTTTTCATTCAAATAGTGTCTAGAACATTACTGTATTCATGTCCGACAATTTAAGTGGGGCAATACTTCAGAAAATAAAAAATATGTTGTATGAATGCGGCCGCGTTCATATACATATACATATATGAAATGCATATCAAGTCAGTATGATTATTGATTATAAATAATAAAAAAAAGGCTTGTCCACCAATATATTAATATTATTTTGGAATCAAATGTGTGATATAAAGTCAGTATACCGTGATAATCACCTCAAATATCATTCAAATTTACCTTCAACTGTGATATCTATATATTAATACGTCAAGAGCAACCTTTCGACCTCTTTTTAAGCATATTGCATGCACGGAGGGATGTGAGATTTGGCATACTCAAAATTTATATATGATATGGAGAAAGCGAAAATTATATACAGGTGTTCCATTTTAATCTATATATTAATACGTGAAGAGGAAGCTTTGTATTCCTTTTCAAGCATATTGCACGCACGAAAAAATTTGATACTTGAAGTTTATATGATCGAGTGCAGAAAGCTGGAAATACATACAGGTGTCCCATTTTAATTTTACGACGTGAAGAGAAAACATTGTACCGCGCACACAAGGTGATGTGAAACTTGGCTTAGTTGAAGTCTGTGTGGAGAATGTGAGATATGGCATATTTGAAGTATATCTGGAGAAATATGCACTGAATGGGAGAATGGCTAAAGAAAAATTTCAAAGATTTCTCTTCCCTCCTATAGTCGAGGGAGAAAGTCACTTTGAAATCTTGAATGGAAACCACTAATCCTAATTTTAGATTCGAATGGAGCATCGAATACCAATTTAATTCTTCTAGGAATCCCCGGAGATGCAAGATTAAAGTGAGTAACGTTCCAACTTAGCGACATAATAATATATTTCTTTTTCTATTTTCTACTTTACTTTTTTTCAATTATTTTGTTAATGAATTATTCATTACTAGCTTATAAACAACGTCCATTACTTATCTCTTGATATTAAATACGTCAAAAACTGAGATATATGTGCGAGCGTTTTCTTGTCGGACTGACGATAAGAACCAATATTTCTGTCGGACAATATGTTTTTTGGACAGATGATGTTTTCAAATTATGACTGTTTTGGTCCGAGAAGCGGTCATTGATGAAGGAACTGTTATAATCCTGACACGTTTTCAGTGTCGGACTGAGAATACGCCACCGAAAATTTGTCGGACAAAATGACCAAATTTTAGAAAAAATATAATTGAACACGTCCTCACAGTCTCAGACTAGCGGTAATCCGTTTTCATATCAACATACTTGTGACAAGTGCGGCTTGTCGGACTCACCGCTGGTCCCCAATATTCATGTCGGACAATACTATTTTTCATTTTATAATCAAAAAATCTTTCGATTAGTGTATGCATCAATATGACGGTATAGTTATTTGTGTATCAAGGCCGTAAAGGTTATCTTTTTTGGTCGAATCTGTTGTTTGCGGCCGAAGCGTAGCTGAGGCTGCAATTCAGGTGAGACCAAAAAAGAACTGTAGGCCGAGGTGCACACAACGTTTTTTAGGCGCTCACGAAATAATTCAAAATCACATCATTTTATCTATTTATTTCTAAAACATTGCAATTGTAAATCTTAGTTGCCGTTGAAATTGTTTTATTTTATTGTCTTCTATCAAGTTGACATTTAACAAAAAATGCATATTTATTTTTTGAATTGCAAGAACTACAGAGGTTGATGGAAGAATATATGTACTATTTAACGAAAACTGTTTCTTAAAGAGTTTATCAAGCTGCCCATATAGGTAAATATGAAGTGTTTATGAAATATTTTCTGACAGATCAGTCCCAAAAAGTAATATTTGACAGATCAGTCCCAAAAAGTAAAATTTGACAGATCAGTCCCAAAAAGTGGAACTTCACGGCCGCAAAAGAAGCCATAAAAACACCTTTTTTGTCATGATCGCCTAAAAATACATTTTCAAGACCTCATGAAATTGACATGTTCAATTAGCTCTCGCTGAAAAACGCCCCCAAATCAAGAATTTCGTCAAATTTGGAAGCTGTCGGACTCATCACAATGAAGTCACTCACGAAGTTTCAAGTGAGCGGTAATCAACGAAAAATTTATGCCCTGTCTCACGGACTATAACATATTATTTATGAATATATTCAATGGAAACAATCGAATGAGACTGAATTCATTTGTTCTTAGTTAACAAATACTCTTTCAACTATTTGCAAAAAATATTAAGTATCATCAATTGGATTTGTTAGGATTTTTTGTTTGTCCATAATTCACAGTCATTATCACTAAAAATTTGAGATGGAAAAAAATTAAAAAATGTGGAATTCTGGAGTAGTCATGTCGATCTGAGATCGATAATCAAGAAATCGATTATTAAGAGTTAAATAATCGATTTTTTGATCATTCTGAATCGTGATTTGATCCGAGAACCCCTCTAATCGGATCGATATATGTTACATTAACAAAAAAAGAAGGGTAATACACAATATGACTCATTTAAATTGTGTATGTCAGGTACTCAAATAGCAAAAACGTTTATTGCCAAAAGTACTAATTTGATTTAATAAACGCATATAATTCATTTATTGTTTTATTTCTTGATTTTAAATGATTTTTGGAGAAGACAGTATTTTTGCATCATAGTTGATATTTTAGTTACCAGATAAATTTGATCTACTGCTTCAATGTTTTTTGTCTCTAGTGAGCATGTTTAGAAAAAAATTGATGAATCGGAAATCGATCTTTTAATGCTCAATTCAATCAAGAATCGATTCTAGTGCGTTCGATTAGGCTTGAATCTGAGATAGTTTTTTTCAGAATCAGAATGAATCGACATGTATACAGGCTCGAATGTAGCAAAAAACGGGTAACTATTGATAATTATGATCGATTCAGATTTTCGTAAAAGGTATGTAAATGTGTGAATAATAGTTAACCAGAGATTACAAGCTGTAAATACCCAGGAACCGAATTGTGCGGATTGCGGTAGATCTGAAAGCAGCTCGCTTGAGGAAACTGTTGAAACTATAAGTATTTATACTGAGACATTCAGTAAAATTTTTTTTTGTATTGCTCAAACTTAGTACTTGATATATTTGCAATGTATAATCAACAAAATTCAAATTATGCGCACAGGACGTTTGCTTGGTTGATTAGCAATTGAAAGACATTTGGCAAAAATTTCTTTTTACTGCTTTAACTTGGTAATTTATTTGAAATCTATTGAAATATAAATATTAAATGAAATTAGCAAAATTCTAATTTGACTCACAGGGTTGCTCAGAAAATAAGAATTGCTCGAGTGTTTTCAGTGTAGTTTCAATTGATTCGCCAATTTCGCACACGTGACCACAAATATAGTGAACTTACTAGATTTCGAATATGTCAGAAAAAATTCACTGTAATATCCTTAAGTTCATTTTGCAAAAATACATTTTTCCAATTTTATATGTTATACGTCAATTTAAAACTCTCATGAAAAATGCTCTTGTTTTGTTTTAATATTGTGCTTTAGTTGTATTCTTAGATTTAGAAAATTTTGTTCTATCCTGGGATACGTTTTGTTAACTATGTTTATATGTTCAATCTCTCTATAATTGGGATACTTGTTATCCTGTTGAGGGGTTGTAAATAAATAAATAAATAAATAAATAAATAAATAAAAAATTAACCAAATATTATTATTTTGTTAATAAATTCATAGCAGGCACACGGCAATCATTCTAATAATTCTGTTACTTACTTGATTTTCCTCTATTTTTCGCTGCAATGTAAGCGAGATATGCCGGTGAGTTATGGTAAGTTTTCAAACTTTTCTCGTATTCAACCTGATTGAAAAAAAAAAACAATAAATTAAACTCAAGTATTAAATTATAATACAAAATATCATCTTATTTCCTGCAGCCTGGACAGCTTTTCTTTGAATTCATTATTAGATAATATATTACCAAATTAATTTAAAATATTTCATTCATCTATTATGCATGCTAAAATAACAGTTGAATCTAAACAGAACGAAAGTAGTCACATGACAAGAAACATCTAAATGAAAAATTTCTTCCTAAAATAGTTATTTGTGTATCAAGGCCGTAAAGGTTATCTTTTTTGGTCGAATCTGTTGTTTGCGGCCGAAGCGTAGCTGAGGCTGCAATTCAGGTGAGACCAATAAAGAACTGTAGGCCGAGGTGCACACAACGTTTTTTAGGCGATTATTACGAAATAATTCAAAATCACAACATTTTATCTATTTATTTCTAAAACATTGCAATTGTAAATCTTAGTTGCCGTTGAAATTGTTTTATTTTATTGTCTTCTATCAAGTTGACATTTAACAAAAAATGCGTATTTATTTTTTGAATTGCAAGAACTACAGAGGTTGACGGAAGAATACATCTACTATTTAAGCGAAAACAGTTTCTTAAAGAGTTCATCAAGCTGCCCATATAGGTAAATATGAAGTGTTTATGAAATATTTTTTGACAGATCAGTCCCAAAAAGTAATATTTGACAGATCAGTCCCAAAAAGTAAAATTTGACAGATCAGTCCCAAAAAGTAAAACTTCACGGCCGCAAAAGAAGCCATAAAAACACCTTTTTTGTCATGATCGCCTAAAAAGGTAAATTAGATGTAGAATTTTGAGGAAAGTTAGCAGAATAGCTTTATTTTTGAATCATGTGAGAACTCATGTTCTATTTCTATTGTTACTTTTTCATTGTCATATTCTTCAACGAATTCTTGTTTCTCTTCCTCCGGAAGATCTCTCCACATCTGCCCAATGATTTTTCCGATTTCCCATAGTTTTAATTCGGGATTTTGTGCTTTAACAGTATCCCAAACTTTTCTACTGTATCTCATATAAGGCATAAGAGGTTTTTCTGGAGGTTTAGGTGGTTTCGGCGTACCAGAAACATTCTACAAAAAAAATATATTCATTCTATTCATTATACCTTGAATCAGTTTATTTAAGAATAATAAATAATAACTTATAGGTTAATGACTAGCTGAAATTTTTTTATATTTACCCCGGCATTTTTACCAAGTTTCTGGGGTACAAAAGTAGGATTTGATTGAGAGCTGACAAAGGGACTGGTTTCTTTCTAAAACAGAATTTTTTGTTTATTTGGCTTTTAAAATATATATATTTTTTGAACCACTTACACTATTCGAGCCAGAGCTTGAATTTCCAGAGGCTCTAAGACGTTCTATAACAAACCAATTATTATTCAACTGTACTATATTACAAAATAATTTGAAAATATGTAGTAAAAATCATGCACACTCTGAAACTGGTATTCATAAATTTCTACTTACCAAGTACAGTACAGTAAAAAAATCTAAAAGATTTAAAAGACAAGAAAATGTTGGAAATCTAATTTAAATATTATAAATTGCTAGAAAATAATTAATTTGAAGCAAAAATGCTCAAAAGCAAAAATTATTTTTGTACAGTTTCATTCCTCTATAACGAGTTGATATTTTTCTGTTGCTCATTTTTATATGAATTGTAAATTTTTTTGGTCTCGTTATAACAAGAGAGCTGTACCAAAGAATCGTTAGACAAAATATTCTACTGATTAAATGGTACTAGGATTGCTAATATCGTGAGTTTATTTTGATGTGAAACATGGTATGCTCCATATTATTGGTTAAGAATTTGACAGCGATGTATGAAGTTCTTTTCAGATGGCTTAGTTAGCTGCGATAGTACTTCAAATAAATTGCGCCAGCGTTTACATACAAGCAAATAGTCGGAACAATTTTTTTCTGAAGTCACTATATGGCACGCTCAAAAGTTCCTAAGAACGCCGCATGTCGTCAAGAAAAAACTGTTTCATTGCTGTCATAAATTTATTTCTTTTTGATTTTCTCATCATTATACTTCAAAATGGAATCAATATGAGTAATTTTATCAATGTTTGATGAATTGGAAAAAGATCAATGAAGCAAATTCTGCATATTTTGGTTATAGATATTTCCGCGGATACCTATGACTGTAAAAAAATAACATACGTCACTCGTGCGGATCGATCATGCCGCACTTGTATCGGAATATACTATTCTGGGCAAGTGTCATACAGACAACGAGCTATAGGCTTTCAGCAAGTGATTTTACATCCGTAAACAAGATACAGTGTCGCCGTAGAGAGGGTTTGTAGCAGTAGCTTGTAAAAGAATGAATTTAAGAATGGATTGCCAGAAAGCTTACTTTTGGTGAAAGTAGAGAAGATCCAAAGTAGTTGAAAAATTTTTCGCGAATTCCTGATTTGTTTACATACGAAGATAATGAAGTTTTTTCTAGATTCTAGCTTCGGTTGTATCAAATTTTTCATTGTTTATGTTAACTCGACAAATTATCTAAATGTGCTTATTAAAGCGAAGTCTTTTTCTATGACCACAAATAATTTTTTTCATCTTGGAGCGCTCTTCCAACTTGTTTTGATCTGCAAGTGATTCTCGCCGCAATCACTTTCCGTCACTTGTTGGGGGAACACTCCTGGACAATGTGAACTCGATGCAAATTATTTGGCAGTTCTTTTAGACATTAACTGTGACAGTTTTACTTTAAAATCAAAGATAGGGAACAAATCCAATTGCATAATTTGAATATTCTATCGTGAATGGAGAGATTTTTGTAAATATATTAGGGTTAATGTTTATTAATTATATTTTACGGTTTGTTATTATGTAACTTTTTTCAATAATATTTATAGTCTATTCCAGTTAAAAACGGTCCAAGAGCTCTTATGGGACTACGAATTGAGCCTTCTGATTGGTCGAAATATGAACCAATCTTACATTAGCATCAGATTAGCACAAAAAGCATCAACTGTCAGTCGTGCATCAATCATGATAAATGAATTTGTGTAGTTTAAAAATTTAAATTTTTATCTTCTCACGTAATATGTGAATATATATGTTGCTTTTATTTCTTGAATTCATTTTCACGAAGTTTGTTTCAAATCTTGCATTCAAAGTATAATGGATTCAATTGAATTTATTATTCCATATGTTTCAGTTTAAAGTGGACGATTTAATACACGGACGTCAAATTCGTAACCATGGATATCAAATATCCAATTTTTCACGTTTAAATAAGCTCACGATGTACTAACTAAATTAAGAAACTTTGATTGATTTTAGCGGTGTAAACAGCGCTTAGAACTAAACCATTACCTTTTAAGATGTTGAATGTGATCGGCGGACCTGCACTCAGGAACTCTGAACAACAATAAACACAAAGCTTCACAAACTATTACTACGGGGTCAAAAAGGTCAAGTTCGATAATTCATAGCAGAAAATCAAGAGCTCGTTATATCAGGGGGCAGAAACGTTATATTCATCATGCGCGACATATCCAGAGATCATTGTATATTACGATTTTATGCTTTCAAATCAAATCCACTAATTGCAGTCAAATACATTTTTCTAGTTTATTGAATGAATTATTATATATTTTGTAGGGAATTATACGAAATTACATTCAAAAAGTAGTAGTTTTAATCATTAAATTAGATAATCAGCTACATAATTTATATTTCGATCTTACAGAAAACTTTGATAGAAATTTCGAGGAAAATCTTTTGCTTTACAACTATGTAAAGAAAGATAAAATTCGAAATTTTTTAAATGTGTTTAACCGCATTTAGTACTTTGTTCTCTACTTCTTCATTACCTATTAATAAATAGCAAACAATACGATTATATTCATGCAATGCGAGCTTTAACATTTATATTTATTAGAAACTTTTCAAAATATTCAGAAGTCTACGAGAACAAAAATTATTCTACTTTCATAAAGTATCGTTTATTATTGAGCAATAAGCAAAAGAAATAACAATATAGTTCTGTCAAAAGATGCTTACTAACACTGAATTTCTGAAAAAGAACATGAGTTTTGTCTAAAAATGGTCGTTATATCAAATACTCACGATTCGAAGCCTGCGGACTAGGCATAGCCATTGCGATTTGCTTGTAGTTGTTTGGCAAAGCCATGATTGTTCAGCAATCTTTAGAAAATCCCCCTAAGTAATATAAATGCATCAGTAATAGGTCTCCAGTTGTACTTAAAAATCATGAATACCTGAATTATCTAGCACAATAATATGGAAAACTGCAAATTTCATTCATTCAAACACAAACAAAACACTGTACGTTATCGCCCCTTCATTACAACAGTTTGACAGGAAGAATTACCAAGTTATTCAGTTGAAAGCAGTGTTGCCATGCTTAAGAAAAAAACATCACTAGATAAAGCATTCTGAACTTAGATCATAAACAATATCTAGATGGAAGGACTCCTATATCACACAATACATTTTTGCGAACGGTTATGCCAGAAAGAGAGGAAAATATAGGTTACGTTAGAGGGACAAAAAAATAAAATATAATGAAAGAAATATTAAGTGAAACGAATTGCGTATGTCTATCGAATTTCATTTGCTATTTACAAAAGTAATATTGAGAAGATGTACTTTGCAACTAGGAAACGGCGAATGAATTTGAATATTTTTACAGAAATAAGGACTTATTACATCATTTGTTTGTCATTTTGCGGGTTTGACAAACCGACATTTGATTATTGTCACGCTTGCGCAGTTAATTTCTCCAGCTTTCTTACAATACATCTTCTATCTCTTTCCGTCGTAACCGTTCTCAGTTTCTTCCATCTAGATATTATTTATGATCTAAGATTCTGAAGCTGCTAGATTTCAACTTGGTGAAAATTTTTTGGTATTATGAATATGGGGAAAATAAAAACTATCAGCGGCCAGACTTGGCTGATTTTGTAATTTGTATTTATCAATCTCTATTAATATAACATGTATACATTGTGCATGTGTACGAAACTAGCACCTCCCTTGTGAAATGATACTTTGTCAGTGGCACTAAAAGAGTGGTTTTTGTTTTCAACCGACAGTACTTCGTATCCAACTAATGGGCGGGCGAAGTTGATATTTAAAATTTTTGAAAATCATCAGATTATTAAGAAATCAAAGATACATTCCACTAAACAGGTCGCAAAATCAACAGACCTGGCAACTCTGGTTAACAGGATATTTACCATATATTTTATAAACAAATATTTATATGAAATTATTAGCTACCAATTTTTGGTAATTGAGTAATTCAATGGAATTCCAGAAGTTAGTGTATTCATAATTAGTAACATTTTTCATCAAGAACTAAACATGTTGTAATAAGTAACTTGGTACATAATTTTTCGTATGATTTATTTGCAACAATATTTTTCATATAACGTAGTTGATTAAAAGCAAGGTGACATATCTATTTATATATAAGCATATGTAATATTTTTAAGCTTAAAATAATATAGACTATTTGTGTTGTTACAGTAAAAAAAAAAGGATTTTTCTTGAATTAAAATGAGTAACACTTTATTTATAAATGTTAGATAAAATTTCATTCGAATTGCACTGAACAATATATATATATATTTTCTCTAATTCTTCAAAAATGATATGTAATTAATAATTATCTATATATGAAAATAAATAATTTGGGTATTACAAATTAACGTCATGTAAAAATTATTATACGAATTAGAATTTTCTTTGGACAGAAAACAAAATATCACAAATATTAAAACTATACATATAAAATTATATTTAAAAGTGATTATAATAACCTATCTAATATTTTGAACTGTATGAACTTTAAAGATGAGTAAAAAAAATTATTCGCTTGTTTCTGCCTGAATTTGTATATTTTCTATATTTGTAACGATGGCTGTTGATTGCGAGTTTGTTGATTCTCTTCCCAAAGAACTTCCAGGTGATTCTGCTGCTTCATTGATTAACCTTTGTCGCTCTCTATACATTGATACTCGAATGTTTTCGAGCTGATGATAGCGGCAAAGTTTCAAAAGTGCAAAAACGCATAATCCGACCCAACAAGCAAAAGAGCCCCAAACTCCAAACTAAAATGAAAAATTTAACGTATCATCTCGATAAATTAAATTTGAATGTTATTTACTATTGAATATACACTTACTTGAGCAGTACCTAGTTCTACATGAAAACCGCTGGTGTCTATTCCATCTGCTTTATCTATTGCTTTTCCTGCCGCTATCTCGCAGCTGAAAATGTAGATTTTTATTATTCTTTTCAATTTATAATAAACAAAATTGAATCTAAATTAAGATATAATTATAACACTATTTTGCGCCAAAGTTGAGAATACGTCTTTAACAAAATCAAGACTGCATTCTAAATTACAAACAACAGAGGACTTGAGTTGATTCAGTTTCCAGGATTAATCTTGATGAATATAAAATTAATTATTGACTTTTATCAAATATAAGGCAATGAAAAATAACCTCTCGATAGAAAATTATTAATATGTCCCAGGCCTATTGAAGAAAAGAAAAGCTATGATTTACCTAGCGTTATGATTCATATCCGAGATTCAAAGCAACCAATTATCAGGCGCTAGACAATGATTTCAATAGTAGTGCATATACTATTTTATAGACTATTCAACGATTTGGAGATATATGAAAAACATTTTGATAACAATATTTGCTTGATGGCTTGTTTAACAATCCCATTTGTAATAAGTTGAATGGATTTTATTTTTTTACGTGAATACGTCTTCAAATTTTCCAGAACATGCAATCATAGGATACAGTTTCGTGTTGCAGTTGAAAAATTATTTGTTAGATCGAAAATTAAAATATACCACGTGATAGTTAAAAAATCAAAGAATGTATTTCACCTAGTGAAGATTGTAATGTTCCATGTGGAAAAGAGCGATTGTTCCGCAGTTATGATCTCAAAATTGCAAGAAACATTAGTTTTGAGTTGATCTGGTGAAATTTTATCAAGTTAATTTCTAAATAAATGAACTTTTTGTAGCACGTGCACCGAAAATACCCTATTATTGAATTGAATTCTGCTTCGAAAATTCTCAATTCCAAACCATGCAAACAATAATAATTAATTGAAAATGAAATAAAGGCTGGTTTATGTAGGCTGTAACTTTATGCATTTACTTTAACATTTCCATTACCAGGTTTTCAAACATATGGAATTATGTGTTACGGTACTAGTGCTGACACGCAACTGTCTTGAATTAAGCTATAGCTCTAAAGGCTAGTTTATGTAGGCTGTAACTTTATGTATTTACTTTAACATTAGCATTATTAGGTTTTCAAACATATGGAATTACGTGTTACGGTACTAGTGCTGATACGCAGCTGTCTTGCATTAAGCAGTAACCCTAAAATATGGAAATTTTTCAATTTCTGAGGCATAATGCTGATGCTAACCAATCAGACGTGCTTATGTTCGTATACAATCGGTGCACATCGACTATCTCCGCGATCAGTGTCACTCTTTATAACCTGTGTGTATAAATATAAATTGACAATTAAATTTAAAATTATTATTAAAGAAAAAACTTTTCAGAATTCATTTTATAAATAAATATGTCTTATTGGGATATCAGTTCTGTATAAATTAATTAGAAACACAACGTTTCGACAGCAAAGTGCTGCCTTTTTCAAGTGTAAATAAATAAACGTTGTGTTTCTAATTAATTTACACAGAACTGATATCCCAATAAAACATATTTATTTAAAATTAACATAATTACAGAGAGAGATGTACAATTGATAGAAATTGACAGATATTGACATGTCGATCTCGTGGAATATATTTTTATCGGCCCACTCATTATTGGCTTACCGTAAGAAATATATGAACCGTACTAACTTTAATGAAAAGTATAATTTTATGGTTAACGCAAACGCGTGAAGTTACAGCTTACATAAACCAGCCTTAAAAAGCTGTAGTACAAATATTAGCAGCTTGCAGTCAATCGTCCAATAACTTAATCGGAGGATAATATACATAGTATCAGCTATTGCAATGAATGTTACTATTGTAGTTATCTGATGAATCAATAATTTTATTCAGCGATTGAAAGACCAGAGCTTATTCTTACTGTTTTTCATATTTTACTTTCTGTCGTCGAAATGAATGATCACCCAGGAAACAGTTTTACTCCAGCAGTGAAAAAAATGAATTTTTACTTATTGGATACATAATAACGTACTTTTATGAAGTTTAAAGAAAAAGTGATCTGTATTAGCTCATATACTTACGATGGAAAACGTAAAGTCATGTTTTGGCACCAAACGGTAAATCCTAAAGTTATCATAAGTGCTGCAATGATAGTCATGCTACATAGAAACATACTTGATACTACATCAATAAAAGCAGATAGGAAACTACTATCTGTTCCTTTGTATATATAAACTGAGCATCTAAAAAAAACAATGTTGAGTATTTCGAGACTTAATTGTCCAAATATCTAAATCTATATAGTTTACCGATATATTTGTATGGCCGAGATAATGAAGAGCATAAGACCCACGAAAATTGTGTAGTTGCAGTAGGCTTGTGAAGCCCAATTAACATTAAAC
The DNA here is from genome assembly GCA_963989225.1 of Dromius quadrimaculatus. NCBI lineage: Eukaryota > Metazoa > Arthropoda > Insecta > Coleoptera > Carabidae > Dromius > Dromius quadrimaculatus. The sequence goes on from OZ022330.1 coordinate 45,813,133, forward strand.
TGTCCATTGGCTTCTTCCCAAATTCCAGTAGAAAATAATAAACAATGACCCCTGTTGAAATTCAAATTAACCTTTACAACACGTTAACGCTTCAGCAGATTTGTTATAACTTATATATAAATTGAATTGGTGTCTTAAAAATTGATTGAAGAAATAATAACAATCAAATATAATAATAACCTGAATTCATCCTGGTGTAAACTCATAGGTACAACAATACACAAGCTTAAAATGCACGCAATTACATAGCCAGCGATCTGACAAAGCAAAACAATATTACTTAACGCCATTTTACACAAGAAACAATTAAAACTGCTGAATATTTTACACAAATAAATAGATCATAATTCGACTTTTGACATTTCTTCTCTAGTGATTTATGTGTCATCTGTTATAAAACAGTCGTACCACTCTTATATAAATTATCACTAGTTTTATCTGTCATTGCTTATACACGTGATATTTTAGCATTTAAAGTCTGAAATTGGCATAATATCTTCAGTAAAATGACAGAAGAGACAATTAAAAAGCCTATTTTTAGGCCACTTGATGCAGATGATTCTGAACAACAAGCTACAGAAATAGAATCGTTGTGTATGAATTGTCATGCAAATGTAAAATTAGCAGTATAACCTCAAAAATATCCATAACTATTTTATTCTTGCTTTTAGGGTATAACACGTCTTTTATTAACTAAAATTCCATTTTATAAAGAAGTTGTGCTGTATTCCTTTTCTTGTGGAGAGTGTGGCTATGCAAATAACGAAATACAGTCAGGGGGTACGATAGCAGAAAAAGGCATCAAATATGTTCTAAATGTTAAAACTCCAGTAGATTTAAATAGGAAAGTAGTTAGAAGTGATTATACTAGTGTAAAAATTATTGAACTCGATTTTGAAATTCCTTCGCAAAGTCAAAAAGGCGGTAAGTTATTAAAAAACACTGACATCTGCATTTGTGAAACTAGTTTTGTATTAATGTTTTTCTATTTGAGTGTTATAAAGTGTACTTCATGAAAATCGTTTGGGCATCGTAAAAAGCCTCTATTGAACTCAAACCTAATTTTTATTACGTTGCTGGATAACCTAACTGTCATTGATATGTCAAAATACAATATATTTTGAAGAAAATTCTCAAATTGTTCAGGTTTATATTAATTTTTATCTAAGAAGTAACAACATTCAAGTCAACACATTTTGAAAAGTATTTTTAATTTACAAAAATTAGTCATCTGTCAAGTCTCAGTGTTACCAAAAGAGTTAAATAAAAATTTAAATATTCTTTTCATAATACCTGCATTGAAACAACGCGTTTCAACGCCTATTTTGTCAGTCGAAACAAGACAATTGCAGACAAATGCGAGTGTAGCCGGGCAGGAACAGGCTTGTTACTACCCGAGGGGAGAAACAAGCTTGTTTCTGCCCGCTGAATTAATTTTTTACATCGTTTTATCCCTGACAGAGTCGCATTTGTTCATTGTCAATCTCTAAATGAAAATCATATAACCTTAGTTAATTTGACAGTTGTTGTATTCGGAACTGTAAATTGAATTAGAAAGACGATTAGTTTCAAGAAAAAAAGTATTAATACGACAATTTTAAGTACACCACAACATCTTATTGATGAAGCACAAGCAGCTACTCTCGACTTGTTACCTGCAAAATAAAAAAAAAATATTTACTTTGCTATGACAAATTTGTAATGTGGAAAGTTTCAATGCAGGTATTATGAAAAATACAGTGTGTGGCACGGGACAAAACACGATTTCAGCCGAGGGTGATGCCGGCCCTCGCTTCGCTCGGGCAAGCAACGCTCACCCTCAGCTGAAATCGTCTTGTTTCGTCCCTAGCCACACAATATACTATTATCAATGTTTTCAAAATAGAAAATTGATTGTTTTTGACATAATTACATGAATCTAAATAGAAAAAATTATATAAGATATTTTTGGTTGCTTGTTCATAAAAAAACTCTGCTTGTTTTCCAACAAGAACATGTGCTCTAAAATCATGTCTTTTATGAAACTCATATCTTAATCTAATGTCGTTACCTGTTTGTTAATATCTAGAGAAACTATTGTTGAAATATATGGCTCTATAGATATTAATCTTAACCAAATTTCAAGTTTATCAAGGATAACATGACTTCTATCAGCCCTGTTAAAAAGTGATATTTGTAGTAAGGAGGTATATTGGATGTAGCACTTGCATCAAGAATTAATTGAAATTGAAATATATAGTTTTTCTTTCGAAAAAAAATAAATAAAAAATTACTGCCTAGTTATTATTTTTGAAACATCAAAGTTTCTGTATGTAAAGATCTGGTATTTCTGACAATTAAAACAGCATTCATTTGTTCATAATTTTGTTTCAATTCCATGGCTATCGTACTGAAATATAATAATACTGGAACATGCTCTGGCGACTCCAGTCGAGAGATTTAGTGACCAAATGGAGCTTTTGTCTTTGTCGTACAGCCGTGTAATATAGACCGTCAGATAGTCGAAGATTTGAGTGCCCCAATTTGTTTTCTCTGCCTTCAAGAGTTTTGATAAGTATGTATATTTAGAGTATAATAATGCCAAAATTAAAGCTGGACCGTGTGGCCAACATAATAATAATTAATTTTAAATTTTCATGAAAAATCCTGTTTTGATCCAATTTTCTCGTTTCTGCCATGCTTACGAAATGAAATTTAAGGAAAAAAGAGTCAGCGAAAAACGATAGGCAGAAGTGATCCACTTGGCCAAGGGTTTGGAATGAGAGCTCGATTATGCAAAAAAATATATCAATTTTTCACGTTTTTCTCGTTTCTGCCGTTTGGCCATATGAAAGTTGATATCATAAGTATCTCGTAAAAACTTATGCCATTCGTTTTTACGAGATACTTATGATATCAACTTTCATATGGCCAAACGGCAGAAACGAGAAAAACGTGAAAAATTGATATATTTTTTTGCATAATCGAGCCCTCAATCCAAACCCTTGGCCAAATGGATCACTTCTGCCTATCGTTTTTCGCTGACTCTTTTTTCCTTAAATTTCATTTCGTTAGCATGGCAGAAACGAGAAAATTGGATCAAAACAGGATTTTTTATAAAAATTTAAAATTAATTATTATTATGTTGGCCACACGGTCCAGCTTTAATTTTGGCATTATTATACTCTAAATATACATACTTGTCAAGACTCTTGAAGGCAGAGAAAACAAAATGGGGCACTCAAATCTACGACTATCTGACGGTCTAATAGTAGTGTAAGACAATGACAAAATTCTACCAGGCAACTGTCTCTCGCGGCTCGCTTTCTTTGCGCAGCGATCATTGGCAGTGCACGTTTCAGTATTATTACTATATTTCAGTGGGCTATTACTACAAATGAGCAATATTTATAAAATGTTAAACACGAATATTCCGGTAAATAGACTTGTAAAATAAAATGTTGTTATTGATTTAGATGCAAAATTTAATACTCTAATGTCCAGTATTAAAATAAATTTACCTCCAAAGTGAATAAAATTTAGGAATTCTGAGAAATGATAATCGATTTTTTGTAATGCTTTCACTGTCGCAACTGTTATAGGGATTTCCAGCTAAGCGCTACGCAGTCTGGTGGCAAATTTTAGAAGCTCAATAAGAGATATTCGTAATACGTCAGTTACATTTTTTTATCTCTTTCAATTTAATTTAAACATTATTATTTGAATATTTGATTTGAATAATTATGTCAACTTACATATTGTTGTGTACTTGGCTGTAATTCTTGAAAAAAGCGAGATTCAAGCTCAATTTTTTTCTTATTTCCTAAACAGGAAAGTAAGGTTAAAGGGAAAAATAAATTTACTGATTTTGATTTTATAAGTAGAAAAAAAGTATGAATTAATTCTTCCAAGTTTGGAAAAAGAGTGAGTCCTTTTATAAAAGTATTTCTTCAATTTTATTGTGGTGGTGACTGCAATGCAGAAATTTGCAAACATGAACCATACAATTTCATATTTAAATCTGAGTTGTCACGTGAAGTGCCACAAATAATTATGGCTGGTACCACAAGCTCTGTTTTTGGCTATACTAGCAGTGTTATTTTAAGAAGAGTTTATGGCAATATAAATATTTTAAGCTATTTTGATGGAAAATATTTAAATAAATTTTGTAGACATATGAGTTTTCTGTAATTTGTATTTGAAGATTCTTTTCTAAAGTATTTGAGAAAATTTTAATTGCGTTAAAACACATCTTGACACAACGCTTTTAGTAGCGCCAAAAACAGAGCTCGTGGTACCAGCCTATGTGTCCAGCATTAAAAACTTTTTCTCCTACGTAAACTGCTCTGGAATTTTAATTTTAATATATCGGAAATATTCTATCAAGAAAAATCTTAGATCCTTCGTCATTCCGCTATTATTCATGGAATGATTTATCTGAAACATAAATGTAATATAAAAGTGAAGTGCCAATTCACAATGTGCGTTAACATAAGGAGTACGTGAAAATATAAACGTAAGAAATTATGTATATTCACAGTGGTCGTAACGTAAAATATTGAAATAAAGTGTTTTTTTCATTTTACGTTGGTACAAATTAGAGTTATTGATGTATTGTGTTGGTTTCTCTGACTGTCATTTTCAAATATTCTGTTGATTTTTCTTTGGTTTCACTTTTATTAGTTTGGAGCACGAGTTTGGACTTTAGTTTGGACTTTAGTTTGTTTTGTTGTATGATGTCTGGAAAAGATCTTGCGATTGCTTCATTATTATTGAAACCAGATTGAAACTGCGTTATAATAGTCGCCAACGAGAGAAATATTAAGAAGAGGAAGAAATTGTTGTTCTTTTTATCAATGATTCTATGTCAATCATATTGAAAGCATGTTTCGATCCAGGGTGTTGTCAACTGTCAGATGAAAACATGTGTTTAAAGTTGACGCATGCGCTTTTAGTTGTTTCGTACATAAACATAACATAAAGTTGAATTTATCTCAACTTTACGTTTTCATTACGTAGCTCTTATGTCAGTACGTAAACGTAAGAAATACGTAAGAGCATTGTGAACACGGGCATTGAAATACAGTAGTTCATCTTTATGTTTATGTTTACGGTTACGTACTCCTTACATTTACGCACATTGTGAATTGGCACTAAGAATCAAATTCAGAACAATATCAATCTGTAACATTATAATTTCTATTAATGTACAACTTTTAAATACAGCAAATTCTTCGTAAATCATTTTATTTCTACTTGTACACCATGCAATAAACTCGCGCAATGTCTCTTTTTGAGCTTCGAATTTTACTCACAGTGGTGCTGATAGTATAACTTTAAATCCTTATAAAGAATAATAATTCGACTAGAATAGAATGAAATAGATTGACTTTGGAAATCAATTTATTTTGACCTTTTAATTACTGGGCATAAATTTTATTCAATTATTTTTTTCTAACATAATTTGGGAAACAATGCTAACGAAAATACTGATTTCTCATGTTAGACACACTGCATATTTTTTAACGGTTTTCAATTAACTAACTTGGTAAATTTACCTCCTTAATCTTGATAATAAGAATAAAGAAAAATAATTAGATTATTTATTTCAACAGAGGTAACTACAGTAGAAGGCATACTCGATCGTAGTATAAGAGGTTTAGAACAAGATCAGCCTTTGAGGAGAATTCAGCATCCGGAAGAAGCACAACAAATAGATGGTTTCATAGTAAAATTACAGGAACTCAAAGATGGAAAATCACCATTTCAACTTGTAAGATTTTAATTTTACCTTGAGTATCACTAAAAGAATAAAATTAGTCGAATCTTAGTTACCAGTAACTTGAAGAATTTATTAAAACTTGAACATTTTATGCATTTGAAATAAAGTTTTGATAATTTTTATTGAATATGAGATGTGATACTTGTATTAGCGTCAAGTGAATAGAATAATAAAAGAATCTTGAAAATATATTAGAAATCATTGCAATATTTGGTACACTAGTGGAATAGGAACCCAAGGAAATTCCAAAAGTCACAAAGAGATGGCGGTATCAGCATGCACAGAAATTTACTAGTGGCACTAAAACGGTGTAAACTAGTATTGAAACAAAGAAAATGTGTGTTTTTTTTTGTTTAAAATAAAAACAACCGAAATATAACCTAAACCGAGCTTTTTAAGCCAACTAGGATTGGAAGGCAGTAAAGTGGTGATTGTTGTCCGCGAGGCACACACTTGTACGTATTTAGATGGAATGCACTCTGTTTGAATGCCACTGACTAAAGCAACACGTGTGCTAAAGGCTTACAGAATCATTGTAAATGGCATACGGAATCATTCTAAACGATTTTTTGGAATGTCACTCGTTCCAACTCAATTTTTGTTTATGGAATATGCAAGTTCCAAAACAGTGTTGGAGAATTAATTTTATGAATATTTTATATTAAATGGGCGTAATAAAATTGAGAAAATACTCACAAACAATTTCTTACATACCAGAAGAGAATATTAACAAAAAACTTAGCAAAAATCTCCTAAATTCTCATTGATGAAAATTTGTTTTTCTTCGATGGATATAATTTTCAAATCGAAAAAATTCTTACAAGTCCTCTGAATCCAAGTTTTGATTTGGATTTAAATTTATTTCTAGCGTTTATGACACATAAGAAAACACTTCTACTAAAAATTAAAAATTATTTTAATCGAATAAATAGAAGATAAATTCTATCTACATTTTAATATCTTTCTCTTTTTTGCACAGCTTGGGCTTTTTCAAAGATCCATCCTGTTCTATAAGAAATTTTCCTTGTTTTTTAGAGATGCTTAAATATTTCAGGCAATTTGGAAAAACACTCGGACATGCATTTTCTTTTAGTCGGAAATATTTGAACGGTATCTGTAATAATATATTTGTCACATAATTGAACAATTCCATACTATACTGTACGGTGAAATTGTAAACAATTATCACATCTCTTATAAATAGAAATATTTATATTCTTTATTTTCTTTAAAAATTCAACTTCAAGAAAACATTGAAGTTGAATTTTTCACTAAAAGTTTGGATTAGATACGTTCAATAATTTGAAACATTGATATAATCTTTAATTCTAATGTGATTTTAAAATAATTTCTTTCCACTTCTACATCTCCAGACGAGCATTCTTTTATGATATTCTCGCCACTTATTTAATAAAATATCATCTTTAGGTGCAGAAAAAAGAGAAAATTTCTCTTCACATGTCCTGTACCCAGTATCACAATTTGTCACAAAACATTTTCTTCCCATTTTACAAAATATTTTTACATGAAAATACTAAATGAACCGAACCTAGCCATTTAACTCCATACAAACATAGGCCCGCCTCAACCTATCTCTCAGTTACTTTCTCTCTCTAACAATATTACATTTTTGGCTTCACTTTTGCAACACAGTTGAGATAGGGAATTGCATAGGCGTGTCCCGTAGTGAGCCCAATATTTGATACAGAGCTAATTGAAAAGAATTATGTCATTGTTTTTTTTCTTGCATTAATTAACAAAAATTTATTAACGTTTGCTTTTATTTCTAGATTCTGACAGATATATCTGGGAATACTTATATAGAAAATCCAAATGCCCCTCAGAAGGATGAAAATTGTATACTTGAATATTTCTCTCGAAATTCTGAACAGAATCATACACTTGGCATATTTACAAGAAACGAGGTAAATGATGGAATATTGCATCCAGTCAATGAAGAAGATTATACATTAGAACAACTAGAAAAAGATGAAGTTCTGCAGTTTCCTACTAATTGTTCCAATTGCCAAAATCCGTGCCAAACTAATATGAAAGTAACTAGTATCCTTTAAATATGGAAAGATTATGAGATTTTTCACCTTTTTAAACCACTATAGCATTTTTATGCTAGTTTAAAATATCTAATAGCTCTTACAGTCGCTCACAAGTTAAAATGAACAACATACATGAAATGTTTCATCGTGATAGAAAATATCTCGGAAAATATGAATAAAATAGTGTTGCCACCCCTCATCTTGACCGGAAGAGTGACAGCAGTCCCAAAAATAATTTGTCTTTTAGAGCTGCTGTCACCGTTTCCGTCAACATTAAGAGTACTAGAGTAGCAGCACATATTTTTATTCATGTGCCTGACATTTTCTCCGCTTGATACAAATTTCAACATTTTGTTGTTGAAGAAAGTGACCTGTTTTTTAATATCTTAAGGCCGTTTGACACAATGCATAATTTTCTTCAAAATGATGTAAATGTTCGTGTTTTTGGTCGAATTTGTTATTTGCGGCCGAATTGTCAACTTTAAGGCCTCAAAAGATATCATAGAATCACCTTTTTTATCATGACCATAATCATATATTTATGTATTAAACGCAAACTGCTGTCTGTCTTGGACTGAATAATCTACAGTAGGTGACCAAATTATTAGGAAATGTACGAAAAAGCAAACAAATTGGATTTTATACAATTTATTTATGTGGTATTGTTATTGGTATCACTATTATTGATTTTAATGAGTAGCAACACTGGTAGTTCGCTTCATTTATCAATACATCAGTTGATTAAGATACTGCAAGATCTCTATTTCAATGAAATTATCTTTATATCACATTTTTCAATTCAACTTCCACTAAAATAGTTGATATATTTTCCTAAAAGCATGTTTTATAGACATTCCACACTTCAAAGAAGTTGTGATAATGGCTACAACATGTGATGCTTGTGGTCACAGAACAAATGAAGTCAAATCAGGGGGAGGAATTGAGCCCAAAGGTCTTAAGATCGAAGTCAATATATCTGGTGTTGCTGATTTCTCTCGAGACGTTCTAAAAGTAAAATAAAATATTCGATAATAAAGTAAGAGGTTTTATTATTCTTATGATTATTTTAGTCAGAAACTTGTTCTTTGCGGATACCCGAACTGGATTTTGATGTTGGACAAACAACTTTAGGGGGACGATTTACTACAATCGAAGGACTTCTTACAGCAATAAGAGATCAGTTACAACAACAAGGATTAGCATTTGTAGATAGTCAAGATGAAAAGTCCAAAAGTCGTATGGAATCATTTTTACAAAAATTGACAGAAATAGTTGAGGGCAAAAAGCAAGTGACAATAATTTTGGATGACCCTGCAGGAAATAGTTTTATACAAGTGAGTATTCTAAAACTTTGCTATTGAAAGCAGCACACAGGGTTGTATTATTCCTGATTTGTATAATTTTGTCAGTTTTCTGACCGAATTTTACGAATTTCTCTATTAGACATGATGTCTTGAATTTTTTCTCATACAAACGCTCATTTATTGTGTTACTTACAATATTCTTTATTATTATTATATACAATATTAGTCAGTTAATAATTTTTTTTCACAGAATTTTGGTGATGATGGTAATTTAGATCCAGGGCTGAAAATTACTCGCTATGAAAGAAATTTCCATCAAAATGAAGAACTGGGATTAAATGATATAAAAACTGATAATTATTAACGTTATTTGATAGATTACTTGTAAATAAATGTCTTGGTTTTTAACATCTTAGTTTAATTCGTGATACCTTCTTATGATCGGTTGCAGAAATGTTCATTAAATTTAATCAATCGTTAAAATGAACAATATCAAATCGAAGTTTTGACAGTAATGCATAGCAACCCATTTGGTGATTAGATTCGATTCATTGTTAATTTTGATGGCTGATTAAATTAGATTAACGTTTCTGCAACCACGCATTAGTTTTTATTTATTTTCAATGATCAATAAAATTCGTGGAATAAAATAAATGTTAAAATTCTTTAAAAATTCATTGTTTCTTCCAATGAATTATTTTTGCTCTATCACTAGAGAAAAGAAGAGTGCACTTCCGGTACAGACGATTGCAATCATATAATGCGAGGTACACAGCTAGACCTTAGACCTTATACGTTCGACAGGTTTTGACATTCGCGAGTTACATACGTACGTATCGACATCAAGCCAAAAATAGTCAAAATGGATTCAGAGATGCTCAAAATTTCTAGAGGGTGGAAAAGAAATACTAATTTTACTAGAAAAATTGAAACTGTCAAGAGCACATAAAATAGTATATTCCAATACAAGTGCGGAATGGGAATCATTTCATGCGAATGTGAATAATTCAGCCACGAGACAAAATTGAGTGGCAGAATTCACATGAGCAGAGGCGGCTGTAGCCTACTTACCGCCGGGGTGCAAGGATATATAAATTGCGCCCTCCCCTCACCCTCCTTAATAATTCTTCATTGTACTTCTCTTTTTTATAAATTTCGATCCCAATCCACAATCCACTATTTAAACCCCAGTTCAAAATTTCAAACCTAATCCACAATCCACAATTTGAATCTCAATCCACAATATTAATCACAATCCACAATTTCAATCCCAATCCAAAATCCACAATCCACAATCCTAATCCCAATCCAAAATTTCTCAACCCCAAACCCAATTTGGTCATTCTTTTTATCAGCTCAACAGATAACCGCAAATTTTTAAATCAATTTGTAGTAAAGGGCTTATATTTGGAAAACTGTTGACAAATTTTTTCATATTCTTATTTTATGGATCAAAATTTGTATCAAAATATATTTGGTACCAAGTCAATAACATTTATTTTATTTCATATCTCTTTACCGGGTAATATCTGGGCTGTCAGATTTAATCGGCGATCGACGCGTCGCTTGCCGGCAATGTGTTTATCGGAATAAATCTTGGCTCACTACTTAAATAATAATTTTGGACTAATATTTATACTTGTTTTAATTTAATAAAGAGTATATTTTGATCAAAAATTGTGTATAAAAGCTCGTACGTCGAAAATAAACACATTTTTGAATAGGCACTAGTTTGTTTAGTTAGTCAGAGATGGTAGCACCTAGCACGTTTTTGAACTAAATTTTTTAAATAGAAAAAATTGCGACTATCTAGCATGTTTATTTATTACAGAGACTTTTGAATAACTTATTTTGATATTTTGGAATAATTAAAATAGTAAAAATAAGTTTCTGAACTTAGTATTCACTTTAAAAATAAAACACAAGTTATTAATGAATTTAATTTATTCTAAAACCCCAGCGAAACCTAAACCAGAGAAGTGGCTTCTTCGCTCACTGCAACTGAAACAACAAAATAATTATTACAAGTCGGAATATTTAAAAACAAATTGAACTCACTTGAACTTTGCAAGCGGCGGACAAAATTAATCACTTGACTTCTTTAAAGTTGCTACTGATGTGTTGATCTGCTGCAGTTACTGGAGGACTTCTTGGGCGGCTGCTGGGCTCTGGTTCTGCTGCTGCTGGAGGACTTCTTGGAAGGTTTTTGGGATCTGGTTCTGCTGCTACTGGAGGACTTCTTGGATGGTTACTGGGCTCTGGTTCTGCTCCTGCTGAAGGACTTCTTGGAAGATTATTGGCTCTGGTTCTGCTGCTGCTGGAAGACTTCTTGGAAGATTATTGGGCTCTGGTTCTGCTGCTGCTGAAAAATTTTTTTGACGGCTGTTGGGATTTTGTTCTGCTGCTGCTGGAAGACTTCTTGGATGGCTGCTGGGCTTGGGTTCTGCTGCTGGGCTCTGATTCTGTTGCTGGGCTCTGATTTTGCTGTTGGGTTCTGATTCTGCTGCTGGATTCTAATTTTGTTGCTGCGCTCTAATTTTGCTGCTGGGCTCTGATCTTACTGCTGGGTTCTGGTTCTGCTGCTGGGCTCTTATTCTGCTTCTGCGGTCTTGATTCTGCTGCTGGGCTCTGGTTCCGCTGCTGGATGATCTAAAAACATAAAAAATACAAATAAATTAATAAATTGAAGATAAGTAATTTACGTGTTTAGCAGTAGTTAAAAACAGTTACATAATGAGTAATATTGTATTACCTAGCTGATGATGCGGTGATGTTATAAAGATCTACGGCCGGCGCGGCGACCTGAAACAGAAACTTAAAACAAATTTTGGTGAATCACATTCAACAAAACAAATATTGAGAGTTGATTTTGGCTGCTGGGCTCATCCTCAGCTCCTCCCACGATGTCCATTCTCTCGATGTCCATTCCCTCGTTGTCCACCTCATCAGCTTGGCTCATCCTCAGCAAATGATCTAAAATAATACAAATTAATTAGGAATCTGCGAAAAAGAAATACAAAATAGCTGAAAGAAAAATAGATTAGAACCTGAAAAGCAAAGTTTATTGTCAACTTACGTCCTTTTCTTGATTTGTTGGAGGTGGTAATGATGAAATGAAGAAGCTGAAAGGGAACTTTTTTTGATTAGTTGCATACATTCAACATTCGTTCAACATTCAAACTTGTTTTGTGTGTTAGTTTGTTTGTTGCGCGCCTATTTGACGGATCTAATTTTTTGTTCGAAGAGCTATCTACGCGATGGGTGACTGCTGCCATACTACTTCGCGATTTTATTTTAAAAGTGCTCAGATATATTATGCTACTGTTTGACTCTACTTTACTACCCCAATGAGTGCCTGAGCGCTCAGACACCCAAGCACCGGTGTGCTCGTCGTTTGCAAAAAAAAAAAAATACGTTGTTTGAATACGTGGCCAATGCATATTCCGAGGCCCGCGATACCGCCTAATTACGCGATATGGTAACCTTAAGTATCGGTCTCAGCTAATGTTGTTTCTTGAACTTAATCAAGGACCCCCGCCAGCCACCATATTTTCCGACTTCCGATAGGTACATATCGAGAGTATGCCGTTACTCCCCAGTTAATTCGCTCGTTCGCCCTAGAACTCATTGCAAATCCACGCGGTGGTGTTCACCAGGGGGGGGTGCCTCTCGTAGCGGTACCTACGTGTGCACCGATTCCCACGTTGGACCTTTCATTACAGGCCTTTGCAAAAAAAAACAAGACATTTTATTTATTTATTACATAATAAAAGCAAAGACTAACATCGCAAATCACATGCACCTAGCGCACATGCAATTGCGGAACCAAAATCCCAATTTACATATTTAAAAACACAAAATTTTGATCTCTACGTTAATAAGCAAAATTCACAGCCCCAAATATACCACAGAGCACTGTTAAAATAGTTTTTATACGCAGTTTACGAGAGCAACGACGACACAAATGCAGCTTCTACGAAGGCTGCCACAGCAGTGAACCACACGAAACGAAACAGCAAGCTTCAGAAATAAATTATACGAGTTAAGAAGTATACTACGTTTTCTAATGTGTTGAAAAGAGATAGATATGCTAAAAGGAACTAGTATTATCAAAAATCAAATCGAAGTTCTAACGTGTTGCAACCATCAATTAGTACTTGATTGAATTAACATGCTTCGACAAAATAATTGAAAAAGAATCTTTAAAATAAAAATTTAAAAATATTCAAATAAAATAATTTGAAATGTTGTAAAATTGTTGTAGATACAATAAATTATTATTAATAATAATTGCTTAAACGTTATAATAAATAATAAAACAGAATTTGAAAAACAAAAATTTAAGCAGTTTTTTTAGTGCAGAAATATTGCTAAATATTCATTAAATATTACATTAATATTATTATAAACAAATATAAACTGTTATTATTCAAATAACAAATTCAAATATTAATACAGTATAGCTACAATTAGTTAAAAAGAGATAGAAATACTTCTTCTACGTTACACACCAGACAAGCTGAAACAATCGAAATCTCTGAGATTGGTACTGCATTTTAATAAAAATACAAAATTTTAAAATTATGCTCCAAAAAACTCAATGTATTGTAAAAAATGATTCACAAATTATATTTGAATATTTATTTATCTATATCCAGAGGCGGCTCTAGCCTACTTACCGCCGGGGTCCAAAGATATATAAATTGCGTTCCTCCTGCCTGCCGCTCTTCATCGTACTTTTCTTTTCTATATAATGAAATCCCAATCCACAACTTTAATCGCAATCCACAATCCACAGTTTGAGTCCTAGTCCACAATTTTAATCCCAATCTCAATTAAAAATCCACAATCACAATCCAAAATACACAATTTTAATCCCAATCCCAATTCATAACCCACAATTTCAATCCCAATCCCAAATCCACAATCCCAATCCTAATTCAAAATCCAAAATCCAGCAACCCAATCTCAATCCCAATTCAAAACCTACAATTTCCGATCCAAAATCCACAATTTCAATCCCAATCCACAATTCACAAATTTAATTCCAATTCACAATCCACAATCCTCAAGTAGAATCCACAATATCAATATCTCAATCCGCAATCCATAATCCGAAATGCACAATTTTGATCTCGATCCACAAGCCACAATTTTTCCCAATCCCAATTTACAACCCACAATTTCAGTCTCAATCCAAAATCCACAATCCACAATCCCAATCCTAATTCAAAATCCAAAATCTAGAAACCTAAATCCAATCCAAAATCTATGACCCCAATCCCAATCAAAAATCCACAATCCCAATCAAAAATCCACAATCCCAATCCCAATCCAAAATCTACAATCCCAATCCAAAATCCACAATTCCTGATCCAAAATTCACAATTTTAATCCCAATCCAAAATAGAATGGCAAATTATGGATTGTGGATTAGCTCTAATAAAATATTTTGTTAAAGAAATTGATCTTATTTTTAAAGAATTATGTTCGGGGCCCAACTGGCGCCTTCAAGGACATGGCGCCGGGGTGCCGTGCACCCCTCGCAGCCCCGCTTGAGACGCCTCTGTACATGAGCATGGATGATCAATCCGCACGAGTGACGGATGCTATTTTTTCTACAGTCAAAGATGTCCGCGGAAATATCTATAACCAAAAGATGCGGTTTTTTGAGAAAGAATTTGCTTCATTGATCTCATTCCAATTCATCAAACTTTGATAAAATTACTCATATTGACTCCATTTTGAAGAGAAATGATAAAATCAGAAAGAAATAAAATTATGCCAGCAATGTAACAATTTTTTCGCGACGCCACGCGGCTTTCTTAGGAACCTCTGAGCGTGCGGAATGCTGCAGCGTGTGGAATGGGTATCATTTTATAATAACTGTAGGAAATAGTATATTCCGATACAAGTGCGGAATGATCGATTCGCACGAGTGACGGATGCTATTTTTTCTACAGTCAAAGGTGTTCGTGGAAATATTTATAACCAAAATATGCGTTTTTTTGAGAAAGAATTTGCTTCATTGATCTCACTCCAATTCATCAAACTTTGATAAAATTACTCATATTGATATTTTTTTTGGAGAGGAATGTTGAGAAAATCAAAAAGAAATGAAATTATGACAGCAATGGAACAGTCTTTTAGCGACGTACGCGGCTCTCCTAGGATCTTCTAAGCGTGCGGAATGACCCCTATTCCGCACGCTACAGCGTGTGGAATAGGGTAGGTCTAGGTATATCTTCATTATCATCCAAAAATATTATTATCATTATGAAAAAATATAAAAGCTAATTATCAGAAAAAAAAAATTATTATCATAGAAAAATCATACTCGAATAGCTAATGGGATGTTTCATAATATAAATCAATAGAAATGGAAAGGAATCTGAAATTGGCAATAATTGCTCAAATTTCCATTTCTTCAACATAATTATTGTCAATTTCAGGTTCCTCTTCAGTAGTTTCACCACCTATTTGAGAATAAGTGTCGCTGTCATCATCGTCCGATTCATCCTTATCGTCCTTATTGTCGGCCCTTCTTACAATATCATCCTCTTTAACTCTATTCATTTTCATACTATTCTTCACTTATTTATGCCAATCGGAAAACTTACGGATATAAAAGTATTGTTTATGAACCTAATTGTATTACTTTGAATATATAATCTGCACTATTATGAAAGATTTACCTCCTGCCATGTCTATAATCACAAACTAAGTTGATTCTAGGGCATATTTTCTTGATTTATTCAGAGTTTGTAAATGTTTGTCTTATGTTATATGTAGTCCATTCTTTATTTTAACTTGAAGCATATTTCTTCATTGAAATACAAATCAGCATGCAAAATAAGATCTCGGAAATTTTCTTACTTTTTTTTTGCTACTTTTTCAAAAGTTTTCCAATGATCGAACAAAGTTGCATGCCATTTTCCAAATGAATTTAAAACAGCATCTATTGATGTAATATATAATGGCAGGCAAAATGAAGTCACAGAAATTTTGCGTGTTTTTTATGCAACTTCCATTATTATTTGAAATATGAAGGGCTTAAGAAACATGCTTGCCATTTCCCAAATGAATTTAAAACAGCATTTATTGATGTAATACAAAATGGCAGGCTGAATAAAGTCAGAGAAATTTTGCGAGTTTTTTATGCAACTTTTATTATTATTTAAAATATAAAGGGCTCAAGCAACATGCTTGTCATTGTCCAAATGAATTTAAAACAGCATTTATTGATGTAATACAAAATGGCAGGCAGAATAAAGTCAGAGAATTTTTTGTGTTTGATTCAGATAGAAATTTTGTACAATAGTATCTTTAGGTAAAAAGATGTATTGGTAAATGAGTGTTTGCCTGACCTATCTGGTTACGCCAGGTAATGCGCATATAAGAAAGGTGTATAAAATGTATATTTTATTTTTGGCCAGTTATTAAGCTCCGGTAAAAGTGTCTGGCGTTTTGCAAATATTTTTAAATGTATCTAATTAAGGTGCTATAAAAATTTCATCGTGAATCAATCACTTCTTTCTAATTTTTGAAAATACAACTTTGGGGTATTTTGGTTTAATATCAACCCGGCAAAAAGTGTCTGCTTTATTTATTTTAATTTCAAATAAAATCATTTTTCGAATAGTACCTACTCGTCGGTTTCTGAATCAAAAACTTTTTTTGGCACATAATTTTTTACACCTTTCTTATGCGCAGTGTAGGTCAGGCAAACACTCATTCACCTATTGGCAAATAAACATAAGCGATACTCTATCTGGTGGCAGAATTTTAAACTAGTGATGTTAGGATAGATTTGGCGGGCTACATATATAATATACATGAGCTTATAATCAAATCAATAAATCATATTCTATATTCGGTTATTTAATTAGTATTCATAAAAAACATATATGAGATAATAATTCTGAATGATTTTAGCAAAAATTCATCAAAATATATTGTGTAAATTGATTGAAATTTCAATTACAAAAATTTACCATGGAGGATTATGTGTAGTAGTAATGACTGATGAAGCCATAGCCTACGCATTCGCTTTCTGACAGTTGATATAATAAGGTTGTTATTTCGTTTTGTTGTACTTTTTACTTTTAAATTGAAAAAGAAGATAGAATCCAAAGTTTTAGAGTTTTTCAAAATCTTTTCTTTCATGCAGGACATTTCAGATATTGCAACTGGTGAATATTTTTGTCTGGATTCTTTCCTATTTATCCAGGTATACTTTACAAATACATATTATCTTCAAATAATTGATAGATTTTTTGAAACAACAAACAGTGCAACTAATAAGTACTAATCTAATGTTTATTTAACAAAATTAAAAGGCATTCTCGAGCCACCTCAACTTTTCAACACATGGTACACAATAAAAAAAACTGCAGTCATATGCTTGCAACTGTCGCTGTTTTCTGCTTTGCAAGAACAACTCATATTCTCAATCTCCAAGGCATCATATTCATTACAATTCAATTCTCCTTCAATTTCATACGGATTCTCAAGCACTTTTGATGTTTATATGCAAGAGCATGCAAAAATACTCTCTTGTCACTACCATCATTTAGTTTTCGACAGAATAATATAATGTCAAGCATTTACTAGCTCTTCACCCTCATTTACACAGCGTGACTGACATTTGCATCAAAATATTCTTGAAGTTTCAATATCATCATCTAGAAATTAAAGGTTAAGTTCAATTTAAAAATATGAATTAAATATAAATAAACAGATGGAATAATTCACTTGCCTAGTACTTACGAACAATATACTTTTAAAAAATATCCATGAAAAAGTAAATCTTTATTTCATATTCACGATTTTTATCTTTAAAAATCATAAAAAGCCCATTTAACTACATGTAAACTTCAAGTTTATCCTAACTTAGTTAATTCAAAAATATCCGCTGCGGCGCTGCGATCTTAAATTTATTTGCCAATACATCTTACCTAAAGATATTTCTATCTGAATCAAACACTTCATGGAACATGGGTCATGGGCTCTCCGACTATAAGGAGTTCTATAAGGACGAAATATGTGTCCACAGTTGCCGTTCTATTAAGGAAGATGATGCCCAAATCGTGAGGTGGATGAGAATAGGAAGTAACTCAAAACTCAGTTTTGTGAGGAGCGTTTTAGCATTTATTTATTAAAATATTAGCGTCGATCGGTTTCGGGTATTAAAATAACTATCATTAGTACCGATAAAATTCATGAAAACTACAACAAAGATTGACAAATAACACTGAAACCAGTTTTCAAAAACAAAACCATACATCAATAAAATAAGGAATTACAATAATTGGAGAAATAATTTAATTCATAAGTGTGATAACTGAGATGAATTACAATATTAGTCCTAGAATCTTCGATATAAAAAGAAAGCGAATATAATAATGCTTTTGATCTAAATTCTTTTGTCTGTATATACGGATACGTATTAATGATTTTAGTTGAAGACTGACGCGAAAAGTCGGTCTTTCTTTGTGTCAGTAGATCAGGGGCGTGTTAGTCGTTTGTCACTGAGCTGTCACCTCTTATATCCATGTGACAAAATTAAAAAATATTTCCAATACCAGAGTAAAGTCGGTTCATCAACCGAGTTTGTTTCAAGATTCTTTAATTACTATTTCCAAAAATGTGGTTTCCGACTTCTTATCACTTCATTATTAAAATAAGAAATAATTGACTGATGATTTCGATAAATGATTCATATGAAAATATTATATTAATAATTAAGCATATAATGTATTTTATATTACACACGCATGAAGTCCAGAACACGAACCAAAGGCATAGGATAATCATTACATGCAAAACTAATACTTTAATTTAATCAAAACTATTCAAACTTGAGGATGTATTTAGTGTTTTTTTAATTTGACCTCATTGAAAAGAATATGAGGTATTGCTACTGTCGATTCACGTAAAATACTTGGATGTAAAAATTTTTCGTAAGAGTATTTAAGTTAAGAGAAGACTGTTGAATGATAAAGAATTTAATCAATTTGACAATAGTTTTGATAAAGAAAACTGGAAAAGAAATGTGGTCTACTTATCAAACGATACTAGCCGTAGGAATATTGGATTTTATATTAAAAGATAATATGTAGGTAATAATCTATACAACATTATAACATGATGAAATTAGAGTAAAATCGTCTCACACGATTAATACACTTCTGTGCTATCATCTTACTCTGAAAATGAGTATTGCTCTTATGATTTATCTTACGAATAACAATCTAATGTTTATTAAATTACTCATGTTATAATCACAATACATAACTATTCTTCAGCACAATTTATCCTTATCATATTATGAAATTTCCAATTTCAAATTCAATTTAATAATATAGCGAAAAACATTGACAGGCTATTGTTTTCTTTGTTATATGAACATATAAAATCAAATTGAAATTAAATATTTTTTGAAACAAAGTGATCATAAAATTGTTGAAAATTACATTTGGGTTATTAACACTTATGAAAATGTTGCCGCTTGTTTAATCACTCTGGAAGAATAGAAGTAAAAGACCAAACATAAAAACTGAGAATTTGTTCACGTCTTATGTTACATTATTAAAATATAAGTACCGTACAGTCTCTTTAATTCGAATTACGACACTACGAATTACGAGTATGACGTATAGGTACATACCACGAAGGAGAATAATAGAGGAGCGGACACTCAGTTGGAAAACATGAAGCCTAAAATGTAATGCGGTAGCCGTGAGAGAGATAGCGAGAGCGGACCCAGCTTTGCATGTTTCATATACAGAAATGAGATCATATTTGAATGTTTTTCAATAAGAAACAATTGCCAGATAAATTCAATATTTTCATTACGTTAAATACTTTATTATTTATTAAATAAAAGACAAAAGTAAAAGAAAATTAACATTTCTATTTATTGAAAGCTGCAATGAAAAAGTGCATTATCATGAAACATGTTTTATAAACGTTTCTTTTGATAAGAGTTTTCTAATTATGAATAACAGATACATAAACAATTTTATGAATATTTTATATTACAATGGGCGTAATAAAATTGAGAAAATATACACAAACAATTTCTTATATACCAGAAGAAAATATTAACAAAAAACCTAAATTGCGTACATCCGTGATATTTATGGAAAAATTCCGTTCATTTTTATATTCCTTTCTGAAAACAAAATATTTTGTCTTCGACATCTCATTGATGAAAATTTATTTTTCTTCGATGGATATAATTTTCAAATCGAAAAAATTCTTACAAGTCCTCTGAATCCAAGTTTTGCTTTGAATTTAAATCTATTTCTAGGGTTTAAGTGTCTTCCACTAAAAATTAAAAATTATTTTAATCGAATAAATGGAAGACGAATTCTATCTACATTTTAATATCTTTCTCTTTCTTACACAGCTTGGGCTTTTTCAAAGATCCATCCTGTTTTATAAGAGATTTCCTTGTTTTTTTAGGGACGCTTAAATATTTCTGGCAATTTGAAAAAATACTCGGACATGCATTTTCTTTAAGTCGGAAATATTTGAACGGTATCTGTAGTAGTATATTTGTCACATGATTGAACAATTCCATACTATACTGAAGGGGTCGGCAACCTGCGGCCCACGGGCCGCATACTGCCCTTTGCAACTTTTTGCGCGGCCCGCTAAAGCACCAATATTCATTTTCAATAATATTCATACTCGTATATGATATAGAAGCACTATTCAAGTTACATTTTACATTTCAATGTGCGGCCCGCATAAAAATTTTATTTTGAAAATGGCCCGTCGTCCGAAAAAGGTTGCCGACCCTTGCTATACTGTACGATGGATTTCAAAACATAAATAGAAATATTTATATTCTTTATTGATAAGAAGTTTTCTTGAAGTTGAATTTTTCATTAAAAGTTTAGATTAGATAATTATGTTCAATAATTTTAAACATTGATATAACCTTTAATTTTGATATAATTTTTAGATAATTTCTTCTCACTTTTACATCTCTAGACGAGCATTCTTTTATGATGTCCTCGCCACTTATTTAATAAAATATCATCTTTGGGTGCAGAAAAAAGAGAAAATTTCTCTCTACATGTTCTGTACCCAGTATCAAAATTTGTCACAAAACATTTTCTTCCCATTTTACAATATATTTTCTCATGAAAATACTAAATAAACCGAACCTAGCCATTTAACTCCATGCAAACATGGGCCCGCCTCAACCTATCTCTCAGTTACTTTCTCTCTCTAACAATATTACATTTTTGGCTTCACTTTTGCAACACAGTTGAGATAGGGAATTGCATAGGCGTGGTACATACTATAGCACTAGATAAAGCACAGCAGACTCGTCCGCCATTTTGGAGCCCACTGTCAGTTGTTTGCCGTTTACCGGTGTGTGAACTTTAATATAATTTAATAAAATAATTTCAAATGACGGGCTGTTCTGGGCCCAGTTGTATCATTCATACAAGATACGGGTTCTGATTCTACAGATGAGTAACTTTTATTTCTCAATACATCATTTGAATGTGGAGAAATATATTCCGAGCTACTTAACTTCAATTTGAATTTAGAGTTTAACTGTTCGATTGTCGGAATCTGAGTGCATTATTCAGAGTAATTGTCAGCATTATTGCAAGAATCTCTGTCCTTCAGTAATATTCTTAATGATTTGCTACTAAATTGTCATAATTTTCAGAAGTTTTGCAATATTGCAAATTATTTGTTGGATCACTACACTGTTGTGAGAGGTTTGAGGATTGGGAATTTTGAAATTTCAAACAAAAATGGAACCACCAGCTACAATTCCAAATTAGCTAACAAAACAAATTTAAAGAAGCAAGTTATTGTGTTTCATTCGATTTGAACTGTTTTTTAAATTTTTATTGTATTTTCTATGATTACCTTGACTGATATCTTATAAAAAACCTAATTTTTTGTGCTTATTATTATTTATTATTTAAGCTGCTTTCTTGACCAAAGCAAATATTTAAGTACTTACCTAGATACCTATTTGTTGAAATCACCATACTATCTACTTTAACTTCATAATTTGAATACATTTACATTTACAGATTTTGTGCAGCAAATTAATGCAAGCAGATAAATTTCTTGAAGAACAAAATGCACAACTGCCTGCTATTTTAATCTTGTTATTATTCATCTAGAAATTTACATAATTTACACAAAATCATAAAAATAAGGATATTAAACGTTTCACAGACTTGTCAGTGGGCTCCAAGATGGCGGACGAGTCTGCTATGACTATCTAGTGCTGTAGTACATACTACACCTACCTACTCACCTGTAGAATATGAGCCCGTGCCTAGAATGATTAGTACAATTAGGCCCAGAACAGCCCGTCATTTGCAATTATTTTGTTAAATTATATTGAAGTTCACACACCGGTAAATGGCAAACAACGGTCAGTGGGCTCCAAAATGGCGGACGAGTCTGCTGTGCTTTATCTAGTGCTATAGTACATACTTATTGGATTTAGCGAATTTTATATTCTTATCCCATACACTCGGGATGCTCACAGAATTTCAAAGCATAAAAGTGATGATTGATATTTAAAATTTGTGCGAAAATTTGCTCTCCTATATAGGGTGTTCAAAAAAAGGGTGAATTTTTTTTATGGCATATACATTTCAATGTGCTGGTTCACAATCAAATTTTTTTTTTCAAAATTCGCAAAATTTTGGGATTGCTTGAAGAAGAGTAGATTTTTAGTGCCACTGGTCGACACGAAATTTTGGATGAAGCTAAAAATGAGTATTTTAACCCCGTAATTAATGTTGAATAACAAATTAATTAATTTTATTCTGGCGTTTTGTAATAATACCTATACTATCTGATCATAAAATTAAGAAGTTGAACATCGGTGTGGTTTCTTTATAAAAGTAATAAAACATGCCTTTACATTCCGATAGTGGACGGCCGAGGACAGTAGTTACACTTGAAGTTGAAGAAAGAGTGTTAGATTCGATATTATTGAGGAAAATTCTGAAACAAGTGTTAGAAGGATATTTGCTGAAGTGGGTATCAGTGGTTCCCTTGTTTGGAGAATCTTCCTGATTTTACACCAGAATGCTGATAATCCAGATTTCGTTTCGAATATTCTTTTTACAGATGAGGCCGGTTTTACTAAAGATGGAATATTTAATTTTCATAATAATCATGTTTGGTCAGATGAAAAGTCTCACGCCGTTTAGGAGACGCTTTAATGGGACCAGCTGTTTTGCCCAATAGCTTAAATGGTGCCGCATATCGCAATTTTCTACAAAAATGAGTTACCAGTGCTCTTAGAAAATGTACTAATTAATCAATGGATGAATATGTGCTTTATGCAAGATGGAGCTCCGCCACATTTTACGCATTGTATTAGAGAACCACAGATTCCCTGGAAGATGTATAGGAAGAGGAGGTTTCGTTCAATGGCCTCCTAGATCCAGAGGCGGATTAAATGTCGATAACACCCTAGGCTAGCACCTCATCAGCGCCCCTCTAGCGACCACATATTATAAACTTCAGCTACTCTTTATTTTTCTTAAATTGTGTTAGTAAGTAGGTACCTACTTACATAATTAATTTCTTGTGAATTAGTTTTTACTTATATTATTATTATTCTTTGTTTAAAAATTTCCGCGTGCGCCCCTTTGTAATTTTGCACCCCTAGGCACGTGCCTAGGGATAATCTGTCACTGGATTGCATAGTAAAATATTATTTAACAGCATTGAATTGTGATATTCAATCTTAAAGTCAAGTTTTGTTGCCTAATTTGCACTCTGAAATAGTTTTGTTTTCTATAAGTGGCTTGACACAGTAAAATAATATTTTTGGTTTCCCAAACTGCGAAATGGTTATATTTATTTGTGAAATATGAATAATAATATAATTTTCATTCCCCTGACAATCTTAATATGTGAATTATAGAAGTTTGAATCTAAATACTTGGAAATCATAATGGAGTTTAATTATTTTTCTAATAATTATTTATGTACTCAAAATTAAATTTGAAACCCTCTCTCTCAAATCGTTTACATCCGGGCGCGCTCGTTTACCATCGCCACTCAAATGATCAAAACTATTTATTTATCAATGTCGGACTAGTTTATTATTGTTGTCATAATAACACTGATTTAAAGGTAATTACCTAGCAAATAATACCTGAGGGCATTATGTTTCAAAATAATGCCCGAGGGAATTATTTTGGAAAATAACAAACAAGTTTCCTAGTTACAGCAAGTAACTAGAGTAATTTCTCTGACAGAAATCAAAATGACAGGACATACATTGCTAAAATTTTTGATTGAAATACAACAAAAGTAGGACATTAAACATCGAAGGCACCACGGGAGTTGAACAGACAATAATGCCTACGGTCAAAGTACACATCTTAGGCCAGAGACCCTCGAAAAGTACACTGTTGACCTCAGGCATTATTGTCCTTTTAACACCCTTGATACCTTAATTACTATAAATTGCCATTAAGAAATTGTGTCATATATTAATAAATTCTCAATTGTGTTTGGTTCGATGTGATTGTTTGAACATTCAAAATAGTAGTTTTAAGAATATATAGTGTAAGTGATCAAAAATTTCGTTTCGAATTAAAAAATTGTTAATAATATTACCGGGTATCCGATTATCGAGTCCAAATTCGATTCCGGTTCGAATTTCGATTTTGGTCCGAGTCTTGATTCCGGTTCGAATCTCGATTCCGATCCGAATTTTGATTCCGGTCCGAATCTTGATTCCGATTCGAATTTCGATTCCGGTTCGAATCTTAATACCGAAAACCTCTCTTGGCAAATATCGTTTCTCTACTAATACCTTCTGGGCTTTTAGTTAAGCGTTTTATTTTATTATGGTGACTTGTCCCAGAACAAACAGAGCATTTAAAATTTTTAAGAATTTTATTCTGATGTTCATTATAGTTGCCAGCCACACATAACTATATACGTTTACTTATTTTCACTTTTATTCTATCGGTGACACTGCAGACTTTGAAACATGAATGAGCGTAAAATTCTGAACATCAAAGAGGATTGCAAATTATCCCGAATATCAAATATTCCCATTTTCCAAGAGATCTTATCTTTCTATTAGTTTATTGAACACAACAATGACATTAAAATGAACAGAAAGAGGCTGAAAATGGTAGTATGCCATCTGCTCTTGATCCGGCCATAAAACTAATCCTACCCAAAATTAGAAATAGCGAGCGGCATCATGGGTAGTCTTTGATACTAAATTATCTGATTTTGTCAATACCATTAATTATTATTGTAATAATATCTCTAAATTTTCATTACACTTTGTCATCGATTATAAAATTTATTTTATGAATAGTAAATAACTACATTATATACTATATATCTTTGTCTAGGACGTTGAAATATTTCACACATACTGAATACAAGTGATAGTTCATATGTTTAGTGAATGGTTCGAAAGGCCAAAATTATCATCTCCATAACATAAAACCAGTATAAATAACAAAATAGTACATTATATAACGTGGGACTTAAGTGCTTGATTTAATCCTGAGGGTGAAATTCATCGCACGAGACGAAATCGAGGGCAATACTCACCTGAGGGATTAAAGGCACTTTAGTCATGCATTATCTACGCTATTTTTCGCACTACCGTATTATATTGAATCTCAATAGTCTAAAAGCAGATTAATTAATCTTACAATTTTGACAACAATAAACTTGATTCAAAAATGTTGACTAAATTCACCATAGTAACAAGGCTGACTACAACAGTTGTTAAATAAATAAACTTGCTGTCAAAAAAATGATTGAGAAATTTAATATTGACAAGGTTGCAGAAGAGGTAACTGTAAAATTAGTTTCCCAAAAATCTAGAAAATTTACAAACAACAATACGATGCATTTGTAAAATTGTGTCAATTGCGATAATGCTAATATAAATCATCATTTGTTTATTTTACTTTAGTCCCTTGGGATTATTGATTAATTTAGATCCCTAGGGAACTTAAGTCGCTGAAATGAGGGATTAAATTCGTCTTTTACTCCCGGGAATGCGAAAAATTAATTATATATAATTATATTTGAAAAGAAAATATGCCCTTTTTCGTTTCGTTTCGAATCTACTAATTCGAAACAGAGCATCGGTTGGGTACAGAACACATTATTTTTCAATGGATACTGAAAATAACTGTGTCTAAAATCGAAATTTCTCTTCTTGGTTGTGGAATCGAGTCGAAGTGAACTGGAAATCGGAGTCAGAATCGGAAACCGATTCTGCAATCGGAACCGAAAACCGATTCTGGAATCGGAATCGAAAATCGATTCGGAAATCGGAATCGAAAACTGATTCTGGAATCGGAACCGAAAATCGATTCTGGAATCGGAGCCGGATTCGGAACCGAGAACCGGTTAGTTGCAAATTCAAATGACCGAGTACCCGGTTCTTACAAAAACCGGTATCGAATAGTACCGATACCGGCTCCCAGCACTAATGCACAACTAGATCCTATACCAATCTTAAATACAAAATTTCAACATTATACGTTCAACCAGTTTTGAGATTTGCTAGTTACGCACGCACGCACGCACGAACGCACGCATGCACGCACGCACGAACGAACATACGTACCGACATCAAGCCAAAAATAGTCAAAATTAATTCAGGGATGCTCAAAACGGATATTTCCATCAAAATCTCGATATGTGAATTTTGTCGGTTTCACAATATTTTCTTGTACTTTTAGACCGTCAGATAGTCTTAGATTTCAGTGCTTCATTTTGTTTTTCATCATGTTATTTTGATCATAATTTCGATGAATAACAAATAATGAAAATAGAAATTGTTAATAAGTAATAACTTCCGGGTAAAACCAAAAACCATGTTGTGCCTAACTTTCGATTTCATCTATAATAATAATAATAATAATAATAATAATAATAAAAAGACCATACAATAAAAAATGATAAATGTAGACTATGCGCGAAGACTTCTGAAACAATAGAACACATCATCAGCGGGTGCACGGTTATTGCAGCAAAAGAGTATACAAACAGACACAACGATGTTGCACGCATAATACACCGGAAGATATGTGAGAAACATAACCTACTAATGACACCCATAGCCAACCACAAATATCAACCAGAATCCATTATAGACAATGCTAACGTTAAAGTATACTGGGATCGCACAATCCAAACTGACCATCCCATTGAACACAATAGACCGGATATTGTGTACACTAATAAAAAAGACAAAATTACGTACCTAATAGATATTGCGATCCCTATAGGCAAGAACATCGAGCCGAAGCACAGTGAGAAGATTCAAAAGTACCTACAACTTGCCACAGAAATCCACCAACTATGGAATCAAAATAAAATAATCATAGTACCAATAATAGTAGGCGCTATGGGCGAAATACCCTACAAACTACATGAAGGTATAGGCAAGTTAAGTCTACCCAAAAATACTTACCTGGAACTACAGAAAGCGGCACTGCTATCCACCTGCAACATAGTCCGAAAGGTCCTCAACATCCAGGACGAGCAACCAGCGGGGTAAGAGCAAACACCAGGAACCTGAAACAATGGAAACTTATATATCTATGTATTTAAGATTTGTCATGAACATACTTATTTATATCTATATATAGAACTAATTGTATAATACCTCCCTATAAATATGAAATATTGTATATACTTGCCCAAGTGGCCGTATGTATTATAGTATGTATACCATATAATGTGAAATAAAGGATAATAATAATAATAATAATAATAATAATAATAATAATAATAATAATAATGATATATTTATTTGTTGAAGAAAAGAAATCCATACAAATAGATTGATAACAATGATATCATGTTGATAAGTTATATACATAGGTACATTATAATTGAATTTTTATGTAAACAAGCTTGTGCAAAATTTTATACATTGAGGATGAAAGATCTTATTTTTAGGGATGTATTGAAGTAATTGAATATGTCCCACATTTTTTTTCTGGTTAGTTCCGCAAAAATTAAGTTGATATCTGATTTGTTTCGGATGGGATTATATATAGGACATTTAAATAAGAAATGATTGATAGTGTTCATCTCGAAAAGATTGCAAATACTGCATATTTCATCATCTTTAAATTTATGTCACAGACCATCTTGATAAATATAAAAGAAGTTGCTATTAGTAGTTCTTAGTTAACTGTATAGTTTTGGGACTTTGAAGGGAACATTTAAAGAGAGGTAATTTTGTGTTGTACTCAAGTTTTTATAATCTGGGTTATAGGAGGACTGTAGAATTAATTTCGTGTCCCTTTCGTAAGTTAATTCGTTGTAGGCTTTACTTATATACTCGATTTTGGCCTTTAGAGAGACGCAACTTTGATTTTTCCAGACCCACTCAAAATTAGCTTCTACTAGTACTGCTTTGAGTTTTCTTACCCAATTGTATTTATTTTGTCTGTCATCTGGGATACTTGAGGTTGGTTTTTCGTTTAATGTCAATAATTTGTTATAGCATCTCTTAACATAACTTTCCTCTGGCATAAGTAAAATTTTATACCAATATATATATATATATGTATATATATATGTTCCTGTAACTCCTATGCGGAGTATAGGACCTCCATAAAGATTCTCCATCTGGTCCTGTTTAATGCAAGGGCTTTGATCTCAGCCCACGTTTTTCCTGCTTTCTTTGCTTCTTCTAAAATAGACCTTCTCCATATAATAACTGGTCTGCCTCTTCTCCGTGAACCTTGCGGATTCCATTCGAGGGCCTGCTTAGTGATATTTTCGTTTGGTTTTCTAAGCGTGTGGCCTATCCATCTCCATTTACGAAGACATATTTCCTCAGGTATTCTTCGTAACAGCGATTTACAAATGCTTGAAGTTTTGTAGAGATCTCTTTCGTCACCTTCCACGTCTCACATCCGTAGAGCAATATGGGTATGATACGTTGGATCTGAAAATCCGTAGCTTAGTCTGTGTGGAATATTGATCGGAGATTCAAATCTTGTTTAATATACCAAAAGATTGCCTTGCCTTATTTAATCTACTGGTAACATCCGCAGAGGCACCACCATCTACTGTAATTACACTACCTGGGTACGTGAATTTGTCGGTATCCTTTACTGAAATATCATTGATAATAAAAGGTTGGTCGTTATTAGCAAGAATTCTCATTGATTCTGTCTTGAGTATATTAATTTTTAGTCTAACCCTGCTAGCTTCGTCCACTAAGCGCCCAAGTTTTATTTCCATATCTCTGTATGTGTGAGCCATGAGGCAGATGTCGTCAGCATAATCTAAATCTTCAAGCGAGGAGTAGAGTGTCCACCGTATTCCACAAGTATCCATGGTTGCTTTCCTCATCACTGAGTCAAGTAGAGTATTGAAGAGAAGAGGTGAAAGGGCGCAGCCTTGTTTAACACCAGTTCGAATTGAAAAGTAATTGCTTTTTGACCCTTTGTGCAATGCACTTATTCTTGAATTGTGATAAAGTTCCTTAATGATGCTTATCATTTTAGGAGGTACTCCTTTCTGTTGAAGAGCGTCCCAAATAGCAGAATGAGCTACACTGTCGAAGGCTTTTTCGAAATCGATGAAAATTAAATATAGTGGAGAGCGTCATTCAACTGACTGCTCTATAATAATACGCAGAGTGTTAATGTGGTCTACGCAGGATCTGTTTGTTCTTCTCGGGTGAGAGGTTCCTCAACAGGGGATAATCGATTCAGAATTATTGTTGCCACAATCTTGTTGATTGTATTTTGTAGAGTTATACCGCGCAAGTTTTTACAGTCTGATAGATTTCCTTTTTTTGGGAGTTTTACAATGATTCCCTCTTTCTATGCGCTAGGTATGGAATTTCTATTCCAGGCCTCTTTCAAAATAGGGTGAATGAGTTCAGCACTTGTATTTAAATCGGTTTTGAGTGTCTCAGCCGGAAGGTGATCAGGGTCCGCAGCTTTGTTGTTCTTGAGATGTTTTATGGCAAGTCTGATTTCTGCATTACTTGGAGCTTCGCAGTTGATTCTTGCATATCTCCCCATATTTTCTGCATCAATATGTTCTAGTTCTGGTTCTAATTCTTCTGAAAGTGATACGT
Organism: Dromius quadrimaculatus; assembly: GCA_963989225.1. NCBI lineage: Eukaryota > Metazoa > Arthropoda > Insecta > Coleoptera > Carabidae > Dromius > Dromius quadrimaculatus. Next base: position 45,843,367 of record OZ022330.1, read on the forward strand.
TGCCTAGAACTTCTTCAAAATGTTCCTTCCATCTGTTGAGCTGATCCTCTTTATTACTCAGTGACTCGCCGTTTTGGCTCATTATAGGTTTTTCACCACTAAACTCTCTGTTTGCCAATTTCTTTGTGATTCTGTAGAGCTCCCTGCTATCGAGAAGTTCTGCAGCCATCTGTACTTTTTGAGCCAGCGTTTCCATCCACTGTCTCTTATCTCTCCTAGCGCTCCTCTGGACGCGTTTGTTCATTTGTGAGTAGTTTCTTGAAATTCTCTGTTTATCTTCTATAGTCTCAGCTCTGTTCAGGCTCTCTTTTTCTTGTTTTCTTGAAGTTATTAATTCCCATGTTCCGTCACTAATATATACCAATAGCGCAATGTTTTTTCAATCAATGTTACTTTCAAACTGATCGTTCCTATTTTCCTGCGTATTACATAAGTACCCTGGGATGATTTTTTGCCAACCGAGTATGATTTTGAAATAATCTGTCATTTCTTTTTCGATGCCCCATACTTCTCCACCGTATAAAATAGTGGATACTAACTGCATTGTAAAGTTTTACGTTTGTTTGCCAACAGAACATTTCAGCTTTTAACATTGTGTTTTCAATAGCGTCTGTGGATCTTCTATCCGCCCTGATGCGGGGAAAGTTGTACCTAAGTAGGTACCTACTAGTATTTATGTAAAGGGAAAAAAGTAATGGGCTGGTATATTCTCCTTGTAATATTCCCCTGGTAACTTGAATTTAATCTGAGAGTTCATTGTTCACAGATATTAGCATCTTTTCTCCATTATATATATTACACAGTGATCGGGTAATCTTTCTACTTATATCAAGTTGAAAAATTTTGATCTAGAGTAAGGAATGTGGAACAGTGTCGAATGCCTTCTGAAAATCTATGAAAATAGCATAGGTATATTTTTTATTTGAAAGAGTTGAACTTTGAATAATAGAGTCAAGAACGAAAATACTATCTATACAAGATCTTTTTTTTCTGAACCCCTTAAGGTCCATTCACAACCGAATTTGAACATGGCACAATTTCATGCTAGCTTAAAATTCAAAGCTAAGCGTATGAGCTCAGTAGTCACCCTTCACAACTGAAATTTGTAGTCTGCGTACTTCACGTTCGGATTGGAATGTTTGCAAAGTGCAAACTTTCACTTTAAGTCGCCAGCGAATTGGCATGTGCGCATGTGCATTGCATCTTCCGATGATTCAACATGTGTTTTTGACGTTTCAAATCAAATAGAATAATAAAAGCCATATGCAAACAGTGAATTGATGGTTTGAAGCTTGGTTTGATATTTCATTAATCGATCATTTCTTTTCTTTAATATGGAGGAGAGATTATTGAATTTAGATTTATAAAGTTTGTTAACTTACTATATTTATTCGAGTAAATTATTTAAAAAGTGAATAGATAACTGTACTAACAACTATTCTTCATGCCCCGCAAAGAATTAAGCATTCAATTTGAAAATACATTCCTTCAAACGAAAAGAAGAATAAAGTATTCAATATTTGCATTATTTTGTATTTGTTTTCATAGATGGCATTACAAAATTTCAAGCAATGTTGAAAGTGGCTGTGAATGCTACAAATTTTAACCCTGCGTAATTTGAACTTCAAGTGTAAATTAAGCAGAGTCTAAAGTGGTTGTGAATGCAGCTTTATGCTTTGGGTAAAATGCCTTTACTCTCAACTCAAGTTTGCAGTCTTTCGTTTATTATAAATGTAAACAGTTTAATGATAGAATTGGTGAGATCTATTCCTCTGTAATTATTTACATTTAGACGATCACCTTTTTATGAACGAGTCTTAATTTTATGGTCTTCAGTTTCTGAGGTGAGAAAGCTATTCAATATGTTTTTAATTCACCTATATGTTGGACATTATGTTAAGTTGAATTTATACGAATCTTTTGCTTAATTAATTGTGTTTTTGTAGATGGAAATGTCTTCTACTGGCCAGCGCTACTTGATGAAGGATGAAAAATTGCAGTATGAAAAGTTTGCGGGGTTATTTTCGCAGCAAACAGAATTTCAATATTCAAAAATCGCGCTTTTACGAAACGGTAGTACCGCAATAGTTCTCATGTGCGTGTCCCATCTGTTGGCTCCCAATAATGCCGAGCTGCCAGTGTGTTCGACATTCTATGCATCTGAGTCGTTCGATTATGCTGCTGTTTGTACTTTTTACTGCTTGTGCTTGCAGTCGTCACCCTTACATCTGCAGTATGGGAGCGGCGACAAATGTTGTATTGTAGGGCAAGCAGTATTAGGTATGACCCGCAGGAATTTGTTTGTCGCTTATGCAGATTAGTCATCCCGCCAAACTGCCGGGACTCTACAAAGTATGCGGAGCATTCGAGCTCTTCGTGTGTGGTTCCATGTGCGGAACACCGTAACGCTGCCGTATTGTGTGTTGTTGGATAGCGATTCTTGTGTTAAGTTATGATTATGCCCCCGTCGATTGCTCTTACTGCTGCCCGCTTCTATTACTGCTCATGTTTACTGCCGCAACAGTGCGATCAGAATATTGAAGTTAGTGAAAAAAATTTGAACTATATTCTTGCTAGAACTATCAACATTTAAAGTACTATTGTGAGATGAAAATAATTTTCAGTGTGTGCTAATCTTAACAGTGTATAAATTTAAGTTTAATACAACTAATTAAGAGTGATATCTAAGCATAAAAGTCTACTAAGACACGTGATAGTGAGCGCGCACCTTAAGCTGCATTCACAACCACTTTAGACTCTGCTTAATTTACACTTGAAGTTCAAATTACGCAGGGTTAAAATTTGTAGCATTCACAGCCACTTTCAACATTGCTTGAAATTTTGTAATGCCATCTATGAAAACAAATACAAAATAATGCAAATATTGAATACTTTATTCTTCTTTTCGTTTGAAGGAATGTATTTTCAAATTGAATGCTTAATTCTTTGCGGGGCATGAAGAATAGTTGTTAGTACAGTTATCTATTCACTTTTTAAATAATTTACTCGAATAAATATAGTAAGTTAACAAACTTTATAAATCTAAATTCAATAATCTCTCCTCCATATTAAAGAAAAGAAATGATCGATTAATGAAATATCAAACCAAGCTTCAAACCATCAATTCACTGTTTGCATATGGCTTTTATTATTCTATTTGATTTGAAACGTCAAAAACACATGTTGAATCATCGGAAGATGCAATGCACATGCGCACATGCCAATTCGCTGGCGACTTAAAGTGAAAGTTTGCACTTTGCAAACATTCCAATCCGAACGTGAAGTACGCAGACTACAAATTTCAGTTGTGAAGGGTGACTACTGAGCTCATACGCTTAGCTTTGAATTTTAAGCTAGCATGAAATTGTGCCATGTTCAAATTCGGTTGTGAATGGACCTTTACTTGTGCACGTTGAGTGCTCTGCGTAACCAGTGTCGCCAACTCTATTGAAAATAATAACAGCAAATATGCAACTAACCAGTGGAGGACTAAGTACAGTCACAAACACCCTAACTAATACGACAAATACTCTGGCTTCCTCATATCAATATACGATAACGACAACACAAACAACACCAATAACCACTCCACTATATGTTAGCCCAATAATTCACACTATTGAACTAGGAGAAATTTCTCCTATAACAAACTTTTTAGGAAATTCCTCAGCATCACAAATGCAACTACAACAATCACCTGATTCTGGACTAGGCTGGCAAACAGTAACTAAGAAACATAGCACAAAAAGAACGCGAGAATCAGATAAACAAACAGAACAAATTGATAAACGAATCAAAAGCATTGGCTCAACTCTAAAATCTCAAGTCTACAATGCATCAAATAGGTTTGCAGTCTTAAACGATGAATCAAACGAAGATCAAATTAAGAATACTTCAAAGCCACCACCAATATATGTACAAAATGTTACGGACTATCAACGAATGCTCCTAAGTATCGAAACCGTACTGAGAAAAATTGAGTTTATATGTAAAACACTCTCAAGTGATAATGTAAAAATCAATATTGATTCCCCTGACTCGTATCGAAAACTGATACATTTTCTAAACACCAACAACATCGCTTATTATACATATCAACCAAAAGAAGAACGAGCGTACCGCGCAGTTATAAAGAACGTTCATCAGTCTGTATCCGCAAAAGATATCAAGGCAGCTTTGGAAGAAAAAGGACTCGCCATCAGACAGGTAACCAATATAAGAAACTGGAAAACTAAAGAGCCACTCCCAATGTTTTCTGTTGATCAAGAGCCATCAGATAACAACAAGAAAATATATGACATCCAGTACCTACTAAACACAAAAATAACTGTAGAACCACCGAAAAAGAAAAGAGACATTCCGCAAGGTGTCAAGAATTCGGACATACGAAAACCTACTGTAAAAAGCCATACTATTGCGTAAAATGTGCTGAAAATCATTCATACAGAGACTGCAATAAGACTAAAGATACGCCACCTAAGTGCATACATTGTATGGGCCCCCACCCGGCAAACTATAAAGGCTGTACAGCCTACAAAGAATTGCAAAAAGCTAGAAAAAATCTGAACTCAAACATACTACACAGAACCAACAATTTACCCATTATAAACCCTTCTTCAACAAGAAAAGAAGATGTAACCTACGCTCAAATGGCAAAGACCAACTATGCAAATTATGAAATGCCCTCGACTGAGTTGGGTACAGAAACATTCCCAACTAAGTTCTTAAACAAATTTGAAGTTATGATAAACCAGTGAATGCAACAGAATACGATGATACTACAACTTCTTACAACGTTAACAACTAAACTCAATGGATAGTACGTTAAGAATTGGTTTATGGAATGCCAATGGCTTGGCACAGCACCGAAACGAGATAGAAGTGTTCATCAATGAACAAAAAATTGATATAATTTTAGTAAGTGAAACACATTTCACAGAAAAAAACTACTTTAAAATTCCCAACTACAGTACTTATCATACTAATCACCCTGACGGTACAGCTCATGGAGGTACAGCCATCATAGTTAAAGACAAAATCAAGCACTTTGAAATTGAAAAATATCAAAAGAGTCATATTCAAGCAACAAACATAAAAATAAAAGACAATTACGGTAACTTAGCAATCTCTGCAGTATATTGTCCCCCAAAGCACAAAATCAACCAACAAGACTTTGAAGAATATTTCTCTAAATTAGATGACCGATTTATCGCGGGTGGCGATTATAACGCCAAACACTCTCAATGGGGCACAAGAACTACAAACCCAAAAGGACAAGAACTACGTAAAACTATTGCAGCCAAAGGGTATAATTTTATTAGCACAGGAAAACCAACTTAGTGGCCTACCGATGTCAACAAACTACCAGATTTGTTAGACTTCTTCATTACAAAAAGCATATCCCAAAATTATACTCATATTGAGTCCAATTACGATCTAACATCGGACCATTCAGCTGTTATACTCACCTTAAGCTCTAAGATAATAACTTATCAAACAAAGCCAGTTCTTCATAACAAAAGCACCAACTGGGAGGCGTACCGAAAATTCATAAACAAATGTCACTTAAAACCCAAGACGATGTGGAAGAAGCAGTGGAAAACATTAATAAACTCATTCAGAACGCTGCCTGGGATTCCACTTCATATGCTAGAGAAAAAAACGAGAATACTACAAACTACCCAAAATACTTGAGAGATAAAATATTAGAAAAAAGAAAAATAAGACATATTTGGAAACGTACTAGGCATCCAGATGATAAAACCGAACTGAATAAAATAAGCAAAGAAGTTAAAAATATAATACAGAAAATAAAAAATGAAACATTCCAATCGTATTTGAATAGCCTCTCTGCTACAGCTGAAAAAGACTATTCTCTATGGAAGGCAACAAAATATTTGAAAAGGCCAAAACAACACATTTCTCCAATTAGAAACGAAGATGGAACCTGGGCGAGAGAAGAATCGGACAAAGCAGAAACCTTTGCTAAATATTTTTCAACTGTTTTTCAACCGCATTCGACAGCTATAACTCCAGACGAAGAAGATGAAATAGAAAACTACATCGAATCTACACTACAAATGTCCTTGCCAATTAAATACTTTAGTCCTGAAGAAGTTATTACAGAAATTAAATTTCTAAATAACAAGAAATCTCCAGGGCACGATTTAATAACCGCTAAAATACTAAAAGAACTACCGAAAAAAGCAACAACATTAATCGCATACATTTTCAACGCGATGTTACGAACACTACATTTTCCTGTCCAATGGAAACTAGCGAACGTAATTGTGATCCTTAAACCTGGTAAACCCTCACATGAAGTGAAATCGTATAGGCCCATATCACTGTTGCCGCTATTTCCGAAACTCTTTGAGAAATTATTGTTAAAGAGGCTCTCCACGGAAATCGAAGAAAGGAACCTAATCCCAGAATACCAATTCGGTTTTAGGCAGCAACATTCCACGATACAACAAGTTCATCGCATTGTGAATGAAATCGAAGTCAGTCTAGAACAAAAAAAAGTATGTTCTGGTGTATTCATAGATATTAGTCAAGCCTTCGGTAAGGTATGGCACTATGGCCTTTTATACAAAATAAAGAAAAACCTACCACATCAGTACTTCAGCATCATCAAATCTTATCTAGAAGATCGTTTCTTTAGAGTACAGGTGAAAGAAAGTGAATCAAATCTGTATAAAATTAGTGCTGGTGTACCACAAGGGAGTGTATTAGGTCCAACTCTTTACCAGCTATACACAGCGGACATGCCCTATCCCAAAGAAATCACCATAGCTACATACGCAGATGATACTGCAATCATCGCAACAAATGAAGATCCAAACGAAACATCTTTAACATTACAAAGAGCCATCGACGACATACAAAACTGGGCCAGGAAATGGAAAATTAAAATTAACGAAGAGAAATCGACGCACGTTGTCTTTACAAATAGGAATGTAACATGCCCGCGGATTAAAATAAATGAAAAGCTACTGGACACAAAAGAGGAAGTAACGTACTTAGGAATGAAATTAGAAAAGAAACAAACATGGCAGAAACATCTAAAATCTAAGAGAAAACAATTAGATATCAAAATCAAAAAAATGTATTGGCTGCTAGGGCCTAAATCAAAATTGACTTTAGAAAATAAAATTTTACTATATAAAGTCATCATCATCCCAATATGGGCTTATGGTATACAATTATGGGCATGTGCAAAAAAGTCAAACACGGACCTGATACAAAGATTTCAGAGCAAAACGCTACGTCTTATAGCGAACGCGCCGTGGTATGTAAATAATCATACCTTACATAAGGACCTCAAAATCGAATACATACAAGAATACATCCGGAAATCTGCTGCACGATATGAAGATAAACTTAATAACCATCCCAACGAACTTGCCATAAATCTACTAAACAATGAACATGAACTTAGACGTTTAAAACGAACAAAACCACTTGATTTAAGTTTTATTTAATTCATTATGTTATATAATATTGGATTCCAATAAGGGAATGCCACTGGGTATTAACCTCTCGCATGTTACTATCTCATACATCAGATTTGCTAGATGGCCTTTCTTTAGGCCAGTTGTAAATAAAATAAAGAGAAAATAAAAAAATAAAAAAAAAAATGTTTACTGCCGCGGTTGGGATGCCAATCCTACATTAGTAGCTCCTCGCGTCTGCTGTTTATCGGGCTTGCTGCCGCCCGCTCCTGCTTCTGCCACGTCTTTACTGTTGCCCGCGTTTGCATCTGCAGTGCAGACGCTGAGGACAGTACACACGAGCTTTAGGAGCAACGTGCAGTAGTTCGTATGATCTGCAGTAGGACGAGTTGTCGCGCATGCTGCATTGTCGCCCATAACCGCCACATTCGCGAATACCGAAAAAACTATCGGCACTGGAGAAAATTGGGAAAATCTGAGACTAATTTACTATTTTTTACAAAATGCATCAGCCGCAAGAGTCTGTCGCTCTGAAAATGATTTGAAAATCAACCATACAATTCGATTTGAGGACAACTACGACTAAAAAAATTTGGAGATATCTTTGATACAGCCGAGACGAAATGGGTGAGTAATATGAGCTCTTTTGTCCGTTAGCATATTTACTTTGCTTTGTTCCCGTTGGATTTGACTGCTGCCGCCCGCATACGACAAAGTTTGCCGCTTGCCTGCATGAGTTTGCCGCTCGCACTGACGAATTTCCTAAAAGACACGTAGGTCGATGTGAGAAAGGTAACAACTTGATATATTATTTGTAATATTTCCGTACTAGTTGATAAAATTATATTTATTTCACGTTGTATTTAGTGAAATGGCTTGTATTTTATGTTTTAGGCTATAAAGTATCTTGTATCTTACGTAATTTATAAGATGATATGTATTTTACGCTTTAGTGTGCAAGGTGACATGTAAATTACATTCGTAAGTTGATATGTATTTTATGTTGTATTTACGTTGTATCCAGTAAGATGACTTGTATTTCACGTTGTATAGTAAGATGATTTGCATTTTACGTTTTAGGCTGTAAGGTGACTTATATTTCACGTAGTCTGTAAGATGACATGTATTATATTCTTTGATTTGTAAAGTGATATGTAAATAATGTTTAGTTTATAAGGCGACATGTGAATTACGTTTAGTTCGTAAGGTGCCATGTAATTTATGTTTTAGTCTGTAAGATGTAACGTAATTTAGGTTTTTAGCTAGTGAGATGCGGTTGGGGTTGAAAAACCTTTGAAAGGGATAAAAAAACAACTACGAAAGACGGGGAGGGAGTGGGACATGACTATTATTATGAAATTTTTGGGTTATATTCTCTTTTTTAGGCATAACCTGAACCCAGGCATCGATTTTTCTCCCTCAAAACTGTTTTCTAAGGAGTGATAAATAGGTATTTTTTTTTTAATAACAAATGTTGATATTAGTGCTATAAAAAAGAGAATTTAGAGGCGGAAGACATCAAAAGGTAGGAGCAAATATTTAGATATTACTTGGATAAATTTAATGGCGGTAATTCTAATTACAAATTGTAATATTGGTGCAACAGAGAGCGAAATTTGAGCAAATGTTCAAAAGATAGAAGCAAATATTTATTTTGTATCTAGGTATTTTCTAGAACGATAAATTATAATCGGAAGTGTTGAAAATAAGTTCTTTAATTAAATTTAAGTTAATATATCGCGTTTCCGAATAAATCAAAGCATAATGAGTAATAAAAATCAGTACCTAGTTTGCGCTCTGGAATAATTTAAAAATTTTCTGTAAGCGGGTTTGCATAGTAAAATAATCGAGTGACATTTGATTTTAAAATCAAGTTTTCCTGTCCAATTCGTGTATAATATTTGACAGTATTGAAATAATAAATTTCAACTATTCTGCATCTCTATACAATTATTTTTTATGAAATATTTGTTGTATAGAATTCAATTTCTAACACATATAACTGTCTAAAAATGCTGGCTTTTGCTATTTTCACAATTTTCCTCTTTATGCCTGCCAGTCATTATATTAGAAAATTAAATATTAATAACTCGTAAAGAAATTTGACAGTTAACTCTCCAGTTTAGCTTTCATTCTTTGAAAATGAACAAGGTATGAATCTGATTTGGCATTCAATTTGCTACAGAAATTGCATCAATCTCTAATGCTTGTACAAATTTAAAACAATTAATACGATGATTGCATATTGAAACGGAAATGTAAAATCAATCCATGTACCACTTTGGGTATGTGAGTATAGAGTATGAGAAATCTGATAGATTGTTTCTTATCTTCTCTGTAGAATGTAGACCATCATACAGCCTCAATGTCACCGATTTCATTAATCAATTCTTCAATATACCTACTTGTGTTAATAATTATGTTTTTTCTTTACCATTACACAGATTTTTGTTCTGGTGTCACATAATCTACTCCCATTTCAGAGCACCGCCAACTCGATTCTCATTTTACAAAGCTATACCGCCAACTCATTAAGAAACCGTTGAATATATACTGTTGTTTTGACTACCACTAGCTATTGCTACCCAGTTTGGATACTAATCTACACACAAAAGTTGTACACCTTTCATTCATACGAAAGCAAAATTGGATAATAAAATTGCAAGCTATTGGATTTGTAATTTATTTGCTTTGAAATTAGTGTTATATGCTTAATTTTATAGTGATTAGAATAGCATATTCATCATGTTGTCTCCCAAAAATAATTCCGTCATTTTTAGATTATAATTTATTTTTCGGATTTTAGGGATAAATCTGCAATATTTGATATCATGTAATAAGATAGCACGCGATAAGACGCAAATAAGTATGTTACAAAAATTACAGAGAAGCAATAAGATGTATTCTGAACAAAATAAGCTTGTACTTATAAAATTGTAAATAATTTAGTACCTCAGAACAGAAACTGCTCGTTATATCACTATATTATATTACTACACTAGAGAAAATCCCAGTTTATATGAAGATAGTATTAAATCGGACTAAATTTTCCATAAATGTATGAGGCACTTCTAAGTTTAAGAAATTTTTATTTGAAAGAATGTTATTATTCTTCCTGTATTTTAATGTAAAATTTTTCTGATTCATTATTTTTTTTTGTTTGTGCTAGCTTCTGCTGAATGAATATGTTTACTATTATAATTAGATATATCGGAGGCAACAAATATTTGTGGAATCACAAAACCAGAAATATACCGAAATAATACATTTTGCGGTAAAAATTTTGACTTTGTGAATATTTTAAAAAAAACGAGCTGATCTAGACAAAAAGGATAAGCTTTTGTGACTGGGATATAATCAGTAAACAGTTAGCTTATAAAATTTTGTTGCCTAGTTAAATTAAAGATTATAAATTTATAAACGAATTAGAAAATACTTTTCTCGTGACTAATAAATTTAAAGAAACATTAAGATGACAAGAAATATAAAAATATCTAGTATACGAAACATAAATAAGGAGCCGTCGGTGTCGGTATAAAGTGTATAATCTTTAGATGTAGAAGACTATACGAATTGCTATATTACTTTTCACTTTGTAAGTTTCCTTTGATCTTAGCTCCTTCTTTTTCTCCTTTGCTCCTCTTTACACACATATTCTCTTGTCTGCGAACATCTACTTATACTATTCGTTAACTTTAAACAGGACCGTATTCATCACATATTCATAGTAGATTCTTCACATTTCAAATATTTTTTGAAATTAGAATTTTAAATTTTGCGAGTCTGCATAAAAAATTGAACTCTTTTGCAGTACTAAGATGGAAAAATTAAGAAGGATAAAGGCATATTATGTTTATTTAATTTTATATGGTGAGATAAATGACTAACAGTGAAAAGATTTATCCAACATGAAACCCTACTAGGTCCATAAGTAACAATACCTGCCATGAAAAAATTTTATTCGGTTTTCTCATTTTTCCTCTTCAATGGTTCGAAAGCTTAATTAAAAAAATTGAAGCAAAATATTTTTATTTGTTTTGCTCATCTTGTGCTAGTCAACGTGAATAACAAGCAAGAGAAATTATGAAGAATGACTTCTTTTCGAAAAATTGAAAATGAGATTGTAAACAAATAGTCAAGTTCATTCGTTGACACGAAGTACAGATAAAAATTGAAGAGTGTACTCCTGTGGGCTTAGGCGCATGCGCTCTGTTGGAGCCACAGGACTGCACTCGAGCTAATTTAAATCTAAAAAATATAGCTCCGGTTGGTTGAAATTTGAATAGTTTGAAGGTTCCACTTATTGATTTGAATAATTTGATATTTGAGAGTAAAGAACTTTCTCCAGTGGCATTTTTCTTATCGAAAAGCGAGCTTATATCTTTTATTTTTTTCATTAGAACTGTAAATGAAAGCTGTCTCAAAATGTGCATTTTATTCAAATTTTATCAAGATGATGAATAAATCTGTCATTCTTATATTAAAAAAAATAATTTACTGAAACTCAAAATTAAAATAATTATATGTAGATTCAACATCAATTTTTACTTACTTGTACTAAGTACCAGAAAGTATTGTGAAACCGACAAAATTTATCTATCGAGATTTTGATGGAAATATCCGTTTTGAGCATCCCTGAATCCATTTTGAGTATTTTCGGCTTGATGTCGGTACGTTCGTGCGTTCGTAACTCGCAAATCTCAAAACTGGCTGAACGTATAATGTTGAAATTTTGTATTTAAGGCTGGTTTAGAGTCTAGTTGTGCACCTCGCATTATGGTTCCAATCGTCTGTACCGGAAGTGCACTTTACTTGAAACTTTATTCGAATTTCTCTAATAAATCCAAAATGATCAACCGTAGGATGTTGAAATTCAGTATTTGAACTTGATGTTGTATCAAAATGGTTATCTGCTATTATTGTATGAATCGGCCAAGCCAAAAGTGCACTTTACTTGGAACTTTTTTTAAATTTTTTGCATAAATCTAGAATGATCAGCCATAGCTTATTGAAATTTAGTGTTTGAACTTGTTGCAGCATTAAAATAGTTATTTACTATTTTTGTATCAATCGGCTGAGCCGGAAGTGCAGTTCATATGTATAATAGACATTCAGAATTTGCCGTATGAAACAATCAGTTTAATTGAAATGATAAGGTAGGCAATGATAATCTGCTGTCAATTTTTTGATTTTGTTTGACATTGTAAGTACATGTCAAAATATTATTAAAATTATAATAATTATAATCTGAAGTGACAGAGAACTTTATTGAATAAATTTGTGTATATATCAAATGATATACAAGTAAGTCACGTGATTTTCACGTCAGATTTTTATTCTCAATTTTAGTGATAATATAAGAGCTCTGTAGGAAAGACGACATAAACAAAAAAAGACTTCCTATATTGACGAGTCATTTAAAAGATTCCTCAATATAGGGAGTTCGATCATCATCAGGTACGGACTCTTGATAATGATCGGAGGATCGATACGTGTTGAGACTAACATTGTGATCAGTATTCTGACTGATTTGGTGTTGTTTGTGCTACATAAATCACTGAGAGCAGTCGCAAAATAGCATACTTTTTATATTGACGGTATAGGTTAAAAGAGTGCAGTGCAGGATTTCTTCAAACTGCTTGTTTCAAGAGTGGCTACCGTCTCAAACTTTTCATCCAGATAAACTAATTTTTAATCTTGAGATGAGTGACTAAGGCCCAGTTGTTCATCTATAATTCAGCTGGTTTAAGTCCAACTGTAGTGGATAAACTCATTTTAATTGAATAATGAGTGAACTAGGATTGAACTTATGTAGACAGGAAATCTTGTTCTTATACATATTTTAGTCGATTGTCTCGATTATTCAAACATCTCTGAACGCCTTGATTGTTATGACTTCAATTCGATAATTTGTTATTTCTCTACTACCTACCTACTAGAATACGTTGTGTGTTCTGTTTTGAACAATAAATTTATTTATTTATGATTAGGTCCACCAAAAATGATTTCTACCGAATGTCAAGTCAAAATATCTTAAAGTAGGTGGCAGGCAGTGCAAGTGTTATTTTAAACGATGGCAACTGGTCAGATTGCTTTATTGAAGAGGGTGATTTATATGAAATAATCGAAAATTTTACTCTTCCATTTCTTTATTTATCTAATCAAGAGGAAATACAAATTTCGGAAAGATTTCTTCTTAATCCAGCTCTTTATTTAAAAGTACTTCATGGCTACACGATGTCTAGCACAGTAAAATTGCGTCTTTCGTCTTTGGCTCTGATATGTGCTGTTAGAAGACATTTGTACATGTGGTGAAGTTACCGAGGCGTTTCAGCGCTTCCAAGCGGAACGTGTGACGTCTCGCGACGTCCATCGGACGTCGGAACGTCTCTCTGATCTTTAGGGCGTGTGTCACTCACTCACTCACTTGCATCGTGGGACAGGAGTTGAGGTCGAGGTGAAACTCTCTCAACACTTCGCAACATTTACGAAAAACACAGTTTTTCTCAAATTACTGGCAATATTTCTTAAACTAATTTGTACAAAATAGAAAATACCAATCTCCTATCTCTGGTTAAAAAGAATAATACTTCTTTTGGAATCATATCTAATAATTGAACACATTATTTTTATACTATCAAAATTATAACATATGGGGTGCTTTTATAATAATCATAATCATACATCAAATATCAGTTGGCAGTATAACTAAATACACGAGCACAGTCGCAATATGAGTTGCCTATTTTTTCTCGATCCATTTTATTTAGTCAAGCAACTTCTGAAATCAAACTATCTTTATTTCATACCTACTATTTAGTTCCAAATATTGAAGAAAACATCAGTAAATTTAATTTGTGTACCTAATGCACGTGAATTAGATCAACATAATCATAAATATTATAAATAAGGATAATCAAGTCATGTTTTAGTTTGATCAAAAGATGGATTAAGAAACTTTGATGTGATTTTTCAAATATATTTGAAATTTTTTAATTGCTGCCCATAGACAATGATTTCCGACCATCAAATTTGCAGACAATTTTAGATAATATTTCTCAATGAGTAGTGAAAATACTGCAACAAAACTGAAAGCTGACCGAATTTCTCAGATATAGTAATAATATAATGATAATATAATTCATTTGATATTAGCTGTACATATATACATACATATTATACATTGCTAGTAGTTGATAACATTTAAAAGTAAAACATTCACATTTATTTCACATTTACATCAGTAAGTGATGTTTTAATTATCTCTTAAATATTCCAATAGTTTTGGCATTTCTTAAATTTGTGGGAAGAGCATTGAATTCTACAAAACCTTCATGAAAAACATAACCTTTCACATTCATATTCTTTATTGTTTTGACATCTAAATGATTTTTTGTTCTGGTATTATAATTATGAATATCTTCGTTTCTAATAATATTTGTAAAATATGCTGGCCCTAAATTATTGACAATTTTGTATACAAATACTAATACATTCACAAGAATAATTTGTTTAACATTTAACCATTCCAATTTCTTTCACATATCATAAGATTTGGTGTACCTATTCAATTAAGACTTGTTGCAATGAAATAAAATTGATCCACAATAATTAAAATGTGGTAATATGATTGTATTACTTATATATAGTAATTTTTACAAGTAATGAAAGATTTTAACTAATTCTGTTCATAAAATTATATTTCTTCGCAATTCTATTAGTTATATAGGTACTCAATGAGTTTGCCGAATTTCAACTCATTATCTAAGATAATGCCTAAATATTTAATATTATTTACAAACTCTATTTTTTCATTATTTATAAAGATGTTTATATTCTTACCGCTAAAGTTATTTATATTTGCTTTTCGTAAGATGTACATAGCTTTTGTTTTACCACTATTCAACTTTAATTTATTCTCATTGAGCCAGCCATAAACTACTTCCAACTCTCTATTTAGGGTTGAAATTATTTCATTATCATTATTAATTTCATTATAATTCATAATCTGCGTCAAGAGCTTCTTTCTAGTCTTTTAAAGTATACTGAATTGCTGTCTCACACGAATGTTTTTTCTCTAAATCCTGATTGGTAAAGTGATATTAGATTGCTACAGTTTACAAAATGTAATAATTGATCGTAAAGTACGATTTAAAATTTTTTTTCTATTACTGGCAGAAGATTCACCGGCCTATTCTCCTCTACTTTCTCTGTCCCTTGTATTTTGGGAATAGGAATAATCAGGAAGGAATTCGATAGTCTTTGAAGCGTTCATTCAGCAAGATGGCTTTTTTCAGAAAATTATTTTTTTCGAAAACTGTCATTAAAAGTGAACATTTACAAGGCAACTACAAACATGCGAAATGATTATTTTGTTCACAGGACGCGAAATACTTCGCAGCCAGGATGCGAAATACTCAGACAAGCTGTATTGGTATCATAGCAACATTAAAAGTGACATTGATTGATTCGAAATGTCAAAATTTTCTTTTTACATTTTTATTAATTTTGAGAAATGGTTTTCGAAAAAATGTTGTTTGATACATGATTGCGAAATTCTTTTGCATTCTCAAATTCTCGAATGCAAAAATTTAATTTCGCAATCTAGAATCAAAAATAACTAATTTAATGGTCAGATTTGGTTGCGAAATGAATACAGAAATAATTATGAGCAAAAAGATGAAAAAATCAATGTATTGCTTTTCTGAGGTGAGTTTATGTGCGAAGTATACGTTGTGAAATTTCTTCCTTCAGAACAGAAGTAGATATTATTTGGGCTAGGGAACAACAAAATAAGTTTTGAAATCATTAGAATCCAATATTTTGGAGCGACAAATCCAAATTTTAATTGTTCATCAGTGGCGACGCTAGACTTTGTGGATTACCAGGGTCTCAGCCTTTGTACTATGTGGAGAAAATTTTCGGTTCAAGGTCAAATATTATTACGTGAGATGTCCGATCTGCCATTATATTTAAATTGAAGGAAATCATTTCCTTTACATATTATATCTATATATATATATATATATATATATATATATATATATACTTCTATGTTATTGAAAATGCGACCAAGGAGGACACCCAATTATGGAGGAAAATATTTTTTTGCTTTCAAGATAGAACACAAAGTTACATAAGATCCTATATATTTCTTAGGCTCATTGGATAGAGTTTTTTTCAACTGAATTCAATCATGTATTCGTTTTATATCCTTACATTATAAAAATATTAAGAAAAATGCAATTGGAATAAATAAACTTTATTTTCGTGGTTATTTTCCGGTAGGGTATGTAACACAAAAACTGCTATCTGTCAGTTTAAATTATTTACCGCATAACTCCTATTGGCGCAAATTGCTATAAAGTGTACTCTACACCAGTAAAAACCAAAGAAAATTTGATGGATCGCGTAAGCGATGCGTGTGCTACTTTAATACCGAAATAAATTAATAATGCTACTTTCACGAGATAACTATTCAATTATAAACTGATATCTATTGGTCATTTCAAGAGCATTCCCGGAATGACGTTCACGAGATAACTATTCAATTATAAAGTGATATCTGCTATAACAATTCGTCATTTCAAGAGCGTTCCCGGAATGACGTTCCCGAGATAACTGTTCAATTATAAAGTGATATCTGTTATAACAATTCATCAATTTAGGAGCGTTCTCGGAATGACGTTCACGAGATAATTATTCAATTCTAAAGTGATATTTGTTATAACTTTTGGTCATTTGAAAAGCATGCCCGAAATGACGCTCATAGGAAAACTATTCAATTTTGAAGTGATATTTGTTATAATTTTTGGTCATTTGAAAAGCGTTCTCGAAATGCCTTCCACGAGATAACTATTCAATCTTGAAGTGATATTTGTTACAACTTTTGGTTATTCAGAAAGCGTTCCCGAAATGACACTCATAAAATAATTATTCAATTTTAAAATTATATTTGCTATAGCTTTTGATCATTTGAGGAGCGTTCCCGGAATGTCACTCATAAGATAACTATTCAATTTGAAAATGATATTTGTTATAATTATTGGTCATTTGAAAAGCGTTCCCGAAGTGACGCTCATAAGATGAAT
This sequence comes from Dromius quadrimaculatus, assembly GCA_963989225.1. NCBI lineage: Eukaryota > Metazoa > Arthropoda > Insecta > Coleoptera > Carabidae > Dromius > Dromius quadrimaculatus. The sequence continues at coordinate 45,860,912 of OZ022330.1, forward strand.
ATTTAAATTAAAGTGATATTTGTTATAACTTTTGGTCATTTGCAAAGCGTTCTCGGGATGATGCTCATAAGACAACTATTCAATTTTACAATGTATTTGTTATAATTTTCGGTCATTTGAATAGCGTTCCCGAAATGACGTTCACAAGATAACTATTCAATTTTACAGTGATATTTGTTATAACTTTTGGTCATTTGGAAAGCGTTCCCGAAATGACACTCATAGGATAACTATTCAATTTGAAAGTGATATTTGTTATAACTTTTGATCATTTGAAAAGCGTTCTCGAAATGACGCTCATAAGATAACTATTCAATTTTAAAGTGATATCTGTTATGAATTATGTTTAGAAAGAGATAGCAATCAGTTAGAAAATTATTTATGAAGCTATTAACAAAGCATTTGATGTATTTATGTAGCTCAATTATTCATAGTCTACTGAAAAATAACTATGAGAATAACAATCTTTCAATTTTCAATCGTATTTTTCTCAATATGTTCATGATGTAAGAGTATAAAACGAATATATGGTTGAATTTAGATAAAAATATTTTTTTTCTGCTACTGTATAAATAAGTGAGCTTTGTAGCCCTGGCAACTCGAACGATAACGAAAGCAAACCTTCGTGTTACCTCGTTGCTATGCGTTGCTAGCTACGAAAGTAATACTTTCGGGGCCAGGACAAAAAAGTAAAAGTTTGAAAAAATGCAAATATATCGAAAATTTCATTATTTATTCGAATAAATAAGTAGTTTATAACAATAATATAATTTTATTCAATCTATTTAATTTAATTTTATCTATTTATTGGTTTTAAGTAATTATGCAATTTAAACAATTGGAAAAAGTCATGGTAGGAATATTATTCGAATTATTAACTTCTTCACTTTGTATTGGAAGATTTTTATCATTTTGAATTACGTCAAAATTCATATTTGTCACTGTTTCTTTATTTGAGGAAATATTAATGTGAATTTCATGTAACACCTTTTTAGAAATTTCAATTTCATTACTTTACGAAGAAGACTTCCATCCGCTCTTTAAATCCAAAATATCGGCACCCCAAGCATTACATTTTCGTTAATTCGAGTAAAGTTTTTATCAGCAAGCCATTTAGAAAACATGCTGTATGTTCGATTGTACCTTTCTTTGGATTTATCCGCAAGAAGTGAGGCACATGCATTGTTAGCTGCCTTTTGAATATCATTTTCATTTTCTGTTAACATTTTAAATCGGTCAAATGCAATGTTTCACTAAATTATTGAAATTCAAAATCTGTGACAGGCGCTGATGACAGATAACATTGTAAATAAACCGTTGCTATGGATAATTTTAGACAGGTAAAACAGTCTCCATAACATTATTTCAAATGTAATAATCATTATTAAATATTAATATCTATATAGAACAGTAGCAGAAAAAAATTAATACATCACACGATGCGAAAGCCCTTTCAGGTGTTCGGAGGTTTTGAACGGCCTCGGCTTCACCTCGGCCATTCAAATACCACCTCACACAAAAAAGTATACTTTCGCATCTTGTAATGTAAATAACTATTATTACTCATGCAGGATAAGTATTATTTTGCGCACGTTTTTCCGGACGATAAATGGCTCTTTAGCTTACGGTCCGGAGGAATAAGCGCAAAATAGTATACTTATCCCGCATTTGTAATAAAATGTGCAACTCGTGCGGTGTTGTCAATTGCCCACTTGAGCGAATGAACGCACTCACTTTTGGTTCGAGCCACTATAAAAACAGCCTGTCGCCGCTTTTGTAATAAAATTTGTTAGTTTTTACTTCATTCTTTATATGAAAAATAATATAGAAGTTATAGCTCTTCGCATCGCATATTCATATTACTAAATACAGAAATAAACAACAGTATTTGAAAAAAGTAATAACTAATACTCACGTAAAGATGTATCATCAGGTACTTCATAATATTTCATCCAAACACTTTTCCAGATGAAATTTGACAAAATGGCATGTCCTTTCGCTTAGAAAAAATTATTTTGAATTTTGAGTAATAAGATATTTTTTTTAACCGCCAAACAAATTTTCGAAAGACTGATTTCCAAAAAAACTCCAACATATTTATATTAGTAAAGATTCTTATAATCTTTAGATTTTTGTATAAAGTGCAAGAGTATTGTTAAACCGACAAAATTCACATTTCAAGATTTTGATGGAATTATCCGTTTTAAGCATCCCTGAATCCATTTTGACTATCATCGGCTTGATGTCGGTACGTATGTATGTGTATATGTGCGTTCGTAACTCGCAAATATCAAAACTCGTCGAACGTATAATGTTGAAATTTGTATTTAAGACTGATCTAGAGTCTAGTTGTGCATCTCGCATTACGGTTGCAATCGTCTGTACCGGAAGTGTACTTTACCTGAAACTTTTTTTGAATTTTCCGCATAAATCCAGAATGCTTAGCAGTGGGATACTGAAATTCAGTATTTGCGATTGCTGTAGCATCTAAATGGTTATTTTTTATTTTTGTATCAATCAGTTGAGCCGGAAGTGCACTTTATACAACAGACTTTTCGAATTTTCCGCATAAATTCAATACAATCAGTCGTAGTAGAATATTAAAATTTCGTACTAAGTACTTCTATAACATCTAGGTGTGCACCTCGCATTAGGATTGCAATCGTCTGTACCGGAAGTACGATTGAACGTGGAATGTTAGAATTCAGTATTTAAGACAATAGTACCATGTAGAAATAGATGCTCATACATATTCCATTTTCATTAAGATCGACTAAGCCGAAAGTGCATTTTACTTGACAGTCTTTTGGAATTTTTCGGATATTGAAATTTAGTATTTCAGTCTGCTGTACTATTTGAATGATTGCCTATTATTCTCATAACAATTAATTAAGCCGGAGATGTACTTCAATTGGAATTTTTTATTTAATTTTGTGCATAAATTCTGAACTTTTAGCCGTAGAATCTTGGAAATCAGTATTAAGGAATGTTGTAGCATAAGAATGATGATCTACTGTTTTCATAGCAACCGACTTGACAGATTTTTAGAATTTTTTGGATATATCCAAAACGATTAGCCGTGGAACGATGAAATTTTGTATTTGATTATTTTATTATTATATGCAAGTCACGTTACGTCCACGTCAGATTTTTTATTTGATGATATGATTTATGATTGTAAATATCGACGGAATCTGATAGGCAAGGTTAAATAGCGTCATCTCCTATAAAATACTTATTGAACTACAACAGAGATTCACAAATTTATGAAAATTCATTCCTAATGGAAATAAGAACTGAAATTTCACTTCAAAATTTACTCATATGAAAATATCAATTTAATGAAAATGAACAAAAATAAATAAATTACCATCAGAATGAACTGCTAATCTTTCATGATAAAATTAGTGAAAAATCATTATTAAATCCTGAAAATCAAAAGGTGTGTTATTTACTAATTAAACAAACAACGTTAAATAAAGAAATATATTTAAAACAGTGAATTGTACATTAAATTTTAATACTTTTACTACATTTTTGCGTGAACATAATTAATTCTAACTTAAGTGCTGCCTAAGTAAATTTATATTTACATTTGTCTTTTCAAAGCTCGAAAAATATAAGAACAAGCATAAAATGAATTATTTACCAATTTTTAACACTTCATCTATGTATTCATTCTTAGGTAAAGTATCACAAATTTTATAATAGCTTAAAGTTAATTTCTTATTGAATGGATCAAACTATTTTATAGCTTTTTTACTGTAACAATTTGATGAAAAGTATTAATAATAGTTATTCTGGTGAATTTTATTGTAATTAGTAAAATGATGGAATTCTGCCTTAATTGGATTCATAATCATTGTGAAGAGAATTATTTTTCATGCTTTTGTAACATATTTTGTTTATCACTTTCATTGAAAATATAAAAATTTTATTTGGTTTATATTAGCAAGTGTAATGTCGACTTTTCTGTAGAATTTTTGAGTGCAGAATTTGGTCTATGTGCTTTTTTCAAGTTTAATAAATTAATTCTTATTCTAAGGCACTTAATTCGTATATCTAAATAAGTATAAAATAAATTATTTTTCTGTAGTACTGTTATGTTTTGGAGTAAAGAACGTTATAAATTATCTGTTTGTCCACCGGTACATAAAACGAAATTTCATGTACCAACTTGCGACCTGAATTTTTATGGACTAAATTACTTTTTCGTCCGCTAAGGCCACTTCAATTCTACCATTGCTTGTTCTGCAATTATTGTGTTCTAGTAAAAAAGTACTATTTTACGCTCTTCATGAACAAATATGATACGTGAACTTCTCGTTGCTTTAGATTTATTTATTTTACATTTATACATCACCTGCCACCCTCTAAAATTGGACTAAATTTGCGCAAAAAATAAATATTAACCTACAACAATAAATCTCACAAACTATGATGTCCAACATGCATTCCTCCACCTTGAAGTGATCCTTGCAAATACATATAATAATTATAATTAGCTGGAGCACCTGCAGGAGTCTGCCCAGCCATGGGTACGCCTCCCACGGCAGCAGCTACTGCTCCAGGAGGTGGAACAGTGCCTGCTGCATGCGCTGACGCTAAAATATCCGTGACGGAGTGACTGCTGGGCCAGCAACTCATTTGATGTGGACTCCGGGTGATACCAGGGGATGATGATGAAGGTGTTGCGATGGTGGGTTGAAGAGGTTTTTGAGGATAGGGATATGGATATAAATGGTTGTAAATGTGTGGTGGTGATGGGTGGACTAACGAACCTGGAATGAAATTATTGGCAAAAATAAGATATTGACAAATTGCTCTCTGATTATTTTTGTTCAGAGTTGTTCACAAAAATAAGAATAAGTCAAAATACCATTTGATTAGACTGGTTGGTCTACTAGCTTTATGACTAATAATCGGTGATACTGTGTCCCAATTCCTCTCGCCATCACTGGCATCTCGAGAAGTGTATGAATCATGATTTTAATTGACAAGTGTCAATAAAGAATTACTATTGTTATAATTAAATTAAAGTCAGTGTGATTTTCACTGAATTATAATATACACCATGGCGAAAAATAAGAGTTTCTACCAGTGACTGGTAACACCCCCGGATTAAGAAAATCAATCAATCTACCAATGTGCACTATAACTGTATGGCACACCCACATCTTTGTACATCAATATTAGTATGCGAAATGTCACATTGGAGTTGTTTATCATGACAACGTGCATTTCGCGTATTAATTTCATTTTGACAACGTGCACAAAGTATTTCGTGCACGTTGGCCATGATTAACAACTCCACTAACTTCTGTATTTTAATATTATTTTAATTTTCTTCTTGATAATTTTTTGATGTCTGTAGAAACAATGTTGTATGCAACTCGTGCCTGAAATTTCTGTGATAATTTTATGCTCTAGATACATAAATAGCAATTATTCACGATCGTAAGAAAAGTGACAGTTTTGTACATCAATTACAATTAAAAAAAAGGGTTTCATTAAAAAGCTGTACAATAAAAATTTTAATGCACATTTTTATATTACGCTTCCATTTGGAGGATCCATCAGTAGAATTTAGTAGTATTTTAAACATTTAGGAGGTATTTTGAAACTTATTTACAACACTAAAGTCACTTTTAAACATTTTGAACCAAATATTTTTGTTCAAACTTTTAAGAACAATAATGAGAACTTCAAGTACAACACTTCAAATCGTATTTTTGACAGAGTCACTCATGCATTAAAGAACAAACCTTGTATACGTGTATCTTAAAATTATTATTTAAAGTATTTTTTATTTACATTTGAGAAATAAGTTCAAAGGTAATTATGTTTTCTTAAAATAGCGAAAAAATGATTTTTGTCGATCTCTTCTTTTTCGAATTAATTAAAAGAAGAAAAAATAAAAAATTCCGAAGAAAATATTTCAAATGAAAGCTTTAGTAACTTCATTCAACTAGAGAGTGAAGTACACAGATTTATTAGAGGACACACCTTCAATACATGACATAAGTTTGTATTATTAATTAGAACCATATTTAGTTTTATTATTATTTATAGAAATTCTAGTCTTCTCAACGATTTAGATGATTTTTGAGTTACATATTTTAATGATTGTCTTTTTACATGAAAATAGTATATTCCGATACAAGTGCGGAATGATCGGATGTTATTTTTTCTACAGTCATAGGTGTCCGCGGCAATATCTATAATCAAAATATGTCAGTATGACGTTTTCTGCATGAGAAAGAAATATTTTATAATTACGAGTATATTTTTCAATGAACAATTATTTTTTAGATTTTAAAGAGAAATAATAAAAGAATCAAATAGAAATAAAATTATGAACGCAATGAAACAGTTTTTTTCACGACGCCACGCGGCTGTATTAGGAACTTCTGAGCGTGTGGAATGGGTACAATTCTATACAATCTGAATCATTTAAATAATTCTGAGAAGTAGTTTTACCTACGATCGTATGAGAAGTGACAGTTTTTTACCTAATTTTCAATGTAAAAAGTAGGCTTGTATGGAAAATTGTTCAACAAAAAATTTATTGCACATTTTTAAAGAACGATTTCAATGAGAGAATCATCCAGCTCCGAATATACGTATTTTACACAGCAAAAGAATATTTTGAAACTTATCTACAACATTTAAGTCACTTTTGGATATTTTAAACTTGATATTTTAATTCAAATTTTCAAGAAATTAAATTATTCTATTCATAATATCTTTCCCTTATCACAAATAGTACAGCTGTCAAAGTGACATTTGAAAAAGACAATAGTCGTATATAATTGACTGTTTTACGAGTATTAGGATGATCGAAGATAAAACATGGTGAGGTATAGGTGCAAAATAGTTATTTGTGTATCAAGGCCGTAAAGGTTATCTTTTTTGGTCGAATCTGTTGTTTGCGGCCGAAGCGTAGCTGAGGCTGCAATTCAGGTGAGACCAAAAAAGAACTGTAGGCCGAGGTGCACACAACGTTTTTTAGGCGATCATTACGAAATAATTCAAAATCACATCATTTTATCTATTTATTTCTAAAACATTGCAATTGTAAATCTAAGTTGCCGTTGAAATTGTTTTATTTTATTGTCTTATATCAAGTTGACATTTAACAAAAAATGCGTATTAATTTTTTGAATTGCAAGAACTACAGAGGTTGACGGAAGAGTATATGTACTATTTAAGCGGAAACTGTTTCTTAAAGAGTTCATCAAGCTGCCCATATAGGTAAATATAAAGTGTTTATGAAATATTTTTTGACAGATCTGTCCCAAAAAGTAATATTTGACAGATCAGTCCCAAAAAGTAAAATTTGACAGATCAGTCCCAAAAAGTGAAACTTCACGGTCGCAAAAGAAGCCATAAAAACACCTTTTTTGCCATGATCGTCTAAAAAATATCTTATGCACTTACGGAGCGTTTAAAGCACTCGCATCGCTCGTACTTTTAATTAAGTCGCTCGTATGGCTATGAAAACCTTTAACTCTTGTATCTTAAATATCTACTATCTACGATCGTATAAAAAGTGACAGTTTCTTAGATAATTTTCGATTTGAAAAGTAAACTCCCATGGAAAACTGTTCAGTAAAAATTTGATTGTACAGATTTACTTATATACTTGTATAAAATACAAGTATTGTGAAACCGACAAAATTCACATTTCGAAATTTTGATGGAAATATTCGTTTTCAGCATCCCTTAATCCATTTTGACTATTTTCGGTTTGACGTCGCGTCGGTACGTATGTATGTGTATGTGCGTACGTGATTTGCAAATCTCGAAGCCCAACGAACGTATAATGCTGAAATTTTGTATTTGAGACTAGTCTAGGGTCTAGTTGTGCACCTCGCATTATGGTTGCAATCGTTTGTACCGATAGTGCACTTTACTTTTTTGCATTTCCCGTATAAATCCAGAATGATTAGCCGTAGGATACAGAAATTCAGTACTTAAGATTGCTGTAGCATCTTAATGATATTTTCTATTTTTGTACCAATCGACTAAGCCAAAATTGCACTTTATATAGCAGACTTTTTGAATTTTCCACATAAATTGAGAACAATCAGTCGTAGAATATTGAAATTTCATATTAAGCACTTCTATAATATCTAGTTGCATATCTCTCGCATTATGATTGCAATTGTCTGTACCGGAAGTGCACTACTCAACATATTTTTTGAATTTTCCGCATAAATTCAAAACGATTGAACGTAGAATGTTAGAATTCAGTACTTAAGACAATAGTACCGTTTAGATGCTCATATTCTATTTTCATTGAGATCGACTGAGCCTGAAATGCAATTTACTTGGCAGTCTTTTGGAATTTTTCGCATAAATTCGAAACGATCGACTGTAGGGTATTGAAATTCAGTATCTCAGTCTGCTCTAACATCTGAATGATTGTTTACTATTCTCATAGCAATTGACTGAACCGAAAGTGCACTTCAGTTAATTTTTTTAAATTTTTTCACGTATATCTGCTAGCCGTAGAGTCTTGGAAATCAGTATTTAGGAATGTTGTAGCATAAGAATGATGACCTACTGTTTCAAAATCAACCGATTGGTCCGAAAGCGCTCTTTGCTTGACAGAATTCAAAACGATTAGCCGTGGTACGGTGGAATTTTGTGTTTCGTATTATATATGCAAAAAATTTATCCAATGATGTATAAGTAAGTCACGTGATGTCCACATCAGATTTTTAAAGCACGATTTCAATGAGAGAGTCCGTCAATTCCAATTATCAGGTATTTTAAACATCTGAAGGATATTTCGAAACTGATCTACCATATTATAATATCGTTTCCTTGGCTCCTAATAGTAGCCATCAAAGTGAAATTTACAAGACAAAAAAATAAATGTTTATGATTGACTTTTTACAAAAATTAGGACGATCGAATATAATACATTGTAAGACACAAGTGTTTAAAGTCTCGCGGAGCTTTCAGGAACACTCACTTCGCTCGTGTCGTATGTTCAACCAAGCCGCTCGTGCATTAAAGAATAACTTTTTACACTTGTATCTTAATTGGTATTGAGCTAGGATTCTATATGTGAGTGAAAGAGAGCTATGGAGAATGTTGAGACAAAAACTGCAGATTATGGATAAGCTAGAGATAGAGAATGCAAGGCGGGATTGTAATAGTGCGCACACATTCAGAAATTATTTCAAAACAAGTAATGTATACATTTTTCACTTAAATAGAAATAGGAGCTCAGATTGAACGACAGAAAAACATGGTTCATAGTACAAATATATTTCTCGAACGCACGAGCAAAACAAAGTTTGTCAGTATTTAATAGTGATCGAGAAAAAGGCAAACATGTACGGGCGTAAGTTTCAAATCAATGATTGAGGGAAAAAAAATCATAATTTTTCATAAAAATAAATATTAGAATTCACAATAAAGTGCAAGAAACCACGTTAGTTTCAAAGTAGTGGTTGACAGGAAATATGTCTCGAAGATGTGTAAAAATAATAAAAAATCTCCTGAGTTATTCGATTGTCTTGAACGCATATATTAAGGAAAGAAGATATGAAAGAATAGTTATTTGTGTATCAAGGCCGTAAAGGTTATCTTTTTTGGTCGAATCTGTTGTTTGCGGCCGAAGCGTAGCTGAGGCTGCAATTCAGGTGAGACCAAAAAAGAACTGTAGGCCGAGGTGCACACAACATTTTTTAGGCGATCATTACGAAATAATTCAAAATCACATCATTTTATCAATTTATTTCTAAACCATTGCAATTATAAATCTTAGTTGCCGTTGAAATTGTTTTATTTCATTGTCTTCTATCTAGTTGACATTTAACAAAAAATGTGTATTTATTTTTTGAATTGCAAGAACTACAGAGGTTGACGGAAGAATATATGTACTATTTAAGCGAAAACTGTTTCTTAAAGAGTTCATCAAGCTGCCCATTTAGGTAAATATAAAGTGTTTATGAAATATTTTTTGACAGATCTGTCCCAAAAAGTAATATTTGACAGATCAGTCCCAAAAAGTAAAATTTGACAGATCAGTCCCAAAAAGTGAAACTTCACGGCCGCAAAAGAAGCCATAAAAACACCTTTTTCGTCATGATCGCCTAAAAAAGTAATTTTCATGCAATGATTACGAGAAATATAGGAAATTATATAGGAGGACAGAAGAACCTTAAACCTGGTTTCTTGGATCTACAAATAAAGCCTCGTTTGATTGAAATCGTAGCCCTCATAGTTTCCGGAATTTCAGTGGTGACAGCAAGTGAATCTGGGACACAGTGTACATAATGAGATATTTCAGATGAAGCTGATTACCGTATTCCACAAGATATCTAATTTTTTTAATTCAATTTAAAAATAAATATTCTTCTGTAATTAATTCTTTAGTATCTACTTAATTTGTTGAAAATTGAAACTGAAATTTATGAGCTGTCCCTAATAATTTGGCCAGGTACAGTATGAAGGGTTCTGTACTACTAACTTATTAGATGATAAATGCTTTTGTAAACTAACCTATCTTATTTCGAAGTATCCGGCTGATACTGCTGACACTAGGAACGTTATATTTGTCGCATACACCGTCGCTCAAAAGTCTGTCTCGGATTTCCCAGGCAAAAATACCAGGGTCCTTGTGTTTCAATTCTTTTATGTAAGCGACTACTTTGGGGGTAGTAACTCGAGGCTTCGAACCACCTATTGCACCAGGGAGGATGCTACCCGTCTCATGATATCTGAAAAAATAACGAAGAAAATAAAGAACCATTTGTTGCAAGAAGAAATAATAAAATTTCAGTGCAGTAAGCCGTAATAATTTCATTCGAAATATTTACATAGCAATAAGGAAATAGAAATCATATTTAAGATATTACATCCATATAAATGATTCCAACTAGACTTCTTTTAAATCGCTTTGTGACACGGAACTTGAAGACTGGAACTGAAATGTTATTTTTGGACGGAAGTGTCTATCGTCTTATAACAGCAAGTACATTTTTGCTTTCATTGTATTTGTTTATATACATAATAAAGCTATGAAGTTTGATTATTGAAATTATTCGAATATACCTTGCAAGAATTTTCGATACACATCCATGAGATACTCGAAGTTGTCGACTGATGTCACAAGGACGAATGCCTAGTTGGGCTAATTCAACTATTCTTAATCGGACGGAGTTGGGTAGAGGTCTTCCGTTTACGAATACACCCCCTAGTTGATTGATTTCACCATATTGTTGAACTTGATTCTCTGGAACAAAAGAAAAAGAAATATTAATGATTGCATTTTTTTCAGTTTTCCACTTATGTCATTAGTGACAATATTTTTTCTTTATTCGCTTTGGTAGGTACATTAGTACATCTTCATACACGATGTGTGGGTATGAAATTCAAATATGTACCTTGATTAATCATTATCATTTAAAATGAATCACCTTTTATGTAAGAATCTTCCCATTTAATTAAATAAGTAGGTGTAGTGCTTGACTATAATAGCATGTTATAAATATGTGAATAATTTACATTCGGCAAATGTTCTCTAAGATCTAAGTTCCAAGTTGTTGAGTTTCAAATCGTGCACGGTTCTTTTGTAATATGTTTTTTCTTGGCACTAAGATCAAGTTGGCGATCATTGTCTTCGTTGTGTGTTGTGCATTACTCATTTTTTAAATTTTATTTAGAGAATAATGAAGCTGGCAAATGTTTAAAGTAAAATAAAACAGATGGACGCATAACATATAATCAGTGACGAATAGAATTATCTACACGTTTTAGTTTCAACACTGGTATTTATCTATGTTGAAAGATAATGGTCCAGTGAGTGTTATTTACAACCCTGAAACTTGACTTCTGTTTAAATATAACAAGTGTACCTTGAAATCGACACACCTGGAATTAAAATTTCACAGAAGCTTCAACAACATCTTTACAAAAGCTGTACACACTTTATTGAATTCAAAGATTCAGTTTCAGATTCAAATTAACGTGAACTAAAAAAAAAATACTGATAAAAATTAATAAAAACTCTATTTATTGTCATATTATAGAAATCATGATCACAGAAATATATTCTTGTGTTCTTTTGTGTCTCAACATGAGTTATTTATATTTAGTATGTGGTAAGTGTGGTAGCAAAGGGCAAAGTGAAGCCAGAAGGTTTGCACAAACTTCTTCGGAATGTCATGAATGACAATTAGGACGGTTCAGAGGTTCCACGTGCCGCACATCCCTTACATAGTCCCCTGGACTTCCTGTCACATGCCACCGTTGTTCCCGAAGGATAAGAATGAAATATTGTGCATTCCCTCTATAAGCTTTATGTTTAATAAATTCCAATCGCTTATTCCTCGTTGTAAAAGGTGCTAACATATTAACTATAATCCAGCGCAGCGAAATCAAGTGAGAGCTTGAAACAAAATTCAATTAAAAGTTGCTTGTTTGTTCTCAGTTTCCACCGTTTAATGTTCACATATTTTCTTATTACATTCTGTAATCTCTGAAATAAGTTGGTCGATTTACATTTCTTTTGTTTGGATTTATTGGTGTTGTGTTACAGTTCAATATATATGGAATACAGTTAAATAAACAATGGTTAATGCGCAGCAAGGGCTCCGTACCGATTTTAAGAGAATTATCTCAACAGAGAATTATTTGTGTAAGAAATTATAAAATAGTATTTATTCTGATTTTTTCATTGACAACTTAATGACCCACCGAAAATTAAATTATAATGTTTCTATGGATGGCTCACTAATATTTTCATATCCAATAAGAATCAGTATGATTTTCTTATAAATTCTGTACTTGTTCCTAAAATCCCCAAAATATTTATAGAATTTTCGACTGTCTCTCTTTAAAAGTAGAGAAGAACTAAATTTTGGGTAAAAAACATTTCTGAAACTATAAAATGATTACTGCTTCACAGAATCCTTCGAAAAAATGTCATCTTCTTAGCCAAGAATAAAAAGTACAGTGTTTACTTCATGAAGAAAAAAAATATAGTCTTGCCCGAGATACATATTCTGTTTATTTGAAGGCCTTAACAATTATTTCAAAAATACAAATGATAGAGTTTAAGATTAGTTTATAGACGTTAGAGTTAGATAATGAAATTTTAGTGATTACCTACTTCTTAAAGTATGATGTTCAAGAATTAGGAATTATGAATTATTGTGACAATCAGATTTAAATTAAATTATCATAATACTCAATTGCGTTTTTCTCATGTTTTTGTGATGCAAGGGTATAAAAATAATATATCATTGAATTCAGAAAAAGATACTGAATCGACTAAGCAAATAAAAAAAATAGGTCCCTATTTAAAATAAGAAAGTTGCACCCCGCATTTTAGAGCCACTGGTCTAAAAAAAATTTTGTTTTGTTTGTTAAAGTAATCATATAAAATAGAAATTGTTTGCTAATTTAGCCAACTTCGTAGCTCCTATACTTCTCGAGGTAGCAATGGTGCACCACTTAAATTGAACATCCTGTATATTTGTCCGTGGCACAGATTTTGTTGCATTTTGGGTTTGCTAGTGTAGTGTTTTGTTGGAGTCTTCCGGATGTGTGTTTATGAGATGATTGTTCCAGATTATAATGCGAGTACGCAGGCCAACTCATATTTATTGTTGCAATTGTGTACAAATCCATAAGTCTTACAGATTCATAAAGCCATAAGAAATTGACTTTTGTTTATTGATATGAAATCGTGCATAGGGTTGAGAAGTTTGTTGCGATTTTGTTCATAATTTAAGAATCTATAAATCTATCAAAATTATAGATTTGCACAGAATTGTAACATACATCTGATTGCAATGTTTCGAGATATGCGGTTATAAGAAGTTTATGAACGAGTTTATATCAATTAGTAAGAGTAGATGCGTTTTTATCAATATTTTATGGATTTATGGATCTGTAAAACTTATGAATTTGCAACAATTTTCGGAACTACCCTGGGAATGGATATTCATTGCAATGAATAGATCTTTTAAGTATTAATCTTTGTCAAAAAATAATGAATTATGCTACAAGGAGAGCCCGACTGGCATTATTGTCCAGGGTGAAGTTGGCTGTACTCGATGAAGTCAATTTCACCCGTGACAATGATGACGGACGTTCAGAATCCATGTTACGTATGAATTACGATACTTTTTCTAACAAGTGCACCGAACTCCATTACTGAACTTTTTAAATTTATTTTGCTGTTCAAAACTGTTTTATTGACCTTACAATGCAAATTAGTGCTATTTTGATAAAATTTACAACGACTTATTTTATTTTTAAAAATTTTAATATTTTCTGTGCTATCTCGTTCGCAACAAATGCAAACATTATGATGAACTCACCCTATAATTTATTTTTTTTGCAAGTGTCAGTTTGACAGATAACAATCAAATGCATTTTTCCACTCTTATAGCAGGAAAATAATAATCATTAATTCCCTGAACACAGGGAATTATTGATAACTGTTTTCATGGATTGGAATTGAGAACTATTTCCAAGCTGAAAACAGTTTAGTAATAGAAAAATTTCGGTGCACTTGTTACAAAAATTATATTAAGAAGAAACTCGAAATATAAAAATTGTGCTAGTGCAGCAATTTTAATTGATCATTATTGAGATCACTGAAATTGTACTATGCATAACATGACCATTTATTTTTTTGTTAAAGCGGGACGTCCCCTACGAAATTATGTAAAATTAGTATATTATGTGGCTAGGGACGAAACAAGACGATTTCAGCTGAGGGTGAGTGTTGCTTGCCCGAGCGAAGCGAGGGCTGGCATTACCCTCGGCTGAAATCGTGTTTTGTCCCGTGCCACACACTGTATTTTTCACAATACCTGCATTGAAACTTTCCATAATACAAATTTGTCATAACAAAATAAATATTTTACTTTTGATTTTGCAGGTAACAAGTCGAGAGTAGCTGATTGTGCTTTATCATTAAGATGTTGTGGTTGTGGTGTACTTGAGATTGTCGTATTCATACTTTTTTTCTTGAAACTAATCGTCTTTTCAATTTAATTTACAGTTACGAATACAACAACTGTCAAATTAACTTAGGTTATATGATTTTCATTTAAAGATTGACAATGAACAAATGCGACTTTGCCAGGGATAAAACGATATAAGAAATAAATTCAGCGGGCAGAAACACTCGCATTTGTCTGAAATTGTCTTGTTTCGACTGACAAAATAGGCATTGAAACGTGTTGTTTCAATGCAGGTATTATGAAATAGTATATTGTGTGGCTAGGGACGAAACAAGACGATTTCTGCTGAGGGTGAGTGTTGCTTGCCCGAGCGAAGCGAGGGCTGGCATCATCCTCGGCTGAAATCGTGTTTTGTCCCGTGCCACACACTGTATTTTTCATAATACCTGCATTGAAACTTTCCATATTACAAATTTGTCATAACAAAGTAAATATTTTTCTTCTGATTTCGCAGTTAGCAAGTCGAGAGTAGCTGCTTGTACTTTATCAATAAGATGTTGTGGTGTACTTGAAATTGTCGTATTAATACTTTTTTTCTTGAAACTAATCGTCTTTTCAATTTAATTTTGTACAGTTACGAATACAACAACTGTCAAATTATCTTAGGTTATATGATTTTCATTTAGAGATTGACAATGAACAAATGCGACTCTGCCAGGGATAAAACGATGTAAGAAACAAATTCAGCGGGCAGAAACAAGCTTGTTTCTCCCCTAGGGCAGAAACAGGCTTGTTTCTGCCCGGCTACACTCTCATTTGTCTGAAATTGTCTTGTTTCTACTGATAAAATAGGCGTGAAAACGCGCTGTTTCAATGCAGGTATTATGAAAAAACTTTTTGTGCTCAGTAAGTTTTTTTATTAAAGAAGGAATAATAATACTAATACAAAATAATCAAGGCACTTATAATAAGTAAGTTGCATGAGTTGACGTATCTTCTAGGCAGTATTTTTGTATTTTTAGCGCATTTTTAGCGCATTTTTCCGAAAAAAGCGCTATTATATTCACTTTGGCTGTCTGGCTGGCTGGCTGGCTGGCTGGCGTGACGCTGAGATCTCAGCAACTATACCATTTACAGACTTGAAACTGGTACTAAATAAAAGCTGCTGTTTCGTAGGCTTGCACAAATTGCTTTAATTCAAGCTCAGTGATTGTGGAAAATTGAATTATTCAATAACTTGTTTCAAGTGAAACAATGTCCATAGATATCTATGACATTAGGGATATGGCAACTAAAATTTATTAAACTAGATAAAAATTTAGTTACAACTTTCGCCGCGGGTGTCACTATTATTATGTACAGTTGTCAAATCTGTCCAGGATTCATTCAATGACTTGTTTGACGCGAATTTGAAGCTTATTAGAATGAATTATTATTATTGGATGAAAATTTTTTCACTTTTGGTGTATTTTTTTTTATATAGCTTTGATAAAGATCAAATTATCATTTTAAGCTACAGCACTTGACCTCCTGTCAGTCAATAACCAAACAATGAAGATTAAAAGGTATTTTTGAGTTTGTACATGTATAAATTATGTACCTATTAAATAGTCAACTTGCCCAAACTGCTTTATTTCAAGCTCAGTAATTGTAAGAGATGGTAATTTGCGAAATCTCTGAAGTAACAAGCATTCATGAGCTGTCAAAAATGCGCTTCCATCATCTAGATGATTCTTCCATTTTTTGGAAAAATGCGCTATTATATTCACTTTGGCTGACTGGCTGGCTGGCTGGCGTGACGCTGAGTTCTCAGCAACTATACTATTTACAGACTTGAAACTGGTACTAAATAAAAGCTACTGTTTCGTAGGTTTGTACAAATTGCTTTAATTCAAGCTCAGTGATTGAGGAAGATTAAATTATTCAATTACTTGTTTCAAGTGAAACAATGCCCATAGGTATATATGACAGTAGGGATATGGCAACTGAAATTTATTAAAGTAGATAAAAATTTAGTTACAACTTTAGCCGCGGGTGTCACTATTATGATGTACAGTGGTCAAATCTGTCCGGGATTCATTCAATGACTTGTTTGACGCGAATTTGAAGCTTATTAGAATGAATTATTATTATTGGTTGAAAATTTGTTTACTTTTGGTGTATTTTTTTCATATAGCTTTGATAAAGATCAAATTATCATTTTAAGGTACAGCACTTGACCTCCCGTCAGTCAATAACTAAACAATGAAGATTAAAAGGTATTTTCGAGTTTGTACACGCATAAATTATGTACCTATCAAATAGTCAACTTGAAACTAGTACTAAATGGAAACTGCTGTTTCGTAAGTTTGCCCAAACTGTTTGATTTCAAGCTCAGTAATTGTGAGAGATGGTAATTTGCGAAATCTCTGAGGTAACAAGCATTCATGAGCTGTCAATAATGCGCTTTCATCATCTAGATGATTCCTTCATTTTTTGTCTAAAACAATCAGTTTCTAAATATCGGATCTGGTGAGTGTTCAAAATAAATTCAAATTAAATTATTGTTTGGTCTGTTTGCGAAAGTGGGACTTTTATGCTCCATCTTAATTTGAATTTCATAGCTGCATTTTGATGCAAAGAAAACTGCGCAGTGTCACACACAAAATTTTGTGTATCGAAATCTGATTTTTTGTATGACTCAGAGCATTTTCCTTTGCATCAAAATGCAGCATTTAATGCATCGTATTAAAAAGTGCTTGAGTATATAAGTTTGCATTCCGCAAAAATGTTATAGTCTCAGGTATAGGGAATAAGACACTGCAGTACAAATATTCATATATTCTGCAACTCGTCGTCTCACAAATAAGCCGTCGCGATCAGGGCGGCAAAATGCCACAATTTAGGCTTTGAATAAATGGTAAACGGTAAAAACACCGCCTAGTTTCAAAATGAAATAAGGAGTAATCATGATTTTTTCTTGATAATAGACATATTAAATGCCTTTATAGTACTTATTTTAGCCGCTATAATAACACACCTTATATTCATTTTTTTATTGGACGAAAATTGCATAAATTGGATGTGATATAAAACATAGACATCACTTTAACTAAAATAAACTATATGTGTAAATGTTTTCGTTGTGAGTTATTTTGTTTTGCCGTGTAGTTGACAAACGACTGTCGCTTGATGTCAACTCTTTTACTCTATCCTTTACATCTCACCATAAAAACAACCAAACAAAACACAGAATAAATGAAGCATGACAACACTGTTCTTTTATTACTCTCTCTTCTCACTGAAATTTGGATTAAATTATCACAGGAGCCATTCTAATAGGATAAAAGATTAGAAGAAAAATTAACTTGATTTAGTGTATTCGTGGAATTTGTGTGCTATTTGTCGTTTCTTTGAGGACTTCATTCAAAGTGTTTGAGTTAATATAGAAGACTAATTTTATCATTTTAGTCTTGGCTCGGTTACAAAATTATCATACAT
The DNA here is from genome assembly GCA_963989225.1 of Dromius quadrimaculatus. Lineage (NCBI taxonomy): Eukaryota > Metazoa > Arthropoda > Insecta > Coleoptera > Carabidae > Dromius > Dromius quadrimaculatus. The sequence continues at coordinate 45,879,331 of OZ022330.1, forward strand.
TAAAATAATAAGTGAAACATAAATTTGAATTATTGTACAGCTAGGCTACATTATATATTTAATGATACTGAAACGGGGTGTGGTTTGAACGCTTCTGTTACTAATTTATAGGATGCTCATTTATCTACACCTATACCATTTCTACATCAAATAACAGTTTTTAGCGACAAATTTGTTATATTATGTTTACCTAAATGATTATTTTACGTGAAAATTATACGAAAATTTATATTATATATGAGCGAAGTTCATTATTCAGGTACGTATACTTCTTCAGACTGACCTATTTGATAACAATGAATTTGAAAGATTCAGAATCGATTAGTGATATCGTAAGATCTTAGGCCCGTACTCTCATCTCTTGAAGAAGCGCTTCTTCCCAATATTGTCTTACTTAATTTAATTATTTGCGCTATAGCGCTTTCTTTATTTATTCTAATCTTTGTTTGAGTATAAACAAGAAGTGAGAATACCAAACTTGAATTTTTTATTATTTAGGTACTTATACAAATTACAAGTATTGTAAAACCGACAAAATTTACTTTACAAGATTTGATGGAAATATCCGTTTTGAGCATCTCTTAATCCATTTTGACTATTTTCGGCTTGATGTCGGTACGTATGCAAAATACGTGCAAATCTCAAAACCCATCGAACGTATAATGTATGAATTTCATATTTAAAATTTGTCTAAGATCTAATTATGCATCTTGCATTATGGTGAAATTGTCTGTACCGGAAGTGCATTTTGTTTGAAACTTTTTTGAATTTTCCGCATAAATCCAGAATTTAGTATTTGAGATCACTGTAGCATCTAAATGGTCATCTTTTATTTTTGTAGCAATCAGCTGAGCCGAAAGTGCACTTTATATGATTAATTTTCCGCATAAATTCAAAACAATCAGTTGTAGAATATTGGAATTTTGTATTAAGCACTTCTATAACATCGAATTGTACACCTCGCAGTATAATTCCAATCGTGTGTACCGGAAGTGCACCTTATACTCGGAACATTTTTAGAATTTTTCGCTTAAATCCAAAACGATTGAACGTAGAATGTTAGAATTCAATATTTAAGACAATAGTAGCGTCTAGGTGCTTATATCCTATTTTCATTGAGATCGGCTAGGCCGGAAGTACAATTTACTTAAAAGTCTTTTGCAATTTTTCGCATAAATTCGAAACGATCGGCTGTAGAGTATTGAAATTTAGTATTTCAGCCTACTTGTAGCATCTGAATGATTGCCTACTATTTTTATAGCAATAGACTGAACCAGAAGTGAACTTCAGTTGGATTTTTTTTTTAAATTTTGTGCATAAATACAGAACTGTTAGCCATAGAATCTTAGAGATCAGTATTTAGGAATGTTATAGCATGAAAATGATGATTTTCTGTTTCCATAGCGACCAACTGAGTCGAAAGCACACTTTACCTACTTGACAGATTTTTAGAATTTTTTGGAAAAATCCAAAAGCCGTGGAACGATGGGATTTTGTGTTTGATTATGCAAAAAATATATCCAATGATGTGAAAGTAAGTGACGTGATGCCCACGTCAGATTTTTTTTATTCTATTTCACAGACGATTACAGAAAAAGAATGCCATTCTGTCAGTTTGACAAATTTCTGATAAGTTTGCATTTGATCTTAATGTAGGTTCAAATGAAATAAATAAGGTTGAATAATAATTTGAAAAAATAAATTATGAAGCACCTAATTAAATAACAAATGAGTATAATTTGTGACGGCTAAAGAACTAATGGATTTTTGAAAAATCTTCTGGTAGTGTTGTTTGGACGTACGTCTGTGGATTCGTTAAAAATACGCGTGTCTAATTTACCGTGCGACTCTTACAACCTCGCTGATGTTTTTAGATGCGACACCGACACGACTAATATAAATAAACTTACATACAGACATTGCTACAGAGTGTATGCAATCCTACCCGACGGAAAGAGTGCATACTTATATAGTGTGTTCATCAAAAAGCCTACACAGAATTCTTATATGGAAAATCAGATTTCTAGGAACCGAAAAATCCTTATTTTTGGGAAAAAAATATTCCAAAAAAAGTCTCGAGTAAAAAAATATACTAACTGTCACAGTCTTTTGTAAAAATCACAAGTGAACAAAAAATATATAGTCATTATTTTGTGACTGGAAAAAAAAGTTATTGAACCAACACTAACTTCATAAAAATTTCGAGTAATTGTAAATCATACTCGCAGTTTACATACTCACAATCTTACTTGACAATATTTGAAAATTGCTACTAATATTAGAAACGAGGATAAGGTTATAGAAAAGAGCACACAGTCGGCGCTAGGCAATTACATGTAAATAATGTTCGCAGTTAATGAAATAACCAGAGCCAGAAGCTCCGTGCGAGCGATACTTGAACTATGAGCCTAACTTTCATTCTTCTTATCTGCAAATTTCCTGCTTCTTCAAACCGCATAGCTGAATTTTTGTCAAGCTAAATTTTTGTCAAGCTAAATTATTCAATCTAAACGAGCTGTATCGTTCCGAAAGACAAGCAGATAGATAGAATCTTCTTTTTCTATTACCTCACCTTCAGTGTGCAGCAAGCTGGGCGAATAAACAAGAGCTAAATAGCCTTCTTTAACGATTATATTGTCTTATATTTAGGTTGCCAACACAACAACTTATATGTCTGAGAATCCCATTTAACATTCAATTTTTCCATTCTTCGTTGGACGCCCCAATCCAATAACATCTCTTTCGCTTCATCCATATTCATAACCATATTCCAACAAGCTTGTTTACTCCTTCTACACGTAGCATTTCTCTCACGCAATAAACCAACATTCCAATGCAATTTACTTATTCCCATTCTTTAAAAAATATTGTTTTCAAATTTACTTACTTAATGCACAAATTTATTCTGTATTCTATTTTTTTAGTGCATCCTGAATAACCAAGCAAAAATTTTATTTACACAAAAGTCACTCTCCATTTCTGCTTTTGTAACCACGCCCAGTATACATATCATACCATACATCAATGTACAAGTACTCCGTCATACTAATTTTATGCAAACGTCCCCGATATAATATAAATAACCATTTACTTGTTTAGTTTAACGCCAGTCAATCAAAGCATTGCAATCAATCAACGGTTTTACGATTCTTCGTTTTTACGCCAGTCAATTAAAACATTGCAGTTCAATATTCATTCTTATAATTGAATTCATTTTCCAAATTGTTATCTTATAACGGAAGAGTAATATAAAAAAAACGGTTTCAGATGAAAATTTATTCTCTTATGCATTAATTTTTATATTTAATTATATCTTTTGTCTAATCGACCTTTGCGCCTGCTATACAATTCTCAAGATTTCTGTGACGAACTTGAACATCCTGTATATTCTAAATTTAACGTCAAAAAAGAACCAAACAGAAAGATAAAAAGAAGAGAGATGAGCAAAAGGAGCAGAAGGATGCAGAAACATACTAACAATTTGTTATAATGTCCGATGCTCCTGGTCACAAATTAACAGTACGCCAAATGAAACGAAAACGCCCCTAAATTCTTCTATTTAGCAGAAAATATTTCAGACACCACATGATGTAGTATACTGTGTATGTAATGAAGTACATTATATTCAGAATATATGAGCATATTTGAATGCTTGATATTCGTCTCAAACAATTGATTTTTTTGATGAAACAAATTCAATATTTATGTTAGTTTTCACACAGTTCTGGAAACTTTTTTTCTGAATATTAAGAACGATGGCTCACAGGTGATCACTAATCAAATGTCAAACAAAAAAAACAACCTTCATAATCAGTTAAGCTAAATGCAAATTTTCAGTACGATGCGTATAATGTTTTAACTGCAGTAAATTTTCAAAGTTCCCAAGTTTTCAGAAACATGGAATTGACTCAACAAAATTTTCAAGCAATATTTTTTTACAACTTTCAAAGAAAATTATCTTAGAAGGATATCTCGCCAAGTTATTTTCTGTGTTCTGTAATGAAGTACCACATTAGGCGACAGTTTCTCAGTTGTATTAGTCCAGTCAAGATAGCCTCAAAAATAGGGGTACCCTTGCATAAATTCCCAAGAAGCTGAAAATCGACATGAACGTTGGAAATACAATTAAAATGAAGTTGTGAAAAGTCCCCATCGATTCTATGTGTGCAAAAAATTTTATACGTGGTCAAAGTTCACAAAAATGGGTTTTCTGGATTTTTAAGTAAAACAGTTAATTTTATGATGGAAGTAACTGAGATAAAAATTATAGATCTCTCAATTCTCTACCAAAATTGTCTCTACCTATTTTTTCCTAAGACTTACCATTTCTGAGAAAAAGCCATTCTAGAGTTATATTCTTAATAATATGCATGACTACGCTGCCTATGTACAATAGACGTATAATATAGGTCAAACTGTTGGTCCGCGTAGCTAGTACTGGTACATCAATATTGAATGATAATTCTAAGAATATGAAAGAAACCCAGTCCCTTATTTCATGTGACCATGTGGCCTTAAGCAGCATCTGTCTGCTGTTCAATTGTCAACGAAGCAGTGTCCGTCTAATACTTACTTTAAATTACTTGCATAGATAAATTACGTTACGTATCTTTTGTAAAACATATACGTAATAAAAAAGTGTTCAATTAGCTTGTCTCCCTCCAACCTCGGCTTCTGCTCATTAACATTTTCATCATGTATGTTAGCAGATTCAAGTGTGTCTTAAAAATCAACTGGATCAAGAAGAATGGGGCTGGAAGCTAATTAATAATATAAAGAAGAAATCACATGAATGAAATTTCACACAGAAAAAAAAATTATGAAATTTGTGGAGTGCTATGGAACATTCAAAAAATAAATAATTCTAAAAAAATTATTGTTTTCCATAGAAATTTCAAACCTAAGAGTCGGGGCTGAAGCCACCATCATCTTAGATAGAGGATGCAACTGTAGACATATGTTTCGTCCTTATTAGGACTCATCAGTACAGTATAGCCAAGCCCAAGATAGTCAAGACTTGGATCCCAGAGTCTAATTAATAATATATTGGAATCAATCCACACTCTACTTCCACCTGCACCAGAAAAGCTTCTTAATACTGAATAAATATGTTTTATTGGGTATAAGTTCTGTAATTTATTAGAAACACAACGTTTCAACAGCAAAGTGCTGCCTTTTCAAAGTGAAAATAAATATTTATTTTCACTTGAAAAAGGCAGCACTTTGCTGTTGAAACGTTGTGTTTCTAATAAATTACAGAACTTATACCCAATAAAACATATTTATTTATAAAATGAGTTCTGAAAAGTTTTTTCCTTCTTAATACTATTTTTATAACTGCAGAAAGGGTTGTAATTCGAAACAATGCGGCTGAAAAAAGAAAGCTGACTTTGTTCACCAGCATACACCAGCTGTCAAAGCCAGTCCTGTTTATATACTGAATCTTCAACAGAAGATAATCCTAACATCAACGATAAAACAACTGTCGTATCGCTATTTGAACAATTTGCGTCAACTCAGGAAGATGAAGATGAAGAAGAAGTTGAATAAGAAGATCTAATATTATATTTGACTTCAATAAGAAGACCGTAAAGTAGACCTACCGGGTAAATCACATTGGAAAATATGCGCTAAGTACACTTACTCAACGGTGGCGTGGAAACGTGTGGATATTATGAAGAATATGACTTAAGAATGGCTTTTCTCAGAAATGGTGGATCTTAGGAAAAAAGAAGTGAGGTCCATTTTTGTAGAGAATTAAAAGATCTACAATTTGTGATGAAGTTATTTCTATCATAAAACTGATCATTCCGATAAAAAATTCAAAAAACCCATTTTTGCGAACTTTGACCTCGCATAAAAATTTTTGCACACACGGGATCGTTGGGGACTTTTCACAACTTCATTATGAAGGTATCCGTGACGTTCATGTCAATTTTCAGCTTCTTGGGAATTTATGCAAGGGTGAATGTCTATTTTGACTGGACTATATGGAGAATTAAGTTTTTGCCACGAACCAAGAACGTGTTTTCCAAAAACGGCAGTCATTCGGTAAACCAAAAATGCCGTACGCAAGCTCATTAACAAAGATCTTCATGTAACATACCATACCGCAAGATTGAGGCATTGAGGCAAGAAAGAAGCTAGGGCCAATTGGTGTCAAAAAACTCTAGGCCGATTCAACGCCGGCAACTCTAATTGATACAGCATTGTCAGTAGATGATGAATCCTGGATTTACTCATATGAGCCCGGCAATGAACGCCAGTCGTCTGTTTGGGTGTTCCAAGGTGAAGAAAATCCGACAAAAGTCATCCGTGTGTCTAAAAAGATGGTCGCGATATTTGTCTAAAAAACAATTTCACTACTATATCGAAGAAATGGTATTGCCGATTGGTATATAACCGTTTGTTGGTCGGAAATAATTGCTGAGCCTTGAGAAACAAACCCCGGACTATTAATTATTACTCCACCAAGACAATGCAAGTTCACATACAGCTCGCAAGACTATTACTTAGAGCAGCAAAACGTCGAATTGTTAGACCATTCTTACTACATTTCCGACCTAAGCCCCAAAGATTTTTTTACTTTTTTTAAAAATTAAAAACGGACTGCGTGGTCAAATGTTTCAGTTACTGAAAGAAGCAGTCGACGCCTTCATAAATGCAATTTTGTCAGTACCAGCAAACGAGTAAATAGAATCATTTAGATCTATTTACAGTTGTCTTTCATGTAAAATTAAAAAGACAGCCCTCGTGCATACATTCTAAAAAACTGTAAATACAATTAGTCCAAGAGCCGACAGCTTCGAACTTTTCAGAACATACATACAGATAACTCTATTTCATATTGATAACTTTTTTCAATAGAAATTCAGGATACGATAAAGTGGTTCCGTAAAAGAAAATGGATAAAGATTTATACATTCAATACACCTGAATGCTTAACAGAAATTCAAATTCAAAAATCGATTCTCACATTATCACCTTAAATCGAGCGCCTAGTGTAAAGGCTTCTTTCGTCCTTAATGGAATCTTTCAGTAGAGTAAAACTAAGCCTCAGATAATCGCCAAAGTTACTATCTCATTACGTTCATGTACATTTTTATCAAACTGGTGTAAATGATTATCAAAGATAATAATAAACCAAATCATTTTCAGTCTTAATTAAATAAGGAGTAATAGAAAAATAGCTAAAAAATCAGAATACTGCCGTGCATTTCTGAAATGAAAGTTCTGCTACTAAATTCTTGTGCTTAGTTCTGAACTCACAACCGACGTGGACAATAGCTCTTATAATCATTTTTTTACTCAAACGCTCTTAATGAATAATAACATTACCAGTAGTCGCTTTTGACTTTGCTGGAATACACTTAATATTTCATATATTATACCATAAGTAGTTGAAATTTTATCGATTATTTTTGTGGTGCTATCACGAATGTTTATTGTGCTCGCGTTTGAATACCACGAGTGTGCAGCACGAGTGGTATACACAAGCACAATAAACATTAGTGATTGCACCACAAAAATAGTCTATAATACTTTAACTACAAATGGTATATGGAGGACTATTCCAGAAGTCAAACCATTTTTTCAAATTAGTTTTCTATGAATCTAGTAACAACTCACGTAATTTTCATAGGAACGAGTAAACAAACTTCTGTCAAACTGAAAAATTAGAATTTCTTGCATTTTCTTTGACGAATAATAGAAAAATATATTGCGTCTTGATATGGAATCTAGCACAGAAAGGTTTGGTGATAGATCAGAAGATAAAATTGATGAAGATATTCAGAAAAATATTCCATTAAATACGAAGAAAACACAAATTGAAGGTATCCACATCTTTGAGTAAAATAACACTCTGACCACTAGTGTATTACCCGATGGTATATCTACACGTCCAAATACCCACTGATATGCACCGTTTCTATGGCGATTTAGCATTGTTAACCTTGTTATAAATACTACGAATGGAATAGTCCACTTAATTCATTCCTTGTAATAGCAGCAAATATTTTTATTTCAAATGTCATCGAAAAAAGTACACTCGATTCGCAGAGTTTTAAATATGTGTGTTCACAAACAAACGAAACAAAGTGTGATGGAAATTTATGCTTATAGAAGTGGTTACGATGTTTTGAAGTCTCAGGCAGCTGTGGATTATAAAACATTCGTATGTTAATTTATTACATATTTCACATTAATGCTAACTGTCAATGTAGAAAATATGTATTTGTAAATATTCCATTCCATCTTTGATTATTTGGACGAAATACTATCAATTACCATGAAGGAGATGTTGTATTGCAGTCGTAAATGAGGCAAAATTTTACGTTACTTATGAAGTGCAAAGTGAGAAAGTCCTCATACCACGATCATTTTTGGCCTGATGTTATAAAAAAAATTCGCCGTAGTAAATTCACATCAGGTTCTCTCGATAAAAAAAAAAGGCTGTAATATTGATTGAGACGTAATTATCAACTTTAATATGCTTAGTTTATATTGATAATTCTAATAGTTTCGAAAGCATGCTGCTTGTTAACATCTTGTTGCCGTGCGGAATCTGAAAGCAACATGCTCGAGAAAATTGCTAGAATTATATGTATTTATTAATGACCGAAGCATAATATGTATTTATTAATGATCGAAGCATAACCGGCAGAAATTTAAGTTGTGAATATATTCGAATTATCTGTTGAAATACAACAAATAAATCTATAATAATTAGTAAAATTGAAATCAGACATACATGATCTTTAATATACTTTTTGCCCGATTGGTCGTTTTCATGTGTTTACCGGCCCTCTATTTGAGGTGGAATGTTGATTTTACCAGCAAACTGTGGTTACTATGGTTATGCTGACTTACCGCCCATGGGCTAAGGCGGTAAGTAAAAAATTGTGGATTTTCACAAAAAAATATTAATTAATTTATCTTTATTTGTAATTGAAAATTCAGAATGAAATGTCAAACTTGACAGCTGGCAGCGAATTAACAATCATCACTAGTAACTCAATTTGAAAAAAAAAATTAGGATCAATATTTTGGATAGATCTTTCAATCGCGCAAGAATGCTCGGCCTCCAAACTATTATTCTCAATCGGTAAACTGTACTTACTGACCTTATTATTTAAATAACTATTTTGCTTGGTAGGTTGTTTTCAGAGTAATGTCAATTTAATACGCCAATTTTACACACGTAATATTATTGGATTCTGTATGTCTAAAAATTAGTATACAATTGCCGAGAACAAGGCAATTCAGAATAGAAGTGATCTATTGTATTAATTCAGTTGTATTTTATATGAAAAATTATTTTCATAATACCTGCATTGAAACAACGCGTTTCAATACCTGCTTTGTCAGTCGAAACAAGACAATTTCAGACAAATGCAAGTGTAGCTGGGTAGAAATAAGCCTGTTTCTTCCCTAGGGGAGAAACAAGCTTGTTTCTGCCCACTGAATTTGTTTCTTAAATCGTTTTATCCCTGGCAGAGTCGCAATTGTTCATTGTCAATCTCTAAATGAAAATCATATAACCTCAGTTAATTTGTCAGTTGTTGTATTCGTAACTGTAAATTGAATTAAAAAGACGATAGTTTCAAGAAAAAAAGTAATGATACGACAATTTCAAGTACATCACAACATCTTATTGATAAAGCACAAGCAGTTACTCTCGACTTGTTACCTGCAGAATCAAAAGAAAAATATTTACTTTGTTATGATAAATTTGTAATACGGAAAGTTTCAATGCAAGTATTATGAAAAATACAGTGCGTGCATGGCACGGGACAAAACACGATTTCAGCCGAGGGTGAAGCAATACTCACCCTCAGCTGAAATCGTCTTGTTTTGTCCCTAGCCAGACAATATACTATTGCTTTCATATATTAGAGTATTATAAAACAAAGAGGGGTCTATTGAATTACACGAATATTTTTCGTGTGAATTAATTTATAATATATCATTTGGGCTAATTTTTTGGCATTTATGAAAACCTAAATATAGAAATAATAATAAAATTAGCAAATGACTTTCCGTCAATGTGCGTCTCCAGAAAAAAGCTCTAATGACGTGGATTGAACAATATTTTTCAGTAATAATAGAAGTAATTTGTACGCAGATGACATTACTATATTTCACAGGAAAAAAAACTTGGAAACCTTACAACTTTTTCAAAAAACTTTGTGAAAATAAAATGCAAAAATGGTCAGACACAGTAGGCTTCAAATTCTCTAAGAACAAAACAAAAGCTTCACATTCTTCCAAACATAAAAAGAGATATGACAGCCAAAAAATTACTATTGGGTCTTTCAATAGACAGAAAATTCACGTGGAAAAAATACAGGATGTGCAACGAAACGCGAATCATAGGAGTTTTTGATGGAAGAATATTAATTAATATAACAAAACCCTCTCTACTGATATCAGATTTACGTGAATCACTCTGAAGAACGAATAATCATAGCATTTCATAAAATTAATATTTGTAAAAATAGGAATTTAACGAATATTGACTTTCGCATTCGCATTTTGCAACTTCTCAACAATCGCCTATGCAATCAGTTTCGCAATTATTATTGCGAATGTTTTCGTATCAGATTATCACATGTAAAATGTCGTGTACCACATTGTGTTAGCATCAAAAACGGTTATGAAATAGTCTTATATAATATGAATCGTATAAAAGCCAAGATATCAAATTGTTTGATTGTTTCGTAAATAATAATGATTCAAGTTCTTTTCATCTTATTCTCATAGTAAAGGGGGGATGGGGTAAATATGACCAGTGGAGCAGTTTATATCATCCTGTTATCTATTATTCTTCAATTTAGGCACCGAACGTAACAGTGTTATTTTAGAAGGCAGTATAAAGAAAGCTTTGAAGAAAAGCTAGCCTTCAGCTAGAATAATTTGGTGTCTCTATTTTAAGTTTTAAAGAACGTGAAACATTTAAAAGTTTACTACTTATTACTCTTTCTGGCATCAAATCCGCAATCCAGTCCTTTGAGAACTTGTGTAAAACATATAATTTTTAAACCCTCTATTATTTCTTGTTGTGAGGGAATTACTTATTTCTATAATGATGTCTAGTGGGGCATATTTATCTGCCATAAGTGTGACACTTTTCACTAGAGTTTCTTTCCGATGAGGACTAGATAAAAATGACTTCTTTTTAATATAATTGTTGGTAAAAATAAGGATTGTGCTCTATATCAAAAAGATGACATGATTTCATGAGCCGACTGAATTTAAAGTCGATTTCATGATGAGGAAAGCGATTTCCCAAATATTTTTCTCTTCTGACGTTGAAGATGTCGACAGTGTTGAGCGTCAGAATATATTGGTGAAACTCAAAGATTTGAAGATGATAAAAGATCTTCATATTTCTATAATTGATTTTGCCAAATTTAATGTTCACTGATACGAGTGGTTCTTTTGCCCCATTTACTTCCAAATTTCTCGATATTAGACATTAAAATGTTCCTTATAGAGAACCATTTTTGTGATTATAAGGTCAATGATATAATGTATATAACTAAATTTCACTTTAAATTACGCTAAACTCAGTCATTATCTTTTAGAATTCGCCTCTGCAGTGATTTTGTGATTGTGACTTGTTTTATTTTATATATTTTTTTGCATATCCCTATACTTAAAAAGAAGCAGCTATTTGGTTATAAGTGCCTCATTGAAGAAGTATTTCTGGCAATTTAAGGCCATATTTTGGTATGTAAAAAAATATTTTCTATATGTCTTAAAAAAGGAATTTTGATGGACAAGTGGAAGCATAATAATGCGTCTTATCTTTTAAATGTTCACAGAAAAAGCGAAATTATATAAAATACGTTTATGTATGTTGAAACTCTAAGAAAAACTCATAGATCTATATGTAATAGTAAGCGATGTAATTATTATCCATTCAGGTACATCGTAAATCGAAGCGAAAATAAATGGTATGAAATGGATAGTAGAAACAGAAATTTTATTTAATTTTTTGAATTTCTTTCTTAAAATAGGAAATTTTCTTACTTTATTCGAATGTAGGTATATCTTGTTATAACGCAATCAAAATGGGTGATAATACTAAAGGACAGATGTGTTGGCATAGTTTCGATCTGGTATATTAAAGTAACATTTAATTTCTGTATAAATGTGATGAATAATGACAGATTTAGTTTTTAAGTGAGTTAATGTTTGGCGTGTTTGGCATGTTATCTTTGCCAGTGGAAACTTAAATCTGCCAACCCAATTTATAACGATCATTTATAATAAGACTTGGAGCAAAAGTATTTCATGTTGACACCATGTTATGGTAAATTTAGGCAAATTGACTTTTTGTAATCCTATACATTGACTCAGTCATGCACATATTTTATTGATCTAGTTTCTATCATTTACAAATCTCAAGATGATAAACAAATCAATAAAATATAAAAATTTAACAAAAAGAATAACAGAAACAAGTGACAATATTCTTATTCTCTTTTTCCCATCGCACACACACGGAAGAAATCATATAAAAACGTACGTAAAATATCAATTCAGTCACAATCCTGTCAGTTAAATGGCTACTGACAGTCTGTTAAAATTCAATGACATTGAGCAAATAATTTTTTAGTAAGTTCCAATTTTTCTTTTTTTATAACACGAAAACTGAATTTGCATTGGATTACTACACGTAATGTCTTCTACAAGATGTAGAAAGCCTTTGCTCATCCTGATGTCTTTTAAAAACAGTCCTCAAATATGATCTATGATCTCGCTCAATATATTTATGAAAAGTCACAAAAATACTGAAAATAATACAAGTTTAGGAGTAATTTTATCGATCCAGTTGAATAATAATCGAAGATCCAATACGATAATAACTTAATGAATATAATTAAGAAATTAGAAGTGATCTAATTACAGCTTAGCTTGTAATAGTAATTTATTGTACTAGTGTGGGATGTGATGTATATTGATCAAGTTTAGCCACGGCGCCTAGAATTAATTTTGTTAATCAAAAAAACTGATTTTAAAAACAAGCCATCTAGTATGTCTACAACACCTTGTAGCAGAAAATTAAAAGGTCATTTTCTCCTTTCACTAAAAGTTCAATTAATAAAAAAATATTTCCCTATGTTACATCAAAATTATTACAGTACGCCTCGTTTAAGGTGCCATTTTCATTGAGGTGAATCTACGCGAGAACAACACACATTGTACAATGAAATTCGAGTGCATCTTTATTATTACAAGGATCATTACAAGCCAAGCAAAACTGCTGTAAATTCAGCGTTAAATCAAAATGGTGGAAATACAACTGCTAATTTTATATGAAATGAAAGTAGCAAAAACCGTTAAGCATTTGTTTAAAGAAATTAATATACCGTTAGATTCTGGAAATTGGTTTTCAACAGTACAGAAAATGATGGAAAAGATAAGTACAACAAACATAAAATTTTCTTTAAACACAATACAGACTGATTACGAAAATGCAGGAGTTCAAGGGATTCTAAGTTGGTGTCAAAATTGGCTTTCCTGCAATATGTACAAGAGGGCCAATTTCCGATCATATTCTAAATGCCTTGCTATTTTTCCAAGTGTCGTATTTCTGTGAACATCATGTAGTTGAATTTTCTTAAATTGACTTACAGAACCAATAAAAAAAGTTAGGTACAGTCGTTAGGTATACCAACATTTAGATTGAACAAACACGAATGTTGAATAGAAGTTGCTCCATTTTGTATAATGTTAAAATTGATTAACATATCCTTCGATGATCGTGACATTTTCATTATTTCATGCATGGATAAAATCTATAGAAATAGAAAAAACTTTTTGAAGACAGTAGATTGTTTCTTCCTGAATATACAGATTTTGAGTGAAGATATTTAATAAAACATTAAAATTGTCGAATATTATTGAATCTGAACACATCGCAAACAATGAGTATGCATCGCAGTTTAATATCACTATATAAATGTCAATATTCACCAAAAAGAATTGAGAACTTGCAAACTTTTGAAAATATATTTTATGAATTTCTGGAAATTTTTGTATAGTCGTCATTATTTGTCGTAGGAGTCTTACTTCTGCTGTGCGCTTATATTTTATTTATTATTATTTATCTTTCATGATAATATTCTTCACAAATTAAACTCTTCAAGTCTCTAACAAAAGCGAAAAAGACGCTAAAAGCCTCAAGTTAATTATGTGACACGTGTCCAATAATTTAATTAAAATACAAGATTATATTTTCGTTTACAGATTCTGAAATATTTAGTACGACGAATAAGTAGAGTATAAGATATAATTGAAAATTGCACAAGTAGCCAAGTAGAACTGCAGTATAAATCTTCTCACATTGAACAAATTCTTGCTGCGAGGAACAGTTGTCTTGTCTTTTATCTGTATCCAGGTTACGTCAAACAAATAACCCAAAACAGATGAGCCTTTAATTATTTAAGCCTTAATCAATGTTCACATAGCAAGTCGTTCCGCAAAATTGTAAGGGTACTAAATAAAATTAATTATTACATCTAAAAGGTAAATGAAGATAAATAAAATCTGCAAATGATTTTGAAATCTTTAATAATTCATTGCTTCGATACAGTAGGCATTATCTTTAAAAAATCTTTTCAAAGAAGTCGGATCAAAAAGAAAAGTTCTTCTGTTTATGTTATCACATTTTGCATCCAACAGTTTCTACTATAACCGTTTTTGGACATTTGAACTGCCAAGTTTCACACCGTACTCATATCAAAAACATCTGGTAATCCAATCTAGTTATGCGTATCGTGTGAAGCCAAAATCGCAACGTCCAACGGCGCAGCAAACTAGGGACCCATCAGTAAATCCAAGCCAGGCAAACCAGCAGCGAAACAAGCGTCGTGGTACGCGAACATTGTCGTCTAAGAACCAGTGGCCGGCAGTCTGTACATATTATATATATGAGATGGAAACTAACTAAGTTTGGCGGCGGTAGCTTTAGCGAGTGTCACTCAGGTGTCACAGGTATAGGAATTACAGCAATTTCAAATGTATTTCAGTAAAGCTGCCATTTTAATATAATAATCTCATTCGTCAACTAGCAGAGATATTTATGAAGAATTTTGAAACAATTACCAACTACCCTTACAAACAAAGTCAAATTATGGTTTAGATATGTAGACAATATTTTATGTATGTGATCTGGCCTTTGACAGAACTAACCTCTTTTCAATTAAATAAAATTCACAAAAATATCAATGTCACTTTAGAAGTAAAATCGAACTACAAAATAAATTTCTTAGATTTAACCCTTAATAATTCTAGCAACACTCTCGTCTTCGATATTTTTCGAAAACCAACACAAACGGATAATAGCATCAACTTTCTTTCACATCATACAGTTTTAAACATAAACTCGCTTTTTTCAACTCACATATTCATAGAATGCTCAGCCTTCCTTTAAACCTAATACAAATCAAAAAAGAAAATCTTAAAACAAATAGCAAAAGTAATAATTTTGAACCAAATTTAGTTGATAAACTAATTAGCATGAAAAAATTAAATTACGAATTAGTCTTGCGTATCACATAGATAATTCAAATAACCTTCATAAAAAATATTTCAGTTTACCATTTCTTAGGAAAATTAACTATAAAATCGAAAATGCTGTCAAACAATTTGATGATAATTTAGTAGTCACATCGAAACTAACATCTAGTTTAAAGAAAAAAGTTGATACTATCGACCGCCTGGAAAAATCGGGAGTTTATAAAATCACTTGCTCATGTGGAGCTGCTTATACAGGGCAAACTAGGAGGTCATTTAAAAGTAGATTAAATGAACATATCAGATGCATCAAACAGAATAATACTCAATCTAGTTTTGCAAAGCATATTATTGAAACAGGTCACACTTTTCAACGCGATAATTTAGAAATTCTTCACTTACAAAATAAAAGTAGAATTTTTCATACTTTAAAAAATTTTGAAATCAAAAAGCTTTCTGGAACCCGTAGCGCCATCTCTCTCAATTAGCAGTTAGACGTGGAGTTGTCCTCACTTTTAAATTCTTTAATTAAACATAAACAATTGCGATTTTGGCAGTATTTGTTACCTTCGATCATTCAACTCTGCTGCTGTTGATCCAATGATTAAGTTAACCATATTCAATTTAAAGTACCAGCTATATGTTTTAGTGAGTCTATATTTTGCTGTAAGTATTTTTTAAAACATTTTTTTTATATTTAGATAATTTTGTCATGGCAGTTGGTTGAAAAAATCTCTCTTATTTTAATAGTTTCTCCGGTCCTGAAGATGACTCCCTAAAAAGTCGAAACCAGTCGACTTTATGTCTCAATAAAATGTGAAGAAAAGGACTACTCCTGGAGTTTTCATCTCCTTCCTATCATATTTAATCTTCACTTGGATTAACTACGCTTGTATAATAAAATAGACTTTTATTATAATCGAAAAATAAAAATGGCAAACGATTGTGGCGGTTCTGAGGTCATTTTAAACTCAAAAAACATAATTTAAGAAAAAATCGGTCTGTCGGTCTGTTGGTCTGTCTGGAAGTACCATAATTTAAGAGCGCGTATGAATATTTGACTGCAAACTTATATTTAGGTTTTCCATCTGAAAGCTAGGTTCTACTTCGTAAATGAGCTTTTTTCAATCCATGGTACCATAACTTTATTGATGGAACTTTTTAGTTTTTTGCGTTTATTTTATAAACAGTAGTATTTATAATAAAATATTAAATAACTAAAATTGATCCTCAAATAATTTGGCATATCATTTACATGAAACATTTTTCAAAATTATCAGTGGTCCTATTATTATTATTAAAATTTGAATTATTATGAAATTCGTTATATCTTTCTGAAGCAAAGAAATAATGAGAATTATAATGTGAAATAAGAATTAGTATCAATTTGAAGTGCTCGAGGGGATTAGCTTAGTAGATATCAAAAATAAATTGTTAGTGAAATCCACATCACCATCTCTAAATTACACTTCCGGCAATCAAATGCTGAAATTGTATATTCCGATTAATTAAAGACCCTGAAAATCTAGAAAAAAACTATTCATTCTCAGATTTACTGAAATACTATTGAAATTTTTTTTTACACTTTCATACGTTTCTGCCACGACCTTAGAGCTGCCTCAATCATCTGCCATTTTTATTTTTCGATTATAATAATAGTATATTTTATTATATCAAAATGGCAACTTTACTGAAATACGTTTGAAATTTCTGTAATTCCTATACCTGTGATACTAGTGACGCTAACGCCACCGCCGCCGGGCTTTGTTAGTCCTCATCTTATATATATAGTAGGTATGAAAGAGTGACTGGTGAAAATTTAGGCTTCACTGAAATATGTAAGTTTGCCGGCCATTGGCTCTTAGACTATTATTTACAACGTATCACACAAGTATCAAAGTGAACAGATTAACGCGTACTTATTATTCAAACTACTACATCTGCCGAATCTTGTTAATTCAAAATTCAAGAGTGAAGCATATTTTCAATTTGAAGAGCTTTTCATATTGAGGAGAGCAAATTTGGAAAAAATATTTATTGCTTTGGTCCTTTGGAGATGGTAGATATATGGAGTCTAATTTTAATTTGTACAGGTTTGTATTTGAATCAGTCGTTTTATTTCTAGTCCTGCATAAAAATAACAATCAGATTTCATTCAAAGTAATCTCCTTTCAACTTTATATGACTAATAAATATTAAAGTAACTTTAGACCGCAAAAAAATCTTGTTCTTCACACGTCATTGAACAAGCAGGAACTTAATTTTTTCTGCCACCAAAGAAAAATATAATAAAGATATAAGTATAAATAAATTACTGACAACAAGTTGATATTCAATATTTATATTTATACTGGCGATTTTAATACATATATTGTCGAGATAATTTTATTGTTTATATTTTTCATAAAGCACAATTTCAAAAATTTGTTGTACGCTGCTTCATGAACGCCAGAAGATTTCGTTTACAATACAAGGACTGTCTTTTTAGTTTTGCATAGAAGAGGAAGATTATAATAACTTGATTGTTTTTCGATTTATTCTCCACGAACGTTTATGCATAATTCCACTCGTTTGATGGTACTGACAAAATTGCATTTATAAAGGCGTCGACTGATTCTTCCGACGACGAAGTCCGTTTTTAATTTTTGGAATAGTAAAAAAATCGTTGGGACTCAGGTCGGGACTGTAAGGGGGATGGTCTAATAATTCGGCGTTTTGCTGCTCTAAAAATTCAATAGTCTTGCGAGCTGTGTACAAAGTTGCATTATCTTGGTGGAGGATGATTCGTCGTTCAGGATTGGTTCTTCAAAGCTCAGCAATTACTTCCGGCAAACAAATCGTTGCATACCAATCGGCAGTAGCAGCTCTTCGATCTTGCATGACCTGCTTTTGAGACAAATATTGCGACCATCTTTTGGCCACACTTCAAGAATGGATGACTTTTATCGAATTTGCTTCACCATGGAGCATCCAAACAGACTACTCTGGTATTAATTTTCGAGTTTCATATGATGAAATCCACGATTCATGACCACTGACGAAGCTATACATATTTTTAATAGATCAGGTATCCAAAAGAAAACGTTTTATACACAATTTCTCATGCAAAATTTTTGAATTGACGTCTTTGAGATTCCGATGATGCTTCAATCTTGCAATATGTCACATTTTGGTCTTCGTTGATGCCGTTTTGAAGGATCTGCCCTTGGCTCGTCGCTAAAACCTGTTTGTCTAAGTTTGAATTCT
This sequence comes from Dromius quadrimaculatus, assembly GCA_963989225.1. Lineage (NCBI taxonomy): Eukaryota > Metazoa > Arthropoda > Insecta > Coleoptera > Carabidae > Dromius > Dromius quadrimaculatus. The sequence continues at coordinate 45,898,105 of OZ022330.1, forward strand.
CCATACCATCAAGAAACTGTAGACTGATGCGGTACTTCATTACCGAAAACAGAAACCAACTCGACGAGATATTCTTGTTGATATACTTTTCTTTGAAAGTTGTAAAAGATTATAGCGAGAAAATTTTCTGATATTTTATAAATCTTTTTACTGAAACTTTGTATTTAACTAAAAATTAGATATTAAGTGTTATTTGGACTAAATGTGAATTTTTCTGCTTCCATTTAATTGTACGACGAACTTACATATACAGCAGACAAAGTATTATTTACACCTAATAACACAATATACTACTGCTTTGATTTGCAAATCATTGATAACATCAATTATATATTAATTTGAAGAAAATTTGGGCTTTTTTGGAAAAAAAAACAATTTTAAAAATTGTAGGTTTCTGGATGTTGATTGATAATTATTTATATTTGATCTTCAAGCCGCAAATATGAGTTAGAATTTTTTCAGCCTTGGTTGTAGATGATGGATCGATAGTGTTAAATTAGAAAAATATGGAGTATGACTGATCAATCAATTCGAAGCTTGATTTGTTAATTTTTTGCGAAGCGCATTATTTTTACAGTAACATCACCGCTTTAGACACTTCTCCTGACGAGCATTTTTCCAGAATACTTTTGCAAACTGTACTTGGAAATGAGGAATAATTTTTTCCAATTCCTGCCTTTTATGTAATGGAAAATCTATAAGAAGTATCAAAAAAAAATGAAGCAGTACTAGTCCCGTTAATTTTTGTACGCAAGACTATTTTGGAAAAAAATGTGTTCATTCTTTCGAATGTTTCTTTGTTTCTACATCATAATTATGAATCTAAGTATCATCCATAGTCACCATTCGATAAGAAAAACTGCTTGAATTCTTCTTAAAACGACTACAGATCAACAAGAGTTTTGATCCTGTCGTTTTTTATCGCAGGCAAGATATTAAGGAATTCAATTAGCTGATAATTTTTTTTATACCTAAATCCGGATGGACAGTATGATAAACCAATTCGTATGGAATATCCAGTGTCTCCAAAACGTACAGCATCAACATTCTTTAGATACTACACAAGAATTAGGTATAGTCTCTCAGTACGGTGTTTATCACCTTTTAGAGGGAAAGCGAAAATTTTAACTAATACTTTGAGAACCAGGCAAAATTAAATTCGAATGAATACTGTTTTGAAATTTTCGAATACCATATTACAGACTCTTACTTACTGGGATAAAAAAATTGAACTTTTCCTGAAATTGTTAAAAATATTCTTGAGATGTCGGTACTAGGACTTGGGTGCAGACAATGAATATGTAAAATTTTAAATCGATAGCTTCACCCATTCCAGAAAAAAGATGTGACATACAGAAGAATGAATTTCGCAACTGGGAGCTTTATCATATTAAAATTGAGATACCCAATATTTTATTATAACTAAACTCAAAGATATATAGCTTAAGACGTAATAGTAATTTGTGTATCTAGACAATAAAGATTAAATTTTTTTCACTTGAGGTTCCAATTAAGGTGAGACCAGAAAGCACTTTTAGCCCAAGTGCACAAAAAGTTTTTTTGACGATCATTGTGTTATATTATTATCAACTATCAAGTTGACATTTGAGAAGAATGCGAATTTATTTTCAGATTTAAAGATCTTAAGAGGTTGATGGCAGAATATAATATGCATCTCGGCAAAAACTGTTTCTTGAAGTGATCATCAAATGTAAAGTTTGACAGACGTGTACAAAAAAAAAAAAATTTGACGGCCGCAAAAGCGGGCATAGAATCACTTTTTTTGTTATTATCACCTGAAAAAAGTTATTCATGTCAAATTATCGAATACAATCAGATAGTAACCTCTGTTTTTCAATTGGTTTCTGTTCTTATCCATTAATTTTTCTAACATGTTCCACATGATAAATAATAGTGAAAAATACATTGTAAACACAAAATTATGTCTTGAGTACACTGTTAAATACTTCCCCATTAGTTTTAGCCCTCCATATAAGTTATAGGATATTATCTTTCATGTTTTCGTATCTTGTACACATGTAGTTAATTATTTAATTAAATTTTGGTGTGCGTGTCGTTTGAAACTCTCAGTATATATAATTGATTTGTGTCTAAGTCAGACTTGTAGACTCATACATCACAAGATCAAAGACAGCCGCGTGGTGTATTAAGCCGTACTGACATTGTCAACACGTGTGTTTCAAAACGAACCAAAATGTTCACAACTTCTGAAAAGAAAATCGTGCTATATTCCCTTTCCGACTTCGCTAGAAGAGCGGAACATTTTCACAATACAGTGAGTAACCTATATTCTTAATAATTGCTTGCACAGCAAGTAATACGAGCAAACCTTTTTTTTTTATATGTTTGAAGTTTTACTTACAACAGTTGAGTCAAATTGTATCAATCAAAAAAATGGAATAAAAATCTTTCATGTACATTATTTTGCTCAGATTTTATAACAACAATCAGTTTCTAACTGATACGTGATTTTTTATTTATAAAAACACATTTTGGACTCCGTTTGTCTGTGTGTCTGTCAATTAATTAAGCAATTATTCAGCACAATTGTAAAGATTACTAGCCCGTGAATATCCCAACAGTAAAAACTCAACGACTGGTAACCGCATTACAATTAAAATACCAATCAAGCGAATCAAACATGATGTGTGTATGTATTCTGAATAATATAGGAAATCATAAAGTAATGACAAACATGGTATAATAGAAAATAAATTGTTATTGTTTACTAGAAGAGGTTGTCTTAATAGTATCGATATGAAATGTATTTTTGTAGGAAATATAATTAAATTATACGAGTATATCGAGATGATATTTTGAAATATTTGAGATATTAACGTTCTTAATTTCGATATTTTGCAAATGAGATGTATTAAATGTTGAACGTAGGAGATGAAGCACAATATAGCATCATTTGCTACTGTTGGACATTTTTGTATCCTTGTTTTTCATTTTTTGCTCATTGTAACTCAGATATCTGTTTTACAGTTAGATACAAATAGATGAGAAATTTGTAGCAATTTTTTGCCAACACATTTTTGCATTGTTTTCTTCGTAAAGGATTTATTTTTTGTGATGTCATTTGATGGAAAAAAAACTCTTATAACCTTTAGGGGTTTTTTAGTTCTGCCTTGGGTTGTAAATTTCTTTGAAGAGGACAGGAAAGGCTTCAGACTTTTAAGAAGCTATTAGTAATTTTTTGTCACCAGACTCATAATCATTTAAACTTAATTAAAATCCAGACCTGAACTAAAGCAAATAAACCAATTATATTTGAGTATAAATATTTACAGGCAGGCATACAAATTCAAGTTGTGATAAAAAAAAGAAAAAAAACTACAACTAAGAAACTCAAAATTTCAAGTCAGTAATTGGAGGTTTTATAATAAATATTGAAACTGAGATATTTTCTTATATATGACGTTCTTTACAATTTTTTAGGGCGGTGTCAATAAAACTAGCTTACATGCGAACGAGTTACGTAAAATTGGCCATGGGAAAAACAGTCCTGTCCTAAGTCAGCTCCTGCAAATTATATCTTAGTTTTGGCATATACAATGAGTGTGTAAAAATCATATTGCCAAATCATGGTACTTTAGGAGATATCACAGGCCAAAAATAGGTAAGCTCGTTTCTGACCAGTTTTTCGCAAATATTTCATTTTCTAACGGTCGTAGAGCATTTTAGGTCTCAAGTAAAAATGAAGTATAGATTTTTCTTTACAAAAAGTATTGTATGATTTATTTGCGTATCTATAATTGTAAATAAGGATCCGCGCGTACAACATGGACCGTCGCGCGATCATGCATTTATTTCCGCACCACTACTGGGGTAAAGTGCAAGGCTAAAAAGCTATAAAGCTTTCATTTGAATACTTTAAATACTAAATTTTAAGATTCTACAGCTGATCGTTCTGGATTTATGCGAAAAGTTCAAAAAACTGTCTTGTAAACTGCATTTCTAGTTCAGCTGATCGCTGTCATAATCCAAGGTATACAATTAGATATTATAGAAGTGATTAATACAAAATTTCAATATTCTACGACTGATTGTTTTGAATTTATGCGAAAGATTCGGAAGGACTTCAATATAAAGTGCACTTCCAGTTCAGCCGTTTGACACAAAAATAAAAGATAATCATCAAGATGCTACGATAATTTTAAATACTGAATACCAACATTCTATGGCTAGCAATTTCGGATTTATGCAGAAAACTCAAACAATGTTTCAAGTAAATTGCAATTCCGGTACAGATGTTTGCAACCATAATGCGAGATGCACAACTAGACCTTGGACCAGTTTCAAATACAAAATTTCTACATTATACGTTCGACGGGCTTCGAGATTCACGAATTACATACATACATACGTACAAAGTACCGACGTCAAACCTAAGATTGTCAAAATGGATTCAGGAATGCTCAAAACGGATAATCTTATCAAAATAAGTCTATAACTGTATCACAACTTTGCAACGAAGGTAAATATTCGAAATATTATTTTATATCGTCGATATTATTAGCCATACTTTCCATTAAAAACGTTAGGTCGCACTTTTTACGCGCGATATCTTATTAACGACTGCAGATACGCAAATGAGTCATACAATCTTTTTTGTAGAGAAAATTGTGCACTTAATTTTTACTCATGACCCTAAATGCTCTACGATCGTTAGAAAATGGGATACTTACGAAAAAATGGTCAAAAACATAGTTTTTGATCTTTGGTCTTCGATCTCCTGAAGCACCATGATTTGATATTATGCTTTCTGCACCCTCATTGTACATGCAAAAACAAAGATATTCCCGCAAAAAAAAAACAGTACTATTTATTCGGTAGATTGGGTTATTTTTTGTATAAATTGACTGGACTAAGAGTTTGGTCCTGTGACTTATTAATTGTCATAGCGGAGCATACTTTTAAGAAAACTGCAGTCTCTTGAATGCAAAAGGGGATCGTCTGGAATCAAAGCGATACGCGAAATAAATACAATTTCTCCTTGAGCAGACCCAGTTATAATAGTTGCCTTTACTACATTAACTTGTAGCCTCAGTACCATCACAAATTTTGGATGGTTTTAAATTTCTAAACAATATTATGTATGCTCACTGGTATGGAAGTCCAAGCGGGTTTAGAGTTATAACAGGATTCTCTGTTCAAAACTCTAAACTTTTTAACCTAGCGGTTCACCTTGATCGATATATCACAATTTGAAGCTCCTATCCACCTCTTTAGGAGCTCAATTTCAAAAATTCTTTCTTATTGCTCATCTACATTATAATAGAAACCTTTGTGCAAACTTTCAAGTCTCTAGATCCAGTAGTTTTGGCTGTGCGTTTACATATATAGATGAACTCCCTCTTCAACCATTTAGGGGCTGAATGTCAAAAAATCCTTCCTTAATGCTTCTCTACGTTATAATAGGAGCATCTGTGTAAAATTTTTTGTCTCTAGGCTCAATTGTTTTAGCTATGCGTTGATATATAAATGGATCCTTCAGGAGTTGAATTTCAAAAAATCCTCTCTTAATACTTGCCTAATACGTTATAATAGGAGCTTCTTTGAAAAATTCCAAGCTTCCTCTGCACCTCTCTAGAAGTTGAATTTGAAAAAAATTTTCATTCGTGTTCTCCTACGTTATTTCAGGAACCTCTGTGCAAAATTTCAAGTCTCTCGGCTTGGTAGTTTTGGCTGTGCGTTGCTATATGAGTCAGTCAGGTCATTTTTTCATTTATAGAAGATAGAAGATAGATAGATAGATAGATAGATAAATAGAAAGAAGAAGATTAATTATTGAACTCATCTAGAATAGCAATAGCCTTATATTTTACTCAATATCTTCAATGCAATTTCATTAGAAGATAGAAGGGCTTTTACACAAAATAATACCTTTGACTATTCCATTCGTAGTATTTATAACAAGGTTAACAATGCTAAATCGCCATAGAAACGGTGCATATCAGTGAGTATTTGGACGTGTAGAAATACCATCGGGTATTACACTAGTGGTCAGAGCGAGTATTTTACTCAAAGATGTAAACACCTCCAATTTGTGCTTTCTTCGTATTTAGTGGAATATTTTTCTGAATATCTTCATCAATTTTATCTTCTGATCTATCACCAAATCTTTCTGAACTAGATTCCATATTAAGACGCAATTTATTTCACTATTATTTGTCAAAGAAAATGCAAGAAATTCTAATTTTTCAGTTTGACAGAAGTTTGTTTACTCGTTCCTATGAAAATTACGTTAGTTGTTACTAGATTCATAGAAAACTAATTTGAAAAAATGGTTTGACTCCTGGAATAGTCCTCCATATACCATTTGTAGTTAAAGTATTATAGACTATTTTTGTGGTGCAATCACTCATGTTTATTGTGCTTGTGAATACCACTCGTGCTGCACACTCGTGGTATTTAAACGCAAGCACAATAAACATTCGTGATAGCACCACAAAAATAATCGATAATACTTCAACTACTTATGGTATAATAAATGAGTATTATACTGAGTTTTTGAGTTCTACTTGCTTTGTTCAGTACCAATAAGTTCACGAATTCGAAACAGTTTCTATTCACCGATTCTGAGAACAAACATGTTACTTGCATTTCCATTAGAAAAAATATGTTAGGCTTATAATTTCCATTAGCGTAACGTTGATACCCATATTCACAAAGATAAATAAATAAAAATTAATGAAGTTTGTTGGTAAAATCACTCATCATAGATTTCTTTCTAGCTGCGTACTCCACTAATACTCAAAAGTACATAGCTATAAGTTGATGGTTGTTAACCAGCCACATTAGCACACAATATGTGAAAAGGAATAGTGAAAGACGCTCAAGAAGGCAGAAGTCGGATGTCAAGCTAAAATTGATTTACGGGCATTGAAATATGAAACTTCACTTTGGTCCGGAGTTAGCCGCGTGGTTAGGTTTAGTTAGACAGAGGGCGGGATTAGTGTGTCAAAGACGCCGGTGCATATGGTTAGTTAGTAAAGCATCAGTCACGAAAAAACCAAGCTGAAAATTATATCCTAAAATATGTTTTAGGACATTCAGAAAAATTAATAACATATTTAGAAAAATTTTACTATCGATCTTCTAAGATACAAAATTGATAAAAATTCTATAAAGCTACATAAAACATTAAAAAAACTTTTTTTTTAAATAAACAGTACCACAATGCTGTAGAAGAAAGTTGAAATATATAACATTAAATTACAAAGCTTCACAAAGTAACGCAAAATAAAGCAAAGTGAAAATTACAACACAAGAATAAGCGCAAAATAAACAAGACCCAATTATTATATTAGTTCACTTATAGCCTCACGTAAACAATTTCCAACCACTGGACGTCTACACAATCGTTCATTCCACACATATATTCTCTTCAAAATTATTTCATTTAACATTCGGTCCTGAAATTTTACAAGTTGCAATAATGGCGTAATACAAGTAAAACCCTTGGTTAATATGTGGGGTAGGGTTCTTAGCGAATCAAATTTGTCGCTAAATAAAAATGATAATGAAGGAAAAAACTTTTCAGAACTCATTTTTTAATAAATATGTTGAATTTGGAAAAGTTCTGTACATAAAAATGATTAGAAATACAACGTTTCAACTGCAAAGTGCTACCCTTTTCAAGTGTAAAAGTGTATGTTGAAACGTTGTGTTTCTAATCATTTTTATGTATAGAACTTTTCCAAAAAAACATATTTATTAAAAAATGATAATATTATTTGAAAGTCACAATCACTCTTGAAAATACTATTATTAGTTATTAGGTTCTTATGATCTAGATACACCTGAATAATTTCTTAAAATGTACTTCTCAATAAAAGCAAAACAGAATATAAATCCAAAAAACTAGAAAACAGCTTTATATTGTTCTTGACAAATATCAAGTACAATTCCTCAACACTAAAATGTTTTTATAACAGAAAAGGTTGACTCGCGCTACATTCAATGTACAATCAACGCGGGCAGTTTTAATTCTTTAATTTTGTTTTGTTTTATTACTAAATTCTTCTGTATATTACCTCAAATACTCTCACGTTCCACCAGTAGAATTTGATTTCAAACAAAATGTTATTTCTGCCCTCTAATTCTTAACTTAATACCTGAAGAGATATCTCCGATTGAAAAATTTTATTTGGTAATTGTTATGTTCAGATTTTTATATCTGGTACAAGATAGGGAATCATAAATTCAAAATTTCAAATCCCAGTTTGAGAAAATTATACCTGTTCTATTTGCCATCTCTAAATTTGCAATCATCGTATGGTCACCAATTTAGAAATTAAATTTTCAAAAAAGATATTTAGATTCCTTTGGTCATAATAAAATTAATTATATGAAAAATTTGACATATTTTGAAGTTCCGATATTTGAGAGGCTGTAGGTATAAGAAGTTATAAATGAATCTTACTGCAGTTATTTTTAAACAATATTTCACATCAGTTTGAGTGGGACACGTCTCTACGTCTCATTGATTTATATTAATCATGTGAGAATTTGGCTACTACACCTGACGAACAAAATTATCATAAGATATAAGAATACTCTGTATAAGACATTCTAAATATCGCCAAAAGTAGGAAAATGTGTTGATATATTTCTCTTACAACTTATATGATTGTTATTATAAAATATTGAAACCTGAAAACTACTGCTGACAGTCGATTTATTCTTGTTATTATAATTCTGCAACATGAATCATGTATTTTTGTAATTGAGCGTGTAAGAATCAAAATAAACTAGGAAAAAAAATAACTATTCAATTATTAACGCTTACAAATTATATATTTCTGTTCTTTGGTTGAAAAGTTGTGTTTGTCATCATTTTTCATACAGAATTTATTCCCAATAATAGTAGATTATATTTTTAGCAGCAAAAATTAGGTTTTATGTGCTAAGGTTTGCAGTTTGATTGGCGAACGTAATGACATGACACATAAAGTAAACAAGAATTAGTATTTTTTCTGCCTAATCAGATAAAGTGACACTTTTACCTTAGCAACAGAGATATTTAACATGTCACTTTTATGACGTTTGAAAAAAAAACATATTCATTAAGAATGAATTCTAAATAATTATTTAAGTATCAAGGTCAGTAAGTACAGTTTACCGATTTAGAATAATAGTTAGGAGGCCGAGCCTTGGCGAGGTTTCCAAATATTATACGAAATCGGTACTGTACTTACAAAATTTTTTGCACGATTGGAAGATTCAAAATATGGATTCAAATTTTCTTTTTCAAATTAAATTACTACTGATGATTGTTTATTCGCTGTCAGCTGTCAAGTTTGACATTTTATTCTGAATATTCAATAACAAATGAAGATAAATAAATGAATATTTTTTTGTGAAAATTCAAAATTTTTTACTTACCGCCTTTGCCCATGGGCGGTAAGTCAGCATAACCATAGAAACCACAGTTTGCCGGTAAAATCAACATACCACCTCAAATAGAGGGCCGGTAAACACATGAAAACGCCCAATCGTGCAAAAAAGTATTTTACTCCATTGAAACTACATTGAATCTATATTTTAACAAATATTTGCTCTGTCCATAGTTTAATTTAATATTGTTTATTACTGGCAGATAATTAAAATGATGAATGTTTCTGCAGCCAGGCAAATAACATTCATAATTAATATCGAGTTTGATTTTGGCCCAAGTCCATTTAAATATCTTGGTTGAGAATAAAAATTTGTTTGTTATGAGGACTAGAAAATTTGAATAATTGATAGAAAGAAGATCATAGATAAATCATTATTTGAAGTTTTATTCTATGATTATAACGACTAAATTTATCTTATCTCAATTCTGATTATCATTGGCCGTAATTTGAAAGAAATTTTCAATAAACTAATACAGGGAGATTATTCTCTTCAATTCCTGACTAACCGTTGTTGATTATTCCTAGATTTAAGGGAATGCACTAGTCTCTTCCAAAGAGTGTGAAAGTAGGTGTCGGTCATACCACAGAATTTTCTTAAGGTAATGCGCCTACCATACTGAAAGTCATTATGAAATCTAGATTTTTTTCAAACGAAAATAAAAAATGTAAGCATGTTAATTGATAATTTGAAATTTGATGTCACTGATAGTTATTCAAGTATTAAATATACAGTGTACCGATTTAGAATAATAGTTTGGAGGCCGAGCCTTGGCGAATTTTTTACTTACCGTCTTTGACCATGGTCGTCAGCATAAACATAGTAACCATGCTTGCATGGTAAAATCAACATATCACCTGGAATAGAGGGCCGGTAAACACATGAAAAGGCCCAATCGTGCAAAAAACTATTTTTATCACATTCACTTCAATATTCATTTACTAACAATAATAAATAAGTGTCTTTGATTTGTTTATTTTTGTATCGTTATTTTTCTGACGAAAACTCTTGTATAAAGAGTCGAAACGTCAAAAACAAATAAAATATACAGAATTTGAACCAAAAAAAAAGAGCCTTTAAATCACTGGGTATTTTTTCCTTGGAATATATCGTATATCTAGCAGCTGCCTACTATTGTTTATCCGACACAGGTATGGATCTACATGCCACGAAGTTTAAATTTTATATCCACTGTTTCAAATTCGAATGTGTGATGGTATATTTATTTTATTTTATTCTAAACTACTCAAAATAATTAAAGGGTCAAGTTTTCTTCCGTCTGCTAGATTTGAACGTATTGCACTACAATCTTGAGCATCTGGTTGATTATTATTATGACTGTCAATCATGTAGAGTGTTAACGGATAAAGGTCCTGTGTTTCAATATTCAAACTCTTAATGAAGTTCAAACCTCATCTGAAATATATACCATTGCTAGAAAACTTGATCCTTCAATTTTGTTGAGTACTTTATTTTATCATGAATTTTTTTATTTTATATGTTCTTATTTATAATATTCCTTTATTACTTATGTTTTTGATTTTTATATATTTGTAATTTAATACTATATCATCAATAAATTTAAACTTTAATTTTGATTTTATTCATAATACATTTCAAACTCCGATTCCAAGATTTTTAGTTTTGCAAAAAAATGTCATCTCTATTGAATTTCAATCCTTAGATCTTGAAAGACGTGGATATACGTTCCTAGTTTGACTACATTCAACATCGTCAAACTTCTACGAATAGAATGTCTTTTGTTTTCAAGAATGGCTGACAAATATTTTTGTACATTTTTTATAGTTTTTACATGAACTTTGAGAATTGATTAATATAAATTATAGTCTCTTGCTGTGGCGAAATTTTATTTAAAAATGCACGGTTTATACCAGATTCGCTTGTTGACTATATGTTGAGTATTCACTTCTTATTTTTTTTAGCATATTCCCTTGAGCATTTTTTTTTACTTTTAGGTATTTATTAACATTTAAATAATGTGACAATTTATTACACTATTTTCGGCCAACATCACGCGGACTCTCGCACAACAGCTCGATCTTTTCTTTTAAATATTTCTCACATTGAATTCAACTAAGAATTTCTCATTTCAAAATCCTAAAATAAACTCTGCGAGCTTAATGCATCTATTATCATTAATAAGAAATTATTGGAATCAAAATACTTTTCAATCATTCTGTAATATTAGAGTGTTTTACTTTTGCCGCTTTATAAAATGTATGGAGTAGTACTAGACGTCCTTATATCTTGTTAAACATAATATGGAGACACCTTTATGTTGATTGTGTTTTGTCCTACGCCATTTAGCGAACAAATTTACCTCAAGTCAATATTATTCTTTTTAACAGATTATTGGTTTAGGCTACGGTAGCGCCTTTACAGGTAATCATACGTACTAAAATAAATGCTTTAGGTATACCTCAGACTGTGACAATACCACATATTTTTGTTTGTGAGGATATTTTGTTCATTGAAAAAATATATTATCTATTTTTTAGTAATTATTTACCGTCTAATTCAATTTAGAATGAGCCTTTTCTTTGGAATTTCGTGAGGTTCATGTCCCGTTATTAAATTAACATTCATTGAACTAGAGAGTAAAAATTTTTTATTAAAATATCAAGAATATGCTAGTGAAGTACAAGGAGATAATTTGAAATATTGGATTTCACATTATAAAGACAAAATATGTTTTATAACATCAAACCTGTTGCCCGTAGCCTCTGGGAACCTACATAAAATAATTGTAGGTATTTATTTTGAAGTTGTTCTGCGCGGTTGAATGTATAGTGTCTATTATTTTATCATTTGTTTTGACCCAAAAAACTACTGTGATAGACATGGTTGATAGCCACTTGATGTAACATACTAAAGTTTCATTTTATCTTTTAATTTATACGAATCAAATAGAACGTGCCCCTTAAGGGCAAGGTTACAATATACAGTGGCGTACAGAAATTATTTTCCATCATATGTGTGCAACTATCTACAATAATAATTAATTTGACACCGATAAGTTGATATCGTCATTAACTATTTCATGCAATACAAATATTGATAGTAATGATAAAAATTCTGAATGACTGCTTGCGATAATATTGTTTACATTTGGAAAAATCTAATCGATCAATAGTAAATAAAAGTTTGTTTACAACCTATTCTAGCAGAAGTTAACAATCAGATCACGAGTCGCGTACAGTAATGAGTGGTGATCACTGATCAGGTAAGTAACCGAGAGGCCGTAACTATATATCACAAATTTTTGTATTATACAGACATACATGCTACCTTGAATCGTTGGACGATTCTTAAGTATTCTATTCTATTCGTTGTAGAAACATTCGCTGCAGTCTAGTTGGGCAATCGGTAAAGGGTACCTTAATCTGAATATTCCAGTTGGGCATTTTAATCTCTTGCAATGCAGATATCGGATTTACCTGTGTCAAGTACCTATCCGCCTCCATGACTGTATGATTATGTTTGCAAAATATTTGTACATTTTACATTTCCCATAACATTTAGTTTTTAACTTCGCCTACTCCTAATAATATGTACTGATTGGTCATTTCCCTAATTGTATGTATAGCTTCAAGAGTTAAAAAGTTCTAGAAAAAATTGCACTCAAATTGGTAGCTTTGCTTTCATCAACAAATGAAAGTGAAGAAAATATAATATTTGCGTTTCATCAATTATTTAATATTCAGTGAACATGGAAATAAATCGCATAGTTAGTGAAAAGGGAAAGGAATTGCCAGTTATTGACAATTTTAAATTTTGCGTATCTTCGACAGCAAGCGACAGAATGAAATGGTGTTGTACAAATAAAAATTATCGATGTATCGCTAAAGTATATACAAATCGCGAGTTTAAAATAATAAACAGTGACTTGGTTCATAATCACGAAGTAGAATTAAACATTGAACGGCAGGCGCTAAGTAATATTGTCGAAAGAAAAGCAGTCTCCGACCTTACCGTAAAACCATCCAAGCTGATTCGTTTGGTGTTTGAAAGAAATTAATAGTATCATAACTTTAGAGTCTCGTATGATAATTGAAATTTGATGGAATACAAATAAAAGCAGTTCGAACTCAATATCTTATATACAGAAAAATACAGGTAGAGAAATGCCCAACTGGAAGAGCTTATTACGCCTACCCTTTCGGTTGTAAGAGATTATCTCAGGTACAATGCCCAACTCGGATATAGAGGAAACATTATCCTCAAAAGTCTGCCAGAAGCAATTTATATTAATTATTCATCATGGGAATTGAAGGCACAAACAATTTTTTCATCTTAGACGTGTATTTTCATGGGTAAAACAAAAAAAATTCACGGTGCCGAGTCACACTTTGCCACAACCCCCGGCATCGTGGGTTCAAAGGGATTGGAAATATCGATGAGTTACCTTTTCCTATTAGACGAAAAAGTTCCTAACAGAAATTATAGCCAGAGACCTGACGGATTCAAAGAACTAACGGTGCCGACTTTCATGTTGCCTGAAGTCCTTGGCACCGTGGATCAAATCGGCGCTCGTGCGGGCCTATTTTTAGTCTAATTTAAATTTGCATACATTTTTTTTTTAAGAGGGAGAGTTTAAATTGTAATATGACATAATATTTGATATCCTTCAATCCCATCATCTGAGAGTGCTCCGAAAAACTGATAAAGGCAAACAAAGAAACTTGGATGCATATTTTCACATTAATTGATTCGGAACTAGAAAAAATGAACGGTTACATTTTCATTGATCTATTTTTAGCAAAATAGTATATCCAGGAGGAGCGCTTAAATTGTAAATATGAAAAAACAATGGAAATCCACGCCAAAATATTTTCCAATTGCTTTTAAATGACTACATTCACATTAATAGCAACGTAACGGAACGTCAACGGTACGACACGCATAGCATTCTTGCAAAGAATGTTATGACGTTCTGGTCCGTGGCGCTGACGGTCCGATTCTGCAAGTCTGAACTTATAACCGGACCGATAACGGCAACTATTAATATTAAAATATGATAAGTATTCGACATTCTGCAATATTTGTTAAAACTTATATCGTCATCATCTAATTCGCTGAAGAATGTGTGTGGTATTCTTTGACACTCTTTCTTATTTTCAACATTTGTCGTATCCAAATTTTTCGTCTATTCTTGCTTCTTTCCACCTTTTCTTCATCCAGAAAAAGTGCAACCACAGCAAGTTTTTTTGGATTGAACATTGGCATTCAGAAAAATATATATATTCGAGAATTTTCACAGTTCTGCACGTCGTCATATGCCACATTGGAAGGTGACGTCTAATGTGAATATCTGGCCAAATTGACGTGATGTTTTCGTGCCGTAATGTTACGTCGATGTTTCGTATAATGTGAGTTGACTTTTGCGCATTTGTCGCAGTGGAGTTCTCTCGAAAACTGGTTTTAAGAGCTTCCGAAAACACTCGGTCCAAAATATGATGACACGGCGTTACCGAAACGTATCATCACCTTGAAGAACCTCTATATGTCATGGAAAAAATAGTTCCGCGCGAGCGCCAATTTAATCCACGGTGCCGAGGACTTCTGGCAACATGAGAGTCGGCACCTTTGGTTCTTTGAATTTATCAGGTCTCTGGCTACTTTTTTTGTATAGGATTTTTTCGTCTAATAGATATTTCCAACCCCTTCGAAGCCACGATGCCGTGTGTTATGGTAAAGTGGGACTCAGCACCGTGAGTGTTTCTTGTTTTCCCCATGAAAAAAATTCCTTTTATTGTCATTTCCAAGTGTCTAAGATAAAAAGGTTGTTTATGCCTTCAATTCCCATGATGAATAATAAATATAAAATACTTCTGGTAGAATAAAAAATGGCACCGTTCACTTTTAAGGATAATGTTTCTACGATGAATTGTTTAGAATACGTAAGAATTGTCTTACGACTCAAGGTAGCATTTCTGAACGGGCTCTTGCACTACTTTATTCATTTTTCCACTCGAAATCGAAACTTTCTCGCTCGCAACAAACCAACAGACATATCTATTTTCTTAAATACATCTTTTCAATTGAATCGTTCACTCTCAATTATTCCTATTCATCTGATATATTTTATAATTATTTGATTGGTTTCATAAGAAAATTGTGGAAAATTTTCTTTTCTTCAAAATTTATTAACTCGATTCTCAACAAAAATTCAAGCCAAAACGAAAGATTTAATTAGAGGCTTTCCTAAAATACTTTTCCAATCCATCTAATCTTATCCTTGACTGGAAGGATCATCTATATGAGTCATGAAAAAATTGTTCCTCCCATAACAGATTTTTTTATTTGACGAAATTCTGTACCTGTTGACTGGCTCTTATTATAATGGATGGTGTAAGGATGTGCAAGTATATATACGCACGAATAAATTGTAATATCAGCAAGAAGATGTTGGCAAACCGGACAAATAAAACAAATAAACTTGATCATATTTCTTTACTTGTCTATATTTATTGCAGTTATTTATTGTTACCCTCACTGTTCAAATTTGATGTATGATTGGTATAAGATCTCTTAATTTTTTTCCTTCTTTATTACAGGCCTTCATTACTAGTATTACTGTGAGTTTCATCAATAACTAGTATACCCATGAGAATAGTTACGAGTAATACTCAAATTTTTCGGCTCTTATCAATATTTGATTTCTAAAATTATATATTCATACCTTTTGGATCATACTGTACCAGGATATTTTTGCAGATCTTTTGCACAAAAGTAAAGCAAAGAATGTGTGTACATTTAAAAGGGTCACTTAGTGTTTTTTCAACGTGTCGAAAACGAAAACATGCATACAAATACTTGGTAAATAACAATCGATCTTTAAATTTCTTTTCTGTTGTTGATGAGGTATTTGACCACTGGCGTCAACTTAAGGCCTTTAAATCACTCTTTGTTTACTTTACTTAACACCAGGAGCCTGTATTGATCTTTTTTTTTGTTTTTCAATGTTAAATATTATTCAGTTATTAGGAATCTGTGGTACCTGTTGGTTGACGTCAATAACCGCCTTTACCTCAGTAGAAATATCAAACTTCCAAACAATAATACTGTTTATTCCCCATTGTGATTCTATAATCATCTATTTAGATGAAAACTACCACTTATTTACAAGCAATTATAAATTTGTAGAATAATGTGAATGAGCTTTTCAAATGAATCGCATCATTGTGGACAACCAGGCTTATTTTCTACGTGGTGCCGTACAAAAGGAGAATTTACTATTATGCTAAAATTGATGTATCTCCATATATAGCTTCTTCTAAGCAATGAACCATATTTAGAATTTCAAACTGAAGATTAAATAACTGTTCAATACTGAATAGAAATATTTTTATTTAAAAATATCATGATTCATTCATAAGCTCATGTATGCTATTGTATTTTTGTCACAAATATCTATCAATGAAACAGAAGTTGAGAGCCGCAGTTCAAAGATAAAGATGGACAGAGCATAAGTCTCCATAAGAGATCATGATACTTCAATGGCTGCTTGTCCACAATCAGCTATTGACTGAATCGTTGGTTTTATAGGAATATATTTTCTTTTATCTGTAATATAATGAACTCCAATCATAAATAAAATAGATATCAATCATGTGTGATTCGATAGATTAATATTTTTGTACCTACTAAGTGCGGTTACCAGTCATGAATGAATATATTACAACAAGAAATTATGGAAGTCCCCCCTCGGTGGTCATTTTAACAATAATTATCACCATATATAATAAGTATGCTTGATAATAGAGTACGTCTTTTAACAGTTTGTAAAATTTGAAATTTTGATTGCTCTTTCAATCAAGTTGGAATACAATATTTAACAAAAGGCTCTCCACGCGACTTTACTGACACAATTTTTCGATTACATTTTCATTTGATTGCAGCTCAATCCACATCACTTATAATACGTTGAGTTTCATCTTTAAGCTTGTGGAATATTGATTTGTTAACGTATAAAACGATAAATTTTCCGTTAGGAGAAATGAAATTATCTAAAAATTACAGCGAGAATTCTACGTTGTCTAGATAACGTGAAACTTCCACCTATCAACTCCTTTGACAAAACAAACTGGTTTTGTTTGAATTGTATTGTGAATTAGAAACGTCAAAGTCAGTAGCAACTCCAATTTTTTCCAAATATTCAAATTGCAAATTGATCATTCGATAATATTCTCCCTAAATACTATTCAAGCTTGTACAAATTCCACGAGTTCGAAACTCAAAGGCATGTCAACACAGTCTTGGAAGATTGTTCATATCACTTCTTACTCATACCTAATTACAGTGCATATGTTAAGAACAGTGTAATTATTTGATAGCTAATCACAATGATCTGTTATTATTAATAATAATCATGTTATCTGATTGAAGTGATAATTTTAAAATTCATAAAATTAATATTATTAATAATTCTCTTTGTTTATTGGTAAATATAATCAATTTGGCAGTAGAATCTGCGAAAAGTAGAATATAGGTGTGTTACAGTTAATTCGATTATTAGTAATGATCTATACATGTTTTTCAGAATTTAATCATATTAAATAGGACTGTTGGGCTTAAATTCTGTATATTTATTGATATTTTTGACGTTTCGATTCTCTATCTGAAAGTCTCCATCAGAAACAATGATACAAAAATAAACAAGGCAAGTATCTATTTAGAAAATTAAAAATATACAGAGTACTAGATGTGGAAACGTCTGACAATCACCCAAGGTCTGAGGAAAAATCTCGTAGAACAACCTCAAACAGAGGAATTAATAATATGAGTCGACAAGATTTTCATATATCATTCGGGTTGTTCATATTTTGATTCTTATCCCTCTTTATTTTCAATACATTTTGATTCGAAGTTTTGTTCCCAGCTAAGTTCTGAAATTTATTTTCCAACTATGATAAGGCTTTTATTCTTGTCTGTATTTCATTCTCTAGCTTAAGTGTTTAAAATGGTGAATATTTATTTTCTATTACCTTTGATGAGTTTTTGCTTTGAATCTATTTTGACTAGCTTTTCTTTTTTGTTCTACTTGTCTCTTCACCACAGATTTCACAGCTTTTTTTTTGTAGTAATCTGTTCTATCATCATTCGATAAATTTTGAGTTTGAAGATATATACCTACAAAGGGAAACCCTTGGCTCGTTGATTTTTTACCTTATTAAGGCTTTTGTAATCTTTTGATAAGTAATAATTTGACTAGAATTTGTTGAAGAAAATAAATTTACTTTGGAAATAAATTTATCTTGTCCATTATAATACTGGGCATAAGTAAATTCACTTCCAGAGCAAATTTATTCAATTTAACAAATTATAATTAGTTTGAGTTTCTTTATGACATTTTATTCACTCTGGAAGTATCTATAAACTAATCTATCCAATTTAATCATATTTCTTTACATTTGAAAAAGGCAGCACTTTGCTGTGGAAACGTTGTGTTTCTAATCATTTTTATGTACAGAACTTGTCCAAATAAAACATATTTATTAATCTATCCATGATAAAACAGAGCATAAATATGTGTTTATTCCTAAGTAAATGATTCTTCAACCATTAAACTGATTTTGATTTTTTAATACCCTCAGTAAAATTATATTAGGAATTATTAAATTTTTTCAAATATTCAATAGTTATATTCCAAGTGAACGGCAAATACCTGAATATTTTTTCGAATGCACGAATGTGCACGGGAGAAAATATTCTGGTCATATTTGCCGTGCACGAGGGATATATAGGAAGAACATCTCTCGAGCAAAATTTCACAGTTGATACTATGTTTTTAATTTGCATTTGATTTATTTGCTTGCGAGCCTTCAGAAAAATATTCATATCAAATGACATATAATAGATATTAATGATACAAGTTTGATATAGCCGTTGTAATGAAACGTGTGTGATGTTAAATCACGAGGCGATTAGCCGAGTGTTTTTATCACTCAAGTTTCATTACACTAGCTGTATCAAACGTGTATCATTCAATATTTTATCTACGACGGCCTTAATTGCTGCTGAATTAGATTTTTTTATTTGATGTTTGACATTCGAAAAACATTTAGTGTAAAATTCATAGCTTGATCAAGTAGCATGTTATGGCAACTATTTGTTTGTTTGACAGCTGTCAAAGTTATAAAGAAAATAAACATATCTTATTGTGAAAATCTTGTCCCTGATCTTGTCGTAAACGTTTATAGAACATAAATTAATGTGTGTGTATTAATAGTTATTCATAATAAAGGAAACTTGAAGTGTGATAGAATTTCTATTTTGCTTATATCTCTTACAAAAATGCGTGTCATTATGAATTTCATAATGACACGCAAATTAGTGGGCGAATCACGTATTAGCGCACAGTCGTAGATAAATAAATAAAATAATTTTCTTAGTAACTTCAATAAAAATCTGATAGTATTCTTGGATTCACAAACAAACAAAGTCAAAATACTCGAATATTTGCACATGTGCAAAATACTCAATGATATTCGATTTTTATCGGTCAGAATTGAAAAAATTCTGCAATATGATTGGTTGAAAATTTTCGAGGGATATATTCACTGATATTCGCTGGTGGTAATCAAAGTAGGTTTATAAGACGTTTGATGATTATGTTGAAACAATTTATCCATATGAGCGCGTTCGTATGAAAAGAATTAGTTTTTAATGTCTAAGAGTTAAGTGTTTTGGTTATAGTCAATTTTTTGTTTAAATACGACGTGTTAAGAAGTTATCTTATCTTTTTATGATTGCATGGTCAAAATATACTACAATTATACGCTTGATGGAAAAAATAGAACCATCATACATATAATATTCCCTCTGTCTATTAGTTTTCAGCGCATTTTCAGTAAATATTAGTGTTTCATGTTATCTTATTGGTTGGCAGATAAGGGCGAGTTTCACCAACGCCAGTTAAATTTATCCAAAGAATATTTTATACGAAAACTATTGTTGATACAATTGTAACTATATAGTTATTAACTCAAAATAGCCTCTAGATAAATTTAACTGACTTTGGTGAAACCGGGCCTCAGTCATACAAAAAATAAATTGATGGTAACGGTAGTTTTGACAGTGATTAGTTCTAGCATCGGCAGTACAGCCTCTCATTGACAATAATCTTCAGTATAAGCATAAGCATATACTTTTTCTATAAGTATTCATTTTTTCTCAAATGTGTCTTTTCTAATAATTGTATATTTGATTTGAAAACCGGATATTTTTATGAAAACACCTACTAATATCTGAAAATACGACAACGAAATTTTGTGATGAAGTTCTATTCAATGTATCAAAATTCCTCGAAAACTTGGAACATAAAATATAGACAGTATAGAATATTTGTATCCATATCAAAAGTCAAGTGTGCATGTATCCGAACCGTGATAGCCTTTACTCTTTGACCTTTGAATCCATTTCTTGGGACACCGCACAACGTTTCTTGCATCAAGTCTTAAATTAAAGAAGATTTTTGCTGATATTCTTAAAATTAATTGCGCATAATTTGTAACATCATATCACGGAACTGGAATCAGAAGCTATTTAAATAAATTACATTCATAAGTCAAGAAAAATAAAAATGTATGCAAAAAAGAAGAGTTCTAAATATGGAATGTCAAAGAATATGAATGAGAAATGCATAGTTTATAATCCTCATCCGCTGATATTGGAATAAATTAGTGGACAAAGACGATAAGTGGATGCTCACACGAAATACCTATTTATTGATATAAATGTCGAAAGAACAACAATCTAAATTTTTTTGGTTAAATGAGATAGGAACTTTTAATACCATCAACAGATACTGGCTTGTCATTAATATTTGAACACTACGAATTTGGTCCTGCTAGGCAGATTTTCCAATCGTACGAAAAAATTGTAGGCATCGTGGGCAATAAGATCGATTTGGCATAATATATGGAAACCTCGCCAAGGCTCAGCCTCCAAATTATTATCCTAAATCGGTAAACTGTAGTTACTGACTTTAATACTCAAATAACTAACGAATTGTCAGTTGCGAAGTTATATTTTCAAGTTGGAACACTAAACTGAATTTATAATAACTGCTTATATAGCTTAATTTTAAAATTTAATTTATATCTTCTGTTTTTTCAAAATTATTTAATTCACTGTTCTTATTATAACGAAAATCATTTTATCAACCGAAGATGTTCGGCTGTTGCTGTCACCTTTAATCGAAACCAAAATCGAAGGTATACCTAACTAAACTAGAATATTTATAGTTATAACAAACGGCATCAAGTGTATGAATAATGGACCGCTGAATCGTACATCTTTTAAAAACGATCTATGTGAAGGACGACCAGAATCCTAGACCACAAACGAAAACATGGAGATGATGCACTGGTATTGGACGATTGACGTTTGAACTGTGTATGAGATAGCCGAGGCCGTAGATATATCAGAAGAACAAGTATGCATATTCTACACCTAGAGTTAAATATGAAAAAGTTCTGTGTGCCATTTGCTAAATGTGTGCCGAAAACAAATGAGAAACGATTTTTCCAATTGTTTCCAATATAATTTTATTGTTTGAACTGATTTGAAACGTGGATCCACCACTTTAGGACGATAATAAAATAACAATCAAAGCAATGGTTGACAGCCGATATCTTTGCATTAAGACAGCGAGGTCGATTTCATCTGTTGAGAAGATCCTGGCCTGTGTTTTCTAGGATGTAAAAGGATTATTTTCATTGATAACTTTAAACGTGTAAAACAATAGGTACCTGGCAAATACATCTGGAAGGAAAAATTCGGGAGGGACCTGGGTTGCGAGAGAAAAAAATCATCTTCCATTAGCAGTTGCGAGCTCACACAATAGTGAATCGGTAATGGGAAGATTGGGAGATTATCGTATATAATATCACAAGGGACTGTAATTTTATCAATAAATTTTCTTGAAAACATTGATTACCTAGCAACATCGTGAGAGTCATCTGTCCGATTAAATCACGAGAGCGTAGCTCGAGTGATTTCATCCAAGCAGATGGCTCGAAGGATGTTGCTTAAAGGTAATCAATGTTTGAAAGAAAAATGTATGATAAAATTAAAGTCGCGAGTGGTATTTGCGGAGAATATTTCTCGAATGAAATTGCTACTATAAGTACCTATTAAATAATGTTAGTTGCAACTACTAACCTTTTTTATTGAAAAATGCACTAAATTGTCTCCAAATACTCTTGTATTTTTAGACTTTTTGTTTTCAATTTCATTACTTTCGGCGAAAAATGCATTTCAAAAACGATTAAATTTTGATATTTCCGAGAACTGATTGTTTGTTTATATTAGAACTGTGTATTGTTTCTCCATGACAAAGGCAATTTATCGCGATAATCGAGGTAAATTACCGTTGGCAATGAAATTATTATTATAATTGTCATTGTAACTATGCAAAATTTGTGAGTATAATTGACATGAGTGAAATAATCTAAATTATTCAGCATATTTAGTTTCTGCTAACTTCCATTCTTGAATTCTAAAGCAATTTTAGGCTAAAAACATTCCAGTTTAAATGAAAAGTGATAGCAGCCATAGATGGGTCAACTATCCTTCCGGGACGGTATTTCAGATGTGAAATCGATCAACAGAGAAAGGTTGAGCAAAGTGCATTGAGTTCAAAGTAGACTATTTAGATCCCGTTGCACAGTCTTTGGTTCGTGAGCGTAGCTTAATTATCTAGGAAACGATTGTTAAAACAATTGTTACTAAGGTAATTGAGCTAAGGCTTAGGATAAACCGAAGGCTGCGCAACTGAGCCTTAAAGAGACAATTATGCATTTTAAAATTATGTCATACTGCGTCTTTCAAAGCCATACTGAAAGCTTTTCACCCAGCCCTCTGATGAAATACTAATTTTTCTTTTGTAATGAGAAAGAAAAACACTCTTTGAAGATAGTAGAAACTTTTTACTCTAGTCTCGTTGCTTTATGTTGCGTAGGACAGAGGTTATGAGAATACAAAAAAAAATTTCAAAGCACATACTGAGAGAACTAATTTGTAAGGGTGGCAATTTATAAGTGGTATGGGTAGCAATCAAAGAAGTATCCCTAACAACTCGAAGTGATACGGTTGATATAGGTAATGGTAAGGGATAAGGTCATGCAATTTAAGCGATAAAATCTTACTAGTTAAGTAGTCCGTTACCACTTGAAGTTGTAGAACAAATAAGATGCCGAACGAAAAACTTTTGAGATTAGGAAATATATTCTCATTTTTATTGAACCATATTCGTTCGAACAAAATTTGAATACAGAAAATAGTACTTAAACCAATAGACAATTGAATCCTCAAACATACGCGCGAGACAAGTTACTAGCTCAAATCTTACAACTTCAGTTTTTACCACTTGAATATTACTTCTCAAATTATACCATTCAAGTGGTAAGATTTTACCACTTATACTTTAAGGCAGTTGGGGCGAGTAGCGGTGGGGTTGGGGTGAAGGAAAACGTTCCATACTGAATATTTGTCACTATCAACATGAGAAAAACAAAATTATTAAAATGGATATTTGATATTTATCGTTAAGCAAGAGTCAAAAGCACTCGACATTAAAAAAATAAATTTCATTCAATTACTATTGATTCATATTTATTCTATTTTATTTGATTTAATTGGAATCTTGTCGAATGTGGAGCTGGTACTTATTAAAAATGAACCTTAATAAATAAAAAATATTTCGATATGAGGGTAAAAATGTATTTGAATAAGTTTTTCACAAAACTGCCCCTCGTGTGAAGAAGTGTTGTCTCTTTTTTGTAATCAATAAAAAACAATATATGGGTTTGCAAATTTCTAGCGCAATACATGTTTGAGAAGCAGTGTGTCACTTCAAGCGTACAATAATATTCACATTATATGCTCCTGCTTACTGCATAGATTACTAGTATACCGATGAACTAATTTTTTTATTAGTTTAAGTTGCCAAAGATGGCATCATCATGTGTTTGACTTGTCCAGCTATCGGCTATTGTCTACGATTAAACTTTTATTGTGCTGATTTCGTCATATTTACCTGAATAAAATGTTTTAAATAGCCGAAGAATTTTGCAGCACACCTTCTTCTTTGGTAAAAACTCTAATTTCAATACGCTTGAAGGAAATAATTTTTGTATCAACCTTCGTAGGTAATAGAAACTCTTTTATGTTTGGCTTACTTTGCATAATCAAACTGAAAAGAATACAAATCAATTATATTTAAACAATAATAGTTTGGAATGAATTCCGTATATATAACTGAAAAGTGAAGCGAATCGAACCAAAGCATATTTAGATAAGAAATTATAAATGGAATTATTTAATTATTTGTTTACAACATACAAGATAAATACTGAAACAGATGTATGAATGTTATTCAAGTTCTGATGCAGTTAGTATGCAACCTTCCATCTCTTTTACACATATTTCATATATTTCAAACTGGTCTAAAAATAATATGAAGAATCGGATAGAATCGATTCCAGCCATAAGAATGTTTATTGATTGGTTAATGTCTTAATCTAAGCTACTTAAAGGGGATAAACCGCTTACCTATAAGAAATGCCAGCTTCCAAACTTTCAAATAGTACAAGTTTAAATTTTTATTCTTTCATCTACGATGGTATATAAAGTAACAGTTTTTCACATCATTTTCAATGTAAAAATTAGACTTTTATGGAAAACTGTGTAAGAAAAATTTTATTGCCCACTTTTATTGCGTGATTTTAGTGAGAAATTCTACCCGAATCCCAAGAGAAAGAAAACTCCTATTTCTTAAGTATTCAGGTAATGAAAGTACTAATTAATAACATATCACAAATAAGTCGATAAAATAAAGAAAGAAATTAGTGAGTGCATCAATCATTTTGCTTATATATTTTTATGAATGATTATATACGTTTTATTTGTTTGTCAAATCAATTCATCTTGATCGAATTATCAAAAAACTACGACCAACATTGGTTCACAATTTTCGAATTCCACTGTTAGGTGTCTCTCCTTCCAACAAAGGAAATAAAAATTCAATTAAATAAAAATCTGCTCACAATTGTCCGCGAGTTCTAAGTGAAAAATGTTCGCACGCTTGGACATAACGAGTATTATACACGCGTATCGTGTTGCATGTTCAAAGGGTTAAATTTTACACCCGCTACTTTAGCTCTGAAGCCGCGGGCGACGTCAACCAACTTATTAAATTAGAATTTGAGCAGAACAGAAAGCGCAGGTGCACTCAACTCACGTTATATTGTGACAGATGTGCTCCCATACTTTGCCGTGTGAGCACCAACAAAATTATTATTTATTATAACGTGATATGAAATGTGTCACTTCTCAGTTGCTAACTTCTCAAAACGAAGTGAAAGAATTCGATGTACTTGACCCAGAGTAAATAAAAATATAATTGAAAGAATTATGCGTAGGGATAATACTTAGATCGTCTATGGATGATTTTTTTATAACTAGTTACTTTCATAGATATTTCATTTATTATGATCTTTTGAATTTGCTGATAATGAGTGATAAGTTTGATTTATTGTTGCGGAAAAACAATTGTGTAGATAATTTACTATTGTATCAATTTGATTGATATGATAGTTTGTACTTTCATAAAACGCAGTAGTATATGTAAAAAAAAAATGTAGGATTGAAACATATAAGTACGTAATATTTTCTCGTCAACTAACGAATTCACAAATCTCGCTAGAACTATTCAAATTAGTACATCCTAACTCAACAATTTCTTCATTTTAAAATAACTATAATAATTGGAACACTTCATTATAAATTACTGAAATAATTCAAAATAATTCTATTTAGCGATTGCTGCTGGAATCCGTTAAAAACTGCTCATATGAAATGATTTTTACTTTTTCTAAAACGAAAAAAGGGAGATCTCGATTCAATTACCTATCACTGTAGTATAACGATAGGCAATAACATACTTAAATCAAGTTGAAATAAGTGATTGACGTTGACGAAAATAGTTATTTATTTCATTAGTATAAGACCAGCGATGCAACAAATAGTAAATTCACAGTATTCCGAATACCGAATATTATGCAATTCAGCAGGATACCTAGTCGACTATTCTGCGAAAAATTGCAATTAGACACAAGTACAAGTACAAACTAAATCAATTAGCAATGATTGAAAAGCTTGATACACGTTGTGATAAAATTTTGAAGGTGTGCAAGTGTTCAAATCACTTTACCAAGACCTCATAAAACATTAATATAAACTAGAATATGCTAAAGTACGAATTAATTAAAATTAACAAGACTGTAATACATAACGGTACATGAAAATTTGCTAGCATTTCACTCATAATCATATAAATCTATTTTCACAATATATTTCCATATTTTTTTACATTTCAAACTATATTCGGTATCAGGCCGAATTCGGTGTCTGGCTGAATTAGGAAATATGGTGTCGAATAGACAGATTATCGAATATTGAGAGTATTCGTAGCATGTCTAATAAATAGGTAGCTATAGAAAAATTCATGATTTCGGACCAATTTCGTGCATCCCCAAGTAGCACTTTTTTAGACAAACTAAACATAATATCAAATTAGGACAATAGCTCAATAATTTTCTCTCTTCAATAATCATAATTTAACTTCTGTATTATAGATAATTACTGAATTAGTTCAACATTATTATAATAATAAGTCTTTATCACTTAGAAGGTATACAAACCCAAAACAAGTAAATGAAATTAAAACTAAATAAATCCTAATTATAACACTGTGGTACAAATGTAAGACCAGGATCAAATAAAATACCAAGATCTTCCGTTGAGACTCATCTAAATAATAGTGTGAGTTCTATATTATAAGCAAAGTCAATAAAGTCTCTCTTACGTGTATATGTCATAATTTTACATTTGCTTATATTGAGTGGCAACGTGTTGGTTGAACATCAAGATTGAATATACGATTGATGTCGAGTTGCAAATCCCAGCAATCGTCAATGTTATTGATTACTTTAAAAACTTTTATATTTTGTTTTCATTAAAATTCGAGAAATCTGGTTCATATGCGCTGAAATTACATTTAATTTTTATACTGGAAGAAAAAGTAAGATCTCAAGAAAATTGCCATGATGATGACAGTAAATGACCCGTAGCCGTGAAAATCTACTATTTATCGCACATTTTTATACGTATTTTTGTCAGGAATATTTACCTATGTATATAAGAAAATCATTGATAAAATCAAAGGTGCACACTTCGCGTCTTATGTTCTCATATCTATAAGTAGGTATAGTAAGTTACATTTATAAATTAATTACCTCAAATTATGACACATAATCATACAATTAACTGTTCATGAAAATTAAGCTATTCAACAAATCATTATGAAAATCAATAGGGTGAAATTCTGATAGTTGAGCAATTAATATAAATATACCTAGGTAGAAAACAAATCACTGAAAATAAGCAATAAAATAAAATATCAAAAACGAATAATACATTGATATTTAAAATCATAAAATTCAGTTTGGTATTCACACTATAATCTTAGTGATCAATGAACCATGATTCGTAACTCGTTGTTTTCTCGGTTCAGAAAGTAATCATGAGCCTCATGAATCATTTGGAGTTCCACCACAGGTATGACATATAAAATCTTACGCCTGAAACCTATCTAAAATATCTGACGTGGACATCACGTGACCTACTTGTACATCATTGGATATATTTTTGCACCTACTTATATGATAATAACGAAATTCCATCGTTTCACGGCTATAATCGTTTTGGATTTATTCAAAAAATTCTAAAAATCTGTCAAGTAAAGTGAATTTCGGGCCAATCGGTTGCTTTGGAAACACTAGAGGAATATTAAGAAATATACTATTTTAGATTCAATATCTGGAAAATCCAAGGAAAGACATAAAAAAATATACAAAATAAATAAGTACCTACATAGGTATCATATTATTTCAACTTGTGAGATAATGATAATGTATACCTATATTTTATGATCTAGCTAAAATAATCACATTTAGGGCTGCGCGATATTCAGTTTTAAATATCGATACTTATTCGATATGGAAATATTATCGATAATTTTAGATGTATCAACATATCGATAGATATCGATAATTATCGACAAATATCGATAATTCTTGCTATAAATCAATGATTATCGATATAGATCGATAATTATCGACATGAATCGATGGGAATCAATAATTATCGTAGATACTTATCAATATTAATTGATAAATATCGATAATTATTGGTGAATATTGATAAATATTGGAGTATCAATGCATAGATTGGAAAAAATGGAATATCGATACGCACGAGACTGAAGGCACGCATTGAGGTTCTCTGTTATCTATGCTATTTTTCGCACTACTGTATATTATATTGAATCACAATATAGTCCAAAAAAAATCTTAGGTGAGTATCACGTGACTTACTTGTACATCATTTGATATATACACAAATTTATTCCATAAAGTTTTCTGTCACGCCAGATTATAATTTTAATAATATTTTGACATGTAAAATGTCAAACAAAATCTAAAAATTGATAACAGATTATCATTGCCTATACCTTTCCATTTCAATTATGATTGCTTTATACGGCAAATGCTGAATGTCTGTTATACTTATAAACTGCACTTCCGGCTCAGCCGATTGATACAAAAATAGTAGATAACTATGTATTTTGATGCTACAAGTTCAAACACTGAATTTCAATATGCTATGGCTGATCATTCTAGATTTATACAATTTTTTTTTTAAATTCCAAGTAAAGTGCACTTCTGGCTTGGTTGATTCATACAAAAATAGCAGGTAATCATTCTGATACAACAAGTTCAAATACTGAATTTCAATATCCTACGGTTGATCATTCTGGATTTATTAGAAAAATTCGAAAAAAGTTTCAAGTAAAGTGCACTTCCGGTACAGACGATTGGAACCACAATGCGAGGTGCAAAACTAGACCCTATACCAGTCTCAAATACAAAATGTCAACATTATACGCTCAACCAGTTTTGAGATTTGCGAGTTACGAACGCACGAACGAACATACGTACCGACAGCAAGCCGAAAATAGTCAAAATGGATTCAGGGATGCTCAAAACGGATATTTCCATCAAAATTTTGATAGGTGAATTTTGTCGGTTTCACAATACTTCCTTGTACTTAGTACAAGTAAGTAACAATTTGGATAACAACAAACTTGATTCAAAAATGTTGAATAAATTCACCATATACTATATAACAATGCTGGCCTCAGCATTTTTTGAATGAATAAGCTTGCTGTCAAAAAGATGAGTGAGAAATTTGATATTGATTATTATTGATAAGGCTGCAGAAGAGGTACCTGAAGAATTACTGCCCTGAAAATCCAGAAAATTCCCGAACAACAATACAATGCATTTGTATTAGAATTGTAGAAATTGCAATAATGCCAATATAAATTATCAATAATAAAGATTTGAACTCTACTAAAAAAATTCAATTCGACATTCAAGTATTTGATTATTTATTTGTCATGGAAAAATTTGTTTATTTTAGTTTAGCCCCTTGGGAATTTCGATCATTTTAGATCCCTCTGGGACTAAACTTCAACTCAAGTCCCTGAGATGAGGGCTTAAATTCGTCTTTTACTCCCGGGAGTGCGGAATAGTATATTACATCTGAGGTGGGAAGTATTTCATTACAGCCGAGAGCTTACTATCTGACCGATAGGCGAAGCCTCGAGGATCAGATATAGCTCGAGGCTGATATGAAATGCTCACCGAAGTATGTATACTATTTTATTCACAATCATCCCTAATTCTCCGAGAAATAATTGATCCAATCTCGTCTTTTTTTCAACAAAGTAAATTGATGTAGTAGTCTATGAAAACAAGAATGTTTTGAAAAATTCAATTTGACATTTGTAGTATTTATGATTTATGAATCAAGTTATTTATACGTGTATCCATTGAAATTGTGATAAGTGCAGATATCAATAAGTTATAACATTGAAATGGAGCTATATACTTGCCCCGAATCCAAAGGAAGTGCTACGGATGTGAGTTCATAGCAATTTTGTTCATAATTTACAAATTTATGAATTTATAAGACATAGATTTACGCACAGAATTGCAACATAAATCCGCTTTCTTTCAATATTAATTGTTTTATTTGGATCATTAGATTATATAATCGGTATTTTTGACAGCACAAACTATTTTACTCCAACAAAGATTTATGACTGATGCTAGGCAACCCTGCATAAACATTTCCCACCCAAGAGATGGAAGTATCGCTTCCGACCCGTGAGCTAATCATTGCAGTTGGAAATTACATACTTCCCAACCTCCAAAAGGTTAGGAATTGCTATATTACAATAATGATTGTGAATAAAAAATATTACACGCGAAATATAGGTTTTATAGATAAGTAATTATTATTATTTATTCGCGGAATATTCACAAATTTTTTTATGCAGCTGTGTGCTTATGTGTGTTCAGAAAAGGAGTAATAATCTTTCTTGTGCACTTTATCGGAAGAATCTTCGTCAAGACTTGTTGAATACCAATGATTGTCGATAAAAATCAAATCATATCGATTTGAATCGATAAAATTCGATAATTATCGCAATATCAATATATCGACACGAAAATTATAAATTTACTTATCGAAGCCCGATATTTGGAAAAATATCTATAAATATCGATATTTTTTCCAGCCCTAATCACATAACCTATACTAGAAGGTTATTTTACTGCTGAACGTATAGATACATAATTTCAATTAATAATTGCCTCTTCTAGGAATACAATTCTCATGAAGTCGCAAATTTCAAAACCCGCTCAATGCATAATACTGAAATTTTGTATTTATAAAACTGGTAGAGTCTTGATGCGTGCATCTCGCATTATGGTTGCAATTGTCTGTACCGGAAGTGCACTTTACTTGAAACTTTTTTTCAATTTTCCGCATAAATCCAGAATAATCAGCCGTAAAATACTGAAATTTAGTGAATAGATATATTTGAAATTGCTGTAGCATCTAAATTGTTATTTTCTATTTTTGTACCAATTGGCTGAGCACTTTACATAGCAGATTTTTCGAATTTCAAAACAATCAGTCGTAGAATATTGAAATTTTGTATTAAGCACTTCTGGTAACATCTAGCTGTGCACCTCGCTCGCATTATGATTGCAATCGTCTTTACCAGAAGTGCACTTTATTCGAAACATTTTTTGAATTTTCCTCATAAATCCAAAACGATTGAACGTTATAGAATGTTAGAATTCAATATTTAAGTCGATAGGACCGTTTAGATGTTCATATTCTATTTTCATTGAGATCGACTGAGCCGGAACTGCATTTTACTTGACAGTCTTTTGGAATTTTTCGCATAAATTCGAAATGATCGGCTGTAGAGTATTGAAATTTAGTATCTCAGTCTGCTATAGTATCTGAATGATTGCCTACTTATTGTGATAACAATCGACTGAACCAAAAGTACATTCCAGTTGGAATTTTTTTTTAATTTTGCGCATAAATTCAGAGCTACTAGTCGTTGAATCTTGGAAATCAGTATTTAAGAATTTTGTAGCATAAGAACGATGGCCTACTGTTTCCAAAGCAACCGACTGGGATTAGACCAAAAGTGCACTTTACTTGACAGATTTTTATAGTATTTTTTGGATAAATCCAAAACGGTTAGCCGTGGAACGATGGAATTATGTGTTTGATTATCGTATTATTATATGCCAAAAATATATCCAATGATGTGCAAGTAAATCACGTGATGTCCACATCAGATTTTTTTTTCAATCACAAGGTAGATACTCTACCACAAAGCATAACAAATAAACATACCAAATCTAAAATATAATAAGATTCAAATGTTTAATAATGCGAACGAAGAATTTTAGAGTTTCAACATCAATTCTGAAGAAATACACATTGAAAGTAAGAGAGGTAACTTACATGCGCGCCAAAATTACTTTTAGGTACTACCTAAAGTCCAAGTCGGTGGCTTGCTTCGCCTACGCTGACATATGGTAGTCAAAACAAAATACCTATAAGTATTAGGAGATACAGGAGAAGAAAAATGGAATCAATACATCCCTTCACTTTCGGTCTCTCGCGATATTTTCGATATTTAATAATAACAAATGTCTTATTTCGATCCGATTCCCTCGGTCTGTGGTTCGATTCGCCCCGGTCTATCCTACCTACCTATCTGTAATCACATACTATACCTATATATACTTATAAAGAAATCATCCTCAAAAATAAAATCTGACTAACAACTAAAAGCTTGCGGATATACAGTTTTAACTGTATAGGATATACAAAATCTTGCCGTTTATTGAACGATGTTCTATTATCTCGCAGTTTTCTATAAAATTTTTTTTTTTTGCAAGAATGTTCTTAAATAAATTATTTCATTGTCTTTTCTCAAATATATAAAAATGATTTTGGATGATAAAAAAATTGTTACCTGTATCCATTGTGATTTTTAAACAGTCTCTCCTATGGTGAAGGGCACAACACAAACACTGGAGTCTTTTTGAGAAAGTCACAAATATAGCGTTATTTTAACTTTACACACGTCATATCGACACTCACAAAATACACCAATCTCCCCAAAAAGTTTAAATGTCTTTTGTCACCAACTATTATCCACCAAACTCAAAATTCCTATAAACTCAAATCCTGTCTTTGGAAACACACATCAACAAATGATGCTAAGTTGTTAAGAGCCGTTTCTAAGTAACAGATGTTCGCTTGTGTGTGTGGACCACGCCCATTTCAAATGTTCCGTGGTGGGAGTAAATGAAGCTTGGTCATTGCACGTCATAGCCACGCCTGTTACCACAAAATGGTTGCCTAAAAACCAACGACACGGAGAGATTGAGAAGGAGGGATAGTGATTGTTCATTGGTGCGATATTGTTTTGTCTGGTTAGAAAGGTAACGCATAGAAGTGCGTTATTTCAGGAGCAATTTTTTTCTTTTGTGATTTATTATTGTCGGCCTAAGAACGATAAAAGAGATTCTCCTATAGTAACAAAAATAAATATGAATAATAGCTTGGATACAATAACTATGCCTGATGTTCTTTACATGTACATTACAGATGATATTTTTGCAATGGATTTATAGGTAATAATGACAGTTTTAAAAGGAAGAAAATAAAAAGAAATAGGTATTCATTCGATTTATCTGTATTTACTTGTACAAAATACAAGTATCTACTACCTACTTTTCCTCAGGTTAGCAATTGTAAAGTCTTAGGTCTTAGTCTACATGAACATATGCTGTGGGATCCGCAGATAGATAATCTTTGTCAAAAATTAACTTCATTATGCTATCTCTTAAAAAGATTGAGACAATTGACTGACCTCGAGACTGTTAGAACTTTCTATTATGGAAAATTCTTTCCAATAATTACTTACGGAACTATTTTCTGGGGTATGTCCCCACCAGCCATACGCATTTTTAAATTACAAAAACGTGCGATTCGTATAATATGTTTCAATTGAAAAATAGATATTCTTGTAAAGATATTTTCAAGAGCGAGAATATTCTCACTTTATACCTTGTGTATTTATATTTAATGTAGCCACATATATTTGGAAGAATAGAAGTAATTTATGTACTCTTGAAAACAATCATAGCTATGACACACGAGGTAAAACGAGTTTTTTAATGCCTCAAATAAAATTGAATAAATCAACCTATAACCCAAACTACATTGGGATTAAAATTTTGAATAACTTGCCATCAAGTCTCAGAAAATTGGAATCGAAAAATAAATTTAATATTGAACTCAAAAAATTTTTATTAAGTAAGTGTTACTATAGTGCACGGTACAAGACATAGTAGGTCCCGACAATGCGTCTGCTGAGATGGTTATAGTTCGCACTGTCGCCGCTAGAGACGCCTACATCAGTAAGGCCTGTTTTACAACAGTGTTTAATGTATAACTACACTAAACTTACAAAATTTTACGAAATAATTTATATATTGAAGTTAACCGTATATGTAATGTGTACAGCATATATTTTACGTTAATTAAAAATTGATATACTTGTTAAATTAGTGTTGCATTGAGTAATATTTCATATTTAATTATTACCTATACAAGAAACTGAGTTGGATAAATTCAGAGATCACATGCAATTAACAATAATTGAAAAATATTTGAACAATACATTAACAATGTGTTTAATTTTCAAGAATACATATAGATGATATCTTTTCAATTACAAGAAAATTGTTCGAACTTTCAATAAAGGAAACATAAAAACATAAGTTAAACAAAAACTAGATTCAGTTCAAAATATTATATTTCTATATTACTTATATATAATGTTTTACAACGTAATAGTTTTTCATGTATTAAGGGCACTTATATTTATTTTTAACAAAAACACGTTCTTCTAAATTATGCTATATTTAATTCATTAACATTGTCAAAATTTAGATTTCATTTGAATGATTTGATACAAATTCACTTTGTGAGTAAATTTGAATGAGAACTAAATTCATTTATGAAACTGGACCTAATTTAATAGTTATTTATACAACAAGTGAATTAAACCACTGTTTATTTGCGAGAAGAAAGTTCAAAATCACGAGCGCGTTCAGCGCGAGTGGTTTAATTCTTTGATCAAATAAAGAGGTTTAATTCACGTGTTTGTATACATAATCTTATTCAATTTTGCGTAAATTTTTGGAACATTAAACTGAGGAACAAAATTCAAAAAAATTAAATTGCAGTTGCAAGAGAGCTTCGTTGATATCGCGACGAATGTTTGTTTTTCAAACATTCGGGAGTGTGACTGTCAGTAAACTGTCAGTTTTGTGAACTTTGAATTGAAGAAGCGTTATAATTGTGAAAAGTATTGTCTGAAATGATGGAAGAAAGTGATTAAAACAATGTTCTCGTCTCCGATACCATTTTGAACGAAGCAGCCGCAGCAGTTGGGAAAATTATGCCTCAGAAATCGAAATCTTTTTATTTTTTAAATTTATTATTATTTCAAGAAGTTAATTCACAGTGTTAATTGCCATTCTGTATTATATTGCCCATTATTTTGTATATTAACTTGTTCAAACCAATTTTTAAATAATAATTGATAACTTACCCTTGTGAGACTATCTGCAGAAATCCATTCTCTAATAATATTATCTTGTGCAAAATGTCTTTCGCAAATTCTATCATTTAAACCTAATTTACGATCACTTTTAGGAATTGCTTTGTTCCAAATTTCTATCATGTCAAGTGGAGCTTTAAAAACACTATATTTAATCTTACAACTGTCATATCCAGAATTGCAATTCGAGACAAAACATTTTCCAGGCATTTTAATTGAATGTTCATTTGTCACACGGCTATCACTTTATAAAATTATTATTTATATACTATAATCTGACTGTATTCAACGACACAAACACTAAAATCAAACGCTTTTCAATTGACAACTAGGCCCTACATATCCGCCATCTTGAAACATTTCCTCTCACCTCTCACGTCCACATGCTTGACGCAGTCAGCGGACACATTTATAGTAGACCGGCAATGAGAG
This sequence comes from Dromius quadrimaculatus, assembly GCA_963989225.1. Lineage (NCBI taxonomy): Eukaryota > Metazoa > Arthropoda > Insecta > Coleoptera > Carabidae > Dromius > Dromius quadrimaculatus. The sequence goes on from OZ022330.1 coordinate 45,934,127, forward strand.
TTGTTGGGGCCTGCTATAGTGTCACCGAATTTTTAGATGAAAAACTGTCGTAGTATTATAATTCAGTATTATATTGTATCTACAAACATTATATGTAAATGGAATTATGACTTGTCCTATACCTTCTTGTATATTGGTCTACAGGAATAAAATGATTTATTTATTTATTTATTTATTTATTATATATTATTACCTATTGTAAAACCGAACCATATAATTCACATTTTGAGATTCTGATGGAAATATCCGTTTTGAGCATTCCTGAGTCCATTTAGATTATAGCATATGTGCGTACATGCGTTCGTATGTAATTCGTAACTCGCAAAACTCAAAGCCCGTTGAACGTATAATGTTGAAATTATGTATTTAAGATTGGTCTAGAGTCTAGTTGTGCACCTCGCATTATGGTTGAAATCGTCTGTACCGGAAGTGCACTTTACATGAAACTTGTTTCGAAATTTCCGCATAAATTCAAAACCATCAGTCGTAGAATATTGAAATTTCCTATTAAGCATTTCTATAACTCAAAATGGTGCATCTCACATTATGATTGCAATCGTCTGGTACCGGAAGTGCACTTTACCTGAGAATTTTTTTATATTTTTCGCATAAATCGAAAACGGTTGAACGTAGAATGTTTGAATTCAGTACTTAGGGTGATTGTATACCATCTAAATGCTCATATTCTATAAGATTAAGATCGACTGGATCGTAAGTGCGCACTTCACTTGATATAGTCTTTTAGAAATTTGGTATTTCAATCTGCTGTAGCATCTGAATGATTGTCTAATGTTCTCCTAGCAATCGAATGAACCGGAAGTGCACTTCATAGTTGAAATTTTCTTTTAATTTTGCGCATAAATTTAGAATTGTTAGCCGTATAGGTAATTTCGGAAATCAGTACTTATATATAGGAATGTTGTAGCATACGAACAGAGCCGGAACTAGGGCGTGGCGAAGGGGGGCCCTGCCACGGGCGCAAACTCCAAGGGGGTGCAAAATTTTATAAGCCGCATTAAAAAAATTATTTGAATTCAAATTTAAGAAATGTTTTATGACGAGATTTGGGTGAGAAAGCTTCTACCTGCTACCCATCTCATCTTAAGGTCAAATATATAATTTTACTTGGGTTTATATTGGTTATTGGAGATGTACATTTCTCTATCAGCAAATAGTCTAGCTTCTGCATTTAGTGCATTATTGTGTTAGGAATGCCGAGCCACTCGCTATGCTGGATTTGTTGAAGAAGAATATATTTTTGACTTTTAACATTTCATCTATTGTTCAAATCAATTTATTCTGGTATTTCTTGCAAGTAAGTATATTTTCATATCGTGGCATAATTATATTTTAAAAATAGAGCATTTTTATTCGATCGATAACAGTATGTCACCCAAAAAACCGTCAGGTGCTCAATTTCTGAAAATAAAAGAGAAAATTGTCCAGCGGGCGGACCAAATGGACCGAAGAGGAATAGGGAAAGTATTGTAATCGTGATTTTTTGACAGATCGAGATTTTGATGAATCTTCACATTTTAGACTATACCGAACTCAAAAGAGATAGTTTTAAAAAAAAAGTCGGTCTGTCAGTCAATTATCGTCCTTTCACACAGACGGCACGATAACTTGAGGACGCCGCATACGAATTCTCGAATTAAATTTCATATTCAAGTTTTTCATCAAAAAGCTAGGTTCAAGTTCATAGATTGCTTTATTGTAGGAACTTTTTAGTTTTTTGCGTTTATTTCAGAAACGGTAGTATTTATCATTAAATATGAAATAACTAAAATTGATCCTCAAATAATTTGGCACAGCATCTAAATTTTCTTCAAAACTATCAGCGGTGGTTCATTCGTCATTATTAAAATTTTAATCATCATAAAATTCGTTATATTTTTCTGAAGCAAAGAAATTATGAGAATCATGATGTGAAATTAGAATTATTATCACCTATATTTGGACATCAATGCAACGTTCGTCAACTGATTTTTTAAAATAAGTGATTTGGCTCTATCGTGTATGATATCAAATTAAAGCTCTTGCATAGATAATTCTCTAGTAAAAGTGTCAAAGAGGATATTTAAGCGATTGTCAATTGTTTCTTCTACAAATTACTTTAATGATGGCTAGTTAGTAGTTTGGCATTAATTTAAAGCTAAAAAGATAAAATTAGTGGATATCAAGAATCAATAATTATTGAAATCCAAGTTACCATTTTCAAATTACACTTCCGGCGATCAAATTTCAAAAATGTATGTTCCAATGAATTGAAGATTCCGAAAATCTAGAAAAGATTAATAAATATGTTTTATTTTGTAAAAAGTTCTGTATAAATTATTAGAAACACGTTTCAACATCAATGTGCTGCCAAAAAATGAGTTCTGAAAAGTTTTTTTCTGCATTAGAAAAGGATTCTTTATTTTCAAAAATACTTATTTTTTTTTGTAAGGACTGAAATATAATTGGCATCTGTCAGTTCGACATTGACAGTTATCGTTATCAGTTTGGCAATGACATCTGTCACTTTGACAATGACATCTGTCACTCTTTCAATGACAGCTGTCACGTTGACAATGACAGATGTTACTTAGACAATGACAGATGTCACTTTGACAATGACAGCTGCCACTTTGAAATATGCAATTAATTGATGCGACACTCTAAATTTCTGAAATAGTGACGAAACTAACCAGGAAATTTATGGTACTGTATGGCCACAGCAAATTTTTTTGTATTATGACATCGATTTTTGCTTCATAAATATATATATATATAATAATATATATAAATATATAGATATTAAGATGTTAATAATATTTAATGTACCTAATTGATTATAATTTTGTTTTTACTTTGTCACCACTTAGATTGAAGAATAAGTAAGTATATATATACATATTTTTTTGTGTTAAGTATATCCTTTTTGCTTCATATTCATAATAATTCTCTACACAAAAATAGGGGCGCAATTTTATGATTCGCTACGGGCGGCCAATATCCTAGTTCCGGCTCTGCATACGAATGATGATCTCTTGTTTCCATAGCAACCGAAAAAGCCGAAAGCGCACTTTATTTGACAAATTTTTAGAATTTCTTGAATAAATCCAAAACGATTGGCCGTGGAAAGATGAGATTTTGTGTTTGATTATCGTATTATGCAAAAAATATATCCAATGATGTACATGTAAGTCACGTGATGTCCACATCAGATTTTTTTATTCAAATCATGATTTTCACAACCCTATAGTTTCCGTCTTCGGCGTTGGACTAAGTATTGCCTAACAACATATGCTTTTGAAAATTATAAAAATTAAGTTGAAATCGCCAAAGGTGGATTGTCTCAGATAATTTCAATTTCATGCTCAACAAAAATTGATTTAAAGGATCAAAGTTAAAATATGAATAATTTTATGCTCGATTAACGTGCATAATAAATTTTTACCTAATTTCATTTTACGGGTGAATTACTTATATGCAATCTTATTATATGATATCTTTTTATTTTTATGAAAAAATATTTAATGATCTATACATGTTTTCAGAATTATATTATAATAAATAGATTTTTTTTGGTTTTATAATTCTATATATATTTATTTTTATTTTGATGTTTCGACTTTCTATCCGAAAGTCGAAACGTCAAAATAAAAATAAATATACAGAATTAAAACCAAAAAAATCTATTTAAAAAAATATTTTCTCATATTCTTGTTTTTCTACATTAAATTTACATTTATCCATTCTTTTTTATATTCAGAAATAAAAATGGTGCCAACTTTGCCATGTATATTTGTACCGTGGTTAGAGCTGTAGAGTGGCTTGAGATTTGTGCTATGTATAACATTAACTGATCTAGTAGCACTTGATCGGCGTCGCTTCGATCGAACTTGGATGTACGCTTGAGAAATGGGAAGCGCTACAACGCTAGCAAAACAATGACAGCTCATAAGCGTTAAGTGTTCAATTAAACAATTACAATTGTTATTTTATATTGATTTCATATGAAGTGATCGTACATAATTTAGTGCTCCGCATTCAAAATTAAGTAGTCCAATTATAAAATTGTGACATTTATATGCAATCGCCCCATAGATTTTTGAAGCAAAGAAAACGGTCGATTGAAGACAATTTTCACCAAAGTGATGTCACTCACTTGGATATTATTGAAAGAATTCAAGAGCATTGGATGATGCCCAATTGACAAAAATAGCTTGCAAAAATGATATCGTCAAAAATTATTTGAAAATCTGTATCAACAACGTCTTGGGATGTAAAAAGAATGCTGCTTTTGCAGGCACCGCACAAGAATCATGTTACGAGGGCTGCTCTGCTCTCTGCTACTGCTCTTAGTTCTAAAAATGTAATCATCCCTTTGCCTGAGCCTTTTGCAGATCAGATGCAGCTTCTCACGACTAAAAATCTCCAAACAGTTCTGAAGGAAGAAATTAACCGATAATAAAGATGTCAAATCAGCAAATAACTGCGTAAATATTTTAAGATTAGGTAAAGAGTAAGTGAATGAAAGTATTTTGAGAAAAAGAATAGGTAAGTATACCTATATCAGAAAGGAAAAGTAATATCAAGTCTTCTACTTTTCTCTAATCCCTTTGTTTATATAAGTAATACTAAATTTGTCATAAAATATATCTGTCCGAGATGCGTTTCCCTTACATTAGCAAATCGTAAGATGATAAATTGTATAGCTCGACTTCATCACCATCAAAATTAAAATTATAAAATAACATGTACCTATCCAGTACGAATTTAGAAGGCTCATTCAACAGTACTTCATTTGACAAGATAATAATTTTTTCCCCCACCACTATCTATGTTTAAGAAGTCCTAAAAAATTCTTTCGCATGCAACTATACCCCCTTGATAAAAGTGACATCTAGGATCTGTCTATGAAATTTCGTCTCAATACGAAGTTTAATTGTATACAGATGAGTTAAGAGCGGACGTGAGTACTACCTAAATTAAAAGGTTTCTGGAAAATAACGGAGCTTCAAAAATAAGTAATAAAAGGCAGAGGAGATTAAAAATTTAAAAAAAAACTATAAATCTATCAAAATAGCTATTTGTGTATCAATGTCGTAGAGATAATCTTTCTGAGGCTGCAATTCAGGTGAGATCAAGAAAGTACTTTTGGTTTTTTTAGGTGATTATCACATAATTGTATCTATTGTTTTTTAAGACATCGCAATTGTAAATCTTGGTTGCCGTTGGAACTGTTTTATTTTATTTTCATCTATCATCTATCAAGTTGACATTTAGGACAAATGCGTGTTTATTCCTAAAATTAAAAGAACTATATAGAGAGGTTGACGCGGAAGAATAAAATATGCGTCTCGGCAAAAACTGTTCCTCAGAGAGTTTATCAAACTGCCTTTAGGTATAGGTACGTAAGAATGAAGTAACTTTTGACAAATCAGTCACAAAAAATAAAATTTGACAGATTTGTCAAAAAAATTAACATTTGACAGATGTGTATAAAAAAATGAAACCCTACGGCCGCAGAAGAGGCCATAATTTTTTTTCAATAAATAGTATATTATGTAACAAGGACCGAACGACTGTCATTTTTGTCCAAAATAAATTTGGCTGCACGAGGCGAAGACGAGGGTGAAGCCCAAGGCGTATCAGCGTGCAGCCAAATTTGCCCGTAACAATAATGACAGTCGTTCAGTGTCCGTGTTGCATACGATACTTTTTGTAACAAGTGCACCGAAGTACCCCCATAACTGAGCTTTTTAAATAAACTATCCCGTTCACAATCAATGCACACACTTTAACGAACGCCTCCTATAATACAAAGTCCTTTCAAATATTAATTTGACATATACCAATAAAATAAAAGAATTCCAAAGGCATCCATGCCCCAAAATTTATTTATTTTTACCCAGCGGACAAAAATATCCACAATAACTCCCTGTCAACTAAGAATTAATGAAAATTGTTACCGCATGGTTTGGAATTGAGAACTTTCGGAGCAGAATTTAGCTCTGTAATAGAGTACTTTCGGTGCGCGTGTTACAAAAAAAAATATTATTTATCTCTTAATGCTAATTGTGATAAAAATTATAACAATTATTGTATATTGAACTTAAGCATAAATAATACACAATACCTACGTCAAAACTATTTTATAAATTTTCGTTCAGTAATCGATAAAGCAATTGATTTTATATTTAAGCAATGGCATACCTAAACTTGAAAGACAGGATATAACTTTTCCTAATTATTATTTTACCAGAATTATAAGTTATTTTTGATTGATTTTACGTGTTATTATTGCATAATTTTGTTTCAGGCGACTCCTGATGAGTAGGTATATTTTAGTTGTCATGTTTATGTTTCATCCGCTGTAATGAAAACTAATTTTGGGCGCGGGGCCATAGAGAACCAATGCGTGAAATTACTTCATAATGTTTCTTCAAGATTAAAGCGACATACCTTATACACGAACGAACAAAAGAGGTATGTATAATTTGTTTTATAATATTCTCTGATGTTATAGATAGTTATATTGGAGCACATGTTCATGTTACGTGAATTAGCAACTTATATAAGTCTAATACACAGATTGTAGTTTTCCTTTTATTTATTACCATCACCAATAAATCATTTTTTTCTCCTTTGTTTTTATTAGATACTAGCTGACCCGACGTACTTCGAAACGCCACAGAATTGATGACTTCAGATTGCAAGGTACTTGAGTCTACCTTTTATACCAGGACCTCATAACCCGGAAATGATAAGGACATGTCAAACTGTGAAAAGATCTTCTTTTGTAGGAAATCAATCGAAATAGGAGATTTTTGTATTTGGTCGAGACTTTGCAGTTCCATTGAATGTCTTTTGAGTTTATATTACTTTCTTTTTCATAAATTTATTGAAGATTGTAGATTAAATATATAAATCTCACATGACATGCTTATTAAAGTAATTAAATAGAAGTAATTATTATATTGGACATAACTTGCCTATTTGAATATAAACCTAACCATTTGTAATAATGAAATGAATATGCATGTGCTGGGAATAATACATGTTGAGCGACGTCGCTTCGTTCGCACGGCTGCTTGCCTTTAACTGAGTTTGCAACGCTTGCACGGCGTCTTAACGTTGACCGGGCACGCTTCGCTCGCACGGCGTCTTAACGTTGACCGGGCACGCTTCGCTCGCACGGCGTCTTAACGTTGACCGAGCACGCTTCGCTCGCACGGCATCTTACCGATGGCCAATCTCGTTCCGCTCGCACGACGTTCTACAGTTGACCGAGCTCACTTCGCTCGCACGGTAGCTTGTAGTCAACCGAGCTTTTGCTCGCACAGCGATCTACTGTTAACCGAGCTCGTACGGTGGTTTACCGTTGATCGAGCTTGCTTCGCTGGCACCGCAGCTCATAAGCTGAATATGATAAATAAGTTCTCATGATATCATCAAAAAATCTGTTTTATACATAATGTATGAAAAAATGATATTTCTCCTTCCGATTTTTTAATACTCATTCTGCTATTCTGGACGGAGAAAAATCCAAAAAATCAAAGACTATGAAAATCGGTCAAGCCGTTCTTGATTGATGAATGGTGTAAGTAACCCGACTTTGTTTTATATAATACTGATATCAATCTAATTTTCGATATAAACTTTGATGAAATAATAATAATTATTATTTAATTATTTGTGTATTGAGTCATTAATAATATACATTCTCTCCACCAAAGCAGAAAAATTCATTTAAAAAAAACTCATTTATATATATATATATATATATAGATTTTTTGTGCCACGAACTGTCTCGTACGTCCCCAGAACACTCTATCAAAGTTTCACCACAATCTGATCAATGGTTTCGGAACGCATAAGGTACAAACATACAAACATTGATTTTTATTTCTATAGAAGACTATAAGTTTGCATTACATAACACGATGACATTTCGAAACAAAAGAATGAACTGTTTTGAAAAATTATTAGCTATGTTTCGAGCTTAAATCACAGCTGACAATAATAGCTTTTCATTTTTAGCATTCAACGTTATTTGAAACTCACCACTTTCAAAAATAATTGGTTAAGAATTTAATTCTGCCAGAATACAGACCGTTCTATTCGAAAAAATAAAGATCTGTTTTTCAAATTCATCTAGCAAGTTGAATATTAAGCTTTTTCAGTATATTCAATAGAATTTCAACGAATAAGCTGAACTATAAAATATATCAGTCACCCTCTGTTGTAAGTTTTGACTTAACTGTAAATATCTAAGCAAACATTTACAATATAATTAGTTTATTATGATTACATTGTGCGTACATCAGTAAATCATTTAAAATAAATTACAAGTCGAAAAGAAAGGTGTCGAAATGCGTCGTTTACTTTGCAAGCGCAGGTGATTGTAAACACCGTAAAGATAAACCAAAGAAATGTGAAAACCAACTGTAAATTTTTATCACATCATTTTGTATACCTAATTTACTTTTAATAGAAATTTATAAAAATATTCAACTACATAATTCTTCCTTTTTTTCCAACGCCATTGTGATAGGATCTTCAACAATAGTATAAACATCAATATTCATTTATTTACTAAAACAAATAAAATTAGATCTCACGTTTCTGAAACATCTCATATAATGTACCTACCTAAATAATTGTTTATATTCCAATCGATGTAAAATTTACACGCAGAATTTCATTATCTATCACCTACTTGTCATAATAATGTCTGTGTTGAAAGCCATTCATTTTGTATTTTGATTGATGCATATTGAGATGATGGCGTGACTGTGACTGTTCCAGTGGTTCCACAGCGGTAGTTGTGCTGATTGAGCGTGTGGTTTCGGCTTTTTGGCAGCCACTGGACCATTCACGGATACATTTAAACGTACACACATACCCATACAAAACATAATATTAGGCACATATGGTTTCTGTGCAATTTCGTTTACTGCTGCAGCAGTTGGTGATATTGCTATAGGGCTAATTTAATTAAATTATTTCAATTACCTATTATTCAATTGTCAAGATATGATAGAAAAAATATACATATCCGTTAGTATATCAGGGATCAAATATCACGCATTGGTATTATCTATACATTAACATAAAAGCTTGATACTGGTAATGGTAGTAGGTGAAATTTAAAGAAAATGAATCAAATTCGCAACTATAGTAGGACGCAACACTAATAATGCTCTATTTATAGTTATATCAGAATAACAGATAGCATTACCTAGTTCAGTGGCGGATTATCCATAAGGCAAACTAGGCACGTGCCTAGGAGCGCGTGGCTACGAAAGAACGCTCGCGAAAGATTTCAAAACGAGCGAAAAAATAATTTTAATATAATAACAATATAAGAAAATAAATAATTGACTGAAATGATATCTTATTTCGATGAAACTTGGTGAAAAGATTTGCTTTAGCATTACAAATATAGGAAACTATTGGCTGTCAAACTCGGTTGACCTTGATAATCATATTTATTAATTATATTAATATAACATATATACATTGTGCATGTGTGTGTGCGATACTAGCGACTCCCTAGTGAAATGAAATGTAGTCAGTGGCACTAAAACACTGGCAATGCTTCGCACTTCATTGACGTGTGGGCTTCGCCTTCTCTGACCAAGCTCGACATGGTATCTTGAGTCGGAGACAATGATGAAGGGTGCACTAAACGTCTCATGTTGGGTTTAATCTGCCATCATTGTCCCGAACTCAAGATCCCACGTCAAGCTTAATTAGAGCGAGCGAAGCCCGCTAGATAGTTGCGTGCGAAGCACCACCAGTTGAATACAAAAACCACTGTTTCAGTGCCAGTGACTGAATTTTATTTTAGTGAGCTGCTAGTATCGCCATCTTACACACACCGCGCAATGTATACATTTGTTGAAGTTATAAATCAATAAATAATAAATAAGGTTTTCAGTTTCAGCTGAGCCTGACTGTCAATAGTTAATATTTTTTCCATATTTGTAATACTAAAACGAACTAATTTATTAATCAAAATTTATTATATATGGCTTCTGAGTGTTAGGTTGAACCATAATAAAATAACGGTAAAAATTACCGTTTATTTAATAAACTCACTGACATTTTTACGAACGACAAATATATTCAAGAGAAATTTTCAGGCTCATGAATTTTATAAATAATCTGAATACAAACCTTGAGAATACTTCAGTTTCCAATTTAATGAGTTAGCTTTTGTAATAGATGACTTCATCAAAATGAAACTCTATTTTGCTATGCTTATTAATATTACAAAATTCCGTTATTAAAATTTATGGTCTATGCATATTATTTACAGGAATATTATAGCGACAACCATTTTTCTTACGAAACTTGAGTTACTACATTCATGATGAATAACTAATATTTCTTCTAAAGATTCTTTCACTGATCCAGACATTTTCTCCTCCATGGACTGCATTTATACTTCGCTGCGATAGCTTTCATTCCTTCCATATTCGTTCATCTTCTTCTCCATTATGCTATCATCTGCTCCGTTGCGGAACATTCTGAAGATTCAAAAATTTTCCTCTCTATGGATGCCGTAGCTTTGTTCTTGCATCTCAGTGGAAGCCATGCTTTTTTTCATAGGAATTTACAACAGTCCCAACACAATTTTTAAACATTTTACAAGACTGCAACCAAATTTCACTATTTGTTGTCCGGATCCAGAATTACTTTCACTTAATTTTCCAGGATCCCACTTCTGACACCAATTTGTTGCAAATATCAGAATAATCGTAAGATCCAAAAACAAAAATTTGTGAAAATTTGCAATACTTTTAAAATTCAATTTAAATTTTCTCGATTGGTGCTATTCTATTTTCTTCGAGAAAAGCAAGACAAATCTCTGAAGAATTGTCATTTCTCAAAAGCCCATAACTTCGTTAATTTGACGTTTGTAGCGTGAGCCTTTCGAGAAAAATAGAAATTATTAAGCACAATAAGTGAGAGAAAAAGGGATTCTTTCGAACTCATACTTTTCGCACAGTTGCATAACAATATCAATTAGACCGTCAGATAGTCGTAGATTTCAGTGCCTCATTTCGTTTTTTCTGCCTTCAAGAGGTTTGATAAATTTGTATATTTAGAGTGTAATGATGCTAAAATCAAAGCTGGACCCGGGACCAACATAATGAAAATTAATTTTAAATTTGCATGAAAAAACATATTTCAATCCAATTTTGTCGCTCCTGCCATTCTTACGAAATAAAATTTAGGGAAAAAAATTAGCGGAAAACGATAGGCAAAAGAGTTCCACGTACCCAAGGGTTTGGTATGAAGGCTCCATTGTGCGAAAAAAATATCAATTGTCCACATCTTTCTCGTTTCTGCTGATTGGCCGTATGAAAGTTGATATCATTAGTATCTCGTAGAAACGAATGGCAGAAGATTTCTGAATGACCAAGTCGAGATATGTACGAAAACATCTTGCGAAAATTTGAATATTTTCGTTTATATTTTTACTTGATCATTCGAAAACCTTCTGCCATTCGTTTCTACAAAATACTCATATCAACTTTCATATAACCAATTAGCAGAAGCGAGAAAAAGGTAGACAATTGATATATTTTTTTGCATAATCGAGCCTGCTTTCCAAATGCGTGGAGCCCTTCCACCTATCGTTTTCCGCTGACCTTTTTTTCCCTAAATTTCATTTCGTAAGCATATGGCAGAAGCGACAAAATTGGATCAGACCTTTTTTTTTTATGCAATTTTAAAATTAATTTTCAATATGCTGGTCACGCGGTCCAGCTTCAATTTAAGCATTATTATATTCTAAATATATGTACATTCTCATCAAACCTTTAAAGGCAGAAATGAAATGAGGCACTGAAATCTAAGACTATCTGACGGTCTAAATAATGTGACAAGTAATTTTGCATAGATCATCTCTTCCGATTAGCGTAGGTATGTCAAATTTTCGTATTCATAATTCAAAGAACAAAATGTATACCTATTTCACTTTTTTGTTTACATATTCACAAGTAATCCGAAAAACGCATCCAAACATTGCTCCTTCCGTCCAAGCACTTGGAAAAGTAGCGGTTTTGGAGCAATAGTGAGGGAAGCGGGCGTACTGTAATAGTCTATAAGTAATCATAATTTTCATGATGTTGTATACATTAGTTTGGCTACTTTATTTTTAATTGCAATTATTCACAATCTTGCAAAAAGTTTATTTTGCTGCAGCTGACTCACTCGCTATAACTAAAACTAAATAGAAAATACAACATTGTAAATCTAATTTTTGCAACATTTAACACACCATTCTTCAATAAAATATAAAATTTTGTGATTTAAATGCTGTCACAAGTATTACATTAATCATATTTCCTACGAAATTATATTTGAAAACATTATCAATGTATTAATATTTGTCCAACTGTAATACTTATATCATGCTTTGAATATTGTCAATTTTTTTATAACACGTGCACCAATAGTTTACTGTACTGAGCTATTTTCATCTTAAAAAGTTTTCAATTCCAAGCCTTGAAAAAAATGATCATCAAAACTGTTGACGGGAAATCAATTATTATTATCTCCACAGTAAGAGAGAAATAGTTATTTAAGTATTAAGGTCAGTAAGTACAGTTTACCGATTGAGAATAATAGCTTGGAGGCCGAGCCTTGGCGAGGTTTCCAAATATTATACGAAATCGGTACTGTACTTATTGACCGTGATGCTTACAAATTTTTTTGCACGATTGGAACACCCAAAATATGCGTCCGAATTTTCTTTTTCGAATTGAATTACTACTGATGATTGTTTATTCGCTGTCAGAGATAAATGAATTAATATTTTTTTGTGAAAATCCACAATTTTTCACTTACCGCCTTTGCCCATGGATGGTAAGCCAGCATAACCATAGTAACTACAGTTTGCCGGTAAAATCAACATACCACCTCAAATAGAGGGCCAGTAAACACATGAAAACGCTCAATCGTGCAAAAAAATTATAATTGTAGTTCATGGAAACCGTTGGTATTTTCTCATTTTATGGTTATTTGTCAAGTTGAAATTTGAAAAAAAAAAGTATTTTGGGATATGTTAGTTATAGTGTTCAAATTTGCTGTAAACGTGATAGCAAAGAAAATGAGAAAGACTGATGCCCAGTTGCATGAACGTTCATTAACTAAACAGTTCTTCAAAAATTAACAATATTAAATCGAATTTTTGACAGCAATGCTAAGCAACTGATTTGACGAATATATTCGATTTGATATTGTTCATTTTTGAAGAACTCTTTAGTTAATGCACGTTCATGCAACCAAGCCTAAATATTAATCATTCAATACAATAAGTCATGTATATTATGTGTCGTAGTATTAGATTGCTGGAAATATGGTCGCAATAGCAAAAATTCATTTTCATAATACCTGCATTGAAACAACGCGTTTCAACGCCTGTTTTGTCAGTCGAAACAAGGCAATTTCAGACAAATGCGAGTGTAGCCGGGCAGAAACAAGCCTATTTCTGCCCTGAGAAGAAACAAGCTTGTTTCTGTCCGCTGAATTTGTTTCTCACATCGTTTTATCCCTGGCAGAGTCGCATTTGTTCATTGTCAATCTCTAAGAGAAAATCATATAACCTCAGTTAATTTGACAGTTGTTATATTCGTAACTGTAAATTAAATTAAAAAGAGGATTAGTTTCAAGAAAAAAAAGTATTAATACGATAATTTTAAGTACATCACAATATCTTATTGATGAAGCACAAGCAGCTACTCTCGACTTGTTACCTGCAAAATCAAAAGAAAAATATTTACTTTGATATGTCAAATTCGTAATATGGAAAGTTTCAATGCAGGTATTATGAAAAATACAGTGTGTAGCACGGAACAAAGCACGATTTCAGCCGAGGGTGATACCAGCCCTCGCTTCGCTCGAGCAAATAACTCTCACCCTCAGCTGAAATCGTCTTGTTTCCTCCCTAGCCACACAATATACTATTGTAAAATCAATAAAATAATTTTAAACATTCAAATAAATTTTAAAAGTCCAGTAATGAGGTACTTCAATGCACTTGTCACAAAAAATATCATACGCAAAACGGACACTGAACGACCGTCATTATTGTCACGGGTGAAGTTGACTGCACGAAGCTACGCCTTTTGCTTCGCACTACTCGCCTTCGTCAAGTGCAGCTTACTTTACCTGGACAATAATGACGGTCATTCTATCCTTGTAATATAATATACTATTTCCGTCCACCCCTATGAAGAAAGTGAAATTATACTATAATATTAAATAATATGAGTCTTAAGGTAAAGTTATATACAAAATGAGATTGAACCCCTAACCTTACACAAATTTATGAAATCAAAATACGTATTTCGAGAACTAAGTTCTCATCATCAGTAGAATTAGGCGAAACACATCAACAGCAGACTGCAGTTTTCCTCTAGAGATATGCTCTCCACCGAATAGGCTGAGGATTGCTTCAGAAGATATTATCTCCACTAGAGGTGAAGTGGGTGTTTATCTCTAGAGGAAAACTGCAGCCTGCTGTTGATGTGTTTCGCTTAATTCTACTGATGATGATAACTTAGTTCTCGAAAAACATATTTTGATCTCATAAATTTGTTTAAGATTAAAGGTTTATTTTCATTTTGTATATGAAATTACACGTTCTACGTACTCATTTGCGGACGAGAAATTTCACTTTTTCAACTGAGCAACAATTTGATAAATTCTGAATTTCAAATTTATAATTATAGCAATATCTATACCTCATTTGATTTTTAAGGCAAGATACGATACTCGCACATGAGAAACAAAATTTTAAGCTCTTTTGTATTCGAAACTTTTCTTCCAAAATAATTAGAAAAAGCAGGAGTCACGAAAACATGGTTGTCCCACATTTTATGCAATATCGCTACCCTATATAAATAATTTTCTTGGCTGAAATTTCAAACAACTAGGTATCAGCTGAAAAAGTTGAATTATTTAGAGCCAAAAACAACTTATAATGGGGTACAAACGACTAAAGTGTATTTTAATTTCATCTTAGCACACAGTAAAGTTAATATTTCGTGTGTGTCTGTCGTTATGTTGCTGTCGGCCCGTACACAAAGTCAAGCAAAAGATACACTCCATTTCATTCGCTAATGATGTAGACTGCTCGTCTGCAGCATCCGACTCTTCTTCATACTCTTCTTTAAATGTCTACCGCACGCAACATCCAGGATATCACTGTATGTGTGTATTAATTATTTTATTTTTGGCCCAACAGAAAAAAATCCAAAGTTTTAAAATATACTCTATTTTATTTAGCTGCGTGCTCGAATATTTACTAATAAAATAATACACAAAATATGCAGGCTTTCCGGAAGAAAATATCAAATAATTATTCAACCTCAAAGATTGATTGATATATTATGTTACTGGACAAATACTGTAGAATCGAAAATAGTCCGTTAAAACGGGAACATCGTTTTTTGCAAATGATTGCTTCCCGATTTAACTTGAAGTATTTATACTCTTGAATTTTTTTAGCAAATTCAAAAACCAGTGAGATTCGCATATTTATGGTCACATATGTGAAACTAAGATATCAAATCAAGATTATACTGAGAGCAATACTAGGGCTGTTTTCTACTGCTAAGCAACTGAAATATCAAATGACATGCGTGTCTGATTCGAATTTTACTAACTGTAAATTTATTTCTTATATTTCAACAGATAATTACTAATATATTACTAAGGCCTAGTATTTCGGGTCCAGTTTAATATATGTATATAGATTACTTAAACTAATGTCGCAATTCTGTTCAAATAAATGTCTTACAGTTCTACAAATTTATAAGAAACTGATAAAAACACATCGACTTTTGTTAATTATTGTGAATTTGTTTATTGCAGAATTACAACATAAGCATAATTATAATAGTAACAATATAGTCTTTATAATCGTTGCTATCGTTGCAGATCATTAATAAATACTTATAATTTTGATAGTTTCTTCAAATATGTTATTTTCTGGTAGAAAGACTCTCTACGCAGTGTCGGAATGTAACCAAGCAGCATGCTTTCGAAAATATTCAAAATTAAGTCGTAATTATCAATGACCTAAAAGATATTAGAGTTGATGAATTTCACCTCAGAGGGTAAATAATTTTAAGTTAAAATTACTTATAGGAAGATCTAATGAAAATTCAGTGAATAAAAATATGATTTATGCAATAAGAGTGTGAAGCTGAGCGTCTATGACATAGGCTAAGTACTTATTAAAATTTTTGACCAAATGTCGTAATGCTTGCTTACACTCTACGGCCCTAAATAGTAGTTTTTGGAACAGATTTGACACATAATACAAAAATTGACATCTAAACTACACGAATAACCTAACAAATAGATCGGAGACTGATGTTGTCTCCAATTTCTTCGATACCATCAACGTCCATATTTTATTACTTCTTGAGAGCTAACAACACTGCAAAGATCACGAAAAATTGTTGAGAGTTAATAAATAAACGAATGGCTGACTGAATTCTCAATAAAAATTAGTTTAGGTCGTGCGTGTATTGATGGCAGTGGAAGTCCTGGGATGCGTAAAATAAATAAAATGTGAGAAATACTTATTTAACACAGAACACAGCATTTTCGATGCTTATAAAGTACCAAATTTGTACATGGCTGAAGAAGAAGAATCTTAAAATTACATTACATCCAATTTCTTTTAAGAATATAAAGAATACAGTCGAAAATTAATAAATTTGTAATAAACTGGATAATTTTCTTTCGAACGATCATCATAAATGCTCTGGGCTAAATTGAGGAGCAATAAACTATTTGCTCAATTAATAATGTCTGATTCCTCCAAGGTGGGAATATTCAGATTAATTTTTTAATTCATATAATCAATCTCACTGTTTTTCATGGAAAACAAAAAGTTCAATATCTCGAAAATTATTGCATAAACATAGAAAAATCAGCACTTGATGAACTGGTTGTTACAAAAAGACCTCAGGGTACGTGTAAATTGTGAATTAAGTTATAAGAGAAATTATCAAAATATTGATTTTCTTTTTCGTCCGATCTCTCTTCGCGGAAAGTGAAAAATATGTATTATAATTTTTATGATAATGAATTTTCTCTATAAAATTGTTATAAAAAAAATCTCTGGCAATTATATGATAAATTTCATGCAAATGAATTAATATTTTACACAAATATACTTATTGTTCTTTATTTTTATTGGTGTTGGCAGCCTCGAAAAATTAAGTTACTACCTACGTAAAGCAAGTAAACGATGAGATTTTTTTGCCTCTAAAATCTCCAGTTATCACATTTAAATTAAATTTAGATAAACTGTATTGGTATCATAGCAACATTAAAAGTAACATTGATTGATTCGAAATGTAAAAATTTTCTTATCACATTTTTTATTAATTTTGAGACGTGATTTTCTAAAAACCGTTGTTTGATACATGATTGCGAAACTCTTTTGCATTTTCGAATAATTTGTGACATTTCGCAATCTAGAATCAAAAATAACTATTTATCACATTCCGTATAGCGGCAGTACTTAATTAATTATAAAAAACATTGAAATTAAATTACGCACAGTATATACAGGGTGTAACAGAAATAAGTACATTAATTTTAACCAGTGATAGAACCCGTCAAGCCTAACAATTTTTCTCAATAACTTTTTCTCGAATTCTCATCTTTTTTCAGCATTTTTTAACCCCTATAATTTAACGAGTCGTTCAGGTGCATAATTATCGGATCCAGTAGTAGTTACAACCCTGGTTACAACGAAACAATTGATTTCGACATATGTGGACTATCAATTCCAGATCAATTCCTTCAAATAAATTTTGGAGAAAATCGTCTAATTATTATTGTCACAAGAGTTAAAACCTGTGAAAATGTCAAGCTCATCTATCTGCGATTTCGCAGGCAGTGTAGGATTAGTTCGGCGAATTTATTTGGAACGATTTCAGAAATGTCATTTTTCACTGAAAATTGAATTATTGTGGTTATGCTCATGTATTTAATGTCAAAATATTGTGCACTTATACATAATGATGAGAATACTATGAGATATTGAGAACTTGTCGTTCACCTGAAACGTAAAACACCAGATGAAATGAATAAAATACATTAATTTATAAATGAAGCAGCTGTGAATTAGTTTTTTCTCATATTATTACAAACTTCACAGTCAGGTCGTTTCAATGAAGTATGCCTCATAAATTGATCTGTTGGACAAATAGAATATTGTATCTCATATTTTAAAAAATATTTAAAATCAATTACCAAATTCAGTGTGATACATTTGTAGGTTAGGTTTTCTGTTTTTCAAGAATAAGCTCTCACAATTATTGCGGGAATATTTCCAGTTGAGTTATTCATTAAATTGATTATTTTAAAATTGCATTCCATTTCATATTCCACCGTTCACTTTAAATAAATCGTTGAATGATTTTCTCTTTATGTTTGAGAGCCAACACTAATGAAATAAGCTGAGAGCTGCCACTACTTTTTAAGTTGATCGTAGATGGCAGCACAATCTGACCCATATTCTAACTGTGTTACAGGCTGTATTCAGACTATTCAGATCAGCTGATCCAAATGCAATGAGCTCGTGCTGACAATCTAATGTTCAAGAAATGTACCAACTATTTGAAAATATACGTGAAATTTCTAAATAGAAATAAAACTTCACAACAATAACATATAAATACGACCAATATAACAAATTGTTGGTTTCAGAGATGAATTTGATCTTTCTTGCAGCATATACAAAAATAGAATAATCGAGGTGAGCGAATATCAGTGTATTATTGAAATACTGTTATTCTTTCAGTTTCAAATGAATGATTGATAAGACTATGATAGTTTGAAGTTTCAAAATAATCATTTAAATCGACAGCTGTCATTCTTCCAACAAATGACGGACATTCAGTTCTAACCATAGGCGCACTATGAAATTTTTGACCAAACTTAGATGAATTTTCACTCGATATCCAGGAGACTTACAGAAAAAAGTTACCAAGAAAAATTGATAGGCTTGAAGAGATCTATTGCAGGTTAAAATTAATGTACTTATTTCTGTTACACCCTGTATTTATGATTAGAGGCAAAGGAAGTAAGAATTCCTAATTGAAAATGAAGCTAATAATAATTTTCTTTTTAAGTAAGATCTTGGAGTACGGTCCTGCACAATTAATATTTTTGCATTTTCTAGAAAATCTGTTTTTCTACATCTTTGCATGTGAAAGTATGTATCTCTTCTATTCTTTATTTCATTTATAAAATTTTTAATAAAAGTAATCAATGTTTTATTTTAAAAATGTGACGTTTGAGCTTATACTATTACTTGACAGATGGCAGGCCATATTTTAGTTATATTGTATTCTGGCAGATGGCTACAGCAATATAACTGTCAGTTTTACGTCAATGTCAAATAGCATTTGTACATAAATATTTAAAATAACAAAATGCCAGCTCCTTTTCCTCTCATAAAACTCGGCAGTATTTTAGTGAAACAAATAAGTAAGCCAATAGCAACTTTCGCTAAGGATAGAGCAAAATCAAGCCCATTTTTTCGTACATATGTGTGTATGCCACCTGCCCAGTGTAAGTAAGGTTACCTCAAGTATCTCAAAAAGACTGAATAATTTTATTGTAGTTTACAACTGGTGCGAAGTCAAGCTAAAAATGTGGGTATTGAATTTGGGTAAACCTGTGAATATACCTGTTTTGAGTGAACAAATGGCAATCGATCTAGGCGCCAATCTTCTTGGTGAAGGAATTGTGTTTGGTATTGCTGCAGGTCTTCTGATAGCTGAATATAACAGGCAAGTACATATTTCAATTTCATCCACGAACTTTATAATCCTCAAATATGATGGTATTTTGAATTCTTTGTTATCATTTCAAGTATCATGATAATTTTAGAGCAATAAAATCGATACAGAATTTAGTTCATTCTATTAAAGTTTGTTATGTTTGATTACTGCATATTTTTAGATTATTTTGTTATAATACAATTTATATTTTTTATCTCTGAAGAAAGAAAATGAATAACTATTACATAAAATGAAAATCAAGGATGTTATTGTATCCAATTAATTTAATTCCATTGTTTTTATACTACAGTTATACTATATGTAATCGGTTCTTAAAAATTTATAGTTTGCGCACAGTATCATTAGATTTTGATAGAGACTAACAATAAACAAGTACAACTGAATCAGCAAGACATTATGTAATATCAATAATAATTTTAGATCTGCGAACAAAGAGGCTGCAAAAGAGGCAGCCAGAAAACAGGAAGTGAGTGATTTATTATACCAATTACAAGAGTTATACTTTAGAGTAGAGCAACAAGATGCTCAAATTAGAGAAATACACCGAGTTGTTGTCGAAGTTGCAGGTAAACATCTTTTCTCAGACATAAAAATCCTATTATACCATTTGTTCCACCTATATTCACGTCAGATTTCTTCTTCATCCAAATATTCTACTCACTCTGTTCATTAAACATATTATCTAGTGTAAAAGAATAAATGTTTTTGTATCCACAGATAATAAAAAATCAATGTTGGGCAGTATTTTAAGCTTAGGAAAAAAACCAACTGATAAAGAAGATCTACCATCACCCCCATCTAATCCTATGATAGTCCCAATTTCAAACACTTATTCACAAAAAAGCGATCAAACCTTAGAATTTGAAGAATTGGGAATTGTGTTTCAAGCTGTACATATGCTAGAAAATGATATAATAAGACGAGAAGAAAAAGAAAGGGAGGAGGGCATTATAACAAACGCTTTGTCTTATATACAAAATGATGTTTATAGGAAACAAATCGCTGTTTAGTTGTAAATAGTAAGAATTATTAGATTTTTTTTTTTTGATGAATTTGTACATATTAAATTTATACACCGATGAAGTATCGAGATTTATCTTAATTTTAAGTATTTATGCCTGACGAAATGAATTTAATTAAGATAATTTTCAATTTAGTAGTTTATTGAAATATTGTTATTATTCTTATATTGTAAATGAATAAATATGTTTTGTTTTATATTTTTATTTAATGTTAAATTACTACTTTTATCGGTAAAATACTTTTTTATTTATTTGGCATTATCTGAAATAAAGTTTCTATTACACGAAATCTTTGAACAAATGAGTATATGTAGTATGCTTAAAAAATAATGAAACTCGCGCTGCAACAAATCAATTTTATTATCCCCTACAAAATAGCTTCCTAGGAAACTCACACAGACAAAAGACATTGCTCCCATTTCTGATAACAGTGCTAACACTTATCATCTTCAACTGTTTCTAGCTGGTCTGTCTCTACTTTTGGATTCTACCTATATAGCTTTAAAATAATAACTTTTGAGGTGAATTTTGAGTTTCTTAAGATGTGCACGAAAACATTCAGACTTTCGCAAGATGTTTTCGTACATATCTTGACTTGGTCATTCGAAAAACTTATGCCATTCGTTTTTACGAGATACTTATGATATCAACTTTCATATGGCCAAACGGCAGAAACGAGAAAAACGTGAAAAATTTATATATTTTTTTGCATAATCGAGCCCTTATTCCAAACCCTTGGCCAAGTGGATCACTTCTGCCTATCGTTTTTCGTTGACTCTTTTTTCCTTAAATTTCATTTCGTAAGCATGGGAGAAACGAGAAAATTGGATCAAAACAGGATTTTTTATAAAAATTTAAAATTAATTATTATTATGTTGGCCACACGGTCCAGCTTTAATTTTGGCATTATTATATTCTAAATATACATACTTATCAAAACTCTTGAAGGCAGAGAAAACAAAATGGGGCACTCAAATCTACGACTATCTGACGGTCTAATTCTGCTAAATTGAATCAGTTACCATTGTCGTCTATCAGCCATTAAAATTTGTGGAGAAAACAGATGAAAATCGTACGATTTCTGAATGGCTAACAAATGGCAAGTTGATAAAATCATGAATTTCATGGCCTTTCATCGTTGTTTCATAAATTCAGAGTGCCGCATCAATTTATAGCATATTTCAAAGTGATAGATGTCATTGTCAAAATGACAGCTGTCATTAACAAAGTGACAGCTGTCATTATCAAAGTGACAGAGATGATGATAATATATTTTAGTCCTCACATGAAAAAAGCATTTTTGAAAATGAAGAGTACTTTTCTAGATTTTCAGGATCTTCCATTCATTATAACATACAGTTTTGACATTTGATCGTCAGAAGTGTAATTTAAAGATGGCAACGTGGATTACACTGATTATTTATTTTTGATACTACTAAGCTTATCTCCCTGAGGCCTGGTTGCATGAACGTGCATTAACTTAAGAGTTCTTCAAAAATGAACAATATCAAATCGAATATATTCGTCAAATCGGTTACTTAGCATTGCTGTCAAAAATTCGATTTGATATTATTCATTTTTGAAGAACTGTTTAGTTAATGAACGTTCATGCAACCGGGCATGAGAGTTTTAAATTGATACCAAACTACAAGATTCAAACTTTTCACTATTCAGGTGATGTGGATATATTTTTGGCTTTTATTTATTAAAGTTTCTTTGAAACTGCAATGGGGTCTTTTCACATTTTTTCAAAAATTTTTTTTTCGAAAGAATAAACTAAAACATTGATATTCACGTTTATAAAACTGTCGTAACATGTTTAGTTTTAAAAATATAATTTTTTTAAATTTTCATCTATTTTCAAATAATCTTATGACGTCACAAGTCTCTTGTTCCTATTGGCATCGATCCAACCTAAGCTTACATTCCCGCTAGAGACCTCCACAAAACTTCTTGTTCTAACAATATATAGCCCGTTTGGAAAACATGACTCGAACAAAAAAAATATGAAAATGTATTTAATATATTTCTTTTCAGAAGTAAAACTCGTACATAATATATATTATTACGGTGTATATGTAAATAGGTGCCGGATATTATTTTGAGCACAAATATTGAATTTTCTGTGATAAAAATGTTACATCTATTTTCTTTGGATATACTGTAGATTTGTAGACTTGTGATGTCATTATTCAGTCCGCGAAAGGTTTTTATCAAAATTATGAATGAAATGTTTTATATTTTGGGCAGTTATGATTACAGATATGTTTGAAATTCAATATTTTTTCGTAATTTAGCGAAGAAACTAAATATTATTTATAGTTCTTCCTCCGAGGCGTCATCTTCTCTATTCTAAACGAAAACGTGATTCAACTTTAGTTGAGAATATGTTATTTAAAAAGGTGAAATTTTATGCATACAAAATATAAAATTTTCTATGTTGATTCACTTGAGATATATCAAAATATTGTGAAAAAAAGATACCACTGCCATATCTCTGAAGTTTATGAGATTTTCTTCATGGGTGAAAAATCTAAGCAGATTATTACGTATTAACAGTTGAATCCTGCAGCCTGCAATGAACATCAGACAAGTATCAGTCTTGTTTGGCAATGGTATAATTCCTACAGTGTCGCTAAATGTTCAGTTTCATTATTTTTTAGACATTTCTTACAACTTTATGTTAAAATCGTACTTTATACATTTATTTCTTATATACAAGTGCAATTTGTGTACATTTCATAAATCATATTATAAAAATAAATGTCAGTATATCGTTAATTTCCGGAAATAAAAACAATAAAATAAACGAAAATAACAAAAAATATTCTGTAGATGTCATGTAATATGCAATCCTTTCTGCAGCATTTTCTGCAAGGCTAAAATTCTTTTCTCGAGATTTGTAAAATCCAAATCACTGTTTCTAGAAATCACCCTTCGTGGTGTGGCATTTCTAGTCAAATTTCTAGACTCTATAGGTGTCCTAGGACTGTGTAATTCATTTGTAGGTGTTCTAGAGCGTCTAGAGTCAGAACTAGAACGACTGGAACTTGAAACTGGTCTACTAGCTACTTTTGTTTGATTATTTGCTTTGCTAGACCGATTTGAAATCATGTTGACTGATGGGTGGAAATTTTTATCACTTTCCGAATCGCTTGTGCTCCTGTGACGGTGCTTCACTCGCGGCGAACGAGATAATCTGATAATTTAAGGAATAAATTAGAATTTTGGAATTAATTTAGGGATCCTAAGCCAATGCAATATGAATGTTTCTCGTTTCAATTTACCTTTTTGGAGCTTCTTGATTATGCCAGCTTTCACTTTTAATTACTCTAGGACTTGGCGATCTGGATTTATCTCCTCCGGGATCTGAAGTACGGTTGTATTTTTTATTCTTATAAGTTCTATGCAAAAAAAAATTCATTGTCAAATATTCTACCACATATTCCAAAATTAGGTTGATGGGAGGAAGAAAAAACAATTTAATAAAATAAGACCAAACGTAAATATACTTGTTTAATCTGAATCAAATTTATCACTTATAGGTATTCAATACATGAAATTATCTAAATTCTCTGAAAAAATAGAATGTATTGACTGAAAGAACATGCAAAAAACGGAGAAATACAAATTTACAATCTTTAAGCCTGAGCCTAATTTCAATATGTAATATGTAATGTAGAATAACTGAGGATATATGTACCAAAAGTAATGGTACTGAAGAGATATGTTCCAAAAGTAACAGAGCTGAAGAGGAATTAAAGGACACATATTTTGGAAGCTATTGAGAAATTTGTATTTATCTCTCCATATTCTAATTGCAAGGACCTTAGTTTATACGAAAATATACTTTTCATCCCTTAAAACTTCTAATTAGAGGGTTAAATAGACTAATAAATATGTCTTGAAACTGGATTGAAAACTTCATTTAAAATGTGAATTATGCAAGATCTAGAGCTCCTATTCAAATTTGGATTGCAGATTCGGATTCTAGAGGGTCGAATTAAGGGGCTGGCTTGTGTAACTCAATTTTTTTAAATATTAAAAATTATTTATTTTGAGTTAATAGTTCTAGAAATTGTAAATATTGTCTCATACTCTAGTTAAGATTTTTATGCGTTAAATAATTTAAATTGACAGATAGCAGAATTTGTGTTTCAAAGCCTACCGAGAAATAATCATGAAAATAAAGTTTATTTGAATTTCAATCGCATTTTTCTCAATATTTTTATTATGTAAGGGTATAAAACGAATACCTACATGATTGAATTCAGTAAAAAAGACTCTATCGAAAGACCCTAAAAAATATATAGGATCTTATGTAACTTTGTGCTATAGCTTGAGAGCCACTGGTTCAAAAAAATACACAAGTATATTGTGTAAATAATTTGTTATGGTTTGTTGAGCCGTTCAAAAATTATTAGCCATTGAACTTTAACTTGTTTAATAAACAGAAGCTGTTATTCTGGTAACTATGGCTACGTCTCAACAATTCAGATATTCTTTTCTGGCTTCATTTGACGTTTCATGATTTTCAAAATTTCTTCTGAAATATTTGTGAGTTTCCAAGACCTTGTTAAAGAATAGTATATTCTACAATAAGTATTGGAATGGCCTATATTCTAAACGAGCGAAAAGTTTGTAAACCGAGCCGAAGGCTAGGATTACAGTTTGCGAGTGTGGAATACGCCATTCCAACCATGTTGTAGACTATACTTTCTCCAACAAAGTTTTGGAAACTCACCAATATTCCATAAGAAACTTTAAAAAATATTAAATGTCAAACGTAAAACCAGGAGCCTGTTGCATAATAAAATACAAGTTAATATTATTCGCGATTTTACGTGTATTTTCACTAATAAAATTAACTTGTATTTTATCATGCAATAGGCTATGTGCAAGGGGGCGGAGTTTGAACAAATATCGATGCGAGCGCTCACAGCTGAATTGAATAATATTAGTACATTTAAAAAATTATAGGTATGAAACAATGATAAAATGGAGTTCAATCGTTCTCCATTGCCCGCTAGAGGCGCTAGTAGACTTAATGCACATAGCCTATAGGCCCCAGATAGGAATATTTGAATTGTTAGGAAGTAACCATGGTAGTAACCAAACTAACAGCTTCTGATTTGTCGAAATTATTCTAAACGGCATACGGAATCATTCTAAACGATTTATTGGAATTTCATTCGTTCCAACATAATTTTTGGTTATGGAATATGCAAATTCCAAAACAGTGTTGGAGAAAGTATAGTCTACAACATGTATTGGAATGGCGTATTCCACACTCGCGAACCATAATCTTAGATCCGTATCTGTTTTGAAACCGGAGCTTACTCCTACTATTATAAATCATAATAAATGCCCAAAAATCTTTCCATTCTCGGTTAAATGAATAATTCAGTTGGACGCTGTCAAACTCGTAACCTTAAAATTCACGGCAGATCTGTAAAACTCATGGATTTGGACAGAATTGTAACATTACATTGGTTCGGGTCATTTACTCTTGTAAAAAATCTTAATTATTTAATATTCTGTGAGTGATAAATTTTATTTCATGATAAATATATAAGTTTAAGGCCCGAGTGCAAGAACATTCATTACGTAAATATTTCATTGTTTGAAGAATAATATTAAATCGAGAAACTCAATTGACACACACCGGTTGTACAATCTGAGCTTATTCACAGATTAGTTAAACTGAACTAAGTTTAATTTCTGTGAAAATTATTGTTGTTTCTGATTGTTACTTAAAATGAGTTTACAATAATTGAACACACTCACAAATTTTTTTCACTCTTGAAGATACCCCGAGTGGGATTGAAATTGTAGAGTTACAATTATTTCAGAAATTGTAACCATAGCAAATAAGCTCGGCTCAACTAAGCTGGTAGATAAGCTTAGATTGTAAAAAAAGATAGAATTTTCAAACTTATTAAAAATAAAAATGTTTTTCGTTTTACAAATTAAATTTAGAGAAACAGTCTAGGACAATATTATTTTATTCTAAGGGATTTTTAAATATTAAAGTTTTCTGTTACATACCTTGTAACTTGTTTATTCTGAAGTTTGCCTAAAAGTTCTTTTTCGGAGTTTCGAACTCGGTCCAACTCTTGTGTTAATACATTTTTATCTTTCCTTAATTTTTCAACTAGCTTATGGTGCGATCTTCTTTCCGACAGAACACTTTGTTCTAAATTTCTAATTGCGTTCTGTAACATTACCATATAATTTTGATAATTTGATTTCCGCTCTAACATGTTTGTTAATTTTAGTGTTTCGTTTCTTAAATCAAGATTTTCTTCTGTGAGATCTTCTACTCTAAAAGTATATGTACAAAATGGATTTGCTGAATATTTAAAAACTATGTAAAATACATACTTTCTCTGAAGAGATAAAATTAACTTAGAATCCTGTCTATGATCTTTTCCTTCAAGCTGTTTTTTAAGATGAACGATTTCTTCCTCCAATTTTATAATATTTTGCTGCAAAATTTTTGGGTCTGGTGGTCCACAGTATTCCAAAGGCAAGGGATAATGTATCCTGTTTTCACAAATTATTTGTAAATTGTATATAAATTTTGAACTTTTTAAATTACCGGTCAAACTCTACAGTATAGGTCAATATTAAATATCTTCTGTTGTTATTTGATGTACTAGAATGGTACATAGAATATGGTCCACGTATACGATGATTTCTTAATGCATCTAAGTCATCAAAAGTCATTAAATCTAAGTATACTGAATTACTTGTCTAAAATATAATACATAGTTTTTTTATTTTGTCAGGCTCAGTTCAAAAAGTTGCTTCATTTCAGAAATATTTCAACAAAAATTAATTAGGTACCTTCAAAAGACCAGATTTTAACATGGCTACAAATACACTAAATTGCTTGAAATTTCCTGTTTTTTGAGTGATATTTTCAATATCTAGAACAAGTTTTTTTTAATTTTTACGTGGAATATTTATTGGCACTTGTAATTGGTTACCTACATGATGCGTCATAACAACATTGCCAATCTTCCCCAGTTAGTTTATCTGTAATAACTATTTCTAAATTGTTACTTGTTACGTGCATTTTGACGAAATAATCTCTATTATTAAAATTGCAAGTTGTTACTAAATTAGGATCTGACATTTTTGAAATAAGTTTGACATTTATTGATTTAGAATCATGGAATCGGAATGACAGGTTTATGAAAACTTTTGTTTGAAACAAATAAATAACCGCCGTTTTGGCTCAGGGTAGGAAACCTAAATTTCAGTCGAATTATTCTACCGCATTTATTTGAGCAATTTTGCAGATATGAAACTGGAAATGAAAAATTTCATGCTCACATTGGTATAAATAAGTGAGTGTTCATAGTTTATTAACATGCAATTCATTATTATAAATATGGTAATTTACATCTAACAGATTGGCAACATTGCTGGTAAAACAATTATGGTTTTAAATTATTCCAGCATGAAAATTGCTTTGAATATGTTACTGTATATTTTGATCACACCTAATTAAAGTTTATGATAATTGTGGATGAAAAATAAAATTTACAAATTATAATTTGCAAGATTTGTTTATCAGATGTTTGTAGCATTTTTGCGCACGTATAGCTAACTTCAGTGTATAAATCAAATGAAAATTGAGATAACCTATATTTATGACATCTCGATTTCGGTGTTTGTATAATACTTACGATTTCAATGAAAGTTGAATGAAATGGCAACTGAAGTGTTAAAGTCATTTGGTACATTACAACTAGAATTGGAACAAGCCAGAACGAGTCTGAAGGATGTAGACGAACACATCAAAAAATTGATTGGGAGAGATCCTTCAGAAAATCAACGCTTGAATCAAAAACGACCCGGAATTCACCTCGACGATCCGCGAGGTAGAATTAGAAATAATTTTCAAAATAACAGAAATGAAGAACCCATTGGGAAAAAGAGAAATTTAGATTCTTCAGTATTTAAAAGATTAGATAAAACTAGGCATTTTGACGATGAAATTTCAGAAAATTTGGGTAAGAATCAACTTATTAGTAAAATTATAGTCACACCAAAAGAGCTGCCCAGTAGACAAGAAGTTCTTAAAGCTCAAGGTGCTGATGAAAAATCAAAAGCACGAAATCGACGAATGTTTGGAGCTTTGTTGGGAACCTTACAAAAATTCAGACAAGAAGAAACAAAATTAAAATCAAAGGAAGAGAAACGGGCTCAAGTTGAGAAAAAACTTGAAGAGCAACAGATAAAGGAAAGAGAAGAACTGAAGAAAGAAAGACAAGATTTGTTTTTTAACAGAAAAAGAAAGCAAGCAGAAATCCGAATGATAGAACTGAAAATGACCCGAATGAAGGAGCATGCAGAGTGGGAAGAAAAACAGAAACCGTTGATGCATTTCATCCAAACTAAAGCGAAACCACAAATTTATTTTTTACCAAAAATATTAAACGATAAAAATAAAGAGTTATTAGAAACAAATAAAACTAATATTGAAAGTAAGTACATTAACATAAACATTTCAAATCAAATATATTATAATCGTCATTGTTATTTATTTTTTGTTGAAAAAATAACAAATAGTCATAAATTATTTTGCCCTAGACTTTAGTTAATGGAGGATCCACAAACATAAATCATAAATCGATGAACTATAGATTTTTAACTCAATAAGAGATCTCGATATAGTCATAAATTGCGTATTTTTGTATGAATATTTCCTTTTTAAACATTTATTATTGAAATTTCAACTAACTTTTAGGATAGGGAATAGCTAGACTTCGAGCCCTGTTAATGATTGTGATATCGTATTTGGTTTTACTATTTTATATGATATGACATGAATTAAACATATCTACAATGGATTAACTTTTTGATGTCAACTTTTTTGAATTTGAATAGCTGTTTTTATGAAACAAACTAAGTTTACTCATAGTGGAATTAATTTTTGTCCAGTTTTACAAAATATAGATAAATTTGCTTTCCGAGCAATTGAAATTTACTCTATTTATGGCAGTCAATTAATTGACAGTAATTATTTTGCTGTCATAAATAAAATTGAACTGATAATGCTGATAGATTCGGTGGTAGGCACTTGATGAAATAATTTCAAAATAAATTCAAAGAAAAAATTTGGTATAAGTTTCTCAATTTTTTATTATATAACTTTATCTGTTTCGGTTTGTTAAACTAACTTCTGAAGATACGAAATCGGTAAAGTTGTATTACTTATACCAAGTGTTTTCTTCGAATTTATTTTAAAATTGAACTGATTATAATTTGTTAGGAGAATGTACTATCTTGTCCCAAAAGAGATATAGGCCATCTCACAGTTGTTTTTTTTTTTATATTTAAAGTAATTTTAAGGTTTTTCTGATACTACAAAAATCATTCCAAGGACTCCAAATTGTTAAATACTAATTTATTTTTTTATGTTTCAAAACATCTTAAATCAATTCTCTCATATATATTAAATGTCTGTAAAAGTCTAACACTATAATTATTTCATTTCCGGTCCAATACTCATAATTTTCTACACGATTATCGCGTTGAATTTCTATTGATCCGTTGTACATTCTCTTGGGACTCAACAGCTGGTCAAATTCAACTAGAAGTTAATATTATGATTACAATTATTTGAACAATTGTTCTCATAGTAATAACTATCTACATTATTAATAATTGTCGTTTCATCAGGCAGTCTCCAAGACTATTCGGTGGAATTGTATTTTTATGATTTATTCAAATGCCATTCTGTTCGAATCGGTCTCCGTGCTTAGTTTTTCGGTGATCCGACCACTGGAAGTGGGTTAAAATGTCAACAAAAGTAACATTTGTCAGAATTTTTTTCCAAATTTACATATACATGTAATCTTCAAAAAAAATTAACTGAACTGTCACAAGTTACATTCGTCAGAAATTTATCAAATTATAATTTTGTCGTCTGCAATATATTGATAAATTATATCGAACTCGTACATTTTTTTACGCACAACTGATACAAAATTGTTTGTTTACAACTTAGTTACCATGGTGGTAACTTCTACTTTACGCCCGTCGGGCGGTAAAAAAATTTACCGCCCGTTGGGCTGTAAACTAGAGAATTGGCCACCAGTATTATTATTAAAATAAGAAAACTACCAACAGAATTTTGTTGACATATAAACAAAATCAATTGTTTAACACATGACATGTTTTTTGTTACCATACGCCACCTTATAATTTTGAAGTAATAAATATTTTTGCGTGTTCTCAAAAACTAATTACTTACGAGAAATTCACAAGTAAATTTTATTACAGTTGTGCGTAAAACGTTGTACGTGCCTCGGCCTGAAAGACAATTTACACCCTTGGACAAATTAAGGCCCTCGCTACGCTTCGGGCCTCAAACTTTGTCCGCGGGTGTAAACTTAATCTTTCAGCCCTCTATACGTAAATAACTATTCGTGTCTCATTAACGAAGCTTTTTTCGTTCGTTTTATTTTTACGGATTTTTGTGTTTTCCATATTTTCCATTGCAATTGATGGATAAACTTCCTCTAGATTTCAATGCAGTCAAAAATAATTATTTTTTATATCATAACTCGAGCGAATCAGAGGGCACCGCTAGTAATTAATAATTATCCTCCACTTAAAAACTAAAATTGATAGAATTGGGTCGAAATAAAATAAATCTACAATGGAAGTAAATTTAATTTTTTTTATAAAACAGGCCATTATCATATTCTTTTAATAGATGACAATAAAATTATGATCGTCAAATAATCGATTATCATTTGACAGAGTGAATTTTATTTATTTGGGAAATACAATCTGTCTTTCAACAAATAAATATTGGAAATTAGAAGAGTTTTTTAACCATTTTGTCCCGACAACATTGTCAACAAATTTTATTATATTATTTTTCTAATAAAAAACTTGTCACTTCCCCTTAAAGGGAATAAAAAATTCATTTGTGATATCGATTTCGTTTTAAAATTAATTTTGCCTTGGTACTTCTTATAGCTAGAGAGTTGGTGGCAGAAATTTTTATGATTCTATTGTGTGGTTGAAATTTAAAAGTGTAAAGACGTCATAATAAAAAGCCAGAAAAAGTATTCCAGTCATTTAGATGCTGCTGAGCTTTTAATTGACAGTCAGTTCAAAATGCAATGAAAGAGAATGCTTAATTTAGTCAGCTGAAATCTATGCGTCTGCATATTTTTACAATCTAATTTTAATAATTTTTGATTACTGAAGAATAACTGATTTTACTGTCGATGTACCTTGTATCAGAAGTTTCGCCAAATAACTAGAAACAATAAAACAAGCTCCAGTCACCCGTATACTGCTACGTATAAAGAAAGTGAATTTTCAAATATTGGGCTAGAAGAAAAAGATTATATATTATTTTATTGTCATCCACTATTTGACAGAAAGTTGTCTTTATTTGTACTTTATTCACGACGTTTTTTAGTAATTATTTAAATGAGAATCAATGATCATTGATGTATGGTAGTGAATTCTAGGTGTGATTGCAGAAGCATAAACGAAGAGTGACTGCTGCGGAAACGAGTTTTTTGCGTGGTATATGTGGGTATATTAGAAGGGATCGAATATGGAATAAATTAGTGTATGAAGAATGTAATATTGGAGAACATATGGTAGAGAGAGTAAACATGAGTCAGTTACGTTGGTTTGGGCATGTGGAACGAATGTCGAATTAGAGATTTTTTAAAAAGATTTATGTTGGTGAAATTGAAGGTAAAAGATTGCGTGGGCGGCATGTATGTAGGTGGATGGATATGTTTTTTGTTTTGTTGCGTGAGAGAAGAATAAACGAGCTTGTATGAATAGAATAATGAATGTGGATGAAGCGAAAGAAGTGTGTTTAGACAGAAGTATTTGGTGAAAAATGATTGCTAGTTAAATGTTGAGGAGAAGGCGTATGTATGTATGTATATACGAGAATCAATAAAATCGAAAATATAATTAATGAACAATGTAGGAGAAATAATTGTTCTTCGTCATACAAATAACTGATCTATTTTTATTGATTTGTTCATATTTTTTCCTTTTCCTTTGACTCTTATTCATTTAAAATATAAAAATTAATTTATATTTTCATTTATGAGTTAAATCATATATATTTTCTCTACATTTTTTTACTCTTTATTATTATTTTTCCTTACATACTTTTTCAATACTTGAACAATTTTAAAAATACGGGTATTTTTTTGTTGTAGAGAAAAATATTGATCACATGCCTCATATTGAAGTATTCATTATTCAATTTATTGTGAATTATTGATTTTATTTGAAAATACATCGAATTTGCTTGAGACTTTGATTATTTTTGAGTTTGTTGTTGTGGTCATTAATATAATTATTTCACTTGAAACACTGTCTTAAAACATGTATTGTGGTACAGACCATAAAAAATAAAAATAAAATACTCCAAAAATTCAATCTTCAAGTCTCAATTTTATTATTCTTAAATTTTACAGAAATGATCGACCGAAAACGACAAGACGTATACGAAGAATTGAGCACAATAGAGCAACGTATGACTCGAAATTTCACTAAAAATCAAACACAAAATGAAAATTTGAAACTCAATGAGCTTGGAGAACCGGAAGACATAGAAATGGCAGAAATTGAAATTGAAAATGAGGTAATCAAAGAAGATAATATAGAAGTTACTGAAGTTACTCAAGAACCTGAAAATCAAAATGAAGAAATAAAAACTAATGAAATAGAAGAGAATAAAACAGTTGAGGAAACAACTTCAGACCAAGTGCAAACAGAAGAAGTAATACAACCAGAAGAGCGTGAAAATGTAGATATAAGTGAGGATAAAAGTTGAAAAGTACAAAGTTATATTATGGATGTCACATGTATTTTGTAATTCTCTGTATAAGTTTTAATAATAATAATCTATACTCAATTTCGTTTCAAATTCTCAGCTACAAAAACATTTTAAGATTACTATTTTTAAAGCTCAGATTCAGAAAATAAAGCAAATTTTACATTAAATTTATTTATTGAATATTAGATTAGTTACACTCTTTAATTCTCATTATATTCTTCTTCGCCATTTTCTGAAAAATTCTGATCAGTTTCTTTATCTTGAAAGCTTTCATCTTCCTCTTGACTACTTTCGTCTTCATCTTGAATTTCTTTTTCGTCAGATTCAGCGCTTTCTTCATCTTCAACTTTTTCATTTTGAGAATTTTTATCTGCTTCTTGTCGGTTATTTTCATTTGACTGAAATTTTTTATCTTGCTGTAATCTTTCACCGCCATAATAAAATTCGCCTTCCTGATCACTGTCTTCAAAACTCTGAAAATTTTCCTCCGGAGCTTTTTTCTCATACAATCCTAATTCTTTTTTGAAATACTCTGGGCCTAATCTATAACTGAAATGGAGCTTTTTTCTCGCTGTTTCCTGTCTGGTAACGTTTTTTTTAAGATCTGTCAAGAATTGTCTAAATATTGATGTTATAATCAATGGTTCTATCTTGCTTTTGAAATCGGATTTAGATGTTTGATTTCTTGATTTTCCAAGTTCTATTCGAATTAATTTTTTTGGTGCCCTTTCTAAAATAGAAATAACTGTATTCAACGACTAGATACAGGGTTATTGAGAAAAGTGTACGTATCTTCAATAGTATAAGTGAAGTTTTTTAAAGATGTCTTCTCAAGATATTTTACATTTGGTAGGTATGTATACCGTCCCTGTCCGTTTAGCTTTTAGTGAAGTATATATATATTCTTTATTTCCAGTTCATGAATAAATACAGATAGTCTATGGGAGATATCTTTTAAAAAATTCTAGTTCACATGAATTTGTCAATAATCAGCCAATCTATTTTTTTTTTTTTTTGAAAACCTTGAGTTCAACAATTATTAGTTATGGCACGCCGTTTTGATATTTAATAGCAACAATTTATTCCACTTAAATTAAAACTACACATTTTTATTATCTTGCAAGATAATTTCAATTCATTGAATTTTTATGATTGAATTAAAACTATGTACATAATAAGAATTCCGAATTATTATTATTATCTTGCAAGATGATTTTAATACATTGAATTTTTATGATTGAACTAAAATTAT
Source organism: Dromius quadrimaculatus (assembly GCA_963989225.1). Taxonomy (NCBI): domain Eukaryota; kingdom Metazoa; phylum Arthropoda; class Insecta; order Coleoptera; family Carabidae; genus Dromius; species Dromius quadrimaculatus. The sequence continues at coordinate 45,969,092 of OZ022330.1, forward strand.
GTACATAATAATAATTCAGCATAGAGACTATCTAGCAAAATTATACGAAACCGTTGAATTTTTATAATTGCATTAAAATTATGTACACAATGAAAATTCAGAATTATTATTATCTTGCAAGACAATTTTAATGCATTGAATTTTTATGATTGAATTAAAATTATGTAATAATAGAAATTCAGTATTTTTATTATCTTGCAGAATAATTTCAATTCACTGAATTTTTATGATTGAATTAAAATTATGTACATAATGGAAATTCAGAATAATTATTTTCCTGCAAGATAATTTTAATACATTGAATTTTTATGATTGAATTAAAATTATGTACATAATGGAAATTCGGAATTCTTATTATCTTGTAGTATAATTTCAATTCATTGAATTTTTATGATTGAATTAAAATTATAAACATAATAGAAATCCATAATTATTATTACCTTGCAAGATAATTTTAATCAATTTATATTCAATCACAAAAATTCAATGGATTAAAATTATCTTGGAAGATAATAATAATTCTGAATTTCCATTATGTACATAATTTTAATTCAATCAGAAAAATTCAATGAATTAAATTTATACTGCAAGATAATAAGATTTCCGACTTTCCATTATGTACATGATTTTAATTAAATCATAAAAATTCAATTCATTAAAATTATCTTGCAAGATAATAATAATTCTGAATTTTTACTATGTACATAATTTTAATTCAATCATAAAGATTCAATGAATTAAAATTATTCTCTAAGATAATAAGAATACTGAATCTTGTAGCCAAGCGCTTTTATCCTGAGAATAGGAATGGTTGCCTGGTTGGACTATGCAAGCGGGCTCTGCTTTAAGAATATATGTTTTGTTGTTTTAGAGTTGATATTTTTTTGAAGTATTGTCAATTTTGCATAAAATGTTTATTTAGTTTAAAACGTGTGAACTGAAAGTATTGTAATCAGACTGACCCTAGTGTTATTTTCTCTAATAAATTACTAGCTAAACTGTTATCCGCTTTGTTTCAAATATTCCGTTATAATCTCTATTATGTACATAATTTTGATTCAATCATAAAAATTCAGTGCATTAAAATTATCTTGCAAGATAATAATAATTCTGAATTTTCATTATGTACATAATTTTAATTCAATCATAAAAATTAAACGATTTCATATAAGTTTGCTAGATAGTCTCTATGCTGAATTATCATTATGTACATAATTTTGATTCAATTATAAAAATTTAATGTGTTAAAATTATCTTGCAAGATAATAATAATTCTTAATTTCTATTATGTACATAATTTTAAGTCAGTCAAAAAAATTCAATGAATTAAAATTATCCTGCAAGATAATAAAAATCCCTAATTTCCATTATGTACATAATTTTAATTCAATACATTAAAATTATCTTGTAAGATAGTAATAATCCTGAATTTTTATTATGTACATAATTTTAATTCAATCATAAAAATTCAATGAATTGAAATTAACCTGCAAGATAATAATAATTCTTAATTTTTATTATGTACATAATTTTAATTCAATCATAAAAATCCAACGCAATCAAATTATCTTGCAAGATAATAATTCTGAATTTTCATTATGCACATAATTTTAATTCAGTCATAAAAATTCAATGAATTAAATTATCTTGCAAGATAAAAAAATGTATAGTTTAAATTTAAGTGGAGTAAATTTTTGCTATTAAATAGCAAAACGGCGTGCCATAATTAGTTGCTAGAGCCTTAAATGTTATATAGTCTATTAGTCGGAGGGAGCTGGCCGCATCTTATGTTCCCTAATCGGACTTACGTCCAAATTGTATAAAACGATCGGGAACATAGTGATCAATAGGGCGTTAGACTTTATAAATCTAGGATCCTGTCCTAAATGTCAAAAAAAGCTATTTCCGATCAATTTTTTTGGAGTCAACTTCCCTGATAGAACTTACGATTGAAACTAGTACCAATCGATAACGAAGGTGCTATTCCCTGATCTCTTCGAGAGAGCGGCAGCCACTCCTAAGTGTAACCAATTTTCGTATTCAACTTCCCAGATCGAACTTACGATTGTTGGATAAAGGCCCTCTATCAGTTGAAGCCTTACAGGGCGAGTACTTGAATAATTTCACACAATAATAATTTTAAATAAGAGAATGCTTGTATGTAAAATTAAAAATATAGCTCAACATCTCAAATTGACATTAATCCAGCCCATCGGTTTTCAGAGTATAGCCTCCGCTAGAAAATAACTCTAGATATGCCAATGCTTGTCCTTTCAATTTATATCCAAATACTTTCGAAATCTTTGTTGTATCACTTATAAATATCTATGTACAACTGGAACCACGTACATCTTTCAATAACCCTGTATTTAAATGTGTATCAGCTATGCAAAAAAAAAAATATCACCTTTCTTCTTTTGCGTCCATATTTTAGCTAGACTTTCTTCTGGTATAGCCGAATAATACTCCTTTAAGGTATTTGAAGAAGACATTTTGGAATCCGAAAGATCATTGGGATAAATATTAATTAGAGTGGAAGTGTCATTGTATTCTTCTGTATTAATTTTCGTGTCTTTTGGTTTTTCACGTGTAATAAAATTAGACAAATAATAATGTTTTTGTAAGTCTGAATGATGTTTAAACTTACTTGGGCTATTATAATCACTAAAATTAAAATTACTGTGTGAAGATATTGAGATTTTTGATGTGTCTGTTGAAGCTACTTTTGACATATTTCTTATATATTCGGTAGGGTCAAAAACATAAGTGAAAATTGTATGATTTTCGGGATCCCGTTGTGTAATAGATATATTCATAGGACTTTTACCATCCCAGAAGAGAGGTATATTATTATTTTGTTCGTTGTTATCATTACTCAAATTTATGTTAAATCTCTTTGTTACATTCGGGTCTATGTAATATTCCCTATTTTCAAAAGCTGGAAATGGTGGAGATATTTGTTCCGCTATTGGCGGTAAATTATACATTTCAGGAGTGACAATAGGCAAATGTTGAGTTACTATAGGTACTGGTACTGGTATCGGTGCATGTGCAATTGACAAGGAAGCTGGATGGTGATGGTACATTAAAGGAGGTAAATACGGTAAGCTGCTTAAAGGTGCAAAATATTTCCTCTGGTAATACGTTTGAGGAGTAGATAAAATGGGCAGAGACTGCTGTTGCTCTGGAACAGGTGGATAAGCAGAATAATTATTTTCGGTACGATTTTTTTCATTCAACTCTTGTAGCATTCTATAGAAATCCGAAGATTTAATGTTGTAAGGGCCCATTATTTTAGCGTTGTTATTTTCAGGAGAAAATGGTATTGGTCTTCTTGAATCTTCATTTTCTGTTTCGCTTTCTGACTTTTGTGAACTTGTGAAAGCAGAAGGCTGATTGTTGTTTTTATTGTATAAACTATTTCGCGCGCCACTTTTATCAACGCGTCCCAATTGAAGCTTATCAGGCTCAGGGTACATAGCAAACAATAATTTTGCAAATGGTTTGGATGGTTTAGGAGGTGTTTCGCCTCTAAATATAGTTTGATCCATTTCGGCAGTACCACCTTCTGTAAAATTTAAATAATTATGAATAAAATCAAAATAAAACATTGCCATCTGCCTTGAAAGGCTCTTATGGGACTACGATTTAAGCCTTTTGATTGGCCGAAATGCAAATATGATTTACTCGCATTAAATGTAGAATTTGAAACAGACTTTGCGAAAATAAATTTAAGAAATGGAATTAACAAATATCTTCACATTTACCTGAATAGATACGAATTGAATCTTCAATTCACACAAATTTAATTGTGATGAGTAATGACTGATTTAAAATTGATGCAACTGACAGATAGCACAAATACGATTTTTGTGCTAATGTAAAATTGGTTCGCATTTTGGCCAATCAGAGGGCTTAAATTGTAATCCCATAAGAGCCATTCATAGCTGGAATAGAATATAAGAGACGTTCCACTAGGCGATTGCAACGATTTGTTCACGATCACAGTTTTTGCCGCTCCACTAACATATGATTGCTGTGGTTGGAGCTTGAAGTGGTCGCGATGAATGACGTCATCTATGACATATGGATCTTGAACACAAATACCGCAATCGTCTTGTGGAACGATTATTGAGGAGGCATGAACGTTGCAGTCGCCTAATGGAACGTACCTAAGACTCGCAGTCATTCGTGTTTTGAAAAAATGCTTGAAAGCTTCTTGTATCACAAATCGAAACAATCTACCATTTCTCATCTCAGATATTGATTTATTAATTAAAAAATAGACCTTTTCGCTAAGTAAGAGTGCAATCCTGTAGCTTCAAACAGAGCGCACAATTTTTAAGAGATGGCGTTACCATTAATTTGATACTAGATAAAATTAAGTTTAATTGATGACTATTTTGCCTCCAAATTTTTGCCAATCATCTCAATACATCAAGTGACATTTCAATGATATTCAGGCTGACTTTATTTGTAGGTGTCATTTCTTATTGTATCGCGATATTTGATTCTATCTAATGTCCTTGCTTACTATAGTCCGACAAATATGTCGTGGCGTGTGGGGATGAATGTTGCGCAGAGAGAGAACGCACTAGGCGAAAGAAAGATAGAATGTACGCTCGGCGTGTACAATACGCAACAAAATTTTAATGTTAAATGTTTCATGATCATATGATCCGTATATTATTAAAAAAATCCGTAATCCTCTAAAATTTACATATTCTTCAAGTCTCATTAGCAAGAAGTAAATAACGTATATAGAGCAAATAATATTTACTCAGAATTTTATAAAAAAAAATATTCATAAATCTATTAGTTACATTTCTTCGAATGCAAACAGCGTGTTTTCCATTCTTCAGCTGAAAATTTTTTAAAAAGTCCTCGCGCAACTTTTCTACTTCATTTATTTTAAAAGTAACTGTTTTTTGTGGCAGCACACTGTTTTCAAGATTCTCATACTAACTCGATGGAATTTGAATCTGGATGGTATGGTGGCAGGCGTGCAACATTTTTAACTTCATATCTCTTCAAACACTAGCGTCGCTTGTGAAGTCCCCACTACAAATTCTCACGATTCTACTGCGCATCCTGACGTCACACGCCACGAGATATTTGTCGGACTGTAGTGATATTAAGTTTTGTCAGTGGCACTAAAACAGTTGATTTATTCGATAAAATTGAAAATGGGAGTTGGTGGCGGCGAAACAACGAAATAGTGGCGGTACTTTTACTTGAAGTCACTAGATAAAATTTCAATGTTATTTGGAATGACTCTATTTATGAGTGTAACTTTTGACAAACCTAATATATCACGGTGCTTTAATTTATCTAGTGACTTTAATTGTACTTTCTTGGTTTGTCATGCAATGTGCGCACTGTATATAGCGTGTACCGACCAATCATCTGAATCTCGCTAAAGTCCAAGTATAGGAATCTGCCTACCTACTTACGGGAAGTAAGTTTTTATTTTCGAGATTAAAAACAGGCTAGTACAATATAGATTAAAATATAATTATTTTATATAATTTCCTAAAAGAAAGTATAATTTAATATCAGTAGTAAAATAAACATATTGGGTACACGAGTGATGTGGTGCCCTCTGCATTGAACTTTGCCTACCAACTCCCATTGTATTTTTGGTTGTAGATTAGCTCGCTACGCTCGCACTGTTGAAGAGTGCCTTGAATACCGAATTGCGTTGTGCTTATCTGTGGGACCTAATTTGAGCCCAGGACCATCTAGAAAAGTGCATTACACACCTCATGTATAAGTTTATTTGAAAGCTATCGCGCGCAGCAACAACATAAGCGACCTGGGTGCAAGAAATACTATTAATTCTTACTTACTCCGTCCTTCGGGGTGGAAATTACTGTAGTCTACACCAGGCGGGCGACTGAATTTAAGTCCTGGAGGTCGACCATTCGCCCATTCATCACCCGGTTCTTGATCAACTTTTGAATAAAAATTCTCATTGCGTATTTCATTAGAGGGATTTTTTGTAGCTGTTGTTATCCTAAAACACAGGATGTTTTTATATTTTTGATTTAGATACTAAAAAAATATCCAGATACGAAGAGAATTATTTTATCCTAGAAGAAATCAAATGTGTCTGTAGGTAGGTATATCAGTAAAGTTGTGAAAAGCTTTGGCTATTGTTAAAATTGAATATATTAGAATTTTCGAATATCGTCACAATAATAATTAGATACAATATATTACCTTCTAGGAACTCTTCAGAGAGTAATGGAGATGAGATAATGCTCAATGTAGGGTTTGAGACAAAGATTAATACAAAATACAATTCAATGAAGCAAACCATACACAACACTAACTTAGTCACATTACTCGTCACAATGTTGGTCACAACTCTCGTTTCGTTCTCTCGAACATCACCAGGTATGGAAGGAGGATTGAAGGTTTAATTAGATTTTCTAGAAGATTCTGTGACCTTAGCCAATTATAGAAGTTGCAAAGCGGAAGCAGACCAATCAGATACAATCTCTCCCTAATAGTCCAGGAACCGACCGCACCTTATCTTCCCTGATCGGATTTTTGACCAAATTGTGTATGAATCAATCAGGTATATAGTGGTCAATAGGATGCCCGATTTTATAAATACAGGATCCTGCCCTAAATGTCGAGAAAAAAGACCATTTCTGGCCAATTTTTTCGAGGTCAACTTGAAACTAATATTAATCGATAGCGGAGGTCAAGTACTTTAAGACAAAATCAGAAGACTACCCCGTCTTGTCCGAAACAGAGAAAAAAGCAAAAATCGTAAAGGAAGTTGAATACGAAAATGGATTACATTCAAGGAAAGGCTGCAGCTTTCCCGGACAGGATAGAAGATGGCACCTTGGTTTTATCTAAAGTATTTTACCTTCGCTACCGATTGGTACTAGTTTCAAACAAAAGTTCTTTCAGGGAAGTTGACCCCGACAAAAATGGAACCTATTGACCACTATATTTATGTTCGATTCAAATACAATTGGCCCGTAAGTCCAATCAGAGAACATAAGGTGCGACCGACTTTCCGACTAAAAGCAACAATTAAACCAAGCAGCAAATAACTGCCATTCAATGTTTCTAACAACTGATAGAAAATGTCCTCTACTAGACACCTCTATCCAAACACATCTCTTCCACATTTTTAATTCTATTCATACAAATTCGTTTACGCTTCCTCCTTGAAAACATTTTCTCACTCAACAAACCAACAACTATATTTTGTTTCAAAGCGACTTCTAAAGAAATATATAACTCAAAAAGTCAAGCAATTCGCTCGGAAGATTCTCATCCATGTAAAACAAATTGATATCCTCACAATCCTTCATCTAAATATATTTTGTTCAAATACCATTATATTCCACATATTCAAAACACACAATTGACTCATTCCTTTTCCTCCAACTACTTTTTTTCAGCTTTAATATTATATTATATATCATTCTATTTCGCATTCTATCTTTTTAAATATACCCACATACACCACACAAAAATCACACTCGCACAGGAATTATATGTTTATGTTTTGTATTCACGCTCAGTATTCACTGTCATATGTACATCAATGCAACCATAAGCAGTTATTAATATACTGATAATACCCTATATCTCAAAAACTATTGGTTTCACCGTTCCACGAAGATTTAGGAAGGAACATTTTTTACGCAGATTCATCTCACAAACGAATTCTATAATAACCAGATTTAACGTAAAACCAATGATTAAGGAGATATTGGAAAAAAACTTATTTTCGTGACGTTAGACCTGTTACTTTTGTAGCCGTCCAATTGGCCTAACGAACTTTTGAGAAATTATTTGTGACGTCAAAGTAAAGAAAATTCATGCATAGAGTGACTGGTTTAAGAAGTTTAAATTGGTACTTAATTTATGGTTTAGAATAGAAGCGCAAAAGGGGAAAACATTATGAAACCATCAACCAGCGGTTATTGACTCGGTTCGTAATTTTCTTACCAAATTAAATTTTTCATTGTTCATCGTTTTTATAAAATTGAAATTTTTGCTTTACGAAACTGTTTTGGAAAAGATAATTGACACTTAAACTTAAAGGGAATATGCATGAAATTTAAATTTAGTTCAAATATTTTTATTCCGAATTTTTATTGGCCGGAGATTTGTACTAAACCATCATTTTGGTAATTAATATCTTTTCAATTGCTTAAAATTAATAAATAAAAGTGCAAATTGAGCGAGAGAAATTCAAAGTTCTAAAACGCAACACCATTGGTTAAAACGAAACGTGACGTCAAATACTATGCCAACAAGTGCGCACTGCTTACATTTGTATGGCATTGCAGACTTTTGATTAGAAAACATAGTAATAACGTGTGTGTTGTGAATTTATTTGTGGTTCAAGTGTAATTTCAGCATCCTAGTGAGATTATAAATCATTTAAGACAAAGTGGTTTTGTAAAAGCACAATCGGATAATTTGCCAATAATAGATCCATTCATGATGTCTTATTTTCTTTCAAATCCAAATTTTACGTCCGCTGAAGTAAAAAGAGTGAACACTGCAAAGTAATTATTCAATAATAACACATTATGTACGCTATTTTAATAAATACAAACCGAAATATGATGAGCAGTAAACATGACCTATAATTTTTGTTTGTTTTAAAACGAGCAAATATTAAACAAAGCCGCATGCATACACTGTATTTTATTGCTAAAACTAATCACATATAATGTTATTCATGATCTGTCAAGTTTATTATGATACTTCATCTCTTCTGATAACCTTACATCATATTTTAAAACCTGTCTGGATTGGAAAAAAGACTTTATCAGGTTTATTTCTGATAGTATTTTGCATTCAGGAACAATGCAATACTTATAAACTGACTTCTGAACTTTTTTAATACTGAAATAAGTTGGGAACGAAAACACCGGTAGTAAACAATGGACTGTAATGTCACTAGACATAGTATTTGACGTCATCAATAGAGCGCGCGAAAATGGCGGCGTTTAAACAGCTCAAAATTATTCTCAATTTTAAATATTTTTTTGAACTTGATTACAGCACTTTCAAACATAATTTATATTTTTTACTATGTTATAACGATGTAAACAGTGAATTAAAAATACAAAATAAATTCAAAAATATACCCTATTGTCTTATTAAGGACGGCGCCAGGATTAAATTGATGAGCGGGCACGAATTGGCCGTATAATTTGTTGGGTGGGCACCTAAATGTAAGCGAATGTGGATAAGGCCTGCTGGCCTGCATTGAAAATGCAATCTACGAGGGGGCACCCGAGTGAGCACAAATTATTTTCGCTTGGGCAAGCGCCCACCCCAGGCGCCGTTCCTGTGTCTTATGTTTACTGTTTGAGAACTATTAACTATGTACGCTTCCAGAATACTGAATCAATCAGCTAATAAATGATAATGTAAGAAATCCTTAAAATACTCGAAAACTAACTTCTAATTAGAATTATCGAAATAGATTTTAATTTGTGCTGACTTGAATTGATTTATTTTAAAAATTATTCGTTTTTGATTTACAGCATGAAGTTGTATTTTACTTCTCCGACCCGCCCGAAATTCCATTTCAACGTCCCCTATGACGATTTCCAGAGAAAAATCGGTCTGTTAATCTGCGTGTAAATCTTTCACGATAACAGTTGCAGTTTTTGAACAATCAAATTGAAATTTGGTACATGGGCAAAATTTTATCGTTTTTTGACCTAATCAGATAGTGGTTGAAAATTTAGGGGTGTCAATATCAGTGGAAATGCCAATCCGGATATCCATGCAAGTATATATACGGTATCCGGAAAGACCGTGCATCCGGATAACCGGATAAAATGAAAATCCGGATTAACCAGTTTGTTTTGCAAATTACATGAGTCACAATACGGCTTTTCATAACGTATTCTGTACAAAATTTCATCTTATTCAACCAGATAATTCTGAAATATGTAGGTACTCAAGCAGTGATACAGTACCTTCATGTTATTATTTTAAATTTTGGTATAAAATTACCAATTTATCAACGTTTTCGGTAACTATATTACCAGCTGACGAAAGTAATCGTTCAGATGGTGTAGATGTTGCGAGAATATCTAATTGCGTGGATGCATACGACGGAGGACAAGAAGGGAGCCACGAAGACATGGCGGCGTATGCTGGAAAAAGGAGATATAAAAATATCCAGATATTCAGATAGTCCGTTTATGTGGATAAAAATCCGGATATTTGGATAGCCGGTTTATCCGCATGGAAAAAATTCGGATATTCGGATATCCGGTTTATCTGGATAGGAAAAAACGGATATTTTAAAAATGAAAATCCGGATATTCGGCTATCCGGATTTCATCGACAGCCCTAGTTGGAATCGATTAACCAGAAGGCGCTTAGACACCACAATGATTCTTTGAAATTTTGCATAACTTCCATGATATTGAATATATTGATTTTGTAACGCAAATCCTCTCACTAACCCGCCACTGACATCATTTTTGCTGATTCAGCAATTTTGTATATCAAAATTGTAAGCCGAAGTCGAGCGCCAAGCAGCAGAGTCTGTGAGTCAGTCGACGAAAGAAGAAAGATAAAATTATATTCTATCCTTTTGTAATACGCAATATTTTTGTATTTATCGGAACCATATTTAAATTTCTTTTGTAATCATTATTCATTATAATAAAGTGTTTTGTTAAATCGAATCACCGACGTTATAACTTGAAATTTAGTATACAAAAGCTATTTTGATGGTTCCATTGAACACTTCCTGGAGGTTGGGATTCTACAGATGCTTGAAATATCCGAAGTCATAGCGTTTTTATGCTTGTAGATAAAAGTGTCGTTCTGTTTTTTTCTAGTTTTTCGGTAGGTGCCTCCCGTTTTCGTTCATCTCTTCTGGTTGCGGAGATTTTGAATACTGACAAGCAATTTAAGTCACTCTATACATTTTTTACTTAGTTAAATCTCTTGACTCTTTTCTCAGGACAATTTCTTGTAGTAAGTACCAAAAATAAGGAACATTTGCAAATTGTAAGGCAAATTCAAATAATCATCTATACCTACGGTTACTGCCATGGTTGTGGACAAGTGGAATTTTTTTCAACGATCCGGTTTCGTCTGGAACATGCATGGAAATATGCATTTTTTCCGGTAATTTTAAGTTTCGTGTCTGTTCATAATGCGGTGATAAAGAAGGATTAAAAATCTAGGAAAAAAAAAGTTATTTTATTGATTGACCGGTATAACTTACTTCCTAGAATTATTTTTTACAAGATCAAATTTGGAATTGTATTTTTCCTACCTAGAGCGTGAGGATTGTTCAAAATTACGGCTACCGCTTAATAGTGATTTCATAACAATATTATTTTTTTTTCAACAATTACGTTCATTTGTTTATTAGAAATAATTGCTGATACCACAGCTCTGTGTGTTTTAAGAAGAGTTTTAAGGCAATATAAATATTTCAAGCTATTTTAATAGAAAATATTCAAATATATCCTTGTAGACATATGTGTTTTCTGTAATTTGCATTTGAAGATCATTTTCTAAATTATTTGGAAAAATTTTAATTGCGTTAAAATACATCTTCACACAACGCTCCTAGTATCGCCAAAAACAGAAGTCGTGGTACCAACCTATATGATTTATTTAAAATAGAGGTACATAAAGGATCTGAAAAGTTTGGGTTGTCGCCTCTCATTTGGCCACAGTCTCTTGTTAACCAGGAGTAAACAGGTACAAGAACGTTGAATTTATGCGTTCACAACGTATTTCAATGAATTATATGTCTAATTTATGTAAATTTCATCTCTACGCCTATGTGAAAGTGCCCGATTAAAATTGATTGATTAGGTAGGTACTCCAAGAAATATCTCTCGTTCTATGTATCTTCGACAGTTGGAAATCCCTATTTGCGGACATTTTCCCATAGGCAACCATGTATCCTCGCGTAGAGATGAAAATTAGCTGCAATTTCACATATAATTCATTGAAATACGATGTGAACGTATAAATTCAACATTCTTGTATCTGTTTATATCTGGCTGGCAAGAGGTTGAGGCAACCCAAACTTTCCAGGTCCCTTATGTACCTCTCTTTTGAATAAATCATAATTTTTAAAAACAAATGAAGGTAATGTAATGGTTGAAAAAATGAATAGGCAGTCCGACAAAACCGTATTCCTTTATCAATAACTATCTATCAAAATTGTACTTCAATTAAAAAACAGATGAACGTAGATATCACGCGGTCGGATCTCGTACTATAAGGTTACTGGTAATGTCTAAATGCCAACTATGCTGTGTTGTGTGATTCCAATTTGATTCAAAAGTAATTACTTACGGCCGTAGAAAATATCTCACAAGACTTTATTCCAAGTTTTTTTGAAACAAAATCGCTACAAACTTGTCATTTTTATGAACGAATTGACGTTGATCAACAAAAGTTACGCTTTTTTATCAGTTTTCATGGATTTATAAATTTCTAAGATTTATGTATTTGCACAGAACTTCATCTTTCGCAATAGTCAACTTATTTGTGTGATTAATTCAATCTTTAAAATTTTGTGCAGTCTTTTACTCTATGCTGTCGAACCAGCAATCTTTGCTGAACAGAAAAACAATATTCAGTGCATCGTACGGAAATTTTAAATACAATTATGCGAAAATGTATTCTATTGAATAATTATACCAAATTTTGAGATTTTGTTGACATTTCTCCATATATTTAACATCAGCAAAATCTGATAGAACTAGAAAAAAATATTTCAACCAAAAGTGAAAATTATAGATAAATAAATGACTTAGGACTTACTTGCGGCCTACAAATCCTAACAAATAAACAAAATATGAAAAACTTCAAACACATTTCGCAGTAGAACACAATTAAACAAACAAATATGTTCAAAAATAATATCTTATATTTATAAACTACAAGTAATGAAAAAATTCACATAAAAAAATTATTAATTGTCTACTTAATGTCAGTTTAGGAATTTTCTCAGAAGCAAATGCCATTAAATGTTGCCTATTTTAAATAAATGATGGTTGTTTACCAACTATAGCAGTATATAATATTTTTCTTATAAACATAGATAAAATTATGGTGCCATGTTTGTACAATGAACATTAAATGAAGATATAAATTGTTTTTATTGATATTTTATTAAAATCAATAAATGTTTCTATTGAGGTTTATAAAAGAATATTTATTTTCATTGTTTAAATATATCTCTGACTATCATTTTGAAGTAAAAGTATAAAAAATATGTCTATGACAATAGGACATGCCACTTGTAAAATTAACTGAGGCCATATATTAAATAAAAAATTTTTTTTTGGTATTTTGTAACGGAGAAATAAGTGGAAGCTTACAGAAACTCTCGGAACATTCTTTGAAAATGACACCTGTTGTGGTTATAGAAACATTGCAAATTTCCAATGGTTCATTTATAAAATACTCGGTAGTTTTCTCTAAAATTGATCTGTTTCGAGCACATCACCAGATTCCGTGGCTAAGGATGATATTCATAAAACATCAATCACTACTCTCGTTCGGTTTTTTTAAATTTTGCCGCATGCCTTTCGGTATTGAAGCCATTTATTTTCTTCAGTTTAAGACGGTCAAGGAACTTGAGGGATTTTTAGGAATAATAAATTATTATCATAGGTTTGTTCCGTTTCTTGTAAGAATTTAGCTCCTTTGCATATTATTGAACAAAGAAAAATCTTGGTGTTGGTCAAAATTGGCAGTTTCTGCGTTTAACGAAGCGAAAAATAAGCTGGCTTCGGCGACATTTGGAGACCTCTTCAAAGAAATTAGAAATTGGTTCTTTCACACCCATATTTTGTTTGTTTTGGGCAAGTAGAGCTTTTTACGCAATCTAATAACCTAATAAAAAAAATGATTGATTTTGCCAATCATCAACGAAGTTCGAGAGGAAAAATAATTGAAGAGAATAAAAATATAACAAGACAAGATGCCTTTTATTATAAATAGGAAATACATCACAGCTAAAATATTTACACCATTAATAAGAAAAATAAACTTGAAAATTAATAATTTATTAATTATTATCCGATGTCATAATGTGAACAAGACTAATTAGTTTCCTAAATCTTTGTTTAATTTCCGTTTCTGTTCTGCTTGGAATAAATGTTTGTATATTTTTATATACTTCTTCACTATCTCCCTTTTTCTGGACCATTTGTAATATAACTTTATCTTCATCTCTGGTCCATGTCTGATTATCAGTTTTCTCCACTTCCGGTGCACTATTACTATCTTCACTATTTTCTGTTTCCAGTTCTTCCAAAGAGTCTTCACTTTCTTCAAGAGTATCTTGTGAAGATTCTTCTAAATTTTCAATTTCCTCCGTTTCACCTTCATTCATTTTTTCATCAGATTTTTTCTTTTTGGTCTGCTTCGTATCTTTTTTATTCGTATTTATATTTTGCAATTTTATTTTAGTTTTTTCTTTCTTATTTTTTAGATTCTTTTGTGTTGGTTTTAAGCGAATTTTAGATGGTGTGCTGGTATATGATGCCTTCATGAGTTTTTGTTTCTTATGGGCATTTTCTACTTTGCTGTCTTCTTCACTTTCGTTGCTTTGACGCGGTTCCTCTTCCTTTATGGGAGATGTTAATATTTTCGAAGGAGATGTTTCCGATTTTCGTTTTGGGCGTTTGATTGGTTTAACACTTAAACGTTTTATGTTATCGGAGTTTGAACTGTTAAATGTTACGTTAGCTAAACGTAAACCTTTTCCGGTTTGAACATATACTCTCCCTTGTAAAAACTGAAAGCAGAAAGTACTTGTGTTTGGGAATTTTTTGTTAATAGCGATAAGTAACTAATTACATACCTTCGTACCACATGGAATACAATGTCTACTTCGAGTTTTGTACATTTCATCATCAATTTGGTGACATTTACAAATACAATTTGGTCCACCGTATGGATCTTCCACGTCTGGTACGTTCAATGTTTCAAATATTTTATTATCATTGTCAGTTTCTTCTTCGTCACAGTTTATTTGTTCCCAATCTGTCATCAAACTGAAAATGGGAAGGAATAAATATACGATCATAAATAAGAATACAACTCTGGAAATTAAACTACATTTAAGATAAACTCTTAAGTCTTCTCCAATCAATCGGAAAAATTATAATAAGAACACGAGAGGATGCAGATTTATTTTATAACCGATACGGGACCCGTACGAATCCAATCTGTATTTGACTAACTTAATTTTAACTAAATCAAATGGAAAGAATTTCGTTGAATAAGATTCAATAATTATATTGAAAATGAAACATTACTTACTTTTCTGAAGGGGGTTCTTTCGGAAACATATGAAGGAACCAATCAATCAAAAGAGCATTTCCTTTCAACAGAGGTAGAATCGTATTTTTCACTTTATCCATTGTTATATCCGATGTGTTCGCTAGTTCAGTTAAGCTATTATAGATTCTTCTGAGTTGGGCTGGTTGATTACTGTAATAAAGTTCTAACTTCCGCAGAAATAAAGACATATTTGACATCATAAAATGCGGAACAAGTTTTCCAATTTGTTCAGCTTGTTCTGGAGTTAAAAATGTAAGAAACTCTTCGCAAAGATCCGGGTATTTAGAACTCAGAACGGAGGAAATTTTATCGTAAAGATCGGATACTGTGCTTTTGGTTTCGTCATGTTCGCTTAAAATTTCTATGAATTTTTGATATTCGATCGGAGAATCAGATTCCAGGCGTTCTTGGACTTTATCATAATAAGCTTGTGCAAAATCTAAAAAAAAAAAAATATTCACAAAATATGTCAATCAAGTGTAGCTGCTTTTGCTCAACTAACATCAAAATATCTGTTTATTATAAGTGGATTTTTTTTTTAAATCAATCATTTTACAGGGTTTCTAGTTTTTAATCATAAAACTTCAATATGCAAAATCGTACATTCATATTCAAATAACTTGACATACAAAATCATATTGTAGGTATTTGTAATTTCAACTTCCTATTTTCCTTATTTATTAAAATAAAATTTCAAATACAAGTTTTATAGTACCAAGTTCTGCAATTAAATTAATTGCAATAGCAATTTAATAACGAAATGATGAAAATTAACTCGAAAATATCAATAGTCATGAAATTAAAACAAAACAAATTATCCAGTGAATAATTTGTGTAAAACACATTAACGCTATAGTCAAGATATTGTAGCGAATTCAAGTCTATAAATTAGTCATTTCGGCTTTACTGGTGCTTCGAATTATTGTGGAATTATTTTATATTAAGAAATAGAAGCGAATATATTTCTTTTCTGGAAAACTGCTGGCACCTTCTAGCGTTTTTCTAGAAATGCCTGGACGTTTGCGGGAAGAACGTAGTGGGGAGAGACCCGAGGTATATATATGCGACTAACAGCGAGAAGCATTATTGATTTTTGGCTCAGTGACCTTATGCTATGGATTGAAATAAATTGTGTTATTTAAAATAAATCAACATTGACATAAATAATTAAAGTTAAGTTATAGTGTAGTGTATAATAATCTTTAGTTTAAATTAGAATTAGTTATTAAAAATAGTGTTAGTTATTTAATTTATTATTTTAATAAATCATAAAAATGAATAGTAGTGTTTGAAAACTTTTGCTCCCTAAATTAAAATAAATAACGTTACAATATTATCATTATCTTTGATTGTTGTTTCGCGTGTTCATTATTCTCGATTGAAAAATCTTGCATTTAGTCAACAGAATTGTTTTCAAATTTTAGGATTTGATTCTTCTTCGCTCAAACTATACCACATTCGTTTTTCATTTAATTCTCTATATTAGAACTAAAAAAAAAATGGAATATTGAATAAAAAAAAAGTACACATTTCCATTTTCTCTCATCTTTGTTAATTTTTTTTCTCGATTTTTAGCGATCAGATTTCTTTTTTCTTCCTTTCGGTGGTGAAACACCACTTTGACAATCCATATAAAAATTTTCATAAACATTTTTTCAATCAACCTTTGTGCCAAGTCAACCTTAATTTAAGCGCCGACAGTTTCTAATTTTTATTGACTGATATATTCCTTGATGAATATAAAAAGTAGGTAAATATTGAGAAGTTATTAATGGAGAAAGAAAAAGAGACCAAAATACTTATTGAATTGGTAATTGAATTTCATCTGAAAATTCGTTTTAATCATGAAATTCAATTAATTTCAGAGTAAAAAATATATAAATAAATCATTTCTTGTTGTACTCAGGTGATATAACACCCTTGTTTGTTTAATCATTGATAGATAATTGAATAATGAAGAGACAAATGATGTATCATACAGTTAATATAAGCTATTGTATAGACAAAGTTTAGAATACAAGCCAAAGATGAATGTTGTAATCATAAGAACTTCTTCAATATATTAAATATATACCATTTTTAGGGTTCTGTAGCCGAATGGCAAAAACTAGACTTTTATAATTTCGTTGCCCGTATGTCACAACCATTTTTCTTGGAGACTATTAGCACTATATAGATGAAACGAAGAGAGATGTTTTCTGTGAAATTTTTCAAGCAATTTTGTTCACTTGGAGCCACGCTGGCTGCTACGCTTGCTCCGATGCGGGATACTAGACTTACCACGAGACTTGTTTTACAAGATAGATTCGGTGCTATTTTTCGCACTTGCTGCGCCGCTGGCTGCTGTCTACAGCCAATCAAAGCAGACGGCGAAATCACGTGACTACATCACTGAGTTGTATGTCGCATCAGCATGCTGTGCCTCATTAGTGCATTGGGTGCATTGTGTTTTGAGATACAAATAAGTAAAAATTATGGCTAGTGGAAATTAGGTTATGTTCACGTACTCTAGCTCAAGGTGTATACCAAAAAATTAAATGAAAATTCCCTGACTTCCAGGGTATTTTCAATAAAATTCCAGACAGTAAAAAACAAAAGTCTGATACAAGTTTACATATTATCACAGATTAATGTTGCAATTCTGTGTGAACCTTATAAATCTGTAAATTAAAAACAAAATCGCAACGAACTTGATATCCTTATGAACGAATTTACATTGATTGACAAAAATAGATTCAGTTTAATAGTTTTTTTCACGGATTTTAAAACTGGAAGACTTATAGATTTGCACAGATGGCCCTTGTATCTAACAAAGTGAAAATGTACTTTTATGAGTAATAATGCATAAATATCCTATAATTCATTTTTTCCAGACAAATATCAGAAATTCCCTGACGATTCCATGACATTTTCAGGTTTGATATACACCCTGCTAGCTCGTCAAACAACATGTTGAAAACTCTACGCCCTTGATTCCTTCTCAGAAGTCACTCTCTTGACCAAAGTTTTTTCTTCTTTTCTCTCTATCTCGTAATTCTAATTAATTCGCAAGCTATAACTGCAGCAAATGCTCCTGTTCTCCTCCGAGAAGTATTTTCGGCAATATCCATATTTGTAATAAACAAGTCTACATTCTAGAGTCAGAATGAGTGGCGCAGCTTGCATCGTGTGATGCGAAAATAAGTGTCACACTAAGTGTAGTTCAAAGCGGCCCAGTGCGCAAGAAAACTTGCTGCAAATCAAGTGAACAAAATTGCTTAGAAAATTGCCTCGTGTGCGGCGGGCATTACTAAGGGATGAAAAATAATATTTTAGTGTTCATAACCGTGTGGGTAGAGAGATCTTGAAAAATGAGAAAGAAGTCTCGGAATGACTTTTTATTCAAGTCAATAGCAATTGGTAAGACATGCGTTTCTAACGTTATAAAATGTATGTTCCCTCCTTTAACTTTATATAACTATATAGTTGAAAATTTTGGTAAAAATTGAGGTGGTAGAACTTGAATAACACTTTCAATGAAAACTGGTTTGATTAAGATATGTCATGTAGTTTTTGAGATAAGGGATATTTTCGGTTATATGCTATTTTTTGAGCTTAGTGACCGCAGAAATAACTTTGTTTTTCACAGTCTTTCCCGCTACGGAGCCCTTCACTGTGCGTGGTCTGACTGCATTTGCACATGTTTTCATATAATTTCTATCGCACATCCAACTTTTAATTTAAAAAAGATCTGTTGTATTTTGCTGCAATATAGGAGTTTATGGGAATTTTAGTGCGAAAATACAGAAATAACTATTTGCTGTGAGTTGAATTCTGCTTCGATTTTTTTTTCAGTATCTGTAAACATCTGTTAATCGAGATTATTACCCGTATTCTGTAATACAATCATTAATTTATAATTGATCGATATGATTTTTGACCAACAATAGCAATATTTTTGCAAACAATTTTCAGAATTTTGATTAGTATTATCTATATTCATTGGATAAAGTGGACATTGATTGATAAAAGCTTATCGATTGAGTAAAATCAAATTTCCGGATAAAGTAATTAATTTCTCTGATGTTGCAATTCTGTGTAAATCTGTAAATTATGAACAAAATCGCATTGAACTTGCCATCCTTGTATACGAATTGACATTAATCAACAAAATTTTATGCGTTTTTTATAGATTTATAGATCTGTAAGACATAAATTTGCACATAATTGCAGCAAAAAAACAGGTAAGAGTACGTTCCATTAGGCCAGTGATTCCCAAAGTGGGCGAAAATCATCCCTAGTTGCCTTAAGTGCATTTGGGGGCGGGGAAAGAATTATTAATAGGAAGAAAAGATGGGCAGATTGATTTTATTTTCAATGTTATTCGTGATTTTTATTATGATTGATAATAATAGTTAAGCTATTATAGATTCGTCTGAGTTGGGCTGGTTGATTACTGTAATAAAGTTCTAACTTCCGCAGAAATAAGGCATATTTGACATCATATAATATAATATAATAGTATTGATTTTCTATGATTTTAGTATTTTAAAGTGTCTTATTTACAACATCTTTCTCTATTATATCTTAGGACGTAGGTACAAATATAGACATAGATATCTTTCTGTTTGTTTTTCTGAGAAATATAGATTTCCAAAGGGCGTTTGCTATTTTTTTTTTCTGAAGAGAAGACAGTAGCTCAAATAAGTTTAGGAGCCACTGATCTAGATCATCCAAACACTGCTTGTGATATACCATTATAAAAAGAGAGTGATTAAGAATCCAATCCTGCCAAAACATACAGGTTGTCCTATTTCAAAAAACAAAAATGAGTGACTTGGTTTTATTGAATAAGTTTCTTATTCAACTTAATTCTGAATCTTTAATATGCCAGAGATATAACAATGAAAAATCAGTCAGCCGGTATTTAAACAGTGAAAAAATAAATTAAACAGCCGTGCCCGTATCACACTCTGTTTTGAGCTGATGTGAAAATTAAGTCAATAAAATGTTACAAGATATGATTATTTCAATATTATTAAATTAATGTCTCGCTTGGTTCAGCTTAAAATCTATTTGATTGATTCAAAGAAAAAAATTATTAGCAAGAAATAAGAAAATTTATTTCTATTTCTGGTTGAAATAGAAACTCCGTACACATTTTTTCAGATACATAAGAAATATATTTAAAAGATGAAGGTGCATTATGTAAGAAAAATTGCTCTGAAAATTGGAGAAGTGTAAATAAAATTCTAGCTACCCTTTTTAAATTTAGGACAAATCTACTTGACTTTTTCATAATAATAATTATATTTTCAAATTCCGTCAATATTTTTATCCTTTCTGGGTTCTGAAGCTAAATTGTTTGAGGTATTTTGCAAAAACATAGCGCAACGTTGATACACTTTTCTATTTCCATATTTTACTTAGCATTAACAACACGTAACATATACCAACAAAGTATTTCACGATTGCGCTCTTCAAAGCAAAAAACCTGCCTTTGATATCTTTATATTTACTTATGGAGAATTTACTTAAATAATACAACAAAAACTTACTTTTAGCTTTGTTTTCAATAACTTTTGGATCTTCTGGACACAACATAGCCAAAGTTGCATTATACTCGCGCATCTGTTTCTGTTTTTTGGTTAAATTAGATTGCAAACGACGATTTTTTTGTTGCATTGTAGAACTGGCAACCATCAGAGCATTTAATTCCTCTTCGTCATCCTTAGGATTAAAAGAAAGACTTGAAATACACACATTTTTTAGTATCGAGGAAAAAAACCTACCTTCTTGGGATCTTTCTCAAGTTCTTTGTCTTGTGGAGCATTTTCACTTTCTTCTGAAACTTTTATGATTTCTTCTTTACGTGCGATATCATCTTCCGGAGATATAGAGCCTTCAGGAGTTGTAATTTTCAGTGGATCTTCTTCTGTTTCTATTATAACTTCATCATCATTGGAATTTTTTTTCTCCTTTACCGGAGTTTGCAAAAATGGCATACTAGGTAACATGTCTATATCTCTAATTCTTTGAAATATATTTGAATTAAACTTTATGTTTAAAAGTTCTGGATTGAACTTCTTTATTATATCGGTTGTTGATACTAGAGGCGGTTCGGAAATAGCTGAAGTTGATGGAACCCGATTTGCTTCAGTTGAAATAAAATAATCTTCTGTTTTAATAAAAATTTCTTCAACTCTAGGCAGATATATATTTTTTCGTTTTCCTTTTCTTCCGAATTTTAGGTTACCTGGTTCTTCGTTCTGGATAACAACAGCCGGTGAAGACTTTTTAACCTCACGTTTTTTTGCAACCGGTAAAAAATTATTTATAACAAGAACTGGTGTATTGTTGGGTGCAATCGGTTCTAGTTTTTGAGGCTGTGAAATTTTTAGCTTTGTTTTTTTAGGTTGTTTCTTATACGCAGGGGGCTTTGCTACTTTCTTTGGTTTTGAACCTGGTTTAGAAGTTGATGCAGTTGTTACTACAGTAGCTTTTTTAACCGGCTGAAATAAAACTCAATTATCAATACCTTATACTTGACTTTTAAATATAAACCAGGATATAAACAAATAGCTGGTAATCACGGTAATCACTGTACTATTCATTCTAAAAACATGTTCCTGGCGTCATCTACTGACCGAATAGAAAAACTGATATTAATTTTGAATAATACCGCCAATTATATTTTTGACAAAATAATTAGATATTTTTATCAAAACTGAGAACGAGATAGTATATTTTCCCACAAGTGTAGACAATTACTTATTTCACAACAAGTGTGAGTTTTAGTTGAATGTTGGAATCACACAAGTGTGAAATTGATGCCTTTATGCATACTATACTTTTTCTATTCAGTTAATGTTGAAAAATGTAATTTTTATATAAATGATAAGCAGAATTATGAGTATATATTGAAAGTTTCATCTATACTGATGCATTAAACAGCTTATTCTCATTAATAATAGTAGATTATTTAACAAATAGAGAAAAGTGAGAGTTTACTAGCGAGTGAATTAAATTTACATGAGCAAAGTTATATCCCTTTTCTCACGTGTTGAACATGCTATTTTTTTGTATACTTGATGGAAAAACTTGATTGGAAGACGACAAGAATAGAAATAATTTTCTACAGAAATACTGATCAAGATTGTATTCTTGCAAAAACGTAGTAACGGATTTGATAACTGCTAAATAAAAGCATAGTAACAGTAACAAATAAATAATATTGACTATTCCATTCGTAGTATTTATAACAAGGTTAACAATGCTAAATCGCCATAGAAACGGTGCATATCAGTGAGTATTTGGACGTGTAGAAATACCATCGGGTATTACACTAGTGGTCAGAGTGAGTATTTTACTTAAAGATGTGAACACTTCCAATTTGTGCTTTCTTCGTATTTAATGGAATATTTTTCTGAATAACTTCATCAATTTTATCTTCTGATCTATCACTAAACCTTTCTGAACTGGATTCCATATTAAGACGCAATATATTTCGCTATTATTTGTCAAAGAAAATGCAAGAAATTCTAATTTTTCAGTTTGACAGAAGTTTGTTTACTCGTTTCTATGAAAATTACGTGAGTTATTACTAGATTCATAGAAAACTAATTTGAAAGAATGGTTTGACTCCTGGAATAGTCCTCCATATACCATTTGTAGTTAAAGTATTATAGACTATTTTTGTGGTGCAATCACTCATGTTTATTGTGCTTGTGAATACCACTCGTGCTACACACTCGTGGTATTTAAACGCAAGCACAATAAACATTCGTGATAGCACCACAAAAATAATCGATAATACTTCAACTACTTATGGTATAATAAATGATTATTTTTACCATCCAAATTTCGACCAATAGAATTGCACCATTCGACGTCACGTGGTACAACCTACACGGTTTTCAAGTGGAAATTTTTTGGAAATTTTGTCTGTTGGTTATATATACAAAACAAAGAATATTCAGCCGCGTTGATTCAGCATCTGTCAAATTGACAGACAGATTGAATGTGAAAATGAGCAGATTCAGAATCGAGTCTCTGGAATATATTGATGAATTTGGATGGGAAAAAATAATCTTCCAAATACCATTCGTGATTAAATTTAACCTGGCAAAAATTTTAGATTGTTACGAGAGCCTGCTACCAATTTATTTCGTGATATTGATCAAAAATCACTCGCTTGACAGCTCGTGATTTTTTTGTCAATATCACTCAATAAATTGCTAAGCAACAAGCTCTTGTAACAATCTAAAAAATTTTCCGGTAAAATTTAACCACTCATGATATTATATATGAAAATTAATTTGTCAGAAGCGTCAGAAGCTAAAGATTCTCGCAAAATTCTGGATGCAACTAAAGAAGCGACTTTACATTTGTTTTCGGCGAAATCAAGAGAATTTTAGTTTTCTTATATGTTTAATCTATAATTTGTTTCTTAATTAGATCAAAGCTATCATTTGGGAGCGTGTCATAGTGCGTTTTTAGTTTGTTATTCTTTGTTGCTAATTAGAAAACTAGCACATTTCTTTAATGATTTCTGCATATTAAATCTAATGTTTTCCATCAAGTATACAATAGTTATTTGTGTATCAAGGCCGTAAAGGTTAGCTTTTTTGGTCGAATCTGTTGTTTGCGGCCGAAGCGTAGCTGAGGCTGCAATGCAGGTGAGACCAAAAAAGAACTGTAGGCCGAGGTGCACACAACGTTTTTTAGGCGATCATTACGAAATAATTCAAAATCACATCATTTTATCTATTTATTTCTAAAACATTGCAATTGTAAATCTTAGTTGCCGTTGAAATTTGTTTTATTTTATTGTCTTCTATCAAGTTAACATTTAACAAAAAATGCGTATTTATTTTTTGAATTGCAAGAACTACAGAGGTTGACGGAAAAGTATATGTAGTATTTAAGCGAAAACTGTTTCTTAAAGAGTTCATCAAGCTGCCCATATAGGAAAATATAAAGTGTTTATGAAATATTTTTTGACAGATCAGTCCCAAAAAGTGAAACTTCACGGCCGCAAAAGAAGCCATAAAAACACATTTTTTGCCAATGATCGCCTAAAAAAAATTATTTATCACAAGATACTGATTACAATTAATTTGTAACTGAAATTTATGGTCGCATTTTGATAAATTTTAATATGAAGACCTAGAATTAAATTATTAAGTGAAATGTTCACATTTCTATTGAATGTTAATTATGATGTTGGAACTTTTTTTTACTTCACTTTTTTACGCTTCATCTATGACGTATTGATCACGAACGCAAAGATCGCGATCGTCTTGTGGAACGATAATTAAGGCGACAAGAACGTTGCGGTCGCCCAACGGATTGTACTTCAAGTGTCCATTTCAAAATGAAATATTGGGAATAAGTTTAACTGAATTATTATGTTTAAAGATTATATAAACCTCTCTAAGCTATAATGAACAACAATTATAATAAATTCCCGAAGATCCCTCCATTCATGGCTAAACAATAACCTAATCGATTATAAAACTTTGAATAACATTGGGAATTTTGGGCAGCTATAATAATTCTAGGCACGTTTCTAATTCGAATTTTCAATTGTTCTAAATTTAGTAGGTTCCCTGTGTACACTTTGGATTTTAAAAATCTTCTCCGCCTCGTCTAATCCAGTGAAATGGAAATGTATGATTTTCAGAGCTTCGGATTGAAAATATGCAGCATAAATTTCATCGGACAATATCACCACTCAACTTCACTAATGTTTATTTGATAGTACTGAGAAATTCAACAGAATGTTAGTAATCTAACAAAACTTGTAATTTTGACATGTTGGAGATAGGGGTTATGCCGAACGCCGCAATATTTTTGTCGGACAAAATATTGTGTGTGTCTTAGCTATTATTATCTTACGATTAAACTATAAAAGAGAGTGATGTTAATGATCAAGAATAAATCATAAAATCGAAGTCTTTTTCGGCTGTTCTGTGGAAAATGCAGCAGTTTCAAAAAATTTCGCAGATAAGAAAGTTGTCGGACTCATCAAAATGAAGCCACTCACAAAGTTTCAAAAGAGTGTTAATAATCCGGAGAAAAGGGTTCTGTACCATAATAAAATAATAATTGGATTATTAAAGAATTATCTAAACTTGGAATGAGTTTTCTTTCTATCCACAATCCTTGTGTCGACACGAATTCAAGTGAATTTATGAGAATATCCAAATGCTAAGATTCACCAACTTAGTAACAAATGATTATTGATAAAAATCATAAATAGTGCTTCAACTTTTGGAATATATTTTTATGGACATGAAACACTTCTTATTTTTATTGATGAAAAAAGTTTTGATTAGGTTGTTTCATGTACATTTTACAGCTCAATTTACTAATAAACTAAGACATATTATGAGCAATAATTTGCACTTAAACGTACCTCGTATTACCGAAAACAATAAATAGTAGACACAAAAGTCATAAAATTCCCGAGATATAAAAAAAAATAGAAGCTTCTTTCCTCATTTACTCCATATTTGGAACGAAACAAACCAATACTCGGCTGACGATATGTCAAAATAATTATATAAATTTACCTTTGGTTCTGGGTACAAAAAATTCTTCCATTGGTAGGGCAGAGTTTCGGGCGGTCTCATAAAAGGAGGTACAACTCCAAATTGCTCTAAAGAACACACATAATGTATTGCTGTAGGAGCCTTTCCATTAGCATAATAAAAATTGATTGGGTTCGGTTCTTTCAAATATCTCATTCTTTGAATGTACCAAAACAATTTTTTTGGATCACGATTCGGCAACATATAATCGCAAATATGCCTACACACATCCAGATTATTAATTTGTCCATTTTTAGCTCTATAAAAGAGCTTATCTTTCAAATATTCTCTGAACTGTTCAAGACCTAAAGCTATTAATCTGAAATTTTAACGAAAATTACAAACAATATATTTCGGTGTATTTAGCATTCCCAGAGATCATTTAGATAAATGACTTTTGAATAAGTAGTAAACAATAATTCAAGCATTTATAATCAAAATCAAATGTTATTATAAAATTCTTATTTCAAAGATGATTTGTCTAAATTTCTCTGGATAAATTGAACATACTCATTTTCAGCTTTGACATAGATGCCTTTGACAATCTTTTTTGATGAATATCTAAATGGAATTTTCGGTAATAAAGACGGATAAATAAAAGCTGGGTTGGATGAAACTTTTTTCATTAATAATGGAGGAAAAGTCACTACGTATTCAATATTCTTTGCATGACAGCTGTTGCTAAACAAAAAATTATAGTAATTAAAATAATTGACTTTTAAAAGATTATTTACAGTTGACTTACAATTCCTGGGCAACTTTAGTGGTATGAGCTAACATTTCTTGGACTTCTTTGCTATCTGAAGCAATCATAGTTTCCCATTCTTTAATAAAATCTAACGAGGGAGTCAAATTCTGTGATTTGAAAGTACTTTTTATTTTGTATTTTGATAATTCGTCCAGCGAAAGCTGAAGAAAAAATATTAAAATTACTGATTATTCGTAATAAACATACATACATATAACAATATGAGGAGGACTCTTAGCTTTATGATGAGCAGATGGAAACTGATGCAATAACATAACAAGAAAAAATGTATCAATTAATTTTCGGTAATAAATCTTTCAAGACTTGTAACTTCTTCATCAAAACGAGTTAAATCTATGTTGATATTTTATTTTTTCTATAATCACATCATCTTTCATCTGCCAAAATTTGTTGTAAAGCTAATAAATCATCTAGTTTTACAATACTTACAAGCATATCTTTGAATCTGCTTGATAAATGGTCTAAGTACACATGTCTGTATGACAAAATATAGTTCTGAGTCAACATTTGAACGTGCTGTCTCATTTGTTGTTCGAACAACATAAATTGCTCTAACGTCATTACTGTAGACTTGTATTCAACAACTCCTTGAGAAATCGTTTGGGATAATGGAACATTATTCTAGAAAAATAATTTGCATTTATTTGTAAACATGGCATGAAATCATTTTAAAATTTACCAAATTTTGTGCTTGCTGTACTGGCAGATTTTCAACAGATTGCGAAAAAATCTGTGTAGGATTTTCAGGAAAATTGGCATCTGTAACACTTGTAAAACTTTGATTTTGTTGGGTATAATCTTCTGCTATTTGATTATTTCCTTGATTATTCTGGTTTGCTTCATTATTTTCTTTATTTATTTCTAATTCGTTTTCATTAGAAAATATTTCTGAAAAGTCGAATAGCTCTGCTACCAAAGTATTTAATTCTTTCTTAGTTATTTTTACTCCTCTGTCTTGTCTTAATTCCTCTTTATCCACTGGAAATGAGAACAAAAAATTCAATTAAAAATAGTTGACAGTATTCCTGCAAAAAGATAAGTTTCAATTTATTCAAAATGCTTATATTTTTAACTTCGTATATACCGTACAAATATTGGTCTGTACGATGAGCTCTGTTGTTGACCAATAAGTATTTAAAGGCAATAAAAATGTTTCAAAATACTTAAAATACAAATCTCAAAATACAAGCTACAGAGAATATAATTGTCTGAAATATTCGCCGAAAATATCTCCATTCAAAGACTTTATTGCCTTACGGTTCACAAGTATATGAGGCTTACTAGACACGAAAGAGTTCCGATAAGGACGAAACACGTGTCTACAGTTGCCGCCCTATTTAGGATGATGGTGTAAAAATCGATTCCTGAATTTGTAATTTTGTTCTGATTTTTAGTGCACTGTTATTGACAAATTATATTTTCAAAAAACATGCTGAGATTATAATATACTCACATTTATCAATTTCTTCATCTGATAGAACATTATATTCCGGATCCGCCTCATCATCATCTTCCTGAGTTCCTGTAACGGCCTCATCTAGAGGCCTGGTGAATTTTTTCAAAAAATCTTTCCAGTCTTCATCATCACATTCCAAGTCATACATATCAGTTGTTATATCAGGCGGAATTAAAGCTTCCTCTATTATTTCTAAAGGGGTGTCACTTAACGAAAGCTTTGATCTTGTTCTTAAAGCTATATTTTCATCTGTTGCTGTTTCTTGTTCTTTATTTGGTGTTTTTGGCACTGAAGTAGTTTGTGGTATTTTAAATACTCCATCTTCCGTCCATATAGTTTGAGTTGAATTGTCATGAGTAGAGGTAGGAGTGGCAGGCGTCGCGGGCTGGGAATCTACGTCACTAGGAGGACAGCTCTCTTTCTCATCTTCGCTCTAGAACAATTACATTTGTAGTGGAACAAAAAAACACATTATAATTTTATAACAAGCTAGCTGTTTAATAATTCTGATATATACATTTACTCTGACCATAGAAGCATATTGTTTTGATTGGATCAGCTCTGGTCAAAGGATAATTGGACAATGAAGTGCCACCAGAAGTCGCCGAATGAGAATTTCAGGGATCAAAATAGGAATTTTAACTTATATTTTCATGTATGAGGCATTTCGATATCTTGCAGGGTTCATAAGATTTGAATATGATATGTGTAAAGCTAATTTTAGGGATTAAAACAGGAATTTTAACTCAAATTATGTATATTACTTTTGGTTGATTGCAGTGTTGATTTTGGAAATGGTAAATTCTTAGGTAAGAAGAGCTAAATGTGTATTTCAGTCATGCCTAAGAGAAAAAATTAATCATCTCTCATCAATTATTGCAAGTGCAAAGAAAAAAAAAAGACAACGGGTAAATGAATCATATAATAAATCTATAAAGAATTTTCATGATGTGGAAAGTAGTTGACAAGCTTTAAGAATACAGTCATACTTTACATAGTGATAGCTTATCTTCTGGGTGGTAATAATTTAATCTCGGGAAATAAAAGGGTTTCCATAGTAAATTAATTAAATCCCAACTTGCTTCGTGTCTGCACCAGCCATAGAGGTATCTCCACTGTTTCAGTGTCAGCTTAACTGTAGTAATGATACAACGTATGCGCATGCATAATTTGCGCGAGCAACCTATGATTTTTAGAAATAATTATTGTTAGCAACGATATCACTATTCATTTATTTTTTGATTTTAGTGAGCAGCGTAGACGAAATCGCGGGCGCTGATTAGTTTTAAGTAAGTATGTTTTATGGAATATAAGTTCTCTGAATAGAAAATAATAAGATACATAACTTATACTCAATAAATAGTAAATTGTTTGACAAGTGGAAAAAAGTGAGAATTTACTAGCAAGTGTAATTAAATTTACACGAGCAAAGTAATATTGCTTTCCTTACGTGTTGAACATGCTATTTTTTTGTATACTTGATGGAAAACTTGAGTGGAAGATGCCAAGAATAGAAATAATTTTCTACAGAAATACTAATCAAGGTTGTGTTCTTGCAAAAACGTAGTAACGGTTTTTATAACTGCCAAGCAAAAGCAGTAAAAAATAAATAATATTAAAAATTAATTTGTCAGAAACGTCAGAAGCTACAGATTCTCGCGAAATTCTGGATGCAGCTAAATAAGCGACTTTTCATTTGTTTCCGGCGAAATCGAGAATTTTTGTTTTCTTATATGTTCAACTTGTACTTTTTTCTTAATTAGGTCAAAGCTGTCATTTGGGCGAGTGCTTTTTTTGTTTATTTTTTGTTGCTAATTAGAGAAGTGTTGCTAATTGGAAAACTGGTACTTTTCTTTATTGATTTCTACATATTAAAAACCTGATGTTTTCTATCAAGTATACAAAAATAATTTTTTATAATTAGTTCGCAAATAAAGATCTTGCATGATGAAAATTAAGATATTCACCTCTTCCTCATGTGGTACATATTCATCATCATCGGAATCTTCTGGCAGTTCTTCATTTATTAAAATATGCACCTCAGATTTCGGAGCAGGTTTTACCCATGGGATTGTGGGTGAACCATTTTGGTTTTTGAATAATTCTCTAAAAATAAAATTGTCACATTAATTCTAAAGTAGTACTATCAAACTTTATTAATTAAGCGAAGATTGATATAGTTATTTATGTATCAAGGATGAAATGCAAACAAACAGACAAGACATACGCAAAAGTAGGGTCACAGCTAAGATACGGAATCATCTTTTGGGAGGTTTCAATGCTGGCTGATACTGTTTTCATTGCACAAGAAAAAGTGCTCAGATACGTAGAGAATGTAAGCCGCTCACATTCTTGTAGGAATATTTTCAAGGCCTCAAAAATTCTTACTCTTTCCTGTCTTTTTATTTATGAAAGACAGTCGCGATCATGATACTTAAAGAAAAACTAATTCCATGTACACTTTTGTCGACTATACTGTGCCAAAAAGTTTTCTAGCAACATTGGTCCATCAATATTCAATATGCTATCTGCCAATATTAAAAACAGCAAATCATTGGATAGTTTCAAAATTAATCTCAAACAAATGCTGCTCAGCAACTCTTTATGTAGTATGATTGAATATTCCATGTATTGCAACATTTGTAAATAAATTTTGTGTACCATATCATGTGACGCTTCCTATAAGATGTATTTAATCTTCTAACGGAATAAAATGGATATTATTACTATTAATCTGTACAAGTTGATTTCAATATGCCACAGTCAACACTGAGTTGAAAGTGTAATTGATTCTTATTTTATTCTTAGAAAAACATGGAGAAAGATAAATGAAAGGAGCATTACAAATGTAATAAATGACTTACTTGGCTTTCGCTCTGGTTAATTTTGGTTCGTAAACTGCATGGTCATCATCTGGAATATTTTCTCCTGTTGTGTTTCTCACCATTGCCCAAACGTGCTCGTTTGTCAACACATGCTTAAAACATTAAATGTAAATATTGATTCATTTTACCATTCATAAGATTACCTTCAAGATATTCTTTACATTAACTGCCGATAGATTAGATTTGGCAGCTTTCTCGTCATACTGACGCTCAATTTCCTCTTCTATATTTTCTAAAACAGTTTTATCTTCAAAAGTTATTTCTTTTTTTGATTTCGGACTATCTGAAATATCAATTTCTAAACCGTCAGAAGAAAGCGAATCATTGCTGTCAGACGAATAAGTTTCCTCAATAAAGGTAGAAGACACTTCATTTGATGATACTTTATACTCCTCTGTCATTTTAACACTAATATTCAACAGATTACTAAGTCATTTATTAGTTTCACAACAAGCTAACCTCTTAAACAGGCTTGGCTGACAGATGACGGAAACAAATGTCATATTTTACAAACGCCAAACGTGCTAGGTGCTGCTATCTTACAGCATTTATGTAAACTTGCTAATTTTCTTTTAAATAAAAAAATTAAATAAAATCGCAGAATATTGTATACAACCCCAAACTTAATAAGAAACCAAGTAAATTATTTCAATATAACTTGTCTGTCAAGTGCCGCATGCAATCAATAAGCTCATTTTTACCGATTTTTACGAACATGATATCTCAAACGTGTTAGATGCTGCCATCTTACGCCAACTGTCAAACCATCCTGTAATTATGCAGTGCTGGACTTAGACCCATTGAGGACCCTAGGCACATTATTTGATGAGGTCATTAGAAAGGATCCCCAATTCATTCAAAACTAATTAAACATTTCGGGAGACCATCTATTGTGAATCTGAGTTTTGAACATTATAATTGGGGGCTGGAAAACAGTGACGTCAGTCTGTTATTTCTACATCTTCCCTCAGTCAGCTCACAATTTCAAATTTTTTTAACTGCCAATTTAATCGGGAATCAATAGATTATCTAAGAGAACAGTTATAATTTTTATTCTGATTTTGAGTTTCGAACACTGTAATTGTGTGAAGAAACACGGTGACGTCATTCTGCAATTTCAATTTTTTTGAATCGCTGATTTAATCAAGAATTATTAATTAAATCAAGAGGGCGGATTGAATTATGATTTCTATTGTGATTTTGAGTTTTGGACAAGATAGTTATGTTTTATCAGTATATTATTTCTACATCCTTTTTCATTCAGCGCACACAGTTTCAAATTTTTTAAATCGCTGACTTAGTCAGGAATTAATAATTGAATCAAAAGGGCAGATTGATTATTATTTTTATTATGATTTTGAGTTTAGAACACAGAAAACAATGACGTCGTTCTGTTTCCTTCTACATCCGTTTTCAGTTAGCCCTCATAATTTCAAATTTTTTGAATTGCTTGTATAATCAGGAGTAAATCATTTATCTCAAGAAAGCAGATAGGATTATTATTTCTATTGTGATTTTGAGTTTTGGACACTATAATTGTATGCAGGAAAATGATGACGTCATCCAGTTTTCAGTATATTACTTGTTTAACCTCTCTCAGTCAGCACTCCCAATTTAAATTTTTTGAATCGCAGATTTAGTCAGGAATTAATTTATCAAATCAAAAGGACATATTGCATCTGTTATGTTTGAATATTATTGTGTGCAGAAAAACAATGAGGTCATACTGTCTTTAGTATATTATTTCTACATTTTTCCTCAGTCAGCATTCCAAATTTCAAATTCTTTGAAACGCTGAATCAGTCCGACAATGATAATTTAAAATATGAAAACTCGGAGGTAGCACTTAATTCAAAACTAAAGTCTATTCTGGCTAAGAGCGGTACAAGGCTTTTATGGGACTACGATTTAAGTATTCAGATTGGCCGAAATGCCGTCACGATTCGCTCACAATCAATGCAGAAATTAAAACAAGCTTTCTGAAAATAAATTCAACAAATTAACTGTATACAAATTTGGATCTTCAAACTGTAGAAATTTATTTATGATAGTTAATGAATGACTGATACACTGACAGATAGCCGAATACGATTTTTGTGTTAATATGAAATTGATTTTTACTTCGGCCATCAGGATTGGAATAGATTATAGCTTTCTGAAAATAAATTGAATAAATAAAAGAAACAAATAACTATATTCTCATTTATATAAATAGTAAGAAAGTTGTCTCTATATTGTAAATATGTATATAATTATGATAACGATAAGCGTCTGACAAAGCTAACTACGATTTTTGTGCTACTGCTACGTAAACTTTATCTAATTTTTTGCCGATCGGCTGCGTAAATTGCAGTGCTGTGTTGATCCATGGTCCATTCTTAAAGTATTTCGAAGAAAATACATCAGGAAGGGAATCATCATCTCATTTAAATCAACTTGCTTTGATGTTTATAAACATACAACACATTTTTTTACAACCAGATGTATTTTTAACTTTATTTGTTTTTACATCCACAAAAAGAGAAAATTAATATATATTCAGAGATAATTATTAACAAAACAAATAAGATATATTCAGTATGTATGCACAATATAAACTGACAAAAGTAAAATGACAATAATTAAGAAAGGAAGCCATGTTTTGAGCCAAGCTCCAAAAGAAACATATCGGCTATAAATCAAACACATAAAAGCTAATTTCACCATATTCCACTTATTACTGTTCTTATAAGACATTATATTTAAAGCTGTTGCAACATGAGAATGGCAATTGTCGCAAAACAAATTATGCATTCTTTTTTTGTAAATTTCCGATGCTTCCACAACAGCTTTGTCCCACTCATTGATTCCTCCGCAAACAAAACCTGGACTTAGCTGCCAATATTTTGTTGGTCTTCCAAATGCCATATTATCTTCAGAAACGTGATACGGTCCAGCAAAGTCTCGAATCACTCCACTTGACATAGCAATTCCCATATGTCCAATAAATGGGAATAACCATGATAAAAAAGGAATTGGCGTCCAAACAACGCAAAACGGAAAACGATCATTTATAAAATCAATTCGAAAATCTGGAGCCATTACTCCGTTTTCTACATTTTCTTCCATAATCTGAGTTCATGGGTTCGTCGGTTTGACATTTCGTTCAAAGTATTTTATAGGTTAGAGTAAACGGAGCGATACATGCGTAATCAACAATGAAATTAAGTTTGGAAAAAATTAAATAAGTTTGTAAAATATTGTGGAAATTTGAATAAGAACTTCATATAATATGTCTGCATATTCTCGAGTTCAGGTGAATAAATAATTCATTTTTAAAACAAATGAAAATATAACCTCTTCTTTGTAGCAATGGGCAACTTTTGCACGAATTTGGCATATCTACGATGCTACTTGGCAAAATCCTTTTGAATCTGCAAGTCTGATTAAAAAATATATAATGGGTTTACATAAACCAATCTATCATCCAATGAGTGCGTATATTTTAATTTTTAAAATCTATCGATAATTCTTTACTATAATTTTCTTTCAAATATTTAATAGCTCTAGCGTCTAGCATAATTATTTTGCAATGTTTAATCAGCACAGTATTCAATTTATCCCTGACACTTCTATCTAATTACAGATTTCGCTTCATACGTTTATATTATCACAAATGTGGAATATTTTAAGCTATTAATTTATACTAATGTTTATTTGAATTCGTTATTTATTCAATTATTTATCGTAATTGTGTTCCTAGATTCACCAAAAATCTAGAGTGTTCAATTGTCAGACATTCGAATGCTAGCTTATTCGGTTGTTGGACATTTGAATGCTAGTTTATTGCTGCTCAATTGTCATACATTTGAATGTTGGCTTATTGTTGCAGTAGAGTATATAAGGCCCGTGAGCTGTCGAGAGAGGATTCATTAAAAAAAAAGTGACTGTGAGCGATTTTATAATTGTACGAGTTCGTAAAATTTGCACTGTAAGCTGTAACAATTATTCAGTCACAATAAAATTTGTGACAATATTATATATTCCACTTTGAGCCTGTCTTAGATCAAATCAACAATTATATCAGTCCATTTAAAAATAATCCAAATTTTTAAGTGATGAAAAAATTACTACTATGTCTATAGCACACAATAAAACGTTTATTCGATTTATCTACGATCATATAAAATGTGACAGTTTTTTTATATTATTTTCCAAGTAAATTGTACGCTTTTATGATAACTGCAACAAAAACTATTGCACACTTTTAATGCACAACTTCAGCTGGAGAGTCCACCAGCTTCAATTATCAGTATTTTTAACATTCCGAGGATATTTTGAAACTCATCTACAATACTAAAATCAATTTTAGACATTTTAAGTTCAATATTTTGATTCAAATTTCCTCAACATTGTCAACTTCAACGTAAATAATTTATTTTTATAATTATACAGGTTGCAGTATACTTATTTACTTTACAATTTGTCACACAATAACAAAACACTAGCCGTCACTTTTATTCATTGTTATTCTTCTGGATAGGGATTTATATATCCTTTTTCAATAATTACAAATATTCTAACCAATCAGAACGCCATCACTCAGACAGTGGACTAATTATAGCAATGGCATTTTGCAACAATGAGCTAGCATTCAAATATCGACAACTGGAACATTTTCTCGATTGTTGGTGAACGCCAACTTGTATAATAATCATAATATTATTATTATTATTATTATTAATCTTTTTAAATTCCTTTCGGGTGTCTAGATTGTAATTATTTTCACTTTAAGTTATTGATCAGTTCTTTCCACTCTTGTCTATTATGTGCTATTCTCTTTGCTTCTTGCCAGCTGATATTGTTTCTGTGGAGAATTTCATTTATGTTTTTTTCCCAGGTCTTCTTTGGTCTTCCTCTTTTTTTCTTTTTTGTGGTTCTTGCTTTCCAAACTTGCTTCGTCTGATTTTCCTCTGGCATTCTGACTAAGTGACCATACCATGAAACTTGTTTCTTCTCTATGGTCTTATGTATGCTCTCTATTTCCAAATTATCTCTTATTCGTTCGTTTCTTATTCTGTCTATCCTTGTAACACCTTCAACTCTTTTTGAGTATCGCATTTCTGATGCTTGTACTTTACTTTTCAGTCTCTGCTCGAGTATCCACGACTCACTTCCGTATATTAAAGCTGGTCGGTAAATAGTTTTGTTTAGTGTCATTATGTATTCTTGGATACTTGCTTATTTCCTAGTACCGCTTTGTTGAGTGCATAGTAGTTTCTGCTAGCTGCTTGTATTCTTTTGTTGATTTCCGGTTCCATATTTCCTTTATAATTTATTGTTGCTCCTGATATGTACAGTCTTCTACTTGTTCTATTTCGCATCCGTTTAGCTGTATATTAGTGATTATGTCCTCTTTCGATATCACCATTACTTTTGTTTTTTTGACATTCATGTTCATGTTGTGTTTTCTCAATTCCTCGTTCCATACATTTAAATTATCATATCTTCCTCATTCTTAGTCAGGACTGCTAGATCGTCTGCAAATGCACACTCTGCTATTTTAGTTACGGTCAACTGATAATGTCCAATGTCTACTTTCTTCGTTTTATCTTTTATTTGCTTCATTATATTATCTAAGAAAACAATAAATAATAATGGGCTTAATGCTCCTCCTTGTCTTTTATTTATCGTAGTGTTGAATTCTCCTGATATTTCGTTACCCGTCCTTATGAAATTTGTTGTTTTCTTGTACACGCTTTTTATGGCGTTTAGTAGTTCTATGTTTATTTGTCTTTCTCCCAATATTTTCCACATTTGTTTCCGTGGTACTCGGTCAAAAGCTTTTTCTAAATCGACAAACGTAATATAGAGCTTGCTTTCTTGTATCAGAGTTTTTTCTATAAGCCTCTTAATTGTGTATATGTGGTCTTGTGTGCAATGTCCTTTCCTGAATCCGCTTTGTGACCTTTCCATTTTTGATTCCACCTCTTGTCTTAGTTTCTTTTCTAGTATGGCTTCATATACTTTGGCTGTCGTGCATATAAGTGATATCCCTCTGTAATTGTTACAATTTCTGTTGACTCCTTTTTTACGAATGGGGAAAATCACTGACTTTTCCCAATCTTTAGGGATTTTTCCTATTGTCCAGATTCTATTCAGCATCACTAATAGTATTTGTTCTCCTGCTGGCCCCATATATTTAAGTTGTTCTGGTCTTATTCCATCCCGGAGCTTTTCCGTTTCTTAGCCTATTTAATGCCAACTTCAACTCTTCTTATGTTATATTCTCTTTTCTTCTGTGCTTGTTCATGTTCCCGCATTGCTGGATCTCCTCTTCTTCATTGTCATTGCTAGAATGTTTTTCTTCCAGCAATTCCTCGAAGTGTTCTTTCCATCTTCTTATTATTTCCTCGTTTTCTTTCAAAATATTCCCTTGTTTGTCATATAGTTGTCTTAATGCACTTTGGTTTCCCTTTTTGCTGTTTTTCAATGTGTTATAGAATAATTTTTTATTCTCTCTAAAATTATCTTCCAACTTATTTCCAAACTATTCCCAAGATTTTGCCTTAGAAATTTTGATAATTTCTTTCGTTTTCTTCTTTTGTTTCTCATATTCTTCCTTATCTTCCAGTTTTTTTGTATTGAGGAATATTTTCCATTTCTGCTTCTTCTTTTTAACTTCTTCTCTAACTTCTTCATTCCACCAGTGTGTTTGCTTGTTGTATCCTGTTTTCCTGGTCAGTCCGCACGCTCTTTTTGCTGCCTCTTCTAATATATAATTAAATGTACTCCATATTTCTTCTACGTTATTCAAATTTGGTCTCGATGTGCTGTTTATAAGTTCACTTATGTCTTCTTCGTACTTCTCTCTTGTTTCTTTTTCCTTTAACTTATCTACTCTTATTTTCATTGTATTTTTCTTCTTTATGATTGTCTTCTGTTTTTGTGTTGCTTTATTCATTACTCTTATTTTTGCTATCGTTAGATAATGGTCGCTTCCAATTTCATTCCCTCTTTTCACTCTTACGTCATTAACATTCTTTCTTTGTGTGCTGTTGGTTAGAAAATAGTCTATTAGCGATCTTTCGTTCCTGCTTCGCACTTCTCTGGTACATTTGTGGATTTCTTTGTGCTCGAAGATCGTGTTCAATATTATCAATCCATTTATGATGCAGAAATCTATTAGTCTGTTGCCGTTATTGTTTCTTACTGGCTCACCATGAGTTCCCATTATTTCTTCCAAATCTTTATTCTTGTTACCCACTCTTGCATTAAAGTCCCCCATTACGTATATAGGTTCTACTAATTTTTCAAGTTCTAACTGTAGCGTGTCCCAAAAATCATCTTTAGTTGTTTTGTCCTCGTCTTCATTTGGTCCATATATTATTATTATACTTGCTTTGAATCCCTCAATATCTTCTAGTCTTATAGTAAGTATTCTATCATTCACTCCAACCCATTCCTTAATTGAGTGTTCTATTTTTTTATGTATTATATTAGTGTATGATTATTTCTTAGGCTTGTTATTCCTTTTCCCTTTCTTTTTGTCTCCGTTATTGCTAAAATTTCTAACTCTAAATCATAATAAATTATTAAAAAAGTAACAAACTTGAATAAACATTAGTATGGACTAATAACTTATGATATTTCATATTTTTAATAAAATTTATAAAAAACTGACTATATTAGGACGATCGAAGATAAAATATTACAAGATTTTCGTGTAAAAAGTCTCCAATGCACGTACGGAGCTTTCAAAAATACGAGCGAGAATACGATTTTATGCTGTAAATCAAAAACAAAAAATAAGAAAAAAATCTAATTTTATTTATACAAATGATTGATTTATTTTTTCTCCTCGATGAGGTTCAATCTTCGATAACACGTGAGTCGAGAAATAATCATGAAAACTCGAAAAAATACATTTCCTGCCATAGCTCGAAAACAATATTTATAGCTGGATTAAATGCTTTTGAATTTGATTTAAAAAAAAATATTGCTTTATTAACTGATAGAAAACAGCGGAATACCATTTTTACCATTAAAAATAGATCGCAACTATCATACTGCTTTTTTTAATCTCTTCTAGTTCCCAATATCCCCATAATGACAAGCAATAGGCACTGTATACTTCACAACTCAACTTCTGCTGTAGCACAAAATGATTTAATTTTTTTTATCAGCCGTCTGAGTGTCCTAAATTTTAAAGATATTTTTGTAGCACTTGCACCGAAAGTACCCTATTATTGAACTGAATTCTACTTCGAAAGTTCTTAATTCCTAACCATGAAGATAATTATCATTAATTCCTTGTTGACAGGGAATTAATGATTATTTCCCTGTTGAGAGGAAAAAAATTATAATTGTTGATCA
Organism: Dromius quadrimaculatus; assembly: GCA_963989225.1. Lineage (NCBI taxonomy): Eukaryota > Metazoa > Arthropoda > Insecta > Coleoptera > Carabidae > Dromius > Dromius quadrimaculatus. The sequence continues at coordinate 46,008,470 of OZ022330.1, forward strand.
TGGGTGATGCCGTTGATATTTTTTTATTCCATTGTTATGTCAAATTAGCTCTCAATAAAATAAGTCATGTAACTTATGTTTCATAGTATTAGTTTACTGTAAATGTGATCGCAATTGCAAAGATTTATTGTAAAATCGATGAGAGTTTTAATATACATCCAAATTTATTTGAAAAGTTCAGTAATGGTGAAATTTAGTGTACTTGTTACAAAAAGTATCGTATGCAACATGGGGACTATATGACCATTATCATTGAAACTGATGAAGCTGGCTGCACGAAGCTACGCTTTGGGCTTCGCCCTCGCGAGTGCAGCCAATTTCATCTTGGACAATAATGACGGTCCTTCGGTACTTGTAGCTTAATCGACTCGATTTTTATGGTCAAATCTTTGATTATTATTTATATTCCTTTTACTAGATGATTGTGGAGATCATGTTGTTGTTATAAACAGCAAAGAAATAGCTTTACCTGGAGACGAATGGAGGAAAAGAGTCTATTTTCATCACACGGGATATCCAGGCGGCGCTACTTGGACTCTAGCTTGGGAAATGCATGAAAAAGATCCGACCATGGTAAATTTCAATCAAAACTTAAAGCTTTATCTTATTATGAATATATATTTTAGATTCTAAAGAAAGCAGTTTATCGTAATATGAAAGGAAATTTACAAAGAAGACACACAATGCAAAGATTGCATATTTTTCCAGACGAAAATGTGCCAAAAGAAATTTTAGGTAACATAAGTAATCAAATTAGACCATTGAAGCTAGTCCCAAAACGTTTAGATAACTATACTCCAGAAGAAATTGAGAAATATCCTAAATTAATTGATTACCCAAAAGATTATATTTTAAAATAAAGAAAAACCTGTAGAATTTAGTTAGTTTATTGTAAAAATAACAATAAAAATAGTTATTCCACATGTAAATCTTGTTTTACTGTATAATATGTAACATACATCATTTCATCTTTGTTTTTTAAAAATATGTCAGTCGCTTTTTGTCTCACTTCTTCCCATTTATATAAATCTTGATACAAAGGTCTTACGTATTTCATTCTCCCAACTTCTGTTACCATGTTTAGTGCATCATCAACTTTTGGCAGCCATTTCGCTTTCAATCCAATTCGAATCCACCTAAATTTGATTTCAGCATTAGTGTAAGTGTTCAATTTATACAGGTTTTCCATTTTTTCAAGTTTCGTGATAGGGAAAGGTTCACTTTCAAGAATCAGTTGTAGGAAATAATCAATCTGATTTGCACTCATATCGTCCAAATCTTTTGAAGTAAAGATATCTGCTTTACCATCCCATTCTACCCATTTGTTTCTCAAAGAAATACAAGCATTTGCTAAAGTTTTATCGTATGGAGGTACCACTGGCGGCATTCCTGGTGAATGCAGCCAGGCCTGCCAGTCTATTTTTGTAATATTTGTATTCGCGGAGAAATATTTAGTGAATGCATTTTTAAAATCGTTTGTTTCAATAGCTTTGTACTTGAACTTCTCAAGATATTGTTTAAAGAATGGTTCAAACGATCCTGAAATTTTATTTGATTATAAATATGTAATTAGTGTTGTTAGGTGATTTTACCTGGTCCACCAACTACATTTTCTAGATACCGCAAAAAAATGCTGCCTTTTTCATATGGAACAGAAGAAAATGAATCATCTGGATGGACACCCCTTAAATCGAGAACTAGTTTTGTTAGAGGATTGGAAGCACCCATTTTGCCAATCTGAAATATTTTTCGACATCAAAATTGTTCATATCCTTTAATAAGAAAATTGTTTTTCGTGCGAACTTTAATTATCTTGCAAAATAATATTAATTCTGAATAACCATTATATACATAATTTTAATTCAATGTATTAGAATTATCTTGCTAGCTAATAAGAATTACGAGTTACGATTATGTATATAATTTTAATTGAAAGTTTTTTTTTTCGTTTAAATTCTGTTTTATTTTATTTTTTTTTGATGTTTTGACTTTCTATCCAAAAATCTTTATTAGAAAAACAATGATACAAAAATGAACAAGGCAAATATCTAGATAATTAAAAATATAATGAAGAGTAGATGTGAAAACATGAGAGCAGAAAAAACAAAATTTCTCTGGCATTCACCCAAGAGCTGGGGAAATCCCACGTGAAACATCCCCAAACAGAGGATTCAATAATATGAGTTGACAATTATCATCGTCCTCGTGTAATATATTAATTTTTTTTTTTTCGTTTTAAATTATTTCAATTTTAAAGCGCCAAAGATTTAATTCAATTATTTAAATTTCCTTCAAAGCACAAGAAAGCAATTAAAAGTAATGTGCTTGTACGCAAAGTAACGCATTCTGCAATAGATATTTATGATTTTTTACCGTTTCCTGTAGTATACTAAGCCCCATAATGGCTTCAAAGTCTTGTATTAAGTCCCCTTTCATACGTCCAGCGATTTTACGCTCAATGAAAACAGTGAATCCTTCATTTAACCAGAAATGTTCAAAATTTCTATTTGTAACCAAGTTTCCGGTCCAGCTATGGGCTATTTCATGAGCTACAACTAAAGCCAAAGATCTGTCTCCAGCCTAAAAACAAGTATTTTATAAATATAGTAACAACTTGAGCCATGAAACTTACTATAATTGTGGGAGTAACAAAAGTCAAACACGGGTTTTCCATACCTCCAAAAGGAAATGAAGGAGGAAGAACTAAAAGGTCATAAATTCCCCAAACGTAAGGCCCACAAATATCTTCAGCAGTTTTCAACATATTCTCAGTTTCAGCAAATTCATAAGCAGCTTTTTCAACTAATCTTGGTTCGGCCCAGACATGAGAACGGGGTCCCAATTTTCTTGAAGCTAGTTTACCAGCAGCAATAGCAATCAAATAGGAAGGAATTGGGACCTTTTGGACAAATTGGTGATGAATTCGACCATCGATGGTTTTAGTTGGTTCACCAATGCGGACTGCACTCATAAGAACGGTTATTCCTTCAGGTGCTGTTATCTAGAGAAAAATATTTGGATTAATGCTGAATTTCAAAAACTGCCAATCTCCGATTTAATTGAAAATTTGCATGAACATTCAAATATGCTCAGAAAATAGACACGTAGGATTTTTGGCGGCTCTAAATGGAAGGAGTGTGAATATTTTTTTAGAAATTTTGCGTATTATCATAAATTGTTTCATACAATATTTTTTTCAAAGCGAAAATATTATCCATGTTTATGATGTAGAAATTCCGACTGCGCAAAATCCATGTGAAACAATAATTCTTGTAAATTAGAAAAACATCCATAAATTCCGTCCGAATTGAGCTACGTTTCTCTGTGACCAATCTTGAAACCGGAACAGTTGACAATTTTTAAAATTATAGACACCTCTGATGTCGGAAGGATTTATGAAGAGCTCTTGTCGTATTATATCGTTTATTATATCGTCGACAATATCTGTACGTAATTTTTGAATGCAGAGGCAGGCTTATCAGTTTTTCAATGCTTTTACTATTCCGTTGGACAGATCTCTTTCTATTTCAATATATATGGACAATGGAAAGCAGTAGTATGTTCAATAAATAATTTTATATAAGTATCTAGTGAATATAAGTTGCCACCATTTAAAATAGCATTAAGAACAAAAAGAAACAAAAGTTTAATTCAAGATATCAAAATAACGTAAAATAAGTCTATATGATATTGTTAATTTGGTTTAACGTTTTATATATGCCACAAAAACTGCGATTTGCAATTATTTCTTGTAAGTTTCCTTGTTCTACGTCAAAAAAAAAAACGTGTCCAACAACTCGCAGCGAACAAATCTGGCAAGATGTACCACACCAATTTTATTCAAAGGAGAAATAAAAAACTGAAATTTTGACATTAAATTTTTTTTGTACCCTGAAAAATTTATCGTCGATTTATAGTTTGGTAAACAGTTTTGTCAAGAATATGAGCGCCAGACTTAAATTTTTATTTTTGGCAATGTTGTTGATGAGAGGCGCGATACAAATGAATGAAACTTGGAGAGAAGCTCCTATTAGTCACGAGAGCTATGAAAAGAATAGTGACAAATGGGGCTTGAGCCCCCAGAATTGCGCAGCGCAATTTGGTAATATTTAGGGATGTTTTTAGAAAGCGCGAACGTAGCAAGCTGATCTATAACCATTGTTACACATGGATACATATTTATAGATTGGATTTTGGCCCAACATGAAGAGTTCAATGCATTCTTCACGGCTGTCTCGGGCTCAAGTTTTATTCCACAAGCGCGCGCAGCGCAATTCAATAACATTCAGGGAGGTTTCCCGAAAGCGCGAGCAAATGATTGAATGGTCAGTGAACAGTTCACGTTCAGGTTGAATGCATTTTGTGGAATTTGGTTCATTTTGAAATTGTCTTTTTTCTGTGATTATAAAATTATGGAACACTTTCAATAAAACATTTGTCAATCGTTATTTGTAGGGACCATGAGATATTTTATTAGAATATTTTCATTGAGCAAAATAAACAAGTACAATATCACATATTGAAGCGAACGAATTCAACAATTCTACACATTTCAATACTTTAATTCATTTACAGATTCACCTTTATTTGAAATCTAACTAAAGAAAAACAAAATATCTACAGTTACAAATAAGTCAAGATTTGAAATGGAAAATTACCGCGCATGACCAAGAGAAGTGACCACGGCGACCACGTAAATTTTGTGGTCGGTTGGTCAATGAACATAAAGCGAACCGGTCACATTGAACAGATCATTCAGCAGAAAATAGCTGACCATGTTCACTGACCAGAAGTCGGCTAAATGCTAAATTGTAACATACGAACACTTCTTTAATGACTGGATTTCAGTCCAACATGAGTGATTTCAAGGTCATACGAGCTTGATCCCTCACTTGTCACTATTTTTCCATTATTCCCATGTTTAGTAGAACATTTTCCCAAAATTTTATACATTTTGAACCTGGCGTCCCTCATAGATCTTAATTTTTACTGATCAAACCCTGCCGAACAAAAAAAATGTAGTTACTCATGTTTTGCATATACATTTTTACTTACTTGTAAAAAGTAACAAGTAAGTATTGTGAAACCGACAAAATTCATCTATCGAGATTTTGATGGAAATATCCATATTTTGACTATTTTTGGCTTGATGTCGGTACGCATTTTACTTGACAGATTCTTAGAATATCTTGGGTAAATCCAAAACGATTGATAAGATATATTTTTGTATTTTGATATTTGTGCTCCGAAATTCAATCTTACATCGCCAATTTGATTTATAAACAGGCATCATTCTACTGTTCAATTTACATTATATTTAAATTTGGCTAGCTAATGATAATAAAAAAAAACAGTAGTATTGCATTATGAAAAATTCTAAAACTACCGAAGAAATGATGAACATCTATTTATCAAAACATCAAGATTATATTAGGGTTGGAGAAAATCATGATTTAAATAAAAAGAGAGCGGAATAAAATTAATCAACATTTAATCATTAATATGTATGTATGTAAAATACCTTTAGAAGATAATTTATTTGAATCTGGATTTATATTACGTATTTAAAGTTATAGACCAGAAAATGGCAACAGTTGGGGTTCCCCAATTTTATACCGCATGCCTTTTTGAAGGTTGATAAGATGAAGAAGTTATTGACCGATGTACGCTTGCCGGTCATAGTGCAAATTTCCAATTAATTATATAAAATAAAAATAGATTTTTCCGTGACAACATTTTGCATGCCTTTGTAACGTGAGATAGTTTAAAGTAATTTGAAGCCTAGGAACTGAAAGGCATATAATTCGCAACAGACCAAAAGGATCGAAGGGTCGCGTGAACTTGTAAAAAAAACTGGAAGAATCATCTGGATGATGGAAGCGCATTTTTGACAGCTCATGAATGCTTGTTACTTTAGAGATTTCTCAAATTACCATCTCTCACAATTACTGAGCTTGGAATCAAGGAGTTTGGACAAACTTACGAACCAGCAGCTTCCATTTAGTACTAGTTTCAAGTTGACTATTTGATAGGTACATAATTTATGCATGTACAAACTCAAAAATATCTTTTAATCTTCATTGTTTAGTTATTGACTGACGGGAGATCGGGTGCTGTACCTTAAAATGATAATTTGATCTTCTTCAAAGCTACATAAAAGAAATACACCAAAAGTAAACAAATTTTTATCCAATAATAATAATTCATTCTAATAAGCTTCAAATTCGGGTCAAACAAGTCATTGAATAAAGCCCGGACAGATTTGACAACTGTACATAATAATAGTTGCAACTAAATTTTTATCTACTTTAATAAATTCTAGTTGCCATATCCCTAATGTCATATATACCTATGGACATTGTTTCACTTGACACAAGTAATTGAATAATTTGATCTTCTACAATCACTGAGCTTGAATTAAAGCAATTTGTGCAAACCTACGAAATAGCAGCTTTTATTTAGTACCAGTTTCAACTCTGTAAATAGTATAGTTGCTGAGATCTCAGCGTCACGCCAGCCAGCCAGCCAGCCAGCCAAAGTGAATATAATAGCGCTTTTTAGCGCATTTTTCCGAAAAAAGCGCTATTATATTCACTTTGGCTGTCTGGCTGGCGTGACGCTGAGATCTCAGCAACTATACTATATACAGACTTGAAACTGGTACTAAATAAAAGCTGCTGTTTCGTAGGCTTGCACAAATTGCTTTAACTCAAGCTCAGTGATTGTGGAAAATTGAATTATTCAATTACTTGTTTCAAGTGAAACAATGTCCATAGATATCTATGACATTAGGGATATGGCAACTAAAATTTATTAAAGTAGATAAAAATTTAGTTACAACTTTCGCCGCGGGTGTCACTATTATTATGTACTGTTGTCAAATCTGTCCGGGATTCATTCAATGACTTGTTTGACGCGAATTTGAAGCTTATTAGAATGAATTATTATTATTGGATGAAAATTTGTTTACTTTTGGTGTATTTTTCTACATATCTTTGATAAAGATCAAATTATCATTTTAAGGTACAGCACTTGACCTCCCGTCAGTCAATAACTAAACAATGAAGATTAAGTATTTTTGAGTTTGTACATGCATAAATTATGTACCTATCAAATAGTCAACTTGAAACTAGTACTAAATGGAAGCTGCTGTTTCGTAAGTTTGCCCAAACTGCTTGATTTCAAGCTCAGTAATTGTGAGAGATGGTAATTTGCGAAATCTCTGAAGTAACAAGCAAGCATTCATGAGCTGTCAAAAATGCGCTTTCATTATCTAGATGATTCTTCCATTTTTTCTGAAAAATGCGCTAACAAATATGAAGTTCCGTGTTTTTAAACTGCATGATAATGAAAAGAATGGAAGTTTCAGCCATATCACTCTTGTGAAATGTATTTCACATTACTTTTTTTTTCAAGTTCACGCGGCCGGTCGAGTCTTTTGGTCTGTTGTGAATAGCATGCCTTTTAGTACTACGCTTTAAATTATTTTTCACTATTTCATATTACAAAGGCATGCAAAATGTAGCGAATTTTTAAAAAAAGTAATTTTTATAGTTTTTGCACTAGGACCAGAAGGCGTGCATAAATTCAATTCTTGTAAAAAATACTATTAAGGTTTTTCCTAATTTTAAATATTATTTGAAATGAAAACCCCAAACTTTCAACGCTCGCGCTTCCTCTAGATCTCTCTGCTGTGAATCTGGTTGTTGTAAATAGACGCAAATAATGGCATTTCTATTTTAATAAAAACAGGCATTTTATTTCGTGAGTCGATAATAGTAACAGCATTTTCGATCACTAGAAAAAAGAAGCACGGAATTCGTTGGAATACGCAAAATTTACAAGAAAATTTTCATCTTTTTCCAGAAGCGTCGGAGCAAAATACTTTGTAGTTGGGGGAAAATCTATCTCTCTCTCTCTCTTTTCGATAAATTATATTCAATAGACTTACTTTTTTGACGATATCAAAAAATAATAATATTAAGAGTATATAGTTCATATTCCCACCTCTTAAAATAGCACTATTTCCTAAAAATTTATGCACTTTCTCTTAGCATATCATGTTATATCATACAGTGCTATATCCTTTTATTAATTTTTTTTCTGAAGTAGTGCTCATTCAAGAGGTGAGAATACAGACTCATATTTTTTCAATTCATAAATTCTGGTGGGTGGTCGGTGTTTCACCCTGCCCCGATGCCATTGCCTCTTCCAGTAGATGATGCCAAGAAGGAGTAATATAGAGTGCAAAAAAAGTTCAATTTAATCGAAGATTGGAGGTTTTCGAATCTCTAGCCAAATAAAAAGTAATTTTAACATCAACATACATCAGCAGTATAAGGTGTCTTCACAGATGGTGTATCTTGACAAGGAATAACCGATCTAGCATGAACAGCCTGAAATTGACTGAAAAGAAAAGGTTTATCCTTCTCCATAGTCTGATTTGGTTCCAACCATTGTAATCCACTTGCATTCGTTGAAGTTTCATATTTAATTTGTAGAGTTAACCTAAAAGACTCATGAATATTTTATCTTTCAAACGGAAAAAGAAAATTATACTTATTTGGGCAGCCTTCAGGTAATTTAACAACAAATTTAGAACCAAATGGAGCTACTTCTGGGCTAATTTCATACACTAAAGATTGGTTTTTAAGTAAATCAATCACTGAAATAACTGTCAGGTCTTTCGAATCTAAAATCTATACGTTTTAAATAATATTATCAAGTTGTAATAAGATATGTAAGTATATTACGAGCTCTGTGATATTCGGATTAACTTTTTCCACTTCTAAGTCAGCTTTCCCCAATAAAATCTTTTTATCAAAGTCAATATCTAATAATAGATGCAATTTATTGACAATACAATGATCTACAAATAAACATAACCTATAATTTTGTTCAAAAAGTATTTGATTTTGAATTACCTGGTCTAGAAAATGAACTGGGATCTGTAGGACTCAAAGCATCAGTTTGTGCCATTTTAGCAGCCTGAAAAAGTCTAAAAAAATAAAACTTATTGAGAAGAGACCGGTTACGTGGCTTATGGAAACTGCACAGGTTAACTACTCGAGATATAAAAGATAACATCTTCTAAAAAAAATTAAATTTATTTATTTATGTTAAAAGTACATTCTTATCATTTGTTAGATATAACTTATTTACACACAAATACTTTACAAAAGTATTTTCAATACATAAATAGTATGATTTAATTTCGGCCAAATTATATATTTACAATTTGAAAACTGTCATTTTCAATCAAAAAAGATATACATAGTCAACTTACGGAATAATAAAAATTAAAATTGTCACACTTTTTAATACATCCATGCCTAAAATTATGCCAGAAACATTTGTAACGTAAATCAAAATAAAAACAAAAATTGCGAAGCGACGATAAAGCTGTTTATCATTATTTTAGATAAATGATCTATTTATAGATTAAAAAACCACATAATATTGATTAAAACCTAAAACTTAAATCCAACATTCCATATTCTTAATGCTTGCACAACCTTATCTAATTGTTGTTGCCAAATATTTAAATCTGCAATATTATCTGCTGATAAATAATGGCGTTCAATAATATAAGGCTTAGAGCAAGTCAGCGTTGTGGAATTAGAATTTTCTGATTCTGGTTCTCTTGCAATTTCAAGTAATAATGTTCTGGGCCTAGCACAGAGTGATCTATCCGCGACGTGAACTGTAGAATTAATACAATATTTAAGGTCGATTTGTTTCACAGCATTAGATGACTCCTCTTCTGATGGATAATTCCAATATTTGATTGCATGATCGTTTAAAACACACCATCTTCTATTCCAGGACGTGCAGCTACCTGATTCCGATCCTACTGTGAGAAATCCTGATTGACTGATCGGGATTTGAACCAAGGAATTCAAGTTTAGGATAATGTTTCCAGTGAGAGAAGAACAAAGAGGTATTTTGCCTCTCAAATCCCAAGGAGCTGATTTATTGAGATCACCAACGGTTAATTTCAAATTGCCGCAAAGTCTGAACGACGATGTTCGAATTTCAGTGTCGGAACGCGCCGGTAATTTTTGGATTGCTTTTTCTCGAGAAAGGAACTTTTTTGGAGTAGGGCAACGAGATCTTTTAGAATCCTGCAACAAAAGAAAAATGTATGAATTATCTTCGAAAAAAATACAAGTTTAAGTTGATTTTTTTAATTATGATTTTTTTGGAATTTCTCATGAATTTTCTTTTAAGCTTTTGTGTAACAATATAAAATTAATAAAAATTCTCACCTTATTGATATGATACTTGGACTCATGACTAAAGTTCTTGCCAAGTCTTCTCTGCAACAAACAGTAGATATCCACATTTACTTCAAAATGGGTGGGCAGGTCCTTAAATACCATTTTTTCCATGAATTTAACATTTCCATCTCCCGCAGCAAGAGTTGCTTTTGTAGCGGTGACCTGCAGTCCACTGGAGACGATAGCCACGTACCACTTTGTAAGCTCGCGCCCTTTTGGGCTCTCTGGTGTGGAAGCTTTTAATGGAAGTGTAATATTGGTGATGGTAAGAGAACCTGTTTCGGAAATGATGATTTCTGGATCGGTGGAGTATTCTATGCGACGAATTTCATCGAGAATTGATTGGCGCTTGTGAGCTTTAAGTAAACAAAATTATCAATGACTGCTCATTTTTCAAAAGTTTATTATATTTCTTAGAAACATGGTGAGTTATAATTATTATTGTCAAAAAATTCACACTAAAATAAAATAATCTTATAAATAAGAATAACTTACTAGCTAATAGGAGCAGCCTTTCCGCTTCGACCTGTTCGTTACTAACACAGAATTCCTTCGAATTCCCACACAATATTAAAGCTTTACTAATTTGCTTTAATGCTTCATACTGCACCGCTGCTTGTTTCAGTAGTACAGCCACTTCTTCATTATCCGAGAAAAGTGAATCGGCGTCGCTTTTGACACTGTTTGTGTTTTGAGATTCTTGGTTCTGGCGTAATGTTCCTGTCATTTGCTGGATACTTTTGGTAAAAGAACGATAGAAGTTGCTCTGAAGAGTATTGATTTTTGAGATCAAATCAGATGCATTTGAAGTGCAAATAGATTCTTCGTGCAGTATTTTGGGTTGAACCAATATTTCCTTGGTTTCAATCTGAAAAATAAATGAGAATTTAATTTTTCGAAAGTAAGAATGAGATGTTTCGCTTTCGTTAAGATTAGTTTATTGTTTAAAAGTTCAGAAGTTTGAAAAACGCTGGGTGTTGATGAATACGTTTTACAAATTGATGTAATATGTGAAAATTATGAAATATATTAACTTTGGCTGATAAACTTATATGCGAGAATTTATAACTATATAAATATATGAATTATATATATTGAATATATGAAGCTATAAATATAATTTGTTGGCTGCTATCCTTCATTTCAGTTATTAGTATTTTTTTTTGTAATTTCAAAAGTTTGGCTATTCCTGAAGTATCACATTTCATCCGGAATTTTATTGCAAAGCAAAATAAATCGTGATATAAACAATATTGTACTGAAATCTGATTTTAAAATTTCACGAATACATTTCTGCCTGAATTTAAAAAGTTTATTAAGATGCAAACTGAAATATAGCAAGAAATTAGAATAAACGAAATTAATAACAGAAATGAGACAGCAGGTTACTAAAATAGTTCTTATCTACGATCGTATGAGGAGTGACAATTTTTTATATCATTTTCAATGTGAAAACTGGGCTTTTAGTCTAGTCAACAAGTTAAAAAACGTGTTAATTCTCACTACTGCTAATTAAAATACGTATGATAGCTCGTTGAACTCATTATGACGTCTATAAAGATGTGTAAAATTTTCAAACCAGAACATAAACAATTGAAGATTCCAAAGAAAAAGAGTGTACTTTTTTGATTATTACTCGGCAACTATATAGAGGAATTTTACAAACAGATTCCTAAAGAGGAGGAAATTTCCAAGAAAAAATGTTGACTTCCGGAACTTGTCCTCCACTGTTAATACTTATTATTTGATGTTGAAAATGGGGCTCCGCGTGAGGAGCGCGGTGCCGTTATGCTGTCTTGAAACTGACCGCTAAATACAAAAACTATTTTACATATATTAAATATTAATTTAAAAATTTGAAAAAATTATTGTGTCATCTAGACATATGGAAGAAAAAAATGGAAGAATCATCTAGATGATGAAAGCGCATTTTTGACAGCCCATGAATGCTTGTTACCTCAGAGATTTCGCAAATTACCATCCCTCACAATTACTGAGCTTGAAATCAAGCAGTTTTGGCAAACTTACGAAACAGCAGCTTTCATTTAGTACTAGTTTCAAGTTGACAGTTTGATAGGCACATAATTTATGCCTGTACAAACTCAAAAATACCTTTTATTCTTCATTGTTTAGTTATTGACTGACAGGAGGTCAAGTGCTGTACCTTAAAATTAAAATTTGCTCTTTATCAAAGCTATATAAAAAAATACACCAAAATTAAACAAATTTTCAACCAATAATAGTGATTCATTTTAATAAGCTTCAAATTTGCGTCAAACAAGTCATTGAATGAATCTCGGACAGATTTGACAACTGTACATAATAATAGTGACACCGGCGGCTAAAGTTGTAACTAAATTTTTATCTACTTTAATAAATTTTAGTTGCCATATCCCTAATGTCATATATATCCATGGGCATTGTTTCACTTGAAACAAGAAATTGAATAATTTAATCTTCCACAATCACTGAGCTTGAATTAAAGCAATTTGTGCAAACCTACGAAACAGTAGCTTTTATTTAGTACCAGTTTCAAGTCTGTAAATAGTATAGTTGCTGAGAACTCCGCGTCACGCCATCTAGCCAGACAGCTAAAGTGAATATAATAGCGTTTTCTAGCGCATTTTTAGCGCATTTTTCCAAAAAAAGCGCTATTATATTCACTTTGGCTGTCTGGCTGGCTGGCTGGCTGGCGTGACGCTGAGATCTCAGCAACTATACTATTTACAGACTTGAAACTGGTACTAAATAAAAGCTGCTGTTTCGTAGGCTTGCACAAATTGCTTTAATTCAAGCTCAGTGATTGTGGAAAATTGAATTATTCAATTACTTGTTTCAAGTGGAACAATGTCCATAGATATCTATGACATTAGGGATATGGCAACTAAAATTTATTAAAGTAGATAAAAATTTAGTTATAACTTTCGCCGCGGGTGTCACTATTATTATGTACAGTTGTCAAATCTGTCCGGGATTCATTCAATGACTTGTTTGACGCGAATTTGAAGCTTATTAGAATGAATTATTATTATTGGATGAAAATTTGTTCACTTTTGGTGTATTTTTTTTTTATATAGCTTTGATAAAGATCAAATTATCATTTTAAGCTACAGCACTTGACGTCCTGTCAGTCAATAATTAAACAATGAAGATTAAAAGGTATTTTTGAGTTTGTACATGTATAAATTATGTACCTATTAAATAGTCAACTTGAAACTAGTACTAAATGGAAGCTGCTGTTTCGTTAGTTTGCCCAAACTGCTTGATTTCAAGCTCAATAATTGTAAGAGATGGTAATTTGCGAAATCTCTGAAGTAACAAGCATTCATGAGCTGTCAAAAATGCGCTTCCATCATCTAGATGATTCTTCCATTTTTTAGAAAAAAGCGCTATTATATTCACTTTGGCTGGCTGGCGTGACGCTGAGTTCTCAGCAACTATACTATTTACAGACTTGAAACTGGTACTAAATAGAAGCTGCTATTTCGTAGGTTTGCACAAATTGATTTAATTCAAGATCAGTGTTTGTGGAAGATTAAATTATTCAATTACTTGTTTCAAGTGAAGCAATGCCCATAGATATATATGACATTAAGGATATGGTAACTAAAATTCATTAAAGTAGATGAAAATTTAGTTACAACTTTCGCCGCAGGTGTCACTATTATTATGGACAGTTGTCAAATCTGTCCGGGATTCATTCAATGACTTGCTTGAAGCGAATTAGAAGCTTATTAGAATGAATTATTATTATCAAATGAAAATTTGTTCACTTTTGGTGTATTTTTTTTATATAGCTTTGATAAAGATCAAATTATCATTTTAAGGTACATCATTCGACCTCCCGTCAGTCAATAACTAAACAATAAAGATTGAAAGGTATTTTTGAGTTTGTACATGCATAAATTATGTACCTATCAAATAGTAAACTTGAAACTAGTACTAAATGGAAGCTGCTGTTTCGTAAGTTTGCCCAAACTGCTTGATTTCAAGCTCAGTAATTGTGAGAGATGGTAATTTGCGAAATCTCTGAAGAAACAAGCATTCATGAGCTGTCAAAAATGCGCTTTCATCATCTAGATGATTCTTTCATTTTTTTTTGGAAAAATGCGCTAAAAATACCATAAAAAAAATAGATTATCAGTATTTTAAACATCTGAGTGTTACTTCCAAACTTATGTACAACACTTAATTCACTTCTGGACATTTTAAGCTTAATATATTATAATTCAAATTTTCAAAGGCATTTATGACAATTTCAATGCAACAGTTTAACTTCTTATATCATTTCCTTAGCTATCAATAGCAGCCGTCAGAGAAACATTTACAGATGCAAAATTATTTGGATATAAAATTGACTGCTTTACAGAAATAAGGACGATCGAAGATAAGACACTGTAAGACACATGTATAAAAAGTTTCTAATGCATTCAAGGAGCTCTCAAAAACACCCATTTCGTACATATTTTTAATCAAGTCGCTCGGGCTTTGAAAAATATTTTTTTCCATAGTCACTATAGAATGATACCTATTCCATTCGCTGTAGCGTGCGGAATAGGGATCATTCCGCACGTTTAGAAGTTCCTAGGAGAGCCGCGAGTCGTCGCGAAAAAACTGTTCCATTGTTGTCATGATTTCATTACTCTTTGATTTTCTTATCATTCCTCTCCAAAAAAATATCAATGTGAGTAATTTTATCAAAGTTTGATGAATTGGAATGAGATCAATGAAGCAAATTCTTTCTCAAAAAACTGCAAATTTTATAATAATTCAGTACCGATTTCGTATAATATTTGGAGACCTCTCCAAGGCTCGACCTCCAAACTATTATTCTCAATCGGTAGACTGTACTTACTGATCTTAATACTTAAATAACTATTTCACACTTAATCTTATACTCTAAAAACGGCGTCTTTTCGCACATAAGTTCATCAACAAAAGTAAATTTATTTTATGTTTTTCACGTATTCTAAGAATTTGTTGCACGTAAATCGTTAATATTTAAATATTACTGCTGCCATCTCTGAATGCTCGTTCAAAGTTACCAAGGACAACCATCGATTTTTTGATCATAGCAGCTTTAATCTGAAACTTGAAGATGGCAGCAGTAATGCCAATTACGAAAACAAAATCCAAATCCACTGTTATAAAATTAATGTTAAATAGTTGATCTAGATTTTTTATTATAATACAATGTCAGCATTAATTAATTATTCTCTTGTAGGCAGGTATCTACATAATTGAAAATATAAAAAAAACTAGATGTGAAAACGTGGATTTATCATTAAATGCAGAAAGAAGGAAATTACTCTAGCATTTACCTGAGGTTTGAGGAAAAACCACGTTTTCACATCTGATATTCTGTGTATTTTTAATTATCTAGATACTTGCCTTGTTTATTTTTGTATGCGCTAGAAAACGCTATTATATTCACTTTAGCTGTCTGGCTAGATGGCGTGACGCGGAGTTCTCAGCAACTATACTATTTACAGACTTGAAATTGGTACTAAATAAAAGCTACTGTTTCGTAGGTTTGCACAAATTGCTTTAATTCAAGCTCAGTGATTGTGGAAGATTAAATTATTCAATTTCTTGTTTCAAGTGAAACAATGCCCATGGATATATATGACATTAGGGATATGGCAACTAAAATTTATTAAAGTAGATAAAAATTTAGTTACAACTTTCGCCGCAGGTGTCACTATTATTATGGACAGTTGTCAAATCTGTCCGGGATTCATTCAATGACTTGCTTGAAGCGAATTAGAAGCTTATTAGAATGAATTATTATTATCAAATGAAAATTTGTTCACTTTTGGTGTATTTTTTTTATATAGCTTTGATAAAGATCAAATTATCATTTTAAGGTACATCATTCGACCTCCCGTCAGTCAATAACTAAACAATAAAGATTGAAAGGTATTTTTGAGTTTGTACATGCATAAATTATGTACCTATCAAATAGTAAACTTGAAACTAGTACTAAATGGAAGCTGCTGTTTCGTAAGTTTGCCCAAACTGCTTGATTTCAAGCTCAGTAATTGTGAGAGATGGTAATTTGCGAAATCTCTGAAGAAACAAGCATTCATGAGCTGTCAAAAATGCGCTTTCATCATCTAGATGATTCTTTCATTTTTTTTTGGAAAAATGCGCTAAAAATACCATAAAAAAAATAGATTATCAGTATTTTAAACATCTGAGTGTTACTTCCAAACTTATGTACAACACTTAATTCACTTCTGGACATTTTAAGCTTAATATATTATAATTCAAATTTTCAAAGGCATTTATGACAATTTCAATGCAACAGTTTAACTTCTTATATCATTTCCTTAGCTATCAATAGCAGCCGTCAGAGAAACATTTACAGATGCAAAATTATTTGGATATAAAATTGACTGCTTTACAGAAATAAGGACGATCGAAGATAAGACACTGTAAGACACATGTATAAAAAGTTTCTAATGCATTCAAGGAGCTCTCAAAAACACCCATTTCGTACATATTTTTAATCAAGTCGCTCGGGCTTTGAAAAATATTTTTTTCCATAGTCACTATAGAATGATACCTATTCCATTCGCTGTAGCGTGCGGAATAGGGATCATTCCGCACGTTTAGAAGTTCCTAGGAGAGCCGCGAGTCGTCGCGAAAAAACTGTTCCATTGTTGTCATGATTTCATTACTCTTTGATTTTCTTATCATTCCTCTCCAAAAAAATATCAATGTGAGTAATTTTATCAAAGTTTGATGAATTGGAATGAGATCAATGAAGCAAATTCTTTCTCAAAAAACTGCAAATTTTATAATAATTCAGTACCGATTTCGTATAATATTTGGAGACCTCTCCAAGGCTCGACCTCCAAACTATTATTCTCAATCGGTAGACTGTACTTACTGATCTTAATACTTAAATAACTATTTCACACTTAATCTTATACTCTAAAAACGGCGTCTTTTCGCACATAAGTTCATCAACAAAAGTAAATTTATTTTATGTTTTTCACGTATTCTAAGAATTTGTTGCACATAAATCGTTAATATTTGGTATAGAGTAACGTAATAAACTCAATTGAAATATATATTTTAAAATGAGACAAAAAAAAATAAATTTCAATATTACTGCTGCCATCTCTGAATGCTCGTTCAAAGTTACCAAGGACAACCATCGATTTTTTGATCATAGCAGCTTTAATCTGAAACTTGAAGATGGCAGCAGTAATGCCAATTACGAAAACAAAATCCAAATCCACTGTTATAAAATTAATGTTAAATAGTTGATCTAGATTTTTTATTATAATACAATGTCAGCATTAATTAATTATTCTCTTGTAGGCAGGTATCTACATAATTGAAAATATAAAAAAGACTAGATGTGAAAACGTGGATTTATCATTAAATGCAGAAAGAAGGAAATTACTCTAGCATTTACCTGAGGTTTGAGGAAAAACCACGTTTTCACATCTGATATTCTGTGTATTTTTAATTATCTAGATGCTTGCCTTGTTTATTTTTGTATCATTGTTTTTTTGAAGCATTTCGACTGTCGGATAGACAGTCGGAACCAGAGCCGTAGGGTCCCCATAAGATTGACTAATGATCATATATTGGATAGTGGCCAAGGGATCAAGAAAAAAATCTTATAGTGGAAAAAACACTTCAAGTTTAATTTGACGTTTCGGCGCCAAAACAGCCCACCATCATCAGCTGAAGAATAATGCATTTTTTTTAAAAATTGAGTTGCATTTTATAGATTCACTATTATTTTTCAACATTATGTGGAAAAAAATTGCATTATTCTTCAGCTGATGATGGTGGGCTGCTTCGGCGCCGAAACGTCCAATATGAGGTTTTTTCATGATCCCTTGACCACTATCCAATATATAAAAATTCTAATAAAGGTTCACCAAGATATCAAACTCTTATTGAATGATTCATATTTGACGTTTCGGCGCCGAAATGGCCCACCATCATCAGCTGAAGAATATTGTAATTTTTTTTCACATAATGTTGAAAAATAATAGTAAATATATAAAATACAACTTAATTTGGAAAAATAGCATTATTCTTCAGCTGATGATGGCGGGCTGTTTATTATATTATATTGTCCTTATCTTTTTCGTATACCGTACACATCATTATAGAAACAGGTTTTAGACAAAATGGCAAGTTTGATTAATTAAATAGACCTCCAAGAAATGTTAGCCCAGGGCCCTACAAATTCACGGTCCGTCTATGGTCGAAACGTCAAAAATAAATAAAATATACAAAATTTGAAGCGAAAAAATCTTTCAATAATTATTTATTCCTAAAAAAATTTATAATTGCTTCAAGTGCAGCTGTGCTGTTGATTAAAATACTCAAATTTAGGTATAAAATTGTTTAGAGCAACTGTAAATAAAATTAAAATAAATAAATAAATTAGACATTGTGCAAAAAACGATTTTGTGAAGTAGAATCTAGCAAAGAAAGAGAATGATGTAAAATATTGCCAGCATAACCTAGTAATGTGCAACAGTCGAAGAAAAACTTATTGGATTTTTTATGATAAATGTAGAATTCTGTCGTCTGCGAATACTAATCAAACGATAAGAAAAAGTAGAGTAATTTATTAGCTACACGAGTCTCAACTTTTCCAATATTTTTTCAAGTATAAGTTTGACCTTAAACCTTCAAAAGCCGTGATCACAAATCCACCAAACAGCACGAAAATCAAATAAATAATAAATGCAGTTAAAAGTAAATTGATCAGAAAGTTTTGATAGAAATAATAAATGGCAATTCAAAATTTTCATTTTGCGAAATATTTATAAGTTAATAAGTTTATTAAACTCACTTTGAAGAGAACATTAGGTTTAGAATTTATGATCTATTAAACGAGGGATTCAAGTAAATTTGATTAATCAGAATGATCAAAGACTTGTAGATATTTTGATAATAGCGAAAATTTTGACGTAAAATAAATGTGGAACAGATCATGCATCTAGCTAGCTTATTAATTTTATCATTTCTTTCAAGGAAACAATGCACACTCAAATCTAATTATGATAAAATAAAATGACGAATTCTTCAGTAAGGGATTGGGATTAAAGGTTAACGATCGAGAATTAAAACAGTGGAAAATGTAATAAAAAAACTTACCTCTGTCAAATCCAAATTATGTAGTTCATCCCCAAGAGCTTTTTTCAAAAACTCCTCCATATTATAAGATGATGCATTCGATCCAAAAGTATTCTCGAAAAGGCTTTGACTACCTTGCAGTTGCTTATCCAGACTGATGGTGGAATTTTGGATCGAATTTGACCCACTACCATATTCAGACGAAGGCATTACAAATTCTGTTTGATAAGACAAAATTTCTCTAGAATTATTTTGTGTAAACTGTTCCTCAGAAATCGATACATTTTTTATATTTTCACAAATTTGATCTACCGTTGAAGTGGAAGAATTTGATTCAGATGAAGTTTCATAATTGTTTTGTGTTGTTTGTAATGAAATCATTTGATCGTTGAGTTTAATCGGACTACTTTGGCTTACATTAATAATATCATTGTTGAATAAATTCTGTTTTGAATCGTATCTCCTGACAGCTCGTTCTAAAGATTTGTAAATACGACCGTAAGTTGAAGGTTTTTTAGAATTACGTCGAAAGCTACGACTTTCATACATATTTACAATGAATCTATCGCGAACCAAAGCGCTAATAATTTCCGAATCATTTAATTTGGTTTTTGATTCACGAAATAGCGCGTTAGTTCCCATTTTAGGCGGGGATTTTCGAATAATGCGTTCGTGAAGCTGTACTAAATCTTCAACATTTCTGTAACGATGTACTTCAGGAGAAAATTTTGATATTGGGCTCAATGGACGATTTTTATTTCCATCAAAGATGCAAGTATCGTTTACGTTATGTTTTTCACTACTGAAATTTTGAAACTCTTCAACTGGTTTTGATTCTGGTATTATAGAACTATTATATTCCGGAATAAGGGTTTTGTTTACATCAATATTATTATTATCTTCGATTGTTCCATTGTCAGAGTCGTCACTATTACAATATTCGGTAATTGTTTTGTTTTTGTTTATAACTTTTACTTTAATTTTGATAATAGATGGATGCTGAGTTGAATTTTCTATTAGGATATCACCGTTTGAGTACACGGAATCATTTAAATTATTCTGAATTATCGAATTCTCTATATTTCTAGATATATTTGATATTTTTGGAGTCTCTTTAACGGGTTCTTCAAACATTTTAATTCTAACTATTTCTATGTTGTTGTCTAGATTCAAAATTTCATTTTCTGAGAATAGTGAAACATTTGAGATATTTTTAGTCTGAATGCTTTCGTTAAATGAAACATTTTTTATTGTTTCAACGGTAGTGGTGTCAAAATGTGTTTCTAGATACTTTCGGGACGTATCGGTATTTGGATTTGATTCTGTCATGTTTATTTCAGCTGAAACAAAAAATAGAGTTATTAAAAATGAGTGATGATAATAATGGTTTATTAGGTTGCAAGTTTCATGAGATATTATTTTAGGGCACGCGTTACAGTTCAGAAACAAGTGCTCTAATAGTTTATTAAGATACATGCTGCAATAAAATATGATAGAAAAAAAGGATCATTGGACCTGCAAACTATACTTTTTATTCTATTCGGGTTCTTATATGTCAAAAAATATCAAATATTCCTGTTTTTATTTTGAGAATATTGTTTAGGAGTTATTCGTCTTTCATGTGATATTGTTGGTATCACCGAGATTTGAGTTGCCATTTTACTCAAAAATTATTCCATCGTATTATGTATTTTCAAATATTTATTAACAATTTAGCCCATCACAAACTCACTTTTTTCAATAAACTTTATCGGAAATATAATTTTTTTTGTAGTATGAAATAATTACAGATTATATACGAATGCACAGTAAATATTATATCATAGACAGTTTTAAAATTCAAGTGAGATTTATTTAAAAAAAAAAGATTTTATTATTTTTAGTCGATTCAAAAGAAATATTTTTACTGCGGGTTTATAAATTATTTGCGTATCTACTGTAACTTTTCTGTTGCAATTTTGTGCAAACCTATAAATCTGTAAGATTCGTTGATTTGTAAATCAGACAAAGTCGCAATGGATTCGTTATCTTTATGAACAAATGTATAGGTATACTATTTAATAAGACTCGATGCGTTTTGATATATTTCTTATTGATCAATAATAGATTTCTAGGACTTATGGATTTTAACAGAATTGCAACTTAATTTATTGATCTTCAACATAAAAAACTGTAGCTGTGAATATTACTATTGTTTTTTATCAGTCAATTGATATCCACATAATTTATAAACGCATGCCTGTAGTTTATGTTGTTATTGTTATAATATTTGTAGTCAAAATAAAAGCTATGGAATATCATCTGGCTGAAAAACATGTAAAAAATAAGTTACGCTCGACAGACTAGTAAAAATTTGTTAATTGTTATTTTTTATTAATTTTTGAATTTAGCTAGAAAAGAATTATTTTTTTTCCGGAACATCTGCTTGAAATTTTTACAAGTTAGTGTGTGGTTACATTAAAAGCGAGCGCGTGCGATTTTGTAACGTCCGTGTACGTACGATACCGTGTCTGACTTATTGGTGGTAACATTGTTTCCGTCCAACTGGCAAGAACCGAACGAACAGTTTCGTGAAATGGATCAAAATTTGCTAGATTATTTACTAGTCGAAAATATTAGTGCTTTATGCTTAAAGATTTCAAACTAAAAAAGAAAATATCGGGTGAATGAATAAGAATAAATAGAGTTGAAAAATGACAGTATATAAAACTTTAAAAAATTTTTATCTTGTCAGCCCGACAATTCTTGTTAATTAATACCTCGAATATTGACCAGGGCCCATACCGTAGTCTATGGCGACTCCTTTCGCTGCAGTAGTCTATCATTCAATTTACGATTAGTATATGTTTATTATTCGTTCAAGAAAGCAATAGAAACAGCAGTATTTTAGTAGAATTTATTAAAATAAAAAAGTTCTTTTATGTCCTTTTTACTGTATTCACTATTTTGATGGGAAACGTATTCCAGTATATAAAAGAGATCTACAATATTAATTTAGAATTGTAAGAAATTAAAAATATATAGATCAGTTAAAAATTAGTCGCAGCACTTAAAAATTGAAGTCGGTCCATAATAATTTTTTTTTCGCTGACAGACCAATTTTTATGCATGAAATAGATGTCAAACCTTCTCACATTTTTTTAATTAAAAAATGTGGTCGCAGAATATAAAGAATTAAGTCTGACATAGTAAAAAACATTTTTTCGCCAACTGTCAAAAAATCATGATATTTTTGTATTGTAATGGATACGCAAAGTTCGTGATTTTTTCACTAGTAAAAAAATGAAACATGTTTTTTCACTAGTGAAAAAATGAACATATTTTTTCACTAGTGAAAAAATAAATTCTATCTTTGCACACCTAATCTAATATAATTCAGTTTAGTAATGCTACAAGAATAGAGACAAACACACGGAAAAAAATGAATTATACTAAATAAAGATTGATGTCCAATAAGCAGTGTTATGATCAGTAATTATTACACTTTTAAGCAATAATACCTTTGTTTTGACAATCAATTCACAATAATCATTGTTTAAATACTCAAATTTAAAGTTTATATGCAAAAAACTAGTATTATGAACATTAAAAATCACAATGTGCTTGTTGAAAAAATGAAATTGTAATAATTATGAGTAAAAACTCAATCTTTATCGTTTAGGAAGTAAAAATTCATAGTCTGAAAGCTAAAATATTCAAAGACAAATCATAAAATTTGTAAGTCAAACTGAACTTTTTAATATATTATATATAATGAAAATATACATGTACAGATCTCATATTTTATGTAGAATGAATATTAAGTTATACTATTCCAATATGAAATAATGAATTCTCAAGTATATTTAATATTAAAAGAATTATTAAATTTTATCAATGAGCTTCATGAAAATTTACTTAAGTGAAATGGTAAAATTTATATACAATACTAAATTCACTTTATACTTATTATGATCATCAGCTTGTGGAAAGTATATTTCGAACTCAACAATTTTATCATTTGCATTATAATTTTTCATGTTTGAAACCTGATTCTCTGACCCTTTCCTCGAATGCGCTTAGAGCCCATAGGATTTGTAGTCTATTATTAGCTACAAGCCTCTAAAGTTTGCAGTGAAAGTGCCACCAAGTGAATTGCTAAGTGGTTATCTCTAAGAAAAATTAACAGAATAGGTAAGTGATGCATAGCATTAAAATATTCATTATTTACATTAATATCAATAAAGGTCCAGTTGTATAAAGCATTGTTAAGGTTAATTACATTGTCAAATATTCGATCACGTGTTTCTAGCCCTACTTGCCGACTTTTTAATATAAATCATATTTTTATCCATAATTCCATAATAAATAAAACAACAAGTAGCTCGAACTCCTATCAACGAATTGAGAACAAAAGTTGAACAAATTGAGATGTTGCTAATATCCGATTAGTACGATGTAAGTATTGTAAGTTGACATTTGCACGAAATGAAGGAAGTTCATGATCTTATAACATGATTTATCTAAGAGAATTCGGTTAGATTGATAATATCCTGCAACAATAATGAAGTTTTCTATGAAAATGATCTGTAATTTGAGCTCAGGGAATTTTATAGAAACTTTTTTAGACTCTAAATCATTTATTTATTGCTTTATCTATAATTTCAACAGTGTGTCAATTTATTTTTCTAATGTGAGATATCCGTTTTGTGTGATACTAGATTTATGCCATAATAATTCTATTTCTAGACTACATAAATCCCTGAAGAAGGCAACAATATCAACAATGTGAGCGAAACGTCGGTTTTTGTGTGAATAAAATTTTAAACTGTGGCTGACTTCCAATCATCGTTTTCATTCATCACTCATCCAGTCGATCATCGCTTTGATATTATTTCATAGTAATAATTGTTTTTTATTTTTATTTTTTTATTTTACTTTTGTACTGAAAATGTAAGAGTATATTATTTTTTCAAATAAATATTACCACTCTTAAAACAAAAGCTGTGAATATATTTTTTATTTATTTCAGTTGACGAATTACTACTTACCGAACGAGTTATTGAGCCTTATTATAGCATATTTCATGTTTACAAAAATGCAAGGTAAGAAAAAAAATCGATCAATTTCTTCGAAATTCAATTATGAATAATTGGCTCTTGGATTTTAATTCCGTGTATTTTTTTTTCATTCCAGTTTGACATTTCGATCCTTAAATTGATAATCATCATCGAAAACAATAATATAAAAATAAACAAAGCAAAAATCTGGATAGTAAAATATCTACAGAAGCCTTGACATGAAAACGTGGACTCAACATTTACAACAAAAAGAATCAATAATCTCCTGCAATTCATCCAAGTTTTAAGTTAAACCATGTGAGAGTACCTCAAACAAAGGGAAAAATAATTCAAGTCACAATGATATTTGTCAAGACTAATATTATAAATTCCTCTGCTTGAGGCTCTCTCGTGTTGTTTTTCCTCAAACCTTGAATGAATGTCAGAAGTTTATTGTTTTTTTTTTGTCCTAGATGTATAATCTACGTTTTCATCTGATCTGCTGTATATTTTTCATTATCTTGATACTTGCCGTGTTTCCTTTTTATCATAATTTTCTGATGGTGATTCTTTGTTAAAAGATCGAAATGTCAAACTGGAATGAAAAAAAAAATACAATATTGCATTCAAGAACCAATTATTAATAAAAAAAATATTTATTGATATTTCAAAAAATGAAAATTCAAACTTCGATAAGTATATTGTACAAGTAAATATTTTACTGAAAGAATTGCTAGTTTTTATTGTTTGAAATGACGAAATTTTAAATCAAGATAGGAATATTTACTATTATATATATTCAAAAAATAGTGTTGATACATGAAATTCTATAAATGAGATAGGAGATTTTTAGTGTTTGGAACATTAAAATTCAAAGGTTGAGAGTTATTATTTACCATAGTCCCTGTTACATATTATATACTTCTATATGGAATTATATGTATAGGAATAGAAAATTTTATCATTTGGAGCTTTAAAATTTGTATCTTGACTCTGTATTATTTTTCCTTGGAGATAATACATTTTAGTGGATCAAGGATATATTTTTCCACTTTTCACTTTGTAATAAGTGACAAATTTCGAGGCAGGTTCCAGGTTACTATTCAAAACATCAAAAACCAGTAGAAATCTTACTAAATGTTGACATTTACTTTTTTCCGTGCAGGTATTTAACAAAAAAAATATATGAATTTGTACACAAAACTACTTATTTTTGAATAACAACAATTGCGCATACTTTTGGTGACAATACCCAGGTGACTGCAAATAAATTATAGTTTGTACTTTTTTCCTACATCTTACTGAATAAAACAATAATTATTGTTGATCTATTATTTTTTGACATTTGGCGAAAAAATATTGTTTATATTACGTGTGCGAAGTGATTGTATTTTGTTGCGCTTTCGAATGAATTTGTTACCTCGACCTTACGGTCTCGGTTAAAATTGACATTCTCACGCGCAACAAAAAAAACAATCACTTCGCACACTTGATACAAAAATAACTATTTTCTCTGACAGACCAATTTTTATGGATAAAATAGATGTCAAACTTTCTTTCAGAAATAAATTAAAAGGTAGTGTTTTGACAGGGCCCTTGTAAAAGCTTATTTTTATTTTCAAGAAAACGCTGTCGCGGCGATTAAAATTGAAATCTGACGTAGTTAAAGACATTTTTTCATTGACAGGCATATTATTATGCATAGAGGACATCCAAACTTCAGTTTTTTTTTTTTTTTTAACTAGGTGCTCTGAGATGTCAGTGATTGATCTTAATGCATTAATACCGCGCATTCATTAAGTCTGACAAATTTATTAACAAAAATTGTCAGCCAGACAAGTTGTAGTAGAGAGAAGAGATCTTAAACTTTATTTAAGAAAAAAATCAATGAGGTGTTATGAAGTGCATTTTCATGAAAAAAATAATTTTCAATAAAAGGTCTTTCAGAAGTTGATCAACAAAAATTGTCAGTCAGACAATTTTTTCCAAAAATAGTTCATTATTTACTACAAATTATATAAATTTCAAGCAGGTGTTCCGGAAATTATTTTTTAGCTGAATCCAAAAATTAGTAAAAAATAATAATTAACAAATGTTTACTAGTCTGCCGGGAGTAGTATATTTTTTACATGTTATGCAGCCATTCTCAATTTATAATTTTGAGGTGTTGGATGAGATAGCTTTTTTGTCATGGGAGCTAACACTATAAAGGATAAAAGATTAAGAAAGAAATAGATTCTTATAAGAGTGTATTGTTCCAAATTAAATTTTAAACGATGCGCAAGAAATACAAGTCTATTTTGTTAATACATTCTAGTGCTACTACCATCAATACTCAAGTGGAAGTTAAGTTAAATTCATACGCGAGTATATGTCACCGATTTGTGTTTCTCGCTGTTTCCGATTTGTTTTGGAAGTGTGTAAAGGACCACTATGAAAATATATACAGAGTGATCAATAATGATTGTCTGTCACGTGAGTAGCAAAAGTTCACATTATGACCAACTGATGGAATAAAGTTAGTATAAATTTATTCATTTTGATAACTACGTTACCGACATTTCAAGAACACAATGGCGTATATTTTGCATATTTTGTGACGGATTTATCCATAATCTGATTCAAAAAACATGGAAGTAAGTGAATAGCTGTATTATGGAATGATTATTGAAAATTTATTATCATTCTACCAAATTTTTAGGTTAGAATAGTGTTTTCAGACGAACTGTCATCTGTCACTTGAAGCTCACTATCTCAAGCAGGCGGCAAAGAAAAAATCAGAACAAGGCGGCACGGACAATCATTTCTGATCACTCTGTACTTTGCCTCATGCCATAATATTCAAGCACACGCACTTTCTGTATAAATTCTGTAATACATCTATTACAATAAAATTTTTTAATATGTGCAGTTTATGAAACATGTTTAGACTTTTCAAAGTACGGGATAAAGGATGCAATCTAATTTGTTAGGTTGGCAACAGCGTTGTTTACAACTATAGACTATTTCTAGTTAAGAATGGTCCAAGTGCTCTTATGGGACTACGATATAAGCCTTCTGATTGACTGGAATATAAATACAATTCCCTCACATTGAATGCTTGATTCAAAACAAGCTATCTGAAGATAAATTCAATAAATAAAAGTAACAAATATATCCACTTATCACCTGAGTTTGAGTAAATTTGAATTTTAAACATGCATGAATCTATTTATGATATTAATAAACGACTGATTGTTAATTCAACTGACAGATAGCCAAGTCTGATTTTTATACCATTTTTATCTGGAATAAACTCTAATTGTCATTTTTACGAGTCAAAATACAAAACATTAAAAAAAAATGTCAAATTGCAAATCAAGTCTTGGTGTTACTATACTCACAAAAAAAATTAGATATTTCTAATCGATGTTTCCAGAACTAAGAATTAAATATGTGATATTTTTCGACATATAAGAGACCTGAATAAAGAACTATTCAGTATAATTCTTTTTAAAGCACTTGTACATTAATAAATTTCTTAAAATCATGTCTGATGGAATTGGGGTCTTAGGCCCGGTTATACAATCTAAACTTATCTTAAGTTTAGTTGAATTTATTGAAATTATTTCAGCAATTGTATACATAGTAAATAATCTCAGTTCAATTAAGCTACAGATAAGTTTGGATTGTACAATTTGAAATGATATCCGAGTATTTTGATTTCAATGTATTGAATTGTTTCTCATATATCAAAAATCAGTTGAATTCATGATTTGAAGCAATTTTCTGTACAGAATTATTTAAATATAACTTCCACATGTACCTAGGCATATTGCTGTTTCATTCAGTTATGAATAATTACTTTCTGAACGACTTGTACTTTGCGAAATTTGAATACACTTTTTTTCGAATTTATATTTTAAATATCTATGTTCCATCTAAAACTAGTGGTATATTTCCGAACAAATTTAAAGATAATCAAAATTTTGTCGATAGTTGTTTTCATCAAACATATCATCTAATAATCGCTATTGAATATAATTTGAACTAAATATAATATTTTCAAGTTTCAGCCGCTTTTCAAACATTAATGTTGCAATTCTATATGCAAATTCAAAAGCCTTACAGATATATAAGCCCATAAAATTTGAGAAAACGCATCAATTTTTGTTGATTAATGTCAATTCGTTCATAAATTCATTACGATTTTGTTTTGCATGAATCATAATATACCAATAGCAATAGGAAATTATTATCTTGATTAGGATATTTAAGACTTTGCACTGTCATTTGCAGAAGAATAACTCCTCATTGGAAGCCACAAAAAACACTTTCTTACAAGAATTGGTTTCTTTTTGGAAACCGTTTTGAGCGAAACTTTTTTTTTTGTATATAGAATATAATATAAAAATTTAAATAGAAAATAAATTGCTAAACAGAAACAGTTTGCTTATATTTGTATGAAATCACAATTAGTGAACCCTCGGTTAGCTAATAATTATAATTAATGATCATTTCAAATTTCTAAATCCACTTTTTCGATGGAACATTTTTTGTCAAATCAGTTATAAACTTTTTCTGTTTGATAATATTAATTGAGTGATTTTATCGTACAGCAAGTCGGAGTTATTTCTACTCAATATTTTTTTCTATACCCTTATTAACTCTGTATCTCAGCAAAAAGGATTGCCTGTTTTCAAAATAAAACAATGAACTAAATCGCAAATATTAGAAGTCTGTAACCATTACTGGGGAAAATGCGGTATCAATCATTTAATTATAGCATAAAAATATATAGTAAAAAATTTAATAAACATACCTGTTTCAGACCGCGCTGTGTAGTGCACTGAATCTAATTTATTATCTCTCCGCTGTTTCGAATATTCTTTATAATGCCACAAGCACTGCCAAAATGAACATGAAATTAACACTTGCTATCAAAACTTTCTGAAAATAAATGACTTACCCTCTTCACTGACTTGCTTATCAACTGATCCATGGATAAGAAATATACTCACAAACTAAATATTCCAACAAATGAGTAATATTTGTTTTGACTTGTTATGATCGGCTGCACAAAATATTTGCGATTGTTCTTTCAAGAGAAGATACTTTAAACTGAAGAGATGATAATGTTTTACACCTGATTTTATTTGCCCCCCTCTTTTTGGGATAGGTAAATCATCAGAATTAAGATTAAAACTCTAAATCTGGAAATTTTAAGACGACCGTCTAACAGTTAATAAAGATTCCCCTATTGTTAAATATTAGGAGTATATTTAATGACATTTAATGAGTTATTCGAATAGGATTACTAGAAAATTTCTGTAATTTCTGTTTGCTATTTGTAATCTACTTGAGTTAAATTTGCTATCATGGATCATTGATCTGTTGTCGTATGTTCGGATTAATAAGTGATGCATTTCATTTCTCACCTTTTATATTTTGTTATCGATTTTTAGATGACGGATTATTCAGTCTGTTTTCTCATTTTGTAAAATACTTATAGTGTAAAGGGTAAAATTAATACAGGAAGCTCAAATAGTATCAGAAGAAGTTAAAAAATAGGTAAGAAAATAAAGCTAAGGAAACGATTGTTAATCATATCATATCAAAATTATTAATAATTATATCAATGTCTAAGGAATATTTGACAAGAAAATATTTTTACTGTTTCAACTTAATATGGGCCCAGTCACAATGAACTTTGCACAACCGACAAAAATAGGTTTCATTATCGATTTTAGCCAGTTTTTCTACTTATTATCTCATGTGAGCTATGTTTTTAGAGAAAAATGAGGAAAGCTCCAAGCATTAAATCAATAAAAATTAAATAGAAAGTTACTTCTGCATTACATCCACCACCTTAATTATTTTTTAACAAAGTGTCAACTGATGTTTCACAATTTCAAATTTTTTGGAGACGAGCACATAGCTCTGGAACTTGCGGACTTGTATTCGAAGCTTCTTTTTAACTGTGATTGAATCAATTGAATTGAATCATTACGATCTGTTCTGATATATATGCATAATAATCCTGAAATAAAGACACATTATATCAAGTAATGAATTGTATCTTTTAATATCGGGATACAGTGGCGTAGCTAGAAATATTGGGCTTTTCAGCTAACATTATCGGAGAGGGCCCTTCCACTGTTCATAATAATTGAAAGTAAAAATAAAAATGATACAAAAATTTTGATTTGCGCTCAAAAATGATTTGATAACAGAATTTAATTACTAAAAATCATATATTAAGAGTGTAATTTGTTCTATCCATTAACTAAAATCCTTTTTCCTCGCTTTCGAATTGGCAAAGTTATTTATTAAATCTCTCATGTCCATTTTTGCAGCATTGAATGTCCTTTCAAACATTAGCTGTATGCAACAATAGAAACAACATTATTGCAGTGCATACTTTAGAGAATTAGCTCTCCAAGCAACCATATTTTTGTAAAAGTAATTTCGAGAAGGCTCCTCAAACTCGTACTCTTCCGCATTGCTCTCCCTTGCGATGCAGTAGCTACGCCACTGTCGGGATATCATCTTCGTAGATATTAAATTCAAAGTGTTTGAACTCTATAGTCAAAATTTGAAGCTAACTCTACGTAACTGAAATTGGAATACAGACATTTTACGTTAAATTATAGTCTATTCCAGTTAAGAACGAGCCAAGACTTTTGGCGAACTATGATTTAAGCCTTCTGATTGGCCGAAATGCGGATCAATTTTACATTAGCATAAATATCATATTGGCTATATGTCAGTTCCGTTAACTGTCAGTCGTTCATCAATATCTGTTAATGAAAAATTCTGTCAAATAAAGTGAGCTTTCGGCCTAGTCGGTTGCTATGGAAACAGTAGATCATCATTCTAATGCTACAACATTCCTAAATACTGATTTCCAAGATTCTACGGCTAACTGCTTTGAATTTATGCGCAAAATTGAAAAAAAAAAATCAGCTGAGGTGCACTTCCGGTTCAGTCTATTGTTATGAGAATAAAAGGCAACATTCAGATGCTACAGCAGACTAAAATATTGAATATCAATACTTTAAAGCCAATCTTTTTGAATTTATGCGAAAAATTACCAAAAACTATCAAGTAAAGTGCACTTCCGAGTTAGTCGTACTCAATGAAAATAGAATATAAGCATCTACACGGCACTATTATTTTAAATACTGTATTCTAACATTCTACGTTCAATAGTTTTGGATTTATGCTCGGAAAATTCAAAAAATGTTTCGCGTAAAGTGCACTTCCGGTACAGACGATTGCAATCATAATGCAAGATGTACAACTAGATGTTATAAAAGTGCTTAATACGAAATTTCAAAATTCTACGACTGATTGTTTTGAATTCAAAAGGAAAATTTGAAAAGTCTGTTATGTGAAATTTTAGCCAATCGATACAAAAATAAAAGATTACCATTTGGATGCTACAGCAATTTCAAATACTGAATTTCAGTATCCTACGGCTAATCATTCTGGATTTATGCGGAAAATTCAAAAAAAGTTTCAATTAAAGTGCACTTCCGGTACAGACGATTGCAACCATAATGCGAGGTGCACATAAAGATCCTATATAAGTCTCAAATACCAAATTTCAGTATTTTACGTTTGATGGGTTTTGAGTTTTGCGAGTTACGCACATACGTATGTACATACGTACCGACATCAAGCCGAAAATAGTTAAAATGGGCTCGGCGATGCTCAAAACGGATATATCCATCAAAATCTTGATATGTGGATTCTGTCGGTTTCACAATACTTCCTTGAACTTTGTACAACTAAAATGTGTACTTCGAAGATTTAAATTTGTATCTATTTATAGGTAATTTCAGTTAAAACGGTCCAAGCGTTCGTGTAAGACAACGATTTAAGCTTTCAGATTGGCCAAAATGGTTCCCCATAAATAAAAGCCTGTCGCGCTAAACTATATCAACCTAATTTTCGAGATCACTTCATGATTTTATTTATGGAGAAACACAAAAAAAAAACTTTTCTTTTTAGTGCAGTTTAATGTAAGCATTGTGTCTAAAAAGATTTTTTTTAAAATCATTCCATTCTGAATTATTTAGTACATATTTTTGTGAGTTTTTTCTGGTAAATTGTTTTCAAATTCTATTTGGTACTATTGTTTACTTTATGTTGCTTGTCGAACTCTTTCATTTGATACCCATGTCAAGGTGATTGTGAAGAAATTGTTCATCCATCATCTTGAGACGGCCGCCATATTGGATTTTGTATGACGTCATTCAACCTTATTTTCTACTCGTTAAATCCTCCCATACGATATCCATATAAAGAGGGTTGTAAAGAAATAAAGTAATGCACCATCTTATACCGGCGGCCATTCTAGACAAATTGCAGTATTGAATATATTAAGTTGTATTGTCACCAGCACTAAAAGTATATATACAATTTCAGCAAGATTAGATTATGGGAAGTGGCTTAAAATTCGATCACAAGATTTGACTCACAGAACGTCGCGGCAAGATAATATAAGCACAGTAAAAATTTTATTGAACTAAGATAATCCCATATTTTAATATAATTCAGTACATCATCTGCAGTTTCTTTTTGTGTTGTTAAAATACTCATTCAAATATATACTTAAACTAGATTATGATACCTGTCATGCATCATATAGAATAAGTTAATATGATATAGTATATTCCTATACAAGTGCGAAATGGAGATCATTCCATGCGAATGTAAATGAGCACAGAATGATCGAACCGCACGAGTGACGAATGTTATTTTTTCTACAGTCAAAGGTGTTCGCGGAAATATCTATAACCAAAATATACCGTTTTCTGAGAAAGAATTTGCTTTTGATCTTATTCCAATTTATCAAACGTTGATAAAATTACTCTTATTGACTTCATTTTGAAGAGGAATGAAAAGAAAATCAAGGAGAATTAAAATTATGACAGTAATGGAACAGTTTTTTTGCGACGCCACGCGGCTTTCTTAGGAATCCCTGAGCGTGCGGAATGACCCCTATTCCGCAGGCTACAGCGTGTGGAATGGGTATCATTCTATAGTGACTGTAGAAAAAACATATTCCAATTTTGCAATGCATCATGGAAAATGCGTCAAGCGGTGATACCACTAACAGTGTGTCGACTGCAACTTAAAATTATTATATGAAGAGCTTATTTAATAAAATCATATAATTATTTAGTATAGTTGAAAATATTTCTGTGGCTAATACAGCAATAAAAAATTGAAGAATCATCTAGATGATGAAACTTACGAAATAGCAGCTTCCATTTAGTACTAGTTTCAAGTTGACTATTTGATAGGTACATAATTTATGCATGTACAAACTCAAAAATACCTTTTAATCTTCATTGCTTAATTATTGAGTGACAGGAGGTCAAGTGCAGTACCTTGAAATAATAATTTGATCTTTATCAAAGCTATATGAAAAAAATATACCAAAAGTAAACAAATTTTCATCCAATAATAATAATTCATTCTAATAAGCTTCAAATTCGCGTCAAACAAGTCATTGAATGAATCCCGGACAGATTCGATAACTGTACATAATAATAGTGTAACTAAATTTTTATCTGCTTGAATAAACTTTAGTTGCCATATCCCTAATGTCATATATATCTATGGCCATTGTTTCACTTGAAACAAGTAATTGAATAATTTAATTTTCCACAATCACTGAGCTTGAATTGAAGCAATTTGTGCAAACCTACGAAACAGCAGCTTTTATTTAGTACCAGTTTCAAGTCTGTAAATAGTATAGTTGCTGAGAACTCAGCGTCACGCCAGCCAGACAGCTAGCCAGACAGCCAAAGTGAATATAATAGCACTTTTTTTCCAAAAAATACGCTAAAAATTAATTTGAAATACTTTTTTCAAGTTTTATCCACAGTTAAATTACTGGGAAGAAGGTACATATCATATAGTACTCAAGACACACTGTTAGTGGCGCTACCGCTTGTCACATTTGATGCATTACAGGATTGGAACATTACAAGTGCCGTTTTTTCTATTTGATTGTGAATTATTCTGTTCTGTCAATTATGACCACAGTGCAACTGGCCATTATTCATACAGAGCATATTTGAACTAGTAGATATGCTCGATTAAGACACGTTAAGGCCCCTAAGCACAATATCAATTGAGGCCTCTTAGTTGACATAAATATATTAGATATTTGGTAAACACCTCAATTCAAAGCTTCCTAGCACGTGCCAGATTGGGACACATTGGGAGGCGCAGTATCTAATGAGGCTCCTAGGTTCAGCATCTAATGAGGCTTCTAGGCACAGTATCTAATGAGGCTACTGAGCTGATGAACAGGGTCGTAGCTATCATTGTATCAGCCATAACGTGTGTAAGCAAAAATTACTCTCATTTTGTGTTTCGCCGCAGTAGGGTAAAATAGGCCTTCTAACAAATTTTGATCGATAATTCAGGTATAGCTTCGGCACTGCTAGTGAGCATATATCAAATGCTTCGAAATCTCCTTAATTCAGCCCCCCCAAGGCGAGGATCTCTAGGCATTGCCTAGTATGCCTACAGCACTTTAGCTACTGAATCCTGTACAGAAATTAATGCACTATGAATATTTATGTATACCATTTTTATGATTGGTTAGCAAATAATATGTAACTTATTTAAATAAAAAATATTTCATTATCGGAGTTCTTGTTTACCCTTTCTATAAATGACTCCTTCATGGCAATATAAAATGATGTTTGTACAATTTGATAGAAGAAGTAAAATATTGACATATATTTTGGAATGTCAATTATATGTCTCCTCTTTTAAAGCCGGTTTTCCATATTCTGATCACATTGTTTTAAAATAATAACATGAAATTTTTGAATAGCAGAATTGATCAAATTAATATTTATTATAATTTTACCGGAATATTTATGTATCATTCAGATATACTTGAAATATTTGTTGAATATACATATTCTTTGAGTTTTGAACATTAGTAACGATGAGTGAAAGTTTTCTCGATTTTCGGCATATTATTTTACCGTCTACTTCATCACGTAAAGGCTTATGTTTAACTTATCACCGGATATAGTAAAATTAAGGGCATAGCCGAGCTTCTTTATCAGACCTCAGATAGTTATAATCATATATGTAAGGCAAGCGATATAAAATCGGAGAACCCCACCTGTCACTAGCTCCCAGTCTACAAGCTCGACGTGCAGCCGACGATGCTTCGCACCCTAACGATGAGCGGGCTTTGCCCTCTCTGACCAAACTCGACGAGCCTTGCTCAATGTTTATCAAACCGCTAGTACAATCATTTCTTCTTAACTCCACCCCTTACTCATTGGTAAACCATATTCAAATTCTAAAAATAATTTGTGGCCATAGCCACCTGCTCCTTACAAAATTATAAGAGGATTAGGATTAAAGGCGAAGGTGGAGGAACTCGGCTATGGGATTATCGTTCCAACCTTACGGTCGAGGATTAAAACTCGGTACTGGGAAAATTAAAACAATAATTTATACTGCCAAAAATAGTAAATGGTCATCAAAATTAAAACCTCACTTTAATATCAAATGGTAGTCAAAAATTTTACATCTTGTTGTTTTGTTGAAGCAAACCTAAAAATAGCGAATGACCACCAAAATTTTAACCACATTTTGATTTAAAATTCAAATATTTAATATTTCGATATTTTCTTTAAAAGTAAATTCTTCTAGATAAATAATAGCTTAGCAAATCTCAAAACAGGTTGAACGTATAATACTGAAATTTTGTATTTAAGACTGGTATAGGGCCTAGTTGTGCACCTCGTGTTATGGTTCCAATCGTCTGTACCGGAAGTGCACTCTACTTGAAAATTTTTTTTGAATTTTTCTAAAAAATCCAGAATGATCAACCGTATAGGATGTTGAAATTCAGTACTTGAAATTGATGTTGTACCAGAATGGTTATCTGCTATTTTTGTAAGAATCGGCCAGGCCAGAAAAGTATTCCAATATATATATATATATTCAATGATGTACAAGTAAGTCACGTGATGTTCACGTCAGATTTTTTATTATTCAATATATTTATTCACATTATGAATTTTACAATGTAATCAAAATAAACTGTGGCAGTCTGGTTACCAAGCATGCACAACTCGCTAGTGCGGAACGTAGTTTGGAGACCCTTGTCTTACAATATGGTTACATATATTGTTTATAAAATTCAATGAGGTGAATAGAGGTTGGATATTGTAGCAATGAATTCCAAAACAAGTATCTCTGCTTGTATAATGAGAAATCGAATGGCATTTGCATGTCAATATTCTGGTCCATCTGACAGAGAACATCGCATAATCATTAGAAATCGCGTTAAATATGTCGTGGAGAACAAAATTTTAGTTTGTTACACACATAAAAAACAAATTAGGGAAGATTGAAATGAAAGTGTCCTTCTGAAAAATTTACAAGGTCAATGTGGGAAAACTACTTTCATAAAGAAGACACATCCGATAAATAAAAGAGAACATAAGAAGATTGGATCGAGCCAATGGAAGATAAAATGCAGAGTATGATCTAGTTCTGATGGACGGAACATGAAAATTGAATAGGGATAGAGAGCAAGGATCATCAACTGAGTTATTTATTAGGTTGGAGAGATATAGCACTAAGCTTTACTTTCTACGTTCTAACAGATTCTCAAGTTGAACAACTAAGATTTCAGGATATTCATTAAAAATTTTGAAATGTAAGTACTTTAAAAACTTCTTTTGAACCTAATCGATCAGACCATGATAGAATTATAAATATGATGCAAAATAATTCAAAAATACTCCAGTTTATACATGTTTTAAGTATATGAGAGTTTTTGCAAGCCACCGCTAATGAAACGTTAACGCTAACGTCAAAAACGACTTTTTTTGTGCATCCGTACTGAAATTGACAAATAACTTCATTGTAACGTTATTCATGTTTGCCAATCCTTAAAGTTTCTTGTGAGTACTCTGTAATTCAAGCTAGCATTATTGAGCAAGCATATCCTAAAATATTAATTTTTCACGTTAGTGTTATCGTATCAATAGCGGAGACTTGCAAAAACTCCCTTTTACCAAAATATTTTTTAAGCAAAGTTTATTCACCAATAAATTTTCTAAATTTTTGCTGTATAAGAATTTGCCACAAAGTGCTCCATTTTCGCGCAATGATATGCAATTTTATAATTTTCAATAGAACACCCTATATATTGTTGCATATTCTTGAAGATAATTTATATCTCTTTGAAAAAGTTTTCATTTGTTATAGTTTATAGTTATAGTACTTTGTAAATCGTTTACTATTTTAGATGTAAAACTGATCATTTATTTTGTTCAGATATAAATTTTTATGTACTGAATAATGAGAACTTCCAAAAAAAAGTTCTACTTATTTAAAACATGCAAAATATAGCTATCCGTTTTATCTCTATTCTATCGACCGTATTAGAGATGAAATCGCGAATTTTGAGATTCATTATTTGCAACCTTAAAAATATTTACTTGAGTTTTTTCAAACACGAATCCTTAACTATTGGATCAGTACTAAATATTGAAATTTGGGGTTCGTTTCTATCTTCTTAGAGGTAAAAGCACATCTACTACTTTTTTATTATTCAAAGTTGATACCCTTCAAAAAAAAAAACGGCGCTATAGAATTAACTGAAAGATTGGGTACTTTTTCACACCAAATAACTGTACTAATGCTCTTGTGCAAGAAATTCAATAGCAATCAACAAAATTTTGTCGAAGCTGCCATCCATTATGCTATCAGTAATCTTTATTTTTTCAAGGCAGAATCAGTTAATAATTGAAGGAGAAATAGAGGTATTTTTAAAATTTTACGAAATTTTGCAAGTTGAAGTACTGTTAGGAATTATACAAATCTGTTAATAAGGCATTATGTTTTCCGAAAAGTATTCTAATTTACAGTTAAAGCAATTAATGTAAGAAAGAAGGGTTCAGAGCTCTATTGTTCTCAGAAAAAGAAATAGTCAGTGTGAGAGTAAATACATAATATAAAATATAGATGCAAATTGCAGGTCATACTTCATTCCACAAAATATGTAGCACAGCATAAACTAAACTTTGCTTCATTACAGTCATCTAGATTTCGTCCAAATTATTTGCGTGACTATAGGATAGATTATTCATCTGTCACTTTAAACTTCTCTACGTTCTGATTGGTGCAACCAACGACAAGTGTTTTGCACAGAATTGGAATATTTGACATATACATGCTTTTCGTTTGAAACAAATTTATTGTACGGATTTGTTATTTGTACATATTTATTGATCGATCGGTTGCACTTAATTGAATTTGCACTTTCTAGTCGCAGATTTCGTGAGTGTAAATGTGCCTTCATACTGAACTAATAATCATGTTCATGAAGATAGGACGATATAATATAAATAGTGGAGAAGAGAGAGAAAAAGTATGAAGTTTGCCAATTAGTAAGCCGTGATCAATTTGGTCAAATGCCGTGAAGACAGTCAACTTGACCTTTGTTATCCAAAATACTGGAGACTATGTATGAACTGCATAAAATAGGTAGCAGAGAATTCAATTCTAAACAAAAATATGTTATAGTGGTTGTGTAGCTGTAGTATCACAGCAACGCAGAACTTGAAATCGAAAAGGATACGATTTATTAGTTAATTAATTTGTTGAAAAGTTGGGATTCGTTTGCACAAAAATACAAAAGGTATTATGATGTTTTTAATTGACATGTGCTTACGACTGTTATCTCAAATCTGACGTGAGATAAAATAAATATATTCGTATTGTTACAAACAAAATATAGTTTTCGTATTTGATAAATAATTTAATCGAAATGTTTCGCGGCGACACAATTCTTGTCTGAGCTAACAGTAATTCCAAAACTAACTTAAATACTTAGAAAGCAGACTGCAGATTTGGGATGTTAATTTAACACTTGACATAACTCCTTTCAACGGATTTTACTGGATAAAGCTGGATTCAAACACTTTAGTTATTCGTAGATGCTATGAAGGTAAGCATGATAATAGAAACGTATATATCCTGCTTTATAGCTGTAAATCAATATAAAGCTTTGCTGGGAATTCCGGAGATAAATTTGTGTGACTCGAGCAAGATTTACTGTAATAACAATAGGTAACAGATTTTGCTAATATAGTAGACGTTCGAACAATTCATTCCAGTAAAATACCTTTATCTGATGAAGTTGATTCGATTGTATTAATATCAACTTGATTTATCTAACTAAAATTGAAATTTCAATTTACGTTGGAACTATTTACATTCTAGCAATATGCATTAAGCTAATAAACAAATAATATGCGTAAGCTTAGTGCTGTAATATTAGAAAGGTATATCCATATTTTAGGATACAATTACGTTCAAAATAATCCATCAAATTCTAATTTTATATTAGTATATTATGAAATTAGTTTATAATCCATAAGTATTATGGTATGAATTAAAATTTTAAATCCATAATACTGGACTATAAATGAATTTCATATAGTATTTTATAGTCGACTATAGCACTTCTATAATTTGTGAGAAATTTAATTTAATTTTTATTTTGCCGAAAGTTATAATTATTTCAACGTTTGTTTTTATGACGACTGATGTGATTCTTGAGTTGATATTTTGGTGTTTTTATTAAAGACACAAAGGGATAGAGCATTCACAATTTTGAATGATGGTGAGGTAGTGGATTACACTAGTATTATAAAAAAATATATGAATTGGAAACCCAGGAATGTGCAAATTATGAAGTTCTTTTAAAATTATTTTGGACGAATTCCTGGACTTATTGCCAAATACCTAGAAATTCTTAACTCTGCCAAGTATGGGTAACTCTTTTTGAAAGACATTCACTACAATTTTAGCAGATAGTGGTGCTGATATTACAATTTGAAAAAAAAGGATGATTGGAAAAGCAGTTCATTTATTGAAGGTCACATTGCAGAATTGCGAAAAAATAAGAACAAAATTGCCCGAAGTACAATATTAATATCAATATTAATGAAAATAAATAATTTTTGACATCTGTTTATTCCGTTGTCATGACGATTTTGACACTTTTGCGCCATAATACATAACATTATGAACTTTTTTCTGTACCGTAATCATAAAATTATGATGC
The DNA here is from genome assembly GCA_963989225.1 of Dromius quadrimaculatus. NCBI lineage: Eukaryota > Metazoa > Arthropoda > Insecta > Coleoptera > Carabidae > Dromius > Dromius quadrimaculatus. The sequence continues at coordinate 46,049,023 of OZ022330.1, forward strand.
TAGTCGACTATAATAGTATATTCTACAATAAATATTGGAATGGCCAATATTCTAAACGAGCGAAAAGTTTGTAAACCAAGCCGAAGGCGAGGATTACGGTTCGCGAGTGTGGAATACGCCATTCCAAACATGTTGTAGACTATACTTTCTCTAACAAAGTTTTGAAAACTCACCACTATTTCACAAGAAACTTAAGAAAGAAGATGCATAGACAGAAGAAATAAGTGGACACTTGTGCCAAGCTGGATTACAGAGATGGAAGTGCATTCTGGAAGAAATTCAAGACCTTGACTGGACAAGCAAGGAGAAGTAATCATCCACTGCGCACAGAAGACCAAATTTTCACAACAGCAAAGGAAAAGGTAAACGCATTTGCAGATATGATGGAAGAAGTACAGCAGATCCCACAGGACGACAGATTAATTGAAGAGTTTCACGAGGAGGTTATCAATCATCTCAACAACATGGACTTGGGAAATCTGAATCATATATCACAATATGACCAGGAGGACATTGATGACCCTGACAAAATACTGAGCTCCGAAGTTACAGAAATCAAAGTGGATGAACTCATTAGAAGAAAGAAGACTAATAGCCCGGGGGAAGACGGCATTACCAACCAAGCTTTGAAACACATCCCATCAAGCGCTGCCTCTTATTTGTCACTGATTTTCACAGCCTGTCTCACACTAGGGTACTATCCGCCACACTGGAAAGTTTCCAATGTGGTTATGATCCCCATACGAACAAAAAACCTCCCCAAGTTCCATTCATACCGTCCCATTTCCCTTCTCAATACGATGGCGAAGCTTCTTGACCGACTGATTTTTGAACGGGTAGAAGAATTTGCTGACATAAGGAACATCATCCCGCCTTCCCAGTCTGGATTCCGCAAAGGCAGCTCCACGAACACCTGTACGGTAAAGCTGACTACCAACATCTCCCATGCCATCAACAATGGTCATTGTCTACTGACCCTATTTTTAGACATAGACAAGGCTTTCGATAGGGTCTGGCATGAGGGGCTAATTTACAAACTACGCCAGACTGGGAGGTCAATATCCTTGGTTCGCATTATCTGCAGCTTTCTCAGCAACAGACAATCATTCATTGTCCTATAGGATTCTAAGTCCAGAATGTTTGCACCAACAGCCGGAACTCCACAGGGATCAGTTTTATACCCAATTCTTTTTAATCTCTACTGCTCCGACATCCCGCAACCAGCGTCGCCTACTATCTCTCTGCTGCAATATGCAGATGATACATCGTATACAGCAATTGGTCGATGTCCTGAAGACGCTAAGCGTGCGCAACGACAACTCGGATTCTTGGAGGAGTGGATGCGCCGATGGCGGGTCCGAGCGAATGCTCAACTTGTGCTTTTCAAACACAAAAGGAAACATGGGCAAAGAGATGAAGACCTCACGGTAGACCTGTGGGGAACGAATATCCCGACCACAAGAAGAGCCACCTACCTCGGCGCTCCGTTTAACAACACTTTTTACTGTAAACCATTGGTGCAACATTGTCAGCAGATCCTGAGGACGAGAGCAAACCTCATTTACTCGCTCGCAGGGAAGCTTAAGGGATGTAGCCAGCAAGTTCTTCGTCACACATATCGCACATTCGTCAGACCAGCGATAGAGCACCATTCTGTTCTGTTTGCGAACGTCAAACAGCATCTGCATTCTTCGCTATTGGCTACAGAAAGACGCGTGCTACGCAGAATACGCCATCAACCACCGTGGTACCCATCAGCAGATATCTATCAGCTGGCCGGAGTAGAGCCCATTAGCCACCGGATTGAGAAAATCCAGAATAAATTTGCGCGACTTCCTTTTAAAAGTACCTCCTCCCTATAAACGCAGGCCTCTCCAGAAATATATTCATCCTCCATCCATCCTTCTCTCAACAATAAAGGAGCCATCGGAAGAAGTTTTAGAGACTCTAGAGCAATTTCCGCTCACTGTGAGGAAATAAAATTACAAGGGAGAAGAAAATAGATAGAACTTGATGATATATAGACATTGGGAAAGTGAAAAAAATAAAAATTATAATATCGCCACATCTATTGGGAATACAAAAAAAAAATGAAAGAATCATCTAGATTTTTAGATGATGAAAGCGCATTTTTGACAGCTCATGAATGCTTGTTACCTCAGAGATTTCGCAAATTACCATCTCTCACAATTACTGAGCTTGAAATCAAGCAGTTTTGGCAAACTTACGAAACAGCAGCTTCTATTTAGTACTAGTTTCAAGTTCACAGTTTGATAGGTACATAATTTATGCATGTACAAACTCAAAAATACCTTTTATTCTTCATTGTTTAGTTATTGACTGACAGGAGGTCAAGTGCTGTACCTTAAAATTAAAATTTGCTCTTTATCAAAGCTATATAAAAAAAAATACACCAAAATTAAACAAATATTTAACCAATAATAGTGATTCATTCTAATAAGTTTCAAATTTGCGTCAAACAAGTCATTGAATGAATCTCGGACAGATTTGACAACTGTACATGATAATAGTGACACCCCTGGCTAAAGCTGTAACTAAATTTTTATCTACTTTAATAAATTTTAGTTGCCATATCCCTAATGTCATATATATCCATGGGCATTGTTTCACTTGAAACAAGTAATTGAATAATTTAATCTTCCATAATCACTGAGCTTGAATTAAAGCAATTTGTGCAAACCTACAAAACAGTAGCTTTTATTTAGTACCAGTTTCAAGTCTGTAAATAGTATAGTTGCTGAGAACTCAGCGTCACGCCAGTCAGCCAGCCAGACAGCCAAAGTGAATATAATAGCGCTTTTTTCCAAAAAATGCGCTAAAAACTATTAACTGCGAAGAACACAACAAGAAACAAAAATGACATACTCTAACACCGAAGAGGGCAGAAGTCCCTGTAACGGTGCGAGCACAGATGTGCTCGGTTACGTGAATTCAATTCAATTCAATTAAAATTATTAAATGTCGAACGTAAAACTAGATATGAATATTTGAATTGTTAGGGAGTAACCATGGAAGTAATCAAACTAACAGCTTCTGATTCGTCGAAATTATTCTAAACGGCATACGGAATCAATCTAAACGATTTATTGGAAAATAATTCGTTCCAACATAATTTTTGGTTTTGGAATATGCATATTCCAAAACAGTGTTGGAGAAAGTAATTTATGCAACAAGAGTGCGAGATTGAACTTAGTGACATGAAGCCCTCAGTGTATGTATTTGATGAGTAGACTTGCCGAGTCACTAAAATTGTTGACCGAATAATTTTTACTTACTTGTACAAAGAAACAAGTATTGTGAAACCGACAAAATTCACCTATCGAGATTTTGATGGAAATATCCGTTTTGAGCATCCCTGAATCCATTTTGACTTTTTTTTGGCTTGATGTCGGTAAGTATGTTCGTACGTGCGTGCGTGCGTGCGTGCGTTCGTGCGTAACTCGCAAATCTCAAAACTGGTTGAACGTATAATGTTGAAATTTTGTATTTAAGACTGATATAAGGTCTAATTGTGCACCTCGAATTATGGTTCCAATCGTCTGTACCGGAAGTGCACTTTACTTGAAACTTTTTTTGAATATTTCTAATAAATCCAGAATGATCAACCGTAGGATGTTGAAATTCAGTATTTGAACTTGATGTTGTATTAGAATGATTATTTGCTATTTTTGTATGAATCGACCAAGCCAGAAGTGCACTTTACTTGGAACTTTTTTTAATTTTTTTGCACAAATCTAGAATGATCAGCCATAGCATATTGAAATTTAGTGTTTGAGCTTTTTGTATCATCAAAATAATTATCTACTATTTTTGTATCAATCGGCTGAGCCGGAAGTGCAGTTTATATGTATAACAGGCATTCAGAATTTGCCGTATAAAACAATCAGTTTATTTGAAATGATAAGGTAGGCAATAATAATAATCTGTTGTCAATTTTTTGATTTTACTGGACATTGTACATGTCAAAATATTATTAGAATTATATTAATTATAATCTGAATTGACAGAAAACTATATTGAATGAATTTGTGTATATATCAAATGGTGTACAACTAAGTCACGTGGTGTTTACGTTAGATTTTTTGTTTATATGATCAATTTGGGCCAGTACATGTCCACCCGTTACTCATTTGTAGTTTTGGATGTAATTGCATCAAATTTACAAGGTTTTTTTATAACTTTGATAATGATCTAATCATTATTTTAGGGTGCAGCACATGACCTCCCGTCAGTCAATAACTAAACAAATTAAAACTGCTGTTTTCTCAAACTATTTGATTTTAAGCTCAGTGATTGTGTGAGATATTAATTTGTGGAATCTATGAATTAACAAATATTTATGAACTGCCAAAAATGCGCTTCAATCATCGAGATGATTCTTTAATCTTTTAAGTCCATATTATTATCCAACTTTTACAGTTTCATGCTTTTAAGACGCCACCTGATTCTGATTCCATTATCTAATAGACCATATTAATCATTTCTTGAAATTTTAATTTTTGTTATTGGTCAAAATGGTCCGCCTTTCAATTTGTAATAATTAATTCGTATCATTCTATTGCCTGAAAATATGTACAGGATGAAAACTGGCTCCTAAAAATCCAATCCGAGCTCTCTTTAATTCTGCTATCCTAATGAGATTTTAAGCTTTGAAAATGATGAAATTTTGTTAGACTCAAGAGAATTTTAACTATAAAAATATATTCGGCTGCATTTATCAGCACTTAATGCTGTAAACATAGACTTTTTAGTAATAAATGTGATCAATGTAAGTAATTATAGATAATTTTTATGGAATTAATCAATATCTTACTGACATATAAGAGATTAAGCCATTTATTCTGAATTGTATGTTATTTTTAGCGCATTTTTGCAAAAAAATACGCCGACAAATTCACATATCGAGATCTTGATGGATATATCCGTTTTGAGCATCCTTGAATCTATTTTGACTATTTTTGGTATGTAAGTGTGTAGCCCGCAAAATTTAGTATTTCAGTCTGCTATAGCATCTGACTAATAGCCTACTATTCGTATTCCTCATAACAATCGACTGCACCGGAAGTGCACTTTAGCTGAAACTTTTTTTTAATTTCGCGTATAAATTCAGAGCTGTTGGCGGTGGAACCTTGGAAATCAGTATTTAGGAATGTTGTAGCATAAAAATGATGACCTACTATTTCCATAGCAACCGACTGGGCCGAAAGTGCACTTGACAAATTTTTAGGTTCCAATCGCCTGTACCGGAAGTGCACTTTACTTGAAACTTTTTTCGAATTTTTCCAATAAATCCAGAATGATTAACAGTAGGATGTTGAAATTTAGTATTTTAGCTTGATGTTGTATCAGAATGCTTATCTGCTATTTTTGTATGAATCGGCCAAGCCAGAAGTGCACTTTACTTGAAACTTTTTTTAAATTTTTCGCATAAATCAAGAATGATCAGCCATAGCTTATTGAAATTCGGTGTTTGAACTTGTTCTAGCATCAAAATAGTTATCTACTATTTTTGTATCAATCGGCTGAGCCGAAAGTGCAGTTTATAAGTATAACAGACATTCAGAATTTGCCGTATAAAACAATCAGTTTTATTGAAATGAAAAGGTAGGCAATGAAAATCTGTTGTCAATTTTTTGATTTTGCTTGACATTTCACATGTCAAAATATTATTAAAATTATATTAATTTTAATCTGGAGTGACAAAAAACTTTATTGAATAAATTTGTGTACATATCAAATGATGTACAAGTAAGTCACGTGATGTTCACGTCAGATTTTTTAGAATGGAATACATCCTTTATTTCTTCGTTAATTTTTATTTTCTAGCAATAACTTTTTCTACTAGAAATTTCGACGTTCTTGCAATTTGAGTAATTTTCATCATGTTCTTTTCAATGGAGTGTTATTTCAAGATGTCAAATTCAAATAACTTGCAAATATAAACAATTCTGAGCTTCATCCTCGTGTAATATAGCTACATTATACACTTGTTCAATAATACGAGTATATTATTTTGGTAAATGATGTCATCTTCCCATCTACATTGAACATAATTCTGTTTCGTTCAGATCATTTCTCCTCTTCAAGGAAGACGTCGTTAATTAAGTGAAGGTTATTTAAAATAACAAGAGGAACATGTACGCATATAAGTTTTAATGAATAGCCAAGATGCGAAATGGTTTCATGGTATTTAGAGAAGCTTCATTACGCTGAAGAAGGGTGTGGTTTGGATCCGACATAATGTTTTCTGCAGGATGAAATATAACTAAACTTCCAAGCAAAGATTATGATAGCTTCAAAATTCCTTCGTACATCCTATGTATATACTTACTATTGTACTAATAAACCTATCGCATTCTTGATACAATTACATACCAAGCCTACATTTATCATCATAATTTAATTATTTAGTAGTTCTATTTCAATAGGACAAAATTCCAATTACCGAGTGGATTTTTGACGAATACAAAAATTTTCAGCATTTGTATAGTGAATAGGTTATCGCGCAAGGACGTGGCTAAGTCTAGTGGAAATTTCTGGTAAGTAGAAATTTCAGAAATAATCGAGAAGCGTATATAAACCGACAACTGAGTCGAATTGAACAGTAAGACAGACAGTAAGAAATACAGTGAGTGAGTAAGGAAGCAAGAGGAGAAATAGGAGCGCGTAGAGGTAATATTTGTTGATTATGGAAGCACGCAAAAGTGATCTATACGAAATGAAATAGTGGATATAAATGAGAAGAGTGATAGACAAATAGAAAAACAGTTAGAAATAGATAAGAAGCAGTTGAAATAAATAAAACTACAGTGCTCGGTGCAAATAATCAATAAGTGTAGATTGGTGACTAGTTTTAAGTGTCGCTAATAAGTAGAAATGTTAAAATAGTGGCTAACTTTATTTATATAAGTGTTGCCTAAAGTAAAACAAATTATTAACCCATGAATGACAGTTTAAATTATTATCAGTGTGACAGTTCAGTGAAATATAATTTTGTTGGAAGTTCCACATCTGAAGGTGTTTTTATCAATTATTGGAAAGGAGAATCGAATGGTTTTATTTAACACGTTAATGTTCTATTTCTGAGAGAAATAGAAAATACTCTGTCCTGTACTTGTTCACAGAAAAGAGAGAATAAATAAAAATGAACTAAATCTAAAAAATACTCAATATATTATTGTGCTGATGCCATTAAACAGCAAGTGTTATACAAGCTCTAATGGACATTTTACTGCGAAGGTGCTAAAAGGCCTGACAATCAACTGTTCGTTATTTTGTAGGTTCATTTTACGAGAGTTGTTTCCAATTATGTGAAGGTTGGCTCTACTGCCAATCAGGCACGGTATGAGGGTTGCGGCTTGGTCAAGGATCAGAGGTCAGGGCTTTATATTCGCTCTTGAGGAAGGACAAGGATCATCCCCTCTTTTACGTCGAATTAAAATTAGCCGACAGCTATTGTGACCTGCACTAAGTAAGATAAGTGGATTGGAGTATAGGACACTTTTGAATCAATGGAGCATAGGAAATATTTTTAATCCACTCAAAACATAAAAAATAATTGATAGAATTCTGGAAATTCTGAGTTATTAGATGGCAAGATATGACGAATACTGTCTTAAAACAAAACATTGAAATGCCTACAAAGTCTGATAGCTAAATGAGACATTTTAAATGAATTTCTATTTTAAATTACATAAAAAATGGCAAAGAACATGAATTATGAAATAACTAAGATTGGTCTTCAAATAATTTGGCGCAACATTTACCTGAAACATTTTTCAAAATTATCAGTGGTTCATTTGTTATTATTAAAATTTGAATTATTAATTATAAAATTCGTTATATTTTTCTGAAGAAAAGAAATGTAATGTTTATTGCTTCGAAATTGCTTATAATTAAAATAAAAGTCACTATTTAATAATTTAAAATGAAATAATAGTTTCATTCTTCTGATGTCACTAACAACACTATATTATTTATGTATCATTTAATACTAACTTAAAAAAAGTCGCAGATATTTATATTTAACTATTTATATCCACTGATCACTTCACTGTTTCATATTCACCGCTCTAGCTTTACTATTACACTATCTCTTTCAAGTCGTTTGCTTACCTTTATATATCCGTTTCTCGAAAGTTCTACTATATTTCCAGAATATTGCTAGAGGCTTCCATAGGGAGGGGTGATGTGACGCGGCGCGGCGCGACGCAACGAGGACGAAAGGCTCCGCCCATGTAAGGTCATCTTTACGAGCCTTCACACTCTAGAAACGTTACAGAAATAATGAGAATTACAATGTGAAATGAGAATTATTATCACTCATATTTGAACATCACATGCTTACATTTGTCAATTGATTTTTAAAATGAGTAATTTGGTTCCATCGTGTTTGGTATCAAATTGAAGCTCTTGCAGGAATAATTCTAGTAGAAGTATAGAAGATAATATTTGAACGATTGTCAATTTTATCTTTTACAAATTATTTTAATGATGTCTAGTTTAGTATCAATTTAAAACTCTCGGGGAGATAAGCTTAGTAGATATCAAAAATAAATAATTAGTGAAATCCACGTTACCATTTTTAATTACACTTCCGGCAATCAAATGTCGAAACTATATGTTCCAAAAATCTAGATAAGGTCTTTTATTATATTATATAAATATTTTTGATGTAAAAACCAAAATACAACCACCATTTGCTACTTTAACAATGACAGCTGTCACTTTGACAATGACAGCTGTCACTTTGAAAATGACAGCTGTCACTTTGACAATGATAACTGTCACTTAGAAATACGCAATTAATTGATGCGACAGTCAAAATTTCTGAAACGGCCATGAAACTGGTCATGAAATTTAAGGTCACGGAAGTATTATGCTGGCCATAGCAGATTTTTTAATTATGTACTCAAATAACTGAAAAATGCTTAGCTGTAAGAGTAGGTCCTTATATGACATTCATTCTAGTTTATGTCACTGCACTTCTGATCCCAGTTCACGAGTAACCTGAATGAAGCTGAACCTGAAAATTGTACAGGGATCGCTATGCAATTTTAAATAAAATGTCAGCCTAATCAGAGTTACGTATTATCCAATGAAGAAAGACACTGCGAGAGATATAATTTTTGAGATGTCTTAGATCATTAACACGTGTGTTTCTACAATTTTCACGAAGATAATTATCTGTCACGTACGTAAGTTTGCATGTATATCTTCATCCGTTACAGAAATACGTGTGGAAAATATTCAAAAAGAGGCCGCAGTTTTTGAACAAAAAGCACAGAAATTACTATGCTGGTATAAGGAACGATTCTATGTTATTTCGTATAATTATTTCAAAAATAACATTAGTAAAGAAAATTATGATTATTCTTTTGTATGTCCCAAATTGTGTTTATTTCTCATAAATAGACTAAATATGCAGACCGTTAACAATAGAAAACATTCTACTTGACCTCAATCAATAACAAAATTGAATATTTGACTTGATACCAGCTGTACATAATTTTGAATGTATTTATTTAGGCATTGAGGAGTTGTGTTAAAGATATGTAAATGAATTAAGATGTTTTCTGTTATTTTACAGAATAAATGCGTACAAGAATTTGTCAAGTGCAAATACTAAACGACAAATAATGAAATCGCTAGTTAACTTGTGTTCTGTGTTATGTTCTTGACTTTTTTCGAAAGTAACTACTTGGAGCCGAAGAATATTTTTGTATGCTGCACGGGAATAAACAAGTAAGTATTATGACATTTGGACGATGATTTTTGTGACTCTACAAGTCTCGTCATCAAATACTTGGCTCATGTCATCTTTATTTTTTGTCGCTGAAAGAGTTATCGGGGCTAAGCCACGATGTTTTGGAATAATCAAAAAATTAAAAGAAGAGCTGTACTTGGACAATTTTATGAAATGCAACAGAAGGCAACAGTCTCAATTAATTTATTTGTTTACGTGTGTATGCTTGAAATCCATTGCGAATTAAGCTAAAGCATCTTATCTATGGCTAGAATTTTGTATCAACTTTTTCAGCATCCTTTATATTGCAATTTTCACTTAAATACGTCTGCTTTAAGGTAATTTTTTGCTCGGAAAAATTTGATGTTACGATAAAGGTAATATACCAAACTTCAACTGGAGTTTCAAGGTATTATCAGATGTATAAATCTCTGAATTCATTCTGGAAAAAATTTCCATGGAAAAAGCTCACTCTGACAGTGCTTTATGCCGAAAACTCGCAGCTGGGTATCTAACATTCTCCTGAATAGAATACATTGCTAAGATAATTTTTTCTTAGCGATATCTCTAGACCTGATAGATATAAGAATAAAATAAAAAGCTGCAATAAGTGCAATTATTAGGAGGATGTACTATCTGGTTCCGAATAATGAAACATATTTTTTTTCTGAACGAGTTAATTTTGAGTTTCAAGTATTCCAAAATATAATATTTTAACATTTTTGTTATTGTAATAAATGTCGTATGAAGTAACAGATTTTTATATGATTTTTAATGTAAAAATTGACTCTCACGAAAAACTGTGCGATAGTAATTTTTTTTTTATATTACACGATTTTTGTGGGAGTTTTTATAAGTGGGAATATCAATAATTTAGACAGTCAAGGATATCTTGAAGCTCATCCACAATTCATATCATTATGAATAGATACTTTTAACTAGGGATGCATCGATACACACTTCTGTCGATACGATTCTGATATTGATGAGAAAGAATACCAATACCGATACGTACCTACAGTGAATGTTTCAAAATGTGTGAAATGCTGTGGTTTTATATTGGAAACAGACGCTTATAGTCCGGTCAAGTTAGCCCTAAAAATAGGGATATCCTTTTATAAATTCGCAAGAAGCTGAAAATTGACCTGAACATCAGGGATACCATTATAATGAAGTTGAGAAAAGTCCCCATCAATCCCGTGAGTGCAAAAAATTTTATGCAAGATCAAATCTCTCAAACATAAGTTTTTCGGATTTTTCATGGTTAGTTTTATGATGAAAATAGTCTAGATAAAATTTGAAGATATTCAAATTCTCTACAAAAATATTTCCCACACTATTTTCTCTCAAATTCGTCATTTCTGAGAAAATACCATACCTAACGTTCATGTCAATTTTCAGTTTCATGGGAATTCATGCAAGGGTGAATGTCTATTTTGACCAGATTATTATGATTACGTAGCTACTATGTACGTATTTATTGGAATAAATGTCACTCTCACAAAAAAAATATTGATTTATTCAATTACGCGCCGAAAGCAACGACTAACAAGGAACTAGCTGAATGAAATTAAATTATAAAACGCGGAATTCCCTGAGCTTAGATAGATTATACCGCGTTCACATGAATGAACTAAGCACGTTATTTTTTATGTATCGATGTATCATTGTATCGATAAATTAATATCGTCGATGCCGAAATATCGACAAAGTCACGATATTGCCGATATATCGATAATTATTAATATGACTTCGTGATTATAAATCTTGATTGTCGTTGAAATTGTTTTATTTTTACTTACTTGTACTAAGTACAAAAAAGTATTGTGAGACCGACAAAATTCACCTATCGAGATTTTGATGGAAATATCCGTTTTGAGCATCCCTGAATCCATTTTGACTATTTTTGGCTTAGTGTCGGTACGTATGTACGTATGTATGTGTGTATGTGCGTAACTCGCAAATCTCAGAATTCGTCAAACGTATAATGCTGAAATTTTGTATGAAAGACTGAAATAGGATCTAGGATCTTGATGTGCACCTCGCATTATGGTTGCAATCGTCTGTACTGGAAGGTCTGGAAGTGCACTTTACCTGATATTTTTTTGAATTCCACGCATAAATCTAGAATTATCAGCCGTAGGATACTGAAATCCAGTATTTGAAATTGCTGTAGCATCAAAATGATCATCTCCTATTTTCGTCGCAATCGACTAAGCCAAAAGTGCACTTCATATTACAGGCTCTTCGAATTTTCCTCATAAATTTAAAATAATCAGTCGCAGAATATTGAGATATTGTATTAAGCACTTTTATAACATCTAGTTGTACACCTTGCATTATAAATCCAAAACGATTGAACGTAAAATATTTGAATACAGTATTCAAGATGATAGTACTGTCTAGATGCTCATATCCTATTTTCATTGAGATCGACTGAGTCGAAAGTGCACTATACTTGACGATCTTGGAATTTTGCGCATAAATTCAGAACTGTTAGCCGTAGAATCCTGGAAATCAGTATTTAGGAATGTTGTAGCATAAGGATGATGACCTACTGTTTCCATAGCAACCGAATAGCCATGGAATGATGAGATGTTGTGTTTGATTATATATATCCAATGATGTACAAGTAAGTCACGTGATGTCCATGTCAGATTTTTTTATCATCTATTAAGATGACATTTGGGAAAAATGCGTATTTATTTTACGCGAATTCTTTCATTTTTCGGCAAAAAATCCAAAATATTATCAAAATTTATGATAAACTTTCAGGCGGAAAGTTTGAAAATAGTCTCTTTCATTACGACTTTTGTTTGAAAATATCGACATTATGGAGAAAAGTGAATTTAAAAGAAAAATTATGCTTTGTCATGATAACTTCGAAATCAATTAAAGAATCGCCAAAAGAGGCAGCTTGCACTTGAAAATGATTAATTTCAACTTTATATATTTTATGTCGAATACTTTTATACCTATGTTTGTAAGGTTCTATGAAATACGCGAGCCATGCGAAAGTGTGCGTCTGGAAGCCACGTAGAGACGACCAGAGACGTGCGAGAAATATGCATGTTGTGGGGCTTGAATATATTAAAATATGTAGCTTTGACATTCTCTAACTTCATAAAGAATTTCAAACGTACCTCACATGTGATTCTATTATTTTAAAAAGGAATTAATAATAATAGTAGTTTTTAAAATCTTCATATCTTTTCTACTATTTGTACTTTGGTACGCTATGTACCTTATTTCAAATATAATGCTACTCATATTGTAATTAGTTGAGTAGCAAAATATAGTATTTTCAAGATTACCACCACCACATTTTCACCTTTCTAACTCTTGTTATGATTAAAAATACATTTTTGCCTCACAGTTTGCTTTTTCACGAGAAATTTTAACGTTAATTCAATTTGATTTAGTTATTTTTGAATGAATTTAATACGTAAGGTATGAAATTCATAAACCATATTTTTTAAAATAACCGTGCCAAAGTTATGTTCATTCTCAACGGTGAATAACAAATATGCAGAGGGTTGAAATCGCATATAATGGTAGCCGCATTTTTCGTGATGCTGAATTGTGAGTGAGAAAAGAAACTTTCTCTGTTCCGCAGACGGAAACATATATAATAGTAAAAACAAAAAACAACTTTTCAGAACTCATTTTTAATAAATGTGTTTTATTGGGACAAACACTAACTAACATTCTGCGGATGATATGGGCTTATGTACAAGCCAGTTTGATTTTCACTGAATTAGGATAAGCTCTGTGGCGTACTCTTCATAAATACTGAGAATATCCGTGGTTTGACGATTATTAACCGCATCCTACAGCCTAGTGTACATATATATCAATTGATCTTCCAAAGCTTTAAAGAGGATTCAAGGTGATATTCTTTATGAATTTCGCTTTGATTATGAGTAGAATTTGAAGAAACTGATGACGCGGTCACGTCTTGAAAATCTCATGTTACAATGGAATTATTGAGGGACTGAATAAATCTTATGAATTTTTACTTACTTGTACTGAGTACAAGGAAGTATTGTGAAACCGACAAAATTCACCTATCGAGATTTTGATGGAAATATCCGTTTTGAGCATCCCTGAGTCCACTTTGACTATTTTCGGCTTGATGTCGGTACGTGTGTACGTACGATCGTTCGTAACTCGCGTATAATATTGAAATTTTGTATTTAAGACTGGTATAGGGTCTAGTTGTGCACCTCGCATTATGGTTCCAATCGTCTGTACCGGAAGTGCACTTTACTTGAAACTTTTGTCCATTTCTTCTAATAAATCCAGAATGATCAACCGTAGGATGTTGAAATTCAGTATTTAAACTTGATGTTGTATTAGAATGGTTATCTGCTATTTTTGTATGAATCGGCCAAGCCAGAAGTGCATTTTACTTGAAACTTTTTTTAAATTTTTTGCATAAATCTAGAATGATCATCCATCGCATATTGAAATTTAGTGTTTGAACTTGTTGTAGCTTCAAAATAGTTATTTACTATTTTTGTATCAATCGGCTGAGCCGGAAGTGCAGTTTATATGTATACACTAGCTTTTTCCCGCGACTTCGTCCGCGTGGAATAGTTATTTTGGACAGCATTTTCAATTTTTTAGGATACTTATTTTGCAAATAATAGACATACACACTGTTCGCTGCGCAGGCGCTTGGATTTCAATACGAACTTTCATCTCCTACTTGATCCCCATGTAGGTCGAAATCACAAAAACGCTAAAAGAAATGTTTGTTCACTTATTATAAAGTGCCTGATGCCTGAATACAAAATTTCATGGTTTTATCTTCGAAAATGACGAACTTCCATACATATTATCATCCCCCATTTTTACCCCCTAGCAATAAAAGGTAGCCTATGTCCTTTCTCAAGTTCTAGTTTATCTCTTTACAAAATGTCATCAAAAACGGTTGAGTGGTTTAGGCATGAAAACGTAACAGTTAGACACACAGAGTGACTTTCGCATTCATAATATTAGTAACCGCTATAACTATTTACAATTTATTTTACTCATAAATTTGATCAAAGCAAAAAGTTAAAAGAACTTTGGATTACGAAACAACTCATTCAATTTAATATTCGCTCTCGCCTGCCCTAAGGTGACTGGCCGTTCAAGTAGCTACATTTAGTGATATTCCTCCCATCAGGCCGCGCTGCGCAGGCGCTTGGATTTCAATAAGAAGTTTCATCTCCTATTTCATCCCCATGTAGGTCGAAAATCACAAAAACGCTAAAGAAATGTTTGTTCACTTATTATCAAGTGCCTGATGCCTGAATACAAAATTTCATGGTTCTTTCTTCGAAAATGACGAAGCTCCATACATATTATCATCCCCCATTTTAACCCCCTAGCAATAAAAGGTAGCCTATGTCTTTTCTCAAGCTCTGGTTTATCTCTGTACCAAATTTCATCAAGAACGGTTGAGTGGTTTAGGCGTGAAAGCGTAACAGAAAGACAGACAGAGTGACTTTCGCATTTATAATATTAGTAAGGATTTAGAATTTGCTGTATGAAACAATCAGTTTAATTGAAATAATAAGGTAGGCAATGATAATCTGTTGTCAATTTTTTGATTTTGTTAGGTATTGTACATGTCAAAATATTATTAAAATTATATTAATTATAATCTGAAGTGACACAGAACTATATTGAATAAGTTTTTGTATATATCAAATGGTGTACAAGTAAGTCACTTGATGTTCACCTCAGATTTTTTGAAAGAAGATTCAACATTTGAAATACGTATTGAATTGTATATTGATTCAATTCCTTTACGTATTCCACTGATATAAAACTTCTTCTGGTAAGACAGTTGAAATGATTACTACTAAATTTTCTTCTGCACGTTGCAAATGACGTAGCCTTGATCCTCCTTTTTATCAGAAGATTTTTCAATTACAACATCTGTTTCAACATTCTATATATTGCAGTGAACTTGATGGAAATTTTTCCTATGGAAATTTATTACTACGTCTTACAGAGTTCGCGATAATTAAAACGTGGAATTGAAACATTAATTAATCACTTGATAACGGTTATAAAACAGTGATAAGAATTTGTTAACTGATTGAAAAATCTCACTGGTAGATTTTGTTAGTAGGTAGTTAATTTTTAGCGCATTTTTACAGAAATAATACGCTATTATATGCACTTTGGCTGTCTGGCTGGCGTGACACTGAGATCTCAGCAACTACAGCATAGGTACTAAATGAAAGATTCTGTTTTGTAGGTTTGCACAAACTGCTAGATTTTCTTATTCATACATCCAGTTTTTAGTAAAGATTGAAATAAAAATTGAAAAGAATATTGCTGCACAGAATGAGCAACATGTCAGTAATTGAATTTTATACCCTAAAATTCGAACCGATATGGGTTAGTACCCATTTTAGGGTAGAAACTATTTATTTCAATATCTCGCGAGTTACACAAGATATTGACATGCGGTTTCCGATGTTATTAGTATCAGAATGAGTTCGACTTTTGTTTTTACGATCAATTTAAGCCAATACATGACCATTTTTTAAATCTGTAGCTTTGGAGGTAATTTTCAGGGATTTTCTTTACATAGCTTTCATAAAGATTAAATTATCATTTTAAGGTACAGCACATGACCTCCCATCAGTCAATAACTAAACAATAAAGATTAAAAAGTTTTTCTGAGCTTGTACGTGCACAAATTTTGTACCTATCAAATAGTCAACTTGAAACTGGTACTAACTGAAAGCTGCTGTTTCGTAGGTTTGCCCAAACTGCTTGATTTCAAGCTCAGTGATTGTGGGAGATGATAATTTGCGAAGTCTCTGAGGTAACAAGCATTCATGAGCTGTCAAAAATGCGCTTTCATCATCAAGATGATTCTTCAATTTTTTATGTTCGATTGCATCATAATCATGTAATTTATGGTTGCACTTAGTGCCCATAATGTGCCACTTGACTGGACTAGGACTTTTACTTTATTTTATTGCACGGAACTATCATTGTCAAAAAAAGTCACACAAATAGATTTTTTTATTAACATGAAATGAATCCAAACAATAAAATCGACATAATATTTATTATAGTAATGAATGCTTATAACACAATTGGTATTGTCGCGAATATTCAGACCTAAAGATAAATTTTTATTGTTACAGAAACATTTTTATCTAAATATTTGTGATTCTTTGGCACTTGCTGCCAACATTCCTAAACTTTCTGAGATATCCATTTATTCTTTTCTATCGTATTTATTCCTTTCTACACTTTTCGAAGTATGCATTTAGTCTTTTCTATCGTATTTAATATCTTATACACTTTCTGAAGTATCTATCTCTCCTATTAAATTGTATTCAATATTTTTGACATCTGCAAACAAATAATAAAAAACAATTGTAACAACAGCAACACTAGCAAAGCACACCAAGTTATACTTACCGAATTTTTGTATAGGGAAATGAAGAAATATTTTCAGAAGATATCCTGCGTCTTTTGAGCAATCGAACATAAAGCTTTGTATGTAATTCGTACATAAACAAACTTTATAGACTCGCCTTCCTTATTGGACTCGCTCGCGCTGTTCGCTCGTCCATAACCAGCGGCTCGTCCAATAAAGCTCTATATTATATACTAATTATATAAATAGCTATTATCACTCTCCTCGATGAATATTTTCGAAAAAAATTTAATTTAGTGTCATCTATTACAGCGTATAAAACCTGAAACATCTTTTCAGCAAGGATTATCTATGATTTTGCCAGCTGGTAAAAACTAATTTATTAAGCGTCATATCACATTTTTCAAATGAAATATCTTTCACATAGAGTAATATCTCAAAACATTTCACTTCTGGAAGATTAATTTCAAGGTTTTAATATTCAGGTATTCTTTATGTTCTCGTCCATAGATTCAGATTTAGGTGTTCTTAGCCAAAGATGCTATCCTGCGGCGTTTTTTCAGGAGACGTTAAATCGTATCGGAACTATGATCGATCGACTTCAGAACGTGCATTTTATGGTTGAATCAGATGATATCTGAAGTATTTCATTATGAATATTGAAAGATATAATTGTTTGAACTACATGAATATATTGTTTTATTATTTCAGTTGTTTGATTATTATCATGATTTTTTCATAGCTGTAATTGAAATTTCATTCAACGAACTGGCTTCATGGCGTTTAGCACATCTCGATAAACCCATAGTTTGAAATTGGGATAGACCCTTTAAGCACGAGCTGAGCCTAACTCCAATAACTGTCGTCATTAGTATTTGATAATTCTTTCATAATAGTTTTTTTGTTACTCTAAGCACTCGCTTCGCTCGTGTCTAAGAAAACATTAATAACTCATGTTATCTTCAAAGCACGTTATTGAAACTCATATAATTAGAACAAATATTTCATATTCTAAAAAAATAAAGTAAGTGATATCAATGTTTTATTCTTCATACAAAATTCACAGATTTTTGAACTGGTCGAAATATTATACCTACATCTTTGAAGATTCTTCTGTTTACAGCTTGTATTTGGTTTTCTGTTTGTACTGAAGAAACATTCAGTTTTAATCTCAAGTTCAAAATATGCGTGTTTAGAATCAACTTTGTGTGATTACACTCCTAAATAACCTTCATAACTTCATAATATTCAGTGGATGAGATCTTACTTTGCTCATATTTTGGATGTAATCATTGTAATATGTAATATCCTATCTCCAGCGGATAATTTGCCTAATTAATTTTCTGGAGTTAATCAGAGCGATCCGTATTGAATTTTAATTTTTACGAAGCTTTTGCGCTTATGTAATCAATTATATGCGTAGGTAATGTAGCGGAGTTGAAATATGATGCTATTATTTTCACTGAGAATTTATCGCTTAATTAAGCTTTAATTTTTATTAACCTTACAAAAAAGTACGTAATCATAACTTTTTATTTTGTAATGAGCTTGGATTATCACCCCATGGTACATTCATAACAAAGACAGCCATCGGGACCTAGGAATTAGTGGAGTGACAGGCGAAATAAAACGCTTTGTTAAAAAGTATGCATAAAGACTAGCTCATTAACATACAAGCATCACAACTGATGCAAAACAATATAACAAAAAAGGACCAAACTATTAGAACTAGTTCAATACCTATATTCACTTATCCAGCAAATAAAACTGAAAGTTAGTAAGATCAGTGGACTAGTGAAATAGTGCAGTAGAGAAAATGAGCAATAGCGATATAATTATTCGTTCAGTGCGAAGTAATGGTAGGGGAAGTAAAATCGACGTCAGCGCTAGCTACGGATTATTCAGGTACTTCAGGGCGATGTATTGTTAATTTTTGATATATGAAATAAGAAGAAAAAAGAAATTGAATGAACAGCCGGTGCGGCTGCTCATTCAATTTCTGTGTTGTGAATTGTGAGTTTAATAGCCAATCGGGATGCCGGGTCGCCACTGTTGATAAAGGTGACATGTCCCGATATAGGCGAATGGCAACACTAACTTGAGTTCATACATTACTTGGCGCTGCTGTCGCACACGGAGCCAATGGGAGGTCATTGGATCAACTATCCGGAATTAGTTCTTGGAACCAAAAAAACAATGAATGTTTGATCTCTTATACCAGTTTGATCCTAAAAAGTAGAGAGAAAAAATCTGATGTAGACATCACGTGACTCACTTGTACATCATTGGATATATTTTTTGCATATAATAATAAGTATGATAATAAAAACAAAATTCCATCGTTCCACGGCTGATCGCTTTGGATTTATCCAAATAATTCTAAAGATCTGTCAAGTAAAGTGCGCTTTCGGCCAAGTCGATTGCTTTGGAATCAGTAGGTCATCATTCTTATGCTACAACATTCCTAAATACTGTTTTCCAAGATTCTAAGGTTAGCAGTTCTGAGTTTATGCGCAAAATTGAATAATACTCTAACTGAAATGCACTCACGGTTCAACCGATTGTTATGAGAATAGTAGGCAATCATTCAGATGTTACAGCAGACTGGATTACTGAATTCCAATACTCTACTGCCGACTGTTTCGATTTTATGCAAAAAATTCTAAAATACTGCTAAGTAAAATGCACTTCCGGCTCAGTTGATTTCAATGAAAATAAGATATAAGCATTTAGATGGTACTATCGTCTTGAATAATGAATTCTAATATTTTACGTCCAATCATTTTGGATTAATGTGGAAAACTCAAAAAATGTTTCGAGTAAACTGCACTTCTGGCTTAGCTGATCGCAATCATTATGCAAGGTATACAACTAATTTCAGCATCATACATTTAACGAGTTTCGAGATTTGCGACCTACGAACTTACGTACGCACAAACATAAGTATCAACATCAAGCCGAAAATAGTCAAAATGGATTCAGGGATGCTCAAAACAGATATTTCCATCAAAATCTCGATATGTGAATTTTGTCGGTTTCACTATATGTACTTACTTTTACTTTGTACAAGTGAAAAAGCGCAGATCATTACTGTTACATTATAAGTTAAAGCTAATAACATTTTTAAAATCTATTTTTACATAATTCAGTTAATAGTGTCACAAATTTTATTTAGAATAATTTATAAACACAGGTTACAGTGTGAATCTTCACTTTACAAACTCGTATGTTCACAATATCTCTCACAGTTACTCTCACTGAATCACTGAATGATTGAATCTTCTCCTAGCTCGCGCTCTTATATACCTAAGCCGACAATGGGTCAACATTCAATTGTGTAACAGTTGTAGCCTGGGAATCACAGAACATCTAGTGACCATAGCCTGTCAATCATGTCCGACAATTGTACATCGACCTTGTCAATACTAACTAGGATTACAGTTACAGCGAATCAATATAAATAATTATCTGACCTAATTACTAGAAATATTTCATATTTGTGACAATAGATAAAATAGAGTGAAGGATTCAAGATGGAAGAGTATTGGATAAATATAAATTTGATGTGGCTTACAAGCTCGATGAAAATTGAATTTAAATTAAATGTATTACTTTGTTATAATACAATTTGGAAAATTATTGAATAGAGAATGATTGACTATAGGTCATTTAATTGAAATTTATGCTACAGCAATTCAATTTATTTTAGGCTTAAGAATTGATACAAAGTCTAAAGTAAATAGAATTGATATATCTCATTCAAGGCTCTATAATTTACAACTCAAAATATATGGAAAGTTTTTGACATATTCAGAATCCAATAAGATCCGTTTATCCGTGGTTACTTGCAGAACTAACGAATCAAAACATGGTTACACAAAAAGTCACCCGAAGGCATTTTAAATATCAAACGACAAATGTGCCTGATTTAATTTTACTTCTTTATAGATAATATACTTAGATCATTGATGATCACAAGGAAATTTTGACAGTTTATCATTTTGAATAAGATAAATGGTAAAAAATTATCATATTTTTTATAATTTGTGAATTTGTAGCAATATTCAATTGAAAATGCCCAACTTTAACAGAAAGAATGATTCCTCACTCGACATTTAAAGTCACATATTTTCTATACTGAGAAAACTATTGTACCACTCAAGTAATTGAGTATAAAAGTGATATAGTCCTACCACTTAAGTGGCAACATTCGAGTAATAAATACCGAGATTGTTATTCAATCGTGACATATTTTTCAGATAAAAAGTAGATCTTATTTATACAAAAATTGGCCAACCTTGGTATAGATAATCAGCAGAGACTATTTTTCGTATTAAAATTTTGTGCGAACGGATATAATTGGACAAAATCAAAATATAATTCCAAGCCTCAAAACTTTGACATTCTGACGTTACTATTCAAGCGGTAAGATCTTACCATTTAAGCTGCAAAACCTTACCACATCCTATCATATCGACCTTATAACTTCAAGTGATAACTATCTATTAAAAATGCTTCCTGTACCACTTGAATTTCTATCCATACTACTTAGTTTTGTCAGTATATATCCCGTGGAAAACGTAATCTCAGCATTTTAATAATTCATGTACACATAGTGATTTCAAAATAATTTAGGATAGCCTGTACGTAGCTTCCGTCAAATGAAGATCTTTTCAAAAACAAGACTCGAATTACGAATAATATAATCAGCCCAATCAAATTAGGATTTCACCTCGGAATGAGCGATAATAAGCTGGAAACTTGTACAAACCTTCATTTTGGCATTCTAAAAGTTGTCTCAAAAGTCTCATGAAATCTCGTGTCAGCGTCTTGAGATATTCAAAGTCAAAGGTCGCAAAAATCGCTTATTTGCAAATATCTTGGTTTCTACGGCTCCAATAATGCTAACATTCATTACAAAAACTGTGAAGCATAAAATTTGCAGCAAATTTTGTTTTAAGCATTTTTCCATGCGCTCAACCAGTTTTGAAATAGAGCGCGTAGAACGCGCAGCGCTCTGTTATATAAACAGTAATGCAAGAATGAAGTTGGGTGCTGCAAAATGCATTTCTGGAGCCAATGGCAACAATATTTCCATCAGCTTCGGATGAATTACTGAAAACAATATTTTGCAACTGTAAGAATGGTTGTGGTGCACGCTGCGGATGCAGAAAACCAGGGTTGCAATGCACTTTAGCTTGTTGCCAGTGTAAGAGCAAGCTTGCCCCAATGCTGTGAAATCCATATTAACGGCATTAATAATCAATTAAGATATATTATAAGTATTTGATAAGTTTTTAATCACAAAAAATAGAATTATTATTGAAAAAATATGTTATATATATATATATATATATGTGGAATGTTATAAAATATAATGTATTGAACAATAAATAATACGAATTTTTTATGATTAAGGATATCTCAGTGATTTACTAAATTTATACGTGGTATTATCCCCCGAAACTCACTGTTAACCTTGGATTACAGTATGTATGGCTGAGTGCTCCGCGTTCTTTCTCTGTTTCAAAAACGATTGAGGGCATGAAAAAATGTTCGAGACAAAATTTGTTGCAAACTCTATGTTACACAATTTTTGTAATGGATGTCAACATTATTGGAGCCATAGAAACCGAGATATTTGCAGAGAACTGATTTTTGCGACATTTGACCTTGAATAATTCAAGACGCAGATACGAATTTTAGAATGCCAAAATAAGATTAGCACAAGTTTCCAGCTTATTATCTCTCATTCCCAGATGAAACTCTAATTTGACTGGGCTATATATCGAAGTACTGTTGTAAAGCTTGCCTGACTTTATCAATCGTATTATTATCGCACAAACTATTTTAATTGAATTAATTATGAACAAATATGATAAAAATAACTTGATATTCAATTAGAACACAGCCGACACATTTTTACATCTACGGTTGCTCCTAGCTTTACACGAACATAAAATCAATAATTCTATTAATGTAAAATTGAATTACTGATGAATCCCAATAAAGACAACACACGTGTCTACAGTCGCCATTCGATCTAAAAAGTGTCTCGCAGATTCAGGTATTGTGGAACATTTGGTTGCTTTCAGTTTAAATATTTGAAAGCTGTCTCAAATTAGAAATAACTTATTTTCTCCTTAAAACAACAGTTTCATCTGCAAAAATTTTTAATGTTGTTAATAAAGCTGGCTTTATATTGTTTAATAATTTAATTTTATAATTGGTACCTATAACGCCGCGGCATCCCAGAATAAAACAAAATTATCTTATTGCGACTCTTTGATTGACACTTTCAAATAAATCATAATTCAGTTTCTGTTAAATAATAAAATACAAATATTTTGAGAATTAATACTCTCTTAATGATGAGCATAGTAAGTTTCAGAGGAAAGGGTAGATATAAAATGGAATAAATTGGAAGGAGTAATACTAAAAGTCTCAGAACAGATGCTGCACAAAAATGTGAGGGACAAAAATAAAGAATGGTTCGACGAAGAATGCATAAGTGCAATTAGGAAGAGGGATAAATAAAGAGGGAGAACTAGTGACAGCAAAGGACAAACTACATGTATGGGAAGAATATTTCAAGGAAGTGCTAAATGAGGAGAATCTCGCTTTGGGAACTACAAATGGAATCGAAACAACTCAACAAGAAGGGAATAGAATAGAACAAAACTCACCAAACATAAATGAAATTCGAGAAATACCGAACCAGTTGAAAAATAATAAAACCCGGGAATAAACGGAATAACATCAGAGATATACAAAAATGCAGGAGACGAAGTAATCCAGTATATACTGGATTACTTCGTCTCCTGCATTTTTGTATATCTCTGATGTTATTCCGTTTATTCCCGGGTTTTATTATTTTTCAACTGGTTCGGTATTTCTCGAATTTCATTTATGGAAATAATAAAGGATATATGCCTGTGAGATGGAAGGAAGCACTAATATGCCCAATTTATAAAAAGGGGGACAGACTGAAATGCGACAATTACAGAGGTATAGCACTATTAGACGTGGCGTATGAAATTTTAGCAGGATGTTTGAAAAATAGAATACAAAAACAAGCGGACAATACCCTGGGAGAATATCAAGCTGGTTTCGGAACGAACAGATCAACTACGGATCAAATATTTGCACTGAAACAAACAACAGCGAATAGTTATGAACACAATCTAAGCCTGCAAATGTTGTTTATAGATTTCAAACAAGCATATGACACAATAAATAAACATGAATTGTATGAAGCACTCGCAGAACTAGGAATACCCAAAAAATTATTAAGATTAATTAGGATGACCCATGAAGAGACAAAATGCAGAATCCTGGTGGATGGAGAAACATCAGAGAGCTTCGATGCAAACAGAGGACTGAGGCAAGGAGACCCAGTATCACCCGTCCTGTTCAACTTGGCGCTAGAGTGGGTTATAAGGAAAAGCAGAATCTACACAAAAGGAACCATTTGTCAACTAAAACATCAATGTTTAGCGTTTGCAGACGACATAACGTTAATAACCAGAACAAAAACAGAACTAAAGGAGGTATTCAAACGTTTAGTCCAAATGGCGAAAGAAATAGGATTAAAAATAAACGAGGACAAAACCAAATATATGGAGATAGAGTCGGATCATCAAGAAACACAAGAAGATTCTCTTAAAATACAGGTTGGAGGAGATAAAACTTACGCGTTCGAGAAAGTTGAAAACTTTGTTTACTTAGGTGTTACGGTAATAAACAACAATAGCGAAGAGCGGGATATTATAACACAGATAACAAAAGGAAACAGAAGTGCGGGAGCTATGCGGAAACTATTAAAATCAAAAAGTGTGTCAAGAAGTGCAAAAAAGCGGTTGTGTAAAACCATTATAAGACCAGTGGTACTATACGGTAGTGAAATGTGGGTGCTAAACAAGACTATGCAAAATAAACTAGAAGTGTGGGAGAGACAAATTATGAGGAAGATTTATGGTGGTAAAAAGAGGGTGATGTGTGGCTAAAACGAACTAATACCGAGCTTATGGAACTCTATAGTGAACCTGGAATAGTGAAAGTGGCTAAAGCACAAAGATTACGGTGGCTAGGGCATGTGCTGAGACTACCAGAGGACAGAGTAGTAAGAAAGATGTTAGACGGAAGGGTTGTGAAAAAGAAAAGAAGGGGAAGACCAAAGGAGAGGTGGTATGACGCGGTAAAAAAGGACTTAGAGACACTAAGGATTACGAACTTTAAGCGATTAGCACAGGACCGTACAAAAAGGCGAAAAATGAGCTTGGCCTACAGCGCTAAATTATATATATAATGATGAGCTTTAATTAAAACTGATAAGTAAAATTGCGTGATTAGGAGAAAAAAGATACATCAAGATTATGATGAATGAACTTATTTTTAAAATGGAAATACTATACTGAATGAAGATAAGTTGTTATTCATGCAGCTAGAGTGGGGAGGAATGTATTGTCGTTAAAACTTACTTTGAAAAATTGCCCAATCATGTAATTATGCAATAGAAATATTTTTTCCATCAGTTCTTAATATTTGAGGGAAAATATAATTTTGTAAATTCGGATAAAAAAACATCTAATTTAAATTCTTCTATACAAATAAGCAGCAATTCATGAGTTTCGTATCCATGATGTTAAATTAATTTGTTTGAGCTGCTACAATCAGTCCAAAATAACTTTTTTTGTAAACACAACTTTGGAATTGACAAATTAAGTACCTACATCACTAACAATCCGGAACACCAATTATCTGGTGCAGTCAACTGAGCTAATTTATAAAAAACTCATTTTATCAGATCTTTCACAGCAAAATCTTCTTGACAAAAGCGAAATTGTGTTTTCAAAGAGATACCTCTGTGATTTTCAAATACAAAGCACTAATGAACAACCGACAGTTTCATCGTATTGTTCCGTTACAGTTATAATCAGATTACGGGAGGCTATGTGTCGAAGTCGTTTAGAAGTTATTAGCAAGAAGTCCGAAATATTGCTATTTTATTATTCTTAAGTTTTTTGATGAATTAGCAAACAAAACTCAAGATTGTTATAATTTAAGTAGTACAGTAGAGCTAGAATTTTAATTTAGTTTCTCCTATCCCATATCCCCCTAAGACAGGTTTTGAGTTGCATTTATGCTATGTTTTGCTCACAAATATTATAGTCATGAAAATAAGTGCTTTCATGCTTTCACCGTTGCTTGATCCATTTTTAAATTTAAAACTTAATCCAATGTCAATTAGAAAATGTTTCTATCTTGCATTTTTACATTCAGTCCCATGTATTTCATTTAAGATACTAGTGATTTATCACGGAATGTTCCTGTCACTTGAAATGGATTAGGTCTCTACAGTAAAATACAGAAATCTGTTAAGTACAGTATCCGTCTTACCCACACGTGGAAGAAAAAGTGTTACATGTATTTTCAATCTGACTACAGTACCTATACTATTTTTATGACATTTAATTAGTTCATGGATAAATATTTATATTTTCCTACTTCTGGAAATGTCATCCTTGTCACCGGAGTAATAACATCGTATTTATTTTGAAAATAGGTTTTTTGCTTCAACCCGCAAAGCACGTACGTAATTAAGATTGCGGATATGAGAGTCAACCTTCGGATTTGATTTTAGTAGCACACGAAACGATGTCGAAGAGACCTATAAAATAAGAGCTTTTTACTGATTTATATCTTTTTTAACTGCTACTTAAATTGGACGTGAATATTGAGTTTCCATCCTACATGATGAATAGATATTATGTTCAAAAGAAAAATAAATTTTTACATACATTTTAATACAAAATATGTTTGACGATTTTAGTGGATACATTTTTTTCTAATTCAATTCAAATGATATAATTTATTTATTTATTCAAATAATTATCCAAGAGGAAAAACCCAATCGCAGGATATTGAAAATCATGTTACAAAAAAAGAACATCATGTTTACAAAAAAGATAAAAATCAGTAAAAAATTGTCGTGCATCAATTATTCAAAACAAGCTTTTTGAGCCAATTCAAAATCACAAACTGAACACGTCTTGTGAAGAGGAGACGAAAACAGGAAATTTGTGCGAGTGGTGGTAAGATAAAAAACAGACATGGATCTGGTCTTTATGGTATGAGTATGAAAATTAAGAAGGGACAAACAGGGTGGATCATCAACTTTATAATTAAGTATTTGAGAGATGTACTATTTAATTGTTTCCATGGCGTTCGAATGGACTTTTCAAATTAAATAAAGAGAAAAGGGAAAAACCGGAAATGAAACGGTCTGGATAAACTTTGTGGACTTTAAAATAGATAAATTTGAGGGATTTATATTGAACAGCTTTTATCAAGTCCTGATAGACCTCGTAGTTAGGATTTTAGATGACATTACAGTACTCGAATTTGGATCGAAAAAATCTGACTTGAACACCACGTGACTTACTTGTACATCATTTGATATATACAAAAATTTATTCAATAAAGTTTTCTGTCACTTCAGATTATAATTAATATAACTTTAATGATATTTTGACATGTACAATTTCAAACAAAATCAAAAAATTGACAACAGCTTATCATTGCCTACCTTATCATATCAATTAAACTGATTGTTTTATACAGCAAACTCTGAATGTCTGTTATACATATAAACTGCACTTCCGGCTCAGCCGATTGATACAAAAATAGTAGATAACTATTTTGTTGTTACAACAAGTTCAAACACTAAATTCCAATGTGCTATGGCTAATCATTCTAGATTTATGCAAAATATTAAAAAAAAGTTTGAAGTAAAGTGCACTTTTTATTTGGCCGATTCATACAAAAATAGCAGATAACCATTTTGATACAACATCAAGTTGATACAACATCAAGTTCAAATACTGAATTTCAACATCCTACTGTTGATCATTCTGGATTTATTAGAAAAATTCGGAAAAAGTTTCAAGTAAAGTGCACTTCCGGTACAGACAATTGGAACCATAATGCGAGTCGCTCAGCCAGACGCTATACCAGCCTGAAATACAAAATTTCAACATTATACGTTCAACCAGTTTTGAGATTTGCGAGTTACGAATGAACGCACGCACATACGTACCGACATCAAGCCGAAAATAGTCAAAATGGATTCAGGGATGCTCAAAACGAATATTTTCATCAAAATCTCGATAGGTGAATTTTGTTGGTTTCACAATATTTCCTTGTACATAGTACAAGTAAGTAAAAATGAGTGGAATAACGCAAAAATATCTGAGGAATCTTGAAAAATACAAGTACTGCTAATTCCACGGCCAACATGCGTATTGCTGCATTGCAAGTGTCCCGAATATGAAATATATGACAATACGAAGCATTTTTTAGTATTTAGATGTAAATTGCTGTTTGAGCACCACTGATTCAGACGATTCTGTGATATCATTAATAAATAATAAAAAAATTTAACGACCTAGGTTGGATCCTGGAGAAAAAACAAAGTTTGAATAAATCAGAGCCTTGGAAATTGACGAACATTATACTTGATGAAGGAGAGAAATTGAAAGTGATATGAGAGTGAAGGAGAAAGAGAAGGACTGCAGCTTGTTGATCAAGATACCGTGGTCAATTTTGTCAAATGCTTTTGCAAAATCGGTATAAACGCAATCTACTTGGCCCTTGGCATCAAGAATAGAAAAGACCTTGTGAGTAGAGTACATCAAGTTTAGAACAGTCACTCTTTTTTAAATAAAGCCATGTTGGTGAACGGAAACTTCCTGATTAATATTTGAATAAACGGAATTGTATATAATTTTTTCGAATATTTTGCCGAATTTTGACATCAAGCCAATTTTTACTTACTTATACAAAGTAACAAGTAAGTATTGTGGAACCGACAAAGTTTACCTATCGAGATTTTGATCCATTTTAAGCATCCCTGAATCCATTTTCACTATTTTTGGCTTGATGTCGGTACGTATGTGCGTGCGTTCGTACGTGCGTTCGTGCGTAACTCGCAAATCTCAAAACTGGTTGAACGTATAATGTTGAAATTTTGTATTTAAGACTGGTATAGGGTCTAGCTGTGCACCTCGCATTATGGTTTTAATCGTCTGTACTGGAAGAGCACTTTACTCAAAACTTTTTTAGAATTTCTCTAATAAATCCAGCATGATCAACCGTAGGATGTTGAAATTCAGTATTTGAACCTAATGCTATTTCAGAATAGTTATCTGCTATTTTTGTAAGAAACGGCCAGGCCAGAAGTGCAGTTTACTTGGAACTTTTTTTGATTTTTTTGCATAAATATAGAATGATCCGCCATAGCATATTGAAATTTCGTATAAAGATCTTCTATAACATCTCATTGTACATCTTGCATTATGATTGCGATCGGTTAAGCCGGAAGTGCACTTTACCTAATTTTCCGCATAAATCCAGAATGATCAGCCGTAGGATACTGGAATTTTTATAGCATTTGAAATTGCTGTAGCATCTAAATGGTCATCTTCTATTTTTGTAACAATCGGCTGAGCCGGAAGTGCACTTTATATGACAGACTTTTTGAATTTTCCGTATGAATTCTAAAAAATCCGTCGTAAAATATTCAAATTTTGTATTAGACACTTTTATGATATCTAGTTGTACACCTTGCATTATGATTGCTATCGACTAAGCCGGAAGAGCACTTTATTCAAAACATTTTTTGAATTTTCCGCATGAATCCAAACGATTGAACGTAGATTATTAGAATTCAGTATTTAGGACAATCAAATTTTTATTGAGATCCACCGAGCCGGAAGTGCACTTAACTTGACAGTATTTTGGAATTTCTCGCATAAATTCGAAACGATCAGGTGTAGAATATTGAAATTTGGTATTTCAGTCTGCTGTAGCATCTGAATGATTACCTACTATCTTCATAGCAATAGACTAAACCGGAAGTGCACTTCAGTAGGAATTTATTTCTTAATTTTGCGCATAAATTCAGATCTGTTGGCAGTCGTAGAATTTTGGAGATCAGTATTTAGGAATGTTGTAGTATAAGAATAATGGCCTTATGTTTCCATAGCAACCGACCTGGCTGAAAGCGCATTTCACGTGACAGATTCTTAGAATTTCTTGGGTAAATCCAAAACGATTAACTGTGGAACGATTAGATTTTGTGTTTGATTATAGGCCTGTTGCATATTTTCAAATTTCGACGAAAGCGCCGCATATTTTTCAAAAATCAAAACTTCGAGGTGTGATGTCACCTGTCAATGTTTTGAAATTATATCAACCTATACTTCAAAATTAAAATGAAATCCATGACGTAACATCTCTATTCCTAATAATAATATTGTATTCAATTTATGACAACATTTGTAGACAAAAATATTCTATAAGAAGCAAATCAACCATAGTCATTATTATTTTTTATTGTTAATGTGACTCATCTAAAGGTAATGAATTACAGTCAGATTTATAATGTGTTATACGCTATGTCAGTAGCGCTGTGCGCGGCGCGAGCGCCGTCCTGGTGGCGACACTTGACATTTATTTACTAATATATTGACAAACAAATTTTGAAGTATTCACGTAATTTGCAAAACTGGCACTTAATATTAGCAGAAAGTTTGTTACAATGACAGTAGTACTTCGATGCGGGTCTCAAGAAGTTGATTTATCTATATTTAGATCCAAAAGTTTGAGCAAAGGGAAAAAAAAGGTGTAAAGTTTTCATGTCAGCGACGAAGAAGAAATTAAAAATAACGAAGAAGATAGTAAAGTTACGGAAGTTACTTTGCGCGAAACGCCTGGCACATCTAGTAATGGAACAAATCCGAATTTGTATAATGTATTGGTCGAGATATGTGTAAATTATTATAAGTCTAAACATAGTTTTCTACTTGACATGATAATACGTACGTTCGGGTGTACTTTTTGTATGTTCTGTTTGATTAATGCCTGAATATTGAATCGATAAACAATTTTAATTTTTCTCGTGATTTTACATAGCTTCATCTGATATTTACGAGTTATTTTTATAAAATGAAAATATTCTGTGTGACTATCATAGAAACTTCTTGATTTAGTGTGTTTTGAATTCTTCATTGAGGAATCAGCATCGTTCATGCCTGTTGATTTAATATTTGCTTGCCAGATACGAGTTGTCCGAAAGCATAATTCTTTTGAATAAATGAAAATTTATCAATAAGGATTCATTCATGATATTTTGTCTTCAATTTATAATCAATGATAATATTGTTGGAATATAATTTTAATAATTCAATATTGATACTGTACAATCATTATACAATTTAAAAAACACCAACTGCTTTTATTTCTAAAGTTCGCTAATATAATAATAAGTCTGTGTTTTTTACATGATTGCTATAAAAATTTGTTAATACAGGTAAATTTAGATCGAAAAATTGTTAATATTAGTTGCAGCTGCAGTTTGCTTATAAATTAACACAGAAAGTATCTGCTTCAAGACTGACCAGCCAATGATTTGGAATCGTCCAGCACAGTTGGATAAATATAATAAAAGTGCAAGGATTGATAGCCTGTACTATTGCATAAAAGCAAACTGAGAAGATAACTTTTTCACAGTTTCTTATGCCCATTCGCGATTCGGAAATGAATAAAATTTCAGTTCACCATTGCGCAATTGTGTGTGCGAATACTCAGGAACACAACAAATTAAACCTTGTCTCAATGATTCCCACTTTTTCAAAGGGTTTTCCATATTTATTTACCACAAAAATTCAGTTTGGTTTTATGCTCTTTTATATTTGTTTTGACAGCTCCAATCATTATTAGTAAAGAGCTTATAACTTCTACCACATGGAGTCGCGTTCGTCGCTACTGACATAGCGTATATACGTACAGAATTTGAGCAAAATCCTTAGGGGAAAGAGATTTTTCTATCTTGCTTATCTTTAAAACAATAACTTGAATTTTGAGAAGGAAAAATATAAGGCAAAAATTTGGTGCTTTCAGTAAAGGATTCTGAGAGGAATTCATGTGACTGTTCAGCCAATTAAGAAACTTATCCAAGTGGAATTTATTGTGTTTCTTTACAATTATAATATTTAACTTCTCTTAAAGATGGTTGATGAATGATATCTAATACATTTTTAAAGATGATTGCATGAAATTATAATCGTTTTAATTGCTATAATCCACATTTCTCTTTGTTTCGCTTCATAATCTCTTCCCGGAGACCTATAAAAATTATTTCTGGGCTGTTTGCTTTAGTATAAGTAATCCAACAACACAACAACCTCTTAGTCAATGATTTATACTCATGATTATCGAATAATATGACATACAAAAATGACGGTTGACGGTTTGACGTTTTTGACGGCACACCTCGTAGATGTAAAATTCAACCGATAGAGCGGAGCCACTGAGGATACGCAATAGGCGTATACATATCCAATGATATATTCTATTAAACACAAAATCACATCGTATTATATATATATATATATATATATATATATATATATATATATATATATATATATATATATATATATATATATATATATATATATATATATATATATATACAATGATGTACAAGTAAATCACGTGATGTTCACGTCAGATTTTTTAGAACGTGAAATTCTAGATAAAAGTCCAAACAGTATCTGATACGTAGCAATAGCGCTTTTATGTATGTATTTATATGATAAATTTTCCTTCAAACCGTAAACGTTTTGACATTTCATTTATTCAATGATCACAAACTTGTGTATAAACACGGATTCCCACGATTATGTCAACTTATGTACTGTCATCACTGATCTCTAATATAACACTGGATTGGGTTTAGACCGTATTCTGGAATCTGAAAGCGGCCCCGGTTGAACGGCGGCCTTGACAGTAAAACTGAGGTTTTGTGTCACTATTCGGCGGCAAATTCAAAATACTTATAGAAGACCTCGAAGAAATTCAAAGTATAATGCAAGTAAGATGAAGAAATTATTCTCAATATATATTAAAATACATACATTAATAATCAACAAAAGTTGAAAATTGTTATAATAGTTGAAATATTTATTAATAGTTAAAAATATTTGTGAACCTTTTAGTGTCAGTGTTTTAACTATTTTTTGAACATTGTAGTTTAGTATTATTTAATCCGTTCAATAGTTTTATAAATTTTTGTTACCTAAAATTTAAAACTATGAATTTACCTATATGAATAAATGAAGTGCATTTCTGCGATAATATTGCCTATTCAAAACTAATAATTTTAAATATCTACTACACATAATAGGAGAATAATAATACATTTAATAATCAAGATTTTATTGTTCGTAAGTAAGCACAAATTTGCAGTCCAGCGATTAATTTTGTGAGCAAGATATTTTATATTAAATTTGATATATCACTCAAATTTGTTATCATAACTTTGTAACATTGCCCAACAATATAATTTTATTATTCATGATATTTTCAATTTAATCTAAAATTGAAAATCAAATCGTTTGATTACTTTAACATAATGAATTGATGTATCCTTCTAGGTTCTGTAAACCTGTAAAAAGTAATACTTCGCTGAAAATAGAAATAAGTTATATCTTCAAACTTTTTCAGTTGAGTTTTTCTAATAAAATGAAACAATAACAATATTATGTATTAATATATCTACATTTAAATAAATAAACAAAATTTATTCAGTATAAAATTGCGTCCCAACACCATACAGAACTGTCACCAATTGACACAGAACCTCAGTTTTTGCCAAGATGGCGACGCTCGATTGGGGCCGCATTCCAGCGGCCTAAATGCAATCCAGTGTTATATTAGAGATCATTGACTGTCATAGATTGACAACAAAGCCCGATGCTGCCCGGTCTTTTCGCCGACCATATGCATGTATGTGTAACACTGTATGTATACTATAATGTACGAGTGTGAGGTACACTATCCGACAGAAAATTCAGACCTCCACTAAATTCATAAAAAATTTCCTGGTCTCTATTCATTAATATCATTATGAAAATCTATGAACTGAATTATCTATGTTTTATGAACAAGTTCTGACAATAGTAACAAGCATCAAACCAACTTGCAAAGCGCTTTTCACTCTAGCCTTTATTTTTTGACAACGTCCTATTAACTTATTTGAATTGAAAATCAATGTAAAAACCTTATATTACCTCGGCCATTGTAAGCTTCTATTAGTTTGATTTTTTTACTGCCAGATGTCATGATTCAATTCGTCAGATCACATTGGGCTTAAGATAGCTTCCTAATCTCTTTGCCAACTCAGAAATAGGCTGGATTTTTGAGTACTTGGGTAATTTATTATAGATAGCTGGACATTTAGTCC
This sequence comes from Dromius quadrimaculatus, assembly GCA_963989225.1. Taxonomy (NCBI): domain Eukaryota; kingdom Metazoa; phylum Arthropoda; class Insecta; order Coleoptera; family Carabidae; genus Dromius; species Dromius quadrimaculatus. The sequence continues at coordinate 46,083,496 of OZ022330.1, forward strand.
TTGAGACAGCGCCTAAATTTTTTGTTGATTACCGCTCATTTGAAACTTTGTGAGTGGCTTCATTGTGATGAGTCCGACAACTTTTTCATTTAGCAAAATTCTAGATTTGGGGGTGTTTACCCGCGAGGGCTAATTAATTGAAAGAATATTACCGTAATACTGATCTTTACACTAATCGACAGATTTTTTGATAATAAAATGAAGGAAAAATATTGTCCGACATGAATATTGAGGCTACCGGTGAATCCAACAAGCCGCACTTGTCATAAGTATGTTGGTACTAATGGTAAGTATGTTGGTACTTATGACAAGTCGGACTCACCGGTAGCCTCAATATTCATGTCGGACAATATTTTTCCTTCAGTTTATTATCAAAAAATCTTTCGTTTAGTGTAAAGATCAGTATTACGGTAATATTCTTTCAATTAATTAGCCCTCGCGGGTAAACGCTCCCAAATCTAGAATTTTGCCAAATGAAAAAGTTGTCGGACTCATCACAATGAAGCCACTCACAAAGTTTCAAGTGAGCGGTAATCAACAAAAAATTTATGCGCTGTCTCACGGACTAATTCTTGTCTTGATGAAACACAAACCACGTATATTAATATCACCAAGAAGAGTAAGTTTGATTAACTTTCATCCAATATAAAGTAACTACCAATGGCTTATTTACCTATAGAATCAATATTACTATTTACATCATGTGAATCAAATGGTAAATATGACTACGTATCATCAGCGTTAATGTAAATATTACAGGAAGGTGATCTCCACAGATCAAATATATGAATAGGGAACAACAAAGGACCTTATATATTTACTAATAGTAGTAATATGAATGTATTATTGTTATAATACACCCTTTGAGCATGATTTGTTAAATAGTTGAACTGTAAAGTTCTGCTTCTACAATCAAAATACAGGTAATTAAGTTTCAAAGCTAGTGAATCATGATTAATACTATCGAATGCTTCGCTAAAATCCAATAATATCAGAAGTTCTATATTATTTTGAATAATGTTTCACACAATATTTGATTTTCATCGATTTTTTCTACCTCAAATGAATTTTAAGCAACTACAAAAAAAATGTTTCAAGCAAACAGTTTGTGATTTCCGTTTACCAATAGTGGCTTACACAGACTTAATTCCGGGGACATAGATGATACATAAGTTCAAATTTTCAAGTGGATATCATTTATTCGATTTTACTCTGGAGAGATATGATAAATTTTCACTTTTCTAGCAGTAAAAATTTTATTGCTTTTTCTTTTGTTCCATGCCTCTATTTTAATGAATTCATATTCGCATGAAACAGTGATCTTCACTTATTCTATAGATTGATATATGTATTAATGATTTTTCAATAATAAATTCTAAGAATGTATATACGTAATTGATAACACCAATAAATTTTTTTAAAAAGTGTATCTAGTATATTTGTTCATGTAATAGGGTGAGTGGAAATTATTTCTGAGTCGTGTTATTAGTTTTATTTCTATTTCACTTATATAAATCATAAAAATATAAGCATTCGTGGTCCAGTGCAAATATGCTGACTTTATAATCCAAAGCTGTTGCGGTCGATCGCAGCTACGGACAGAAATCCAGTATAACTTTAATTGATTTATAATATATTCTGTAATGTAATTTCCGCAAAAGTTAAGAGCACTCGTGGCGCAAAGATTGATAGCTGCACCTCATCGTCTAGGAAATATCAATTAATTCACCAATGTGCACTGAGATAGTAACTGTCACACACATATGGGGTAAAAAGTGTTATACTCCTAGTTTTTTTTTTTTAATTATCCAAACTTGAGCGAATGTCAGACATTAATTTCACTTCCAATACTAACGAAATAGAATAGAATAGCCTGTCTTAATAAAATTTACTGCGTAGCTGGTTTTCCCAAATACATGTACCTATGTTAATGTATTTTCAGTTTGGAGAATTTTTTTTCACTATGGTGTGAAATATTTTTCAGATTCAATCGTTCTGCTGATCAATATTGTCCAAGAGTCTATTTCAAATATAAACTTGGATAGATACTGAATCTGTTGAAATAAAGGTGGGAAACTCGAGAAAACTATTTAGAGCTCATATATGATACACAAATGATATACCCAATTGAATACAATGAGGTTGATCTTTATAGTAGAATACAGCATGGGACATGTAAATTATGATGAAAATAAGAGTGTTGAAACATTTTTTAAAACCCAGCCAAGTCACTAACTAAAAATACATTGATATGCATGTATTTCGGAAAACCAGTTGTGCCGTGTAATCATTTCGACAAGCTACCTTATTTTTTTTTCAAAATCTGACCAGATTTAGTAGGGATAATACTGAATCCATCGTCTCGTCTGTTGTTTTATGCCACCTAAAGCTGATATTTTGTGGAAATGAAAATAAGGAGGGAAAATATAAACTTCTTATTTTACAATACCGCTTGAATGATCCTCAACGGATGAAGATGTTTTTTTTTCAGTTAAATATGTAAAATGATGTCAGTTCCTCATATTTTGGAAATAGAAAATTCTCATATTCTATACAACAGTCCAAGCCCCATTTATTTATGAATAAACACAAATCTTTTTTTGCAATCACAATCGGAAATTTTAATTTATTAAGTCGTTTATATGTTACATCAAATTACAGTACAGTTCCGTAAAAATCAAAATATCTCTTGTGCAACCCTTAACCGTGTCCAAAAAGCCAACTAGTTCTCATAAATGAAGCCATCTTGCGATGAGAAAATTGAAATAATTTAGTAATAAATTGACCAATTGATCTCTCATTTTGTTGAGAACATCAAGTACCTCATGTTGTAGAAGCTATGACAAAGTTGTAATCATTTTTGTACCTATGATTTACAACATGCCGAAGCTGTCAAAATCGTTGTGAACACCGCTAATTATGGTGCTTCACGGCTGGTCTCTATCTATAACCCGCCAGCATGTCTGCTCGTGGAAGACGTCAAGTCGCTTATGCTATAACCAGGTCCAGTTATCATTGCTGGGGATTGGAATGCAAAAAACTCAGCCTGGAACAGTCGACAGGCAAACAGAAATGGCCAGATACTGCTTGAGTATATCAATGATGACAGCTGGAACAGCGACGTGATTGATATCGCTGTATAGCTGCCAACTATGAGATCCAAACGAACTAGATCTAAACCACATTCCAGTGATTCTGAATCTAGGACTTGAAGATGGTGCAGCTGAGGAGATCACAATCACGACTGGGATAGATTCGGTATGGAGTTTGATAAACTCATTGACTCTCTTCTTGATATCAACACCGATGCAAAACTTGATGAAGTTATTGTTAAGTTGACACATATGATAGAACATGCTTCAGTGAGTTGAAACATTACTTGCGCACGGCTTGTAGTAAACCAGTCGCAGATCTCCCAGCTGACATCAAAGTATTGATCCAGCCGAAAAATCGAGCTAGGCGCTGTTGGCAATGTTATGCCAGGCCAGAAGACCACACTTTCAGTAACCAGCTCGCAGTAATTGCTAGACAGCGCTTGCAGGAGCACAGATCAAGCCACTAGCTGGCGAAGCTAGACCGGCTTTCGACTGACAACCAGTCCTTATGGCGCATGACAAAAACACGAATAAAACAAAAAATGTCTTTCAACGGCGAGCACGGAATGGTATATTCTGACGCTGATAAAGCCGAAGCTCTAGCTGATGACAGCTCAAGGTGCGTCCACACTATGCCGATCGGCAAAGCCGACGTAGTGGGGTCGCAGCCGTCGGCTTCGGTTCGGGGCCGATTGGCATGCCGATCTCAACCCGACAGTTCGCAGTCTTGATCAAAGGAAGCCGAGCTAATAACTACAGTGTGGACGCTTCGTTGGCACAATCCTTTCGGCATTTACGATTACGCATATGCTTGACCATTCGATATCTAGCTGCTACATTTGTTCACCTAACCTCATTCATAACGTGCGCGTTTTGTCTATCTGTTTCCGTTACCAAAATATTCTGCCTGTGATGGAGTGCAATGATGAAAACAGTTTAAAGCTGATAGATATGTACCGTGAGCGTCCGGTACTTTAGGACTCTCGACTCAGAGAGTATAAAAACAGGAATACTCGTAAAGATAATTGGTTGGAGATAAGTACTGCTCTTGGAGTCACTAAAGAAGAAGTTGAAAAAAAAATTAGATACCTATTGAGCCATTTTTCCCATCATTTCGTCATTTCCAGGCGTACTTACTAGCAGTGTAATGTGGACGTAGGCCGACCGATCTGGAGTGTGGACGCATCTTTAGAAAACCAGTGCTCGCCGAACTACGAGCACTGCGACGTAACATTTGTCAGGCGCATTATCAAGGACGTCCGACGAAAAGTTAAACAGGCGTCAGACCAGCAGTTGAGACATGTAAGCCCAAGAGAAGTCTGCGATATCCTTAGGAAGCTAAATAAGAAAAAAGCTACTGGCCACGATGAATTTTCGAACAGAGCACTTCAAATTTTGCAAAGGAATCGTTGCTCTCGCAAACATTGCGAACGCTGCCCTCCGTTTGCGCTACATTCCTCAGGACTGGAAACTAGCTGAATTATGTTTTATTCCTTAACCAGGACAGAACACACTGCTAGAACAACACTTGCGCAGTACGTGAACGACACAGCCAGGCTTTACCGTTCACGGAGCTTAGTCGTGATAACATCTCGACCACAGATCATCTATACTATCAGACTCGTCAACTACGTACAAAAAAAATTTACCAAGTATGTGGCGCCCCGTAGTGTCTCTTGGGCAGAACTAAATAGTGGGAAATGGGAGAATCGATAATGTAGGTTTCTGCATATTTAAAAATTTTGGCTCGAAATTCAAAAATAAGATTATAATTGGGAGGTTTTTTTTTAAAGTTAAATCATAATTGTAAGATTTGTTTTGATTTAAATTCTTTATATTTATTTATATATTGAATGAAAAAAAATGTATAGATGAATAAAAATAGTATATAATGATAAATATATATATAATTTTCAAATTTACAAAGATTTATTAATAAATTATTCAACAATTTTATTTGGAGATAAAGCATGCAATTTTTTTCATATTGCCCCGTTCATCCTTTGGTAAATTGTTAGTGGGACAACCATGATGAACACATTTTATTATCTGAGAACAACAAATTACAGTTTATCAATGAACATAGCAAAATTTAATAGATAGTACTTTATGGAATAAATGTTTTATACTCACAGTTCTCATGATGACAAAACCTTCAAACACAACAACTGAATTTAACAGTACTGCAACACAAAAAATATAACGAAAACAGCAAGCCTGGCTTGGCTTGACTGATGCTTGGTAATAACGGTTAACGCAAAATTTTAAATCTCCGAGCACGACTTAAGCCGAGTAATAACGAAGATTCTCAAATCGCGATAGTAGCGCCATGCATTCGACTAGCGTCTCTTGGGCAGAACTACAACTTGGTAAACTTTCTGCCATTTAACTGACAGAGGCTTGATCTCGACTGCAACAAGCGGCCGATAGCTTGGAAGACTGGTTCACAAAATGACGAATTGATCTTAACACTAAAAAGAGCATGACAATTCTCTCCACAAAGAGAAGATTTCAGCCATGTGGTGAGATTCAAATGTTTAACGAATTCATTCCATGGCGTCCGAAACATGAGTATCTTGGCCTGCTCTTTAACAGCAGTCTATCTTGGAGACCGCATGTCAAAAGAAATATGCAAAACGCCAACGCACTGGTTTCTTCACTTTATTCATTAATAAGACATGGTAGGTATCTGTCGCTCACGAACAAGTTTACAATTTTTAAAGCCATAATACGTCGAGCCATGACATATGGCATATAAGTGTGGAGATAAACGACGCCCATGCACATTGAAAAACTACAGACAAAGTGTTGCGTATGGCCGCAAGAACTCCATGGTTACTACGCAATGATCAGCTTCAGCTGGATCTGAAGATCCAAGACTTAGAAAGTCATGCGCTAAATCAAGCGAGCAAATTCTACGCTTACTTAGAAAACCATTCTAATGCCAGCATAAAAGGCTGGCAGAATATGACGCGGATACACTGATCTCTAATATAACACTGGATTGGGTTTAGACCGTATTCTGGCATCTGAAAGTGGCCCTGGTTGAACGGCGGCCTTGACAGCAAGTCTGAGGTTTTGTGTCACTATTCGGCGGCAAATTCAAAACACTTATAGAAGACACTCGATGAAATTCAAAGTATAATGCAAGTTAGATGATGAAATTATTCTCAATATACGTCAATATGCACACATTAATAATCAATAATAGTTAAAAGTATTTAAAAATTGTTATAATAGTTAAAATATTTAAAAATATACATTAATAGCTCAAAATATTTGTTAACTTTTTAGTATCAGTATTTTAACTATTTTTCAAACATTTCAGCTCTGAATTATCAAATTCATTGAATAGTTTTACGATTTTTGTCACAAATCTAAACAATAAATAAATCGTATTGAGAATTGTGTGACTATTTGAACATTTTTTTTTGGTCTTGCAGTTAACGCTATAGTTTTTGTATAGTCTGTTGAAAATAGTCTGAACAACATCATTTTCCAGAGTCGTGTATCTTTTCGCGGACGCAGCAAAATTTTGAGAACATAACCTCATGTTTTTGGCTATTTCTAAGTTTGGCAAACCCATTCGTTCGAGCCATTTTTAGAACGATTGTTCATCAGATGGAGATCTTGAAAATATTCACATCATAGCATAGCAATAAAAATAAGTAATGTTTACTTATTTCAGTCATATGACAGTTACTTCAGGTTATTTCGTTGTACTTACTTGTGCAGTGTCAAATTTCTCGATGAATCGAGTTTCTTTCCGCAAAACATGCACTCGATCATCATGTTTGATAAATAAAATACCGGCAAACCAAACAGCTAAATTTTAAATATCGCGGCACAACGCGGTATTGATCTGGCACAAAACCTCAGTTTTTGCCAAGATGGCGACACTCAATTGGGGCCGTATTCCAGCGGCCTAAATCCAATCCAGTGTTATATTAGAGATCAGTGCGCGGATAAGAACCTGCGCCACAAAAGACCGCGACAGATTCTGAACGCGGACTGTTGAAATAACGCCAAGAAGGCGGCCCAATAGAGCAAACTCAAAATTCAGAAAAGTGTGAGCCTCCGGCTCGGTACTTTCATGAATCCTTCATGTTTATTGTTCATCAATCCTTTTTTATACATACAATTCCTGGCATATTTACATTAAATGGAAATAATTCTCAATTCCTATAGCTTTATGGTATTAGGTTTCAATTTGATTTTATTTTATAAGTACTGCAAGTAAAAATTTATTCTGGACATAATATACTCACAACTATTTCTGTTGTTTACCAAGCAAAATTTGAGTGAAAGGTTGCATGATAAACGTCGCAATTTTTTACCCTGAAATTGGTCTTATTCTGCTATATATTAACTGGAATTACTAGTCAAACAAAACAATATTCTAGTAAACACATCAACAACAAAATAATATCAATTCAAACCTGTCCACAGGCAGCAATTGAACATTCTATTAATCAAAATTTTTATTTTTTCTGTAACATCTATCTGATATTTATTTGTTTAATTAATACAACAAATGTACAATCTCGAAACGAATGGAAGAGATCGCTGGAAGAGGCGGAGCAGGAACTGACAGTTGTGCGAATATTGTATGGTAATCCCATGTTCAGAAAAATTGTGATAATAATTGCTCCTTCAACTTTCATATCAATAAATGGATATTTTGTGAGAACATTCACAATTTTTTACTTATCACCTTTGCCCATAGGCTGTATATAAGTCATCATAACTAGAGCAATCACAGCTTGCATAGTAAATAAAACACATCAACTTGAATACAGAGCCAGCAAATACACGAAAACGTTCAAACGTTCAAAATAGTTATTTATGTATCTAGTGCACGAAATTATACTTTGGTGCTTGAGAATGAAAGTTTTTTGTCGAGGCTCTAGCGAGACACAAATCATTCGAAAGCACCAAAGAAATTTCGCGCGCGTGTTACATACAACATTTTTTCTACAGACGTCAAAAAATGGTAGTAAAAAATCTTCAAAATCATAGTAAAATACAAAAATTAAGATTTATTTTACTGCAATCTAGTCTGTTGTTCTGTAACTAAGCGAACAAAATTTAACAAATGCAACTGCTAACCTATTACCCGAAAAATCAAGAATACAATATGAAAATGCATAAAAACAATTTAAGGATTGGTGTTTGCTCAAAAATGTATCAAGAGTAAATGAAAAAGTTCTTCTCGCTTATTTTGAGGATAAATCTAAATCAGTCAAATCTTCTACATTGTGGTCACTATACTCTATGTTGAAATCTACTCTGGACATTAAAGAAAAAATCTGTAGGATATCAGGCAAAGAAGTCAAAAGTTTTAACGGGGGCACAAGTAAATCAGTTCATATCAGAAGCAAATAATGATGACTACTTATTGATGAAGGTAATTTTTTCGATTTTTCTGTAATTATCATTGAAATCATAGGATTTTTTTGAAGTTTTGCTGATTATGGGCATTTCTGGGGCATGTCGTCGGGATGAACTTATGAAGATGACAATTGATGATGTAGAGGATGCTGGTCGCGTATTAATAGTCAAAATACCCTATACCAAGATAAATGTTTCACGAACATTCACAGTGACAGATCTCAATCGCATCAAATTATACCGGAAGTATCTGACCCTCCGTCCTATTCATACTACAAATAAATGTTCATTCTTAAAATACCAAAAAGGTAAATGTTACAACCAAGTAGTTGGAGTTAACACCATTGGTTCAGTTCCGTCAATGATCGCAAGATACCTCCAACTACCAAATGCCAAAGCCTACACCGGCCACTGTTTCAGGAGGACATCTGCGACACTCCTCGCAGATGCAGGAGCAGACATAAGCTGTCTGAAGCGCCATGGAGGATGGAAATTCTCCAATGTTGTCGAAGGGTATATTAAAGACTCCATAAATAAAAAAAAATATCAAAAAAAAATTCGGGTTGTGAAACTGAAAATTCATCTTCACATATTTCCACTAGTACTAATGCCCCACTAGCACAATGTACTATAACCAAGAACATGAAAAATTAAATATGTGAGAATAAGATTGTCAAAGAATGTTTGGATGTTTCTACAAGTGGAATACATATAGGGTCATGTAGCGGTTGCACTATTAATTTTAATATGTATAGCAATAATGATAATAGTTAATGTGTTTTCATAATATTTAAATGAAGCGATTTGTTTCATCTATTCCAATTTATTTTTGAAATGTGATCATTTTCGTCGTGCACAAAATATTTTTCGCTCTAGTGCGCAATAGTATATTGTACAACAAGTATAGAAAATTACCTATTCCACACGAGGTGTGCAATTTTCTGCACGAGACGGAGTCGAGTGCTGGAATCACACAAGTGTGAAATAGGTGATTCTATACGTGTTGTACACTGTACTTTTTCTACGACCACAGTATTTAATGAAATATGTAGGTAAATCATTAGTATAACTGAGATTTCTAATCTATTTTCATTAATGTAAAATAACTTAGGCTTTTTAATTGTTTGCTCTACTTATTTATTGTGATATTTACTTTAGTTAGGATTTGGAACATTATTAAGATATTTTCTATCAGTTGATTGACATTTCATTGTTGCGTAATCTTATTGTTGCGAACTATGGAAAGATTGTATCTGATTGGCCTACTCTTACAAGGTGACGCTCTGATTGGCTTATTGAGTAGAAGTAGAATATTCTATGATCTCGGGTAACGTGTTTTCTAAATTTTTGTCACTAACCATTTTTCAACTGCAGTAATGATGATTGTGGATATCTAATTTTGGTTACGATACAATAATTACATACATAATTCTTCGATTTCGAGAGAATATGATAAACGTGTATTGTCTGCTTCAATTTGACAGTTGTAATTCGCAGTGTTGCCAACCTTCGGAATATACATCACAAGAATAAGTAAATGATTTCAAAAGAACTTAGTGCAATTTTGTTATCCAAATGTGGCTTATAAAAGAGCAAACAGAGATTTATATCAAGTCCGGGATATTTATCAATAAACTTGCTGAATATATCACCTGAGGAATATTCGAAATAGATTATTAATATATAAGTTGGTCAAACTGGTGTGAGAAATCATTTCTCACGACTTTTCCCACAGTTGTGTGAAATTGTTATTTTTCTAGTTGTGTTTTGTATGAGAAATATGTTGTTTTCTATAGTGATCGTAGAAAAAATACTTTGTGCACGTTGTCAAGATAAACAAGTCCAATGCGACATTTCGCATACCAATATTGATGTAAAAATGTCATAATTTTTTGACGTTTGTAGAAAATAGTTATTTTTGATTCTAGATTGCGAAATGTCACTTTTGCATTCGAGAATGAATGATTTTTCTGTGAGCGTAGCGAGTAAAAAAATTATTCGAGAATGCAAAAGAATTTCGTAATCATGTATCGAACAACATTTTTTCGAAAATCATGTCTCAAAATTAATAAAAATGTTAAAAGAAAATTTTTACATTCCAAATCAATCAATGTCACTTTTAATGTTGCTATGATACCAATACAGTTTATCTATATATTCCGCATCCTGGCTGCGAAGTACCTATATCGCGTCCTGTAAACAAAACAATCATTTCGCATGCTTGTAGTTGCCTTGTAAATGCTCACTTTTAATGACAGTTTTTTTTTGTCCAGCACTAAGCTTGAAAATTCGGCTGAAACTATTCAGTTGCAAGCAATATGGCTTAGCATGACTATAATTGGAATCAAAAAACTTTAATATAAATTAATAAAATTATTTTAACAGAATTCTATTTGGCTTTTAGCGAAGCTCGAGTACACTAGTTTATGTGCTAAAGTCACATCTATTTTCTGTACTTAAAGAAAAAAGTGAGTTTTTGGTATAGTTGCCCGCTTTTCATACAAAAATTCAAATAATGGTGCAATATTCAAGTTATTGGCGAGAAAATATTAATCTTCGACTAAATTAGTTTATCTTCATAATTATAAGGATGCCATGAATTTTAATCAACTACAGTTTTTTTGTATCCTGTAACGTTTTGATGATGGACCAAACGAAGATTAGAAACGTAAACACATATTAGACCATAATAAGCAAAAAATCCGAGATTGTTTCATCATGAATTTTATTAATGTTAGAAAGAAACAACTTGTTTAATTATAAATTTGATTCACGAATATCTTAAAGGTTGTAGAGGAAAAAACTCATAAAGTTGTAAATTTTATTTTGGATGCAACATTTCGTTTAGTTTTTGTTACCTCAGCAGGGTCACTGGAAACCTAATATTATAGTGAGATATTGTCAAAATGCATGGTTGTATCTAACTTTGAATATATAAAGCTCATTATGCAACTAGAAGAGTCAGACTACATCTTCACGACTTATCTTCTTCAAAGTCACTGTGACGAATTAGGCCCCAAAATCCGTCACTGTTGCACATCCCAGAGCCTTCTGCTACCGTCAATAACTTTTAAGCACATCAAAATTTAATTCACCTCTTGCACAGCCTGTAAATTTTAAATTCAGTAATTCTGCTTCAACAGACAACGCCGCTTACCGTCAGTTCATCGGTCTTCAACTGTTTTAAATACGTTTAATATATTTCACATGGGGATGAATAAAGTTAGGTTTTAAAAAACACCTGAAATTAAAAACAATTGATATCGTATGATCTGTATATATGTCTTGTGTCTCACCGTAATAAAATCTGAATGTAATACACGTTGTCCTGTGAATATGTTGTATATTGTATATTTTTTGTTTGACGTTCTGCGTGACCTTCGACTATACACAAACTAGATCCGAGACTTGACAGTTTCTATATTACCGACCGATTAAATATTTAGGACAATTTTAATATTAAGAAAATAAAAGCAGGACAGGATATATCCGACAGGAGAGTAATAGGAAATGTATTATTGTAATGAAATTTGTATTTGTAGAATTACTTCTTCTTTTTTCTATATGTCTTCTTTATATTACTGTTAGCGCTAGTATGGATTTAATTTAAAAACATGTTAAGTAAGATTTCATTAAAATATGGGTATAAATAAGGCTTTCTGGCCGACTTAAGTCACTTCTTTGTAAGTTAGTTCTCCGAGCCATCTTCCAAAGTCTATATACTGTGTTTACCGTTCGACGTCCGTTCGAAGTTTTCGTGCTAAATCCGTTAGTGCGTTTGTCAAGGCAAAGCTGTGAGTTTGTTTTGTTCTTTTCTAAGTCCGTAAAAGGAACTTAGAATATTTTTGCTGTTTTGAGCTTTGAATATTTTTGCTGTTTTAAACTTAGAATATTTTTGCTGTCTTTGAACTTGGAATATTCTTTGAATAATTTACCGTAGAATCACCGCTGAAGAAGTCTTCGTGATTTCGAAGCGTTTGATTGATTTAACGTAGAAGCACCGCTGGCGAAGTCATTGCCGACTTCACAGTGTTTGAAATACTTAACGTAGAATCACTGCTGGATGGGTCACCTGGTGACTTCACAGTATCAAACCGAATTAACGTAGAATCACTGCGAAGGAGCAAGTTTGGTTCCACCCGCATAGAACGATTTCTCGTCATCTGCGACCGCCTTGGTCTGTATTGCGACCGCTAGTGTTGAGTGTCATGTACAGCCGTCCGTCACCGTCAGCCGAAGTATTACCGTACAAGTTCCTGTAAAATAATATTCTATGTTTAGCGTCATCGTTTTCTGTGTAATAAATCTCATTGTGACACCTACCTCCTGATAATTATTTCTGACAACCCTAACCCTTCCCGTCTGAGCTATCCAGCCATCCGCCATAGAAAAACTGCGTCACCGACCGTATTGGCGCCCGAGCACACCGTTAGCAGTTTTCAACAGCGACGCCAAAAGTAACAACCACGCCATCAGCGAGGGTATCGTTACATCACTCACCAATATTATAAAATTGATCATAATCTTTTTCTGCAATGACTCTAATTTTTCCCAGCAATTATTACCGTAATCTGTATTTTGATGCTTTCGACTTGTGTTGTGGACTTCATCTTCCTAGAAAAAGCCTCCGTGATAAGTTCACCAAACTATATACCACTTTGTTCTTTCCAGGGAACTTTTTTATTTTGACCTGCTACTGCAATAGGACTATTTGAAAAATGAATTTAAATCTAACAGAAAAAAGAAGGACTGTAATTTCAGTAGAAACTGTAAAAGCAATTGCACTTCAAAAATAAAAAGTGGAAACAATAATAGAAAAATTTGTGCACAAAATATGCAGGATAGTTGATATGTTTTTAAATTCTGTCGTTGGCAATCAGATTGTTATTATGGTTAATGACAAGAACCATTAGTGAATATGAAGTATTCTAGAGCACTGATATTGAATTTAGCTTAGAGACTTTTTGTACTAGTGATTTTCACAAAACCAAACACTGATATCCTAAAAATGTGCAAATTAAAGATGCATTGTGATAAAATTCGATGTCCTAGTCTCATTCAAATCTGATTTGACTAATAGGATTCTTCGCTGAATCTAAGATGTCAAATATAGCTCTATCAATCGGAGCGCTCCATCAATCGTTAACACCATGATTATAAAGTCAATGTATTTGAACTAACAATCTATTTTCAGTAGAATTAAATTATCTGAAAGATTGAGCTTTGCTCGATGTAATGGAGCTATATATTGCAATATTCAATCTGATTTGTCAACAAATTTATGCAGGAAGTAATGAGTTTTTCTAATATTAAGTGTTGATATATTCCACCCCTTCAAAGCGTAGTTGTTTATGGGTTTGTTGGCATAAATCTTGAAGCTCAAAAAACCCCAGAGACAACAGTTCAGCGGCGTTGAATCGCATTATTTGGGCGGCCAATTCTGATCACCAAAACGGGATATTACTCGACCAGCACTCGGGCTGTATAGCATGCAACACCATCTTGTTGCAACCACATACCTTCCACATACATATCTTACAATTAAGGCACAAAAAACTTGATTATCACGCCGCAATAGCGAGCACCACTGTTATTGCCTGATAAGGCCGCATTCTCGAACAGCAATGGTTTGGTTATACCTCCAGCCCAAAATCTGCATAAAACAACGTCGTATTCTCGGTGCATTTGTTTTTTGACGGTCAATTGTGGATTTTTGAGCCGTATAATCCAATCAGCGCACTCTCTTTGCTATGCATGATAAGAGGGCGTGAGTTTCTGAGTCAATTGAATTTTATAACTTTCGAGAGAATACGCTGTGGAAAATTTCTAGAAATATCCAATTCTTGCCGTATTGATGTTACTGGACTATCAGCAACACTTTCATGAACTACTTCCATATTTTGTATCGAACGGATTGTTGAAGGACGGCTAGAGTATCTAAGATCACTAATTGATCCAATTTCCCTGATTCTTCTAGTTAATTCCTAGATGTATAATTTATTTTTGTTGTTATTATTTTCATTACATGAAAGAATAACTAAAGTGAGGTGAAATAATGATTCTATTATTCTTAATCAATCTATTATGGTCCAGTAGCCGATCGCACTTTATCTTGCCTGATCGGACTTACGACCAAATTTTATATAAATCTATCGGTATATACATTAATAATCAATAGGGTGTTAGACTTTACAAATCCAAGATCCTGCTCTAAGTGTCGAGAAAATATAAGTGACATCTATTTGTAGTCTCGTGAACTGGTTGAATGAGGCTAGAATACCAATCATCATTCAAATCTAAAAAGAAATCATAACTCAAAAATGAATATTGATTCACGATATCAAGACATAAATCGAAAAGATACTGTAGATAAATTGAAGTATTTGACGCTAAGGTTTGCCGGGCTCCTGAAATAGTTGGCCGTATTGCAAACAAGATATTTTTCATGGCCTTAAATGAATAATTACTTTTAAAATAAGTCCTGAATACATAACACAGCCCTAATTGACATTTAGACCTCACAAATACATTGAACAATGAGTCTATGACAGATGTACACAGAGTGGTGAGATTCCAATTTCTTCATAATTTTTTTCTTGATTTTCCTGTTGCATAACTCATGAAAATTGTATGATGTAGCAGAAATCTCAATCTATTCAAATAGAAGTGGCCTCAGTAATGTCCTCTAGACTTTTTATTGCTGTGCAAAGTGAATCAATATTTAATTTTTTTTGGCAAGCAAATAGATTATCACTTTCTGTCACGGCAAACATAAAGAATATATTAATGACTTGGCTAAAGAGAATATTTTATTACCGACTTACGAGTTAATTCTTGATCAAACTTTGTTTCCACTTTTCTCAATAGCCGTGGAGTACACATTTTATTGATGACTGTTATATTTAGATTGTAGGCGTTTGATATTAATAAAAATAAATCAAATTCAAGTGGCACATTTCTACTTTGTAGATGCTAAGATGTGTTGAATTGAGGCACTCAACATATTTAGAAATGTCTCGATACTTTTTCTCATACATATTTTAATAAACTGATATTTGAGATACAAGTGTAAAATAGTTATTTTTGTATTAAGTGTGCGAAGTGATTGTTTTTTTTTGTTGCGCGTAAGAATGTCAATTTTAATTGAGACCGTAAGGTTGAGGTAACAAATTCATTCAAAAGCGCAACAAAATACAATCACTTCGCACACGAAATACAAACAATATTATTTCGCCAAATGTCAAAAAATAATAGATCAACAATAATTATTGCTTTATTCAGTAGAATGTGGAAAAAAAGTACAAAATATAATTAATTTGCAGCCACCGGGGTATTGTAACCAAAAGTGTGCGCAATTGTTGTTTGATAAATAAAAATAAGCAGTTTTGTGTACAAATTCATATTTCTTTTTTGTTAAATACCTGTTTGTTTCTATCCTTCTGGCATTATTAAATTGAATTATATTAGATTAGGTGTGCAAAAATAGAACTTATTTTTTCACTAGTGAAAAAATATGTTCAATTTTTTTTTCATTTTTTACCAGTGAAAAAATCACGAACCTTGCGTATCCATAACAATACAAAAATATCATGTTTCTTTGACAGTTGGCGAAAAATTAATTTTCATGATACCTGCATTGGAACAACGCGTTTCAACGCCTGTTTTGTAAGTCGAAACAAGACAATTGCAAACAAATGCGAGTGTAGCCGGGCAGGAACAGACTTGTTTCTGCCCGAGGGGAGAAACAAGCTTGTTTCTGCCCGCTGAATTAATTTTTTACATCGTTTTATCCCTGGCAGAGTCGCATTTGTTCATTGTCAATCTCTAAGTGAAAATCATATAACCTTAGTTAATTTGACAGTTGTTGTATTCGGAACTGTAAATTGAATCAAAAAGATGATTAGTTTCAAGAAAAAAGTATTCATACGACAATTTTAAGTACACCACAACATCTTATTGATGAAGCACAAGCAGCTACTCTCGACTTGTTACCTGCAAAATCAAAAGAAAAATATTTACTTTGTTATGACAAATTTGTAATGTGGAAAGTTTCAATGCAGGTATTATGAAAAATACAGTGTGTGGCACGGGACAAAACACGATTTCAGCCGAGGGTGATGCCGGCCCTCGCTTCGCTCGGGCAAGCAACGCTCACCCTCAGCTAAAATCGTCTTGTTTCGTCCCTAGCCACACAATATACTATTTCAATGCACGAACGCCTTGGTTAAGCATTTCTGACCATGCACTTGTACGCATAATTATTATTTCGCGTTATAGTAGAACCAGAGACTAATTAGTCTATCTTGTAGAGAACACTTTGGAGACAGAACAGATTAAATGTGATAGGCATCATCAAATTTAACCCAGCACCTATTCAACTCAGACACATATTTTTAGGGCCGTATACCACCTGCGCCAGTTTATAGCTCTTAATCTGGTCATAAATTTAATCATATCAAAAAATATGGATAATTGCACCAAACCAGTACTTCTGCTCTTGACCCTCATTTGGGTTAATACGAGGGGTTCTAGAAAAAACTGTATTGAATTTCAATAATATTTAGATTTTATTTTCAATTTATTCAATAAAAACAAATTATGCATCATATACTCACCCATGTGTTACTGGAGTATTTGCAATAGATTTCGAAAAATAGAGCAAGGTCTGTATTATGCACATACATTGAAATAATCTTGTTCTGTGAAAATATCCGATAAATTTATCAGGAAAAATCAATAAACCATAAGTTTTACAGAAATAAAATAATCAGATCACAATTAAAAAAATGTGAAGACAGAACATAAGGTACATCATTTGTGGAGTATATGAAAGAATATAATTTAGAATAAAATAAACTAGAAAAACCATCGAGGCTAATATTTTCACAAAATCATTGCATAAATGAGCAATAATAAAAAATAAGCCACACCAAGAGTTATAATAGATGCTCTAAAAAAAAAAATTTGGAAAACATTGATTGGTTTGCGGAGTAGAATTAAGATAAAGAAATAATCTTCACGGTACATGTTCTGCGTTTACTGGGAATTAATCGTTTGGTGCAATTGGTCATTTTTATTTTTACTTGGTTCAAAGTGCTGGCGTAGATGTCTTATGTTAGAAGAAATCTATACCTGGTCTGGCGCAGTTGGCAATCGCCCCTTTTAAGGTTCGAAGTTTAAGATTAAATTTTTCTCTGAAATCGCAGAGCTACTAATGAACAATTAGTATTACAAAAAATATAATCTAGAGACCTAAAAGCTCACTCATTTGTAGCTTTAAGCATGGTGCTCCTTTTTATTTATCAGCGATATAACATGAAAAAAATAAAAAACATATTATCTGTTTTGCAGTGAGCAAGCAGAATTTATCAGTGTGAATCGCTTGGGTCGAATCCACTAAAAGGAATTCTTTTACCAGCACAAAAAATTCTTCACAAAGTGCTGTCCCCCATCTCAAGTTCATTTGGGATATAAACCATGAAATCTTATTTTCGGGACACGAATTCGTGTTACAGCCTGGAAGGACTAAACATTTAATAAATATGTTATCTATAAACACCTCACGCACTAGCGAAAAGGAACACGTAAACTCAATAAATAAAAAAACGATTCTCAAAAATAACTTCAAAAATACTTACTGTTCAAACGATTTGATGTATATTACAAACATATTCATCTATATAAATCTGCATTTGAACTAGGTATTGAACTTCTTTTATGATAAAGATAAAATAAGCTTCGTAATTGAACGAAGTGGTGACTTTTCTTGTTAGACAACAAACTCATATATTCTGGCAATAAACCTGAGATCTATTGCAACAAGCCCTTTGCAACTTTATTTAACACTTTACACATTTTAAATTCATTCATATTTGTACGACAGCGTAGCTTTTTATTGAGTTTGAATGACTTTTGAATACGAATGGAATATAGATGAGTTATGTTGCAATTCTATTTTATGAATTCATATATCCGTAAATTGTGAACAGAATTTGTCATTCTTATGAAAAAAATGATATTAATCAACAAGAGTTAAACGTTTTTATCACTTTTTTTTGGATTTATAGATTTCTAAGACTTATGGATTTGCACCACTGATCTCTAATATAACACTGGATTGGGTTTAGACCGTATTCTGCCATCTGAAAGCGGCCCCGGTTGAACGACGGCCTTGACAGTAAAACTGAGGTTTTGTGTCACTATTCGGCGGCAAATTCAAAACACTTATAGAAGACATTCGATGAAGTTCAAAGTATAATGCAAGTAAGATAAAGAAATTATTCTCAATATATATTGAAATACATACATTAATAATCAACAAAAGTTAAAAATTGTTATAAAAGTTGAAATATTTATTAATAGTTAGAAATGTTTGTGAACATTTTAGTGTCAGTGTTTTAACTATTTTTCAAACATTGTAGTTTAGCATTATTTAATCCGTTCAATAGTTTTATAAATTTTTGTTACCTAAAATTTAAAACTATGAATTTACCTATATGAATAAATGAAGTGCATTTCTGCGATAATATTGCCTATTCAAAACTAATAATTTTAAATATCTACTATACATGATAGGAGAATAATAATACATTTAATAATCAAGACTTTATTTTTCATTAGTAAGCACAAATTTGCAGACCAGCGATTAATTTTGTGAGCAAGATATTTTATATTAAATTTGATATATTACTCAAATTTGTTATCATAACTTTGTAACATTGCCCAACAATATGATTTTATTATTCATGATATTTTCAATTTAATCTAAAATTGAAAATCAAATCGTTTAATTACTTTAACATAATGAATTGATGTATCCTTCTAGGTCTCCATAAAACCTGTAAAAAGTAATACTTCACTGGAAATAGGAATAAGTTATATTTTCAAACTTTTTCAGTTGAGTTTTTCTAATAAAAAAAAACAATAACAATATTATGTATTAATATATCTACATTTAAATAAATAAACAAAATTTATTCAGTATAAAATTGCGTCCCAACACCATACTGAACTGTCACCAATTGACACAGAACCTCAGTTTTTGCCAAGATGGCGACGCTCAATTGGGGCCGCATTCCAGCGGCCTAAATCCAATCCAGTGTTATATTAGAGATCAGTGATTTGCACAGAATAACAACAATAATTATGGGAAAGTTGAAGAAACCGGTACTTGAGTCGTGTGAAATGGCATTGAATGATCACAACACTCGGTCTTGGCTTGTGATTCAAATAATATTATCATGGGATATTGTTCGCATTGTACTCTTATTTAATAATTTTATACAAAGAATCAACGACAATATTGTGAGAATGTTCTGTTGGAAAACTGATAAAGATAAATTTTATAGGAGTATATAAAATTTTCCTTCCTCATGTCATGTACAGCAGACAAAGTTTTTCAACTGAATACAGAAAAAAGAAGGAAAATATTGAAAATCTGGAGCATGTATCTATTGTTCACATGACCATCAAATGTTAAAACTTCCCGCCTTTCAATGACAAATTTTCCTTCTTTTTTAAAAACACAGTCTCAATGTTCACCTATATGACACAAATATGGGTCATTGGTAGTTCGTTCTAGTCTTTGATGTCGAATACTTATCCTATTGAATCCGAGTCCTGGAAACTTCTGAAGCTGGCATGGTGTTCAATTACATGAAATGAAATACGTTAACGGAAGAAAACACAATTCTGGAAAGATTATTTCCATCAGACAACATATTATTGTCGCTAGATATCATCTGGCAAAAATAAATATTGCTCTTTTTGTTAGAGAATGTATACAGTCTCTTATTTGACATAAGATACGGGAAATAAAAAGTGGATTTAAAAATCTGATGAGGTTAGCGAATGACTCAGACTTGAATTTAGTTTTGAAAGAATAAGGTCATACAAGTAATTGTTTCTTTACGACTTCTATGAAACTTTATCTGTCAAAGTAATGGTGATGACCTTGAACGAGTCAATGTACGATAATTTTCTGTTTATCAACATTAAAGTTCTACTGACAGTTTATTGTGGACAGAAACAAATTTTAAAGGTAAAATAGAAAAAGTTTCATATTTTTGATTCATCTAATAATAAATTATTTCTTAGTTATTCAATTTTAGATCGTATAAGAATTTGTTCCCTGTAAAAAGCAATACTACTCAAAATCTAAAATATGATTGTTTTATGAATTTTTTCTCCAAGTTTACATAGTAATTCCATAATTTTAATGGTTTAACGGTTAATGAATGAAATGCGAGGTATAACCAAAAATCATGTTATAAACACCGGCAATTAAATTATATATTCAACTTGGCGAAAACAGGTTCTTAGCTTTACCTGAATCTCCAACTTCAACATATTCTCAGTTATAAAATATTAATCGCCGCAATAAATTTTCCACTTGCTTGTCTATTTGAAACAATTGATAGTTTATCGATGACAAATAAGTACTATGAATATATACAACTTTCTTCAATTGATCTTTTCAGGTGTTTTTAGATTTTACTATTATGTTATTCAGAACTCAATAATGTAAGCTACCTAATTTTTCTTTCCTTAGAAATTGTCTTCTAAAGTGAAAAATCACTATGCCGAATAATTACAATATCACAACCACAGTGCCGCATATCATCATTAAATAATTGATTGCTTAATACTTCAACACTATTGCTTATCTATCTTCTGTTCGTGCAGTTATTATTATACGAGGACTATCTTTTAGTTTTGCATATAGAAATGTAGAAAAACAGTGGATAGATTAGAATGATTTTATTGTTTTTTGAATTATTCTCAACGGATGTTAATGCATTTTAGCATTCGCTCGGACCAACTTTGGAAGCAGTTATGCCACTCGTTTGCTGGTATTGACAAAATTGCAATCATGAAGGCGTCGACTGCTTCTGCCGGCGACTGAAACCTTTAGCCATGCAGTTCGTTTTTCATTTTTGGAAAAGTAAAAATGTCGTCGGGATTTGATTCGAGGCTGTAGGAAGGATGATCTAACAATTCGATGTTTTGTTGTTCTTAAAATTCAACTCTGCGAAATGTGTGCGAGCTTGCACTGTCTTGGTGGAGGATAATTCGTCGATCAGGGTTGATTTTTGGAAGCTCAGCAATTACTTCCGACAGTAACAATTCTTTGATCTTCCGGAGGAATTGTTTCTATGACATGTTTTTGGGATAAATGTCGCGACTATCTTTTTGGGCACACTTCAGGAACTGATGACTTTTGGAACACACAAACAGATGTTTGGCGCCTATTTTCAGGTTCATTTGAGTAAATCCACGAGTCATCACTGCTGACGATGCTGTACACATTTCTTCAGTTGCCTGCGTTGAATCGGTCAAAAGTTTTTCTACATCTATTGATTTTAGCTTCTTTCTATTCTTAGATCAGTATATGAGATTCAGGCCAGTATATGAGGTATCCGACGGGAAATAATTTTTTTCACACACAATTCTTAATGCATTTTTGCTTTTATTAAAGGGATCTATTTTCTTTTTTATATTCATTTAATTATAGGAATGCAATGTCAAAATGATTTGGTATGTGTATTGTCTATCATTTGATGAGTATACCAGAAAACGAATTCAGAACTGCATAAAGACACGACAGAATTGACTATGAATTCTCTAAACCACTTATCAAGATATTAATTGAAAGAAATATTGACACTGCAGCGCGAATCTAACTTTGATGGTATTTTGTCGTAAACTTCCACGTAAGTGTCAACCACAACTATTAGAAATTTCTTCTCAATTGTATGAACAATGCGTGAGCACACAGTCATCCAATACAATTTGCGCGTCATCTACTACGTTAATATTACTGCTCTCACGTAAGAGTTAATAAGCACTGTACAAAGTTTAAACTTAATCGGATGAATTATACGGAAGCGAACGAATACGACCTGTGCATCACTTATTATATGTTGATGGTCTTATGTTATATATCTTCATGTCAATTACAACTGTATAAAGTTTCAACACGAACGGATAAACGATACGTCAACTATTAATACGACTTGAGTGCCACTTATGGTATATTGATTGTTTTATGTCAAAAATTTTGACTATGTACCAGCAACATCTGTACAAAGTTTCAACCTAATCCAATGAACGATAAGCGAACGAATAATCAAAATTTGTGCGCAACTTACTGTACATTGATAATACTACGTCAGAAATTTTTTGGTAAGCGCTAACTACATTTCTAGGAAGTTACCACTCAATCTATATAGCCGTTTCGGAGATTAGGCTGGACAAACAAAAGAACAGACAGACAGACAAAAAAGTAAAAAATGTATGTTTGAGTTTTGGTATCTTGCATATAACCATATCGGATTGAGATGTCTTTATTGCTAAATCACAGACAGACATTCCGATTTCATGACTCTAACAATAAAAATATAGAACTCCCTCATGAAATTGAAATCGTGTTTGGGCTACTTTATTCGGCCCTGTCGTGAAATACTTTCTCAAGTGATCTTTGCTTCCCATAAATTACTCAACAGTCAGTCGAATGTTGGCCGTGCCACGGCTCGTTCATCTAGACACCACACTTTTCCATAGCTCGTCCGCAGTTCGTTCGTATTTAATATCATTTTCCTACGGATGTTAGTTTGTTCAACAGCTGTTTCAGTTTGTTTTAATATTTGGACGGTGTCAAGGTCGGGCCACGAAGTACCGCACCGTATTCGATCCGTCAGTCGGCCGAATGTTGGCCATCACACGGTCGAAAAATTGCACCATGTACACAAATACGATTGTTCAAACATAACCGTATCACGCCCGAGCGCACTAGATTCACCGACACTCGGCCGAGCCCGATTCAAAATTTTCACTTTTTAACGGTGACGGTGCGGTGTCGCCAGACTATCTTCTGTTTTGTTTGACAATTGAAAGCATATAATGTCATAATACGATAGTGGAAAAGGAAGAGTCTGACAGTTTTCGATACTTTACGATGAAAAGAGTGATAAATATAGGAATTCGGAGTACTAGGATAAGTTCTGGAATGATATATCCACTACTTTGGAGGTTAACGGTGAGCCTTCCTATCTGTATTAAAAACGGACGAGCTACGGACAAGTGTGGTGTTTAGATGAACGGGCACGGCCAAAATTCGCTCGGCTAACAGATCGGATACGGTGCGGTATTGTGTGTCCCGACCTTCACACAGATACAATGTTCAGAAATTCTATTCCCACTATCGTATTATGATCGTAAAGAACCAAAAACATTAGAATTTCTTCATTTCCACTATCGTATTTTGAAATATATGCTATTAATTGTCAAATAAAACAAAAGATAATCTGTCGACACCGCACCGTCACCGTCAAAAAGTAAAAATTTTGAATCGGACTCGGCCGAGTGTCGGTAAATCGAGTGCGCTCGGGCGATATACGGTATTGTTTGAACAATTGTATTCGTGTACATGGTGCAATTTTCTGACCGTGTGATGGCCAACACTCGGCCAACTGACGGATCGGATACGGTGCGGTATTGTGCGGCCCGACCTCAATTCGTATTTTGTAATATTCTGCTGGAAACCTTAATCTATCCATGTTGTAAAAATCATATTACAGTATTTATTGGACTTTTGAAGAAAATAATTATAATTCAAGTCCTTGTCATCAAAAACCGAAGAACTCCCAGAGAGTAATTTTGTCTCTATCTGAGCCACCTTAAAGGTCGGACCATACAATACCGCTCCGTATCCGATCCGTTATTCGACCGAATGTTGGCCGTACCACGGCTCGTTCATGTAGGAACCACACTTGTCCGTAGCTCATCCGTTTTCAATAGATTGATAGACTTACTTTTAACGTTTAACCTCCAAAGTAGTGAAAATATCATTTCATATCTTATCTTTGTACTGTGAGTTCTTATATTTATCACTCTTTTGATCTCAAAGGACCAGAAGCTTCCAAACTTCTCCATTTCCACCATCGTATTTTGACATACATGCTTTTAGTTGTCAAACAAAACAGAAGATAGTCTGCAGACACCGCACCGTCACCGTTAAAAAGTAAAAATTTTGAATCGGACTCGACCAGGTGTCGGTAAATCAAGTGCGCTCGGACGTGATACGGTAATGTTTGAACAATCGTAGTTATACATGGCGTAATTCTTTAACCGTATGATGACCAACACTTGGCCGACTGACGGATCGGATATGGTGCGGTATTGTGTGGCCCGATCTTACATGGTGCTATTTTCTGACCGTGTTGGCCAACATTCGGCCGACTGACAGATCAGATACGGTGCGGTATTGTGTGGCCCGACCTTAATCCAACCCTGCCGGAAAAATAATGTTGCAGTAATTGTTTTTTTCACATTGTCCAATTAATCACTGGAATTTTATGACTCTAATAGCAAAGATATAGAGCTTTCATTTAAGCCCTCTTGAACAGTTCTAGACTTTGTGTTGAGTCAGTGAGTGGAATTCCTCTTTTTAGATATAGTAATCCAGTATTGAAGGATAAATTAAACAAAGCATATTTCAATATGACAATTGTATGGAACTCCGATTTAACATCACAATAAAACAATATTAATCTATAATTGACGTATAGGGACCACCGGTCTCACAGTTTGAATCTCATGTATTCTGAAAATAAGATATAACATTAGCAACTACTTGCTCAGTGAGGAGAATCACACCCACACACAGGATATACACTCAGGATTATATATTCAATACGATAAACACAAGACTACACACGATAGTACTCATCAGAACATTCGCATACTCTGAAACCACCCACAGTGGCATCCGTCTGAGTATATAGAAACAGTGCTCAACACCTTTCGAACCACATGCCTCACTGGGCTCTCAGGAGTATGTATGGATTGAAAGCCAAGCTGAAATCAATCATTTCGCCCGCAAGTGGCAGGTGTTAGCGAAACGTTGGGCACCTCCTGATACAGTAAGACACTAAAGTTGGTAGACAGGGCACCGGTGACACGAGGCTTGCAAGTCGTGGCTAGTTACTGTCATTCCCCGTCAAAAATTCTCACAGAGGACTTCCCTGAAGTGACTACGGCGTACAAAAGGAGAGCCATCATGTACAACAGGTACGATAATTCGAGACATTAACATGAACAACAACTCAACTCACGTTCACTCTTAAACGGTCTCTCAACCAACACACTGCATACTCATTCAACTCACACACCTATTAACTAAACTCACACACCTAGTATTTAAACTCACTGATTCAACTCACACACCAACACACTGATTCAACCCACAAACCAGCATTGATCCAATTCACTCTTAACTCTTGTAAGATGCACTAAATCACTATAACTCCCTGAGATATGTTAAAAATTATATGATTATTAATCTCACGTAAAACCTATGGAAAATATCCGTAACACCAATAGGCAATTTTTTTGGATAATAATATCATATTCTTGTTACAAAATGAAAATATCTAGTAGATAACTCGTGGAATATATAGTTGCAATGAACTGTTTAGTTGAATTATTTTCTAGTTACAAACAATATGACTAATAAAAATAATGTATTTTTTTACTATATTTGAAAAAAGCTTTCAGCGCTGAGATTTTTGATATCACGTTACATTTCATATTTTATGATACTATTATGAATTTACTATGGATAAACTTTTTTATAAGCATATCATATCACTGTTTCAAATTTAGGTCAGATGTCAATAGGCAACATAAAGTGAAGTTTCGAGAATAAAAATAATCAGACCGCTATTTAGTGAAACGACACCTGATACCACGAGCTCTGTTTCTAGCTGTTTTGGAAGCGTTGTTTCAAAGAGAGTTTTGAAGTGATAAGAATATACCAAATTATTTGGATGAAAATATTCCAAAGGAATATCGTAAACAATAATTGTAAGCTTCAGAATTTGTGCCTAGATTTTTTTCGAATCAATGTGGAGCATTTTTATTGCTTTAAAAGATATCTTAGTAGGCGTTCTTAAAACATTCAAAAATAGGGCTTGTGGCAAGGGCATATTCTGCGTTTTAAACGGTCGTGAAGAAGCCAATTGAACTGATTCTAACTATCATGATAATCATTAAATGGATAGTTGAGACTTTTAAATTAACAATTTCAACTTTAACTGTGTAAAAATATAAAAAATATAGTTTGTACTTCAAACTGGATAGTGAGCACTGTGAATACTTGATTGGCCTTGAAATGAGAACAGAGGTCCTTAAGATACATGAAAATAAAATTTATCTAATAAACTTGACAGAATTCAAATAGTTCATCTTACATAGTTTGATGAAAGAATTTACTAGACGCCTAACAGTTCTCCAGTCACAATCAAACCAGGCTGCCGTATTCTGTCACGACCGCATTGGCGCCCGAGCATACTGACAGCGACGCCAAAGTCAACGATCCCGCCAGTAGCGAGGTATCGTTGGAGTACATACGAATTTCAGACTTTAATTCTAGCGTTTGAGCTGTCTCGTTTATTGTACTTATCAAACTGCTGTATAGATCTCTTGGATTCAAATCTGTATCAGCCAAACTAACATAAGAAGATGCTAGTATGGACAAGCTATGACTAATCTAAACATTTTTATACATTATCGAAACTTAGTTCTTCTGGATAAAATATTTTTATAACATGTTTGGACTTTGAAACCGTTTGTGCTACGTCCGCAGAAACGGAACATCGTCCTTGTGTGTTATATTAATTAATTCTTTTTCCATAATATATTGTCAAGACTCATATTATTAATTCCTCTGTTTGAGGCTGCTTCCTGTGTTTTTTCTCAGTCCTTGGGTGAATGCCAGAGGAATCTTGTTTTCCGTACTAAATGTGAAACCCACGTTTTCACATCTAGTCTTTTGTATATTTTTCAATTATCTGGATACTTACCTTGTAGAAACAACAAAAATAAATGAAATATACAGAATATGAGTCTGGAAAAACCATTCAATCTATAACTATGCCCAAGTCTCTTATTTTAATGATGTACTTCTGTTAATCTGTTATTGATAATCATAGTATTAATCGCATTGATCTGTAAGGATGAAGAAACTGTGGGTGGCAAGTGATTTCAATAGTTTATCAAATTATCACCTTCAAATTCATGTTTAATACTAACAGATTGATAATTGCACTATACAATGTCTACTACACTTTGCCCTACTTTACTGCAGGAATTGCTTCTTCTGTAATAATCTTATATAGTGAATTTGTTCTCGGGAAAAGTACGGACCCAACCAGCATATCCTCTGTAATATCACATGAACACTCAATTCTACAAATGAAGTCTCTTCCAAGTATACAGTTACAGTAGCATTTATTTTTGTTTGTAAATGTGTTCTTTCGTTGACTGGTAAGACTCTAAGTCTAAGGAGAAACAAGAGGTTCAAGGTATACTAATACACTAACCACGACACTAGAATTCGCAAAATGTCTTTTTTGATAAGCATCATTAAATCGGCCTGGAGATATGGGAGTTCAATATGTGAAAATATTCAAATATTTCAGTCATATTGGTCACCAATAGTGTTTCGGACATAATGAGCTTCATTTCGATCATCAATATTAATAGCAAAATTCCTAAAACCGTAACTGTTATAGAATGTTATTTTAGGATTCTTAGAACCCAATTTTTTTGACTACTTTGCATGTGATTTTTTTTTTGCTGGTTTCCTTTGGTTCATGAGGAACATCAGATTGATGGTCGGCTGGGACAGTTTTTAACGTCTTTACGCTAATTACTTTTAAATATATATCATCAATGTACCAAAACATAGATCATCAATTTTTAATGGATGATAAATTATATCTTTACTGTTTTCAAGGTTTATTCAAATGATTGGTGTGAACAGTTTTATTGAAACCATGATTTGGTATTCTCAATATTTTCTAATTTTAAAATTTTCTTGCTCATAAAAATGTATAATCGCATTTGAATAATATACAGAATGGAATGCGAAATTGGAAACACCTTTTTTCTCGGAAGTTATCATAGATACCAAAAATCGAATATATTTTTTTGAACTTTTAATAAGCTAACTAAATCTGTGTGAATTTGGGGGAAAAAAAAAATTCTCGTATATATTGCCATATTTGCACTTTCTTCAAATGGAATCCCCTGTATATTATTGCACTAATGAATAGAAAATAATTTTTGCTTTGAAAAGGGTTTTTACCTGCTAAACTTGATAGTTTTTGAGATATTAACGAAAATATCTAAATGTTGCTTCACAAAATCAAGAGTGCGTTTAGAACTAAATTTTTTGACAGTTGAGTTATTTTGTGTTGTATTTGCGTTGAGAAAAATTGTGTTGTATACACATCATTGATATTTTTGTGTCAATAATATTACTGTTGAGTACAACGTTTATATTTTTTGAATTTAAATATTTTTGCGCGCTCAGACATTTGCACATCATCAAGAACGAAATGCATAGTTCAATAACTATTAAAAACAATGTACAAAATAAACAATTTTATCATCATAGTAGAACATAAAGAAGTACGGAATAAATGTTATCGAACTACACAAAATGTTCAAAATTTCCACCGTTTTCTCGGACACATAAATAAAGTCTTTTCAATAAATTTTGTTTTATATTAACTGTATTCAATTCAACAACAGCTTGTCTTATTCGGTTTTTCAGTTCATCAAGTGTAGCAACGGACATTACATGGATTTTGTTTTTTATAGCTCCCCGTAGAAAAAAATCTAAAGGCGATAGATCCGGAGATTTTACGGGCCACGATGTAGGGCCTCTGTTGCCAATCCAGGAATTTGGAAATTGTTGATTCAAATACGCAGTTATATCCAATGAATTATGCGGAGGTGCACCATCTTGCTGGAATATCATTCTGCGTCTAACTGCCAATGGTATACTTATCATCCAGATAATCTTGAAATTCATTTTGCAGAAAATTTGAGTAACTCTGTGATGTCAAAATGCCCTCATAAAAATATGGACCCAAAATAGTGTTGTTTATCATACCGCACCATACGTTAATTGAGAAGCGTATTTGAAAATTTGAAATAAATGTTTGACGTGGATTCGTTTCTACTAATTGCCAATAATGTGAATTATGTGTATTTAGTATTCCATTGTTAGAGAAATTTGTTTCATCTGACTATAAAATTGTATCTAAGAAATAAGGCTCTGCAATATTTTCCAGTATTAGGTAATTACAAAATTGTAATCTTCTCACATCATCGCCAGGATGAAGATTATGAATTTTGTAGATTTTATAGGCTTTGTACTTATGCTTTTTCAGAATCTTAAGAACCTTTGTATGTGTGGTATTTATTTCCAATGCAGCTTCTCTTATTGAATTTTTAGGGTATACATTGAAATATGCCAATACATCAACTTCTAAATTTTCATCTATTATCTCACGTGTTTTGTAATTTCTTGAAACTGACCCAGTCCTATGCAGCTTCCTCTCTAATTTGAATAAATACGAATGGTTTGGATATAAGCGTTCCGGATACTGTTGTCTGTATAATTGCAGAGCTTGTCTCGAATTATTATTTGATAGATAAAAACATTTTATCATATCTAACTTCTCATTTATTGAATAATCTGCCATTATTAACACCAAATAATAATAGTATGTATGCAACACAATTTTTTGTAGCGCAAATACAATACAAAATAACTCAACTGTCAAAAAATTTTGTTCTCAAGGCACACTTGTTTTTGAGAACAGCATTTAGATATTTTCGTTAATATCTCAAAAACTATCAAGTTTAGCAGGTATGAACCCTGAAACTTTTTTACAGCAAAAAATATTTTCTATTTATTAATGCAATAATATACAGGATATTTCATTTGAAGAAAGTGAAAATATGGCAATATATACGAGAATAGATTTTTTTTCATCAAATTCACACAGATTCAGTTGGCTTATTGGAAGATCTAGAAACTTAATTTGAACAATTTTTCGGTATCTATAATAACTTTCGAGAAAAAAGGTGTTTCCAATTTCGCATTCCACCCTGTATACGTTGTCAAATTTTTCATTCCCAAGATCAGTTTTAGTTTCTTCATGTAGGTATATAATAATTGAGATAATATATTTGGCATTCATTGGTGTGAAATTGTCATTTATGCAACAAGAAAGTAAAACTATGAAATATGATCAAGTATTTGGTGATGAAACTTGCCGAGTTATTAAAATTGTTGGTCAAATATCATTATGATTGTATGCACTCGTGATGCATACAATATTTTTTGTACGGTCCTCAATTATCGTATTTCAGCAATTATTGAGCACACAGCAAAGAAGCTCAAGGCACAAGTTGATATTGACGAATAATTAGACGAATAGATCAGTGGGAGGTACCACAAACATAAACTGAGTTGATGAAAATCAATCGCGATGTCGTTGGCAATGTGTTTATTGTTAAATAATACTTAAATAGATAGTATTAGACGCAGAATTCTTGTTTACAACAGCAGGCAGCTGTTGGATGTGTTGTTGCAAGAACTATTTCACCCAAAAACATACTCAAGTCGGAGGAAACTCATGTATTATTGTTAGTGAATACATATAGAAGTCAATCTGGGTAAAAGTGATCTAGAGTAGAATCTCAAATTGATGATTTATATGTTCAAATTTTCTGTTAGTTGAAAAAAATGTTGATTTCTTTATGACTTACGGACTAGTAGGCGTATTATCTTATGTTGCAGCTGAGACACCACTTTTGGAGGTTCATATTTGAGCTCACCCTAAAACATTCAAGTAGAACTGAGCGACTGGTAAAACAAACTGAAGTTATGCTTACCACAAAGTATGGTTCTATTAAATAAATGGTAGTGGTGTAACTGACCATAAACCATAAGTAATTTCATAATTCAGCCAAGAATTCTAAGAAATAAAGAAATTATAGTTCTGTTCCTGCTTTAATTTGCTGTTGTAGAAAAAGCATAATCTGTCACTTGTTTTACAAACTCTCTAGAGTCTAGAGACCCTTATACCTCCAAATACTAGCTTCGTTTATGTTTGAAATACTTGTGACATCAATTCCATAGAACACTATCACTAAATAAGTAATAAAAGTATACTTTGATCGATGATTGCAAAATGTTGTGAAAAGGACTAATATTAAAGCCAAAGTAAATAATATTGCAGGAAAAATTGTTATTCACATGTGCACCATTTATCATTCTTTTCACCTTTTTCAATTTAAATTCAAAAATGCACTGTCGAAGTGTCAAAAGGAATTTTGATTGAAGTTGTTTCATATGATTACATTGGCATTTTGCTCAGTAATATATTGTATATTTTTTTATTCATGTTACTCTGCCAAAAGAGTATTTCTGATAATCGTTGGCACACCTGTTTGTAGAGGAAGGACAATAAATTGAATGTAATCGTAGCAATCAGAGTAAAATATGACCGTGTAATTTAGATTCGATTTTTCTTGTTCAACTTGTAGATAATAGTTTCAATCAGTGGTAAAATAGATGTTAGCTATGAATTATTACTATAATCTTGTTTAATTAGTAATGATGAATCTCAAACTGCACTATGCTGGTACCTCTATAATATTTCAAATAATGTATGAGTACAAAAACTGAAGAGCGAATGCACATAAAAACACGTGCGATTAAAACAGTACAAATTTAATAAATTAAACTCCTTTGTCGCTTATGAAAATGTACCTACAGGTGATCATAAATGATTGGCTGCTTCAATTCTTTTTTTTTTTTGTCGTATCGCTAGTGAGTACGTTTGACGTATTATTCTAACCTAACAATCTGAATGAAGGTATGTTCAGTTTGGAATATTACTCAAGAATATATTTCTTCATTGAATATTTTATTCCTGAGAACTAGATATGACCAAAATAATTAGGTATTACAAAGTTCAACGATTAAGATATGAATAGAGTATGTACTATATGCTATACTTATATGATTCCCTGAAAATTAATCTTGATCACAATGCGAACTTTGACAAGTCTCGTAACGGTTAGTCATTTACGATCATATATACAAAAATTATGAGGTTTATAACATTTATTTGAAAAATCAATCTCACTGAAAACATTTTCATGTAAAATGTTGCCAAGACGAGACCATATGGCCCGCACTGTCAAAAAGTTATTAGATCTCATGTAGAGCCAAGCTTCTAACACTACACGCCCTAACTCTACAAGCCCTAACTTCGCAAACTCTACACCTTGAGTGAGTCAGTGACGAAATCGTGGTTTTTTAGATATCAATAAAATCTAGAGTATAAGAGTTATGTAATCGAAACTTCACAAACTTGATAATTTTACTATTGACGTCATATCCCGAGAATTTTGTTCATTTTGTATAATCGGCACCCAAGTTATGAGGGTTCAAAATAGTAACGAAGCTCTTCGAGAAAAGGTAGGTAGTGCCCTTGAGCTCCGCTTGGCACGTCTTGGAGATAATTTTGTTATACTATTATTCAAGTCAATAAGCAAGGTGGATAGAAATGTGAAGCATATACTGAGGAATAAAATAAAATAGTTTTATTTACACATTCAAGTGTATAATTGGACTTCATTCCTCATTCTTCCTAATCTTTTTCGTTCTACTACACAACTTTCTTTTCTTTTAACTTCTACTCTTCTCTTTTACTCTTTACCGTCTTCCTAAAAGGTTAATCGTACATTTTAATTAATTATTATATCTGTTTCTAGCAGGTCCGCCCCAGCTTGGTAGGGCAAGACAAATCTAAGTTAAATGTATACTACCACGTAAGTATCTCCGCCTGGGGCGGGTTATAGTGATTTAAGACTTTAATTATTCATTTTGGAATTCATCATTCTTAATTCAGATATTTTCTCATGAAACTGAAAAACTAACTTTTGGAGCGTTCAATTACATTTGATTAATATACAGCATTCCGAACTAGTTCACTTGCGGGGATTATCGTTCTTCAAATCTTATTACTACTCATGATAGATATTCGTTACCATTTATTCAAAGTATCCACGATAATTTAGCAGGATGTACTATTTTTTCTAAAATTGATCTGATTCGCGCATATCATCAGATTCCCGTAGAAGATGAACATGTGCGTCTAACGGCAATCACTACACCTTTTGGCCTTTTTGAACTCACAAGAATGCCTTTTGGACTTAAGAATGCAGCTCAAACATTTATGCGATTCATGCACCAAATTTTACATGATTTGATTATTGTTTTTGTGTATATTGCTGACATTTTAATAGCTAGCAAAAACGACACTGAACATGTTTGTCCCTTACATATTTTTTTTGACAGATTAAATTTTTACGGCATATTTTCCTCAGGGATGATATGATTGAACCCAAAATTTCTTTTGCTTATTCCGGCCCATTTGAAGCTCTATCAAGGAATAATAAGTTTTTCCAGACGAGAATTAATGATACCACTTCTTGGGTTTCTATCGACAGAATCAAGCCAGCGTACATTGCTGGTGGTTTTTGATTCATTCTGGTTTCCTTTGGAGGGGGGGGGGGGGGGGGGGCTTATGTATCAACTCCGATCATTTACATTTGAATTTTTTATATTATAGAATTGATACATTTTTTATTTTATTGTTTTGGTTAGATATTTTTTATGTTACTGTATAGATAGAATTGTTTAATTGTGAACTTGACATGAAAAATAATTAGAAACCTAGAACCTTTTTCTCTTCTCAGAGTTTTATTTAGAGTGTTGCAAAAGAGTTAAATATCTGCAAATAGCTCAGTTTAATACTAAAAGCTACAATTCACTAAGTTGACAAATCAAGCATTGAATTACACAACAAAATATTACAGATATATGCTCTGAACTTTAAAGTCCAAGAGCCCGCTCGGAAATACTACCTTAAATCGTTAGACGATTCTTATGTATTTTAAACGATTCGTCGTGGAAACATTATCCTTAAAAGTCAACGGTGCCATTTTTAATTCTGCCAGAAGCAATTAATATTAATTATTCATTATGTGAATTTAACGCACAGACTACCTTTTTATGTTGGACACTTAGAGATTACACTGGAACATGTATTTTTATGTGTAAAATAGGTTAACCCACAGTGCCAAGTCTCATTCTGCCACAACCCCCGGCACCGTGCCTTCAAAGTGGTTGGAAATATCGATAAAGTACCTTTTTCTGTTAGACGAAAAAGTCCTACACAAAAATTGTAGCCAGAGACCTGATGAATTCAAGAAACCAACGGTGCCAACTCTCATGTTGCCAGAAGTCCTCGGCACCGTGGATCAAATCGGCTGCTCGCGCGGCCTATTTTCAGTCTGAATAAAATTTGCATACATTTATTTTTGATGCAACAGTACCTTGAAATGGAGAGTGTAAGGTATAGTATGGAATAATATTTGATATACTTCCATCCTATCATCTAAGAATGATTAAATCTAGAGTAACTAAGTTTTTACAATAAATGCATACCGTTTCAATTCCGGTAAACTGATAGAAGCAATCAGAGAACAAATGTATAAATGAAATGGAATCAATCAGTCAACGGAGCATACCAATAAAAAAATTGATTTAAGTTGTCTTCATATTTACTTGTACAAAGTACAAGTAAGTATTGTGAAACCGACAAAATTCACATTTAGAGATTTTGATGAAAATATTCGCATAATGTTGAATTTTTGTATTTTTGACTGGCTTAGAATCTAGTTGTGCTGCTCGCGATGTGATTGCAATCGTCTGTACCGGAGCTGCACTTTACTCCAAACTTTTTTCTATCGATTCTTAGATTTGATATTTTGTGGAACAAATAATTGAATGTTTCAGAATTTTTGGTTGTTTTCAATTTATGTGGAGAATTTGGAGAGTCTGTTATATGGAGTGCACTTCCGGTTCAGTTGATTAGTACAATTATAAGAGATAACCATTCAAATGATACAGCAATTTTAAATACTGAATTTCAGTATCTCACGGCTAATCTTTCTGGATTAATACGAAAAATTAAAAAAAAGTTTAAAGTAAAGTGCAGTGCCGGTACAGACAATTGCAGCAACATTGCGAGTAGCACAACTAGATCCTAAGCCAGTCTAAAATACAAAAATTCAACATTATATGAATATTTTCATTAAAATCTCTAAATGTGAATTTTGTCGGTTTCACAATACTTACTTGTACTTTGTACAAGTAAGTATGAAGCTCACTTGAATCAATTTTTTTATTGGTATGCTTTGATGATTGATTGATTTTATTTCATTTATACATTTGTTCTCTGATTGCTTCTATCAGTTTACCGGAATTGAAACGGTATGCATTTATTGTAAAAACTTAGTTACTCTAGATTTAATCATTCTTAGATGATAGGATGGAAGTATATCAAATATTATTCCATACTGCACCTTACACTCTCCCTTTTAAGATACTGTTGCATCAAAAATTAATGTATGCAAATTTTATTCAGACTGAAAATAGGCCGCGCGAGCAACCGATTCGATCCACGGTGCTGAGGACTTCTGGCAACATGAGAGTCGGCACCGTTGGTTCTTTGAATTTGTCAGGTCTCTGGCTACAATTTTTGTATAGGACTTTTTCGTCTAACAGAAAAAGGTATTTTATCGATATTTCCAACCACTTTGAAGGCACGGTGCCGGGGGTTGTGGCAGAATGAGACTCGGCACCGTGAGTTTCACTTATTTTACACATAAAAATACATGTTCCAGTGTAATCTCCAAGTGTCCAACATAAAAAGATAGTTTGTGCGTTAAATTCACATAATGAATAATTAATATTAATTGCTTCTGGCAGAATTAAAAATGGCACCGATTTTTAAGGGTAATGTTCCCACGACGAATCGTTTAAAATACATAAGAATCGTCTAACGATTCGATTCAAGGTAGTATTTCCAAGCGGGCTCTTGGACTGTTATGGAATATTGGACTTTCTATATCTAATATTCATTTCAAATTCTCCATTTATTATGAAATAATGAAATACATGTTGATATTTGATATTTATTATTTTTTAGCTATATCTGCTTGAAACTTGCAAGTCCGGAACGACTCATTTTGTTTGAATTTTTCTTTCCGAGACATATTTTGAGTAGCCTCGATTTCTATTGCATCATAGCAACAGGTATAAATTTTGACATAGTCCTTGACCTGCTATCAAATAAAAATCAAACTAGTGATAGGAAACTAGGGTTGTTATCATTAGTGTGCGGAATATATGCAAGAGAATATGACCAAAATATCACTAAAATATCATCAAAATATGCCTTGAATATGCATAAAATAGAATATATATGTGAAGTTTTATAAATATATGCAAATATGCAACTTTATTATCCTTGGTATATTATCAAATACAAAAATAAAATAAATCATATCTATACTATCACAAGAGACTAAACATATCACGTCTTGAATACGAATATATTCACCTAAAAGTAGGTACATGAATAGTAACAACAATTAGAGTAATGGTCGTATAAGAAAGCACATTTTTTGGAATATATTCCATTGAATTATACAGGTGGCTGATTTTTTGCTATCTAGAATATATCTGCTCAAATATTGAATATATCAACAAAAATCAAGAAAGAATCTATTGGCTAAGATCTACCCAACAAAATAATAAGGACTCTTTCCTCTGCACACTCCAAAGCCTCACGTGTTCTGGCAAAGAAATATTCTAAACCAATATCCATTTACAAAGGTGTATCACAATCGGAGCTTCATTCTTGAATTATACCTTCTATTTATCATCATTTGATCGCCGAAAACAGCACAGTTTATCAACTTTCTCTCTATCTCTGTCTGTATTATTCGATTTCGTTGATTTGGCGAGGACAGTATTTGAGCATAATTTGAAAGCAAAATGGTAAATATGATACACTATTGTAAAGAAAAATCAAACTATGTACAATCAATAAATTTCACCTTTGTTTTCGTATGCTATACTAAATACAATCCTGTTGTCTATATCCAGGAGCTTGTATTCTTTTATCCATTGTTTAAAATTTTGGGATCTTACACTACCAAATGAATGAGACATTACAAACACGGAATGTAAACATGAGCATAGCCACAATTAATTCTCTCTTCCAAGATCAAATATATGGATCACTTATAAAGTGAGCGGCATGCTTTTTTCAAGCTGCTGTCCACAGATCCCGCAAACGTAAAAATGGTGCAGGTTTAAAAATTATCGAAGCTGAACAAAAATTGACGAAATACTACGAGAAGTTTTGTAATTATTCTGATCATGAAATATAATTAAGAACATGCAATTATATGCACAAAAACTCAATATATGCGGAAAAACTATAAATATGCACAATATGCAGAATTTAAATCAATAATTACATTTAATTTAAGTATGAATTGTGAACATTTGTAAAGAAAATACTGATATGCACAACTGTACAACATATGCAAAATGCATATAATCCGCACTCTAGTTATCATAGTCATATTGTATAATAATTATGATATGACGAACTGATCGTGCCACCATGAGATTTGGTTTCAATTTGCCAAATATTTTGCATTTTATTTAAAGCGATCATTTTCTCTAACACTGGCTGATAGCTATCCTTCATAATTTCAATTTAATCTTCAATATTACAAATAATTGTTCACGCGACGCCTAATAAATGTCTTGTATTGTGTAATTAATAATTCAATTTAACTTACTTCGATGTAGTATACTCTTGTCGACATTATTAATCTTATTTCTTTGCTGGTATATGGTTTTGATTGTGCAGTGGAGTGCAGTGTTTATTAGGAATAATTGCATACAGTGATAATGAGTTAGTGAATATCATTTTATAGAGGAGCAGGGTAAAATTTACAATCGGTAGAACGTTTGCATGCGAAACTTTTTCTCCAATAGTGGTATTATTATCAATGTTTATTCGTGAAAAAAAAAATACTCCACCGCTTTCGAGACATTGCTTTTATTAGATCTGATCGTGCAAGAGACGGTAGCCGCCGAAGACACGTATTATTGTTGAAAATGTAGTTATAGATGCTGTAGAAGCTGATCAAACTATTAGCACAATTATCACTCTTTTAATTCTCAACATGTCCATGGATTAGCAGAACCTGACCATTATCACCAAGAAACGTTTTGTGAATGTCTTTTACAGCAACTTGCTTCAGACCCAAATTTTCCCTTATACATAATATTTGCTGGTAAGGGGTAGTTTCCAGCATTGATTTTCTGTTAATGTCTGCCGGAGTTACTAAAAAGTGTATCTCCTAATGTGAGTCAGTGGTTCCAGCATGATAATGCGCCACTGCATTTTGCTCAAAATGTGCAAGATTATTTAAATCAAATTTTTGAGAATAGGTGGATTGGTCGCGGTGGTCCTGTAGCTTGGCCTGCTAGATCTAAATTTTTAATATTCTAATTCATGAGGCCATTTCAATTCTCTTGTGGAAGAAATGAGACAGCGGATAGGAAGCTCCGCGGAAGTATTAAAACAACAACGTGCATATCAAGCTTGTTCTGGATAATTCATCATTCATCCAATGTGCTGCAATGTGTAGAAGGAATGAATGGTGATGATTTTGAACAATATTTTTGATAAATAATTAGACCGAATCATCCCCGAAGGTATCATTCAATTATTTTTACAAATATCCTAGAAATAATTACAATGCACATGAAATATTCTAAGTTGTGTGATTTCCATATTATTGAATAGAAATGTATTCTCCTTGGAATTAATAGTCCGTGAGACAGGGCATAAATTTTTCGTTGATTACCGCTCACTTGAAACTTCGTGAGTGACTTCATTGTGATGAGTCCGACCGCTTTCACATTTGACGAAATTCTTGAGTGTTTTTTAGCGAGAGCTTATTGAACATGTTAATTTCTGAAGCCTCGAAAATGTATTACCGTCATATTGATGTTTACACTAATCGAAAGATTTTTTGATTATAAAATGAAAAATAATATTGTCGGACATGAATATTGGGGGCCAGTGGTGAGTCCGACAAGCAGCACTTGACAAAAAAACGTTGGTATGAAAACGGATTACCGCTAGTCTGAGACTTTGAGGACGTGTTCAATTTTTTTTTTTCAAGATTTGGTCATTTTGTTCGACAGATTTTCAGAGCCGTTTTCTCAATCCTCCTGCAATAACTTAGAACCCTCCATAAATAATATTTTGTTTGCGTCGTCGTGTCATGGTATTTTATTTAATGAGAGTATAATGGAATTTGTCTTTTAGAAGAACGAAGTTCAGCGCATATTCTAATCATTCGACTGAAAAATATTCATCAACCATAAATTGAGTACTGTATATTATTCACATTATTGGAATATATCTGAGAGCTCCTGTATGAGGGAGTATCACTGAAAAAAATGGCAATTCTTGAATCTACTCATCAAAAAAGGTAGCAATGACTCAGTGAGAATGAGCGTTTTTCTTCAATTAGTTACAAGCGTAAGTACCTAATGCATCTATGTTAAAACAGTTTTGGATAGTTTTTATATGACTGCATTACTTGTTGACTCATGCTGTTGATTACAAATATCAAGAATTGTGACAAATGACTTGAATTCAACGCTGATAGCTCTAATATATCCGTACAACTTGTAAGGTACCAGATAAAGTTTTATTTAATTCTTTCTTCCTATCAATTTGGCATTATCGTTCGCGCATGTAATAATAAAATGAAAAACGGACACATGAGGTAATCTTAAGTCATTGCCTGTCTGATATAAATATAACGGTCTTGAAAAAAAAAATTTTAATTATTATTTATTTTTTCATATTTTCTATACGATGCTTCGCGTTTTGATAAATATTACTTGAAGATATATTTCATAGCTAGTTTCTAGTTTAAAATATTCAACTCATTGTGGATAAGAGATTTATGTTATATTTTGTGGTGAAAATATCGCTAATATGAAATTCTGAGAATAATTAGTCTTGTAATTGATAGATAATTATAGTGCGTACTTAAAACAAACATGCATTTAACAGAAATAGTGATCACTAACCAATTCGAATGTTAGCTTTCACAGCTCAGCCGGACCATACAAGAATAATAGTAATTTATTGTACTAGTGTAGGTAGTGACATATTAGTCACGGAAGAAAATGCCTGCAAGGTAAATAATCACTTTTCTTGAGTGAATTTTCACATTTCACCCCAGTCCTTCCTTGAAATAACCCAAATCGTTTTTATATGTCTTTTATTATTTGCAGTTGACAAAACATCTGATATATTATTAGTAGAACATGAGAATTGAAAGGTAGCCATGAAATGGTTGTTATCATATCTATTGCATTTTTGTGTATTCTCTATTATTCTCGCATTGTGTGACTAATGATAAATATTTTTTATTTCGAAAAATCATAGAGACAGGCTTATTATGGATCCATTTTGTATGAAATAATTCTGTACTTAGTTCCACAAAGATATTCTTTTTAATAAATTCACTTTGGGTCTACATTGCATGTTATTTGAATGTTAAACTTTGAACGAGTGACCTTGAATAATTTTGAATGTTCTTACAATATACAATAATCTAAAATAATAATTCATGCAACTAGTACGTGAACTTGAAAATTATGATATGAGGCCAAATATTTCATGACAAGGATTAGAGAGTCATGGCAATTATTGCTTATGGGCGATTGTGGTGAGAATTAAAATATTTGGTGCTTTTGAATTTATCGACTTTTGAAAATTCAGATTTAGGCACTTATTTCATT
Organism: Dromius quadrimaculatus; assembly: GCA_963989225.1. Taxonomy (NCBI): domain Eukaryota; kingdom Metazoa; phylum Arthropoda; class Insecta; order Coleoptera; family Carabidae; genus Dromius; species Dromius quadrimaculatus. Next base: position 46,124,617 of record OZ022330.1, read on the forward strand.
GTGATTCCAGTATTATACAATAAGGGCATGAAAAATATTTTTCTGATTTGGATAAATAATTTTCATTCCTCGCAGAATGAACATAATATTGACGGGCTCGATTTGGAAACTCTTGAAAAAAAATTACATTTTGCACATGAAATTCAGCTGGCAATTGTTGGTATTAATACAGAGTGATCAATAATGATTGTCTGAAAAGTGACAGGCAAAAGTTCGCATTATGATCAAAACTATCTTCATGGAATGAAGTTAGTATGTATAAATTTATTCATTTTGAAAACTATGTTACCGACATTTCAAGAACACAATGGCGTATATTTTGCATATTTTATGACGGATTCATCCATAATCTGATTCAATAAACAAAAAAGTGAGTAAATAGCTGTATTATTGACTGATTATTAAGAATTTATTATTATTCTATCAAATTATTAGGTTAGAATAGTGTTTTCAGAGGAACTGTCATCTGTCACTTGAATGTCAGTATCTCAAGCAGGCGGCAAATTACTTGACATACATTCACATTTTATCTCAGCGTACACGAACAACATTCTTACGATCTAGTAGTTATCAGGACTTTATAAATTAATCTTGAGTTTATTTTAAACATTATTATGCAGAAATGGAAGTTATGGAATTCAAATTTCTAGATCCTGAATAACATACTATGTAAGAAATGAAAAAAATCCGAACGGGTCTATTAGTACAATCATTTCGTAATTTTACCTAGAAAGTTTTACGGCAGATTTTAAAACTGGTAGTTTTATAGATTTCGATGTGCTCTTTCTGAATCTCAACTTTGCAACCTCGTATTTTTGACGCTCACGTCACCATATTAGAAAAATGGCGCCTAAAAGCAGTCTTTGACAATATCTCCTTTCCGACTCATTTCACCATGAAAATTGTTATATATAAACTGAAAGAAGAAAAAATTTCCTACAATTCCTGTGGTACCTTGTTTTTTTCGTGAAATCAATAGTTTTGGCGTACGAGCGCCGCAAAGTATAGTTGGGCGCGTAGAACGCAGTTAGTTGTCGAAGAGAATTTATGACATAGCTTCCTTTACGCAAAGATGCTGCGATTAACTTCTTATTATCATATCGTTTCCAAGATACATCGTGAACCACTATCGATCTCAGTCTCACAAAAAATGTATCCTTGTTGTACTTTCTTTTAATACTTGACTTACGACAAGTCTCCAATTATTTTTTTTTTCACTTCAATCACTTCACTTCTACGCAATGGATTAGCACAAATAAAACATTTTACCTAATTATAATATTTATAAATTCAAACGACACTGTGAAGGGATACAAAGGCGAGGCATTCCTCTGCGGAGGACGGGCCATAGGAAGCTGGCTTTTCAACACATGTGAAATATTTATTGTTTGAATAGTTTTTAGATTCAAGTCAATTCTATAATTCACAAATTTCAGTTGGAATTGAATGTCACAGGTTGGCGTAGATGTATAATTATTTACGGCGCTCGTACACCAAAACTATTGATTTCACGGAAAAAGGGGTTATTTATTACATTTTAAATTCTCTCCTATTTCATTTTATATATAAATGCTTTCATCGTTTCATTGAAATGAATCGAAGAAAAGATATTGTCAAAAATTGCTTTTAGGCATCATTTTCCCAATATAGCGGCGCGAGCGGCAAAGATAGAAGGTGGCAAAGTTAAAATTCGGAAAGAGCACATCAAAATCTATGAAATTAGCTGTTGTCAGAACTCCCGGTAAATTCTCCAGGTAAACTTTTTTTACTTACTTGTACAAAGTAACAAGTGAGTATTGTGAAACCGACCGAATTCATCTATCGAGATTTTTATGGAAATATCCGTTTTGAGCATCCCTGAATCCATTTTGACTATTTTTGGCTTGATGTCGGTACGTATGTTCGTGCGTGCGTTCGTGCGTAACTCGCAAATCTCAAAACTGGTTGAACGTATTAGGCTGAATTTTCATATTTAAGACTGGTAAAAGGTGTTGATTGGCACCTCGCATTATGGTTGCAATCGCCTGTACCGGAAGTGCACTTAAATTGAAACTTTTTTTGAATTTTCCACATAAATCCAGAATGATCAACCGTAGGATGTTGAAATTCAGTATTTGAACTTGATGTTGTATCAGAATGGTCATCTACTATTTTTGTATGAATCGGTAAAGCCAGAAGTGCATTTACTTTGAAATTTTTTTGAATTTTTTGCATAAATCTAGAATGATCATCCATAGCATATTGAAATTCCGTACTAAGCACTTCTATAACATCTTATTATACATCTTGCATTATGATTGCGATCGGATAAACCGGAAGTGCACTTTACTCGAAACTTTTCTTAATCTTCTGCATAAATCCAGAATGATCAGCCGTAGGATACTGGAATTTAGCATTTGAAATTGCTGAAGCATTTTAATAGTCATCTTCTATTTTTGTACCAATCGGCTGAGCCGGAAGTGCACTTTATATGACGGACTTTTTGAATTTTCTGCACAAATTCTAAACAATCAGTCGCAGAATATTCAAATTTTGTATTAGGCACTTTTATAATATCTAGTTGTACACCTTGCATTATGTTGCTATCGACTAAGCCGGAAGAGCACTTTATTCGAAACATTTTTTGAATTTTCCGCATAAATCCAAAACGATTGAACGTAGATTGCTAGAATTCAGTATTTAGGACGATTATACTGTCAACATGCTCATGTTCCATTTTTATTGAGATCGACCGAGCCGGAAGTGCACTTTAATTGACTGTCTTTTGGAATTTTACGCATAAATTCGAACGATCAGGTGTAGAATATTTAAAATTTGGTATTTCAGTCTGCGTAGCATCTAAATGATTGCCTACTATTTTCATAACAATAGACTGAACCGGAAGTGCACTTCAGTAGGAATTATTTTTCTAATTTTGCGCATAAAATCAGATCTGTTGGTAGTCGTAGAATTTTGGAAATCAGTATTGAGGAATGTTGTAATATAAGAATAATGGCCTACTGTTTCCATAGCAACCGACTAGGCTGAAAGCGCATTTTACTTGACAGATTTTTAGAATCTCTTGGGTAAATCCAAAACGATTATCTGTGGAACAATGAGATTTTGTGTGCGATAATACATATCCAAGGATATATATACGATCAAACACAAAATCACATCGTATTATATATATATATATATATATATATATATATATATATATATATATATATATATATATATATATATATATATATATATATATATATATATATATATATATATATATTCAATGATGTACAAGTAAGTCACGTGATGTTTACGTCAGATTTTCTAGAAATGATTGTACTATATTACAAACAAAAACAATACAAATCAGAAAATTCAAATTAAAAAAAAAATTCTATTCATAGACTTCTATATCTTCGTCTCCTATGACAGTGTTTCAGAAATGATCCTGCTGTTCTGTGCTATGCCCTTGCGTAGAAATCTATATCCCGCGTAATGAACGTTCTCATATTTCAAGAGTTTGAGCTATGAAAGGGGTATACTTGATATTTATGGTCTTGCTCAACTTTACAAAGCTTCATGTCATCTAATTCCGAAATATGTGGCACTACTTTTTGGTATATTTGCTTGATTAAATTGCACTATATCAAAACACTAGAACACTTGTTGCATAGATTGTATTCACAAGACTGAATTAAATGACTCAAGTGGCACATATTCTATTGTAACTGTCTAAACTTGGACTGAGGCACATCTCGCATTGTAAACAGAGGAGGTAGCGAAATCTCAACATAGAAAATAGTGGACTACACGACAAACACTTGACTTGAAAATACCGGCCAATATTTCAACAAATGTATCGGTGGCTGATGTGCAGACGCGCAGCTCTACCAACATGAGTTCACAGATTATCTAAATGAAAATCATGCGGCTTAACTGCCATGCATGTATAGTTGTAACGTCGTGTACAGGCCTAGTTGCATAGTATTTGGTTGATTCTTAGCGTAGCTCAATAAGTTAGATGAAGATCGTTGGAACAATTTTCACTAAGATAATTAAGCCACGTTCAAGATTAACAAAGACTGTGCAACTGGGCCTTATTGTTTGAATCGTTTGCGATGTGTGAATAAAGTTAAGAAAAAACTCCAGAGGAATACAGTATCACATCCTGGAAAGAGTACTCCACAAAAAGTATTAGTTACAATGATGATATTATTATTATTGAATGATATATGATTTTCTGAGAATCCTTGTACTCTGTTTCAATAATGATGTAGCTCCAATAGTCCAGTCAATTTAGATTTCAACTACCGAATAAATGGTATTGGTACGGATAGTTTCATCAAAATAGGTATATGAATGTAACACAACTTTGCAGCCAAGCAAAATATTTATATTGTCCATATTAGCTATACTTTCCATTGAAAACGTTAGGTATCTCGTTAATAGTTATAGATTCGCAAAAGTTCTGTATAAAATAATTGGAAACACAAAGTTTCAACAGCAAAGTGCTGCCTTTTTCAAGTGTAAATGTATGACACATAAATAAAAAAAAATTGTCAAGACAACACAAATACAAAATGTGACTAGATAAGTATAAATATATTAACTTCTAGGATCGTAGAGCTCTGCGTGTGATTTAGCTATAATACAATTTCCACAGGTCTTCAGGAGATGAAAATGAAGGTCTGAATAGGGAAATTGTCAGCTCCTTATGGTTCTAGGTCAATCTGGCTCACTCTTTTTAGTTCGGCACTTAACTGAACAATCCACAGATCTTCAGGAGGTGGTGTTGAAGTAACTCTTGCAAGTAGATTCATAGATAAAAATAGCTTGAAATTATGAGCAAATGACTTGTAACCACGATCGATTGAGTTCATAACCAATATTCAAATTCAAATTATTAGGTGATTTTTTTATTTCTATTGCTTCTCTAATTAGCCTCTTGAACCAATTGTTCTCTTTAGCCAGAAGCTTTGTATTCTTAAAGTCAATGCCATGTAATACTTGAATAGCATGCTCAGCCACTGCAGACTTCTCTGGGTGGTTCAATCTTATATGACTAGACCGCGGTACAGAACCCCTTTCTCCGGATTATTAACACTCTTTTGAAACTTTGTGAGTGGCCTCATTTTGATGAGTCCGACAACTTTTTTATTTGCGAAAATCTTTGAAACTGCTGCATTTTCCATCGAACAGCCTAAAAAGACGTCGATTCTATGATTTATTCTTGATCAATAACATCACTCTCTTTTATAGTTTAATCGTAAGATAATAATAGCAAAAACACACATAATACTTTGTCCGACAAAAATATTGCAGCGTTCGGCGTAACCCCCATCTCCAACATGTCAAAATTACAAGTTTTGTTAGATTATTAACACTCTGTTGGAATTCTCAGTACTATCAAATAAACATTAGAGAAGTTGAGTGGTGATATTGTCCGATAAAATTTCTGCTGCATATTTTCAGTCCGAAGCTCTGAAAATGTCAATTCTATGAGTTTGGTTTGCTGAATAACACTCATTTATTTCAAATGTTCTTCCCTTTGGAATGATGTACAGAAAACATTGGTATAATTGTCCGACAAAATATCTGCTGCATATTCATAAAAAATTCAAAAATCTTATTTCGCAATTTCTCACTAATGATATGTTGAAATCGATTTCTAAAGATAAGAACCGTGATATTCTCCAATGAAATACCATAGAAGGTAGAAAGAATAATCTTCTTCTACCTGGCAATAGTCTCTATACTTACGCTTTCTATCTTTTTCATATTTGAAACATATCTGCAAGTGTCATCGAGAATGGTGATTCGGACCCAATTTTTGAGATACCAATATTTTAGAATTGTATGGAAAATATCATTTTGATTGGTTTTCTAATGTTGAAACAATTTTTTCTCAGCATGTTTTTACGTTTCTTGTTTCACATCTGCTTCCCATTTTCCGCTTTCCTTCCAAAATTTTCTCTATAATAGTTATATTTTCGAATTGTATGTTCAGTTTTACATCAAAATATTACTTTAATCCCTTTTTTACATGTTGTTCTATATTGTGAAGAAGATATGAGAAAAAATTTTTGCGAATGAAAAATCACTATGGACCAAGTTATTGAAATAAATACATAGAAATTTAGAGAATATTATTTTTTGATCTCACAAATGGATGTACAAAATTTGGTTGGAATTCAATATTGTACGCATACAAACACAGAAAACGCTACTTCTTATCTTTTTATTTTCGGACTGGCAAAACGGCGCACTATTTTTGTCGGACAATATATTGTTTGATCAAGAGATATACCCACCTCTATGTATAATTTTTGTCCGACAAGTGTTAATCAGCAAACCAAACTCATAGAATTGACATTTTCAGAGCTTCGGACTGAAAGTATGCAGCAGAAATTTTATCGGACAATATCACCACTCAACTTCACTAATGTTTATTTGATAGTACTGAGAATTCCAACAGAGTGTTAATAATCTAACAAAACTTGTAATTTTGACATGTAGGAGATGGGGGTCACGCCGAACGCCGCAATATTTTTGTCGGACAAAGTATTGTGTGTGTTTTTGCTATTAGTATCTTACGATTAAACTATAAAAGAGAGTGATGTTATTGATCAAGAATAAATCATAGAATCGACGTTTTTTTAGGCTGTTCGATGGAAAATGCAGCAGTTTCAAAGATTTTCGCAGATAAAAAAGTTGTCGGGCTCATCAAAATGAGGCCACTCACAAAGTTTCAAAAGAGTGTTAATAATCCGGAGAAAGGGGTTCTGTACCGCGGTCTAGACGAGAATGCTCTCTCAATCTTGTTTCCACAGTCCTCTTGGTTTGTCCAATATACTTTGCCACATTGGCAGGAAATCTTATATATACCTGGATACTGTAGAGGAAATCTGTTTTTCGCATTACCAATAAGATTTCGAATTTTCAAATTGGAAGTGTGAGAGGTTTTTGTGTCATATTTATGTAAAAGTCTTCCAATTTTATCCGTTGTATTAGCTACGTAAGGCAACGTAACAATTATTTTCTTGTTATTTGGATCTTGAACAGAAGGCATAGAATTCTCCTGTCTAAGAGCTTTCTTGATCTGTGTTTTATTATGACCATTCTTCAAGAAAACATCATCTAAAAATTTGAGAGCTCTTAGACAGAAGAATTTTATGCCTTCTGTTTAAGATCCAAATAATAAGAAAATATTTGTTACGTTATTGGGTAATTTTTGTCTGAATTGACTGGACCATAATGAAAATGAACAGCTTTTACTCGGAAAAGTTTGCCCATTTACAAGTATTTTTGAATTGTGAATTGATTGGAATTATTGATCAACAGTTTCTAATTTGTATTTTAGTGAGAGGTTCAAGATATGGATTTTGTAAAGATCGCAAAATGGACTATGTACTTTGTGATTTAAGCAACCTTATAGCTCTGATACTTCTCGGGATACCAATGCTGGAGTAAATAACTGTTTATTGTGTATATTTAGTCGTTATTTGTTTACTGAAATCTATACCGTGTATTATTCTCTCAGCATTTTTGAAGATTTTGAATATTTCCAATTAATTGAAACAAAACAAAGCCCGGGAAAAGTCTAAGTCCAAATAATTGTCTCACATTTCAGTATTTATTTTGATGATTCCACCGTTTTGTAGCGCATATTTTTCAATTATCTATAGATAATTCACGGAACAGGTGAATATCATAAAAGCACCTGTCCCCCACATATGCATAACTGTTTTCTTCCGAACAGTAACCAATCGCTACACGATTGCGTTACAGAAGCGCTTGGTTTTGACCGCGTTTCACTTTCGAAATTTCGTCGCGATCACTCGACGGCGATCTGTTGCGAATGCCGGATGGTAACGCAGTTGGCGCCGCGGCGGTTCGTATTTTCACGACGCGATATTTCGAAGTTCTTAATAGTTACATTGTTCTATTAATGAGTTGAAGTTTAGCGTACAAAGTTATTGGGTGTTAAAAAATAGGAACTCGTGTTGACTGTTCTTTGTTTATTTGTGAATAAAGTGGAAATGTGATTTAGTAGTGTGTGGTTTGTTTACTGTTTGACATTTGAACATCAAAGCAATTCTTCGATTGAAAGGTTAGTCAATTTTAGAGTGTAATATGTTATTTACTAAACAACCACAAAATTCATTGAACTGGAAACTGAACATATTTTTATTGAGTGAATGTACGATAATAATACGAAACAAAGATATCAAATTCAGAAAATTTTATATTTAGATGTTAATGAAAAATATAATCTCTAGTGAAATAAATTGTATTATTGGGCGATTTTATTTTGTCCTAGTGAATGAATTATGATGAATTCTTCCGTTTTAGTATCATCCACCTTGAATTTTAGGAGTTTGATTCGTTTAAATTTTATATGAGCATTCGAACAAAGTTTCTTATCAGCTTGCATGAATATGATACATTATATACTTGAAATAAATTACTACTATTTCCCATCGATAAAACAACAATTACAACTAGCCATTATTTTTTAGTTTGTTTAAGTTGGGTATAAGAATTCAATTATCATCGTTTCAAATTCTTCTTTGTCATTCTTTAAATAAGGATAACGAATGTGTATGACATATTATAGAAAACTAAGCTTATGCGCCAATTTTCAGATCATTGAAATCTGAAGGTAGTTCCACAGTGACAACATTTAAAACTTCATTGGAGAATATAATAGTTGTGTGAAAGCTTAAAACAGATCATTATTGACCTAGAGATATTGTATTCTGCCGTGCAATTCATTGATGATCTTCTCGAAGTACAGATATTTATTCTATACATTACTGACATTCGAAACCTACTTGACTATGTTTTTTCTATCATCATTGACAAACAAATATTTTGGCATAAATATTTGCTTGGTTACTTGTATCGGAAGTTGAATTTATCAGGCCATTTAGGATTTGTGTCATTACCATAGTTTAGTCATAGAATTAAATTGTTTAAAGCTTATTTCAAGCAGCTACTGTGAGATAGAATAGATTTATCATATTTTCACGAGTTTCAACGAATCCTTCAGTGATGTAGGTTTGCTCTAAAACTATCTTAAGGCCAAGTTTGTTGGAAAAATACGATTCTCCTGATTCAATTTTCTCATAATCATACATACCTACCATTATTGTATGTTCATCTATTGTTTTTACAGTTCAAAAACAAGGCTTACTGTATATTGCAGGCATCAGTTAATATTCTTCTTCTTATGAAAGTACTGTTCTTCAGAATTTTCGCTTTAACGACACATGCAATAAAAATTAATTTATAGTTGCTTTTCCAAGCTTTAGTTCAACTAATAAAATTATAATAATGATTGCTCAAGGATCTACAACATCTACCTCATAATATTTCGTATACTGTTAATCACAAAAATTCAAGAGAGTGAAGACTTTAAAAATGTATATTTGACTCTCTCTGTGTATGTGTACACGTCCACCAAAATAATAGTAATTTGTGTATCAAGGCCTTGAAGATAATCTTTTTTTGTTGAATCTGTTGTTTGTGAGACCAAAATAGTTATTTGTGTATCAAGGCCGTAAAGGTTATCTTTTTTGGTCGAATCTGTTGCGTTTCGGCCGCAATTCAGGTGAGACCAAAAAAGAACTGTAGGCGGAGGTGCACACAACGTTTTTCAAGCGATCATCACGAAATAATTCGAAACCACAGAATTTTATCTATTTATTTCTAAAACATTGCAATTGTAAATTCTAGTTGCCCTTGAAATTGTTTTATTTTATTGTCTTTTATCAAAGTGACATTTGTAAAAAATGCGTACCAATTTCTTGAATTATACGAACTATGAAGGTTGACGAAGGAATACCTATAATATGTATTTCGGCGAAAGCTGTATCTTAAAGAGTTCATTAAGCAGCCCATATAGGTAGTTATGAAATGTTTAGGAAGTAGTTCTTGACAGATCAGTCCCAAAAAATAAAATTTGACAGATGTGTAGCAAAAAGTGAGACTTCGTGGCCGCAAAAGGGGCCATAGAAACACTAAAAAAAGCATTAATGGCCGAGGTGCACACAATATTTCTTGGGCAATTATCACGAAATCATTCAAAATCAATATTTTATTTATTTATTCCTGAGAATCGTTTGATACGATGCATTAAATGCTGAATTTTGACACAAAGGAAAATGTCATATATAGAATCGAAGTGCAATGCACAAAATTTTTTGTGTATGTCAAGGTTCACTTCTTTTTACATCAAAAGAAAGAATCAAAATGTATAGCAAAATGCAGTATTCAATGCATCGTGTCGAACGGCCCTAAGATATGTTTGTTATAGTGCTTGCATTTGCTATAAACGTAATAGCACAGAAAATGTGTGAAATATCAATTGATAAAATAAGTCATGTGAGTTTTGTCTCCTAGTATTAGTTTACTGTAAATGTGATCGCAATTTGCCTCAGGTTTTTCTCTTGCCTTCACCAAGTAAAGCCAACTTTATCCTGGACAATAATAACGGTCGTTTGGTCCTTAAAGCATAATATTCTATTTCTACGACTGTGCATAAAGTTAGTATTTTACGATGCGTAAAGTAAGCGTTGTTTGTATAGCAGCTCTCACTGTTCCATTTGTTCAGATATTTGTGAAGTCTAAATGTCAACTTGTGCTCCCGGCTATCTTGCTTGATTACTGTACTCCCAATAATTGTAAGAATATGGAATTTGAGAGCAATCGAGAGAATCTTGTATGCAATACGAGTGTCAACAAGCATTATGACATTTGGCCTATAGTTTTAGTGAGTCGGTAAGCCTCGTCACCTAATACTTGGCCTCATGACATAATGCCCATCTTTACACTCTTTTTGTACAAATTACTATTTGTTTGAATTTTGATGTATGTCATATTTGACAATACGAGAAAAAAATTGCATGCACAGATCTATATGTTAAGAAAATGTATCGTCTAGAAATGATTCAGTGTTTAAGAATCAAAAGTTTTGGTTGGTGTTTATACAAGTCTTAATATTTAGGGCTTGACATGTGTCAAAATGTCGAAACAAATTGAAGTAATGCTCTATTACGGAGACCGGATATATTAACATATGTATGATGGCTCCAAAAATATGATTACATCACATTCTGAAATACGCAATTGAGGAATAAGCGACTTAATCTCTGAATAAAAATCTTTCACTAAGGTCCATTATTTCAGTCCATGGTTTATCTTAAACGTAGCTTAATTTCAATAGTATTCATTGTTAGAACAATTGTTACCAAGAAAATTAAGTCTCGCTCAAGTTAAATTGAGGACTGAAATACCGGCCCTAAGTGTCAAACTATTGTGAAGTTTATTATTTGAAAATAAATATTAACCGTAGCCAACTCCCTCGATTTTCAAACATTAAACACTAAATCTTGATTTTCATAAGAACGCGCTCATAAGAATACATTGTTTCAACATTATTCATTAAATATTAAATACTGATCATCGATTATTTAACATCTTATTAACTCACCTTATAAACTCAGCATGACCGTAATAGTCCAAGAGCCCGTGACAAAAAAAAAAACAATAAAAATGACAAAGGCTGGTTCTTTTACAGTCGATTCCCATAAGGGTATAGATTCATAAGATTTGATCAGTCAGGCGACTGTGGGACAGGAATGTATACCAGATGCTTAATCAAACATGTAATGTTTTAAAAATACATGCAATGACTTGACAAAGTTTTAAACAAACATTAAACGTTTTGTCAAATGATATCAAAAACAGGAAAAACTGTCAGTTAATCTTCAGGTGAGACTGTGACTAGTCAGTCAGCTTACAAGGTTGCGATATCGCACGCGCGATGCGTGCGGACTGCGACTGTTATCAGTAATAGTTTTTTTTTTCAATAATTAGAGAGAATGTAGTCACTACTATTTATGAACTTCTATTAGGAGAGTAATAATTTTACGAGGTTCTTATTCACTTATTGGTCAGATAATTAATCATTTTTACTTACTTGTACAAAGTACAAGGAAGTATTGTGAAACCGACAAAATTCACCTATCGAGATTTTGATGGAAATATCCTGTTTGAGCATCCCTGAATCCATTTTGACTATTTTTGGCTTGATGTCGGTACGTATGTTCGTGCGTGCGTTCGTGCGTGCGTGCGTGGGTGCGTGCGCGCGTGCGTAGCTCATAAATCTCAAAACTGGTAGAACGTATAATGTTGAAATTTTGTATTTAAGACTGGTATAGGGTCTAGTTGTGCACCTCGCATTATGGTTCTAATCGTCTGTACCGGAAGTGCACTTATCTTGAAATTTTTTCGAATTTTTCTAATAAATCCAGAATGATCAGCCGTAGGATGTTGAAATTCAGTATTTGAACTTGATATTGTATCAGAATGGCTATCTGCAATTTTTTCATGAATCGGTCAAGCCAGAAGTGCACTTTACTCGAAACTTTTTTAAATTTTTTGCATAAATCTAGAATGATCAGCCATAGCATATTGAAATTTAGTGTTTGAACTTGTTGTAGCATCAAAATAATTATCTATTATTTTTGTATCAATCGGTCTAGCCGGAAGTGCAGTTTATGAGTATCACAGACATTTAGAGTTTGCCATATAAAACAATCAGTTCAATTGAAATGATGAGGTAGGCAAGGATAATCTTTTGACAATTTTTTAATTTTGTCTTGTTACATGTCAAAATATTTTTCTTTAAATTTCATTTCGTTAGCATGACAATAGCGACAAAATTGGACCAAAACATGGTTTTCATACAAATTTGGAATTAATTTTCATTATGTTGGTCACACGGTCCAGCTTTAATTTCAGCATTATTGAACTTCAAATATACATACTTATCAAACCTTTCGAAGGCAAAACAAAATGAGGCACTGAAATCTACGACTATCTGACGGTCTTAAAGTACAAGGAAATATTGTGAAACCGACCAAATTCACATATGATTTTGATAGATATATCCGTTTTGAGCATCCCTGAATCCATTTTGATCATTTTTGGCTTGATGTCGGTACGTATGTACGTATGTATGTGTGTATGTGCGTAGCTCGCAAATCTCAGAATTCGTCAAACGTATAATGCTAAAATTTTGTATAAAAGACTGGTATAGGATCTAGGATCTTGATATGCACCTCGCATTATGGTTGCAATCGTCTGTACTGGAAGTGCACTTCACCTGATACTTTTTCTGAATCTTCCGCATTAATCTAGAATGATTAGCCGTAGGATACCGGAATTCAATATTTAAATTGCTGTAGCATCCAAATGATCATCTTCTATTCTCGTCCCAATCGACTAAGCCAGAAGTGCACTTCATATTACAGACTTTTCGAATTTTTCTCATAAATTTAAAATAATCAGTCGCAGAATATTGAGATTTTGTATTAAGCACTCTTATAGCATCTAGTTGTACACCTTGCATTATGATTGTGATCGGCTAAGCCGGGAGTGCAGTTTACTCGAAACATTTTTTAATTTTCCGCATAAATCCAAAACGATTGAACGTAGAATATTAGAATATAGTATTCATGATAACAGTACTGTCTAGATGCTCATATCCTATTTTCATTGAGATCGACTGAGTCGAAAATGCACTATACTTGACGATCCTGGAATTTTGCGCATGAGTTCAGAACTGTTAGCCGTAGAATCCTGGAAATCAGTATTTAGGAATGTTGTAGCATAAGAATGATGATCTACTGTTTCTATAGTAACCGACTAGCCGTGGAATGATGAGACGTTGTGTTTGATTATATATATCCAATGATGTGCAAGTAAGTCACGTGATGTCCACATCAGATTTTTTCTTTCTTGTGCAAAGTATAAGTAAGTACTGAGAAACCATAAAAAATTCATGTTACTAGATTTTGATGGAAAAACCATTTCGAGCATTCCTGAATCCATTTTGACTATTTTCGGCTTCATGTCGGTACGTATGTGTGTAAGTGTGTGCGCTCCCAACTCGCAAATCTCAAAACCCATCGAACGTATAATGTTGAAATTTTGAATTTAAGACAGTCCCAATTCAAGATTGACTGACAATTTTTTCTGTTTTTTATATCACTCAACCAAACGTTTATGTTTGTTTAAAACTGTGTCAAGTCATTGCATGTATTTTTAAATCACTACATGTTTGATTAGACACCTGGTATAATTTCCTGTCCCACTTGTCGCCTGGCTGACCAGAGTCTATGAATTTATACCTTTATGGGAATCGACTGTAAGAAAACCAGCCTTTGTCATTCTCATTGTTTTTTTTTTGTCACGGGCTCTCCGTCTATAAGCGGAACGGTGCAATGGGTGGTAGATATTTCATGTGAATCCTTTTAAGGATGTTCACTCGGCGAGAGAGTGACAGAAAAATTCGTGCAAGAGAGAGGGAGTGTGCGTAGTTTGATGCGGCAACATAGCTTCACATGGACAGACGTAATCTGTGCCTGTGTGAGTTGAGCGACCATAAGACGCGCAGAGCGATTCCGCAACGTTGCAACCTCTCTCTCATGCCTCTTTCTCCCAGCGTAAAACTGTGGTGTTTACATTTTTATTATGGCTGTTTCTTGATAATGAATATGGAAAGGTGGAATATTTTGAATGGTAAATTTTCCTCACATTCTATTCTATATTATATGGTTTTTTCAGAGATATCTGAAGAAAACTTCTTTTGATATTAGTAAAAATGTTCATTTTTACGATGCATATCCTATACCTCCCATGTTAAAGTCGCCAACTTTAACGACAAATTTCTCTAAATTTTGCATGGATAGCGATATTTTGAAAAATATTACTGTATAGAGGGCATTTTCATTCACACAATTTTTCAATTTGAGGAAAATCAGAAGAAAATTGATTTAACCAGTGAACGTCCTTAAAGAATATTCTTTGGCAAGTTTCGGAATGGTTACAGTCGTGACACAGTGTGGTGCAGTGGGTAGATATTCAAAAAATATTTACAATCTTCATAAGAAAGCCTTAAATTTGATATATTTGTTATTTACCATGCTCATCTGGAATATGATAAATTGCGGTACGCGAGTTTCCTACTGTTTCGCACTCCCGGAGATTAGAAGACTAATTTAATCCCTCATATCAAGGACTTAAGTTTGAGTTTTGTTCTTAGGAATCTAGAATGATCAAGAATCCCAAGGGACTAAAGTAAAATAAACAAATTTTTCTATGACAACTAAATAATCAAAGTATTTACCTAAATGTCAAATTGAATTTTTTCATTATAATTCGAATCTTTATTATTGGTGATTTATATTAGCAGTATCGCAATTGACACAATTTTACAAATGCATCGTACTGTTCGTGAATTTTCTAGATTTTTGGGAAAATAATTTTACAGTTACCTCTTTCGCAATCGTATCAATATCAAATTTCTCAATCATCTTTTAGACAACAAGTTTATTTATTCAACAACTGTTGTAGCCAGCCTTGTTACTATGATGAATTTAGTCAACATTTTTTAATCAAGTTTGTTGTTGTCAAAATTGTAAGATCAATCAATCTGCTTTTAGACTATTGTGATTAAATATAATACGGTAATGTAAGAAATAGCGTAGACAACACATGACTTAAGTGCCTTTAATCCCTCAGGTGAATATTGCCCTCGACTTCGTTTTGTGCAATTATCTCCATCCTCAGGATTAAATCAAGCACTTAAGTCCCTCGTTATATAATATACTGTTTCTACGATTGGGCGTTTTAATATGTTTACCGGTCCTGTATTCGAGGTGGTATGTTGATTTCACTATGCGAACTGTGATTACTATGGTTATGCTGATTTACTGCCCATGGGCAAAGGTGATATGTAAAAAATTGTGACAAGCCAAGCGGAGCGCAAGGGCATTACCTATCTTTTCTCGAAGAGCTTCGTCGCTATTTTGAACCCTTATAACTTGGGTTTGGATTATACCAGATAGACAAAATTCTCGAAATATGATGTCAATAGTAAAAAAAAGAAGTTTGTTAAGTTTCGATTACATAACTCTTATACTTTATATTTTATTGATTGATATCTAAAAAACCACGATTTCGTCACGGACTCACTCACTGATGATCATCAAAGTGTTTAGGGTACTTCCTTAAGTCCTAGAAAGCTGAAATTTGGTATGTGAGCTAGTATTAGTACACAAACAATTAAAAGATTCTAAAACTTGAATCTTTCACCCTCCAACCCCTTAAATTAAGGGATGGAAGTTTGTATTAGATTTTCGCAATTTTTTATGCTGAAAATTGATATAGGAACTTCTTGTTATAGATAATAGTAGAATAAATCCAAGAAAAAGTGGACAAAATGGAAAAATATTGTTATAATCAACCCTCAAAAAGAAGTGAAATCCCACTAAAAACATTTTCATGTAAAATATTGCCAAGACGAGACCATATGGCTCGCACTGTCAAAAAGTTATCAGATCTCATGTAGAGCCAAGCTTCTAACACTACACGCCCTAACTTTACAAGCCTTGACTTCGCAAACTCTACACCTCAGTCAAAATATATGGCTTAGCCATTTCGCTAGTCACATGAGCATAAGGCGAAAAATTCATTCACTGTTCATAAGTTTTCTGTTATACAATAGCTCAAGTAGTAACGAAAAGGCCAAGCCACATATTTTGACTGAGGTGTAGAGTTTGCGAAGTTAGGGCTTGTAGAATTAGGGCGTGTTGTGTTATAAGCTTGGCTCTTCATGAGATCTGATAGCATTTTTGACAGTGCGAGCCATATGGTCTCGTCTTGGCAACATTTTACATGAAAATATTTTTAGTGGTCGAATATTCACAATAAAATGTCATACTTGACAGCTGAATTTGGAAAAAAAGAATCCCGTCCATATTTTGGGTAGATCTTCCAACCTTGCAAAAAATATTGTAAGCATCACGGTCAATAAGTACAGTACCGATTTCGCATAGTATTTGGAAAACTCGCCAAGGCTCTGCCTCCAAACTGTCACTATCAATCGGTAAACTGTACTTACTGTCTTTAATACTCAATAACTATACCAAATTTCAACTTTAATTCATATTTAGGAAAACTGTGAGGATTCTGACAGTTACTTTGTGGTGCTACCTGGTAAGAATGAGTTGAACCAATTTTACGGATTTGTTCCGAGAGATTTATGAGGGAGAAAAATTAGATACAATATTTGGAATGACATCCAAAATTCATTACGTAATGTATGTAACCCTGAGTCGCGATTTAGCTAATCATCTTTAATACCATACTATGATCAGTTTTCAACTCTACTCTCTAATTTACAAGTTTGGCGGAAAAACTAAGATAATACAACGAATAATTGGTGGGAGTTACTTGAACTGACAAGCCAAGGTTATTTGTGTGTGAATTTGAGAAAGAGAAGGAGCAAATAATAATAGTTAAACTGATCTTGAAAAATTTACTCCGTTACAGCGCTGTTATAAATTTCTCATAGCTCTATAGATCTGTAGGATCCAATCGAGGATCCAATGTGGAATCTATTGATTTACTTAGATGCTCACTATAGAAAAGTATTTTTTCTGCTACTGTATAAATAAGTGAGCTTTGTAGCCCTGGCAACTCGAACGATAACGAAAGCAAACCTTCGTGTTACCTCGTTGCTATGCGTTGCTATCTACGAAAGTAATACTTTCGGGGCCAGGACAAAAAAGTAAAAGTTTGAAAAAATGCAAATATATTGGAAATTTCAATATTCATTCAAATAAATAAGTAGTTTATAACAATAATATAATTTTATCCAATCTATTTAATTTAATTTTATCTACCTATTGGTTTTAGTTAATTATGCAATTTGAACAATTGAAAAAACTCATGGTAGGAATATTATTTGAATTATTAACTTCTTTACTTTGTATTGGGAGATTTTTATCATTTTGAATTATGTCAAAACTCATATTTGTCACTGTTTCTTTATTTGAGGAAATATTAATGTGAATTTCATGTAACACCTTTTTAGAAATTTCAATTTTATTACTTTAAGAAGAAGACTTCCATCCGCTCTTTAAATCCAAAATATCGGCACCCGAAGCATTACATTTTCGTCAATTCGAGTAACGTTTTTATCAGTAAGCCATTTAGAAAACATACTGTATGGCTTCACCTCGGCCATTCAAATACCACCTCACACAAAAAAGTATACTTTCGCATCTTGTAATGTAAATAATTATATCTTTACAGTGTCACTCAGTTTTCGAGATATTGATTAAATGCAATTATTTTGCAGTACAAATTAAGTTATTCGCGTAGGAAGGCAAATGTAATATTGCAGTCACTGTTTTACAGATGAAATGATAATTAAGAACAGATCTGCAGTGAATCGTGCAACCTGAATTCCATCGGAAAAGCGTCCAGAAAATATTTAAAAAAAGAACCGAAAATCCAAAGCACTTATTGGAATATATATTTAAAATGAAAAGAGATTCTCAAACACTCTTTTATCTAATAATAATGAGAAAAAACGGTGATATATTAAATGAAATAAATATTTTATAATGAATTAAATACATTTGATTGACAATTTCTAATCGGCGTAAGATGTGATGTGGGAAGCAAACCACAATCTGATTCAATTATAATAATGAAGTTAATATTGAATTTGTAGAGTTGCTATTAATATATTTTTAGTATAAATAGATTTATGTTGTGATTGATAAATGCCATAATAAAATATATTTTTTCTTATGCTTTATTTTCTATTATTAATCAAAACTACACAAAGCATTTCCACGTAGTTAACAGAGTATGGACTCAGAGTTGACTGTGGAAGGTTTTGTACTAGATATACAATTCAAAATACGATTGTGACATTAAGTAAGAGTAATATTCAAAAGATTATGTCAAGAAGAAAACTAAATAAAATTGGATCATTCAGTTGAATTAAAAAAAGTTATGTACTGAGAAAATAATCAACGTATTTATGTGAAACATATAGCTGCTGCTAAGAAAATATCGACTTGCTGGAATTTATGAAATGAATCACATACATACAAAATTATTTTTGCAATGAAAATTGTACACCATGAAATAATTCGAGTATATTTAAATGCGAACTTAAGCTTACAGCTGGAAATATTTCATCCATGAATGGCAGCCTGTGGAAAATTGTTCCTTTTTTTTCTGTCATGAGCACCCGGTCTCTAAGTGATATTTGAACTGAAAATAAATTTTCACTGAGTAAAGTTGGTATGTGTTTGTGAAAATTTTGAATGAAGTTATTTGATGATGTATTGTTAATTATATTCTGATGGTTATTCATGATCAAGTCAATGAAAATAACATTTTTCGAATATTTTAAACCAGTTTTTATACAAGCAATTTGGTGTGCAAAGCAAGCGGGATGAATTTGAAAATTATAAAATTAGTCATTAAGGATGTGAAAACGGATCAAAAGTTCATATATGGGAATAATGTGGGCCTTACGGAATCCAGGGGTATTATAGATTTATTCATTCATCTGACATAGTCTAATAAATAAATAATATTATGAAACACTTGGACTCTTTAAGGCCTACATTAGTCAGAAAATAAGAATTGAGCAACTAATAATTCTTTCAATTTGAATTATGCCATAGTGCGTAGACTCCAAATAAACTTGATCAATATTAATAAGATCAGATGTAATGCAACGAACACAGAATACTTTGCACAGGGATGCATTGGGCAGTTTATTGTATCAATCAACAAATACTCGACCAAATATATTGAGAGCCTCAGAAATTCTAGCAAAAAAATTAATAAGTCGGCTTGACTGTATGAAAACAAAAAATTCGATACTATGAACACTATGACATTATACTCGAGCATAATAAAGAATTAATTAATGACTATAGTATGAAACTTAGAAATTCATAAATAAATTGGAAAGGTACAAATTACAGCACAGTTTCTTCATCATCGACTGAAGCACAGTTTATAGGAGTATTTTAGTTAAGAATTTATTCACAATATTTACACATGAAATGTTATTTTCCGTGTTTCTTCTAATTCTGTTAAACAATCTTTTTTACACCGTTTCTATTTTTACAAGCAAGTGCAGAGCATACTGGCATGTTTACATGTTTGAAAAGCACTCTAAAACTTCAATTACTCGAAAATAAGATGTTATATATTTAATATAAACCTTTGAACTACATATCAAGTAAACTGACAAATAATACTTCTTACATTGAGATTCCTAAGAGTTTCATCGCCATTAAATACGATAAACCGAATTCAGCTCTCTTTATCAACTGAAGAAGTTTCACTAGAATATAATAGATAAATACAAATGTATGTTCGAATAATTGAATAAAAAGAAGAGAAACGATAAATCCATAATAATTAGTGAAGCTTCTTCAGCTAATGGAGGTAGATGAATTCGATCCAATGTAATATAAGAGCATGGCAATAGGGCCGATTGACAGCTTTAAAGAATCCTCTATAAATGCTCAACATTTTATTCACAAAGCTACTTCTATAGCATATTCTTCTCTCTCCTGCTGTCAGTAAAACTCTACTTGTAATATTGACGGACGAAAAGAAATTTGTTCATATCTAGAATTGCATCATTTCATGTATTATTTATAGATTAATGAAAGTGGAATTCTAGCTACTGAATCTGAATCTTGATCAGATATTAAAGAGAAAAAGGTTTTTTGAAATTCTCTAAGAATAAGATCAAAGCCTCCACAGAATTATGTTTGATTCCAAATGTCTTCACACTGAAAATATGTGAAATCTATTTCGGTAGTCTCAAGTAAAATTGAAATATTGAGCATTTATCGAAGTTGAGGAAACCTTTTTTGATTTGAAAATAAATGTTCACAGAAACTGAATCATATCATCTTGAACGGGTTCATGGAGAATCAGATTGTTACTTCATGAAAATAATTCTACACAATTGATCGTTTTCATGTATTTATAGGCCTTGTATCTGATAGTATGTTTGAAGCTGTAGTTGCTATGGTTATGTCGACTTTCTACCCATGGTCAAGAGCGATAAATAAATAATGGTGGATGTTCACAGGAAATATCTGTTTTTTGACATGGACGTTCAAAGAACAATTATCACAATTTTTGAATTTTGAAAAGAAATTTCGATTAGATCTTCCAGCATCAAGATCAGTGAATACATTTGTACCGATTTCTTCGCCAAGGCTTAACCTTCAAATTAATATCTCTAATCGACAAACTGTATTTATTAACCTTGATACTTGAATAAATATTATCTTTCTATTCAGGTCTAGCCCTACTTATTGGTGTAAAGTAAATGTTGATTACTATGCTGATGATTATATGCAATTATTATTTCCATATTATCATCATAATCGATCTACTACAGCTTGGAGCACTGGTTTTCCTCACAATCAGCCTCCATTCATCCCTATCTAGTACATAAGTCTTCCATCTCTTCACTCCTATCTTGACTACAACATTTTGTACGTCGTCTACTCATCTCGGTTCATGTCGTCCTTTCCATCTTTTAAATTATAATTTTCTCTCATAATCTCTAGCTACATCTTTTTTCTACTTTCATTCCCAGTGAATGTTTAATTCATCTAAGTCTTTGCGACTTTATGAATCTCATGATGTTTTTTTCTCCCATTAGTTTATAACGTTCAGAATTAGGGTAGCGACCCTACCCTTCAAAACTGACTAGCTCAGTAACCAAAAATAAAAATCTAAATAATCCCAGGGCCGGACTGGGTAGTTGTGAGGTTAGCTTTGAAAATATAAACTTTACTGAAACAAATCTACTGGACGCTACTCAAGCTAACTCTAAATAAAACAAAAAATAAGGGCGCCACGCAATTGTTAATTTTTCCGTCCTCAGGCACACAACTGCTAAAGTACCTGTAAAAGAAAAGATGGTAGGATGGACGGGTAGAATATTGGGTTGTAGGATAATTAGATCTTTCGGCGTCGATCAAGATGCCGCAGAACATAAAATAAAACAATATCTCAAACAGCGATACTTACTCACCAGCTGTAAAAAAAAACACAAAATAAAATCACTATCTGAAAATTAAAGTGGCAGGTATTCTTTTCACAAAATAAATGATAATCAAAAATTTACCCAACGAAGTGAATATTTAATAAAGTTGATTCAAAATGAATATCAAAAATTACAAAAGTAAGATAAGTAGAACGTAGAACAAAATGAATATAAGAAAATGTAAAACAGCAATAACGTATAATAATGTAAATCAAAATGGCGGCGATTCGCGTCCCTAACGCAGACTTCAACAAGTCCTAACTGAATTGTTCTGAACCAAACACTTATAAACCTACTCCATGAAAAAAGGGTACAAAAGAAATGAAAATCAGGCCCGAGATCGATCGACCTGGCTTACAATTGGACGTAGCGTTCATAAGGTAACAAAAAAGCATGAAAAAAGGCGACTACGAATGCCTACCGCAGCAAAAAGTTACACACAAAAAAATGAACAAAATTCGTAGTGAAGCCACGAGGTGGCTAGTGTCTAAATTAGCACCAACAAAAAAAGTCTGAATAAAAAAAAACTGAAAACCACTTAGATGGCGACGTCACTGGAGATCCTATTGACTCGTCTGCCTGGCGTCTGGATCTCGGCCTCAGATCTAATTGGCTGGATTCCGGATGGTCGGGAAAGCCAGGGTGGAAGTGAGATACTCCCACAGTGTTGTGCCCTGGTTTCGGACGACGACAAATCGCAGGTGGTAAGCGAAAGCGAAGAAAAACGACCACTCACAATTTTAAATAATCCCCAACACGTGGGCTGCTCCGCCGAACAAAACAAATGGCCAAACTGCCCCAAATATTCGGCCGGAGCACAGCTTATCCCAAACGAATCCCCAACTTGGGCTTGCACACGCAAAAAAAACTTTGGAATAAGCCCCAAAATTGTATTGGTCAAAAAAAGCAAATAAATAAATGTACGTCTGTCCTACACCAGGACTTAAGGCTGACTCTCCTCAATTAAGTCAAATCCGGTCGGTTTGACTTAATTGAAAATTGACCGTTTTTCATTAAAAAAAAACCCTAGCGAGCGCCCCAGTACTAAGATTCAAAAAAAATAAAACGTAACGTCACTGCCTGCAGCGCGCGCATTGCAACAGCGACAATTTGAAACAAAAACCCTGAACTAAAATTAATTAATGAAAGTAAACAAAAACACGCTTTTAATATAACCAAAAAAACTAAGGTTGATAAGAGAAAAGAAACGGAACTAAAGATTGAAATATGAATGTAACTATAGAATTGAAAACTAAAATATCTTAAACCAAAAGTAAGTACATAGAGTGAAGCAAATTAAACCTAAATAACCCAAATTATATTACAGAATTTAACCCAGCAAAAAAGTGATCAAAAGCCAAATTGACACGTAACAAGTTCTTGTTCAAGATTGTATTGTAACGAAACACAAAAGTCGTTCGTGGGACATCAATTCATTTTCACCTTAGGCCACACTAATATCACTGAAATTATCTACTATTTAATATTTTTACTTATTGACGCTAAAATAGTCACTAACACTACATTTATTTTATTACTTGAATAACAACACTGTCTTCTTATCCATTTCTACAGCTTCTTATTTATTTCCAACTGTTCCTTCATTCATTTATCACTCTTCCCATTTATTTCTATTGTTTAGTTCACTATTGCGCGCTCCGTAACCGACCTACCAACCACAAATACTCATACGCGCTCCAACTATTTTCTCCAATTCTTTCTTACATCCCTACTCACTCACTGTCCAATTTGACTGAGTACTTCTATTAGGGCGCAAACCACATTGATGCTCCTCTAGTATGTTTTCAGAATATTCTTTAGCACGATCGTTTTTGATAGATGTTATTGCTTCTATAACTGCTACAAGTGATCTTAGAAGATTTACTGCAGCCTGCAGCATTCGTGCATCATAACTTTTTTCAGAATATATGTATCAGCTCATAAAAAGTATCCAAAATTGTACCAAAATTGTATCACCACCATATTTGAGTAATATTATAAAGGCTCTCGCTTTCCGCGTGAAAACTCCCATAGAACTCTTTGCATTTCGGTCTTGCACGCCGTGCTCTCTCCGTGTGAAAGAGGGATTACAGATATCTCAAAATGACTGTATGTGTTATGATCTGATAAGTTCCAACCTATACACTTCAATTCCAGTTAACTTAACAGCCGTTTAGCTTAAACGAAGTTTGCTGAAACTCGTTCTTAAACTTTCATAAAGATCGCTACAAACTCAAAGCGATGCAGGATGGCCAGCCCTACAATATTTGTGCGTTTGGCAGAAGATAGCGCTCGTCGGCGCCGAGCACACAAACACAGAATACATGTAAATATGCACGTGTATTGAACATTCGTGTGCTCAGCGCTGACGAGCGCTTTTTTCTGCCAAACGCACCCTAATAATTTTTCGTTGATTACCGCTCACTTGAAACTTTGTGAGTGGCTTCATTGTGATGAGTACAACAACATTTTCACTTGGCAAAATTCTAGATTTAGGGGCATTTTTCAGCAAGGGCTAATTAATTGAAAAATATTACCGTCTTATTGATCCTTACACTAATCGAAAGATTTTTTGATTATAAAATGAAAAAAAAAATATTGTCCGACATGAATATTGGAGCTAGCGGTGAGCCCGATAAGCCGCACTTGTCATAAGAATCAATATACTCACCATAAGTACCAACATACTTATGACAAGTGCGGCTTGTCAGACTCACCGCTAGCCCCAGTATTCATGTCGGACGATATTTTTTTTCATTTTATAATTAATTAGTCCTCGCTGGAAAACGCTTCCAAATCTAGAATTTTGCCAAATGAAAAAGTTGTCGGACTCATCACAATGAAGCCACTCACAAACTCACAAAGTTTCAAGTGAGCGATAATCAACGAAAAATTTATACGCTGTCTCACGGACTATAAGTGAGAGATATGTATGGTGAAGACAAAAAAAAATAGTCTATGGTGTAAACAGGGCCGTTTTTAACCTATTGGAGGCCCTGGGCACATTTAGATAATGGGACCCCTATGAATTCGATACAGCACTATTTTGTTAGAATAGACAAAGAAAGTAGATAAGCAAAGTCCTAGATTTATTTTTTTTCCTCCACAGTCACATTGAATGAATAGATAATATTATAATATAATCCACAAAAGTAGTCCCCGATCGTCGAGTCAATTTACTTAAATCGGTTGGTCACGTTCAGTTTTATGTCAATATGGGGATCCTGTGAGTAATAAATACCGGCTATATCGGTTATCGTTTCGTATGGTAATCTGGCAGGAACTAGAGGACCCTTATCGATCGCAGGGCCCTAGGCCCGTGCCCAGAGTGCCAAGTGGGAAAGCGGGACCTTGGTGTAAAGAGGCTTAATGAATATACGAGTTTTCAAACAAGAATTCA
The DNA here is from genome assembly GCA_963989225.1 of Dromius quadrimaculatus. Lineage (NCBI taxonomy): Eukaryota > Metazoa > Arthropoda > Insecta > Coleoptera > Carabidae > Dromius > Dromius quadrimaculatus. Next base: position 46,149,969 of record OZ022330.1, read on the forward strand.
AGGTTTTTTTTTGTCTCGGCAGTCAATTTAAGTTTGAGATAAATATTTCATTCATGTAAGAAATATTTTATTATTCTTTAATTTGTATTGTTTAAAATGCAGGACATTAGGAACACTTAAGGCTATTTACGGGACATTTTTTAACAAAATTTGAATGCGGGGTTGAAGTATAGAATCCAGAACTGCTCCGCAGAATCCAGGACGGTTGGCTGTCTTGACCAAGAGAGACATGCTCGCAACAGCAAATGCTACCTTTCGATTTTTCTTCGGTTTTTTCTTTTTCAAAAGTACTGAATACATAATAACTTAGTCGTTGAGTTCAAAAATAATCCATTAAAAGATAAGTTCAAAACTAAGACTTCAACTTCAAATGGAATAATACACGTTTAGAATTTGTGAACAAAAATTTCAATCAATATCATTTGTGAAGCCATAGTCATACGCCTTTTTTAGACTTTTTGTGTGGTTACTGTTTTACTTATATCGATATAAACCATATTTTGATTTTAGTTGGACTTGCGTTCATAACTCTGCTTAAAGCATATTTATCTATAATTTTCTTTGTTACTCCGAATAAACTGGGAGCTAGTGACAGGTGGGGTTCTCCAATTTTATTCCGCTTGCCTTTTTGAGGGTTGATAATTTACCTCTTGATGAGAAAGATAAAAATGTTATTGAGCGATGCACGCTTTCCGGTCATAGTTCAAATTCCAATTGAAGATCTAAAAAAAAAATGGTATTTTCCGTGACATCATATTGCATGCCTTTGTGACGTGAAATAATTGAAATTGATCTAAAACCAAATACTGAAAGGCAAGCAATTCGCAACAGCCCTAAAGGCTCAAATGGTTGCGTGAAGTTGTAAAAAAATATAAGAAATGCCGTGTCTCCAAATTGCATGCCAATGAAAAGAATTGAAGTTTCAGTCATAAAACCCTTGTGAAAAAATTTGCAAGCATTCCTCGTTAGCGCAAGGATTTGAAATTTGGGGGTAATCTTGCATAACTTTTGAACCAATTAGCCGTGATTTGGAATTGCATGCCATTTCAACTATAGGTAATTTGTTCAAAGAATTGTTATTGAGGAAATTGGCTGCACCCCAGGATGTCCCAAAATAGAGGCATGCATTGAGGAAGTTGGAAAAAAAATCGAAAAATTTCCGTCATTTTATTTTGCATGCCATTGTGCATATCATTCAAAATAATTTTTTTTAGACGATACAAAGAAATGGCAAGCATGCTGCTCAGGCTCATCATTGATAAATTTTGAAAAAAAGTTGGGAAAAAGTGCCCGTAAATGGATTGAGTGAAATTAACTGGAATTATGCCGTGAATTTATTTATTTAAATTTTTTGACTAATTCTAGGCATTAATCGCTTAGGTGAGTCTCTTTCAAAATATTGCAGAGTGCTACAATTTAATTCGTTCGTAATTCATAGAACATACAATTTTCCCATGGATATTAGTATTAGCTCTATTAACTGGGTATAGAATTGACTTGCAATCAATAAGGCACTAAATATACTGAAAAGTCCTTATACGGACGAAACACGTATGTATAGTTTACGTCCCAACTCCTGAATTTGTGATTTGGTGAAATATCCAGGTTTTGAATCTTGCTATTAATAAAATAATAATCATACACATCAACAAAATAATTATGTTCTTACTTTTCCCCTGGAATGTGGATAAGTTATGTGGATGGAACAGAAAATATTTTTGAAAGTTGAAATGCCTTCATCTGGAGCTTAAAAAAAGGTATACCTCCATTATCATGCAAGAATATCTTGATCATTATGAAAAGATAAAAAAAGCTAATTTTCAGGAAAAAAATATTATTATAAAAAAATCATAATAAAATAGTTAATGGGAAGTTTAATAATGTAAATGAATAGGAATGGAAAAGAATCTGAAATTGGCAATAATTGCTCAAATTACCATTTCTTCATCATAATTATTGCCAATTTCAGGATCCTCTTCAGTAGTTTCACCAACTATTTGAGAATGAATGTCGCTGTCATCATCGTCCGATTCATCCTTATCGTCCTTATTGTCGACCCTTCTTACAATATAATTTTTTATGCAACTTTCATTATTATTTAAAATATGAAGGGCTCAAGCAACATGCATGCAATTTCAAATTTATAATTATTTCACTATGAAATGAAGTTTTTGCTCCATTTGAGGTAATTTGAAATCACAGCTAATTGGTTCAAAATTTATGCAAAATTACCCCAAATTTCAAACCCTTGCGCCAACGAGGAATGCTTGCCAATTTTTTACAAGGGTTTTATGAATCAAACTTCAATTCTTTTCATTGGAATACAATTTGGAAACACGACATTTCTTATGCTTTTTTTTACAACTTCACGCAATCCTTTGAGCCTCTAGGGCTGTTGCAATTGCTTGCCTTTCAGTACTTGGCTTTAGATCAATTTCAATTATTTCACATTACAAAGGCATGCAATATGATGTCTCGGAAAAAACCATTTTTTTAGATCTTCAATTGGAATTTGAACTATGACCGGAAAGCGTGTATCGCTCAATAACATTTTTATCTTTCTTACCAAGGGGTAAATTATCAACCCTCAAACATGCAAGCGGTATAAAATCGGAGAGCCTCACCTGTCACTAGCTACCAGTCTATTTATAATCTCTCATATTATTTGCAACAAAATATTGAAATTTTTATTTGATCCAGCTTCTAATATTCTAAATATGAAGTCGAATGTTGTTATAGATCCCATGTTTACTGTGTTCTCGTTCCCCAAATATAGAAAAACCCATCCAAAAAACATGTGTCTTGTGCATTCCAATCTCATAATCGCCCATTCAAACCCGAATAATATTCTTGTTTCTCGATTGAAAAGCGGATAGATTACAAATATATGACAGTTTTTTCATGAGTTTTTCTTGTTATGCAAATTATCTATTTTTTTTTTTATTGCAGAAAACATAAAACGACAATTATGTTGTTTGGCAGCATTAATCTGTGAGAACAATTCAGTGTTAACATTTTTGTGAAGATATTAGAACAAGTATTATAAGAGGTCTAACAGAAATTATTCAACTTTTTTTCACCTTCTAGTGCTATTATGTTATTATGATAAGTTGGAAATGCGAACTATGTATGACGCATAATAGAGTACTTTGAATAAAATGTGTTTATCTAGGATCGTATGAAAAGTGACAGTTTTCTTACATTATTTTTATGTAAAAAGTATGCTTCTATAGGAAATTGTGCAATAGGAGATTTATTGCAGAGTTTGATTGCACAATTGCAGTGAGAGAGTCCATTAGCTTTAATAATTAGTATTTCAAACATTTAGAGGATATTGTGGTACTCATCTACAATATAAATAGTTATTTTTGTATTAAGTGTGCGAAGTGATTGTTTTTTTTTGTTGCGCGTGAGAATGTCAATTTTAACCGAGACCGTGATGTCGAGATAACAAATTCATTCGAGATGCCATGTCAAAACTATAATCAATTTGCAGTCACCTGGGTATTTTAACCAAAAGTATGCGCAATTGTTGTTTGATAAATGAAGAACTGTCAACAATTAATTTTTATATTCAAAAATAAGTAGTTTTGTGTACAAATTCATATTTCTTTTTTGTTGAATACCTGTTTGTCTCTATCCTTGTAGCATCACCAAACTAATTTATATTAGATTAGGTGTGTAAAAATTTTCCACTAGTGAAAAAATAAGTTTCATTTTTTTACTAGTGAGAAAATCACGAACTTTGCGTATCCATAACAATACAAAAATATCATGGCTTTTTGACAGTTGACGAAAAAATCAATTTTTGATATCCCAACTTAATCTTTTTATTCAAATTACCAAGAACATTGATGTGAAGCTTAACAAAAACAGTTCAATTCATAATATCGTTCATTTTTTACTTAAATACTAACAATATCCGTCAAACTGACATTTAGAAAAAAAAATCATATCTCATTGACTGTTTCACGGAGCTTAGGATGACCGGAGATAAAATATTGTAAGACACGAAGGTTTCAAAAACACTCGCTTTGCTCGATTTTACAACTAAGCAGCTCACACATTTTAGAATAACTTCACGCTTGTATCTTGAATACCTATTTTGCATTTTCTGAAGTATATTCTCTACTCAACCCGTGCTGTTCAAAGACTGCCAATAGAGAGAAGACTTGACAGTACAATGTTACCAAAATTTACAAGGTTTCACATCAACACAAGAGCGCTCCAAGCGGTGCCGTGCACGTACTAATTCTGAAGCCCTCAATTTGAATTTTACTAATTTATATAATATTCAAAAATATCGTAAAATTTAAAATCAATCAGAATTTTGTTCCAAATATATACATATATTTTTACATATAAATAAATTACATATAAATATTAGGAAAAATATATACAAAAAAAAAAAATGCTATAAAAATATGTACAAATAAAAAATAATGTGCAAATAACATTAGAGATTTTCCAAACGTGTGTCCTACAAAGTTTTATCTTCGATCGTCCTAATTTTCGTAAAAAAGTCACAGATATTAGAAATTAAGCTGCTTTTGTAGAAGTTAAATAAATGTTCTTGTGAATTTGGTTTAAAATATCAAGTTCAAAATGCAAAAAACTGTCACTTTTTATACGATCGTAAATGAAACCCAAATTGTTATATTACAAAAGAATATGATACATACACAGAAAAGAATTACAAAAAATATTGAAAAAAAATTATCTACAATAATTGACAGAAAAAGTCTTAACAACGTCATTATTTTTTACTGTATCTATTTTTCTTATTGATCAATTTTGAAAAATGACTTGATAATATTGAATGTAATGATCGCATAACTTTATTCTGCGTGTTTGTTCCATGCTGCTCACAAATATTAGAAGGTATACAGTGGATGTCTATATGGGATAGGATATTAGCGGATGGAATGAAATTGGGAATCGAAGCAAAAATCTGTTTTTCACAATCCTCTACTATTTGCGAAAATTCTGCGCTTGCATATCTGAGATAAAACTTCTCATTGGACTCATAGACCCGTAAAACGGTTAAATCATGGATGTGAGTCACGTTTTCAGAACAAAAGAACTGAAAACATGAATCACATTCATAATTTAGCAATTTTTTGATTAAATATCCAGATGTTGTTTGAATATCTATCTCCGATGCTACAGCATCCATGCAAGTGATTTGTGGAAGAACACATGGGATAGGATTATTAGAAATTGGGGATGTCGGAAAAGATTCTGAATCAAATTGATTTTGATTAGCATAGGATAGTAGAATTCGGTAATCCTCACAATTCGAACCGGTACTACACCTAACAGTATTATTTAAAATATCAGTCTTCTTTGCATCGACGAATTGATGGTCGGAAGTTTCCTCCACTTGGTGGAATATTTTCAATGTCTTCATGCTCCTCGGTGATATCAATTCAAGTAGGTTTGATTTCAGCTGGTTCGATTCTAGCTGGATTGATTTGAGCTGGTTCGATTCGTGAAGTATCGGGTGCATCTATAATATACGTGCATTTTATCAGAACTTTTGTTATTTTTACTGTGATAGGAGAGGTCTTACCTTGAATACGTACAAGACGAGGTATCTGACCCACGTTGAGACGTTGTTCCAATTCATTTTTGAATTGACTTTTATCAAAATGCAGCTCACAAATTCGATAGCCACGATCAAGCAGTTGCCGATAGCTCAACTCTCTTAGCTCATTCCGATTCATATTCGCTAACCATTTGTTCCTCAAATCCTCTGCACGTGGAAAACAGAACAGGCTCACTCTTTCCTTCATAGGCAGGAAGCTGACCAGGCATTAGTCATGCACGCAGAACTTTTTTTCTAGAAATATTACAGATAGAATAGTTTTTTATTATGACATTAGGTATATTTCATACTAAAATTTTCATGATTGCACATTATTTTGTTGGGTTAGTAATGACAAATATATCGAGATCATATCAAATATTAATAAATTATATACTTACAGGCTTTTCTCTACTCGGCATCACTAATAAAATCAATGGTGTCACTCTCACAATAATATTAAATAATGTAATACACAATACATGACACAACACAATGGCGATTGCAAAGACAGCGGATAGAAGTAACAGAGCCTTCTCAATTTTCAAATCCTGGACATTTTGGTGGAGGGGATTGAGGGGAAGGGCTGTCAAACTAGCGCCATAGCAAGTGTGCGGTGCCGTGCAGTAACTAACACATATGCATACTTTGTATTTTTCTTTCCGTAAGAGTGACACAGGCCTGGTGCTGTTTCTGCTCAAGATTTGAATATTGCTATATAGGCTCAATTATTATCTGTTCTAGACCTTTTTGAGAATTATGGTCACCTAAAAGTCCAACCGATATAAGTTCAGAGATGAAATATGGAATATATCAAAATTCTTTAGATTTATCATCCAACATGTGATGAGTTTTCGTGTATGATTGACTATAACAGAAATTGTAGAGCTTATATTATGATTAAAAGTATCTTTCACGCAATAAAATTTATCTTACACAAGTGCAGATATTTCATTTGTCTTCTTTATTGATACTTCGCTAGACTCATTGAAGGGTAACTTGAATTGAATTGTGATTTATTCAATTTGATAAATTGAAATGATCCATAAATCGTTCACAACAATATAGCAAAGAAAAAATTCGAAGGATACATCACGGCCAATCATTTATGATCACAATTGTACTAAAATCAGATTATGAAACTCATACAATCCCTCAAATAAATAAAATGAAAATGAATTCATAAGTGGGAAGGAATGCTGAATTTATCAGGGTTATATGTATTAAATCATCAATATTCAAATTGTGAATTGCCAGGAGTACTCCTTGCTGAAAATAAAGCCGAATAAATTCATTTAGTAGTTCTATGATACATAATTCAATCCGAAACGTTTTCCTATCATAACATATATGTTATCTGATATTATTCCAAACAAGTCTTGTAACTAGGAGCACTCATTCTAAATAATTGAATTCGTATCTATTATGTTTTGTTTTGAGTTATCAATAATTAATGTGAGTCGATATACCTTCCAGTTGATGTTATCAATTCATTAGTATAAGGTATCCCTTCAAGTAAATGAATTATTGTTATGATTACTTATCAGATTATTATTATTTGAATTGTTGATTGCCAGGAGTACTCTTTCTTGGAAATAATGCTAAATAAGTCACTTCGTTGTAATTTTCATCCACAAAAAATGTTCCACTATTCGATTTGTCGGAAACTATACCCATACATCTATTTTTAAGATTGTGTCTGCATGCGGCATTGTACAGGTGTAGATTCGAACAAATCTGATATCTATAATTTTGTGAATTTATCTCTTCCTGGATCCAAAAAGTCGTAAAATGTCGTCGAATAATATTTTTTCAGTATTATTAATTTTGTAGTTTGACGACTGATAACCACACTCAACGGCTCAGAAAATATCGATCAATCTGCACTATAATAGACCGTCAGATAGTAGTAGATTTGAGTGCCCCATTTTGTTTTCTCTGCCTTCAAGAGTTTTGATAAGTAAGTATATTTGCAGTATAATAATGCCAAAATTGAAACTGGACCGTGTGGCCAACATAATAAAAATTTATTTTGAATTTTTATAAAAAAACATGTTCTGATCCAATTTTCTCGTTTCTGTCATGCTTACGAGATGAAATTAAGGAAAAAAGAGTCAGCGAAAAACGATAGGCAGAAGTGATCCACTTGGCCAAGGGTTTGGAATGAGGGCTCGATTATGCAAAAAAGTTATCAATTGTTCACGTTTTTCTCGTTTCTGCCGTTTGGCCGTATGAAAGTTGATATCATGAGTATCTCGTAGAAACGAATGGCATAAGTTTTTCGAATAATCGAGTCAAGATATGTACGAAGACATCTTGCGAAAATTTGAAAATTTTCGTGCATATCTTGACTTGGTCATTCGAAAAACTTATGCCGTTCGTTTCTACGAGATACTCATGATATCAACTTTCATATGGCCAAACGGTAGAAACGAGAAAAACGTGAACAATTGATATAACTTTTTTGCACAATCGAGCCCTCATTCCAAACCCTTGGCTAAGTGGATCACTTCTGCCTATCATTTTCCGCTGACTCTTTTTCCCCTAAATTTCATTTCGTAAGCATGGCAGAAGCGAGAAAATTGGATCAGAATATGTTTTTCAATAAAAATTTAAAATTTATTTTCATTATGCTGGTCACACGGTCCAGCTTTAATTTTGGCATCATTATACTCCAAATATACATACTTATCAAAACTCCTGAAGGCAGAGAAAACAAAATGGGGCACCCAAATCTACGACTATCTGACGGTCTAACAGTGTCTGCCACACTCGTACCGGGCAAAAGGCGTGATTGATATTGTTTTTATATATATTGATAATTTTGTCCATCATAGTACAGTTTAGAATAGAATTCAGCCCTAAGGATTGTTATGGTAATAGTGATAGTATATGTGATACATGAGTCACGAAAGAAAAAGCTCAACCACGATGCCTGAAAGGCAAGTGGCTACTTTACTACAGTAACTATTCACATTTCGCGTGAGTGTAATACAACGCCTTATTTATTACGCTCTTGAAACGAGTGATTGAAATAATTTTCATATGTTGGTTCATTTTTTGACCCTGACAAGACATTTGAATGCTATGGTTGAAACATAGAAATTATGAAGTATCCATGACACGTTTGCTGTGGTACTTATAGCCAGTTGCTACGCAGTTACTTGAATTTTAAGCTTCATCCAAACGAAAAATATCGAAGCAGAATGATGACAATAATGTTATCTATGTTAAATTCAAGTTTCAAGTTCCGATACGATAATGTCCAAATAGTTCAGGAGCTAATCGCATCTTTTCTTTCCTGATCAAATTGTGTATGAATCGATCGAGAAAATAGTGGTCAATAGAGTGCAAGACTTTCTAAATACAGGATCCTCTCCTAAGTGTCGAGAAAAAGACTATTTTCGGTCAAGTTTTTTGAGGTCAACTTCCTTGATAGAACTATTGAAAGCCAAGGTCAAGTACTTCAAGACAAAACGAGGGAGTCATCTCTTGCCCTGTTCAATATTAAGTTGGATCAGAGAAGTTGGATACGAAAATGGGTTGCACTTAAGGGTGGCTACCGGACTCTTGGACAAGTCAGAGGATAGCACTCGGGTTTTCTCTCAAAGTACTCAACCTTCGCTATCGATTGGTACTAGTTTCAATCATAAGTTAGATCAAGGATGTTAACTTTGAAAAAATAGACCAGAAATAGCATTTTTTGACACTTAAGACAGGATTCTAGATTTATAAAGCCTGGCATCCTATTGACCTACATATTCCTGGTTGCTTTATATACAATTTGGCCGTAGGGCCGATCAGGAAAGATAAGGTGCGGTCGGCTTCCCGACTAAGTTAAGTGATACTTAAAATCCAAGAGGCAGCGATTCAGTTACTCGTGGTTGCGTTTTTTTTTTTCTGATTGATTGACTGATGTTTAATATTATTCATTCCAAAAGACTATAGTAACAAACTTATAATGGATCTATGTTGAATGAAATGTTTTATCTAGACCAGTGGTAGCATGATTCAGATGCTACTGAGCATATTCAGCAGAGGATTAAATAGCAAGGCACGTTTTTTCAAGTGGAATTAACGTGGACATTCAAATTTTGATTTGAATAACGATGAATTCAATGGAATCGACAACTATTTGTGATCATCAATTGATAATAAGGCTCGTCAAATTCTGGTTCAAGTGATGAATGATTATTCTACTTATCGTATTTTTGTCTATAAATTTCGAGCGATTGTTTACTAAGCTCAAAGACAGCCCTGACATCAATGATGCCACTAATGTCAATTATGAAATCAAATGTGGAGTATGCAATAAATCATATATTGGGAAAGCTAAACGTATTCCACAGCAACGTAATATCTCCCGTTTAATGAACATAGTACACAGTGCGCTCATAGATCACTTGGACAATACTGGCCATAAGTTTGATGCCGAAAAATCCAAAATTGTCGGAACTAAGAGCAATTATCTTAAATGTTTACTTCATGAGACTTTATTTATAAATATCAATGAGAGATGCCATGTCAAATATCAAACAGATTATTTTGATTCTATTGATGAGTTGTCATCCGTACCTAGTATTTTTGACAAATGATGACGCTGTCATTCTCTCCGCCATTTTACTTTGTTTCCGTTTGCAGGAATTGTTTTTTGACAGCCAAATCACGATGGTTTCAAAATTTTCTCTGTTTTTCCATTTTATGACAGTTTAATTCTAAAGTCTAGTTTTTTCAGTTTTACAAAGTAAAAGTAATTGTAATTATTGTGGAACCGACCAAATTCATATTCCGGAGCTTCGATCTAAATATCCGTTTTAAGCACCCCTGAATCTATTTTGACTATTCGGCTTGATGCCGGTATACATATGTGCGTTCGTAACTCGCAAATCTCAAAACTGTCGAAAGTATGATGTTCAAATTTCGTATTTAAGACTGGTCTAGGATCTGGTTGTGCTCCTTTCATTATGGTTGCAATCGTCTGTACCAGAAGTGCACTTCACTTAAAACTTTTTTTGAAGTTTTTGCATAAATCCAGAACAATTAGCCATAGGATGTTGAAATTCAGTATTTGAAATTGCTGTAGCATTTCAATGGCTGTATGGCTATCTTTTATATTTGTACCAATCGGCTTTGCTGGAACTGCATTTTATATAAGTCTTTCCAAATTTTCCGCATAAATTCAAAACAATCAGTCGTAGAGTAATGGAATTTTGTATCAAACACTTCTATAACATCTAATTGTACACCTCGTATTACGACTGCGATCGACGGAACCGACAGTGCACTTTACTGAACAGTTTTTTAAAAGTTTTTGTTAATTGACAACAAATTAATTCGTTTTTTATAAATTTTGATTTTGTGTAAGAATTACATGAATCAGTTTGAAAATACGTATTGGTTGTGAATTAATTTACATACAGTTTATGATTCATGACAAGTAAATATACATCTTGCCACCATTTAAATAAATTTTTGTATATCAATATATCCAATGATGTACAAGTAAGTCATATGATGTTCACGTCAGATTTTTATTGTATATTCTATGGATATATATGAATTAAAAATGTAACTTTTACATACATTTCAAGGTATGTCGTATGTAGATATAATTGTTATCGTATTGAATGAAATTTATTATCATGTAGCTGATGATGGCCGACTATTCTGGCGTCGAATCGTTCTAAATTAAAACTGTTTCTGAGTATTACCCAAGTTTTTATCCCTTGCCACCTAATTTCCAATTTCTGCTCACAACATTGGTTCACCAAGAAAAGAAGATTACTCTATTATTTTATGGTTGAGTTTAAATATTTTTCCAATCCCTACGGTAGGAATTGAATGCAAATGCATCTATCGCACACGAACGTTTAAGGCACTTCCCCTCCGAGGTCGTGATTGTAAATTCGTTCTCATGCGATATCAATAACAGTCTTATTGTGGAAAGTACTATTTTCTTCGAACGTGTGTGAAGTAAGTACTTCACGCATCTTTTGTGATACTTGAAGTGAACGTTTCTGTCTTTCAGCTCAATCTGAACATGAAACAGTCAGTTTCATAGCTTGATTCAAGTTTTCTGTGATATATGTCTAATTAATTCATTTATCAAGTTTGAGTGTCAAATTGAGCTCTAGGTTCCCCCACTGTGTGCTTAAGTACTGTCAAAATATACAAGTTCAGTATGGTACAAAAAAAATTGTATCCAACACAAGTGTGAACAAGCATTATTACATCCAATCAACAATTTTAGTGACTCAGCAAACTTGGTCACCATGGCTTCAGTCATGAGTGAATTTGGTACTTTATGCATCGCAAACAATGCGTGATGTAATTGTTTTTTTGTGCCTTAGTTTCAAATTTGTAATACCTTTCATTGATTCATTTGTTTGGATATTTGTTAAATCTGAATGCCATTCTATGTTCTGATCTGCTTAGCTGTGCTCTCAGTAATAACTGTCAAAATATGGATGGGTTGAGGGCTGTCAAAAGAATCTTGTATGTATTAAGGATAAATTAAACACAGCATAATTCAATATAACAATTGTATTAAATTCCAATTAAACATTACAATAAACCAATATTCATCTAATCGATGCACAGGGGCCGTCGGTCCCAGAGTGTAGATTTCATGTAATCTGAAAATAGAATATAACATGAGCAAACTACTTGCTTAGTGAGGAAAATCACATCCACAAACATAGATTATATACTAAATATCATCAACACAACACAGGTTATATATTCAATACCATCAGCACAACGCAGGTTATATATTTAATACCATCAACACAACGCAGGTTATATATTCAATACCATCAACACAACGCAGGTTATATATTCAATACCATCAACTCAACGCACGTTATATATTCAATACCATCAATACAACGCAGGTTATATATTCAATACCATCAACTCAACGCAGATTATATACTCAATACCATCACACTGATTTAACCCACCCTTAACTCTTAAAGATACACTAAAACACTGTAGAACTCCACTCTCCTAAATAATAACAGAAACTGAGGTAATCACTGGTTGTCGAACCGTTTAAATAACTTACGTGTTGTCTAACTTCCAAAAATATGTTAAAAATGATATGATTATTGATGTTACGTGGATCCTATGAAAAATATCCGTTACATATGTAACACAAGTGTAAACAAGTATTATGACATTCAGTCAACAATTTAGTGATAAATTTCATAAAATCAAAACCTGATAAGTTTCACAAAAATACAAATTGAGGGGTCGGTTTTTACACCATCATCCTGAATAGGGCAGCAACCGTAGACCCGTGTTTCGTCCTCATTAGAGCTCTTCAGTACGGTATAGCAAGCCGCAGATAGTCGGACTTGTAGCCGCGATACTATTAAATGTAAGTTGGTACATGGCATGCAGAAAAATTAATCTGCAGCAGTGCCATCTGTCATAATACAGCCGAGGTGGCGAAGTTTGAAGAAATGCAGGACACTGTAAAGTGACCTTCAAAGTTTGACCGTGAAACAGAATTTGCGTGCCATATAACAACTTACATTTAATAGTATCGCGGCTACAAGTCCGACTATCTGCGGCTTGCTATACCGTACTGAAGAGTCCTAATAAGGACGAGACACGTGTATACGGTTGCTGCCCTATTCAGGATGATGGTGTAAAAACCGATCCCTGAATTTGTATTTTTGTGAAACTTATCAAGTTTTGATTTTATAAAATTTATCAAATTCTGTTTCACGGTCAAACTTTAAAGGTCTCTTTACAGTGTTCTGCATTTCTTCAACAATTTAGTGACTGAGCAAGCTCTGTCAGCAAATACTTAGCCTCATCTCTTTAAGTTCAAGTTCACACTCTTGTGACATTGAGTACTATTTCATACTTAGAGCTTAATTGATTTTGATAGCGAGATATTCCAATGACTGATAACAAGATTCTCACCATATTGAATAGTTCAATAGGATTTGGTAGATTGATGTCTATCGATATCCATTGGATATTTGAGACCTCAATTAATGAACTCCTAATGTAATGGATAGTTGCTTTCAATCACATTGTCGAAATTTGACTCCAAATTATATTGATAGCCAGCTTCTATCCATTTGTCACATGAATAATTTCATTTTTAGGATAGTTATCATACAAATCTACTTTTCTACATCACTTTTAATTTAGATTGATGTGATGACTAGGGTTCTGCAAGTGAATTCAGAGTTCCAAGAAATTAGATAATTGTTATCCAAGGTTCAAGGTTCAACAAATACTATGTACGTTAGTGTTATATTCGATATTTCATGTAATACTTAAGTATTCGATAGAATAATTACACTAATTTGATTGATGGGATTTTCTTTTCTCAACATATATACTCCTTAACTAAGTCTCAAGGTTCAAAACCTCAATTTGCGTCAAATGAAAATATCTGATAATTTTTTTATATGATTTACTTACATTGTTCACAATGTATTTAAAATGATTCGTGGTGGGCCGAATACTAGGTATGACGCCGGCATCGCGTTATTCCATATAATAAAATATAGTATGTTCCGGTTTTATCTTACATCAAGAGCGTAAAGTATTGTATCACGCAAAAAATCAAAACTAATTGGTATAATTGCTTGAAACAATAATTTATGTGTTGAGAGAATCTCGCAAATATCTCCTTTGTGAAGTTTGTATTAGGAGGTACAGAATATATCTCAGTCCTTAATCTATATCTTATTGCTAGCCACTGCTATAACAGAAAAACAAAAAAAAATAGTTTTACTGACAGTTTCTGGGCATATTATAGGCTTAGTATCTTATCGAATTATGTTGCTATTAGCAACAAGCTGTAAAGTACCTACAGTTCGCTGAGTAGCACTCTTCATTCTGAAACAATGCATGTAAAGCATGTTTTCATGCACGCCTGTGTAAAAACCAGTTGAAAGCATCAACGATAATTAAGTCATCAAACCAACATCAGCTAATGACATATTTTTCAATTCAGTTTGAATATGATCCTACCTGATCTTGAATTTGGTATATATGGTGTCAATATTAAGATATAATTATAAGGAGTCGCGAAATAATTTACAGAAATTTGGACTCGGAAAATAGGATAATTTTGAATCTCAATCTAATTTTTGTATGTATAAAATAATCCTTCTGCAGAAGGTATAAAAATTCGAGTCTGCTTCCTCATAAGAAACATTCTTATTAACCATGTTTCACCGAGAGCCTACAGCTTCATCTATCGAATCCATTCTTATAATGTTTACTTCATACATTGTTCTGGGAAGAAGTTCAGAGTTCCAAGGCTTGACACTATAATTGGAACTATTTTTTTGTTATAATAAATCAGTATGTTAGCACTCTGCTTACTGCTCGTCTGTGACGTACGAATTCAGGGACCCCTGGTTCGATTCCTGGCCGGTATGTATGATTTACCAAAAGAGTGCTACAAGGTCGAGTACGCAAATCATACTCGGACACTATTGGCTCACCACCAGTATGTTCAAAAGGTTATCCTGGTAGTATAGACATCTCTTTGATGCCGCTCAATCGTTGATGATTTGAGATTGTTGCATAGATTGAGGTTTCGAATTTACGAGAGATTTGGTAACGAAAAAAGTACGTGTATGTACCTGAGGCCTTAGCCCTTCTAAGGTTGTAGTGCTACAGAAGAAGAGAAATGAATCTACTAAATTTTCCGTAGAAAGTATTAGTCACTAGAATTACTCTGAAAACTCCAGAACATCCATCTACGAACCGGTGCGATGAATCTGAATCACGAGTGCTTTTTATATAAATGCATGGAACAATATTGGTGAGGTTTTAAAAAATTAAAGTGCATTCACAATGCGAATGATTTATGAGCTCATTTAATTGTACGTACATATGTACACGAGCTCGTATATCGATAATGTGTAACAAACTTAAATATAACCTCTTGCTCCCATGATTCGTGTATCTCACGCATGTCGTCGCTGACTCCAGGTATCCCTGAAGACGATTGCAAGCTTATCTTTTATGATCTTACTTATATTTTTCATGTATATGAAAGCCGCACCAGCAGATATAATAATGTCGAGCTGTCCAGCTTAGTACAGTCATTTGGTTGTAAAAAAAAGGCTACCTAAAAAGCTCACAGGGAGTTGTGAAAATAAGTAATTTAATAGAATTCGATGTGCTCTTTCCGAATTTCAATTTTGCCACCTCGTATCTCTCTCGCGCTGCTTTTTTGGAAAAAGGGCGCCTAAAAGCAGTTTTTTGACAATATCTCCTTTCCGATTCATTTCATGATTAAAGTATCTATGTACAAAATGAAACAAGAGAAAATTTCCTACAATTTATGTCATGGCCTTTTTTCTGTAGAATCAATAGTTTCAGCGTACGAGCGCCGCAAACCTTATATATCTACGCCAACCCGTGATGTTTAATTTTGACTGAAATTTGTAAATTTATTTGAATCTAAAAACTATACCAACAATAAATATTTTACTATGCAATAAAAAACCGGCTTACTATGACCTGTCCTCCGCAGTTATAAGGAAATGCATCGCCTTTGTATCGGGCGCCCTTCTTTTCCTTCACAATGTCACTTGCATTTATAGTCATGGCTTCTAACGAAGAAAATTGTTCTATCTGTGCTAATCCATTGCAAAAAAGTGAAATGACTGAAGTGAAAGATAAAGATTGGAGACTTCGTAAGTCAAGTTTTAAAAAAAAGGACAACAAAGATAAACTCTTGGTGGGACTGAGATCGATAGTGGTTCACGATGTATATCAAAAACGATATAATAATGAGAAGTTGATCGCTGCATCTTTGCGTAGAGAAAGCTGTCACGACTTCTTATTCACAACTACGATCCACGCGCCCACTACACTTTGTGGCGCTCATGGAAAGTTCAAAAATCCCAAACACTTTTTTCGTCTGTTTTTCTACATTTGCTAAGCATTCTGTAATTACTAAATTACTCTCACTCGGTAAACAACTTTATATATCAAACTTGCGTTCCATGTACCTTTACTACGTTTTATCTCTCTATTTATTTATTCGCTTGGAAAATATATTAATTACACCTGACATTAGCTCTTCAGTTTTCCACTGTAACTACGCGTTTGATTTCTATAGTGTATAGTTCAAGTTAAAACAGAAGGCTGGTTCATGATGGACTTAATCAAGAAATTTACATTTAGAAATTCAGATTCGTAGTTTTAGATCATCATTCTCGTTCATTTTTTAAAATATTACCTGAAATTGACATCTTGAGTTTTCATTTTACATCGCCAAAATTGTTTTATTCGCATAAATGATCAAATTTCAGTTTGATTTATTATTTTTATCATATAAATACGGGTGTTCTTCCACCATATTCATGGTATGAATAACTTCTCCGTGACAGTTCTCAATTTGAAGTTTTTGACATATCAACCAATGTCTACGATTGGCTGGATTTAATTCAGGAATTCACATTTGGAAATTTAGATTCATACTCTTAGATCCTCATTCTCGTTCATTTTTTGAAATATAACCTAAAATTACCTTTTTAAGTAGCCATTTTACATCGCCAAAATTGTTTTATTTACACAAATGATTGAGTTTCGATTTCATTTATCACTTTTATCATATAAATATGGGTACTGTTTCACCATATTCATGATTTGAATGATTTTTCTGTGACAGTTGTCAATTTGAAGTTTCTGATATGTCAACCAATGTCTACGATTGGCTAGATTTATAATTGAGAAAATCTAAATTTATAAATTAAATCCATCATAAACCAGCATTTAGTGGATGGAAATTATATCTTGGTAAAAAAGAATTTGTTCTGTTAGATGGTAGGATTTTATTCAAAATGGATCATCGATTTTTTGTTTGTATCTTGTCGACGAAACTTTGGACACAAATTTTGTAGTGTTAAATTGCGATATTTGTGTTAGGCAACTTTTCTCCACTTGACTAGCTTTGTAGTATTGAATTGAATTCTAGATGAAAAAATATATATTCTCTTCTTAAATCTATTTTCTGCTAGTATTTTCCTATATATTTGTAAATATTTTCGCTACCGACGTTGCATGAAGAAGAATCACAGATTGTAGGTATTTAAGTTCTTGACTGATGATTACATTCCAACAAGCGTCAGATTACAACTTTCAGTTTCACATTAATTTGTAAAGTAACTTAGAAGTTCATGGATAAAAATTAAATATTGTCGCGAAACAAAATAAAACTTCGTTTTATAAATGGAATTGACTGATTTTCAATTTAATAGGAGTTGAATATATATCATTAGACTCATAAAATGGCATGAGATGATAATTTAACTAGCGTAAGCCACCCATTAAAAATATAAGAAGGCCACTGGTAGAGATGGTCTGAAGAACGGAACAGTGAACCATGGGAGCGTTCTAAGATAATAGTTAGGGAGCTGGTGGCAGAATTCTTTATTTGATTTTATTGTGTGAATGAGATTGAAAAGTATGAAATCGTCACGATAAAAAGTCAGAAAAACTGTTCCAATCATTAAGGGCCAGTTTTACCAGAGCCAGTTAAATTTATCCAAAGGTTATTTTATACGAAAACTATTGTTGATACAACTGTAACTATAGTTACTTACTCAAAATAACCTCTAGATAAATTTAACTGACTTTCGTAGAACCGGGCCTAAGACGTTGCTTAGTTTTTATTTGACATTCAATTAGAAATGCAATAAAAAACAAATGTAGTCGGCTGAAGATGAGTGATCAGTAGTAATGATTTAATTACGGTTCAGATCACAGTTCACGAGGAACTGTCAAATTACTTTATCAGTATGTTGGTGACATTTAGTAGTGATCCAATGATTTTATCCACGAACTAGTTCTGTTTTAATTTTAATGAGGAAATTAACAACATGGATGTCAATCTAACAAGAGTAGTTTGTACCACATATTTTAGTTATCTCATACCCATGTCCTTTAGCCTTGCAGCGCAATTTGATACTATAAGAACTGTTTTTTGAAAGTGCGAGCAAAGCGAGCCAAACTACAATTAATTTATCAAGAAAAAAACATTGTTTTAATATCCCTGACAAAGTAGTATCGTACCTGTGAAATTCTTGAATAAATGAATGAAGTGAAATATTATTTCTTGACTCCCTAATATCTGGTCGCTCCTAAAATAATATGAATGAACCATATTTAATTTACGAGCACGAGCGAGATATGAGGGGAGATAGAATTACGGATAGAAAAGCCTCAATGGGAGGGCAAGAAACTATGACTGCTGAAAGCACAATTATATAGTTGACCGCTATGAGTACGACACCTATATTTCTATTCATTTTGTTACAACATGTTCAATGTGCATGAAAAATTCCATTTGATAATGGAATGGAACTAGTGCATCAATTTGAAAAATGTTGCAGACTGAGAATAAAGCTTGATGAATAGAACATGTATGTGCATACAAATTAGACTATGATTACGTAAGAGTGCATAAAGTTTCAGAAAAGTTCTTCATATTCATACAACTTCGGGTTGCAATCTAAATTTTCTCTTTCATTTTAGGAAATTGATAGGTCTAAACTTAAAATTGAATGAAGCTGTGAACTTTGGAACGAAGATAATGCTTTTCGAATGAAAAATAAATATTATCACTTGCTGAATTGGTTCCTGGGCAATTTATGTTTTTGTTTGATTTGAATTTATATAGCCACTCTGTTTTTGTAATCGTAGCAAATTAGTGATGAAATATTCATAGAAATTAATATATTCAATTTTTCAATGTATGAGGATAATTCTGACAACCAACCTCTCCACACCAAAGAATTTGAGCAATTGCATACTTATGCTGAAGATGGTTGTTTTGACAACCGGAACGAACATAGGTCTCAATAAATTTTATCTACATTAACAGTATGATTTCTTCCCGATTATTGTATATCGACTACAATACAAGTACAAACAAGTATGATGACATTTGGTTTACAACTTTAGTAGCTGGGTGAGCCTCAAGTCTTCTTGTTGCATACATTACTATTTTTTATAGCTCTGTGTGCAGTGGACACTTTATGCATAGTTAAGATCCAAAACTTAAACTTAGTTTTTCTGTGGATTCATGTTTGTGGCATCTCTCACTGATCCATCTGTTTAGTTATTTGTCAAGTTTAAATTTTAAATTGTGCTTCGGGCTCCATTGCTGTGTGCTCAATAATTGTCAAAATATAAAAGTCGAAGGCCGTAGAAAGAATTTGGTAATTACTATTCCAACGAGCAACTACAAACTTGACGACTTACATTATATGATACATAACATTTTTCATCAATACTCTTGTGAAGTCTGATGACTTGTGTTCTATACTCTGTTACTATGTGAATTAATTGTGAATATAGAATTTGTGGGTCGTATATAAAATTTTGCATGCAACACATATCCGAACAAGTCCTATGACATTCGGACAGCAAAACTCATCGTGGCTCAACTCTGCTATACACTCAGTCTCGAAATACTTGGTTTCATATCTTGATGCTTCAGTTCACACACTTGTATGAGTTACTATTTGAAAATTCACATTAAAATCCTATTCATGTTGAGATTTCTCCAAAGGCATGAAAAATCTCCATATCTTTCCATACATATTAGGTTCTAATTGAACATAAGTATTCTGCCTGCACAATTCACAACTATCATATTATGTAGGATTTATAAATAGCTTTCCTAGAATAGATTGAATACCCACACTCACATAGAAGCAATTGGTATATCCACATAATATCTGGATGATGATATATTCAAGACTTCAGATTTTGGTAAAGAATTTATAGTTATAATTGAGCTACGGTCAGTTGATGCAATCGACAAATAGTCGAGAACAATGACGTATTAACAGTAGACCCAGCACGCGGCGTTTGTTTTGATGCCGGAGTAAACAGTGGGGTGAGGAGGGTAAACATCGTTGTATCGCAGGTTGCGTACTTACATATTTTCATTTGAAAAAATATCGATTGTGAGATGATGGAATTTTGAATCAATTAATATATTATTACTTCTATTTTAACAAATATTTATATACAGTACAGAATAAAGGCGCGCACTTCTCAAACATAAATAAAAGCAGGCAAACCGCATAGCAAGCATGTTTACTCCCTTCGCTTCTCAGAACCCCTCACCATGTAAGTGCCAACATCACAACAAACTGTGGACTGCCATAGGACGCGCTGGGTCTACTTTAATAATACGTCATTGGTCGAGAACGATTTTTGTGCCAATGTTAACTTGCTTTTCTGTTGATCAATTATAAGGCTGAAATCATAACCTCATGCTGAGCCATTACCTATTCTTTACGCGAGTACTTGCTATGAAGTGTTGATGGTATATTCAACTTCAATAAATAATTCTCACAGATCACATATTCATTTTCATCATGTATCTGAGCAATCGAGGGCTATACCTTTGACAGAACTCATTCAAATTGATTAATAATACTACTTCCAGATTCAAACGAAGATTAGGTATTTACTTATCATACTGCAAGTCTCGGTTAGAAAAATATTTAGAATATCATGAATCATTTGAAATAAGAAATTTATTGTAATGTTCATTGCTCAGAAGGAAATAGTTTATAATTAAATTAAAAGTCACTATTTAATGATTGAAAATACAATAAAAGTTTTATTCTTCTGGATATCACTAAACAACACTATATTATTTATTCATCATTCACTACTATCTTTAACAAAGCCGCATATATTCATTTTTAACTATTCATATACACTGATCACTTCACTGTTTGATATTTACTGCTCCAGATTCACCATTACACTATATTCTTCAAGTCATTTGCTTGCCTTTATATATAGAAATATCCATTTCTCGAATGTTCTACCACATTTCTAGAATATTGCTAGAGGCTTCCATCGGGAGAGGTGATGTGGTGCGGTGCGGCGCGATACAACAAGGATAAAAGGCACCGCCCAGATAAGGTCAGGCCCAAGCCTACCCCACTCCTACGAATCTCCACATTCTCGCACGTTACAATATTATCAATAACCATATATCTCGTGTTAATATTACGCCAACAACTCTGAAAATAATCATAAAATTGTATCTGTTGTTTGATGTTGTACTGTTTTTTGGTGTAGTAGAAAAAACTGTCAATATATAGAATATATCACAAATTGTAATTCTATTTATTAAGAATTATCAACTGTAGATGCTTTGCTTTCCACTCTGACAGGCATAAATAGATTATTAAATGGATACAAATTTCATACCTCAAATACCATCAACATACATTTTTTTTTTCATAGCTATATGGACCCTTTTAACATTATTAGATTCCAAGAATCTTTCCTCCTCTTCTCCATATGGGAAAAATTTCGTCATCCGTTTAACAGTGTTGCACTGAGACTGAGATATATACCACAACGATAATATAAATAATTCTAGGACATATGAGTACTCTTGTGGTGAAAGCCTTGCGGGAAAGTTTGACCACCAGCGAAAGAAACCTCGCGTAGAAACTAGGGTTGTCACGAATGCACTTATCATAAAAGTGCAAGCGAATATGAATAAAAATGCGTGTACGAATAATTGCCTTTGAATTTAAAAAGTGGAACTTCTCACTGTCTACCACTCAAGATAGGCATTGAATTAGTTTTTGCTCTTCATTTTTTGACATTTTGTGGTATCCATTTCATAGATAGTGCAAGTATCGTTCTTTGAAAAAAATATTGTCTTCATTGGGGCTCGATTCGGTTCGGCGTACCTCCACGTTTTGGTTGAACATTCTATCACCTATTTTATATCTTAGAGATTAATGTAAGACATCTATTCGTTCCATATCCTTCCTATTTAAGCATAACTTACTCTAAACTTGGCAAATATTTTGACTTTTTTGTTGCAACAGGTCTCTGTAATTCTTATTATATATTTTGAATAATCGATCTCATATATTCATCTTATTTATCAGCCTCACTCGATGTGCTCTTGGCCATAAATTGCGACTCGTTCAGTGTAGTTTTACGCTACGTTGTGATGAAAAGTTGATATTCACGCTTTCATGCATCAAAGAGAAATTATCGTTCACTGTGGAGCAAATATGTGGTTATACGGATGATCGTGCAGGAAATATTGTGTATATTATAAGAGCAAAGTATTTCGCTCAAGCAATTAATTCCTGGAAAGTAACTGATTTTATGCAGACTATAGTCTATGACAGTTACAATCGATCTACGGGATCTTATAGGAATATGATTCAAACCTTCCAATTGGCTGAAATATAAACACAATTTATTCAATTAGATGCTGGGCTTGGAACAAGCTGATTGGGAATAAATTCAACAAATATATTCACATATCACCTGAATATGTAGATTCGAATCGTCAAACTCACAAATTCATTCATGATAGTTAATGCATTTGGCAGATAGCCAAGTACGATTTTTGTGCCAATGTGGAATTAGTTCGGATTTCGGTCAATCATGATGATTAAATCGTAGTCCCCTTAGAGATTAGAGCCTTGAACCACTCATGGAAATGCTAAAATGGATTACAGGAAAAAGGAGTATGAGTGAGTATATTTAGCTTAATTCTTGACAATGATTTTGGAAATACAGACGAGCCTTACTCAGAGAGTTCTGTCTTTCTGAGAAAACCTCAGCAAAATTTGAACAAGAGGAACGGCTGATATAACAAAAATAAAAATACGATCGACATCGAATTTGAAATGAAAGTGAAATAATTTGATTCATATAATATAATATTTCTTCATGTATTTATTTTTAAATTTTAAACTGAGTTATTAGTACAAGATGAAATGGAGCTAAGTGGACGGAATATCTTTTCCAATTTCATCACTTCACTAACAGATATATTGGAATTATTTGAAGAGTAAAATTATTTAGGGCCAAATCGGGAATAGAGTGTAGAAAATTATCCATTTCAAGAAGGTATGAGATGCACAGCACGAGATGATGTCAAATCAATTGTCCACAAAAATGCTTAGATCTATATCTTGAAAAATTATAGTCTGAAAAAACTAAAAAACACGCTTTTATGGTTAACCGAAATAAAAAAATAATTTAATGTAGTGTTAGCATGAAAATATGATACAAAACACTCCACGCTTTTTTCACAATAACATTAATTTTCTCGTCAATTACTTTATTTTTATGTTGAAAATTATTTTATTAGTTCGGTTTACCATAAAAGCGTGTTTTTTAGTTTTTTAAAACTATAATTTATATTTTATTTTTCAGTTTGACCTGTTATAAAAAAATATTTGTTATCAAAATTGACCGAACTCGCTTCGCTCGCGCGGCAGATCAATGTTGACCGAGCTTGCTTCGCTGGCATAGCAGCTTATCATTAAACAAGCTTAGCTCGCAAGGCGGTCTACTGTTGACCGAGCTCGCATTGTTCGCTTACAGTTGACCGAGCTGCGTTTCTTCAATGTGGTAGCCAATTTTCAGGCTCCCGTTCCGAAAGCGAATATTGATTCCTGATTATCCTTATCAGGATAATGGGACAAACTTAATAAATAATTGTATTGTCATCGATCCTCGAGAATTTTGCAAAGTTTAATTTAATCTGACGTCTATTAGCGGGTGAAATTCACGTTCAAAGATTCCGTTACATAGATACAGGTGAAGCTAATAAAAGCGTTTTAAAAATGCGTCCTCTATTGCATTTTCTCGGAACTTAACTACCTAATATAACAATGATTATGCGTTCAAATTACAAATTCGGTACAAACCCTACTTTACAAATCTCACAAATTTGTAGAAGGAAATACTTTTAAATGGTTATTTGAGCCAATAGGTCCCAAATATTGAAATTCTCCCCATTCATTGATGTAATATTATTATTAGATTTGATTTCTTGTACAATATCATTCGCTACTTCAATCTCGGGCAAAATAGAATTTTGCACAGAAGTAAAAGAGAAAATAATAATCTTAGAACAAATCAGTGCTATGTTATTCAAGCAGCTAATACTCGTATTAAGTCCGAAAGAACTATTCGTATATTTGGCTAGAGAATCAACGAACTAGCTGATCATACTGAAGTGAAAAATCATTCATAAGGTTTTATTGTAGTTTTTATTTTTGTTAATTCTTCTGGTCATGTTTGGTATAGGATGTGTGTTATTTTCTATTAGACTGGGAAATAGTGACAGAAAATTCAAAACCCTTCAGGGGTCGAATTGGGTAATTGATGTGAGAAAAATAATGTTCATAGCGCTGGTCGTCGGGACGTAGTCATAGGGTAATTAATTGAACTTGTCGGATTGAATTACGAGTTTGATCGATTTGTTACACAATGATTTGTTGTATTTTCCAGAAGTAGTTGAATAATAAACTCGGCCTATAGAAATGCTATACTTTTCTGTTGAGGCTCACATGCCTCAATACCAATTAAAACGCGTAGTTTTTTTTTTTTATTTTTTGATTTGTTACAGACAATTTTTTCCCAACTTATTATTTTTGAGTCAGCATTCACGAAAATCACTATGCCATTCCGTTCCGAGAGTTTTAAATAACCATCATATCGCCGCAAAGAAGCAGATCTATTAAATAATGCAAAACGACACTTGAATCGTAGAAAGTTTATAATACAGTGAAACTATCCATTTATTCGCCATAGGTGAAGTGCAAAAGTGGTGCTGTACTTAAAGAGCGGTTTTTTTATAAGTTTGTCAAGATACGGCTATATAAGTCGTGATATTATTTATTACTGTATGGAGTTATTGTGATGAATTTTTTTCAATACGGATGTACCTAAAAAGGTTTCCCATACTATGACCGTGGGGTTGGAGACAGTCAGATTCGCGCTATGATGTAACAAAAAAACAATTGTCGGAATGACTTGTTACAGCATGGCATTTGAGTTTTTCAAGATTTAATGAAATAATATGCGTTGAAAAAATTGGGCCACACTTTTGGTGAAGTGCTAAAGTGATGTCATATCCGGAGAACTGATTTTCAGCAATCTTATTCAGCCATATCTTCTACACGACGCATAAGCTCTAATGAACATTTTATTTTAATTCAATTTTTTTTATTTAATTAGCCCATATTGTGACCACACTTACTTCAAAATTTGATATTTACTTGAGAAAAAAAACTTTTCAGAACTCATTTTATAGATAAATATGTTTTATTGGGATATAAGTTCTGCACATTAATTGGAAACACAACGTTTCGACAGCAAAGTGCTGCCTTTTTCAAGTGTAAAGAAATATAAAATAAATAAATAAAATTGTCAAGACAACAAAAATAAAAGTACAAATAGTAACTAGATTAGTTTAGAATATATTAAATCCTAGGATCGTAGGATCATAGGCAGAGCTCTACGATCCTATATGATTTAATATATTTTAAACTAATCTAGTTACTATTTGTACTTTTAATTTTGTTGTCTTGATAATTTTGTTTATTTATATTCATATTACGTTTCGACAGCAAAGTGCTGCCTTTTTCAAGTGTAAAGAAATATAAATATAAATAAACAAAATTATCAAGACAACAAAAATAAAAGTACAAATAGTAACTAGATTAGTTTAAAATATATTAAATCCTAGGTTCGTAGGATCATAGGCAGAGCTCTACGATCCTAGGATTTAATATATTTTGAACTAATCTAGTTACTATTTGTACTTTTATTTTTGTTGTCTTGACAATTTTGTTCAGTTATATTTATATTTCTTTACACTTGAAAAAGGCAGCACTTTGCTGTCAAAACGTTGTGTTTCTGATTAATGTACATAACTTATATCCCAATAAAACATATTTATTTGATATTTACGTTTTTCGTACCTCAAACTTTCATAAAAAATTTGTACCATACTGTAACAAATTAATTGAATTCCGCAGAGAATGTTACCGTTTTGTAATAAAATTCCACATATTTCATCCATCTCACGGGTATGGCATAATCAGATTTAAATTTCTAATCATACAAATAACTGGTAACTAAAGTTTCAGGTTGTAACAAATCGTTTTGCATTATTAAATAAATCTGCTTCTTTGCGTCGGAATGGTATGGCATAGTGATTTTCGTGAATGCTCATTTAAAAATAAGAAGTCAAACAAAAATGTCTGTAACAAAAATCTTCTCAAAAAAAATAATTAACGTATTCTAGTTGGAATGGCAGCATGTAAGTCTCACCAGAAAAGTATGATATTTTACTAGGTCGAGTTAATCATTCAAGGATTTCTGGGAAATACAGAAATCATTGTGTAACAAATCGTTCAAACTCGGAATTTGATTCGACAAGCTTAATTAATTACCCTGCAACTGCGCCCTGACGACCAGCGCTACGACCATTATTTTCACTATCTTCCGGTCAATATGGCGGTTTGATTTTAGAATTTGTTGCTTTTTTTTTGAGCTCATTCGACAATCACACATATTTTGAACTCATTTGATTATTGGTTGTATTAAAACTAATCTGTCACTCTTTATGTATTTTAAACGAACTCAAAAATATTCACAATATTCAAGACCTGTGACATGACAGTTAATATGCTATCGTTCTTCCTCAAAAATTTGTGGATAGCGCTGTATAAGATGACATCTAAAAAATACATTATCATAGTTCATATAACTTGAGACCAGTCCAAGAGCTCACATGCTACTACGATTTAGGCCTTTAGATTCACCAAAATGCGAGCCAATTCCACATTGGCACAGAAATTGCACTTGATTTTCTGTCAGTTGTATGATTTGTCAGTCGTTTTTCAATTATCATGAATAGATTTGTGCAGTTCAATGATTTAAATTCGTATAATCTAATCAAGTAATATGTGCATATATTCGTTGCTTTTATTTCTTGGATTAATTTTGAGCAAACTTGTTTTGAATTCTGCATTTTATGTGAATGAATCGTGTTCGCATTTTGCCTAATCAGAAGGCTTGGATCGTAGTCTCATAAAAGCCCTTGGACCGTTCGTAATTGAAATAAAGTATAATTCTATGTGAATCAATCTAATCCCAATCATTTATTATTATTATTCATTTTATGAACCATCAATTGTATTGCAGTTCCATTGTAGTTCAATCTAATGTCAAAATATGTATTCAATCAAATGCATCAACTGTGGTTTGATATCCGCCATTCGGCTACTGCTATTAATAGTTTATCTTTATTTGATATCCATTCTGTGACGCGACAAGCATTATGATCGGCTATTACAAGTTTTAATGAATTAGTTCCACGTTGTGACTATTTTTGATTTTACAAGTGCCCAGAATTCTTTGAATTGAAGTCGTAGTTGTGAGAGGAAAACAGCAAGAAATGCATCATATATTTGGATCACAGATAAATAACAGTTTTATTATCTTTCCGGTTCACAAATAGATATGCATTGATAAATTCACGGTTCTGCAGGAGACCTGTTGGCTCGGCGGACTCGACGTCCCTTGGTGAATCGGTAGTGGTGCTGGAGATGATAGTGGCGTCTAGCGACGTCTGGAAGGCACGCTTGCCCCTTTGAGTTGGACAGATCAGAGGCGCTACTCTATACCGACTCGGTTGGTGGACAGTGGTTCAATAGCTTTCTATGAATTGATTCTCTTTTCGTCCTGCTGAACAAAAAGTATCTTGCGATATAGTTAATTGTAACTACAACGACAACGGCAACTAATAAGGTCCTGTAGATTTTTATTATTGGTTTGTGAGAACTATGTGTGAAGCCGGTTTGTGGCGGTCAAAGGCCAGTTGCTTTGTGGAGCATGCAAAATCCAATTCTGATTTTTGCACTGGACCACAGAGGCTACATTGTAATAAACTATCTGCAAACTTTACTCTTTCATAACGCAATTAATTTTGTTAGGCACTTGTTCCACCCTTGTAATGTAAGCAGCTATGCACCTCCTAATCCCAGGACCGTATTAGTGAGTGTCGCTTTATTTATTGGTTTCGAAAGAATATAACTTCAAGCGATATCATTCATTGTTCATAATTAACTCACTAACCTACCCTTAAGATGAAGTCACAGATGTTTTGTGTTGTAGTCAATCAGCTTTGGTTTACGGTCAACCGCTTATCTCAATTAATGTTTGGCAATCTGTTCTTTACCTCATGTGACATTTACGAGAGTTGACACAGACTCCGTATTATGTCACTTGTTAGAAACATTGAACGTACTTTGTTTATTATCGCGTGATGATAATTGAGCCAAATGTCTCAATATATACTATAAGCTTACTTGGAACGAACGTATCTTATAGCTTGTAACGATGTGCCTCGCAGATGGCGGGTTGTTAGCTTTGGCGTCGCGGTCAAAACTGCTGACGGTGTGCTCGGACGCCAATGCGGTCAGTGACGCAATTTCTAAGGCAGACAGTGAACATAGAACATGTATTCTACAGGACACTTGGCTGACGGTGACGGGACGGCTGTACATGACACTCGACACCAGCGGTCGCAGTACGGACCCAGGCGGTCGCAGATGACAAGAAACTTCAAAACAAACAAATCGTGAAGCGATTTCCCAAACGGTGGATTAACTTATCTTCGACGCTTGTGAAACCAAACTGGTTCCCAAGTAGTGATTCTACGTTAACTTGCTCAACGCCGTGAAGCCAATTTTGACCCGCTCAACGGTGATTCTACGTTGAAACAATCTTCGCTGCGAAATCACGAGGACTTCGTCAGCGGCGACGCTACGTTAAGTTAACTCAACACTGTGAAATCAACAAGGACTTCGTCAGCGGTGCTTCTACGTTAAATTATTCAAACACTGTGAAGTCCACCAAGACTTCGCCAGCGGTGATTCTGCGTTAAGTTATTCAAACACTGCGAAGTCGATAAAGACTTCACCAGTGATGATTCTACGTTAAATTATTCAAAAAATATCCAAAGTTCAAAAACAGCAATAGCAAGCAAATTTAAGTTCTTTTCACGGACTTATAAAAACAACCAAACTCACAGATTGTATCAGACAGTTGTGCTCACGGACTTAGCACAAAAACTCCACTTGGACGGTAAACACTCTGAAAATGACACTCGAAATCGGAACTAGACGCGTACTTTGGAACGGCTATTCGGAAAACAGGACTTTCAAAGAAGTTACTTAAGTCGGTCAGAAGGCCTTATTCATACTTAAATATTAATGAATTCTTACTTAACATGTTTTAAAAATTAATTTCATATTAACGCTGTCAGTAATGTAAAGAGGAGATACAGACAAGAAGAAGAAATCATTTTACACATACAAATTTCTTTACAATAACAAATTTCCCATTACTTTTCTGTCAAATACATCCTTTCATGATTATATTTCCTTGAAATTAAAATTGTCCTTGATATCTTTTTATCTGTTGGTAACGTAGGTAATGCTATGTCGGTTAGTTTGAAACTGTCAAGTGTCGGATCTTTTATTTTGTTGTTTCAAAGGTCGAACGTAACATCACACAAAATATACAATATACAACATATTTACAGAACAACGGTTGATTACATCCAGAGTTTATAAATGATGAGGCACAAGACATAAATACAGATCAAGCAATGTCGGTTGAATTTAATTTCAGGTGTTTCCAAAAACCTAACCACATTCCACCACATGTGAGATATTAAAAGAAATTTATTTCAGCTGATGACTGATAAAATTAAAGTAAACGGTGGTGTATGTTAAAGCAGAATTACAGAATTTGAAATTTATAGGGTGAAAAAGATGAGAACTGGGCTTTAAGATATTTGACGGTAGCAGAAGGCTTTGAGATGTGCAACTGTGACGGAGTTTTGGGACATAATTCGTCA
Organism: Dromius quadrimaculatus; assembly: GCA_963989225.1. Taxonomy (NCBI): domain Eukaryota; kingdom Metazoa; phylum Arthropoda; class Insecta; order Coleoptera; family Carabidae; genus Dromius; species Dromius quadrimaculatus. The sequence continues at coordinate 46,180,283 of OZ022330.1, forward strand.
CAAACTAATATTCAATACTCTTGTTGAACTAATACTTATCAATTTGTTTTGAAAAATATGAAGAAGAAGAACTATCTGCGGTACCTATGTCACTTATATCTTACTATATTATTCTCATCTCATCATGTGGAGCGATATAAAATCTTGCAGAAAGTGTAAAAGAGACGCACTTATCTCATAAAAATAAGAATGCTCGTTTTGCCTTGGACCAAGTTATAAGCTCTTTGCAACTAACTTTGCAAACATTTTTCAAATTGATTCCAATGTCAAAAAGTTTCAGAACAGAAATCTTCTAATAGTGAAGGTATGAATATAATCGCAAAACTATTGGGTGTATTCTAATCACATTCCGTTCATCTCTGTTTCACTAGAATCTCCTTTGTTTCTGATCAAAATTTTTACATATAGTCTAAGATCCGAATTAAGAACGACTTTCACCCATCTGTTACAGCGGTGAAATGTTTTTTCTATCAAATTTAGTATACTACAGAATACATCGCAAATGGGATGGCTAAGAAATTCCTGGCAAGGCTATGAATAATTATATATTGAAAATTGACTTTTTCTTACTTACTTGTACTAAATACAAGAAAGTATTGTGAAACCAACAAAATTCACCTATCAAGATTTTGATGGACATATCCATTTTTAGCATCCCTGAATCCATTTTGACTATTTCTGGCTTGATGTCGGTACGTATGTTTGTTTGTGCGTGCGTAACTCGCAAATCTCAAAACTGATTGAACGTATAATTTTGAAATTTTGTATTTGAGACTGGTATAGGGTTTAGTTAAGCACCTTGCATTATGGTTTCAATCGTCTGTACCGGAAGTGTACTTTAGTTGAAACTTTTTTCGAATTTTTCTGATAAATCCAGAATGACCAACCGTAGGATTAAAATTCAGCATTTGAAATTGCTATAGCATCCAAATGGTCATCTCCTATTTTCGTCCCAATCGGCTTAGCCGGAAGTGCACTTTATATGACAGACTTTTCGAATTTTCTTCATAAATTCAAAACAATCGGTCGTAAGATATTGAAATTTTGTATTAAGCACTTCTATAACATCTAGTTGTACATCTTGCATTATGATTGTGATCGGCTGAACAGGAAGTGCAGTTTACTCGAAACATTTCTTGAATTTTTCGCATAAATACACATTAAAATTTCACTCTTTAAAATTCGACAACCGTCATTTGAACAAGATTTTAAGCTGACTACCTAATATCATCGTGTTCACAATCAAATAGCGCTTATTTCCATATAAGATTTATTCAAGGAACAGATGAATGAAAATAGCTAGTATTGATATACCTGTTCATACCTGTCGAATCAGCAGTTACGCCAGGAAAAAAATAAACAACCCAATGTTTACATATTCTATAGGCTTCATGCTTTCGATTGGTATTGAATTTATTCGTAAAACTGATGAGTGCAATGTTAAACAGAAAGTCAATTTTCAATATTTAATTAATCATAGACTTGTCAGGAATTTCTTAGCCAACCCATTTGCGATGTATTCTATAGTATACTAAATTTGATGCAAAAAAATTTCACCGCTGTAACAGATGGATGGAGGCCGTTCTTAATTCGAATCTTCTACTAATACATATGCTCAGATCTTCAATTATAAAGACAGTTTTCTGATGTAGTTAAAGACAAAAATGTGACGGCGTATTCTTGGAATACAGCTGCTAGTAGGAGATTATATTTTGTATAAATTTATCACTTCGAATTTTAGATTTTCTCTTGACTCAAAAATATCTGCGACATCTTGGTGCTGCTCAAAAAAAGCAAGTATCGATTCAAGTGTAGTAATGATTGGACAAACAATTTTTCCCAGAAGAGCAATCAATAGGACTGACAGCGCCGTATGTAGAATATTCGATAGCAGAGAGAATTAGAACATTCGGACAACAATCCTTGTGACTTGTTGAGCCTCTTCTTGAAATATTCGGATTCATGTTATACTGTTCAACTTCAGACTTCAGGTATGTCAAATTTAAAACACTGAAATCTAATTTTGTTCACCGTACTGTGTTAAATTATATTTGCATTTCTCTAGTCAATGGTCATCGACTACAGTTGATTCCGTAACAAACTCCATTTTCAACATTCCGTGTACCAGTTTTTGTGAACATTTGTGAAACCTCAAATATCAAGAAAGATTTAATTAAAACCGTTCAAATTATGATAATTTCTAATGAGAGTTCTTTGGTATTCAGAATTGATTAATCAATTTGTTTGTAAACAAGTTGAGATCATTTTTGATATGAGGCAAAAAAATTCTGAAATGTTTCACTTCGTAGCTTCAACAAAAAACTATAGAATATCGTAGAGTATCAAAGCATCATACTTGAACATCAATTTATGGGAGCTGTTATAATGAAAGAATCACTAACTTGAATAGCATAATTGATATTTTGTATAGTCTTTTCTACTGAAGTAATATTCTATATATAATAATTTTATATTACATTGTGATGGTCTTTGTTAGACACATAAGTATTTATTCATTGATTCAATTCATATTTGAATTGAATTGAAAGAAGGTTTTCGTGGAATGAGCTTCTAGAATGAGATAGATATATTCATATTTATATTTGCAAAGTTGTTTTTACCGCACATGCCACACGTGATACTTTGGAACAAACACAATGAATTTATTTGCATGGCAATATTGTATAGAAATATCTCAAGGGAAACATTTGTATCGTCATCCTTCTCGTTTACACACCCCCTCAATAAGAATATTCTTACAATTATCATTCATATTGCTCTCGAGTTTTACACTTGACTAAACCTCCAGAAATACTAATTTATCTCTAAATTTTAGGAATTTTTTCTCCAGTAAAGATTTAACAAACATATCTGGGAAGAGATACTTTATGTTGTCACAAATATAAAATATTTCTAGTAATTAGATCACATAATTATTTATTTTGATTCGCTGTAACTGTAATCCTAGTTAGTATTGACAAGCTCGTTGTTCAATTGCCGGACATGGTTGACAGGCTATGGTCACTAGATGTTCTGTGGTTGCCAGGCAACAATTGTTAGACAGTTGAATGTTGGCCCATTGTCGGCTTAGGTATATAAGAGCGAGAGCTAGGAGAAGAATTCATTCAGTCAGTGATTCAGTAAGAGTAACTGTGAGTGATATTGTGAACATACGAGTTTGTAAAGTGAAGATTTACACTGTAACCTGTGTTAAAAAATTATTCTAAATAAAATTTGTGACAATATCTAGATGTTTTGGTACAGATTTAAGAGAAAAAATATACAAACACAATTTAACACGAATTAAAAATAAAATATAATCATCCTTTTTTCTCTTTTCTCTGAATGATCGAGCCACTAGCTACTAAATAGAAAGTTTGAAGCATGCAAACTCTTGCACTAACCATGAAGTGCAGAGCAACTCTAGACTAGTTCTGTTGTAAACGCTAATACATGATTGTGTGTGCTAAACATCTAGCACTTACCACAAACACTAACACTATCTACTAATTTCGTGTTGCCACTTATTCATTCAGTTAAGAATGAAAAATCACTTTGTTGTTTATTACTTGCAATGAGACAGTACAATGAAATAATTTAAAAATTAAATCTGTCGTTAACTTTCTGCTAGTAGTGTCCTTATTCCAATCTGAATAAACTTATCCGTATGAAATAGTATTCTTATTACTATTATACTTGAATATAAGTGTTTCAGTTCAAACTAGATTTTACATATCGTAACACTACAACATGCAAAAAATCTTTTTATCCCTAAAACAACTCAAGTACAACAAATGCTGCTACCAATAATTTTCTTTCGTACTGTTCGAAATTTCAGGTTACTATCATCCCTTTTTGAACGGCGGTTAAAATCAAAGTTATTATTTATACAAATATTCATTGGTTTGAATTCTAGCATACTGTATCTTCCCAAAACACGCTTCCGTTAATTATTTGTCTTATTCAGCTCTGTCACCTTTTTCTAAACTCGGTTTATTACATATACCTGAATAGTAAGATACAATTCTTGAATCTTCCATCTCAAAATATTTGTATCAACTTTGAGTAACCTCATTTGAATTTGAATCAACTATTAACACATTATCAACATAAATCAAGACGTTTATGACATGGATGATAATTAAATAATAAATCTCACAACATGTACATCAATAAAAAATTATCGTGTATGTGATCTGGCGTTCAAGTATATCTTTTTTTCTTTTATGACTTGGTTAAGGTGGTTTTTTTCATTGTGCCTGCCCGATTTTGGTAGTTCATGTTTGAATCTATTCAAAAATACTTTGGTGACACATTATTTCTTCGAACTGAAATTTTTTGTTTTAACCATATTAGTTCAATGAGAATCAAGATACAATAATAAGGTGGTAGACACAATACGAGATGGCTTACTTCTTCCGCAAAACTATGACTGTGACAGTTCAGGTCGCCGACATCATTCGTCGAGAAAAGTATCAAGAGCTCATCAATAACAAATATACTTTCATATACTGTCATATTTAAAATAGCAAACATAAATTGTATTTTTCAATCATGAACTAAACACATATGAAATAGCTATATCCATTTTTGAACAAACGCATTAAATTGGTGACCCCGACGTTAAATGGTGTAGTGCAATTCATGTAACTCTTCGAGATGACGGATAACGAGAACGAAATTCCTTCTACTATAGCGAAAGTAGAGATAAAACTACCATCATTTTAGAAAACAAAACTAGAACTTTGGTTCATCATAGCAGAAAGTAGTTTTGAGCTTGCTGGTATAAAGCTAGATGCTACTAAATTTCATCATGTAGTGTCAGCGCTTGACATTGATACACTTGACGAGGTAATATACATTATAACTTCTCCTCCAACCAACGACCGGTACAATGCTCTAAAAACAGCCCTTATAAATCGCTTGTCAGACAGTGGTGAGCAGAAATTAAGAAAGTTATTAACAGATCTTTACCTGGGTGATCGCAAACCATCTCAGCTCTTAAGAGTCATGAAAGATTTGGTCAAAAACAGTATCCAAGACGACGTGTTGAAATCTTTATGGCTCAGCGTCTCCCGACACAAGTTCAAGCTGTCCTGTCAGTTAGTAAGGATGGTCTCGCAGAGATGGCAACCATGGCAGATAGAATTATGGGAATGATGCAGCCCACATCTATTTTTGCTGTTGAACATCCTTTTCTACAGCAATCTCTTTCACAGCAACGCAGTGATCCTGCCATCCTAGCTCTGCAACAACAAATGAAGGATTGGCAGGTAACCATTGCAGCTGTTTTCCAGGCTCGTGGCTACCAACGACCGAGAAGCCGATCTCGCAGCAGCAACAGTAACCAAGATGACTCCAGATCACCACCACAGCCAAATCAATGTTGGTATCATCGCCGTTATGGTGATAAAGCCAGAAAATGCACGGCGCCCTGCGCTATAGAATTAAGTAAACAGGGAAACGAGACCAGCCATCGCTAGTGGCGGTATGCGATGGTGGCAACATCAATACCAGCCGCCCAGTGTGTCTATATGCTGTAAATAAAATTAATGGAATTAGATACCTCGTCGAGACTGGCGCAGCAGTATCTGTCATACCTCCATCAGCTTCTGATCGCCGTAGTGGGCTAGCTTCAACCTGTCTTTTCATTGCTTCAGGTTCTTCTATCTCAACATTTGGCACAAAACTCTTATCTGTTAATGTAGGATTACGCCGAGCAATGGTATGGCCTTTTCTTCTCGCTGAGGTTACTGTTCCAATCCTTGGCGTTGATTTTCTGCACAATTTTAATATATTAGTAGATTTGAATCGTAAACGACTTGTTGATTCCACGACTGGATTGACTTCAAATGGAACGCTGACCAAGCTGCCTACTATTGGTTCAATACGGACCATACCGCCAGGAGAAAAATATAAAGAACTTCTTTAGAGTTTTCCTCATATATTTACCACTTGTCCGTTTTCAAGTGAAAAAATATTTGTTCGTCATTGTATAAGCACCAAAGGTTCTCCTGTTTTCTCCAAGCCACGACGTCTTCCTCCAGACAAACTAGCTGATGCACTGCTAGAATTTCAGACCATGTGTCAGCAAGGCACCTGTCAACCCTCTAAAAGTCCTTGGGCTTCACCATTACATATGGTGAAGAAGAATGATGGCACCTGGAGACCATGCGGTGATTATAGAGCTCTCAACAATGTTATAGTTCCTGATAGGTATCCGATTCCTGATATTTTGGATTTCAGCTCAAATTTAGCAGGATGGAAAATATTTAGCAAGATTGATTTGATAAAAGCTTACTATCAGATACCAGTAGCCGAGGAAGACATTCAAAAAACTGCAGTTACAACACCTTTTGGTCTATTTGAATTCCTAAAAATGCCTTTTGGTTTGAGAAATGCTGCCCAAACATTTCAACGTTTCATTCATAACGTTCTTCAAGATTTATCATTTACTTTTCATATTCGGACGTCATTTTGGTAGCATCTTAAACTGAAGAGCAGCACAAACAGCACCTTAATGTTTTATTCGACATCCTTACCAAGTATGGATTAACTGTGAATATAAACAAATGTGTTTTCGGTGTTCAAGAATTGGACTTTCTTGGTTACACTGTCAGTTCAGAGGGTATTCACCCCCAAAAAGATAAAGTGCATGCAATACTAGAGTTTCCACTTCCAAAGGAAGTACAAGAGCTTCGAAGATTTTTAGGAATTGAAAATTTCTATCGTCGCTGTATTCCTCACGCTGCAGCTATTCAGGACGTGCTTTATAGTCTCATACCAAACAGAAAAATAAATCTGTGCTGTAAATTGGACAAAAGCTTCAAAAACTGCCTTCGAACAAGTTAAGGAAAGTATAAGTCAGGCCGCCTTACTTGCTCATCCAGATCCTTCACAACCTCTTCAATTGACTACAGACGCCTCATTAACTGCTATAGGTGCTTTTGAACTACAGCGTATGTTATCATCGAATACAACATCGCTGCATCTCCGTGAGATTCCCATTCATGGCTCGAATCGGAAGATTATTTGTGATACTAGTACTTCTTCAAACAGACCTTATCTACCAGCTTCTCTAAGACGACAAGTATTTGACATGTTGCACAATCAATCTCATCCTGGAATTCGTGCCACAACCAAATTAATAGTCTCTCGCTATGTATGGCCTGCAATTCGTCGAGGTGTGAGACAATGGAGCCGATGTTATCTCCCATGTCAACGCAGTAAAATCAACCGACACAATGTCACTCCACTACAAAAATTTGAGCTCCCCAAGACGAAATTTGAAATTATTCATTTGGATATTGTTGGTCCACTGGCTCCCTCCCAAGGTTTCAGATATATATTGACAATGATTGACAGGTATACCAGATGGATGGAAGCAATACCCCTCATCGACATCACTGCGAATACGGTAGCTAAACATTTTTATCGGGAATGGATTTCAAGATACGGTGTTCCGTCAATTGTTATCACAGATCAAGGTAGGCATTTCGAATTTAACATTTTTCAAGAGCTCAGTAGAATAATTGGATTCAAGCGAAATCGGACAACTGCATATCATCCGCAGAGTGATGGTATGGTTGAAAGATCTCATCATTCTCTGAAAACTTCTCTAATCGCTGCTCTGGAAGGAAATCGTGATTGGGTTACATTTCTTCCAATTGTTTTACTTGGTCTCAGAACTGTAGTAAGGGAGGATTTCAAAGCAGCTTCCTGCGAACTAGTTTTCGGACAAACACTTCATTTGCCTGGTGAATTCTTTGAAATTTCAAAATCAGATCTACCGCAAACACAATATCTTCAACAACTTCGTTTAGCCATGTCTGTTTGTCGACCGACTCCGCCTAGGAAACATCGTCAGCATCGAGTATTTGTGGATGAAAACATTGACAAGACAACTCACGCTTTCCTTAGAGTTGGCTGAGTCCGTCCCCCTCTACCTGCCCCATACGATGGACCGTATTATGTCGAGTCGAAATGAAAAACATTTGACAATTGACGTCAATACGAAGCCTACATTAGTCTCCAAAGACAGAGTTAAAGCTTGTCACCTTCTACCTCTAGAGTTTACAACGCCAACAAGATCTGAAGACGTAACTATACCTACCTCGTCAGCTGGATATCACGTTCGATTTAGTCACTAAGATATCTTCGAACGGGGGAGAGTACTGTGGCAGATCAAGTCACCGACATCATTCGTCGAGAAAAGTATCAAGAGCTCATCAACAACAAATAAATTTTCATATACTGTCATATTTAAAATAGCAAACATAAATTGTATTTTTCAATCATGAATTTAACACATATAAAATAGCTGTATCCATTTATGAACAAACGCATTAATAGATATTGGATGCTCGTGATAAAAAAGGGAACAATTATCTTCAGGCAGCCATTTACAGGGAAGAAATCAAAAGATAGCTTCTTCAAACAACTTTTTACAGTTCGCCATTTTTTCGAACGTAAAATAGGTTTGCAAAATCGAGTAGAAGCTTTTTGAATTCAGCAGCTCATCTAAATATGTTCTACACTTGGACTCATGTAGACCGTCTGCTATTAAGCTTTTAGTCGATTTTGCAAACTTTCCTCACGTTTGCCGGAATGACTGACTGCAAATACATAGTTTATCAAAGAAGCTATTTTTAGTTGCTAATTGAAATTGATTTCTTAATATGCATCAACACCTAGCGGGGATTTTTAAATGCAGATAATTTAAGCTCACAGGTATAAGTATCTACCCTATGAACGGCAACCTGTAGAAAATTGTTCCTTTTTTTTAGGATGATACCTAACGGTGGATTAATTTAGATAATTCATGAGAATTCATTCGGTAACGAACTTATATTTCATCTAATTGCTCATCAAAAATTTTAAACTGATGTGATTCTGTGAGGATTTTGGAATAGGTATCGTGAAATGGCTGCAAATTTTATCGATGTGGCATTCTCAAGAGATAAGGAGTTTCACATCTCTAGAGAAAGGAACATTTGTGTCGTTTCTAACTGTCAATTTGAAAGATCAATAGCTTACGTTTCTACTATCGTGAAATGCTATTTGTACATAGCAAGGGGAAAAAGAGATATATTTATTCTTCCCAAACTTCTAAACGTACGTACCTCCATCGGGAAATAAAGTACCGGATACAAGGACGAAAGACATTTTATTCAAGAGGCACACATATATTATCCGTGACCACATTGCTACAGAATACAATATATAGAGGAACCAGCTACGCATCCAAATTATTTTCTTGCGGATTCAACCAAAAGGTAATCTGGTTGCTATAGGGACCTGTTTAATTTCTTCCTAGAAATTTCACTAGTATTTCTTGAGTCTGTCGTTAACCGTGTGAAGGCTGATTAATGATGGATTCAATTTAAAAATTTGCACTTTGAAATTTGGACCTAGTAATATGGAATACATATTAACGTATGTGCTGGTTTATGAAGGATTGAATTTATAGAGCAAGATCCCAGGCCCGCCAGACATTACTTATTTTCTGAGAAACAAAATGTGTGGGATAGAATAGTGTTAGTATGTACTTGCTAGTTTGTGCCGTCGGCCAATTTACAGATACGAGGTGCTAGCGGTACGTTAAGATATTACTCACTTTTCTTAAAGTCTGAGTGCTGATTTTGATGTATGTTTCAGAGAATATTGTTGAAAATTGATAATCAACACTGCTAGACACTTTCTATTGGTGATAATTTCTGCTAGACTCTTTGAAGCTCACAAAGAATAACGTGATCTTGCTTATAGTCAAGTGCCAGTTTTTATATATGATACTCAAGGTACAATTTTAATACGTTTTGCTAACAGTTACATCAATCGTAGGGCTAAACATCCCTCGGACACAAATAAAATACCGCTGTGAGTAAAAGCGCGAGGTCACTATTTGTGGGCTTGATAGTAAGCGAAGTATCTACGGGCATCAAACTCTTCCTTGGTCTGGCTGTTTATAAAAAGTATTGAAAATGTTCCCCGAATACCATATATTAAAATTAGGACTTACACTATAAGTAAGATGACGTTATATTTTTTTTTCGAGCTTTGAAGCATTTAGCAAGAATTACTGCCCATGGGAAGTATCTGGCAGTGTTGATCATCAATTTTCAACAATATTCTCGAGAACATACATAAAAATTAGCACTCAGACTTTAAGAAAAGTAAGTAATTTCTCAACGTACCTATAGCACCTTGTTTCTATAAATTGGCCGTCAGCACAAACTAGCAAATATGAGTATGATCAAAGTACCGAACACTACTCTAATCCACAAGTTTTGTTTCTCAGAAAATAAGAAAGGTCTGGCGGGTCTGGGATCTTGGACTATTACGAATTCACAATAATCCCAAATCCAACCTATCACAAATGAATATCGATTATCACAGAAAAATTGTCAAATTGTCGTCTGTCAAATTAATGAATTGATCACCAATCGTAATAGAATATAATGAATCCATATTGATAGTTGAAAGAATTTCACCCACCTTATTTTCATTCTTAATGTGAAGTATACATTATGACAAATGGTTCACTGTTTTGTTTCTTCAGTTCAATTTTAAGTTTGAATGATCATTGGAGAGATATTTCTGTTATTAGTGAATATGGACGGAACTCGATGATGTTGACATATGGGACAGTGTATATGAGCTGGTAGCTATTTAATTCGTTGAGAATATTAGTGTCAAAAAAATATATGAAAAGCAACTTCAAACTTGATGTAAACCAAGAAATATCTCATACAAATATCACCTGTCAACATCGTAGAAGAAGAAGAAGGTTATAGAGTATTATACTTATCATAATTTTGTATTCTATCCTATAAAAAGTATTGTAAAGTAATCATCATTGTGGAATTGATTGATCAACTTTCAGATCAGACCGTTCATTTAAAATCATAAGAGCGCAATCTATCTCAAATTACTCATAATATAAATATTCATTCAATGTTAAGTTTATTTAAGACGTACTTGCATTTTGTCGATACAAGTGATCGAGGATTGAGAGTGGATAAACGACCATTAGGCTGCATTAAATGCTGCATTTTGATTCTCCATCTTGATTCAAAGAAAAATGAGCCCTGTCATACACTAAATTTTGTGCAAATGATATTTAAATTTTTTTGGCGTTCACAGAATAGGTCAAAGAGAAGTTGATCGTTTTTCTACACGAATGTTTCTGATACAATTCCACAGCATTATTTAAGATACATCTTCAAAATTCCTTATTTTTCCATTCGTCTAGATTTTTCAACAATAATAAATTTTATTAAAGCAAGTGTCATCATTCAGACGTTACTAATAATATATCAGGATTAACTGGGCGCCCATCTGTTCGCAACACTCAACGCTGTCTTACCAATCGCCTACTCAAGAGACACGTTTTTTTCTTGCAGATGAATATTGAATTTTTAATAACAGTGTGATCCTTCATGAAACAATTTTTCAATGCATCTGGTCTTGAAAGTTGGAAGATGAGTAACTGCATATTAAGTTTGGTATTTAAAACTTGACCGAACATTATTTGATGACATTTTCACTCTCATCACTCACATACTGAATACTTGCTATATTTAAATTTCGTTGAAATCACCCAAAAAGTTTTTATAAGCCGACGAAGCATTGATAGCTAGAAACTGTAATTGTCAGTTGTTCGAACCATTCAAACCACTGCACCATACGTATTGAATTTTAAATACGGTGTTCCAACATACATGCAAAATCTGGGTTCGTAGAAGAGCTATATATGAAAAGTTTGTAAATGCTTAGAATTAGTTGTGTGTTCGCAGTCGATTTCACAAGAACTTGATTGAGTTTCACGAGAATTTGGCTTGTGCATCCTGTACGTTTGGATAATGTTCTTCTTGCATTACGCATTTTTTCTTTCTATTCAATCAATCTTGTAGCTTCTATAGCTCAAGATTTCAATAGTGCAGCCAATTAATTTTCATACACTATCATCAGATTTATTTTCAGATATACATGATTTGGGTAATTGTGCTAGCCAAATGACACTTAGAATGAGCAGGAAAAATCTGACGTGGACATCACGTGACTTACTTGTACATCATTAGATATATATAATCAAACAGAAAATGTCATCATTCCACGGCTAATTGTTCTTGATTTATCCAAAAAATTCTAAAAATCTGTCAAGCGAATTGCGCTTTTAGCCTAGTCGGTTGCTATGGAAACAGTAGATCATCATTCTCATGCTACAACATTCCTAAATACTGATTTCTCCAACACTGTTTTGAAATTTACATATTCCATAACCAAAAATTATGTTGGAACGAATGACATTCCAAAAAATCGTTTAGAATGATTCCGTTTAGTTTGGCTACTGCCATGGTTACTTCCTAACAATTCAAGTATTCATATCAGTGGTAGAACTACAACGACTTGACATTGACATCGATTTGATTTTTACTGTCAATGTGCCACACAAATTCCACATGTTTCCAGTTAATATTTGTAATAGGGACATGATAGGGACCAGGTCAGGTTATCCTTCTATTAAAAAAAGATCTATGATAAATATTAGCTGGACAAATGTTCAATTTGCATGGCAAATTGACAATAGAAATCAAGTCAATGTCAATGTCAAGTCATTGTAGTTCCAGCTCTGGATTCTGTTTGACATTGATTAATTTTTTAAGCTTCCTCTGAAATATTGATGAGTTTCCAAAACCTTGTTAGAGAAAGTCTAGTCTACAATATGTTTGGAATGGCGTATTCCACACTCGCGAACCGTAATCCTCGTCTTCGGCTCGGTTTACAAACTTTTCGCTTCTTCAGAATATAGGCCATTCCAATACTTATTGTAGAATATACTATTCCAAGATTCTACGGCTCACAGCTCTGAAATACCAAATTTCAATATTCTACAGATAATCGTCCTGAATTTATGCGAAAAATTCCAAATTGTCAAGTATAGTGCACTGCCGGCTCAGTCGATTTCAATGAAAATAGGATATGAGCATCTAGACAATACTATCATCTTGAATACTGTATTCTAATATTCTACGTTCAATTGTTTTGGATTTATGCGGAAAATTCGAAAAATGTTTCGAGCAAACTGCACTTTCGGCTCAGCCGATCGCAATCATAATGCCAGATGTACAACTAGATGTTATAGAAGTGCTTAATACAAAATTTTAACATTCTACGACCGATTGTTTTGATTTTATGAAGAAAATTCGAAATGTCTGTCATATAAAGTGCACTTCCGGCTAAGCCGGATATTTCTATCATAATCTCGATAGGTGAATTTTGTCGGTTGCACAATACTTTCTCGTACTTAGTACAGGTAAAAATGTAAGCTCACGCTAACGAACAAACAATTTTTCCATTATATTCAATACATGGAGAATAAAAACTCGTTCAAAAAATTATCTGTTGTTGTCTGTCTAGCAAACTGAATGAGTGTGTATAAAAATCTGTCTCATTTGCTTTACGTTTGCGATGAGAATTGATGAGTTTTTTGAGGACTTAAATTGAATTTCTGATGGTCCTTTGTAACAAATTCTTTGTTATTTTCTATGTTTCGGATCTCATTCATATTGATTCTCCTAAAGGATATTTGATAGTCTGTATTTTGTATATATCGTAGTTCGCGAGGCGTTTATAAAAGATTTTATCAATTAAATTATGATAAAGTGAGATCCAAGGTCCACCAGACGTTACTTATTTACTGAGGGACAAAATGTGTGGAATAGAGTAGTGTTAGTATGTACTTTGATCATACGCATACTTGCCAGCTTGGGCCGACGGCCAATTCACAGATATCAAGTGCTGGAGGTACATTGAAACATTACTCACTTTTCTTAGAGTCTAAGTGCGGATTTGTATGTATATTTTAGAGAATATTGTTAAAAATTGATAATTAACGCTGCTAAACACTTTTCATCGGCGATAATTTCAGCTGCTCGCTTAAAAGCTCGCAAAAATGACGTAGTCTTACTTATAGTCTGGGTCCTAATTTTTCTGTATGATACTCAGAAAACAATTTTAATACTTTTTATAAACAGCCAGACCAATTATAAAGGCAAATATCCCCCAGACACTATTAAAATGTCGCTGTAAGTATTAACGCGGGGTCATTATTTGTACGCTTGATAGTAAGCGAAGTATCTATGAGCATCCCTTGGTCTGGCTGCTCACAAAAAGTATTGTAATTATTTCCTGAGTATCATATATAAAAATTAGGACTCAGACTATGAATAAGATTACATCATTTTCTGCAAGCTTTAAAGTGGGCAGCAGAAATTATCGCCGATTGGAAGTGTCTAGCAGTATGGATTATGAATTTTCAACAATATTCTCTAGAACATACATAAAAATCAGCACTCAGACTTCAAGAGAAGTTGTTAATGGTTCAACATACCTCTAGCACATGGTATCTGTAAATTGGCCGTAGGCCCAAACTAGCAAGTATGCGTATGATCAAAGTACATACTAACACTACTTTAATCCACACATTTTATTTCTCAGAGAATAAGTAACGTCTGTCGGGTCTGGAATTTTGGACTATGAGAAAATATATCATTGATTGTGAAGCTATTTGCCTTGGCAACTTCAAGTTGATCAGACTCAAGCAGAGAAGCTCCAATTCCGATGTAAACCCTCACTTTATTACTGATTTTATGAAGATGAAGCATTGAACTATATCAAACTTATATCTTCGAAAGGATGATTAAGACATATGGGCTTAGCTCAAGAAATTTTGATTTAGTAACTGAGTTATTTTTCTTATTATTGCACATAATGTACATCAGTTGTTATATGTATATATCTCTTGGATAAGTTTAATTTTAATTGTTTTATGAAAGTATTGATTGAAAAGAAGGTAACCTTAATCTATTCACAAATTCTACTCGCAGTAGTCTTGTGCTAACGATTGTTCATGCATGGAAATCTAAAAAAATTCCGTTAATATTTGCAATGAAATATATGGAAAGCACAAGAAGGATCCCACTGAAACTATGTTTTCCGGCAGAATCATGCTCCAGATCTATAACACAAGAACTGTGCATTTTCTCGAGATGAAGAGTTGCCTGAGTGGAAGAAGAAGAAACTAACAAACGCATTTTCGCATTTGCAATTATTGTAAATGATGAGAAAATTAGATATACCATAAAAAATGGAAGTCGTACTATCATAAAATTCAGTTATCTATATTCAATTGAACTAAGTGCTATAAAGGATAAATTTGATCTTCTGTGATTGAAGTCTATATTAAATTGGGCAAAATAGCTCGGCAATCCATAGGAGAGCGTTGGCGGTAAACTTTTTCCCAACTTGACTCATCAATAATAACATAATTGTCTATTTGCTATAAGGGCTTGGATAATTTTTTCATCACATAAAAATCTTCTTGGAGAGATGCAAATCGTAACATTGAAAACTGTATGCAGATTTGTTCACTAGTTACAAAGATTAGCGCGGTCATACAGGACAGTCGTTCGCCACGGACTTCCTTTTATACGAGCTTCGTCCGCATATAAATGCACTTTCAGGAATGAATGTAACAAAATATTAGTAATGAACTGCAGCACTCGAAAAAACCGCGCTTTTCGCTTGCAGTAGCCTTCGTCCGCCGTAACCCTATGCTATAAATATTTTCTGCTGTTTTATTTCAAGATTAATTGATCTAATTGACTCCTTCTTGTCTGGAGATATTGTTTATGCATCGATATATGAAAAAAAGTTCATTATCAGCTCAATTAAAAATATGAGAAACACGAAAATCTGTAAAAAAATTGAACGCACGAGAAAAAAATCGTAAGAAATAGATAATTTTTTTTAAGTCAAACTGATCTATTTCAAATCATCAGCTGTACCTGAGACTAGAAGATAATTAGGACACAAATCTAGAACTTTTCGAGAATCTGACGTCTGGTAAGAAATCGTGCAATACTAGAAATGATATCTTCTTTTGTCGGATGCTAAGGGGCAATTTATGTTGCTGCGTCAGCAGAATGAGTAATAATCTGGGACTTTTAACAGAATAAAAACGTGGGATTGTATTGAGTTTGAGGATCAAGTTTTTCACATGTATCGTAAACAAGATTTTTTTTGCAGTCGCCTTCAAAAACATAATATTAAGAATTATTTGAAGCTTTCTACAGTTCATTCCGAAATTGAATTCGTTATTCAGTACTTTACGGGTAACTAGGGGAGACCTACAGGATAATATAGTCGATTTCTCGAAAATTATGGCCGTTGTGAGTGTACGGCATCTGCATACAAAAAATTACAAGAAAATTTCCACCAAAATTTTGATTTCAAATGCTTTAGTTCTTCCAGTTTCATAGCGTAATATTATTTTTTTTGTGTTGGCATCTTGTTTCGAAATTACAAATTATTATTTTCACCAGCTCGCATGTTTTGCAACGAGGCAAGTTGTGAAAGCTTATCACAACTCTCCTTGTTCTGTTTCACGATTAAATCTCAAAGGTTACTGCATTTCTTCTCCTATTTTTGTTTAGTTTTCTGGCAAGGTTCTTTCCCTGTCTTGTGGTGTGATGTTGCATGCTGAGCTGCTATTTCTTTGCCTCAGAATTCAAATAGATATAGAAGAAAATCTTATGAGCTATGTGCAAGGGGGCGGAGTTTGAACAAATATCGATGCGAGCGCTCATGGTGAGCACCATTGTAAACATCGAACTTTATTTCTCAGAATACATTATTGAGCATTGTAGTTTAAAAGTGAAAATAATTGCATATAAAACATAGGAAAACGCTTGTTCTGTTTCAGGCTGTTGTGTTAAGGATGATTAAAGTGAAATATAGTTCCATAGTTTTCATGTACCCAGTTATAACATAAAAAACGGGTGAAGTAGATCAGAGCGGTGAATAGAGTATTATCTGTCTTTCATTATTAATCTGTATAACAAATATGTTTGTAATTCAAATGTGAAATTAGAAAAATTCATCATCGATTTGGGATTCATGAATTTACCTCTATCTCTAATTTGTAAGGTGTTTCAGTGATAAAAGTTCGTCGGATGCACTTCGCAATAATTTTGTTGTTAATATTGTCACCAACATATTCGTCAACATATTTAATATGGCAAAACTAATTTCACGCTTTTCTTCAATACTTCCTTGGTAAAAGGGATACAGTGTTTGATATATACAAACTCGATCCGCAAGATCATCGGCGTCATAATTTGAGGTTATCCTGTCAATTTGGACAAATTAAGACGTTTTCTCTAATAGGTACGTTATAATTGGAGAAAAAATACTCAAAATAAATAATTTCAACGTATCTTTTATGCTATGCAAGTTATATTATACGCACACAGCTGAATTAAATAATACTAGTACATTTACAAAATTATAGGTATGGAACAATGACAAAATGGAAGTTCAATTGTTCTCCATTGCCCGCTAGAGGCGCTAGTGGACTTCATGCACGTAACCTGTAGAGGCATGGCATGGCTAGTATCGAAACTTATAAACTGGCCTTCAAAGAAGTCACTATTTTATGCCTAGTCAAGTCACTGATCAAATTTTGCCCAATCCAGAAGTTGAGGAAAATCCCGAAGAAAGAACCCTAACTCCGAATCCAACTATCGGTATTGTTGAAAACGATGACATTGCTGTCAAAGAATTTAATATAGAAGCGAAAAACCCTAGTCCGAGTATGTTTACAGAATAGAACATGACACTTTCAAGCAGTCCATCTATTCTGAGCTATAACGTCGAAGAGCTTGTTGTCCTCATGTCTACAGCCCGTAGTCCTCTTGCCACTACTTCTAATGTGATCTCACCAGAATGCCAAAAGCAAGGATAAAATTGCTGCCGTAGAAGTCAGTAAGAAGCTAAAGAATGTGAAAAAGCGTGTTTAAAGTGAGGAAAAGAAGAAACCTAAAGAAATTAGGAAGATGATCAATAAGAAAAGTAGGGTTGATGATGAAGACGAAGAAGATGCAGAAAAAAATTTTTTTTGCTTGTGTTGTCTTAAGCTCTTTGCCACTTGCAAATCAAAAGAGAAGTGAGTTCAGTGCCTTGAATGCCAGTATAACGGTATTTTTTATTCACCAAATGGTCTTAATATATAGGTGTTATAACTTCGTATCTGTTACAACTTCCCTCGGTATTAGGAGAGTTGTGACACGGGGAGTAGTTTCTGTTCTTGTAGATTTTCTAAGACATCTTAACACTTTCATTAATTTTGATGATTATTCCATGAACAGTATGGATTGAGCTACATTGACTCATACAGTTCATATAGATGTAAAATGTTTCTTAGCTGAAATATGTTGGTTGAAGTGAAAATTATTACAATCGTCGTCGGTATTCGGCAGGAATTTGTTACTTATCTTTAGAAATTCAAAGGCAAATTCTCACACTCGTGCTACAAATGGCTATAATCGGAATTTATATCAAGTGTCAAAATGTCTATTTAGCGCATGATTGCTAGAAAACATTTTTCTCCAACACTGTTTTGGAATTTGCATATTCCATAACCAAAAATTATGTTGGAACGAATGACATTCCAAAAAATCGTTTAGAATGATTCCGTATGCCGTTCAGAATGATTCTGTAAGCCTTTAGAATCATTTCGACGAATCAGAAGCTGTTAGTTTGGCTACTACCATGGTTACTTCCTAACAATTCAAGTATTCATATCTGGATTTGACGTTTGACATTCAATGATTTTTAAAGTTTCCTCTGGAATATTGGTGAGTTTCCAAAACCTTGATAGAGAGAGTATAGTCTACAACATGTTTGGAATGGCGTATTCCACACACGTGAACCGTAATCCGAGCCGAAGGCGAGGATTACAAACTTTTCGCTCGTTCAGAGTATAGGCCATTCCAATACTTATTGTAGAATATACTATTCTATACGTTTAAAATGTTATTATTGTGTCTCTCTTATTGTGTTATTAAATTCCATAGATTTTGGTATCTTATGCCTTGATTACACGTAACGAGTACAGTGGCGAGACAGCAAATTGTCACTAGGCCGAGACAGTAATTGGAGCGAGTGAGTGTTCACACGTACTTTTGTACTCGTTACGTGTAAACAAGATGCAGCGAGTCAGTCAGTCAGTTTCGTGCGCACTCTTTTGAGTATAAGTTCACTAAGCTGCGCAAAGATGAATCGAGGAGTAATAGTTAAATCATGTATTAAACTACTCATACCGCTCGTATTGGAAGAATTAAGAGAGTTGTTGGAAGAAGAGAAACGTATATGGATAAGACTATGGATTTTGAGGAGATCTGGCCTTGATGCTACAAATACTCTTTTTGGAGAATTGCAGTTAGAATGGTCGTCTCAACGTCCTACTTATTAGCCATGATATTTTTTATTATAGCAATATTCTTTGCAGAAAACAGCTTGAGAGGAACACAATATTAAACTGACTGAACGACAAACGAGTGGGGAATCCGCGACCCAAAGCACCGAGTGTGTGTTCAGACCTGCCGAGTAGGCTGGCGAATCAATGCGAGAGTGAGCACTCGGTCTAGTAAATAGAAACAGGGTCGAGCTACTGTCTCGCCCTTTCGCTAGGCCGAGCGCTCGGCCGAGTACTCGGTAATGTGTTCACACCTACCGAGTACTCGGCCGAGAGCACTGTCTCGCCACTGTACTCGTTACGTGTGATCAAGGCATTACTTACCTAATTTTTGACAAGGCACGATAAAAATTATACTTTCTCAGAAATAATTGAATGATAAATTACTTGCACAACTAATTGTCAGTTTGCAATGGAGGATATATGTAACTCTATTAGAAATTACAGACGAATAGGGTGAGGTGGTGGAGTTAGATATTTGTAGACTCAGCCTTATTTGACAAAATTCGATTCCAAGAAGATGTCAATATTAATAATGCTTAGCTTGAATAACGTTGGACAAGATTTATTATCATAGTAAGAATCACCTAGAAAAGGTCCTGTCAATCATTCTTCGCGCATGT
Organism: Dromius quadrimaculatus; assembly: GCA_963989225.1. Lineage (NCBI taxonomy): Eukaryota > Metazoa > Arthropoda > Insecta > Coleoptera > Carabidae > Dromius > Dromius quadrimaculatus. The sequence continues at coordinate 46,200,224 of OZ022330.1, forward strand.
AGTATAGCACCCACATTTTCAGAGCGCAAATAGATTTGAACGTTTTTCCCATCGTATTCAGTGTTCCGCTTTACAAACGTTATGCCTAGTACTACATTCTAGCCCTGCCCAGTAGTTGCTCAGTTCAATACTGCTCATGGTAACTATGAGTTCTGTTAAAAACTGCAATGGTGGAGTGCTTTTTGATTTTTGTCGCTAACCGTTTGGGACAAAATCAGTGTCGTGCAGTTTTTCACCCAAGAATAAGATGTTTCCAAATAATAACTGTTTATTTATATCTTAATCATAGAATTACTGCAATTTATTGATAAGCCATGGGGTATAACTGAAAAGAAGCGTATTTACAGGAAATGGATTAAATATTAGGGGGAAACAAATTGAATTCTATTAATACTATATCATCAGTTCAAAAAATCGTATGATCATATTGTAGTGAAACAACTCCACAATTATTGTTATCAATTTCATATTTTCATCTTCTTCTTTTTCAATCAAATTAACAGTGTTCCTGGATATGCCCAAAGTTTTGCACACACGTTCTCTCACTTTGATTAATGAAATGGAATGGTAACACCATTACTTGCTTTGTCTTCCATTAGATTTATTAAATTATACACTTTCTACTTTAGCTATTCAAAACCATGACTATATAGTATATAGTTATATCTAATAGAACACTATTAACAATAACAATAATAACCACAGTAACAAGAAAATATAAGAATCAAAACAAAAACAGGGCAATATCAATATAGAAACGATTATACCAAAAGAACCAACTCAAAAGTAGAAGCACAAGTAATTTTATTCAATTGACAAATTTTGATTTTATATACGTGCGCCACTGATTAGAACGCTTACAACAGAAACCTCTGCAAATGGTTACTTAAAAATACGGACGAAAATTCGTTTTTGGCGCAGGACCTTTTCTATTTGACGCGTACTATAGTACTGTGAAGCTGATTGTTTGTGCAATTCATCGACTTCGCAATAGTTCATGTATTGATTTTATGGTTTACTAAGAATCTTCTATTGCTTGTGTCTTCCGTAGACTGATCATATTATAGTTGTTGGTGATATTTTTTTCTGATTTATTAAATGAATTCGATTTGGATCAAATAATCACTGAACCAAAAAGCATAACGCCCAGCTTAGAAACGCTGATGGATGTCTTCATCACGTCCTATAAAGGTAAAGTGTGTGTTACTGACATGCACCAAGTAACTGATCATAATTCAATTCAATGCAAACTCAATTTAAAACAACTAACTAACCGTTCTCAAGTTTCTAAGAGATATAAACATCTTAGTCATTAGTAACGTTAAAACAAATTTCAATAGTTATAAATATCACTACATATCTTTTTTCGTACAGAAATAGACACTTTAAGTGAGTTTTCTTTATTAAAATTGGATTTTTTTGTACAAAACTCGGTGATGAACATTAATCTCATTTCTAGAAATAGCTTTCGGAACTTTTTCTGATAACTACTGCAAAAAGTTAAGTCTCTTATTAATAAATTTATTAAAAATATCAAGGCAGCTATGTCTTAAGGAAAAGATATTTTAATAGAAGACAGAATGAAAATGGTTACACAAACGATTCCCCGAAGCTATAGGTCGTCCGTGGGAGCACAATTTCTCGGCGAATTTTCTTTATTTACTGCAGCTGTGGGGACATGGGACAGCCACTTTTGGTCGCATTTTTTACTAAATCTGACAGAATCCATTTACTTATAAGTTTTTAGATTGTTTTCGACCGTTTTTTGGTAAGTTCAGCAAATTGTATGCTAAAGGAGGATAAGGAAAATGTGCTTTTGAGATCCTGAAATTTATGGCAAGAAGATCCAACTGTCACTGCCTCACCGCCATTACCATTATTAAGAAATAACTTTTATTCCCTTTTCTCGATATTAGTTTTGCCAACATATCTTTATGAAGATTTATATATTCAGTCGAGCTATTAGCGCCATATTTTTCATGGAGTGCTACATAAATGGTCGAATGGATAAAGTTTTATATATTTCGTTTAGTTTTATTAGTTTGATATAATAAAAGGTGCATTTGGGAACGATTCTTGGGACAATAAAATGAACGTTCGATAAGTAATCTGCGTCCACGGCTGGTGACATTAAGTAATAAGGACATAAAAATATGATGAACATTCACATCCCAATCGAATTACAATGAATTAGATAGAATAATAAGAATCACATGTTGAACAGTGGTCGTAATGAAAGAAAATATATTAATTGTGAATTTTTGTATGAATTCTTTAGATCTTAAGATTATAGAGACGTCACTGGAATTTCGTTTGAATTTTGGCGGAATGAAGATTAATGCAATTCATCTTCGATTCGATTAACACCTGTTGCGCCTGGTGCAGCTAATCCTTGTCTACGAAGATTAATTTGAAATACACAACATAAACTCAGCTGTTCCATAATATACTGTCTTATGTAATCAAAGATATAGTCCATGGGACAGGCCATACATTTTTTGTTGATTATCGCTCACTTGAAACTTTGTGAGTAGCTTCATTGTGATGAGTCCGACAGGTTTTTTATTCGGCAAAATTCTAGATTTGGGAGCGTTTTACGGCAAGGGCTGATTAATTGAAAAAATATTACCGTCATATTGATCTTAACACTAATAGAAAGATTTTTGGATTTTAAAAAGAAGATAAAGTATTGACTGACATGAATATTAGGGCTAGCGGTGAGTCCGACAAGCCGCACTTGTCATAAGTATGTTGATACTTATGGTGAGTATGTTGATACTTATCACAAGTGCGGCTTGTCAGACTTACCGCTAGCCCCAATATTCATGTCAGACAATACTTTATCTTCATTTTAAAATCAAAAAATCTTTCCATTAGTGTTAAGATCAATATGACGGTAATATATTTCCAATTAACTAGCCTTTGCCGAAAAACGCCCCAAATCTAGAATTTTGCCTGATGAAAAAGTTGTCGGATTCATCACAATGAAGCCACTCACAAAGTTTCAAGTGGGCGGTAATCAACGAAAAATTTATGCCTTGTCTCACGGACTATCACTTGCTCATTGCATTCACATTTGGACAGTTGTAGATAGACTATTTGGAATCGAATAGTAGAGATAAATAAATAATGCAGTAAGTTTATGAAAGAATGGTATGAATGTTGCGAACTCCGCGAAATTTCAGATTCCTATGCCTGAATTACATAAATAGTTTTCATACGACCCCAATTCGGATGTTATTGCAAGTGAAATATATTTTCAATTAGGACGAAAATTCTATTTTTATATCTAAAAATATCAGAATATAATGATGGACAACCAAATGACGCATTGGACTTGGGCTAAGTTGGTCAAGATCAAGTTCGTGAAAATAATAAATTAAATGGGTTAGGATGGAATAAAAATATGATTTTGTGAACACAGTAACTTTCAATCTCCCAACTAAGAGGCACAAACGTGCGGTAGTGCTGATCTAAAAAAGTTCAATAGCTGCACAATCGCTCGGCATGTTCCAAGATATAAGTTTAAGATTCTTGTAAATTAAGGAGAAATATTCAATGCATGCAACAAATGTCTAGAATGGATTCGAACATGCAATTTATTAGAAAATAAAATTCAGAATTTTGGGTTTCTTCTCTATTCAAAAAAAAAAAAAAATTGATCAATATTTCAAATCATACTGTAGTTTCCACTTTCCATGATGGACCGGAATACAATCTCAAAGAAATTAGATTCAAGTTCACTTTACCGGAATTATTTGAAATATACAGATAAAGGAAATCAACATCCATTAGAATGTAAGAATTGAGATTATACTTAAATTATAGTCGGTCATATTAGCTGTCTAATAAATACAGAACTTGGCAACATTGTTTTTGAGTGACAGATGAGCTGAAAAGTGAATTCACGAAAATAATGAAAAAATTAAAGTACCAGAGAGTTAATAGCGACAGAATCTCATTGAAAGGAAACCCGTGAACAAGTTCGAATAGTATAAAACAATTTTGTGATATGCTGTTTGTGATATATGTACTGAATACCATTTCAAACAAAATTTTGTAGATGGAACTTGGAACACTATAACAAACACCCGTTCAACCAGCTAAGTTGACATGCTTCTTTATCGTCTGTAGTGCTTGACACTCACCATAAATATAATTCATGCATATTCCCATGCACATGTTATATCCATCCGATGTTTCATTCTCCGATAATATCATTAAATTCTTTACATTCAGCTTAAGCATATTTCATAGTTTCGAGAATATCAGTGCATTATAATCATGTTTGTCTTGAAGCGATATGTGTATGTTATCGGGTTATCGCACACAGAGTATAGTTACTTAAAGACATTTAGTTAAATCTGTACCCGAATAAACTGGGCTCAAGTTGTTCAAATAATCTGATGTATGCGCATTTCGATGTGAGTTCTGCCGTTGTTTGATTCAGCTGGAAGCCTAAGTGACAAATTGCTGTCGGAATAAGTGAGACCGAAACCTAAGCCCCTAGGGATTAAATTAGTTTAATGGCACGACCAACATTTGCTACATTTGTTACAGATCAGTGCATCTCAAACAACATTCGTGCGTTACTTTCGATCATTTAACAAGAAGTGCTGAGAATATATAAAATGAAAAACCTGCTATTTATTATTGACACTTTATTTCACTTTACCTGGTTTACCATATATGAAATGTAGTAAATGGAGTACTGTGATCGTGCGGAAATCACGCCCGGGTTTTAGAGAAAACTCAAGGGTCAAACAGTGTTGAATTCTATAATTTTCTGAATGACAAACTCTTTACAGAAACTCCTATCTTGGTGAAAGTGACTCCTGAAAGCACAAAATTCAATCTGTTTATCTATCTGTGCGATAATTCGGGAACTAGTCGAATAATTTTGCTTAGATTTGATAGAATTGTCTGTTTGATTAGTTGAGATGCCTGCACCCATATGAGAGTTAGCCCTATTAAACCTTCTTAAGAATAGAAATGCAGGATACTGTAAAGTGTCATTTAATGTTTGACCGTGAAACTGAATTTGATAAATTTTTCGTGAGGATTTTCTAACAATTGGATTTGACGAATTTAATTTTTTTTTTGAGAGAATAATATCAATAGAAAGTTGGAAATTAACATGGATGGTGTGTTCTAAGGGACTAGAAAGTGTTCTTGAGCCACCAAACTTCAAATTTGACTTAAAGTATGAAATGTAGTTCATATTTAGATTCGAATAGAAAAAATTTATCAATGGAATCGATTGTTCTATTTGGTATTTCTAATAGTTTTATGGTAAGTTCAGATAGAAAAATAAGACAATAACGGTAGCTAAAAGAAAAAAGTGAGGAATAATTTCAAGCGTAATGATAAGTTTTTGCTTTCAGACACAAGCGTAAAATGACACAATTATAGAATATACATCTTTCTATGTTTCTTGAACAGGATTATGCGTGTGAATTTAATGCAAGATAAAATACAGTAATAAAGACTTAATTTTTTTTTGACATTTATTTTCTTCAAAAAACTAACAACTACACTCTATATATTTCAAAGGTAACTCAATTACATACAAAATATATACTTTATCATCCAACACTCCTCCTCGTTTACATGATCTTACAATTTTTCCTTTTATTCAATCTTGCAATCTCTCTGTAGTTGGCAATGTTTCCTTACTGACAAGGGTTTTGTCAATAAATCTGCAACCATTTGATCCGACGGACAATATTCACACTTGATTATCTTCTGATTAATATAATGTTTCACAAAATTATATTTTACATCAATGTGTTTTGTCCTGTTCGAGAATTTGTCGTCTTTTATCATTTTCAAACAACTTTGGTTGTCTTCGAATATCAAGATTGGTTCTTCAATGTGCTGATGTATGTCACTTAATAGTTGGCGTAACCATAAAACTTCTTGACAAGCTTCACATAAAGCAATAAATTCTGCTTCTGTAGATGATAGTGATACACATGCTTGTTTGCGACATGCCCAACTAATGATGCCACCATTTAAGTAAAATACATACCCACTATTTGACTTTCGTGAAACTGAATTCTCTGCCCAATTGGCATCTGCGTAACCAAACAATTTCTTATTCTCGGCTTTAACATCGCTCAACTTGAGTTTCATCTCTGATGTTGATTTTAAATATTTCATAACTCTCTTCAGTTGATTCCAGTCTTCTTGACTTGGATTTGACACCTTTTGAGCCAATATACTAATGCTGGCTGAAATTTCGGGTCTTGTACTTATTGATACATACAATAAACTTCCAATTAATTTCCGATAATTATTGTTATCAATCAATTTATATGACGAATTTGATTTCCCATAGTTAATTTCCATTGGTGTAGTTACTGGTTTAGCATCTGATAAACCAAATTTTGATGCAATGCGTTCAATGTAGCTCGACTGACAAAGTTGAAAATTTCCATTATTGTCTTGTGACACTTCAATTCCCAAAAACTGTTTGATATCACCAAGACTTTGTAATTCAAACTTCTCGTACAATCTCTTTTTTATATTTTCAATCGCTTCGATTGATTTACATGCTACGATTATGTCATCAACATATATCAGAATATAACACCAATTTCCATTGAAATTCTTTGAATATAAACAATGATCCACATTGCTTTGAGTGAAATCTTCATTAATCAAAACTTTGTGAATTGTTTCATTCCATACTCTTGCGGCTTGCTTCAACCCGTATAAACTTTTCTTGAGTAAACAGACCTTGGATGAATCGGTAATAAAACCAGGTGGCTGCTTCATATACATTGTTTCATCTAAATCGCCGTTCAGAAAAGCTGTTTTCACATCAAAATATTCGACGTGTAGTTTTTCTTTTGCTGCTATTGATAGTAAGACACGAATTGTTGTTTGTCTCACTACCGGTGCAAAAACTCCATCATAGTCCACGCCGTACTTTTGTGTGAATCCCTGGGCAACAAGACGTGCTTTAAAACGTTGAATGCTACCATCGATATTTGATTTAATTTTATAAACCCATTTACATCCGATTGCCTGTCTATTCTCCGGTAACTCGACTAAATCCCTAGTTTTATTTTGTATTATCGAGTTCATCTCTTCTTTCATTGCTTGAATCCAGTTTTCTTTTTCTTTACTTGAAATGGCTTCGTTATAATTTTCTGGCTCAATCATATGATTCATGACTAATATTTCATCCCTAAATTTTGTCGGTGGTACTCCTTTGTTTAATCTTTCTGATTTACGAATTGCTTGATTTTGTCTTACATTCTCCTCCTAAATCAAAACTTCTTGATTCTTTTCTTGAGTTGATGTATCTTGATTATTTTCTTGAGAATATATTTCTTGATTTGACTGTACCTCATTTTTGTTACTTTCTTCTTCACATAACTCTGTTTCTTGTGATTTAATCTTCAGTATATTAGATTCTGTATTTGTCTTGAACTTTACATCTCGGCTTACAATAACTTTCTTTGCTACTGGATCATAGCACCGAAATCCTTTGGAATATTCATCAAAGCCTAAATAAATCATTTCGATAGCTTTATTGTCAAGTTTGCGACGTAGTTTTGCTGGTACATGTACAAAAACTTTAGTACCAAAAACTTGTAAATTCTTTAAACTTGGTTTTGATCCGGTCCAACGCTCGAATGGTGTTGTTTTTGTTGCACGTGTCAATATACGATTTTGAATGTAGATAGCCATTGACACTGCTTCGCCCCAAAATGTATTTGATAAATCAGCTTCGATCAACATACATCGTGCCATTTCTACTATGGTTCGATTTTTCCTCTCAGCAACTCCGTTCTGCTGGGGTGTGTATCTGGTTGTAAATTGAGTTTGAACTCCTTGAGCTTCAAGATACTGCCTGATACTTCTTCCAATATATTCACCACCTCGATCTGATCTTATAATTTGAGGCTTTCTTCCAAATTTATTCTGTACCATTTCGACGTAGTTTCGTAATTCTTTTTCAACTTCTGATTTTTCTCTCAACAACTTTATGTAGGTAAAACGAGAAAAATTATCTATAAATGTAACTATATACCGCTTCCCGCTAGGTGTTTTGGTTTCCATCGGACCACAAACATCTGTGTGAATTAATTCCAATGGTGCTCTTGATTTATTTTCTGACTTCTTCGGGAATGGCAGCCTGCTCATTTTACCTTTACTGCATACTCCACAGAATGATTTAATACCGCAATCAACAATTTTGAAATCTTCAATTAAACCATCTGACTGCATTTTTCGAATAGCTTCTGGATCACGATGTCCCAACTTTCGATGCCAATCATGTATACAGTTTTCTTTATATGATTCGCATGATACATGTACTTTATGAGATTGTCTTAAGCGGTACAAATTACCTACTAAATCAGCAATAGCAATTTGCTTTCCTCTATACTTTATTTTACAAAAATGTTCGTCAAATTCCACTATGTACTGCTTCTTAACAAGACATTTGACGGAAAGTATATTACTAACCATTTTAGGTGCGTACAAAACTTCCGTTACCTTAGCATTTTGTAAATTGTCATTTTCATCCATGAAAGTCAATCTACCAGTCCCAATTCCTTTTACCGTAATTAGTTCGCCATTACCAATTTCTATAACACCGCTGTATGTTTCATCAAGTTCAATAAAGAAGGTTTTATCATTTGTAACGCGACGTGTAGCACCGGAATCCAGAATCCAGCCTTTTTGCTTCCTGTCAATACCGGCTGTGAACAAAAATTCTCGTGCTTCTGCCTTATTTACTTTATGAGTTCTTCTTTCTTGTTCATTGCCTTCTGTTTCCTTCTTGGCTTTCCATTTCTTGTACTTATCACAATTCTGTTTGTGGTGCCCCTTCTTCTTGCAGAAAAAACAATTTGTGCTTCTAGAAACAACCTTTAAAAGTTTCTCTGATGAATCACCATTATTATCTGCATTGACACATCGTTCATATTCTGCAATTAATTTTTGTTGTACCAATGCAAACGTTAATTCATCTTCTGGACGTGTTTCTAACGCAGTAATCAAAGTGTCATAATTTCGCGGCAAACTACTCAGCAACATTGCGACGCTCCATTTTTCTGATAAAGACGCTTCACCAATATCACACAGTTTCATAAACAGCTCTTGCATTTTATTTATATGTTCTGGCATACTGCCATTTTCTTCCATTTTCAAAGAACAAATCATTCGCATTAAATGTACTTTATTGCTTAACGTACCTTTTTCATAATAATTCTTCAAACTATTCCATGCATCAAGTGCTGTTTTAGCTTTCCTGATATGTGTCAATTGATCGTCTTCAACTGCAAGTCCTATAGTTGCGCGTGCTCGGTCATCTTTTTCTTTCCATTCTTTGATTTCTTTTTCATTGATTATTACTGTAATACCATCAACTGTTGATTCAATTGGCCCTTTAGCAGATTCTGAAATAATTTTCCACAAACCTTCTTTAATAAGTAATAATTCCATTTTAAATTTCCAATTCGAATAGTTCGAATTATTCAACTTGACTATTGTAGTTTTAATTTCTGTCATATTATTACTTGTTTAGATTTGCTTCTTTCCAATAGTAAGAAATGAACTTAACTGCGCCCTATATATGAATCGTTCTGCATTAAATCCCAAATCCTGGGCCCATAACCTATAGAATATACATCTTTCTATGTTTCTTGAACAGGATTATGCGTGTGAATTTAATGCAAGATAAAATACAGTAATAAAGACTTAATTTTTTTTTGACATTTATTTTCTTCAAAAAACTAACAACTACACTCTATATATTTCAAAGGTAACTCAATTACATACAAAATAGATACTTTGATCAAGTGAACGTTTATCATCCAACAACAATTACTTATGTTGATATTCAGTTATAAACATATTGATGCATTTCTACGGAAAAATGGCATCCATAAAATCACAGATGATATTCATGAACTTATGTATTATATCTAATTTCTTGAGGCTGATCCAATATCTCCATCATCGCAGTGTCATAATGATTCATATTTTGAGCCTCATCTATTGATAAAATAGTACAGAAACGGAAAGGGAATAGAACAGGAGGAGAAATTTAAGCCTGTGTGATTTCATTTTACCTTTTATAGAATAGAATTTCACAGAACAGCGCAGAAATTGACTATATTCCACATAATATTTGCTCAAACTTTGGCTCCGTGCTTTTTAATGCTTCTCATGAGAAGGATGCAATTATTTTCCTACAGAGAAATTGACAGGAATTTTGTTAATTTCGATGTAATTTGTTGTTGACGCATCTCTAGAAATTATCACATAATATTTTATTACAATTTTATCCAAGGTTCATCTTATTCCACATCTATGCTATCTATGATTGTATATGTGAATTCATGAGATTCTATTATTTTGGTTCCTGCTCTATATTTGTGCTACACAACCCATAATTAAGATATCACATAACTGATCCATCTCATCAAGTTCCTGTTGATCTGTTTATAGACCTCAGTCAATTCCAGAAATATCTATTTATTTCAAATAGTATTTCATGCCGTGCTTATCGAATCTGAATCAAAACCTAATCATCCTAGTTTGCAGGAGCAATATAACTTCTGGATTTTTACTGTACTGATATCTTACATCTAATCGAATTTGAGAATATAAATGTAGGTATAGACTATAGAGGAATGTTACCGTGAAACTTTTCAATTCAATCTCCAAAATTTTGTGTGCACATCAATATTGAATAAAAAACTCCTGCACATAAAAAACGTATCCAGATGAATATGGCTCATGCAAGTCACCCCTGATAGAAATCCAGAATTGGGAGATTTCTTCAAGATTGTAGACAATTATCTAGCTGTCTCTAAAGCATATCTTATACATGTTCCATGGGCTCCAAGTTTGAAGATAATAGTGCAAGGGCAAGATGGTTGATGCAGTTCATTAAGAGTCTGCAGTACTATTCTCACTCGGTGCGGACGAGCATTGTTGCCCAAAAACATAAAATTTTGAGGTCCAATGAAGTTGCAACTGTTTACAACACATTCGCAGATGATCTCTTCTCTATAATATTGTCACAAATCTCATTATAAATAATTAATAATCACAGGTTGCAGTGGTTGAATGATTACTACTTCGCTTACAGCTACTCGTACTGAATTACTGAATGACTGACTCCCTCTCCTATCTTACGCTCTTATATACCTAAGCCGACAATGGGCCAACATTTAACTGTCTAACAGTTGTTCCCTGGCAACCACCGAACACCTTGTGACAATAGCCTGACAATCATGTCCGACAATTGAACATCGACCTTGTCAATACTAATTAGGATTACAGGTACAGCGAATTTAATCAAATAAATTATATATGATCTATAATTACTACAAATATTCCATATTTGTGACACTTTTGTTAAGTGACTCTATCATCAGACACATGAAAGTCGGTACGCAAGCCTAATTCTCTAAACCATAACACCTCCATCGTCAAATGGGACCACCAGCTGAATATACTATATCAGTGACCGATGCCCGATGCCCATAATTGGTTCCACACCATTTGATCACTTACTGGGAAGATCTTGCTGCAATAGTCGCGCAATTGCAAAATAATGTCTTTTCACTTGTATTCCAAGATTTCGGTCCTATTACCATGTGGTAATGCAACTGGGTCCAGTAAGAAGTCTTCTTGAGGCTGTGCTTGTTTCCCTGTACCGACAAATACTTCTCTTCGAGTTGTATTGAAAGCGGCTATGTCGACCTATCGATCACTTTTCTGATGCATTTGTAGAGCCAAATCAACATTTTCTTTTGAGAGATGATTCCTCTGCGTTTCTTCATTCAATATAAATTGTATAGTTTTTGACTTAACGCCCGCAATTGTTTTTGAAGACTAAGAGGAACCTATGGTATACTGACAATTTCACACTCTTGTTGATAATCAAAGTTATACTAGCCGCAATTGATCAATTTCCACTTGAATAGATTTTCTTTTGATTGATCGTCATTCGTTAGTACATATATGAGAAAATAATAGTTTGTTATCATGGGAGACTTTAGTTTTGATATCCAAATATATTTTTGAGTTACATTTTATCATTGTTATGTACATGAAGTCAACGAAATGAAATTAATGTTTTGTTGCCAGAGTTTAATATTATGAATAGAAGTTCGTACAAATACAGAAGAATATGCCTGCAATTTTAACATTTCTCATAGCGCATCTTTCCACGAAGATGTCCTACGCTACTTCATTGATACTTTCAGATTTTATTGGTAGTAGTTGATTCATAGCAATTTCTTTTTTTGCGGTTTCAGGCGAGGTCGATGACATTTTACTAGTCCGCACATATTTCAAGCTTTATGTAAGAATTCTCAGTGTTCCATGTTCCTGTGCGGACTCTGTGAATTAAGTTTATTTATAGAAAATCATAATAATTAGTCGTATTTCTATTATCACGAGAAAAGTCTGAAAATGCGTACAGAATACAAAAACTGAAATCCGATTACACAAAAAAACTACACGAGAACATTAGGCTAAGTCTCGTACTATAAAAAAGTTTTGAGCTTTTGATGTATTAAAAAAAGATGTCCAGATATTCTACAGAAGATTAAAGTGAAATGTAAATTAGGAAACAGAATTCATCATTTGCATGCATAAACTATTCTAAAAGATTAGTTTGAACATATTATTCAATTTTAATGATATCTTTTTTATTTTTATTAAGAAATACCAATGTCAAACAAATCTGGGAGACCTGTGAGAGTGTATTCAGAAAATCTTGTTGTCCTTCGAATATGGTAGCATTTCCGATCCATTAATTGGCATGAGAACGTTCTCTAATATTTATCAGAGATAAAAACTATCAAATTTTTTGGATAATTAGCTTGAGTTATTTACCACATGAATAGATTCAAGATCATGAAAATAATGATACGTAGAAAATTATGATGGGTTTCCAAAAACAAATTCAATTCAAATCAATTGAAATCATTATGTACTTGAAAATTGTAATATCTAAGAAAATAGCACACTGCGATTGGGAATGACCTATATATAAGATTTTAGAAAGTATTTTCTCGATAACCGATTCTGATCAATATTGCTTGGGATTATACGGTCACGGAATTTCCTAATCGTTTCGCACGCGGTGTGATTGATTGCACAGTTCTGTTGGAACCGCATGCTTTCCAGATTTATACAATCTAATTGAGAACCCAGTAATTTCGTTATAATGACAGCTATTTTTGAGCTAGAGAAAGAGATTCATCGCATCATTGCGGCAAATTTGCCGCAGTAATGTAAAAATGTCGTCAAGAATCTTGTCGAATGAGCCAGTTGTAGTAAACAGGTTGAATATTTGTTGAATACAATAATACTTCGGATTCTTTGTCTACAAGAATGAAGAACCTAACATTAGAGGCATGAATTAGTTGTAAAATTATCTTCTGAATCCATCGCATCGCAAATTTGATCTCAAAATCTATCCGGAGCGCGAGTATTTTTGGAAACATCAGTGAACCCTAGAATCTATGCTCATTGGACTCTTGAGTGCATCATATAAAAAATCTGACGTGGACATCACGTGACTTACTTGTACATCATTGGATATATATAATCAAACACAACATATCATTATTCCACGGCTAGTCGGTTGCTATGGAAACAGTATGTCATCATTCTTAAGCTACAACATTCCTAAATACTGATTTCCAGGATTCTACGGCCAGCAGTTCTGAATTTATGCGCAAAACTCCAAGATCGTCAAGTACAGTGCACTTTCGACTCAGTCGATCTCAATGAAAATAGGATATGAACACCTGGATAGTACTATCATCTTGAATATTGTATTCTAATATTCTACGTTCAATCGTTTTGGATTCATGCGGAAAATTGAAAAATGTTTCGAGTAAACTGCACTCCCGGCTTAGCCGATCACAATCATAATGCAAGGTGTACAACTAGATGCTATAAAAGTGCTTAATACGAAATCTCAATATTCTGCGACTGATTATTTTAAATTTATGAGAAAAATTCGGAAAGTTTGTAATATGAAGTGCACTTCCGGCTTAGTCAATTGGGACGAAAATAGGAGATAATCATTTGGATGCTATGGTAATTTCAAATACTGAATTCCAGTAGAGTGCACTTCCAGTGCAGACGATTTCAACCATAATGCGAGGTGCACATCAAGATCCTAGATCCTATACCAGTCTTTTATACAAAATTTTAATACTATATTCTGAGATTTGCGAGTTACGCGCATACACACATACATATGTACATACGTACCGACATCAAGCCAAAAATAGTCAAAATGGATTCAGGGATGCTCAAAACGGATATATTCATCAAAATCTTGATAAGTATGTGAATTTTGTCAGTTTCACAATATTTTCTTGTACTTTCAGACCGTCAGATAGTCGTAGATTTCAGTGCCTCATTTTTATTTCTATATCTTCAAGTATGTATATTTTGAGTTCAATAATACTGAAATTAAAGCTGGACCGTGTGACAAGCATAATGAAAATCAATTTTAAATTTGTATGAAAAAGCATGTTCTGATCCAATTTTGTCGCTTTTGTCATGCTTACGGAATGAAATTTAGAAAGAAATATTTTGACATGTCAAACAAAATTATGAGATTGACAACATATTATTATTGCCTACCTTATCATTTCAATTAAACTGATTGTTTTACACCGCAAATTCTGAATGTCTGTTATACTCATAAACTGCACTTTCGACTCGGCCGATTGATACAAAAATAGTAGATAACTATTTCGATGCTACAGCAAGTTCAAACACTAAATTTCAATATGTTATGGCTGATCATTCTAGATTTATGGAAAAAATTAAAAAAACTTTCCTGTAAAGTGCACTTCTGGCTTGACCGATTCATACAAAAGTAGCAGATGATCATTCTGATACAACATTAAGTTCAGATACTGAATTTCAACATTTTACGGTTGATCATTCTGGATTTATCAGGAAAATTCGAGAAAAGTTTCAAGTAAAGTGCACTTCCGGTACAGATGATTGGAACCATAATGCGAGGTAAACAACTAGACCCTATACCAGTCTTAAATACAAAATTTCAACATTATACGTTCAACCAGTTTTGAGATTTGCGAATTACGAACGAACGTACGCACGTACACACGTACCGACATCAAGCCAAAAATAGTCAAAATGGATTCATGGATGCTTAAATCGGATATTTCCATCAAATTCTCGATAAGTGAATTTTATCGGTTTCACAATACTTTCTTGTACTTAGTACAAGTAAGTAAAAAAGCACATGATAATATTCCAAATTTTCTAACTTTACATATATGAAACTTACTATCAGCTTAAAGATGAAGATATATTCGATTCCGGTTCTGAATTTAGGTTTCGTAGCTGGTTGTGAAACTAAAAATTCAGTTACTTACATGGACAAACGCCTATCTATCGCTGCGAAAATTCTGTCTTCAAAAAGTTCCTAAATCACAAAGGACAAAAGTCAAAGAGGCTTATTCCCAATTTTTTCTACATATTCTTTTTATTTCATGAATACATCAGTTTATAAGGCTAGAAAAGGTATGATCAGATACACCAAAAAGCATAATTATAGTCCAGTCAAGATAGCCTTAAAAATAGGGGTACCCTTGCATAAATTCCCAAGAAGCTGAAAATTGACATGAACGTTAGAAATACAATTATAATAAAGTTGTGAAAAGTCCCCATCGATCCCATGTGTGCAAAAAATTTTATACGTGGTCAAAGTTCACAAAAATGGGTTTTCTGGATTTTTAAGTAAAACGGTTGATTTTATGATGGAAGTAACTGATATAAAAATTGTGGATCTTTTAATGCTCTACAAAAATTGTCTCCACCTATTTTTTCCTAAGACTTACCATTTCTGAGAAAAAGCCATTCTAGAGTTATATTTTTAATAATATGCATGACTACGCTGCCTATGTACAATAGACGTATAATATAGGTCAAACTGTTGGTCCGCGTAGCTAGTACTCGTACATCAATATTGAATAATAATTCTAAGAATATGAAATGAAAAGAAACCCAGTCCCTCATTTCATGTGACCATGAGGCCTTAAGCCGCATCTGTCTGCTGTTCAATTGTCAACGTAGCAGTGTCCGTCTATTACTTACTTTAAACTACTTGCATAGATAAATTACGTTACGTATCTTTTGTAAAACATATACGTAATAAAAAAAGTGTTCAATTAGCTTGTCTCCCTCCAACTTCGGCTTCTGCTCAACATTTTTATCATGTATATTAGCAGATTCAAGTGTGGCTTGGAAATCAACTGGACCAAGAAGAATGGGGTTGGAAGCTTATTAATAATATAAAGAAGAAATCACATGAATGAAATTTCACACAGAAAAAAAAATTATGAAATATGTGGAGTGCTATGGAACATTCAAAAAATGAATAATTCTAAAAAATTATTGTTTTCCATAGAAATTTCAAACCTAAGAGTCGGGGCTGAAGCCGCCATCATCTATTAGATCGAGGATGCAACTGTAGACATATGTTTCGTCCTTATTAGTACTCAACAGTACAGTATAGCCAAGCCCAAGATAATCAAGACTTGGATCCCAGAGTCTAATAAATAATATATTGGAATCAATCCACACTCTACTTCCACCTGCACCAGAAAAGCTTCTTTATACTATTTTTTATAACTGCAGAAAAAGGTGTAATTCGAAATGCGGTTGCAAAAAAGTAAGCTGACTTTGTTCACCAGCATACACCAGCTGTCAAAGCCAGTCGTGTTCATATACAGAATCTTCAACAGAAGATAATCCTAGCATCAACGATAAAACAACTGTTGTATCGCTATTTAAACAATTTGCGTCAACTCAGGAAGATGAAGATGAAGAAGAAGTTGGATAAGAAGATCTAATAATATATTAAACTTCAATAAGAAGACCGTAAAGTAGACCTTCTGGGAAAATCACATTGGAAAATATGTGCCAAGTACACTTACTCATAGGTGGCGTGGAAACGTGTGCATATTATGGAGAATATGACTTAAGAATGGCTTTTCTCAGAGATGGTGGATCCCAGGAAAAAAGAAGTAGGGTCCATTTTTGTAGAGAATTGGAAGATCTACAATTTGTATTGGAGCTATTTATATCATAAAACTGATCGTTCCGATAAAAAATTCAAAAAACCCATTTTTGCGAACTTTGACCTCGCATAAAAATTTTTGCACACACGGGATCGTTGGGGACTTTTCACAACTTCATTATAATGGTATCCGTAACGTTCATGCCAATTTTCAGCTTCTTGGGAATTTATGCAAGGGTGAATGTCTATTTTGACTGGACTAATAAAGACCACTGTTCGAGTGACAGGACGCGATCAAATATTCACTTATATATCATACTGCCGCCCTACAAATATTTTGTGGATTTTCAATTGAAACAGGGAAATACGTGGAATTTTTTTCATGTTATATGTTTTCCTATTTTCATCGATGTTTCCCATATTTTGACTATCTCATCATATTCTAAAATAAGTGAAATAAATGTACTACAAGAAAGGTGGAGTTCTTTCAAAGAGAAACTATAATTTCAATCAACACTTGGAGACTACATGAATAGCACGAGCTCCATGTATTCAAATGGCTCCTTGAAATTTTGTTTTGTCCAGTGCCACATTTTTCATAATACCTGCATTGAAACTTACCATATTACAAATTTGACATAACAAAGTGAATATATTTTTTTTTTATTTTGCAGATAACAAGTTGAGAGTAGCTTTATCAATAAGATGTTGTGGCATTCTTGAAATTATCGTATTAATACTTTTTTTTTCTTGAAACTAGTCCTCTTTTTAATTCAATTTACAGTAACGAATACAACAACTGACAAATTGACTGGGGTTATATGATTTTCATTTAGAGATTGACAATGAACAAATGCGACTCTACCAGGGATAAGACGTTGTGAGAAATAAATTCAGCGGGCAGAAACAGGCTTGCTTCTGCCCGACTTCACTCGCATTTGTCTGAGATTGTCTTGTTTCGACTGAAAAAAACAGGCTTTGAAACGCGTTGTTTCAATGCAGATGTTATGAAAATGCTATTTCATCATCCAAGATCAGTACATGCTCAATCTGACCGAATGTTCCTCCACTAAGGCCCGGTTTACTGTACATTTTTAAATTCTGAATTAAATTAACATCGAGATTAATTTAATCACGCAATTAATTTTCTGTCAGTTTACAGAAACAAAATCAACGTGACTAAGAGTTCGATTAAGTAATTCAAAATTAATAAATTAATCACGAAGGTTGGCAACATATTTGAATACTGTAACGAATTAGGCCCAAAATCCGTTACCGCTGCACATCCCAGAGCCTTCTGCCACCGTCAAACATCTTCAGTCCATCACAATTTTATTCACTTCTTGCTCATCCTGTAAACATCAAATTCAGTAACTCTGTATCAACCTACAACAGCACGTACCGTATATTCATCCGTTTTGAGCTGCCCCAATACCGTCTACTATCTTTCACATGTGGGTGAATAAGGTTATGTTTTAACAACATCTGAAATTAAAAGAAGTTGAGATCATGTGATCTGTATTTATGTCTGATGTCTCACCGTAATAATGTCTGAATGTAATCCACTGTCGTCCTGTAAATATGTTGTATATTGTATATTGTATATCTTGTTGTTGTTTTTTGACATTCTGCGCGACTGTTGACCATATACGAACTAGATCCGACACTTGACAATCTCTATGTTATCGACCGATGAGGAAATTATGTAGAATAATTTTAATATTAAGGAAATAAAATCAGAAAAGGATGTAGTCGACAGGAGAGTGATGAGAAATGTATAATTGTAATGAAATTTGTATTTAAAAAATTACTTCTTCTTTTTCTGTATTTCTTCTTGATATTATTGCTAGCGCTAATATAGATTTAATTTTTAAAACATGCTAAGTAAGGTTTCATTAAATTATGGGTATAAATAAGGCCTTCTGGCCGACTTAAGTCACTTCTTTGTAAGTCAAGTCTTCTGAGCAGCCGTTCCAAGTACGCTACCAGTACCGATACCGAGCGTCATCTTCAGAGTGTGTACCGTCCAAGTGAAGTTTTTGTGCTAAGTCCGTTAGCACAACTGTCCGACACGATTTGTGAGTTTGTTTTGTTTTTTTCTAAGTCCGTAAAAGGAACTTAGAATATTTTTGCTGTTTTGAACTTTGAATATTTTTGCTGTTTTTGAACTTAAAATATTTTTTGGATTATTTAGAAGCACCGCTGAAGAAGTCTTCGTGATTTCGAAGTGCGATTATTTAACGTAGAAGCTCCGCTGAAGAAGTCTTCGTGATTTCGAAGCGTCGATTACTTAACGTAGAAGCTCCGCTGAAGAAGTCTTCGTGATTTCGAAGTGTTGATTATTTAACGTAGAAGCTCCGCTGAAGAAGTCTTCGTGATTTCGAAGCGTCGATTATTTAACGTAGAAGCTCCGCTGAAGAAGTCTTCGTGATTTCGAAGCGTCGATTATTTTTAACGTAGAAGCACTGCTGGAGGAGTCACCTGGTGACTTCACAGTATCGAACCGCCTTAACGTAGAATCACTGCGAGGGAGCAAGTTTGGTTCCACCCGCATAGAAAGTTTCTCGAAATCTGCGACCGCCTGGGTCCGTACTGCGACCGCTGGTGTCGAGTGTCATGTTCAGCCGTCCGTCACCGTCCGCCGAAGTATCACCGTAAGAGTTCTGTAAAATGATGTTCTTTGTTCATCGTCGTCGTTTTGTGTAATAAATCTCATTGTGATACCTACCTCCGGATGATTATTTTCAACAACCCTAACCCTTCCCGTCTGAGCTATCCAGCCGTCCGTCATAGAAAAACTGCGTCACCGACCGTATTGGCGCCCGAGCACACCGTTAGCAGTTTTCAAAAGCGACGTTAAAAGTAACCAACCCGCCATCAGCGAAAGGGTATCGTTACAATACAGAACTAGCTTCATGCTTATGTTATATGCAGGTTATATGAATTGACAACTGTCAGATTGAATAATTTTCAGACTTGTACGATTGCGCATGTAGAACGGATTTTTTAAAGAGCAATCAAAAGTGTGTTGAGGACGTAACAGAACTAAGAATTTAACAGAAAGAGAAAAAGGAAATGCAATTCATATTTTAGCAGAGTATGTATATTTTCTATAAGTAGATGATGTTTCATTTTATATTGCATCGGTTACATTTTTATTCTTTGGAATTGCAATTGCTGCTTTTATTCATCCACTATAAATCGTTACGGTGATTTCTTACAGTTCCCTTTTTTCTATAGACTCAGATCTATGTTTGAAAATAAAATCACAGATGGAGCGTCTTTGAAAGGGAGAGTGAAAGTTTGGAATATAGCGATTATAAAATTCTGCAGTATTTTCGGCTCTCAGGAGCTCAAAGTAATTTGAACTCAAACAATGGTACTCAATTAAGATTTATCACGTGAATGTGTGCAATCTATAAAAAAAATTCTTTTGGTCTGGTCAATAAATAAATGTCTCAAGCAGATTGGGTCTTTATTGAGGCAGTACGAATTGCAGTGTTTTCATTGAAGTTTACTAAGATTCCTCTTCAACTCCAGCATGCAATTTCTGGCGCAATTGGCAGCTCGTCATTAATGATCATATTGTTATATCATGCAACGCACAACAATCAACAATATATTTCGAATTTTAGTTTAGAACTCCTTTCAATAGTGTTTTCAGTCGTCTTATGCGAATTGTTATATCCTTCTTCTGCTACGGTTCGTGGATTTGGTCAAGACGTTAGAATGAAAGCACGACAAATAAATTCACTTAGTAGAAAATCTTCATCATAACGTTCATCCTCCAGATAAGCACATAAAACAGTCATTGAGAATACTGCTGTTATGTACACTTCCAGGCCACATAAACTCTATTCCGTATTTTTAGATCTACGTCACATACAGCTTATACATTCATTGCAAAAATATTTTCGATCTATGAAAATCTTCATTCCAGGACTACTAGCAAATTTTATTTCCATGTGAATGCAATCTGTTGCTCCTATTACTCCAGGTACTCTTCGAATTATACAGAAACCCAATTTCACAACTTGAACCTTTTCTGGAGTAGGCATTTTTATATATTGAGGCTCTAGTTAACTTTATGTACTGCATGTTTTATAATATTATGAGCAGTAGATTTATGCACTGCAAAGGAATCGTTTAATGATTGCTGAAAGCACTGGTAGCTTGGAATTGTATCGTAAGTAAAGTTTGATGAGCTCAAATAGATTCTCTTTGTATGGTAAGTTTTATTCCAGCACTAATTAAATGTCGCAACAACAAAATACTGCAATTTTTAATACAAAATCTGAGTTTGAAGTTCTTTTAAGAGATCTCACCTACGAACTTTTTTCACTTACTTCATCATTAGAAGATGATAATAATGATATATAATAATATACAAATTATTCATATCCATTTTTTTATTCATATTTTTTCAATTTTCGAGTACCAGACAAATATGTCATGAAGAAAGTGACATAATTTGTCAATACTATGATTAATTTAATTCTGAATTAAAGCTGAAGATAATCACGATTAACTCCTAATTGAGGTTCTATAAACTTATTCAATGTTCAATTTTGAATTAAATGTGATTTAATTGTGAATTAATTTAGTTGCGATTAAATTATTGTTTTGTTTTTAATCGAGGTAGAATGACGTCAAAAAATTAAGCTAATTCTGAATTAAATATTTAATCGCGATTAAATATTTGATTTGCTTTCTATAAACCGGCCCTTGATGTTACAAAGATCATGAGTTTTTCAATTGTTCGATGCTTACATCACATTTCATGCAAATGTCAACTTCACGCCAGAGACATTCAAGTCAAATTTTGTAATTTCAAGAGCTTGGACTTTTTGTAAAGTTCTCACGAATCAATCTATCGACAACGCCAATAGTATGTTTGGTATTCATAGTGATGAAAAATAGGCTAGTTTGAATACAAATTTTCAAAAATAACTATATGTTCAACAAGGTTTTATTTTGACGTCTTGCCGTGTTGACATCAATTTTTTCAGTTGAGTTATAGCATAAATTTATCACAAACATTTATTGCTCATGATATTTCTATACTATTATTTCACTCATCTAGATTATACTGACCAATTTTGTATACTTACAGTGACAATTATATGTAGTAACAGTATATGGATACAATTGAGTGCATTTTGCAATCAAAAAGGTTTGTCGTTGCTTTCAACATTATTCAAAAGATAGCAATTTCATTCCATAAATATTCTCCACATATATTATTTTTCATTCGAGAAATATTCTTCACATATCCTACTTCTAACTTCAATTTTATCATAAATTTTTCTTTTAAAAATTGTTTACTTTTGAGCAAAATTCTTCGAGTCATCTGCTTTTACGATGTTGCTAGGTGAAAAAGGCTTAAAGAAAAAATTGATAAAATTACAGTCCTTTGTGATATTATGAACGAAAAAATTCTTGCACATAGTTGGGTAGCCATTATATTTGATTTTTTTGAATATACAGGATGCTCAATATCTAAAGACACTAATAAAAACTATTGAAATTTGGTGAAAGTAATCTAGCTTCATGCAACAAGATATTTTCTCATGCTCTTGCGAGTCTTTCTTCCTGCAAGTCAATTCCTTGTCTTGTTTTCGTAATAAGATAACAATGAGAAGTTTGTGAAATACTGGTGATGATGAATTTGCTATCACCGAAATCAAGAAAGTAACAGAAATTTGTTTATAGAAGCATCATGGATTCCAAAGAGAGAGACTATCCACAGCATGATTCAATCCTCCAATGATGATGTGAACGCTAGTTGAAATAAAAAATATCGAAAGCTGTGTACCTTTACGAAATACTGATTCGATCATTATACGACAGAAAAGAAAATTTGACTCAGAAAAATACTTTTGGAGTTATTTAAAATAGACTTCAGTAGCAAATGAAAATTAGGGTTCAAATAATATTAGCATCTTGGCAGATCTGGAGGAACAGAAATAATTATAGAGCTGAATATTTCACAGTATTCAAAATCAATGATAAGCTACGGTTTTCACACAATTATCGTCTTCAATGAACCATTGAAGACGATAAATGCGATCCGCATCAGTGCAGTCCAGTTTATCATCCTATAAATTGGTGAATGCTATGCAACTATCAGTTGCTTGTTTCTCCTAAATAGAAAAAAATTGAGCATGAATATATGAATGATCAATGATTCTGAAGCAGCAATTGTTAGATAGGAGCTTCCCACTGGAGCATGATGACTTTTTTAACTCAAATCTCGCTGTTTTCATTTGTCTGTGTATAAAATTTTGTTGAAATTTGACTAAAAGTTCAAAAGGGGTAATCGATAGAAAACACTCGTAATCTTATCTGTTGACAGCATATTATATTCAAAATTTAGTTCAGATCCAGTCAGTGATACATAAGAGATACTTGTTTGCTCGCAACATTCATATCTTGTTTCAACAACAATTATTTTAAATTTTTGTAATAAATGATGCTATTGTTAAAATTTCATATTTCATATTTCATCTCAGATTAAGACCTTTTAACCAAAAGTTTGAATAAATCTGTAAAAAAATTGTATGAGTAGAAATACTTGACGCTCTCAGAATAACTTTTTCCTTCGATTTAACATTCTGCAGCTTTTATAAACCTCATTTTTTATATTTAATTCAGTATCTATCTTTAAAATCCATTATGAACGCTTTCATCATGAGCAATATATCCATAAGATAAACAAAGATATCAAATATTTGAACAAAAAAAAGTGAATCAATATACTGTCGTCGGTAAGCATATAAAATCGCTCGTCCTGACTCAACAGTACATTACCAGAATCCTTGAATTTAGAAACGTGACATTTTAGGGTTGCCATCTCGTTATGACGTAAGCAACTACTAAAAACGGATTTTCCGAAATTCGATCTCGCGAAGAGTGCTGATAAATAATGTGTTTCTTCAATTTTTTTTGGGTACTGATGGAGTATCAATTTCTTTTATAGGCGTCGCCAAAATTTTCTATTGATAGAAGGCAAAATATACTAAATAAAGAGATAACTATTTAGTTAGAGTTTGACAAAATTAGAACATTCGAGAAGGCAATTTCCCACTCTCTTATTGAACTAGATGAGATAAACAAAATTAATATTAAATCTTGGTTCTTGTGAAACACTTAAGAGAAATATTACTGCAATTTTATCTGACGTATGGATAAAGAATGAAGAATCGATTACAAAGCTATAATATCCCAGACAGTTGACAAGACTAACCTAAAATTGTTGAAACTCATGCTGAATACAGTAATAAAACTAGTCTACGGGATAAACCTCGCCGTCAGCATGCTTTGTAGTCTGGCATTATCTTGCTCGGAAACTGAAGACTATAAATTGTGTCATATCCCAATGATTGGCTACAAATACATATTCATCTCACTCCTCTCTCCCTCAACTATTTGCAACAAAAAATCAAACAAATGCTAATGGACCTGTATACAGGATATCGAAGAAACCTGTTAAAGTGTAGGGATCTCAAGGTCCATTATAGTTATGGAGTTGGTTGATTGGACAAACGCTGTCCCATCAGAAGGCGGAATATAAAAATTTATAGCGCATCCGGAAGAATGCATCATCTGCACCAGTATACTCAGTTTTATACAAAAAATTATGGAAATGTATAGTTTACAAAAGCCTAATCTATGAAATCAAATATCTCATTCGCGACTTGAGTAGAAAAAGTTTGGTAACAATGATAAAAAGGCAAAGCAGCCAAGGAAACGATCGTGTCTAGACAAGACATCATAGAATAGAACAGTTAAAACAACAGAACAGGGGCGGCACATTTATGGGGCGGTAAAGTTTTACAATGAATAATATAATATCCTGCAGATATTTCAATCATTTCATATTTTCAAAATAGATTAAAAAATCAGCAAGAATTTCCAAGGAACGAAAACAGGTCATAAATTATTCTTCAATAAAAATATAAATATAAACAGTATCGTTATATTTCTGATTGGAAGTCAATTTGCGTTTTTTATTCAATTCGGTGATAACTTGATCTTGTCTCTTGTCGATCGACAAGATATAATAATAAGTGCTCTATACCTGTTATATCAAGTGGCATACGTGTAGTACGTGTAAGAGTTATTGTAACGAATTTGATTATTATATTATACAACATATACAGGGTGTGCAACGAAACGCGGAGCATTGGAGTTTAACATGGGATTTTTTAAATGTGCGGATATTGGCTCTCCTGTTTATTTTACAGCAAAAGTACAAGCATAAAAAGTGAAATCAATTTTCACTTATGAAAAGTCTTCATTTAATGCAGAAAAATATCTGTAGCATTAGATCTTTAGGAAATAGAATATGCCATTTTCGTCAAAAATCAGATTGCCATGAGAATAAAAAACGAATGGAACAAGTTTTAATTCAGACATTTCATTCTGTGTTATTATTGCTGATTTGTATCAGATTCTATAGATACTTTATTGCATTGAATGGAAACTTTTTATGAGTAAAAATTGATTTTGAACAACTCTTCATTATTGATAATGATTGTTGTAATAACAATAAATTGGACTGTCAGAATGAAGGTTTGTTTCATTCGTTCTTTATTTCCATGACTATTTAATTTTTGACGGAAATATCAAATCTTATTTTCTTAATATCTAATGCTACAGACATTCTTCTGGATGAAATGGAAGCTTTTCATGTGTAAAAATTGATTTTGAACAACTTTTAATTCATGTACTTTTGCTCTAGAATATGCAGGAGAACCAATATCCACACATTTTGAAAATCGCATGGAAAACTCTCATGTTCCGCATTTCGTTGCACACCTGTATTCAACTTTCCATTTGTAACCTACACAATATACAATGATATGACTGTTCTTGCCAAAAAATTCTTCAGAATTACTGTATGTTAAGGTCTTAAATTGGAATACCTAAATAAGGGGGCGGCAAAATCTTCTTCCGCCCCGGACGGCTGATACCCACGCTACACCACTACAACAGGAAAGACAAAATAGAAATAATAAAATCTCTAGTTAGCCCAGATGTCAGAGACAAATTCAAACTGAAATCTCTTATAAAATGTGATATCACTGAAACTAGGTCTCTAGGTACTTTTTTGAAATCGAAAATTCTCATATCGAAAAAAATAATAAGGTTTGATGAAAACAATAAGAATTTTCTTTGTGAATAAGTGCCCAGGGTTTTTTTTGGGATGCTGATTAATAATTTGATATAAGATTTTTAAAATTGGAAATGGCGGATACAATATGTCGGCAATTTAGAACGTATCAAAAATTTTCAATCTCTATATTTTTAAATTCAATTGATATATTTCGAAAGTATGAACAGGTGATATGAGCATGGTTTTTTTGCTGACTAAGATCATTATGTATTAATGGAGTGAAAATTAAAATGGTGTATTCAATATGGAGGTTTTTAAAATGAGTGAAAATTTGTCAATAAATGAACAAAATAATAAGATGTATTTGAAAAAATAATTGAAAAATTGATAAAAATTCTGTTTCAAATTTGTAATTATTTTCTTCTTATTCTTTGAGATTACAAACATCTTCAACACCGCTGTCTTGCTCTAGCACTGAATTTTAAGTGAATTTCTACAAACATCACCTGTTAAACAAGAACCACATATTGCAGAACTCAGTAAGTTTGTTGATTCACAATTACAAGCTCTCCCACATCTTTTTTTGCAATAATTGCGAAACATCAAATCCAAAAGAGATTTTGAAGTTGGATGTTTTGTTATTTTGACAGAACTGGATATTTTTGAGTTGGAATCGTCCATTTTCCAATCAATGTTTGCCAATAACCTGAATGCGTATTCAAAAAATGAATAACATATTCTTGAAGCTCAGGATTTCAACTTGAATTTTTTTTTTTTTAATAATTTTTTGAAGCTCAACTTCAAGTTGCAGGAATAAGAATAAGCAAACAACATGCATTGTCTTATATATTTCTTATATTGAAGATTACTCAAACATATCAAGTTGTATCGATCTCTGAATTATTGCACATTATGAAATGTATTTTCAACTTCATTTAAAAAAATAAATGTGATAATTTCTGATTCATATAAAATGATAAAAACTTTTGAAAATGAAAATGGTGTCGAATGAATGCTACGAAAAAAAATTATTATTTTAAGACATGAATTTTATTGAATAGAGATAATGTTCATCATTTTAATTATTTTTACATTAACAGTGAAAGTATGGTGATAATAAATGTACAAGGATTTGTTTTTTTTTATGCCTCTATTAACATATATCTCCAATTTTATAAAAGTCAGTGAGAATTTTAGAAATTTTAATTTCCGGCCGAATTTTCTATAAGAGAAAATGAAAATTATTGAATACTAATGTTTTTCTGAGAAAGCTTAGAGTCTCTACTTTGAGATGCTTCTTGTTTCTTTTTTTTTTTTTTGTTCCGCACTTATTTTAGATAAAGAAACTTTGGTTTTTCCTCGAACGCCTAGCTTGAATATTTGTATTCAGCGGCTTGGCGCGTGTGGAGTTTTCGAGTTCGCTTTCTTATTTTTAATAATTTTTTATATTGATGAAAATTTTTTTTCATATAGCTTTGAGTAGAATTTCCTGCTCTTTCAGGTGATACTATTAGTTTTTCGATTTTATCTTAGAAGATATAGGGCAAAAACAAAATTTTCTATTTTGTTTTCGAAATCATTAACTTAGCATACATTTTAGAGCTGCAAAGATCTCTCTATCTTCTTCTACACCCAAAAAACTACCAACGAGCCGAGTTTCAGCTATATCACATTTCAAGAGAGGTCGAAATCTCTGACAACTGGACTAAGTATGACACACATAAATACATATTACAAAAAAAAAACAGAACTGGTAATGTGTGAGTCCTATAACTCACAAATAAGCTTTTAGAATATCTCCCCAAATTCAAATCTAAATATCATATTTCCTAAAAGAAGGATTTCTATGAATTTTATGAAGAGTTGATCAGAAAAGCTTTTCTTCAAGATATATTTTACACGAGATAAATCTTTTTCAGGGATAACACCCAAGATCCCTCGCGAATATAAATCCTGAGAAAACAGAATAATGAAACTGTTCGCAATTATTTCAAGTAGATTTTACGAGTGTATCTCCGCGATAACTTCATAACTGATTGATAAAATGTATTAAATCTTTTATTATTAAAATGTCTCTAATCCCCGTAATCCTATATCCTATCGTTCCGTCCTTCGATACGAATCCTCTAGCTTTGGAGGATATAAATAAAAATATAGTATAGGTTTTTGAAATATTCATGAGATGGGGTACGCGTGAATAGGAATATATTATAAGGTACAGTATAACAACGAAAGTTTAAATGTTTATCGACGAATATAGAAATGAATAAATTTTACATGAATCTTTGTTGATTTCAGGATACTGCGGAAGTGCGAATAGATTTAGGTGGTCACAAAAGGAACTTAAAGAATAAAAATTTAGTACAATTTGTACATATTTTACTTTTTTAAGCAATTCTTTGTCACAAATGTAAAAAAAAAAATGTGGGCTGCATACAGAACGATAATCAATTCAATGACATGGACTGGACACGCAGAAATTTTTGGAAAGGGAGCATGAGTGTTCGATTTTTATCGATCTTCTTTATATAGAAAAAGAAAATATATGAATGAAATATGATAGCGGAAAGATTGAATCGAGATAAAAATAATAGAATTCTCCTCTTATTATTAAGGATATGAAGTATCATAAACAACTGGAGACTTACGTTGTGCTTGTTTATATCAAGCAAAGTTCACTGATTGTGGTAGAGAGATTGTAGTATTCATCAATTCAACAGCAGAATATTCTCTTTTCGGATGATTTTATTTTTTGAATTTCCACCGAATAAATATGACGTGCCTATAAAAGTGACGTTTGACAAGTGTTACCACTTACGTGCTGCTACGAAAACATTGCGAATGAAGACATTTTTGGAGCTTCTATTTTTTTAAATCATTTTCTTCCTCTATCTTTGGGCCTATCAACATTTATTATTGTTCTTCATTCATTGACAGCTCTTTGTTCACAAGAAAAAAAATAGAAGACACCAAAAATTGTTACAACAAATTTGGAGTGAAACTACAATATTGTTTGAATCGTGATGATATCTTCAAAGAAATATTTTCGAATTGAATAACTTTTGATGTAAATAATTTGAATTTGTGAATAAGTATATTATGAATTCTCTCGAATAAATACAACTTTGACTGGAATACGGTTCAAATGTCGGGGTTTGGGTGAATCGGTGTTGCGTAACTCAACTGAACAGTAATATCAATAAATAATCCATCCCCTGCTACAGTCTAGCAATAATAAGTTATAATAAATTGAGCCAAGCATCAAGAAAATACAATACAATGATATCAAATGATGAATAATATGCCTCAGGAGTATAAATAAAGTTAAAATAATACCTAATGGCAGCGAACTAAACATACTTAATGTGGGCTGAAATTCGCTAAGCAACAACTAATTAAATTAATTTTCGCAAACACATTTACAGGTGGGACAACAGAAATTTGATAGTAATAACACGTTCGAAGCACTTGAATGTTCAGCGCTAATGAAACTGGGTGACTGTGGGGACGTTAGCTAAGAGAATCGTCAGTGGTCTAGACTCTAGAGCACTTGAACCACGGTACCGCTAAGGATGATCCTCTTAAGATGGACTGCCAGTAAGGCAAATAATCTTCTACACAGAAGGCAAACTTGTGGAATTGCCAACAAACGAAACGAATTCACGTCTAATCATGTGAGCTGATTCCAATAAAAAAATCATAGAGCTTTATAGTTCTACACACTTTGAATCTTTGAAAAAGAAGCTTGTAACGCACAACGACGCACAAATAAGTGGATACTCCGCAATGCGTCTTTTTTTACTAGCTCGGAAAGAAAATTGATCTCTTGCGAATTTATAAATTTTTTTGAATCAGCTCAGAAAGGTATGTCGTAATTGAAAAAATTATAGGTGTCAATGTAGGTAGCCAAGATGGAAAAATATCATTTGGACAGATGAACAGTTCAACTAGTGTATAATTGCTGTAGTAGGAAATTGAATTGTTTTTAAATTGGGTACAAAAATTACACTGTTGTGGAGTTTTTACACCAGCGGGCGTTAATGGAGTTGATAGGTATTGACTTTTCTAATCTCATATCGCTTATACTGCTACACGATCATGGAAATCAACTTTACATCTCCAAAAATTGTTACTAGGATGATTTTGTCATATAATTACTCATAGCTTGCAGGTATTTATATCATAAAATCAATGCTATAACTTTAGTATTTGTGAAACAATATTAACTCAAATTTCCTTTATACATCGATGCCGGAAGCTTTAACTTAATATAGACTGCCTACGGACAGTTTTATATGTATTCATCAACCTTTATATTGTAATGAGAATATTAAAAAACACTAATAAGGTTTTTTTGTTTGTTTCAGATGCGTACTGCTACTTAACCATGGCAAATATAACAGCGTTCTCATTCGGGGACGCGGAATTTATCTTAAAGAATGGCACGTCGCTGCTGGAGGCGTCCATTTCATCTCCAGGGACAAACTCTGCATCCAAAATGGATATTGTCCCAGTGGAGACTCGGGATCCCCTGTACATTGTAGTCCCGATTACGTGTCTCTATGCGTTAATCTTTTTTACCGGTGTCATAGGGAATGTAAGCACATGTATTGTAATCGCGCGAAATAAATCCATGCACACGGCGACGAATTATTATTTATTCAGTTTAGCCGTTTCGGATTTGTTGCTACTCGTATCTGGACTTCCACCGGAAATGTATCGATTGTGGTGGCCACAAGTAAGTAAAATCTATAATTTGTATACTTTTTTTATCGCAGTGTTATCAATATACAGTCATAAGAATCATGAGTGACAGACAATATATTTATAATTAATTTACTGTTATACCTACTAGGATTTACATAAGAACAGTATTTCAATCATTGTACGAATCAGGACCTAATATACGTCGAATATTATTCCGATCTATGTAACATGAAATTTTCTGATGTGAGAATGATAATGATCATAAAGTGCAGAAATACAATCATTGACATTGAGAGAATCTATTCTCTTGGGAGGATTGGGTAATTGGCTCTAGATAGTGGAATGAAATAAATCTTAAATCATTTCTATAGGAAACATTTTCGATATTCAGAGTAGGTGAGATGATGTAGTCAGATTTTATCTCCTTGAGTTTGTAGGTGTATACTTCCAATAAATTTATTCAAGTTGAGTATGCATTTGAATATTTTGGAAAATCTGGAAGAGATGCAGACTGCGATTGATAAACAAGCAAAAATACAGTAGTTTTCGTGTAATAACGATACATTAGTCAGAAACGCTGTTTGTTCAGAGTCTTGAGTTGATTAAGAGTAACTAAAATCTTTCGTAGAAATTCTAGACGAATTTTTGTTAAGACTAATATCATGTTCTTCGATTGATGAATTGGGAGTAATAACTAAGTTGAATCAAGTCTCAATGTCTTCTGGAATTATTTGTTATAATTCTATTAAGGCCGTATGACACAATGAATAATTTCTCTCAAAATTATGAACATAATTTTGAACAAAATTTCTAACAAAAATTTTCACAATTTTTTGAACATTATTTTGAAGGCTTGTATGTCTCTACAACAAAATTTTGTACATTAATCTGTTCATGCATCTGCGCACATGCTACTTCACGTGACAACTTTCAGCTTGAACAAAAATATAAGGATGAATGAAAGAAGATTTGTGGAGCATAAATTCAAATTATTATTGATACCGTCGATAATAGTGATTGTTGAGAACAACAATATCTCAAACCAACAATGTATATAAAAAATAACAGTCAAACAGACTAGAATGTTTATTTATGCTAGTACGCATTCCTATTGTGCACATTTTGAATGTTCACGCATCTGCGCGTAAGCTACTTCACGTGACAAATGTCAGATTGAATAAAAATATCAAAATGGATGGAATGAAATTCCTCAATTAAAATTATGATCTCATCTCTGGAGCACGATATTTCTAAAATAATCATAACTCTCACAACAACAATTCATATTTGAGCATAAAATTTCAGACAAATGATAATCTTCATTTATGCCAATGCGCATTCATATTTCGCACATTTTTAAGGAAAATTTGTAAGAATATAGAGGGAGTCCTATATTTTTTTGAACATTTTTTTGGAGGTATTTTGATGTATGCCACAGAACATTTTTTGATCATAATTTTGAAACACAAAAATGTACATAATTTTTGGAGAAATTATGATTCGTGTCATACGGCCTTTAGAAATGAATCACTTACCGATGCATCCCAATTTTTACTTATTATGGACAAATATTCAATTTTTCTGTCAATATTTTATACATATTATCACATTGTTCATTTAGGTATAAATTCATAAACTCTTCTCTATTTTCATGTCAATATACCTAATACTGTTATTATCAAAATGAGGGGATTCAGCTACACCTTAGCCATCTGCAGGAACGAGAAGAATCATTGCGTTTGGATATGAAATACATGTGTTTCAAAATTGTTTTAACATAGTTATATAGCTGAAAAAAAAAAGTTTTCATTCGGCCATCGCCACAACACAACTGACTTCTATGGAGGACGCTGACTTAGTCACATGTATCTAATATCAGGTCGGAGTATATGCGTGAATCGGCTCCGCACATTCTGACCGTTGGGAATGTTGTTAAAATGGTCAATGTACAATCACACAATAACGATTCATGAAGCCTTTTCCATAATTGATGATATTTTTAAAATAATTGTATTCGTAGAAGTGCGGTTTTTTCAAACGATTTTTTAATACTTACACCCGCTCAAAAAGAACGCTATTTGAGTAAGTTGTAGAATAACTCCTGATGAAGGAAAAGCTTTTTGTAAAATTTATCTGCGTTGACTAACAACTTTTTAATGGCCGTTTTTCGGGAGATCCCCTTTTTGTTTTTTTGACATTTTTCAAAAAGTTCATCGTCAATTTCCTTGAAATTAGATGCGTGGGCTGGAAGCTACTAAAGTCTAAATACCAAATACAACATAAGTTATGTATTTTTGAAAAAAATGGCCAAAAATGATGGTTTCTTGCTATCAACCTAAAAGCTACTAAACCAAACAAGTTCCAAGAGACATCATTTGATTTGTCTTTTTATTGCACACTTTTTTTAACTGAACACTTTTTCCTTCAGATGCATAGTTTTTTTGTAAAACGCAAAAAACCATTTTTGGTTATTTTTGACGATTTTTTTGACAACCTGCCTGACAACGTAGCTGCGTACAAATGAAATATGTGATTTGCTACCATATGAACTGACAAATAGAAAATAAAAAATTTGAGTTATTAAATTTTTGTCTTGGATATGTTAATTCTATGCGACTATTTGTTGTTACTGGTGTAGAATACACTTTATAGCAATTTTCAATAATACGAATCATGCATCAAACTATTCAAATTGACAAATAGCCGATTTTTCTTCATAGACTACTGAAAATAACTACAAAAATGAAGAGTGAAAAAAACTCTATGAATGGGCTCAAAAATAGATAGCATCTCATTTTAAAAAATGTGACTTTGTGATGTAGCCTGAGAACCACTGGTTCAAAAAAATATTTTCGTCTGTAATTGGCTGTCTCCCTTGGTTCTGCATGAGATTGTCTGCTAGTATTCTATTGTATCTTTAATAACATAGAAGTTAATTGAGATAGCTCGTTTCGCTGTTACACCCTGTATATTATGAAGAGTAAAAGTCTTAAAACAGTACCTTGTGGAATTCCATGTGGTGAATCTGATATTCCAAATGTATAAGCATTACCTCTTTCTTTTTGATATTGAATTATTTCTACAATGAATCAATGTATCACTCTACGTCTCTCACTTACTTCTTGGATACATCATTTGATATTATATTTGAGTCGAAAATATCATGAATTATATTTATATGGTGACCTGGATCCTCTATTTCAAAGCATTTTTTTTTGTACATAATGAATCTGTGTCAGTAAACTGTCTTGTAGAGTTATGAATCTTGTCATGAATTCATTGTGGTTTATTGATTCATGCTCGTGTCACATAGTGCAAAGATATTTGACCGAAGTCGCACAATTTATTTTTGTACTTCGTTATCCTCGTTTACTCATATTGTCTTTCACTCGATATCTACAGAATTCAATGATCTCCGATCAGAAGCAGAAGTGGACCAATCGTATACAATCTCTCTCTATAACTCAATAATCAAATTACGTAAAAATTCATATTCCCAACCATGTCTTTGGAATATCTAAGTGACAACTTCCGTTACAATTATTGAGTGGTGAGTTGCTTGAGATAATTAATATTTGTTCTGCTTTTCCATTTGAATTAGGAGTCCATATAAATGGGGGAGAATTTGGGACTTTTAACAAGAGGATGTCAAGTTTACTGATTTAGTTCTAATCTCTCGAAATGGAAATAATTTTGCTCATTAAATTTATTCTGACTCTCATGTGTTTTATGGGATGAATACTGTATAAGTGTATATAAATATTGAACGGTTCTTTGTGGGAAAATGAAATATTTCTTGATATACCATTGTTCATAGTTGGCTAAATTACAAAAAAAATCTTGTACTTCTGCATCGTATTCTTATTATTTTTAGTTTTGTTTCAGTCGTAACGTGGAGTGCTTTGTATTCTCGATTTTTCTTTTTATTCTCAACTAGCTTTTGTGCTGCTGGTGAGGATCAGTAAGTCTGCTTGTCATCCTTTTTAATTTTGCTTTGTCTCCGTCGCCTACTTGGCTTAGTTCCAAATTATGTCTAATTTTTCCATGTCTTTGTCAGCTTTTTTCCAGTGTTCACCTGATGCGTCTTTTCTAGCTATATGAAAATTTATAGTCTGTCTCATGAGGTCTTGTTCGCTCTCCAATAATGCATTCCATCATGATCTATGTATCAGATGATTCTCTCTTAATCTGTTTCACTTCCAGATATTACATTGTGTAATTTTTTTTCAGATATTTTTTATTACAATTTGCACAATGCTTTAGTTAAACGAATACATATAACCATTTTGTGACTAAGGTAGTATTATTCTTGCACGTATAGTTTTAATCTATTCAAAACGACCCTCTACCTATTTTGAATCGTCAAACAACTTGAGAGAAAATGGATCAATTTTTTAATTCAGACCGAATATTTTGCATTCATATTTGTAACTATTTTGTCAACAAAGTTGAACAAATGTCATATCACACGCCGTGTCGTAGGTGCATGTTGTTGAAAGCTTCTATTTCAATCAACTTGTTGATGTGTTAGTATCTTTGGGTGAATCTGGAAAATTGATTTAATTTATTTCCTGTTTTGATCTTGATGGAATTTGACAGACTCACGTGAGTACTGTGACAATGCATCTAATATCCATTCTGAATGCATGTTGGCAGCCGCCTCAAGATTGTGGAATTGCTTAGACGAAACATAACATAGACGATGCATGGAGGCATTTGTTGTGAAGCAGAAACTTGAATGCCGTTGTACTGTGGCTTGCATGCAATGTTTTAAAAATTCCAAAATCAGATGAAGCGATAAATTTGAACTAGAGAAAATAATTATACGAATATGTGAAAATGTTTTCAGTTATCATTGAAAAATTCTATTGATTCAATAATTCCATATTATGTTGTATTTTATTCAATTTTATACTACCTGAAAAATTTTCAAAAGATTGTCTTGTAAAGAAAACTTTTCAATAACAAGTCAATAAGACATTTTATGGAAAAAAATGAAGATTATTGCTAGTACAGCATCTCATGTGAGTTGATTGGTATCAGCATAATCTTTAAAATGTTTAGAACAAATCTTTGTACACTGTGCCGGTAAAATGTAATGTTTAAATACCGCCGTTTAAAACTGCGAGTTTCAATATCATCGGAGTGATTTAAATTAGTAGTTATGTCAGAAGCTCTGACATGTGGATTTCAAACAACAATTTGTTGCCGAAGAGAAATATTTGAAAAGACTACAAGCTGCCTAAAAGCAATTAAGTCAGACATGCTAGAGAAATTATTCACAAATAATTATTATCAAACTGATCTATACATTTTTTTTAGAACTAAATTCTGTATATTTGATTCATTTTTGACGTTACGGCTTTCTACCGTAAAGTCTTTTTGATGAAGAGTCAAAATATCAAATATAAATGAAATATACAGATATGTTTTATTGGGTATAAGTTCTGTAATTTATTAGAAACACAACGTTTCAACAGCAAAGTGCTGCCTTTTATATATTATATATATATATATATATATATATATATATATATATATATATATATATATATATATATATATATATATATATATTATATATATTATATATATATATATTTATATTTTATGTATTTCTTTTCACTTGAAAAAGGCAGCACTTTGCTGTTGAAACGTTGTGTTTCTAATAAATTACAGAACTTATACCCAATAAAACATATTTATTTAAAAATGAGTTCTGAAAAGTTTTTTCCTTCATTGAAATATACAGAATTTGAACCAAAAAAAAAAACATTCAAATATTGTTTTGTTGTTTCATGAAAGTATTGTAATTTTGTGTACCTTATTCAATTCTCATAAAAATGTCACGAAGAAATTAGGATGTAACAAGTGATATTTTTCTACGAATTTATATGAATTCTCGAATAGTCCTACGGAACAGAACGATTTAATTGTAGTTTATCTAGTTTGTTTGCCTAAGAGCAACGATTTCCTTTCCAACCTGGTAATTCCCGTTTGGAAAGGAATGAAAATCAGTATTCTCATGCTTTGACACTCGGAATCGACAATTTACAACACAGTCATTACGAGTTCATCCTCTCACTAACTTTCCTACTGTTCAATAATAGCTCAGTTGTCAGAGACAAATTCAAACCAAAATCTCTCATAGAATGTGATATCGCTAAAACTAGGTTTCTAGGTACTTTTCGGGTGTAGAAATCGAAGTGCATGCTGAATTCATAATCTCGAAAACAAAATCGAAAATTTTTATATCGAAAAAAATTATAAAATTTGATAAAAACAATAAGAATATTCTTTGTGAATAAGTGCCCAAAGTTTTTTTGGGATGCTGATTATTAATTTGATATAAGATTTTCAAAATTGAGAATGGCGGATACAATATGTCGGCAATTTGGAACGTACCAAAAATTTTCAATCTCTATATTTTAAAATTCATTTTATATATTTTGAAAGTGTGAACAGGTGATATCAACATGGTTCTCCTGCTGACTAAGATCATTATATATTGTTGGAGTAAAAATTAGAATGATGTATTCAATATGAACGATTTTTAAAATGAATGAGAATTTGTCAATAAATGAACAAAAGGATAAGATGTATTTTGAAAAACAATTAAAAAATTGATAGAAATTTTGTTTCAAACTTGTACTAACTGTCTTCTTATTCTTTGACATCGCAAACATCTTCAACAACGCTGTTTTGCTCTAGCACTAAAATTTTAGGTGAATTTCTACAAACATCACCTGTTAAACAAGAACCACATATTGCAGAACTCAGTAAATTTGTTGATTTACAATTACAAGCTCTCCCACATCTTTCTTTGCAATAATGGCAAAAAATCAAATCCAAAAGAGATTTCGAAGTTGGCAGTTAGGCCATTTTGACAGGACTGGATATCTTTGAGTTAGAATCGTCCATTTTCCAATTAATGTTTGCTTATAACCTGAATGCGTAGTCACAAAATAATTTATATATTCTTGAAGCCCAGGATTCCAACTTTAATATCTCTTTTTTAATAGTTTCTTGAAACTCAACTTCAAGTTGCAGAAATAAGAATAAGCAAAGAATATGCATTTTTTTATATATTTCTTATATTAAAGATAACTCAAACATATCAAGTTGTATCGATTTCTGAGTTATTGCACATTATGAAGAGCAGATGTGATAGTTTCTGATTCATATACATTGATAAAAACTGTTTTCAAAATGAAAATGTTGTCGAATGAATGCTACTAAAGAAAATGATCATTTTAAAACATGAGTTTGATCAAACAGAGACAATGTTTCTCATTTTAATTATTTTTAAATTAAAAGTGGAAGTATAGTGATGATAAATGTACAAGAATTGAATTTTTTTATGCCTCTATTAATATATATCTTCAATTTCATAAAAATCAGTGAGAATTTTAGAAATTTTAAATTCCGGTCGAATTTTCTATGAGAGAAAAAAAAATTTTTGATAACTAATGTCTTCCTCAGAAAGCTTAGAGTCTCCACTTCAAGATGCTACTCGGTTTTTTCGTTTTGCATATCACTACATAGTATAAAACAAAGTCGCTTTCTCTGTTCCTATATCCCTATGTATGCTTAAATCTTTAAAACTACGCAACGGATTTTGATGCGGTTTTTTTTTAATAGATAGAGTGATTGAAGAGGAAGGTTTACATGTATGATAACATCCATTAAATAGTGGAGAAATACTGTTATTTTTGAAGTTTCTAATGTGATGTAAATAATTACATTTTTTCCGCTTACATTGCGAACGCAGGCTGCACCCTACGAGATTTATCACAACACATGCGCAAGGGTTCTCATTGTAGTATTATCAACGTGGCGCACGAGCCGTATTAGTTTGTTCACGCATCGTTTATCCGATTTATTTGAAACTTACAGTTGTTGTTGGCTCTTTCGAGAAAGTTCTCAGTATTGTACCACCAGCATATCTCAAGTGGCACACGAGCCGTATTTGTTCGTTCAC
Source organism: Dromius quadrimaculatus (assembly GCA_963989225.1). NCBI lineage: Eukaryota > Metazoa > Arthropoda > Insecta > Coleoptera > Carabidae > Dromius > Dromius quadrimaculatus. The sequence continues at coordinate 46,239,083 of OZ022330.1, forward strand.
ACATCGTTCATCCAATAATTTTATATAGTGGTTGTTGAATGAAGGTTCTGACATAGTAACAATAACGGTATTTTTCCGATCGAGCATCGTTCAACCGTTTAAATTGAAATTTTCTATAGTTGCTGCTGGCGCTTGCGTGGGGACCGATTTCAAGAACTCTTCCACCTGTAGAATCACATACCTATTATCACTATAAACATGGGCTATAATTTACTCTCAAAAAAAGGGTTACCTACAAAAACCTCAATTCTAACCCAAGATGTGAAAAAATGACCAGTAAAATTCCTTGCATTGCCTGCGCTACAATACAATCTTTTATTTACCATAAATGATCAAATTGAATACTGATGATGCTATCTATACATAGATCTACGCATTTGTCAAGAAATTCTGATAGCTTAGGTTATGTTTTAATTGAGTTACTCAAGCAAGATATGTGGTATTATTCTTAATAATTATCTTATACTATAAAACTATGCTTCAAAGATTCGTATGAAAATGTTGAATATTATTAGATGTCCACCCGTGCGAAGCCGGCACGGGTTGCTAGTATTTTAGATAAAGAACCTTTAGCTTTTCCTCGAACGCTTCGCTTGAATATTTGTATTCAGCGGCTTGGCTCGCGTGGAGTTTTCGAGTTCTTTTTCGTAGTTGTAATAATTTTCTACATTGATGCAGAATTTTTTCTCCTGTAACTTATAATATAACTATAAGTGAAATTTTCTGCTCTTTCGGGTGGTACTATTAGTTTTTCGATTTTTCTATCTCACTTTCCGAGATATAGGGCCAAAACAAAATTTTGAGATTTTGAACTTAGTATATACTTTAAAGATTTTCTTCCAAAAAACCACCAACGAGCCAAATTTCAGCTATATCACATTTTATGAGAGGTTAAAATCTCTGACAACTGGACTATAAATGTACGTTTGCTTCGATGATAAGTCGGTATTGATGGATTCATCATCAAAAGTTGTGTGGGTAGCATATATTCTGCAAGAATGCTTTTCAGATTTATCGCTTCTAATCACTTATCTTTTCTGACTAGATTAAGCAGAGTCCTACAGACTTTTATGGTATCTAAAACAGTAATTTGTGTAGAGTACCTAAAAGTAATCTTTCAGTCAGCTGAGGCTGCAATTCAGGTGGAAACAAAGAAGCACTTTGGGACACAATGTTCTCTAGGCAAATATCAAGAATGAACTCAAAATCAGAAAATTTCATTTATTTATTTCTAAGACATCGCAGTTGTAGATCTTACAGTTGAGATTGTCTAATTTTTTTTTTGTCATTCATCAAGTTGATGCTTATTTATTACTTAAAAAACTTTAGTTCATTTCAGTTGAGAACAGTCCAAGATCTCTTGTGGGGCTATAATTTAAGTCATCTGATTGGCCGAAATGCGAATACGATTCACTTACATCAAATGCTGGATTTGGAACAAGCTTATTGGAAATGAAAGCAACAAATCAATGCACATATTGCCTGAATAGATACGAATGTAAATCTTCAAACTGCATGAATCTATTTATGATGTTTTTCCTGTCAATAATATTGGTCATATCTAATAATTATCAAAAACAAACAACAAATTAATCATTGATATTGATGAATAATAATTGATAAGTGCAATACAGAGTTTTAATGTATCAAACAGAAAACAAATCTACAATGATCGTAGTCCTTTTGAATAAAATCAAAATATTTTGAATTAGGTAGCACGCTATACACTGATGGATAGTGACAGCTAGCGTCCCTCCTTTCTCTCATCTCTTAAACAAGACAAGTTTCAGCTTCAAAATAAACCGTTGAGTAGCACAGCAGACTTTTCATCTTTAAAGTATTTTGTTTGAGCGAATTATTCTTCCTCAACCCTCTTGATATAATGATCAAACAAAAGCACTCGAAGGAAGAAATAAGAATTATGGAACGTTATTCTAATCTAAATATAGGACGCACCCTAAGATTGATATCAAATAAATGGATGTGATGGGTGAAATACGGTAAGCTGTGACGCTATTCTGAACCAGAAGATCCATAGAATATGCTTCATAGAGTAATGCACTTGAAAATTGGAGATGAAACTATTATTCAAATACTTAAGATTAATTTTTATTGATAAACTAATAATGTATTTAGACAGATAAAATAATTGATAGGCTATCTGGTTCTTGATCGCACAAATAATAGTGCCATGTTCAAGTGATCGACGATAATATTAATACATATGATTCCATGTGTCTCAGATTTAGCAACAATAGCATTTATTGATTCACTGGTGAAACAATTGAAGTGAAATACGCCTAATGAATACCTCAATTTAAAGTTGAATGAAAGGACGTATTACAGGGCTGCAATGTATTAAAGGAATGTGTATGATGGATAGATTTTTTTTTAATATTGACTAGATTGTGATAGCCCTTTGAATTTTATTCACTGATTGACATAGGAGCTTTAAAGCAAGTATAACAACAAAATTTGTAGAATAATATTGTTTGAGAGATCAATAATAGGTTTCTTCTCTTTAATTGTGAAGCATATTGGAAAGCTAATTCATATAGTTATTGATCTAGACTTCAAGGTAGTGCTTTACATTTCTGTATAGTGTAAATTTTCTTATACTGCTGTATGTCACTTATTTTGTTATCTGTAATCTTAATTTAGTGCCAAACATAACGGCGTCGATCTGGTAGACTATTTTCACTGTGATTTCTAACCAAAGCTCCAACTAATAACCTGGATTCTAGATTTAATGAAACATGTTGATAAGATATATCACTTGATCTAACCAAAGCAATAATAATTTATTGTCAAATATGAATACAAATACTTGGACTATCATAATCTTCTCATTTGGCAGGGATTGACCTTATCTCACATTCTATGAAATAATGAAGTATTGTAGTATTTGACCTTAATTCTGTCAACAACACCAAGTGTTTTTACACTTAGCTCAGAGTTGTGTCTGCTGTTACAATCATCCTTTATATCATAATTTAGTGTTTTAGGTATCAGATATAGGTATGTTGTGACGATGCCGAAACTCAAACAGAGTAAAAATGGAAGATCTATATTCCGAAAAAAAAAAAACAAATCCATATCCACACGTAGAGCTGAGTACCGAAAGTTTCTTCTATTAAAGTTATTGATTCATATAAAACAGAATGTCCGTAACAAAACACGCATCCATATAAAATCTTATTCTAATTTTACTGGTAACATAATTATCATAACCTCTTAGCATATAGATAGCAGGAATATTAATTATATCTTTATTGTTATTATACGTCGAGCCGTATAATGCATATTGCATTCGAAATGTCCACGTAATTGTACAATTTTGTCCATTAGTTGATTATTTTGATACCGTTAGAAAGACTAACATAAATGAAGTCATTTAAGAATAATGAATAACAGCCTTCTATATGAAAAAATAGACAAATAATAATTCTCAGATACTTATTCATCAAATTGAAGAAATGAACTGTTGTCGCCACATGATATTCATGATATTCATGATTTTTACTCTGAGCTTTCAGCTCTTGAACGTGTTTAAATGTTGGAGATTTCTTGTTGAAAACTTCAATTTAAACTCACCGTAACATCTTTTTATGAGCGAGAGGCAAAAATTTGAATTTAATTAGCTTCAAAAATTTTAGTTCATTATAATACTTGATTTTTATGTAGAAGAGACAAAGTCTAATGTAATCAGAGGGTGATTTGTTATTCCCGACTGGAATAATTTAAACTATATTTAAAATTCTTACGCCGTTCTCATTAAAATATATTTTATCATTCCGTTTTTCGCAGATGCTGCTTTTTGTAGATTCTGTATTCGTGATTTTATGTCATCTACATGACCGCAATTCTGCGGAATATATTTTGCAGGTTTCCTTTATTGGATTCATCCTGGAAGTTAGTATTTATGTGAAGTTATAAGTTAGTTCATTATTTAAAGGATAAATCCTCATACTCGATCGGAAAACTAAGAATTAGGATATTCCAAATAGATGTAAGCATGAATTATTTTATATACGCTGAATAATTATGGAATTTGGTCTAGGACGTGAAAACATTAATTAGGCAAATATTTATCTCATGGTAAATTCCTTGAATTAGTGTTCTGCTGTATGTTTGATTATATTTCATGCTTGACTGCTATATGATTTCGAAATCACTGTTTTTGAATGTAAAAATGAATGGGAAAATAAAACATAGTCAGGGTCAAGGTGTTAGTTATGTTTTTGATATATCAACCTGATGTTTGGCAATACGTTCCATTTCCACTTTGCTAAAACAATGTAATAATAAATTACTATCGAATAAAAGCTAATCAAAGTAGGTCATTGATATGTAAAACGTGAATCTTACAAGAAAATCGTTTCAGGTTTGCCTTGTTAATAGTTTCTGGAATTGGCATTACTAGTCTTTGTAACTCCAATGTTGAGATTGTCACGCCTTGGAATCATTTAGGATACTTATTTGTTGTACGACAGTTAATGTTTCCATAAAAACAAAGATAATTGTCATAATCAGCTAACAATTCAGATGGCTTTGAACTTATATATTGCCTTGGTCAAGGTTAAAAAAGAATGTCAAAGTGAGATATTCAATTATCTTTTCTTTAGTTGGTCGCGAATAAGCTCTGAATGGATAGATACAGAAAATATTAGCGATGTTATATAAGAGAGTCTTCGAAGATAGACACCTGTGTAAGCAATATACAAAATTGCGCGTAGCCTTGCAGCCCTTAGTGGGTGAATATGGTAGTTTAACTAATTCAACTCTCTCAATCATCACCTTTACGCACTTATATCTCATAGTTAAGCTGATATTTCTTATATGCATATAACTGGAGCCCATTTGCAACACCTTCCTAAAAAAAATTGAAATTTCGACATTTCATATTTTTTAGAAAGTATCTATTATATGTGAGGATATAGTGGATAGTATCCTCGGTTTTAAATTCAAGATCAAGTTCATATGAGCTAGTGAACTTATTTCAAATAAAATATCGTGACAAGATTTAATACTCACAATTAATAGGCAATACGTGTGCTCGAATTCAAGTTGAACTAGCAGTTACACGCGGCATATAGATATACTTTTTGGAACCAATGAAGAAATATAAAATCACTGACTGCAGCACTCAGCCAAATCATGGACTCCACCATGTACAATCAATATTCTTTTACTGTTCTAATTCAGGACTGACCGATTTACTCGACACTCTCTTAGAAATATAGTGATTAACTACAGCATCCGGGCAAACCGTGGGCTTTGACGTATACTATTGATATTTTTCGTTGCTCTAATTTAGGATTGACCGATTCATTTGACTTTATCTTAGAAATATAGTGATTACATACAGCACTACTCGTGATGGTAGCCCTGTGCTGTTTCATTCTAGGGTGTCTCGATCCAATTCAATTTCTTTTGGAAACATTTGTCATGGTTCATTCCATTACTAATAATAGTGAAAAATATGGGAAACACAAAAATCCGTAGAAAATTATACGCACCTGAAAGAAAAATCCAGCACACTAAAAAAAATTATGAGCTCGATATCACTTACCCACAGGGTTCACTTGATTCAAATCATGATTGAAACCAGAATGATTTGGGAGAAAAGTTATTGATTCAAATCATTTTCAGGATTTTCATCAATCTATATCTATAAAAGTAAAATACCACTCACTTTTTAATCAACACGAAATCTCAAAAACTGCCACACTCATTAAGGTGAAATTTGTCAGGTGGGTAGTATGTGGGGGAAAGACGTCAACTAAGAGAGGATTTCGCAACAGGATCAAATTAGCATTTTCGTGAAAGTTTCCGATTCAGTACCATCAAAGTATAATTCGCGCTGCAGTGTAAATATTTCTTCCAATTAATATCTTGATAAGTGACTTAGAAAACTCATAGTAAATTTTCTCATGTCTTGATGCTGTTCTAGATTCATTTATCTGAAGACGCATTATCTGACAGACAACACACATATATGGAACCGTTTGACCTGATGAGCTGAAAATTTGACACTGCATTCCTATAATGACATGGATAACCACTAGTTAAGAATTTTCTATGATTTCATCGTCAAGCAGAGAAATCCAAAACATTTGTGTGAAAAACTATATTTTCTGCGAGCATTATTATATTTGTGTGAGAGAGTCAATTAGATCGGTTAACCTTAGAATAATGCAACAAAAAATTACTATAACATAGAGCTACTGCAGACAAAGCCCGTGGTTTGCTCTGATGCTGAATTGACAATTTCATTCTCATTGTTTCCAAGAAGTTACTGCGGGAATAGTCCACGGTTTGCCCAGATGTTGTTGTATAGATTATTCTATTTTCAAGGTGAAGCCAATAGGATTGATTTGCCCAAAATTTGAAAAAATTAAAAATATCTAAAACACACTGTCTGATCAGGTGCTGTGATCAATTACTATAAAATATAGTTTTCATCGATTCCAGAGAGTACATCTATATGCTGGTAGAACCGCAGGTAACAGCTAGTCAATTCATATTTTTACTGCAGAACACACTTTTAATTCGCATCAAGAGATTATTCAATAATTCTAGTGAAATTTTTTCAAAACAGATTTGCAATGCTTGCTGCAGAACACTGAAATCTTATATTATAAATTGGACACTACTGTTTATATTTGATACAGACTGTCTCATCATTTTTAATTTGCAGAAATTCTCGCGGCTAATATACGTAGATGCAATATTCCATGTTCATTCTTGCGGAAAAATTAATATCCTTTTGACTCAGAGAACAATCGTACAACAATTAAGAGTTGAAAATGATTGTTTTCAAATATATTTTTCTTGCATGTACAGACTGCAATTCCCTTTTGTACAATTACAGTAAAATAATATTTTTTTTTCACTCACAAATGAAAAATATATTGCAAGGTTAATTTATATTATCCAGATCTTATTGCGTCTGTATTTTGAGTAAGTGTCGCAGTATATTTTCATGAATGTTTCTTGATGAACATTAAGTTTCCCTGAATAATCTCGTTGTCCTTCAAAAAAATTTTCGTGTGAATTAATTTATAAAGCTTCTGCGAGTATCTCTTTGAACCTTTCCGCAAAATATTCAGTGTTTCCCTAATCGTATTTCCAGTATATTATTTGGAAAGATATATTTTACGTATGTATACAACAGCACCGAATTTTCTAATTTGCATGTTTTACATAATTGGATAACCCAATTTGAGCAATAATAACTGCTGTTTTAACGAAAGTATAATTGTTATACTGTGGTCAGAGGAAAATGAAATTTCAGAACTTTCTTGAATTGCGTGTTGTACTCGTTCATCGGGATGAGGGAAATTAGATTCCCTAACACTTTTCAAAATCATAATTTTCAACGAGTCAGAAGTTGTCAGTTTGATTACCATGGTTACTTCTTAACAATTTAGATATTTATTTCTGGCCTTGCATTTAAAGTTTTATAATTTTGAAAGTTTTTTCATATATAATATCATAAGTGGTTAAATTTTACCGGAAAAATTTTTAGATTGTTGCGAGAGCTTGTTGCTTAGCAATTTATTGAGTGATATTGACAGAAAAATCACGAGCTGTCAAGCGAGTGATTTTTGATCAATATCACGAAATAAATTGGTAGCAAGCTCTCGTAACAATCTAAAAATTTTGCCAGGTTAAATTTAATCACGAATGGTATTCGGAAGATTATTTTTTCCATCCAAATTCATCAATATATTCCTGAGACTCAACTCTGAATCTGCTCATTTTCACATTCAATCTGTCTGTCAGTTTGACAGATGCTGAATCAATGCGGCTGAATATTCTTTGTTTTGTATATATAACCAACAGACAAAATTTCCAAAAAATTTCCACTTGAAAACCGTGTAGGTTGTACCACGTGACGTCGAATGGTGCAATTCTATTGGTCGAAATTTGGATGGTAAAAATAATCTACAATATTGATGAGTTTTCAAAATCTTGTTGGAAGAAGTATAGTCTACAACATGTTCGGAATGGCGTTTTCCACACTTGAGATTGAAAAATTTCCGCTCGTTTGAAATAAGGGCCATTCCAATACTTGTCGTAGAATATACTATTCCACATTCCGTATTTTCATTTTGGAATCCTCAACTTGGACATAATTCTGTAGTATTTTTGACCTCAGTTATCGTTTTTATGATGATATCTGGGATCAAATGCCATATTTACCAGAAGAAATTATGGAATTAATAATTTACGGATAGGGAACAGATGTTTTCCATTTCATCAAGGAAAGGTAAGTTAAATATTCTAGTAATTTTCACGCGTGCCTCCATTCTTTGGATCTAGAATATTTGCAGGATTTACGATTATCTTCTCTCGGCAATAGAGAGGTTGCAAAATTTCAGTTGAACACTTTTGCAATATGCAAAAAACTAGTTTATATTAAATTTAACAGAAAATATGATTCTGGGGCTCACAGATGACACATTAAGTTAGGGTATTTCGAACATACTCCTCCATTCTTTGGATCTAGAATATTTGCAGGATTTACGATTATCTCCTCTCGGCAATAGAGAGGTTGCAAAATTTCAGTTGAACACTTTTGCAATATGCAAAAAACTAGTTTATATTAAATTTAACAGAAAATATGATTCTGGGGCTCACAGATGACACATTAAGTTAGGGTATTTCGAAGATACTCCATCATTTGTAACGGACTATTTAAAATAAAGTCGTGTCCCGTTCTATCTGACGTATCTCTTGTACTGAATGATCTTTCTGTTTCTAATCTGGACGAAAATATGTTCCTGGACGAATTGCCTTTGGAGTAGGAAACAAAATAATATCGAACAGAATACCTATATATTTTGATGGTCTATCTGGTAATATTTCTGACTGACAAAAGGCATGTGAATATTCCTAATTTTCTTATAGTATATTCAAATATACCATTATCAAGAAGCTTCTCTCTCAGATCTATGGATTTTTGTCGGAAGTATGCTGCAAATCGTACTCTTAGTTACCTCATCCATATAGTGCCGAAAAAATTCATTCTAATTGCAATTTTTCTTGGATAGTCGTTTTTTTATGAATATAGATAATTTGCTACAAGTCAATGATATTTACACTGCGCAAAATTTGAATGATCCTGTAGTTGAATTGGTTAACGCTTGAATAATCTCAAACCCATGATTTCTGTATTGATATCTTTGATATTATTGAACTTGAATGTGAAAATCGACACAGGCACATATTTCGTAATAAGAATGAAAGCTAATAGACTGAAATAGTGATTTATTTCTACATAAATTGAACATTTTTGTGAGAACTCGTTCATGAAATATCAGATTACGCGAATCATTGCTATATTCAAGTACCAAGTGGAGTTGATACATACAAAAAATGTATTCAAAATGAGCAAGATAAATAGACAAAAGCATGCTCAGGAGAGCAAATTAGTAACTATCGAGCATTCTAATAGGTAAAAAATATTTTCAGACTAGATCATGGTTGAACGCTGAAATGTAGTTGGATTTTCAATCTTAAAATTGTTTTTTAACATTCAAATTCTTCCCTATTCGCAGTCATGATAATTCCATCAAACTTCAAATGCTGTATATAATTATAATCATGAGAAAGAATATAATGACTGAGGATAATTTTCGTACGGAGACATACTACATCGTTGCATTTTTTTTGTGAATACTCATTATTTCACAGTGAAAAGAATATTGCTGTAAATCCTAAGTCATCCGTGTCAAGAAAAAATAAAATTCGTATGGAAGTTACATTTGCGAATGAAAAAATGGTTAAGATCAATTCATGCTATCGAACTCTGTCTATGCATTTACTTCAAACGATATTCTTTTGTTACATGACAATTTAGATTTCTAGGTCTTTATTTTTTTCATTGTTCTTTTGAATAAACATTTCATAGAATGCGATGTCATCAATCTTTGTAGTTACTTGACGGCTAATATTGTCCCAAATATGACCGGCTATGATTTGAGCCTCTATAATAATATAATTCTCTTTATCACAATTGCTGAAATAACTCTTACCATGGAAAATAAACTCAGTTTAATCAAACCGAGGATAAGCTTAGATTTGACTTAGATGGTTAACTAAGCCTTAGTCTCAGATTTCATTTTGTGTGTTATGTGTGTATTACCAGAATATTGAACTGTATGAATTTCAGTTCTTTTTCAATCTTTGATTCTCATTATGGAGTCTACAAAAAATATTAAATATTGGTTATCTGTTGAGAGTGTATTTCTCATAAATTGAATATTGGAAACTATTCCAGATATTCGGTTACATATATAAAATATTTCTGTATCACATATTGATTTTTTATGATTTGAATAGCAGAATAGACACAGTGATAAATAGAATGTTTGATATATTATTTGAAAGAACAAAAGAAAAAAAATTGTAAAACAATTACTCATATTTTTGTTGTCAAAAAGGAAAACTTCTATTCTGAAGTAGAATACATGGGATACGTTCTGCTAGGTGACCGCAACACTCACGTTAACGCTCGCGATTTTTGCTGTTCCAGTAATTCATGGTCGATGTCTCTGAGTCATCAAGTGAAACGATGCGAATAGATAAAAAATGTTTGAGTAATAATTTAACGTTGAGTTTAAGAGTAAATCAAATAAAAACTAGATTTATTGAACCACTGAACGTGAACGATAACTTATCATCATTATCTCGTCAAGTTCTGACGTTGAATGAGAAATTGTTTATTTATTTATTTATTTATTTATTTATTATAGAAATTGTTATGCAAGAACGGAGATAGTAACAACATCGTTCTTGTATTCATAGGTATATTGATATAATCGATTGATACTTGGACAATGAATTTGAACAAACTAATTATTGGCATATTTATCTATAACTGACCACTTTGATCCCTAAAAGATGAGGTAATATGGCAGAAATGCTTCTTCAAATCAATATGAGACAGAAAAATTAACTATCAAATCAAGCATAATAGAAATCAATTAAATAAGCTCTATTCTGAATGGGAGCTCGAATTAAAAAGTGACATTCCGAATTCAATGAGCGTTGCGATCCACTTTTCAATCGCAGGTGTTTTAGACTTTAAGCGGTCGCGATTAATGACGTCATCTATGACATATCGTACTTGAACGCAACAACTGTGATCGTCTTGTGGAACGATTATTAGGGCAACAATAAGTGTTGCAGTCGCCAACTGGAACGTACTCATAAGAATAATATCAGTGTTGTCAATGTGAGAGAACTCAAATTTACGTTACAATGTTGAACACTAAATGATAATAGTAATGATCTATACATACTCTCAGAATTATATTATAATAAATAGATTCTTCTGATTTCAATTCTGTATATTAATTTTCATTTTGAAGTTTCGACTTTCCATCCGAAAGTCTTCTTCAGAAAAATAATAATAATAATAATAATAATAGAAAAAATGATCATATTTATCTCTTCGACGGTCAGTTTTATAAATAGCCAAGTAAATTTACTCCTATAGTAAATTTATTTCATCCAATAAATTCTAATCAGATTGAGTTTCTTTATGATAACAGAATCATTGCTGTAAAATAATCGACTGTCATCTAATAGAAAAAATTCCATTTCCTTGGAAAATAAATTACTCTGTCCTTTGTAAAACCGAGCATGAAAAAACTACTCATCTCCATAAAACGAGATTGGCAGCATTATCTAATTTTTACAAAATATAAATTCGACAATTATATATGATTGTTATTTATGATAGATAAATTATGATTCATTCATGTGATACATTTTTTTTTTTAATTAATTGCTCACAAACTCATTGCGAATGCTTGTAGTTTATGGGAGTTGGTGACGAAATAGTAGATATCATGCATCTTCTCCTTGGTTGGCTCCTTGAGTAGAATGCTGATGTACAAATTTGTCGTGGGCGAATACTTTGATAGGTAGGCAGATCTAAGTGGAGAAAATATTAAACAGTGTAGGAGAGAATGGGTGGAATCGTTTAATTTGTACTTTTTATAGATGGAGCATATTTGACTCATGTATTACTGGTATTTTGTACCACCAGTGTAACATTTTTTGAATATTTTCAATTCTACTTTGGGGACTTCTGCTTCTCGTCTAATAATGTAGCCTGGTGAAGTTGCTTGTTATGTTTCAATACTCAAAAAAAATTGTGATTGGTCCTTATGCTTTCATATTGCGACGATTCCCAGATTTTAACGACGTTTGTCAGGACAGATGAGACTAAAGAATTGTAGTTTCATTGCAGTGCTCCAAAAGTGTATCTTTGAATGTACCATGGTATTTTTTATTGCTCCTGTGATTTTGTTCGCTTTCATATTTATTTTGATATTCTCATTAAACGAACCGGAAACTCTGAATGTGACTCCTAACTATATATATTTGTCTGTGAATTCAATTTGTTTATCTTGACAGAATTACCTTAATTCGTTTTTCGAGGTCTCTTTTCATAAAAATGTTGTTTTGTTTCCTCTGTATTTAATTTCAGTTGAAGTTTATCACGATAGTCCGTGAGATTCATTAGTTTATGCACAAATTGCATTTTCCAAATGTTATTCCAGAACAAGCCTTGTAATCTTAGTCTTCAGCGATATTTTCAAGAAAAGAACGAATCCTTTTGCAACTATCATAGAATCGTCCGATTAGCAAGAGCTTCACAACTTACGATATTCGAGCGCAGATTGATTCTTTCACCACGAATATCACGTTATGATTCTTTCGCGTTGGTACTAGACTTGTAAAAAAGACAAAAATTTGTGAATGGGACAAGCTTGAAAAAGTTCGCTCGGGTTTGAAGCGGTTCAGTATCTTGGCGATGAAATTAATTTCGAGAGACTAATTAATCATACATTTGGGCCGGTTCTCTGTTCTTTTGTTCGTAATTTACAAACCGTCAGTTTTGACCTTCATCGTTAAACATGTATCATCGGGTTTGCCTAGATTAGAATCACTGTGATTTGAAGAAAATCATCGCTGTGAATAATTTTCAGATTTTTTTGGTCATATTCCCCATCTGTTCGGTTATATTTCCACTCTTCGGATAAGGTGATTTCTAAATATATTTGAATGAAAATTGATTCTCTGAGAAACATTTTTGAGGTCTCCTGGATGCCCTGTATTCATGCTACAACTTTAGATGAGGGATAATCCAAATTCAAAGTATTTATTTCTCAAAAATATCTTCCATATGTGTATAGATGATTGAATAGATGAATTCTTATACTTCCTATTCTTATTTTGTCAATAAATTCCGAAGAATCCAGAAGAGGAATCAATAGAATCGTGATTACTTGAAAAGAAAATACGATGATTTCAATTCAATTTTCAGTAACGTAATTTTTTTGTCGCACTGTAATCAATCTGATACAATTGATTTTACAACAATGTTATCATATTTGTTCCATCATTTTTTGGCTGAATTTTATTGCTTGGATGGGGAATGTAAGATAACAGCTTGATGATGAGAGTTATTTTCACGCACTTTGAAATCTAATGTTATAAAGTTCCAGATTAGTTGATGACTGAAATCTTTGTGCTTAATTCGGAACTCATGGCGTAGGCAATAACGTCTCTATAATATTTACTGGACTGCTTTAAATTACATTAAGCACTCATCTTAATTTGTGATATTATTGATTCTTGTCGCTTGTCTGCCAATTATTTACTACCAAACATTCTAGTTGAATAAGAAAATATCATCTCCTATTTCATTACATTTCAGCTTTTGTATATCCAATAAAATATCCTTGACAGTCAGAATAACATCGTAATGGAACAAGTTTAATTTTCAATGTCATTCTCACAAAATGAAAAACTGAGAATTCCCATTTGAGCTTTCCAAGCTGCGAACATGATTGTATAGAATTCCTTTAGCATAATGTTCCACTTTATCTCTTTAATGCTCTCATTCTGTCTTCAGAGGTCTTAGCATTTAGATCTATCTATTATTGTATTGTCAAAGATTATCTTCAATAAAACTGTCCTCATACAATTTAAAACAAATTAGCTTCAATAAATTGGAATTCTCTAGACATTTATCTGTAATTATTGACAATCGCATCGAGTTGAATACTCTCTTGCGTCTAATGTATCCATTTAGAATCGTTTTCAGCTATCTCTTTCACACTAATCTTCTACATTTGTCTACTTTCGTGCGCAAAAAAAATAAAGATAGGATTTTATCCTTTCGAATATATTACAACAGATAAGCAGGGCATTTTTTGGAAGGTCAACAAGGGTGTCTTTATTGTTTATTTCTCATTACAGGCAAGAAAATTATTTAGCGAGGAAAATTTCCGTGAAGAAAAGATAAGAATATTTGATATTTATGAAAATAACTTTTTTTGTTGAATATGGTAGCTTTGTGTGATTCATATGAATTAGCACGCAGCAAAAACATAAAGATAAAAAATAAATATAAATTCAACCCAGCTCCCTGATCTCAAAATTTAGAGATTTCTTCCAATTTTCTTGCTAGTCTAATGCTGAGCCCATAGTTGTGCCTACGAATAACGTTGCAGATATATCTCACAAACCCTTTTAATTTGAGGGCATATCCTTGAATTATGATTTAGTTCAGTTTTTTGACTCAATTTCTTGCGGATATATATTCTGTTTTTGTCTTTTTGTTGATGTTTCTTTTGTTCTTCTTTCCGTTTCACTCCCATATTTACTATCATATATTTTTTGTGTCTGCTTCCAAATCACCGGTTCGAAAAAAAATGGTGTATACACAGTTCTGCACAGTAATGTATAGGAAACGATATTTCCTTTAAAATTGGAGTTTTCTCTCTATTTTGTGATAAATGCTAATGAATTATTTAATATTCTTGAATATATCCGAATAAAATAAATATTGAGATAATATCTCATTTCCTGTTCAAAAGGGTAAAAAGATAAAAGAAATACTGTTACGTGTTTCTCGAATTAATCTATCTTCAGTTATATGAAGTACAAAAAGGAGAGAATTTTTCATATTAAATAGCTGTCCCATTTCACATCAATTATTCTATCTGTAATTTAGCTTGGAGTGAATAATATTGCAAAATATTTCAGTTGTTGAAAGATATCATTTGATGTATAAATTTTCTTGTCGTTGAGAATCATTTCGCTCATATTTTCATAAGTTCTGACTCAAATTATTTTTTGAAGATGAATGAGGTTCTTAGGTTGGGAATTGATGTCCTCCTTGTAATCGAACAGTGCAATAATGTAAGCTGTAACTGATTTTTATGTATTAAAATATCGAAAATGTACAACAGGTCGTAGCTAAGAAAGCATTTTTTCCAATTTCCATTTGAGTAATATACTTAATCATCGCTCACATGCTCTTTATTTTCCATTTTGGCTTGGAAGTACTTCTTTGCGTTTGTCAATCTCTTGAACTGTGCTTTAAGCTGATTAAGAATATTTACTATTTTGTTAATAGTTTTTAGTATAATTCAAAATTATATTATACGTAGCACTCCTGAAGATGATCCAGGTCGGGTTGAAATTGTAGAGGAAAACAAATAATTTTTTTTAGACTGAATTCCCATATCTCAGTTTTTTATCAATCTACTACGATTCCAAGCAAGTACCTAATACCTCGTAAATTGGCTTACTGTATGGGAATATCTTTCTTTTATCTTTCTAATTGCTTCCATTACAAGTTATAGAAATAACTATTTATACTACTGCCGACGAATGTAACTATAATTATTGCTTGGAAAACATCCGTTGTATGCGTTTGCAAGTATCGTATATGAGTTTTCAGAATTCCATGAATATAATTATATTGCTCATTGTTTGCTTTCAGATTCAGATTCAAATGAATTCACAGCTGGACGTTTTGTTACTGCTCCTATCAAATGTCTGACATCAATATCGGAAAAAATATATTCGATTTTTTCAAGCTACTATTCGGGAAAAATACAAATGTGACTAAGCACTATGACATTCGGTCAATAAGCCCAAGCCTCATCCCTTGTGCTAATGCTCGACTTTACACTCTCATTCCATGAATTACTAATGTAGTCCGTTATTCACATCAGCGTTATAAATGTAGTTTCAAAAAACGATGGGATGAAAAAATCTTGTTCATAATTTTCTCTATATTATATGTGTAACAATTTCATTTCAACTCCAATCTAATTAAACTGTATAACGAGCGCAGCTGTGAATTGGGGTATGACATATTCAATTTGCAGAAATTGTAATGGAAAAAATATGAAACATGTTCATAACAATCAGAGCACATCGTTTGAGCACAAAAATATTTACAAACCGAAAATGAGCCTAAAATCGAACATGTCTAGTGAAAAACATTTTGGAGGCTCATTTTATAAAATCATCGAGTGTAATAAAGAAGAATAAATTGCATATTGGAAAAACTAAATATAATTAAAGTTGATCCATATGACATCCTTGAAGCTAAATGTATTCTCTATTCTTGAATGGAATAATGGATGCAGTATTCCTAATAGTCTAAGAGCTGGCTACATAAAAAACCTTGTTATCGCTACATGGCTAATTCCTTTTGTAAAAGAAACTTTTTGTGTAGCCAAATTCGAATCCTCTTGTCTGCCAGCGCAAATCCGTGGCTCTTGGACATTTTGAACTTGATATTTTAATTCAAATTGACAAGAAATTTTCTGTCAATTTTGATGAGAATAATGCCATTCACAATATCGTTTCCTTAGTTACCAACTACTATTGCCGTCAAACTGACATTCACAAAAGAAAAAGTATTCATGAAAAATTTACTATATTTTACGGGAATTGGGACGATCGAAAATAAAACATTGCAAAAATTCTCAAATGCACTCATGTGCACTTAATCTATGAGCTGGCTACATAAAGAAGGTTGTCATCACTACATGGTTGATTCCTATTATGAAAGGATCCTTTTGTGTAGGCAAGTTCAAGTCGTCTTGTCTGCTACTTTCTTATAGTGGGGGTGGCCGGGTCAGTGGAATAAGTGGAACTACGACATTAAATTTTCTATAAGATACTTGTATGATAATTATGGAAAAAAATTCTATTTATTCTTGAGGAACAAGGTGAATTGTTGGCTGTTTGCTTACGACTGGCTGGCAGTCAGCGCGAAATTGAAATGAAAAAACTATTACATACATGCATACCGATTGTATAAATATTATATTTATGTATTTGAATAGCAATATGCAAAATAGACGACTAAAAATCATTGCTAGAACCTCGGCAGACAGATATTGAAAGTGTGCCTGTGCTAGAGCGTTTACACCCAAACACAGAACATTTTTTTTCTAATGATTCCATTCTTTCTATGTTCATCAAATAAATATGATGTACAGAAGTGACGTTTGATAAGTCTGACGTGCTACCTCATAGATGTGAAATTTATCTTTTGTAAATGTCAGTTTGACGACAGTAGTAGTTGGTATCTAAGGAAACAATACTGTGAATGACATTGTTTTCGTCAAAATTGACGGAAAATTTCTTGGCAATTTTAATTAAAATATTGAATTCAAAATGTCCAAAAGCCACGGATTCGCGCTGGCAGACAAGACGATTCGAACTTGGCTACACAAAAAGATCCTTTAACAAAAGGAATTAGCCATGTAGCGATAACACGGTTTTTTATATACCCAGCTCTCCGTCTATAATTCATCTGAATAATAAACAGAGATATTGGTATTTAGATGAAATCTAGAAACTTTTATCTAGATAATCCGGACACTGCTTATGATACTAAAAACGATAGATATTCATTTGGAAACAATATTTAATCATAATTTTCATGGTTTTTGGACATTTTGTGATAGTCAAATAAACACCAATTGAAATAAAAATAATCACCTGAAATTAATGAGAACAAATTATATGATCAGACGTATTGGAAACAAAATTGGAAATAGAAGAGCATTTATCTTACTCCGCCAAGTATTGTCTTGTTCATATAATTATAATACTTCACTTCTTGATATCGCGCTTTTATCTCGAATAAAAACAAGAAATTAAAATTCAGCTTATGAATATACAAATTTTCTGGCTAGGAATCAAATCTCGAGAGTTATTGTTGAGATTCTGCCAAGATTGAACTAAATTATATTTGAATCAAGTGGCTACTTTTGAATAGTGTTATCCTGAACAACTGTATGAGTGTGGGTATATACTTTACGCCATCTATCATGGCCACACTATTGCGTATCAAAACGTGCGTTTTCTGATAAGTACTCTAAATGATCAGTAGTCTTTTGCTCCAGATCTATTTACCGTCATTTCGAAAGCTGATTGGACTCCTTCTCTCTACTAACGCTTGTTTCTCTTCAACAATAATTTGTGTATTACAGCCTAAATTTTTGCATAGACATTAATCTCATCCGATTCAGTTGAATTTTCACGATAGGACATATTATGTACCAAAGAATGTCATTATAAATACGATATTTGAATACCTGCCACATAAATTTTGAACACAAAATAATTAAATATAGAGCACAATATTTGACTCGCCTATGATACGTTATTTTCCAGTCGGATAATTTTGCTTTTGGCTCTTGTATCAAGCTTTCTTTATCATATCCTTCCAAATAATTACCATTATTCATTTTTCGATAGTCACTTATAAACTAAAAAACCTAATAAATCATATTTCCGCAATTTGCCATACAAATTTTGATTCAAATTGTAATAATGAGCACTTATTCCAATAAGAAAGAATTCCTGTGTAATTAGATGAGATATGATAAGTATGATAGAATACATTTTGATTCTGAATTGTTCAGACTTTACAAATTACCACTGACCAATTTGGTTATTCATGCAGAGCTTCATTCTCAAAAAATACAAATAATCTCGATGTCTATTTTGGATATTCATTGATTGGAGACCTGAATGTTAGTGTTACCAGAGACGAGACGAGACGAGAATTTAGTGAATCTTGTCTCGGTCTCGTGCTGGTCCTGCTTAGTTCAGTCTCGTCTCACTCTCGTCCTGGTCTTGAGTAGGTCAGTCCCATCTCGGTCTCGAGTTTGTGATCTGTGAACCACCAAATTCAGAGGTGGATAAAGAAAAACCAAATTTCCAAATGAAGTTATGTGATTGACTGTGAATAACGAACTATATGGTTCAAATTACTGGAATTTGTGGAAGAATATTATTGATTTTCTCTTCCTATGGTCCAGTCCAGCCTAATCCGATATGATTTTGGATGAAATTAGATGAGATACAGGAATTCAACCAGGAGTTTTATAGAAGTCGATTTTTATGTAACGTATTTCCAGAGAAAATCAATTATAGTATGGTACTATTTTCTTCCATTATGTCGATGATTTTTTGTGGAATTGTTGTGCTAATATTGGGATTCGTCCTGTTGCACAATCTTATCATACAAAATCTGCTGCGGCATTAATCATAAATTTCATGGTGAGTTCCATTGCTATTTCATAGATTTAGAGTATCGCATCAATCAATTGCATATTTCAGAATGACAGCTGTCGGTGTCAAAGTGACAGCTGTCATTGTCAAAGTGTCGGCTGTCATTGTTAAAGTGACAGATAGCGATTATATCTAAGTCCTTACATAAAATAACTATTTTTGAAAATTAAGAGTCCTTTTATAGATTGTCGAGGTCTTTAATTCATTGGGACACACAGTTTCGACATTTGAACACCGAAACTGTAATTTGAAGATGGGAATGTGGATTCCATTCATTATTTTAATTTCAAATTTCTACTAAGCCCATTCACCCGAGAGATTTAGATTGATACCAAATTAGACATCATTTAAATAACTTGTGACAAACATTTGACAATCTATCAAATATCCTATTTCACACTTCTACTAGAATTATTCTCGCAGAAGCTTCAATTTGATATTAAACATAATAGAACTAAATGACTTGCTTTGATAAAACAATTGACGAAAAAATACTTATATAGGCTTAATATGGAGTAAATATTCTGAAAGAGCGGTAGATAGGAATAATGATTGTCTTATTCGAAAATTTATCAATCAACATCTTAATTCAACTATTATTACTGCAGTTTTTGAGTATTTCTATACTTGCTCTTCAAGATTGCTTTCGGAAGAAGTTTATTGGATTTGACTTAGAAATGAATTTCAAGTGATTATGGAATATGGTATAAGTCTCATCAAGAGTCTCCCGAGACTCTCACTGAAACTCGACTCTAGTCTCGTTTCGGTCTCGACTTTTGGCTCGAGAAGTCGAGACCCATTCTATGGTCTCGTCTGGACTCTTTCAAGCAAGATAAAATGAGACCGAGACCTACTTCGTGTCTCGTGGCAACACTACTGAATGTTTAAAACAGAAGCTCCCAAAGTTTTACCTGGTTGGCAAAAAAAGGTTCCATGGAAAGATAATCTGAGCTGGTTAAAGGATAAACGCAAGCAGATTCATATTATACAAATAACAATATACTGAAAGTTTTGATTAGTTCACTATGAATAGTGTATTAACATGATTCCTAATGGATGGAAAAAAGGCTTTCATGAATAACAAACTGCAATAAATATTTTATAATACATTTGTAATTCGCTCAGTTGCAGGGCTCATTAGTTCTCACTTAGCAGATACGGCAATAATTGTATCAGAAATGGTTTTCGGATGAATAAACCTTGGTGTTAAAACCGGTTTTTTGTATTTTAAATATCTAGAAGGGGAATTTGAAGCTCATCTTTAACACTAAAATCAATTTTAGACATTTTGAATTTAATACTGCTATTTGACAGCGCACTAGAAGTACCCTATTACCGAACTGAATTCTGCTTCGAAAGTTCTCAATTTCAAACAATGGAAACAATTTGTTATCAGAAAAATTATGCATACCGAATTCTCTGCTGATAGGGAGAAAATAGTGTATTATATAACAAAAGTCTAAAGTGCTTGATTTAATCCTGAGGGTGTAGTTTATTGCACGAGACGGAGCCCACGCTACTTTTTGCACTATCGTATTATATCAAATTACAATAGTCTAAAAACAGACTATTCAATCTTACAATTTTGACAGCAACAAACTTGATACCAAAATGTTGAGTGAACTTACTATAGTAACAGGGCTTTGAGCGTCGTTCTTGACTTTTTCAAGCTTGAAGATATCAACATTTTGATAAATGAAAGGACTCACTAATATCTCATATTATGTGAAATTTTCGTGATACTCATAGTCTATTCCACTCAAGAACAGTGCAAGGGCTTTTATGCGATTAGGATTCAAGTCTTCTGTT
Source organism: Dromius quadrimaculatus (assembly GCA_963989225.1). Taxonomy (NCBI): domain Eukaryota; kingdom Metazoa; phylum Arthropoda; class Insecta; order Coleoptera; family Carabidae; genus Dromius; species Dromius quadrimaculatus. The sequence continues at coordinate 46,260,311 of OZ022330.1, forward strand.
GGCGTAATCACCGCTTAATACTATTCCTTGGATATATTGCAACTTCAGAATATCTTCTTTTATATATGACCTCGTTCTAGAGCACTCAGTAAGCCCATATAAATAAGAAAATATAGCTTTTCTAGCCTATGAAAAAAATTGAGAACGTTGCTTACTGATTAGTTGAGTAGATAATTAAGGGTGAAATCAATTGTAAATTTATTCTAGATACTTCTCTTACAAATATCCAAAATCATAATAATCTTGAATATTGAACATTGAAATTTATCTCAATATTGTAAACTTTGTTCCTTTTGAGGTCATGTGATATTTACTTTATCATCAAATGAAACATGTTCATCTTTCCCAACAGACTGCTGAGTAAACATTGATGTTCTTTTTTCATTTTTCAGGTTTACATATTCGGTAACACGTTTTGCATGGTGCAGTCATTCTCCGCGGAAACATCCGCGAATGCTACTGTTCTCACCATCACAGCGTTTACGGTTGAGCGCTACATCGCTATATGCCATCCCTTTTTAACACACACTATGTCCAAACTCAGCAGGGCTGTGAAATTCGTTGTCGCTATTTGGTTGATAGCGCTGTGTCTCGCTGTACCACAGGTGAGTGAAAATCATGCCATAATTTTTAACGACGAATGATTGAGAAATCTAGGACAGAATTATGAAAGAAATGCATAATTACTTCTCACGAATGCTGATTTTTTTGTACGAATCATAATGTTGTCTATTTGACCTGTCAATGATTCGGTCTTAATTAGACGTTCCGATTAGAAAAATGTCACTCATCAACAGCAAGCTCTCATTTCTTGTTAAACAGTTGAAATTGCTACAGTTACTCACATGATGTATAAGATTAATTGAAAAATATAAGATTCAATTATATGTGGATGGCTAACTGAGTTCTTCGCTATCCACCATGATGGTAGGAATGTATAAGCTGCTTATGGGAAAATTCCTACTCCAATTATTTCATACATCATAAATAACTATCGAGATTCTTACTGTTTATGCTGATTATTGTTTCGTTTTACTTCAATCATCGTATTGATATCCAATGAAATCATCAATGCCTGTACTTCTGAGCTTTCAATTCATATAATTTCATGATACTTTATCAATTCTGTCTCTATCTAGCTACCTTTCATGTAAGACGTATCATAACTAAAATCAAAATATAAATAGTTATTTACATAATTAGTTATGAAAAGTGCCATATTGTTTGACGAAACGTAATATTTGCAAATTACTTGAGTCAAACAATATGCCTTTTCATAACGTATTCTGTACAAAATTTTATCTAATTCCGTCAGAATAATTTTATCTATATTTTTGAATGAGAACATCTCTCACGACATCACAAAATTCAGATGACTGTGATGCATGACCATCTATTGTTACTACAGAAACAAGAGTGCACTGAAATAAACAAATATCGAATTTTCACTAAACGTCAAAATATTTATTTTAAAAATGTTCTCAAGCAGTGATATCCTGAGTGATATAGTATTCTTGGATATTAAAGACTCTGCCAATGCTGCATACTGTAAATAATAAATCATTCTTTTAATTGTACGCAGATAAGTATAATTGATTAGCTCTGAAACATGACCAGTTATGTAAAGTCATTACGTAACTACTTTACGCAACTGTTGCATGACAGTTATGAAAAATGGGACGTTGCGTAACGTCAGAAATTGATGTAAAGTTTGACTTTTCAAAACGGAATTAGATAAAATAGATTACATATCGAAAGACATATGATTCATCATGTTCAATAAGTGACTATGAATTGAATTATGTAGATGATTTCTCTTCTGTCTCAAAGGTAATTCGCTCTTAGCAGTCAACCCTCATATTTCAAAACACAGGGTGTGTACTACAATGGGATATCTCCCCAAAAAGTTCTTTTTGTTCATTAGACCCTTTCGTCGGCAACGTGAAGTATGCAATAGCCGTATAATACTTATTTATGTTCCAAGGGTGTTATGAAGATGTTTATGTTCGTCTGTAGGCGACAATTTTACGAGCACAGGGGCTTCTGACTGAAAAATAGGAATTCGCTTGAGAGTATAAAAATCGAATATTACCCGGAGTGCATACTAATTTTCATGTCCTAGCAGTAGTCTTTGATAATGGATTGAGTATTACGATACTCGTGAATCACAGACACAGATTTTTAGAGGGTATATAATGCTTTTGTAAGAAAATATTATAAAAAGTAAACGAGACCAGCCTGTTGTTGTTCATGAAGAAAATGAGAAATTTTTGAAATAATGTCTTGCACCAATTTTCACTTATTTTTCATTCAGAAGATGTGGGCAAAATATCGACCAAGAATTTATTTTTTCGATTTTGTAGCATTTCAATTATTATAACGGGCTCAGACATAACTGACCTATGACTTAGTACATCATTCGATGCACCAATTTGAATAAAAAATTTCAGGATCTTTTCTTCAAATTAATTTCTGTATAATGTGTTAATTCATAGTAAAGGAAGAGCCAATACTCAAACTTTTTCAAGTCCCAATTGTAGCCAGATACTTGAGGGCATGTATCTGATGAAGAAAAAAAGGTTAAGTGAATGCTTTATTGGAACAGGTGTGTAAAAAAATTATTTCTTATACTCAGTAAGAAGCATGATGGATGGTTTGATGGACAAATGCAGTTATTCGCTTTAGATACGAACAAAAATACAGAACCTTCAAGAAAAACGTTTTTACACTTACCGTACTCAGCTTTGTTACAAATGTATTGATAAAATCAATTTTCATGTTGTTTGAGAATTTGTGGGAGATGTTGAATCACCGTCATCTGTATAGAATGATTAGAGATACAGTCTTGAGTTTTACGAGCGCGAATTCTATAACATATAGGGTACGTAAAATTCATAAATTAATTTTGTTCACTTCAGTAATACAAATTGTTTTCTCCATGTTGATAGATGAAGGTTCAAATATAATTTTCTCTTACTTTTATATTTCTCTATGAATGTAAAATTTCTGCATGATAAGTCACAAATTCAAATCATTGCAAAGGGAAAAAAATCTGACATAGACATCACGTGACTTACTTAAGTTGATGACCTACTTTTTTCATTGCAACCCAATGGGCCAAAAGCGTACTTTACAAGACAGATTTTTAGAATTTTTTGGGGAATCCAGAACGATCAGCCGTGAAAAGATGAGATTTTGTGTTTGATTATCGTATGCAAAAAATATATTCTTATGCTACAAAATTCCTAAATACAGATTTATAATTTCCTACGGCTGATAGTTCTGAATTTATGCGCAAAATTAGAGAAAAATCTCAACTTAATTGTATACCGGCTTAGTCGATTGTTATGAGAATAGTGGGCTTTCATTCAGATACTGCAGCAGACAGAGATATCAAATTTCAATACTCCACGGGCGATCGTTCCGTATTTATACGAAATATTCAAAAAGACTGTTGAGTAAAGTGGACTTCTGGCTCAGTCGATCTCAATAAATATAGGATATGAGCATTTTAATGGCTAAATCGTCGTAAATACTGAATTCCAACATACTACGTTCAACCGTTTTGGATTTATGCTGAAAATTCAAAAAATGTTTAGAGTAAAGTGCACTTTCGGTACAAACTATTGCAATCATAATGGGAAGTGTACGATTAGATTTTACAGAAGTGCTTAATACAGAATTTCATTGTTCTACGACGGATTGTTTCAAATTTTTGCGGAAAATTCGAAAAGTCTGTTATATAAAGTGCACTTTCGGCTCAGCCGATTGGTACGGAAAAAAAATATTACCATCAAGATGCTACAGCAATCTCAAATACTGAATTTCAATATCCTATTGCTGATCATTCTGGATTTATGCGGAAAATTCTAAAACAGTTCCAAGTAAAGTGCACTTTCGGTACAAACGATTGCAACCATAATGCAAGGTGCACAACTAGATTCTAAATCAGTCTTAAATACAGAATTTCGACATTATACGTTCGACGGATTTGAAGATTTGCGAGCTAAGTACGCACACACATACATACACACACACATATGTACCTAGATCAAGCCAAAAATAGTCAAAATGGATTCAGGGATGCACAAATCGGATATTTTCATCAGAATCTCAAAATGTGAATTTTGTCGGTTTTACAATACTTATATAAAGTACAAGTAATCAAAAATCAGAGGACTTCAGCAGCCAACCTCTATTTTTTGGTTTTGATTACTGAACAATCATATAGCAATGGCTAAAACAATAAATTGAAAATTGAACGTTCCTTTGTTTCACAAATTTGAAGTTCATTCATTTGGAGAACAATTTTGGTAGCTGCTCTAATTGGTCAATTATATCAAAACCTAATTCCGTGACATTATTAACTACAATAAGATCATACATCCGGATGACTGAATTTGAATGATTAATTAAAATACACATTCAAATTATCAACTTATAAACTATTCGATATTTTGTTTTCTCAATCTACTAACCGTCTTCAACATTCTGAGATCTTCACGAATGCAATATCAAACTATTCACTTCTAGATCTGTCCTTGAGTGATATTCCAGTTTATCTTGCTTCAAAATTCTCTTCGACATATCCATTAACAGAGATTGTGGTATATTATTCAGCAAACGTCTGATGTTGGTTATTTTCCAAAAGTAAGAAACTTTGAGCAAAATCCAAATGCAGATAAATTGAACATTCAAATTCTGACGCTTGGTTGCTTGTTATTATTTATGACGAAAGCAATAACTCGTATCAATATTTGCTAATTTATTTTCTCTCATCCAGCAACTCCTGAAATCTTGTATTATGGTTTGACAATTTGAAACTGTATGCCATCGAAACAAATGTGAAGACTAACATCTCATATTTCATGCCACCACATGCACACTATTGATGTACAAATTTTTGTAGCAAATATTGCTTTCACACAAATGATTTTGAATATATTTAACTGTAAGTTTCGATTCATGTATAGGTTTTTTAGTACATGTATCTTTCTGAAACTTCTTGCAGAATTTATCTCTCTGTTTTTTAACAAATTAGCTGTTTCAACACATCTTAATCTGATTCTGTCCGTTCGTCCGTCTATCCGTTCGTCCGTCTATCCGTCTGTCTGTCTGTATCACCTTTAATGCCTCATTATGACATGAGTCTTACCAAGTCACTAATATTGTTGATCAAATATCATAATGCTTCTCTGCACTCGTATTTTCATCTACATTTTCAAAACTAATCTGAAACTCACATTATTACACTAGCTGACATCAAGACTTTTACTAAAACACAGAACGGCGATTTCTCAATTTCTTTGTTATTTTCTTCTTCAATAGAATACACCTTCTGATACTTATCAAGAATAAATAAAACTGCAGAAATTTCTAAACACAAATCTAAAGTCAGACATCTCTGAAAAAGTGAAAAAGTACGAATTTTACGCAAATCATGATATTTTTTTGCGGTCACCCTCAATCTTGAAGTTTCAAATGTTAGGTACAATATGTTCAAGAAACTTTTTCTATTTGTTACACCTGTCACTGATAGTCTAGTTATCAATTAAATTGAAAGTTTTCAATTAAAAAACACTTTGTGTAAGTTTCACAGAATTTATTCATCTAATACTTTATCGATTTCGGTTTGTTAGACCATCATCAGAATATAGAAGAATATACAGAATTATAGTGCTTATATACTAATCAAGTGTAGTACATTAAGGTGAGGGATGGTTAATGGCTTTCCCTAAGCACTCAAAAACTCTGATTGGTATAAATCAACTTGATTATTTAGGATAGAAACATTGTTTTCGACAGCTTTTTGAATTTCAAATATTTCTAAGATACTCATCTTTTATCCTTTGTCAACAACATAGAGAATTTCTAGATTATTCATGCTGCAAGTGTGATTTGTCTCAATGAGATGTTTCGCGAGATTAGAGTCCATTTTATTTAGCTTATATGAACACATGTGATCTTTATATCTGATAGCAAAGGTTCTTTCTGTTTCTATATAAAAGCAGTCACAATTATTACATTAAATATTAAAAATACTGCAGTTATGATTTCTGTCTCTACTTTCAATTTTATTGTTCACAATCAAATTTCTCAAAGTATAGTTACTAGAAAAGACTGGTATAATGTTTGGAGATCTGGAGCTATTACCTATGGTTCCTGAAATTCTAGTCTACTTAATCTTAAAATTTCAATGTCAACTTGTATTCTGTGCTTCCTTGCACGGTACAAGATTTTTTGTATCCATAATAATAATCGAATATTAAATTCGAACATCAATTTTCGTGACTTGATAAGTCTTGTCTTGGTATACTTGGCTTAATACCACAATACTGAAGTATATACACTTGTTGAATGAATTTACTACTGGTAAATAGGTTTGCTCGTGATAGTTCTTCAATATAGAAAGCTTTGAATTGCTTGCTCGAATAAAGTTCTGTAAATATAATCTTGAATCATTGGAATCAAAAGTGGTGAATATAAATTGATATAGAATCAAAAGAATCACAATTCCATTTTGAACTGACGAATATTCATTCAATTGAAATTCGAATGAAACGGGAGCATGCAATTACTCTTTTAAATTTATTTATTTTATGGTGATTAAAATTTATAAAGGGCTGGGCAAATAAGCTATCAATATTCAATTTTTCGTTTGATATAAGGCAGTCGAATTTGAATAAACTGATACGAGGACTGGATAAATATGAATTCAATAAATGATTCAGTGGTTGGATAAAATTACATATTCAATTCTCCAGAATTATTTATTTAAATTTGAAATAATGTGAGAAATATACTATACACAGTAAATAAAGATGTTGTATTAAGGGATAGTAGAAACTCAGTTCAATAGGTCAGTTGAATGGAGATACATCAGAATTATAATCCGTTCAAGATATTTCAGTCGAATAGGAAAGAATTGTTGGTAATTATTTGTAATGCAGGATATGAAAACTTCGAAATATCATAATTTGGAGTTGAAGTTGGTTCTTAAACTACTAAAATATAGCTATAGTATTCAGAACGATCGTATACTGTGACGATCTCTGTGGGATTGTTGATATTTATCCTATTACTCAATTGAAACAAGGTAGTAAATTGACATAAATTGGATAAGCCGGTAAATTTGTGAACCTTTTCTATTGATAGTCTTAGAGATAGGTGAGGTGATTATTCAACGCAGGATTCAGGCAGAGTATTTATTACTCGCTGAATTGCCGTAATTGTGATGATTCCCAGAAAAAAAACAATCCTTACAATGATCCGATAAACAGCTCTTTCGAACGAATACTATTTAGGTATGCAAAAAGCAAATACACAGAATAAAAATTAAATAAATTGCCACATTCAACTTCACAAATCTAATATTTCATTACGTTTTTTCTATGATCTATGAAAATTATGTGAAAATGTCTTTTATCTTTCTTCTGTATAAAAATTTTTTTTTTCAATACTTCACAGACATACTTTAAAGATTGAAACAAAAGATCATATATTTTTCTTTCATAATTTCTTAAATTGAAACATACGTATGTTGTTATCTGTATGATCCCGTAAGATTCATTACATGGAAATAATTTGCTACTTTTATGCCCGATTTCATGATCTCGAGTTAAATTAACCTGGGTTAAAGTGACGGGGAGTTAACCAATAAACAGGCTTTCGATTCATTTGATCAACTTGATTGGGCAGTGATGACATAAAAAATACAGAAATTGATACTGTTACCAAGGAAATGAGCTCTTTAAACCGGATTAATTTAACTCGAGATCGTGGAACCGGCCAGTAGTGGAGTATTATTCTGTACGGTTAATTTCGTTCCATTCGGTTCATATATTTTCAAAATGCTTTATAGTCCGTGAGACAGCGCATAAATTTTTCGTTGATTACCGCTCACTTGAAACTTCGTGAGTGACTTCATTGTGATGAGTCCGACAGCTTTCACATTTGAGAAATTCTTGATGTGGGGGCGTTTTTCAGCGAGAGCTAATTGAACATGTCAATTTCATGAGGTCTAGTAAATGTATTACCGTCATATTGATATATACACTAATCAAAAGATATTTTGATTATAAAATGAAAAATAATATTGTCCGACATGAATATTGGGGGCCAGTGGTGAGTCCGACAAGCCGCACTTGTCAAAAGTACGTTGGTATGAAAACGGACTACCGCTAGTCTAAGACTTTGAGGACGTGTTCAGTTATTTTTTTTCTAAGATTTGGTCATTTTGTCCGACAAATTTTCGGGGGCGTTTTCTCAGTCCGACACTGAAAACGTGTAAGGATTATGACAATTCCTTCATCAATGACCGCTCATCCCTATGTTTTTTATTTTACATTCAAGTAGTGTCTAGAACATTACTGTATACATGTCCGACAATTTAAGTGGGGCAATACTCCAGAAAAAGCCAAAATATGTGGTATGAATGCGGCATATCAAGTCAGTATGATTATTGATTATGAATAATTGAAAAAAGGCTTGTGCACCAATATATTAATATTATTTTGGAATCAAATGTGTGATATAAAGTCAGTATACTAAGATAATCACCTCAAATACCATTCAAATTTACCTTTAACTGTGATATCTATATATTAGTACGTCAAGAGCAAACTTTCGATCTCTTTTTAAGCATATTGCATGCACGGAGGAGTGTGAGATTCAGCATACTCAAAATTTATATGGAGAAGATGTGCAGAAAGCGAAAATTATATACTGGTGTCCCATTTTAATATATATAATAATACGTGAAGAGGAAGCTTTGTATCCTTTCTCAAGCATATTGCACGCACGAAAAAATTTGATATTTGGCATACTTGAAGTTTATATGATCGAGTGCAGAAAGCTGAAAGTATATACAGGTGTCTCATTTCAATTTTACGACGTGAAGAGAAAACTTTGTACCGCGCACACGAGGTGATGTGAAACTTGGCTTAGTTGAAGTCTGTGTGGAGAATGTGAGATATGGCATATTTAAAGTATATCTGAAGAAATATGCACCGAATGAGAAAATATTTATATTTATATATATATATATATATATATATATATATATATATATATATATATATATATATATATATTTATATATATATATAATTATAGTAGAACCGCCTGACTTCCTAATCATGGGGTTCGACCAGGCTCAGCATGGGGTTTGCCACCGTTCTGGAAAGGCCTGTATTCAGTAGTTTTTCCTTTAAATGTAAGATGCAATACCTTCAAATAACTGTTTTCAATCAGTTCAAACGGAATGAAAGCTCAAATATATAGACCTTATATGCTAATAAATATATAAAAAAAGTTTCGAATTTAATTTTATTATCCTACATTTTTTAAAATACACATAGTTTCAATAGAATATTCCGATAAGTCTCTGTTTTTCTACCTATTTTATATTGGGATAATCCTCTACTAATGATGTGGTGAGTGCCCGGCCCGTGGTTCGTTTTACTATAATGAGCCTTCAGAATCTTCTTCTGATGATTCTGATGAAGAATAAAATCTAAATAAATAAAAATCAATATATTTCTTTGTCTATTTTCTTCTCTATTTTTTTTTAAATTATTTTGTTAATGAATTATTCATTACTAGCTTCTAAACAACTTATCTCTTGATATTGAATACTATAAAAACTGAGTTATATATGTGCGAGCGTTTTCTTGTCGGACTGACAATAAGAACCAATATTTCTGTCGGACAATATGTTTTTTGGACAGATAATATGTTTTCGAATTATGACTGTTTCGGTCCGACAAGCGGTCATTGATGAAGGAACTGTTATAATCCTTACACGTTTCCAGTGTCGGACTGAGAAAACGCCCCCGAAAATTTGTCGGACAAAATGACCAAATCTTAGAAAAAAAATAACTGAACACGTCCTCAAAGTCTCAGACTAGCGGTAGTCCGTTTTCATACCAACGTACTTTTGACAAGTGCGGCTTGTCGGACTCACCACTGGCCCCCAATATTCATGTCGGACAATATTATTTTTCATTTTATAATCAAAATATCTTTTGATTAGTGTATATATCAATATGACGGTAATACATTTACTAGACCTCATGAAATTGACATGTTCAATTAGCTCTCGCTGAAAAACGCCCCCACATCAAGAATTTCTCAAATGTGAAAGCTGTCGGACTCATCACAATGAAGACACTCACGAAGTTTCAAGTGAGCGGTAATCAACGAAAAACTTATGCGCTGTCTCACGGACTATTAGAAAAGCATTCTAGTATTTGAAATTAATTTAAATCAACATAAAGTAGGAAATGAATATGCATAAATAAACTCAAGTTTGTTCAGTGCAGTATTAGCTGTATTTACGAGTTGGCTACAAATATTCAAATTTTATCATGATTTGCATACATTAACTGTCTGGCAATAGTAATGACATTGACATAGGTAGTAACATCGATAGTACGATGTCATTGTGAATGGACCTTCACATATCTATTACTTGACTAAACAGCTGTATAAAAGTGTCAGTGCAATAGAACTTTTTCATCAATCCGTGTTTTATATACGAGTGCTTATAACACATACGAATCGGTTGGAAACAGTAAGCTAGGTGAAATTTACAAGTTGAATAAAGTCCCCTAGCCCCAGAAAAATGTAATGATTACCTTTCAGGGAAGTTTCATAGTATATATGTCGCTATATTGTCTGCTGAAAAAGAAGACATAAAAAGTGAATTATTTTCTTTTTACTCCAGCAAGGGAAGTAATTTTCGAAAAAAGTTTGGTTTTATTCGAAAATTTATGATGTGAAGCATATTTACGTGCCTCTGTTTTTCCCTAAATAATTTGCTTTTACTGTGTTTGTGAGCGCACGTGTAAAAAAAAGGATTTCTGGCATGATGTATTGTATTGAAATAGGAACCCATGCAAACCTAATTTGATTTGTTATTTAGCTTTCAGAAAGCGAGACTGATAAATAGAATATCACGATATTCATTACGATAAAATCAATTGGAGGGTTGAATTTTCAATTACTAATTTCTACGCAATGGCAATGACAAGACTGATCTGAAATTAATATTTTTTCTTGATTCTGGTGTAAGAAAATAAGATAAATTGATAAAATGCGCGCTCCGATTAGTGGATAGTAAGTACTGCATTTTCGAAAGCTGTGTCAGAATAGGGTCTTCCAGAAAAAAATTAATATGATCTTTTCGTGTCTCGACGTAAAGTTTATAGCTTGTAATTGACAATCCTGTGGACAAAACTTTTTTTTTCCATTGCGTTATCTTATTGAACCATATACAAAATTGTAGAATTTTCAAATTTTGGTTCTTTCTTTTGACAGTACTACGTCTATTTTTGTGTGTGAAGTGTAAGTATAATACTGTTTGTGACGTCAACTGAAATGTCTCACTCAATATCCAGTGTTAACAGACATTAATAATAATAATTCAGTATTCATTTGATGAAATTTGGTAGATACCATTTTGATTGAATAAATTCACAATTGTCATGTTACAAGAAACTAAACTAATTTTCCAGATGCATACAAAATAATGAATTAAAATGTATCTTACTGGATGCCAAGTTCGTTATCTGTCACTTTTTTCGAGAATTTCATATAGTTGAACGTTTTTTGGAATCTCGTAGTACTTTAAAACGTGATATCTACATAAGAGGTATTTTGTTTTAGTCTGGAGCCATGACTAGAACACTTTAAGCTATTTTGAGGTCATCGTATTAATTCCGATGACAGCTGATTATGCATATCGATTTTTGTTAATAGATAATTGAAAATTTATATTTACAATGAAATGGTCTTCAGATCCTTACAACAAGATAATTAAGAAGTGAAACACGACACGCGGTATCACGCCTCGGATTTGTTGTAGTCTCTTTTTCTGTATCTCCTCTGTTGAGAAATCTATAAACAACCTACTTGGTTCGCAATTACTGCTGCTTTTACACCCAGGTACAATACAACAGTATTTTGATGGTTTTTTTCTAGAACTGAGATTTTCTTCATTGAAAGCGATACTACAGCTGAGCATCAGAAGTGCGGAGTGACGTCACAGCAACTTGGCGGATTTTTGTGACCTTTCCAAACGTCGTTGACTTTGAAATCGTGTTTACATATCACAGCGACTCCCCTCAACGAAAAAATTAGTGGCAATAGTTTTTTTGATGTGCATTGATTTCATTTCCGACATTTTTGAAAAATCTTGGAAGACCCTATTACGGCTGTAAGTCTTTTGGGAATACCATACGTCAATTATGAAATCTAGAATATGATGTGGAAATGAGTAGTTACATTCATAGTCGTAAAGAGTTTATTCTATTCAAATTGTTCAGCTCAGTCAAAGGTACAATAAAGGTGATTATAATTATTGAGAGAGGAAGAAAAAACGCCTGTGGTCAATGATCTCGTACATAAGACTGTCACCTTCATGGATTATTCTATCGAGTTCTAACCATACAGGCACGGATTTTGCTTTCAATTTTATATATATATATATCTCAATTTGTTGGTCTTTTGTTGTACGGACAAATAATATTCGGCCAAAATGAAGCACTAGTATCATGGTGGGAACAACGACTTTTTTTTTATACTTTTTCAGATATTATAATTGACTAATTAATTTTTTTTAAAGGAAGGTGTGGTTAAGGACTCAAAAATTGTGAGGCTTTTTAAATCTGATTTAGTAATCGTAAAAGAATGCTTTAATATGCTGGATGTGAAAGGGGGATTTCTATAAGCTTGATGCGTATTGGTACTGACAAGATTCATTATGACGTTAATGATGTGCAGTATCTCGTGGAGGTTTTCATAAGTATGTTGAAATTCGACCCACCATAATCACGATTTTCATTGCGGTCTTGAAAATGAAAAAAGAATAACGATACAGCCCTATAATGTTGGTGTCATTTTCCCATTTATATCATCAAATGAATTCTTCATATTATGCTCTAAAACACAAAAATGAGATAATCAATAATCTAATTCTATTGCTGCAAATTTAGGTATAGGTAATGTAGTGTTTCACAAGAATCAAGAAATGATCTTGATCTTGTCTTGAAATCAAGACAAGACCAAGACAAGAAGTATTTTTTATTTCCCAAGAAAAGACAAGAAAGTACTTTCAGGAATCAAGATTTCTTGTCAAGAAATCTTGATATCTTGACAATGAACTTTTCAAATCTGCAAATTTTTAAATCTATAATCAAAATATTAAAATCTGTTGCAAACATTGCAGTTTTTCCCCGACAATAAATTTCATCACAGTTTCATGAATTTAGAAGTGTCATACCAACTTTCAAAGTGACAATTGTCATTGTCAAAGTGACAGCGTCATTTTCAAAATGACAGCTGTCATTGTTACGGTGACAGATGGCGCGGCTATATTGTAGTCCCTACAATATGAGTATTTTTGAAAATGGGGAGTTTTTTCTTAGATTTTCTGGTTGAAAAACTCATTTATAAATTTAAACCTAGCTTTCTAATAAAAAACTCAAATATTAAATCTCAGTCCAAAATTTGTACGGATTCTCTAATTATTATATGTTCAAACAAACAGGCCGACCGATTTAATTTAAACTCATGATTTTTGGGTTCAGTAGGGTCTAAAATTTGAAAATTCATCAGAGTCTCGAACTATCAAAAAATAACAATTTTGATACTTTCCCTATTATATATAGGTCGGAAGACTAAAAATTATCCGTGACTTTGATTTTCAAAACAAATATTTGATACAAATCGAAAGCATAAGTCGTCAGTTTTTGGTGATACAATCGTTCATGTAGAGGAGAAATGTTTAGGTAGACTCCACAATAATCTAGCAAAGTTGTTAACTCTTAGCTACATTGCGATATCATATAACAAATAATAATTGCATATACTGATTAAAATATGGAAATGACAGACTTTCAATTTATTTCTTTTGGTGGCAATCTAGGAAAACGTTCCTAGAATCGATCCGTAACATAACTGACGTGGAGAATAAAGGGTAGACACTAACGCTAAACTGAGTGTTCGGATTGGATAAAGCAATAGAGAAAGGGGACTCCCCCTAAATGTTAAGATCAAGAAATATCAAGAATTCTTGAAACAAGACAAAGAATGCGTCGCCAAGAGATGGGCAAGACAAGAAATTTCCATTTTCTGTCTTGAAAATCAGGACAAGACAAGAAATGATAATCAAGACAAGAAATCTTGTCTTGATGGAACACTAAGGTAATGTTAAGACACATAAAATCTTAAGGTGTTTTGCGATGATGTACATATTTGTATTCAAATCAATTCATTCCAAATTTTTACAACCACTTTGCTACTGCAAACAAAATTTTCGTAACTCATAGATTGAATATCACTGCTTTAGAGGGTATCTAGTATTGTACCAGACTAAGCTATTATCATTAAGATTCAAATATCATTCTTGAAGGACTTGTTGCTAGATAAAGGATGATAGGATAATAGAATAATAGGATAATACAGTTTGAAAGATCTCTTTGGAGATTATCGAATTTCTTCTTGGCAAAGTTAAGATTCATGTAGTGTTTCAAAAGATTTCATGGTGTGGTGGTAAAAGATAAAACAAATTTAATGTCTGTTTGTGATGACTCAGGTTGAGACGCTGGCATATCAACTTATCTCTTCCGGTTTATGAGTAATCAATATCATGCGACATATTCTTTGTAAACTTGAAGAGGTATAATCATTTTATGACTTCTGAAAGCTTGGGTACTCGTTATAAAAGATATTGTACTACGGGCAATATCATATAGACTCATTTTAGCGAATAACATAACTGCGAGCGAGAAGGGTTTGTTCTTTGTTAAAGAAAATTTCAATGTGAACACAAATGGAAGCTTTTTGGGATTTTGAAGACTGGAAAAAAGCATCTTGAATCGAAAAATATGCAAATCGATTATTTGAATGATGGGCCAATAAGAACTTCACGAGCAAACTTCATGTTCCAAAGTAGAAGATATTCAAACCGCTGCTGTGAGCGAATAGACTCTATTTGAGAAAATTCATATTAGGAATCAAAAACGAAATCACATCCAAACATAATACCTCTAAAATGAGCTATAAACAAACAATTACATCTTCAACAAAACTGTTTTTATTATCAGACATAGTCTCAATCTTATTTTGTATTTGAAGAATTTTATAATATACAAATTAATAGGATGAACGATGGAACATATAACAATATGGTAGCAAGATACTTTTTTTAAGACGCAAGAAATGACTAAGAAGATTTTGAAACCGAATAAGAACAGGATAAGAGCTATTCTTTTATAACATTGTGATTCTCTCCCAATTATCGTTTCATCCTCCAAATATATTCAGGTTTGAAGAATACTGTCGACATTAAAATTTGTAATAGATTGATTGCACTTCTTCTACATCATAATATTACAAATTCAATCATATCAGCCTATAGAAAGATGTCATTCCACCCGTCCTGCTCTTCAATTCATGAGAGAATTCCGAACAACAGAAAGTGAAGTTAATCACACATCTCTCGGTATACAATTATTGCAAAATCATATTCAAGATCATCAAAAAAGTTAAATTAGCATACAATAATATAGATGTCAAGTTTCAAAGTGGGAAAATGAATCTAATAGATAAATTGGATGAGAATATTGAAACCTTGCCCGAAGATTTGGGAGCCCTATATGTACAGAATGAACAAAAGGGAAACAAAACTGAGCAGACAAAATTTCAAAAGAACAATATTTGAACAGATAATTGAAATTTGAAAATTACAAATACCTAAACCAATCCCGAAGATAGAAAGAAAGCGGAAATCTACTTGTCAAATATCAAAGACCAATGAAAGTTAGAATATACAGCAACTGAAACTTAAGTCTTTTTGGTCCTTATGTCATCGCTATCCTCGGAGAAAATATCAAGAACATTTCACATAACACTGAACTTTAACAATCAATTTGAGACCTGCAAGGTTCAAAATTCAATTATTGCAGATAATTGATCATTTATTATAAAATAATGGAAAATCCAGGTATAACAAGGGTTAAATGGAATAATTACGATCCATAATCAAACACTTAGAACATAATCGGAATAAATGCAATGGTCTGCTAAGACCACAGTATTTTGATGACCTGTAGTTCATGGAGAAATTTGATAAAATCATGCCAGCAGTCCGAGATATTGAACAAAATGCGAAGTCAAAAATCGATTGGTTAGTACATATAGTGATAGAAGGTGATCATCATTAGAATAAAGTGTCCATACGGAGGACAAAAAACCAATAAGATACATTCAATGGCATTTTCAGTATTTAACAAAATACAGTAAATTCACTGATTTGAAATACAAGGGCAAATATACAATTATGTAGGTAATTTTCGAATTACAAGAGCCCACGCTTGTTACAAATTTATTAATCTCCCAAGCAGACCCAATATTTTTTCGCCAGAATTTTGATGTCAAGTTTGGAAAGATATTTAATCGAACTTCTGCAAAATGCTTCATACAACGTAATAATTAGGTCTGAAATTTCAAAACGGCTTCAATAGGTGTTCCACCAAATTCTTCCGTTTTTCAATCAATTTTCCATGCTGATCGAATTTCGTCCAAGCACCACAAAAAGGTTGATCGATGTACCTCCTATCAATGAAGTAGCTGTACTTTTGATAGACTAGGACAAAGATCCACGAGATATTGAAACACATAATCGTGATGGTAAATTACAGGAAATCTCAGAGTTACACTGTTCATATTGTAACGAATTTAGGTCTATAAATTAGTCATTTCTGCTTTACTGGTGCTTAGAATTATTGTGGAAATATTTCACATAAAGAAATAGAAGCGAATATATTTGTTTTCCAGAAAATTGCTGGCACCTTTTAGCGTTTTCTAGAAAAGCCTGAACGTTTGCGGGAAGAATGTAGTGGGGAGAAACCGACGGTATATATTCGCTGACTAAGCGAGGAGCATTATTGATTTTTCAGCACAGTGACCTTATACTATGAATTGAGATAAATTGTGTTATTTGAAATGTATCAACATTGACATAAATAATTGAAGTTAAGTTATAGTGTAGTGTATAATAATCATTAGTTCAAACTAGAATTAGTTATTGAGAATAGTGTTAGTCATCTGATTTATCATTTTAATAAATCATAAAAATAAATAGTAGTGTTTAGTAACTTTTGCTTCCTAAATTAAAATAAATAACGTTACTATATTATGCTTTGCAATATCAAGTAGTATTTCCTCATTGAGATTATAAATATTGTACCAACATCCTACTAACTAATCCTTCCACTGATAGTGAAAATTCAGATAATGTAGTGTCGCACTTGCAGTTTTATGTCTACAAATTAATGATTGGACAGAATTCGTTGAATTACATTTCTCATTTTTATAATAATAACCTGAGAACTAGATTATATTTGAAATAATCAACAAGGACTGTGAGCAGAATGTTGGTCAACAAATAACTTCACCTTTATTATTTACTCGTTCAACCCTTATCAGATCGGCAAGATGCGATTGCTTGAGCTGTTAATTGAAGACTTTAAAAATTATAATTTGCAAAGAATCATATTTTTGATCACGTTGTTTGTAGACAGTAGAATGACACAAGAAAGAGCTGATATACCTAATAAGCAAGCAGATTAGTTGCTGCATGACCTTTTTTGCAAAAATATGGTACATGGCGAAGGTAAACAGGTGAAGATGGTTACCCAAAATATCGCAAATGACCACCAACTCATGTTGATAATGAACGTGGAGGAATAGACAATCGATAAATTGTAACGTACGCTCTGATAAGTATTGATTTCTTTCAATGCTCATGATAATGTGGAATTCTGCCATTCCATGAGAGCGATGAAATATATTTACAAGTACATTAATTGGAGAGCTGATCAAGCGACGGCTCCTATGCAGGATAAGGGTACATGAATATTTCAACGGTTTGTATAGAAACTCTTCGGAATTTCCTATCCATAAACAATCTTTTGCAGTCATGCAACCAACCGTTCTTCTTGGTTAATTCTTGTTGAACTATTATAGCTTCATTTCTGCTCTGAACTGTAAAGGACAGCCAATTTTCATGAACTTTCCTGCTCTTCTTTTTATTTCACCGCAATAACTGTAAGGAGTCAAATTATACAAAACTCAAAAATGCATATAAAATTATTCTTATATTTTCTATTCAGCTTTTGACTTAGCAGTGATTTTCAAAATAGATTCCAAAATTTCTGTCACATTGTAGCGATATCTATGTCTCTAGTTCCTTCATACAGAATGTTAACAGGACATTTCTCTGCAATTTTTGGACCATCAAGTTGCCTATGAATTATCTTGAAGAAAGAACAGAAAAGCACAGGATTCATACTTCATAAGATATAAAAATGAACTGTTCTCAGGTATAAGAACAATTTGAAATATGTGGATATCCAAATAAACTAAAATTGTCTGTAGTAATTCGATCACAATCCCCGGATAAATTTCCTATTAAGTAATCTAAATTCCGATATCTTCTGGAATGAGCTCGAAAGTCAATTTATTTTGTCATCCCAACCATTTCGGGAGTACAAAATTTAAATATCCTTCACTTTTATTCTACACTTGAAGTTAGTGTGCATTCGCTAGTTAAATGAATAAAACACGATTCACTTTCTCTTGCATAATTTCGCAGAACATGACATGAAACACTATGTTTTGATCTATCATAGCCAGTATCCTTCATATATTCACTTCATCTCATGTTAATACCGCTTCCATTACCTTCGTTCACAGATATATCGGATGTTTTCAAATTTTCTAGATTGAATTGAAATTGTTACTATACCTTACATTGAATCATTTTCATATCCGATAAAAAATAAATCTCGTATGTTTCTATGGCTTTTTCCAGAAAAATCATATTTCATAAAAAAGACACTTGCTTTATTGGATAGATGATTACAGTCTTTTTGCCTGAAAATTGAGAATTATATTTAGTCAACAATTAACAGAGGGCGACAAAAATCTTGATTATCGTTACAGGTCAAGAGAAATTTCGAAATTAATTTTCAAAGCTACCTCTCATTGATCCATTTGCTTGAAAATTCGTTGATTATCACTTTGTGCTTTTGGCTCTCTTGATGTGTGCTTAATAATTGTCAAATTTTTGGCCTCATGTCATAGTGCTTCACTCCACACGCTTGTTGCATAAATGACACAGGTCTTGCTGTGAGATGAATAGAAGAGCAAGCAATTGCATGAAACAAGTTCTAAATTTGTGCGCATTTAACATCCACCACTTGATATATATGATGGAAAAATACTACTTTCTTTGGATGTTTTTGAATGATAATTCCAGTATTTCTGTATTTATCATTCATTTATCATCAACTGAATATTCAACTTTTCAAATACGTTGTCCACTACAAGGATACGATGTATATCATCATAGGACAAACAAAAAAAAGTCCAGTCTACACATCTGACGATGGTTGATGCAAAATATTTTTCTGGAATCATATATACCCTTGCAGTTGAATCAATGAAGACTGTATCAAAAAAAATTCGGAGGAAAAGAAAAAGATTTTGGAAATAATTAGTTATTCACGTTCAAGTACAGATATAATAATGTAATAAGTTGCAGCAATTGCATACTCGTTCAGAAAAATGTTTTCTTCCACGAGGTCAATCCTATACACTGTCAGTAGCGTCATGCGCGGCGCGAGCGTCGTCCTGGTGGCGACACTTGGCATTTATTTATTAATATATTTAAAATCGTGACAATCAACCAATTCTGACGTATTCACGTAATTTGCAAAACTGGTACTTAGAATTAGCAGAAAGTTTGTTACAATGACAATAATACTTTGATGCGGGTCTGAAGAAGTTGATTCATATATATTTGGATCCAAAAAATTGAGCAAAGAGAAAGAATTGTTACAAAGTTTACATGTCAGCGACGAAAAAGAAATTAAAAATGACGAAGAAGATAGTAAAATTACAGGAGTTACTTTGCGCGAAACGATCAGCACATTTAGTGATAGAACAAATCCGAATTTGTATAATGTATTGGTCGAGATATGTGTAAATTATTATAAATGTAAACTTGGTTCTCTACTTGAAATGATAATATGGAACGTACGTTCGGGTGTACTTTTTGTATGTCTATCATGAAAATTTCTTGATTTGGTGTGTTTTAAGGAATCAGCAGCATTCATGCCTGATGATTTAATATTTGCTTGCCTGATACGAGTTATCCGAAAGCATCATTCATTTAAATAAGTGAAAATTCATTGATAAGGAGTGATTCATGATATTTGTCTTCAATTTATAGTCGATGATAATATTGTTGAAATATAATATTAATAATTCAATATTGATACTGTACAAACATTATACAATTTAAAAAACACTAACTGCTTATTTTCAAAGTTTGCTAATATGATGATAAGTCTGTGTTTCTCACATGATTGCTGTAAAAATTTATTAATACGTGTAAATTTAGGTCGAAAAATTGTTAATATTTGTTGCAACTGCAAAAACGCAGCTGCAGCACAGAAAGTATCAGCTTCAAGACTGACCAGCCAATGATTTGGAATCATCCAGCACAGTTGGATAAATATCATAAGAGTGCAAGGATTGATAGCCTGTACTATTGCATAAAAGCATACTGAGAAGATAACTTTTTCACAGTTTCTTACGCCCATTCGCGATTCGAAAATGAATAAAATTTCAGTTCACCATTGCGCAATTGTGTGTGTGAACATTCAGGAACACAACAAATTGAACCTTGTCCTGATGATTTCCAATTTTTCTAAGGATTTTCAATATTTATTTGCCTCAAAAATACAGTTTGGCTTTATGCTCTTTTATATTTGCTTTGACAACTCCAGTCAGTATTAGTAAAAAGCTTTTAACTTCTACCGCATTGAGATGCGTTCGTCGCTACTGACATAGCGTATATAAAGTATCAGAAATCTGACAGACTCATTCTCAAGTAAAATTGAAGTTAATAGATGAATTTTAATTTCCATTGATCAGTAGCATGTGTCAAATCAGCCTTTGACATCATGAAAACATCAATATGTTTTATTAGCACGAGTGAGACATGGAGCAAATTAATGAATTGTTTTCTACAAGAATTAATTTATCTTGTGCAGCTTCGGTAATGACGCTTTTACTTTGTAAAATGCAATTATAGTTGAGAGTACCTACTCAGCTTCATTGGAAACTTTATATCATGAATTTTGAGATGAAATCCATCACAGTTGCTTCTATCATCTACAGGTAGTAACAGAAATTCCGAGAAAAATATGAATCGAATTTGTTGATAAATCATATTATAAGCTTACAAACAAATAATAAAACTTGAAGAAACCTTATTATCAAAATGGGACGACCATTTGAAGTCTAACTCAATAAAGAAATTCGAATAAGAATTCGCACGGCAGATATAAAGATAAAAAGCTAGATAGAATAGGAAATAAGTGAAATAACTACCAATTTACAATTCATTTTTGCTATCCGGTTATAATACGGTATTGGCATATCTAAGCAAGTTTCCTAAACAAATGCTTCAGTGTGGAGAAATGCCTTCCATAATTTTTTTCTACCATATTCCTATTAGCTTCTTCATCTTCATCTACTGCATTTTGATAAATTAGGTACAGTTTCTTTTTGTTGGGAGGTTGAAATTTTGTCTTTGAGACTGACATCCCCCACAGATATGAGAATCGAGATATCACCAATAAACGAGCCTGAGTTCCATTTTTGTGAGTAAAAATAATATAAATTGGATGATGAAAGCTACAGGTCTCATCAAATTCTCTGTAAATGGACAGTAATATAGTATGCTACAAGGATTAAACGACCATCATCATTGTCCAGGATGAAGTTGGCTTAAATCGACGTAGGAATTATATTACTCACGATTTCTCTTTGATGTAAAAAATGGAAGAATCATCTAGATGATGTAAGCGCATTTTTGACAGCTCATAAATGCCGTTTACTTTAGAGATTTCGCAAATCACGATCTCTCACAATTACTGAGCTTGAAATCAAACAGTTTGAGCAAACTTACGAAACAGCAGCTCCCATTTAGTACTAGTTTTAAGTTGACTATTTGATAGGTACATAATTCATGCATGTACAAACTCAAAAATACCTTTTAATCTCCATTGTTTAGTTATTAACTGACAGGAGGTCAAGTGCTGTACTTTAAAATGATAATTTGATCTTTATCAAAGCTATATAAAAAAATACACCAAAAATGAACAAATTTTCATCCAATAATAGTAATTCATTCTAATAAGCTTCAAATTCGCGTCAAACAAGTCATTGAATGAATCCCGGACAGATTTGACAACTGTACATAATAATAGTGACACCCGCGGCTAAAGTTGTGACTAAATTTTTATCTACTTTAATAAATTTTAGTTGCCATATCCCTTATGTCATATTAATCTATGGGCATTGTTTCACTTGAAACAATTAATTGAATAATTTAATCTTCCACAATCACTGAGCTTGAATTAAAGCAATTTGTGCAAACCTACGAAACAGCAGCTTTTATTTAGTACCAGTTTCAAGTCTGTAAATAGTATAGTTGCTGAGAAGTCAGCGTCACACCAGCCAGCCAGCCAGCCAGCCAGACAGCCAAAGTGAATATAATAGCGCCTTTTTTCCAAAAAATGCGCTAAAAATGGCAATTCTCCCCGGACTCATTGATCACAACCTCTGATGAAAACTATATTTTTTCTATTTTACAAAATGTCTGAAGTGGTGCAATAAGACTGTATATTTGTATTTTTTTTTTTTAAATTTGTTATTGTGATTCTCTAGCAATTAGTAAGTCACTTATTCTTCAAACTTATTGCAATTTCATCTACTCATATTCGCATGGAGATTAGTGCTTCTTTCCACCCATTGCACAATATTTCTGATGCTATTTATCTTTGCTAAGGAAGTAAACAACTTTGAAATTTTCAGATTAGATATTATATTCCTCATGAATATTGACACAAAGGAATATTATCCTTAAAGTAACAAACACGCTAATATTGTTGTACAAACAATACAGTTGGTGTTGAAAACTCCGCAAAACATCATTGTGTAGCATGGATTCAATCCAAAAACAGATTATTTTGAACTCTGTTACAATAACAGTTTTTGTTTGGATACGAACAACACTCTTGATTTGGTTTAGCATGTTGAGTGAAGAGTTCGAATTGGTATTTTTTTTGAACCGCATAGTAATATTTTCAAGGCATACCTCCGAAAATGTTCCAACAAAATTTCAGCTTTGCCATGTGTATGAAACATAGATTTGTGAATTAAAATCAAACAGTGTTCTGTTAGCTTATTTCAGTTCTATCATCTTTATGCTTAGCCTAAAGTATAACAGTCTCTTTAACCTAGATAAGAATAAACTTATGCTGTTTAGATGTTAGCCCAAAAAGCAAGATTGTTGGTGGAATCATTTCTTATTTCAGCTACCATACTATCAATCCTGGAAATCTGCTGAATCTGGTGTATTGAAATTCAGTCAATAATTTTTCAAAGCAAATATGTTAATAAATATTTTACTACCTCCGTGAAAGTCTGACATTATCGCCAAATACGATTTTCACAGCTCTGTGAACAACAGTGCATGAGAGATTTTCTACATTGTCTCACATAGTTGATGTACAATGTCTGTTCGTGAAATTCTTGTATGATTTTTGGTAACGATTTTTTCTGCGATTCCCAGTTAATCTTAATAGAGACCGGAATGATGATAATTATTTCTTGTAGATTCGTCTGGAAATCCTTTCGACTACGCCAAATGAGTAAACATATTCAGTGTTCACGAGAGAAAATACAAGTTCATTGCAACGGAAGATCAGATGTTACAGTTTCAGATACAAAGTACAATTTTCATATGACTGGGCACTTGAGTCTCTAGCTTTTGACCGATTTACATTCTTTTGAATACACAAATGAAATATGTCATGGCATGACAGGAGTGCAATGTTTTCACATGAAATCACGTATTCACATTCAGGTGATGTTAAAAGATCCTGTCGTTGGCGCTTCTCTTGAGAATAAGTATTCTTATGTATCTTCAATAAATTTGTAGTCTCAATAACAATTTATGATGAACCTTCTATTATTCCACTTCCACTACCATTTGATGAGAATTAAAGCTGGATCTTGACCGAATTTCCAGTTGTAAGATACCAGTACCTATGCGAAAAAATAGACATGTGCACGTTACGTATGGGAGATTATTATTCTTCTTGCGTCCGAATGATTTACTCTGATTATCTTATCGGGCATCAAACAAAAGTCAATACTTATTCCATACTTGTTCGAATAGCTTCATGATATTCATTTATTATCAAATCATCTCATGTTCTTACTATATTAAAAGATCAATGAATCATAGCAACCCCTGTTTTATAAAACCAGCCAAATCATAATGCTCTATAATTTATTGCCAGTGACACAAATATATGGATACATCCATTTAATTCTGCTTGGAATTTCATTTTATTATGTTAAAGCTTTGGGGACGTCTCTAATTCACTATTGGTTCTCGAGCGAAAGGTGCTTTTCTTTTTTTCAAATTGAACTGCGATTGTGTTTGAATCTAGTTACCTTAAATCGTCAAATGATATAATTGAAATCACTCATTCATTACATCTCTTCTCCAATGAATCTACATCTGATTCAACTTAATATGTGTATTGAGCTTTTAAAGCGTTCTGGAATAAAATCATTAGAGTATAGAAAGAAGTCAGATTCTCACAGACATTCCTATTCGAGTGTCAGATCAGGCAGCCGAATTGTTTTAAACAACAAAGCTTAGTCTTATACTATCTTTACAGTCATGAATTATGCTTTTATATAATCACTGAAAGTGGCCAGCAGACTTGAGATTGAATGGAAAGGTGTACGAAAATTCATACAGTGTCTAACCTCCCAGTTTCAATGAATCTCTGGACACAATTTTTGTTGAATCAAATTTGATATAGGTTAACTTTTGATGCGTTGTTCTTCGGCCTCCGTGCGAGATTATAGGAACTAGTATTTCTAATTAAAACTGAACAATTCTGTATCAGATGATCTTATGTATGTTTTTATAGTTCATTAAACCTGAATGCTTCCCAAAATATATAATTGGAAAATATTGAAAGTAATTCACTTGCTCATGTCTATAAAACATTGATTCGATACAATAACTTCACAATCCTATTGATTTTCGTCGAAATAACGTATTATAATAAACTTATGGATCGATTCTGTTCACTGTCCTATAAATTTGTAAAATTGTAAATTCATAAGCTACAGATCATTCGTAAGAGAACAGTTTACAAATTTACAAATATGGTGATTCTGTTCCTACATCTATAGGAAACGTTGTTACAGATTCCAAATATCAAGATTATCTCGTAAACATATCTTGAGCTAACTTCATTCTATTCATTTAACAATACTTCAAAATTCAAACGTCAAATCTCATATTGAAAAAAAGTATTGTTTTGTACTCCCTGCTTGTATAATACGTGTGATTTTGAGGAAGTTAAATACCCAGTAATATATATTATGGCCTGAGAAATTATTACTAGATTTTTTCTGCAAGCATCATTACTTATAGTTAATGTCGAAATATTGATGATTCAAAAAAGTAATGCAGGTACAAATGATTTTTTTAAATTCAGAGTAGGTAGAACCTAGAATCAATTAATTCGATATCGGTAAAAATTTGAATAAAAATGATTGTTCGACAACTAGGTGCCTACTTTCATATATACTGAGATTTGATCCCTCTGAAATTGTTGTATGAATGATTCAAGTGTTTGAATTAATTCATAAACTATAATTTTGTTCAGCCTAACATTTTTTTGAAATAATTTTTTGGGACGTCGAACGGGTTTGTAGTGCCCCTGAGGTTTCTTCGTAGTAATCGCGTATTATTTTCAGAAACTGTTTTATCAAATCAATCTGTCAAATAATTATCAGGTACATATTCCAAGAAATAACATCCCAATTTCTGTCTCCCACATTTTATCATCTTCTTCTAATAAAAGACCTATAAACATAAGCACTGCATCCTGATTCATTTTGAACTGTCAAAATCTATAACAGTTATGGCTACTTTCTATTCAACTGTAAAAACTTACGAGAACCACAAGAGTTTATGAAAAATCCGTAAGCTACTGAGGTGATCAGAATTGCGATTTTATCCGTTGCATACTATAGGGCTTACGATTAGCGTTACAGATCGTAAAAGTGTGAACAGAATCGACCCATTAATCCCGAAAAATACAAATTCAATATTTCAACATTCTCATAGAAGTTTAGCCTCCTAGATTGCCTTTTCAATAAGAATTTTAAAAAAATTGTGTTATAAAACTATGAGAACTATTATGCCTCCATATTTGTATTCAAAGTTGCCGTTTCCAAATAGATCGTAATCACGCAATATGTACTTCAATATACCAAAGTACAAGTCTAATGTTTTCAAAAGATCTTTTCGATATTACTCTGCAAAACTATATAATTCTTTAGATAATAGATATAAACACTTGACATTACTCAGATTTAAGAAAGAATATAAAATGTATTTATTACATGGTTGACTAAATTAGATCAGGTAAATTTATAAATTTACAAATTAGTTCTGTTTTGATTTTAATATTTTGTCAGATTATTTCAAATAATTCAAACTATTGTCATACAAGTAATATTCTATATTGTAAAACCAATGACCTGTAACAGTTTTTTGAATATTCTGTTTATTTTATCATAGGTTTTTCAAATTTTCAAAGTTATACTCATATAATATTCTATATTGTAAAACCAATGGACTGTAATATTATTTTTGAATATTTTGTTTCTTATCCCATCATATTATTGCAAAAATTCCATGATTATTTCTTCATTTCTTTATAATATTCTTATATAATATTCTATACACTACGTCTAGCTTGACCTGCTCAATCCTGAGTCCTCAAGACGACGTCAGCCCCACTGGCTCGTCCGTCTGGGAGTCGAGAGTAACTCAGTCACGTCTGCCCTAAATTACCCTAGCTGCGGTCACCTTACCGGCTTTACAAAGGACTTATGAGGCGTTAGAAAAGCCAAGGTAAAACCCTCTGACCCTACCGTATAGTGACCCAGTGAACACTTGCACAAGGCTAGCAATTGTGCACACACATATATGTCGCCTTCTTGGCTTACGCTCTCCACTCAGAGCTACGACCTCACAACAACAGCACAAGGGATATCACAGGGATATAATCACAATAACATAGGCTTAACGTAGTCACAACTAAAGGCATACAACTATACCACCAATGCTCACTCTCAAAACGCTCTCTCAACCAACACACTGCATATTCACACACCTAGCAACTCAGCTCACACCTCAGTCCCCTGATTCAACTCACCCTTGACTCTTCTGAAATATATCAAAACACTATAGAACTTATCTCGCGTAAATAATAACACAGACTGTGGAAGCAAGTGATTCTCGAGCTGTTTAAATAACTTACGTATTGTGTAACTCCCTGAAATATGTTTGAAATGATATGATTATTAATCTTACGTAAGGCCATAGAAAAATATGCGTAACACTATTATTTTAAAAATTCAGGTGATTCAAGTGATTCATCAAATTGAAAAAACTTTTGTGCTACAGCGTATTGATAAGACTTTCTTTGTTTAACAAAATCTGAATCAATTCACCTGAATTTTCAAATCTTGAATTATACTCACTCCATTTCATCATTTCGATATGAAAGAAGAGAAGATGGCTTTTTTGTATTGTTTTCACTGACTTTCTTTTGTTTCGTTTCTCGGGTACATTGTAGCTTTATATCATTAATAATTATTCAAGATGAATAAAATGTACTTCTTATTGAAACAGGGATTGTAACAAGAGAAATGAAAATCTCGGTTTGTTACATACAAAATTAATGAGCCCAGCTTCTTTCTTTATTTGTGAATATCAAGGCCACATTTCACAACTTTGATTCACTGAGAATTTGATATTTTCAATTAGGATTCAATATTTTTGGATCTCATAGCAACGCTAGCACACCTAATTCTAAACTATGCTGCGCGATAGTTTGTTTGGAAGTCAAAACTTGTTGAGGTCAGGAGATGGGAAAAGGCAGAGATACTAGGTGTCACTACCCGCCAACGTGAAGAATGTTGCCTAGTCTAAGATGTTTTATTGGGTTCGTTGTTTGAAAAGAACATATAGCAATAAAATTCTTTTCTTATATCATTATGTCAGATAATTTTCGTTTCTGTTAATATTCATTTCATGTTCATGTCATATTATTTCAGACGACTTTATTATTTTTCTTTGCTTGGATTACACTAATCAACAGTTTACTATAAAATCTTCCAAAAATATTGGTGTCAATTTTAATGTATTTTGGTATGGTGATTCCATACAAAATCTTCCTTGGCAGCTTTAGTTTTTGAGATACCTAAATTCTTCACATTCATTAACATTCAGGAAGTAGATTTTTTTTTCCTGTTTCACCTAGCATATCTGTTAATTTAATAGTGAATATTACGGAGAGGAGACCTTGTACGAATGATCCAGACAGTTTTTGTTCTATTCGTGGTGAATATATCTAAATACAGAATCGTAAATATATTACAATTAAAAAAAACCTTTGGACTCCAAGAATGCGACTATCGAGAGAATCACTAGTTATTGGTAATCAAAATGTGATGAATCCACATTTAGTGAATCGAGATCGAATTATATTACCACCGCTTCATAATAAACTCGGCATTAGGGAACAATTTATTAAGGCCCTTGACAAAGATGGTGAATGTTCGCTTGCCTATCAAATCTTTCGAGCTAAGTGCAGAAAAATTGAAAGTAGATATTCTTAATGGTCCACAAATTAGACTGTCGATCAGAAATCTAGAATTTTGTTGCGCACATATGAGCTCGAAAAGAGGACGTGGAAATAATTCGTTTTTAAAATCCAAAAAGTCAGAAAACTATTTACAATTGATACAGGACATATTGTCAAATCTGAGAGATTCTGAGTGTGACAAGAACACCAAAGTTCATCATTGACATTCTCATTTGGATCGATTTCCTAAAACTCTTGAAGATTTTAGTGAGGAACAGAATGAAAGATTTCATCAAGATACGAGTTATGGAACAACGATACTAAGGATGATGGGACACTTATATGATGGCATATTATTGCTGGAATCTTTGTCGGGACCTTGAGCAAGCTCCTTATCCCAGAAAGTCCTATAAAAGACAGTATTGTGAGGATTCAAATCAACTTAAGTGTGGAAAAGTATACATTTTAGTAAGAATTTATAGCCTGTGTGTAATTCAAAAACAAGAGCTGCTAGAAAAAAAGTAGTGCTAGTTTCGAAGTCAGCACCCTCAATTTATCCAAAAATTGATCAAACCACTCCGTCAGTTTTGGCTCCACTTAAGCCCTCCTCGGGAGTTGGATGAATACAACATAATTCGGAATATTTTTTTTAAGAATACATTGCTTATGAGATCTTGAACAATATATCACAATATAGAATTATGAGAAACGACATACAGCAATTGAAATATGCGGAAAAGCATATCATTATAGTAGCTAAGTCAAATCCTAACATGAGTAGAAATTAATTTACACAAAATGATGTGTTTTTCTACATTTTTTTATTCACCCCCGCTTCATGTCATCATTTCTTCCATTATCCTCACATCTCGGTATCCGAGTAATCAATCTTTCAGATCCGTAGATAACTTTAGTTTCGTCCGTACGGTTTTTCCATATTTAAAACATCAAGTTAAATTCTAGCATTTTCAATAAAAAGATTCCACTTATCGAATCTATATATAATAAGACCATGCAATCAATCTTGGAGTTTGTCTGAATGATATTTGATCAATTTCTCTACTATTGCAATATTTATTACCCAATTATTCTTAAAGATGCTTCAATGATACTCTAAGTATTTTCCTTGATTATTCTTTTCGCTTCCCAGAAAATACAGATATGTAATTAAGAGCTGAACACATTCTTTTTTAATAATTTTTTTTCATGTTCACCAAATAATCATAACATACAGAAGTGACGTTTGACAAGTTTGATGTGCTTTCTCATATGTAAAATTTAACCGATAGAGCAGAACTACGAAAGTTATATTATGCAACAGGTGTATACTGTAACCGGTGTAAAGTTTTAAATTCACAATAAAGTTGTGATATTATAAAGAGTCACTCTTCATGTATTGGTTTTGCTCCAAGCTGAAGTCCATAAATATATATACATATAGAGAGCTCGCAAGGAGTCCAAAATCTTATGTACAAATTGACAAAATATGGTCTGAAAATTAGACAGATTAGATGTCGCCAGTGTCCACTTGTATCGATGTGAAGTTGAAGTTGCATGTAATGTTAAAGTTCGTGATTCACATAACATAATTTGTCTAAGAGAATTCATTCAGACTGAGAACGTCCTGATTTTGGTTGATAGAATAGCATTTGAGGCATTGCAAAAAGATAAATATATAACGGATGTTTCGGTGATTGCAGGGCAGAAACACTTTGGAAGAAATTCCCATTAAGAGATTATTTCTATTCAACATTGAATTTTCCCAAAATTCGATAAAAAAAACCTCCCAATGAAATGTTTCTTCTGAAGTGTTTCTGCCTTGCAACCATGAAAACATCCATTATGTATTGTTTCTTCTTTCAACAAGTCGGTGTTACTTTTTTTCAACATTACAAAAAGATACTTCTCCTCAACATGCTAGTAATTTCTTACTTTATGAAGCCATTAGTATTAGGTGCATGAAGCTCGTGCTCGTTGTGTAGTCTTCATGTACAGACAGCTTGAAGTGGTTAATTTATACCCTCATAGTTATAAGGTATCAAACAGCACTCTCCTCTTACTGTTTTTGACATCGTAGTCCGCATAGCAGGAAAATCCTGACACAAATAGCGCCAAAGTGTAATGACATAACAAGAGATTAGTGGAATAGAAATTCCATTCGGTACGTTTCGTTTTGTGGCTTAAGAGACGTGATGTGAAATGGAACAGTCGGAATAACTCCCACAGTTTCTAATTCCACTGCCGAATGTGCGTTATGTAGTGGAATGAACGAGTCAACTGATTAATCGTTGAACAAAAGAATTGTAACCGATATTTTGGTATAAGTGTCATCTGTGGTTTTATGTATTTTAGATATTGGACATTATATGATGTTTTCAGTCACACATGATGAGTGGGACGGAAATTGATAGCTTGAAATGAATTTATTGTTTCCTATTAGGGAGATATTAGCTTGGGACCTTGAGGACCATATAAAAAGTTCAAGCCCCTATGATTGGAATGATAAAATATGATTATACTCATCATGATATAAGTGAATGAGACAGGCAACAGCAATACGAAAATGAGAGTAGAAAGATATTATAAAACAACAAACAAGAAAACATGAGCATAGATATAAAAGAGAACACTTGAAGAAAGATCTAATGCAGGGTTTAGGATTAGATGGATCAGGAAAAGTCTCGAGAATTTTTTTTACGATGAATTTCTGCATTTCATGGATTTTTTCTACCTAATAATGCTGTATTCAAGTTTATTCCACAAACTTTCTACATGGCCCAGTAATCACGTTTCTATGATTCTTCACGTTCTTCCCATTTCTTTTAAACTCTTCAACCTCTTCACTCAAATTCATGACCGATATAAGAATTATTTCTTCTATCTAAACCAACGTTCTGAAAATGCTTTGCATTTAATATAATTTTCCACTCCTGTAACACATCTCTTGAGCATTCCTTCCAATTGTTTCCATCTTGTAAGAATCACATATTTCGAAGGATTCTAATTCTGATGCATTCCACTTAGAACTTTCAGGAGTATTTTGGTTTTGCAACATTGGATTTTTTTTCCATAATACACAAAATTGTGACAGATAACGTTAATCCGTAAATAAATTTATTTGAATAAGTATGGATTCCAAGAAGTTACTGGAAAATATATCATATCTGCACAAAAGCACGGTACATAGGCGGAGGCTCCAGATTCAGAATATTATACGTGAAAATTTCCAACTTAATGCGTCCCAGATTTTGCTCTTCAATTACAGTCTTCATTTGGAGTTGTTTTTGAGCATTTCAGAACTTCAGTATTCTAGCTCTGACTTCACTGCAAAATTTACATTCTTAACTTGCCTGCGTCCATTGTCAGAAGCCACTTGGAATCCTAATGGTCGAAATTTAGCACCATTCTTCGGCTTGATGAAGCTTCCCTGAATATAATGGAAACATTCTGTATTTGTCCCCTATTTATTCAAAGTAACATGTATATCAATTAATTTCTTGCGTCTTTGAGAAATCTTCGCCGCTAAATTGCTCATTGTTTCTAGTGAATGATTCAGTTATTATAGTCGAAGAGCAGCATTGTTTTCATTTACGTAATTTTAGATGATTTAACTTACCATTCATCTATATTATTAAACTGAGTTTGAAGGTATTTAAAATTTCAAAATGTATATACAGGTGTAACAGAAATGAGTACAATAGTATTAACTGGTCAAAGAAATCGTCAAATATAATAATAACCAAATTCTTTTCACATCCGAAGATGACCCATATCGGGTCGTAACTGCAGAGGAGAAGAACTTTCTGGATGTGGAATTGAAATTCATTGAAGTTCTGTCACAAATTTCTTTGCTCGCCTATAGTTGAATTTGGATGTTGCAAAAATGACGGTTGTCGTTTATATTATATATTGTACAATGAAGAGGCACTGCTTGTTACAATATTCTTCTGATCTTTCCTCTCATGATCTTGTAAACTGGAGCTATTAAAAATTGGGTTTTACAAGTGTCACCTTATAATTCTTCCAACTTGCATGTGTCTATTATTTCTTGTTGAAAATATTTCACCGTGCTCAAATGCGATTCTGACTGGCTCAAAGGTGTTGACCAAAAACATGTTTTATTCTTCTCAATTTTTAAACAGAGTATTTTGTTTCATTCGCTTCAGACAGTTTTATTGTTTTAAATTATGAACATCATTTCGATTCTATAAAAAAAAAAAAATTGTTGATTGTGAAACATGACGTGTAGGGCCTGGTTGTTCAATCCAAGCGTACTATAGTTCAGTTGAACCAAATTTATTTACTATGGTGACAGTCATGTCAGCAATTGTACCCATGTGCGAAATGTTTCAC
This sequence comes from Dromius quadrimaculatus, assembly GCA_963989225.1. Classification (NCBI taxonomy): domain Eukaryota; kingdom Metazoa; phylum Arthropoda; class Insecta; order Coleoptera; family Carabidae; genus Dromius; species Dromius quadrimaculatus. The sequence continues at coordinate 46,293,496 of OZ022330.1, forward strand.
TTGTAATATAATTTGAATACGACAAATATCTACGTCATCTAGCAACAGTCTACTGAGTTTGTTGTCGCATTTCAAGAATTGATTTCAAGCTTGAGCTATTTTAGTTATAATTAATTAATTAATTTTGATTAGTTACCTATGTGTTTTTGTTTGTATTTTCTCTTCCACTTTCTGTAGTATTCAGCTTGATGTTTAATTATTGCATTTAAACTATCTTCCGACAAAATATTCTTGCACGGCATTCCTCACATTGCTAGATTATATAAAAGATTCCAGAACCTAATTGCCATATGGAAGTCAGGAGAGTTTTTGTCTCTCTTTGAATCTTCCCCAAAATATAGGAGAGTCAGTATACTGTAGCAACAACGTCGTATATATTTGTGAGACCCTGAATTATAGGAAGTTTCAACAAGCTCCCGTTAATATTATGATAACAACGTAAGAATTTGATTCCGTTGCGCATGCATACTGACTAACTTCAACTCCAACATACTTACAAAAAACTTCAGGGATTATCTGACACCGTTCACGTTTATCAATTTTTGCGTACAAAATTTTTTTGCTTACTTTAGCTTTGTCGTTTCGGCAATAGAGGTTTGCAGAAACTCTCTATCCTCCCAAACGAGTTTTCTGCAGTTAGACTCGAAAACAGATAAAAAATTTGTTTCTGTTTTCTGGTCTAAGTGCAGAAAATTCATTTTCTATCAGAAAATAAGGGATATGAAACGCTACAAGCTCCATGGATACAATTTCTACCTTGATTCCACAAGTCATTTCGGCAAAAAGTCACTTCAATAGACATCCAGACTGTTAAATTCCTATAATAATAACTTGATGAATAGGAGAAATCTTGAACTAAGACCATGAAATAAATATACTCTTACCTCAAGAGATGCGGGCTACCGAACACCGCATATTGCTAACTTTGGAAAATCTTACTAATGATGTCGCTACGGCGCTCGATTTTTGCTGAGTTAAAAAATCATACTTGACTTAGCAGTATTTTATATCTTATTATCAGCCAGTTCCGGCTTCGCACGGTGAGACATTCATCGATATTTGAAATTTTTGTTAGGATTTTTAGAGTTCAGTTTGATAATTATTAGGAATAATACCACATTTGATGCTGCATAAAAAGCCTCAACTGTCAAAATTTGTTCATTAGTGCTTTGCGTAGATCTATGTATAGATAGCGTCATAAGTATTCAATGGGAGGGATTACAAAAGATAAAAGATTATATTGCAGCGTACACAATGTAAGGAATCTCATTCACAATCATTCTAGTAATATGGCAATTCCTATTCTTCTGGAGGTTGGGAAGAATGTAATTTCTAGCTTCAATGACTATCTCACTGATCGGAAGCGACACTTCCATCTCTTGGGTGGGAAGTGTTTATGCAAAGTTGCCTAGCATCAAACATAAATTTTTGTTGGAGTTAAATAATCCGTGCTGTTAATACTATCGATCATATTATCAAATGATACAAATAGAATAGTTTATATTGAAGAGTAGCGGATTTATGTTGCAACTCTGTGTAAATTTATGTCTTATAAATTCATACATTTGTAATTAGAGATAGAATTCTTATTCACAATCATTATAGTTATTTGGCAATTCCTAACCTTTTGGAGGTTGGGAAGTATGTAATTTCCAACTGCAATGACTAGCTCTCGGGTCGGAAGCGATACTTCCATCTCTTAGGTGGGAAATGTTTATGCAGGGTTGCCTAGCATCAGTCATAAATCTTTTGTTGAAGTAAAATAATTCGTGCAGTCAAAAATACCGATTATATAATTCAATGATCCAAATAAAACAATTAATATTGAAAAGAAGCGGATTTATGTTGCAATTCTGTGTAAATCTATGTCTTATAAATTCATAAATTTGTAAACTATGAACAAAATCGCTATGAACTCACATCCGTAGCACTTTCGTTCGATTCGGGGCAAGTATATAGCCTCATTTCACTGTTATAACTTATTGATATCTGCACTTATCACAATTTCAGTGGATACACGTATAAATAACTTGATTCATAAATCATAAATCCTGCAAATGTCAAATTGAATTTTTCAAAACATTCTTGTTTTCATAGACTACTACATTAATTTACTTTGTTGAAAAAATGATGAAATTGGATCAATTATTTCTCGGAGAATTGGAGATGATTGTGAATAAAATAGTATACATACTTCGGTGAGGATTTCATATAATATAATGAAATACTTCTCACCTCAGATGTAATATACTATTTCACATCGTGAGCTACATTACTCGAGTGTTCTTATGGTTTTTTTTTTGAGAGTAGAGTATAGCGTTTGTTATTTATTGATAATATAGGATTCTACTGGTGAAAGAATTTTTGAAATTTATGTAGTAGTTTTCGAGTTTACTCATTCAACAAAGATTCAAATCTTTTCTTTCTATACTATTGATATAGATAAAAGATACTGTCAGAAATTCTCACGCAAGCGCCAGCAACAAGTATGGAAAGTAAATACCGCTCGTGCGCCATCTATTTCTTGTTAGTAGTGCTACGTCAAAACCTTTTTCCAAGTACCAACAACTATACAGAGCTTCAACTCAATCGAATAAACGATGCGCGAACAGACAAATACGGCTTATGCGCCACTTGATGTATGTTAATAGTATAGTAATAACAACTCTTATGAAAGTGCCTTTAACAACTATAGTGAATTTCAACTCAATCGGATGAACGAAGTGCGAACGAACAAATGCGGCTCGTGCGCCACTTCTTGTGAAGTCATTTCTTATAGCTTATGTTACTCAATGATAATATAAGATTATACTAGTGGGAGAAGTTGGAGAGTTGGTTTAGTAGTTTTTGAGTTTATTCACTACAAAAAAAATTACAAATCTTTACTTTTTATGATATTAGTATAGGTTTTAGAATATAGAAAAAATATTTAATCTGATCTGGTATAGTGTTAGGTATTATTCCTGATAAATTCAATATTCCAGACCTTCTTTCTCACCGGTTTTCGGAAATAGATTATGGAAAAGAGACACTTATTGAATGATTGTGGATGAATATATAGAGTTCGCTTTCTCACTCAGAAATGACTAGGGAGTGTATATAATATTGTAATCTTCTAGCCAACATGAAGTTAGGATTATTATAATTCGAGGTCGCCTTTACATATCGAAAGATGACTTCTTGAATGAGGTCTATATGCTCTGCAACTGGTATAAGATCATTTTTAATGGACGAATTTATATCTTATTCTAGATTATAACATTTAACGTGATACCTCAAAATTGTATTCACAATCCACAATGTGGTATCTCTGTCGTCAATTTGAGGCACACAATCAGCGTAGTTCATTCATTCAATTTATATTCTCAAACTTGATGAAATGAAATCCATATTTTATTTGCGGTTCAAACCTCAGAAAGTAAGGTATCTATTAAACATAATTGTTCATCGCATTATTAGGCTTATTATCGTGATGTAAATCAGATATTTCGCAGATATACAATAAGTTCATAAACTGACAGCTTATCACTGTTGATATTGTAATAAAAATATCCAATATAAAGTGACAATGAGTCGCTGGAAGAGTGTGTGATATTTCCTCTTTCTTTGATGTATTTTATTCTTTATATATAAAGGAATCGGTCACTCAGAATATTTAACATAGTGTGAGAAAAAACGAGTCGACCTAACAAAGACCTTATTCAGAATACACACACCTACAGGAAGCAAATGGAAGAAACGCAGGAGTATTCGTTTGTCCACGTGTTTTTCTGGCATATCTATATCATACATTCAACATAGGAAATAGGTCTTTTGAGAGCGAAATATCAAATATACTGCTGAGCTTTAATATTGCATCTCGATAAAATATGAAGGCTGTACACAAATAAATAGAAAAGAGAGCATGGAGTGCAAAATCCTATTCTTCTGTACGTTTGAAGGAGAAATTTTGTGCATGAGACTGATTTAATCGTTATTGAGATAGGTCTCTATATGTGGAAGGTGAAGTGAATTCGATAGCATCAGTCAAGACTTGACATGGTATTTGACATATTCATTCTGAGATTAAATGAAGTTATGAACGTCAATAAAATAAAACTAGAATATGGAGACTTGTGTAGAAATGTAGTAACAAAGTTAAGTACTACTTCTTCATCCTTGAAAGAACAGAAAAATGTGTTCCTCATCACATAAATATAGTCGTCCCATAAATATTTCTCAATTTAGTTCATGAAATTCATTCCTCTATGAGATTTTATAACAATTCCTGAGTCTATGTTAGTAGCGACGAACGCGACTTCATGCGGTAGAAGTTATAAGCTCTTTACTAATACAGACGGGGCTGTCAAAACAAATATAAAAGAGCATAAAGCCAAACTAAATTTTCAAGGCAAATAAATATGGAAAATCCTTTAAAAAAGTGGAAATCATCGGGACAAGGTTTAATTTGTTGTGTTTCTGAGTGTTCGCACATACAATTGCGCAATGATGATCTGAAATTCTATTCATTTCCTAATCGCGAATGGGCGTAAGAAACTGTGAAAAAGTTATCTTCTCAGTTTACTTTTATGCAATAGTACATACTATCAATCCTTGCACTCTCATGATATTTATCCAACTGTGCTGGATGATTCCAAATCATTGGCTGGTCAGTCTTGAAGCAGATACTTTCTGTGTTAATTTCGATGCAAACTGCAGCTGTCGTTTTTTTACAACAATCATGTAAAAACACAGACTTATTATTATATTAGCGAACTTTAGAAATCAGCAGTAAGTGTTTTTTAAATTGTATAATGTTTGTACAGTATCAATATTGAATTATTCAAATTGTATTTCAACAATTTTATCATTGATTATAAATTGAAGACAAAATATCATGAATAAATCCTTGTTAATCAATTTTCACTCATTTAAGGTTGTTGAGAGGGAAATCAAAGAATATGAGAATTCATTTAAATTCTTACAGTATATTATTTGTCTAGTGAAGAATATTCTGGCAAAGTTTCAACTCAATCTTGTTTCTAGTTATCGAGATAAAAAATGTCAAAGTTGCTGTTCAGTGACATGTTATTACATTGCGTAAATGCACGCGACGTGTTTCACATTGATTCATACGTCATAATCTCGACTACCTGAAATGACAACATTACAAAAAATCCTCAAAATATCTACGAATGTCTTATAAACATGTGTACCAAGTTTCAAAAAAGTCTTGTTCATAGTTCCACAGAAAATTGAATTATTACTCAAAAAAATTGTACAAAAGCTACAAAAATTTTGAAAGTTATCATATGCTTGGCAACGTCGCCGCGTGAGATGAAATGGAAAGAGTGTGTGTGATTAGAATAAACAAGATTTTTTATCATTTCCCTGACTTGACGATACACTGATTGAGTAACCCATTTATTCTTCCAACGATATTATTTTTTTGATGTAGATTTATCAACAATAAGTTTGTTTGGTTATGAAACGCAGTATCACTACTAAGCGTCAGATGTCAAAAATACTTCCGAAAGTCTACAGCGTTGCGCACTATACATATCATATTGTAGCTTTGTAAAAATATGAAAAAATAATACTTCAACGCATGGAAGCTCTTTAAAAGAATGGAATAAGGAACTAAATTATTCAAAATCATGTATTTTCAACCGAAAACAACTCCATTAGTTTTAATCATTGTGATTTTGTTCATTTGAAGTTGGCAATGAATGTTTATCCTATGTATTCAGCATAGAGCAGGGTTCCCACCACAGCTTGACCCCACTCCTCTTCTTAACAACCTTAAATGAATGATGCTTTCGGATAACTCGTATCTGACAAGCAAATATTAAATCAAAGGCATGAATGATGCTGATTCCTTAATGAAGAATTCAAAACACACCAAGTCAAGAAGTTTTTATGATAGTCACAATTTATAAAAATAACTCGTCAATATCAGATGAAGTTATGTAAAATCACCAAAAAAGTTAATATTGTTTATCGATTCAATATTTAGACAATAATTAGACGGAACATACAAAAAGTACACCCGAACGTACGTATTATCATGTCAAGTGGAAAACTATGTTTACACTTATAATAATTCACAGATATCTCGACCAACACATTATACAAATTCGGATTTGTTGCATCACTAAATGTGCCAGGTGTTTCGCGCAAAGTAACTCCCGTAATTCTACCATCTTCTTCGTTATTTTTAATTTCTTCTTCGTCGCTAACATGAAAACTTTGTACCAATATTTTCCCTTTGCAACAAAGTTTCTGCTGATTCTGAGTGTCAGTTTTTCAAATTACGTGAATACGTCAAAATCTGTTGATTGTCACGATTTTAAATATATTAGTGAATAAATGCCAAGTGTCACCACTAGGACGGCGCTCGCGCCGCGCACAACGCTACTGACATAGCGTATATCACTTCGCAACACTATCGGTTGAGCATTCTGAAATTTCACTTCTATTCGTTATTTGTGAGCGTAAAATGGAACAATATGTATTGAAATTTCTTGTCTTGTTTTGCACGTTTAAAGGAACTTTCAAGCAGAGCAGAAAATCAGGACTTGTGAAAGACTTCAATCTGCCATAATCAATCAAATTACTTATCTTTCGCATATTCTGCTTGCAGAGATTATATGAATGAGGTTGCGGACATAGCTCAGCTGAGACAGTTGTCATTTATTGTTAACATAAAAAGATGTCGCAATTCTTCTCACTTCATTATTGCTCATGTCTTGTCTTGGAGCGCTGAGAAAGTATAGCTATATATTAATTTCCTCAGTAACCTAGAAGATAGAATACAAGGCGTGTTTTTTTTTACCATGCTACTCCCAATAAGCCTAGTTCATGATATGCAATTGAATATAAATGCTATTTCTGATATCTTCAAGGCGATGCCATTGATTCGATGTAATGTATCAACTCAGCAGCTAGTTGAGTCTCGATTTTATAATCGATTAGTTTTGGTGTATGGAACATAATATCTTGGTTATCAACTCCAATTTATGACGTAAGCTATATTTGCTGAAGACATTACAATCAGATTTCATGTCTATATCTATGTCAAATCGTTAGCATTTCTAATAGTATATATGAACCATCTAGACATGATTGACCACAGTAATACCCACGAACTGGAGAGCATATCAATTCAATTTGTTTACATCCATAGTTTTCATCACAACATCCTATGAAAGCACAAAATATTCATCGTATATTCCGTCTGATGCAGCTGGTAGAATTGTTATTATCAGTTTCAATATATCAGTTTTGAATTCTCAATTGATGACCAGTATTTGCTTCCAATCAGATTTGTATCTGATGTACATTCGATAAGCTGGTTGTGCCGCTTCAGTTATACGAATTCAACTGCTGTACTTAGTTTAGTTGATTTAGCGAAGCTCAAATATTTGTAATTATTCACCGAGTGCTCTGTTTCTGGAGCATAACAGATAGAGTATATTCATGAATTTATTTTAGATTTTTGATCCACTGATTACATCGTTATAACATAGTAAATGATATAAATTATGTTTATAAGTGCTGTATTCAAATTTAAGAAAATATTTAGAACTGAGAATAATTTTGAGCTGTTTAAACGCCGTCATTTTCGTGCGCTCTACTGATGACGTCAAATACTATGTCCAGTGACATTACAGTCCATTGTTTACTACAGGTGTTTTCGTTTTCAACACATTTCAGTATTAAAAAAGCTCAAAAGTCAGCTTATAAAGTATTGCATTGTACCTGAATGCGAAATACTATTAGAATTGTAGCTGATAAAGTTTTTTTTCCAATACAGACAGATTTTGAAATACGTGATAAATTATGTAGCGTTATCAGAAGAGATGAAGTATCATAATAAACTTGACAGATCATGAATAACATTAAATATGATCAGTTTTAGCAATAAAATACAGTGTATGTATGTTGTTTTAAAATAAAAAAAAACTATAGATTATGTTTAATGCTTGTTATAGATTTATCTAGACATCTAGTTACCATTTGAATGTTTTTCATTTATGACGTTACAAGCTTTGTTTTTGTTGTAAGCAATTTCTATTAATGTGCAATTCATTTATGTATAATAAAGCCTAATTCAAGGTAGTTCTATCCTCTACAACAATTTATTATACATAAATTCAATTATGGAACGTCTTTTACGCCCGGAAAGATTTAGTGTTAACTCAAATGAAGAAGGGGCTACTCTTGAATGGAAGCACTGGTTCCGAACGTTTCAGAACTTTATATTATCAACCAATATTCCTGAATCAGATAGATTAAAGCTGCTTGTAAATTATATATCTCCTGCTGTTTATGAATGTATTAGTGAATGTCAAACCAACAATGATGCAATAGAACTGTTGAAATCAATCTATACGAAACCGATAAATGAAGTTTTCGCACGTCACAAACTCAGGACGAGGCGTAGTTGATAGATATTTAGAGAATCTCACCCGTCTATCCAAAGACTGCAATTTTAAAGCTGTTAGTGCGGAAGTTAACAGAGACGAATACATTCGCGATGCTTTTATAGACGGACTGCAGTCGTCGCATATACGTCTAAGACTATTAGAAAGCTATACCCTCACACTAGAAGAAGCAGTTACCAAGGCAAGAGCTCTAGAACTTGCTCAGCATCAATCTCAGCAGTATTTAACCATACCTTTAGTTAACTCAGTTACAGAATATGAAGAAAAAGATAATAAATCAGCAATCAATCATTCAGATCAAAAACAGTTGCTGCCGTAAATCCGAAATGCTATTTCTGTGGTCTACAGAAACACAGAAGAACTGTTTGTCCAGCGAGAGAGGCAATCTGTAGATGTTGTGGCATCAAGGGTAATTATCAGAAAGTCTGCAAACGAAAAAATAAATCATTCAACAAATTTTTAAGCTATGTTGCCACCTTACCCTCTTGTCTAAGTAAGGCTGTTGTGACAGCTTCTGTAAATGGAGGGAAAATTAATGCTTTGATAGATACTGGGAGTTCAGTCAGTTTTATTAGTCAAAGTACAGTCCAAAAATTGAAAATACCCGTGATACCATGTCATGGTGAGACAGTATCTATGGCTACTACTTCTTTGCGCTCATCCATTTTGGGGCAATGTAAGATAAATCTTGAACTTCAAGGATATACCTACGAAAATATGCAAGAACAACCTCTTAATATTTGCAGTGTAGCTGCTGCTAAGATTGAATCTGTTCAACTTTTTACTAATTTATCATCCAACTGCAAACCAATATCTATAAAATCTAGAAGACACACTGCAAATGATCAGAAATTTATTGAAGCCGAGATACAGCAGTTATTAAAAGAAGGGGTAAGAAAGTATCTCACCTTGGCGAGCGCAAATTCTAGTTGTGTCTTCTGAAAATCATCGAAGAAGGATGGTAGTCGATTATTCGCAGACAATAAATCGTTACACAGAATTAGATGCTTTTCCTTTACCTCGGATTGAAGATATCGTAAACAGAGTTGCATCTTATAAAATATTCAGTTCAGTTGATCTTCGCAGTGCCTATCATCAGATTCCGATCAGGAAAGAAGACAGATTCTATACAGCATTCGAGGCATGTGGAAGACTATATCAATTTACACGCATACCATTTGGAGTCCGAAATGGTGTTCCAGCTTTTCAACGAACTCTCACTAAAATTATCGCTGCTGGAAAGCTTACAGGCGTGGAGGTGTACTTAGATGATATAACAATTTGTGGACGCGATCAATATGAGCATGACAAGAATCTGGAAAACTTCATGAATACCGTTAAGAAGTACAATCTCACTCTAAATATAGCAAAAAGTTCCTTCTCAAAACATTCTATTCACTTACTGGGATATGACATCAGCTATAAATCAATGAAACCAGATCCAGAGCATCTGCAACCTCTTCGAAATTTGCCAAATAGAAGCACTTTTCCTCTAAGCTCTTTGGCAATCAAGACTTTTGAAGATCTGAAATTAGATATAGAAAATGCTATTGTTTCTGCTATTGATAATCAGTCTATACTTACTGTAGAGACAGATGCCTCAGACTATGCTATCGGAGCAACTCTATCTCAAGAAAATCGCCCTGTTGCTTTCTTTTCTAGATCTCTTTCCAAGTCGGAACAGCATCATTCGTCGATAGAAAAAGAAGCATATGCCATAGTGGAAGCATTACGGAAATGGAGACATTACCTTATGGGCAGGCACTTTCGTCTCATAACTGATCAGCGTTCGGTTTCATTTATGTTCAGTGAAAATCATTCTGGGAAGATTAAAAACGAAAAATTAATGCGATGGAGATTGGAACTATCAAATTATAAATATGAAATTATTTACCGACCTGGGAAGGAAAATGAGGCAGCTGACACTCTCTCACGTATATGCTCTTTTACTGAGAGGAGTTTAATCAGGTTGAGGTCATTACACGAAGCTCTATGTCATCCTGGAGAGACACGCATGTATCATTGGATACGCAGCAAAAATCTCGCTTATTCGCTAGAAGAAATTCGGAAAGTAGGTTCTTCATGTCGGGTCTGCGCTGAAGTAAAACCACGTTATCATAGACATGAAGGACATCTCATCAAAGCCACTCAACCTTTTGAAAGATTAAATATGGATTTTAAAGGACCTTTACCTTCTTCAACAAAAAATTGTTATATGTTGATTCTTGTTGACGAATATTCTCGTTTCCCCTTTGCCTTCCCTTGTCAAGATATATCAGCTAGAACAACTATTTCATAATTAAAAGAACTTTTCCTTGTTTTTGGTACATCTGCATACTTACATTTAGATTGAGGTGCAAGTCTTATGTCACAAGATCTAAAATCATTCCTTTGTACCATGGGGATTGCCACCAGTCGAACTACAGCTTATAATCCAAGAGGTAATGGTCAAGCAGAACGTTATGTTGGAATTATTTGGAAAACCATCGAATTAGCTCTAAGAAATAAAAATTTGAATGTAGCAAAATGGGAAGAAGTGTATCAAGAAGCGTTACATTCAATACGTTCCTTATTATGCACATCCACTAACACAACGCCCCATGAAAGATTATTCAGTTACTCTAGGAGATCGAGTAATGGGATCGCAATGCCATCCTGGCTGATGAATCCTGGGCTAGTTCTTATGAAACGACCTGTTCGAAATTCAAAATATGAACCGTTTGTCGAAGAAGTGCAGTTATTAGAAGGTAACCCTGAATACTCACATATTAAATTTCCAGATGGAAGAGAAACTACGATTTCTTCTAGACATCTTGCACCTATTGGATCTACTTTCGAGGAATCAGTTCCTGGAAATAGTTTGCCAGAGGAAAATCAAGGAGAATATACACAGAAACAGATATCTGAGGAAGCAAGAAATGAAGATAATGATGATAAAATTCTTGAAGAGGTGAACTGTGATCTTCGGCCATCATCTGAGCAACTTAGACGAAGCACTCGACAACGACGACCTCCTTCTTATTTAAAAGCTTATTCTACATAACCTCTTTTATTAGAATTCTTCTGCCACCTGGGAGGGGGTGAATGTTATAGATTTATCTAGACATCTACTTACCATTTGAATGTTTTTCATTTATGACGTTACAAGCTTTGTTTTTGTTGTAAACAATTTCTATTAATGTGCAATTCATTTATGTATAATAAAGCCTAATTCAAGGTAGTTCTATCCTCTACAACAATGCTCATCATATTTCGGATTGTATTCATTAAAATAGCGTACATAATATGATATTATTGAATAATCACTTCGCAGTGTTCACTCTTTTTACTTCAGGAGACGTAAAATTTGGATTTAAAAGAAAATAAGACAACATCATGAATGGATCTATTCTTGTTATATTGTCTGATTGTGCTTCTACAAAACCACTTTGTCTTAAATGATTTATGATCTCACTAGGATGCTAAAATCACACTTAAACAATAAATGAATTTACAACACAGACAATGTAAGCAGTGCGCATTTGTTGGCATAGTATTTGACGTCACGTTTCGTTTCAACCAATGGTGTTGCGCCTTAGAACTTCCCTCGCTCAATTTGCACTTTTATTTATTAATTTTAAGCAATTAAAAAGATATCAATTACCAAAATGATGATTTAGAACAAATGTCCGGCAAATAAAAATTCGAAAAGTAAATATTTGAACCAAATTTAAATTTTATGCATATTCCCTATTGCTACTGGAAAATGTGCTTTAATATGGAAAAAATCAATATGGAGAGCAAATAACTCTTGAATTCGGATGAATAGTAAAAATAGATACTTTTATAAAACACTTTCATCCTTTGAATATAGCTTTTTTGAAAAGGAGCAGAGATTGTGTCGCACCTAGCAATAGACTGCATCTTAGGGCTGTTTCCAACTCTTAGACAAACAAGATATCAAACATCATTTTGGTTTAATTTCAATTTCTTCAACTCGATTGGCATGTTCAATTATTGCTCTTATACACAGAATTGCAGATATATAACTTGAAGAAATAAACCGTTGTATTTTGAGATTCGGTTTCCTCATCTGGCTCAATCTATCATTCAAGTTCAATTCTCACATATAGATTGAAATTTTGTCAAGTTAACCAATTTGAGATGTTTCACTCTTCAATTCAATGATAAACGTGTTGCGTATATGACAAGATAGCTACAATCAGACAAAATAGTAATTTATGCAAAAAAAAATACATTTTGATATGAGATCAAATATTTGGAGACCAGCTTGTCCAGAAATTAAAACCTTTGACCAAATATCATAATGTAAGTTCACAGTCATATTGCATACATGACAATCCTGGATATAAGGCTTCCGAAAGTTATCATCAAGACCTAACAGATAGCCTATTAAATAGGTTGATGACAGAAATTACTAACATGAACTCCGAAAAATGAAATTTAATAAAATTCGAGAGATTTTTGCAACGCGTGAGTATTGGAGCTTAGAGATGGTCGCTAAAATTTAAGATTCTCAATTTCATATTGCCAAAAATATGTGAATGTGAATGTAAATGAAAAATTACCTGTGAATATTGAATTATAAGCTAAATCACAGGCAGTGTTCTACGATCCTAAGAGTTAATATTTTAAACTCTAGTTACTATTTGCATTTTTTTTGTTGTCTTGACAATTTTTTTTATCTATTTATTATACATTTTCACACTTGAGGAAGGCAGAACTTTGCTGTTGGGACGTTGTGTTTGAAATAACTTATATATAGAACTTTTTTCCCAATAAAACATATTTATTAGAAAAAAGAGTTCTGAAAAGTTCTTTTCTTCAATGTGAATGAAGCACCTAAGAAACATGCTTCTTATCACGTTATTTTTATGTGGGCTTCAAGCGTGGGTTATTTAATGTGAATCAAACATCAAATGAGTGTCAAAAGTTACATTCTTTGAAAATGTTTGTCAAATTTTTATCACGTGTTAATTTCGATCAAAAAATCATAATCCAAGTGACATTCGTCAGGATTACTTTAAACTCATGATTATGGCGTTTGTTTCAAATTGGTTAGAGATGCCGAGCTTATTATTTTTCTCCATGCGTTCAATTTCCATCAAGTTTTGTCTTGTGCGTTTGATTTATTATATCACATGCACACTTTCTTACCTTTCATCAGGTTATTTTATTTGAGATAATCGGGAGAGAGAGACAGTACAAGTTATTCTATCACCAGAAGTGTATTGATTCGAAGAAATTGGTTTATGAATTTTCACATGGATCACAAATAGCATGTCAGGGACATGCTTTTATAACCTCAACTTTTATTCTGTTCCAGGCAATCCAATATGGCATGTACTACGCCATGGATGCCGCTGGCTCTCCAGTATCTCATTGCACTTTAACCGGACTTCTTGTGCAGCACGCATTCGAGTTAAGCACCCTTGTATTCTTCGCGGGGCCGATGACGGTCATCACAGTACTCTACGTGCTTATCGCCCTGAAATTACGCGGGAGTCGCCTTCTCACCGCTACCGGAAGTGTGGATGAACAGCACGGCATTCAAAGGAGGCGAAGTGCAGCGAGTCAGAACAGAGTTATCAAGATGCTAGGTGAGTGCCACAATAAATTATTCTGATAGTGATATTGTGTACTCAACACAATAGAGTAGTGAACCTCTATTTGTTATGTGATAGTTCATGAGGAAAATAGAATAAGCATTTATTCCTGAGTCTAATATAGATAAATTATAATATGATAATGAGAATGATCGTTCATTAAATGGCACTTTCTGATTCTCAAATGAAGACACATTATTATCAATATCATCTGGGAGGCTATCTTACTCCGTGAAACTCGTAAGCTGTCAATATTTCACATGTAAAGACTTGGCTGTCTTACTAATTCCGCAATTTCGATAACTTACAATCATTCTTGCTGCTTGATGTTTTGCCTAGCCGCTGGGCTTCTTTCTTCTCTTTCGAACGGTATAAATATATCATGAAGAACAAAAAATGAATCTAGTTTGTTTTCATTCTAAGACGACGATATGTAAAGTTTGAATGTATTCGCAATCAGCTAGTTCGGAGACTTTCGCCGTGGCGATGAGATCTTAAATTTATCTGCCAATAAATAGCATGTTATTCAATTTCACATAATGTTTTTAATATAACTGGTTCAGTTGATTTAGCACCCATCATAACTTATCGGTAATCACATAATGTAACAATATGATCTTCTTGAAATAAATGAATATAGATAACTGTCTTGTGTCTCAGCATAAGGTTTATAACATGTAATTGAACATCCTGTAGGTGAATTTTTTTTCTGTGTTATGTCAAGAAACAATAGATAAAATCGTGAAATTCTCAAATTTTGTCACGTGACCGACGAAGCGCCGCTGTGACGTCATTACGCATGTTGGCAATCATGGTTAGCGTATAAAAGATAGAAACCGTAGATCATTTTTGACTTAGAATAGAATCAGACACAAAATAAGTTTTGATGGGCTCGTCAAGGGACAGTTTGATAATTCACAAGAGGTTCACGATTGATAGTGACAAACTTTTTCTGGCAAAGTGAGTTTTTCAATGCAGCTGAAACGAGTGGTGTCAAAGCCTAGAGGTTGACAGTATAACATCTATTTTTATGTGCAGAGTGTAGTCAAATATTATTTCAGTTATTATTTATTATTCTTAGCACGTTATATTTAGCAACTAGAACGTCTGAATGAATATCCAGTGTTAACCTATAAAAGTTTTGTTGACATAATATTTGACCTTGGCACGTCAAAAACATTGATGATAATTCAATGTTTATTTGGTGGAATATGAAGAATACTATTTTGATTGTGTAAATTTACATTTGTGTCTTGTAACAAAAAACAAACGTTAAATCTTAAATGCATACAAGATATTGAACAACAATGAAACTTGATGGATGTCAAGTTTGTTTCCTGTTAGGTACTTGTTTTGAGAGTTATCATATCAATTCCGATGACAGCTAATTGAGCCTATCGATTTTTGTCAATAACGTATTGAAAATATGTACTCACATTGAAATGGTCCTCACAACAAGATAAGTAGGAAGTCAAACGAGATAGTCGCAGTATCACGTCGGATTTGTTGTAACCTCTTTTTGCATATCACCCCTATTAAGACATTTATAAACAAATTATTTGGTTCGCGATGACTGCTGCTTTCATACCGAGGTATAATACAATATTTCCGTATTTTTCTCTTTAGAACAAAGGTTTTTTTTTATGACTATTGAAAGCGATGCTACATCTGAGCGCCAACATGCGTAGTGACGCCACAGCAACATATCGGTTTTTCGTAATTTCTTCATTTTGAAATCGTCCAGACGATAACTGATCACATTTTATATATTTTGTAGCATAGTGTTTGCATTTGTCAAAAATGCAGCACTGATGGGTTCTTTGAGCTCTATTGACAATTGCGGAAGTGGCGGTACGTAAACTAGGTCTTCAACACTTCAACGTACCACCACAGGACAGGGGATGTGAGAAGTGACAAAACGATACTGTTTTCATGACGATCACTGAAAAATCACAATTACAATGTAACTTGAATAAGATATTACTTCCATCTCATATGCTGAGAGCAGACTCTTCAGAATACCAAAACCTTATAATATCGTAAAGAACATTGTAAACATCATTGTATAGAATGTCATATTGTGTTTGTAAAATCGAGTATGTTGGTTTTGAAAAAAAACCAAAACGCCTTCATATAAGTAAATTAAAAGAGAACTGACAAATACTCCATATTATTATCAATGATAAAGGATGTATCAAGAACTTGGAAGGGTATTGTATTATGAATCCGGAGAGCTACACCACCTCTCCATTGTTCAGATTTAATAACTGTTGCTAACGTATATTTTGTATTTTGGAATAATTCTGATAGAGGAGTTGCTTTAATTGCTGTTCAAAATAATATTCAGTTACGAACTTCATTTGTTTGGCATAACATGATTATATAGAATGTATACACACGGTGAAAATGTTTCTGAAATAAATAACAGAAAGCGAATTTAGAATATGTGATTTAGGTATTGGACCTCGAATACTGAACTTTGCGAGTTTTTGCAAATAATTGTAGCTGATCAAGAATAATTGGATGAAAATTTTGATTTTTTGATGCATCTTTCAACTAAATAACTTGATAATCAAACGATGCTACAATTTCTCCAAATAAAAAGAGCTGTTTTGTTAACTGCACTGCCGGTTCATCCAAGCGCAATCATAATGCGAGGTACATCTAGATGTTATAGAAGTACCTAATACGAAATAACAATATTCTACGCCTGATTGCCTGATTGTTTCGAATTATTGCGAAAAATTAAAAAAAGACTGCTATATGAAACGCACATCATTTAGGTGCTGCAGCAATTTGAAATACTGAATATCAACATCCTACGGCTAACCATTCTTGATTTATGCGAAGAATTCAAAAGAAAGTTTGAAGTGAAGTGCTCTTTCCGTAAAGATGATTGCAACCATAATGCGAGGTGCATAACTAGACCTCAAATCAGTCCTAAATACAAAATTTTAACATTATACTTTCGATAGGCTCCAAGATTTGTGAGTTTCATACATACGCACATATATATTCATACATATGTACGAGCCGACGTCAAGCCAAAAATAGTCAATATGGATTCAGGAATGCTCAAAACGGGATTTTCCATCTAAATCTGGAAATGTGAACTTTGTCGGCTTCACAATACTACAAATGATAATAATAATGGTAATAATAATAACAATAAATTCATTTGCTTAAGAGAAATCCAATAACGAAGCAAAAACAATAAAATAATAAAGCATATCAATAGTAATACATACAAAATATCAGATAATATAATTGAAAATAATAATCCAAGTTGAATAATTTACAGAAATATATCTTCGTGATATTGTTTAGTTGACACATCAGATGAACAGGAGCATCTGTTCTTGTATTCGGTAGCTGAAAAGTTCTAGGGTACTTTGATGAAAGTCTGGGAACTTGAAATGTAACTTCAGACAATAGCTGAGGATAGTCGATGCGATTATGTAATAGCATGAATAGAAATCTTAAAATATCAGAATCTAGTAGTAGTACTTTGTACAAGTAAAAATGAACGTGAATGTATTTAGCATTAATTATACTGGTATGAGAAATCATTCCTCACAACTGTTGTAACAGTTTTGTGAAAAATTGTAATTTCTAGGGCTGTGTTTGGTAAGGGCAATATGATATTTCCTTGTGGGGTCTTGAAATAAATATTCTTAACAATGTAATGAGATAAATTTGGGAGAGCTTTCCCGATATTTACTGCAGTAAATATTTGTCGACAGAAGCTGACGTGACGTCAAGTTTATGAATTTGCAACTGCAAGTCCGAGATTAGATCATCTTCTTGGCGGTATGGAATAGACAAATGATCGCCCTTAATCAAGGAAATGCAGTCTCGTTTGATCAAGGATGTGCTCAAGATGCGAAGGACAGATAGGAGAGGTACAGTAGATAGTACAGAATAGTCGCACTAAATCTGGCAGGCGCTTAACTAAAATAGATGATACGACAGAACAAATGTACTCCACGTGAATTGTTGAAGCTAAATTACGAACATACTGTTCTAAGTACAATAATCAGGAATTATTAACTCATTTATATTTTTTCTAAAATATTCGTAGGACTCTCAAGAATTCATATAAATCTCAATAGAAACCATTTCTTTCTTTGCCAGATAATAGTCGTATATTTGGTCATACATACGTGATTTGTAAAACTGGTGATAGAAGCAATAAATTCTCCATAAGATTAAGATTTGACGCAGGATGGCAATAACAAGTAGTAGGGTGGCAACCGCAAACACGTGCTCATATAGTCCTTATTGGGACTTTTTAGCACAGAGATAAAATCTACAGCAGCACTATCTATCCAGAATACAGTCGAAGTGGCAAGCTTAAGGAAATATAGGACGCAATATGATAACCTCGCAAAGCGTCCGTTACAGAGAATCAAATAAGATATAGATGTGAATTTTGATTCTAAGTTATATACTCAATGCTTATATTATAATTTCATGTCTTTTTGAAACGTAATTTGATATTTATAATCAAACAATTCGAGATTTGGACAAAAGGGCTGTCATAAATTTAAAAAAAAAATGCCAAACTATTGGAATATCAGAACAAATGTCAAGAGAATATGAGAAATCGACAATCGCAAGTTGAATATGAGAATGAAAAAATATAATAGAAGATAACCGTGATTCAGTCCTTATCTGTAATAGATTTGTGATAAAAATCTAAGAACAACTTTTGACATATATTCAATTTGGGTGTGCGGATGTGATTGTTAAGAAATATTCAGTAACAAGATACTCATTCTTTTGTTGAGTCAGTTCAGATTCAATTATTTTATATGTCGTGACCCATAAGGAAGTGTTCGTGATGATATAATTTCCCATAATTTGATGTGATAGTTGATCATAAATTGAATAGTTCATACTTATATTTGTGACGTGAGTATTTATATCAAAGTACCTACTAGTACGTGGGCTTTGTAAACCGCAGATCGCGGAGTTGTATCCCGGCGATGGACAAAAAGTGAGATTTTCAATTCACAAAAACTAAGTGTACCTATAGCTGGACGATTGTAGCTTACCTTTTCAGGTAAAAGGCATGATTGATATTAACTGTTTTTCATTTATTTGTAACAACTAATAGCGCCATAGGCACAGGTTTCCTCTCCGTCTGACTTACAATTGTGCGATATATCATAGGAAACAGCATTAGTTGCACAGTGTCTGGACTGAAGATGAATTGCTTCAGTTGTTAGTGTGATGAATAATATATAGGATTCTCTACGTGGTTATTAGTAGCTAAAAGCAAAATATCAGAGTATAGATAATATAACAATTCAATCACCAAAATTCATATTTAATATGAAAATGTCACATGAAATTGAACGATTCATATGATTATTATTGGAACAGAATAAAGAATAATAGTTTGCAGTAAGCCACAGATGTGAAAGGTGGAATAAACTAGGCTAATGACGGTGAAGAAATCATTCTTATCAGGACGGATGATACTTCAATACTCTACGGGACCCAGTAGTGCGTGGAAAGCGGTACCTTTGTGAAGGAGGTCAAAGGATGATACTTTCTCACCACAGGTTGTAATATTGGCTGATGAAGATTTATGAGTCCACTGGCCTATAAAGATTTGCTTGGTGAAAGAAGTCTGATAAAATATTGCGTCGAATTGTTTAGTCCAGCGATCCTGAAGTTCTATATAGGTGGATCAATTTCCATTATAATCGGCGGACCATAATAACAAGAAATAAATCATAGGTGGATGATTTTGTATGAAAATATAATACGTATTAGATTTCAATAATCTGGAATTTGTTGATGTTAAGTCGGTTGTATGAATTGATAACACCGGTTGTGATCTCAATTGAGCCCTATTAAGAAGATGAAGTAGATCAGAAGTTACTCTGCGTGAGATGTCAATTGTGTGGAAATTTGCGAGAATTCGTACGCAAATCAATCAATAGTATTGCGGGATATCCAATGAATCAATTCATATCGTTCAATACACTTTGATGGAACAATGAGCATGATAGAAAAAAATCGGATAAGTCTTATCCTCACAACTCTGAATCCATTAATAAGAATTGCCGACCATTTTTAGCTATTCATTGACGATTATCAAAGTTGGTTCGACTACAAGACAGAAACAGAGATGAAATCTGCTAGTCCACACAAAAATAGATTATGAAATATAACTACACTGAATATTTACAGTGAAACTGTCTTCGCAAATAGAAGTTGAAATGTACGAAAAACATACATGAAAATTTAATCCAAAGAGTCAAATACGCATGATTGTTCTGTACTGCACATTGGAAGCTCAAAAATATGTGACGAATCATGCCTCGGAACTCCGTCACAGTTGAATACCCCAGAGTCTTCTGCTACCATCAAACATTTTTGAGTCCATCAAAATTAGTTTACCTCTTGCACACCCTGTAAATTTTAAATTCTGTAATTCTGCTTAAACATTCAACACCGCTTACCTTCATCCTATCAGTCATCAGCTGAAATAAATCTGTTTTAATATTTTACATGTGGTGGAATGAGGTTAGGTTTTTGTAAACACCTGAAATTAAATGTAATAAATCTGAATGTAATCAACCGTTACTCTGTAAATATGTTGTATATTGTATATTTTGTTTGACGTTCTTTGTGACCTTTCACCATACACAAATAAACATCTGATATTTGACAGTTGACTACATTACCGATCGATAAAAGGATATTTAGGACAATTTTAATTTTAAGGAAATATAATCAGGGAAGGATGAACCTGACAGGAAAGTAATAGGAAAGTTGTTATTGGAAATGAAATTTGTATTTGTAAAATTACTTCTTCTTTTTATCTGTATGTCTTCTTTACATTACTAAAAGCGCTAATATGAATTTAATTTCAAAATATGTCAAGTAAGGATTCATTAAAATTTAAGTATAAATAAGGCCTTCTGGCCGACTTAAGTCACTTCTTTGAAAGTTCAGTCTCTTGAGCAGCCGTTCCCTACGCTTCTAGTTCCGATACCGAGTGCCATCTTCAGAGTGTTTACCGTCCAAGTGAAGTTTTTGTGCTAAGTCTGTTGCAGTGTTTGAATAATTTAACGTAGAAGCACCGCTGGCAAAGTCCTTGTTGATTTCACAGTGTTGGATTAACTTTAATTTAACGTAGCGTCGCCGCTGCCAAAGTCTTTGTGATTTCGCAGTGTTAGATTGTTTTACCGTAGAATCACCGTTGAGGGGGTCATCATTGGCTTCACAGCATTGAGTAAGCTTAATGTAGAGTCACTACTTGGGAGCCAGTTTGGTTTCACAAGCGTCGAAGATAAGTTAATCCACCGTTTGAGAAATCGCTTCATGATTTGTTTGTTTCAAAGTTTCTCGTCATCTGCGACCGCCTGGGTCCGTACTGCGACCGCTTGTGTCGAGTGTCATATACAGCCGTCCCGTTACCGTCAGCCAAGTATCTCCGTGCAAGTGTTCTGAAAAATATATGTTCTATGTTCATCGTTGTCGTATTTATGCGTGATCAATCTCATTGTGACACCTATCTCCTGTTGATTGTTTTGACAACTCTAACCCTTCCCTTCTGAGCTATCCAGCCGTCTGCCTTAGAAATTGCGTCACCGATCATATTGGCGCCCGAGCACACCGTCAGCAGTTTTGACCGCGACGCCAAAGGTAACAACCCCGCCATCTGCGAGGTCATGTCGTCACAATATCTACAGGAATACACATAATACCGTGTAAGGATGGAAAGTGTATAATAATTATGTAAGTTTTAGAAAGGATCAAGGCTCAACGTGTAGCTAAGATTGCGCTCGTCTGATTGATCAAAGTGCAAATCAGGTTCAACTTTGCTCATTTCTTTGGGACACAAATTGTCAGTCACTCATCATCATTTACAAATAATATCGTAGGTACAATTGAATTTTCAAATAGTCACTATTCAAGTTAAATATCTCTTGCTTCTTCCTATTGAATTAATTAACAGACAGATTGGAGATGACATCTCCTCCATGCTCAACATGCATTATGGATACATGGAGACAGTTTCAAATAATGTCCATAATAATGACCAACATTCGTAGATATCAATATTTGACACAAAGATGGGAGCTTCTAAAGAAATAATGTGAAAGATATGAAAAATTTAGACATCACCATCGAAATCAAGAAAAAAATTCAGTTCAAATTTTTCACAAATGAAAAAGGTCCCATATAAAGAACTCACACTATTTATTTGAGAGACTAGATACATGACTTCTGTTATAGTTCTCAGCAGAATATTTGATTTGATAGACAGATCCACAAATTTAGATGAAATATCCTTTTTTTTTGTACGCAGACAAACTAATGAGGGATAAGATATGAATAGCAATGAAGTTTGGATAGGGACACATACACAATAATTATGGAACTGTGAGGAATTCAACATTTAACATAGGCGGAAAAAGTTCAAATACTTTTGGGAATTATATAAAATTAAACTGTTCACAAAGTCACTCGCAATACTCATCTTTTGCATATTTTGCTTGTAAATGTTATGTTAACCACTGATACCGCCATAGTAAAAATGAGTACTATTAGATATTTCAAGTTGTTGATAGTTGACTAGGTACGTCAATATTTTTATTATTACCCTAATGCTCATGCCCGAATGCACCTTATCCTGAAGTTATTTTTGACAATTAATTTTTTCACAGTTATCGTTATCGCTATATTTTTGAGCAGAGATGATCTCATCATGATCTAAACTATTAGCGATTGATTCAGAATGAATAGGAAGGATAAAAAGTTTCAATTCTATTAGATGACAACAGAAAAACTGTTTAGTACACACTGAAAAGATGAAATGAGAAAAAATAGACTGGGAAAATCCTTACTTTGAATCAATCGAACCGACGCGACAGCTACGATGACTGACATGGGACCCTCGTTACAAAGTTTCAAAATAACATAGTTTTTGTTGCAGACAGCTATTCTTTCGAGTATTCTTCTAACGGAAACGACTCAACGATATGAGCTGCCCTGAATTAGATTAGAAAAAACTTGAACTTCCAACTCGTAAGAGGAGAATTACTGTAAGTTATCTCTTCAAGGTCACCACAAGGAATTGTATTTGTTGGTCAAGATAGTGATAGTTTTTGGTCTCTCTCCGAATTTTTTTGTCGATTGCTGATCAGCATTACAAATTAATTATTGTGCAGGACTTGGTAAAACAAAATAGTACGTAGCTTCATTACTAGACATATTTTGTACAGAATAAGTATATATTGTATCGACGTTCATGAAATTATGCTTCATATGCATTCTTTTCGGGTGGAAAATATTTCCTAATTAGTTGAAAGTACTTTTTCGCTCATTTTACTGCATTTAAGATGATAAGATTCATGTCTTTTTATTGTTATGGAAATGGAGACGATGAACAGTAATGTTATATAGCTGTAGAAGAGACAATAGGGTAAGTGATGAAAATCTGAGGGATGCTTAAACTATTCTAAGGCCTGATTGCATAAACGTGCATTTACTAAAGAGTTCTTCAAAAATAAACAATATCAAATCGAATATATTCGTCGAATCAGTTGCTTAGCATTGCTGTCAAAAATTCGATATGATATTGTTCATTTTTGAAGAACTATTTAGCTAATGAACGTTCATGCAACCCGGCATTAGTATATTATTTAAAGTATATTTGTGCACAAACGCATTGATACAACTAAATTGGAAATTCAACATGAATATGTTTTGATTCCGATTCAAAATTCAAACTTTTAGAGTGTTCGATGGTCTCTTGTGAACTTTGAACCTCAAATTGTCCCAAAGGAAAAAATCGGGAGCAGTTGAATCGTCCGAATTCACTGGTCGAGGCATATCGCCAAATCTCGAAACTGGGCAATAAGGAAACATACAGTGTAAAACATGAGACGTAAAACATCTCTTGATCAACCGACCAATTAGTTTATAATAGAAAGAACTTTAAATATCAATGTACGGATGGGTCGTTTTTTGACAAACATAACATTAGTAATGTTTCTATAGCAAGCTATCAAAAATCACCCCATCCTATATCGTCAAATATTATATTTTATGCAACCATTATAATTTTGCAGTACTACGACGTGCGCTATAAAGCCCTTGAAAAACCGTATAACCATTTTGAAGCAATACTTTCCTCTTTCTATCGAAAACTACTTTACAGCCGATTTTTCGATAGAAAATTATAAATTCACTCTGAGATAGCCTGCATGCGATTTCAACGCTTCATTTGTTATATATTGGGGTCATGGTTCGCAGACTATTCGTCAAGATAACGCCCTCACTCGCATTTTAGCACACCTCTTTCTTTTTCTACAAAAAGAGCCAGAAACAAGAACAATTTTTTTCTAATCTTGTTATTGGTAGTGCCCAGTCAAAAGCTAAACTGAAATTCTAATCAGTAGCTTTTCGTCATACCTACATTGATATTTTTGGATACAATGATTTTTCAGAAAATATAAAATTACATTGCTATTCCAAAGTAGAAAAAAACAAATGTGAGAACAGATTCTATGAGAAGGGGTGAGATTTCAAGAATCCACTATTCTGGAGATTCCAACTGGTTGTTATTGAAACAGACATGAAAATTTGATGTTTCTAGTTCAGTTCTCGTAATACTTCAACAATCTCAATAACTTTATATAACTTAAAGATTTTATAAGACGACTAATAATATTCCCACGATCCAGTAGAACTGCAAGCAGCACGTCTCTTATGAAAACCTTAATCCCTGTTTATCTGATCATCCGCTTCAGCTATGGAACATTGATCTGAAAGAATTCAATATGATTGCAGAATCTAAAATATTCTCCAGCAGAATCTTAGTGATATTTTATTATCTTCTTAACAACGAAAATTGGAACGGTGTCATCGTCAACGACACTTTTCCAAATAAATGTGATGTTTTCTTCGATTCATTTGATTTTTATTTCAATGCTGCCTTCCCATTAGTTAGACGTTCTTTTAAATCAGGTCCAAATAATCTTAAATGGGTAACGCCTGATATTTTGCGACTGTCTGATGAACTAAACTTGCTTCTCGACTTGTACTCAGTGTCTCGAGATCCAAATATTTTGGCTTTATTTGAATCTAAAAGAGTTCGGTATAAGAATCTTATTCAAGAGTCGGAGCGGAATCATAATGAAAATTTACTAAAGTCATCAAATAATTTATCAAAAGCAGCCTGGATTCTGATTGAAAACGAAACATCAGCCAATTCTTATTCATTTCTTCCTTCACAATAATGTTGAAGCTTCATAGCCTTGTCAGCTTCCCACCATTTTTAATAACTTTTTTGTTGATTCTGTTAACCAGCTTATTTCTTCACTGCCACGTACCCCATGCAGCGCGATTCAACCTATCATGGATGCACCGAAAACAATGTTTTTGAAACCTGTTTTAGAATCTGAGGTTTTTGATGTGATTTATGAAATTTCTAAAAAGACATTTGCTGGATTGGATAATATTCCTTGTTCTCTTTTACTATCAGTGGCTAATCACATCAGATTGCCTTTAACTCATCTAATCAATGAATCATTCTTATATGGTCAATTTCTTTCAAAAGGCTCCAAATCTAGCATCTCTACTATATTGGATGGTTTAATTATAAAAACTATCTGCTCGAGCAAAGTATTGGGTCTGCACATTGAGTTTGATTTTTCTTGGACTGCTCACGCTGAGTACTTAGTTCGGAAACATAGTAGTGCTTGTTTTGTGCTTAGGCAGTTAAAAAATAAGGGCATTACTATTGAAGTGCTACGAATGTTTTATTATGCGCAGGTACATTCTATTATTTCATATTGTGTTATTTGCTGGGGTAACTCTGCCGCAGCTTACAGGGTTTTTGTAGCTCAGAAGCGAATTATCAGAGCAATGGTCGGTATGAGTTCCTCTACGTCTTGCCGGAGCTACTTCATTAATTTTTAAATTATAACCTTGCCATGTATTTGAATTTTCAATCGTCTAGTTTTTCTGAGATCTAATCTCTCCCTTTTTTAACCAATCAGCAGGTTGCTGGTTTTTATAATAAAACACTATGTAATAACTTACATCTTCCGAAGCATAAAACAAGTAGTTTTCATACTAGCGTCACTTACATGGCCATCAAAATCTATAACTATTTACCACAGCATTCTAAAAGTATAGCTAATAATAAGATTTTTAAAAATGAAATGAAAGTTATGCTCACCGAACACAGTTTTTACTGTGTTGGAGATTATTTTAATTGCACTAGTTTTCAATTTGTAATATTTTCTACCTACTGTTTCACTGTAGCTTAATTACCCTTTTATATCTCTCAAATATGCCATGATATCTTGTATCTTTTTTATGGTAAATTAATTTATTATTATTATTATCATTACTTATAAATCGTATTACGCTCATTTCATATGAAGTCATCAAATCTACAAAGCCAGCATATTTATGATTTTGCTCAAACTTTGTAGAAATATTATTTGGGCTTCCAAAGATCAAAATCGACAAGAATCTAATTTTAACACCTGTCTCTTCCATTCCACACAAAATAAAGCAAATGGAAAGCCTTATTTTTATGATTTGCGGTTTTAGCTCTTTGAGAAACTCTATTGAAGATGTCTATTCAGCCAAGGGGGCTTTTTGAAGCTGCAATGGTATTTACATAATACCTACATATACCTGAGAAATTCATAGATTCTTATTGATTTTTGATTGACGCCATCATTCTTGTATAACAAGGTTATATATCGTGAGAAAGCAAATAATTTAAATCGACTCGTTCAGTAAGCTCGCTTCTCGAAATTCTTCGCCTGAAATGTTAAAATATTGAAAGTTTGCATATTTTGCGCTATAATTTAGGTGCGTTCGATAGTGGAGACAAAAATTTTAAATTCACAGGATACTCAGTTCCTACCTTTAATTTCAAGGCTCTCTTGTTATTTCCTCCTCTTGCGGATATACAAGCGTTTAATGGAAAGCAAAAAATAAGATGATTTGTTTATTTTTTCGTTCAAATTTACTGTTTGTTTTTGTGAATATTTTTGAACTCACCCGAATAGTTACTCGCAGACAAATTAATTCTGTAAAAATAGATACTAATAAAGTCACCAGGAAAAATTTGGAACTAAAATTTCAATTTGAAGGTGTAGAAGGTTTAGATAAAAATTACTTCAAAATATAAGTAAAAAAGTGAAATAAAATTTTGCACTGGTTCACAATATACACAGTTACAGTTTAGAAGCTGAAAGCTTTCGTATCTTCATTTGAATGTAATAAAATGAGGGAAACCTGTGATTTCGTATTTTCAACTGTATGAATATCGATAAATCTTCCCGAAAATACTATTCGCTAGCATCAACGATTTGATACGAAAAAAAGATTATGAATAACATTACTACAAAGTCCGAGCAAAATCTAAAATATTTTGGCTTTATCGATTTCACGATTCCATATTAAAATGATCCATAAATCAAAGCAGTCATAGTGAGCAAGATTTTTGCTTCCATTTTATCGAATAACGTGAGCATTTATTAAGATATGATAGATTTCGCAGATATGACATTCGTCATTTCTCAGATCAAAAGATAATGACGATCAACAAAAAGAAAATCAATTGTACATCCTCTCAAGAGAATTTTTTATGATCAGAGAAATACGCATTTGTCTACACACAGCATTCGCTTGAAATTCTGATTGATTTTCATTCATTCTGCATAACATTTTATTTTTAATTATTAATAATAATCATGATACATCATTATCAGAAGCACGTAAGATATGACATTAAACCAGCTTTAATACTAAAACGGGTAACTAATTGGTTCAAATAATAGTGATTGGTAGATGTCCAAATGCTTGGCCATTAATTTTTGCCTTCTCATGGCCACTACATGGAGGTTTTTTATATTATTGGATCTAAAGATTGATTTAAATCCAACATATGCTCAGTAACATTGGATTTGTCGGATTAATTATGTCTCTCCAGTGTGTTCTTTTATTCTGATGCTGGGGCCACACATCTAGTGTCATAAATTGAGGTGTTATTCAACAATAAACACAGTGTTAATGACAATATGTTTAATGTCACATAACGTTAGTATGGTCTATGCATTATAGTGAATTTTCTAGAAGTTTTCTCTGTATGAATATAACTACAATTTAAACAATTCATCTGATATACTTTAAATAGATCCATCTTACAATTTTTTTTTCTCACTTGGAAAAGGTATAGTACAGTTAAAATTATTTGGCGATAATTATCTCAGCAGGCACCCCGCAAGAAGATTAAAGAGTTTTATGGGGCTATATTTACCAGGGTAGTATTTATAATATATTTTCACGTGAGATTTTAATAAAATTATACAAATAATAATAAAAAGAGGGGAAATTTAGCAGGAAACCAAGTATTCTATTAAAATATAATACAAACATTTTTTGAATTGATTTAAAAATTTACACTTGGTTGTTTCAATAAATTTTATTTAATATCTTCATACGTTTTTCGGTTTTTACACCAACATCAAAATTCAGAAAAGTTACACAAATTGAACACATTTCAAACTATTTGTCTTGCATCGCCTGATACATTTTTAATGTTCACTGCGCCAATACTGTTGAACTAATGAATTTAAGATCTAGAACAACTAAAATGATATTTATAAAATTTTCCCAATTAATAGTCTTCTAAGAAACAACTTTAATGAAAATATACCGTTAAAATGACCAAAATCCAATCCTAAGAAGAAAATGAGAAAATTAATTTATTCCGCTCCTGAACACAAGTAGACTTAATACCTGCTGAGTTAAGCCAGCCCTTATCATTAGCGAGTCAAGTCAATCGCCAAATAAATTTAACTACACTATAGCACTTTGTTGTTGAAGCGTTCCGTTTCTAATTATTCTTATACAGAACTTCTTTAAAGGATCAATGTTTGAATAGCGGACATCACAAAAATTACCGTCAGCTGCATTGAAATTGGTGGAGAACCCGTCAGCTACCCTTATGAACCGGTAATAAAAAGTGAGGTTATACAGAGTTATTTGATAAATTATGAAACTTAAACAGCGTATTTGTAACATCATAGAAATGATAAAAATAATAGTCAAGTGGACTCCTAGTGGGGATTGGACCTTCTGCTAGAGGATAATTGGTGTCAAGCTCGCATGGACTTATAGACTGGGAGCTAGTGACAAGTGAAGTTCTCCGATTTGATACCGCTTGCCTTTTTGAGGATTGATAATTTACCTCTTGATAAGAAAGATAAAAATGTTATTGAGCGATACACGCTTCCCGGTCATAGTTCAATTTCCAATTAAAGGTCTGAAAAAAAAGTGTTTTTTTCCGTGATATCATATTGCATGCCTTTGTAATGTTGAATAATTGAAATCAATCTAAAGCCAAGTACTGAAAGGCAAGCGATTCGCAACAGCCCAAGTGGCTCAAAGGGTTGCGTGAACTTGTGAAAAAACAATATGAAAAATGCTGTGTTTCCAATGGAAAGAATTGAAGTTTTAGTCATGAAATCCTTGTAGAAAAATTGGCAAGCATTCCTCGTTGGCGCAAGGAATTGAAATTTGGGGGTAATCTTGCATAAATTTTGCACCAATTAGCCGAGATTTGAAATTGCATGCCATTTCAACTATAGGTAATTTGTTCGATGAATTGTTATTGAGGTAATTGGCATGCACCCTAGGCTATCCCAAAATGGAGGCATGCACTGAGGAAGTTGCAAAAAAAAGAAGTAAAATTTCCGTCATTTTTTTTTGCATGCCATTGTGTATTTCGTTCAGAATTATTTTTTTTAGACGACACAAAGAATGACAAGCATGCTGCTCAGGCTCATCATTGATAAATTTTGGAATAAGGATTGAGAAAAAGTGCCCGTAAATTAATTCAGTAAAATTAACAGCAATTATTCTGCGAATTTATTTATTTAAATTTTTTGACTTATCACAAAAAATAATGGCCTAGGTGAGTCTTTTCCAAAATATTGCAGAGAGCTACAATTTAAATTATCCTTAATGTTTTCATAGCAACAATTCCAAAAATATTCAGTTGGAATCACTGGAAACATAAAATTTTCCCATTAATACCAGTATTAGCTCTAACTGGATATAACATTAAATTGCAACCAATAAGGCACTAGGATAATACTATATCAGAGAGTCCAAATAAGGACAAAACACAGTTGACATCCCAACTTTTAAATTTGTGAAAAATTAAGGTTTCGAATCTTGCTATTAATAAAATAATAATCACACATATTAACAACGAGAAAAATAATAATTACGTTCTTACTTTTTCCCCGGAATGTGAATAAGTTATGTGGATGGAATATTGTAACAAAATATATTTTTGAAAGTTAAATTGCCTTCATCTGGAACTTAAGAGTAAAATTTTATTATCATTATGAAAAAATAAAAAAGCTAATTATCAGAAAGAAAATTTATTATCAAAGAAAAATCATACTTAAATGGGATGTTTCATAATATAAATAAATGGGAATGGAAAGGAATCTGAAATCGGCAATAATTGCTCAAATTTCCATTTCTTCATCATAATTATTGTCAATTTCAGGCTCCTCTTCAGTAGTTTCACCACCTATCTAAGAATAAGTGTCGCTGTCATCATCGTCTGATTTATCCTTATCATCCTTATTGTCGGCCCTTTTTACAATATCATGCTCTTTAATAATTGTAGGAAGAGTTAAGTTTCAATTTATGATTTTCTTTATTAATTTACGATGATCATTTTGACTTTGAATATATAATCCGCAATATTATGAAAGATTTACCTCCTGCCATGTCTATAATTACAAACTAAGTTGATTCGAGAGCATATTTGTTGATTTTTTTTCCATTTGTAAATATTTGTCTTATATCATGTGCAATAAATTTTTTCATTTCAGCTTGAAGCATAAGTATTTCTTTATTGAAATACAAAAGAAAATCACGAAAATATTCTTACTTCTTATTGCCACTTTTTCCAAAGTTTTTCAATGATCGGACAGAGTTACATGCATGCCATTTTCCAAATGAATTTAAAACAGCATTTATTGATGTAATATAAAATGGCAGGCAGAATGAAGTCGGAAAAATTTTGCGTGTTTTTTATGCAACTTCCATTATCATTTAAAATATGAAGGCTTGAGAAACATGCTTGCCATTTCCCAAATTAATTTTAAACAGCATTTATTGATGTAATACAAAATGGCAGGGAGAATAAAGTCAGAGAAATTTTGCGAGTTTTTTATGCAACTTCCATTATTATTTAAAATATGAAGGGCTCAAGCAACATGCATGCCATTCTAAATTTATAATAATTTCACTTCAAAATAAAGTTTTTGCTCCATTTAAGGTAGTTTGAAATCACGGCTAATTGGTGCAAAATTTATGCCAGATTACACCCAAATTTCAAACCCTTGCGCCAACGAGGAATGCTTGCCAATTTTTTTACAAGGGTTTTATGACTAAAACTCCAATTCTTTCCATTAGCATGCAATTTGGAAACACGGCATTTTTCATATTTTTTTTCACAAGTTCACGCAACCCTTTGAGCCACTTGGGCTGTTGTGAATCGCTTGCCTTTCAGTACTTGGCTATAGATTGATTTCAATTATTCAACATTACAAAGGCATGCAATATGATATCACGGAAAAAAACACTTTTTTTTCAGACCTTCAATTGGAATTTGAACTATGACCGGAAAGCGTGCATCGCTCAATAACATTTTTATCTTTCTTATCAAGAGGTAAATTATCAACCCTCAAAAATGCAAGCGGTATAAAATCGGAGAACCCCACCTGTCACTAGCTCCCAGTCTATTAGCGCCGAATATTTTAATTAACTGACAGACTGACGATTTTTCCATTATTATATCGTTAGGTAACAATAAGTTTCATTAAGCTTAGTGTTAAAACTAATAAATAAGAGGATTTGAGCGATCATAAAATCAATTAAATCAATATTTCACTGTTTCAAACTTTTTTTCTTTATTATGACCATGTTCACTTTATACAAAATGTATAAAAATTTTAAAAAAATTCAGGGAACACCTTTTTTATTTTCCTTTACTTGCGTCGGAGGTCATGCTAGGATTCATGATCATCTCTTGCCTTTGGAAAAAAAATTCATCAATATTTCTCATTTTAAATTCTTATGATGGCAAAAAATGTAATATAAAATACATTATCGACAAATCGAGAATAAAGAAATTATTGCTCATCTTGCTCCTGATGTAGTTTGTGTTTGGCAACGCAGAGAATGAACGATAACACTGCGAATTGGACTTTTCAACATCATTCCTTTTTCTGGCTCTTTAGCATCACTCATAGATAATAATCTTTTGTCTTTCCAAGTCACTAAATTTCTATAACATTCTCCTGAACTATTTGTAGAAAATGATATCTAAGTTTCACTTTGCTTAAAACGGAATACACATAATGGTTCGGTTTCTTTTGATATTTTGAACGCTTACAAATAGGCAGAGATTAAACCCTAAAATGACTCCAACATCCACGCAATATTAACAGTATTATATCACTGATGAGAAAAAGGATCATCAGTTAGCTACTAAGATCATCAGTTGGTTATTATTGGTGAAAATGAAAATTTAGTTTAATTAGAATTAGAATTGGAATCAGCTGTGAAATATAAGTTAAATTGATTTTATAATATTTCAAATTCTTATATTTACTAGTTTTTACACTAAGCTTAGTGAAGCAATGGTCAGCTAACGATATAATGAGGAAAAGATCGTCAGTTAGTTGGCTGAAGAAAAAAAAGTTTGAAACAGTGAAATATTAGTTGAATTGATTTTGTAATCGCTCAAATTTTCATATTTATTGGTTTTAACACTAAGCTTAGTGAAACTAATCGTTAGCTAACGATATAATAAGGGAAAATCGTCAGTTTGTCAGTTAATTAAATTATTTGACGCTAAAAACCATGCAGGCTAGACATGCACCTATAACCCCTAGCTAACGATCCAATTCCCATTAGAATAATTTTATTTCTCGAACCTTTCCTCTGCCCTACTGCTATAATAATTTTTCTCAAATTTGAGATATATTATTTCAATGATTGCATCAGAATTTGACTGATGTCGATTCGTTACTGGAAATGACACCTTACTTACCAGTTTATCCGATCAAAATAAAGGTTACATCAAGATTGATTTTTAGATTGCAATATATTCTTATTGCTTCTGTGAGAAAGCCGAATAAGGCGTAGTTTCAGTTAATATGTTTCGAATTGAATGGCATGCAAATCCCTCTTAAAATATGTTCGAAACCCTATTCGCATTCAACTCAGTTAAAGAATAAATGAAAAATACAGGCAAGAAGGTACAATGGACACGTAAATTTCTCGTGGGTGTCGGACCCAGTCCATTAGGGTGATTTAAATTTTAGAAAGTAATATTTTACATGAGGCTTGCGCAACACTAATGCCAATGAAAGTACTGTGAATGAAAATATTTAAAGCGAATTTTCAACTTGTACTAGTGCAAAAATATTTTAATGTACAACTACAAGTATTTAGACATAATTATTATCATTATTATCTATTTCTACTACTGAAATGCGAATGGAAATTGATGCGTTTTTTTTTTCTTATGAGAATTTTTCGATTAAAGTTCATATTGTTCTTTTTCCTTGAACATTTGAAGAGTAAAGTATCAGCGAACAAAAACTATTGAATTTGCAGACTAATTCTTTTATTTGAAAAGGAAATGAAACAAACTGAATCATATTACTTGTAGTTAACTTCTGGTAATGAATGAGCAACATTGAAACTTGATATTAAACTAGATCGCTTCAAACTTGATGTCTATGTTTAATAGCAGGTGAAACATTGTTTGTAGCTTTAGAAGCTCAGTAATTATCATGTTGTAAGTTTGATACGTCTAATTTACTCAAAGTTCGTTATGGCAAGATTAACAGACAGCCTCCTATGAGCTTGCTTTGAACCAAGATAGAAATTCACAATCGAGTGCGTTAAAGTAGTATAGTTTTGTTTGAGCTCTGTGAAATACTTGCGCACGTGAATTGTTCTAAATTCTCTGGTGAACAGAGTATTTCCTGATAAATAGATCAAAAGGTTCAAAAATATAATTAGTTTCTTCCAGTAATATTTTGTTATTTCAAATAACTTCAGAATGGTTTGGTAAACAAATAATTTGTTCAAATTACTTATATTGCCTCATCTCAATTGTATTTGGCTTCGACTGAAGATGGTTTCAGTCATATATTTCTAATTTCTTGGCAGCAGTGTTCGCTATGATTGTATTAGCATAGATGTCAACTTCGACTGTCATGTCATTTGGCATTCATACAAATATACAATAAAGAACATACAGGCTACGATCTGCGGAATTTGAGTTTCTTGATGTCAAGATTGGCGGTGACATCTGCTAGGGAATAACGGGAAATATAAATGGATCTTCATCTGAGTAAATATTTTGTGAAATAATGTTTCTCAATTAATTTGAATCTTTATCCTTTTTATATATTTCATATTTTGTACTATTGAGTGGATCCATAAGTCTACAGGCCCTGTATAAAAGGATGTATATTTTCTTACCATGCAAGGTGTGATTGCTATGATTATGTTGACTTACCGCAATGCGCAAAAGCGGTAAATAATAAATGGAGAACTTTCACACAAAATACACATGAATTGACTTGGCAGTTGAAAGAAAAATTATCACAATTTTTTATTGAAATGAGATTGAAACTTTCATATCAATAATCACTAGATTTTTACTGTTTGAAAAGTATAACAAATTAGAAAGAATCAATCATGTACAAATCATTTAGGAATCGAACTTTTATTTTGATAATTATAGCTCAATTTTTCATAAAATTCTTATCGATAAATTCATATTGCTTGAATCCTAGTAGGTACTAAAAAATTTGCCTTATCTTAATACCCTACTTTTTGTATACTTCCAACAAAAGTGGCGAGTTAAATTCGCCCGTATCTTCATTCAACAGATGAATATAATTTCGTTTAAGTACATCATTGCTAGCATATTCATAAAACTTTTATGTCCTATTACTTTTTATAACGGTATTATACCGCACTTTATGACACTTTTTATCTTAGAGTTAATAAAATTGTACTTTTCTGGACGAGTATATAATAAAATATTTCTGAAGTTATTACGTGCCGGATGATCAATTTCTAGTTGGAAAGGATGAGTTTAGATTTGATATAGCTTTTATTAGTCAACAATGAATTGATGACTCCTCATTTTAATGATATTCACTAATTGTCCGAGAAGAATAAAACAACATATTTATTTTTTTAAAGAAAACATAGTAATTCCATTTGGGAAATTGTTAATCGAATTAATGTCCGACTAGTTTATTATTTTTGTCTTGATAACACTGATTTCAGGGTGATTACGTGACAAATAATACCCAAGGACATTATGTTTCAAAATAATTTTGAAAAATCACACACAAGTTGCCTAGTTACAGCAAGTAACTAGAGTCATTTCTTTGACAGAAATCACAATTACAGGACATATATTACTAAAAATTTTGATTGAATTACAACAAGAATCGGACATTAAACATTGAAGGCACCACGGGAGTTGAATAATGCCTACACTGTTGACCTCAGGCATTATTGTCCTTTTAACACCCTTGATACCTTGATTTACATTGTTTGCATCAGCATTGTGTCAAATAGTGAAATAATCTATCTTAAGCTAAGTTCATGTGGAGCAAATTCTCATATTGACTAAACAGAATCAATCAGCATGTTAACGCAGATATATCTGAATTTCAACAACATTTTTACTTTCCTATGTTCACTACGAAATTGCTCAACTTCCAACTTCTCGTTACATTTTCACTAAGAATAAAATGGATAGGACCACTGTGCATGCAAAAAATTGTGAAAATATCTATAGAGATTTCTGTCAAATGTCATAAAGAGTACGTAAAGTATCTACCTCCACTATCCTTGAAAGTCTTCCATAATATTGGCTTGTAATGGTTTCTTTCTACGGCCGTGCGAAAAATGAGGCTTTTTCGTGTCACAGTTTCACGAAATGAACAATTTTGAGATGTGCGAACAAGTAAAGCTTGTAATGAACAAATAATTGTCAAATCAGAATGGTAAATTCCGATACAAGTGCGGAATGGAGATCATCCCATGCGGATGTAAATAATTCAGCCACGAGATGAAGTTTTCTGAGGAAGAATTTGCTTCATTGATCTCATTCCAATTCATCAAATGTTGATAAAATTACTCATATTGACTCCATTTTAAAAAGGAATTAAAAGAGAATCAAAGAGAATTAAAATTATGACAGTAATAAAAAAGTTTTTTCGCGACGCCACGCGGCTTTCTTGGGAGCCTCTGAGCGTGAGGAATGACCCCTATTTCGCACGCTACAGCGTGCGAAATCGGTATCATTCTATAGTGACTGTAGAAGAATAATATTTCTATTGGGTTCCAATTTCAAAAAATTCACAATTACATGAATACTATTGTTAAAAGTAATGACAAATAATCCAAATCCGCCCTTCTTCTGCATCTAATATTAGCTTGATGAATGCTTCATTTTGAATTGATATTCTTCCAGAATCATTTTAAGTTTCATTACCTACATAATCCTCTCATAAAGCAATAGAACTATTGGTACTTCACAATTTGTAGTTAATTGTTCCAGATTATGATTGTAGTAATTGTCATGAACGAGGTGTTCTTTGCCGTCCCTTTAATATGAGTGTTCTTGATGTATAATAATAATTGAAGTCGTTCCCACTTTCAAGCGGCAAAAGAGCTGTTTCTGCAGACAAAAAAATTCCCCTGTTACATATTTTGAGTACGAATATTTACTTTATTGATGTATTTTCTGCTGGTGTTCTGGAATCCAACAGTACATACGTTATTGGAAATACCCGGATCATAGTTGCTCTATAATTTTCTACCATATTTAAAAAGAACTCACCAACAAAAAATCCCAGTTCTACAGTCACATGATAGTGACAGATATTTTTATCATATTTTCATATTTGTTGCGGTGGATACTTGAGCTCTGTGGAAATCTTATGCTCAACTAAAGGGACACTGGTATGCTGTGCAACGCCGTTTTCCGATTCAAGTGCTACCTAAAGTTAAGTACCGCATAAGTAACAGCGGTGCAAGCGGGCATTGAAGCTTTGATTGGATCTATAAATGAGAATTATATTTTCTAGGAGTGTACTGTCAGATGCAGTTGAACTATAAAAAGCAGTGTATCATAACAAATGATTGTGAAACAAAAAAAACTTTGGAAAAATTCCATTTCTGATTGTTATAGTTAGTTGCCTCACTAGAAGCTGCAAAATAATTATTTATGCAACAAGAGTGTGAAGCTGAGCATTATGTCATGAGGATAAGTATTTGGTGACGGTGACGGGGTGTGCCGGATTATTAAAATCGTAAGCCGAATGTCATAATGTTTACACTCGTATTGCAAACAATATTTTTCTTACCGGCCTTAATATCTATATTTTAACAATTACTGAGCACACAGCAAGGAAGCCCAGAGCACAAATTGACATTCAAATGCAATCAGTGAGAGCGGGTGAGAACATAAATTCACAGAGATTTTACTGTTACGTGTTCAAATGGGACAAAACCGGGACGCGAAGAACCTACTTTGCGCATCGATTTGCGATGCGTCAAGAACTAACTTTACGCACGGCCGTAGGAAAAAATGTTATATTTGACTTTTTGTGCCGTAGGCATAACAAAAGAGGCATTGCTCTAGTTACGACTGTATGTGATAGAATAGAGTTTCCAACCTTACGTGAACTACCTGCCATTAATAAGATACTTTTTGGTAATCCTGAATAAGACCTAGTTGCAGGATTTTCATCACTTAATTTGAATTTAATGTCCTCCTAGCTTTCAAAAAACTAACTCCTGATGCAAAAAATTATCTTACCGCAGTCAAAATCGAAGGACGTGACCAGAAGTTTGAAGGAGACAGTAGAGCAGGATATACGTTAATTCCTCAATATTAGCTATTAGAATTCAAGAAATCACTTCAGCGAATTGATATTGAATCTTGATCTTACACTAACGGTTTATTCCAGTCTGCTGGAAGAATTATTCCGAAGACCATAAACAGTGATATAATTTAAGACGAAGAATTCGATTCATTTCTTGAGAGAGTATGAATACGAAATTTGTATAGTAGCTTGGGAGGGATTGATCACAAATATTCAAATGAAACAAAATGTGTTTTTGATTCTGTCTATAAATGAAGCTACGAATACAAGGAGTTTCTTGATATATCTCTTCATGCGCAGAGTATAGAACAAAGTTTTACGTTTTAACGAGGTGAAGATAGTCATTTTTCCAGCCGTGCGAGAAAGTTGCAGCTCATTTAACAGAGTCGATATATAGAATTTCTCACAAAAAAAATCTGAAAGTTTCGTCCAGAAAATGAATGGGAAATATTATAGTACAGGATATGAGGTCAAATTTTGAGTTTTTTGCTCTCCGCTATTCAGTGTCAATCTAGAATGGCAAACAATATGAATCGAACATTTGCGAATGTGATTTTTATATTTTGAACTTAGAATGCTGTGCAAATTTTTGGTCACAAAATGAGTTGACTCAATAGCAATGAATTCGATGGTACAAACGAAGTGGAAGTCGAATAATTCCGTAATAGAATTATATGATTCATCTATTATTAGCCAAGTGGTTCACTGTCTCTATGTTAACTTTAGTTTTTCTTATTTGTGAATCACCTTTAGATCACATGTTGTGCTTGTGATGATCGTGTTCTTTAATGTAAAACAGATCTATGTATATTATCAAACAGTAGGATGGCATTATACCTGATTTTTTTAGCAGATATTAAAAGTGCTTACAATTATTTGCACCAACTACTAAAACTCCAATCAATTCATAATTTGATGTTTGACACCATGCAATTATATCATAAAGTAACTATAAGTAAAACAATGGAACAATGGAAATAAACCCATTCTTTTTCAATCATAGAAATTATTTTCTCCAACACTGTTTTGGAACTTGCATATTCCATAACCAAAAATTAAATTGGAACGAATGAAATTCCAAAAAATCGTTTAGAATGATTCCGTATGCCGTTTAGAATGATTCTGTAAGCCTTTAGAATCATTTCGACGAATCAGAAGCTGTTAGTTTGGCTACTACCATGGTTACTTCCTAACAATTCAAGTATTCATATCTGAATTTGACGTTTGACATTTAATAATTTTTTGAGTTTCCTCTGAAATATTGGTGAGTTTCCAAAACCTTGTTAGAGAAAGTATAGTCTACAACATGTTTGGAATGGCGTATTCCACACTCGCGAACCGTAACACTTGCCTTCGGCTCGGATTACAAACTTTTCGCTCGTTCAGAATATGGGCCATTCCGATACTTATTGTAGAATATACTAATCTCCAACACTGTTTTGGAATTTGCATATTCCATAACCAAAAATTAGGTTGGAACGGATGACATTCCAAATGATCGTTTAGAATGATTCTGTATACCGTTTAGAATGATTCTGTAAGCCTTTAGAATCATTTCGACGAATCAGAAGCTGTTAGTTTGGCTACTACCATGGTTACTTCCTAACAATTCAAGTATTCAAATCTGGATTTGACGTTTGACATTTAATAATTTTTCAAGTTTCCTCTGAAATATTGGTGAGTTTCCAAAACCTTGTTAGAGAAAGTATAGTCTACAATATGTTTGGAATGGCATATTCCATACTCGCGAACCGTAATCCTCGCCTTCGGCTCGGTTTACGAACTTTTCGCTCGTTGAGAATATAGGCCATTCCAATACTTATTGTAGAATATACTATTAGATAACGTTATGCACAGATTCAAAGTTTGGCTATTTCATATTGAATTTGGTTCAACGTGTGGCCGTACAACACTACTTTCTAAAACACTGAGATTTCTTTGAAACTTCATGTCTGCGGTTTTATATTTATTTGAAGATAATTTATCAGATGAGAACCAATCTTTCGATTTGCCCCTTTTACCCCTGACATATGTTCTACAGCTCAATAAGAGATCGTATAAAATTTCATATCCGCACATGGTGTCGATATGACCATCATATTCGCACATAGTAGTATGAAGATATCTAGCCAATAGATAACCCATAGAGTAAAAAATGAATTTTTATTGATTGAGTCTATATGAAGGACTTTAATCGGTTAAAACTAGATTCAGAATTATAAATCTGATTGATCAAAACTATGTGAATGATCTATATTGGACTTGTATTCGGATTCTAATCGACTTTGTCAACAATATTTACTCATAAATTTGATTAACTGGAACGAGTGAAACAGTAGTAATAGTCTAGTCAACAAATTAAGAGTCGATTCTTAACTTCTTGAGTAGACTATAGAATAAAAAATCAATCAATTAATGGATTCAAAGTATAATGAACACAACATCAGCATTTCTTTGTAATTCATTCCAATAGGAAGCATTTGAAGATGAATGGTCTAAAATAAAAAACTTATATGACACTCATATATTCGTATGTCAAAACATTGTGAATAGCCAGGATAGAGAGCTGATGTTATGATCATAATCTCAATGATACCAGTAATAAATGCAGTAGAATTAATGAATCGATTTTTCAATTTATGGATGGAGAAAGGCAAAATTCAAAATTTTATCCATTTCGATTCAAAATAAATCAGATTTAGGTCTCCAAAAAACTTATTCATTCTTATTTAACGGCCAAATTGACAGTCCATCATGATAGTTCAGGAAATATCATCAAAAATTGTTAATCCACTTATGGTTTTTGGATCCACTTCATTTATCGTTTTGCTGCTTACCTCATCCCAATGAAGTGAAGATCCAATTACAGAGAGGATTTGAGATAACGCAACACATATTCATTCACATGCATCCGGTTCAATTCGAATCCTCAGTCCCGATTTAAGCTTGTATAGCAGAACTGTAGATCCCTGCTCATTCAAGACATTATTCGATACGTGGGAATAGTGCAAACGGAATTATGGAATTATAAATTTTACTTCCAATAGTATCCCCATGTGCAGATATCGATTCATGTTCGTGAGTCCATATTCAGACAATTGTGATGCTCAATATAATGGAGCACGGAGAATAGAGTGAGTTGATAATCAAACTTCACAAATTGCCCAAAGAATTAATCGGTGAGATGTTGTGTAAAGTGCTATCTAAATCAACTCACAGAACAATTGAATTAACTGCTATATGCGTTAATACAGAGTGATCAAAAATCCGTCAAAGAATATGCAAAATATACGCCACTGTGTTCTTGAAATGTTGGTAATGTAGCTATCAAAATAAATAAATTTATACCAACTTTATTCCATGAAGATAGTTTTGATCTTGATGCGAAATTTTGCTAGTCACGTGACAGACAATCATTATTGATCACTCTGTATTAGCCTTGAATATATTTTTTTTTTGTCAAACATCAAATACCTTGATTAAAACTGTCTTTTAATTACCGAAACAAAACGCTATCCTAGTATCAGTAATTGCGAGTGAGGGTATTTGGCAATTAGAAGATCAGACCCTAGATTAAATTTAGTATTCCAACATTGACTTATAGGTTGTATAGGGCTTTGGAAATACGCGAAAATATTGTCGAGAGGATTATATAATAAGAGAGATCCCGACTAATTGGTTTTACATTTGTGTGAGATTATCCTAAAATTTTCTACCCTTATGCCAACGAGGAATGCAAGTCAATATTTTTACAAATGTTTTATGGCTGGAACATACATTCTTTTCATTGGCAAGCAATTTGAAAACACGGAGTTCAACATTTTTTCACAAGTTCACACGACCATTCAATCCTTTTGGACTGTTGCAAATTGTGATGTCAACTCACAAAACTAAATGCAGGCTACGAAATCCAAAGGTCACTCGTGTATTATTGATGATAGGGGTGGTATCTCTGAAATACGTAAAGGGAGGGAAAATCGAGAAATACGTATTTTACGTCTCGCAAATAATGTATAATGAACTAAATTTACGCAAATGTTCACGACCCTGCATGCGTAAAGTAAAGCTTTTTGGCACCCTATTTCTACCACTATTCAAATCTCAATTCATGTTTGTAACTTTTCTCACTGACCCACTCGTTCGAATGTTTGTTAGATTCGAATGCAGTGAGTCACTTCACTGTGTGTTCGATAATTGTCAAAATACGAAAGTTGGAGGCCGTAGAAAAAAGTTTTCATGCTATACGAGTGTGAACAAGCACTATGACAATCATCCAATAATAGTTCTCTGTATCCTAATGCTGAACTTTACTCTTTTATTGAATAAGCTATAAGTTTTTCGTCTTATAAGATGACATTCATTATTTATAAAAGAACGTCATATAAATCTCGATTGAATTTATTTTTATTTTGTTACAGTTGCTGTGGTTGTGGCATTCTTCGTCTGTTGGGCTCCATTCCACGCACAGCGCCTTCTAGCTGTTTACATCAGTAACGCTTACGACGCAAAGCAGCCACCAGGGCCTGCCGTTATCTCCACGTACCATGTTTTGAATTATGTTTCCGGCTTGCTGTACTTTCTGTCCACCACAGTGAACCCTTTGCTCTATAACATCATGAGCAATAAATTTCGGGACGCCTTCAAGGTATGTTGTTTGACATTTACAAGGGGTCGCCGAATCATCTATGAATAAATTAATAATTTGGGTCCTGAAACTGATCCCGTTTAAATGAGAATTACGTCATGATTACATTGTAATATGACTACGGGATTTATCCGTGAACTACCTACTAATGTAAGGTAGTTCATTATTCAACATACATAGATTGCCAACAGGCAAAATGAGATTAATTATTGCTAGAGTTGTTAGCAGGGTTGGCATGATTTTAATTATTTGATTCGAATTACGATTTACATCGAGTGATATTTGCGGTCTATTCAAAAATTACCAGCAACAGTGACTTTTGTACAGATTTTTTCAGCTACAAAATAATTTTTTTTATCTAGGATACCGTGTCTGAGAATTTATAGTATCTTCATGGCTATTTAGGATACAAATATGTTATAACAGCCTGGTTGAAAGTACGAGCAAAGAGAGACTGTGTCCCAAGATGTTTTATTCCTCCATCACGCTAATTGTCGTACGGAAGATCTTTACTTTTGTCAACGTTACTTTAACGGCTACTGTCGGTTCTCAAAGACATGATACTTTAAATTTTACTATCCATTGTAAAACTGTAATTGAAATAGCAATTAACAAATTGGTTTAATGGCGCTCTTATATTAAGCAGGATATCGAGCATGACCTGAAGTTAGCACAAAGCTATCAAGCAAAGGCTGAAGCTAGATCCAATCATTTTTTTATGAGTATTTGATGTTTATTTCGGAATATTCTTGTAATTTGTTCCATGAACGCCCAAAGAGATATTTATCATATATTTTCATCTATAACCATAACTGAAATAGCATCAGATGAACTGGTTCTATGGTGCTGAATAACAATTCGAACATATCTTAGCAAACTTGCGGAATCTGTCGTTTTGAGCATAACCTGAATTTGACATAGGCCCATCAAGTACGAGCTCAAATAAATGATTTTTTCGAAATCGTTTTGTGCTGCCTCGATTTATATATGTATCATGAGTATAACATGTAACTTGGTTTATGAACAGTTAAGATTCGCAACACTCTAAGCACTCGAAAATAAGCATAATTTACCACTTTGTACGAGTGTATGAATTATGGTACATTATATATGTCTAGTTTTAAATATATAGCCATACTGTTACATGATTGATCCATGCTGTTGAATGAGAACGCCTGTTCACACCGCTGTCAAGTAGGCTGAACTGTTATTAACTTTTTGCACCAGGTTATTCATCACGATTTTTCAATCATAATCCATTCTTCACTTTTGTTCTTTCTTGTTCGTTTTACAAGTAACTTTGCGTTTCATAGTTTCAATTTTCGAGGAGTAATTGTAATAGCCATACACTAAAGTTTTGTAAGTGTATACTTCATTCGAAACGATTGCTTCGCTCCAATAGTTGATTAATGGTATCATGCATGGTTTTTCTTTTTTTTTGCATATTATTCCTAGTAATTTTAATAAAAACGACTTTTGACTTTAAATTCTGTATATTTATTTGAAACTTTGACGTTTCGATCCTTTGACTACAAGGATCTTCTTCAGAAAACAATGATACAAAATAAAACAAGGCAAGTAACTGGATACTAAGAATATACAGAATACTAGATGTGATGACGTGGATATCACACCTAGACAAGAAGAATAAAATTCTCTGGCATTCACCCAAGGCTTGAGGAAAACCACGTGAAAACTCCAAACAGAGAGATATGTCCTACTTAGTACAGCTCCGCACACATCCCAAATCACAAAATACACGACATTTCAACAAGACAGCGTAACGCTACTCTTTGCTATTGGTTTGGCTCACAACTGCAGTATCAAATAGTCTTCAGTGTACTTTATAATCCAAAAAATACACAGAACCACACCAACCAAAACATAGTCATTAAATATGTGTGTTATTGATTACAGAGAGCCAAACACTTGATAATTCAAAACCATCAGTATGGTTAAAGTTATTTGGATGTTTAAGTATCTCAATTGCTTCTCT
This sequence comes from Dromius quadrimaculatus, assembly GCA_963989225.1. NCBI lineage: Eukaryota > Metazoa > Arthropoda > Insecta > Coleoptera > Carabidae > Dromius > Dromius quadrimaculatus. The sequence goes on from OZ022330.1 coordinate 46,338,183, forward strand.
GACCAATCTACAATGAATCGATGAGAATCTTGCGACTATTCTTGTTTCTTTAAACTTGATGTCATGCAAAAGCTTGATGGCATGATCAACTACAGAAGATTTATTTGGATGGTTCAATCTTATGCATCTCCTATGTTCAGCAATGCGAGTGTTTACAGTTTGACCCGTCTGTCCAACGTAGACTTTCCCACAGGTACAAGGGATCTCATGAATGCCCGAAGATTGTAGAGAAATCAAATCCTTTACAGGTCTCATGTACTGCTTGATTTTCATTACCGGAGCGAAGGAAACTTTGAAATTATATTCAGACAAGATCCTTCCGATCTTCTTTGAAACATTGCTCACATTAATCAGTGATTTTATTTTTTTTTTGTCGCAGAGCCATTAAAATGGCAATGCGTCAATCTCATTTTACTCCTCAATAAGGGAGACCCAATTTACTTTCTGATAATTGATCTATTACTACATACTTCTTTGAAGGCGGCAATATGAATCAGGCAATTAAAATTCAATATTGCAGTACTAACAATTTTTAAATGGATTGTTGCACAACATGATCATATAACATGTTTCTTCGTATCAAAAAGAGAAATAACAGTTTTCAAACCTCGTCCAAGACTTTATTCGCCGTTCCATTGATATAAAAATCCCACGTATTTTTATGTTATTCCTAAGAGCTTCTACGAGCAGAAATAACTTGGTTGAAGTTTCATTCGCTAATCTGTAACAAATATTTGGGAAGAAAATTGCCTGCAAAACTTTCCAAATCATTTTTATGTCAATATACCAACAGGAGTATCAATGAAGTTGGCACAGCAACAAGAATAGGTTTATTTAACGAAATTCTATCAGTTCTTGAGCAATTATCAAGATAATTTTTTTGTCTCCACCTAGTGATAGTTCAATAATTTTTTGTATATTTAACTGCGTTTCAAGTAATAAAAAAAAACAAATTTCCTATCATTTACAAGATACAGGGAATCAATGAAAATTGAATGGGAAATTATCTTCACGTTACATCGCCTTTCTGGACCATTCACTATCTTGATAGATTTTAGCATAGTGTTAATTGATGTTTGGCAATCACCTGGATTTAAATTTGCTTTGATTATTTAAGAGACGAGCACGTGGCTCTGGAACTTTTTAAGTGTGCTGTGCTGAGAGTTTCTTTTCTATTATAAGCTACAAAATTTCCATTCAAGAATGTTATCTATACGCCACTCAATTCTATACCCAGTTTTTTTCCCAAAGCTATGATACATTGGCAGAAAATATTTTTGGTTCTCTTGTAATAGGGATGAATTGATATTTTAAACATTCTGAATGCGTACATTACACATTACAATAGTTTATCGGACCTAAATATTCATGCAGCAAGCAGTTCACAGTGAAAAAGGAAAAGCTGGGTCAAATAAGAGAGAGCATTCATGTCAATTGCAACATTGCCAAGCAATAAGGTTATCATACGTTTTCACTTTTTTGAGGACCTACTCTGATAGCACTGTCTTGTAGGGGTCATTTCAGCTTGTCCAAATTGAAAAGCGTGCTCTAAAATTTCAGGTGTTTATTTTAAATTCTGAGTCTGTACATAATATATAGCCAGAATTTACTGATTGAATTTAATAATTAATGAAAATATACATTTTTTGTGTGCTTGGGTCTCAGTGTATACTCAACTAATTTTCATCTTTTTGTTCGATAATTAGAAAGCACATGGAAGTTGCTTCAGTGTTCCAAAGGAAATTAATTTATAATAACATTTTGTTCAGATATTATCATCTCATCTTTCACTTCAAACTGAATTCTTAAAATCAAACTAAGGATAATAATTCCATGAATCAACAGATAATTTTTGAGCCAGACTTAATTTTTGAATATTCAATAAGGCTTAGGAAACATGAGGAGGAGAACTAATGACTGTTTGATAGCGTTGTCAAACACTATATAACGCAGTTGATAAAATTATCTGCGGTAATATTACAAAGGTGTTCATTGATATATCCAAGAATTTGAAGCTTTGGCGGGGAGCAGATATTATTATGGATTACGCATCCCAAAATTGATTCGTTGTGTGCAAAATTACATCAACTAAAAATTATTCTATCAATATGTGCAGCGAATAAGTGAAAGTGAACATATCTTTCTTTCCTGTTTGCTGTCGTAGAAGCACACAAAAGGTGTGATTCAGAGATAATATTCATAAATTGCAAATATCTGTGTTAGATGAGAAATTTGTAATTATTGTTTTGGAGGACGACATGATCGAAAACAACCAAATGTAGCAAAGAAATATCAGTGACAAGCAAGCATAATGAGAGCAAAAATATATATATTTTTTTCATTCGTTCATAGAACTTGCATGAAATAGCATTCAAGATCACTTAAAATAGTTCATCTAGTTCCAATCTATGAGAAGCCTCATACTATGGCTATTTGAAATGAGTATTATCAAAATCAAATTGAAGTTGATTGAAAGACCCAGGATATGATTCGATGAAAACTTGCACAAAGTCTCTTAGCACATATGCATAATCTATAGAGGTGTTTGCTATTTCTGATTTTTACGTAAATTTGTCATTCTATCGCCATTCATCGAGATGGTTAGGTTTGTCTCCATATTGAACTTCAAGCATGTGTAGAATCATTGTAGAACAATATTACTGAATCGAATTCATCTCTACTACTGTATAACATGTACTCCACATTCTAAGTTATATATTAGCGCCCTGTATCCATCACTTCATCCCATTTTCATATTTTTCAGTAACTTATCTTTCATAATTATTATTTGTAGTATTCCTTGGCTAAAAATGGCTTGAATATCATCCAAAACGTCCCTAAGGTTAACATTAAGTTCATCAAAATAAGCATTGGTCCACCACACCTAAAATCTATATTCATCATGAAAAACATAGTAGGTAGAATAGCCTTTTCAATACTTTTAGTACATATGTACATATACTTAAAGTGTAAGCAGTTTCTCAAGATTGCTTATTCTGGAGATAGAAATAGCCTATCCTAATTGTATCTATCTATCTCTTACTAATGGTATGAAGGGGACGATTGTAGCACGGCGTTTGACTGCCGAGGTTCTGACATACTTTATTACTGATGTCTTCTTTAAACCCTACCTACCACCTTGTACCAGTGAAAAGGAATGTCTGCGTGTAACTCTTTTGTATATTCACTCCCATGAGCTCATGTGAATTTTGTCTAGTTAATCAATAAGGTTTGAGTCACGTGAATATTGAATATAACTGAATTGAATACTTTTTTTCCTCCACTCAAATTTTAAATTTGATTCAAGACACTAATGTACATTTCGTATGTACATTTAATAGATAAAATATTCTTCTAATAATTTCAAAGTTTTAAGAATAGGTACTGCTACATTGTTGACACTATCTTCCTATCTTAGCCAATCTTGAATCATACGATTACCGATGAGGCTCCTCAAGTTTGTCAAACTGCACAAATTAATTACGCCTTGTCCTCAAAATGATTTTGGCATGAATACCATTTAACATTCAATCCGCAATTATTCTTCGCCAGATAACCCTATACAAACACATCTCTATTAATAAATTCAATGGAAGAAGCTGTAGGCTCTCGGTGAAACATAATGAAATAGGATTCAGAGGAAAACATTCGCTAAAGTTTCACAAATAAATAATGACAGTTTTAAACAAGAATTAGATATAATTGTAGAAATGGCAAAAAATAATGGTTATGACTCCAATATTGTATTTAGTTTACTAAGGATAAAACAGAGAAGGACTCTCAACAAACAATTTTATAATAATTCTAGAGAAATTTCACCTATAAAAGATCAAATCTATAAGAAAATGAAATATATCAAAGACATCACCCCCACTTTAACTATTGGACTCAAGAAATTGAACATTGTTCCAGGGTTACATAATTCCTATATTCTGAAAAATATTTTAGTGAATAATAAGATTGTTTGTAAGGATCCGTTCTCAAAATCAGGTGTTCATAGAATTAAATGTCATGATTGTCATTATGTATATATAGGACAAACAGGACGTAATTTTGACATCAGATTTAATGAACATTTGCGCAGTTTTAGAAACAATAAATCTGACTCTAATGTGGCCAAACATTTGATAGATAACCATCATGTCTGTAGCAAAAATAACTTGGAAATTCTACATTTTGAAAAGAAGGGTAAGAGATTAACATATCTAGAAGCGTATGAGATCAAGAATGCGGTTAAAAACAAAAAAAAAGTTGATGAATGAACATATTTCCCTAAATGTTACATCCTTCATACATCAAATAACTCCGCATTCAATCTCCTCTCGTACATTCACAAACACCACGTGAAAATCTTGTCCCCACAGCAGTCACTCTCCATTTTAGCTTTTGCAGTCACGGCATTCCCCACCATACATCAATGCATGGCTGCTTTTTAATCTCTATGTCTCAATAATGTATAAATCAATGTATTGGATTCGTGTATTATGCACAAGTCACCCAAAAAAGATATCTATTTGTCTTTCAGTCATCGTGGCAAAACTTGTTCTTCTGGGAATGATAAATTACATTTCACACTAGTACAATGGATTACTATTCTTCTACAAAAGTTTCAAGTAGGGAAAATAAGCTGTTGTGTTTGAAATCTCATGATCAGAAAATGACCTGTCTATTAATTATCCAATTCTATTATTGATATATCTTTCAGTATAGATTGAAGAGTTGTTTGGTTGTTTCCGAGTTGTTCCAATCTGACCTCTTGCCATGTCAAGATGTCATTTTACCTGGCTCATTGGAGCAGTTGAAATTTACAGTAAAGTTTTGAAACCTAAATCAAATACTCCGTGCGAATTCATGTAGGTGTGCACTACAGTGTTAAAGTTAAGGATAGCAGTTTTGATGAGTCGATAAGACGTGTCTCAAAATACTTAGCCATATAGAATACCTGAATTTGAATACGTGCTGCATAAGTTACTAATATGTTCGATTTTATCACGGTGACTAGCTTGATGAGACTTTCTACTGTCTAAAAAGTACTACATAATTTTATTGGATTACTTACAGTAAATTTGGTAAACTTTACTATCAAATTTGATAAATAATTCTCCTAAATATTTGGGGAACCTTCGTTACGAGAAAATGAAGGTATATATTACTATCTTCATATTCTTCAAGTAGTTGTCATTGATAACCATAATATCGATAAAACATACTTCAAGTTTCTAATAAGAATATATATATTCTGTTAATCTTGACAGAATTTCTGAAAAATAGGTACCGCAGTCCGAACAAGAAGTTTCTATGTTATTCGTCATCAATCAATTTCATAGTTGTCTTATTGATCAGTCCAATCCGCCCACAAGCTGTGTTCCTCTTAGTGAAGTCTTACTATATGTACTTGTTACGTAAACAGCTATTGAAAGTCATTAATTAGGCTTGAACCTGGTAACCATGGATACGAATGTGACTCAAGAAGATTGTAATTCATTCAAATAGTTCTATATTTCAACTTTCTGGAAAGTACCTGAGATATTCAAGAGAATTCAGTTCGATATAATTCTCTCCTACGTTCCACGATGATGTCGGGATAAGCAAGAGAATTTGATAGATAATAAATTATATTCATGATACTATTTATTCATTGTATTTTCTCAATTTTTTTCAAATACTTTGTAGAAACACTGAAAATCATGTCCTGCCCTAAAGGCGAAAATTTTCATCTTCCTTGAAGTTTGCAGCAAAATTTATTGACTTAATAAACAATAAAGAACTTTGTTTCCCGTGTACATCGATTTAAGCGATGTACTGATATTGATACTGAGAGTACGCTGGGTTGAAAATTCGTTTAAAAGTAAAATTGATGTTTTACACCGCTTGCAAAGTGTTTTCCGATCTTCATCATCATTAACTTCCTTACCTATTAAATAGTCCGTTCTCTTGAAATGCCTACAAATGACCAGATCCATTTTAATGATATTCTAAAGTAGTTGAGACTCAATCATTGAATAAATATCATAACATATAAGTTAGAACCCGATTCAAAGGTTGGTTCACAAGTCACTGAACAAATCAATACAAGAATAGCCTTGAGCATTTAACAAAATTTGAAGTAAAACTTCTTCTACGTCATTTTGCATCACGAGACTCGAGTAAAAAATCGTATATAATGGTGTAACGATAGTGACAATCATATAATTGAATTGCTCATTTCAAAAACTACATAAGTCATATTTCTTCTGAAAATAAGGTTTTATCAGATCTTATATGTACTGAGGTATTTACACATGCACTGTAAAAATCCCATAAGTCACATTCTTTTATCAGTAAATATTTAACTGTCGAATTGAGAATGTTCAGAATATGTGGAATCTGTTGAATATTATTAAGTGCCATAATTAATATTTCTAAGCTCCAATTGAATAAGCTCAAATATTTTTCAAATGAATTTACTGTTCTCAACAAGTTTACAAAATAAAAATATTAGATTAGCTCTGTAAACTCAGAATAATCTGAATTATGTTGTTTTTGAAATGACCGATTCAATTGAAGTTAACGCAGAGTTCGGAACAGCGTTATATGAATGTTAGGATATAAATATCCCAACAGTATGTTACAGAAACATAGATTCATTCTACAATTATCTGTTTCTAATAGATTTATCAATGGACCTACTCATTATTCAGATTATTTCAACTAGTCATAGTCTGTCATGTCTCAAATATTGATTGCTATGTTTATGTATGAAGCATGAGAAAACTCATAAGTAGTTTACAAAATTTATAAAATATACAGAGGAAATTTTGTCGCATGGACATAGGTGTGGGGGATGACAATGCAAAATTCTTATTTGAAGGGTAAATTGAAGAATTCTTACCTAGAAGGGAGAGAAGTGATTCTTATAGAGGGAAATATCTTCAATAGAGTTACAACTACTGGACCTCTATCCCAATTATTCATTATTTTAATTCAATGTTGAAAAAAGGGATCCTTGCGGGCATTACGGTAGGAGTTCATCAGCTCTAGAGAGAGCAGTGTACATGCATAGTATGTTACATATGAAGTGAGAGATATTTCATTACAGCCGAGGGCTCGTTTTATGACCAAGAGGCGAAGCCTCGAGCGACAGATATAGCTGCGGAGGTTGTAATAAAATTCCCACTGGAGGATATATCGTGAACTTATTCCAACAATGTGTTATATTCATGGTTACGAATTTGACACCGTTGTTTTCAAAATGAAACATTCGAGATAAATTTGACACTTGTCAATCAGGGTAACAATTACAATTTTGTATGCTATCAAAGAGAAAGTACAAATCGTTAGATAGTATAACGCGAAGTTCAATCCCAGTTCAAGACAAGTGTCTGACTTTTTCCAAGCATTATTTCCTAACGGATCAATTTCAAGCCGTGCGACAGTTGCCAGAAAAGTAAGAAAATTTGAGGAAAATGATTGGTTGCGTTCAACTCAATCACAAGAAGGGAGATAAATTCAATCATGTATTGAAAGCGTAGAAAAAATATGAAACTATAACGTTATTACTTACATAATAATGGCACCTTATCGACGAGAGCGATTGGGGTAGAACTGTAGTGAATGGACGAAATTGAAGTTGGCTACGAATCTGAAAGTTTGAATATTCAGATAACGAAACATGAGGATAATAATATAGTTCAACTTGTTTCTTATGTTCCATTTCAGAATTAATACTTGAATATATTGCTGTCAATATGTTTTATGTTAAAATAAATTCACGGCATTCGCCATGGGAAGTGACTGTAATTCTCTCTAGTGTTGAGAAATTAAGGCTGTCTATGACAAGTCATATTTAATATTTTAGAATTACTCAGAAACTCAATAATATCAATAATACTCATTTCGAATGGTTTACTATCTATTATAAATAATTTTACTTCCGTTTTCAACCACCAGATTAGTGTTAGAATCAGTTCTTATGGTGAATACTATTTTATTCACAATTAATTAATTGTGAAAATCTGATTCAATATCGTTTTTCTATGAATAAAGTAAGATGAAATAATAATTGCCCATGAGAACAAATATGTTCTAAACAATTCAATCAATTTGATATTTGTTGAATTTATGAAACATTTTTCATACACGTATCCATCATTATTGCAAGTAGTAAAGATATCAAAAAGTTGTAATAACAGTAAAAAGAAGCAATTTATTTGCTCCGAGTTGAATAAAGGTGCTACGAAAATCGTTGTAGATGTGGTCCTTCAGAGAAGCAAAAGTCGGTACTTTAATTAGAGTTTTATATCAAGTATATTGATTCTTAATGAAATCGGTTCTGTACAAAATTATTAGTTTAATTGTTGATTCATTGTGATATTATGGAGAAGTAATACAGTTAGAACTCGGATTTAAAACGATGGGTACAAAAATTTCAATGTAATGAATGACGGTATGATTTGACTTAACTGCCTCCTGCTTGCAGATAACAACAACTGACTCTACAATATGTAAAATGAATGAATGAATAGCAGATCTACCTTTTTGAATTCCAATAATATATATAAAGCCTATAGCTTGATTACTTGAATAACGATTGTTGAAAAAACTGTAAGATCCACTTAGGATGAACCAAAGACTATGCGATTGGGCCTCAAACGGGCTTGCTACATAACTTGTTTGTGGAGCTACTTAATTTTGGTACATGCTTGATTCCATTCCAATTTCTTTCTAGACGAGATAAAAGAAAATTGTACTATTTCTATGATTACGACTGGTATACAAGCAAAAGAAATTTACCAACGAAAAAACTTGGAAAATATTTATGAAAATGTAAACGAGGCGAGTAATTCAAGACTAGCATCCTGATTACTGTTTTATAGACATGCCAGCAATAAACTCGATGTGGTTTTACGACACAATTTTGTTAGAGAGATATTGTGTAGGCTGGGAAAGTTCAAATGTCAGTCATGGCAATAAGTTGTTTGAAAAGTGCTTTATTCCTTGAAAAATAAAGCTTACTATTCTACTACGCAAGCTACGGAATTGTGGTCTACAAACATCTAACAAACATTTGATCTCTTTGTTTTGTGAATTTTTTATTGCTTTCAAAGTTGATAGGCTAATAGTACTCATTTGTTTTTTATTTTCATCTCAGCAAGATATGTAATTTGGCTCACGCAAATGATATTCACAATACTCTCTGTAGGTGGAAATTTTGGCATATTTCACGAAAATTTTTCCTCGTTGAGTCGTTGCTCATCACACTATTTGTACAAGATCATAATACTTAAAACTCAATAAACATATTTCAGTGAAAAATAATATTGTTTCAAGCGGTGAATTCACATGGGACAGTCTGTATATAATTTCAGACTCCTGGCACTCCTTCTCCTGATGAACTTCAAGTATGCCAAATCTCACTTTCTTTCGTGCGCGCAATACAAAGTTTCCTCTCCACGCAAACTCAAAATGGGACATCCTGTTAATAATTATAGATTTTTGTACTTCTTCGCCATATAGTCTTCAAGCATGCAAAATCCAACATTCCTTCGTGCACGCGGTCCAAAGTTTTCTCTTTATGTGAAATTAAAATAGCACACCTGTATATTATTCTCGCTTTTTGCACTCCATCTCCATATAAACTTCAAAGGTGTCAAATCTCATATTCCTTTGTGCGCACGCTGCACAGTTTCCTCCTCACGTAAAATTAAATTAGAACAGCTTAGATATAATTTCACCTTTCTGCACTCCTTCTTCATATAAACTGCAAGTATGCAAAATCTTACATTTTTTTGTGCCGGCAATGTACTCAAAAAGGGGTACAAAGTTTTCTCTTCGCGTATTGATATAATTATATCAAATATTATTTTTTGAATCCAGTGGTTTCCAAATTATGGAGAAATGCTCAGTCTCAGATCAGAAGATAGATTTCATGAGAAAAAATAATTTTTTCTACAGTCACTATAGAATGATACCCATTCCACACGCTCTAGGGGTTAGGGTTCCTAAGAAATCCGCGAGGCATCGCGAAAAAACTGTTTCATTACTGTCATAATTTCAATTCTCCTTGATTATCTTTTAATTCCTTAGTAAAATGGAGTCAATATGAGTAATTTTATCAACATTTGATGAATTGGAATGAGATCAATGAAGCAAATTCTTTCTCAGAAAACGGTATATTTTGATTATAGATATTCACGCGGACACCTTTGACTGTAGAAAAAATAACATCCGTCACTCGTGCGAATCGATCATACCATGCTCATGTGAATTCTGCCACTCGACTTCGTCTCGTGGCTGAACTATTCACATTCGCATGGAATGATCTCCATTCCGCACTTGTATCGGAATATACTATTTCTAAACGAAATTATTGAATTGATTCATTCTTTTCCACATATATGTTGGGTTTTAGCAGTGTCATTATGAAAAAATCTCCAAATAGCGGTATGAGTCTATCGGATGAATAAATAAAAAAGTTTTTCAAACGGCCTCAAACTATATTTGTTGCTATGGATTTTCATCATAGTCTGAGAGCAACTAGTTCGAAAAAATCTCACCTCTTCCTTGAGTCTTACTGAAATAAAAATTGAAGCTATTAGCGCTATCAAAACAAAGGAGGAAAGCGTATTGAATTCTGCGGACATGAGCAAACGAATCTGAATTTTTTTTTTAATGTATGCAATAATTTTTTCTGATATACTATGCGTTTAGTTGAGTAGGTGTTATTATATGATATTCGTTCCAAAGAGATATCGGATATAGGGCTCCATCACGTCGAATAATGCTTCTGTAATTTCCGGCTGCCATAATTACTTCACCAAGAAGCAGCAAAATCGGAAAAACCGTAGAATTCGAAAAAATTAGGAAGCATATAAGTTTTATTATTCTTTTAAAATTTCGGAAAGTCACGAATCTTAGAACAAATTGAATGTGTACAAATTTGTATTGTAAATCCGCTGACACTCATTTAGGCTCCATAAAAACTTCATTAACTGATTCTTAAGAAAAATGTATTTATGGATCTGATTGAATCATTTTCGTCTTTCGTTCCAAAGCTTCGTAAATCACTTTCCAAAATAGCTTCTAAAGCATTCATCATTTCTTGAAAATATATACATACCTGTTTTTGCCCTAGAGAAGAAACAAGCTTGTTCCTGCCGGCTGAATTTGTTTCTCACATCGTTTTATCCCTGGCAGAGTCGCATTTGTTCATTGTCAATCTCTGAATGAAAATCATATAACCTCAGTTAATTTGACAGTTGTTGTATTCGTAACTGTAATTTAAATTAAAAAGAGGATTAGTTTCAAGGAAAAAAAGTATTGATACGATAATTACAAGTACACCATAACATCTTATTGATAAAGCACAAGCAGCTACTCTAGACTTGTTACCTGCAAAATCAAAAGAAAAATATTTACTTTGTTATGTCAAATTTGTAATATGGAAAGTTTCAATGCAGGTATTATGAAAAATACAGTGTGTGGCACGGGACAAAACACGATTTCAGCCAAGAATGATGTCAGCCCTCGCTTCGCTCGGACAAGCAACTCTCACCCTCAGCTGAAATCGTCTTGTTTCGTCCCTAGCCACACAATATACTATTTTCATATAGGTGAAAGTTTATTTGCAAGTAATAGTTATAGATGAAACCCTACCAACCGTGAACTCGAAATTGTATGAACTTTCATGCAGGTATATTTGATTATTATCTTCAAGTCAAACATATCAAACTAATTTGATCGAAAACAGTGCACACAGGATATAGCTATATTATAGATTTCTGCCCACCTTCTTTCACAAGTGAATGGCACTTTTATATCATCACTGACTCCCAACCTATTCATTTGCTTCAAGGTCTTCCTGCATTGCATGAGAGTAGCTTTGTTGTTGTTCCATCCAAGTAAGAGCTTCATTCAGTCTTACAGAACAGCTAAATCATTAATTAAGAATTTCAAATTGTTTTTATAATGAAGCCATCAAACCATGATCATTCAAGCAGCAAAACTAGCAACACAAATGAATGAATACTTTCTTGTTCAATTATTTGTTATTAGCTCAGTTCAATAAAGATATTTGTTCCATCTCTTCATCAAGAACTAATTATCATTTTTCAAATTCGATAAGCATAAATATCAAAATAATTATTTGTTATCACCAAATAAAGTCATTTTGAAGTGGTATTTGACCACTGCAAAAAATATTGTAATCTATCAACTTCATTTATGAGTTTTCGTTACCACTTCTACATATCTTATTAGGTGAATTCCATTATTACACAAGTATATACAGTGTGGTAAATCTCTCTGAAACCAAATTAATTCATCAATTGGACCGCAGTGTTTCATGTTTCCCCTAGAAATAATTGAACTCAAACTGAGTATGATTACAGTGTTTTCCAAACATAGAAGCTCAAAATATGTCATTCATATCACGAGAAACAAAAATAGAATTCAACGGTTCCCTATCGTTGATATTGTAATTGAATACATCAGATTCAAGAGTTATATAACATTGAGGATTCGTGATCGTACACCACCATAGGAACCAATTTGTGAGATAGGAAAACTATGTCACTAGGCCGTTGCTATATGACACACTGCAAATTAAATGTTTCTAAATATCATATTTCCATCTGGTCTCTGGAATCAGCTCCGAATCAAATGAGATCAAAGATACTGTTATCAAATATAATTGCATCCATAACCTATTTACTTTCCTTATATAGGCTACTTACCAACATTATTACGAGGGTAGTCTATATTAATTCTATTTGATGTTTCGATGGATAACAATGAATCAGATCAGTGACTCCCCAACTTTCTCGAGTAACGGTGCCCTTTTTGAGTTAAGATTTGTACACGGCGCCCAACCTTGAGTAAAATATGAATAATCATAAGTAAGAGATGGAATTCAATGGAACTTGTATACCTGCATCTATTAAAAAATTCATTAAATCATTATTATATTGGTACGCGAAATCAGTTGATGCAACTAATTCAAACACTTCTTTGATTTGTCAAGTAGAATTAATGGAAGACGGTAGATTATAAATACAATTCAAATCGATATATCCAAAAATATACTTTCCTCTTTTGTATCTATCTACTGGTCATACTCTGTGAATTTACTTTCCAGGTTAAATATCAGCACATGTCAAGGATATTGCAGAAAATCAAGCAAAGTATGTCGAAGATTGAGCTTAAGATTTATAAACTGATCATGTTTTGGAATCACTGCTGATATATTCCAATAAAAATTTGATTCGTAAGCATTTCCTTGCGATAAAAAGTAGTATCGTTTTGCTATGTCAGGGACAGATCAACAAAAGAGATATTGTTTTTGTGCTGAGAAAATGTGGAAATCTTTGTATGATGATCAGTACAGATAATAAATTCTCTGTAATTCATCTACTGACCTTCTGTTTTCAGTAGAAATATTGAATAAACATTGACCTATCTGCAAAATATATGCATTTTTACCTTCTATCATTTATATAAGAACATATTACTAGTCAATGAGGATGTCAAGGATCTAACTTAGTGCTCATGAATTTTAATAAATTTCGTATATATGCTTATGAATGCATCTTATTCCTAGCTCTACAAACAAATTCTGGAGAGCTCCAGTTTCATTGCTTACATTGGTCGCTAATTTATTTGGAACAAACAATACTTAGGAGACGCCCAACAAGTTTGGAACTACAAAACTGACACCTTTAAAAAATTATATCTTCCAAATGACCGATAAGGCAATGCTTTTCGGAGAGAAAAACAATTCCTCAAAAAAAATATATAAAGATATGGGTAATATTTTCATACACAACAGAAGAACATACTCAGGGGTAATACCATAAGAGATGATAATTTTTCGAAAATTGTCGTTTCCACGGCAACTTGTTTAAATCAATTTCACGACATCTGAAAACTTGAAGTTGAGAGCAATTTTCTGTGATGTTTTGTGGAGTGAAATTGCAAATAAGTTGCCGTGGAACAGACAATTTTCAAAAAATTATTATCTCGAATAGTATTTAGGGAGAATATTTTTTGACATATTGAGTAAACACAAAAAATTAAGAGTAAACGCATTTTGATTATCTATTTGTAATGTTATAATTATACACTCATTGTATGTGGCATTTCCAGTACTTCCTTCTTGCGCAACACTGGAAACTGTTTCACTTCTTATATTAGATATTATATTTTCATGGTGACCTTTATCTAATTGAAGATACGGTTTAATTGAACTAGTTTTGGTGTGACCAGTAATTTTAATCAATTTTAATCAACTGTTCTCCGCCAAATCCGGATTTAGTTAATTGAGTTACAGCTGTAGCTCGATGAGAATGATTTGTTATCTTAACATTTTTAGTGTTTATTCCAATCTTTTCCGCTGATTCTTTTGTCCATTTTGATATCATGTTTGCATCGATTGGCATATTTTTATACCACGTGCTGGATTTCCAACTAGGATTGACTGTTAAGAACAGTCTGTCAGAAGCAATATTTGACCCCCTTTTGGATAGTAGCTTTCTGAACAGCCGTCTTCGCTCCGTGCGCGATAGCAGCGCCATTTGATGTATGAACTAAAGGAGGATATTTGGCGTATATGTACATTGTAATCTAACGAGATAAAATGTTATATTTTCGAATCAATGAAAGTATATATGGATATTCTAAGCAAGTGAAAAGTTTTATTCATCATTATTATACGTTTCTTATAAGTTCGGCTAACATTAAAGTAAGTATAATCAATGAAAAAATAGATTGAAACTTAATGAAAGTTTGGTTAAGTAATGGCATAATAAATAAGAACGATCATAAAATAATAACATTGAATGAAAACGTTTAGAATGAATAAAATTGTCATTCCCTAACTAATGTTGCAGTACTGTGTCAAGTTATAAATCAGTAAAACTCGTAGATTAATGAATTATGAACAAAATCGCAATGGGTTTGTCATCCTCATGAATCGATTCATGCATTATTCTATTATTTGATGATATACAGATATAAGACAATTTTTTGGTATTAAAATAATAATCCCAAACATCTATTTCTTTGACTTTCTTTCCATTTTGCAACGGGAAATTTATAAAATTTACATTCGTTGTTTTTTCTAGTATTTTTGCAATTTACAGCACTGCAACATCGATTGCCCATTTTATTTGTTTTCTTGAAATCAAAACGTGCATTTCTCATATTAGAAATATACAAAAGAGCCTTTCGAAGTGCCTGAAACATATACGCTGCTAGCGCTGGTGACGACTTTACTTCCCCTTCCATGGCTTTGCACGCTCCCAATAATTGGGATTTTTAAAATTATTGATCAACCATTTTGTGTCAGCACACCTTTGATCTCCACTTTGCGCTGTCTTAGAATATACAGAATTGTATAAAATCCTACCTGTGTGCTCACCATCATTATTGTGCTCTTCTTTGAAGTAGTGGAGCTTCACCACCTCTCCATGCTAATTCAGTAGCTACAATAACATAGAATTTATTTTGTAGTCCTTCAGGTGTATTTTCATCCCACAAACTGATCATTTTGTTATGTTATTCAACTGAAAAGGTAGCTGAGCTCACTTTGCGTTTATTTGGATCGTTTTATAAAATTTCTTGTTTTGAATTCCAAGCATCTCGAGCTGATTTAAATCTAATGTCGGTTAAAGGTTCTATTACTATATAATATTCTTTATAGAATTTTTCTTGTAACAATTTTGCCGTTGTATTCCAAATAGTCTTTATCACTCCTTCTTTATAGTCCGTACCACCATGTTTTTCCATATTAAAGCCCCAGTCAGTCAAAATTTTATTAAATGTTAATATATCCGTAGAACGATTCATGTTATATTCTTTTGCTGCACAAAATTCCATGAATTACTTCCATATATATTTTTAGTCAACTTTTTTTGAAAAAAGCGCTATTATATTCACATTGGCTGGCTGGCTGGCTAGCATGACGCTGAGTTCTCAGCAATTATACTATTCACAGACTTGAAACTGGTACTAAATAAAAACTGCTATTTCGTAGGTCTGCACAAATTGCTTTAATTCAAGCTCAGTGATTGTGGAAAATTAGATTATTCAATTACTTGTTTCAAGTGGAACAATTCCCATAGATATTATGACATTAGGGATATGGCAACTGAAATTTATTAAAGTAGATAAAAATTTAGTTACAACTTTCGCCGCTGATGTCACTATTATTATGTACAGTTGTCAAATCTGTCCGGGGTTCATTCAATGACTTGTTTGACGCGAATTTGAAGCTTATCAGAATGAATTATTATTATTGGATGAAAATTTGTTTACTTTTGGTGTATTTTTCTATATAGCTTTGATAAAGATCAAATTATCATTTTAAGGTACAGCACTTGACTTATCGTCAGTCAATAACTGAACAATGAAGATTAAAAGGTATTTTTGAGTTTGTACATGCATAAATTATGTACCTATCAAATAGTCAACTTGAAACCAGTACTAAATGGAAGCTGCTGTTTCGTAAGTTTTCCCAAAACGCTTAATTTCAAGCTCAGTAATTGTGAGAGATGGTAATTTGCGAAATCTCTGAAGTAACAAGCATTCATGAGCTGTCAAAAATGCGCTTTCATCATCCAGATGATTCTTCCATTTTTTTGAATTAATAGTATTATGTGGTGTCGTATTTTCAATGTTGTTTTGAATTTCATTTAACGAAACACACTCAAAACGATCCATTACTATACACTTTGAAGTTTATTTTTTTACGTTTTACAAATCTATTCATGTATTGTATTGTAACCAACGCAACAAAATAATCTACATTCTTGTTATCGAAATAAAATCTAATCTACATTCATGTTTTCAGATACAGTTTGATTTCATTGGCCACAATTCGTCATAATTATGCAATATTATTGGCTGATGCCATACGTCAAAAAATATCCATTTATTATACCATAAGTAGTTGAAGTATTATCGATTATTTTTGTGGTGCTATCACGAATGTTTATTGTGCTTGCGTTTGAATACCACGAGTGTGCAGCACGAGTGGTATTCACAAGCACAATAAACATGAGTGATTGCACCATAAAAATAGTCTATAATACTTCAACTACAAATGGTAAATGGAAGACTATTCCAGGAGTCAAACTATTTTTTCAAATTAGTTTTCTATGAATCTAGTAACAACTCACGTAATTTTCATAGGAATGAGTAAACAAACTTCTGTCAAACTGAAAAATTAGAATTTCTCGCATTTTCTTTGACGAATAATAGAGAAATATATTGCGTCTTGATATGGGATCTAGTTCAGAAAGGTTTGGTGATAGATCAGAAGATAAAATTGATGAAGATATTCAGAAAAATACTCCATTACATACGAAGAAAGCACAAATTGGAGATATCCACATCTTTGAGTAAAATACTCACTCTGACCACTAGTGTAATGCCCGATGGTATTTCTACACGTCCAAATACTCACTGATATGCACCGTTTCTATGGCGATTTGGCATTGTTAACCTTGTTATAAATACTCCGAATGGAATAGTCAATATTATATTCTGTAACATGTTTTATTAACGTCTCTTCAGAAACGAGTTTAGGTTGAGCCCTGCTTGATAGGCCTATGCAAACTTCAGCTCCTGTTTAAAACGATCAAAGCCACATACTTATGTGATCAGAATAAATAGAGCTGATGGCTTTAAGATGTATACTGATGCACGATGTATCAAAAAACGGTAGTACTTATCGTCACACATGATACGTGAACGGTTGTGTTTTATGAAATATGTTCGGTAATGTAGTAATATGTAATGTTTGTTCTGCAGCATAGCTAAAAAAAATTGATTGATTTGTAATGAATTGTAATTTCGAAAATATCCATGCAAATTCTCTTCAACTCCCTCTGTGGTGAGAAAACTTTGACACAAGTACATTACTTTAAAATTCTATTACATAAAACTTTTGCAGCTTGTTTTTCACAAGAGAGCAGTTTTGATGAAATTGTTTCTAACTTTAATCATACAAACGGGAGCCACACAATCTCAAGTCATTTGAGAAATTTGTTGACTGTCTGACCTTCTTCTGTTTCAAAATATTACGGAATTCAAGTTTCACTCTTGACGACCTTGAGACACTATTCTTCAAGGACACATTAGCAAGAGGTTGTTGGGTTCTTGACCGTTGAAATGGAAGCTGTTTATGCTTGATTGTGAATGTGCGTTGAGAATATAGAATATGAAAACGTGTTATAATTAATTTATATACAAGGCGCGTTGTTGAGGAAACGGCCTAATTGTTGTTATATGCATGGTGTTGCGTCTCGTGTGTAGAATAATAATTTTGAAATTAATATGTCTTTATCGCGATATACTCACGTGAATTTGATCGTCCAAAAGACTACAGTCGTTCGACCTTTGCAAGGTCGACTGACAGCTTCAAGCAGTATAACTTTGGAAACTTTGTGATAATAACCCTAGGACAATCGCCGTTCTTAGTTTTATCGTTTACTCCAAACATTTTTCTAGCAAATAGGCATCGTCAATTATTGTCGTCGCTGTTCAAGTTTTCTACTATTTGATATGATAATGACAAGAAAATATTCAGGGATATCATAAAATAGAGTCAAACAAACTTGACATTTTGTTAGGGCTAGGTTAATCTGTGGTCTTAGTTATTCGATTTCTCAGCTTCCTTAATAAATTATCTTATTGAAATTGACATATGTCACGGAAAATTGGTAAGTAATACTATGTTCACGTTTTGACACGCAATGAATATCAGATGTAATATTTGTGTACTGTGGGTAGATAAGCATAAATGTGATTTTGAATTCTTGATTCAGATAATATTATTGGTTTGCCTTCAACGAAATTTTCTTGATTTGTATTGAATAAAAATTTAAAAAAATTCTCACTGAACATTATACCTCACAATTACCTCAAACCTTCAAAAAATCTCTTGGAATGGAATTTTACAGAATTGTTCAAGATGCGGATTGAATAACGGTGAACACGAGAAATGGATCAAATTTTTTTTTTTTTATTAGCAAAGAGATGTTGATTTGTCCATATATTATCAAGTGGAAAGTATTATTTCAGATAAAACTGAAATTAGATGCTGAAAAATCGGCGACAATTTAGAAAAGAATGCAAAATACCGAGCACTTTTTCGTATGACTTAATGGCAGAACATTAGCTCCTCAATATTTGCGAAAATTTCGGAACAAAAATTATGTACTTTACAGTCTGAATAGATGAATGCATCGGTCCACGCAGCAAGTTATAGATGAAGAAAGTATGAAAAAGTAGGATGCAATGCTTGTGAAAAATCATCGTGTATAAATGCTATTTTGTAGGTACATTGTTATCAAGTTTAATATCTCGGAAACTGAAAAACAAGGAATTCATGCGCTAAGAATGAGTTTTGGTCTACCAGCCCGATGGGAATTGGATTACATTAACAGATATGCGCTGCGGAATACTAAAGTATGATACCAAATTGAACATATAAGACATACCACATGAGACTTGAATTGTAAAATGAGACATAAATTGCGTAGTTCGAAGCCTTCACAAAATTCAAACATAAGGCTCCCCCAGCAACTTACCGAAAAATTGAAGATCAAGAACCGATCGTTTGAAGTCTTATTTATAAATCAAATTCCCTCTTGAGAGGAGGCAAAATTTCTTCAACAAAAGTTGTACAGTTATACAGGATGTATTCTTCATTTTAAAAAAGG
The DNA here is from genome assembly GCA_963989225.1 of Dromius quadrimaculatus. NCBI lineage: Eukaryota > Metazoa > Arthropoda > Insecta > Coleoptera > Carabidae > Dromius > Dromius quadrimaculatus. The sequence continues at coordinate 46,357,883 of OZ022330.1, forward strand.
GTTTAAGTAAATGAAAGGTTTCGGGACACTGATTTGATGGCCACTCTCAAGAATGATTACCCTAAATTTGTTAAAATAGACTACGTTCATGAACATTACATAAAATTGTGTTTATATTTTCGGATATGAAGATGGAAAACAGTGGTATCTAAAATTCTCATGTTCTGCTAAGTACTGTTAATTTTACTCATTTTGAAAAAAAAAAATACTATATACCATTAAAGTTTGTTACATAGGTATAGATACACCCTGTATTGATTCTACATCAATGTAGCTACAAATATGCATCATGGTTCCCGCTTACAAGATAAAATTATCAACTTCCAATTGGATACGATGTTCTTCAAATTAACTTTTAATAGTTTTTGCCGTAGATTGAAGGAAAAGCAGAACATTGCATAAAAGCTTTTACAGATGATAGATTTTCATATCCACCATTAGGAAGATATTACATGAATAGCGACAATTCAGGATCCTCAATTAATAAATGATGGAAATCAATTGCCCGTCACGTGATTCAGCTATTTGAGCTCAATTTCTGTGCTGACATTAACTTAGTTTGCATCTCGACAAATTAGATGGCTTTTATTAGGTTTTAGTCCTTTTCTTAGAGTGAAGTGCATCGAGGGAGAATAAATTTTATTTTTCGGTATTCATCATTTATCAGACAATCAACGTGATTTTTAGGGATAATAATCACTATAATAACTCTCCAAGAGTCGTTCAAGAAGTAATGTACCAAATTTTGTATTCTCCTCTGCATTTTGAAATACTTCGAGTCAAATGGCATTATCCTATTTTTTCTTAAGCAAACTCAATAGGCAAGCGGATCATCCCTAAAATGATACGACTTGAGAAAGCTCGTCACTCAAATTTTATAAGGCAGAACCATGCGAATAGTTTTTACTTGTACTAAGTACAAGGAAGTATTGTGAACCGACAAAATTCACCTATCAAGATTTTGATGTAAATATCCGTTTTGAGCAGTCCTGAATCCATTTTGACTATTTTCGGCTTGATGTCGGTACGTATGAGCGTTCGTTCGTAGCTCGCAAATCCCAAAACTGATTGAAAGTATAATGTTGAAATTTTGTGTTTAAAACTGGTATAGGGTCTAGTTGTGCATCTCGCATTGTGGTTCCAATCGTCTGTACCGGAAGTGCACTTCACTTGAAACTTTTTTCAAAATTTTCTCATAAATCCAGAATGATTTAAGATGTTGAAATTCAGTATTCGAACTTGATGCTGTATCAGAATAGTTATCTGCTTTTTTTGTAAAAATCGGCTTGGCCAGAAGAGCACTTTACTTGAAACTTTTTTTGAATTTCTTGCATAAATATAAAATGATCCGCCATATTGCATATTGAAATTTCGTATAAAGAACTTCTATAACATCTTATTGTACATCTTGCATCATGATTGCGATTGGCTAAACCGGAAGTGCACTTTACTTAAACTTTTTTTTTTATTTTGGAATTGCTGTAGCATCTTAGTAGTCATCTTTTATTTTTGTAACAATCGACTGAGTCGGAAGTGCACTTTATATGACAGACTTTTTGAATTTTCCGCATAAATTCTAAACAATCAGTCGTAGAATATTCAAATTTTGTATCAGGCACTTTTATAATACCTAGTTGTACACCTGGCATTATGATTGCTATCTATTGAGCCGGAAGAGCACTTTATTCGAAACATTTTTTGAATTTTCCGCATAAATCCAAAACGATCGAACGTAGATTTCTAGAATTCAGTATTTAGGACGATTATACCGTCTAGATGCTCATATCCTATTTTTATTGAGATCCACCGAGCCGGAAGTGCACTTTACTTGACAGTCTTTTGGAATTTTTCGCATAAATTCGAAACGATCAGGTGTAGAATATTGAAATTTGGTATTTCAGTCTGCTATAGCATATGTATGATTGCCTACTATTTTCATAACAATAGACTAAACCGGAAGTGCACTCCAGTAGGAGTTTATCTTTTAATTTTGCACATAAATTCGGATCTGGTTGATAGTCGTAGAATTTTGGAAATCAGTATTTGGGAATGTTGTAGCATAAGAATGATGACATACTGTTTCCAGAGCAACCGACTAGCCGTGGAGTGATAAGTTGTTGTGTTTGATTATATATATCCAATGATGTACAAGTAAGTCACGTAATGTCCACGTCAGATTATTTTTTTTAATTTAGCACTCAACCTTACAGGCATTGAAAAAAATCTGTATCTAGATACTAATATTTCTGAATGACTTTTGGATAATTCAGCTCATCTACAAAATCTAATTTATCAAAAAGTATAGAAAAAAATTTGCCTGGAGTAGAATTTCATCTGAAATGGTCCTAATTCCAGTGCAAAATTACATTTGTTTGTATTGGGATATATACTTTGTTCACAGAGTGATTTGGAACATGCCATGCAGACTAATAACTCTATTAGGTTTTATGATTTATATTCTGTATGCATGAAGTGTCAAATATATACGTATATATGTTTTTATTTTACACTTGGATTATCACAGTATCACGAATACGTTTTTGTTACATATAGAATTGAATTACAAGCTGTATCAATTTAGTTATCATTTGGAACGTGAATGAAGATATATTGTATAATTATGTTGTTCATTTGAAACTCTATCAGTGTACGAGGCCTATCAATATATTTTCATTCCATAATATACAGGATGTAACTGCGAAACGAGCTGCCTCGAATAGCTTTTATCTTATTGAAGATACAATGAAATACTATCGGACAATCTTATGCAGGACCAAGAGGGACACTCAAGCTACAGCACAAAGTTACATTTTTGAAACGAGATGCTATATATTTTTTAGATTCGTTCGATAAATTTTTTTTTTTATTTAATCATGTATTTGTTTCATACCCTTACATAATAAAAATATTGAGAAAAATGCTATCGACATTTAAATAAACTATATTTTCATACCAATATTAGAGCAAAATCTATTATCTATCAATTTAAATTATTTATTGCCAGTTGCACCGCTGTCGCTTGAATTTTAGGTGTCTTTCATCTGAACAATATCGTACCAAAATTTAGAAGTCGAATGTGACATGAGCATTGCTGTCATTATTCCGATTCAATATATTTTGTTCGAGTGGAGCTTAAAATTCAAGCTAGAGCGGTGCAACTAGCTATTAATTCGATATTCCTATTGTTGTGAATTGCTATAAACTGTACTCTACACCAATTACAACAAAAGAAAATTTGATGGATCACGTAAGAGATGCTTGTGCTACTTTAACACCGAAAGAAATTAATTTATACTACTTTTGAAATAGTTTAGAAAAAATTTGAATTATGTTTATAAAGAGATTATAACGTGAACTTTGAGTGAAGGATTCAATAATTCTAAGAATATAAACAAATAGAAATATAATCCAAAGTCACTCAAATTCCGTAACTCTAGTGATAACGATCAATTACGAAATCCAAGGGCTGGACTGGGTAAAGTGAGGCTAGCTTTTCCAAAAGAATGAATAAAAATAAATGTAGTAAAACTACCGTTTGAGCGCCACACAGTTGAAATTTCGTCCCCAGGCTATAACTGCGAAGATGCCTGGAATAAAATATTGTGGGACAAAGGTAAATGGAAAGGCTATTCCCCGATAAGTCTGTCAGCGTTGATCTTATGACTGACCATAAAAATAATTATTTAAATACTCTAACACGACAACCTACCGTTCCCTGAAGCTGAAATATAAATAATTCGGATAGGCAATTTGCACTCACAAAAAAAAGTTATTAGGATTCACGTAATAATGTGAATATAATTTAATGAAGAAAATATGAAATTGATAATGTAGATAATAATCGAAATTTGAAACTTAAAAAGTACTAGAAAAATAGAGATAGTAAAGCGCCTGACCATAGAGTACTCGACGTACGTAGGTACTTCAAAAATACTACAAACAGGTAACAACGCCTATATGAATACCTAATATAAAGCGATAATAAAACTGTAACGGGCCCTTCCTCGATCGATTCCGGTTCACAGAAACGTATTCCGCAAATAACGTAGTGAACAAGAGAAAGAAAACAAATTGTCGAGCGCTCTACGCAACGCGTAATAAAATAAATGTGATTATATATATATATATATATATATATATATATATATATATATATATATAATATATATATATATATATATATATATATATATATATATATATATATATATATATATATATATATATATATATATATATATATATATATATATATATATATATATATGTAACAAATGGTACAAACTAAAATAATATTGAAGAAAATGAAGCTAGTTTAACCACGCTTACATGGTAACAAATCAAAAGAAATATGATAATCTAAATATATATAAATCCTGTAATAAGCTACAGGCAAGCATCAAATAGTAAAAAAAGGATTGTAAAATATAAATGGGGCAAGATTTGATATGTCCACTTAGCTGGATTTTCAGTTGTTGTTGGAGCTGACAGCTGATGGATTTTTGCAACAAGATTGACGCATGGGACTAATTATTCTCCGGGTGGACAATAACCAGAAGGTGTAGTTATCGATATTTATCGATTGTTATCGATATTCATCGATAATTATCGATATTTATCGATAATTATCGATATTGATCGGTATTTGTCGATAATTATCGATATTTATCGATATTTATCGTTAGTTATTGATATTTATCGATAGCTATCGATAATTATCGATAAATCGACATATCGATATATCGGAAATTATCGATAATATTTCCGTATCGAATATCGATATTTGAAACTGAATATCGCGCAGCCCTAGCAAAGATGCCGTGAGCGATATCGTGCGTATCACCGAGACAAGGATTTATAACTTGATATGACTACAGCTAACGCCAACAAAAAAATAAAATATTGGGTAATAATTATTAATTGCATTTTAAAACAAAAAGCGAATAGTAAATAATAAAGTGGAGTATTCCATTCAATTTAGAATTTCAGAGATTAGGAATCAGAATGGATGAAAAAAATCTGAAAACTGAGAATAAAACGTAATAAATCATGAAAATATAATTTATTCAAATTTCAATTGTATATTCCTAGAAATTTTCATGATGTAAGGGTACCTATAAAACAAATACATGGTTGAATTTAAAAATAGTTCATTCCGATACAAGTGCGGAATGGAGATCATTCCATGCGAATGTGAACAATTCAGCAACGAGACGAAGTCGAGTGGCAGAGTTCATATGAGCAGGGTATGATCGATTCGCACAAGTGCCGAATGTTATTTTTTCTACAGTCAAAGGTGTCCGCGAGAATATCTATAACCAAAATATACCATTTTCTGAGGAAGAATTTGCTTCATTGATCTTATTCCAATTCATCAAATGTTGATAAAATTATACAGAGTGATCAAAAATGATTGTCTGTGCTGCCTTCTTCTGATTTTTTCTTTGCTGCCTGCTCAAGATAGTGAGCTTCAAGTGACAGATGACAGTTTCTCTGAAAACACTATTCTAACCTGAAAATTTGGTAGCATAATAATAAATTTCCAATAATCATTCAATAATACAGCTCTTTACTTACATCCTTGTCTTTTAAATTAGATTATGGATAAATTTGTCATAAAATATGCAAAGTATACGCCACTGTGTTCTTTAAATTTCGGTAACGTAGTTATCAAAATGAATAAATTTATACTAACTTTATTCCATGAAGATAGCTTTGATCATAATGCAAACTTTTGCTGGTCACGTGACAGACGATCTCTTTATTGATCACTCTGTACATATTGACTTAATTTTGAAGAGGAATGATGAGAAAATCAAAAAGAATTGAAGTTATGACAGTAATGAAACAGTTTTCTCGCAACGCCATGCGGCTTTCTTAGGAATCTCTGAGCGTGCGGAATGACACCTATTCCGCACGCTACAGCGTGTGGAATAGGTATCATTCTATAGTGACTGTAGAAAAAATATATTCTATCGAAAGGGACTGAAGAATATATAGCGTCTTATTTGAGAAAATTTAACTTTGTATTGTAGTTTGGAAATCACTGATGTAAAAAATATCTTCTTCCATAATTGGGTGTCCTCCTTGAGATTGTCCTATAGTGGGAGTAAATTAGGGCTTTTTGATTAAAAGTATTTTATTGTAATATATTCAATAGAAGGTATTCAAGTTAGCCCGCTTCACTGTTACACCCTGTATACTGATGGAATATTTGAATGCACTGAAATTCAAATACGAAGTAATGATGTAGAACAGACTATTTTCACTTGGATATCTTGCAATTCATGTGTGAACTGAATTATGTACACATCTCTTCATATTTTGCGTTTGCGCATTCCAGTGCTACCACTGGCCACCACCATACAAGTAGCTGTTAAAATTTTTCCCGGTGGCAATGCTTGTAAGAAGAAGTTATCTGCTTTCAACAGTCAAACTTCAAAATATTTTACTGCATGCATTTGTGCTTCATGTAATTATTTCAGCTCCCAATTAATATCAAAATATGGAAGACAATAATATTGGAGAGAAAATCGATATGAATTTGGGAGCTCACCACTCTGTATATAACTGTCATCGATCCATTTTTTGAGTCTTAATGTCAACTAGAGCTGCGTTATGTGTTCAGAATTTGTTTGCGATGCGTAAAGTAGTTACATTATGGTCTGAAAGAAAATTAATTTCAGTTCTTATTTTCTATTAAACATGAATAATAGATAATCCTATACATAGTATACTAGCTCACATTTACAGTTTTGTGTTTTGTATACATTTTTTTCTTTTAGATTTGTAAACTTTTGCTTCTGTATTTATGTAGTTACGAATCAAGCTTTAGTTATATCGGCTTGTTCGAACTAATTCAACTCTGCGCTACGAAACTTGTGAGATGAATTATTGGGTATATTATCTTTTAAGGATTGTTAATGGTAATACAAGCATTGTGGAAACGCAGTTATCCCTGCGTTAGGGCCAACTCTATTATAATAATAATCATCAGTCTATGTATACATCTTTAATTTTATATGCGAAATTTGGATCCGTGTACTTTCTGAGAATCCAATTTGATGAAATTCCGACGTTCTTTGTTCTTTCCTATTTATGATGGTAATTTGGCTTATGATTATAATATTCTGCTAGAGTATAATTTGGAACAATAATTCCTCTAGCATCATTTCCTAATTTTGTTCCACATTATTTAATTCATTACTTCTGTACATATCAAGTAAGATTTAATAATCTGCTAAAAGATTAAGAGCTGATTGTTCTTTCTAGGGAAAGAATGTTGACTCAATTGTAGGAATAGATATTATTCGGACAATAAAGTTATCCAAGGCTGGAACTACGGACTCTGAATTGATTTCAATTGAAAATCTCGGAATAAAATTATCGGTGACTTATATTCAATAAATTGTGACTTGACTTCAACGTTTTATTCATCAATTCATATGTATTAAAATATGTAACAGGAAGCAAAACTCAAGAGAAAGATCAATTTCAATCCGATATAATTTTGTATATGTGATATGATAAAGGTTCGTTGGCAGCAGAAGCATCATGTTTGAATTACGTCAAGCGTCGCCGTTGCGTTGTCGTACTCACAATAGCAGTAATCACCAAAAGCTAAGTCAATGTGTATATGTTGTTCCTAATTATTGTAATTTGTATAATTATTATTTTTTTATTCATACACTATATTACGGAGCACTATGCTGAGTCGGAAATATCTCCTTGTGAATGTGAATTCATATTATGCCTTGAAAACAATGAGAATAAATAAAAATACAGTTCAGATTGTTGTTCACGTTCATCTTTCTACGCTAACTTTGTACGCTGTAATTGTTATAAATGAACTTCCGTCATGAGTCGTTCAAAATATTTGTTTTTCAATCGCGATAGATGTTGAATTTTATGCAAATCAAGATTCTAATTTTTTTTTTTGGGGACGAGTAGGAAATTATTATTATCTGAATGTTCGACAGCAGATATTATTACCTAGTACAATTAGAATGTTTACAAATGAATTGGCAATAAATCACATGAATTGAAATTCGAAAAATAATATGTATTGTATAATAATCTGTGAATACATTTGACCCTAGATTTCACTTCGGACATCAAAATACATTCTCACATTCATATTATTCTTGTTTATAGATCTTAGGGTTGTTCTTTGTTCGGTCTATATTTATTCATGTATACCCTATTTCTCCTCTGGAATCACTAGACCAATTTGTGAAGAAACTTTTTTCGTATAACTTGGGTAAATCCTGAGCGGGATTTAAGAATATAAATTCAATTCAACCTCAAGAAACTTCTCTTCATGGTTGTTATAAAAAGTTGTTTACACTTCTATTTGTCAACGCAGAGTTGTCGTATTTTGAAATGATAACTTCAGAACTAACTTTACCTTGCTTTCCAATTGCAATTTGTGCCTAAATCGGCTAATATCACCATCTATATAAACAGAATACGCAGAAACGCAATAAATTCGATCATCTAATTGATAAGCAGAAAAGTGGACTGAATAATGTGTGTATTGTAAATGCGAATTATTTCTACCACTTTTTGCCATTGCAGCGTGTGTTGAGATCTAGCGATGTGGAATATGGCTCTAAATGCATACTTTTCTGTATGGAACTTCAAGTTATCAAAAATATTTTGAAGTGTCAGAAGGTTTTGATATGTTTAACGGTATGGGATGAACATATATTGTCGCGGACTTTTTTTTAGCTTTTCTTGGGATTTACAATTCAGTATTATATTAATATCAAGTTGTAGCTCTCATAGTCTAGTCAGCGTTAGCCGTATAGGTGCTCGCAAAATTGACTTTTACGACCTGAATTAAGAGCATCGTGATATCTTACTACTACATTGAATATCAATGTTTCATCATTCTGAGCCTTTCTCGAGAAATGTCCTATATGGTGTGAGCCGCATCAAAATCCATCCAATGCTTCCAAAGTCTCAGATAAACAAACAGCTGTGTATTTTATACTATTTAAAGATGGTATTCAGCTGTCAAGCGTCACATACATCGATAATTCTTCCAATAATCATGTATATATGGATAATTGTATAATTTGCCATTTAGTTCTTACTGATTTTCTGACGAGAATATGACTATTTTCAGCAGTTTCCATGATTTAACTTTGAGGAATTCCTGGTCGAGACAATACTGAAGACATACTAATTTCTTGCAGGCAAAACGATGTATCAGATAAAAAAATGCCTAGAAAAAATAACGTTATATCATTTATCCTGAATATTCAGTATCAAAACGATGATCGACTGAATGTTTAATAATTAGCTTTCCATTTGTCAGGAACAGGGAGCATTAGATAATTTATCTATCAAGGCCAGAAAAACAGTAAAGTGAACAGAGTTTATCTCTATTTTCCGATGTAATCCCCTTGTAGCTCAATTCACTTCTTTTGTAATGACTTCAAACCCTTGAAGAAGAATTTTTTAGGCTGCTCGTCGAACCAAGAGTTCATAACTGCCTTGATATCTTTATAAATGGAAAATCACTGCATTCGGAGAGAATTTCTCAGATGTAGTAATAGCAATTAATCGAACGGGCCCAGATCAAATTTATAAGGTGGCTTGAGCTGCTGGAACTTGCAGTTTCGGATAGAAAACATATATACGAGAGCATAGTCATGAAGGAGCATAGGATTTGATGTGAGTTTTTTCTTGAAAATTGATATTAACTTGAACAATGCTCACTTGTGTTGGGCTTTCGTGTTATTGTAGCTCTATGTGGCTTGAACTCTAAAGTCATTCCTTTTTCTAAAACACAGTGGCCATAACCATGCGTGCAGATTTTGCAACTTTGAACTTTCCGACAGTGGACTACGACTTGTGCTACCATTGTATAAACTCCGGATCATACCAATCTGGTTCCAGTCTTATTGAAAACATTTGCGCCGGGCGTTTTCTTGACAGGGTGTCAGATACTGGTAACTTCAGACGTTGCAAATGTTCGTTAATTATTTCTCAAAGTGTACCAGCCAAAATGTTTATTTCTTCCACTGGTAAACAGTCACTCACCTGTCTACTAAGATAAATTCTTCTACTCATGTACCTACACATTTCTGGAGTTGTTGCCGTCACGGGCTGCTCAGTGTGGAAGCTGTCTTCTACAGACTTTCTGCCCTATTCGACGTAATTATATTCAAAAATTGGTCTTCATATTAAGATAGAGCATATTCTAATGAAGTATCTTCAAGGGTTTAAATATTTCCTTGTGCTTCTTCAATCAATAACCGCTGTTCCAAATTCATTCTGGAAGTGAGAAACACATTTTTGCATAGATCTAGATAGGAAATTTTGATCACCTTTACCAATCTTCAAAGTAGCTCTCCAACACTTGCTCATGTGTTCATAATATTGAATTATTTATGAAATTCATGTAAATTCGAACGAATTCACAAAATTTCAACAAAACGAAATTGTCAAAAGTGGATCTCTTCGAAAATAGGAATGAATCAAATGCCAACTCTCCAGCAAAAATTTAGCAGTTTTTAATTTTGCGTCCAGTTATTATGTTTTCCAAGAATATCAGTCCAAAAAAATTCGTTTCCACAATGAATATCTTCTGAATTAGGAATCAATTAATCGGAATCTATCCATAAATGAAGCAGTATACATTAATTTTGTATTAAAATATATTCGGGAAATTACTTGAAGTCTTTGGAATTAAGTAATATGCACTATTCACATTTTAGGCAAATTTAGAGTGTAGTAGTAGAGATATTAATTTTGTCACTCGTGAAATAAATGAACGGTTGTCCAGAAATGCTATAAACAAAAATTGGGAGCTTACACTATAGTCGGAGAGCTGGCGACGGTTTTTCTGATGTATCTACGTGAGGCAAAATAATATCAAATATAACTGTAAAATTGTTTCCTATTTGAGAATCTGTAAGTCTGGCAGCATCTGTCTCTTGCGTTTCAGGTATAAGGTAGAAATTACATGGATAAAAATTCAAGTTTTTGAAGTAATGATGTAAGACTTTTTTTAAACTTTATATTATAGGATAATAATTGAGAATCTATAAAATAACATTCCCTGCTTGATTATTTGTTGTTAAAATGTTGCCAGACTCATTTGTATTTTGAAAAAAGTCGTTTTTTTTTTCAATGTATCTGCGTAAGGTCTGGTATATTCTTTTTTATATGGAAGATGATACTTATAGATTGAATTACGAAATGCCAGACTATAATTTCGTTGTGAACACCTCTGAAAAAATATTTAAAAAATAATTATCAGAAGAAACTTCCCAAGCTACTGCGTTTTTCAATTGCGAAATAAGAACGTGAGGCGCATGTGAGACTGATTTTGAACTCCATATTATTGGATAATTATAAAAAATCTATAGAATAACATTCCCTGCCTTGATTATTTGCTGTTAAAGTCTAATTTTTTATATGACGGATGATACAAATAGGTCGAATTATAAAATACCAGATCAAAATTTTGCTGTGAACATTTCAAAAAAAGAAATTTGAATCTACTATTTTTGTAACAAAGTATTGTATCTAGTAGGAAAATGAGAAATGCGGCAACAGGAGTGGCACAATAGAGGGGATAGCGACAGGATCTTACTTTTACCGTGTACTTTCTTATGAAAACAAGATTTCCATAGAATATAAGTTATTCTTAACAAAAATTACATTTATCAGTCATTTAAGGCTGGTTTATGAAGGATTTAATTCACAAATTATATATATAGTCACCAATTCTATTGTAATCGGATTATTAATACAGGTTACAGTGCAAATATTTCTTTCACAAACTCTCATAATGACAAAATCGCTCACAGTTACTCTTACTGAATGAATCCTCTGCCGCTAGCTCACGCACTTTATATACTCTACTCCAACAATAGGCCAACATTCAAATGTTTGACAATTGAACAACAATGAGCTAGCATTCAAATGTCTGACAACCGACTATCTAGCAACAATGTCTGACAATGGGCTCGTTCGGGTGTTTTCCAATTCTGACATAATGTTATTCAGAATCTAGAAATTTGAATTTCCTGATTCTCATTTCCCCCAAAAAATGTTCGATAGAGCCGAGAATAATTTATAAAGTCCTGATAACGTCACAGTCTTTAGATTGTAAGAATATTGTAAGACGTACGTGTACGCCGGAATAAAATGTGAATGTATGTCGAGTAATTTACAGTGGCGTCACTCAACTGAACATTCCAACTAATTACTAACAGAAAATGTACTGTACAAATCTGTGGTGCAACTGAACAACTGACAGTGACTATTACGTCATGGATGGCGCTTGTTCAAATGAACATTTTCATTTCAATATTTTGAATTAAATACTGAACAAAACATGATAATTTTTATATTTATATCAACATTTAATAGCAAAATTTATGTGCAATATGTTATTTTCAAGAGTTTCCAAATCGAACGAGCCTATTTGATACCATGTCATGCCATAGTGTACATAAAAAAACTTAAATCTGTCGTTGTTTCTGATTACCGGATGATTAAAAGACTAGGGGCCAGTTTTATCAAAGCCAGTTGAATTTATCCAGAGGTTATTTTAAACGAAAACTATTGTTGATACAATTGTAGCAATAGTTATTAACTCAAAATAACCTCTAGATAAATTTAACTGACTTTAGTGAAATCGTCTGTTTGTATGAAATCTTGTAATCAAAATTACAACCACTTCTCAGCTAATCAGAGCTACCAAACTATCACAGTAGCTCAGTTCCCGATGACCATACAATATTCAATTGTTTAAAGCACGCTGCATCTCCTGTGAATATGAAAATATCAGGCAAGTGTACTTAGTGACGTAAAGCAGACAGATTGTAAGCTTTTGCTGATGGTGGAATCGAGGACTTAAGTTACTGACTGTGCTCTTTTTACCTATCCCTAATAGCAAAACTGATGCATCAAGTGACAAAGATTACATTTTATGATTTTTTTTAAGCAAACGAAGACTGAAATGTGAGAAAAATCATTATTGAAAATAACTTCTTGAATCACTACTAGCCTAGAGCTGGAAGCGTGGAGCGAGTCATCATATACTTCTCATATCGCATCAAATCAAATACCCCCCATGTTCTTAGTTTGCAATTGAAGAACGTAGTAGCTTGGAAAGTTTCTTCCAATAATTATTTTGAAAATATGTTTTTTGTAGTGTTCACAACAAAATTTCAGTCTGGCATTTCATAATTCGATCTATATGTATCATCTTCCATATAAAAAAGAATATGCCAGACCTCACGCAGATACATTGAAAAAAAAAACTTTTTTCAAAATATAAATGAGTCTGGCAATATGTTGACAACAAATAATCAAGCAGGGAATGTTATTTTATAGATTCTCGATTATTATCCTATAATATAAAGTTTAAAAAAAGTCTTGCATCATTACTTCAGAAACTTGAATTTTTATCCATGTAATTTCTACCTTATACCTGAAACACAGGAGAGAGATGCTGCCAGACTTACAGATTCTCAAATGGAAAACACTTTTACAGGTATATTTGTTAATATTTTACCTTACGTAGATACATCAGCAAAATCATCGTCAGCTCTTAGACTACTAAGTTAGATAAGATAATGAGAATTTGGCACAATCCTTGATTTTGATAATCGAAGCCCAACACTCAGACTCAGATCAATACGAATACATATTGAAATACTTTTCTCGAATTAACTTGGCCATATCTGCCGGTATCTGTATTGATAGTTTCTTAATATTTTTCTTTGGGATAGTATTGTAACGAATTTAAGTCTATAAATCAGTCACTTCGACTTTACCGGTGCTTAGAATTATTGTGGAAATATTTTACATCAAGAAATAGAAGCGAATATATTTGTTTTCTGGAAAATGGCTGGTACCTTCTAGCGTTTTCTAGAAACACCTGGACGTTTGCGAGAAAAACGTAGTGGGGAGAGACCCACGGTATACATTCGCTGACTCAACGAGGGGAATTATTGATTTTGGCTCAGAGACCTTATATTATGGACTGCTAGTGGTTGAAATAAATTATGTTATTTGAAATAAATCAATATTGACATGAGTAATTGAAGGTAATTTATAGTGTAGTGTAATAATCTTCAGTTCCAATTAGAATTATTTATTAGGAACAGCGTTACTTATCCAATTTATCATTTCAATGAATCAAAAAAATAAATGGTGGTGTTCAGTCACTTTTGATCTCTTAATTGAAATAAATAACGTCACAGTATTGTTAGTCCAGTCGGCATGTCGAAAATTGGGGCAAATTAGGAAAAAATGCGAACTTGATGAAACTTTGATATATTGTTTTTGATCACCTAATAGTGTTATATGTATATTTTCCGACTGAAATTTCGCGGAGCAATTTCCAGGGGGAGGGAAATCCACGAAATTTTGGTACTTTTTTCAGTTTTCGTCCTGTAACTTTTTCTCCTTCATTCCTAAGCCTTAGCTCATCAAGCTCAATTTCGTAGAGCATTAAATTTTTGATTAGTTTGATCCAAAAAACTTGCTCGTAGATCCACTAAGTTCCAAGATATAGCACTTCAAAAAAATGAAAAATTTCTTAAAATCTAAAAAAACATTAAAAATGGGGGTTTTTGCTGGATATCTTTTACTCTTCAGATTTTTTTATGGTACCCAGTTTTATTCTGACGCAGAAATCAATCAACAACCAATCCCTCACCCTGCCTACCTATGCCACTATATCTTGAGGCACGGTAGTGCCCTCACCAAGACCAGTCAAATGAAGCGCAAGAGCACTACATATCTTTCGCGAAGAGCTTCGTCGTTTTTTTGAACCCTCATAACTTGGATTTGGATTATACCTACCAGATAAACAAAATTCTCGGGATATAATGTCGATAGTGGACTTATCAAACATATAAAGTTTCAATTGCATAGTTCTTCTACTTTAAATTTTATTGACATCTGAAAAAAACCCGATTTCGTCACTGACTCGCTCACTGATAATTAACAAAATTCTTGGGTTACTTCTTGAAGTCCTAGAATGCTGAAATTTGGTATGTAAGCTAGTATTAGTACACAAGCAACAACAAAATTCTAAAACTGAAACTTCCACTTCCAACCACTTAAATTAGGGGATGGAAATTTGTATGAGACTTCCACAACTTTTGATGCTAGAGGTCTGAATATTGATACAGAGACTCCTTGTTATGAATCATAGTAAAATAAAAACTTACTAAAAGAAGTGGAATCCCACCAAAATCATTTTCATGTGAAATGTTGCCAAGACGAAGCCATATGGCTCGCACTGTCGAAGAGTTATTAGAACCTATGAAGAGCCAAGCTTCTAACTCTACACGCTGTAATTCTACAAGCCATAACTTCACAATTCTACACCTCAGTCAAAATATGTGACTTGGCCATTTCGATACATTCACATGGACATAAAGTGAGAAATTTATTCATTATTCACTAGTTTTCTGTTATACAATAGTCCTAATAGTTCCCTTCTAAATGAGTGGTGGCTAGACAGGTAAATGGATAAGGAGGCTTGTAGAATTGGAGCGTGTAGGATTAGAGACTTGGCTCTCAATCTGACAATTTTTTGACAGTGCGAGCCATACGGTCCCATCTTGGCAACATTTTGCTTAAAAATATTTCTGGTGGGACTCCACTTCTTTTAGTAAGTTTTTATTTTACTATTATTTATAACAAGTAGACCCTATATCAATTTTCAGACCTCTAGCATCAAAATTTGCGGAAGTCTCGTACAAATTTCCTTCCCCTAGTTTAAGGGATTAGGGGGGTGGAAGTTCCAATTTTCAGAATTTTGTTGTTGTTTGTGTACCAATACTAGTTCACATACCAAATTTCAGCATTCTAGGACTGCAGGAAGTAGCCTAAGAATTTTGATGATCATCAGTGAGCGAGTCAGTGACGGAATCGGTTTTTTTTTTTAGATATCAATAAAATTTAAAGTATAAGATCTATGCAATTGAAACTTTATGGCTGGTACCACTAGCTCTATTTTTGACGATACTAGGAGCATTGTGTCAAAATGTGTTTTGACGCAATTAAAATTTTTCTAAATACTTTAGAAAATAATCTTCAGATACAAATTACGGAAAACACATATTTCTACACAATTTATTTGAATATACATAGCTAGTATAGCCTAAAACAGAGCTTGTGGTACCAGCCAATATGTTTAATAAGTCCACTATTGACATCATATCCCGAGAATTTTGTTTATCTGGTAGGTATAATCCAAATCCAAGTTATGAGGGTTCAAAAAAACGACGAGCTCCTCGAGAAAGGTGGGTAGTGCTGTTGCGCATTGCTTGGCTTGTCTTGGCTTGTCTTGGCGAGGGCACTACCGTGCCTCCAGATATGGTGGCATAGGTAGGCAGGGTAAGAAGTGGGTTGTTGACTGACTTCCACGTCAGAATGAAACTAGGTACCATAATACCATAAATAATGTTGAAAAATCAAAGATATTTAGCGAAAACCACAATTTTTCATGTTTTTTTAGATTTTCAGGAATTTTTCACTTTTTTGAAGTGCTGTATCTTGAAACTTAGTGAGTCTACAAACAAGATTCACGTATCAAATTTATCGGAAATATGATGCTCTACAAAAATAAACTTGATGATCTAAGGCGTAGGAATGGAGGGGAAAAAGTTACAGGACAAAAACTGAAAAAAGTGCCAAAATTTCGTGGTTTTTCCCTCCCCCTGAAAATTGCTTCGCGAAATTTTGATCGGAAAATATGAAAATAACACTATTGAGTGATCAGAATTAACATATCAAAGTTTCATTAAGTTCGCATTTTTTCCGACCTCAAAGTACATGTCGACTGGACTATGTTCATGTTTCCTCACACCTAACGTAGGAGCCAAAATATAAGGAATATTAGCTAAGAGCTTGATTGAGATAGGACTTTTTTCCAACACTACCTACTTTGGAAACTACACATTTCACATAAGAATTATGATGAAGTAAGTATTATTGATTTGGAGTAGTTTCGTCTACCGTTTGAAAAAGTTCTAATTTATTTTCGACGAATCGGAAGTTGTTCATCCCCATACTAGCACTAGCCTGGTATATTTATCATATTGTATAGTAACTATAGTTGCGTCCGCTTATGACCACACATTCACATATTAGAGTTTTTGTGGATAGGTAGCTGCAAAATACTTCAAATTTCGTTGGGGTACAGTGTACAACATGCTTGGAGTGATGTATTCTAATCTCGCGAACCATACTTCTCATCTTCGACTCAAATTTGAAACTTTCGCTTGTTTGGAATGAGGACCATTCCAAAACTTGTTGAGCAATACATTTTTAATCTGAATAAAGTATCATTGCAAAGAACATACTTCTTTCACGATTCTTGTGAAGAGTTGATACTGGTGCCTCCATTTATTAGAGCAAAGTTGACGATCACAAAAAATACAATATAATATTAAAATAGATACAAAAGAGAGTGTATGCTTTTCAATCTTCAATTACTTTGGGATTTGACAAAAAAAAAAGCAGTTCTTGATAAATGTGATTATTTGATTTATTTAAAAACTCCTATGAAGAATATTGTGTATTTTTTAGCACAAAGTATTACAGTGGGGATGAAGGCAAACACTTCAACATTTATGATCGAACGATAAAACAAAACTTCATGTTCTGAATACCCATACAAATATTTTATATCCGAAACAATCTTCTTTTCCATTTTGTATCATATGAAAAATATTTAAATTGCAAGAAGAGAAGCATGCATACTTGTAGATTTCCACAGCTTCTTACTGATTGCTCATATAATGTTACTCTGAACTTTAACGTATCAACGATTGTATTATGGGATTTTTTTTTTTTACAGTGGGCTTTTTGAGAGCTAATGTTGATCTTGTATATAAACTGATGTGTCACTTAGTTCTAAATGGTTTTATTACCACGCAGTGATTTGTATAGACATTGTTCTTCTATTTTGCGTACCTGTAGTTATAGAATGGTAATTTGGCGAACATTTCGAGATACTCTTCGGATACAATACGGATCGCGATTATGCATTGAGCATTATGGTCGCAATGGATCAAAAACAGATTAGAAGTCAGTATTCAATACCATAAGTTCATTGTAAGATCTCAATTATTGTAGCTTTGTATGTAATAGTCCAAACACTAAATGGATCTCCACTTATTTTAGCATTTTCATTTTCCTAATTTGCTACTTTATTAATGCTTTTCTCATAAATAATATATTATGTGACCAATTAATTGTATTTACTTATCACTTATAGACGACGTTTCATTTTTCGTTGCCTGTGTGGATTTTAAAATTTTTGATGTGTAGCATTCCCTCGAATATCTTGAGCAACTAACTAGTGATTCAGCATTTTTTTTCTACATTAATTCCCTATCTTTCGATTTATTGAATGAATCAAAAAATTAGCTTTAGATTTCCATCGTGTTTTATTGGAATTAAAAGAGTACAACATTTCGTCAATACAAGATCAATTCACGTCATCAGATTAATCAGCCAATAAAGATTTTCTATACGTATTCATACCAAAATTAATTTACATAGCTGATTTTATACTCGATTTCCAGATAGGGGAGATTATTACGCTAGGGACATTGTACACGGCTTCGTGATGGATGTAAATTACCCTCTTGAAATTTCTTTTGAACCAATTTGTTTGTCTCGCTGTCACTGTTGCTCCGCATCACTTTGATTAGTAATATTTTATCCATACAGACTCCACGATTCCTGATTTGTTGATTCCGCCTCTTTTATTCGTACATTTATTAGTATTTTGGTTTCACCTATATATGAATCTCCGCATTCCGCATCCGCGTGAAATCTTGATGCATTTTTTTTGTCCACTAAATCTGGCAATCTGTCCAGCACACTGCACTGTATCACTTCTAATCGTATTCCCCGCTATTAGGTCAATGAAGGAGCAAAATCTTCCACTCAGTCACATTATACTGTTCGACGCCCTTCAAAAAAATATCTGACGTGGACATCACGTGACTTATTTTACATCATTTGATATATACCTACACCAATTTATTCAATAAAATTTTCTGTCACTCCAGATTATAATTATTATTATAATTTTAATAATAAGTTGACATGTAAAATATCAAACAAAATGAAAAAATTGACAACAGATTATCATTGCCTACCTTATCATTTCAATCAAACTGATTGATATAAACGGCAAATTCTGAATGTCTGTTATACTCATAAACTGCACTTCCAGCTTTGATGCTACAAGTTCAAACACTGAATTTCAATATGCTATGGCTAATCATTCTAGATTTATGCAAAAAATTTAAAAAAATGTTTCAAATACAGTGCACTTCTGGTCAAGCCGATTTATACCAAAATAACAGACAACCAATCTGATACAACATAAAGTTCAAATACTGAATTTCAACATCCTACGGTTGATCATTCTGGATTTACTAGAGAAATTTGGAAAAAAGTGTCAAGTAAAGTGCACTTCCGGTACAAACGATTGAAACCATAATGCGAGGTGCACAACTAGACCCTATACCAGTATTAAATACAAAATTTCAACATTATACGTTCAACTAGTTTTGAGATTTGCGAGTTACGCACGAACGCACGAACATACGTACCGATATCAAGCCAAAAATAGTCAAAATGGATTCAGGGATGCTCAAAACGGATATTTCCATCAAAATCTCGATAAGTGAGTTTTGTCGGTTCCACGATACTTCCTGTACTTAGTACAAGTGGATTATGATCATCTTTTTTATTGTTCCTCTTCTTTGTTTGGTGAGGGTCTTCTTCATAAGATTGCTTGTTCTATAAATTTTCTTCAGATATCCATTGGTTTTCAAATCTTGTTCTACTTGTTAAGGCGAGTGTCTTGCAATCCTATACCATCTACGGTTTTGCAAGTGTAAAGGAGGGAGAAGAAAAGTAGGTGTGTTAGGGCGTTCCCTAGTAAGTAGTAAGCACTCGATATACGTCATTGCAGTGAGCAATGCTAACTGTCTAATACGTATGTCGCAGCTTTCAAGGGTTTTGAACGTATCCCACAATTGGTTATTTCATAACGAAAAGGGACGTTCTCAAAAGTCATAGATCTTTTGAAAGATAAAATGTCAATCATCTCTAGTGTTACACAAGAATCAGGAAATAATCTTGATCTTATCTTAAAATTGAAAGACAAGAAGTATTTTCTATTTTCCAAGACAAGACAAGAAAGTATTATCATTGATATCTTGACAATTAATTTTTTAAATCCGCATTTATTAATCATTTATTATCAAAATCTGATGTGGCCTTCACAGTTTTTCCCCGATCATAAATTTCATGATAAGTTTCATCACTGTTTCATGGATTTAGAGTGTCGTACCAATTGTCAAAGTGTCAGTGCCAATTGTCATTGTCAAAGTGACAGTTGTCATTGTCAAAGTGACAACTTTTTTGTCAAAGTGACAGCTGGAATTGTCCAAGTGGCAGCCATCATTGTCAAAATGACAGCAATCATTGTTACAGTAAAAGATGGCGGTTATATTTTAATCCTTACAATATAAGTATTTCTGAAAATAAAGAGTCTTCATCTAGATTACGGGGTCTTTAATTCATTGGAACGAACAGTTATGTTACTTGATCGTCGGAAGTGTGATTTAAAGATGGTAAAGTGGACTCCACTGTCCATTTATTTCATATTCCTACTAAGCTCATCTACCTGAGAGCTATAAATTGATACCAAACTGAACTGTGATGGACACAGCAGATTTTATCAATATGAATTAGAAAATATTCATTCTCAGAAATTTAGAGTGTCGCATCAATTAATTGCGTATTTCAAAGTGAAAGCTGTCATTATCAAAGTGACAGCTGTCATTGTCAAAGTGACAGATGAAAGTTATTTTTTGGTCCTCACATAAAATAAGTATTTTTATGAATAAAGAGTTCTTTTATAGATTTTGGAGATTAATGGATTAATTGAAGACCCCAACAATCTATAAAATAACTCTTTATTAAAGTGACAGCAGTGACAGATGGCGGTTATTTCTTAGTCCTCACATAAAATAAGTATTCTTGTGAATAAAGAGTTCTTTTGTAGATTTTTGAGGTTTTCAATGAATTGGAATATACAGTTCCGACATTTGACCGCCAGAAGTGTAATTTGAAGATGGTAGCGTGGGTTCCAATAATTAATTATTAATTGTTGATATTTACTAAGCTTATCTTCCCGACAGCTTGAAATTGATACCAAACTAGATATCATGCAAATGATTTGTGATAGAAATAATTAATAATCGTTTAAATATCCTTTTTGACACTACTGCTAGCATTATCTCCACAAGAGCTTCATTCTGATACCAAATACGATAGAGCAAAATTACTTATTTTAGAAAACAATTGACAAACGCTTGCATGTGATGTCAAAATATGAGTGATAATAATTCTCATTGTTTCTCTGGCTCAAAAAAATATAGCGAATTTTATAATAATTAAAATTTCGATAATAACAAATGAATCCCCGATAATTTAGAAAAATGTTGCTGATGAATGTTGTGCCAAATTATTCAAAGATTAGTTTTGGTTATTTCATGTTTTATGATAAATACTACCGTTTATAAAATAAATGCAAAAAACTAAAAAGTTCCATCAATTGAGTTTAAGTACCACTGGTTGAAAAAAGGTCTCTATGAACTTCAACTTAGATTTTTAATCAAAAATTTAAATATAAAATTTCCGTCGAAAATTCATAGGCGTTTCTTGCGTTTTCATGTTATTGTGCTTCTACACAGACCGATATGAAATTTTGAAGATTCATCAGGATCTCGAACTGTCAAAAAATCACGATCTCAATACTTCCCCTATTAAATTATAGGTCGCGGAAGTAAAAATGCAATCAAAAGAAAAGAATTTTCCTCAGTATTACAAATACCGTAAAAATCCTTAGTTTTCAAGTTATTTGCGAGAAATTGAGTTACTATTTTTCAAATTTCTCCAGTAGTCCACGTGACAGTATCTTTAATATCAACTAGGTACCTATATCCAAATTTCTATCGAGTCAAAAAAACTTTGGAGCTCAAAGTGTACATACTATATACAATTTTTGATTTTAAAAATTTCATTTGCAATTGTAATGACACTTCCCGCAAATTCATACTGGGGAAAATAGCTTACACGACTTATTTTATTGATATTATATTCTGAAACTTCAAAAATCCTAATCTTTGATCCCTTTTGTCTTACTTTAGCTGTAAACAAGAATAATTTTCGAAAACAATGCTTAATTACTGATTTGTATAGTCCCTAACAAAACTTCAAGTTGCAAAGGTTTGTGTGATTTCAAAAAGCCAAATAGTACCATAATTTCATCTCAGTTCGAATATTTCTCCCTTAAATAAATAAAAATTTCTGATAGCACAATGTTATGACTAAATTTCTTGTTCAGTATTGAATTTTTAGTTTTGAAGCTAAGGATTTCGTGAATCTGAATTATTTGCTAAAATCCAGTTTCTAGCAGGTAGTCATAAAACCAGAGGCGGAGTTCTATTTAACTCTTAATTCTCTCACTTAGTGTCGCCACTCGCTGTGGACAAATTTTAACAAAATATTCGAATTTTCACTAGAACTATTATGAAATTTCCTCAAAATATACACTACAATTTTTTTCCAAAAAAACTGTGTTTGAAGTTCACGAAATTCTGTACACGGGATCAGAAGTAGAAATTTGAAATTGATTCTCAGTATCGCGTGAAATTGGATTTGAAATACAGCAATTTGTTGTAACTTTTACAACAATTATTTAACGAATGGGTGATTGTATTAAAAAAGTAAGGTGAGATTTGTGTGTAAACACTCTATTTCTTTCAAAATGTTTGAATTAGGTTTCTAAGTGGTATAATAGGGAAGTGAATAACAAAATGAAATGAGAGTTTTTATCAGGCCATGCTACACCAAGATACTCGCCCTAAGTTATTATTTTAACAATTATTCCTCTGACCTGCAATATTTTTATTCTTTGGTCTGACAGAGCCTGGACGACTCAACGTTTACCACTGTAGTAGTTAAAATATTGTTTCATAGTTCTTGGTTTCCTGTATACTGTATTTCTAGCTGTATTTCTGATCGAATTACAATTCATATATTCAAAAAAGGTAGATTGTTGCTCCCTTCTGCACTTATGGTGAAATCTATCTTCCGGTAAATGTAATTTATGTGTAATAGGGATGTACCAAACTCTTGTTACCGTTGTTTCAAATAATCAAGGTTCGCCCGTGGCGAAGGTGGCCCCTGCCACGGGCGCAAACTCCTAGGAGGCGCAAAATTCTATAAACTGCATTAAACGAATCATTTAAATTCAAATTTAAGAAATGTTCTATGACGGGTTTTGGGTGAGGAAGTTTATACCGTTATATTACCTGCTACCCACCTCATCTTGAGGTCAACTTTAAAATTTTACTTGGGTTTATTGGTTATTGGAGATCTACACTGCTCTATCAGCAAATAGTCTAGCTTCTGCATTTAGTGCATTGTCTTAGGAATGCCGAGTCGCCCGCGACACCATATTTGTTAAAGGAGAATATATTTTTATCTTTTAACTTTTCATCTATTGTTTAAAATTAATTAATTCTGGTTTTAGATCCCACTGAACATAGTTTGAAAAAAATCGGTCTGTCTGTCGGTTCGTCTGTGTGGAAACACGATAACTTCAGTACGCGTACGAATTTTCGAACGAAATTTCGTATTCAAGTTTTTCATCAAAAAGCTAAGATCAAGTTCGTAGATGAGTTTTTTTCAACCAGTGGTACCAAAACTTTATTGATGGAGCTTTTTAACTTTTTGCGTTCATTTTAGAAACGGTAGTATTTATCATAGAATATAAAATCACTAGAATTGATCCTTGAATAATTTGGCACAAAATTTATCCGGAACATTTTTTGATATTATCAGTGATCATTTATCATTATTAAAATTAGAGCTCTCATGAAATTTGTTATGTTTTTCTGTAGCAAGGAAATAATGAGAATCATAATGTGAAATTAGGATTATTATCACTCATATTCGGACATCACATGCAAACGTTCATCAATTGTTCTTTTGAATTAGGTAATTCAGCTCTATCGTGTGTGGTATCAAATTAAAGCTCTTGCGGAGATATGTAATTGTAGAGGAAGTGTCAAAGAGAATATTCAAACAACCATCAACTATTTCTTCTACAAATTATTCAAATGATATCTAGTTTAATTTAAAGCTCTCAAAAAGATAAAATTAGTAGATATCAAGAATGATTATTAATTAGTGAAGTTCACATTACCATCTTCAAATTACACTTCCGCCGATCAAATGTCAAAACTGTATGTTCCAATGAACTGAAGACTCCGAAAATCTAGAAAAGGACTATTTATTTTCACGAATACTTATTTTATGTAGGACTAAAATATAACTACCATCAGTCACTTCAACATTTATCGTATTCGGCTTACAAAACTGCCCCGAGGTAGAGCAGCCGATATTAACCAAAAAGAGAACCGAAGGTCACCGGTGTTGTTTGAATCTGGAATCTCGGTAAAAATTGAAGCTCTTCGTTTTGTTTCGTAGCTATTCGGCCGCCCCGTCCGCTGGCAGTTTTGTAAGCCGAATACGATAATTGACAGTTATCCCTTTGACAATGACAGCTATCACTTTGACAATGACAGATGTCACTTTGACAATGACAGCTGCCACTTTGAAATATGCAATTAATTCGATGATATCATCTTGATAACTTAACATGATTGAAATTGTTTTGGATGTATGAAAGTATTCTCCGTCGAATGATGCTACTCTTGATGGGTAAAAAATACATTACAAATCCTCCTTTATAACTTTTAAAAGAGAATATCTTCTCATATCTTGACTCTTACACTGGATGTAGGTAAACATGATGTATGAGAACGTTGAATTTCAGTATTACTACTTCCTGGAAAAGTTAACTGATGCAGATGAACATCGAATTCTTACAATAAGGGCGACTTCTTGGATCATGTTACGCACCGTCATCTGATTTATTCCGAATGATTGATTACATGTGAAAATTTGTATGTTATATATTTCATTTATTTTGTTTTTCAAAATTCTTAATACAATATTTTAGTCATTTCTCACGACTAGGAGAGGATGTATAGGTCTGTAACATTCAGTAATTTAATAATTACACAGTCATCTACTCAAATTGTTAGCTAAGAAGTATTCGTCAATATGGCAAATGAAAAATCTGAACGAGGCTGATTAGCTTGTGATATGTACGTCATCATCACCAATCAATTGATTATGGGGGCATGCCATCATCTTCAAACCACATCAAATCAATTTGAATATATGAATTTTTGATACATCCCTATTTTCTAAACTTGGATGAATCAAAGGAAAACAAACACAGAAAATAATATCAGGCTATATTTGCGCAGTTCGAATGTAAATTTGATATAGGTATTCATGACAGTAATATAGATTTACTGATTCATGTACTAGTTTTCTATAACTTTAATATTGCGATTATCGTATGATGTTGCAGTTATCCAATAACATTTTTAACTTGAATAAAAAAAATCTTTCAAGCAATAAAACTCCTCTTACCAATGTTTCAGATTTTGGCCTTCTAAGAGCACACAGACTCATACAAGTCGGAGAGTTTTTAAATTCAAATCATGTAGCCAATCGAGCAAAACGTTTTCAAACATTCAAAATTGATTCCGAAGCAATTACTTGAAGAAAATAGGTATATACGTGATATAATTTCAAATATAACTTATTTCTCTTACATTTTGCACGAATGTTGAACGATTTGAGTCCGTAGAATGTTTGAACGTTGGAATGGAATTATTCTAAATTTGCGTGAGAAGTTATTGATGTACCGATGCAGATATGCAAAAAGTTTAATTATGAAAACTGGTATCTGATCATGATAGGGAAACTAACATTTTTTTTGTTGATGGAATATTTAGAGTAAAATGTCACACTTAACAGCTGACAGCGAATAAACAATCACCAGTAGTATAACTCAATTGGGAAAAGAAAATTCAGATCCATATTTCAGGTAGACCTTCTCATCTTGGAATTTTTTTTGTAAGGATCACGGTCAATAAGTACACTACCGATTTCGCATAATATTTTTGCCTGACTATTCTTAACCGGTAAACTCAATGACGTATTAACAGTAGACCCAGCACGCGGCATTTGTTGTGATGCAGGAGTAAACAGTGGGGTGAGGAGGATAAACATCGTTGTGTCGCAGGTTGCGTTTTTCATTTGAAAAAATATCGATTATGAGATGTCGGAAAAATCTAGTTTTTTTTTTTATTTTGAATCAATTAATATATTATTAATGAAGGAAAAAACTTTTCAGAACTCATTTTTAAATGAAAAAGGCAGCACTTTTGCTGTTGAAACGTTGTGTTTCTAATAAATTACAGAACTTAAACCCTATAAAACATATTTAATATATTATTACTTCTAATTTAACAAATATATCCATACAGTACAGAATATAGGCGCGCACTTCTCAAACATAAATAAAAGCAGGCAAACCGCATAACAAGCATGTTTACTCCCTTCGCTTCTCAGAACCCCTCACCTTGTAAGTGCTAACATCACAACAAACTGTGGACTGCCATAGGACGCGCTGGGTCTACTTTAATAATACGTCATTGGGTAAACTGTACAAACTAACCTTACTACTTGTTTACTACAGGTGTTTCCATTCTCAACTTATTTCAGCATTAAAGAAAATCAAAAGTCATATTATAAGTATTGCATTGTGCCTGAATGCAAAATACTATCAGAAAAATGTACCTGATAAAGTCTTTTTTCAATCCAGACAGGTTTTAAAATACGTAAGAAATGATGTAAGGTTATCAGAAGAGATGAAGTGTCATAATAAACTTGACAGATCATGAATAACATACGGCTACTTCCACTAGACTGCCGCAACGCTCATGTCCCCTCAATAATCGTTCCACAAGATGATCACGGTCTTGGCGTTCATTATAAATACGTCATAGATGACGTCATTGATCTCGACTGCTCCCTATGCCCGCGAATTAAAGGTGGTTCGAAGCGGTCGTTGTGTTCATTTTTGAATAAATCGCCAAGAAGTTCAAATGAAATAAGAAGATGCCTTTCCAATTTGTAATTTCGATTTCAAGCTATGTCAATTGATTCAAGATTTTTCATTTGTCATATAACAGATAATTTCATGGTCTCTCATTATCATTATTTATTATTCAAGAGCGATTAATTTACACAAGCATATTGGATTTATTCCATTCATATATCCTTTTTGCTACAGGTTAGTTTAATCTTATTTATGATTTACTTTTCGATCCTAACCCAAAATTGTCAGTTTATTTGACATTTAACAGACACTCGCATCGTTCCACTTGAAGCACCAGCCACATCGACCATGAGTTAGTAGAACAGCAAAAACCGCGGTCGTGAGCGTGAGCGTTGCGGTCATTAAGTGGAACGTACTCTAAATGTAACTAGTTTTAGCAATAAAATTCAGTGTATGTATGCGGCTTCGTTAACTGCTCATCATATTCGGATTGTATTTATTAAAATAGCGTACATAATATGTTATTATTGAATAATTACTTTTCAGTGCTCACTCTTTTTACTTCAGCGGACGTAAAATTTGGATTTGAAAGAAAATAAGACGACATCATGAATAGATCTATTCTTGACAGATTATCTGATTGTGCTTTCACAAAACCACTGTCTTAAATGACTTATAATCTCACTAGGATGCTAGAATTACACTTAAACAATAAATGAATTTACAACACACACGTTACTACTATGTTTTCTAATCAAAAGCCTGCAATGCCATACAAATGTAAGCAGTATTAGTAGTATCTGACGTCACATTTCGTTTTAACCAATGGTGTTGCGTTTTGAAACTTTGAATTTCCCGCACTCAATTTGCATTTTTATTTACTAATTTTGAGTAATTAAAAAAATACTAAATACCAAAATGATGGTTTAGTACAAAAGTCCGGCCAATATAAATTCGGAAAAAAAAAATTGAACCAAATTTAAATTTTATGCATTTTCCCTATTGTACGAAAATATATAGAGTAAATGGAACTGATATCTATCATATTTCTCTTTGAAAAGACATTGATGTGGATAACATGACGGAGATAGTGTCTTGAAATTATTATACTATCCATTTTGTATAAATCCATTCATTCTCACATACCTTATTCTTACTTGATTAGCTTTCCGAATCCTGAAGTAAGATACAGAAAATTAATTGGGTACGTCTTAAAATGACCTTTCAACAGACCAAAGTGAAGTCGGAGTCAAGCACACGCGAAGTATTATTTCGTAACGAAGTAAAGACTATTGCCTCCGATTTCATACTTAAGCGATTCTTCAATCAGAGATTAAGCGGAGTATTGAAAATAAGTACAGGCATTGAACACTTACGGTATATTCTTTGCTCTCATTATTGCATGGCAAATACAAGGAATTTGCAAATCCGTTTATTAACTGGGGTCTGAAGATAGATTGGAATATTTGAACATTAAATAAAGGCAAAAGTTAATTTGCCCTTTTTGTCATCTTTTTGAAGTTACTCTGAAATCTACGATACCACAAAAATATTCTGTCTCCACGATCCGTTTATTTCGATTGAGAAAACACATAGCTGCCATAACGTAGTAGGTCCTAATGGATAAAATTTACAATCAAACATACGTTTTTCTGAATTATTTCGTTCTAAAATAAACAGAATATTAAATGAAGAACTCCTGATAAAATCAAACAATATTTTCCATTCACCCTGTCAATTTGGAAAACATCTCCTTGTTTTTGTTTACATTATAAAATGCAAAATTCAATTCAAGTTTTCGGTATTATGATAAACTTGAAAAAGTTTCCAAGAACATTAATTATTTCAACAGATTTGACTCCCTCTCTCTTCATTTTCACGGACAAACATGTTAGTCTCAAGGGATACTTATTTTAATTCCAGAAAAAATAATCTCAATAATGAAATGTATTTATGAATCTTAATATAAGAAACATTTCTACGTTCACTCTTCATCTTGATTGATCTGTATGTTATTCACGCAATTATGTCAATATATTAATTTCTTCCCAAGCATATCAAAATTCAGTGCAAATGATTGATGGATTGATATAGGCTCGATCTTTCGATCGTCAAATAACTTCATTCGATGGATAATATCCATAGCGACAGCTGTTGCAACAATTGCTTTCATAGTGACTATCTAGCAAATAGAGTTATTCGGCAATTGAAACCGTAATAATCATGGAGACTGCAAAAAAATGTAAAAAATGTCTGCTACAAAAATGAAAGTGAAAATCAAGATTTTCTCCGGAATTTATACTCAACCCGAACGTAACCACATCTGGGCCCCTATTCTATAACTTTTATCACCGGTGATACGCAAATAGGGTGATATATTTTGGGCTGCCGTCTTGCGGCGCTTTCGTCGAACTATGCCATGTGACGTCATACTTAGTGAAATATGTATCACCTTGTATCACCCAGCAAAGAGGTGGTGGTAGAAACTCATCACCGGTGATACTTTGACGTTTGAGGTACGTAAGATAAAAATTCATAATGATTTGGAACAAATATTAATTTGAAATCTTAGTTACGTTAAAAATGTAGTAGGTTAGTTTTAATCACTGTAATATTCAATATTATGCGGTCAGATTTCAATTCCCATTGATAAATGCTGTAAAATATGAATAAATAATAGATCTGACAAATTTCCAAACTATAGTGTATCAACATAAATAAATATAACCAGAAACTTAAGCAAGTGAAAGTTACTAGACGAGTACCTTCAGATGCTTCAACGGTGGAAGGGGATATGACGTCATTAATATATCACCCCCAAGTGGGTGATAAGTCGTGAAAAGTTATAGAATAGGTATCCGATGACATAAATGATTCAACACATGAGTTTATTGTGACATTGACAGTTCTAGGTAATGCATGTGGTTGATCGTCTGGGCACTGCAATTTGATGAAACATTATTCAGTACGCAGACGTACAAGGATTCAATACTCCCGTTAGCATCATACTGCTAGAAATCGGATACTTGCAAAAACTGCCTTTATTCTTGATTTTTTTCGGAAAAAAAATCGGGACATGTCATCCAGAAATCTTCTATTTCTTGTGCCAATAGAACAAATAATAACAATCATCCACATCTGGAAAAAAAAATTTAGATGTGAGCTTTTTTTTCTATTGTCACTCTTTCATGGTTCATGTATTTTCTCATTATAATGTTTCTTTCTCCCACCTCCCACCTTCTGTTACTGCAAGTCTTCTATTCTCCTGATTTTGACTATTGATAATAAATAAAGATTACATGAATAATGACCCTGTGAAATGTC
The DNA here is from genome assembly GCA_963989225.1 of Dromius quadrimaculatus. NCBI lineage: Eukaryota > Metazoa > Arthropoda > Insecta > Coleoptera > Carabidae > Dromius > Dromius quadrimaculatus. The sequence goes on from OZ022330.1 coordinate 46,388,274, forward strand.
TAAGCGATGTATGTTGATGAGAGTATAGCATCTGATTTAGCGTATACTGATGATCGATAAAATACAAATACGATATTGAGAGGGATATGAATTTAATAGTGAATTATGATAGATGTGAAGTTCTAGTGTTTGAGAGAGACGATACAATGGATAATAATGATGTTCTGGTTTATGGAACTAAAGCAGAGCAAATAAGTTTGTGTATACTTTCGCGCGATGGAAAGACTGACAAGAATAGGATTCAGGGTTTTTGATACTTTTACATGAAATGATTTGAAAAGTTAGTAATGGAAAAAGGATTCATGTTGAGTGTTAAATGTATTAATCAAAAATTCAGAACGTTTCGGTGCCTACATCGGCCACCATCATCAGCTTAATTTGAGTTGAAATAATGTTGATTGGACATCACGTGACTTACTTGTAAATCATTGGATATACAGGGTGTATCACGAAAAGTGAAACATAGGCGTTTAACATGGGAAATCAATTTTTCCCTACGCTCTCCCAATTATTTCAGACAAAAAGTTTCAAATGGATATAGTAGAACAGAAATTTCTGCATCCAAATCAATACAAGAAAAAAATTGACAGGCTTATAACAGCAGAAATAGAATTTGAAGATTCACAGAATTACAGCTAATCGTATAAGCCATTGAATCAGAAATAAGAGACGAACAAAAACATAATACTTTATACGTCAAATTATTATTATTCATTTTGACAAATTGTAATATTGTAATAAAAGATAGATATTAAAGTTATTCTCTGAAATGAATAACTATTCAAATGAAGAAAAGCTACAAATAATTGAATGGTATTATTCTGGCAATAGTTTACGGCAAATTCGTGATTATATTAGTACTCTTTGGCGAAATCATGATATTACGGGGATGTCTACCATTCAACGATTCATTGCCAAGTTTGAGAAGACAGGTACACTCAATTTCAAGAAAGAGGAACAAAATATGGAGAACTGCAATGAGAATGAAGAAAATGTTCTTGCTTTGATAGAACTAGAACAAACAATGAGTGTAAGAGAAATTTCCAGGGAACTGAGTATTCATTTTATGACAGTTCATAGAATTCTTGAGAAACATGAATACATTCCTTTCAAATTTCAAAACCATCAACATCTTTTGGAACGAGATTTTGAAGTGCGTGCATCATTCTGTGAAATAATGATGGAGAAGTCAAATTATGATAGAGGCTTCTTGTTGAAACAACAATTTTATTATTTCAGTTATTTTAAAGTTGGCTACAGATAAAAATGTTTTGTATCAGTTGTCGCATATAAATAAAATAATAGATATATGTGTCAGTATTATTTGAATGGTTTTTCTAAGAGTAGTTTTGCATAGTACACAATACTCAACAGGTTATGCGCCCAGAGTAAATAGTAATTTCAAGAAATCAGTCCAAAGCATAAAAACTTGTACATTTAAATAGTAAATCATATTCACAAAATGATGGAAAACAATTTATGTAAGCTGAAGGGATCTGAAAATTGGAATATCTGGAAATTCCAAATCAAGATTGTGTTAAAATCGAAAAATGCATTTGAAATAGTTGAGGGAACAAATAAGAAACCAGATGAGAAAGATGCAGGTTGTAGAGAATGGGTTAAAATTGACAATAAAGCACAAGAAATTATTGTTACAAGTTTAGAGAATGGTCCGATGAGTCACATACTTACCTGTGAAACATCAAATCAAATGTGGACAAAGTTATTGAGTGTTTATGAACATCAGTCAAAAGTCTCAGTGCATTTACTTCAGCAAAAATTTTTCAATCTTCGTTTTGATGGTTGTAATATTACAACATTCTTCTCAAAGTTAGAACAAATAAGAACTGATTTAAAGCAAGTGAATGAAACTATTTCTGATCAGATGATGATGACAAAGATTCTGATGTCACTTTCCGAAGCTTTCAAACATTTCATTCCAGCTTGGGAATCAGTGCAGAATCCTACAATAAATGAATTAGTATCGAGGTTGTTAATTGAGGAGGAAAGAATGAAGAACAGTAGTGATTCAGAGGATAAAGTTTTTTGATCCAGAAATCGTTCGTCTGGAACTGGTGGAGATAAAATCAAAATCAAGTGCTACAAATGCAATAAATTCGGGCATACACAGAAGCAGTGTCTGTCAACAACGAAGTGCAGAAATTGTGACAAGACAGGACACTTACAAAAAGACTGTTTTACAAACATCGAATGTCATATTTGTCACAAAAAGGGTCATTTAATGAAACACTGTTGGTTCAAAAGTAAAAGTCAGAATCAACAAAGTGGACATGACAGAAACAGACATACAAATGCGTACATGTCACATGTTTTTGTAATGGAATCGAATAGTGAAGACTGGTTTTTTGACAGTGGAGCAAGTGAGCACATGAGTGGACAAAAATGTCTGTTTTCAGAAATCAAGAAGTTGGATGAAGAGAAGATTATTCACATTAGCGATGGTTCGTTCATGAGAGCAGATGGCATTGGTAAAGTAGTAGTTGAAGAATGGAATGGTCATAGCTGGAACATTTGCACACTAAATAATGTTTTATTTGTTCCTGATTTAAAAGTCAATCTATTTTCTTTAACTGCTGCCTTAGATCGAGGTTTCAGATTAGAATCAACTGCTGAACATTGTACTCTGATTAATAAGAAAGAAGAACCATGTGCGAGAGCTGTTAGAAGTGGTAGACTGTTCAAAATGATGTTTAGAAATGTTAAATGTAATTTGTCAAGTAGAATTGACAAGAACAAAAGTAATCTGCAAAAATTGAACATTGAGCAAGAAAATAAAGAAGTTGCATTGATGACATGTGAAACTTTGGAAACTTGGCACATCAAAATATCAGGTATGTGAAAGATTATTTAAATGCTCACAACATACTGTACAAAGAAAACAAAGACAAGGAATTTTTCTGTACTGCTTGCATTGAAGATAAACAGAGTCGTAAGCCTTTTAAGTCAAGTACTATCAAAACTGATGCTGTGGGTCAAATATGTCATATAGATGTCTGTGGTCCGATGGAAGAGTCATCTATTGGTGGATCTAAATATTTTTTATTGATAAAGGATGATTTTTCTCACTACAGAAAAGTTTATTTCATGAAGTATAAGTCGGAGGTCAAAGAACACTTAAATTCATTCTTAAAATCAGTCAAGATTGAAACAGGTCAAGATGTCAAAGTCATACGTTCTGATAATGGTACGGAAATAGTCAATCAATACATAAAAAAGCTACTAAACGAAAAAGGCGTTCAACATCAAACAACTGTGCCTTATAACCCAGAGCAAAATGGCAGTATTGAACGGGAAAATCGAACAATAGTAGAAGCGGCTAGAACAATGCTGCAAGCTAAAGGAATGGAAAAACAGTTTTGGGCAGAAGCAGTTAATACGGCGGTGTATGTAATAAACAAAACAGGAACTAGTTCTATCAGGAATAAAACACCGTTCGAAATTTGGAGGAAAACAAATGCTATAGATCAAACAGAATTTTTAGAATTTGGAAGCACAGTGCATGTGCTTGTTCCAAAACAAAAACGACAAAAATGGGATCCAAAGAGTAAAAAAGGCATTTTTGTTGGGTACGAACAAAATAAAAAAGCCTACAGAGTATATTTCAAAGAAACAAATACAGTGGAAAGTGCTCGAGATGTAGTTCTCCAGAAAAACTTAATCGAAGAAAATCAAGAAATGAATTCATTAGAAAATGAAAATGACACTCAAATAACACAAAAATCACATAAATTATATGGTGATGAAGAAATCGAAGAGAAAAATGGCGAAAATGAAGAGATATACGAACAATATGAAGGAAGAAACAGAAGAAACGAAGACCAAGTAATTGAGGTTGAAGAAGTAAGCGAGACAGAAATTAACAATGTTGGAAACCAAAGATATCAGGGGCTGAGAGGACGAGCCAGTCTTAGAATGCCAAGTAGAATGAAAGATTATGAAACTGCTTGGTTAACTTATGAAGAAGCTGTCACAGGGTCAGAAAAGGAGAAGTGGTTAGAAGCAATTCGAAGTGAAAAAGAATCATTGAAACAAAATTCAAATTGGGAGTTTATTAATAAGGAAGAAGTTGGATCAAATAAGATTCTCACAAGCAAGTGGATATTCAAAGTGAGAGAAGATGGTAGATATAAGGCAAGACTAGTAATCAGAGGTTTTGAACAAGAAGGATTAAATTACGATGAAACATTTAGTCCTGTCATAGACACAACTTCATTCCGAATTTTAATGGCTATGTCAGTCCAAAAGAATATGATTATGAAAGTTTTTGATGTAAAGACAGCTTTTCTTTATGGTCATCTGAAAGAGCCTGTATACATGGAATGTCCACAAGGTTACACGGAAAAGAATATGGTTTGTTTGTTAAAACGATCTTTGTATGGACTTAAAAATGCACCAAATCGATGGAATGTACATTTCTCTGATTTTTTAAAGAAATGTGGGCTATATGCTTTAAAAACTGATCAGTGCATCTTCATGAACATAGAGGTTGAAGAATTTTTAATGAAATTGAAAAATGAATCTGAAATAATAATATATAAAGATCCAAAAAATTTTGTTGGATTAGAAATTGCGAGAAATGAAGATGGAATCATACTGAAGCAAGAGAAGTACAGTCAGTATGTAATTGAACGGTACAATATGAGTGATGCGAAAGGAGCAGAAACGCCAATGATGAAGAGTTCAAGAATATATGAGGATAATGAAGATGAAGAAAAAGTTTTTTTTCCCTACAGAGAAGCAGTGGGAAGCTTACTTTATTTGTCACAAAAAACCCGTCCAGATTTAACATATGTTGTCAATTTTGAAAGCAGAAATTTAGGAAAACCAAGAAAAGAAGATATTGGAGCAGTAAAGAATACAATTAGATACTTAAAGAAATCATCACAGCTTGGAATCAGCTATACCAAGAATGGAAGTAAATATCTGGAGGCCTATTGCGATGCAGATTTTGCAAATGATACGCAATCTAGAAGGAGCACTTCTGGATTTATTATAATGTTTGGAGGAGGACCAATTTCATGATCATCCCGCAAACAATCTATTGTAGCTTTGTCAAGTACAGAAGCAGAGTTTATCTCAGCAGCGGAATGTCTCAAAGAATTGATCTACTTGAAAAATCTTATCCAAGAGCTCTATAATGAAGATATACCAATACATCTTAAAGTTGATAATCAGTCTGCCATCAAGCTTATGATGTCTGGAAAGCTAAATCGTCGCTCCAAACATATAGATGTCAGATATCATTTCATTTGTGAGAAGGTGAAAGACAAGACGGTAAATTTGAGCTACGTGCCTAGTGAAGATCAAGTGGCTGATATTTTTACCAAGCCATTGGATAGAATCAAGTTTAAAAAATTCAGAAGTTATTTCATGACTCAAAAATAAGGTTTCAATGTATCATTTCTTTCTTCAAATATTTTGTATCATGTCATATCTTAAATACTCATAAAATTGCAGGGGTGTGTTGAAACAACAATTTTATTATTTCACTTATTTTAAAGTTGGCTACAGATAAAAATGTTTTGTATCAGTTGTCGCATATAAATAAAATAATAGATATATGTGTCAGTATTATTTGAATGGTTTTTCTAAGAGTAGTTTTGCATAGTACACAATACTCAACACTTCTTAAGGAATATTTTATTCTCAGATGAATGCACATTTACTATGAATGGCGAACCCAATGGTCATAATTACCGGTATTGGTCCAAGAATAATCCACATAACGTTTTACAGTCCAGGACACAATATCGACAAACTGTAAATGTATGGGCAGGAATTTTAGGACTTCAAACAATAGGCCTGTTCTTCATTACAAGAATAAATTCGGAGTCGTATTTGAATTTATTAATGAATATAATTGAACCAGAAATTGCCAAAACAAATAAAGAAAATGTGTGGTTTCAACATGATGGCTGCCCAGCACATAGTACAACAGAAATTGTGGAATATCTGAATCAAAGATTTCCTGGAAGCTGGATAGGACGAAGAGGACCAATTAACTGGCCAGCACGGTCACCTGATTTAAATCCGTGCGATTTTTTTCTTTGGGGTCATTTGAAAACTAATGTTTATAAAAGAAGATACCAGAGTATAGAAGAACTTGAATAAGCTATAACACAAGAATGTCAAAAAATTAATAATATGCAATTAAGTAACGTTCGGCAAAGTTTCTACAATAGATTAGGTTATTGTTTAGCACAAAACGGAGGATTGTTTGAACATCTATTATAATTTGAGACTTTAAGAATATTTTGAATTTGTTGTAGTTCATATTGGATTTAATTTGTTGCATTATTCAATTGTTAGTATTACTTTATTCTATTCCATCAATCTTAAACAATAAATTAGGTTAAACCACCCATTATTTATCATCATTATTATTAGATTTTTATTTAGAAAATTGATATTCACTATCTATGGAAGATATCTATTTTGACAATCATCCTTCTGACACTGACGTATTAAACGTTACGCTTTTGCTCGTCTCTTATTAACAATTTCATAGCTAATACTATTAAATGCAATTCCGTGAATATTCATATTTTATTTCTGTTATCATGAAGTAGCCTAATTGATTTTTTCTCTTATTGAGTTGGTACAGAAATTTTGCTCTACAATATCCATTTGAAATTTTTTGTCTATGATAATTTGGGGAGCAATGCGCACAGAAAAAGTGATTTCCCATGTTGAACGCCTATATTTCACTTTCCGTGATACACCCTGTATATGATCCAACACAACATCTCATCATTCCACGGCTAGTCAGTTGCTATGGAAACAGTAGGTCATCATTCTTATGCTACAACATTCCTAAATACTGACTTCCTGGATTCTACGGCTGACAGTTCTGAATTTATGCGCAAAATTCCAAGATCGTCAAGTTTAATGCACTTTCGACTCAGTCGATCTCAATGGAAATAAAATATGAGCATCCAGACAGTACTATCATCTTGAATACTGTATTCTAATATTCTACGTTCAATCGTTTTGGATTTATGCGGAAAATTTGAAAATATTCCAAGTAAACTGCACTTTTGGCTTAGCCGATCACAATCATAATGCAAGGTGTACAACTAGATGCTATAAAAGTACTTAATACGGAATCTTAATATTCTTCGATTGATTATTTTAAATTTATGAGAAAAATTCGAAAAGTCTGTAATATGAAGTGCACTTCCGGCTTAGTCGATTAGGACGAACATATAAGATGATCATTTGAATGCTACAGCAATTTCAAATACTGAATTCTGGTATCCTACGCCTGATAACTCTACATTAATGCGGAAAATTCAAAAAAAGTATCAGGTAAAGTGCACTTCCAGTACAGACGATTGCAACCATAATGCGAGGTGCACATCAAGATCCTAGATTCTATACCAGTCTTTCATACAAAATTTCAACATTATACGTTTGACGAATTCTAAGATTTGCGAGTTACGCACATACACACATACATACGTACATACGTGCCGACATCAAGCCAAAAATAGTCCTAATGGATTCAGGGATGCTTAAAACGGATATATCCATCAAAATCTCGATTTGTGAATGTTGTCAGTTTCAAAATATTTCCTTGTACTTTTAGACCGTCAAACAGTCGTAGATTTCAGTGCCTCAGTTTGTGTTTTATGCCTTCAAGAGGTTTGATGAGTACGTATATTTGGAGTTCAATAATTCTGATATTAAAGCTGGACCGTGTGACCAACATAATAGAAATTAATCTCAAATTTGTATGAAGAAGCATGTTATGATCCAATTTTGTCGCTTTTGTCATGCTTACGATATAAAATTCAGGAAATAATATTTTGACATGTAAAATGTCAAACAAAATTAAAAAACTGATAACAGACTATCATTGCCTTCCTTTTCATTTTAATTGAACTGATTGTTTTATACGGCAAATTCTGAATGTCTGTTATACCCATAAACTGCACTTCCGGCTTGGCCGATTGATATAAAAATAGTAGATAACTATTCTGATGCTACAACAAGTTCAAACACTAAATTTCAATATGCTTAGGTTGATCATTCTAGATTTATACAAAAAAATCAAAAAAAGTTCCAAGTAAAGTACACTTCCGGCTTGGCCGATTCATACAAAAATAGCAGATAACTATTCTGATTTTAGATCAAGTCCAAATACTGAATTCCAGTATCTTAGGGCTGATCATTCTGGATTTATGCAGAAAATTCAAAAAAAGTTTCAAGTGAAGTGCACTTCCGGTACAGGTGATAGCAACCATAATGCGAGGTGCAAATCAATACCCTATACTAGTTTTGAATATGAAATTTAAGCATAATACGTTCGACGTACGAACGTACCGACATCAAGCCGAAAATATTAAAAATGGATTCAGGGATGTTCAAAACGGATATATCCATCAAAATTCCGATAAGTGAATTCTATCGGTTGCACAATACTTGTTATTTTGTACAAGTAATGAAAATACAAACATTTTGCTGTTCAATTTAAAACATAGTTGCTATGAGTCAAGATGATTTACGACTTTTGCCTCCATTTACTTCTTGAAAACTATAAAATAAGAATATAAAAATTCTGGAACATTCATTAATATGTTCCACAAAATTTCAAATTAGATCGGGAAGCAACTGTGACATCTACCTTATAAAATAAGAGTCACGTACAACAATTGAAATTAAAATGATTTCACGAATTTTTATTGTTGAAGCACTTTTGCCTGCAATAATGCATACATGAAAGTGAATGCTAGATGTGTCTACGGAATTATTTGTGACCGTAGTGAGATATAGCTATGGAATTTTTCAAGTACAGTCCAACGAGAAAAGATTAAATGTAGAATGAATTGTTATATAGAGAATAAATATTGGTGGAAGAGATCAGCCCTCTTGTTGATTTATATCATTTCAAACTTTCGTGGTAGAAGGAATAGTAATCGAGCTTGTATGAATGAAAAATAAGGCAAAAAAAGTGTTCCTGGATGGATATGTGGGATTTATTGGATTATACGAGACTGCTGATGTTATTCTAAAAGATAATTTGATTTTTGTGTCTGCATGTGTTTATTAACTTTAAAAATACCTAATAAAAAGCGAGAGAGTTAAATTTCTTGTCAATGTTTAATAGAAAAGACTTCCAACCAAATGACTTTCATAAACTATAAGTTCATTGGCTTTGTCCAGCCTATTTGGTTCAAGAATTCAATTATCAATTCGGCATCAATGACTAAAACATTTTTTCCCAAATTTAGAATTTTTTCACTGTTAAATTTGACTTGAACAAACGTCACATTAAGCAGAGTTATTCAAAATATAATCAATATTCATAGCTTCAAAACTGAAATCGCACAATGATGAAGTTGAACAAAAAATTTAGTATTCAAGTTGAATTGAATAATAGATATCTTCAAGAAGAAATAATTCAGAATTCATCTTTACTGATGAAATATTTATTCATGCAACAAGTGTAAAATTAGATATTTGAACTTGAGGCCAAGTATTTCGAGACAAGGTTTTTCTATAATGGAATTGTCATAATACTTGTTCACACACATTTTGCAGACGATATAAATACAACCGCATCATTAATAATTTGCTCATGTTCACATCTGTTAGTTACATTAATGTCTTTCAAAAAGATCAAAGCCACAAATTGAACAGATCCATTTAGAAAATATTGAATGTATCTTACGAGAAAATGATGCTGTCTGTCATACGTAACGTAACCATACGTCCCGCTTTCAGGCTATCCGTCCCACTGTCCCGAAACGATCATTTAATTCACAATTATTTTGTATATTCTCAAACCTAATATTTCGAAATTGATTTGTTCAGCCAAGAAGTACGAAAATATGGCCTAGAAGCCACTTCAACTCATTTATTATTAATACTTTAATTATTTTGAAATAGTATTATTATTCCTTCTCTAAGAGACTACTTCTAAAATACCAAAAATGGTTTTTCTCACATAATTCAGCAGAGGACGTCCTGCCTTTACAAAAAAAAAAAAATGATCACTTTAGTCATACGGCTGAAATTGCGAAAGACTGGGTGTTGATAATAGCTATTTAAGTATTAAGGTCAGTAAGTACAATTTACCGATTGAGAATAATAGTTTGGAGGCCAGCTGTCAAGTTTGACATTTTATTGTGAATATCCAATTACAAATAAAGATGAAAACATGAATATTTTTTTGTGAAAATCCATAATTTTTTACCCTCCGCCTTTACCCATGGGCGGTAAGTCAGCATAACCATAGTAACCACAGTTTGCTGGTAAAATCAACATACCACCTCGAATAGAGGGCCGGTAAACACATGAAAACGCCCAATCGTGCAAAAACAAAATTTCACTGTCAAAATACACATATAGTAATTCAGATCCCCTAACGATCGTTATCATGTAGCATATCATAAAAATTAAGCTGCCTGAAAGGTTCCGAAATTACGTGCTCATTCCTAAATAATAAGAAGTGATTTTACTTCAGATATTTGCTAATCATCAAAACATTAGTTGACTTTATCTTGGAGTGTATGAAGATGATAGATAGTCGAAAAAATGTGATGTAACTAGAATGTAATTTTCTATTCAATTTTCGTAGATTATGTACTTGGTCATATAATCGTGTGGTATGGTTCCACTTCTCTTGTCTTATGAGATGGTATGTTTAATGTTGGGAGAAATTATCGGTCAGATCGATTGAATCTAGACATCGGAGAATGAATTGGATTGGATCTTGATTACTGGAAGATTGATCTGAGACGTATGGAAGAACAAATTGGGCTTGGCTCATCAATTAAGTAACTTATATTAAGAAATCAATATCAGGAAAAATAAAATTCATATGCAGCTGAGCTCAAATTTATTATTAATTTGGTCAAGTTCTAATCCTGAATCCGAGCAGTCACAAATGAGTATTGATTGTCACACCAAAAAAGTAAAACTGTTACCTGACATATATTCTTTTCTCAATTGAAATGATACATCACGTCGATTATTCCAAGTTGAAGTAAGACTCCATTCGAAAAGTTTGAATTCGTCATGAACAAGAATGAGAATTATAGATTAAATATCGTTCATAAATTCATAATTGTTCCAAAATGGGTTGCTTCCTGCAACCAATATCTTATGATATTTTCGACTACATAATAATAAAATTTATAATTACAATGTATTTTATTTGCTCACAAGATGAAATCAGTCAAGAGAATTTCATGATTGAGTTGATAAAGTTCTCAAACAATGTTCAATATCCGTAAGTATGCTATGATTGATGAGCAAATGTTGCTATGTGCATAGGAGTTTCTAAGTTCAATAATCTCTGCATTGAGCGAACTCATAGTTGATTACATATTAATTGCAGAGATTTGTTGCCAATCATATCATGTGGAAATTATTTACCGATGATTCTCCTTCACAGTCTGTCCCGGGTACGTTTAAATACTATACAGAGAAATGTGTTCTACACGTGATCCTCAACCTCTCTATTTTCAAAATTGTCGCTTTCTGACTGCATCTCACTGGGATGGAGCATAACTATAGGGAAAAAAGAGAATTCTCACGCATTGTTATGGAAGATTTATTACAGAGTTAGTTCCTGAAAAAACGGCAAATTTGAATTGATGAATGAAAACGAACAGATCTCCTAGCAATCAGAGAAAAAATTAATTATTCATTGAAATGTGACTTGAAAACTTTTCATCCGGTTATATATGTGAAAACTTGAATGCCTCAAAATATACTTCTAACCTTCAATCTTTATCAAATATCAGAATAGTTGATCTATTCCTAAGAATTTATCAAACAGGAAACTGTAGGCAATATAATAAGAATATCATAAAGTGAAGTTATTCGAGAATTTCAAATATTGCCTGCCAATAAATTTTTAAAATTTATCTTCGATATTCTGCGTAGTTTATGGAACGGTGGATATTAAGGTCAAATTTTTTGATAATGAATATTTAATTAGTTCGTTCTAGACTCCGTAGAATTTTCATGCAATGTTGAATATTCAGAAATTCAAAACAGGACCCAAATATTTGTTGTTTGAATTACTAATGACAGGAATAACCTCAATAATTTATGGCATTATTGATTATTTTGTGGATGTATCAAGTGTTCGTAGTTTTTTTTTCTATCCACATAGAGAAACAATTTACTCAGTGTAATGCATCCTCCAATTACTATAGTTTCATGTAGAATATGGCAAAAGGTCTTTGAAGTAATAATACTCAACCCATGTTCCAACCAACGCAACTAACTTATTTCTACTCTCCCATATACTCTTTCTTCAATTAGTCTTCTACTCAATTCTTTTACTATATCCAGGCTTTCATCCGCGTCATTTCACAGATGAATTATAATTCTAGACAAGTCGAGTCCCTCCCGTAGTATATTGACTGGTGACAGTGATTAGTATCTAACAATTGATGAAATTGTTAATATATTTTCCATTACAAAGGGACGTTGTGTATTCCTTGCAATTTCATCTGCTTATGGAAGCAAAATGCTTTATAATGTGCCATAATGTCAATATGATACCCAAACAGTGACTTTGTATAATTTCTTTTCCGTCTCAGTCGTCTATCACAATGTCAAAAAAGAATTGGTGGCCCCAAATCTCATTCAAATATTCAAGTTTAATCAAGACATTGAAAACCATCTGACCCAACAACCTGTTTCGTTTCCATTCATTCAAATCAATGTCGAAATTCTTGAATAAATTTCACACATTATGTTGCGGAGTTGAATCACATAGTTATGAATGAAATACACACAAATTATCAGACCGTAGAAGTTTCCATTCGACAGTGACGTAGCTTGTGAGGAAAGAGGCCCATGGCTATTTTAGTCCAGGAGCCGACTGCACCTTATCTTTCCTGATCGAACTCACGCCCAAATTGTATATGAATCAATCGGCAATATAGTAGTTAATAGGGTGGCAGATTTAATTAATCCAGAATCCTGTCTTAGGTGTCGAAAAAACAGCGTGTCCGGTCAATTTTTTTGAGGTTAATTCCTTGATAGAACAATCGATAGAGATCAAGTATTTCAAAACAAACCCAGAGTGCCACTTCCAGTCCTGTCCGGGATAGGAAAAAATAACAATGTCATGGAAGTTGAATACGAAAACGGGTTACACTTAGAGGTGGCTTCCGCCTTCCCGGACAAGTCAGGGATAGCACCCTAGTTTTTTCTCCAAGTACTTGACCTTCGCTATCGATTGGTACTAGTTTAAATCGCAAGCTTTATCAAGGAAGTTGACTCCGAAAAAATTGACCAATAATTGGAATAAAAGAGGCGGCAAACTCCTGGTGGGCCTCAGGCAGCGAAAGCCCACGCTACGCCACTGCCATTTGAATTCATATATAATCGTTGAATAATTTGCGAATAATTGATAACAAACTCTGAATTCTATATTCTCCTATTCCAGATTATAGTTTGGAGTCTGTCAATCTGATAATTCATGTTATGAGCAGTGATTGTGAATTGAAATCAGTCAATATGATATATTTGAATTTAGATTTTATTCATGAAATATCAGCTACACTCTTTTAGGAATTTATCATCCGTACAAAATTTTTCCACGCAATAGTCATAGCTATGCAAATATTATGAACTCCCGCGTAAAGCATTGCTTAACACACTTGTTATGAAATATGCTATATCATATGAGTTGTGATAATACAAGTACTTCGTTCAAATTGTTTTTTCTGAAACCATTGATAATTTCAAGACTGTAATAAAACTGTGTTTGAGACACTCGGAAAAATAGTGTGAGATTATACTTACTTGTGTTACGTTTCAATTTTCCGCATAAATACAGAATGATCAGCCGTAGGATACTGAAATTCAGTAACGGTCCGATTCCGCAACCGGCACGGGGTCTGAACTTCACTTGTTCAATCTTCTTTTTATTAGGTACAATCAAAGAACGTGTTACCGCAAACGGAATTCAAACCGACGCTCAACGACTTATCCATCATATCAATGAGGGCGTCTAAAAATTTGGATAAACTGTATCATGCCGCGAAATTTCACACGTATGCCAGATGCCTAAATGTTTAGAAGTAGCAACTCTTTGAGCAGCTCCTCAATTAAGAAACATAACCTAATAAATTCCAATAAAGAATATCTGCCCTTGAGTTGCAGATATAATAAGTCTCAAGTATTTCTGTACTAAATGTAAATACAAACCAGATTCAATTCCAAAATTATACAACAATAACTAAGTGAATTGATAATAAATGCATGTATACGCTTAAGTTTAAGTTTCACCTAAGATAAAATTCAGATTGAAAATTTTGTCCCAGTTTTTCTTGTGAGATCGCATGATCTTATTATTATGCTCCATTTGTAACACATCCTGTATAACCAATTTTTAAATCACTGAAAAGAGCTTATGGAATGATATATTGAAAATTTTCACATAAAGAAGTTGGTACCTGTTTTTTGTCAAGTATCCACAGTGATTGCTGAAAATGATGGAAATCAAACCGTTGATAATGGTTATTCAAATATTAAGGTCAGTAAGTACAGTTTACCGATTGAGAATAATAGTTTGGAGGCCGAGCCTTGGCGAGGTTTCCAAATATTATACTTACCGCCTTTGCCCTTGAGTGGTAAGTCAGCATAATCATAGTAGCCACAGTTTGCTGGTAGAATCAACATACCACCTCGAATAGAGGGCCGGTAAACACATGAAAACGCCTAATCGTGCAAAAAATATATTTTGAGTCCACAAATAATCAAAATATAATCAAACTCAGATATAATCGGAATGGGAATGTAGAACTCAAGCCGAAGTAATATAATAATCGTATAAGATCCATTAAATTTATTAAATACCTAACTCAATTCCAAATAGAATTTCACTTTGGATGAGTAATGTCCTATTGATAATACGCGTATTGACAGGGATTTGCAGGTTTATTGACTTTGTTATTACCGTTTATCTTTCAAGAAAATGTCGGTTTGTTGATAGTATTCCTTATTTGCCGATATAAAGCCTGGGCTCCTAGCTGAAGATGGGTTTTTCGAGCAAACCTTGTATCTGTATTATAATAGAATTATTATAAAACAGATGCCTATATCTTCTACAGCTTTGTAGATAGATACTGGATTACATTTGGAAAATTACTATCGTTGACTGGGTAATATAATTTATTCAACGCTATTATTTTATTAGTACTACCCGCAGCCTCGCTCGCATATAGTTATATTTCTTTAAATCAATGCTCCTTAGATGAGAGGATAGATATTTCTCAAACTATCGGATGAATTTGAGTATTATGTTTTTCAATTATTCAGCTGAAGAATTAAGACATCCCTGTGAATTCAACTGAAAATCAATCAAAAATCGGGTAACTGCTTATAGAAATGTTCAAGGTCCTATAGAAATAACATAAAAATTTACTTTTATTTTATTAGTTCCGGCAAAATTGTGTTTATTGGAAAAGAACGAGTCAGACCTATGCTTATATCAATGTTTTCTCCTTATATTCCTATTAGTTTCAATCTACCAATTTTTGCTATCCATTCCTGTAAGATGGTCACAGTTAATTACAAATAAGTGAGAGAATGGACTGTGTCCTCTTTGCCAGACATATCTGTCTGAAATTAACATGAATAAAAATCCATACATACAAAAAAAAAACTATATGATAAAATGTATGGCTAACCACTTGATGAATGGATAAAAGCTTCATATTGCGATAAAGATGATGATTTAGTGGATAACTCAAAGATAATCTAATCATTTCCTCCAGTTTAAATATAACTTTGCAAGAAACACAAACAATAGAGTTCTGAATTTACATTGCGACTATAATTTATGGGCGATAACAAAGAGATAGTAGCTGATTATTGGTACTAAGTAAATATTATCTTTGAATTTCGGAGTGACATAATTCCCACGTCGATCAGACATTGTAGAATGAATAGATGATGGATAAATCAGGATCAGTACCTTAATAAATAAATCTACAATTATTAAGAATTGAATACATTTTTACAATGTCAAATATAAAATTGTTTGTTTAAATACCCAGTGATTAGATTACAAGTTGCAATAAAAATTATTATGAATCCATTAAAGTATTTTACAAGCATCATGTTCCTCTTATATCATCCGAAGATCCATTATTATCTATTCATACTGATCTTTGGATACGATTCATACTTACTCTCTAGAATAATTATTCAATGCAAAAATATAGAATGATTCGTGTCTGTCAGAGTAGAAAAAAGAGTTATATAAAGCGAGCTCATAAATTCAACATTAATTTAGACAAAACTTTGTTAGTGAACAAATAATTCATATCTGTATAAATGATAGAATCAATTTCATACTTCAGCAATTATTTCCACCGATGTCTTTCGATGTGGAAGATCAGATTGATTTGCTTTCGATTCGTGGAATTTGATTGATCAAGTAATTTAATGAACAAAGTTATTCGTAAGGCAAAAATTATGACAGAATTATATATTTGAACTGCTTACCAAAAAATCAGATACAATCTTCAGAAAATGAAAGAATGGATAATGCCGGAAAAATGTTTCCCAATTATTTTGAATGTATCGTAAATAAGTAGGTCAAGTGAGAAAGAAAGTTCTCTGGATACCTGGCAACTTCTGGAAATTTTTTAGAAATACATATTCAGACAAACTTTGAATAAAAGTTGTGCTTATATGATAAGCTCTAATAATTCAGAAATATCTCTTCTTCTTTCCAATTTGTTGAGGCAAATATTCAACTAGAGACAGCAAGAAAGAATTCAATATCAAATCCAACCAATAGGAGCATTTCAACATGTGATAATGATGATGAAACAAATATGAAAAAGTTCAATTCAAGGTAAATTCAATTAATTATAGGTAGGACCATCTTTTTTTCAAGCAATATCTGTTAATTCTATTCATAATAATAAATAACAGCTCTTTCCAAATTTTCAGACTATTTGGAATGAATCTCCTCAAATTGTTCTGTTTGTGTACTAACTTGAATATTCTTGAATATTTCGAGCGCCATTTATAATCGATTTGTTATCTGGAACATGGAGGTCATATTCATAGGGGTACCATTATTTCACATGGAATAATTTTGCTTTGGATACGTGACGCAATCATAAAATGTAGGTCTTTATGACAGCGCCAGTTGACATGTAATGTATTTGGGTGCATCTAGATATGACTAGGGACGAATCAATGCATATGACTGTGCCCAAGGATAACAATTTTCAATGCGGATTCAAAGCTCTTTTGAATCGTAGAATGCAGCCCCCTGATTCGATTACAACTCGACAACTACAATTCCATTCATTTCATTCAGAATAAACTTTGTTCAAGTGGTTTGTTTATACATACGAAGATGTGATCTTCAACAATAAAGATCTTGGTAAATAAAATTTTATTTATCATGGAATTATTATTCCAATTACTTATAATATATTCCAAATATTGATAAATGCGTCGACATCGGTGGTCGAGGGCGTTGAGTCAGCATTCAAATTGTCTTTATCGCTGGTTCGAACCACACCAGGAGCATGGATATTTATGTGTCTGATTTGTGATCTGGAAAATGTTACTCATACTCATGGAATGTATCGAAATTTGTATAAGGAAGTTTTGAGAGAAGTATTATATTAATTAACGATTTCATAAACTCTCACACACGTTTGTTGGAATGTCCATAATCAAGAATTCAGTGTGTGATGTGGACCTTCCAAAGAAAATATAACTTCTTTGTATATGTATATAGCAAGTTAAAAATATCTGGTATTATAAGTATCCATTGGTCTCTTTCCTATTTTTAATTTCTCTCCTTCCATAAAACAGGAATATCAGAGCCCATCAAATAGATATTCAATTTTTGCATCATTTAGTCAACTGAAAATTATGATTGCTCCAAATTTGGCTATATTATTTTGAGGTGTTCCAATAAGTTGTTCTAAGCTATGGAACCAACATTTGTGGAGTATTTCAAAATAGTTCTCTACTTTTATTCTATTTTAATAACGTGAAGATTAGTTTTGCTTGGGATGTGGAATTTTCCACATGAGTTCACGATAGCAAATGCCGTGATTTTCTCTGAAACATCGGTTTTTGCAATATTCTACACATTCTGTCCAGCAACCATTCTGCTTTAATCTTTGTTTTCAGCTTTGCACATTTCCCAGTGAATATTATAGAGCTTCAACACAATATAACTAGTTTCAGCAGATTTCTTTGTTCTCATTAGTACGTGATACCTTTGAAAGTACCATGTCCGGCTGCATGAACACGAGTTGTATGAGTTCGAACTTCTAGATAGTGTTTTCAGAAATATCAAATTACATTTTGCTGTACTTATTTTCCTATGTCAGCCATGAATATAATGCAATAAATAATTGCTCAAACCACAAGTACTTGTCGAAACTAGAATTTCTTTTCTAGAGCTATATGCCTCGATCAAATTTTTTACATTAACAATTACCATACCACAGATGGCTCAAATAGGAACGAAACTGATCGTATATTGTGATAGAGCTCCTTCCTAGGAATTACTTTCGAACTACTAGTCTCGTTCCAACTTCTTGCACAGTATCGACTGCATGCCGTAGATGTTTTCATAGAGAAAAACTCAGACTATAAAATATAGTGGAAACGACACCAAATATTCTAGCACAGGTTTTTATGATAAAAAAAGAATTGAAGCAGAAAGTTATAAAATTCGAACCAGTGTCCGAACGAATAGGTAAAATACGACTAAAAGGAGTGTACCGAAAAATCAGTATCATAAATGTACATGCACCAACAAATGAGAAAGACGAGAAAGAAAAAGAATAATTTTATGATGAGCTTGAGCGAATAATAAATTCGATACCAAAATATGACTTAAAAATAGTTATTGCAGATCTCAATGCAAAACTAGGCGAAGAGGAAATGTACAAGACTACAATAGGTGCACATAGCAAACATGATGAAACAAATAAGAACGGACAAAAGTTGATACATTTTGCAGTAACCAACAATGTGAAAGTCATGAGCACACATTTTGAGAGGAAAAATATATATGAAGGAACATAGATATTTACTAATGGGCGTACATGTAATCAAATAGACCATGTATTAATAGAGAGTAGGCATGCAAAACAAATCAAAAATATCATAAGCAAAAGAGATGCATAGATCATTTTCTTGTAAAAATAGTAATGAAACAGGAGTTTGCCAAAAGTAACACAGGATAAACACAACCGTTTGAAACGATATGATACCTCGCCACTAACTAATGAGAAAAGCAGAGAGCAATTTTAAAGTCTACTGTCGAAGGAGCTGGAGCTAGCAGAGCAAGTTCCGAAGAAAAGGGTAGATATAAAATGGAATAAATTGGAAGGAGCAATACTTGAAGTCTCAGAACAGATGTTGCGCAAAAATATGAGGAACAAAAATAAGGAATGGTTCGACGAAGAATGCAAAAGTGCAATTAGGAAGAGGGATATGGCTAAAAGAAGCCTACTACAAAATAACTCAAATGAAAGTAAATTGAAATACAACATGCATAAAAGACGAACGAAACAATTGTGTAGACAAAAGAAAAGGCAAATGATGAAAGACAAAATGATAATATTAGAAGAAGATTTTAAAAACAAGGAGTTGAGAAACTTTTATCAGGAGGCCAAGAAACAAAGAACAGAGTATTAACCGCCAGTAGCGTACTATAAAAATAAAGAGGAAGAACTAGTGACAGCAAAGGACAAACTACATGTATGGGAAGAATATTTCAAGGAAGTGCTAGATAAGGGGAATCTGACTTTGGAAATTACAAATGAAATCGAAAAAACTCAACAAGAAGGGAATTGTATAGAGCAAAACCCACCAGACATAAATGGGATTCGAGAAATACTGAACCAGTTGAAAAATGATAAAAGCCCGGGAATAAGCGGAATAACATCAGAGATATACAAAAATGCAAGAGACGAAGTGATCCAGTATATTATGGAAATAATAGAGGATAAATGGCGGACTGAACGTATGCTTGTGAGATGGAAGGAAGCACTAATATTCCCAATCTATAAAAAAGGGGACAGACTGAAATACTAGAACTACAGAGGTATAGCACTTTTAGACGTAGCGTACAAAATTTAAGCAAGATGTTTGAAAAATAGAATACAAAAACAAGCGGATAATACCCTAGGAGAATATCAAGCTGGTTTCAGACCGAACAGATCAACTACAGATCAAATATTTGCACTCAAACAAACTATAGCGGATGGTTATGAACACAATCTAAGCCTGCAAATGTTGTTCATAGATTTCAAATAAGCATGACACAATAAATAAACATAAAGAGTATAAAGCACTCGCAGAACTAGGAATGCTCAAAAAATTGATAAGATTAATTAAAATGACTCATGAAGAGACGAAATGCAGAGTCCTGGTGGATGGAGAAACATCAGAGAGCTTTGATGTAAACAGAGGACTAAGGCAAGGAGACCCAGTATCACCCGTCCTGTTCAACTTGACGCTAGAGTGGGTTATGGGGAAAAGCAGAATCTACAAAAAAGGAACCATTTGTCAACTAAGACACCAATGTTTAGCGTTTGCAGACGAAATAACGTTAATAATCAGAACAAAAACAGGACTAAAAAAGGTACTCAATCGTTTAGTCCAAACGGCGGAAGAAATGGAATCAAAAATAAACGAGAACAAAACCAAATACATGGAGATAGAGTCGGATCATCAAGAAACACAAGAAGAATCTCTTAAAATACAGGTTGGGGAAGGAAAACTACGCTTTCGAGAAAGTTAAAAACTTTGCTTATTTAGGTGTTACGGTAACAAACAACAATAGCCAAGAGCGCGATATTATAACACAGATAACGAAAGGAAACAGAAGTGCGGGAGCTATAGGAAAACTATTAAAATCAAAAAGTGTGTCAAGAAGTGCAAAAAAAGTGGTTGTATAAAACCATTGTAAGACCAGTGGTACTATACGGTAGTGAAATGTGGGTGCTAAACAAGATTATGCAAAATAAACTAGAAGTGTGGAACAGACAAATTCTGAGGAAGATTTATAGTGGTAGAAGAGAGGGTGATGTGTGGTTAAGACGAACTAATACCGAGCTTATGGAACTCTATAGTGAGCCTGGAATAGTGGAAATGGCTTAATCACAAAGGTTACGGTGGCTAGGACATGTGCTGAGACCACCAGAGGACAGAGTAGTAAGAAAGATGTTAGACGGAGGTTTTGTGAGAAAAGAAAGAAGGAGAAGACCAAGGGAGAGGTGGTATGACGCGGTGAAAAAGGACTTAGAGACACTAGGGATTACGAACTCTAACGATTAGCACAGGACCGATATATATATATATATATATATATATATATATATATATATATATATATATATATATATATATATATATATAATCATTGAATTTTTCCATATGAGCAAAACTATTTGGAAAAGAAATGAAAAATTTTGGCTCTGTTTATATTATAGACTGAGTTTTTCTCTATGAGAACATCTACGGCATGCAGTCGATAGTGTGCAAGAAGTTGGAACGAGACTAGTATATATATATATATATATATATATATATATATATATATATATATATATATATATATATATATATATATATATATATATATATATATATATATATATATATATATATATATATATATATATATATATATATATATATATATATATATATATATATATATATATATATATATATATATATATATATATATATATATATATATATATATATATATATATATATATATATATATATATATATATATATATATATATATATATATATATATATATATATATATATATATATATATATATATATATATATATATATACTAGTCTCGTTCCAACTTCTTGCACACTATCGACTGCATGCCGTAGATGTTCTCATAGAGAAAAACTCAGTCTATAATATAAACAGAGCCATATATATATATATATATATATATATATATATATATATATATATATATATATATATATATATATATATATATATATATATATATATATATATATATACTAGTCTCGTTCCAACTTCTTGCACACTATCGACTGCATGCCGTAGATGTTCTCATAGAGAAAAACTCAGTCTATAATATAAACAGAGCCAAAATTTTTCATTTCTTTTCCAAATAGTTTTGCTCATATGGAAAAATTCAATGATTGATGATGAATATTAGTTCGTGCTCAAAATAATTGGCAATCAAGTACCCACCCTGACAAATAATATACCAATTCTTGCATGCTCATTTCAAACTCTACGTTAGAGCTTCCAACTCTGATATATCAGAATATTCAACTATGTCTTATTAATCTGTCCCTCAATATTAAACTGTAGAACCCTAGATTAAGATTTGTTCATCCTTCACATCATGCTCCTATATGAAATTTTCAAGATATTTTCTAGAAATTACAGCATTGAGAGATTTAATTAGCTTATTTAGTATAGCTACATTTGAATAGGCTGAAATACATGCTCGAACAGTCAGATAATTTCGTATTTGTGACGACATATTTGATTCACCTGGAAATCCAAATGCCAACTTTTGTGAGCTAACCAAACATATTATTATCCAATATTTACAAAATTTTGTGCGATCAGACTATTTCTTGGGCGAATCATGAAACAGATACGAGTTTTTAATAAAATTTCATTTAGTTTATCAATTTGATGGAGCTATCAGAAACATTCACAGAATATTTCTCCTGTAATTTTTTTCCATGTAACTTCCAAGAATACCCTCATATAGTTGATTGAATATGAATATTTTTATGTAAGCGCGTTCAAAGACAAATCTGATCCGAGTAGCAAGCCCCAAATAAAAATTTGCATAGCGTAATGAGAGAGCATAAATCTCAAAAACCTGTGAAGCCTACGATGAGAACGATATCACCATTTTCTATCTGCTTTGTCGTCATTGTCTTGCGATAGTTTGAGGATCGACAATATAAGAACAGTTATCAATATTTGCAATACAAGTTTAACAATTCACAATATCTTTTGGTTTCGCCCGCTGTTGGACTTGAGATCGCGCAAATTGTACAACAGGGAGAAATTGAGAATTAAGTGTGATTGCAGAACTATAGTTTTGATTCATTTTTAGCACTAGCGGTGTTTGAATTCTCGAAAGTGTCACTAAAGATTCTAATGAAGTCATCAAACTACCTTTTCAAAGCCGCGAGTTCATTGCACGTTATGTGCTAATGTTAAATTGGTTCGCATTTTAGTCAATCGTTCTTAGCTGTAATGAACCATATTATGCTAAATCCAAAATTTTAATACGATACGTAAGTTATCAGAAACGTGGAAATAACTTGAAAAAATTTTCACGCAATAATTTCTCACAACCTTCGAAGAAAATTGTCTCAACAAGAATGCCCCGCCAACCGCCAAATTGATTTCTGTTCTTGGTAACGAAATAGGTAAATTTTAAAACCTCAATTCAAAATAATTCTCATGAAGAATTGTGAGTGGAAAAAATTTTCTCCCATTGGAGGCCTCATCCAATGACCAAAGAACAGAACGAAGCTAGGGTCAATTGATGTCAAAAAAATTCCAAGCCGATTTTATACAGACAAATCTAAGAACGTGTACAGCATCGGCAGTGCTAATTAATCGTAGATTCACTGTTATGAACCCTAAATTAAACTCCAATCGTCTGTTTGGGTATGGCAAAGTGAAGAGAATGTGACAAAAGTCACCCGTTCTCGAAATGTGACCAAAAAGATGCTCGCGACATTTGTCTTGAAAGCAGGTCATATTGCAACAATTCTTTTGCAAAATCAAAGAACTGTTACTGCCGACTAGTAAACAATCATTTATTTGCCGAAAGTTATTGCTGAGCTTTGATAAACCAACTCTGAACGACTGATCATCCTCCAACAAGACAATGCAAGTGCGCTCACAGAGCCCGAAAACGTAGAATTGCTCTAAAAATCAAAAACGGACTGCGTGGTCAAACGCTTCAGTCGCCGGAAGAAGTCTTCGACGCTTTTATGAATGCAGCAAATGAGTGAGATAACTGTTTCCAAAGTTGGTTTGAGCGGATGCAAAAATGCATCAACGTTTGTGGAGAATACTTCGAAAAATGATAATGTCATTACTGTTTTCTTCCATTTCTATACGCAAAGCTTGAAAGACAGCTCTTGTATACTTATACAACTGTTATAACTGAGAAAAAAAAAAGCTGCAGTTTTGTTATTATTTTTATAAGAACTAGTTGAAAAGAACAAAGAATTTTCTCAATTCTAAATACGACTATGTATCTAAAATATTAATTCCAAGTATCTACGCTCTTTTTATTCAACATGTATCATGCATGTACAACTTTTGTTGTGTACTAACACTCCTCTTACTTCTTGTTCCTAGCCATGCAATTCATTAAAATGAATACAACAAGAAAATAAATAGATTCTGTGAGAATTGCAGCATCTGTTTTGAGGATCACATTGTATACAAAGGTCTCATGTAGTTATAAATTGTAGCTGGACATGTTATGAAATACATTTTTATTCAGAAAAATATAATATCAATGGAATTATGTGCTTTGGATACAACTCAATAGGTTGGTATATATAGTTGAATATTTAACCGTAATGCCGAAGTAAGGTGAGTATGTATTAATAAATTTAAAGAAAGAATAATCCAATGAGATCTTTCTTATTTTCATTTTTATCTGGAGTGTTTTCGAGAATTTTAGATCATTGTTCTAATTTTCTGCTTAACAAATTCAAGGCAGAGTTTGGATGCTTGAACAATATTTGATTCCATTCCTTAAACTGAAACTGTAAAAAGGATGATCTATTATTTGAGTTTACTGCTTTGCTTCAGTCTTGGAAACAAAACTTTGAAGGTCATTTTGACTCAATGTATTCATTCTAATTGGCTTGGACCTCGAGGAGACATTGGCAGACTCCTTAATAATGTAACGTGCGAGAGTGGGGAAGCTTGTAAGGATGATTGCATGGGCGAAGCCTTTCGTCCTCTTTGTGTCGCTCCACGCCGCATCGCGTCACTCCGCCCGATGGAAGCCTCTAGCATTATTCCAGAATATGGTAGAACTCTCGAGAAATCGATATTTCTCTATATAAGGGCAAGCGAAAGATGTGTGTTTCAGTAGTATGTAATGGTGAACTAGAACAGTGAATATCGAACAGTGAAGTGAACAGTACATATAAATAGTTGAATATAAATATCTGCGACTTTTTCTAAGTTAGAATTTAGTGATAAATACATAAATATAGTGTTGTTGGTGATATTGAGAATAATAAACCTTCTATTTCAATTTGAATTATTAAATAGTGATTTTTATTTAATTACAAACTATTTGATCAAGCAATAAACATTACAATAATAACGTTAGAGAGTACGTAACCAACTAAGAGCCTCATTTTCATAGTTTGATATAAAAATGTGCTTATATGAAGACTATTTCAGCTTCATGTTGTGAGATACGGAAAAATCACTCTACCAATGCGGTAGCCTGATGTATGGGAAATATATTTTATCTAAGTCATTATTAACAGACCAGGGGTGGGATTCTGTAACTACATAACGTACATTATAACCGATAAATATGTTACATAACGTTCTTGAATTCAGATTGCGATTCTGTAACTACATAACGTATATAAATAACAGTTACTTGCGTTATTTAAGTACGTTATCATAACAGATGAAAAGTAGCATCAGTTATAGAATTCGTCTGACACATCACAAATTCAAACTGCAAATACAAGCAAATAAGTGCGATAATAATTGATAAATTTATATTTCTAGGTGAATATATATGGTATTATATTGTAATAATATATTTCTCAATAATAAATTGCATTACAAAAAATATTACGGCATATTTATAAAATGTACATTTTAGTGCCTCGAAAAGACCAAAAGAAATAATTAATGTTCAAGAGACCTATTCTTATTCGGTAATTCATGTTACTTTTGCTTTTGCATGCATGCAAGACAGACTACGGAATTAATACGCGCCAGAATTTCAAAGATGCTCTAGGAAATTTGACGGCTTTTTTGCATGCTGATCTAGGCACTACAACGGTTGGCAATAATTTACAATACACGGATATATGTTTTGACCAGATATTCCATATTGTAACAATATACTTTTATTCCAGCACATAAACTATACAGTGTATTACAATATCAAGCTGGATATTTCACAACGTACATAAAGTGAATAAAGATTTATTGGACTTGTACTAGAATATTGAAGAACATCGGTCAAGTACTTATCAAAGAATGTTGTTTCTTGCATGACCATTATTGTAACGAATTGGCTACAAGAATTGAGGCTGTGAAGATCATGATATGCTAGCAAATTCCTCTATTGTACAATAACTCCAATACTGCACTGCAATAAAAAAATTGTTCTAATAAGCAAATAAATTTCTAGCATGAAAATTTTGTACCAATATTCAATGTTTTCAGCTCTACCTACACATTCAGAGTAATTTTCCTGTAAATAAATATAAAATCATGAAAATATTCTGGAGAATGTAACAGATGTTTTAATAAAACGGAAACAGTCAACAGTTATGTACAATGATTCAGAAAATAATATGTTTTCATATCATAAATTGATAAATTAAGACTATTCATTAAGGCTTCTTATCAAGCTCGGCTTCTAGGAGATATTTGACAAATCTGGAGAAATACTTTTCAATACGCTCTAATACACAACTATTAGATAACTCAATTTGATCAAGCAATAAACATTACAATAATAACGTTAGAGAGTACGTAACCAACTAAGAGCCTCATTTTCATAGTTTGATATAAAAATGTGCTTATATGAAGACTATTTCAGCTTCATGTTGTGAGATACGGAAAAATCACTCTACCAATGCGGTAGCCTGATGTATGGGAAATATATTTTATCTAAGTCAAACAAGAATTATTAACAGACCAGGGGTGGGATTCTGTAACTACATAACGTACATTATAACCGATAAATATGTTACATAACGTTCTTGAATTCAGATTGCGATTCTGTAACTACATAACGTATATAAATAACAGTTACTTGCGTTATTTAAGTACGTTATCATAACAGATGAAAAGTAGCATCAGTTATAGAATTCGTCTGACACATCACAAATTCAAACTGCAAATACAAGCAAATAAGTGCGATAATAATTGATAAATTTATATTTCTAGGTGAATATATATGGTATTATATTGTAATAATATATTTCTCAATAATAAATTGCATTACAAAAAATATTACGGCATATTTATAAAATGTACATTTTAGTGCCTCGAAAAGACCAAAAGAAATAATTAATGTTCAAGAGACCTATTCTTATTCGGTAATTCATGTTACTTTTGCTTTTGCATGCATGCAAGACAGACTACGGAATTAATACGCGCCAGAATTTCAAAGATGCTCTAGGAAATTTGACGGCTTTTTTGCATGCTGATCTAGGCACTACAACGGTTGGCAATAATTTACAATACACGGATATATGTTTTGACCAGATATTCCATATTGTAACAATATACTTTTATTCCAGCACATAAACTATACAGTGTATTACAATATCAAGCTGGATATTTCACAACGTACATAAAGTGAATAAAGATTTATTGGACTTGTACTAGAATATTGAAGAACATCGGTCAAGTACTTATCAAAGAATGTTGTTTCTTGCATGACCATTATTGTAACGAATTGGCTACAAGAATTGAGGCTGTGAAGATCATGATATGCTAGCAAATTCCTCTATTGTACAATAACTCCAATACTGCACTGCAATAAAAAAATTGTTCTAATAAGCAAATAAATTTCTAGCATGAAAATTTTGTACCAATATTCAATGTTTTCAGCTCTACCTACACATTCAGAGTAATTTTCCTGTAAATAAATATAAAATCATGAAAATATTCTGGAGAATGTAACAGATGTTTTAATAAAACGGAAACAGTCAACAGTTATGTACAATGATTCAGAAAATAATATGTTTTCATATCATAAATTGATAAATTAAGACTATTCATTAAGGCTTCTTATCAAGCTCGGCTTCTAGGAGATATTTGACAAATCTGGAGAAATACTTTTCAATACGCTCTAATACACAACTATTAGATAACTCAAAAGAATTGTGGCTATCACGTAACTGGTCTCTGCAAACTCTCTGTTCCTCACCGTCAATCGAATAAAAATTATCCATCTGAAATTTATAATTGAATTAATAGAATAAACACAATAAATTAATTTGATAATTATACTCTCGGTTGATGTTGTTCTTTCTATCAGAAGTTTCATCCTTTGTTATAACAGACATAGATATAGAATCCCATCCCAGGGCTGGGATTCTTTAACTATGTCTGTTATAACTCAAGTACGTTATATAACGGATGAAAATAACACACATGGATACATCGAGCGATTCTGTAACTTTTGGTTGCTACGTACGTTATCATTGTATGTTATGTAACAGATAATAATAAGAACCATTTGCACTGGCAGACTTAATATTCATATTGGCCAATCATAGCGCATCTTACAAATGCGCGCAAACTTAACACCTGTGGGTTTGACATGTGCGCAGATCCATTTTCAGACAGGTTTTCGACTTAAGAAAGATATTTGACGGGAGCCTTATCATATTATCGTTGAATCACCAAATATTCTATATGCTACAGAATATGTCAGTAATAATATCTTACACAAGACGATATCTTATATGGATATCTTCATAATATGTTATAGGCCTGTTGCGTATCTCCAAATTTCGACGAAAGCGCCGCATATTATTCAAAAATCACAACTTCGAGGTGTGATGTTACCTGTCAATGTTTTGAAATATGCCAATCTGCTTTAAAATCAAATTGAAATCCGTGACGTACCATCTCTATTCCTAATAATAATATTGTATTCAATTTATGTCAATATTTGTGGACAAAAATATTCTGAAAAGGCTGGTGGAGTAGGCGCTGAGCGTACCCATGGCGAGGATTGTTTTATAATGGTTGTTATGTAATAATTAGTTAGTTGTTTTTCCCTTTGAAATGTACACTAATATTATCGTGTTGAACGTATTTCTGAATAAAGATATTTATAATAGCAAGGCGTTATTGCAATATATTATATTAGCGACGAGGAAAATAGTAAACAAGGAGTTTTCGAATTTTCTGGTTTTTGGTATTAGTATTGGATCAAGATGAGTGATGCAGGGTAGACAATAATTGTGAGGAGTAGTGTTGAATCCTTGCTGGAGTACCAATTTGGCGATGATTGGTTTATTTTTAAAGAAAGATTGGAGCAATATGTTATTGCCAATTCGATTGAAGAGGACAAGAAAGCGGCAGTTTTGTTGACCGTATTGGATGTAAGAACTTATGCAATCTTGAGGGATATCTGTGATCCAGACAAACCAAGTGAGTTATCCTATGATCAGTTATGTAGTAAACTGGACAGGCAATTTGAAAAAAAAGTCTCAGTTTTGAGGCAAAGAGCAAATTTTTATGAATTGAAGCAGAATTATAATGAGACCATTAATGATTGGTATAGTCGATTGAAGAAAGGAGCTTCCCAATGTGTATTTGGTAGCAGGTTGGATTTTGTGTTGGCAGAAAAATTTGTAGCGGGCTTGCGAATTGGTTCAATATTGGACAGGGTATGTGAGGAGGATCATAACAGGACAATACAAGAGCTGCTGGAGATTGCTTTGAAGAAAGAAGCCAGTTTGAGAGAAAGAACGGTGGATGTAAATAAATTGAAGACCGCGAGGATGGGTAAAGCTGATGTTGCAGAAACTGGTAGGGTGAAGGTTACGAATACCAGGAAGGACGCGAGGGTGGTACCAGTAGATACGAAGCGGTGCTATGCATGTGGGAAAGGTGCTCACAATTTTGCAATGTGCAAGTATCGGGATTATGTATGCAAATTATGTAAGAAGAAAGGACATCTGGCGATGGTATGCAAAGCTAGGAAGAATATGAACTATTTGGAGACTGAAGCTGTAGGAAGGTCGGAAGAAGTAGTAGAGATGTTTACTATCGATAATTTATTTCAATTTGATAATAATATTGTTAATCCTATTCTGATTAATATGTTGTTAGGTGGTAGCCGCCTGTGCTTGGAGCTCGACTCGGGGAGTGGAGTATCTGTTTTGCCAGAGGTGACGTATAAGCGATATTTCAAGAATGTGGGATTAAAAGAGACCAGGGTCAGGCTCAAAACGTACAGCAAGGAAATTTTGAGACCATTGGGAGAAATAGTTTTGCCAGGTATTTATAAAAATACTTCGAAAAGGTGCAGATTAGTTGTGGTAGCTGGTAGTTGCCGTCCACTTTTTGGTAGGGACTTAATGAAACTTTTCAATGTTTGGCCTGAAGTTGAAATTAACAATAACAGATTGGTAGCGGTGCCAAATACCCAGTTGTCAGATTTATTAGCTGAGTTCAAAGAGTTGTTTTCTGAGAAATTAGGAACTTACAATGGGATAAAGATTGATTGAGAGGTAGCCAAAGGAGCTAAACCTATTTTTTGTAAGCCGAGACCTATTTCTTTTGCGCTCAAGGTGAAAGTAGAAGGTGAGCTAGATAGGCTAGAGAAGGAAGGAGTAATTAGTAAAGTGGGGCAAACTCAATGGGGTACTCCTTTGGTACCAGTACTGAAGGCAGATGGTGGAATGAGGTTGTGTGCTGATTATAAGAGTACGGTGAATCGTTTCCTTTGTGATGTTCAATATCCACTGCCTCGAATCGAGGAGCTTTTTGCTAATATGCAGGGTGGAGTTGAATTTTCAAAATTAGATATATTGAATGCATACAATCAATTTGTGTTGGCTGATAAATCCAGGGAAGTTTTAGCGTGGAGTACTCATAAAGGGTCGTATTTGCTTAATAGATAACCATTCGGAACGAAACCTGCTTGCATGTTGTTTCAGCGGGAAATAGAGAAAGTGCTGAGAGATTGTGAGGGGGTATCAGTTTTTTTGGATGATATAATTGTGACTGGGAGGACTAGAGAAGAGCATTTACAGAATCTGAAAGCAGTTTTAATTAGATTGCAAGCAGCAGGTTTTACATTGAATAAGAGAAAATGTGAATTCTTTAAAAGTGAGGTAAAGTACCTAGGACATGTTATTACCAAAGAAGGGCTTAGGAAAGATGAGGAGAAGGTTAAAGCTATTTTAGACATAGCTATCCCGAGGTCAGCTAGAGAGGTTAAAGCATTTTGTGGGGTAGTTAATTATTATAGTAAATTTTTTCCAAATTTAGCAATAAATTTTGAATCATTATATGCATTATTGAAGAAAGATGCTGTTTTTAAATGGACAGAGCAGTGTCAGATAGCTTTTGATAGGGCTAAAGAGGTATTAGCTTCAGAAAATGTATTGGTACATTATAATCAAGAACTTCTAATTAGATTGTATTGTGATGCTTCTAATGTGGGGATAGGTGCAGTTTTAGTACATAGATTTTCAGAAAATAACGAGCGTCCAATTTGCTTTGCGTCGAGAGCACTTTCAGATTCAGAGTAAAATTATTCTGTAATTCATAAAGAGGCTTTAGCAATATACTGGGGAGTTAATAAATTCTATCAATATTTAGCAGGACGTGAGTTTGAGATTGTATCGGATCATAAGCCATTGCAGGCATTATTCGGGAATAATCGTTCGATTCCTCAAATGGCGGCTGGTAGATTGCAAAGGTGGGCAGCGTATTTATCAGAGTTCAATTTTACGATGTGTTATGTTAAGGGGCAGAATAATATTATAGCTGATTTTCTTTCAAGAAGGCCCTTATCATATGACAGGAAAGAGATGGATGTAGATGTTAGCTTTTGCGATATTCTGTTAGAATCTTTACCGGTAAAGAGAGATGATGTTTTAGTCGCGCAAGATAATGATACAGTTTTAGGGCAGGTTAAATATTGGGTAAGAAATGAATGGCCTGATAAAGTGGGTGATGTGTTCAAGCCTTATTGGCATCGTAAAAATGAGTTGCTCTTAGAGAATGGCATTTTGATGTGGGGTTACCGAATTATTATCCCGCGGATTTTGAGAGATAGATTATTGAATGAGATACATGGTTCACACTTGGGAATAGTCAAAATGAAAGCGTTAGCTAGATCGTGGTTTTGGTGGCCGTTGTTGGATAAGGAAATTGAGGATTTAGCTAATAGTTGTTCGGTGTGTTTACAAGTTAGATCGAAACCTCCGTCAAGTCCGCTTTGTAAGTGGCCGGAGACTTCATTTCCGTTTGAAAGAGTGCATATAGATTATTTGGGGCCATATAAGGGTAATGTTTTCTTCATTTTGGTTGATTCTTTTACAAAATGGGTGGAAGTTGAAAAAATGATTAAGACAGATGCTGCTAGTACTATTGAGGTTTTGAGAAGAATATTTTCCACTTTTGGTTTGCCTAAGTATCTTGTTTCGGATAATGGGACCCAATTTGCGTCGGATGAATTTAGGCAGTTTTGTGCTTTGAATGGTATTGAGCATTTGAGGACAGCGCCTTATTATCCTTCTAGCAATGGAGCGGGTGAGAATGCTGTGAAAGCTTTTAAGGCGGCATTAGGCAAATTGCTTAGAGATAGCAGGGGTTGCTCGTTATCAACTTTAATCTGTAGATACTTGCTGTCATATCGTAATATGCCTCATTGTTCTACTGGAGAAACACCGGCTAAAATGATGATTGGCAGAGAAATTAGAACTAGGTTGTCTTTGTTAAGGGAAGATATTTTTGTCAGAGAGAAAGGTAGGGTAAGGCAGGAAGTTGGAGGGGGAAGTAGTAGGAAGGTGAGTTTCGAGATAGGAGAAAGAGTGTACGCGAGAGATTATGCTTTGCCTGCGAAAAGGAATTGGGTACTGGCTGAGATATTAGATAAAATAGGGAATAGATTGTATCGGTGCAAGACTGTAGATAGTGGCAAAACATTGAGAAGGCATGTAGATCAATTGATCAAGACGAGCAGTAGTAGAGCTCTAGAGAAGGAAATTAATAGTGAGGTTGCTGAAGAATTGAGACCCGTAGAAAGTGGAGAGCAGCCGATAGCTGCCCCGGGTGGGGATCCTAATAGTAACTTGGGAAAGGCACATTGTTGTACGGAAAATGTGTTTGAGTCTGAGCCCCTGAGTTTTGAAGAGGTAAGAAGATCGGGACTGAAACTAATCCGGAACCTCCTGCTGATCCGGCACCTCTAGTCGAGCTTCCAGCTGTGGCAGCTGCCACGACATTGAGACCAAAGCGGAATGTTCGCATGCCAGCCAAATTCAAAGACTATATCATAAACAAATAATGTTAGCATGCTTCCATACTTAGCGGGGAGGATTGTGATATATTAGGCTGGTGGAGTAGGCGCTGAGCGTACCCATGGCGAGGATTGTTTTATAATGGTTGTTATGTATTAATTAGTTAGTTGTTTTTCCCTTTGAAATGTACAATAATATTATCGTGTTAAACGTATTTCTGAATAAAGATATTTATAATAGCAAGGCGTTATTGCAATATATTATATCAACCATCGTCATATTATTTTTTATTGTTTATGTGACTCATCTAAAGGTAATCAATTGAAATTAGATTTATAATGTATTATCCGCATGACAGAATTTGAGCGAAATTCTTGGGCGAAAGAGATTCTCTCATCTTGTTTATCTTTGAAACAATTCTTGAATTTTGAGAAGGAAAAATATTGAGCAAAAATTTGGTGCTTTCAATGAAGGATTCTGAGACAAATTTATGTGACTGTTCATTCAGTTAACAAACTTATCTAAGCGGTATTTATTGAGTTTCTTTACAATTATAATATTTACCTTCTCTTAAAGATGGTTGATACTGAGAGTTGAATGATATCTAATACATTTTTATAGATTATTGCATAAAATCACACTCGTTTAACTGCTGACATCCACATTTATCTTTGTTCCGCTTCATAATTTCTTCCCGGAGACCTATAAAAATTAGTTCTGCTTAAGTATTAGTACATCCAAGACAACAACTTTTAAGTGAATGATTTATACTCACGATTATCGAATAATATGACATACAAAAATGACGTTTGACAGCACACCTCGTAGATGTAAGATTTAACCGATAGAGCGGAGCCACTGAGGATACGCAATAGGCGAGCTCAAAAGATTTGTCAAATATCTCCTGGAAGCCGAGCTTGATAAGAAGCCTTAATGAATAGTCTTAATTTATCAATTTATGAGATGAAAACATATTATTTTCTGAATCATTCTACATAACTGTTGACTGTTTTCGTTTTATTGAAACATCTGTTACATTTTCCAGAATATTTTAATGATTTTTATTTACTTACAAGAAAATTACTTTCAATGTGTAGGTAGAGCTGAAAACATTGAATATTGGTACAAAATTTCCATGCTAGAAATTTATTTGCTTATTAGAACAATTTTTTTATTGCAGTGCAGTATTGGAGTTATTGTACAATAGAGGAATTTGCTAGCCTATCATGATCTTCACAGCCTCAATTCTTGTAGCCAATTCGTTACAATAATGGTCATGCAAGACACAACATTCTTTAATAAGTACTTTATCCACTTTACGTATGTTGTGAAATATCCAGCTTGATATTGTAATACACTGTATAGTTTATATGCTGGAATAAAAGTGAGGTTAGAATGAGGACAAGATTATTATTATATTGATATAATATGGAATATCTGGTCAAAACATATATCCGTGTATTATAAATTACTGCCTACCGTTGTAGTGCCTAGATTGGCATTCGAAAAAGCTGTCAAATTTCCTAGAGTATCTTTGAAATTCTGGCGCGTATTTATTCCGCAGTCTGTCTTGCATGCATGCAAAAGTAACATGAATTACCGAATAAGAATAGGTTTTTTGAACATTGATTATTTCTTTTGGTCTTTTCGAGGCACTAAAATATACATTTTATAAATATATCGTATTAATATTTCTTGTAATGCAATTTATTATTGAGAAATATATTATTACAATATGATACCATATATATTCACCTGAAAATATAAGTTTTTCTATTATTATCGCACTTATTTGCATGTACTTGCAGTTCGAATTTTTGATGTGTCAAACGAATTCTATAACTGATGCTACCTTCCATCTGTTATGATAACGTACTTAAATAACGACTTGCGTTACTCAAATACGTTATCATAACGTACCTATAGCACCTCGTATCTATTAATTGGCCTTCGGCACAAACTAGCAAATATGCGTATGATCAAAGTACCGATTAACACTACTCTAATCCACAAATTTTGTTTCCCAGGAAATAAGTAGGATCTGGCGGGTCTGGGATCTTGGACTATAAGTGGCTGTGTTTTCAAGTAATTTCTAATTTATAATATACATACGTACGTATCAGCAACAAAATACTTTACTGATATATTATGTAATAAGAGCGAGCGGGAGAGAACCATGGAAAATGTTGGGATAAAATCTGAAGATTTTAGAAAGGAGTTAATGACAAGATAAAGATAGAGAGTACGAGACAGGATTGGAATAGAATCATACAAAAACAAATAGTTCATGAGATTTCCACGAGAATAAATATTGAAGCTTGCACTAAAGGGCAAGAAAACATGGCACCAGGATGTTCCTAAACGCATGAGCGAGGCGAATTGCATAAGTATTGTAAAAGCGATCAAAAAGAGGGGAAACATGTTGCTGGTTGATGCGAACGTATAAGCGAAGTAAAATGCACAAGTTTCAGATCCATGATTAACGGGAAATATTAAAGCTAAGAATGAAGTGCGAGAAAATATCGCATAGCCACGTGAGCTCCAAAGAAGTAATTGAATACTATAATAAAAATTGCCAAAGACTAATTTTAAGTTTTATTCCTCAAAAGAGTATCAAAATCGCGATGAATAATTTTTTGACATAAATATTTAGTCTCAATTATCGTAGTCCGAGCGAAGCCGAAAATACCGCTGGTAGATCATAGAATCAGTTACAAAATCTTTCATTATTCATATGAAATATGGATGTTACCTCATTACAATGCGGTAGTTTATATCATATGGAATTTTTTTCTTCTACAGACAAGAAAAAAAAACTCATAGTCTATCTTCAAGAGCTCTACGTGAGTTTATTTATTTATTTGATTTTCTTGATCCAATCTCAGTACACATATGCTACCCCGTTGAAATCGGTTTCTGACAATATACGGTTATGTTTTGCGTTACACTAAAACTAGAAACTAACAAGTCTATCATATAACCTTTTTTCGATCTAAGCTCTCAAAAATAGAGTAACTGGCTTCCAAAGTTAGATTTTTTTTCAAATCATTTTCCGTCACTTCTTGTATTTGTATTTTCA
This sequence comes from Dromius quadrimaculatus, assembly GCA_963989225.1. NCBI lineage: Eukaryota > Metazoa > Arthropoda > Insecta > Coleoptera > Carabidae > Dromius > Dromius quadrimaculatus. The sequence continues at coordinate 46,424,613 of OZ022330.1, forward strand.
GTCAAAAGAACCCGTGGGGAGCTCATCAAAAACCTATCAAATACTCATCGGAGCTGTGGTCATAGGTCGCATCCAGAGACTTTTTGTGGGACCTATTAGAGGACCTATCGACGAATTATTCGTTCTTAATCTTTCACATCTTTGGCTAGTTTTTATTGAATTCTATATGCCCGACTCGATTTAGCTCCAGTTGCATAAAATAATATCCAAATTTCGCAAGAATCACGTGAATGCAATACACTTTTGTATGATACACAACGAATATTTATACTTTCGTTTTCTAATAATTGCTTCAAATAGAATTTTAAATAAGTGCGTTCAGTAGGTACCTTATATTCTCTGAGATTATCTATAAGCTTTGCTATTTTCTAGTCATCCACTCTGTTATTCATGTCGTATTCCTATATTTACTCACTAATTAATTTTAGTTCTTAAGCGCCCCCAATTTCGGAACTTAAGACTTAGACCTCGCACCTCATCATACCTATGATTAGCTCAATTACAGTAGTTAACAACAAAGAAGTGGGCGTCAACCAGTAGATTTATATTTTTGACTCTTACTACATTTCCAAAATGAGCAATAAACTGTATTATTCTACATCACTTGAGTAACCAGTTGCTTGAACGTCTTATCAATTGCTTATATCATGTTCTCTTAAATTCAGTTTATTCTGTTGAACTTTATAAAACTTATTCTGAGACTGAACATAAATATTAACAATTTTGTTCATTACAGAGAATGTTGTACAAACACTACAAACATCTTGCGAAGAGACGTCATCCACAGCGTTTGCACAAATAAAGCACTCACTCTCTCATACTTCAATAAGCACTCATCTGGGAAGTAAGTCTTCCCGCACTTGATTTATGGATAACAATTACTAATAATCATCAGCCTATTGAATAGTGTCTAATTTCTAGTTCGAAAATCTCTAGTTTGCTTTCAAATCACGAAACAAGAAAGTATCGCTTTAAAAAGCATGAATTTTATAAAACTGATAGCAAATTATATCAACATAGATACAGTTGTATTATATGTATTCAAATAAAGATGCAAGAAGCAGTCATGCAACTGATTAAGAAAAATTCTCACTCCTACCGTTTTTAATTTTTGATAGGTAGACTTATTCAATAACAGATATATTTCTTATGGACATTCACAACTGGTTTTCAGATTGGTAATTGGTCTGTTGATAAATTTTCACGTCAGTTCTTTCCTCTGATATCTACTTCATTTAATCCAGTTCTCATAGTATCAATGCGTTATGATCTTAAAATTGAATATCACTTCAAAATGTCAAGTCGACATATCTTCCGAAGGAGTTTTGGACATCAATCAGTTTTTATTATAGAATTCAACTCGCTTTCAGTTATCATAAATCATGTTAATATTAACAAAACTCACACTAACTTGTACTACAAATTCAATTTTTCTGTAAAATGGCGTTTTTTATATCCTATTTGCATAATAAAGGTACAATTTTTTCACTGATCTCATCCTCATTACAATATAATAATCAAATGATCCCATGCAATTTAGAAGAAATTTATTCTAATAATTCAGGCTTTATTATTAGATTCTACACAGGACAGACAGATTGGACATATTATCTAAAACAAATGAGTATCAGCTGTTTCTTGTTGTTTAGGCCTGAGTTCAGAAACTTATATGTCGAAAATACTAAAGCTATCATTTATGGCCGAAGAAAAAATTTTATATGCAATACTTGTATAAACAAGCATTCATAACAATCAGTCAACAATTTCAGTGACTCGGTAAGCCTCGACACCAAAGATTTAGCTTAATGTTATAATGTTCACACTCATGTTGCATGAATTACTATTTCCATATTTTGTATATATATCAATGAAAGTAATTTCTATCACCAACAAAATAAGTAGGTATTTGAGCTCTTTGATACGATTAATAGTATCTTGCCAATCCAAGGGGAAAATAATTTTAATATAATTTCTTCTATACTATAACATGATCAAATGATAATTATTTTGTATCATATGATAATAATTATTATATGTTGAACAGCCATTGGGAATAACCTATTTGACCCACGATTCTGTTTCCACAGGAAAATAATATACGAAAAGTTTGTTCGCTAAGAGATTTTCGTGCAACGGGAACCAATAAAATAGCGTAATAAAAACTGTACTGTCCCAAAATTCAAGACGCGAACTAATTGGCACTCGCACAAACAAGAAACTCTATTTTCAACTCAGCCAATTTCCTGAATCAACCTTCCAAGAATCAGCCGTTACTAATATTTATTGGATATAATTCGGCCTTACTCAAAACTACTGTTGGGCTGCAAAAAAAAGCCAAGTTAGCCGAAGCCAAATGAGGCATCTTTTCAAGCAATTTACATAATCAAAGACAATATTAAAAAACCTACATCCGCGCGAGGACGGAGTAGTTTGACATTATACCGTGCGTGATGGGATATGACAGCAAGCTTTTTATCATTGACAACTTGATTCTCAAAACAATGTAAGCTAATCCATGATCTATAGCCTTGTATTAGTGACAATAGTATGATCTCCATATAGTCCAAGAGCCAGAGCCAAAAAAGTCTCTGAATTTACTAACCCCAGTTTTTTGATAATTTATTACAGTAGTTGTGTACACAAGCGAAACTGAGAACAGGCGTCCCAAGTACGCTATCAAAGCTGTCGTTCCTGCCACAGTGATAAAATAAATCTACTAAGGCTGAAAATTAGTATACCAATAATATATTGCTTATAAATAAGAGTTATGACAGTAAGTCAGCTCAATGTGTGGACACAGCTGGTCAGTCGGCTGCCATATATGTATGTGTTTTGACATTTCAAATCAATCAATGTCACTTTTAATGTTGCTATGATACTAATACAGTTTATCTTATTGCAGGATGCGAGATATAGAAACAATAAAAGTAACATTGATTGATTCGAAATGTCAAAATAAATACATACACTACGGCCGACTGACCAGCTCTGTCCCCACATTTAGCTGACTGACTGTCATAACTTTCATTTATAAGCAATATACTATTTGTATACCAATTTTCAGCCTTAGTAAAATCATTTTATTACTGTGGCAGGAAAAACAGCTTTGATAGCGTACCTGAGACGCCTGTTCTCAGTTTCGCTTGACTGACCGCAGTATGTTTGTGTACACAACCACTGTAGTAAACTATCAAAAAACTGGGCTTAGTAAATTCAGAGACTTTTTTTGGCTCTGGCTCTCCGTCTAATTGTGCAATTATTATTGGAATATATTCAAATCTGAATCTATTCCGTATTCACGCTCATAGAATATTTGAGATCGGATTCAAAGACCTGAAGTATAACAGAATTATATAATGAATCAATCTAAACTTTCAATTTTGAACTATTCTCAATAAAATCCTAAGTCTAGTGACATCTTCGACTTTAGCTTTGACTGGAGGTGAAGGCGGCAACCAAACATTGGCTCCGAAACTGTTCGTAGATTTACCTTGACACGGTGATTATCGCACTTGCTCCTTACAAGATTAAGGTTCGAGTACTCAGCATACCACGTCTATAGATCCTAGTACATAAGTTATAAATTGAATTTTCACACTATTTTCTGTACAAACAATATCTCAATTTATAAACCACATTGCCGTTCCGCTGCTGTCACTGTTGGATTGTTGCAGTAGCCTTTTCTGTAGATCATTCAGTTCGATCTATGAACTGTTCCATCATTTGTCGTGATTTTCGAGAGCTCACGAATGTCAAATCACATTATACAAATAGAATCAGTCGAACAGAGATAAACATGAAGAAAAAAAACACTAAAAATAAAATAGAGTTTCATGACAGACGCAAAAGATAGTAGCTCTGATATAAGTTGTCAGAATATTTGCCACTAGGGGTCCTATTCTAATTCGTAGAGACAGTTTGAAGGCAGGTCCCAGTCTCTATGTCAATGTCGTCATGATATAACTACAATTATGGAGACTTAAATATTATATGTTGTTGTAAACAATGTAATATATAAATTAATGTTGGTAACAAGCATGAACGATGCTTGAAATCAAACTCAATCTATGATTAATCATTTTTTCAATTCATTATTAATTATAGTATCTGAATGTTGTTCTATTGTTACTATTTGATGACATACAAATGTGAATACTGACATCAAGGTAAAGAGACTGGTTTGGTCCTGTCTCTTACTTCTGTAAGATTATCTCCAACGATGACGACATTATATCACTTTTCTAATTATCGGCTGGGTGGTACAGTCAAGAGTTCCTAAAATGAGATCAAGAAAACTGTCTTTACGAATTAAAATTGAGCCCTAGATTGGATAGTTGCTACTTATACGAAGGGACGACGACAAAACATGAGTTTCTCGATCTTAAACGGAAAAACGCATGGCAACAGTAACGCACTCTATGAACATCACTATAGCTCTACACGTTTTCCAACTTTGAACAGTAATGTAGCGACGAACAGTAATGATAGTAGGACAGTAGCATCAAGTTTATAAATTGAGTCTGATACCTGTCGCACCAATTTCTTTAGCCCTTGTACAGAATATATTCTCCACAATATTTCCACAACTTATTGGAATTACATTATTTTTTCCTTCTTCAAGTCATAAGCAAGCAATACAACCGCAGAAATATAAGCTCGAAACGATTTTATTTCATTCAAAATTTGCAAGATTATTTCAGTCAATTGAAGTTAACCATTCTGAGACAATTTTCAAAATGTCATGCCAAAAATATATAAATCTAACTTTAACCAAAGTCCTACTGTCTTTATCATCTTCAGGCCACCTTGCTGAAATAATTTGAAGAAAAGGTTTATTGGAAAGTTCTTGGGCTCATGGCGTATCTATTTTGAGCCATTTTCATTTGGTCTCAAATATATATTCAGATATTTGAATAGCTACAAGGCCGATCAGGCCCCTAGATTTTACCAAACCAAATAAATTCCCCAATAGAATTTCTCAATATTAATTTTAGTATCTTCTGTATTTATAAGCTCTAAAAACAAAATTGATTTCTGTCTGATCCAGAATACCGTAATAATTTTCACCAATTTCAGATTCTATGTACTCACGACACATCAAAATAACAATCCAATGAAAATTTCTAATTACGAAAATTTTCCAATTACCTTCAAGAATGTAAATGATACGCGCAAACTCCCAAAATTTTTCTGACTGACAATTTTGATGAAAAAATTAACTTAAGAGTGCTCTCTGGAGAACTGAATAATAACAAATAAAATTAGAATTAAAAACAATCTTCGATTCCATTCTGTTTCAAGCAAGAAAATCGTCAAGAAATAACATAAAATAGTTCATAATATAACTTCAGGCAGGAATACACTACTTCAAAAACCTAGACAATAAATGTTGAGTGCTATTTGTTGTAGCTTGGACGCCACTGATATGAACATATCAAGCAAATCTATATCCTTAATCCTTGAGATTTTTACTATTCAAATTTTTCCTATTTTTAGTTGAGCTTGATAACAGTATCAATTCCTTGATTTTTTTGTAACTTGTGTCAAACAAGTCAAAACAGAGACTATCTGTTGTTTCCTCAACGTTTTAAAGCAACAGGATTCAAGGATCGATCATAAAGCAAAACATCATGAAAATATTACTCAAGCTGATTCGTTATGTATATGATAGCAACATTGTCGGACTTCCAATGTTAACTACCTGTACACGTGTATACTTTTATGTACAATCATTTTTAAATGCGCAAAACAACTTAATTGCTCTCATTAAGTTTCAAACATTGATAACTGCAAGTTGTATCAGTCAATAAATATTGTAACGCATCACAAAATTACCCATTTCTCTAGTTATATTTTCTAGACATTATGTTTGAATAACCTTTTGCACCTCAAGACCAATTCAATTCAATATAGAAGCTTATAGAATGTCAACTTCTGTTGTACTGTTCCATTTGATTTTTAATCTCGCAGTTTTACAGATTTTGACACAAAATCGATATTCAATTGCGAATCTCATATGGAGCTCGGAACGAATTTCAATGAACCTCAAAAAGCCCCAACTGTCACATCATTACATCAATGTACTGAGAAGATGCAATATATTATCATGTTTCTAGCATCATTTTCAAATCTGTTGATAAAATGTGGTAAATCAATATTCAAAAAATGTCAATACTTATATTTTGCATTCAAGTTCCCCCCAAAAAGTAATCATTCTGCCTAAATATTCCCAGTTTCAAGATTCTAGTCCCAAACAAAACCATCTTATATTCAGAAAATAGTGATGTGCTACATACAATTCTTTGATTAGAGCTTGCGTTTACGAGGGAAACATGTATTCATCTTATTTTTCTTTTCTTTTATTCAGATTACACACTGTCCGACATGCGAAAACATGATAAGAGGACAGGGAAAAAGAGCTAACAATATCACAAAAAAAAAATATGAACAAGAGAACATACAATGCAAAAGAGAAATTCACCAAATTTTGATCAGAAGGACTAAGAGTTGATTATAGTGGTATAAATTTGATAAGGCTTCTGAAGAAAGGTATCAGCCAAGAAAAATATGTAATTATATAGTGAGCACATTTATATTGTGTCTTCTGTAATCAAAATTAAGATTTATTCTCTGATTATTTGGTTATTTTCAGTTGACTAGATTGGAATCTTCACATTACATTATTACTGTTACTTCAATCTGAAAACATTCCGTAATAAGACAAAAATAAGGTGTGATAACTCTTTTATTGTTGTATTCTTGCTTTATGTACTTTCAATTTCTCTTTGTAATCTTTCGACCTGATGAAAATAACTAAATTGTCGAAACTGCTCATTTCATAATCAATAAAATAACGGAAGTTATAAATGAAGAGAGCAAAATTTGAGACGTTATTTCTAACATCCTGGAACCTTTTCCGTAACCTTCAATATATGTATTACTTTTTTGTTTCCATTTTTATGTCGTCTCATATTGAATAAAACAAAGAGTTTCTTGGTACAGAACTAAACATAAAACTAAGTTCCCAATATAATTATCATGTTCAAAAGATATTTGATATTCTCTGTTTTTGTTTCAGTCTACCCTGGCGCAACTCTGCAACAAAAACCGCAACTCTCCTCATGTGCGGACGTACAGCACATTGTCACGGTATCAGACATCAATTCGGCACCATCCACATCTCATCCAAGATGATGCCAGTCCAGCTCTTCTTTCAGACCGTCCAAGAACAGCACAATCCAACACATTCATCCAATTACAAAACTCTAGTCACACCATGCGCCAACCTCTTTCCAATGGACGAATCTCAAGAAAATTTCGACCCCGGTGTAATTCGAACTCGAGTCAAACGACGGTGCTTACATCTTTAAGTCGATCAGTGAATAGTGACACTACTAGAACTAGTTTTAAAAGTATTCGTGTTCCTAGTAGGAAAGTACATAGAGGATCGTTTGGTGCTATAGCCCAAAGATTAAGGATTTTACGGCTATTTAAGCCGGATGAAATTAGTGCGGAAACATACTTTGTAAGGCACAAAAGTGTTGATAGTGGAAATACTATTAGTGATTCGAGTTTACAGGATCTAGATGAAACGGAATTCAGCAGCTCTGATCTAGTCAAATATATGGAAGAAGTCAATCAAGATATAACCTAGTCGTTCTAGAATATTTTGAAATGATTTGGTCATTCCACGCTACCTGAATTATTTCTCGAAATAAGATTCAAATTCATGACATCAATAAGTTAGTTAGAAACATAGACAATTCTTATGCAGTACGCTGTTTGAAAAACATAGACTTATATCTGTGCTATATGTCTTAATTACGTGCTAACGCCAACAAAATTTTAAAGGGGATTCCAACGCTACATGTTGCTCTATTTCAATTAGAATCAAACTTTTCGAGTATAAGTATTTCACAGTCTTAGTCTCCAAAACAATATCAATACAATTCTAAGAAATGGTTTTCCACGGAAGCAACTGTTTTGATGTTATACACTTCGCTGTGTTGACTTTCAATCATTAGAGCTAATTTTCCATCTTAGATTAGTCATCGGAAGATTATTCTTGTCGTGCAAGAACAACATTCTGGGGCAACGATCATTCGGAATCGTTTGACTTCTCAATATGTTGATACAGAAATTCAAAATGCCTTTGGACAAATATTTCAAAAGAATCAGCAAGCCTTTATAATTTCGCCGACAATATCCGAGAAAGTGGAATGTTGAGGATGTCTCCAATCGACTATGCTTAGCCTCAAGGCGGATGTGTTTCTATAAAATACGAAAGTATTCTATAAAGTCGTTTGTATCTGTTCTCCTGACTTTTTTGGTTCTTAATAATTTGACAATGACTCAAAGATTGGTGACAGCTGAAAGAAAAACAACAGAGCCTCCAATAATTTATAATTCTTGTACGAATATTCATTCCCTTATTCACACAGCATTTATGTTTCTCAATTTCTGTTTGTTTTAATTTTACAATTTCTTGATCTTTCTTTCATATTTTCCTAACACAAAACAAATTTCTTTCTGATGTAGATTGGAAATGTGTCAAGTGGTAACATCATCAATAGGATGTCTTGAATACTAAACTTCGGTAAGTATTTGAAGAAATTATCCCAAATTGATTTTCTAATACTTCATTATCCGCAGCGATATTTGCAGTTAATAGTTGATAATATTGAATGATGAGATAGATTTTTCCATATGTATATTTAGTACCCAAGACACATTAGCCCGTATTCTCACCACTTGAAGCTGCGCTCTTTTCCAGAGTACGATGCTCTGTCTTCCTTTTTTTATTGTTGCAACGATAGCGCAATCTTCATTTTCTTCAATTTTTGTTCAAGTACGCTTCAGGTGCCATCGCTAGACATATTCTCAATGATGCAATGCAGGATTAGAATACATTCTATTATAATAGCTCAACTTGAAATTTACAGGATAAATTCAGGTATACAATTTGAAATTCATAGATTTCTTGAATCACACTTCTTTTCATTTTGTTTGGTCGGTCACTTGAGCATTAGCTACGGACACAAACTGGTGCTGGTAACAACGAAAATTTGTATCCTTTCGTATTCAAGGTACCTTAATCCAATATTTTCTTTGTGTGAAGCAGCCACATGAAAATTTGCGCCATTCCAAACTTGCGAACGTGTAATATCCAGATGATTGTACTAAGAATATTCTCCTGGATATTCTAATAAAAATTCTTTTGAGACAGCTGATAACCACGGTCGTATGTACAGGTCTGGAAACCCTATCGTTCGACTAGAGTCTCTTACGTGTTGTCAGACTCGTAGTTACTCTCTCCGCTATCAGGTGGCGCATAAATAAGTCAAAATTACTACATTCTGAGCAGTTTTAGAATATTGCAAATCACATAATTCCATTCAAGACAACATTATATGTATGAATCCGTCCCCAAATGCACAAAATTTTGCGTTTCCAGCGTGCTGTCAGTGTTTTTCCTGAGTCTCGTTATGAGAATTTTGATTGTGAAAATCGGCTCAGAAGCGAGATTTCACTACAGAAATGCGTAAGTATGTGGATACGATTAGGCGCCAAATCGTTCAAATTCTAAGAACCCCTAAACAAAAATTTCGGTTGATAATAACCGCATATTTTCAGTGCAATATTCAACTCAAATGTTACATAGTGATCTACAAGTCAGTCACGACAGTCTCTAGAGAACATCTCTCGACTCATACGCCACCCGTGACGATTTTTGATACTACGCGACAGTCTACACTAACTTAGCGGACTCAATTCTCATATAGGAAATAGCCTCGAGCTTCCAGACCTGTGTATATGACCGTGCTGATAACCAATATAGCGATGCCAGAAGTCTCGATTATGTTTGCAAAAAACACGCCTATGCAATTCCCTATCTCAACTGTGTTGCAAAAGTGAAGCCAAAAATGTAATATTGTTAGAGAGAGAAAGTAACTGAGAGATAGGTTGAGGCGGGCCTATGTTTGTATGGAGTTAAATGGCTTGGTTCGGTTTATTTAGTATTTTCATTTGAAAATATATTGTAAAATGGGAAGAAAGTGTTTTGTGACAAATTGTGATACTAAGTACAGAACATGTAGAAAGAATTTTTTTTTTCTGCACCCAAAGATGATATTTTATTAAATAAGTGGCGAGGATATCATAAAAGAATGCTCGTCTAAAGATGTAAAAGTGAGAAGAAATTATTTTAAAATTATATCAAATCTAAAGGATATATCAATGTTTCAAATTATTGAACGTATCTAATCTAAACTTTTAGTGAAAAATTCAACTTCAAGAAAACTTCTTATCAATAAAGAATATAAATATTTCTATTTATGTTTTGAAATCAATAGAGATGTGATAATTGTTTACAAATTCACCGTACAGTATAGTATGGAATTGTTCAATTATGTGACAAATACATTATTACAGATACCGTTCAAAATATTTCCGACTAAAAGAAAATGTATGTCCGAGTATTTTTCCAAATTGTCCGAAATATTTAAGCGTCTCTAAAAAAACAAGGAAATCTTTTATAAAACAGGATGGATCTTTGAAAAAGCCCAAGCTGTGCAAAAAAGAGAAAGTTATTAAAATATAGATAGAATTCATCTTCCATTTATTTGATTAAAATAGTTTTTAATTTTTAGTAGAAGACACATAAACGCTAGAAATAAATTTGAATCCAAAGCAAAACTTGGATTCAGAAGACTTGTAAAAATTTTTTTGATTTGAAAATTATATCCATCAAAGAAAAACAAATTTTCATGAGTGAGTTGTAGGAGACAAAATATTTTGTTTTTAGAAAGGAATACAAAGATGAATGGAATTTTCCCATAAATATCACGGGTGTACGCAAGTTAGGAGATTTATGCTAAGTTTTTTGTTAATATTTTCTCAATTTTATTACGCCCATTGTAATATAAAATATTCATGAAATTGTTTATGTATCTGTTATTCATAATTAGAGAACTCTTATCCAAAGAAACGTTTATAAAACATATTTCATAATAATGCACTTTTTCATTGCAGATTTTAATAAAGAGAAATGTTAATTTTCTCTCACTTTTGCCTTTAATTTAATGAATAATAAAGTATCTAACGTAATGAAAATATTGAATTTATCTGAAAATTATTTTTTATTGACAAAAATTGAAATATAATCTCATTTCTGTATATGAAGCATTCAAAGCTGGGCCCGCTCTCGCTATCTCTCTCACGTCTGCTGCATGACATTTCAGGCTTCATGTTTTCCAACTGAGTGTCCGTTCCTCTATTATTCTCCTTCGTGGCAAAAAATTAAATGTCTCATTCCCGCTTTACAGAGATCACTCGATGGTGCGGCACGACGCAGGCGCGGTGCGCAGAAAACATAAGCAAATGTATTCGATACAGAAATACTATCAATAATTTAAGATCATTATCCACTAATATCGATAACTATCAAAGTATCGATACAAAAAAATTTGAATATCGAGGCTCGATTTTTCAAAAATATCAATTACTATCGATATATCGACACTTTTTCCCATCTTTATCATCAATATATACAAAACATTCTTGAAAAAAAAAATTGCGAGATAGGCTTATCAGATCATTCATTTTTTATGAAACTGTGTTTGTTGAGAGAGACAGAGTAGTGATCTTATTCATATACTTAATAAAAAAAGTCTCGAATTTTTGAAAATGGGAATTATTATCTATCACAAACGCTAAATATCGATAAGTATCGCTGAGTAACGATAATTATCGACGTATCGATATATCGATAGAATTTTTTTTGAAATATCGAAGTCCGATTATTTCTTGAAATTTCGATTAAAATCGCACCCGGAGTAAAATTGAAGACAAGCGTGCTCAAAAGAGACTCTACAGAGTGGGGAACCGAAAATTTACTGTTATCAGTAAAGAAAAGTAAAATAACGTATTTCCATTGGAACTCATTTTCTGTGCCTATTTTGGCTAAGTATCTATTTTTATTTAAACTTAATTTGAAACTCAAATATAAGGATAAATATTTTAAAACTATTGACGAAACAATTCCGCTTTTCTCGCTCAAGAAGATTCAAAATTTTATTTTGCTCGGAAAAATAACTGGCAACACTAAGCTAATGACATGTCCGAAAATATATGAGTATCTAACAAATCTCAAACTCAAAATCAATAATATTGAAACAGTTACAGACGGTACCCTTAGTGGTCCATTCAATGCCAATGCCACTTTTGATTCAATGCATTGAAAAAAAAACGTTCCAAAAGGAAGGGTGCTATCTTTTTGGCTGATAGATGAGTCGCACAATTTTTCATATTCTGCTATTAATTTATGGTGATTTATTTAATGAAAATTAAGATTCAAGAACCAGTATCACACCATCATCCTAAATCAGGCGGCAGCTATAGACACATATTTTTCCCTTGTCAAAACTCCTCAGTGAAACATCCAGGTGTTTTGAATTTATAATTTTTCATTAATACCGTTTCACGAACCCATTAAAAGATCAATTCATTGTGTCCTATATTTTTTGTTGTAAAGAGGAGTGTATGGAAGCATAATTTTTGGCCTAATCAAAAACAAATTATTTAAATTTGAGTGAGTACTTAAGCAGGAAAGAAATTAGAGCATAAATATTGACTGAATTCCCAAGATTTTTTAGTAACTCAAATTCACTCATCCAGTCAGCTTCATCAATTTTATCTAAATTATCTAAAGTTGCTTGAAATTTTTTGTCAGAGCCTGAATCAATAGCTACACTACCACGAGATGAAATCTTTTATTGCATGAAAATTTTGTCTTGGTCGAATATCTAGTTATAGCTTGCTTGTTCCCGTGCAATGTTCAGTTATTAAAGTACCACGAGCAGAAATCTCACAAAACTCTGTCTTAATTACGGATAGAGATATTTCATGTCAAAAATCTTACATACAACACATTTTAATATTTTTCTTCCACATCTCGAATGATGCATGACGGCGAAAACGAAGTACATCAAATTTAAATGGAAAATTCTTCTACTACCAGTTGTTTGAATTGTACTGATTATCCTATTTTCATGGCAATCTTTTTTACAATAATATTGCTACAATTTATCAACTCATCATCTTGACCTACAAATATTCAACTACATCATGTTAGAAGTTTTTGAACGTAGACTTTAATTTAAAATAAATTCTTATTAAATTTTAGTGCTCTAAAATAATCAAAGAATACAAACAAAAAAATCCCATGAATAACATTTATAGGTATATAGGATGAAAATCTTCAGTTTCAATTGGAATTGATTGTATACTGGATGTCAATTAATTCAACACAATCATCTCTGTTGAAAAAAAGAACATTATGTAAATAGAATATTACTAATAATCACGAAAAAAAATAGAAGAGAGTCGTTCTACTTTAACTAAAATATTTGACGATTCTATAATTCTTAACAACGAACATGTTATTTTGTAATTCCTAGAGAAAAGCGTCTGTGCTATTCCTCATCACTTCCAAATCACTTATTCGAATAGAAACATTTTGAAAATTATCTACAATCTATAGGTTCTACTAGTTATAAACTTAATGATTAAGAGTATCAATTGTTCTTAGGACTAGCGAATCTTCATAATGTACAAAATATAGATCTAACGTTTTGAATCTTTGACTTCGAGACTATTTTGAAAATCGCATTTATCTATTATCTATACGTACTTAGATATTGAATTTATTTTTGCACCATATCTAGAATAAGCTCAAATGTTGTTTGAAATAGTCTTAAGGAATCTAGTCATTGCAGTAATTACGCCTATGCTTTCTTTGTTACAACAATCTCAATAGAAACGTAAAAAATAAGGACGGCTAATTCTTTGAAGGATTGATTCATGAACTGGTCTGAGTTTGAAAGTACTTTTGTTCTTATCTTCTCTTCTGCTGAATGGTAATTGATTCAGTCACAGATGGAATAGATCACTCGCATCGACGTGTCAAAACTCATCAAAAATACTCGCACATAATGAAATATTGTTATATAAATTGGAATAATTGACAGCTAATCATGTGACACCTTGGACAAACAAGAAGATGGTCATTGCGAGAGACCTATCTTTCTTACGACTTGGTTTGATCCACTATTTTGTAAGGATTGAAATATATTGTATATTTGCGACTAGGTTAATAAAAACCGAATATTAGGTTGAGACTTACACCCACAAACGGAAGTTTTGAGCTCAGGCCAAGGATCTGAGTCTGCCCTCCAAAATAAGCTCTTCAATTTTCATGAATAAAATGTTCAATTTGCCTCTATAAATATGTATCTGGAGTAGGAAGAAAATTTACATAAATGTTAAAGAAATAAAAAATAAATTCCTTCGATATCTCTAGAAATGGAATTAGTTTATAGAATTTTTTTCTTGTCATTTTTTCAGCCATAATATTCTCGTTACTCCTGCATTTCTCTTTAGTATTATTCAAAATTAACTAGAGAAAGTTTATAAACTCACATCATATAATGGGCTTTGTTTTTCTGTATCCTATCTATTCCTTTGTTTTTTACCTCTCTCACGCAAATGTATTGTGCAAAAGTACAAAAATCATCACGACCTCTGGCAGAAAAATTTTGTATTTCTGTAAGACTCGTAAATTTGTAAATTATAGAAAAAATCGCGATGAATTTGTCGTCCTCATGAAAAAATTCATAATACTCAATAAAAATCAATGTATTTTTATTTTTTTTCCTATAGATCTCTAAATCTCTATAACTGATGGATTTTCACAGAACTGTGACTTAAGTTTGATGAGATAACAAGGAGACTATGTTCAACTCAATGCATGTCCTATATGAAAAAATCAAGTTCTATCTTAAGATGTATAATATCTATGGTCACGTATGCAAAGTGAGATAACATTCAAAATTCATTGAGAAGTTCAAAATTAAGTGGAATTCATCAATTTTTAATCACCTGTGCCAAATCAAATTATGATTACACTGATGACCGACTTAGGGTACATTCCACTAGGTGATCGCAACACTCATTTCGCCTCAATAATCGTTCCACGAGCCGATCGCGGTTTTTGCGTTCAATATGTCGTAGATGACGTCATTAATCGCGTCTACTTCAAACTCACAACGCCTGCGAATGGGTCGAAGCGGTCATTGAGTTCATGTTAGCAGGAACTAGGGCTGCCAACTCTTTCTGAAAAAAATAACGTATCACATTTTTGAAGTAAGGGAAAAATAAAGTATTTGGAATAAAAAAAGAGTATTTTTCAAAAATTTACTTTTTATTTTCGCATTTTCTTGAAAACATACTTTCATAAGTACACGCTTAGAGTTTTTCATTATCCGTAAATATTTGGAAGCTATCTTCACATTTCCAATTTGAATTTAAATAAACAAGTAGCTCATTTTTTATTGAATTCATAGATGATCTGTTTCTCTCTTCCCGCTATTCTGGATTAAAGGTTTCATTTTAGGCATCACAATAAAGATTGAAAATTGAGTATTTTCACATACTTTATTTTTATGCAAAAGTATAAAGTATATTTACCAAAAATTGAGTAGGATACGTTATTATAAAGTTTAGTTGGCAACCCTAGCAGGAACCCCAAGCAATTTGAATCAATTGACAAGGAGTCCCTCCAATTTGTATTTTCTATTCCAAATGATGTGGATTGATTTAAGATTCTTCATTCATCCAGATGACCGTTGACTCTACGGTTTCTCATCATTATTATTTATTATTTATAAGAGATCGATGTACACAGGAGTATTGGATTCATTCAATTTATATATCTTTTTTACTATAGATTAGTTCAATCTTATTGATAATTTACTTTAAGATCTTAACCACGAATTGTCAGTTTATTTGACATCCAGCACACACTCGTATTGTTCCACTTAAAGCACCAACCACAGCAATCATATATCAGTGGAACGGCAAAAACTGCGGTCGTGATCAAATCGTTGCGATCGCCTATGGGGGCGTACTCTTACACAGTATATCAATTGCCAAACAACCAAGAGTCAAAATGTATGTACTTTCAATTCAAGTTCCACTAATGCAGGAGCCACACTAATGTCTAATGCCGTTAAGTAAGGCGTTATGTGACAATCAACATATTGTCACTGACAATGTGTTTATTGTTGACTAACGTCATAAATAATGACACTAGACGTAAGTGTGGCCAGCGTAATAAATTGTACGTTCAATAAGAAAATATAATTTCGAATATATCAGTTTATTGAAATATACAGAAGCTTTCTTTGTCGAATATTCTTCGATCATTGATGAATACCTCATATTCTCAGATACGTTCTTTTCAAGCTTATCGCCCTCCGCAACCAATGTCAAGTTGTTACGAAACAATTCTAGAAAGCCATTTGTTAATAACTACAGACATAAATTACGTCACACGTTAAAGGGCAGGGAGGGGATCGACGAATTGTGACATTGTTTGACAAGGGACGGGAGAGGTCCCAAATTTCATGACGTCACAATTCAAGATCTAATATATCCAACTATTTAAATTTGTACTATTAACGAAAAACTCAAATATTTCCAGCTCTATCTGCTTTTTTGGGTGTGAAGTTCCAAAATATGTGAGGGGAACTCTCACAAATGTGACCAGCGAGACAAGGACGGGAGAAGGTCAAAAAATCATGAAATTCGTGACATAACTTGTAGATGGCCCCTTAGAAGGATTGTAATTGCTCAGCAACAAAAATGTCAAACATAATTTGCAATCTGATTTGAATTTCAATATTTTTGCTCTCATCACTCATATTCTGAATATTCTTCAATTTTTCTCATACAGCTTGAATGATCGTTCTAATTTCATTCAAAAAAGAAGTTTTATTCAAAGATACTCGGAGAAGTGGGATGAAAAGAACCAATTTGTTGCATCTTTTATTTTAGATCAAGTTTATTTACACTATAGCTCATTTCAGTTAAGAATGATTCAGGAGCTTTCATGAGACTACGATTTAAACTTTCTGATTGGTCAAAATGCGAACCAATTTCACATTAGCACTAAAACCGCACTTGGCTATCTGTGCGTTATATCATTTGGCATCAATTATTTGTTTAGTCCCAAGATTTAAATTTGTATCTAGTAAGGAAATATGTAGATATATTTGCTGCTTTTCTATTTCTTGAATCTATTCTCAGCTTTTTTTTTATATCCTGCATTTATTGTGAGTAAATCGTATTCGCATTTTGGCCAATTAGAAGGCTTGAAATTAACTAAAGAATACAGCTATACAGCCTTATTCATAGAGAAGTTAAACCGGACTAAAGAAAGATGAACCTAGTTCTAACGTTAGTACTTATTCATAGAGCGCACTCAGCTTTAGTCCGAGACTAAAACCGAACTAAGTTCGGACTGTATATATATCTGCTTCTGCCATAGTTTAACCGCGGACTAACCTATAATTTTTATATGTCTTGAGTTTGTTGTGAGAAATGGATAATATCATGAATGCATTATTCATAATATCATCCATTTCGATAAACAAGATATGAATGATGATGTAGAACATCATAGGAATCTGAAAAAGTTTATTTATCACAGGTTTGAAAAATATAATAAAACAGAATTTGAAGATATTCACAGATAAGTTGTTTATTATTTCGGATAATTCATTTTATATCAATATTTTTTTGAAATCGATGAATTATGATTTATTTATGTATCTAATTCTCCGTTATAAATGTTTGTAACAAATTTCTTTTGATTCTTTTTCCAAATATATCATGTTTCGTATTGATAATGTATTATATTTGATAATTTTCATTACATGTAATTGCGTATAAGATAATAACATTTTTTCTCTCTCAAAAAACTGCATATTTTGGTTATAAATATTTCCACGAACACTTTTGACTGTAGAAAAAATAACATCCGTCACTTGTGCGAATCAATCATTTCATGCTCATGTGAATTATTCGCATTCGCATGGAATGATCTCCCTTCCGCACTTGTATCGGAATATACTATTACTTTCATCTGATTGTCTACTAGATTGTTTCGAGGGAAATCAATTTTATTTAAAAAGATCAATTTACATACATTTTATTCACGACATATATTCAAAAGAATGGGAAAATAAACTCAATTACTTGGATAAAAAATAAAATTTACTCCAATACAAAATAAAATGTTATATGGAAAATAATCAATCAGCAAATGAACATTTTGCTTTATTGTATTTGGCAATGAAATTTTTGACAGTTCATATACTAATGCGCATGTCTTGTATGAAAACCAACCAAGACCAATTGGATGTTGCAAACTAACTTCGAACTAGTAATACAATACTGGTTTAAATTTGAACTATATGAATATATAACTTTAAATCCGTACTAAGTCAGGACTACTTAGATCGGTTCTAGTCGTCGACTATCATGCTTACTATGAATTGAGACCAAATGCAAATCTTGCACAATTTCGCATCAAGGTATGTCAAAAAAATTAATTTATTTGTAGCGTCTGACTTAAATGTTTGTGAATTAGATCCAGTAATAAAATACTAGTATGAGATAGCAAATTTGGACGGGATTATGAAGGTTGTCGAAGTAACGTAGTTTATTTCAATGAATCAGATTAATTCATCGAGAATTGTTTGACATATCAAAGTTATTTTGACTGTCCAAACGACGGAAGTCGAGAAATCTATTGGCTCTGAAATACTCCACATACAAAGATAGAATTTTTATTAAGTATAGCACAGGATCCAGTGAATTTTTTATTCTCAACCACATTCTTCAGGCATATTCAAATACAACTTTTTTCTCAATCTATTCATTATCAGCGTTAATTTTGATTCAGTATATTCTAAAGAATTTATCCTTCTGTCTTCCATCGCCTATAATTTTCAGTATGTATGGCTATTTTTCTCATACATTCTCATACGTTATCAAAAAATAGTACCTGAATAATTCTGGCCGTAAAGAAACATATATTCAAAGCCACGTGATGTATAATCTTCTATGTTATTGGTTGTCGTAGGATGTGCTTGCTTGTAGTCAGCGTTCGTGTGCAAACATGGAAGTGAAGCTACGCATTCAAATCAAAAAAGGGGTGCTATGTGCATTACGTGAACCATACAAGAGTCTTATCGGACATAACTTCGTATACATTGAAAGTTAAGCACGACATTAAGAATAGAGATCCTTGAAATTGATGATGCTCACAGTTATTTCCACAAAATAAATTAATAGTATTGTACTGACATCGGCGTAAGTAACTTGATTCATTCTTAATTTGATGAAGAGTGATATGGCTACATCAATATTCTTATTGAAATGTTCATATGTCAAATAAGCTGCAATTTTTTAATTTATTGAAGCACAATTGTTCTGTTTATTTCATTTGCAGCAAAAATGAGATAAAAAGTTTAAATTTGTAATGTGTACGGTAAAGTAAAGATACAGTTGAGATGTAAATGCATTTTGCTCCGCCAGCTTCTCCAAATGTGATGAAGATTGAAAAAAATCAGCTTACCAGTTATTTTGTGATGTGAATCATACAAATTGTAGATTCAGTTGTTGTACATTCGATATTTAATTCTTTAAAAAATCTAGAGAAAATTCTTGTTGAAAATTCTTTAATGGATGAATAATCATAATTTAGACAGTCGCGCTGTTAGCAATCAACGTGATCTAGTGATTCACAATAATAAATAATACAGAAATATTGTATTTCAAAATAATTTATATCTGGATATTATTTAGGACGAGTAGGACGTATGTTCATAAAATATTTTTGAGTTATATTTACATCAAATTTTATCCTTTAGAGCTGATCATAAAACGCACTCTTTTTGTCGTAAATGTCTCACTCACAAATCAAATATTTATTACACGCACAATATTATGTTTAAAACTTGTTTCTTGCTATACTATTGTCTATTTTCCTCTCTTCATTTCTTTGTCCTCATGTCGCTCATTCTAGAATATTCAAAGTAGATAATTCTGGTCAAGATTTCAACTTTAATAATGGTATTTGTAAATGTTCTATTGTTGCTTCCATAGTGTTACTGCTGAAGTGATTTTTATAAGATAAGAAGTCTTAGTACTAATTTATCGGAATGAATGGGCGTAAAGTGAAATATGAATTGATTCTAATGTATCTACACTCTGCTATTACAGTAAGATATTCGTATGTATAAATTGTTATATTTCAAAACAATCTGTCAATATACATTATGTGATATTAATAAAGGTTCTACTGTTTATGAATGTTATTATAAATTTTATTGTAATTCAACACGTATATTCATTAATAAAATGTTTTAAAATTTCACTCAATCTGTTCTCATTAATTATTGAAATTACATTTCTTACTACAACACTCCCGAGCTATTATTAGATTTATGTAATGAAATTTGAGGAATGAAATTGAAACGAGATATGAGGACGGCAGTGACAATTATATGATCAGTATCGACAGCAAATACATGATGCAACTATATGTTACAGAATTTCATGGAATATTAGATGTATCATGAACAAGAGGAATTATACTGTAATTCATAAAGACAATAAGTTTGCAAGAAAAATCTTGAATTATTTGTACATATTTTGACTGAATAATTGACAGTTAACACTAACATTGACGGAGTCGTTCCATCCCGATCTTCAAGTTCACATTCGAGATCACTTAATTTTACAACACTTGATGAAGTCATTTTCATTTATTACAATAGGTAAATTAATAATAATATCTTGAATACACTTAACACACTGAGAAAACTATGTGGTAAGGATAGCAATTCAAGTGGTATCTCTGACAACTTGAAGTGGTTCTAGAATTTTCCGTGAAAATTTCCAAGTTGAGCACAGAAAACTCGTTTTTACTTACTTACAAATTATTGTGGCTACGGCTGTTGATTAAATCGTTAATATAATTATCATCTCTCACATAAATTTTACTAACGGTGGTAATTCTGGCGCCTAATGGTATCTCCTGGAATATTACAGTATCTAAATTCCACGCCAGTTTTACCAAATTGTGGGTTACATAACATTTTATTACGTTCAACAATAACAGTTACATCAAATGTGGTCGGAATATCCTCAGTTGAATAGAATAGCCATCAATAATATAAGCAGAATGATATTAGTACATATACAACAAAGAACCTTTCTTAATCATTCAGAAGCTATGTAAAAAATATTTTTCAGCTATACTTAATCACGCATAAAAATTTTCTTGGATTGGGAGGAGTTTCAGTGGAAGTTGAAAATCTTAATAATTATATTCGGAGAAAATAAAAATCAGCCTCTGAGAATTGAAAGATAATTCCACTATTTCACTTTTCTTTTTAGTTCGGGGAATAAAGACAAAAAAAAAAGGTCAAACTGCAGAGAAATTTCCGGATAGCTGGATTTTTGCATGAAGCTTCCTTTTGTGAATTTAAACAACATCCTAAATATCCCTGCCGATACATACGCCACTAAAAATGTTACGTGGAATTGAAAGTCAAGATAAACGGATTTTCGCAAAACAGTTTAACAGATTTTGAAAAAATCCGATACAAATAATTCTGACGATCATTCTTTCCCATGATACGTTCACATCTTTCCACACCACTTTTGAGGTAGAGTACAAGATATTTTTTTTTAATGGTGTCCTCTCGATTATTTTTGATTGAAAAATATTTATTTATTGAAGAGAACTTTTTAATGGCAAAATTATCATTCATAGAAAATTATAATAAACAATTTTTGTTTGTATTTCAAAATTAATACATTTTCACTTACTTGTACAAAGTAACATGTAAGTATTGTGAAACCGACAAAATTCACATATCGATATTTTGATGGGAATATCCGTTCTGAGCATCCCTGAATCCATTTTGACTATTTTTGGCTTGATGTCGGTACGTATGTTCGTACGTGCGTGCGTGCGTTCGTTCATATTTAAGACTGGTATAGGGTCTAGCTGTGCATCTCGCATTATAGTTCCAATCGTTTGTACCGGAAGTGCACTTTTTTTCAAATTTTTCCAATAAATCCAGAATGATGAACCGTGGGATGTTGAAATTCAGTATTTGAACTTGATGTTGTATCAGAATGATCATCTGCTATTTTTGTATGAATCGGCCAAGCCAGAAGTGCACTTTTCTTGAAATTTTTTAGAATTTTTTGCATAAATATAGAATGATTCGCCATAGTATATTGAAATTTCGTGTAAAGAACTTCTATAACATCGTATTGTACATCTTGCATTATGATTGCGATCGGCTTGACCGAAAGTGCACTTTACTTGAAACTTTTTTTTATTTTCCGCATAAATTCAGAATGATCAGCCATAGGATACTGGAATTGAGCATTTAAAATTGCTGTAGCATCTAAATGGTCATCTTCTATTTTTCTAACAATCGGCTGAGCCGGAAGTGCACTTTATATGACAGACTTTTTGAATTTTCCGCATAAATTCTAAACAATCAGTCGTAGAATATTTGAATTCTGTATTAGGCACTTTAATAATATCTAGTTATACACCTTGTATTATGATTACTATCGACTAAGCCGGAAGAACATTTTATTCGAAACATTCTCTGAATTTTCCGCATAAATCCAAAACGATTGAACGTAGATTGTTAAAATTCAGAATTTAGGATCATTATACCGTCTAGATGCTCACATCCTATTTTTATTGAGATCCACCGAGCCGGAAGTGCACTTTACTTGACAGTCTTTCGGAATTTTTCGCATAAATTCGAAACGATCAGGTGTAGAATATTGAAATTTAGTATTTCAGTCTGCTGTAACATCTGAATGACTGCCTACTATTTTCATAACAATAGACTGAACCGGAAGTGCACTTCAGAAGGAATTTATTTTTTAATTTTGCGCATGAATTCATATCTGTTGGTAGTCGAAGAATTTTGGAAATTAGTATTAAGGAATGTTGTAGTATGAGAATAATGGCCTACTTCTTCCATAGCAACCGACTTGACTAAGAGCGCATTTTACTAGACAGATTCTTAGAATCTTTTGGGTAAATCCAAAACGATTAACTGTAGAACGATGAGATTTTGTGTTTGAATATATACCCAATGATATATATGATCAAACACAAAATCACATTGTATTATATATATATATATATATATATATATATATATATATATATATATATATATATCCAATGATGTACAAGTAGGTCACGTGATGTTCACGTCAGATTTTTATTTACTTGTACTAAGTACAAGGAAGTATGGTGAAACCGACAAAACTCACCTATCGAGATTTCGCTGGAAATATCAGTTTTGAGTATCCCTGAATCTATTTTGACTATTTTTGGCTTGATGTCGGTACGTATGTTGCGTTCGTGCGTGCGTAACTCGCAAATCTCAAAACTGGTTGAACGTATAATGTTGAAATTTTGTATTTAAGACTTGTATAAGGTCTAGTTGTGCGCTTCGAATTTTGGTTCCAATCGTCTGTACCGGAAATGCACTTTACTTGAAACTTTTTCGAATTTTTCTGATAAATCCAGAATGATTACCGTAAGATGTTGAAATTCAGTATTTGAACTTGATGGTAATCTGCCATTCTTGTAACAATCGGCCAAGCCAGAAGTGCACTTAACTTGAAAATGCTTTTAAATTTTTACCATAAATCTAAAATTATCAGCCACAGAATATTGAAATTTAGTGTTTGAACTTGTAGCATCAAAATAGTTATCTACTATTTTTGTATCAATCGGTCGAGCCGGAAGTGCAGTTTATGAGTATAACAGACATTCAGACTTTGCGGTATAAAACAATCAGTTCAATTGAAATGATAAGGTAGGCAATGATAATTTTGTTTGACATGTCAAAATATTTTTCCTGAAATTTTATTTCGTAAGCATGACAAAAGCGATAAAATTGGATATGAACATGCTTTTTCATATAAATTTAAATATAATTCTCATTATGTTGGCCACACGGTCCAGCTTTGATTTCAGCATTATTGAACTCCAAATATACATACTTATCAAACCTCTCGACGGCATGAAAAACAAAATTAGGCACTGAAATGTCTACGACTATCTGACGGTCTAAAAGTACAAGGAAATATTGTGCAACCGACAAAATCCACATATCGAGATTTTGATGGATATTTCCGTTTTGAGCATCCCTGAATCCATTTTGACTATTTTTGGCTTGATCTCGGTACGTATGTACGTATGTATGTGAGTTTGTGCGTAACTCGCAAATCTCAGAATTCGTCAAACGTATAATGCTAAAATTTTGCATAAAAGACTGGTATAGGATCTAGGATCTTGATCTGCATCTCGCATTATGGTTGCAATCGTCTGTACTGGAAGTGCACTTTACCTGATACTTTTCTTGAAATTTCCACATAAATCTAGAATGATTAGCCGTAGGATGCTGGAATTCAGTATTTGAAATTGCTGTAGCATCCAAATGATGATCTGTTTTCGTTCCAATCGACTAAGCCGGAAGTGCACTTCATATTACAGACTCTTCGAATTTTTCTCATAAATTTAAAATAATCAATCGCAGAATATCGAGATTTCGTATTAAGCACTTTTATAGCATCTAGTCGTACACCTTGCATTATGATTGTGATCGGCTATGCCGGGAGTGTAGTTTATTTGAAACATTTTTTACTTTTCCGCATAAATCCAAAACGATTCAACGTAAAATATTAGAATGCAGTATCCAAGATGATAGTACTATCTAGATGCTCATATCCTATTTTCATTGAGATCGACTGAATTGAAAGTGCACTATACTCGACGATCTTGGAATTTTGCGCATAAATTCAGAACTGTTAGCCGTAAAATCCTGGAAATCAATATTTAGGAATGTTGTAGCTTAAGAATGATGGCATACTGTTTCCATAGCAACCGACTAGCCGTGGAATTATGAGATGTTGTGTTTGATTATATATATTCAATGATGTACAAGTAAGTCACCTGAGGTGAAAACGTTCACTTGAATAAGAAAAATTATTATAAAACCGTTAAATGAATTTTATGATTCTTCTTCTTTTTCCGTCTCCTGTATCTCCGTAGTTTCAGTCAAGGAACACCATGGGTCTACATCTTCAGTACGTTCATCATTATTAACATCATTAAACGCATCGTGTGATACATTTAACAATCCTGATCATGACAATTACCGCAAACTGGTGAACAGTATAATCCAACTTTTCTGCAACCACAGTTCAAAATACATCTCTTGGTGCAATGATCGAAAATAGAGTTCGGTAGACTATCAGGGGCACTTGGAAGAAGAGTTCTAACTGGCTCCAAAATTTAATCTTACAATGTCCATTCCCACTCTAGAGGGTCAAGCTCGTTACCAAGTCATACTTATTAGATGTTGGCGGAAGAAAAGATAGTTCTACAGGTTTTTTCAGAAACCGTTAGTCTTACAAAAAAAAGTACCAATATGTTTTTTGTAGACAATTTCTTAAGCTACAAATTAGATAATTTCTATTTACTGTTTATCATCATTCTTGATCCCGCGTTATATATTTAGCGGTGCATGCATCGGCAGAAATATTTCGGCTTTGTTTAGAATCACAAAAGGAAGCTTCATTCAAAAATTCAGCTTTCTCTTATTTTTTCCATTACGCAATGTCTTCATTACTCGTATTATTGGTTGTAAGGGCTCTGCAGTTAAATAGCAAGAACTTCGTCATGTCCATCTGTCCGTATGCCACAGCCATTTTACTTAGAGACTATTGGCTATATAGATGGTATTTGGAAAGAAGGTGTTTTCTATCAACCACAATACAACGATACAGTGAAATTACGAAAAAAATCATTAGGGACATCACATCATACCAGCAACTGAAAGACTTATTCAATAACCTCAATCTCTCCAATTATCAAAATCGAAAGTGTTCCATCCTCAGCTCATTGAATTATAGTTCATTGATCATGACATTCCAGACGCTATTCATACGCGAAAGCCTTTGATTACCTGGATCATAACATAATGCTCCGAAAACCTGGATATTTTTTTCCATTATCTCTTCTTGATTTTTTCATCATAATCATACCTATGTAGTTTCAATCTGGGACCTTTTCTTTTCTTGTTATTTATAATTGACTCACCACTCACGTTGAAAACTGTTAATATTCTTCTCGTTGAGTATTTGAGATTATTTACTACTGTCTCATCTCTTACTAATTACTAATCTCACGAAGATCTTAATAGCTTATTCCATTGGTGCTGTGGTGATAAATTGGAACCAAATATTGATTAGTATGAAGCTCTTTCATTCCAACAAAAAAAACAAGCCCAATCTACTTCAATTATGCAGCCTCAGATATCCTACTCGAAAGACGTAACAAAATTCGTGATCTTGGAGTTATATTTGCCTCAGAACTCACATCTACCGAGCACGTACAATACATTACATCCTCAGCCTGCAAATTACTTGGATTTAATACGGAGTACGCGTCATGTTCTGGATGGGGAGTCCGCATGAAGACACTAATCCAAGAATAATTGAATAAGCTCTCCAAGTTGCCAAATTTTTAACTCTTTCTTCGATAAATGTGTTTCTATGCTGATATCAAATCTTAACTCAAAGGAAAGAAATATTCTAGAAGATTCTAGGCAGCAGATAGTCTCAATTTGCTCCATCACGGGGACTATAAAGCTCTTAGGACAGAAGTTGGAATTTTGAATCAAAACTCCTATGCAAAATATGTTTAGGACGGCGACCATTTGATAAAGTTAGCACAATATTTGCAATATATATATACAATATCCACCAGTAGTCCCACATCTTATGAATCTTATTCTGATGATATCGTCTCGTTGGACAGTATCTGTCGTGAAAGTATTGAAATCGTTAGTGATTCAGGTAACATCCCAAGCTTGATAATTAGGCTGATCTTTAAACTACTTCTTCGTTCATGTATTTAAATAAGAAAGACAATTTTCATATTTTGGTATAAATCGGCTGAACCGGAAGTGCACTTTACTTGCAACTTTTTTTCTGATTTTTTGTATAAATCTAGAATGATCAGCCATAGCATATCGAAATTTAGGATTTAGTGTTTGAACTTGTTATAGCATCAAAATAGTTATCTACTATTCTTGTATCAATCGACTGAGCCGGAAATGCAGTTTATATGTATAACAGATATTCAGAATTTGCCGTATAAAACAATCAGTTCAATCAAAATAATAACATAGGCAATGATAATCTGTTGTCAATTTTTTGATTTTGTTTGACATTTTACATGTCAAAATATTATTAAAATCATTTTAATTATAGTCTGGAAGCACAGAAAACTTTATTGGATAAATTTGTTTACATATCAAATGATGTACAAGTAAGTCACGTGATGTTCACGTCAGATTTTTTGTGATTATTTTTGATAGAGAATCTCAAATAACTTCACAATTAACCACAACTATTAAGGTTTCATATTTGTCAGCTAGCCCTAATTTAACTCGCTTGCTCCAATTTTGTCTTTATTCCGAGTTGTTCTTAAATCAACTTAGTTTTAAGCTAACTAGTTGTCATGAAATACTTTTAAAACATTGAAAACAACTTAATTGCATCACAAAAAGGTCGTGGAATTCCTATAAATCCTAATTTATTTGGACCTTTTCGAATTTGAATATACCCCAAAACTTTACGTTCTAATTGTTTCTGTTGATTGACTTCTGATATTTCAAGAGAAAATTGAACTAATCTATCATAAATTAATGATCTATACATGCTCTCAGAATTATATTATAATAAATAGATTTTCTTGGTTTTAATTCTGTATATTTATTTTTATTTTGACGTTTCGACTTTCTATCCGAAAGTCTCCTTCAGAAAAAATGATACAAAAATGAAAATAAATATACAGAATTGAGACAAAAAAAATCCATTTATTATTATAAATAGTCTCTGAATAGAAAATGGAGAATATGACTTAGTTTTGTCCAGACTGTAGTATACAGTATTTTTGATGAGTAATCCCACTTTCGCTCTTCATGACGTGTGATATATATTGTTAATTAGGAAATCGTTGTCCAAACATCTCTTAAATGTTATAACAGAACAAGAGATTAGTGGAATAGGAATTCCATTTGGAACATTTTGTTCTGAAATTTGGGAGACGTGACGTGAAATGAAACAGCCGGGCAGCTCCCACCGTTTCTAATTCCACTGCTAAATGTGCGTAATAGAGTAAAAAAGAACATAAAAACAGATTACCCTTCAAATAAAATAGAAAATAATATTTTTCTTTCTATTTGTGCTCTCCAATAAGAGCGTACAGGAGATAAAAGTATGAAAAGAAATGCAGTGGATTAATCACAACACAGTCTTAGTGAACGAAGCTTGGCTAAGTGCTGTCTAATTCAGATCTACTCAAACTGTTTACTCCAGTATTAAGGAATGTTAATAAATATATTATGTTTTCTTTTCATCACTATGAAAGCAAAATATATCAGAGCTTTCGTTTTAAGATGTGTGTGTATATCGGATCAAGTGAATGAACGAAAAATAAGAGTTTAATTATTACTTGCCGAAGTAATCTTGGTAATATTTGTATTGGACGTCTAAACTAGGACGCAAGATAAATTTTCTTAATAAGATGCATAATTAAACGAGAAAATATTGATAGCTTGTATTTGAAGTACACACATCGAAAGAGGGTTAGAGATTTCTTATTCTAAGGTTTCACTGACTATTCTAGGCACTAGCAAATACTGATTTAGCATCTCTCACTCGGATTATTGGCCAAATAGGAAAATCGCGTGTCTTGAGACCCTTGATAAAAGTAAAACTCCATAGAAAGTTGCTCGTTTTTCAATAAATAAGATTCCTCGCAACTTTTCACATTTTTTTGCATCATTAAGTACTCGACTACCCAGTATTTTTTTTTTAATATATGCTGCTTCATTTTATTGATGAATTGAGATATTAATGGTTGTTTTCTTTCTTTATCAATCACAAAGTATACCTGGAAAAAATGTAAAATATTACCGTCATATTTGACAAGATCAAAATGCATGAATCTTCTTGAAATTTACACTCGGGTGGATGAAATTAGGTTCAAAAGTTATGTGCAGTACCAGACGTTATATCAGTAATCCGTAGAATTATCTTTTATCGCTATGAATAATGCAACGTTCAGAAACGTTACTAACGTCGCAACATATACTTTGTAGTACAAAACGAACTTACCCTGAATGTACGACTGCTGAATGCGACCAATGCCTGCCAAGATCACCTGAAGTGGCGACCGACAAATTTTGTTACAATCGCTTATCAACGAAACTATTCAAGAGTGATTACGTTCAGAATCCTTATTTGGTAATGCGTTATACCCCTTCCAAAATACTATTTTTCATACTGAACATTTTTTTTCGAGATATTCAGTTGTTCCAATTATATAACACCCGGTATATAGTATACGTGATTTTGGTGTAGAATTTTAATTCATGTACTGAAAACTGATAGAGATTAATCAAATCCATTCCGAAATAGTTTTGATCTGCATCTGGCTCGCATTCCAAATTGATGTAAAAAATGGAAGAGTCATCTGGATGATGAAAGCTCATTTTTGACAGCTCATGAATGCTTGTTACTTCAGAGATTTCGCAAATTACCATCTCTCACAATTACTGAGCTTGGAATCAAGCAGTTTGGGCAAACTTACGAAACAGCAGCTTCCATTTAGTTCTAGTTTCAAGTTGACTATTAGATAGGTACATAATTTATGCATGTACAAACTCAAAAATATCTTTTAATCTTCATTGTTCAGTTATTGACTGACGGGAGGTCAAATGCTGAACCTTAAAATGATAATTTGATCTTTATCAAAGCTATATAAAAAAATACACCAAAAGTAAACAAATTTTCATCCAATAATAATAATTCATTCTGATAAGCTTCAAATTCGCGTCAAACAAGTCATTGAATGAATCCTGGATAGATTTGACAACTGTACATAATAATAGTGACATCAGCGGCGAAAGTTGTAACTAAATTTTTATCTACTTTAATAAATTTCAGTTGCCATATCCCTAATGTCATATATATCTATGGGCATTGTTTCACTTGAAACAAGTAATTGAATAATTTAATTTTCCACAATCACTGAGCTTGAATTAAAGCAATTTGTGCAAACCTTTGAAACAGCAGCCTTCATTTAGTACCAGTTTCAAGTCTGTAAATAGTATAGTTGCGTTAAAAAGTAAAAGGATAACTGAAAATTTGTTAAGCCCGTATTACACGGAGCAGAATTTAATATTGAAATATACTCATAAATCTGTATGAAATATTATGTATCGTATCATACAAGAAAAGTTCACAGAAAATTATGTACAGAATTTGATACAGAAATAGTTAGAGCATGCTCTATTTTCTTACAGAATTTTATATCAAAACTGCGCACGAGAGCTGCGCAGTGATTTTCATGTGACATTTCAGATGAGTTTGAGTTGAGATTGAGGTTATACATTGTAACTTGATAGAGTTTGCTTCATTTTAGAAATGTCTTGGTCCCACGAACAAGTCACAGAGCTTATAAACTCTTATAAAGAGATTACCCTTGTTTGCATGTAGTGAAAAGCAAAGAGTACAAGAACAAACATGCTAGATTATCTGCATTGACAGAAATTGAGAATAAATTCAAGCAAAAGTTCTTGATTCAACATATTTAAAACGCCGCGACCTGCATTTCTCCGTTGTCCATAGTTGTTTATTTCCAGTTTTTTTCTTACTTTCCAATTTTTTCAAATTATAATTATTGTCGCAGCAGACAATAATAGACTTTCTTCGATATTCTCCTCCATTTTCATGAAAGTAGTAGCTAGGACGCATGCGCTACAGATGAATTATATGCATAAATCTGTCTGTGTGTCATACACAAAAATTATCACATAAAATTCTGTATTGAATTTTATGTATAAATTTCCATACATAAAATTATATATACATTTTTATATTAAATTCCACACCGTGTAATATGGGCTTTAGAATCAAAAACTGATAAGTTCCACAAAAAAATACAAATTCAGGAGTAAATTTTTACACCATAATCCTGAATAGAGCAGCAACCGTAGACACGTGTTTTGTCCTTATTAGGTCTCTTCAGTACGGTATAGCAACCCGCTATCTTTTTTTGTTTGGTAGAATTTTTTATTTTTATGTTTCTCACAGCAATATTTGAAATAAATTACCGAAATAATTTGAGATGCAAAGGCATATTATGTTACTACTCTCTGAATTTATTGACTTATTTTTCCATCGAGAAATTGAACCTCGCAGCGTAACACACAAGTTTACAATAAATAAATACTACGGAGAAATTGAATGAATAACGATTACTGATGAGTGAATTTTTGAGAAAAGAAATGAACTCAAAGAGCGTGATATATTTCCACAAATTAGGCAGAATAATAAGCTGTACGTTCAAGCAAAGATTCGTTTTTGAACATAAAAAAGTAATTAAATGCCTTTGAGTAATGTCGTTCACCATGAAAGAGATTTCATTTTAGCATTTGTTCGTCAATGAAGGCCTACAAATTTCGCAAAGTTGGTATATGATATGACAAAGCTTAAAGTTCAATTGTGTGAGTACTTTTCGTGTTCGAGCTTTACCAATATTTGGAAACGTAGCATTCAAGTTTCATGATCTGAATGAAAATTTTCTTTGAATTACTGTTTGTAGCACCTCTCATCACTGATTCATTTGTTCAGTTATCTGTAAGTTTAAATATCATCTTTGTATAGGTCTGCATAGATGGTGTCCATTGTTTTCTCGATACTTAAACTGTAAATGCCAAGCATTGACGACAAAAACTACTTCTGTTAATGAGTTGACAAGATAACTAAATTTTCGCGATGATCGTCTAAGAACGTTTTATAACCCTATTGCGATGTAAAGTTTGAGAAGTTCTGTTTTAGATATACTATGCCATCTGTTATAAGGAAAGGAAACCACAACATGTAGCTTTCTCGTCCACCCCAACAATTTTGCATAATAATTGTGGTTTTCAGGATAACCAACATAGAATATAAATTGCAGCCTGCTCGGAAACTCCAGTTTGTTTGGTGGTTCACATTATGTTTGCTCCCAAATCTAAAATTATATATTTGCACCCAGGAGTGGGCTGCCAAATTTTGAACAACCGGCTCGCTATTATTTCGAAGAAAAAAGAAACGGTAAATGAGTGGGTATATTGTCTTCATTCATTTTTGTACAGTATAAAATATATAGCTTCACAACTTGTGACTCACTCACAAGCAAGAGCCAAGCACTTCGTATTTTACGTACGCACATGTGTCTAGTGTGTTCCGCTTGCGCACATGATATGATTGCGAGTGTGTGGCAAATCCGGGCGATGTGAATATTTTGCATAAACATACTATTAAAATGGCAAATTTGTTGGTTTTACAGGTAATTTAACAAGCGGCTCGCCGAGTTTCAAAAATTTTAACAACCGGCTCGCGCGAGCCGGACCGAGCCGGCTCCAGCCCACCTCTGTTTGCACCGAATATCTACCTTTTTGCTTTAGCTGGCAAATACAGTGATATAATCTTATTTGCTCCGCTTCCGTAATTATCTAATCAGTGTGGGTATCGACTATTTGTAGAAAAGCCGCCTGCGTCAAGCTTGATCTCACGTAGCACAAAGATAATTTATTTCCCATGTTGATTGCTTCTTCAGTACTTGAAATGTTACTAGGCTTCACAAGCTTCCAAAACTTGACTTATGTATGAGAAAACAAGCTGCTTTTAGTATTTTTGAAAGCCTCTTGAGTAAAAAAAAGATCGGAATTAGTACCAATTGGTAAAGAGTATCGCACCTAATGATAAAAATATGTGCTACCATCCCTCACTTCTGCTGGAAGCGCAGAAATCATCTCGAGAATAATATCTAAAATCAAAGTTATACGCAGATTCTGTATACCTTATTTAAGTTTCGACGTTTCGATCTTTCAACCAAGAATCATTAGAATAATTAAGAATATACAGAAGACTAGATGTGAGAACGTAGACTCCAGACCTAAAAAATAGGAAAAAAGTCCTGCAGTATTCACGTGAAAGAACCTCGAATCATTGTGAAAATTGAAAATAAGAAAATAGAGAAAATATCAGAATAGCATATAAAGACGTAAGTAAGGGATTCCTCTACGATCAATAATCCATTAGTAGATTGCATCAATCAATTATCTGAATATCTTAACAGTTTACCGAGACTATTAATCAATATTCTCTTCTGTAAGTAGAAAATTCTGACCCAGTCATTGAAATAATTAATAACTTACGGTTAAATGCTCATAATGTTATTATTAATTTTGGTGTTTCTTTTTTATTCGTGAAAGTTCCAATAAAAGACACATCTAAGCTTTTAGAGGGGAACTTCTGTTCTGATATTATCAAACTATTTCACCATTGTTTAACGTCTTGTTTCTCAATTTTGTATCATTATTATTGCAAACAAATTGATGGCGTTGCGATGCGTAACTTTAGTTCTTCATCTATATATATTTTTCGGTCCAGCTTTCATTTTGGCATTATTATACTCCAAATATTCATACTTATCGAAACTCTTGAAGGCAGAGAAAACAAAATAGGGCACTCAAATCTACGACTATCTGACGGTCCATATTCACCTATGTGAATATTATAAGGATATTCAATAGTTATATCCCAAGTGCACGGCAAATACCTGAATATTTTTTCGAGTGCACGAATGTTCACGAGAGAAAATATTCCGATTGTATTTGCCGTGCACGAGGTATATATGGAGAGAATATCTCTCGAGCAAAATTTCACAATTGATACTATATTTTAAAAATTGAATTTGATTTATTTGCTTTTGAATCTACAAAAAAATATTGATATCAAGTGACATATGAATAAATAAAATAATAATTTTTTGGATACTTCAATAAAAATCTGAAAGTATCCTTAGATTCACAGATAAACAAAGTCAAAATTTTCTCATCTTGTCATTATTTCACATTGGAAATTTCATCAGCAATTTGGAAATGAATCTTAACAAGTATTCAACAGAAAAATAGGAGATATCACTCAAATTGACACAAAGAAATGAAATTGTTCCTGATG
Source organism: Dromius quadrimaculatus (assembly GCA_963989225.1). Lineage (NCBI taxonomy): Eukaryota > Metazoa > Arthropoda > Insecta > Coleoptera > Carabidae > Dromius > Dromius quadrimaculatus. Next base: position 46,458,660 of record OZ022330.1, read on the forward strand.
GAAATTATTTGAAGATTTTTATATTGAAAAGGGTTACGTTTTGGACGAAAATGTATCTGTAGTGAGATTGGTCAAAATATTGAAAGACTATACGCCATGTCAGTAGCGTTGAGCGCGGCGCGAGCGCCGTCCTGGTGGCGACACTTGGCATCTATTTACTAATATATTTAAAATCGTGGCAATCAACAGATTTTGACGTACTCACGTAATTTGCAAAACTAGCACTCAGAATTAGTAGAAAGTTTGTTACAATGACAGAAGTACTTTGATGCAGGTCTCAAGAAGTTGATTTACCTATATTTAGATCCAAAAGTTTGATCAAAGGGAAAAAATTGGTACAAAGTTTTCATGTCAGCGACGAAGAAGAAATTAAAAATAACGAAGAATATAGTGAAATTACGGGAGTTACTTTGTACGAAACGCCTGGCACATTTAGTGATAGAACAAATCTGAATTTGTATAATTTATTGGTCGAGATATGTGTAAATTATTATAAGTGTAAACATAGTTTTCTACTTGACATGATAATACGTACGTTCGGGTGTACTTCTTGTTTGTTCTGTTTGATTATTATATGAATATTGAATCGATAAACAATATTAATTTTTCTCGTGATTTTAGATAACTTCATTTGATATTTACAAGTTATTCTTATAAATTGGAAATAATTTGTGTGACTATCATAAAAACTTCTTGATTTGGTGTATTTTGAACTCTTCATTAGGGAATCAGCATCATTCATGCCTGATGATTTGATATTTGCTTGCCAGATACGAGTTATCCGAAAACATCATTCATTTAAATAAGTAAAAATTCATTAATAAGGATTCATTCATGATATTTTGTCTTCAGTCTATGATCAATGATAATATTGTTGAAATATTATTCTAATAATTGAAAATTGGTACTGTACAAACATTATATAATTTAAAAAACACCAACTGCTTATTTCTAAAGTTCGCTAATATCTGTATCTGTGTTTTTTACATGATTGCTGTAAAAATTTATTAATACAGGTAAATTTAGGTCGAAAAATTGTTAATATTAGTTGCAACTGCAAACATACAGCTGCAATTTGCATATAAATTAACACAGAAGGTATCTGCTTCAAGACTGATCAGTCAATGATTTGGAATCGTCCAGCACAGTTGAATGAATATCATAAGAGTGCAAGGATTGATAGTATGTACTATTGCATAAAAGCAAACTGAAAAGATAACTTTTTCATAGTTTCTTACGCCCATTCGCGATTCGGAAATGAATGAAATTTCAGTTCACCATTGCGCAGTTGTGTGTGCGAACACTCAGACACACAATAAATTAAACCTTGTCCCGATGATCTCCACTTTTTCAAAGGATTTTCCATATTTGTTTGCCTCAAAAACTCAGTTTGGCTTTATGTTCTTTCATATTTGTTTTGACAGCTCTAGTCAGTATTAGTAAAGAGCTTATAACTTCTACCGCATGGAGTCGCGTCCGTCGCTACTGACATAGCGTATGGTCCCGACTGACGTGAACATCACGTGACTTACTTGTACATCATTGGATATACAGGGTGTAACAGAAATAAGTACATTAATTTTAACCAGTTATAGTTCTCGTCAAGCCTAACAATTTTTCTTAGTAACTTTTTTCCCGAATTCTCATCTTTTTTTAGCATTTTTTATACCCTATAATTCAGGTGCATAGTTATCGGATCTAGTAGCAGCTGCAATAGAACAATAATTGATTTTGACATGTGTGAGTTATCAATTTCTTCGAATAAACTCTGGAATAGAACAGATTACAATTTATTAATTCTGTGTACGATTTCATGGGCAGTTTAGGATTAGCTTAGCGAATTTATTTGGAACGATCTCCGAATTGTCATTTTTCACTAAAAATTGAATTATTGTGGTTATGGTAATGTATTTAATGTCAAAATATTATGCACTTATACATTACGATGAGAATACCATGGAATATTTAGAACCTAACGTTTATCTGGAACGTAAAACAGCAGATGAGATGAATGAAATACATCAATTTATGTATATGTATACCTGTGTATTAGTTTTTCTCATATTATTACAAACTTCACACTTCACACTCAGGTCGTTTCAATAGAGGATGCCCCGTGAATTGATCTGCTGAATAAGCAAAATATTATATCATATATTCCAGAAAATATTTAAAATCAATTACCAAATTCAGTTTGATACATTTATAGGTTATATTTTCTGTTCTTCGAAAAAACAATCTCCAAAATTTCATGTAGCAATATTTCTATCGAATTATGCAGTGAATTAATTAATTCAGAATTACATTCCATTCAATATTCTACCGTTTTCTTTAAATAAATCGTTGAATGATTTACTCTTTATGTTTCTGATGAAGTAGGTTAGGAACAGCAACTAATTCTCGAACTGCTTGTGGATGGCAGCACAGTCTGACTCTCCTGACACAGTGACACAGTTTCAGACAATTCAAATCAGCTGATTCAAATGCAATGAACTTGTGCAGACAATCTTATATTTAAGAAATGTACTATCCGAAAATATACGTGAAATCCCTAAATAAAAATCAAACTTCTTAAAAATGACATAAAAATACGACTAGAAGACCAAATTGTTGATTGCAGAGACAAACTCAGTCTTTCTTCCAACATATACAAAAAAAGAATAATCGAGGTGAGCGAATAACAATGTATTGCCAAAATACTAGTATTTTTCCAGTTTCAAATGAATGATTGACAAGACTACGATAGCTCAAAGTTGCAAAATACTTCTTACAATCGACAGCTGTCATTCTTCCGACAAATGAAGAACATTCAGTTTGAACCATAGGCGTACTATGAAATTTTTGACAAAACTTTGATGAATTTTTACTCTGTATCCAGGACACCTATTCTAATTGTAGCGACACTTATGCCTTGATAAACATGATGTCATAATGACGTCATGTGACCTTGCTAAGATTATCAATTATCAAATTATTATATTTAGTTATTTAAAATTTATAGGTTGGCACAAAATAAATAAGTTGGTAGTATAAGGACGCGTCTTTTATGAATTTCGTCTTCCCATTACTTAGAAAATTTGCCATTTTCTCATTGTGTTTTGACGATAGTAGTTCTTGTGTGTTGTTTTTGTATTCTTTTGGTAAATCTGTCTTTTTCAAGACAATTTCTTTTTTTTTGTGTGTGTTTCTCTGTTTTATTCAATTTTAGTTAATCTTTTTCATTATTATCGTTGAATTTTTGTTGTTGTTGTTGTTATTGTTTTAACTTTAGTTTTTAATTTTGATATCGTCACGAAACGCCATATCAATCAAAACTTATTAAAATAAACTCAAAGCAATCGTAAAGTATACAAGATAACCTCAATTTCACGCTGAATGTCAAAGTTATCAAGTCGCTTTCTCGGTAGCGACGCTAGCAGAGGTGTCGCTAAGCTTATCAACGCCTATACGTCACGGATGACGTATCGCACGAGCTTCTTTTCCCATCCGCTAAGTGCGCTAGTGAGTTATCAAGACCTTTTTAAGTTATCAACTTGACAAGTTGAATTAGAATAGGTACCCAGAGGATTTACGGAAAAAAGTTATTAGGAAAAATCGTTATGCTTGACAAATTGCATCACAGGTTAAAATTAATGTACTTATTTCTGTTACACCCTGTATATAATACGATGTGATTTCGTGTTTGATCGTATATATCATTGGATATGTATAATCAAACATAAAATCTCATCGTTCCACAGTTGATCGTTTTGAGTTTACTCAAGAGATTCTAAAAATCTGTCAAGTAAAATGCGCTTTCAGCCAAGTCGGTTGCTATTGAAACAGTATGCCATTATTCTCATACTACAACATTCCTAAATACTGATTTCCAAAATTCTACGACTACCAACAGATCTGATATTACGCGCAAAGTTAAAAAAAAAATCCTACTGAAGTGCACTTCCGGTTCAGTCTATTGTTATGGAAATAGTAGGCAATCATTCAGATGCTACAGCAGAGTGAAATACCAAATTTCAATATTCTTCACCTGATCGTTTCGAATTTATGCGAAAAATTCCAAAAGACTGTCAAGTAAAGTGCACTTACGGCTCAGTGGATCTCGATAAAAATAGGATATGAGCATCTAAACGATATATTCGTCCTAAATACTGAATTCCAACAATTTACGTTCAATCGTTTTGGATTTATGTGGAAGATTCAAAAAATGTTTCGAATAAATAATAATAATAATAATAATAATATTTATTGACATCTACGTCAAAGGTTGGATTCAGCCAAGGCTGCTCTTCCATCCAACCCATAATTACATAGCTTGCAGAATATTTTTTTATGAATGTAGACGATTACATAGAAAATATGTACATATTGATATTTTTATTATATAATACTTAGGACCAGTTTCACCAAAGCCAGTCAAATTTAGCCAGAGGTTATTTTATACGAAAACTATTGTTGATACAATTGTAACTATAGTTACTAACTCAAAATAACCTCTAGATAAATTTAACTGTCTTTGGTGAAACCGGGCCTTAGTTATTAAGTTTAAATTTTGTGGGAATTACAATAAATTTTTAATTTCCGCTTGAATGAACCCAATGAAACGTTCTTTATTTCTGCAGGTACACTATTATATAGAGCAGGTGCCATGTATGAAAATGAACCTTCAAATTTGGTTGTTCTGAAATTTGGAATTTGTAGATTATTCAAACAGAACTTGTATGGTGTGATTTTATAAATTAGTTTTGCATGAAGGTAGTATGGAGATTTTGTTGAAAAGACTTTGTCTATCAAAGTTAAATATGCCATTTTCATTTTATTTGTTATCTGCAAAAAGTTGGCTTTATTTCTGGATAAAGTGCTCTTCAGGCTTAGTCGATAGCAATCATAATGCAAGGTGTACAACTAGATATTATAAAAGTGCCTAATACAGAATTTGAATATTTTATGACTGATTGTTTAGAATTTATGCGAAAAATTCAAAAAGTCTGTCATATAAAATGCACTTCCGTCTCAGCCGATTGTTACAAAAATAGAATATGACTATTAAGATGCTACAGCAATTTCAAATACTGAATTCCAGTATCCTATGGCTGATCATTCTGGATTTATTGAAAAAATTCGAAAAAAGTCCCAAGTAAATTACACTTCCAGTACAGACGATTGGAACCATAATGCGAAGTGCACAACAAGACCTTATACCAGTCTTAAATACAAAATTTCAACATTTTACGTTCAAACAGTTCTGAGATTTGCGAGTTACGCACGCACGCACGCACGAACATACGTACCGACATCAAGCCAAAAATAGTCAAAATGGATTCAGGGATGCTCAAAACGGATATATTCATCAAAATCTCGATATGTGAATTTTGCCGGTTCCACAATACTTCCTTGTACTTTGTACAAGTAAGTAGAAACGTAATGGTTCAGATTACGGGAAGGTTCTATTAGTTCTTATCTGAACGATGAATTTTGAACCTCATGAAAAATCAATTTCGAGGATGCGGAATCAAGAGATAGAACTGAATGCAACCAACATTAACTCAGAAAATAGAAACAATACTAGAACTATTAATTACAATATCTGTGTTTCTAACTGTACTGATTGTAATTTTAATCAATAAATATTTGAAGGAATGCACACATGTGAAAATATTCGAATACTTGCACATGTGCTCACTGATGTTTATCGGTCAGAATTAGAAAAAAATCTGCAATATGGTTGGTTGGAAATTTTCGAGGGAGATATTCATGTATATTGGAATAGTATTGAGAAATGAGTTATATGGAAACGAAGTCTGGAGAAAGATTATTTCTAAGTTTAAAATTCAATTTTCTACAGTTATATTTTTCAAATACTTCAAAAAAATATAAAATCAATATAAACAGTACAAAAAAAAAACGACAGCCTATGGTACTCCTGAAAATACGTGTTAGGTTCGAGCAATAAATTTCTGAACTTTTTCAAAGACAAAATTCCCAATATTACTTGACTATAACATGGGACAAGATACTTGAAATTTGGCGGCCTAACATGTACCATAAACAGCCGTAATCGTGTGATACTCCCTTGAAAAGATTATATTCCATTGAAATGATTATGGTGTATTATAAATGAAACAAAGATATTCTGTGTAGTTATCGTTTTATTATTCTACGACTCGTGTTGGTTTGAGTGAATGCCAAAAGCAGGCACCCATCACAAACATGAGTCGAAAAGTCAACTCAATCGAATAAGTGTAGAAGATGAACTTTATCGGATGGTAGTCGAGGAAGAACTGATTTTAAAACATTCAAGAAAACGCATGCAGGACTTAAAGGATGTCCGAGACAAAGAAAATATATTACAAAAGAGACTGAACAGTTCGCACGTGTTAGTATTCAGAAAAAGTAAAGCAATTAGCTCTGAGAAGGATCTTGACAGGATTTTGTAGCCGGAAGCATGCACTGTGGGTCATTAAAGTATTCACATAGAAGACAAGTAGAACATTTGGAATTCACAATACTTAAAAATAATATATTACAAACTCAAGCTGAAATGGCATAGTATCAAGTGTTTTGTATAGATGCGAAAACTTAATAATATTTATATATATATATATATATATATATATATATATATATATATATATATATATATATATATATATATATATATATATATATATATATATATATATATGTTATGATGTTTATTGGGTAGTCAGTCTTTAATTATTCAAAAATTCTCATTTATTTCAATGACCCTATTAGAAGCCATTATGTGATAGTTCGCGCCCTGTAGTGGTCGAACTGGGCTGTTAGAAGCCATTATGTGTTAGTTGAAAAGATTATATTATTGTTTACATTACTTTAGTCCCCTGAAGAAGCCAAAAATTATTGGTGAAAGCTTAATATATTTTCTTAGATAATGGTTATCCCTTACATTTTATCAATAAATACATTTTTAGAAATAATAATAATGATTTTTTGAACAATATCAATTCTAATATTAATGATTGCAATTTATCAATTTCTCTTCCTTCTAATTTGAGCAATCGATCTTCCTCTGATGCTGTCATTTATAAATCTCTACTATATATCCCTTTTTTATCTGACAAAATTAGAAAAATTCTAAAGAATGATTATTCCATTATAACATTTAAGAATTACCTCACTATCAGAAGTCTTTACACTAAACTTAAAGATTCCGCATCTATTGATAATCAAAGTAATGTTATTTATAAAATCAGTTGTAAGGACTGCACTTCAATTTATATTGGACAGACATGTAGGCTTTTGAAGTCAAGAATTATAGCCCATAGGAGTGATTGTAGTAATCCTAGAAAAGTCAACTGTTGTGCATTATCAATTCATACGAACAAATCCAAGCATCATCCAGATTTTGATAATGTTGAAATTCTTGACAGGAGTGATAATTATGTCAAACGTCTGTTTCTTGAAATGTATCATGTAAATTTCCATAGCAACACTCTTAATAAAAAAACAGATACCCAAAATTTGAGTTCATATTATTCGAATATAATCAAGTGTTCATATTCATGACACTCCTTGTTTATTTATTTTTTCAATTTCAAAGAATTTATTCATTTGTTGATTATTCATTTATTTATCTATCAAATTCTACACATGTTTTGCGAAGAATATATATTTTTATATTTTTATCATCGTCAGTTATTTTATTCCTCCATCCTTTTTTATTTATTGATTTTTCAAGAGTTTTTGATGGTTTTTTATGGTTGGTTTACTCTTGTCCAGTTGTTGTTAGTTTTCTCAATGTTTGTGATTATTAATTCTCTATTTTTCTGTAAGTTGAAGTTTATCCGTTTTTACTTGTCAATTTGATTTAACTGTCTTATTGTTTACATTACTTTAGTCCCCTGAAGAAGCCAAAAATTATTGGTGAAAGCTTAAACGGGTCATTGAAATAAATGAGAATTTTTGAATAATTAAAGACTGACTACCCAATAAACATCATAACATATAATATTTACAGTCGATAAACAACAATTTTCTTATATATATATATATATATATATATATATATATATATATATATATATATATATATATATATATATATATATATATATATATATATATATATATATATATATATATACAGGGTGTAACAGAAATAAGTACATTAATTTTAACCTGTGACGCAATTTGTCAAGCATAACAATTTTTCCTAATAACTTTTTTCCGTAAATCCTCTGGATACAGAGTAAAAATTCATCAAAGCTTTGTCAAAAATTTCATAGTGCGCCTATGGTTCAAACTGAATGGTTTTCATTTGTTGGAAGAATGACAGCTGTCGATTGAAAGGAGTATTTTGCAACTTTGAGCCATCGTTGTCTTGTCAATCATTCATTTGAAACTGAAAAAATATTAGTATTTTGGCAATACATTGATATTCGCTCACTTCGATTATTCTATTTTTGTATATGTTGGAAGAAAGACTGAATTTGTCTCTGCAATCAACAATTTGGTTTGTTAGTCGTATTTTTATGTCATTTTTGAGAAGTTTGATTTTTATTTAGGGATTTCACGTATATTTTTGGATAGTACGTTTCTTAAACATAAGATTGTCTGCACAAATTCATTGCACTTGAATCAGCTGATTTGAATTGTCTGAAACTGTGTCACTGTGTCAGGAGAGTCAGACTGTGCTGCCATCTACCAGCAGTTCGGAAAGTAGTACTGTTCCGAACCTACTTCATCAGAAACATAAAGAGAAAATCATTCAACGATTTATTTAAAGAAAACGGTAGAATATTGAATAGAATGTAATTTTAAATTAATTAATTCACTGAATAATTCAATAGGAATATTGCTGCATGAAATTTTGAAGATTCTATTGAAGAACAGAAAATATAACCTATAAATGTATCAAACTGAATTTGGTAATTGATTTTAAATATATTCTGAAATATATGATACAATATTTTGCTTATTCAGCAGATCAATTGACTGGGCATACTTTATTGAAACGACCTGAATGTGAAGTGTGAAGTTTGTAATAATATGAGGAAAACTAATACACAGGTGCTTCATTTATAAATTAATGTATTTCATTCATCACATCTGCTTCCAGATAAACGTTAGGTTCTAAATAACTCATAGTATTCTCATCGTAATGTATAAGTGCATAATATTTTGACATTAAATACATTACCATAACCACAATAATTCAATTTTTAGTGAAAAATGACAGTTCGGAGATCGTTCCAAATAAATTTGCTAAGCTAATCCTAAACTGCCCATGAAATCATACACAGAATTAATAAATTATAATCTGTTTTATTCCAGAATTTATTTGAAGGAATTGATAACTCACATATGTCAAAATCAATTATTGTTCTATTGCAACTGCTACTAGATCCGATAACTATGCACCTGAACGACACGTTAAATTATAGGGGATAAAAAATGCTAAAAAAAGATGAGAATTCGGGAAAAAGTTACTAAGAAAAAATGTTAGGCTTGACGAGAACTATCACTGGTTAAAATTAATGTACTTATTTCTGTTACACCCTGTATATATATATTATTAGCAAAAGGACAACGTGAGCACTTTGTAAATAACCACACTTGTTTTATTATGAATCCAAAAATCAAAATACACTCATTTAACAAAAATACACCACAGAGCGGCAATGATGATTGAACTGATCAAATACCTATTACCGAATGAATAGTTCTTCGTAAACCAACTACATCTCACCACAATTGTGCTGAACATTACCAGCATCGATATAATGAATTATATAAGATATCCCAAATGAATTTTATAAATGAATGAATAACGAGAATCACTAGTCTTTCACATAACTTCAATTAACAGAATATTTGACTGCTAACACGGCCAACCTGACAGAAGCTTCGCTCTCGAAGCTTAAAACTGGACTAACTGTAGCTGCCTTTTCAGGAAGTCAAGCTGGAAAATAAATTTCTATGAATCATATTACAATTTTTATTAGTATTATTATATAACCGGACTTCAGTCACAGCCTAGTTCGACCACTAAAGGGTGCAAACTGACACGTAATGGCTTCTAACAGCCCAGTTCGACCACTACAGGGCGCGAACTAACACATAATGGCTTCTAACAGCCCAGTTCGACCACTACAGGGCGCGAACTAACACATAATGGCTTCTAACAGCCCAGTTCGACCACTACAGGGCGCGAACTAACACATAATGGCTTCTAATAGCCCAATTCGACCACTACAGGGCGCGAACTAACAAATAAAAATCACAATACTAACTGGTACAGGATCAAAACACAACACACATTTCAGTACTTACATAAGTCAACCAGTAAGTCAGTTTCATCTACTTCAAGCAAGTCTAATATTTCTTGCATATCACTGCTCAAAGACCAATCAGTAGGCCATTTACGTAACTGCTCTTTAGCAGCCTTGGTAATAACACTCGAGCCAACTTTCTTAAGTTCAAATCGATCGTGATTAAGATGTTTAATCACTTCGAAAGGACCAAGAAATTCGTAGTCCGTTTTACTCATGTGCATTTTCGAGTTACGGTGCATGAGGACAAAATCACCAATTGAGAGCTTCATTGTATCTCTTCTCTTATCATTTATGTTGTCCGACCTCCCAATAGTCGAATTCAAAAGCTTTCGCACTTTTTCTCGATCCATTTCTCGACTAAGGATCGGAGACAGATCCAGAGACAAATCTCGCAGCAACTCCTGGATTAAAGGTACTGATCCTTCAATACCTAACAATAGCATAAGAGGTGAGGTTTTCGTAACTTTATGCATGGTCGTATTAAGCACCAACTGAGTTTTCCATAAATTGCTAGACCATTCTGACTTAACTTTTGTCTCAATGCGAATAAGATTCATAATGGTTCTCATATAGCGCTCGACTTGACCGTTACCACGATGAACATCTGGGGTAATAAAATGGTAATCAATACCAAGTTCATCCAAGAATTTTGGCAGACTGGTATTTTTAAAATTTGAACCTGCATCCATAACAAGTCGCTTAGGGGACCCAAATAGAGAAATAACAAATTTTAATTTATCTTTTGTTTCAGTAGCTTTCACTGATTTCATCGGCAATAGCAAACAGTATTTCGTAAACGCATCCACTAAGACTAATATATGCTTGTAGCTCTCAGTTGTTAATGGTAAAGGACCTAAACAATCGATATGTAATGTGTGAAAAGGTTGTTGAGGTTTCTGCACAGGCTGAATGTATCCTTGTAGTGGACCAGTCCTAGTCTTTTTCACTGCACACACTAAGCAGTGTTTCACATAGTTCTTAGTAAATAACCTAAGACGAGGAAATCAAAAGAACTTTGCAATAGAGTCATATGTCTTATCAGTACCGATGTGACACTGTTCGTCATGAAATATTCTCAATAGACCTAAACGACTTTGTCGTGGCACACACCATCTTAAATTAGTTGATCCGTCAGGATTGTTATTTTTATGCAGGAGAAGGCCGTCTCTTTCTTCATACTGCTTTGAGTCAAGCTTACCATTCCTCAGATTTTCCAGCATCTTCTGGGCTTCTAGGCTGCCTTTTTGCACTGTATAGAGCCAGTTTTGATGCGAAATTTGCAAAATGCGAGCTGGATTACGACTTAAGTAATCTACGTGTGGCAACGAACTGCCTTTCCTATAAACGATATCAAAATTAAAATCTTGCATGTAAATCCATCATCTAGCAATCCGTGGGATCAAATCTTTCTTGTGAGCAGTAGATTTAACAGCGTTACAGTCTGTTACTAAAGTAAAGTGTATTCCTAGCAGATATGTACGGAAATGTTTCAAAGAATTCACAATTGCCAGAGTTTCGAGTTCATAGGAATGATAATTCTCTTCGTGCTTATTGGTTCGCTGACTGAAATAAGCAATAACTTTGAGGATATTATCGTATTTCTGAAAAAGTATTCCACCATAGCCAATGCTGCTTGCGTCTGTGTGAAGCTCGGTTGGGAGGCTTGAATCAAAGGTTGCGAGTAATGGTCGTGAGGTTAAGCATGAAATGACATACATTCGCGCTGAATCATGCTCCTCAATCCACTCAAATTTCTCATTCTTTTTAGTGAGTCTCGTGATAGATGCAGTACGTCGCGCAAAATCTGGTACAAATTTGCGAGAAAACCCAGCGAGTCCCATGAACTGTCTTACACTTTTCACACTACTAGGAACAGGAGAGTTGATCAGAGCTTCAATTTTTTGTTTTCTGGCTCATTGATACCATATACAATTAGTTCTACAAGATCGCTTTCTCTCCACGATGCTCGCAGGCCTCGGAGTAAAGCTAATTTATCATGTATGTAAGTTTCGTAGCTATTAACCCGGGAGGAATTGAATGCAGCAGCTTCTTCAAATATACGCCCTAAATTCCGTTTTCGCGGAAACGCTTCCAAGAAATCACGCCTGAAAGTCTTCCAGTCGCGAACATCAGGGGACCATTTATCGTACCAGCGCTTAGCATTCTGTAACAAAAATCGGCCTACCCTGATTAAGATCTGCAGATCACTTACATTGAATTCATTCCGTATAGCTTCCACGAAATCGATCCATTTGACCGCGTCGTCAACGTCAGGATTAAATATAGGGAGGTCTATTTGATCTGGCATGGTCTTGCTGGTTTGCAGAGCCTTAGCGAGGGCAGACAGAATAGCACGAGAACTTGCGTCGTCTTCCGTCATAATTAATCACTTATCACTACACTGTGTTCGTAGGCGAATCCCACTTCTGATATTAGCAAAAGGACAACGTGAGCACTTTGTAAATAACCACACTTGTTTTATTATGAATCCAAAAATCAAAATACACTCATTCAACAAAAATACACCACAGAGCGGCAATGATGATTGAACTGATCAAATACCTATTACCGGATGAATAGTTCTTCGTAAACCAACTACATCTCACCACAATTGTGCTAAACATTACCAGCATCGATATAATGAATTATATAAGATATCCCAAATGAATTTTATAAATGAATGAATAACGAGAATCGCTAGTCTTTTACATAACTTCAATTAACAGAATATTTGACTGCTAACAATATATATATATATATATATATATATATATATATATATATATATATATATATATATATATATATATATATATATATATATATATATATATATATTCCACGCTTACACGCACACTCTCAGTAACCCAACTCACATATCTAGTAACTCAGCTCACACACCTGGTGATTCAACTCACACACCTAGTAACTCGACTTATCTAGCACTCAACCAATTTTGTAATACCCACGTCTTGACTATCTAGACGATAAAACTAAACTACTGGAATAATTTGGAACTCATAATCCAGTTATGAGCGATCACATAAATAATTGAATTAATAGACTGATAGACTTATGAAATCGGGTGATGATAATTTTACCTCTTGTAACATTCTTTCAAATCTCTCAATCGTCAATCTCAAGACATAGAGTTATGTTGCAAATGACTTATCCACAAAATATCTAGACGACGAGTGAAATTGGGCCATCAGCTTCCTTAAAAATTGTCAATTACTCCAAAAGTAATTGAGTCACGCAAATAAAAGTTTGAGCAAGAGTAGTTGGTGAAATATTGATTACATGAGACTATTCAAGCACTCGTTAGTCCTTGAAGTTTCAAATTCGAACGTCCACATACTTTTTGCGTCATTTAGTTTCAATTCCTACCCGATACTACACGCAAATAATTTGTTAATAATTGTAAAAAAAACATAGATACAACTAAAAATTAATTGGAGATTAATTTAGTTCCGACTTAATCTTACCATTAATCCTCATCAATAAAGTCAATATTTTATTATTATAACTCAAAGATCTCAATGAGCAATCTTGATTCAACTTTCTACATCAAATATATTGAATTCAAAATTTCTCCTAAGAATTCCATTCCTCTATTTTCAATCCGAAACCCTAATGACATAATCTTATGTTATTCAATAGAGTGTCTGATTCACAATATAACTTCTTCATTGAGTTGAAATCAATAATTGAGAGCATTAGCAGAAAACGCGTGTCTCTTTGCTAATATCTTCGTAATCATAAGTAATTCGTTACAAACTAGTAAATATCAATTAATGTCACGTTCAGTCGTTCCAGAGCTGTGAACGCGGAAATTCAATCAGCCATTAAAAAAAATTGCCGTCACGAATTTTCATTAGAAACCAAGAAGACGACTGAACAATGAGCCCGCTTTAATCAACTTAAGTCATTCATTTTCAATTGTGGTTCAATGCTTCGGTTTAATAGCAAGGGATGCTTGCCAGGAAAACTTTGCATAAAAATTCATAAGATGAAACTCATAGCGTCCCAGCCCTAAGTAATTTGAAAATTTACTACTAATTGCATCCAAAAAGCTGGTAAAGTATTCCCAACATATCAAGTAAATTAAAAATCGATTTTTCCTTATCATTTATTCATTTGTCCTAACGGAGTCCTCTTGGCATATCTGCAATCTCTGCGGCACTTGCCGCACTTGGGTAAATTTGAACATCTACATACTTCAAATTTACTATTTATCTAAGTGATTCAATCCAATACTATGGAAGATGTTGACTAATTTTTACGGCATTGTTGTGATAGTGACTACGATAGATAGATCATTCCAACCTAACAATTTTAATAACTAACAGTCTAATTTGAGAGATTATCCAATAATAAAGTTCTCTACTTATTCTTCTATTGCCAAGAACAAAATTTCATCAAAATATGTATCACATAATTTGAAAAATCATAAATGGCTAAAGGTCTTGTGGATCGTGGATCTATAATAGCCTTGGACCATTCCTAACTTGAATAGAATAAACATATTTTCTTAGTTTGGAAATTATTTGGATGCCTTGGAGAATATTTCCTCAAGAATAATGTGACGCTTGATTATCATAGTGAAAAATGGCCGGTTTTATGGGAGATCGAATAAATTTATTATCAGAATACATTTATTTCAGTATAGAAATAATAAAACTTGCTTGGCTTGAGATCAAGAGGTTTTCAATATTTTTGTACATATACTTCACCTGACTATCATAACCACATTAGTTTCATTCAACAAATTCTTATAAGTTAATTATTCGTCCCTACATTAACAATCAAGTCAAGGAGCCATTCAGAGAGAATTGTCCACAAAAACTCCTAAGAATTCATTGTGTATATAAATTTAAAAATATCACCACAGATTTATCTTTGCTGTTTTAGATAGTCTGTAATAGCGCCATACTCTAATTACGAAAAATTCAGAAGAATCTGTCCGTATGTATAAGAAAAAACAAACGGAAAAGGATTTCAATTACATTAGTTTTAATGATGGATTTGAAGTCGTGATCCATTTAATCAGCAGAACGAAGTTGATACGTGAGCCACATAAAAAGTTATATAAGAAGTTAATTTTTTGCACCAAAAATTACATTCTATTCACGACACACGATTTTAGTACTTATATAAATTGCTGGTGGTTTATAAACAATTGTGACCGACTCTTAGAGTAATACGCGTTCCACATGCAAAATAATACTTATCCATGCAATTCTTGCTTCCGTAATCGCTTTAGAGCATACATATAGCCAAGCTACAGAGATTGTAAAACATCCTTAAGCTCTAGTTTTACTATTCAACAATATACGAGAGATTTATTGGAATATTGAAGAGGATTATTCTGCAGAATAGGATTTATAAGTAATTATATTGCTGTATCCATATATTCTAGTCATAAAGTGGAAGAATAGTAATTTATTGTACTAGCGTGGGATGTAATGTACTACTCATAAGAGAAAATATTCAGCCACAATGCCTGAAAGACGAGTGGCTCCTTTTCTTAAGTGACTAACCACATTTCTTACGAGTGCAAAACAGCGTTTTTTCCAACTCTCCTCTTGAATCGACTTGAATTATTGCTTTCATGATTACATTTGTTTGATAATTCCATGACACTGACAAGACATTTGGATGCTATAAGTGAAACATAGAAATAACAAAGTAGACATTATGCGTTTATTAAAAATCTTACTGTTTTCCGTGATTTCGCTATTTAATATAACTGAGGACCGATGTTGGATATTACTCATTTCAAAGGATCATAGTAACAAGCTGACTATGGATCGATTTAAAGCTATTTTTAGTTAGAAAATCTGTGTTCCAATTTAGTCTATTCCTAGGCTCGCTCCATGTCTTTCTTAATAAAAGTGATTGAGAAGTGAACATGATTCAAAATATAATGATATTCAAACTTACAGACATATCAGTTTTGGTTTGTTCTTTTTTTCTAGCTCACCTGAAGAAAATTGGGAATGGAATTGACATGTTATTTAGAAAGTGTATATTTATTCTTTCTTTGTTCCAATATGAAAAGCAAGTTATTATAAGTTATCTTCCCTGGTCGGAATGTAGTTCCAAGGGTACGCCAAAACGACAGATCCAGTTCTTCACTAGGACGTCTGCAATAGTAGCGGCTTCTTGATTAGGAAGGGCACCCATTTACTAAAATAGTCCATGACGACAATGTATTTATTTCCGACGTCCGAAGTGCGGCTTGTCGGACTCACCACTTGCCCCCAATATTCATGTCGGCCAATATTATTTTTCATTTTATAATCAAAAAATCTTTCGATTAGTGTAAACATCAATCTGACGGTAATACATTTCCAAGGCTTCATGAAATTGACATGTTCAATTAGCTCTCGCTGAAAAACGCCCTCAAATCAAGAATTTCGTCAAATGTGAAAGCTGTCGGACTCATCACAATGAAGTCACTCACAAAGTTTCAAGTGAGCGATAATCAACGAAAAATTTATGCCCTGTCTCACGGACTATAAGGATTGAGACAAAGAATGATACAAGGCACAATTCAAAGCAGACCATAGATGATACATGGCACTGAGCCACTGACAATACTCATCACAATCCCAATCTCTTTCAAGCACCTTCCAATTACTCTGACTATTCTGTCACTTATTTATTCATCGTGTGTTCTATAGTTCATCTCTTCCTCTTCCTCTAGCTCAACATACTAGACATGAGATACATTTTGCAACACTACGTCTCCTGCTCTAAGAGTAGTAATGAGCGAAGCAAGAACAAGACTAAGACTCGGACAGCCTTGGTCTTGGTCTTGCTTATTTAATAATGGTCTCGCTTATTCAGTCTTGTTCTTGCTCAAATACGTTGCTTTTGTCGTGGTCTTGGTCTTACTCAGTTAGTATTGATATTGGTCTTGCTCAGTTAGTATTGGTCTTGATCTTGTTCAGTTGGTTTTGGTCTTGGTTTTACGTATTAGGTCTTAGTCTTGCTCATTCCACATCTTACTTGTTTTCCTCCACTTATAAAGATCATCATAGTTATAATTATTGATAATTCATAACCAAATTATCAACTATCAGAATACATTATTTCATAGCAATTTAGAAAAAGTCATTGATAAAAAGATACAGTGATGAAGGAAGCCGTTTTTCTCCACGAAAGACTCACGGCCACACTTTTTGGCTACCGGAAAAGTTCACGAAGATCTAAAGGATCGCGCATATACTTCAGGTTTGGACGGTACAGCTCACATCCGCGCAGTTTATGGAATGGTTTTTGATAAAATTCTTTTGATCTGCGCAGGTCGTAGCGACATCAAGTTTTTCACCACACACGTAGAGATAAATTTCATGGTTTGAACTGCGCAGTCTAAGGACCGGTATTTCAGTCCTCGGTTTACCTTAAGCGGAGCTTAATTACCTTGGTAACAATTGTTCTAACAATTATTACTATGGAAATTAAGCTACGTTTAGTGTAAACTATGGACTGAAATACTGGACCTAAGCCTTTAGGTTTATTCGTACGTATATCCGGACAAAAATACTGAAATTTTCTGTCATATATATACGAGTTTGTCATAACTTATCAAGAAAATGATATCTCTAGTTGTAAGAGGCTCTCACTAAGAACTATGGAAACTCGAGAACCTACCCTTCCTCCAATGCATAAATTGACTTTTCAGCGACAAAAAATAAAAAAGTATGTACTTTAGAGAAGTGAAAATATAGAAGAATCATGTGTTGTCTAGAATATAGAGTATTTACTTCAAGAAGATTCTTGTAGATTCTTTCCTTTCCAAACAGTGATACAGTTTCTTTTTCTTATACTTAATAATCAAATCTAGTAGAGCAAATTAGCTATTCCAAATAAAAAAATATTTTCTTCCAGGAAAAGCATTTGTTGACGCTGTTACGAATATATTTTAGCTCATATACGCTCTGGAAGTAAAAATTTTCAGTTTAGTCTTGCATATTTGATCTTATACTTGCATATTTGGTATTGGCTTTGGTCTTGCTCCTGTTCATCTAATCTTGGTCTTGGTCTTGCTAGACTTAGGATAGTATTTGTATGGTCTTGGTTTCGTTTTCTCGCAAGACCAAGACCAAGACTGCAAGACCGAGACCAATTTTGCTCATCACTACTAACTACGAAAGGCCTATTGACCGACAACATTTCTCTCAGGATCATGGAGACGGGCTTGGACTGATAAACAAAGACCCAGCCTTACCATCTCAGTCGCGAGCAATCTTGATATAGCGTCTAGCATCCCACTCCAGCTTCAGCCAATTATCATCTCTTACTATGAGAAGCAGATCATCGGCATAGGTTACAAACCTATCTTCAACAGAGAATCCATCACGAGGTTTCAGAAAACGGAAATTCTGGTAGATCCGTACGGACAGTCAAGCTTTACGACATTGCACACTCACTCATCACTATCCTCAGCACATACCTCTCTACCTGAAAAAATGCCATCGCAAACATCTATCTCTGAATACCCCCTTTTTCAACTTTTACATCATCATGTTCACAACATGTTGCGGTTTATTTTACCGCAACCATTTCAAAACCTTGTATTTTCATTACTATTAAAGTTTAAATTTCTTAAGCCGTCTTTGACCATTTCAAGTATGCGGTTGTGACCGTTTCCGGTCCTCTTGGTCCATATAGCTCACCGCCAGGCTGTTTTCGCTCTCTTCCTACGATGGTCAGTGCCTTGTCCGGACCTAACTTAACCAGATTCAAATTTTACGTTAGTTTAGTGGTTTTACAGTTAAAATTTGTAAGTATAGTCTTCTATTGAAGTCCCTATTTGTTTGCTTATTTGGATAGTCAATTCTTTGCTGTAAATATTAGTATTGTTAATCAGATTTTTTTTGCCCTCGTGGCTCAGTTTTAATGTTACTTTGTTAAACTAGTATAGAGTAATTTTTTTTTGGAATTTGATATCACTTTGGGCTCCGGTAGGGTACTGTCCATCGACAGAAGACCGTCACGAAATTTTTTTAGGCTCTTTGAAGCTTCTTTATTTTTTACTCAAGTTCAGGTAACGTACTCTCCTTCGTGTCACAATTTCTACCCCTTTGTCCGATCCTGCATTTATGAAATTCTAGTTTTCCAGTCGATTTGACACTCTCCTTTTTTTAAGTTGGTTTTTTTTTCGTGCTAGTGATTGGTTTTACGAAATCCTTGGTTTTATTTTTTGGTATTCTATTTGGAATTACTAGTCTGATTTCGGCGGGCTATTGAACTTTTTTTTTACGAACTTCACAAATCAGTATCGTCTCCTTCATGCTCTGCCATCCTCTTCTTGGAATGAATGCTGAATGAATCTTAAATGTAACTTTTGACGTTTTTTTGTTTTTGGACTTCGATTTAAAAGCTTCGTAAATTTGCGCTTCGTAGTTTCTATCAGCAAGAAGCTTTCTCTAGTTCTTTTGCTAGTTTTTTGGTTCGACGTAGTGACTTTTTTGTTTGGTTATACGGTCAAGTCTCCCTTATTGATAGAACTAATTTCTATTTCGATCTACGAGTTACTCGTTTTAAAACTGTCATTACGTTCATGCGTTCACTCACCTTGCATGCTTGCGATCACCCCATCCGTGTTGTGTTGCATCTCTCCCTTCTTGCTTTTGCGTGAATAATTTTGTCATTGTTAATTTTTTTTTGGTACCAATTGACTTGTAAAACTAATTCACATTCTTTTAAGGTATCCAAACCATTGTAAATTTACCTCGGAACATATCACTGGCTCAAGTTGTTCCAGATTTATCGCTTGTCATTTGACAATTACGTCAGGAGGGAACTTAGCTGGGTTGACACCAGCCGTAGGAGCCGCCGAAGTTAAAACCTTATTATCTATCGCTTTTGAGAGGCTGATAACCCAAACCATTGATTCGCCCAGGCAGCGAAGACCACACAACTAGCCAAGACTTCACCGATAGCTCCAAGTGTTTTTGTCTACTCCAACTGCAAGGACCGTGTCACTGCCTCTGGCTCAACCCAGAAGAAGATATAGCTAGCTTCAGCCAGTATCGGCAAGTGTAAGTTGAACTTTTGTACTTGATTTTTTCCAAATTTTTTAAGTCCAGTATTTTATTCCATATAAATTTTTAATAACAACATTTATTTGGTTTTGGATTATAGATTTCTTTTTTTGCTCTTTGGTCTTCGCAATTTGGTTTCTGCAGAAGTGCTATTAGCTAGCCAAGCCTTCCAAATTCAAAGTAGGATCAATTTAATACAAATAAATATTATTCACACTTTATTGCAGTATGATTTATCTACTAACCACTATCGTGGAGGCAACTTTTACAAATTATATTAATTCAAAGACATCAGAGAAATAATTTTGTAACAAACAAATTATCGACCTTCCAGCAAAGGAGAAGGACGCTCAGCATGCACACGCTTCGGAACCTTGCCAAGCACGCTCAGCAAGATAATTTGACGGTACGAGCCGAGATCACCTTTTGACTCACCTTCAGACTTCAAGAGAACTACCACGCACCTTGATTCTACGCAGATAGAAAGGAACCTACCGAGATACACTCATCAAATGAGGTCAAAACGTATACGCTCAATACAGACCAAACACGACGTAGCATCACTACTTTCAACCCATCCACTTCTAGAACTTCACCAACCAACATCACAAAAACCGCTGCAGTTATCTCCTCAAATGTTATCTACGTGCACATACTCAGCATCGTCTATTCTAGAAAGAAAAATTGTCCAACAATATACTCATACTATCTTTCCATGATGCCATCACTCTGTTACCTGCTTGGAACCGTAGAAGGTCAACACGTGCTCTCCTATCCCTGCAGTTACAGTGAACTGTACTTGGTTCGGACATACCTTTCTCTTGCACAAGCTCCCTCCAATTTTTTGTCTTTCTCCTTCTCTCTAGCACTCTCTCTACAGAATTATGCTTTATTTGGAATTCCTTCGTCTATTCTCACCAAGATATTGGAAACAGTCGATGTATCCGCTGAGATTAACTCCTCCTTAGTTCATCAGTTCAACATCGTACAGGCCTCGATCGGTTTCAGTGCGTCTTTCATTTCAAAGCAATGTCGTACATCCAACAAGCAAGTATTGCTACTTGCTCTTCGGTATCCAACAAGAGCAGTCAAATCTATGTAGGTTCACCCTCTCACAGAAATTGGGTCTAATTGCCCGCAATCAGTCAAAAACTTGACTACCGGCTCGATTACATAATCCCGTGCACAAAACGTGAAAAACTCCGATGAACAATACAAATCCGACAAAGCATGCACTTAGATGAGATTCTCAAGCAGCTGACCACGCTAGATCGGTGTTCACCCTTATTGAACCATCCAGATGATATCGCATTGGCATATATGGCCACCAAAAGTGCACATACGCCTGCTGTCTCAAGTAAACTGTCAAAGTATTCAAGGTCAAATCTAATATCCCTCTTAAACTGACAATAAACCAAACAAACAGTAAACTCATCCAACGGAGTAGAATCACTAATACAAACGGGTCAAACGGCTGTATTCGTGACCTATTCTGAAATTACCAGCACATCAAGCTTCTTGTTATTAACAATATCCGCATATATATGCATCGTCATTTCAGGGGAAACGTCAACACTTTCAGAACATACCACAGCAACTTTATCTCTGTGCTATGTGGACCTGGAGCTTTGAAAAGTGCCCATTGCTTGTCAGTCGACTCAATATCCTCCCAGCTGAACTTGTCACTAGTTTCATGCAGATCTCTGCGTCCAGGCACCGCAACCAAAACATTCAAATGGAATATGCGCTGTTTCCAACAAGCTCGTGATTTGACTCCCTACCCTTGGTATTGGTCAACTTAACGTCCCAGAATCGGTGATAAATCGATACTTGAAAATTTCAATCTTTCAATCGATCAATTGAACTTTTCTATATTCGTTCCATCCCAAAAAAAACCTAGAAAACTTGAGTAAAATTAAGGAAATTCGTCGTCGGAGATTTTAAATGATGTGGTGTATTATTTGTGTTGTCAGATGATAGAGATATGTAAGAAATCAACTAAAACTATACATTTCAAGAACCAATGATTTTACAATAGGACCAAGTTCTCTTAATATCGTGTTTGCTCAACATACTTGATGAAAAGAAGAAATATACAAGTACATATATGTAAATCATTATTTTCTGCTTCATAACAAATGCCTGCATGTTGTGTCTAGTGTTATGAAGTCATTGATTTCCATTAATAACTTCAATTAAGATGACATCAAATAAACTGCTGTAATCTAGATCTCTGTTCTGGGGCTGGGTATCTCCACCAGTAGTGAATTGGCTAGCACTTTCGGATTTAATATAACTTTATACTAATTTCTGAAATGATTTTAGCCAGTGGCTTACATAGACCGGACACTATTCACAATGAAACGAGTTAGTTTTGACGGTATACATTTATAAATCGTTTCAGCGAGATTAAGCGAATTTGCGCCTTTACTTGCACCACTGTTCAGTTCACAACACCTGAAACAAGGAAAAATAATCTCATAGAAAAGAATTTCATTCCACACAAAAATTCCCCCACTAAACGCATATATCCAGAAGAATTTTCATTTTACTGCGCGTTGAGGAAATTCACACAAGTATGTAACTTCATCTGTAGTGCAAGATTTTCTAATTAAAAACTACAAGCAACACATCATAAATTATGATGGCTGGTACCACGATCTATGTTTTTGCTGTATCAAGAGAGCTATCGGAAGTTTTTCCACTGTTTTTTTGAACCCATTCAAGAAGTATCTACACCAGCTGAAAGTCGTCACAATTTATCCCACTTACGAACAAGATTCACTGCATAGATTGAATTGATGTCTCGTTTCAAAAACGTATGTCCGGCTTAAAAATGTACATTTTAAGAAGTGATGTCAGGCTTTCAGCGCAAAATGTCCCGCCTAATACAGCGCCGGGCTCGGCTTTTTAATTTTAGGGCCTGGCAACCCTATCTACGATAATGTGAAATGTGAGTAATCTGTGCTATAGCCTCTTCAGCACTGAAATCATATCATCTGCGTCCTATTTAATAATAAGATTGAGTGTGTGATATTCAATAAATATTATCTTGGACGATATCTTCAAAATAGAAAGTATTTTTTCATTTCAAGTAATATCTTTGTGAGATTCTGAAGATTATTTGAATTCATTTTGAGATAAAAAAAAATTGATAAAAACTTTCTATTATTGTATCTTATATTAATATTGTATCCAAATGCGTCTATCTCCAAAAGATGATATCTTGAAATATTGATCTCACACATTCAATTAAACAATATTTGGACTTATTCATTACGAATCTTATTCTCGAGTAGTTAGTTGATCAATGCAACAAGCTATGGAATACAAAGCATTATTTTTTTTTGCAATAATGTGGTATTCTCCTACAATATGTAAGTATACATAATTCAAAAAGTTATTATAAATAATATTATAGATTCATTTCTTAATTTATCCATTGCAACAATATTTTACGTAGACGTAGTTGCATAATGAGCAGTTTTATTCATTTAAAGTAACCTTATAATTAATGCATACATTCAAACAGTGGTGAGTTGGTAGTTATGAATGAACCGAGGACGAAAAGGTATATACTCGAGCCTGATCACAAACAGGTGAACTTCAAGAAATACTTCTTATCAAGATGCATAGCAATAGCACTTTTCGTGAGCCCAGTGGCGGACTTACACATTTCCCAAGTATAGGCTGTTGAATTTTTGAATACTTCTACAATTATCAGTTCGAAATTTTTGGTAATTATTTTTTTACAAATGCGATTGTTATTTTTGCTTCATGAATTATTCATTACTTCATCTCATTCCTTGATTTGTCCAATCAACCCGTCAGACAAAAATACAATGATAGAATCGAAGTAGCTTCAGTGAATGAAAGGTATTTGCGGACGAAATGGATTAAGAGAAGAAAAGTCAAACAGCCCAATAACATGAAGAGTATTGAGCTAAAATAAAATGTCGATATAGTTATAATATACTTTCATTGCTATCCTAAGGCCCAGTTGCATAAAGCGTTGTTGACTATAATCATAATCATATTATCAGATATTTGATCCCGTGTTTCCAACCTGATTTTTTTGACATTTAAACAGAAGTTATGATATTCTTCTGTATAATTTTACAACAAATACAATTTCAAATCATTATTTAGATGTAAGAAAAAAGTAAATTATTCAGGCGATCTATTTTTTTTCCAAATAAACGTCATTAGAAATCGAGCTTATAGCATGTTGATTGACAGCCTGTAATTATTTTTATATAGCTGATCCAGAATGAATTTGTCCATCCCTCCAAATCATTGTTGTTGTAAATTTTTAATGTCATTTTCAAGTAGAAATTCTGAGAAATTATAATTAATTAGTAGAAATGTGATATATTAGTCAGGGCAGAAAAAGTGTAGTCACGACGCATGAAAAGCAAGTGGCAATTTTTCTTGAATAGTTAACCACATTCCTCACGAGTGCAATTCTAAATCTTCCTTAAAACGATTTGAATCATTTCCATATGTTGGTTTCTTTTTTAATACAAGTCATTTGAATGCTATTAGTGAAACATAGAAATTACAAAGAAGCAATGACGGGTTTATTATGGCACTTATAATGCTAGTTTACACTCGTATTGCATACAATACTTTTTCTTTAGCCATTAATTCTAACAATTATTGAGCACACAGCAACAACACAAGCTAACATCTAGATTAAACAAATATCGAATAACGAATCAGTGACAATTAGTTAAAACATAAATTCACAGAAATTTAACTGCTACGCGTTCAAATAGTGATTGAACTGGGACGTGAAAATGACTCACTTCTCACACGGTCTTAGAAAATATAAATATGTGTATCAAAACCGTGAATTGGTATTCTTTTGTCGGATTTGTCGAGTTAAGATTAAAAAAGCACTTTAGGTCGAGGTGTATACTAAGTTTGCCAGGCTTTCATCACGAAATAATTCACAATCATAAATTTTCATCTATTTATCTCTTGATTGCCGTTGAAATTGTTCAATTTTACTGTCATTTATCAAGTTATGATCCGAACAAAATTTGTGTCAATTTCTAGATTTAAAGAACTACAAAAATTGACGGTAGAATGTATTATTATGTTTTTTCTTACAGAGTTCATCAAATTGCCTACATAGGTAGGTAAAAATTGATTATAAAGTAATTTTTGACAGATCAGTTTCAAAAAAGTAAAACATGACAGATGTGTACAAGAAGTGAAACTTTACGGCCACAAAATAGGTCATAAAATCACCTTTTTTGTTTTGTTCGCCTGAAAGTATAGCCGTAATTTCTATATTTTCAAAAAATAAAGTGATTGACAGAAAAATTTTATATGAATTATGGTAGAATAGTAATTTGTGTATCAAGACCGGAGAAGTAATCTTTCTGGACGATTCTGCTGTTTATTCAGATTAGACCAAAGAAACTTAAGGCCTAGATGAACACAACGATTTTCAGGCGATCATCACGGAAGAATTCAAAGTCACGAGACTTTATTTATTCATTTCTAGAACATTGCAATCGTAAATCTTGTTTGCCGTTGAAATTGTCTTATTTTAGGTTGACATTAAACTTACAAAAACTATAGAGATTGGCAGAAGAATATAATATGCATCTCGGCAAAAACTGTTTCCTAAACTGCTCGGTATAAGTAAATACACAAAGTGTTTGAAGTAGTTTAGTACCAAAAACATTTGATAGATGTGTTCAAAATAGACAGATGTGTATAATACAATGAAACTTCACGACCACAAAAAAGGACATAGAAACACCTATTTGCTATGATCGCCTAATAGTTGTTTGTGTGAAATTATTCTTAGATGCTTGAGAAAAAAAATTTTTTGTCAAGGCGGCAGCCAAAGCACGAATAATTCGAAAGCACGAAAGAAATTTCACGCACGAGTTACAGACAACATTTTCTCTACAGACGTCAAGAAATGATTAAAATCATATTGAAATACAAAAATTAGAAGAGTTGCTTATCATGAAAATGTGCACAGAGTATGAAAAAATTAGTGCACGTTGTCATGATAAACAGCTCCAATGCGTCATTTTGCAACTAATATTGATATACAAATGTTATCATTTTTTGACGTAGAGAAACAATATTTTCAAATGCAGTGCCTGTTGGTCTACCTTGGTCAATGTTTTTTTCATTGCTCATTCCACTACCATATGATAAATTTGGCTGAAACTTATTCAAAACAAAAACTATTATTGCTACAATTGATTCATTAGTTACTAACTCAAAATGATATCCAGATAAATTGAAATTACGTCGGTCAAGCCTATCCTTGAACATTATCAATTAATGCCTAGAAGGAAAAATTATGTACAATGTAATATATCTGATCTCCCATTATTTTATATCGAGAATATTGTATCATACTTGTATTTAAATTGCTTTCTTAAAAATAAAAATTCTCAGTATAGTCAATTCATATGTTTTAATTCTATATTCAGCAATAATTGAGCGATATCTGAATGAGTACAAGATTTAATATTCCATAAATAATTATTATTCAATCTCCATTGAATTTTATATGTCGATTGATCCAAAATTCTTGAAGTTTGAGCCTATTAGGCCAAATATTCTTGGTTTTACTATTGTTTCTCTTATAGTTTGTCGCAATTCGATAGCCCGTTCATTGCAATATCATCTGATGTACTCAAAATATTCATTAAATATCGATCACATTTTTCATATATAATATCATAAGTGGTTAAATTTTACCGGAAAATTTTTTAGATTGTTACGAGAGCTTGTTGCTTAGCAATTTATTGAGTGATATTGACAGAAAAATCACGAGCTGTCAAGCGAGTGATTTTTGATCAATATCACGAAATAAATTGGTAGCAAGCTCTCGTAACAATCTAAAAATTTTGCCAGGTTAAATTTAATCACGAATGGTATTCGGAAGATTATTTTTCCCATCCAAATTCATCAATATATTCCAGAGACTCGACTCTGAATCTGCTCATTTTCACATTCAATCTGTCTGTCAGTTTGACAGATGCTGAATCAACGCAGCTGAATATTCTTTGTTTTATATATATAACCAACAGACAAAATTTCCAAAAAATTTCCACTTGAAAACCGTGCTGGTTGTACCACGTGACGTCGAATGGTGCAATTCTATTGGTCGAAATTTGGATGGTAAAAATAATCAGAATTATTCGGAGCATTCTTTATGTTGCTAAGGAGGTTTTAGCTTGTTCCTCGTATTATTTTCTGTGTAATAACTGATTTTACTTCGCTATTACATATTCTCTTTCATCGCATCTTGGTTAATAAGGTTTACGGTTCTGTAAATAAACAACAAATAGAAGAAGAAATATTTCCAAAGAATTTCAATAAAATCGATACTTCTTCTGAAAACTCCAAAGTTTGTACGAACTTTGAGCTTCATTGACGCGATTATAATTTGTGATTAGAAAAGAAAAAGTTTCATTCTACTACCAATATTTTGCTCTCTATATTTGCAGCTTTTTATACAACAATTTTTATTTTTCCATTTTTCTATTCTCAAATCACAGTACCAACCTAATATTGCTAAAAAACCAGAGTATCTACAATAGCAATTAATTAATATGACACTATTATTCTTGGCTGATAATTTTCTACTCTCGTTAATATCATCATCAACTTCATTGTGATATTTGTATTAGACACTATCAGCCCCTAAATATTTGGTTAACTCTCAGGAATTTTCATATTAATAAGCTCGTTCTTCTATGCCTGTGCCCTTTCAATCATTTTCTCGACAACAGTCAGGGGAATAAGATTTTTTATCTTGTTCATTTTTCAGATGCTGCCAACTCAAAAGCATATTTAGAACCAAAAAATATATTAACTCAAGTTGGTGCTAGTTATGTCATTATGCTGAAACATGATACTGTGTCACCCGTAGAATGCTATATCAATAACACAAAGCAAACATTTTCTGTCGACTTATTTCAAGAGGGTAATGCTCCAGTGCCAATCAATCAAGGAAATAGACGTGATTTATTGCATCTAGTGAGTATATTTTATAATAAGAATTATGGTCATCCAATACACTAGTCTTGAATGTCTTAGTTTATTTTATTAATTCTCACCTTAGAACGCAAATAAAAACTAATGTTATACGGATGTTATATTTTAATTTCGCTCATCTCTGAATGTGATCATGATGTACTTATCGGTATTTTAGGATTTCGAATTATAAATGCAGCTGCCTGCCATCAAATCCAGGTACTTATAGTCCGTGAGACAGGGCATGGATTTTTTGTCTGACAGCTTTCACATTTGACGAAATTCTTGATTTGGGGGCGTTTTTTAGCGGGAGCTAATTGAACATGTCAATTTCATGAAGCCTTGAAAATGTATTACCGTCATATTGATGTTTACACTATTCGAAAGATTTTTTGATTATGAAATGGAAAATAATATTGTCCGACATGAATATTTGGGACCAGCGGTTAGTCCGACAAGGCGCACTTGTACAAGGATTAACGCTAGTCCAAGACTTTAAGGACGTGTTCAATTATCTTCATTCTAAAATTTGGTAATTTTGACCGACAAATTTTCGAGGGCGTTTTCTCAGTCCGACACTGAAAACGTGTCAGGATTATAACAGCTCCTTTATCAGTGACCACTTGTCGGACCAAAAGAGTCATTATTTAAAAACATATTATCTGTTCGAAAAACATATTGTTCGACAGAAATATTGGTTCTTATCGTCAGTCCGACAAGAAAACGCTCGCACATATATAACTCAGTTTTTGACGTTTTTAATATCAAGAGATAAGTTATGGACGTTGTTTATGAGCTAGTAATGAATAGCTCATTGAAAATATAATTGAAAAAAAGTAAAGTAGAAAATAGAAAAAGAAATATATTATTAGGTCGCTAGGTTAGAACGTTACTTACTTTAATCTTCTATCCCTGGGGGTTCCAAGTAGAATTAAATTGGTATTCGATGCTCCATCTGAATCTAAAATTAGGATTAGTGGTTCCCATTCAAGATTTTGAAGTGACTTTACCGCCCGACTATAGAAAGAGAAGAGAAATCTTTGTAATTTTTCCTCAGCCATTTCCCCATTCGGTGCATATTCCTCCAGATATACTTTAAATATGCCATATCTCACATTTTCCACACAGACTTTAACTAAGCCAAGATTCACATCACCTCGTGTGCGCGGTACAAAATTTTCTCTACACGTCGTAAAATTAAAATGGGACACCTGTATATACTCTCAGCTTTCTGCACTCGATCATATAAACTTCAAATATGCCAAATATCAATTTTTTTTGTGCGTGCAATATGCTTGGAAAAAGATACAATGCTTCCTCTTCACGTATTAATATATAGATTAAAATAGGACACCTGTATTTGATTTTCGCTTTCTGCACATCTTCTCTATATAAATTTTGAGTATGCCAAATCTCACACTTCTCCGTGCATGCAATATGCTTAAAAAGTGGTCAAAAGTTTGCTCTTGACGTATTAATATATGAATATCACAGTTGAAGGTGAATTTGAATGATATTTTAGGTGATTATCACAGTTTACTGACTTTATATCACACATTTGACTCCAAAATAATATTAATATATTGGTGCACAAGCCTTTTTCTGACTTGATATGCATTTCATATATGTATATGCCTATGAACGCAGCCGCATTCATAACAGATATTTTTGCTTTTTCTGAAGTATTGCCCTACTTAAATTATTGGACATGTATACAGTAATGTTCTAGACACTATTTGAATGGAAAATAAAAAACATAGGGATGAGTGGTCATTGATGAAGGAAATGTTATAATCCTGACACGTTTTCAGTGTCGGACTGAGAAAACGCCCCCGAAAATTTGTCGAACAAAATGACCAAATCTTTGAAAAAGAATAATTGAACACGTCCTTAAAGTCTTGGACCAGCGGTAATCCGTTTTCATACCAACGTACTTGAAACAAGTGCGGCTTGTCGGACTCA
Source organism: Dromius quadrimaculatus (assembly GCA_963989225.1). Lineage (NCBI taxonomy): Eukaryota > Metazoa > Arthropoda > Insecta > Coleoptera > Carabidae > Dromius > Dromius quadrimaculatus. Next base: position 46,489,009 of record OZ022330.1, read on the forward strand.
CCACTGGCCCCCAATATTAATGTCGGAAAGTATTATTTTTCATTTTATAATCAAAAAATCTTTCGATTAGTGTAAACATCAATATGACGGTAATACATTTTTGAGGCGTCATGAAATTGACATGTTCAATTAGCCCTCGCTGAAAAACGCCTCCAAATCAAGAACTTCGTCAAATGTGAAAGCTGTCGGACTCATCACAATGAAGTCACTCACGAATTTTCAAGTGAACGGTAATCAACGAAAAATGTATGCCCTGTCTCACGGACTATTATAGATATTAATGGAATATTCACTATAGTAAAAGGTTCTGAACCATTAAAATTAATAGTGATTTTTGATCCCATCTGGGATCAAACCCAGTTCTCCCGGGTTGCCAGACGAAAGTCGAGCACTTAAATTATATTAAATCAATCAATTTATTCAAGAGGAATTTTGAATATGATGTCTTCTCTCACATCCTTGAGCTATCATTCGTTTTCAGAAAAAGGACAAAATCCTAATAGACAAGCGGTGTACACCTTCATACACTTAGAAAAGACATTTAACGACCGATAAACATTCTAATGGCTGAAAATTATCTCAGTCAATTATTTATATAATTATTATTGAAAAAAAAAAACTACTAGTGTGTCACCCTTCAATTATCATAAATATTTTATCTCTTTATCGATATATTCCAATTCAGAATAACAGAATGAGAATGATTTGAACTTGCAAAGTGGTGAAAAATATGTCCTACTATGATTTTTTATAAGAAACCAATTATTCAATTACAATGTGTTCAAAACCAAAGTTTTCAAGCTATAAATAGAATTCGTTCCAGACTTCTATTGTTACTATTATATGTATTATTGACAGTGAAAACTTTATTACAGTCAAACCTTCATATTGCCACCTGAGTAAAATAAAATTCAGATTTGATTCCAAGACGTAAATGCCACCAAAAATCGTCTGGCGGAAATAATCTCCGCCGAAAAATATATATAATTGTAGTCGGAAGTTTGCAATATCATACAGTTGAACATATATGAAATTCAAGTTTGATATTATGACGATTTACTCCCGCTTTTTTATATACCTTGAATACCTTTTATCGACCGAAATTCTCCTACTCAAAATTCATTATACACAAGTTCGTCTCTACTATAGTGTAGACACGAAAAATTTCGAGATTCATGTTATATCTGCCGATCGCTGGCTCTTAGTCTATGCCAAATAATTTTGCCCATGAAAAATTTTGCGTTCAATCATCATTTTGAGTGTCTCTCTATCGGTCAATGTGATCAAAAATTTAATTCGGATACAGACCAATATTCTAGACGTCATCCAAAAAATCAAAGACTGCTCTGAAATTTGCGTATTACCTAAATCTAGAAAAATACGATAAATTCGATAATATTATACTTTAAATTCTTTAATTATTGAAAAAAAAACTGTATACGTTGAAATTCAGAGCTTATTGTCTACATGCATGAGTGAAAAGTACATCCTGAATAATATTCACGAATGTAACAGAAAAACAAATACTTCAAACAAGAATATAATCTCACAATGATTCATCTTCATCAAAACAGAATGAAAACAATATCCATACGTCTGAATTAGCACTAGCAGAGTTTAGTCGGGGCTTATATATCAAATAGAAAAGATAAAAAATAAATAAAACTGCCAAATGGCTACAAGGATTATGAATTTCAGTAGTAGTTATTTCATAAACAACTTTGCTCTTGTAATTTCGAATTTCATTTTTTTGGAAGTATTGCATATCACTTGAATTAAAACTTGCTGGTCATTCATGAACAACATTTTCGCCAATCATAACAGTTCCTTCGTTTCGGATCAAAACAATCTTACGTACAAAAGTACACTGTCAAAAACCTATTTTTTGGGAGTAGCGTCAGCCCTACAAATTAGATTATTATTTTTTTCTTATCGCATGTAACAATAATGCTTCTCCATAAGACTCAGAATCTTGGACTGAATCCAGGTACTATTCACATTTCATAGGAACTCAAATATGTCCACATGGGTTTCCGAGGAGTTCCCGATGGGCTCACGATGCGTCACCGATGGGCTCTCGATTCCCGATGGATCCTACAAAGTATGAATCCAAATAGAAGGGAGAGAATACCAGACCAGCATATAAAAGGCAAAATAAAAACCTCACCGCTACACGAACAGCAATTTGCCTACCAGCCAGGCAAATCTACAATAACTGCACTTCATCATCCAGTTTCAAGACTGAAGAAAACATTGGCAGAGAAACAAATAGCCCTTTGCGCCTTCTTAGACATAGAGGGAGCATTTGACAACACCTTATTTGAAGCTATAGATAAGGCAGCGGTCAATAAAGGGCTAGACATCCAAACCAGAAAGTGGATCAACGCAATGCTGCGAAGCCGGCTAATCACTTCAAACAGTGGAGGAGGAGCAATCACTGTGACAGCTGCTAGAGGATGCTCTCAAGGTGAAGTACTATCACCTCTTCTGTGGTCGTTGATGAACTCCTTACAAAACTAAGCAGCGCTGGCCTAGAAGTAAAAGGCTATGCTGACGATATAGTAGTTATAGTAAGAGAATCATTTGGAAGCACTATTCCAGGTCTTATGCAAAAGGGACACAATATCGTCTGGAATTGGTGCGAGGAGGTTAACCTTCGGATCAATCCAAACAAAACTGTAGCAATTCCATTTACAAGAAGAAAGAAGCTTAATTCAACAGCTCCTACTCTGGATAACACCAATCTTCAGTTCAGTAAAACAACAAAATACCTTGATATCACACTGGATAATAAGCTGACATGGACTGAACCCTCAAGTAGAAGTATCAACAAGGCCACCAAAATTATGTGGACCTGTTCTAAACTACTCGGAAAAACATGGGGACTGCAGCCAAAAAAGACTTTGTGGTGTTATTACCCACTGTCACCTACACTGCAATGGTCTGGTGGCCAAAAGTTAATGAAGTGACAGCACAACACAAACTAAACAAACTGCATAGACTAGCTTGCCTTGGTACTACAGGAGCACTACGCTCCTGCCCAACAGCAGCAATGGAAGTCTTACAAGACTTAACACCTCTACACCCACACATAAAAAAGTTGCAATAACCTGCGCAAAGATAGCAAAGGCACAAACATATACATAATAATGGACAGCCTCTCAGCTATACAGGCGCTCAAATCAAACACGATTAAATCAGCACTGGTAGAAGAATGCATGTCCACCCTTACTAAGCTGGCAGTACACAACAAAGCTCGCTCACTTAACTTGGGTATCCAGCCACGAAGGCATTAAGGGAAACGAGAAAGCAGATATCCTAGCGAAAAAAGAAGCAAACCTCGACTTTTATTGATCCAGAACCATATTGTGGTATTTCATCTGCCCACATTAAAAACACAATAAATTCATGGGAGGAACGCAGTTAAGCCACACATTGGCACAATACCGATGGTCACAAACAAGCCAAAAAGTTTATACTACCTTCAAGCACTAGAGCAGCAGAGTTGCTCAAACTTAACAAACAGGATATCAGAATAATCACTGGGCTCCTAACAGGTCACTGTCACCTTAAATACCATCTTAAAAAAATGAGTTTATCTGATGATGATACATGCCGCCTGTGTCGTGAAGAGACAGAAATGGCGGAACACATCCTGTGCGGTTGCACAGAAATAGCTCAAGAAAGACTATTTCATCTCGGAGACAGTTTCACTCCACCCGCAGATATTAAACAAACAGCCCTCTATCAAATCATCAAATTCTTCAACAGTTTGAATTTACCGGAGGAACCATAAGCAGAGAAACGACAAAATAGATCGCAAGATCGGATTGTCTCAAGGGATTTGAATCCCACCTCACTACCTTATTGAATAATAAATAAGGATTCGGTTGAAACTACAATCTCCAAAGTGTCCTCCACAAGACCGACTAGTTAGTTTCTGGTTTTCGTGTAACAAAACAACAATCGTAGATATGCGGGTACATTGTCCAAATCGGTTCTCTGAGAGTAACAGGTATAATAGGAAAAAATTCGGATCCAGAAAACAAAAAAAAAAAAAGTCACGTAAAGCCCTACAAGATAGGCTCTCTAGTTTTTCTCTATCCTTCTGCTTGGTCATGTTTGCCCAATTTCTACTGACAATTAGTCTAATTGTTGATGAAAAATCGATCCTTATTTTTGAGTAATCGATCATCATCGACCTTAGCCAAAGTGTTATTGATGCGCTCTTGCAATTTTTCTGTTTGTAGAATAACAAACGATGAATTCATAAAGCATCTGATATTCAAAAAGTAGATCAAGTTTCAGGAGAAAATTCGCTTTTCTGCCAGGATAACACAATTACTGCTCGAAAGACTGGAAAATTGAACAACATCTACCTTGTAATCAACATTTATAATCATTAGAGATCTTTCGGCTCAGCCCTCTAAAAAGTCATTACAGGGACTCAAATATCACAGAAATATGATACAAAATACGGAATCAGATTTCAAAATACACATTTCAATGAGGATATAGCCGAAATAGAAGTAGAAATCTAAAAAAGTGCCTTGATTGATACTAGAAGCCAAGCAGATTTATATGAGAAGATTCATTTGAAATCAAAGCACTTATTGCTATTAGAAGGGGTTGACTAACCACTGGCCTAATACAAACATGCTCTGCATGGATAGCAGATAGCAATAAACTGTGCCAGAAAAAAAATTAATTTGGAATTTTCTGAGCATACCTACCTCATACAGGATTGTTATACAAGTGTTACTGTACTGATAATTTTTATTTGAGTTTGTACGCATTGTAACATATTTGAAATTGTAAAAAAAAATGAGACTTAAGAGTATGGCTACAGTAAGGCTAACGTCAACTAAATAGTCTATAATATACCTACCAAAAATATGAAAGTAATATATACGTCTAAGATTCAAAAACAAATGATATGAATCTACAGAAAAGTGATTAGCATAGAGAATACGAATACTGAATCATCGAAACAATAACAATCGCAATACATTAATGTAGCATTTTATAATGAAAAAAAATTAAAATCAATTTTCGTCAATAATAAAATAAGAAAATCAGACTAAATTGGAAACAGCGGGATTTTTCTGATGGAATGTGGAGATTTTAATCATGTTGATATTGGAAAAACCGTAAGAAACTTTGGTATTAAATTAAAAGAATATTTAATTACTTAGAGATTGAATAAACCAGTTTTATTTTCAATGTGGCCAAATATCTCATCACTCACAACTATAAATGTGGTTATATTTAAAAAGAATACACAAAGTTGAATTTTTGAAACATGACCGATTAGGAGCTTCAGAAATTTAGAAAGGTTCATTAATAAACAATTGGACCCATATAAATCGCCTTTGTCGATTTTTTTTGACATCCTAGCTTATTCCTAAGATATTTTGTATAAATAAGAAGGAAACAATTCACAATCATTCCAAAGATAATTATGTTAAAACCGAAGTGTATATTCATTTTTGCTACTCAAAATCTTTTGAAACGTTACCAATTTTTTTTTATTCTACTGATATCAAATTTTAACATTTATGAAAACGAGTAAAACATTTAATTGAACGTAGGAAGAAAAATGTCCTTTTTCCAACCGGGACATTTTTGGTGGCATATTGATCAATGATTGAATTAAATAATTCTCATCTACGATTGTATAAGAAATGACAGACTTTTATACAATTTTTAACGTAAAAATTATAGGCTTTCATGCAAAACTGTGCTATAACAATTCGATGTTTAAAACATATTTGTTCTTATAGACTACTACATCAACTGACTTTAATGATAAAAAGAACGAAGCTGAATCAATTTTTATCAACAATCATTATAGCAATATAGCAATTATCAATCTTTCAAACGTCAAGAAATATGTAATTTCTAATTGCAAAGACAATCTTTCAGATGCGAAGTGACAATTCCATCTCTTGTTCGGGTGATATGAATGCAGGTTTGTCTAGCATCAGTCATGAATTTTTATTACAGTAGAATCAGTGGTGGATTTACCAGCAGGCTGAGTAGGCTGAAGCCTAGGGCGGCAAATTTCAAAGGGCGGCAGATTCAGTTCATAATTTTTTTATTTCGATTTATAAAATTAAAAAAAATATATTATACACGCACAAAATACGAATTTCAAAAATTGTAGAGAAACTAAAATATTTAACAAAAATCGAAATATAGTTCTTTATACAGTGCTAAATACTAAATATTTCAACATCTCTACATGAACAATTACTAAACACTTTGTAAAATATACTTCAATGATCATGAATTTCTAAAATATCGCAATAGCGATTCGATATTATAATCGAAATTCAGTTATTGCATGCCTTGAGCGCGAGCGTAAGTATGCTCTACTCTCGCCTAAAAATCAAGATTCCAATCTCGTCATGTTAAAATGTACTTTTAATCCATAATTCTTATAATAATGTCATAAAAGATTCTCTGTGAATAAAAGGAAACAAATACGGAACTGATTAAAAGCACTACTTAATGGATTAATTATCAATTTTAGTAAAAAGAAATCGTGTTAATAACTTATAGTGAAAAAATTGCCAATTTTATGGCGGTGTCACGATAACTAGAAATATATTTAATTTTAGGTCTTATTTTTCTTTTCAATCTTGTCATTAGACTTTAACGAAGAAAAATATTAAAAATCACGGCTTGATATTGTTCCCTTCAGTTGTAATTAAAATATTACAATAGACAGCAGCTCACAATTTTCCAAATTTTGTCCGCCATATGTTATGTTTTTATTGTAAACAGAGATTAGAGACCTAGAGTCAATAGGCGCATGCGTAACGCGTGGTACCGGCTCATTACTGACGTGACAGAACATATGAGGGCGTGCAACTCGCGTTTAAAATTACAGTTCGTGGGAAAATCTAAACAAAAACACTAAATTTTTTTGTCATTGAACTTAGAAATGAAATGAATTTTGTATCATTTTTTATTTGATGATATTTTTTCTGCAATGTGCGGCGTGAAACGAACGCTTGAGGCATGCACATTTGGATTTTCCAAACTTTTTTCTTCACTGATAATTACTATAATTTTTTCTCCATGTACTTAAGTATCATGAGATCTGCTCACACAATTCAATCTTGATATAATATCGATAGTCTAATCAAGATTGATGCAGCAAATTATCAAATTCAATTTATTGTATTGTTTTTTAAACTGTGAGTGTAATAAAAAATATTTATCAAAGTTTGCCAAATGTATATTTTTTGTGTAAGCTTTATTCATATTATGTAAGTATACCTTACCTTACTTTAAAAGTGGTACATGATTGAGATATTTTTTGCTTGAAACAATGTTTTTTTGATAATTCTTTAATGTAAAAATAATCAAGGATCTGACACGGTACCTTAGTTCTCCATGATACCAACCATACGGGAAAAGTTAATGTAACGAGGATGAAATCAAAATTCAGAGGCGGTAAAAATTGAATAGCCTACAGGCGGCAAATCTGTAAATCCGCCACTGAGTAGAATAATCTGTGCTGTCAAAATTTTTTATCACATCTAATGATTACAATGAAACAACAATTAAATTACCAATATTGCAAAGAAGCGATTTCATCATGGAATCAAATTAGTTTTATGTGAAATTCTAGTCCCAGTGCACCGTCTCTTGATTTTCTGAAGAAACAAATTTTCTACGACATCCGTAACACCTTTACTTAATTTTAAGAGATTATTGCTCCATTTTACTGTCATAACTTTTTGATATCCTTTACTGAAATTTTAATGGATACTATATAAATAATTTGCAAACGTCAAATTAATTGAATTTCTCAGACCACATTATTTGTATTCACAGACAACTACATCAGCTTACTCTGTTGAGAAAATGTACGAGATAGATTTTTTTATATGATCAAGGATAATTGTGGATAAAATAGCATACATACTTCGGTGGGAATTTCATTATAGTCCTGCACTATATAAGACCCTCGAGACATCATCTTTCGGTTATTCGATGAACCCTCGGTTGTAATGAAATTTTATACCTCAAATTCTACTCTCGTCCATTTGCACATCATGACTTTAACTAATCATCATTGAACGAAAGGCGTTAGAATTTTGGTTCCTATTAGTTTTCGAACGCAAACACTTCTTCCCTACTATTTTATTTGACCCATACAGTTACGTATATTTATTTTAGTATGTCATCCTTACAATTCTAGGGTTCTTGATATTCGTGCACAACTATTGATTATTTGTTTAATTTTCAGCAAATTCAACCAAGAGGCGATACTGATATGGTAACTAGTCTAGGAAATGGAATTTGTGGATTCAAGATGGATTCAGTTTCAAAAGAGACGCCATATATTTGGAATATATCTTTTGTAGATCAATCAAAGAATACCTATCATGCCGAACTTAGAACTGTAGTAAGACGTACGTTTGTTTCATATATTTAAAATTCTGAATCATTGTGTTTAATTACACTTGCAAGTGTCATAGGAGAAGAATTGAGTAATCAAATATTATCAATTTGGGAAAAAAAAGAAAATCGAGGAAAATATTTTTCCTACTAAAGTTCAAATGCCGCATTGAATATTTGGAACATTAAATTCCATCAAAAGAAATAAAATCAATAAATTAATTGTTCGAGAGAATGAAAATTTCATACTACACTGCTTATCAAATCAGGCGGAACAAAGGTACCTTAAGGGCTATTGCTAACGGAACGGATTTAAATTGAATATGAACTCTATCGGCTCTATCTCTGGATGTCATTGGTGTATGAGTTACTATGGAACCCAGTTATTTATTAGGATGTTGACAAAACAGTTTTGACTAAACTTGAGCTCAGTAAATATATAAACTGATCGGCTTTACGTTCAGATATTAGTATTGTGGAAGGGTCCTTATCAAAACGATTTTCAGCCGAAGTAGCTAATCATAGGGATTCTGTAACCAAGCGTTAATTCACGTCGAGCGTTAACGTGAACTTATCTCCAGTTTTGTCATTTTCGTATTCTGAACCTGAACGTTGATTCGATTTCACACCGATAGTCGACGTTAAGTCACGCTAGCCATAAGTGTTACGTTTTCAGGTTATTTATATAAGAATAGTAGAAATATCCAATTATTTCTACAAAATAAGCTAAAGAAATAATATTTAGCGATAAAGATGGGCCAATTTGACATTGGTCTCACATAACAAGATCAAACTTTCAAGATTTAAAAAAATTTCCTCATACTCAAGATTTGAATAATTACTCCAAGACCAAATTTGCAAAATTAATGCTCGGTTTTATAAAGGGCAGAGTAATTTACTTCCAGAGTAAATAAAATTTACTCTGTTAAATGACAGTCGATTTTTTGACAGCAATGATTCTGTTGTCATAAAGAAATTTAAAACGATTAGAATTTGTTAAGTGGAATAAATTTATTTTGAGAGTGAATTTACTTGGAATTCATAAAACCGGCCGTAAGAAGTATTCAAAATTTTCCAGTGCGAGTTTGAAAGTAGCTCCATGTAAATAATTTATCACTTCTATTTGAATCGTGAACAAAAATCAGATAATTATATGAGTCTATCTTATAAATTGAACAGTATATATTCTAGGAAGACAACTAAATTTGTCAACGTGCAGATATGACTGAAATCTCAATAAAATGAGAATGAAATTTTATTTTTCAATCAAGATATTTATTGATGTCATCAAGAGGTTGATTGTTGAAGTAAAAATTTCAAATGTGGATATCTCAACGTATATTCCCCACTCCGTTGATTCCAGTCTTTTTGTTATTATAATGAAATTCTACTTTCCAATTAAGATATTCACTGCTGTAATCAAGAGATTGATTGTTGAAATAAAAATTAGAAATTTTCTAATTTTATTTATTTTTTTGCTGTTATGGTTTCACTAAAATCAATTCTCTGCACATATACATACATAGATGATACTATTTCTCTTAACAGCTTTATCAGAATGAAACACTTTGTCTATTTCAAGTTAATTTTTACAACCGATGTACTCAACTTTCGTTGATCTAGTTTTCTAGAACAAACATCAAATCAAGATTTAGTTGAGCCTCTACCATTACTGAAAAATCAGCATACATTACCGCGTTCTTGATATATATCTCGCTTTTTTCTCTACTATTTTCGTTTATGAAAAGATGCTGGTCTATATGCTAAAAAATAAATGCTTTACAGTTTGAAAGCTTGTATAACATTTTATATCAATTGGAAATAGTTTCTTGTGGCATTTATTGGTTAAATGAATATGTATATCCTTAATATTTACGAAACTAAGTGACACTCCTTTCTCTCCTCTATTTTCTTTATTATAACCAGATCACACAGTACATTTTTCACCCAGATAATTAAAAAGTATGGAATGTCAAAATAAAATATGACAGCAAATTGTTCAAGTTTTTTAATTTGATTGGCTGAATTTCGTGCATTTCATAGAGTTTGGAATGAATTATTTAACGCTAGCGTTAATCTAACGTCAGTGTAAATTAACGTTCAACTTTCACGTTGACATTTCAGAATACCATCTTAACGTTAGGGCGTGAAAACTATTGACGTTAAGTAACGCTGGCGTGACTTAACGCTAGGTTCTAGAATCCCTATCATCAACTAGGTCGACAAAAGGACGGACATTCTCTTTCCTGTTGTCTGCATATTCTGTATGCAACTGTACATTTGCCTCTGTAAGTTAACTATGTGCTTCCAGTCCTTCTTTGTTGTAAATTTTTTCACGCCTTATTCATTTCTTCAATCGCCTTCTCAAGTTTTTCGTTGGATCAAATTTTGTAGGTTGTCTCCTCATTTTTTTCCCCAATACTTGACCTGCTTTCGTATCTATTATATCTTTCAATTTAACCCGTCGCTCTTCTATTTTCATTTTCGTCATTATATCTGTGAAATTTATAGCTGGAACCTCAAAGTGATTAGTTCTAATTCAATACTGCAAACAGTTCACAATTTAGAATATACAGAGTGATCAATATTGATTGTCTGTCACGTGACTGACAAAAGTTCCCATTATGATCAAAACTATCTTCATGGAATAAGAGCAGTATAAATTTATTTATGTTTGACTGCATCATAATCATGTAGTTTATGGTTGCATTTAGTGCCCATAATGTGTCACTTAATTGGACTAGGACTTTTACTTTATATAATTGGACGGAACTGTCACTGTCAAAAAAATGTCACAAAAATATTTTTTTTCTTTGACATGAAACAAATTCAAACAATTGAATCAACATATCATTTATTATTGTAATGAGTACTTATAGTCCAAGAGTCCGCTCGGAAATACTACCTTTAATCGTTAGACGATTCTTACGTATTCTAAAGGATTCTTCGTGAAAACATTACCCTTAAAAGTCAACGGTGCCATTTTTAATTCTGCCAGAAGCAATGATTATTAATTATTTATTATGTGAATTTAACGCACAAACTACCTTTTTATGTTAGACACTCGGAAATTACACTGGAACATGTATTTTTATGTGTAAAACAAGAAAAACTCACGGTGCCGAGTCTCATTCTGCCACAACCCCCGGCACCGTGGCTTCAAAGTGGTTGGAAATATCGATAAAGTACCTTTTTCTGTTAGACGAAAAAGTCCTATACAAAAATTGTAGCCAGAGACCTGACGAATTCAAAGAACCAACGGTGCCGACTCTCATGTTGCCAGAAGTCCTCGGCACCGTGGATCAAAGCGGTCGATCGCGCGGCCTGTTTTCAGTCTAAATAAAATTTGCATACATTTATTTTTGATGCAACAGTACTTTAGAAGGGAGAGTGTGAGGTGTAGTATAGAATAATATATGATATACTTCCATCCTATCATCTAAGAATGATTAAATCTAGAGTAACTAAGTTTTTAGAATAAATGCATACCGTTTCAATTCCGGTAAACTGATAAAAGCAATCAGAGAACAAATGTATAAATGAAATGGAATCAATCAATCATCCAAGCATACCAATAAGAAAATTGAATTAAATGAGCTTCAATAATATGAGTACTTTGTACAAGTAAGTATTGTGAAACCGACAAAATTCATATTTCGAGATTTTGATGGAAATATTCGTATAATGTTGAATTTTTGTATTTTAGACTGGCTCAGGATCAAGTTGCACTCCTCGCAATGTGGTTGCAATCGTCTGTACCGGAACCGCACTTCACTTGAAACTTTTTCTAAGAATTGGTTTTGACACCATCATCTCAGATCGGGGAGCAACTGTATACACGTGTTTCGTCCTTATTAGGATTCGTCAGTAAAGTTCAGCCAAGAACCTAAGATAGTCAGGGCTTGGATCCCAAAGTGTTTAAACTCATATGGATAGATGAACTGCAGAAGTAAAAACTATATGCAGCGCCATCTATAAATTTTGTCACATTTAATTTGTGACCTCCACTTTATTCACATGCCTCAACTGGCTTTATGCTCGATAGATGGCGCTGCATATAGTTTTTACTCTTGCAGTCCATCTATCCATATGAGTTTAAACACTTTGGGATCCAAGCCCTGACTATCTTGGGTTCTTGGTTATACTGTACTGACGGAACCTAATGAGGACGAAACACGTGTTTACAGTTGCTCCCCGATCTGAGATGATGGTGTCAAAACCAATTCTTAGAAAAAGTTTCAAGTGAAGTGCGGTTCCGGTACAGACGATTGCAACCACATTGCGAGGAGTGCAACTTGATCCTGAGCCAGTCTAAAATACAAAAATTCAACATTATACAAATATTTTCATCAAAATCTCGAAATATGAATTTTGTCGGTTTCACAATACTTACTTGTACAAAGTACTCATATTATTGAAGCTCATTTAATTCAATTTTCTTATTGGTATGCTTGGATGATTGATTGATTCCATTTCATTTATACATTTGTTCTCTGATTGCTTTTATCAGTTTACCGGAATTGAAACGGTATGCATTTATTCTAAAAACTTAATTACTCTAGATTTAATCATTCTTAGATGATAGGATGGAAGTATATCATATATTATTCTATACTACACCTCACACTCTCCCTTCTAAAGTACTGTTGCATCAAAAATAAATGTATGCAAATTTTATTTAGACTGAAAACAGGCCGCGCGATCGACCGCTTTGATCCACGGTGCCGAGGACTTCTGGCAACATGAGAGTCGGCACCGTTGGTTCTTTGAATTCGTCAGGTCTCTGGCTACAATTTTTGTATAGGACTTTTTCGTCTAACAGAAAAAGGTACTTTATCGATATTTCCAACCACTTTGAAGCCACGGTGCCGGGGGTTGTGGCAGAATGAGACTCGGCACCGTGAGTTTTTCTTGTTTTACACATAAAAATACATGTTCCAGTGTAATTTCCGAGTGTCTAACATAAAAAGGTAGTTTGTGCGTTAAATTCACATAATAAATAATTAATAATCATTGCTTCTGGCAGAATTAAAAATGGCACCGTTGACTTTTAAGGGTAATGTTTTCACGAAGAATCCTTTAGAATACGTAAGAATCGTCTAACGATTAAAGGTAGTATTTCCGAGCGGGCTCTTGGACTATTATAACACAATTGGTATTGTCGCGAATATTCAGATCCGGAGATAAATTCTTCTTGTTACAAAAACATTTTTCTCTCAATATCTGTGATTCTCTGGCACTTGCTGCTAACAGTTCTACGCTTTCTGAAGTATCCATTTATTCTTTTCTATCGTATTTATTCTTTTCTACTTTTTCTAAAGTATCCATTTATTCTTTTCTTTCATATTTAATCTCTTCTACACTTTGAAAAGTCCCTCGTTCCTATTAAATCTAAAGTACCTCTGAACAAAAAAATGTATCTTACTTCCTCGAAAATTTTTAGATCCGCTATAGTACTCATAAGAAGTAAGTCCAACACAACCAATATCCTCAAAATGTATTCTCGAAAATAAGAGAGAAGTTAAGTATATTGATGAACTTTCACGAATATCTCAAAGATTGCGGAGCAAAAAATCCAAAAAAGTTTATTTCAAGTTTTTATTTTTTTGAGGTACTACACGTTGTCTTCTAAAAATAAACAGCAAAATATCCGTGTATAATGGATCATGACAATTGAATTATCTGCTCATCAAATATCATTATGACTATACCAAATTTTATTTTGTCAACTTTATCTATATCAAAGAAAAATTCGGCTGCGACACAAGAGTCAAACAAATATGCGATCTTATGTTATTTCCGACAGTAGTTTATATAAATTTGTGCTAGACATGTGTTAAATGTTCAGCTTCTATTATATCTAGTGTAGAGGAATTATTTTGTTTTTGACACTGAAAGGAAAATTGTTCTCAACGTACACTTTAATTACTGTGGAAATTGGATTTTTCTTTCCACCCGTGGGAAAAGCTTTCTTTTCTACGGCTGCACCATGTTCGGAACAATGACGTGAGATATGTGATTTTTTTTATTCCACTTAACTACATATAAATAAATCACATTCCTCACGTCATTATTCAGAACATAGTGTCGCTTCAATTAATGACAAAGTAAATGCTAACAAATTTGGTAGGTATCTTTGAAAAGAGAATTCAAAATACAATCCAAGAAAAAACACGTATATCACATCAAGGTTCACAAAGTTGATATTGCATCACTGATAGAGTTTCCATTATTGTCTTCATTCTGTAATTTTCGTGTTCAAAATGGTAAATATTTATTTTCACTATCATTTATGAGTTTTTTGCTTTGACCTGATTTTATCTAGTTCTTTATTTTTGTTCTTCTTGTCTCCCCAACACAGATTTCACATCTTCTCTCTATGGTAGTCTGTTCTGTCATCTTTTGATAAGTTTTAAGTTCAAAGATATGCAAAAGGAAAACATTGGCTCATTATTTTTATACCTTGTCAAGGTTCTTGTTTTGATGCTGCTTATAGATATTATCGAGAAATAATCTCAAAAATTGCAGTGAATCGGTCAAAGGCTTATTCAAAAGACGTCATATTGAAACTTGCGGAATGAGTATTTCAGCTACAATCCAATTAGTAAATGAGCCTATGTATAGTGAATAACTTTTAATCTCAACTTATTTTAAGAGACTTGTAGTCCAGTCGACATGTACTTTGAGGTCGGAAAAAATGCGAACTTAATGAAACTTTAGTATGTTAATTCTAATCACCCAATAGTGTTATTTCCATGTTTTCCGACCAAAATTTCGCGAAGCAATTTTCAGAGGGAGGGAAAAACCACGAAATTTTGGCACTTTTTTCAGTTTTTGCCCTGTAACTTTTTCCCCTCCATTCCTACGGCTTAAATAATCAAGTTCAACTTTGTAAAGCATCTAATTTTCGATAAATTTGGTACGTAAAACTTGTTTGTGGACCGACTAAGTTTCAAAATACAGCACTTCAAAAAAGTGAAAAATTCCTGAAAATCTAAAAAAACATGAAAAATGGCGGTTTTCGCTGAATATTTTTGATTTCTCAACATTATTTATGGTATTATGGTACCTGGTTTCATTCTGACGTAGAAATCAGTCAACAACACACTCCTTACGCTGCCTACCTTTGCCACCATATCTGGAGGCACGGTAGTACCCTCGCCAAGATAAGCCAAGCAAAGCGCAACATCACTACCTACCTCTCTCGAAGAGCTGCGTCGTTTTTTTGAACCCTCATAACTTGGATTTGGATTATACCAGATAAACAAAATTCTCGGGATATGTTGTCAATAGTGGACTTATTAAACATATTGGCTGGTACCACAAGCTCTGTTTAAGGCTATATTAGCTATGTATATTCAAATAAATTTTGTAGAAATATGTGTTTTCCGTAATTTGTATCTGAAGATTATTTTCTAAAGTATTTAGGAAAATTTTAATTGCGTCAAAACACATCTTGTCACAATGCTCCTAGTATCGCCAAAAAAAGAGCTCGTGGTACCAGCCATAAAGTCTCAATTGCATAGTCCTCATACTCTAAATTTTATTGATATCTAAAAAAAAAACCGATTTTGCCACTGACTCGCTCACTGATGATCGTCAGAATTCTTAAGTTACTTCCTGAAGTCCTAGAATGCTGAAATTTGGTATGTAAGCTAGTATTGGTACACAAACAACAAAAAAATTCTGAAAATTGGAACTTTCACCTCCCAATCTCTTAAACTATTAGGGGAAGGAAATTTGTACGAGACCCGCAAATTTTGATGCTAGAGGTCTGAAAATTGATGTAGGGACTACTTGTTATAATTAATAGTAGAATAAAAACTTACTAAAAGAAGTCCCACCAGAAGTATTTTTAAGTAAAATGTTGCCAAGACGAGATCATATGGATCGCTCTGTCAAAAAATTGTCAGATTGGGAGCCAAGTCTCTAATCCTACACGCTCTAATTCTACAAGCCTCCTTGTCCATCTACCTGTCTAGCCACCACTCATTTAGAAGGGAACTATTAGGACTATTGTATAACAGAAAACTAATGAATAATGAATAAATTTCTCACTTTATGCCCATGTGAATGTATCGAAATGGCCAAGTCGCATATTTTGACTGAGGTGTGAAGTTATGGATTGTTGAATTAGAGCGTGTAGAGTTAGAAGCTTGGCTCTACAAGGGATCTAATAACTCTTTGACAGTGCGAGCCATATGGCTTCGTCTTGGCAACATTTTACATGAAAATGTTTTTGGTGGAATTCCACTTCTTTTAGTAAGTTTTTATCTCACTATGATTCATAACAAGGAGTCTCTGTATCAATATTCAGACCTCTAGCATCAAAATTTGTGGAGGTCTCATACAAATTTTCATCCCCTAGTTTAAGTGGTTGGGACTAGAAATTTCATGTTTTAGAATTTTGTTGTTGTTTGTGTACTAATACTAGCTTACATACCAAATTTCAGCATTCTAGGACTCCAAGAAGTAACCCAAGAATCTTGATAATCATCAGTGAGCGAGTCAGTGACGAAATCGGGGTTTTTTCAGATGTCAATAAAATTTGAAGTATAAGAACTATGTAATTGAAACTTTATATGTTTAATAAGTCCACTATTGACATTATATCCCGAGAATTTTGTTCATCTGGTAGGTATAATCCAAATCCAAGTTATGAGGGTTCAAAAAAACGACGAAGCTCTTCGAGAAAGGTATGTATTGCTCTTGCGCTTCATTTGACTGGTCTTGGTGAGGGCACTACCGTGCCTCCAGATATAGTGACATAGGTAGACAGGGTTAGGGGTGGGTTGTTGATTGATTTCTGCGTCAGAATGAAACTAGGTACCATAAAAAAATTTGAAAAATAAAAGATATCCAGCGAAAACTCCCATTTTTAATGTTTCTTTAGATTTTAAGTAATTTTTCACTTTTTTGAAGTGCTGTATCTTGGAACTTAGTGAGTCTACAAACAAGTTTCTCGAATCAAACTTATCGAAAATTCAATGTTCTACGAAATTATACTTGATGAGCTAAGGCGTAGAAATGAAGGGGAAAAAGTTACAGGACGAAAACTGAAAAAAGTGACAAAATTTCGTGGTTTTTCCTCCTCCTGGAAATTGCTCCGCTAAATTTTGGTCGGAAAATATACATATAACACTATTAGGTGATCAAAAGCAATATACCAAAGTTTCATCAAGTTCGCATTTTTTCCTAATTTGCCCCTATTTTTCGACATGCCGACTGGACTATTATATAAAAAAAACTAACATTTTTCTAGTGTAATAATTTATTTCAAATTTCAGCCGTTTATCCTCGACACTTGGTAAAATACGTAAGAATTGGAAGCTACTTGCATATAAACTGTGTAGATGCTGCAGCAGGAGATCTTGAATATGAAATAGTTTATTGTAGAATATTCAACCCTCAAAATGAGCAGATTAAATTGGAGAGAAAAATAAGGAGTTGTTCACATGTTGTAGAAACAGCTAAATTGAAAGATTTTGGTGTCTGGAGATGCGAACAAATTTTCGAAAGCAACATGGAACCTACCATAGTCATCCATGAATTCATTCCAATAAGTGAGTGGTATTTATTTAAATAATTAACAAGTAATAAAAGCAGGACTTTCTCTCATAATTTAAATATCTGATGCACGACGATTGAAATCAGTATATTTTATTTCGATAATAATTCATTCAAACTATACTTAATTTCACAATTTTTTCCTGTAATCAGTATAGTATATGCCCTTTATTTTTTCCCAAAGTATGGAAACACCTCGTATAGATAAAATGATAGTTTATGCTCGAAGGAATACATTTTTCACGTTGATATTATCAAATCATCAGTTTATCTCAATAGATATCGTATTGTGTTCCGAAAAAGTATAATCAAAATGTGCTTTATCTTACTTTCTTTTTTTAATTTTTCAGAAACAAATGTAGTTCAAACTTGGTCGAATACAACAAATAAATATTTGAACATAGGCTGCAAAGTGATCAATGCAACAAATGGAGTTAAATATTGTGTAATGACTAGACCTGATGGCTATGAAATAACACTAAAACCTGGATTAGCCACAAAACGATATACAGCAATAGGAACCAGTTTTGAGAATCATATTTGTTCAATGCAGGTAATGAAAATTCACTTCAGAAACTTTGGGTACTAATTCATTGTTCATCTCAAGATCAAGTTGCCGTTAGAAAAGCAAGAGAAAGGTTTATGGCGATGTGAGGAACGTTACGAGCCCTACAATCCTTTGGGAGGTTTTATTTCCGTATCGATGGAAAGTACCTCCTATGTCGCAGGTATTTAGTTTCATTTAAATATAAAGACATACTCTTATCATTAATAGTATATTGTGCAACAAGTGCGATAAGTTGTCGATTGCCCACGAGAGCGAAGTTCGTTCGTGTGCCCATTCGCTCAAGTGGGCAATTGACAACACCGCACAAGTTGCAGATAATATTTTTCATTACGAATGCGGGATAAGGATAAGTACTATTTTGCGCTCATTTCTTCGGGCGGTAAACGATTTGAGTGCGACAAGTTTACTTGATTATTATTATTATTGGGGCAAATTATACTTGGGGCACTCAAAAGTCAAAGAGCCATTCATCGCCCGGAAAAACGTGCGCAAAATAGTACTTATCCTGCATGAGTAATAAAATACATTGAACTTGTCCTCTAAGCTAGATTTGAGCTCGTTTTCGTGCTAATACTTTCACATTTATGACCTCGATATCTTCAAAAAGTATAATTTTCTGAAATTTCAGTCCTGTAGAGTTACCTTGGTATCTATCAATTCTAGTTTACGTCATTCTGATAAATAAAAATAAACCTCAAATACAAAAGGTTTGCAGAATATTCGATTACTCCTTTTCTTGAAATTTTTATATCTATGATTGATAGTGGATAATGGAATCTCTCTAATGCCCAGTTGCATGAACGTTCATTAGCTAAACAGTTCTTCAAAAATCAACAATATCAAATCGAATTTTTGACAGCAATGCTAAGCAACTGATTTGACGAATACATTCGATTTGATATTGTTCATTTTTGAAGAACTCCTTAGTAAATGCACGTTCATGCAACCAGGCATAAGAATCTTATGTTTGGTAAGTTCATGAATTAAAAACAGAGGAGACATCAGTAGTACACAATCTTTACCAGATACATATATTTCATCTAATAAGACCTTTTTTTTTGATCGTAGTACTGTTAAGAACGTTGAAAAACCGTAGGTAGAAAAATATTACTCCACAGATTCTCACCCAATATGTTTTACTGATCCCCTGTAATAATAAAAAATGCCAAATACAACTGCGGTGGTGTGTCCGGATGAGTCCTTAATCATTTTGAGCCTGGTAGTTAGCTCGAAGCACAAGGCTCAGTGAGGAATTACCGATGTCAACAGTTTCAACACTACATACACCTACACACCTCGTTGGTAACCAGGTCAGGATTATTACAGTCTCACTGCTTA
The DNA here is from genome assembly GCA_963989225.1 of Dromius quadrimaculatus. Taxonomy (NCBI): domain Eukaryota; kingdom Metazoa; phylum Arthropoda; class Insecta; order Coleoptera; family Carabidae; genus Dromius; species Dromius quadrimaculatus. Next base: position 46,508,897 of record OZ022330.1, read on the forward strand.
ATCCCAGCCGTTGGTAACCTAGCAAGTATTGCTACTGCCCAAAGTTGATCACTGCTCATTTGGCGGCCACTACAGCCCATAGCTGCTCGCTGAGCCATCGGCAACCAACCATATTGCATCACACACCCGGCTCTAAGCCGTGCCATAAACACGCTATACTCTTAGCCATACCAGAAGCACTCGACTCTTACAGGCGCTCGACTCCAGGTCGTACCGTAAATACTCCACACTTACACCCACACTCAATAACTCAACTCACCTACTCATCTACTCACTAACTCTGTAAAACTCACGTCTTTACTATCTGGACGATAAAACTAAACTGCCAGAATAACTTAAAATTCATCATCCAGTTATGAGTGATCACATAACTAATGGAGTTAATAAATTGATAGACTTATGAAATCGAGCGATGATAATTCTATATCATGTAACAGTACAAAAAATTTAATTGAAATGACGTTACACTAACTCAGCAAGATGCAAAGTTGAGCCACTTATCACCAACTAACGCTGAAATTCAAAGCAATATCATCATAAGATTTTCAATTGAGAGTTGATATACATATAATGCTCATAGCTCCTGAAGAAGTAATCGTACAAAAAATTGTAATTGTATCTCCATATTCTCTACAATATATGCTTGGTCTGACCTCAATATCGGAGGTGAAATTTTCAATCTGAAAAACGTATCACTACTCACAACTCACAAGGTGAAGTCCGCAACCATCTCTCCAAATAGTCCCAGTTTAGGCATATTACTGCATGAATTCTTGGCAATAAAGAAACACCTCATTCAATTCTTTGCAATAAAATACGCTACAAAAAATTTTCAACTTAAACATATAACATGTGGCAAAATACTTCGAGATGCCTCATCCGAGTCACAAAATTTTTCTTCGAATGTCATGCCTGCATACAAGGTGTTGTCTACGTCCCAAAATGTCCATATTTCGACAACAAATGTCTAGATAACAAGTGTTATGCCCAGAACTGCCAATATGGATTCGTAGAAAAAGTCAACTTACATTCATGTGATGGCAGAGCTGAGATGCGTGAAAGTTTGATTAACGTATTGTCACAAATATGAAACATTTGTAGTAATTAGGTCACATAATTATTTATTTGAATTCGCTGTAACAGTAATCCTTGTTAGTATTAACAAGGTCGATGTTCAATTGTCGGACATGATTGACAGGCTATGGTCACTAGATGTTCGGTGGTTACCAGGCAAGAACTGTTAGACAACTGAATGTTGACCCATTGTCGGCTTAGGTATATAAGGGCATGAGCTAGGAGAGGATTCATCGGAAATGATGAAGAAAGAATTTGCACTTGACAAAATTGAATCAAAGGTCCAAAACTCCAGTTTTAAGCAGCACTTACTGATTACTAAATCAGAGCTATTTACAGATCTAAAAGATTAACCAGCTTCACTCCCACTAAATCTGTTATCTATCAAGTCAGAGAAAAGCCTATATTATTCTTATTATGACGGATCTTCTTTACAGCTCCAAAAGTACCAAAAAATGTTTTGGTTCACATAAATTCAACATTGAAATTGACTTGTTCAGTACCATATTCTTCCCCGTACTGTTATATGCGTAGTCCAGACGGTTACATGTACCCATTGAGTGATGATAGACTGAACAGCCTAGGCATATGTGAATTTTCAAAAGAAAAAGCCCAAATTACTGACAATGGCACATGGATATGTGGATTTGCTAAGGACACAGGAGAACCAGATGATGTACTCTCGTTTGAGGTAAGATTAAAATTAAATTGCTGGAATCAATAAGTGCACACCAGAAAATTCTACTCCATGTAATTTCATTAGTAACAGTAAGTCCTTTAATTATTCAAGAGACCCAAATAGCCACAACAAAATAAATTGAACATTGACTGCTCTAGTTTCAATCGAACCAATTTATTCACAAACTATAAAAGAAACAATAATTTCGTTCAACAAAATTTGTGTTAGAAACATAAGTCATGGAGAAATAAGAACAATCACAAAACAGTGGAAATCTGTACCAGAATAATTCATATTTTTCTTAACAACTTAACTGAATAAAAAGTATTCTTCATAAATCACTTCTTCACAATGCCAGACAATGTTATAATCCCACTTTATATCTCTCGGTAAACTTTCACAGCGGCGCTGAGATTATAACTTCGAATCCGTACAGTATACATACTTCAATAGAAGTTTCATCACAGTATTAAAACTATATCGTACACTCGAGGCTTCGCCTCTCATGCTGGATTGCATGAAAGTGTTCATTGATTCACTATTTATTCAATAATTCACAGTGGCGGGATTCGGCAGGGGCAAGGGTGGGCAGTTGCCCCCCCCCCCCCTAAATCTGGCACTTACGACCACATGCGCTCATATCACATGCGCTCAAATATACATTTAAGTTGTGTAAAAGAAGTAATGCTTATTGTCAATAGTTTGTGTACTGAAATATTTTCGTCTTTCTGTATTTTTTTGCTTTACATATTTTCGTCTTTCCACATTCTCTGCTATTATTAACATAAATCTTTTTCACATCTGTTTTCATCAATGCTATTTTTTATAATGCCTATTTACACTCGTTCCTGTATGTTTCATCGGGTAATGAATCATTGCAATTCTGAGCCTCTTCGACCCTTCCTCTTAATAGAACTTTCTCAAATTTTGTATGCAAGCCTATTATCGAGAACACTATATAACAAAGGTTTAGAAGCTAGAGAATGCTTAAATGTAGATCTTTAAGTCATGTTTTCATACGAAAAAATAGAAACAAAAAAAAATCATTTGTTAGATCTCAAAAAAAGAGTGTGAAAATTTACACTTTCTAATTCCATAAAAATCCCCTGTGGCCTGCACAATACTTCTTCGACAATAAATTTCATGGCCAGTTTCATCGCTGTGTAAGAAATTTAGAGTGTCGCATCACATTAATTGCATATTTTGGAGTGAAAGCTGTAATTTTCGAAATGACAGCTGTCCTTTTTACAGTGACAACTGTCACTATCATAGTGATAGCTGGCATTGTTAAAGTGTCGGATTGCGGTTATGTTTTAGTACTGACATAAAATAAGAATTTTTGCAAATGGAGAGTCCTTTTCTAGAATTTCGGGATCTTTAATTCATTGGAACATACAGTTCCGACATTTAATCGCCGGAAGTGTAATTTGAAGATGGTGACGTGGATTCCACTAGTACTTAATTATTTATTCTTGATATCTTCTAAGCTTATCTCCCCAAGAGCTCAAAATTGATACCAAACTACACATTATTACAATAATTTATGAGAGAAACAATTGATGACAGTTTAAATATCCTCTTTGACACTTTTGCAAGAATTATCTTCACAAGAGCTTTCAATTTGATACTGAACATGATAGAGGCACATTACCAATTCAAAGAGAGAAAAAAAAACAATTGACGAACGTTCGCAAGCGATATCAGAATATGATTGATATCAATTCTAACTCCACGTTATGATTCTTATTATTTTTTTGGTCCAGTAGAATATAACGGATTCAAATTTTGATAACAAATGTATCACCGATAATTTTGAAGAATGTTCCCTGTGAATACTTTGCCTAATCATTCAAGGATTATTTTTAGTTATTACATATTTTACTATGTTTACTAGCGACACTATCGTTTATAAAATAAACGCAAAAACTAAAAAGTTCCATCAATAAAATTCTGGTACCACTGGTTGAAAAATGCTCATCTACTTAAGACTAGATTTTAGATGAAAAACTTAAATATAAAATTGTAGTATTATGATAGTAGAAATTTGTACGCGTTCTTAATTTATCGTGCTTTCAGACAGATTGACAGACCGACTTTTCATAAAATTACATATGTTATTCGGATTCGGGTCTAGAACGTAAAGATTTATCAAAATCTCGAACTGTCAAAAAATCACGATTACAATACTTCCTCTATTATATTATAGGTCGGAAAAGTGTTAATTAAGAATGAATAAAAAAATCTGACGTGAACATCACATGACTTACTTGTACATCATTGGATATATATATTTATATAATACGATGTAATTTTGTGTTCGATCGTATATATCATTGGATATGTATAATCAAAAACACAAAATCTCATCGTTCCACCGTTAATCGTTTTGGATTTACCCAAGAGATTCTAAGAATCTGTCAAATAGAATGCGCTTTCAGCCAAGTCGGTTGCTATATAAACAGTAGGCCATTATTCTTATACTACAACATTCCTAAATACTGATTTCCAAAATTCTACGACTACCAACAGATCTGATTTTATGTGCAAAATTAAAAAATAAATTCCTACTGAAGTACACTTCCGGTTCAGTCTATTATTATGAAAATAGTAGGCAATCATACAACAGACTGAAATACCAAATTTTAATATTCTACACCTGATCGTTTCGAATTTATGCGAAAAATTCCAAAAGACTGTCAAGTAAAGTGCAGTTCCGGTTCGGTGGATCTAAATAAAAATAGGAAATGAGTATCTAGACGGTATAATCGTCCTAAATACCGAATTCTAATATTCTACGTTCAATCATTTTGGATTTATGCGGAAAATTCAAAAAATGTTTCGAATAAAGTGCTCTTCCGGCTTAGTCGATAGCAATCATAGTGCAAGGTGTACAACTAGATATTATAAAAGTGCTTAATACAAAATTTGAATACTCTACGAATGATTGTTTAGAATTTATGCGGAAAATTCAAAAAGTCTGTCATATAAAGTGCACTTCCAAGTCAGCCGATTGTTACAAAAATAGAAGATGACCATTTAGAAATTTAGATACTACAGCAATTTCAAATACTGAATTCCAGTATCCTACGGCTGATCATTCTGGATTTATGAGGAAAATTTCAAAAAAGTGTTAAGTAAAGTGCACTTCCGGCTCAGTCGATCGCAATCATAATGCAAGATGTACAATAAGATGCCTTAGAAGTGCTCAATACGAAATTTCAATATGCTATGGCTAATCATTCTAGATTTATGCAAAAAATTCAAAAAAAGTTTCAAGTTAAGTGCACTTCTGGCTTGGCCGATTCATACAAAAATAGCAGATGACCATTCTGATACAACATCAAATTCAAATACTAAATTTCAACATCTTACGGTTGATCATTCTGAATTTTTTAGAAAAATTCGAAAAAAGTTTCAAGTAAAGTGCACTTTCGGTACAGACGATTGAAACCATAATGCGAGGTGCACAGCTAGACTCTATACCAGTCCTAAATACAAAATTTCAACATTATACGTTCAACCAGTTTTGAGATTTGCGAGTTACGCACGCACGCACGTACAATCGCACGCACGAACATACATACCGACATCAAGCTAAAAATAGTCAAAATGGATTCAGGGATGCTCAAAACGGATATTTCCATCAGAATCTTGATAGATGAATTTTGTCGGTTTCACAATACTTATTTGTTACTTTGCACAAGTAAGTAGAAGGGGTAGTGAAAAAATTGTTATACTTTGTATCAATTACATTACTTACAACCTCTCCTCCTCCATTCCAGAGATTTTGAACACGAGCCTGACTTTTTAAGTTGATATAAAAGCTCAAATGTTGCCCGCCCAATAATATTGCTGAAATCCCGCCACTGATAATTCATGAATATGCTCTGCATGATCATTCGATAATTCTATTAATCCAACAAACTACAACAATAACTTGGAGATTCTTACAATGATTGAATCAATTTTGAACATCATTAGAAACTAATAAGTTTGGAACGTCAGACAATTATGATTATGATTAGAAATCACAGTTCCTGGAAAATCGCTAATATTTGATCTCACTGATCCCAGTACAAAATTATTCCATCCACAATTTTTTCTAACCTTGCAGTGCTACTTGCTACTTCTTAAATAATCTAATATTCCGTTTTTCCATAAATCTTTTTCCGGTCTTGAATTCTTTGAAAACTCCTGTTGCGTATTACCTTATAAGTAGAAAATTTCGTTTCACAATTCCTTTGATATCAATCTCCACTCAATATAAAATATAAATGAAAAGAACAAATCGACAGATGGGTTATCAAATTGTGAGGTACTTTTTTTAAAGATATAATCCGCTAGCTTCTATCCGGCATGTAATTTTTTTGTCTCGACTGTTCATCTTCCACATCATTCTCCATGCATGAATCAAATCCTGAGTAGTCAAATTATCAACACGCAACAGTATAATATATTTTCCGAGATCTGATGCAAAGCATTTTAAGCCAATAAACGCTGCAAAAATTTGTAGCAAATTAATGTGCTACTTCTGCCATTAGAAACGCGTTCCAAAATATTTCTATTCGAACAAAATTACAATGTGATGTGATGAACCATATTCTATAGCTAGACATACGAAATTTGACTGTATATTATCAAATTGCGTTAATGTGACACGTAATTGAGCGAGGAGAATGAAGAGAGAGGAAATCGGAGAGTTCCTACCTTTATTTGATGTAGAACACTTCTCGCAGATGATATTAGATGCTGAGCCTAGATCTTGCTGTTGGTGAATTTGATGTTTGATGATGATGTTTCACTTTGATGATTGATAACACTCGTCTTCCGATTTTCACTTGAATTTAATCGAAATCCGACTTGAAGGGCCAAAAATTTGATAATCCACCAGTTTGTAGAACAAAACCAATGCGATCTTTTATAAAATAGAAAAATATATGTCCTATTATTTTTTTTTTCAACATAGAGGCAAACGCATTTCGAAACAAATTATAATAGACGCATTTCTAGCAACTGTCTGACCCCGATATATCTCAACTAGTAATTGAAATGTTTTCTATCAATGTTCGAACGTCTTCTTGAAATAACAGAGCTTGCAAGGTTTTGCGTGGTAGAGAAATACGTATGTCTCTCCAATGATCCCTTATTTATTGAAACTCTAATTGCGACATCCAAAAATAGGAACTTTCAGACAACAATCACCTATCTGTGGATACAAAGCATCCTCTACCCCTTTCTGCTGTTTGCTGCTTTCAGCCAATTTTTCCATCTTGACGCCATGTGTGGAATGTGGTGGCATTGAAATTTTTATTCTCTTCCAAAAGAAACGAATGTCTAAAAAGGGTTGGGAGATTTTAATCAAGAAAAATTGTAGTCTTTCATTGCAAAATTACAGTCACTAATGTAGCATAATTTTTTTATTCAGAACATTACAGCTTGCGTAACCTGCTGTGAAAGACCTTTCAAATTTTGTGTGCCGGAAGACTGACGTAATATAGATTAGACAATCAAGATTATGTGGAATGATATTCATCTCAATTTTTGTAGATTATCAAAAGGAAATTAATACAAAGAAGTTATATTGCCTCTATTGCATTAAGTTCATGCAATTTATTTGCTTTATGCTCCAATAAAAATTGCTCCAAAACATTTCCAATATTTAATATTAAGATGTCGTAAAATGTATATGATTTCACGATAAAATGTTGATTCATTGTATTAAATTCAAATCAGAAACTATGAACTAGTTTTGTCACAATAAAACTACTACAATACTTATACTCTTATATCAGTTTTTCTTATTACAGTATATTTTGAATATTTAAGGTGTACGTTCCTGAACAAATATCAATACAATCTCCAAAACAAGAAATAGAAGCAAGATCTGCTGGAATGGCTCGACTAATGTGTGGTACAAACGGCTTGGGAGATTATCCAATACAATATTGTCGTTTTCTTAGCCCTGAAGGAAAAATATATCAAATTGGAAATCATGAAACATCAGACAGGTAGGTACATAAAACTAGCAATATGAGCACACATAACTTGTTTTAAGATCAAATATTAGGTAAAACTGACACATTGTATCATCCGGGAAGTATATTTCAATGAAAAAATACAAAGTCGTACTTTTATTGACTCATCTGCAAGTTATCTAATCGAGATTATATAATGCGAAAATTCTGAAACAAAGCTCGAATAGAAGTACTTAATGCGATAAACTAGTATTTCACAAGAATCAAGAAATAAACTTGATCTTGTCTTGAAATCAAAACAAGACCAGGACAAGAAGTATTTTTCATTTCCCAAGACAAGGCAAAAGAACACTATCAAGTGCTAATAATTATTTTCAATCCGCATATTCATTAATATATTATTAAAATATTGAAATCTGCTATGGCCATCACAGTTTTATCTCGACAATAAATTTCATGGCTAGTTCCATCACTGTTTCATGGATTTGAAGTGTCACACCAACTATCAAAGTGACATTTGTCATTATCAAACTGACAGTTTTTATTATCAAAGTGACAGCGTCATTATCAAAGTGACAGCGTCATTTTCAAAGTGACAGCTGTCATTGTCGAAGTAATAGCTGTCATTGTCAAAATGACAGCTGTCATTGTTACAATATAAGTATTCTCAAAAATGGAGATTTTTTTCTAGATTTTCTGTTTGAAAATGCTTATTAAAAAATTTAAACCTAGCTTTTTTAATAAAAACTCAGATATAAAATGTCAATCGCAAATTCGTACGGGTTCTCAAATTATCATACTTTCAGACAAACAGACCGACCGATTTCATTTAAACTTATGTTTTTTGGGTTCAGTAGGGTCTAAAATGTAAAAATTCATCAGAATCTTGAACTGTCAAAAAATCACGATTTCAATACTTCTCCTATTATATATAGGTCGGGTAAATAAAAAGTACAGGTGACTGTGATTCTCAAAACAAATATTTTGTACATATCGAAAGCATAAGTATTTAATTTCCGGTGAATAATCGTTCATGTAGAGTAGAAATGTATAGGTAGATTCCACAATAGGTACCCTGAGAAAGTTGTTAACTTTTAACAATATTGCTATATCATATAACAAATAATAATTGCAAATACTGATTAAAACTTGAGAATAAGAGACTTTTCATATATTTTGATTGGTGACAATATTGGAAAATGTTGCTAGAATCGTTTCATAACATAACTGACAGGGAGGGTGAAGGGTAGACATTAATGCTTAACTTGAGCGTTTGGATTGGATAAAGTGATAGTGAAAAGGGATTCCTCCAAAATTTCAAGATCAAGAATTCTTGGAACTAGACAAGAAGTGCGTTACCAAAAAATGGGCAAAACAAGAAAATGATCATCAAGACAGGAAATCTTGTCTTGATGAAACACTACAATAAACCATATACACAAGGCAATTTTCCAAATAATTTTGTTCATTTAATCTGCCGCAAATTGCCTTGCGCTCTGAATCGCATTAATATGTTCTTGGTGCGACACTTGTTTTCACAGCACACGAAGCAAGCTGCACCACTTATTGTGACTCTAGAACGTGGACTTGCTTGTTACAAATATGGATCGTCGGAAAAGAGCAGTTATAGTTTACGAATTGATTAGAATGCGGGCAGCAAAAAAAAAATAGGGAAAACTATGTACAAGAGAATGGATTCTGAAAGGGTTTTAAGGCCGAGGAGTTCTTAACATGTTAGACGAAGTATACTGAGAAAACTAAATTGCACCACTCAAGTGAATAGAAATATAAATGATAAAGTCTTACCATTTAAGTCGAAAAACTTGAATAGTAGAACTCAAGTGGTAAAAATCAAAGTTATAAGTTGATTGCGATATATTTTTAAGATGAAAAGTAGATTTTATGTACGCAAAAGATGACCATCCTCCCTCGAGATAGACTATTAGTTTAAAAGCTACTTTTTGTATTCAAATTTTCTACAAACAAATATAGTTCAATTAGGATGAAAATGCATTTCCTAAATTGACGTTGGATGTTTTTTTGTTTCACAATTGCAAGTATTATCGGTCACCACTTAAGTGGCCATATTTTACAATTCAAAGCTGCAATACTTCACCACTTACTATCACATCGATCTTACCACATCAAGTTGTTGGGTAAACCATTCAAATCACTATACGTGGAACTTGAATTATCACCACTACTACTCAGTTTTCTGTATAGGATACAGGAAATTTTCTTCTCATTAATGTTTTAAGTATATTTACAATGCATCAATCGACCTAAATGATATATCCAAGCCATGTTTTCGACTAATTCTTTACAATTAATTCTTTTCTTTATTCGATTAAGCTCTTTGCGACGTCTAGTGAATTATAGAGAATTAATTGAAAACCATGGTGTGGAGAGACCGTCAAGATCAAATGATTTATCATAAGTAACCGAGTATGCAAATTTTCAGAGCAACAATTTTTCAAATCTTATGAAATACAAGTGATCGTGGCGTGGTAAATGCAACATAAGGCTGATGTAGTCACATGATTTCAGTGCCCGTTCTGTTTGGCTATGCATAAAAGCCAGCAGCGAAGCAAGTGCGAAAAATAGCACTGAATCTGTCTTGAAAACAAGTCTCGTGGCAAGCACAGCACCCAGCAATCAACCAAGTTTCTAGCATCGGAGCCAGCGTGAAAGCCAGCACATTTTAATCAGTTGTTCATCAAACAGAGGATGATGAACTCTATTAATATTCAATTTAGAGAACATATTTCTTACATACCATTGTATGTCTATGAATTAGTCATCACATATTATTACATAATGAGTTTCAAGTTGATTAACAAGAAAATATGTTATCAGTAACGAACTCTGAGAATATATACTAATATTTAAGATTTGTATAAACAATGCGTTGAGCAAGTGCGATACAGGTGGGAGGGACGTTGAACCAAGGACTAAGTGTTGCCAACGATGGCAAAAATAAAATTGTCACCGGAACAAAGAAAAAGGGAAGAAGAAGAAAGAACTAAAACAGAAACTATTGAAGAGGTGTAAGTAGACAAACAAAATATGGAGGAATTAAAACAGATGATGCAAACTATAATGGCAAATTGGAACAAAACACAAATGATTTGAAACAGGAGATAAGAGATATAAAATCAGAAATGAAGAGGAAAGAAGCTGTATGGGAGAAATAAAAGAAAACTTTGGTAGATAGAGTCGAAAGTCTAGAGACCAAATGTAAATAAGAAGAAAGGCGAAAGAAGAAAAATAATCTAGTCATAAAAGGATTAAGACAAACGCACAATCTGAAAGCGGGAGTGAAAAAGCTACTCTCTGAACAGTTGCAAATTCAAGCAGAAACTAAAAACGTATACATGCGAAATGAAGGGAAAAAAATGAAATTATATTAGTAGAAATGGCAAACTGGGAGCAAATGCAAAAAATCATGGCAGTAAAAAACAAATTACAAGGAACAAAAATAAAGGCGACCGAGAAAAAGTCAAAATTGGATATCAAAAATTAACAAGTTATGGAGAAGTATTTGAATGGGCAAAAAACGAGAGAGGACTTGTACGAAAAGGGAGAGAAATAATATCAAAAAATGGTTAAAAAATAAGAAAACAAAAGAATGCAACACGGAGGCGAACAAGCAAACAAAAAAGACTATACGACTAGGAACATGGAATATTAGAAGCATAAATGGAAAGGAAATAGAATTAGTAGATGAATTTGAAAAAGCGAAATTAGATATACTAGCCATCACCGAAACGAAAAAGAAAGGTAGAGGAATAATAAAATTGAAGAATGATCACATACTAATATATCTGTACCTTGAAACAAAAACAACCAAAGTCAATATTGTTAATTTGTAGATAAATCGCTCAAAAGAATGGAGCCATTTTTCGGTGTGATATTACGCTCTTACATTAATTCTTAGGATCTAACTGAACTATTGTGTTTTGTACACGTACTCAATTCATTTGAAATTTGTTTTTAAATTTTTCATACCATGCATGACCTTTGACTTAGGTACGACATTGGTTATTATTGCGCGATAGATATTCCATCAAATTAGTGACATAGTAACAAAATGCTCTTATTTCAACGATATTAGAATCACTCCGTTTGAGTATTTAGGATTGAATATAGGTCAAATGTTAATGAAAATATCTTGTCAAACTATTTATTCATAAATTCTGAATGAGAAACATTTGTGGGTATAAAAATCATCATTATTATCGTAGTAACACTACAAACTAGTTCACATCAACGTCGCTATCTTCATCCGAATCAGAAATAAGATCATCTGTAGTATCATTTCCTGTTAATGTTTGATAAAAATGACGAGACGATTCATGAATGTGAGGGAGAAGTGACTGTAAATCTGCTATTTTTTTTGTGGCTAGAGCCAATCGTCCAGAATAGAGAGGAGTCAACGCTACATGGATATTACTTCTGCGACCTTTCTTTCTCGATAAATCTATAATTTTAAACTCCTCGTTCTCATCAAATGAGTACTTATAGAAAAATTTATCTGGATTTTCTTTTCTGAATTATAGCCATTTGATTTGCAGCCAGGATACTTTCTCTTTGTTTATATTTTCCTTCCTATGAACGTATTTTTGTCTAATTAGAGTTTTAAAAGATATAAACTGCTTTTGCTCCATTTCAAGAACTTCGATGGGATACCTTCTTCCTACAGAACGTATTAAATTTGCCCAGTCCCTTGGTAGGTCAATTTTGAGTGCTGTCCGTTTCTTTTCCTTTTCTATTGACGCGTGAATAGTATCAGCTTCCATATGTGTGTGGCCAGGTTGCAAATACTTTTGATTGATAACTTTTAATTTCATATTAGGTTTTTCAATAAGATCCTCGGCAAGAAAATGCAAGTACATCGTTGCAACGTAAATGTTTCTGTTTTGTCCTGTACAAGATTCACTGAACAGACTTATTTCTTCCACTTGCTCCGGTACATCCAGTAAGTGCTTCCTAATACAGGATGCTATTTCCTCGCCTCCGCGTTGAGCAATTGTTTCATCCCAGAGATAGCATGCTGGAGTAGTTTGTTGATTAATTACTGAATAAAATGTTAAGTTAAATGTCCACAAGGATCTTTTATAGAAGGAAACATTATTCTGCAAAAATGGAGTCTGTAGACATTTCTCTAGGTCAAAACTTATGAATGCATACTTTTCATTACATTTACTTTTTTCCTTATCATTCTTTTTTTCTTTGTAAGATGCTTCTGCTAAATTTAAATGCATTTCATATTGACTTGAAGCTGCAGCTTTTTCTTGTTCATCAGTACTTGCTTGCATTATTAGTTTGAACTTGTCGCACTTATCACATGTGTCATTTTTTGGCTTGTGAAAAGATAAATTGAAATTTTCCACAAATATTTTCCTGTACATGGCTTCATTAACTCTTTGCATGATATTATTTTCTTCACAGTGCATTTTGTATGAACGATAACATTTTGAAATCGACAATCCACCTGACAAATATTTTTTTTGTGTTCTATTACGAGAATAGTGGCTCTCATATGCGGGAAACATATTAATATGATCAATGACACTTCGTTTTGCGTCAGCAGAAAGTTTCTTCTGATGGCCATGTTTTCCTCTACCATCCGGAGGGCACATATTTGTTCCCAAGTGTCGCCTCTTCATAACAATTATCCTGATTTTCATTAATTTGACAGACAGGGTATTCAAGAACATGGTTTGACACACCTCGATCTTTTCATCAATGCTCTTGTATTTCAGAAAATATTTCCTTGAAAAACTTCGACGACTTACTGTCTTCTTTGTTCTTAGTCTTTGAGAGTTCTTTCTGAATTCATCAACACAGTCACTAAGATACTGATTCTGGCTTCCAACAGGAAGTTTATAAAATTGTTCAAATAGATTTATTCGCTCATTTTCATTAATTTTTTCCCAGCACTTTTTCCTACATGAACAAGGTGGTTTCAAAGTTTTTTTTGGCTTTATTGATCCAGTTACAGATAAGTATTCTTTGCCAGCATCTTTTGCACTTTTTCTTATATTTCTTTTCCAGTTTTTTTGATCACGTTTGCGCTTCTTAGTAGGAATATCTTGTTTCTGCCTCCCTCCTCGTTTTCTTCGTGTAATTGTATCTTCTTCAGTATGTGAAGGACTTTGTAATTCACCGCCAGAATTTATCTCTTCATTCGAATCAGAAAAGTCAGAATCTGGTACGTAGTCATTTGAACTTCCACTACTGAAGTCTTTATTTTCTGAAGAATCTCTTGGAGAAGAAATTATAAAATTCTCAGTAATATTTTCTGAAAATTCATCAGAAATCAGAGTTCGCCTTGTCAAAGCACTATTAGGATAATAATACTGTTACCTGTTTCATTATTCATTACAATTAACTCAGCTGCCACTGGACTCCTCACATTGAATTCATTTATCAAATTGGAGACCTGTGGATCTGGATTTTGACTTATATTAGAAGGCCCAGCAACATTCTCATTTATTCCGTCATTTTCTAAGCAAAAAAAAAAATCCCATATCAGACTAAGAATGAAGATTGAAAAAAATTGATTAATATTTTTACCTCTTCGAATCTGATCAGTTAGGCATAGTTCCACTAACATTTCACCTCTTGAACACATACTTTCCTATTTTGAATACTTTAAGACACAAAAAACTGAGTTTCACAAGAGAAGACAGTAGAAATGTAACATGACATTCATGACACCTTACCTCACTCTCTGCCAATGTCAAATGTCACACTCACACAAAAGTTTCAGTCATACAAGAATACCCAATGTCCACATTGGTTATTATGGAATTATAAAATATGAATATTATGTACCTATGTACACTTTGGTTTATTTTGCACTAAGTAATTTTTCTTTTCCAAATGAACATTGGTGAGACAGACTGTGGTAACCTAATATCTACAAGGATTTTGACATTGGTTGTACTTGCAGTAAATAAAGTTGAAGTAAAAACAACAAAGTTTCATACAATCTCATTTTAGAAAAATTTTGACATTGGTTGTTCTTGTTTCAAGGTACAGATATAGTGGAGTGGAAAACATGGATAGAGCTAGAGCGGGAGTTGGATGTATAATAAATAAAAAACTGGAACAATCAATAACAAACTGGAAATGCGTAAACGAAAGATTACTAATAATTCAAGTAGAAGACAAGACAAATTCAAAGGCAAATATAATGATAGTGTATGCAATAAATGAGGATGAAAATAAAGAAAAGAAAGATGAGTTTTGGGACAAAATGCTAACCGAATACGAAAAACTGAAAGAACCGATATATGTCATGGGAGATTTTAACGCAAGAGTGGGAAATAAAAATAAGGGTGTTGAAGAAATAATAGGAAGACATGGGGAGCCGACTATGAATAACAATGGAAAGAGGCTCATCGATTTTTGCATCTTAAATGGATTAATTATATTAAACACTTTATTTGAGCATGAAGAAATCCACAAGTATACTAGGGAAGAAAAAAGCAGAGAAGAAAAGTCAATAATAGATTATTTCTTAACTAATACGCAACACAGAAAAAAAGTGAAGGATGTAGGAGTGAAACGGGATAGTGAAATCAGTAGCGACCTTTACCTGGTAATAGCAGTAGTCATAGCGTTAGGAAATGAGACAAAACATAATCAAGAGATTAATTCTAACAAAAAACAAACAGTAAAATTTAGAGTAGAGAAACTGAAAAACCGACAGATAAAAGCAGAATATCAAAATTGTATTAACGAATTAATAAAAGATACACCCAAGCCAGATTTAAACAATATAGAAGAAATGTGGAATACATTCAAACACATAGTAACAGAAGCAACAAAAAGATCATGCGGAATAGTCAAAAATTCACACAAGAGAAGACAAACACACTGGTGGAATGAAAAATAAAAGAAGTCAAGAAAAAAAAAACAAAAATGGAAAAAGTATATCAATACCAAAAAAGAGGAGGATTATGAAGATTATAAAAGACAAAGGAAGATAACGAAGACAGAGATAAGAGAATCAAAAGAAAGAACCTGGGAAGAATTTGGAAACAAAATTGAGGAAAACCTTAAGGAGCATCAAAAATTATTCTACAGAACAATTAAGAACTGCAAGAAAGAGAAACACATAACATTGAAACAGCTAGTAAACCAGCAAAGAGTCATAATAAAAGAAGACAAAGAAATCATGGGAAGATGGAAAGAATATTTTGAAGAATTATTGGAAGAAATACACATTAACAATGTCAGTAGAGAAGAAGAAAGTACAGAACTGGAAAACACAGGAATGGTGAATCAAGAAAATATTAGAGAGGAAGAAATGAAAACAGTAATAAAAAAATTAAAAAACGGCAAAGCACCAGGTCATGACGGAATAAGAGCGGAACAATTGAAATATATGGGAGAGGAAGGAGAACGAATATTATTAATAATGCTGAATAAAATATGGGAAATAGGGCAAATACCAAAAGACTGGGAAATGGCAGTGATATTCCCAATACACAAGAAAGGAGACAATAGAATATGCAGTAATTACCGAGGAATATCACTGCTATGTACAGCTGCAAAAATTTATGAGGCAATATTAAAAAATAAATTGAGAAAATCAATAGAGACAAAGATGGAGAAAGCACAAAGTGGTTTTAGAAAAGGATACTTGACACAGGATCACATTTTTACCATAAGAAAACTAACAGAAAAGACCATAAGAGAAGACAGTAAACTGTATATAGCATTTCTAAACCTAGAAAAAGCTTTTGGAAGGGTGCCGAGGGAAAAGATGTGAGAAATCTTAAAAATAAGACAGATTGACAAACAGCTAACGCAAGCAATAAAAAGTATCTATGATAAGACATGCAACTATGTTAGAACAGGAAATGAAATTTCAAAGGAATTCATCACAACACAGGGACTAAGGCAAGGAGGAGCATTAAGCCCACTATTAATCATTATATACCTAGACAACATCTTAAAAAATATAAAAGACAGAACTAAAAAAATTGAAGTAGGACACCATAACTTAGAAAGGATTATGTTAGCGGAATGCGCCTTTGCAGATGACCTTGCAATACTTGCAAAAAGTGAAAAAGACTTACAACATAACATTAACTTGTGTAATGAGGAATTAAAAAAGCACAATATGACCATAAACATAGACAAAACAAAAATAATGGTAATAGCGAAAGAAGAAATAGCAACGCAGGTGAAAATAAATCAAAGAGAAATCGAACAGGTAGAAACATTCACATATTTAGGACAGACATTGAACAACAAAGGTAACTTGGAGCAAGAAATTAACAACAGAATTTTGACAGCAAACAAAAGTTACTACTCAATGAACAAAATAATCCTAAGCAATAAACAAGTTAAGAAAAAGATCAAAATGACACTGATCAAAGTATTATACAGACCAATACTGTTATGTGGGAGTGAAACATGGACGACGAACCAGAGAACAAAAAGTAGAATATAAGCTGCGGAAATGAGATATCTGAGAAAAGTAGAAGGGGTAACAAGACTAGATAGAATAAGAAACGAAGATATACGAAAAAGGTTACAAATAGAAAGTATACATACTACCATGGAGAAAAAACAACTTGCTTGGTACGGTCATCTTATAAGAATGCCAGATGATAGGCAAACAAAAATGGTATGGAAGGCTAAGACGACAAAAAAGAAGAGTAGAGGAAGAACACAGAAGACATGGGAAAATAATATACAAGAAATACTGAAAAAGAACAATTTCAGCTGTCAAAAATCAAAAAGAAAAGCATCAAACAGGAAAGAATGGAAAGATTTCACAAATAACATAGAATAACAAAGGATAGGAAAACTAATCTCAACACCAGAAAGGGTAAAATGAGATTTAAATAGATTATATATATATATATATATATATATATATATATATATATATATATATATATATATATATATATATATATATATATATATATATATATATATATATATATATATGTGTGTATAAAATAGCCTTCCCAAGAGATTAAGTCGTTATTCAATACTTTCTTAATCCAGCTTTAGATACCTTTGCAAAAGCATAGGTATCTAAATTTTGGAACCAATATAAACTCCATTACATTCAAATTGAAGTAGATGTCACCTCGAAGAAAACACGATTAAAGTCGCTGAATAAAATAAAGTACCGTGATACATTTAACTTGTATAATGACGTTAAAATTGCGTTTTGCTGTATGGTAAAACATCTAAAAATAACTTTGAATTTTCATGGAAGACTTCTGACTAAATTGCTTCGTTGTACGCGAAAACAGCGTATCAATCAATTTCTTGAAGATTCTCTAATGTACAAAGTAGCTCATTTCATATTACAGAAAAATTAATGAAGATGAAAAATCTGTTATATTCGTACCCAATGTGACAGTGATAAATTGTTGGACCAGCTTTGGCAGAGCATTCTCTAGACATATACATTATCATCAATTCATGTCAAGATTTTCTTGGTCTTTAAAAGTTTACTAGATTCCAAAGGAATAGATTTTATCAATTATAGTTTGTGAGTCTCAAGATTTATTCAGAATATAACAATACTAGTCTTTCAATTTGACTACCTGAATTTGTTACCTGATCATAGATTAGAATAAGTTGAGCATTTAATGTAAACAATTATTTGAAGTAATTTTCAGTTGTACTTTTACAAATAAGGTTAATCCAAATAAATAGCTATCATATTGAGAAAATTAAGTGGTAATAGAAGTAATTCAAGTGGTACAGATATCAATTTTACCACTTCAAGTTGTCAGGGGATACCACTGGAATTACTAACCGTACCACATAAATTGCTACCATCACCACTTACTTTTCTTAATGCATTCAAATATAACTTGAGATTGAATTTTTGTAATAAAATACACAGGATTTTCTTGCTAATGGGAACTTGATTTATATGTAGCACTGATTAGTTTCAAATGTGAAAGTACTAAAAACTTGTATGAGCATTTTTTTACCAAATTCTTGAAAAAAGATAATATTTACTCACTTATTGATGTTTTTTGCAGAATAAGTTATGAAGGTAGAGGCTTTGAATATGGTGAGTGTGGAATTATTTTACAAGATGTATCAGAAAGTGATCAAGGAACTTGGAGCTGTATTACGAGAATTCAAAAAGTAACCATTATTGGCACCTACGAAGCTACTGAAGAAGTATATACTAATATTCATCTCTCTGTGAAAAATAGTGAGTTTATTTGACGACAGTTATTCATACATTCCTATGTATCTTAGATGACACGAAAAATGCATGAGCTCACCTTTCTCAAATATTTTCCCCATTACTTTCTAGAATAACTTATTTATTCAGTATTTTAAATCACAAAACCAGAATGAATACCTAAATTGTTGATACTTAACCATAGTAATCAAACTAACAGCTTCTAATCCGACGAAAGCTATGTTTGAATGATTCCAAACGGCATGTAGAATATTATTAAACGACGTGTTGGAATGTCATCTGTTCCAATCTAATTTTTTGTTGTGAAATGTGCAGATTAGATTCCAAAACAGTGTTAGAGATACAATTCTATACATATTATACATCCAAAGTATGTTATTTTCCATAAATAGAGAGAGACGCTAAAAATGAGCTTTCATATCTTTTGCAGCAAAAAATTAAGATTGGTGAATGCTCCATTCTTATATTAAAAATTCAAATTCCAGCACTCAGCTCAAATACTATGAATAGTACCTCCTTGACATCATCAGAATAGAACTTTGGTAGTTACAAGGATCCGAATGTAGCTCAATTTCATATGGAATAAAACTCTGTATTCTTCTCTTGTTTATACTTTTTTGGAACTTGTTTAACACAAAGCACATAAAATAAAGGTGAAATAATACTTTTGAGCTCATAATACACCTACTACTTCTTCAATTGAGATCTGGTTTTCATCCACTTAATTATACGAGAATTTTATTGGTAATGTAACAAAAATACCAATACATATTTTTTTTTTCAGATTTAGCATTGGCTTCATCTTTGGGTATTTCATTTGGCGTAGTAGCGGTGGTGACCGCTCTCCTCGTGTATGCTATTTATCGTTATCAAAAACGACACAATTTCCTCCAGACTTTTGTTAATTTCCATCGAAGAAATAGCCACACCAGTGACACTTCTGGTCCACATGATGTCGCTTTGAACATTCGACAAGAAAGCATAAATTATAATGCCACGGATTCCTCGAATATTCGAATAAGAAATGTGGAAAATCCTGCAGAAATCGGACATAATACCAATAGCAATGATGGAAGTTTAATATGATATCTGATATCAATAAAGAAAAATCCCTCACTTCATAGCACGTTTTATGTTTATAGTTATAGCAAATATCAGGAAATCTTGAATTGTTTTAGTTATGCTGCAATTATGTGCAGAATTATTAACCTTATCTATCCTAATTAATGTTATAATGTGAATGTTTGTTATGTACTTATCAAAATGTGTTTCATCTAGCATGAGGATGCTAATCATTGGCGTAGCCAGGAAATTTTCCTAGGAGGGGCTGCCGGCCTGCAGACTCTGTTTTGACTCGTAGGAGCTGTGACTCCACGATGTTGTTTTAACTTTTTACTCTGAAACCATGTAAATAATAAAGGAGTTAACTCCTTTTTTATATTAAACTTCAATGTTTACCTAGCTGACTTGAATAATGGCCGCAAACAATGGCCGAAACGTCATCGTATTTTCCAAATTATAAAGTTTTTTCTCAAAGCCAGTCTTCCTTTATTCTCCTACCAATTTAACTTATTATCGGCTTTTTAAATTCTTCAACTTATACTTAACAAATCAAAAATATTGGAAGGGAAAAACTGAATATTATTGGAAGATTCAAAGTGAAATGGGGATGGCTTTCATTTTTTCGGTGGTCAAGTTCACAGAAGGAAATATGAGGGTGGCCTCGACCTTTGGGTGGTCAAGTTCACAGGAGGGAATATTAGATAATGGAACATTTCCAAAGCAAAATTTATGTAGCGCGAAGTTAAATAGGCTAGGACATGTGTTAAACGTTAAAAGAATGGGATGAGGGTTAAATACAACATAGGATGAAACTATTATTGCCCTAAGAAATACAATTTACACTGGCATAGACAAATTGAAAGTTTCTACTCAATGTCAGCGGTTCTAAAACATAAAATGGAGTGAATGTTTCCAGTGAACCTAAAACTAATACATGAATCTATTGTATTTTTAAGGTTGTACTAAAGCACGAGACAAACAACTTCCGGTGTATTTTCTTTATTTTATTTAACACCTGAAAAACTACACTTCACACATTACGAAAAAGCATCAACACATTAAAACAGATGTTTAACTCAACATAACATTTTGACAGTTAAAAGTTCCCAGATCTAGTTACATTTTTGTTCAACACTTTTAATTCTCGAAACTTCAACACTTTCCCTTGTTGAATAAAAAATTATTACAACAGTCCCATCTTATCACTTAAAAATCTAAGACGTTGTTTTGGTAGCGGTTTCGTCATGATATCTGCAACCTGCTGGTGTGTTGAGATCTGTTGAACGCAGAGTCTCTCTTCAGCTAGTTTCTCGCGGATGAAGAAATACTTGATTGAAATATGTTTGGTCCGGCGATGAAACTCTGGGTTCAATGCTAACTTCACTGCTGCTGCATTATCGATTTGTAGAACCGGGATGTGCTCCAGCGTCGTAGTCTCTTCAAATAGACGAGTTAA
This sequence comes from Dromius quadrimaculatus, assembly GCA_963989225.1. Taxonomy (NCBI): domain Eukaryota; kingdom Metazoa; phylum Arthropoda; class Insecta; order Coleoptera; family Carabidae; genus Dromius; species Dromius quadrimaculatus. The sequence continues at coordinate 46,530,352 of OZ022330.1, forward strand.
CCATATGATCTCTTTGACAGCTTCATGTGCTGCCACAAGTTCCGCCTCCGTAGTTGATGTCGCCACCATAGCTTGTCGTTGACTAAGCCATGAAATTGCTCCTCCTGCGAACAAAATGATCACCCCAGAAATTGACCGACCTGTTGTGGAACAACCTCCGAAGTCTGCGTCGCTGTAACACTTGATACTGCTGGTCTCTCCTGCTGACTTGTAGAGAATTCCATGGCCCGTGGTTCCTGCAATGTAGCGGAAGACTCTCTTCAGTCGGTTTATGTCTTCAGTGGTAGAATTCTCAAGGGACCTCGACAGGAAGCTCACACTGTAAGCCAAGTCAGGTCTGGTTCCAAGCATCAGGTACATCAATGCACCGACAGCCTCTCTGTATGGAAACTTCTGCTTCCCGTCGTCGTCTTTCCCTGGTTGTAGTTGATCTGTACTCTTTAACATGGGCGTGGACACGGCTTTGCATTCAGAAAAATTGAAACGTTTAAGAACGTTCCGGGCGTACGTTTGCTGACTTATCTTGATACCAAGCGAGTCCTGATAAATTTGCAGACCCAGGAAGAATGTTCCGTCTGATATCGTAATCTCGAACTCCGACTTCAACATGTCAAATAGCGCTCCCAGGTCTCGTTGGTCAGTTGCTGCAACTAGTCCGTCGTCCACATACAAGATCAACATGACTTTATTTCTTCCTTTGTGTCAAATATATAAGCACGGGTCAGCCTCACTTGCCTTGAAACCAAGGTTTAGCAGGAAATTTCCAAAGCGCTTGTTCCAGCACCTTGGAGCTTGTTTAAGGCCGTACAAGCTCTTTTTCAGCCTACAAACCCTGCCCGTGCCATCGTTGTATCCTTGGGGCTGTACCATGTAAATCGTTTCCTCAAGTTCTCCGTACAAGAAAGCTGTCGATACGTCAAATTGCGCAAGATTCATCTCTTCACTTGCAGCAATGCTCAGAACGGATGGAATCGTTGACATTTTTGCTACTGGGCTGAAAGTCTGACTATAGTCAACGCCTTCACGCTGGACAAAACCTTTTGCGACTAGTCTTGCCTTATACTTGTCGATGCTTCCATCTGCATTTGTCTTCAGTCGAAAGCCCCATTTACATGGTATTGCCTTAAAACCACTCGGTAGCTCTTCAAGCTCCCACGTTTGATTTTCCTTGAGGGAATTAATTTCCCTGCCCATTGCTTGTTTCCATTCTGCTCTGTCTTCGTGCTCAAGAGCGTCTTCGTATGCTTGAGGCGTCTTTACTGGGTTGACTGCTTCTGCTGCCATCACGTATTCATCGTAAAATTTTGGCTTCTTCAGGATTGACCGGTTTCGCAAGTTGTGTGCAGGTGGCGCCTTCCTTTTTTGGATGTCATCGTTTTCAGTTTCGTAGTCCTGTTCACTTTCTCCAGAGTCGCTGGATCTGTCGAGACTGGATCTCTTGTCGTCGTCAGATTGTTCTTCAGGTGGTGAGTCTTGAAGTGGCAGTTGGACACGTTCGACGCAGCTTCCAGGTACCTCCTCGAACTGAACATCTCTTGATAGGATAACCTTGTTGCTCTCTCTGATCCAAATTCTGTAGCGTTCATCATTGTCATATCCTACAAGATACCCCTTTAGAGCCTTTTGGTCCATTTTCTTTCGCTTTTGACTTGGAACATGAGCGTAACTCGTGCAACCGATGATTCTCAGGTGCTTCGTTCTGGGTTTCTTGTTAGTCCACAGCTCGTAGGGACTAAAACCTTCAGCAGACGATTTTCCTGTTCGGTTAAGAATGTAGATAGCGCAGTTCACTAACTCAGCCCAAATTGCTTCTGGGTAGACTATGTCCGGATTTGAGTACTTCAGTGTCCTGGCCATCTCAACTATAGTCCGATTGTCCCGCTCACAGCTGCCATTTTGCTCAGGAGTGTAGGGGGCTGTCAATCGTTGTTTTATCCCTCTGGCACGCAGAATGGATCGGACTTCTTCATTGTCTAACTCTCCGCCATTATCGCTCAGCAGCTCCTTGACCGTATGTCCTAAGGTTGTAGCCTGCATAAGAAAATCCTTTAGGACCTCACTCACTTCCGATTTCTTCGCGACAAAGTAGCCATAGCGGAATTTGGTGTAGTTGTCCTTGAACTCGACGAGATATCTCTTCTTCTGGAATGACTCAGCAAAAGGTCCGCACACGTCTGTCGATACAAATTCTCCAGGTTTTGTCGATTTCTCTCTTGTGCCGAAAGGTAAACGGTGCGCTTTGCCGTAGACACAGGGCTCACACAGTTCTGTCTTTATCTTGACATTCATGCCGAGTTCTCTCTTGAGCTTCTCTTTGACGTGGCGTTTGTCTTGATGACCCCATCTTTCGTGGTAAAGCTGCAGCAGGTTCGAAATATTATCAACAGCAGTGGCCACTTCAACTTGACGCTCGGCTACTATCGGTTCAATGGCCGCTTTTACAGGGTACCGCCGATTTTACGAGTTCCGACCAACGTCATCTGACCATTGATAAAGAGCGAGCAGCTCGTCGCCGCCGATTCAAATTTACTCCTCTTGTTTCGATCCTGCGCAGCTAGAACAGAGAACAAATTTTTGGCAATTTTCGGAACATACCAGACATCCATCAACGTGATTTCTTTAGAGTTGCCTCCAACAGTTGACAAGAACCGGATCGATCCTTTCCCAACTGCAGTGAGAGTTTCTCTTCCGGCCGCCGTGATGTGGTGGGGACGTTGAAACTCTTCGAAATCGACGAAATAGCTTGAACAATTCGTCACATGCCTGGTCGCGCCGTTATCGATCCACCAGTCCTTCTTGTCCATCTCCATTGAGAAGATCTCGCGGCTGATGGACACCAGCGCTACGTTGGTGGTCTCCATTCTGTCCTGGTCCTTGTTCCCGTTGGCATTCCTCGGTGGCCTGCCATCTGCGATCCATTGCCTGCATTCTTTGATCCAATGTCCCTTTTTCTTGCAATAATTGCAGTTGCCGACTTTATTCAAAGGTTTCTTTTTGTTGAAGACTTTACCCTGATTGTTGATACCTGATTTTACCAACAATGCTTCTTGTGCGACTGTTTCATTTGTAGCAGTTTTTGTGAAGTTTCTCTCGTACATGCACAGCTGCACTGTCAGTTCATCGAACGTTTTGTCCTCGTTTTTTGTCAACAGCATCCAACTTGATTTGAATGTTTCAAAGTTTGTTGGCAAAATGTTCAGGACCTTGCAAACTAATATCAACTCAGGCAACTTGTGCTCACCTTTAGATACTAGTCCGTTATTGAACTCATTCCACAGACCTCTTAATTTTGCGATATGCGTCGAAACATCTTCTCCTTGTGCCCAATTAAAGGCGAAGAAATCCGTGCAAATCTTAAAGAGCTGATCCCTTGAAGTTGCTTCGAAATTCCGCTTCAGCTCCTCCCACGCATCATGGGCCGACTCCTTATCCATAATCTTTTGGTAGACTGCATCCGTGACTGCGCTGGTGATCGTGGACTTGGCATAGCTGTTCGCTTTTTGATACAGGTGCGATTCCTGTTTGTGCTTTTTCTGTTCAGCATCCGTTGCTCCAGCTGCTAACGGATTCGGTTTCTTGAGTGTACCGTCGATTGCGTCTAGTGCTCCCTCATGGTAATCGAGCAAATCTCGTATTTTCCTTTTCCATACCGGCCAGTCAACCTCGTTGTTCAGCAACTTGATATGCTTCACGAGATCCATAATGATCAACAACCGTTGCGGCGGTAAAAAAACACGAGGTGGCTCAAACTAACCTTACTTTTTGTTTCTTTCTGAACGTGGAAAAGCTGGTCCCATAACCTATTGTATTTTTAAGGTTGTACTAAAGCACGAGACAAACAACTTTCGGTGTATTTTCTTTATTTTATTTAACACCTGAAAAACTACACTTCACACATTACGAAAAAGCATCAACACATTAAAACAGATGTTTAACTCAACATAACATTTTGACAGTTAAAAGTTCCCAGATCTAGTTACATTTTTGTTCAACACTTTTAATTCTCGAAACTTCAACAGAATCAAATATATTAAATAACAACAACGCTATTTTGCTCCTTCATACTGATATACTGATAACATTATATATTTTTATTGAAAAGCTTGTATTATGATTTTACTGTTAATATATAACAATTCAAACTGTACTAAATATGAAATAACATAGTATTAACCTACGTATATAGTGCCCGAAAAACATGACGGATGTCGAGACATGCGAACAAAAAAATATTTCAACTATGAAAATGGCTAACAATTCTCAAACGTGCTAGATGCTGCCATCTTATAGTGAGATTAATCACTACAAAATGGATTAAATTTAAAATGCGTTTTATTTATTCAATTAATATAGAATTCCGTTCTAAATTATTTCCAGATGATCCACAATTATTTTTAGCTCAAAATAAGCATTATATTAATTTTGAAGATGATGTTTGTGAATTGTAATACTATTTGTACAAGATTAATTTGCACCTTTTATAGCTCAACGTGTTACTTCGAACATATCATATTATTAATATATATTTGAACTAAAGCTGGAAAGGCAAAAAGGCGTTATTCCCAAGGGACAACTCTGAAACGTGCTAGATGCTGCTATCTAACAGCAAATTAATCAACTACAAAATATATTGAATCTATATTATTTTTTGTATACTTGATGGGAAACATTAGATTCAATATGTAGAAATCAGTGAAGAAAAGTGCCTGTTTACCAATTAGCAACACTTTACTTATTAGCAACAAGAAATAACAAACAAAAAACACACATTGACACGCGCCCAAATGACAGCTTTAACCTAATTAAGAAAAAAATACAGGTTAAACATACATATGAGGAAACAAAAATTCTCTCGATTCCGCCGGAAACAATTGTAAAGTCGCTTCTTTAGCTGCATCCAGAATTTCGCGAGAATCTTCAGCTTCTGACGTTTCTGACAAACTAATTTTTAATATTGTTTATTTGTTACTATGCTTCTGCTTGGCAGCTGTCAAAACCGCTACTCTTTTTTTGCAAGAACACAACCTTGATTAGTATTTCTGTAGAAAATTATTTCTATTCTTCTTTATTCTTCCACTCAAGTTTCTTCATCAAGTATACAAAAAAATAGTATGTTCAACACGTAAGAAAAGCTATATTACTTTGCTCGTGTAAATTTAATTCATTCGCTCGTTGCTTTCGCTCGTGAATTGAAACATTTGCACTCGCTAGTAGACTCTCACTTTTCTCTACTTGTCAAACAATCAACTATTAATTACAATAAAATTTGTGACATATTTATTCCCATTATATTATTCTGGTTCTGATATAACTCCAGATTTGAATCCAATAATATTTGAAACATTTACACTTGCTATTAAACTCTTATTTTTCTCTACTTGTCAAACTGTTTCATCAAATTAATACAAAATCTATTTCTGAATTCATTCCAGATGATTCACAATTTATTTTCAGAGTATAATAAGCACTATATAAATTTTTAATATAATATTTGCGATGACTGCGATGATTTGAAATCGTAATCAATTTGTTTCAGCAGGCGTTGTTTATAATTTTTGCTAACTGTCGGTTCTTATAAAATTAATATTTATTAATCAATAAAATACTGATCGAGTGTTGAATGGAATTAAAATTGTTAATTTAGATCAATTTGAATTGGCAATGAAATATATTTGAAGTGATACATGAACTTAGGTGCTGGCAAAAGTGAATAATTGGTTCAAGAGATGAAAAAAATCACTAAATAATTTAAATTTTAATATTGGTTATGAACTAAATCGCTCATAGTTATCAGTCACTTGTTTATAATTTCTTGTTCTTTTTTTTTGTTAACGAATTTACTTCCACCAGAAAATCACATCAAGTAAATGTGTCATCCTTCTCAAACTTTATATTTATCAACATTCAAAGTAAGATTTATTTTCTCTCCAACTTCATATATATACACTGCTCTGTGTCCGTAAAGTTTGGGAAAAATATTACATGTCTCTAACGTAATTAAGGACGTTCACTCGGCGAGAGAGTGACAGAAAAATTCGTGCGAGAGAGAGAAGGTGTGCGTAGTTTAATGCGGCAACATAGCTTTACATGGACAGACGTAATCTGTGCCTGTGTGAGTTGAGCGACCATAAGACGCGCAGAGCGATTCCGCAACGTTGCAACCTCTCTCTCATGTCTCTTTCTCCCAGCGTAAAACTGTGGTGTTTACATTTTTATTATGGCTGTTTCTTGATAATGAGTATGGAAAGGTGGAATATTTTGAATGGTAAATTTTCCTCACATTCTATTCTATATTATATTGTTTTTTCAGAGATATGTGAAGAAAACTTCTTTTGATATTAGTAAAAATGTTCATTTTTACGATGCATATCCTATACCTCCCATGTTAAAGTCGCCAACTTTAACGACAAATTTCTCTAGATTTTGCATGGATAGCGATATTTTGAAAAATACTACTGTATAGAGGGCATTTTCATTCACACAATTTTTCAATTTGAGGAAAATCAGGAGAAAATCGATTTAACCAGTGAACGTCCTTAAGCGCAACGTTGCTAATGAGGTCTTACGCACGCCCTTGTTTATTCTCCAATTTGTGCCATAGTTTTTCTATTTGAATTTTCTACAGGTCTTCCTTTGTTTGTGAGCATTTTGTAATCCACGATACCCCAATTATTGTGAATAGAGTCTCTCTGAATAAAATTAATAGACCATTTTTTTTTGTCTCAATGTCTATGATTGAACATCCAGTAGATGAAACTTTTTTTTTCTATTGCGTTATATCAAGAAACTACTTACAAAATAGTGAAATTTCCAAATTTTGTCACGTTACCAACGAGACGCTGTTATTGGCCAAGCGCCACTGTGACATCCCGCATGTTAGCGATCAGAAATCCGTGCATAAAACCATAAAAGACAGAAACCGTAGATTAATTCGTCCTAAAATAGAGTCAGACACAAAATGATCTTCGCAACAAGATGAGTGGGAAGTCAAACCAGACACTCGCGGTATCATGTTGAATTTGTTGTGATCTATTTTTTCGTATCTCCTTTTTTAAGACATTTATAAACAATTTATTTGGTTCGCGATGACTGCTGATATCACATTCAGGTACAATACAATACTAATTTGTCGTATTTTTTTCTTTAGATCCAAGATTTTATTTTGCTGACTATTAAAAACAGTGCTACAGCTGAACGCCAACGTGCGGAGTGACGTCAGAGCAACATGGCGTCTTTTTCGTGACCTTTTCAAACGTCAATCATTTTGAAATCGTGTTTGCTAAGCACAACGATTTTCCTTTATATAAAAATTGATACCAATAGTTTTTTTAATGGGTTCAGAGTTTATTTTAGACTTTTGTGAAAAATCGTGGAGAATCCTATTGTTTTATCTTGCAGACTGGTTGATTGCTAGAATTAGAGAAAAGTTTCAGTAGATTCTTCCAACTTGTATTTTGTTTATTATTATATAAAACCCATCAAGCAAGTCGAAAATTATAAAATATCAGTATGATTAAAGCATTTAATTTTCTCGCATGTTTACAATTTCATCAAAGATAACATACTTCAAATCGATTTTAAGAGAACATCAAATTAATTATATATAAGTTATTATGAAGAAGTTTTTCATACATTTTGCGTCTAAAATGTCGATCAGTTTCGTTTAGTATACAAAGCTTCTGAATATATCACTTGAAGCTTAAGGGCATTCTTTTATCAGAATTTACAGTTTGATTACAGATTAAATTTCAAATTGAATCTAAAAAAACATCAAATTAATTATATATTATAAGCTATTAAAAAGAGTTTTCTCACATATTTTGTATCTAAAATGTCGATCAGTTTTGTTCAGTATACAAAGCCTCTGAATATTTTGCTTGAAACCTTAGGGTTTTCTTATATTAGAAGCGAGTTTACAAACACCGAAAAAAAAGTTACAGCAATTATTGCTTCACTATTATTTATGTCAAATTTATATTGTATCCTTCAAACTATATATTCGGTATACAATGGTACAGTTCATTATAAAGTATACACGACATTAGAATCAAATATTATTGCTGTTGTACCGATTGTGAATTTCTTCTCCTCAATTTTCATTCTAGCTTTTCAAAAGAGAAATATGGAGAAATCTATTTTAAGGATAAATGAATTACTTATGAACTCACCAAGTTTCACTCGAAAACAAAAATATATGATTATCTTCATGATATCCTCACTAATTTTCCATATTGTTTGGTTTGAATTGAATAGAATTGAGTTTGGGTGGCATTATCAATCTTATGTTGTCTGCTTTACGGATTTTTGTAATATATTATCTCCAATATATATTATCATCATTCTTACTGAACTGAGAAATCGATTCAAATATCTGAATGATCGTTTCAATGTTTTGGTTACTTGTAATACCAAATGTTCTGAGCTTGGAAGGCTCTTAATACTTGCTGAAGAACACAGAAACCTATCTCAATCTACTAGAAAGCTTTCAGAAGTATTTTCATTGAATATTTTGAATCAATTGACCTATTATTTCATATTCGTTGGAGTTGGTATAAATCCTATCATCCACAATTTGCCCAAAATTTCACAAGTTCCAATAACAGTTGACAGTATTATCTTTATGATAAATGAATTTCTATGGACTATAGAGTGTTTTATAATCGTTATTATTTTGTGTAACGCCTGGAGATTCTTACAGTTTGAAGTAAGTAGCAAATATTTTTATTATTATTCATTCTCTTAAAATAAGAACATAATATTAAGGAACTGATGATAATTTGTGCTATTCATAACAAACGTCAATTTTAATGATCACTTAATCGATTGTCATTTTTAGTATTTTCTGATATAAATCATTTGAAGATTTTACGCACTTTGCATTCGTTTGAACTATAGATATTTAATAAAAACTACTTTTGATTTTAAACTCTGTATATTTTATTTGGGAGATAAAAAAAAAAGAATACGAGAAACAAAAAAAAAAAAACGAAAGAAGTTATCAAAATTTCTAAGGTAAATCTTGGGAACAGTTTGGAAATAAATTGGAAGATAATTTTAGAGAAAATAAAAAATGATTCTATAACACATTGAAAAACAACAAAAAGGGAAACCAAAGTGCATTAAGACAGCTATATGACAAACAAGGGAGTATTTTGAAAGAAAACGAGGAAATAATAGGAAGATGGAAAGAACACTTCGAGGAATTGCTGGAAGAAAAACACTCTAACAAAGACAATGAAGAAGAGGAGATCCAGCAATGCGGGAACATCAAAAAGCACAGAAGAACAGAGAATATAACAGAAGAAGAGATGAAACTAGCATTAAATAGGCTAATAAACGGAAAAGCTTTGGGACACGATGGAATAAGACCAGAACAACTTAAATACATGGGGCCAGCAGGAGAGCAAATACTATTAGTGATGCTAAATAGAATCTGGATAATAGGAAAAATCCCTAAAGATTGGGAAAAGGCAGTGATTTTCCCCATTCATAAAAAAAGAGACAATAGAAATTGTAACAATTACAGAGGGATATCACTAATATGCACGACAGCCAAAGTATATGAAGCCATACTAGAAAAGAAACTAAGACAAGAGGTGGAATCAAAAATGGAAAGGTCACAAAGCGGATTCAGGAAAGGACATTGCACACAAGACCACATATACACAATTAGGAGGCTTATAGAAAAAACTCTGGTACAAGAAAGCAAGCTCTATATTACGTTCGTCGATCTAGAAAAAGCTTTTGACCGAGTACAACGGAAACAAATGTGGAAAATACTGGAAGAAAGACAAATAATTATAGAACTACTAAACGCCATAAAAAGCGTGTATAGAGAAACAACAAATTACATAAGAACGGGTAACGAAATATCAGGAGAATTCAACACCAAGGAGGAGCATCAAGTCCATTATTATTTATTGTCTTCTCAGATAATATAATGAAGCAAATAAAAGATAAAACGAAGAAAGTAGACATTGGACATTACCAGTTGACCGTAATTAAAATAGCAGAGTGTGCATTTGCAGACGATCTAGCAGTCCTGGCTAAGAATGAGGAAGATATGAAATATAATTTAAATGTATGGAACGAGGAATTGAGAAAACACAACATGAACATAAATGTCAAAAAAACAAAAATAATGGTGATATGGAAAGAGGACATAATCACTAATATACAGCTAAATGGATGCGAAATAGAGCAAGTAGAAGACTGTGCGTATCTAGGAGCAACAATAAATAATAAAGGAAATATGGAACCAGAAATCAACAAAAGAATACAAGCAGCTAGCAGAAACTACTATGCACTCAACAAAGCGGTACTAGGAAATAAGCAAGTATCCAAGAATACAAAAATGACACTGTACAAAACGGTATACCGACCAGCTGTAATATACGGAAGTGAGTCATGGATACTCGAGCAGAGCCTGGAAAGTAAAGTACAAGCATCAGAAATGCGATACTTAAGAAGAGTTGAAGGTATTACAAGGATAGACAGAATAAGGAACGAACGAATAAGAGATAATTTAGAAATAGAGAGCATAAATAAGACCATAGAAAAGAAACAAGTTTCATGGTATGGTCATTCAGTCAGAATGCCAGAAGAAAATCAGACGAAGCAAGTTTGGAAAGCAAGAACCACAAGAAAGAAAAAAAAGAGGAAGACCAAAGAAGACATGGGAAAAAAACATAAATGAAATTCTCCACAGAAACAGCATCAGCTGGCAAGAAGCGAAGAGAATAGCACAAAATAGACAAGAGTGGAAAGAACTGACCAATAACCTAAAGTGAAAATAATTACAATCTAGACACCCGAAAGGGTATAAATAGATTTAAAAAGATTAATAATAATAATAATAATATTTTATTTGAAACTTCGACGTTTCGATTCTTTGACCAAGGATCTTCTTTTTTTCTGAAATGTATAGATTATTATAGATATTTAATATTTCAGTAGTTCTATTATTAGACTTGTTATAAGTGATCATAAAGGCTAAGAACTATTGAACTTTTTGATCCGAGAGATAGAGGAAAAACTTTTTGAAAGAATATTCGAGATGATTATTCCTACAACAAAATCAACGGAATGAAAATGTATAAACACAAGCCTTCAAATATAAGAATGAATAAATCTTCTAGTGTACTTCAATAACTGATCGCTATTCTCACCTCTTGTTCAAACGGTATTTGAGCAAAAATTGAAATAGATAAAGATAGCGCCATAGTAAGAACGATGAAATAAAGAAATACAGTGCATCGAATTTTGGGAAGAGGCGCTTTTTCAAATGGTGAGAATAAAGTCCTCTGTTTTTGAAAATTTCAGAAATCTCGAGATTCCCAACGAAGTGTATGGTGATTGGTGAGCAATAAAATAATAATAAATTTCCATTCCTAATAGACCGGTAGATCATAGTGCAAACTTCAAATATATATTTTTTATTTGACAACATTTTATAGTTGAATGTGGTTTGAAATCTTGTTCTGAAAGGCTCACAAATCGCAACAGACTAATAGACAAGTGTGGCAAATTATATAATAGAAGAGATCCTGGCTAATTGTTTTTACATTTGTGCAAGATTTCCCAAAAATTTCTTATCCTTGTGCCAACGAGAGATGTATTTTACTGGTGAAACTTCCATTATTTCACTATCATGTAATTTTTAAACACGCACTTTTTTCTAAAAGTTCAAGTAACCGTTCGAGCCTTTTGCGAATTGCATGCCTTTTAGCACTAGGCTTTGAATCACTTCCAACTATTTAACGTTACAAATGCATGCAAAATGTTGTCACGGAAAAACAATTTCTTTTTATAAATATAATTGGAATTTGCAGTATGACCGGAAAGCGTACATCGCATCGGTCAATAACTTTTTTATCTTTCTTATCAAACCCCAAATATCACCATTTCCCGTTCTATAGAGCAAGTAAAAAGCAACACTACATGAATGCATTCATGAGATATTAATTTACCGGTGAATCCATCAACGCACCTAGCAGTACATGGGAAAAACACACAAAATATTAATTGTTGTATTTCGACTAAATAACAAATGAATCATTTACTAAATTGGGTAATTACATGAGTTATGGGAGAAAGAGCCATCAGCATTTTCTAGCATTGTATTACAAATACCTACGTTATATCCGTCTATCATTCTCTGTCCAGCCCTCGTAGCGAATAGACGTGCTATTCACTATTACGAGCGAACAACAGATAAACAAATACATAATACAATATAATTAATAACTGGTCAAATCAATAATAAATCAAGTGTTTCATAACCCTAGTGTAATTAAATAACTGTGAATAGTGTCAATGCAAAAACTAGGAGCGGTCTGCGGACCGAGACTCCAAGTGTTAAAATGGAAACCAATCCCGATACAAGTTGGCAAAGAGTTCGTCCTGCAAAAACTAAGCGAGATACTTCCATATCTAGAAGCAGCAAACGAAGAATGATAAATCTCACACAAAACACAAACACAGTGATACACACCCAAAACCGATACCAACCCCTAACTGGAGAATCAAACAATGAAGAAACGGACCCAAAAATTACTCAAAACATTGAAAAAGTTGCTAAGCCACCGCCAATATTTGTACCGAACGTAGCAGAAGTGAAACCACCACTAAGAGACATCATAGCTGCTGAATCAGGTGACAACTTCTTCATTAAAGCAGTAAGTATTACACAAATTAAAGTACAATTGGATACAATCGATAACTATAGAAAAGTTATCCACATATTAAAAGAAAAAGGTGTGAGCTTTCACACATATCAAATTAAACAAGAACGAACATATCGAGTCATAATAAAAAATCTCCATCATTCTCCTGTTCTAAATGAACTAAAAGCTGAAATAGAAGCAAAGGATCACAAAGTTCAAAACATATTCAACATTAAACATCGTGTAACAAAGGAACCGCTATCCATATTCTCAGTAGAACTTAAGCAAGAGACAAACAATAAAGAAGTGTACAAAATAGAATTTTTACAATACACGAAAGTAATCATAGAAGCCCCTAGACCACAACGAGAAGTGCCACAATGCGCTAGGTGCCAAAGATATGGTCATACCAAAGCTTATTGTCAGCGACAAGCGCGATGCGTTAAATGTGGAGAAAATCACTCTACTAAAGACTGTAGCAAAGATAAAAACACACCTGTAATATGTGCCCTATGCCAAGGAAACCATCCTGCAAATTATAAGGGTTGCAACATATATAAAGAAATACAGAATAGAAAATTTCCGCAACTAAGGGCAAGAACTACAATTCCTCAGACTAAATCATACCTAACTACTAATCCCGACAAATCTTATTCTCAAACTACTAGCAATAATGTAAATCAGCCACAACCGTCACAAACCAACAACAAACTCGAACAGATGATGATAAAAATGTTAGAAAAAATGGAAACAATGCTAAATCTTTTAACAGCTCTCGTCGCCAAAATTTCAGAATGTCAGAAAGTCTAAAAATAGCAATATGGAACGCAAATGGCAACATGGCCAAGAGTTGGAATATTTTATCATACACCATCGAATAGACATAATGTTAATTTCTGAAACTCATTTTACTGACAAATCGTACTTGAAAATACCTCAGTTCAAGATATATCAAACAAACCACCCGGGAGGAACTGCACATGGTGGTACGGCTATCATCGTTAGACAAACCCTAAGACACTACGAACTCCCAGAATATATGATGGACCACTTACAAGCGACTTCAATAGTCGTAGAAGAGCGGACAGATTCATTAACAATATTGCCCACCTAAACACACTATCAAGAAAGTGAGTTTTGAAAACTTCTTTAGCACTCTAGGTAACAAATACCTCGCAGGGGGCGATTATAATGCTAAACATCCAGAATGAGGCTCGCGACTTGCAAATACAAGGGGAAGAGAACTCTTAAGAGTCATACAAGACAATCAGATGCATTATGTTACATCACTGGAACCCACATACTGGCCCACAGACCGAAATAAACTCCCAGATCTCCTTGACTTCGGAGTAACAAAAAATATCTCACAAAACTACGTAAGAGCTGAATCCAACCTCGAATTATCATCCGATCATACACCTGTGATAATATACATGAACAATGACATATTGAAAATAAAAAGAGCTCCTACTCAACACAATAAACGAACTGACTGGGAATCATTCAAGGAAATATTAGAACAAAATATATTGTTGAATATCCCTCTGAAAACCAATCACGATATAGACAAAGCCTTGGAACATCTTATACAGACCATCCAAAAAGCAGCGAGGGAATCGACACCCTTAACAAATGAAAGACAGATATCACTTGACTATCCAAACGACATTAAAGAGCAAATCGTCGAAAGAAGGCGCCTGCGAAGATTATGGCAGTATGATCGTAACCCACATAGCAAAACGAGATTAAATCAAGCCCAAAAGAAAGTAAAACAAGTCCTGCAAGACTGGAGAAATAATAAAATTCAAGAACACCTGAGTAATCTTACAAACATAGAGCAGACAGACTATTCACTGTGGAAAGCCACTAAGTACCTTAAAAACTCAAACGCCAGAATCCCACCAATCAGAACATCTCACAACAATTGGGCAAGAAACGATGAGGAAAAATGCAACACCTTCGCCGAACATCTTGAAAGTGTATTCCAGCCGCACCAAATAGGAAATGAGGAAGAAAATATCAAAGAGTTCCTGGAGACTCCAGATCAACTTTCACCACTTATGAAAAATATTGGAATGCACGAAGTGATGGAAGAAATAAAGAAGACAAACTCAAAGAAATCACCGGGATATGACCTCATCACCGGAAAAATTCTCAAAGAACTCCCAGAAAAAACACTTAAATCAGTCACTTTCATATTCAATGCCATCATAAGAATAAGCTATTACCCAACTCAGTGGAAAGTAGCACAAATTATCCTAATCCACAAACCTGGCAAGCCGAAAGAGGAAATGACGTCATACAGACCGATAAGCCTACTTCCTATCCTATCAAAAGTCTTCGAAAAAATTCTCCCGAAGCGAATAAATTCCGTCTTAGAAACAGAAAATTTAATCCCCGAATACCAATATGGATTTAGGCAGAAACATGCTACAATCGAACAAGTGCACAGAATTGTTGGCACAATCCAAAGAAGCCTAGAAGAGAAAGAATACTGCTCCGATGCCTTTCTGGATATAACGCAGGCTTTCGACAAAGTCTGGCACGACGGGCTTATCTACAAAATTAAAAAAATATTTCCAAGTAATATCTATCAAGTGCTCAGATCTTATCGAACAGATAGGCTTTTTCAAGTCAAATACAACCAGGAATACTCTGACCTACACCCTATAAAATCAGGCGTCCCGCAAGGCAGTGTACTTGGACCAACCTTGTACTTAATATACACTGCTGATCTGCCAACTTCAGAAAAAACCACAGTCGCAACATTTGCAGACGACACCGCAGTCCTAGCAACAAGTCCAATACCAGAAGAGGCCTCTGCAGTATTACAAGAACACTTATCAGCGTTAGAGAACTGGTTGGAAAAATGGAAAATAAAAGTCAACGAGTCCAAATCAACGCATGTAACATTCACCACTCGCCACGGAACATGGCCACCAGTTTATCTAAATAACTCCCCCAATCAGAAGCAACTAGATATCTAGGATTACATCTTGACAGACGTGGAAACTGGGGAAAACATGTTAAAGCAAAGAGAATGCAGCTAGGTATTAAATACAGAAAGCTATACTGGATGCTAAATAGGAACTCAAAACTAACTATAGAAAACAAATTACTTATATACAAAACCACCAATATAGACATATGGCTTGCAGCTGTGGGGAACTACAAGCAACTACAACATCCAAACAATACAGAGTTTTCAGTCTAAAGTACTTCGAAATATTGTCGACGCACCGTGGTACATCTCAAATCAAACAATACATGATGACCTAAACATAAAAACAGTCGAAGAGGGAATCAAAAACATCAGTACCAAGTACCTAAACAGACTAGAAACACATACTAACAACAGCGCAGTAAATCTACTAGACAATAGCAGTGCCACTTATAGCCTGAAGAGAGTCAATCCGCTAGAACTTCCATATAGGTTTAACTAAGAACATAGATTACGTGCCAATAAGTTATTGTAAGGAAGAAGGTTAATAGACCTTTCTTGCCCAGGTTTACATACTTTACATTATTTACTTATTATCTGATTACTGATAGATTGTAAATAAATATGCTGTTATAAAAAAAATATTCGTCTATATTATCAATAGAAATTATAGAAATACATTGTTCTATTAGTCTTGAAGTTTCAGATGAGATTATGAACAAATAAACGATAGAAAATACTCACTGCGCCTTATTTCTTTAAAATTTTGTTGAAGAGCACAATTTCAATAATCAAAGGACTCACAGAATACTGATTTGAAATGTAATTGATCATTATTGCTTTATCGATAATAACAAATAATGATCATGTTGCAGAATAGCACCTAACATTATAGTTAATAAATTTAGGAACAAATACAATATCAACTCAAGGATGAAAGCAAATATGTGATTAACAAAGTACTGGCAGCATTTGGACAAAATTCAAATATACGTAAGAATACAATACCCAAATTATTAAAAAATCAGAACATCAGAATAGCTTACAAGTAGAGCTAATGTAAAGAACAGAATATACTTAAGCATCAAAAATAATAATAATACAATAAAAGCAGGACTTATAAATTGAAATAAGTAAGAAAATGGTGAAGATTTTTCAAGAAAGGACCAGAAAAATCCTTTTTCACACTTTTCTCAAAATTTATTTGAGTTACTGGTTTTGATCACTGCATGATCATCATCAGACAGCATAGAAAAGAGGAAAAAGTCAAAAACAAGAGGATGTATCACAAATAAAAAAAAAAAATGAAACGAAAACTTACAAAATAAAATTAAAAGACCTTCACAAAAACGAACGGCGTGAAATAACTCGCCAGTGTCATAATTGTGAAAAATTGTATATAAGGTAATGAATAAAACTGTGCACGAAATCACCACTGTAGAGTGTCGCATCGATTAATTGCATATTTCAATTGTTTTTTCACAAGTTATAGAAGCTGTCGGGGAAATAAGTCAAGCTCAGTAGAAATATAAAATAAATAATCAGTGGAGTCCACGTTACCATCCTTAAATTACAATTTCGGCGCTCAACTGTCAAAATTGTATGTTTCAATTAATCGAAAACCCCGACAATCTAGAAAAAGACTTTTCATTATCAAAAATACCCATTTTATGGCGTCGTCTGTCACTTTAACAATGACAGCTTTCACTTTCAAATCGAAAACTGTCACTTTAAAAATAGCAGCTGTCATTATAACAATGACAGCTGTCACTTCAACAATGATAGCTGTCACTTTGACAATGACAGCTGTTACTTTGAAATATGCAATCAATCAAACCGCGATGAAATTGGCCATGACATTTATAGTCGGGAAAGTACTGTAGTGGCCACAGGATATTTTTCGTGTCAAAATCATGTCCGCTCAATTTAATTACATGCGAAATTTGAAGTTTTGAAACTTGTAAGCACACGCGTAAAATATCCAATCTTGTTTCACAGACCATTTAATTGATGATTTTCATGTTACCAAAAATGTGCAAGAATGGCAGAATCTCCGATCTTCTTGAGAATTTAGAAATAAAAAAAGTCAATAAAAAACCGTATGGTCAATACGGTTTTTTATTGACTTTTTCTCACAAAAGAGAACGCTAGTGACATAATTGTAATAAAACTTGTATATGAGGTAATGAATGAAATGATATAAAAAATAAATCACAAACTCTTTCTCGAAAAAGGCTAGAATGTTACCGAAAAAACGAGAAAAAGCGAAAAAATTCATAAAAGAAACTCTTATGGACTGGTTTTGCAAAACGCAAATTACATCAAGAAATCCAAAAGTAGGGTGCGTCTTACATTTGTTCAATCACTTGAGGATAGGTCATATCCTCAAGTGATTGAACAAATGTAAGACGCACCCTACTTTTGGATTTCTTGATGTAATTTGCGTTTTGCAAAACCAGTCCATAAGAGTTTCTTTTATGAATTTTTTCGCTTTTTCTCGTTTTTTCGGTAACATTCTAGCCTTTTTCGAGAAAGAGTTTGTGATTTATTTTTTATATCATTTCATTCATTACCTCATATACAAGTTTTATTACAATTATGTCACTAGCGTTCTCTTTTGTGAGGGTCCTAAAATTTCATTGTATACATTTTTGTTTCATCTTTTAATTCTTGTTCATTTGTGATATATTCACTTGTTTTCGACTTTCTCTACTTTTCTTTGCAGTTTCACCATGGTCTGATGATGATCACTCAGCAATCCAAACCGGTAGCTCTAATAAATTTTTGAGAACAGTATAACAAAGAATTCTCCTGATTTTTTCGTAAAAAGTACTTACCATTTCCTATACATCATCACACTTGGGTTAATAAATTTTCTTCATCATAGAATGAGTAGCTTTTAATACAGGCAACGGAACATTAATTCAAAGAATATATTTTCCATATCGCGAGTAGGTATATTGTATATTGAAATGAGAATATTGATTATTTTCCATAGAATAATTGCCTTCCAAGGTGCATTAAGCAAAAATCGATTAAACAATGAACAGGAAGTATTAATTTAATTACATAATTTAATTGAGTAATCATAAAACAACAATAAATATTTATTCACATAATAATCAAGAAAATCGATTAAATTTTCTATTTAAAATAATTGTTGATAATGAATGGAAACATTCAATTCAATTTCATGTTTGATAAAGATTCTACGTAATATTGTATTAAAATGTCTGCGAATTTCGTGGAATACACAAAACCTTTAAATATTTTACTCAGAATTTTTGGTTATTCATTTGTTACAAAAAATTTAAATATAGTTGAAAAGAGAGTCACAACAATAATTTTTGTGCCTTTATTTATTATAGTTTCATACAGTATGTTTCAAATAATACGCTGCGTATTTGACGGAGATCTCAAGTTTGCAACTTATAGTGAATTTGAATTAAATATTATTTTAATAGTCCCAGTTGTAGACTTTTTGTATACGTTTTGTATTCTGGCTTTGAAGAAGGGAAAAATAGAAGAATTTATTTCGAATATCAATGACTCATTAACAAATTCATCCAGTTTTTTCAGGAGAAAGAAACGTTTAACAGTATATGTGATTTTTATTTTTGTCAATGCTATAATATGGATCATCTTCAGCACACACAAATTCCAAACAAACGATACAAATTTGCAATATGACTGTTTTATTTTTACATGTCATGTATACTTGTGTAACTTAATAATCACGTTATATTTTGCTGTGATTGTTACTGAACTGAAAAACCAATTTCAACATATCAATAATAATTTCAACCAACTGGCTCGCATGAACAAATTAGTATACAAACATAAACAGTTTTTAAAATTTGCTGAGGAGCATAGAAAATTATCTGAATCTTCAAGAGATTTCTCGAGAGTATTCTCCTGGAAAATTTTGTCTCAAATAATGGTCTATTTTATGTATCTTGGATGCGGTATTAGTCCAGCTGTTCACGATCTGGCATTAATGACACAAAATACTCCTACAGGATACAGTGTATATTTGATATTTGCTGGACTCTTCGCAACTTCACATTATTTTATTATTCTTGGTGTTTTCTGTAATTTTTGTAGACGCCTGACGGAAGAAGTAAGTGAATAATGTAACCAATTGAAATAACAAATAACTTTTAATCACAATTTATTGAATTTTTGTATTGATAAGTGGAAATACGACGATAGATTGGTAAAATCTTGAAATGACCGGAACCAAAATATTTACATCTGTCTTCTGCAACTTTTTTTATTCATACACCTAGCAGTGCAAATATGCAAGCAATCATTTATATCTCACAACTTCTTTGATTTATGGCTCAAATCTACATTCTAACGGTATCAAACCTCGACTATTATCTAATAAAAAAATCATACCATACAATATAAAAAATTACAGTTACTTACACCATTTTCAATGTGAAAATGAATTTTTCTGGTATCCCAAATTTGATTTTTACACATGAATGTTGTAAAGTTTAGTTACAGTGTGTAAAGAATTCCGAAAACACTGACCTTCGTCAAGCATGGGCTCCCTTGCTCTCAAAATTTTGAACAGATTTTGACCGTATGAAAAGTTATTAGGGATATAAAAAGGTGTTTAGGTCTTCAAGGAAGTGACGGTCGATAAAATGAGTTTATTTCAAAATAAAATTGAGAAATGAAATACACTTGAAATGACAATAATTTTGCTTTCATATATGTATAATTTTGGACCGTTTCAATACCTTTATATTTTTTAGAATCGTGTGAGTCGCAAAGTAATAGTTTTCAATTATTCCAGGCTAATCGAACACCTCTTCTAATTCATGAATTATGGAATCAAAGTAAGGAAGAAAACTCCGATTATCTGATAGAAGATGTAATATTTCTTGAAAAAATACATTCTATTTAAAAATAAAAATAAGCTTTTTTGAATTTAGTTTCAGAATATTTCTCTACAGATGTTACATGGACAGCTGAAATTTACCGCTTGTGGATTCTTCCCTTTGGATAATACTTTACTATACACTGTAAGTAAATTTACATATTTTAATTCTATCGAAATGCACAAATTAGCAATTTTGTGTTGATAAAAATATAAAATTCAACAAATGCATGCCAATTTTGTACAAACCTATACGCCTATTGCGTATCCTCAGTGGCTCTGCTCTATTGGTTAAATTTTACATCTACGAGGTGTGCCGTCAAAAACGTCAAACTGTCAAACGTCATTTTTATATGTCATATTATTCGATAATCATGAGTATAAATCATTCACTTAGAAGTTGTTGTGTTGTTGGATGTACTAATACTAAAGCAAACAGCCCAAAACTGATTTTTATAGGTCTCCGAGAAGAGATTATGAAGCAAAACAAAGAGAAATGTGGATAACAGCAGTTAAACGAGTGTGATTTTATGCAATATTCTATAAAAATGTATTAGATATCATTCAATTCTCAGTATCAACCACCTTTAAGAGAAGTTAAATATTATTATTGTAAAGAAACTCAATAAATACCACTTAGATAAGTTTCTTAATTGACTGAACAGTCACATGGATTCGTATCAGAATCCTCTACTGGAAGCCCCAAATTTTTGCCTAATATTTTTCCTTCTCGAAATTCAAGAATTATTTTAAAGATAAACAAGATGAGAAAATCTCTTTCCTCTAAAGATTTCGCTCAAATTCTGTACGTATATAACACATTATAAATCTTACTGTAATTGATTACCTTTAGATGAGTCACATAAACAATAAAAAATAATAATCACTATGGTTGATTTGCTTCTTTTAGAATATTTTTGTCTACACATGTTGTCATAAATTTAATACAATATTATTATTAGGAATACAGATGGTACGTCATGGATTTCATTTTGATTTTAAAGCAGATTGACATATTCCAAAACATTGACAGGTGACGTCACACCTCGAAGTTGTGATTTTTGAATAATATGCGGCGCTTTCGTCGAAATTTGAAGATACGCAACAGGCCTATAGGCCTTATCGCAATGAACTTGTTATCTTTATGAACGAATTGACATTAACAACCAAGTTGATGCGTTTTCATTCATTTCTTATTAATTCAAAGATCTGTGAGACTTATTATTAAATGCAACATTAGTATCGAAATCAGACAGAACACAGAATGTGCAAAGGAACTTCAAGTAAAGGAGTCTAATTTGGATTTTGTATTGTATTCCAAAATTTGCTTTCTGATATACCTCTTTAGAACTAAGTAGTAATTAAGTAATTAGGCCAGTTGCACCGCTGTCCCTTAAATTTTAAGTGTCGCTTAATTGAACAATATCCTATCAAGACTCAAAAGTGAAATGTGACATAAACACTGCTGTCAGCTGTCATTATTCCGATTCGATATTTTTACTCACTTGTACAAAGTAACAAGTAAGTATTGTGAAACCGACAAAATTCATCTATCGAGATTTTGATGGAAATATCCGTCTTGAGCATCCCTGAATCCATTTTGACTATTTTTGGCTTGTTGTCGGTACGTATGATCGTGCGTGCGTGAGTGCGTAACTCGCAAATCTCAAAACTGGTTGAACGTATAATGTTGAAATTTTGTATTTAAGACTGGTATAGGGTCTAGTTGTGCACCTCGCATTATGGTTCCAATCGTCTGTACCGGAAGTGCACTTTACTTGGAGCTTTTTTCGAATCTCTTTAATAAATCATGATAAAAACGATCAACCGTAGGATATTAAAATTCAGTATTAGAACTTGATGCTGTTCAGAATGGTTGCCTACTATTTTTGTATGAATCGGCCAAACCAGAAGTGCACTTTACTTGAAACTTTTTTGGAATTTTTTGCATAAATCTAGAATGATCAGCCATAGCATATTGAATTTCGTATAAAGAGCTTCTATAACATCTTATTGTACATCTTGCATTATGATTGCGATCTGCTAAGCCGAAAGTGCACTTTACTTGAAACTTTTTTTTTAATTTTCCTCATAAATTCAAAGTGATCAGCCATAGGATACTGGAATTTAGCATTTGAAATTGCTGTAGCATCTAAATGGACATTTTCTATTTTTGTGACAATCGGCTAAGCCGGAAGTGCACTTTATATGACAGACTTTTTGAATTTTCCGCATAAATCCAAAACGATTGAACGTAGATTGTTAGAATTCAGTATTTAAAAAGATCACACCGCTTAGAAGCTCATATCCTATTTTTGTTGAGATTCACCGAGCCGGAAGTGCACTTTACTTGACAGTCTTTTGGAATTTTTCGCATAAATTCGAAACGATCAGGTGTAGGATATTGAAATTTGGTATTTCAGTCTGCTGTAGCATCTGAATGATCGCCTACTATTTCCATAACAATAGACTGAACCGGAAGTGCACTTCAGTAGGAATTTATTTTTTAATTTTGCGCATAAATTCAGATCTGTTGGCAGTCGTAAAATTTTGGAAATCAGTATTTAGGAATGATGTAGTATAAGAATAATGGCCTACTGTTTCCATAGCAACCGACTTGGCTGAAAGCGCATTTTACTTGACAGATTTTTAGAATCTTTTGGGTAAATTCAAAACGATGAATTGTGTAACGATGAGATTTTGTGTTTGATTATATATATCCAATGATATATATGATCAAACACAAAATCACATCGTATTATATATATATATATATATATATATATATATATATATATATATATATATATATATATATATATATATATATATATATCCAATGATGTACAAGTAAGTCACGTGATGTTCACGTCAGATTTTTTGTTTGAGCTAGAGCGGTGCAAATGGCCACTAGAATTTTAAATATAATTTTGCTCTACTGGAATTGGAAATCAAATTGCTATGAAACAAAAAATATACTGTATACAGATTCACAATCTGATTCTCAAAAAAGATTCAGCTGATTCATAATTTTGAGTTCATTCCTAACCTAATTTCGGCTGTTAATTATTGGAAGGAGTCCTAATATATGCTTATTATTCCAGATAATTGCTGCCTTGGCCACTTATGTGACTATATTGATTCAGTTTGTTACAATAAAATAAACTAGTAACAAATAGTATATAAGATGTAAAGATATAAAATTTATATTAATAGGTAAAAGAGTTGGAATAAAATTTTTTTGTAGAACTGATAGTTAGTACCGTTTATCTGTTAATATAATTAGTATAACTGATTTCTTTTATCGTATTTTGTATTCAAATGGTAGTTCCTTAGCGATAGAGTCGTATTTAGGATCTATCTACTTGAACCTAAATTCATTTAAATACGAAAGCCAACAGGCAAATCTCAATAATAGAATTATAATACAAAATCAAACACAAATTCAAAAACAAAATCAACTCAAAACTATACATCGGAAATTCGAACTCAAGGAGAAATGTATCAACAAAGAAAATCTAAGACACATTCGATAAGTAGGATCGACAGGCCCGTTCCTGGCGGGTATGCAGTGAATGCACCGCACGCAGGCGGCGAAAATTAGGGGCCGCAATTTGTCACAAGCAACCACTTTCCTTCTGAGTTACGCGTCATTTGTGAACTTATTTAGATACAATATGTATTTGATATTATTGTAGAATTTAAGTGTTTTTATTTTCATGGGAACACATGATGTCTTCTGTTTTTATATTTTACCCTAGTAAAAACAAATTATTAAATCACTCGATAAAAAAAAAAACGCACCATCGGAAAATGCATCAAAAACGCCGATTTTTCAAACCGTCCTAACTCGGTTGATTTGAATCGAAAATGGATGAATCTTTGAGTTCTGGAAAGTTTGAAGTTTTTTATTTCAGAAAATTGAGTTAATCTGACTCGAAGTTTATCACACTCTGTACTACATCGCTGAGAGAAAATATATTCTTGATGATAAAAAATTGCAAATTTGACAGCTTGTACCTGGCGCAAAAAATTATGGACTAAACTTACGGCCCAGGAAATCAAGTTCAATCATTTTCTTCTGGATCACGCAAAAAATAGAATGTCTGCGACAATTTGGCGCAGAGTTATGAATTATACAAAAAAAAAGAAAAATACATTTTGGATTTTTTCATTATTACTTGGCTAATTTTGCACGGAAATTGATGATTTCATTTTCTTTAACGAGTACTAAGCAGTGAATTTCATTTGACGCCATATTAATTTGCATAGTATCAAAGAGAAAACTCCACATTTTTCAAAACTAAAAAATTCATTAATTTCTGTGTAAAATTAGCCGAAGTATAATTGAAATGGCACAAAATGTATTTTTTTTGTTCAATTCATAACTTTGTGCCAAATCGTCATAGACAGTTGATTTTTTATGCAATTTAATGAACAATGAATGAACTTGAGATCCTGGGTCGTGAATTGAGTCCACGATTTTTTTTGCACCCAGTACAAGCTGTGTGAATGTTACACTATTTGACATCAAGAACATTTTTTCTCAGGGATGGGGTGGAAAGTGCGATTAACTTGGCGTCGGATTGACTCATATGCACTAAAAGAGAAAGCTTCAAACTTCCCAAAACTCAAAGATTAATCTATTTCCGAGGAAAATCAACCGAGTTATGGCGGTTTGAAAAATCGGTATTTTTGCAGCATTCTCATCAAGTTGTGCATATTTTTTTTTGTCCAGTGTTCATATTCTTATTATTATTTTAGTTATTTAAATATTAAGGTCAGTAAGTACAGTTTACCGATTGAGAATAATAGTTTGGAGGTCGAGCCTTGGCGAGGTCTCCAAATATTATACAAAATCGGTACTGTACTTATTGACCGTGATGCTTACAAAATTTTGATCCTAACTTTCTTTTTCAAATTGATTCAAACTGATGATTGTTTATTCGCTGTCAGCTGTAAAGTTTGACATTTTATTTTGAATTTCCAATTACAAATAAAGATAAATAAATCAATATTTATGTGCGAAAATCGACAATTTTTCACTTACCGCCTTTGCCCATGGGCGGTAAGTCAGCATAACCATGGAAACCACAGTTTGTCGGTAAAATCAACATACCACCTTAAATAGAGGGCCGGTAAACACATGAAAACGCCCAATCGTGCAAAAATATATTTTTTATATTTCAAAATTACACAAGGGGTGGAAAAAAATTTTGCATCGCAGTCTACGCTTATGAAGATAGAAGGAAAATAAGTGGAGAAAAAGAAAAAATGTGTTATGTAACGAACTGAGCCCCAACAGGTTAGACTTCCATCGAGATAAACGAGTGGCAAACACAACTGAGTCATATGCATTAAGGACGTAGTGACGTCTGCCATATTTTTTGATTTTAAAATTCATTTAGACTAGGAATATTATTTTTTTTTAGCTTGTACAAGTTTAGGAGTTTATTCTGTAATAATTGTTCGTTGGACTTTTTAATAAAAATAAATTTATTAATCCACAAACAAGTTGAGTTTCGTTACAATATTCTTTGAATTTCTCAGTATCAGAGTGATTTTATTTTTTTTTTTGTATATAAATAATTGAACAAGGATATGGTCAAATTCTATGTTAATCTGTGCAATATATAAATCTGGCTGAACCATTCAAGTAATTTTTTTCCACTTTTCTTTACACTCTGACATACCAGCCGTCGTTTTAAATCGAATAACTGAATGCTTTTTAACGCTATGGTATATTAATCTTACTCACAGACATCATATAATTTTGTAATATTTATAGTCATCACAATTCCTCTGCTCATCAAAATAATCCACTTATACAGGGTGTAACTGAACCTCTGTAACAAAATTTGATGGTATATAGTATTGGACGTACTGATCATGAATCAAAAAGAATTCCGCAGAAATTCGAAAATTGGGAAATGAACAGTTTTGGGCCACTGGGTTAATAATTTCTTTTAGAATTACAACATTACTCGTAATCATTACCCAACAATTAATCACAAATTAAATAGATATTGCATAATATATAAATGAGTCAAATAATTTTCTATTAATTTCTATTAAGACGTTTGCAATACCAACACTATTTATTTAAACAAAATCCTGTGTTATGTCGTTAACAGCTCATTGAATATGTCAACCCTGAGTGCACACAAACACAGTTGTAAAATTAGCAAGCTACAAGGGTGGTCGGGAAACTCATAAATTAAGTATAAGCGTGTAACCTCCATCCCTAGTCAAGTGGCTGACCATAAACCAAAGGCATTGACCGTGACACAAAACATCTGTGATTTCATCCCAGTGAGAAATAAGATGTCAATAAATATTAAAAATTTCGAGTCTCTAATCGGTTAAACAGTAATTATGAACAATAATTGAAACCGCTAGAATGTATACCCTTTTGAAACCAAAAAATAATGAGACATCTACCAATACGGCCCTGGTATTGGGTAGGTGCATACCTGTTCACATTACAAGGGTAATACAAATGAATAATAAAATTGATTGAGTTGTTTAATCATAAAATGAATTTATTAAATACTTGAAGTTTCAAAGAGGGTTTTAGAAGATAATTATTAAAGTCAAATCAAGTCGAGAGAGGGGGTAAATCTCAACTTTGTATTTACTATCGCAGACTGACAAACGAATCCTCCCATAGCTCCTTCCTTCTCCAAGTAGATCAAGTAGGGGTAGAATTTGTACTACAATTTAACCTTTCAGTTTAGCATGTGGTTATAGCATTCGTTTTCACTCTTTCTTTAAAAAACGCTAAAAGGTTAACACCTACCACTAAGTAGAAGGCATGCTCTGTCAAGCTACTTTGCTCCTTTTAATGCACATATGAATCGTATATCTCACTCTATCCTTTCACGCATGCGAAATTATGCAAATTGACACAAATTTAAGAACAAATCAACATCCTAGAAACAAACCCCTCCAACGTATGCTAACCACCACCAACAATACTATTTCCAAGAAATTAATAGCGATCTCTCTTTAATGCATAAAGATTTAATCTTCCATCTTTCGTCTTACATTTGGTTACGTAATGTTTGATTGCACTTGCTCGCTAAAACAAGGGGGGAGATTTTGTAGTATAAAAAGGGGTGCTTTTCACTTGGGAAGACATCTTGGTTTCGGCCTTGATCACTGACAGTCCAGATGCTTGATGAATACTGGCACGCTCTGTCCAATCTACCATAGTCCAGCTGCTTGGCGAATACTGGCACGCTCTGTGGTAGCTAACTCCGTCCAGCTGCTTGGTGAATACTGGCACGTTCGGAGGAGCCGTCGTAGTTCAGTTGCTTGGTGAATACTGGCACGTCTTCGACGCAAACCCGTCGATACGGCCTCACAAGCCATCTCAACCATCCGTCCAGCTGCTTGGTGAATACTGGCACGTTCGGAGGAAACTCGTCGATAGGACCTCACAAGCCAACTCTACGGGGCCTTACAAGCCCGGCCTCACAAGGCAACTCTACGGGGCCTCACAAGCCAACTATACAGGATCTCACAAACCCTCATTAAAACTTATTGGCCGCTGTAGTCGTTGTAGCTGATACTATGACATAAGACTGCCTGCGATGCCGCATTACTATTAAAAGTATTGCACCAATACACCTGATAAACAGGTTTTACTTTATTAAACCTACAACACTATAATTAGTCGCTGTAGTCGTTACAGCAACAAAACTATAACGCAAGCCTACCTGCAGAGCAGGTTCTTTTAATTTGATTACAGATCCTTTATGAAATCGCCATCCACCTATCCAGGGGATAGGAAAGTGTGAAGCGTCCCTAACGAGCCGCTACGGGGTCTAGCCGCAGGCGTCCTCACTTGACCAAGAGGACAGTCCAGGGCCACTGTCACGTCCGTGGGCTGCTTGGTGCCGCTATCGTACGTAAGCTGCCGTACACGATCAGCGCACGTCCGACTCCTACCATACTACAGCCGGCGATCGAGCCGAACCCAGTCCAGAGCCTCTACCGACGTCCCGGAGCCTTCATTCCGGGAGCCCTCTGACTGTCTACATCACTCACCCTCCATTAAGTATACAATACCGCTAATTGCATAAATTTTGTATTATTGTTAGGAAAATAAACTGTTGTTATATTGTTTGTCTGAATTTATGTTGTATTTCTATTTCTCTACCCTGCACAACCACGACTTCAATTAAAAGAATTCTGGGCACATTTAAAAAAAAAAAATCAAACACAACGTAGGACTAATTAAACAAAACGAATAATAGACGATAATAACGTTCGCCGCGTTACACTATCGGCATAAGTTTTCAAGTTTGTAACGTAAAACAATGTCTGATGCTATTGTTATTGAATTTAAAAAAAAAAAGCAAAAAATGGAAATGCATATTGCATTAAGTAATTTAGAACTAACTGATATGATGATAGTATACGTAGAGGTGGGGCAAAACGGGAGAGCAGCGCAGCGTCTGTATGCAGAACGATGTCCTGACAGACGGCATCCCAATCATCGAATTTTGGAAGACTACTACAGCGTCTTCGTGATACAGGATCACTTCGACCTAATCCTGATAGAGGTGGGGGACGTCAAAGATACCGACAAAATTTTGAAAAGGATTTATCGGATATAATTGATGTTGATCCTGCAATTAGTACTCGCCAAATTTCACGCAGCTTGGGACAAGAAGTTTCTCATATGATTGTGTGGAGAATTCTTTGAAATTTAAGGTACCATCCGTTCCATTACCAATGAGTTCAAAATCTGATGCAACGTGACCACCTCAAGCGAGTAAATTTCTGCCAATGGCTTCTTCACCAACATGCTCAAGACCAAAATTTCACATTAAATGTAATTTTTTTCGATGAGTCCTCGAGATGGTATTTATAATTTCCACAATTCACATTACTGGTTGCACGAAAAACCCACATGTTATTAGAAGAACTAATTTCCAGCATCGATTCTCTTTGAGCGTTTGAGCTGGAATTGTGAATGGTACTCCACTTGGTCCATATATTTTACCTCCGCGTATGCATGGTAACGATTACTTAGGGTTTTTACAAAACACTCTACCAGAATTGTTGGAGGACATTCCGCTAGATGTTCGGCAGCATGCATGGTTTCTCCATGACTGTGCACCTCCGCACTACAGCAGATATGTGAGAGAGCATTTAGATACTCCATACGAAGATCGTTCGATAGGGCTTGGTGGCTCTGTACTATGGCCTCCGAGATCACCAGATCTTAATCCTCTTGATTTTTATTTTTGGAGTCATTTAAAGTCATTAGTTTATGATAACCAAGATGCCTCGCAAAGTATTGAAAAACTGCAACAGCGTACTGAAAATAGCGCAAAAATAATAAAAGAAAACAATTACTTTCGTCAAGCTTATACCGTTAACCTCATTCAACGTACTGCATTGTGTGTTGTGGTGAACGGCGACAATTTTGAGCAATTTTTATAAATTTATAATCTTCCAATTCTTTTCTTTAGATTCATGTAATATCTTGTGTAGCACAAATTTCATTTAATCTGCAGTTGATAAAAATATTCTTATTTAAATAATTTAATTGTACTGATAGTAAATTACGCATGTGAATATTGTGTAACATAATTTTCTATAAAAAAAAAAAAAAAATCATCAAATTTTGTTACAAAGGTTCAGTGATGTAACCACAGTGCTGCGGATGATGACGTCATGCCGAAAATCATCTATTGATCACCTACGAAAGCTGAAGGCATTATTAATTATTTATTCAGTGGAAATGATATATTTTCAGCACTTCTTAGTTGTGCTATTTTCAGAATTTTTTCATTAATTTAAGAATTGAATTGAGTGAATGTCTCTGTCTACTTCATATTCAATTTCAAATGAGAATAAGTGTTACACATTTGTATTATTTGTTACATCGACATATCTCTTAAATTAGTTTTAGTTGGTTGAATCTAATAATATGGAGCAGACAATAATTGATATAAAAAAAAAGGAATGGAAAGAAACAGAAAGATGTATAATTTATAAAATTAAGCAGAGGAGGCACGTCATCAAAACATTACAAAATGAAAAGAACCTGTCGTAATGACAACGTAATGTTTATGTTTGGAAAAACAGAGAAAATAAATGCAATTTTTTGCATACTATAAGAAAAGTATATTTTAATTTGATTAACAATTATTTTATACTCAAATTTGATGTTTTCAACAAAATTTCATTCACCTACAATAATTCTGTATTTTTCAATACAAACAGTGATTGTTATTCGAGTTTTGCTTTCTTCTTTTTTTTATTTTATTCATTATCTGTGAACTGAACTGTCACTTCAACCATTGTGTTCAATTTACGTTTTGTGGTCTTACAAAACAGTAATAATGCCTAAAGCATTTTCCAAGCAGTCGCAAATGCTAATTGCAAACGTAATTTCATATTTTGAAAAAGAGTTGGCGAATGGTGGGCCATTGCTTCCATTAAAAGTTGTTCGTGAGGTATGTTCATAGTTTTCAATCTTTGTTATTAAAATTATATCAAGTATCTATTTCTAGAGAGTTGCTGATTGCCTACAAATATCCAAAGGGATTGTCCATAAAATTCCTGGAAAAGTTTCGAGAAGTGAAGTATTGGCATCACCAAAAAAGCCCAAGAGCAGAAAAAGACCAGTTACTACAGTTGGTTCATTTGGGGAAACTGCAATAAGAAACGTCATTTATGAGATGTACACAAACAGTAAGTTTAATAATAATAATCACTTCTTATAATGATTGAAATTATTACAAACATGATTTATTTCCAGAATCACACCTGACTTGCATAACTTTACAACAGATTCTACGTTCTCGAAACATTTTCCACGGTTCGATTCCAAGTTTAGTGAAGGTTTTACACAACATTGGTTTTTCTTGGAAGCAAGATGACAATAGACGGGCCATATACGAGCTACCACATATTGTTTCAAAAAGAATACATTTCCTGTCCAATTTTATGAAAAATTATAAAGAAACAATTCCAAATAAGTTTGTTTTCTTGGACGAGACTTGGATTTTCCAGAAAGGATCTGCTTCCCGAAGTTGGCAAGACGCGAACATAAGGAGCGTGAAGCGAAAAACAACGTCAGATGGAAAAAGGTTAATTTTGAAAATATTGCCAATTAATATAAAATAATACAAAAAATACAAAATAATTGGTAAATTCACCTGATTGTTATTTCCATATTCTGCTCTTCAAATAATTTTTGACTCTTGAATTAATCATTGATTATTTTTAATCGGTTATTGATTTCAATTCAGCATCTCATTATTATAATCATGAGATTGATTGATTTTTGATATTTGTATATAGGTATATCATTCTTCATGCGGGTTCTGAGGATGGTTGGATTCCCAATGCAGCCCTAATTTTTGCTTCCAAAACAAAGTCAGATGACTACCATGGAGAGATGAATCATGAAAACTTCTTCAAATGGTTCAAGGAACAATTGATCCCTAATTTGAATGAACCATCAATAATTATCATGGACAATGCCGCCTACCATAGCAAAGTAGAAGAAAAAAACCCAAGGGAAAATTGGACCAAGGCCCAAATACAAAAATGGCTTGCGGATCATAATGTAGATTCCAGTCAGTGTATATTCAGAAGACAACTTCTTGATCTTGCTGCAGAGTAAGTTGCAAATATGAAATTATAATAATATAACATTTACATATTCTATTGCGCATTGCAGACATAAAATTTCTGAGAAGTACGTTATTGACGAATATGCACTGGAAAATGGACACCAGGTCCTACGTTTGCCGCCCTACCATTGCATTTTCAATTCCATCGAAAATATTTGGGGAATCTGTAAAAGTTACTACAACAAAAATATTGGTCGTGATGGTTATGGTGACAACCAAACTTTAAACATGTGGACAGAAGCGCTTAATGCAGTGACACCTACGGTATGGGAAAAAACGGTGAACCACACTGTGGAAGAAATTAAAAAATGGTACGACCGTGAAATACTTCTGGAACAAGATGATGTTCAACCGTTAGTAATCCATTTCAATGATTCAGATGACAGCGACGAAGAAGAGAGCAGTGAAGAAGATAAAGAAGAAATCACATAAATGAAAATTCCACACAAAAACTGTGAAATATGTGAAGTGCTGCGCTATGGAACATTCAAAAAATGAATATTTCTAAAAAAGAATTGTTTTCCATAGAAAATTCAAATCTAAGAGTCGGGGCTGAAGCAACCATCATCTTAGATGCAACTGTAGACATATGTTTCGTCCTTATTAGGACTCCTCAGTACAGTATAGCCAAGCCTAAGTTAATCAAGACTTGGATCCCAGAGTGTATAAACTCATTACGATAAAAAGGGCGCTGTAGCAAAAACTACAAACAACAGTGAAGAAGAACTTACTGGCAATAATAATGACTGATTAACAGAAACTCATTTCGCAACCAATCCTCATACGTCCCAATCCTCAGAGTCAATCCTTATTCCGAAATTACGGATCCAATTTGACGACTTCCCTTACCTACATTATTCTATAGAATATTTTTAATTTAATTTAACCTTGAATATCAATAAAGCTCATTATTTTCAAACATTATAGTCAGTGTATTGTTTTGATAATCCACCAAATTCCAGAGTGAACGCCTTACACTGCTCGTCAGCTAGAGACCTATAAATCTGAACAAAATCACATAAA
Source organism: Dromius quadrimaculatus (assembly GCA_963989225.1). Taxonomy (NCBI): domain Eukaryota; kingdom Metazoa; phylum Arthropoda; class Insecta; order Coleoptera; family Carabidae; genus Dromius; species Dromius quadrimaculatus. The sequence continues at coordinate 46,563,532 of OZ022330.1, forward strand.
TTCCTTATGAAATCTCACTTTTGCATATTCTATGATGGATGTATCCACAATCAGATCTAAGAAATAAAAAAGTCAGTAAATAGCTGTATTATAGAATGATTATTGAAAATTTATTATTATTCTACCAAATTATAAGGTTAGGATAATGTTTTCAGAGGAACTGTCATCTGTCACTTGTAGCTCACTAACTCAAACAGACGGCAAAAAAAAAATCAGAACAAGGTGGTACAGTCAATCATTTTTGATCACTCTGTATAATATTATTAACCAATAAATCAATTTACTAGATCAAATTAATTAGCTTCGCACGTTTTTGCAAATATGCAACCCACATTATATTTTTAAAGATTAAATTGGTATAGCATATAAACGTAGTAATTACGTGACGTCATTATCTAGTTATAAATTTTGATGACGTGCCTCCTCTGCCTAATTTTATAGACTTTAACTAAAGTTATGCTCAATAATAATTAATTAATTCTGTTGCTTTCAATATCTTTATGATCAACAAATATGGACGAGAACTGATCAAACAAATTGAATGCTTTTTCAGTAATGAGAATTTTCTTAATGAATTTCTGCAGTTCACTTAAAATAAATGATAAATAAATTTTTGTATCATACTAAACATCTATACATCTGTTAATATGTATACCGATTTCTTAAATTATGTCAAACCATTAAATTACATAGCTAAATGTTTGGGAGTGTCTTTTTCAAGTATAAATTATACAAACAAATCTACTCTAGAGTCCGTACATGGGTTTATTTTTGTTATACCAATATTATGTTTATATATTTATTGTATATCCGACGTTTCATTATTTTTAGTAAACTGTCAGACCGGTAAAATTATGAGTAATAGATCAATACAAATGTTGTGTCTCGTTTCTCTACTGGATTTTTTCATTTCTTTATTGATAAATATAATTCAAAGAAATAAGATAGCGAAGGCATTGATTGATCATGACAACTGCATCACTTATTGTTCTAATTATAGCGCGAAAAGATGGAAAATATTTGGTGTTCTTCTCTTATTATCTATAAATTTTTTATTATGGTTTAACTCTGATAGTAAATTACTAGGATCGTATGCTAGATCCATGTTCATAAATTTATCATGTTATACTAATTTCATATTAACTTATTATCAAGTCATTATTCTAGGAGAATTGCAAAATGAATTTCTGAATATAAATTCTCAATTGAGAAGGATTAGTGACCTCAAATATAGATCTAATATTCCAATACAAACATTTTTTAAACTGATTCGAGATCACCAAAAGTTGTCCGAAGCAACAGTTAATTTTTTTGATATGTTTTCCCTAAAAATTTTGGAACAAATATGCTTCTATTATGTATTATTGGCGAGTGGAATAAACCCAACAGTTGACAGAGTTGCTAGAATAAGTAAAATTGAAGGAAATAGTGATACATATCTCATGACATCGGGCTTCATTTGGACGTTAATGTTTCTTACTGCTATTGCTGTGATATGCAATAAATTCAGATCATTAAAAATTGAAGTGAGTATCAGAAGATATATGGAAATTTTATTGGATTCAAATCTGGAGATATTTCCAGAACCAAAATAATATAACGGGAATAAATATACTGTCACAAATTTTATTGTGATTAAAAAATTATTACAGGTTACAATACAATTTTCGTTTCACAATTCGTCGCACAATAACAACTAAATTTTGCATGTACAATAAAATTGCTACATACACTAACTCTGGCCGACGGTCATCAGAAGCTTTAGGTACTTTCAATGAAGTTAGAGCATTATGGAAGGCATTTATTCAAAAACTGTATCTCAATGTTTACTTTCGACCAAAATCTTTACGAACTTATCAGAATTATTCTTTATTATTTTTCCATGTATGAGAGAAATGGGAAAAGAAAGAAGAAATACAGCACATTATGGTCAAATTGCGTTTTTTTTTTTCTTATCTCATCGAGTTTTCATTAATCTTTTCTGATTTTCAAATTAAATAATTGACATTTAATAGGCTGAAAACTGATTTGGAATCTTACTGCATATAATAGGAAAAAACTATTCTGCGGAAAATGGAATAATACATTAATAATAACGTAGTTGTTTATCAAACAAAAATCTTATTACTTTTGGTTGAGCAATAACTCTTGTGAATCGCATTTGAATGCAAAACAAACCTTTTTTTATGAAATGATTTTACTATTTATTCAATTCCATTCATGTATTTTGAGTCTACAATTTATTTTAGGCAAAGAAAACTGGTCTTTTAATTCATGAATTCTGGAATACATATTCTGATAAGAATATTGTTATGTTTATGATTGAAGAAGTACAATATATCATCAAATATGACTGACTATCAATAAATACATATTTATTCATTGTAGTTTGAGTCGGTTTCGTTACAAATAATACATGGGGAGTTGAAGTTCAATGCATGCGGATTATTTCCTTTGGATAATACTCTTCTTCACACAGTAAATATGTATTTCATCATCCATTTCTCTCTTTTATAATATTTTTTCAGGTAATTGCTGCGCTAGCTACCTACATAACTGTCTTACTTCAGTTCATACAGATGGATCCTGAACAGATTCTTCTTGAATAATTTAATCAATTGTTTCATGTTTGATAGTTCATTCCCCAATATATCTTTGTACTTATCAATAAAATATATTGTTCAATTCTCCAATAGTAATTTATGCAACAAGTAGACAGACACCAATTTGATTTAAAGAGGGTTCGTACTTATCCTGTGCCTGGATTTTATGAATTTTATTTTGATTCACTAATCGATGTAATTAAAATAGAATATTTCTCCCAGAAATAAGATTCAACGTGGAAGGATTCAGTTTTATTATCATATCGAGGGACTGTCGTTCATTACAGTATTATTTTATGAAACAAAAGAATACTTATTCAATTAGTCTTAAGGATTGATTAGTTATTAGTTTTGTCATAAATGGTTAAAATTATAGTGACTTTAATGAATTTATAGTGTGGCCATGAGCCGTCTTCGTTGCTATTGGTTGATTTGAATTTCGGGCTTCCCGCTGTGAAATCCGCCATGAACAGGCGTACAGTAGACAAGCCGACTATGTATTCACATATGGATATTGTATTGTGTACATTTTGTTGAGTTTGTTTTCGCTTCAATAAGTTTATTAAAACTGAAATTTCATAATCTAAGTTCAATTTAACTGCTGGAAGGTATGTTCAATAGTTTTTAACGGTATATGTATTAAAAAAAAATATTACAAAATCATCATAACCTAATTTAAGTATTTTAAAAATTATTTTAGATGCCGTTTTGTTGTGCAATTGACTGCAAAAATAGAGCGGCAAAGGGATTTACCATGAAATATTTTCCTAAGGATCCAAAAAGAAGAAAATTATGGGCAGCAAAAGTAAAAAGAAAAAATTGGATACCAACTGATCACTCTGTTTTGTGCGAAACACATTTTGATAAAGATATGTGGGAAAATATAAGAGCAGATGGAAAAAAAAAATTGAAATTCAATGCTGTTCCAACATTGTTTTCTTTCGTTAAACCAACTGTAGAAAGAAAACCACCAAGGATGAGAACAATTCAATATAGTCCAAAAAAAGTAGAGTTGTCACCAGTGAAAGAAGTATTAGTTACAGCTTCAGTTGTTGATCCGCAACCATCTACAAGTGGTACCAGTTCAAAATCAAGTAAGCAAAAAAATCACATTGGTGTTAATTGAATAATTTTGTTTTTATAAATATTACAATGGAAAAATGTATTTTTCTTTTTTTATTTCCAGATTTAATTGCAGAGCAATATGAAACTGAAGAAGCAGATGTAATCAGTAGCTGCAGTAGTTCTTCGGATAATTCTGCAACTTTAGCATTAATGAAGTCGAAACGTGAGAGACTGTTAAAATATGAGCAATTATATAAAAAATGTGACACTCAACGAAAATTGATGAGAGTTCAAATACGACAGCTGAAATGTAAAAACAAAAAACTCAATTCCGAACTGGAATCACTGGAAAAAGGTGATAAATATTTCAAAATTCTGAAAACATTTTTAAATGAAGATCAAATAAATTCTTTGGGAAGAAAGTCAAATAAATTTATTAAATGGTCAAATTCTACCATAAAAACGGCTCTGCAATTGAAATTTTCATGTGGAACAAACGGTTACGGTGACTTATTGAAGAAGAAGTATCCATTACCTTCGTTAAGAACTCTAAGAAGAAGATTGGAGAATTTATCTTTTGAAAGTTACACGAAGTTTTAGATTTTTTGAGAATCAAAGTTTCTAATTTTAAAGATCAAGAAACGGATGATTTTGGATGAAATGGCAATAACTCCATCTCGTCAAATTGATTTGTCTTCAAATAAAAATTTTGGACATGTTACATTACCGCATCATACTGGAGTTGCTACTCATGCTTTAGTTTTTATGCTCGGTGGAATTGCAACTAGATGGAAACAAATAGTAGCTTATTACTACACAGGTGATTCAGTGGATGGTTCAGTATTAAAACCTATATTATTTGAAATCATCCATTTGGCAGAGAATTTAGGACTGAAAGTTCACAGTATAACATCTGACATGGGAGCTGCAAATAAATCTTTGTGGAAAAGCTTAGGCATACAAGCCTCTCGTAATTTGATACGAAATTCTATTGAACATCCTTGTGACAATGATAGAAAACTGTATTTCTTCGCCGATGTTCCACATCTGTTGAAAAATATAAGATCTTCATTAATAAATAATAAGACAATCACACTTCCTGATGATGTTATTAATAAGTATCAACTTCCAACAAATATTGTTGATTTTAATCACATTTGCGAGTTAGCAAAATACCAAGAGCATCACCACTTGAAATTAGCACCAAAGTTGGCACTGAAGGAACTTACTCCAAATCAGTTCGATAAGATGAAGGTATCGTTTGCAACCCATGTTATAAGTCATGATGTAGCAAGTGCATTAAAATTTCTGGCGAATGAATTGCAACGACCTCAATATCAAGCAACAGCTTGGTTTATAGAGGTGACAGCAAAATGGTTCAATCTTATGACATCCAGACATCCAAAGTTGGCGTTGAGTAAATTGAAAGACAGTGAACATATAAAAACATCTATATTCCTTTCTGATATTATGAATATATATAAAACAATTAAGATTGGTAATAAGAATATTTGGAAACCTATACAAAGTGGTGTGCTACTATCGACTCAGTCAATTTTGGACTTACAAAATTTTTTTTTGAATACAAAAAATTACACGTTTTTACTTTCGGCAAGATTTACCCAAGATTGTGTTGAAAATCTATTTTCGATTGTTCGTTCGAAGCAGGTTGTACCCAATGCTGTTCAATTTAAAAACAATTTAAAATTAATATCAGTGTCACAATATTTAAAGAACGTTTCTAAAGGGAGTTACAGCGAAGATGACAGAGAGTTCCTTTCTGAATTTCTTGATATTGTTGATAAAAAGGAAAAAGAGACAGTTGTAACTCAGTATGCTGTAGATCATGATGATTCAATTAGCACGGTTCCAATGATCAATCTGAATAATAGTGAAAAAAATTCTTTATATAGAATTGCGGGTTATATTTTAAATTCCATACAAAAAAATACTAAAACTTGCACAGAATGCGTAGTAACAGCAGGATCAAAAAATATGTCAAATGTAGAACATGCTAAATTATTAAAAATTAGATGTTTCAAAGAGAATACCTTATTTTTTTGCAATGTAGAAACTTTTATATTCTTTACTGAGATGGAAAATATTTTTAGACATTATGATGAAATTTGCGATCAAAATATCAATTTAAAATATTATTTCATAACTAAATTAGAAAACATAAATGGAAAACATTTCAAAAGTTGCCACAATATCAGAAAAAAAATTATTTCTAGATTTGTAATGTTTAGATTGAAAATAGCAGGGTCCAAAAAGATTGATAGAGCTAAAAAATATTCTAGTAAATCAGTGTATGTTCATAATCTTGTTTAACCCTTTATCGGACAAAGCGAAAATACTTATACGAAAAATTTTGTACTTCCAGTACTGTCTCTTGGTGACTTAAATATGCTATTGCAGGTTCCTGCGGTGCTCTAATTAGCATCAATTAGGAGTTTGATAATGTAGCCATGTGGTAACATTGCACGATAAAGGAATAAGTAGAATAATAATAATAATAAATAAAAAATACGTTTATTTACAATTTCATTTTTAAATATTTTTAGAGGCTTATATTTTATTTCAAGCGCTGAAAAATCTCTCCTATATAAATCAAGGCGTTTACAACGCAAATATTTAAGAGGTTAGTAAATATTGGATAATACCAATATCGGCTCTACTGGGTGACCTGTACAGTCCAATGAGAGCATTAGCTTTATCAACGCCTCCCATATGTTTATTATAATTTACAATAATTATATGCAGGCAAAGATAATCTACTCCCTCTTGTTTTCTTTTGTTCTACCTTTTTACGTTACTTGTTGGTTCACTTGAATCATTTATTACATTTCATTTTCGCACTGCCAATTGAGTATTTTTTTTGCTATCAGCGGAAGAGTCGAATTAGTCTTGGATTTGGCAGGAGAATGAATTTTTTTCTCCCATAAAATGTCACAGGACTTAGTCCTTCAGGATACAATGTAAGCGAAACAATAATAATAAAAATTCTATATTATGTGTAACTTTATCGGGCAATGTAACTATATGGTAACATATATTTTACATAGACTGTCTACGCTGTACTTTCTTACATAGTCCCCTGTACAGTATACAGAATTATACTTTCATATCTGCATTATTGCGTATATCAGAAAAAAAAAGAAAAGAAACGATATTACTGACAATATAAATTATTTATCTTTTTGCTGCAAGTCGTATTTCACTTCACTGGGAAACGCAGGTACAAAAACACAGAGTATAAAATTCAGTTCATTGCGCAGAATCCGAAGAAGTCCCCCTACCAAAATAGTGGATTGTAACCAAACGGTAGCATTATTCTCTTTGCTGTAGAACTACAGACACCAGAGTTACAAACGTTTGAAAATGATGTTACCATATGGTTACAAATCCCGATAAAGGGTTAAACATTTTTTTTTATCTACATATATATACGTTCAGAATTGTGTTCAATCTAATAAAAAAATTGAAATTCTACTGCATATTATTTAATTTTACCGTTCTTCTGATCAATATAAAAAAAACGAAACAATATTAAATGAAATAAAAGATTGTCTTTTGTATGTGTGTGTGTTTTTTTCTTTCAGTGTATTAAAATAAGATATAATTTGTGTTACAAGATATAGTTATTCGTATGCCAGATGTATTCGCGCGCAAACCAAACGCCTGTTAATGGCGGCAACTGTCGTCATGGCCACACTATAAATTTATTACAGTCTCTATAGTTAAAATTCTATAAGTTTTAGGAGTTTTGTCGGACACCAGTAGATAAATCCACAAATGAATTATTTGATTTATTTTTGATAGCTCATTATAGGATGAAAATAAGAGAATATAATTTACCTATTGTTATTAAACAGGAATAAAGATCATGAATTTCGCTAGGTTTTAGATGCCGAGCAGTTTAGACACGGATTATGGAGTTCAGAAACAGGTTTGAGGGGCTCACCCGGTGGGTACACTCAAACTTACCAGAGCGGTGTTGAGCTAACCACTGCTGTCCGTTTATTTTAGAAAATTGATAATGCTCTGTTATTTTTCCACGCATTGATAAATCAATTATTTTTGGCCTTAATTAGTTTTTATCAATAAAAGAAGTGTTTAAATTCTTGATATATTTAATTATTCATTTTACAATTTAATTGCTCCTGATAGTTATCATTTTAAGTTCATATAACAGACAATCTGTTATAATTTTGCTGCTGGCGAGGTTGTCAACTCTGGCGTCGCTGTCCAAACTGCAGACGGTATACTCGGGCGCCAATGCGGTCGGTGACGCAGTTTCTAGAGACATATATTGCAGGAATTTGCACGGAGATTGATTGGCTGAAGGCTGACGACGACGATGCGGCGACTGCCCAAGACAATCGACATTCGCGGAATCGTGAAGCGATATTCCGAACGGTGGATCAACTTTAAAACTCGTTCTATGCTTGTGAAACCAAACTTGCTTCCAAGGAGTGACTCTACGTTGAATTGTTTCAATACTATGAAGCCACCAATTGACATCTCCAGCAGTGATTCTACGTTAAATATTTCTGACACTGTGAAGCCAACAAGGGCTCCTACAACGGTGATTCTGCGTTAAATTAATCAAACAATGTGAAATCAATATAGACTTCTCCAGCGATGACTACGTTAAACTTGTTCAACATTGTGAAGCCAAGAAGGACTATTCCAGCAGTGATTCTACAGTAAAACATTCTAATACTGTGAAATCAACAAAGACTTCTCCAGCGGTGACTCTACATTAAGCTTGTTCAACACTGTGAAGCCAACAGGGACTTCTCCAGCGATTATTCCACGGTAAAATAATCTTAGACTGTGAAATAAACAAAGACTCTTTTAGCGGTGACTCTACGTAAAGTCAATTCAACGTTCACGGAGCGGACTACAAAAAACAAAACGGAATGACTCTAAGTTAAACTTCGAAAAAATATTCCAAGTTCAAAAACAGCAAAAACAATGGCAAAATAAACTGAGTCTTTTTTACGGACTTATAAAAAAACAAAAGAAAATAATCAGACTCACAATTTGTCTCAAACAATCGCACTAAACGGACTTAGCACAAAAACTTTGAACGGACGTCGAACGGTAAACACTGGAATACTTTGGAAGATGGCTCGGAGAACTAACTTTCAAAGATATTCAGGAAGTGAAAAGATAGCATGCGACAAATAGCCAAAACTATAGAAACTGATTTAATTCAGTTAGCAGTCCACTAACTACTCTAGTTCACTCTGGACAAAAGGCCAGGTGACTCTCGAAAGTATTGGACGCACTTTTCTGTTGATAGCATCCTGGAGATTGATCATTTCTCTCTATTAGCTGTCTCAGAGTTGGCATCGAGATTAGTATCTCGAAATTACCGTGATTATTTTTACCATCCAAATTTCGACTAATAGAATTGCACCATTCGACGTCACGTGGTACAACCTACACGGTTTTCAAGTGGAAATTTTTTGGAAATTTTGTCTGTTGGTTATATATACAAAACAAAGAATATTCAGCCGCGTTGATTCAGCATCTGTCAAACTGACAGACAGATTGAATGTGAAAATGAGCAGATTCAGAGTCGAGTCTCTGGAATATATTGATGAATTTGGATGGGAAAAATAATCTTCCGAATACCATTCGTGATTAAATTTAACCTGGCAAAATTTTTAGATTGTTGCAAGAGCTTGCTACCAATTTATTTCGTGATATTGATCAAAAATCATTCTCTTGACAGCTCGTGATTTTTCTGTCAATATCACTCAATAAATTGCTAAGCAACAAGCTCTCGTAACAATCTAAAAATTTTTCCGGTAAAATTTAACCACTTATGATATTATATATGAAAATTATGTTGGATCTCTTCCCAACAGGAAACAATTTAGCTTTACCGCTAGCGTAAAGTAACCAAAACTGGAATGACTTCAGATACGGAGAAGTGTGGAAGTCCAAGAATTCTTTTACTCGATTGATTGGTTGAGCTTTCTCTCTCTCTCTCTCCATTAGCACTACAGCCCAAATCGGGCCTTGGCTTCTACTAATGTTTGCCTCCATCTGTCTCTGTCTAGTGCTGCCCTCTTCCAGTTCTAGATGCCCATACTCTTTGTGTCTTCCGCGACGCTATCTTTCCATCTCTTCCTGGATTTGCATTATGATCTCGATCCATGCCACTTGTTATTCAATATTCTTTTGGCATTCCTGTTGTCATCCATCCTAGCTACGTGCCCTGCCCATCTAAATATTTGTATTTTTACAAGATCTGATACTAGGAAATCCTCGTATTGCTCATAGAGTTCGTAGTTGTATCTGCTTCGCCATAGACCTTGTTCGTTTAGTGGGCCCTAAAATGTGTCTTAGTATCTTCCTTTCTAAACAATTGATTAACCACATCGTTTTCTTTGTCATGACCCACGTTTCGCTTCCGTAGCAGAGAATTGGCTGTAGTATCATTTTATATATTCTGATCTTTGTTTTCCGATTTATGTCTTTTGATTTAAAAGTTGGTAACAGGGCAAAATAAGCTTTGTTAGCTACGATTATTCTTCTTGGTACCTTTGTATCCTTGTTTGACACGTTTGTTCCAAGATATGTGAAGTTTTTTTACTACTTCAATCTCTTCGTTTTCGATCGGTATAGTTGCTCGAGGTTGGTTTTCTTCTTCTTTTTTCACTTTTCTTGACTATATAAATATCTTTGTTTTATCAGTATTCACTTCAAGTCCTACATCTTTGGCTCTTTATTTCAGCTCTACGAATGTGTTTATCATGTCTGTTTTTCTTCTTGCCATTATGTTGATGTGGTCCGCGTAAGCGGCTATTTTCGTTGCTTTGTTGGATAACAGGTTTATTCAATTTTCCGACAGATTTCTTATTACGTGTTCTAGAGCTAGATTAAACAAAGCTGGGGCCAGCCCATCTCCTTGTTTTAATCCTCTTGTGATTGTTATCGGGTCGGTTAGTTGTTAGTTGTGCTACTTGTGCTTCTGTTAATTCCATTGTTCTTTCCGTTAGCTTCACAAGTTTTCTGGGATTTCAAATTGTCTCATGATTGCGTATAGCTTTTCTCTATTGATGGTGTCGTACGCTTGCCTGAAGTCCACAAATATTTGGTGGATGTCAATGTTGCGCTTCAACCATTTGCTCGATGCTTTTTTTACGACAAATAGTTGGTCTATCGTAGATTTTCCCGGTCTAGAACCAGTTTGATATTTGTGTATGATTTTTTCGCTATATTTATTTATTCTATTATTTAGGATTCGTGTGAATTCTTTGTATGCCGTACATAAGAGTGCAATTCCTCTATGATTTTTGCATTATAACTTATCGCCTTTTTCTGTATATTGGGCATATGATGCTTTTATTCTATTCTTTGGGGAGTTTCTGTAGCTGCCATATGTCTGATATTAGGAGGTGTAATGAATTTTGTAACTTCTCGTCCCTATATTTGAGTAGTTCTGCTGGTATTGAATCTACACCAGGTGATTTGCTATGCTTCAGAGCACTGATAACTTCTTGCACTTCCTCTAGGGATGATTGATCTGTTTCTCTTTCATCCCTTTCTGTTTGGGATGAACTCTGGCTTGAAGTTGCTGATTCTCCTATCGGTTTTCCTAGAAGCTCCTCGAAGTGTTCTCTCCAGATATTTTTAGCCTTTTGTGTGTCATTTTCAATCCTACCATTTTTATCTTTGCACAGAGAGGTGGATGGTTTGGAGCCTTCTCTTAAATTTATGAGGTATTTATATGCACTCCTCAAGTTTCCTTGTTTAATGTCTTCTTCCATCTCCAAAATTTTATTGTTGTCGAAGATCCTCTTTGTCCTTCTGTATATCTTATTTGCTTCTCTCCTTTCTTTTTCGTAATCTTCTTTTATTTCTCTTGTGTTGCGTTGAATGTATCTCTTGTGTGTATCGTTTCGTTATTTGATGGCTTCTTTGCATTCAGCGTCATACCATTCGTTTCGCTTCTTCTTTTCCTCCGTTCCTAGTGCTTCCTTGCCAACTTTCAAGATGGTTTCTTTTATGTTGTTCCATTTCTCTTCTATTGTGGCATTTGTGTCCTCGTTAAGGTTTGTTTTTATATTTTCCCTCAATTCCTCGCTTTTCATGGGGCAGTCCAGTTGATGTAAGTTGATTTTTTCTTGTTTGCATTGTCGTTCATTTCTTTATTCAGCGATTCTTTCTTTAAATTTCCTCTGTATCAGGAAGTGGTCAGAGACTATGGACACTCCTCTTCTGGACTTCACATCATTTTGCTTGTGGCAAAGTCTATCAGTCTCTCACCATTGTTATTGGTCTCAGGGGGAAGATTGTGTTTCCCAATTGTACCTATGTATTCATCTTCTTCACTTAATTTTGCATTCATATCCCCTAATACTAGTTTTATATCGTTTTTAGGTATTTTTCTTTAGCTTTTGATAGAATGCTGACTTTGCTTCATCGTCATTTTCTTCTGTTGGACTGTGTACGTTTATAATTGGGATCTTGAAAAACTTTGTTGCAATCCTTATTTTGCATATTCTCTCATTAATTGGCTGGAAATCTAGTATGCTATCTTTTAAAGTTTTGTCTACTATGAAGGCCGTTCCTAGTTTGCTCTTTCCTTTTCTTTCTTTTTCTCTCCCGCTGTAGAGTATTGTGTGAGGCTTGGTGTCTTTGATTTCACTTCCCAGCCATCATATTTCTTGTATTGCTGCTAGACCGATTCTGTATGTCTTTAGTTGTTCTAAAAATTTCATTTGTGCTCCGGGCTTGAGGAGGGTTCGCATATTCCATGTTCCAAATTCGAAAATCATATTCCGTTGCTTGAGTCGTTTCCTATATTTCCTTCCCGTCCAAGGCTTATTCAGTGGTTTCGTAACTGGTCAACCCCCTTTTCGGAGGACCATTTCATCCGCTCTTGTCTGGTTGAGCTAACTTGTAATTAACTTGAGTAAGCTATTAGGCTATTGTATCGATTTGTAGTTTACTAATTTAATGTTTTCTTATTTACAATTTTATCTTGAAACTGGGACTTAAAATTCAGATAGCTTCATGGATGGCTGTCGCCCTTCTGGACAGGTAGGGAAGTGGCACTCTGGTTTTCTCGAGTTCAGGAGGATTTGAGCTTCATACCAATTGTGTTATAAATATTCATTACCATAATAAACAATATGTTGATTTAATTGTTTCAATTTATTTCATATTAATAAAAAAATCTATTTTTGTTACATTTTCTTGACAATAACAGTTATATCCAATAAATTTAAGTATATATACTAGTCCAATAAAGCGGCACGTTATGGACACTAAATGCAACCATAAATTACATCTCTTAGTTAGACAGTTCAAAAGCAAACTAATAGAATACTACATAATTTGTCATTAGTACTTGCTGTTATTATATTAAAAATTGTAAAAACTGAGTTGATTTTTCCAGAAATGTAATTGTTTGTATTAGCTTCTGGCTAAATAAATATATATTCTATTATTTTATTGTTCCTGGAGTTTTATCATTCATCATCATTAAAACCTTTACTACTACCAATATGAGTATGAAATACATATACCTGCTGTTTCATAGTGTCAATAGTTTCTGGCCCTTCATCATATTCCGGTCGTGCTCATAGCGGTAAATATTCCTTCTCTATCGTTTATTTACGTATGCAACTTAGTTTGGTACCCTTCTTAATTCGAAAAAAAATATATGTATATTAAAATATCAAACACCTTTTTATTATTTATAACATTATTACAAGTCACTAATGAAATGAAGCTTTGTCAGTGTTTTTATTACCGGTAAATTTGTTGTAGACTGACTTGCTTCACTCGCACTTTCGAGAAACATCCCTGAATAGTTTCTGAATGAATTTTTTTTATACATATTTTTCCTCCTACACAAAAAATTTTTTGTAATTTTCTTAAGCAATACTTTCATGCATTTTAGCTACGAGCCGCCACTGTTGTAGATTAAAGGCCAATATTTCATCCAAATTGAACTACAAAAATGAATAAATAATCTGCTAATTGAGTAGCGTGCTGTTAGAAGAAATTATTTTATTTGGAAATAAATTACAACTTAATTAAAAGAATAGAAAAATTCCAAACATCACAATCCCAATAATGAATTATTTTAACGCGCATAATATTTTTGAAAGTCTTGAGCCATTTTACATAGCATCCAGATTTTTCGGAAATGTTCCATATTCAGTTGAAAAAAATAAAGAATATGTAAGACCGGATTATCTTTGCACCAGCGTTCGTTTAATATTAAATGTATATTTGATTTATGCGTTCGAAAATTTCACTGCACGTGATTTATATTCGACGCTAGCATTCATCTATTCATTGGTTGCTAGGTCAGCCACAATATTAATGACGTTCAGTGTTTTTTATTTCAGCCTAAAGAACAAAACTAGAATATTCTCTATTTTAAACATGTTAGATACAATCGACTGTAAAATTCTTGCAACGGAAATAAAAATTGATTACAAGAAGATAAAAATTGAAGTTACTAAATTTGTTACTCTATCAACTGTTACAATGTGTGGTTTACAATTATATTTCAACTCAAGTGCGATAATAGGAACATATATCTATGTAATATTATGTTCTTTACTAAATGCTTGCTTGGCGTATATAAGTTTTTCGGCTTGTGGTGAATTCCTTTTATATCTAACTTTAATTGACAGCAGATTTCGTTTGGTGAACTTGAAATTGGAAGAGTTATCTTTAAATAATCTAAGCATTGCAGAAAACAGCTATATCTTAAGAAATCTTTGCGATATTCATTCTTCTCTTGTAATTTTAACTAAATTGGTGAATAAAACCTACAATGAAATCATGCTATGTAAAATGGTGCAATTATCCACAGCCATATCTCTCGCAAGTATATTATTATTCATGAACTTTTTCAATGGTGATATGAGTGTGAAAATGGGCATAAGTAGTGTACAATTCTGTGTCATCATAACAGTACAGGTTGTAATTCATTATCTTCTCATTACGTTTGTCTGTGTAAATATTGTTCACAATGTAAGTTGTCACAATACTTTTTTTTTATAAAGGTACCATCTGTAAATTTTTAGCTAGCAGAAAAGTTGTAAAATTATTGTGAAACTAATTACTATACGACTATTAAATTCATTAAAAATGAGAATCAATAGCAAAAAGTTCAGTCAACATGATAATATTGTGTAACCGTGTGTTCCAATTAAATCATATCCATGGATATTAACAGAAAACAAGTTACTTTATCGATATTCCTGGAAGACCTGGAAATTTTATTTGGTATAGCTTATTGAATCATTTTATCTTGTCATTTTAATTCTATTCTCGGTTATTTTTGAAGCTCTAATAACACTTTTAATTTTCTGAGAATCCATTGGATTATCCATTTTATAAATTAAAATCATTCTTATTCAAATAATCTTGACAATTTTTCTTCTTTATGAATAATAAAAATAAAACGAGTTTTATAACAACTCGAATTTTAATTATTCGAGGATCAATTTTAGATATTACATATTTGATGATAAATACTATCGTTTATAGAATAATAAAACCAAAAAGTTCCATCAATAAAGTTTTGGTGCCACTGGTTAAAAAAAGCTCATCTACGAACTTGAACTCAGTTATTAAATGAAAAATTTAAACATAAAATTTCACTCCAAAATTCGTACGCGTTCTCAAGTTATCGTACTTTCACACAGGCCGATAAAAAGTGGTGTGCCAGGTATTTGTAACAGGCGTAGACGTGGCACACTTCTTTTTTCCAATACAGAATTGTTTAATCTTGAATTTGATCATAGTCTGAAACTGTTACTCGATAGGTCAAGTAACGGACCAACAAAGAGAAAAAAAGTGGTGTGCCAAGGCATAAGAACATGATTTGATGAGGCACACAAATATATTTTTTCTCCACTTGGTAACACCTAATTTTTAAGAGTAATTTCATAGTGTTACTTCATTGGTCTGGTTGCTGCACGAAAAATGTACCATAAAAAAATCATATTATAGTTGTGCACAACTTCTGCCACGGCACACCATGAATTTTCTTATTGTCTCGGTAAGTACTAACGTTTGAAAAACATTTCATTCTGTTACTCGATCGGCCAGGTTTTTTGCAGCCAGCTCTCGCTCTATATCTCATTTTGGAAGTATTTTACTTAAATATCACGTCTCAACATACATCATATAACTTTTTGTTTGTCTTAGGCACAACAATTTCCGAAACTACTGCATAATTTAAAATTCAAGAGGAAGCATCAAACGGATGTAAATACCAATATTCCATTCGAATCTTAATATCTATTAAGTTCTTTTCATTTTAGATTGAAACATATTCATTACAAATGCGCCATAATAGACTTAGTATATCTGTATGTAATTTATATAATCTAGATTGTGCTCATCTGCAACATGTAAGCTATTTATCAAATTGTTTTAACTATTATCATTAACATATAGATTTATTACTAATATTTCTTTTGTTTTTAGATTATTGCTAAACTTATTGAATTACTAGTTTTCATAGCATATGTCCTAATTACCTGGTCTTGAATGAATTGGAAACAAGAAATAAAATATATACGTGGACACAGAATTTTATTCCTCATATTTTTTTCTAACTTTATATTGAAAATGTTGGGAGTGTAGCTATATTCATTCGATTTTGATGATCTCTTGATTCACAATTCAGGAACGAAAATTATCTATAAAGCCTGGATGACGCCTTGACGAGATTTTTATTCATTATATTTGGCATATATTTCACAAATATTAATCTTATATTTCAATCAGAAAATATGAAATAGAACGAAAGTTACCAGGATGAATCCAGGATGCTAGAAATATTTCCCTAACGAAAGTAAAAAAAGAGGAAAGTTTAAGACGTTATTCCTAACATCCTGTATCCTTCCTGGTAACCTTCAATTCAAATACTTTGCTGGATACGCACAACATTCCAATCAGATAAAGTGACTTTAATATTGCGTTTACACTAAATTAAAGTGACATGCGTGGCTTTAAATCGACTGAGTCGATAAAATCACAGTGCATCTAGCTCACTATACGCTGATAGGAAACATTGGGTACGCTCCACTAGACGACCTCAACGCTCATGTTTCCTCAATAACCGTTCCACAAGACGATCGCGGTCTTTGTGTTCAACATGAATACGTCATAGATGATGTCATTAATCGCGACCACTTCAAACTCACAACGCCCGCGATTGAAAGATGGGTCGAAGCGGTCGTTGCGTTCATTTTTGCAGAAATCACCAAGAAGTTCAAATTAATTTAAAACATGTCTTTCCAACTTGTACTTTCGATTCCAAGTTATGTCAATTGATTCAAGATTTTTAATTTGTCGATTTGACAGATAATTTCGTGATCTCTCATTATTGTTATTTATTATTCAAGAGCGATTAATTTACATAGGCATATTTAAATTAAAAAAAAAAAACAAAGCATTGAATTAATATTTTGATTCAAACGTCCAAGAAATATGAAAGTCAACTTAAATTACAAGAGTTAGATTCTCAATATCTTTTCCTCAGCTACCTATGATTAATAGCTCAATAGTTATAAAAGAGACATTCAAATCAAAATAATATTCATGAGACATTGATTATATCTCACAAAAATCAGGATGAACGAAGATAGAACGTAAAAAGTCTCTAATGGACTAACGGAGTTTCCAGAATTATTCGCTTCGCTCGTAGTTTCAACCAAATAATTTGATAGAATAATACTAAATTCTCAACAATCACTCAATAATACAGCTATTTACTTACTTCCTTTTTTTTGAATCAGATTATGGATAAATCCGTCATAAAATATGCAAAATATATGCCACTGTGTTCTTGAAATGTCGGTAACGTAGTTATCAAAATAAATAAATTTATACTAACTTTATTCTATGTAGTTAGTTTAGATTATAATGCGAACTTTTGCTAGTCACGCGACAGACAATCATTATTGATCACTCTGTACAATACTCCTTAATACTGATTTCTAAGATTCGACAGCAAAAAGTTCTGAATTTATAAGCGAAATTGAAAAAAAAATCCAATTGAAGTGCATTTCCGGCAAAGTCGATTACTATGAGAATAGTAGGCAATCATGCAGATTCTACAGCAGACTGAAATACTAAATTTCAATACTTTACGGCTGATCGTTACGAATTTATGCGAGAAATTCTAAGAGACTGTCAAGTAAAGTGCACTTTCGGCTTAGTCATTGAAAATAGAATGGTACAATCGTCTTAAATACTGAATTCCAACATTCTACGTATATCCGTTTTAGATTTATGCGGAAAACTCAAGAAATTCTCCGAGTACAGTGCACTTCCGGTACAGACGATTGCAATAATACAATGCGAGGTGCACAACTGGATGTTACAGAAGTGCT
Source organism: Dromius quadrimaculatus (assembly GCA_963989225.1). Lineage (NCBI taxonomy): Eukaryota > Metazoa > Arthropoda > Insecta > Coleoptera > Carabidae > Dromius > Dromius quadrimaculatus. The sequence continues at coordinate 46,581,596 of OZ022330.1, forward strand.
TAATACGAAATTTCAATATTCTACGACTGATTATTTTGAATTTATGCAGCAAATATGAAAGATCTGTTATTTAAAGTGCACTTCCGGCTTGGCCAATTGATACAAAAATAGAAGATGACCATTAAAATGCTACAGCAATTCCAAATGCTAAATTTCAGTATCCTACGGCTAGTCATTCTGGATTTATACAGAAAATTCAAAAAAAGTTTCAAGTAAAGTGCACATTCGGTACAGACGATTGCAACCTTAATGCGAGATGCACATCAAGACCTTATGCCAGTCCTAAATACAAAATTTAAGCATTATACGTTCGACGGATTTTGAGATTTGAAAGCTACAATCGCACACACATACATACGTACCGATATCAAGCCATAAATAGTCAAAATGGATTCAGGGATGCTCAAAACAAATATATCCATCAAAATTTCGATGTGTCAATTCTGTCGGTCTCATAATACTTCCTTCTACTTTGTACAAGTAAAAATATTAAATATATTCACGTGTGTGAACTAAAACATGCACATTTTTTTCCACATAATATACATGTTTTATTCTATATTTCATATTAGTTAATAATGTTATGTGTAGATGCAGATGCATCTCCCTAAAAGTAATCCTGGCGGCGCCCATGCAAACAATTAATTAACGTCATAATTCAAATTGATCACTTCCAAATTATGTAAACCACTAAACACTATCACTTAACAGGTAGGTAATTAAAATATCAATTTTACATACATACTTTTAAAATACTGATCTTCTGTAATATCTACTTGGTAGTTTTTCGAGAGTAAACGTAGAAAAAAATAATTTTGAAAGTTATTATTTAAAATATAAGGAATCTGAATATAAAACAATAGCGACCCTGCATCGAGAGATAAAATAAGCAAATGAAAATTTATATTAATATTGAATTTTAAATTCAAATATTAATTAATTTGTTGATACAAATCTAAGTTGCAAAAATGAAATGAATATAAAAAACAAAAAATATATAAGGTATTGAAAACTATGAAATTGAAAAATGAAAAATCTGACGTGAACATCACGTGATTTACTTGTACATCATTCGATATATACAAAAATTTATTTAATAAAGTTTTCTGTCACTCCAGATTATAATTAATATAATTTTAATAATATTTTGACATGTACAATATCAAGCAAAATCAAAAAATTGACAACAGATTATCATTGCCTACCTTATCATTTCAATTAAACTGATTGTTTTATACGGCAAATTCTGAATGTCTCATTGTCTCATATCTTATATCAATCGGCTCAGCCGATGAATAGATAGATGAATTTTGTCGGTTTCACAATACTTCCTTGTACTTAGTACAAGTAAGTAAAAATGTAGCCGGTGCAACATAAAATGAAACATTATTTACTTATGAAAAATATATATACTCTGCTAAAATATCAATTGCATTTCCTTTTTCCAGTTCTGTTCATTTCTTTAATATGTTACGTCCTCAACACACTGTGATTGCTCTTTGAAAAATTTGTTTTACATGCGCAACCGTAAAACCAACAAGTCTAGAATACAGAAGGCTCAACGATAGTGGGGGAGGTAGAGGGTGAGGCAAAAAAGAGGTGCAGCAAATCGTTTAATCTGCTGGCTGCGCCGCGGTTTATTGTCATAAATTATTTACTAATCTAGAATATTTAATCCTCAAATTTATACGTCGTGCATCAATTACAATTAATGATTACAAATAATTCTGCATATACGTACATCCATTCTGAATACGTATCTATAATTTGAGTTTTCTACAACTCCTGGTATACTCTAAAAAAAAATTATTTTTTTTCGAGCGGTGAAATGTAATAAATTATTGACGATCTTTAAAATATTGAATTTTCAAATTTATAGCTCGTGCACCAATTACGATTGAGGACTGCCAATGATTCTGCATATACGTACATCTATCCTGAGTAAGTACCTACAATTTGAGTTTTCTACAACACTTGGTAAACGCAGAAAAAAAATATTTTAAGCGGTTTATGGCCAGTTGGACCACCGTCACTTATAGTCCGTGAGACAGCGCCTAAATTTTTTGTTGATTACCGCTCATTTGAAACTTTGTGAGTGGCTTCATTGTGATGAGTCCAACAACTAATTAATTAGCCCTCGCGGGTAAACGCCCCCAAATCTAGAATTTTGCCAAATGAAAAAGTTGTCGGACTCATCACAATGAAGCCACTCACAAAGTTTCAAGTGAGCGGTAATCAACAAAAAATTTATGCGCTGTCTCACGGACTATTAACTTTAAGTGTAGTTTATTATCTATGGCAACTATTGTATGCACAATTGTTACCACGGTTATTATTCCTCCCTTAAAGTTAAGTGACGGTAGTGCAACTGTTCATTATTGTAATAAATTATTTATTAATTTAGAATATTTAATTCATAAATTTACAGCTCGTGCACCAATTACAGTTAATGACTGCAAATAATTCTGCATATACGTACATCCATCCTGAGTATGTACCCATAATTCAAATTTTTCTACTACACCTGATATACGTGAAAAAATTAGTTTGCTCCGAGCGGTGATATGTAATAAATTATTACTGATTTAGAATATTTCATTCTTAAATTTTCAGCTCGTGCACCAATTACAATTAATGACTACCAATTATTCTGCATGTACCTACATCCTTTTTGAGTATGTATCCACAATTTAAGTTTCCTACAATCCCAGGTATATGCAGAAAAAAATTATTAATTTTAAGCGGTTTATTGTAATATGATTTCAAATATTTAATTCATAAATTTATAGCTCGTGCACTAATTACAATTAATGACTGCCAATAATTTTGCATATACCTATTACTTACATCCTTCTTGAGTATATACCCATAATCTGAGTTTTGTACAACCCCCGGTATACGCAAAAAAAAAAAATATTTCAAGCGGTGCAATATAATGAATTATTAACTGTCTTTGAGATATTTAATTCTTAAATTTATGGCTTGTGTACCAATTATGATTAGGGGCTGCATACAACTACACCCCTTAAGCAGTTTTAAAATGTTATCAAATACTTCCGAGTTTAAAAGTCTTTTTTATTTCAAAAATAGACTCCTAGAAAAATTAAAATAATATATCAACAAATAATCACATAAAAATAAACAATATTTTTGCAAAATTGCAATTTATATTTAAAATGCATTTTGAATTTACTTTTTTTTAAATATGTATTGAATATTTTTATACTTTAAATACACAAAATTCAAATTTATTCATCAATTTTAATATATTTCAATGCCAGAAGTGATTAAATTAAAGTTTGACGTTGCACAATCTTGTTTGGTTTGGTTTTGTGCAGGCTTGGCCGTATACTGTATAAGCGCTACGAGGTATCTTTTGATATTGTGTATTCTTTCTAACGCATTGCGCGCTATGGACAGGCGAACGTAGTTCGGAGATTCAAAATAAATTGAGTTGGAATTTGCTGCGCTCTCTTCACCACACTGTTCACTGTGACTAGTACTATCGAGTAGAATAGAAGTGCATTGCTCTGTTCTCGCGAAATACGTTGAAAAAATAAATATTTTAAAAGTGTTTCATCATATTTGGGGTTTTGAATATTGCTTATTAACGTAGAGATCAGAATTTTGTGTGTTTAAATATGTAAATTGGGTTTTTTGTTCCGCAATTGCGTGTGCGTTAGGTACATGTAATTTGCGATGTTAGTCTTTGCTTTTATTATATTATAAATTAATAAAATGTCTTGGTTTTTTTGCAAAGGCCTGTAATGAAAGGTCCAACGTGGGAATCGGTGCACACGTAGGTACCGCTACGAGTGGCACCCCCCTGGTGAACACCATCGCGTGGGTTTGCAATGAGTTCTAGGGCGAACGAGCGAACTAACTGGGGAGTAACGGCATACTCTCGATATGTACCTATCGGAAGTCGGAAAATATGGTAGCTGGCGGGGGTCCTTGATTAAGTTCAAGAAACAACAGCTGCCGAGACCGATACTTGAGGTTACCATATCGCGTAATTAGGCGGTATCGCGGGCCTCGGAATATGCATTGGCCACGTATTCAAACAAACTATTTTTTTTGCTTGCTAACGACGAGCACACCGGTGCTATGAGTGTCTGAGCGCTCAGGCACTCATTGGGGTAGTAAAGTAGAGTCAATATCAGTAGTATAATATATTGAGAACTTTTAAAATAACTTCGTGAAATAATAAAGCAACAGTCACATGCCGCGTAGCTCTTCGAACAAAATAAATCCGTTGAAAAGGCGCGAAACACACAAACCAAAACACACAACACGATTGAATGTTGAATGAATGTTGAATGTATGTGACTAATAAAAACTCTCTTTCAGCTTCTTCAATTCATCATTACCACCTCCAACAAATTAACAAAAGGTAACAACATTAGTTGACTAATAAACTTTGCTTTTCAGGTTCTAATCAATTTTTCTTTCAGCTATTTTGTATTGCTTTTTTGCAGATTCCTAATTGATTTGTATTTTTTCAGATCATTCGCAGAGGATGAGCCCAGCTGATGAGGTGGACATCGAGGGAATGGACATCGTTGGAGGAGCTGAGGATGAGACCAGCAGCCAAAATCAACTCTCACTATTTGTTTTGTTGAATGTGATTCACCAAAATTTGTTTTAAGTTTCTGTTTCAGATCGCCGACCGTGGATCATCATAATACCATCGCATCATCAACTAGGTAACATAAAATTGCTCATTGTTTAACTGTTTTTTAAATAATTTGTCCAATATTCCAATTTTTAGCTTCAGGAGAAAGCAGCCTGCAGTACTGCAGTTCCAGCAGTTCCAGATTCCTGAGAAGTCCGAAAATGTTCAAGAAAGTTCACTGACTGTATTTAGTCCGCAGCTTGCAAAGCCCAAGTAAGTTTTAAAATTTCTCCAATTTGAATTTGATTGTAATATTCATTTTTTGTTTTAGTTGCAGCACGCGAAGAGCCACTTCTCTGGTTTAGGTTTTGCTGGGGTTTCCCTAGACCCAAAGGGAGAATTCCCGGAGGAAGGTTCGTCTATTTCCCCTTAGCAATTGCCTGGGGGCGAACAAGGCTTTCAACAACACAACATCATCGAGTACTCAACAAATAAATTTCTAACCTTTGTATCCTTTCTTATTTCCAAAATAAACTCATTCTCACAAAATTACAGTCGTTTTATTTCTAAAACCGATTTGAATTGTTTTCAGGGTTAATTATAATTTGTTAATTAGTTTGTAAGATAATTTCTAGTCAATATTAACCTGTATATTTAATTTTTGGAGTAAATATGAATTGTATTGTTGAAATTTAAATTTATTATTACAATAAATTTTATGTTTGTATTTTATTCTTGTTTAATTTAAACATCAAGAGTAAAGTTCAAAAATTCTCCGCAAGCGGAAGCGCCTGTCAATGAATGCCAACAAAAAAATATTTATTAAATAAAAGATTATTAGTTAATGTAATCGTTCAATAGTATTAACTTCAATCAAAATAAAATATTTAAAACACTTTGAAGTGAATAAATATGCCAAATAGTCGCTATTTTTTATTAAGGTGAAACATCACCCGGAAATACTAGCTATCTCTGTCTAGTCTAATCTTGTTTTGGAGTAAGTGAGGCTTATGGAAGGTCAGTGATGACGGCGGGATACACAAGAATTCAAATTTGACATTTCAGAAGAAAAACATTTTATAGAGAAATTTACTGAAATTAATGCTCGCATTCAAAATCATTTTTCAAAGACATAAGTTTTAATGAAATTATTCATAATGAGAACATGAAATTATGATATAAAAATGTCCCAAAATTCACGCAAGAACTAATTTCGATAGTAACATGTTTTAAATAAAAAATTATGATTTTTTTATTAAATCATAAAGGATAAGGTAAAGTAAAGGGTTATCTAATTTTGATAGAAAACTGGTTTTAAATTGAAAATTATGAATTTTTTATTGAACCGTAAAGTATACAGTACAAGGATTATGTATGGAATATTATATAGAGCAAATGATCTCCACGACTTTGTTGGCACATACAGACTCCTGATTATCATGTCGCCGTAGCGAGCACCATTAAATGTTTTTGCCTGATGATCAGTTATTACTTCAAAGAAGAATTGCTCGATGCTACCTTCAGTCCAAAATGTGCAACTGTAACACCTATTACATTTTCATAGTTGTGTATTGCTACTTGCTCATGACTCTTACCCCATTCCGTAGCACTAGTAGATAGATTTCGAACATATGGTATGTTTTCTACTAGGGGTCCGGCAGGCAGTTTTCGCTTACAGACTAGACCAAAATTTGAAGCTGTTAGTCTATGTTTTCTTTAAAGTATTTACCCTTGATGTATTCACTAAGAAATTAATACTTGTAGTTTATTTGTAGGTGAATATCTCGGGCCTTAGAGCAATGCAGATTCGGATCAAGTATTATTATTTGTAGAATGACAGATCCCAATAATAATTGATGGACATAAATAGAATATTTTGTCGCTTTCTTGAGAAATATGATATTGATAACTTGAAATTCTCATCCGAACACTTCCAGCTATAGTAGTATTTAGAAATCTAGAAGAGATAAGTTTTACAAAATTAGATTTGAAGATTGATTTTTAATGTATTTATCCAATGTACTTACTGTAACATTGTAAGTCAGATTTGTCAAATATCCTAGAATCCGAACCATTTTTCTTACTAGTGTGACAAGATCGGTAAAACTACACACACAGCCAGAAGCAGATATTCAAAAAGGTTTTTGTCACTAAAATCAGTCATAGGCTATTTATTCTCTAATGAATAAATACATGATAAAATTAATCTTTGACACTTGTCATGTAGTACAAAATTTGGATTCTAGATAGCGCCATAGAACAAATCAACTTGTAAAAAGACATATTCACACTACTAAAATAAATAGAAAAGAAATTGAAGAATATTTTCCTAAATTATTATTTTGAAATATACAGCCACTGAAACTCTGGAAAATATTGTAAAAAATTGCTCATAATTTTTAGATATTATAAATATATTCCTTTTTGTTCATTTGACGTTTCTTCATAACAAAATCTATGATTTGAACAAAAAAAAAATAATATCTCGAAAACTAGGAATCTCACGACTCTCAAAAAAATATATTATCTCCAAGAAATAATTGGCCATGGAATATAAATACTTTTGTCTTAATTAACCTTGCAGGGAATAAAAAAGTGTAAATGGACATCAGAGAAGTATCCAAAATATCGAGAATTTTGAGCCCAAAATCCAGTGACCGATGTCAAAAAAAATTAATTATTTAAATATATATAATTTTTGAATACAAGACTTTGATTTTCCTCCAATTTTCAATACTTTTAGAAGTGCACAGAAAGGGTTATATACGGAATAATAATTAATAAAAATCGATAATTTTTGCACAGCACTCTGAAGAATAATGTCATCTATAAGTCTACCAAATTTTGTCCCAAAAAACTGGATAATCTCTGAGAAATTAATATTTTCAGCACTAATTATTTTTTTTCTCAAAATTGTCAGGTTCAATATTCGTGAAAATTTTTATATGATAACTGCAAGTATAGCGCCTAGTATATATATTTTTCCCAGATAAGTTGTTATCAAAGTCTCTGAGATATAGGATTTGCATGCTAATTTTATACGTTAGCACTAATTTTATACGGATTTATTGCAGACATAATGAAACTTTGACAAATTATCTAATTTTTAATATACACGCCACTAAAAACTTTGTTAATTTATTATAAGAAAGTATTTATCAAACATATTGCTACAAGATTCATCAATTCAAATTTCGCGCTAAAATAGTACTTCCGAGTGATGTTTCACCTTAATTATAAAATTTACTTCCAAAACGTGCTAGGTGCTGCTACCTCTGACAAAATTATTGAACTAGTTGTATCATAAATAATATTGGTGTTGACATTAATATAACCGAATATTAGGAGCCTGTTTAATATTTTATAAATTATTTTTGATCAATATTAGACTTTATATTGAATTCTAAAGAATATTTATAGTATATATTAATTATTCATGTAATGATTCAAGAAATATTCAGATAAACCCAATGCCGGCAAGCTCCTGCTTTGCTGCCGCTGAAAGGTACGGAATAGAATAACTGGTGTTGACTTATTATTATATTTTCGTATAGATTTTTATTCGTATAATTAAAATAAGAAAAGATTTACTCGAATTGGCCAACTATTTTTAAAATATAAGTTATTTGAAGGCTAAAACCTGATTTTAAAATAAATAATTGATCTATGAATGAACTTACAATGATTTATTTAAATTATGTTCAGGAATAGTTATGCTTCGAAATGTTCCTTGTACATGTAACTTATTTTAAAATTACTGAATAAAATCTTTTTCACAAAATTAATCGTATTTTATTTATTTTAGAAATAGGTATTTTTTTTCAGTAATAAATAAATAATAAAATTTCAAATAATATTCAATAATGAAATTTATAAGTAGCAACTGTGGTATAGAAGGGAAATGTAAGTTTAAAATTTTTTGTAGTTAGGAAGGATATATTAATTTATTTTTCAATTCGTTATTGAAATTTTCTTCAAAAAATGGTATGGAAGGTAATCTGAATAAGAAGTCGAACCTAGTTTATTTTATTTTAGGTGCGTGTGCTGAATTAAAAAGGATGATTATGTCTGTGCTTGTAGGTTTTCTGTAAATATTATATGTTATATTTTGATCTGATTTAAGCAAGGTCATATCTAGGAAGTTAAGTTTATTACTTTGTCCAATTTCTAGCGTAAATTTCATTTTGGATAGTTTATTCATTTTTTTGAAGGAAAATATCTAATTCTGCCGTGTCACCCAACCAAAAACACAAAATATCGTCGACGTAACGTCGCCAAAGCAAGATATTAGAGCTTTCATCATGTTGCATAATTTGTGTTTCTAAAAAATCTATAATTATATTTTGAATGATTTATGATTATGTAGCTGGGATACTGTTTCTGTCCTTATATTTGTCTGATTTTTTAATAACTGTAATTTACAATTCAGTGAAACAAAATAAGTTCAAATTAATCCTGAAATTAAATATCATTTTCTGGTACAGCAAGATTATAGTAATAAAGCATTATAATTTAGAAGAGAACAGATTCATATATCAGACTAAGTTGCAAAAGGAAATGATGAGGGTTTTCTACAAAAAAATTCTTAATCACACTGCTTTCAAAATTTTTATTCCAGTTACAAGTTTCGGTCATCATCAGATCCCGATGAGACTACAAAGAAAGGAAGGAAGCTAAAAACAAGTAAATGTATCACAAGTGAACAAAAATCAAAAAATAAAACAAATATTTACACAATAAAATTACAGGACCTTCACAAAAGAGAACGATAGCAATTATTTCGATTTCTTATAACTCAATGACAAATAATCATGACATTATTTCAGCGGGAAATCTTTAGAAAAAAAATCATATTACAGATTTTACGTGTTCAGTTTTTTTTTATGTAACACTTGCATCGAAAGTACCCTATTACTGAACTGGATTCTGTTTCAAAAGTTCTCAATTCCAAACCATGGAAACAATTACTATGAATTCCCTGTTGACAGAGATTTGAAGGATATTATTTCTCTGCTGAGGGGGAAAAATTATGATTTTGGGTCTTGGATGCCGTTGGTATTTTTTATTTTTATTGTTAAAATGTCAAATTGACATTTGGAAAAAAATTGCATTATGAGATGTGTACGTTATGGTGTTTACATTTACTGTAAACATAATAGCACAGAAAATGTTAAAAATATCAATCAATAAAATAAGTCAGGTAAGTTATGTTTCGCAGTAATTTACTGTAAATGTGATCGCAATTGCAAAAATTTGTTTGTAAAATCGATAAGATAGTTTTAAAATACCCAAATTAATTTTAAAAGTTCAGTAATGGGATACTTCGATGCACTTGTTACAAAAAATATCGTATGCAACACTGTCGACCGTCATCATTGACACGGATGAAGTTGACTGCACGAAAGTACATCTTGAGCTTCATCCTCGCCTTCGTCGAATGCAGCCAACTTCATCCTGGACAATAATGACGATCGTTCGATTGTAGCATAATATTCTATTAATCTATGAATATCTATATAAAGGAGATAAAAATCCTCAATAGCTTTGCTACCGTGAATCTCTTATTGAAGGAGTAACCATTATCCATATTCTGATGTTATTAAACGATAATTTTCCAGACAAATGTTTTTCGAACTTATAAATTTCAAATGGTGACGAAAATTTGTATGGACTCAGTTATAAATATATTTACTAAAATTGATTTACAGGTACAGACGGAAGAAAATTTGAATCAAATCTTAAAATCTCATTCTCTTCTGCAAAATTATATCTTTAAGAACAAATTAAAATTATGTACAAAAATTTTTCACCATGAAAACATATTGTGATAGGTTTTCATCCTCACCAAAATTATTTAAAAATAATAATCAACAATATTTAAGTACGTATGTTGTTAGTATCGACAATAATAAAAAATAAAATAACACATTATTAAAACATTCTACCAACAAAATAACATTTAAAACCTATAAACCCTGATATTGTTATGTTCAAAAAATTTTGAACATATACTAGAAAAAGTATCAAGTCTTTCTATAAAAATAAGATTTCAGTACTCATGGCAATATGAGAATATATTCTACAATCTAGCTTTGAATTCACTTCTAATCCATTTGTCTGATAGTAAAGTATCTTCCAAAAAGTCGACTGTTCCTTCATTGTCTACAAGAACAAGAGTATGGGTCCTAGTTCCATAACCAGCTTGTTGAAAATTGACGAAAACCTAGAATATTTTTAATCAATTAAAGTATCACTTAAACCCAAAAAAATTGTACGAAGGTCAATCAAATATGGATCAGACTTTCGTTCTCACAGGTTTTTTAAATAATGATGTACCTCATTGCTAAGTGGTGTTAAATTATTAAATTGATTTTGCATTCATGCGAAATAAGTACTAACTTTTTCGCGCACGTTTTTCCAGGCGGTAAATGGCTCTTTGTCTTTTGCATGTTCCAAGTAAAATTCGCAAGTTTCTTGCAAGTATTTAAATTTAAATTTCAACTCAAGAAAATGTCAATTTTTTTAATATACTTAGTTACGCCAGTATATTGAATGTACAGAATAAACCTTTCATTCAATATGAAAATATAATCATAAATGTGGATGAAGCGAAAGAGGTATTTGGATGAGGGGATCTATCATAAATTGCTTGCTGGTTGAATTTTTGATGAACTACAATCGGACAAAACTCTCACTTTTCCAACCAAAATCCTTGGTTAATATTTATGTAAATTGTTCAAAAAATGGCACTTGTAAATCCACTAAAAATGCAGCGAGAATAAGCGAAAGATGTATTGCAGGTAATTTACGGAGCCAGAATATTTGGATTATATCTAACTAAGGCACTGAATACATGAATATTATCATCCGCCATTTTGTGTCCTTAGAAAGCGCTTTAGCATCAATTGGCAACTGAAATTACCATTGGCGGCAGCACTGTGTTTACAAAATGGCTTACGGCAAGTTTGTAGTCTGTTTACAATGTAAATACGTTGATATTCACCAAAGAAATATTCATATTTCATCAAATGATTTAATTCAATTCCATTTGTGTGGGAAAGTATTGACTTTCTTCTTTTATAATATATAGTTTTTTCTTTCAAAATCATCATATATATACGATTTTTAGTTGTAACTTGAAGACTGCGTGAGGTTATTAAATTCATAGCTTCAAAGCAAATAATATTATGATGGGGAAGTATTTACGACATTTTTGTATTGTATATTCCAGCTTTCAGATTTTATTGTACGAATTTTTCTAATCCACACAGCTCGTATATCAACTAATTCGTAGTTGCCAACTTTATTTACTACAGATACTTCCCTCCTTTTTAGAAAAATTATGGAAACTTAAATAAACATTTCGATTAAATTTGGATTGACATCCATAAACACAACAATTTTTATCACCAATTCTTTGTTTGAATTCTATATTTTGAAGAGTATAGTCTTAAGAAAGACTAATTTTGAGGTTATATAATGTAACAATAAAATCGAAGTATTTTTCACTGAATTAACTAGAACAAATCCATAAAAAACTATTGTAGTATGAAATTTCATATAAACAATCTCAAAAAAGCCACTAAATATTGCTAACAAAACCAGTAACATAACATACGATTATATGGAAATTAAGATTGAATACACTTTACAATATAGTTCAGCTTATAACCGCTTGGTGGCTACGGGTTAATTTTAGTCACCAATTTTCGAACGCTACTGAGCAAATCGAACGCGCTCAGAGTGCTCGATAGATTCAATTTTCGAACGTACCCCTAGATGGAAGAAAATGCGAACGGTTACGACGGAAAGAGATGGAAGATATATTGTAAGAAAGCTGAAAAAATGAATTGCGCAAGCCTGACAATAATCAAATTTCGATTTGTCAAGTCCGAAAATTGACAAACATATGATGTAATGAGTTCTTCTTTCTGTAATAGTATATTACATCTGAGGTGGGAAGTATTTCATTACAGCCGAGAGCTTATTATATGACCGAGAGGCGAAGCCTCGAGGATCAGATATAGCTCGAGGCTGATATGAAATCCTCAACGAAGTATGTATACTATTTTATTCACAATCATCTCTAATTTTTCGAGAAATAATTGATCCAATTTCGACCTTTTTTCAACAAAGTAAATTGATGTAGTAGTCTCTGAAAACAAGAATGTCTTGAAAAATTTAATTTGACATTTGTAGGATTTATGATTTATGAATCAAGTTATTTATACGTGTATCCATTGAAATTGTGATAAGTGCAGATATCAATAAATTATAACAGTAAATGGAGCTATACACTTGCCTAAAATCGAACGAAGGTGCTACGGATGTGAGTTGATAGCGATTTTGTTATTAATTTACAAATTTATGACATAGATTTACACAGCATTGCAAAGTAAATCCACTTCTTTTCAATATTAATTGTTTTATTTGAATCATTAGATAATATGATCGGTATTTTTGACAGCACGGACTATTTTACTCCAACAAAGATTTATGACTGATGCTAGGCAATCCTGCATAAACATTTCCCACCCAAGAGATGGAAGTGTCGCTTCCGACCCGTGAGCTAGTCATTGCAGTTGGAAATTACGTATTTTCTAACCTCCAAAAGGTTAGGAATTGCCATATTACTATAATGATTGTGAATAAAAAATATTACATTCATTTGCCGTTATCTAGTTGCAAAGTACATCTTCTTAACATTACTTTTATAAATAACAAATGAGATTCGATGGACATGCGCAGTTCGTTCCACTTCACTTTTCTTTCATTATATTTTATTTCTTTGTCCCTCTAATGTAACCTATATTTTCCTCTCTTTCTGGCATAACCGTTCGCAAAAATGTATTGTGTGATATAGGACTCCTTCCATCTAGATATTATTTATGATCTAAGTTTAGCATATGTGAACAGTGCATGAAACGCGATGATTGGGTCGAAATAGTTCTTTAGGTAAAAAACGTGATAAAATAATATCGCAGTCTATCAAACTATTTATTCTTGGCATGATATATTATTTGTAATCAAATTACGTGCTTCAATTTAGAATTTTCAGTTTTCAAATGTTGAATCAAATTAATCGGTTTTCAATCATATATAATTAGAGTAATATTAAATACTCAGAATATCATTATGGAATTTTAATTTAGATTCTGTAATACAATTTTTGAAAACAAGCTAACAAATTTCTTGAATTTTGGGATTTCTATAAATGTAAAACTCTATTGTTTATCTTCAAACTTTGTAATCTTTAACTTTCCTAGATAAAATTTTATGAATACTTATTGGAAGATTCATTATTCTACTGCTCTCCCCAAGGGTTAAAAAACATAGAAGTCTACTATTTGAATTTTTTTATATCGCATGTCTTGATAGAAAATTGTGAATTCATAATATCTCACTTAACAAAGAAATAATTACTTAGGTATTGTTTATCTTCAAACTTTGTAATTTTTAACTTTCCTAGAAAAACTTTTATGCATATTTATTGGAAGATTAATTATTTTACTGCTCTCACCCAAGAGATAAAAAACATGGAAGTCTACTATTTGCAATTTTTTATATCGCATGTCTTGATAAAAATTTGTGAGGTCGTAATATTTTACTTATCAAAGAAATCATTGATTATATATTATTTATACTTATAATATATTTATATATGTATGTATGTGAATATAATATATATTTTATATAATAGGTACCCATGTATAATACATAAATATATTGATCAATTATTGCTTGAAATTGAGGTTAGATTCTATGATCGTGTCTAAAAATTTAGATAAAAATATATATTAAACTAAACTGAGATAACTTCAATCGAAATTTTGATCTGACCATAGCTTTAAATGGAAATTTTGACTGAATATACGTACTTTTATATGAATTTTTTATAATTCGTCTGTGAATCTCACAGCCACAATTGCCGCTAATGATGAAGATAAATCATTCGACACATTAATGAGTTACTACCGATACTATTTTCTTTAGTTTTTCAAGTTATTATAACATTTTATCCTTATCAAACAACGCATTTCCTGTAATGTTTACATTGGTTTACATATGCTTTCTTTTATTGACAGGGCACAAAATGGTGGATGATAATACCTATGGCTGGTACCACGAGCTCTGTTTTTGGCGGTACTAAGAGCGTTGTGTCAAGATGTGTTTTAACGCAATTAGAGTTTTCCCAAATACTTTATAAAATAATCTTCAGATACAAATTATAGAAAACACATGTGTCTACAATATTTACTTGAATATTGTCTATTAAAATAGCTTGAAATATTTATATTGCCTTAAAACTCTTCTTAAAATAACACTGCTAGTATAGCCAAAAACAGAGCTTGTGGTACCAGCCTATGTTTTTAGTGCTCTTATCTAACTACAGTCAAGTTCATGTGAGATTTTAATAATAAATTATATACGTAAGAGCAGGAGCCCTATTCATATTCGACTGATCCTCGTAGATTTTTTTTTCATTTCATGTCAACAATTTATTGTAATTCCTAATTACAGCACATATCAGGTACTTAGATAACAACAAGCGAGCATTTCATCTCAAAGTATTGTGGGTAAATCCAAGAAGAATGCAGAATGATTCTCTAAACAACTTGAAATTTGAATGAAGAACCTAAAATTAGGTGGACAAGTTCATATAAGCAGATACTCGCAGATACTTTATCTCAGATATGAGCATTTGAGTGCAAAAAAGAATTCACTGTTCTTCTTGCAAGGATTTAAAATTTTTACAATAGAGTATTAACGATTTTGTCAAAGTTTATTCCATGAAATTATTAATTACAAATTATTTTCATTATCAAAGAAGAAATTAAATCAATATTCAAAGAACTTAATATGGCTATAATTTCATTTGAATTTGTGATAAAAGATAAATTCAATTTAATTAATTAGCAACTGCTATGAATTACTTTCAATAACAAAATCCTATTCATGATTTGTTTTTGACTAAAATATATTATAATTCTTACAAATTGACTTTTGGAAAAAATTTGTATCATGAGATGCGTTCGTTATAGTGTTTGCATTTGCTATAAATGTGATAGTACAGAAAATGTGAAAAATATCAATCAATAAATTAAGTCAGGTAAGTTATGTTGCATGAAGAATTGTTAATTTCAATCATATTAGGCCGAATTCAGCTTCACAACACTAAAATATCAAAAATAAAGAAAAATATATGTTGGAATAATTGAACAAGAAAAAATTAGAGACGTTTTAGTCTAAGAGCCGACCGCATTTTATTTTCTCTAATCGGCATAACTGACAAATTGTATATAAATCAATCGGGAATACAGTGATCAATAGAGTGTCTGACATTATAAATCCAGGATCCTATCTTAAGTGTCGAAAAAAAGGCCGTTTCCTATCAATTTTGTTCGGGGTTAATTTGGAACTAGTATCAATCGATAGCGGAGTTCAAGTACTTTAAAAAAAAACCAACGTGCCACTCTCTGTCCTGTCCGGGACTGGAAAAAAACAACAACCGTAGTTTCGATCAGTGAAGTTGAATACATAAATTGGTTACACTTAGGGGTGACTGCCACCCTCCCGGACAGAACAGGAGATGGCACCCTGGTTTTTTTCTTAAAGTACTTGACCTTAGCCATCGATTAATACTAGTTTCAATAGTAAGTTCTATCAGGAAAGTTGGTCCTAAAAAAATGTACTGGATTTCTCCGACACTTAAAACAGGATCCTAGATTTATAAAGTCTAGCGTCAATATATTCCCAATCGATTTATATACAATTTTTACAATTTAAATACAAATTATAATATTTTTATACATAATTCTACGATAGATAACACTTAAAATGTTATTCAAATGTTAAAAATGGATAAATCATTCTTGAAATTTAGTTTTATTGCCTTATTGTTAAATATTAAAATCAGCACGACTTGTGGTAATTTTCAAAGCTATTAATATGAAAATTTTATGAACAAATTTTTCACAAGAAACTTTTAAATTCATAGGTAATTCATAGCATCTCATTATTATAGAAGAAAAGAAAATTATTTTATTATTCTGTGTGAAATATAACACCCGTTCGCTGTTATCTTGAGAAACCAAATATGTCTGTATAATTAGGAATTTTGTAGATAATTTGTTTATCTTTTGTTGACATATGAATAAAATTTACTTCTAATTAATATCTAATTATAAATAATCAAGTTGTTTTTACCTGACTTAGCTGCTCCTGTATATCAGGGGCCCTACGTTCTAAGACAGGATCAGGTAAATGTTTTTCTTCCCATTTCAGTAGCTCCAAAAGTTCATTTTTCAACAAACTTGGATCAGAAACTATATCGTTCTTTGAAATGGCAGTTTCAAAGCGATTTTTACCAGCTAACACTTTGGAAAAGGGCTCATGGAGTAGACTATTACCAAGGCCTGAGTAATAAGGAGATGGGTGACTGGAAACAGTCAGAGTATTTGTTACATTAGTGTAAATGGTTGTTCGAGACGTAGAATCACTGAAAATTAAGAATTTTAGTCATATAAATCTAAATATTGATACAAATATTTATAGTGGCCCAGATAATTATCATTCATTTAAATTAAATGAAAAGTTATAATAAATTCTAAATTTTTAGTCCATCGAAGTGGCACAAATTATCTAGGACACTACGATTTCAAGAAATTAACATACGACAACTCAACAGCAACAAAACTGAATGCGTTATATGTTGTTGCATTTGGTTTAATTCTTCTTTCTACATATTCTTCTGCAGACAAAATATCTTTGAGGTAATCGGTAACAATGCTTCCTCTACCAGCAGCACCAGATTTTCGTGGTTCACCCGTAACATTTAATAAAGCTGCTGCTCTAAATCTAAATGTTCCGCATTGCTTCAAACTAATTCCAAACCATGTGCCCCCTTCTCTACCTGCCTCAAGATCTTTACCTAAAAATTATCGTTAAGCATTAAAACTATAATTTGAATATGATATTTCTTTACCTCCAATAATAAAATCATCTTCAATCCATCGATGTGCAGGTGATGCTGGTCGATTGTAATATTCATCTCGATTTGTTGCAATTATAATTTGATATTTTCCCTGTTTAGGGTCAGGATTGGTATAAATGAACAAAATACACATACTTGAAGATTAATCCGGTTATTCTGACATCATATGACACACATAACATTTTTATCAGGTTATCAGCTGTCACCTGTCATTGAGAGATTTGATTTTTGACAAGTAGAAATTTGTTGATTGTACACATACAATAAAAATATGTATTTAGATATATTATTTTATTTATTAATTGCCTGTTTGGCTTATTGTTAAAGCTGAACTATAATTTCGTTTCACATCAAAATAAAAATTTTCAAACAGTACTATAAAACTTTACTAGCTGGCAGCACACGTCATTAAAATTAATTTTAGCTCAATTTTTGAATCGCCGGATAACTTCAGTAAATAATATGTATCGCAGCCACTATTGCTGTATTTATTACCATAGGAATTATCTAGCAAATGAAGCTGTTCAGTGTTTAAAAATCCGAGCTATAGTTTTGGAAAAAAAAATCTTAACATTCATCTTTTTATTGGCACGAAAATAGTGCCTAAAATAAAACAACCGAGTGGAATCTAAAATAATGTTTTAAATTTAAGTGTAGGATAGGTCTTGAGTCTCAAAAGTTCCAGTTCCGTTTGAAGAACAAGGATTTCATTGTGCTGATCTTGAATTTGCTTCACCAATTTACTCCTTTTGACAATTGCTTTCATCCTGAGCAAAAAGAATATTTTTTTTAGTGAATTCCTACAATACTTATGCAAACATAGAAATCAATTATACTTCGATCAACTAAATGTTTTAATAATAACCAAAATCCAAACAATAATAATATCATCTACACAAGCAATTTCATTAAAATAATAGAATAATAATAATAATAATAATAATAGTAATACCTAGCTTTCAGCTCAATTTCATATTTTTGTTCAAAATCGATGTCTCGACTTTCTTGTTGCTCACATACATCCACGTTGATGTCTGCTATTTGTTGATCCAATGTTTTATTCTTTTTTTTGTAGTCTTTAATTTGTTTATTTAATTCATTTATGAGGGTTAATCTTTCATTCATAATTTTTTCATAAGATTTTTTCTGAGATTCGATTTCTTGGTCTAAAGTCAAAATTCCACTGTCAAACGACTCCCCTTTCGCTCTTTGACGAAGGTACTGTTGAACTTCTTTCGTTACCTAAATAATACATGTAGCCTTTAAATTAAAAATATTTAAAAGTAGGAAGACATAAATAGTTGATTATGCGAGAAAATACATTTTGGTGCTTGAAATCATGTTCAAGCTCCAAAGAAATTTCGCGCACGAGTTGTATACAACATTTTTTCTACAAAATAATTATTAAAATCATATTAAGATACAAAAATTAGTGAAGTTGTTTATCACGAACTACTTCGTGCACGTTGTCATTATAAACAACTCTAATGCGACATTCTGCATACCAATATTGACGTACAAATGTCATCAATTTTTGACGTCTGTAGAAAAATTCTATAAATATTTATTATTATGTGAAGTTAGATTTATTTAAATGTACCCATAGCTCATTTCAGTTAAGAACGGTCCAAGGGATCTTATGGGACTGCGATTTAAGACTTTTGATTGGCCAAAACGCAAATCAATTCCACATTAGCACAAAAATCGCAATTAGCTATCTGTCAATTGCATCATTCGTTAATCAATTGTCATACATAGGTTTGTGCAGCTCCAAAATTCAAATATATAAATATATTTTTTGCATTTATTTCTTGAATCCATTTCTAGCAATCTATTTGAATCCTACATTTAAGGATGTATGAGCGTGATAACAATTTTTAATTTCAAGCCTCAAAATTTATTTATTATTAGTTTTCTACCCAAAGAATTGTTGAAACTTGACACAAAATACATTGCTCTTATGGAGAAATAGGTAATTGAGCTCATAAATAAATAGATATCAGTATGTTCAAGTTTGTGTGGAATAAAAAAAAACTATACATAAGAAAGATGAATATTGCAGTGTCCCGTCAATATTTTAAAAATGGTATGTATCCGTTCATCCTGAAAAGAAAAATTGAAATGAAATTCAAATTACTTGATTGAATAAATTTTTACTCGCAATAAATTGATACGGCAACGTTGCACTGCTATTGGCAACTGAAAGTACCGTTGGCGGCAGCACTGTTCTTACAAAATGGTGGCTTAAAAGTGGCTTACGGCAAGTTTGTAATCTGTTTACAATGTAAATACACTGATATTCAGCAAAGAAATATTCATATTCCACGGAATGATTTAATTCAAATAAAGAAGGAATCACATATATAATAATCTCACACAAAAAATTGTGAAATAATGTGAAGTGCTATGGAACATTCAAAAAATGAATAATTCTAACAAAGAATATTTCCATAGAAATTTCAAACCTAAGAGTTGATTTAATTCAATTTCAATTGTGCGGGGAAGTATAGATTTTCTTCTTTTATAATATATAGTTTTTTCTTTTAAAATCTTTTTATTTATATGTGAATTTTAGTTGTAACTGGAAGACTGAATGAGGTTATGAAATTTAAAGCATAAAGAAAATAATATTACAAGGGAGTATTTATGACATTTTTGTTTTGTACATTTCAGCTTTCAGTTGTCCCTGTACGAATTTTTCTAATCCGCATAGCTTGTTTATGAACTGGATCGTAGTCTCCAAATTTATTTACTACCAGCACTTTCCTTTTCCCCTTTTAGGAAATTTATGGAAACTAAAATCATCAATTCAACTAAATTTGGAATGGCATCTATAAACACAACAATTTTTAACACTTCTTCGTTTAGATTCCATATTTTGAAGAGTAAAATCTTGAGAAAGACTAATTTCAGTATAGCAATGAGGTTATGTAATTTAACAATAAAGTCGAAAGCTAGGTATTTTTCACTGAATTAATTGCAACAAATCCGATATGAACTATTGTAGTATAAAATTTCATACAAACAACCTCAAAAAAGCCATTGAATATTGCTAACAAAGCCATTAACATAACATATGATCATATGGAAATTAAGGTTGAATCCACTTTACAATATAGTTCGGCTTATAACCGCTAGGTAGCTACGGGTTAATTTCAGTTGCCAATAGCAAGGTGGCGTGCACGTGGCTTTTTGCTGCATTGCCAAGTTAATACAGATCACGTGAATAATTTCTCCACTTCATCCCGCAAACGTTCAAGCCTATCCCCACCCATCAAAATTCACTATACCTCCACACCCTCGCTCATACATCCTTAATGTGAGTGAATCGTGTTCGCATTTCGGCCAATCAGACGGCTTAAATCGTGGTTTTATTAGAGCCCATGGACCGTTCTTAACTGAAATTAACTATGTGTATATCAGCCAAAATTTTAATTTATGTGAAGAAGGTGAATGATTAATTTTTTCGAATACTTGGAAGTTGATGCAAATACTCAGTAAAAATGTTATCGGTTATATCAAGTGGAAATAATAGAGGGTTACACAGTGCTGCAATAATTGCTCTCAACTGTTGAAAAAGATGATAAAAATCATTTACCTTAACATGATCAATAACATATAAGTGTTCTTTCAAATCCTCAATTTGCATCTTCATTTTTCGATGTTCCCATTCTTTCATCAAAATGCTTCGCCTGTGTATCATTTTTTCGTTCATTACCTCTAATTTACGACAGCCTGCTTTCTAGAAAAATATCTAAATAGAATTTTTTCCATATATAACTTTTGTAAACCTACTAAAATAGCTCTGTTGATGAATTCAACATCATTTCTGTTGATCATGATGGCATCGTCGAAATCACTAATCAGACCCTCCAAAGGAACTTCGACTAAACCTTTAGGTATTACAATTTGCAATTTTTTATCATGGATAAGCTCTAATTTTTCATTACGCTTATCCTGTAAAGCAGTATGTGTTTTAGCTAAAAGTTCTTTTTGCGTTGTTAAATACTTCTGAAACGCTAAGATACCACTCTCAATGTCTTGCTGGTCTATAGAATTCGCTTTTATCTAGAAAAATCAAATTTTAGAAGAGATATAACTCTCTAATAGAATTCTAAATATTTTATAGACATCTAAAATGTCTTCAATGATATTCTAAGTATTTAATAAACACACTTTTAATTCAATATCAATCCTCAGTCGACGATGCTTGCAAATGATTTTGTACATTGTTTCATCAATCGTGTTTGGTACTCCTATATATTGATCCAAATTATCCACTGATCTTAAATAATCCAGACATTCTACAGTGAGAATTGCAGATTTTTCTTGATTTGCGACACAATTTCCAACTTCAGTAAGAAGAACTGCACAATTTATCCCTTTAGAACTCATTTTTGGTTGCTTTCTAAATTAAAGGAAACAATTTCAATTAGAGCTATTTTGACATATTCAAGCATAGAAAATATGAACTTGGACGTTTGCTGATTAGATAGCGATATCTTCTATCCTGGTGATGGAATGAATCATTTGTCACAAATTTTATTGTGAATAATTTACACAGGTTACAGTGCCAATATTTATTTTCTGAACACGTATGTTCACAATCTCGCTCACAGCTACTTGCACTGAATCACTGAATCACTGACTGACTGAATGAATCCTCTTCTAGCTCACGCTCTTATATATCTAAGCCGACAATGGGCCAAAATTCAAATGTCTAACAGTTGTTGCCTGGCAACCACCAAACATCTAGTAGCCATAGGCTGTCAATCATGTCCGACAATTGAACATCGATTTGGTCAATGCTAACTAGGTTTGCAGTTACAATAAATTATTGGCTAAATAGTGAATTCAAATAAATAACAATGTGAAGTAATTACTTGAAATGTTTCACATTTGTGACACATTTTTTGTGTATATTCTGAAAGGGTCTAATTTATCTGTAATTAAGTAATTAAAAAGTCAAAATGTCGACATCTGACTCATTGTTAAAGTTACAAAAATATGTTCTGACCACTTTTCCAAGTAATTTTAGAAGCACTATACAATACAATACAAATATCACTGATTTAACTATTTTTTTGGAGTCTTTGCTTTTATAATTTCTTAAATAAAAGATAGAGTATAAGTAGTTTTCTTGCATTCTCAGAAATATAGCTCGAAAATTAAGAAAGCTAAAATTATATATATATATATATATATTATTATTCTCTTTGGAATTTCCAGGAAATGAATATTAAAGTATATTAATTCCCAGACCTGAGTGTATATTTTAATATCTAGTATTCATTCTGAAAGAATAATTATTACCTGTACATAAATATGTTTTAATATTTATATTTCTTTTCACTTGAAAAAGGCAGCACTTTGCTGTTGAAACGTTGTGTTTCTAATAAATTACAGAACTTATACCCAATAAAACATATTTATTTAAAAATGAGTTCTGAAAAGTTTTTTCCTTCATTACCTGTACAATTTTAAGCCTTGCTCTTGGATTAACGGCGAATGATCTTGAAAATCTCGTTTGAAATTTTTTTCCAGCTGTTTATCCCTTGCTAGTAGAGCTTCCCCCATATTTCTGCATTCAGTGGAAGTCGTATATAAATCTGCTATTTTTTGATTGACCTTTGCAATATTCCTCTCTATATTCCTAATATTTTCTCTGAAAAAAATATTTGACATTAATAAAACTACAAAATATAAAAATATATAAAACCAAAAAAATTACTTGATTTGATCTTCCTCTGCTGCTAAACGAAATCTCAGAACACATTGATATTGTTCCCGTTGAATAATGAAAGTTTGTTGTATTCGCGCTGATTCTATTCGAATTTTATATAAAAGAAGATCACGTAATCTGGAGTTAAATTTCTTGATTATTTCCCGCACTTGTTCTGCTGTTTTTGTATATTCAGCTTCAAGCATATTTTTATACATTTGACGCTCGTAATTTAGGAATGCAACTTTTTCTTCGTAGTCCCTGATTGCTCGTAAATCTTCTTCGTTGAAGTTTTCGGGCTCTTTCTCAAGCTGGGTGAGACAAAGTTTTAAATAAATATACAGAATTTAAAATCAAAAGTTGTTTTTATTCAATAAAATTCTGAAAAATGTATAGACTATTAAAAATTATCAATATTTATATTGCTTTAACTAAATATTGATTAGTATAGAATGAGAAAATATATATATTACTTGACTGTAGGATAGATGTTGAAAAAAATTTTTTCTATGGATTCAGTCATAAAATTTATTATTTGTAGGTTAAACCACTCTACCAGTTTCGGCTCCACTTGAGCCCTCCTTAGGAGTTCTACAAAAATTTAAATGAAAAGATGAAAATGGAAGAAACTTACAAAAGCAATATACGGAAAACTTACGGATGAATACACATAAGATAGAACTAAAATTTTTGTAAAAAACATCGCTCAAAAGAAGTTGACATGAAAATATAACACAATAAAATTATACTAACAAATGTACAGCATTTGAAATTGTTAGTATAATTTTCATCATTTTCATATTTTCATTTAAATTTTTGTAGAACTCCTGAGGAGGGCTCAAGTGGAGCCGAAACTGGTAGAGTGGTTTGACCAATAAATAATAAATTTTATGACTGAATCCAAAGAAAAATTTTTCTTCAACAAGTATAAAATATGATACTCTCTTAATATTCTAAAATTCATAGATTTCCGCAGACTAACCACCTGTGACTGAGGCTATGGAGTGTATAGAAGGAGGGATAACTTAGGGTTAAAAGAAGTGAGCTAATTTTGGATGCAAATAATGGTGGCACTGTTCATAAGTTGACTTTTACGCGCCAATTTTAAAAGTTACCATAGGAAGCTGGGATTGGCAGTTATATTTATTCATTAGATTCATTGATTCAAAGAACCAATAGAAAGAAAAAAGACAAAAAAAAAATTGTAAGGAATATACATACTCTATGTGTACAAATTAATTTATTTTATAGAGAATATATAAACATTTCACATAAAACTATAATCTGTAATATTCACAGAGAAATCAACATAATAAATTAATATATCATTACACATTCGTCAAAACTTTGTTAATTTTTTATACATTTTACTTTTATTTTTATTTTCCTCATTTGTTTTATTCAGTGTTTTTACCAAAAAATGGCCTCTTATAGTTATACTACAACATTTACCCATTCTGAATTATCTTTTGTATTTGCAACTAATTTTTTCTCAAGTAAGAAACCAAGTTAACCAACAGAACTTTATTTTGCCGCTTTTTTCTGTTAGTCTGAAGATAGTTTAAAGCACGCCTATGCAATTCCCTATCTCAACTGTTTTGCAAAAGTGAAGCCAAAAATGTAATATTGTTAGAGAGAGAAAGTAACTGAGAGATAGGTTGAGGCGGGCCTGTGTTTGTATGGAGTTAAATGGCTAGGTTCGGTTTATTTAGTATTTTCATGTAAAAATATATTGTAAAATGGGAAGAAAATGTTTTGTGACAAATTGTGATACTGGGTACAGGACATGTGAAGAGAAATTTTCTCTTTTTTCTGCACCCAAAGATGATATTTTATTAAATAAGTGGCGAGGATATCAGATGTAAAAGTGGAAAGAAATTATTTTAAAATTATATCTAAATTAAAGGTTATATCAATGTTTCAAATGATTGAACGTATCTAATCTAAACTATTAGTGAAAAATTCAACTTCAAGATTTTCTTGAAGTTGAATTTTTAAAGAAAATAAAGACTATAAATATTGCTATTTATGTTTTGAAATCAATAGAGATGTGATAATTGTTTACAAATCCACCGTACAGTATAGTATGGAATTGTTCAATTATGTGACAAATATATTATTACACATACCGTTCAAATATTTCCGACTAAAAGAAAATGCATGTCCGAGTATTTTTCCAAATTGCCCGAAATATTTAAGCATCTCTAAAAAAACAAGGAAATCTCTTATAGAACAGGATGGATCTTTGAGAACCCAAGCTGTGCAAAAAAGAGAAAGATATTAAAATGTAGATAGAATTCATCTTCCATTTATTCGATTAAAATTATTTTTAGTAGAAGACACATAGACGCTAGAAATAAATTTAAATCCAAAGCAAAACGTGGATTCAGAGGACTTGTAAGAATTTTTTCGATTTGAAAATTATATCCATCGATGAAAAACAAATTTTCATCAATGAGAATTTAGGAGATTTTTGCTAAGTTTTTTAATAATATTTTCTTCTGGTATATAAGTGTGTATTTTCTCAATTTTATTACGCCCATTTAATATAAAATATTCATAAAATTGTTTATGTATCTGTTATTCATAATTAGAAAACTCTTATCCAAAGAAACGTTTATAAAACATGTCTCATAATAATGCACTTTTTCATTGCAGATTTTAATAAATAGAACTGTTAATTTTCTTTTACTTTTGTTTTTCATTTAATAAATAATAAAGTATTTAAAGTAATGAAAATATTGAATTTATCTGGCAATTGTTTTTTATTGAAAAAAATTCAAATATAATCTCATTTCTGTATATGAAGCATGCAAAGCTGAGCCCGCTCTCGCTATCTCTCTCACATCTGCCGCATTACATTTTAGGCTTCATGTTTCCCAACTGAGTGTCCGCTCCTCTATTATTCTCCTTCGTGTTTTAAAGTGTATAACTTTAATGGTGCGGTCCGAATCACGCTTACAGCACCAACAGCGCGCTAACAGTCGGTCCAATTCACACAATGAGTGCTCAAATTTTGCTCTGTGTAGTGTTGTGACATCATAAATGAAGTCATCATTAACACTCACACTGCTCACAGTCAAAAGGATAGGCACTGTAAGCGCTGTGAGAACACGTGGTGAATAAAAGAGTATATACAAAATATTTTTCTAAAGTTTATCAAAATGAGTATTATTTTTTTCTTATATATTCTGTAAATATTTTTGTATATATATTATATATAAGGTTTCTCTTTATTTTATTGGTTTTTCAATTTTCATCAGAAATAAGTGTTTCATTTTGATTCATATAAAAAAATGGTCTAGTTTTCAAAAACCTTTTGCAAAAATAATTATTCATATAGCCAATTTCATTTGGTTATTGAAGATTTTTAAAACACACTTTAAATTGAGTACTCTCAAATTGATTACTTTGACACAATACAAAGAGTTATTTTAGAATTTCTATTGACGTATGCATTATAAATAACTTAATTGTTTCTCATTATCAAATTATCCATGATGCGAAGTCGCTCAGCCTAACCCTCCATTTTTTTATCTAAAATTAATCTTTCTCTTCTATTAACTCTCAAAGTCTCATGACAGCAAAAATGTAAGTTTGCTTACGAGCGGTCCAAATCGTGAAGCTCTTTGGCAGTGTCAGCACGCTAAATTAATTCGGACCAGCTGTGAGCGGTGTGAGCGTTCTAAGCAGCAATTGCATGATTCGGACCGCACCCTAAAATGTATCTTACGATCAGCGCCACCTTTAATTGCGCACAAAATTGAACCGTATTTTGAACGCGCCACCCATTAGAGAGCGCTCTCCTTCTATACACTCCATAACTGAGGCACTCATTTCTAATATGTACCTAAAAAATGAAGCACTTACTCACGGGTGATCAGTTAGCAGAAGATTGAATACGAGCGTCATCTGTTAAAAGTAAAATATTTTTCGTATGTAATAGTAAAATAAATAAAATTTACACGATCGTCATATTTCTGCAAACTTCAGCATAAAAAAATTTATTCGTTCTTGTTCTTGATATTGTAACGAACAGAGCCCTTACAGGCTAGACTTCCACCAACACAACAGGTCGGAAAAACGGGACCGAATCTTATGGTGCCAAGGACGTAATAACGTCTAGTGGAATTTCTGGAACCTACCAGACATTTCTGGAAGCTTCGAGAAACTCTAGATAGGAATATATAAACCTGAGACTAGGTCGAGTGAATAATTATAAGAAATAAGATTGAAAACAAATAAATGTACTAGTCGAAATAAATAAGAAGCAGTGTAAATAAATAGCAGACAGTGTTACTGTATAAATAATCAATAAGTGTAGCGATAGTGTTTAGTTTAACATCTGTTATAAGTAGGAGTATTAATTAGTGGACATTTGTTATTATTGTAGTCTTGAGTAAAAAAAAATAAATTTATAAAATCCACGAACGAGTTGATTTTCGTGACAATATGAAATGTATTACGGAAGTTACACTGAAATTGTGATAAAATCTCACCATGCATTTAGGCTTAGGAATTTCTCTTTTCAAGGTATCCTCCCAGCGAACTTCCAACACACCATCCATCATCTTTATAAGAGCTCTTTCACGAAAGTCATCAGCTAACATCAAGAGTCGTAAACGCTCAGCTTCTGCAGCTTCCCAATCTAAAATTGCTTGTTCACTCGGAGATATATATGGGGCGATACCTACCTATAATAAGAAAAAGTTATTACAAAATTGCGAAAGTCCGGGAAACATTTTTATGTAAAATCTAATTCACCTAACATTTAATAATGGCCATAAGTGACATTTTAGATTTATACTCAATTTTTACCTCAGATTTTTTAACAGTTATGATATTTTGAATATCTTCTCCACGATGCCACTCGGGATCATCAATTGTAATATCAGTAATTCCTAATTCTGACAAAATGAATCTCAGTCTCTTATTCTTTTCCAGCACTACATTCATATCTTTGATTTTTTGCTGTTTCATATCGCTATATCTCTCATTAAGCAAACTACGAAGAGATTCATGGTCATTCTGCAAAATATCATGAATTACAATGAATAAACCAATTTATTTTTGAAAATAAATCTTACTAGTATAAGTTTAAGTTGAAAAATTATGTGTGTGAACGTATGCATTTCGTTTTGATCATATAGCAGTTTACTTGGCTCTATGAAATCCGATATAGTATCACTGGGATATACAGCAGGATCGATTTTCAAATCACATTTAGATATAGTTCCTTGCTCTGCAAGCTCCAAAAATTCCATTATTCGATCGCTTTCACTTTGAATTTTTAAAACTGGAGGGTTGTTCAACTTTTGAAGAATCACTCTAAAATATTCAAACAATATTTTTCTTTCTTGCTCGAAACAATTGTAATTTTCAATTAACAAAGAGTCGAATGTATAACACATGAAATATCAACCTTTTTTGCAAAGAATTTCCTAAAATTTACAAGTTTATAACAATTTTTCAGTTTGATTTCAAAAAGAATTCAAGCCAGTTTACAATTTAGATTTAGGTAATTTTATTCTGCTTTCAACAGTATGTAGATTAGCCTAAGCTTCCTTGAGAAGCTCTGAACCATTTATATTTTGCTAATAATAACTTACTCATTCGGTAGATTTTCCCACGGTCTGAACAAATCCCCTTCTCGTAACATGTTCTCTATTTCTCTATACATAGCGACATTTCTGGCTAAATGTACATATTTCGCAGCTCCAGGTGCAACTGAATAACTTTCAACTGCAAAATCTGAAAAAATACCTCTGATCTCGGTCCCTGTAATATCCATGGAGTCATAAAATTTCTTTTTCATTGCGAGCCACACTTCATCTTGAGCTCGTATCAAATCTTTATAATATTTCACTGTCCATTCACATTTTTTTCTATTAATTTCTTCTTTATGCTGCCGTAACAAAGTGTGCTGGTAAAACTCAAGAATATCTATTTTTTCCAATTCCGGACTATTCAGGTTTCGCTCTAAAAGAGTTACTACTTCTTTTTTTAGTATTAAAAATTCGTTCATTATAGCTTCACGTTCTTTTGAATACTGGATTTGTTCTTGCTTTATCATATCTACACAACGTTTGTCCAAGTAAGTTAAAGGCTCTTTTTCAGTATTCTCATCTGAAATATTGTAATTCTTAAAATTATTATGTTTATGCCACTGCAAATAATAATTATAAATATAATAATAAGTCCATAGAAAAAGTTAAATTTAGAAAGAACCCTTCTTTTTGAGTGCCCAGACGACCCGAGATACACTGTTGGCGACGCTACCGCTTAATGATTTTTCTCCTCATGCATTGTTCAAATACCTTATTTTATATTGTCTTAATTATGTAGATAAATTCAATAGAAATCACCTTCGGGTTCAAATCCAATTGTTTTATTAGTAAATAGGTATCGCATATCAATTAATTTTTTCATGCTTTCTCTTATAGTACGATCTTCTACTGTCTTTGTTGTAAGCTTTGAGCAAACTAATTCATTGGTTTTTGAACCAAATGATATAACATATCTCATAAAAGGATCAACTATTACATTAGCCACTCCTCCATTGTATCGGTGGTGCGGTAACAAGGCTCCAATTATTTTAGTGTAATCTGCAGATGATCTTATTATCACTAGTCCATCAAAACCACCAGTATGAATATTAAATTTGCCATAGTTTAGTACCCAATGATATAAATGATGCCCAGTACTAATTTCTTCTACTATTTTCATAGTTCTTTTCTGCAAAAAAGCCACATTGCTAATTTTTTATATAAAGGGTATAGCCCGATAAGCTATGGAAAAGTGCCTCCGCGTGTTATTGATTGAAATGATAGTGGGATGGTATATCTACTATAGAGTATCACATATAACTTGAAACTTGATATAAATGATGTTTGTACAAAGTTCATTCACCAAGTGCAATGAGATAGGTGTACGATAATCTGAACTATCGAAAAATGACAAAAGTATTTTTTCAGCGGCCATTACGGAAAATTTGGGCCGAACACGAAAACTGATCTGGGTGCCACTTCCACAGCAATATATAGTTGAAACGATGAACCTAAGAAATATGTGATCCCAAAAATAACAGAATATTCCATTTATTCAAGCTATCCAGCAATTTCTGAATGAATTTCAAGAGCTTGGTACCATTCAAGGAATATTTTTATAGAATAAAAACAAAAACTGATTCGAGTACCTCTTCTACAGAAATGCACATACTCGTAGATATTATAAATATGAGTTGGCATCAATCATCATTCAATTACGATTATAGTCGATAGAGTTTAGTGTGGATTAAAGAAATTATAAGAGCTAAATTTGTGTTTGCACCATACGCACATGTGCGAAACTAGATTATATTCATTATGAGAAAATTATAGTCATTAATTGCGTTTAGAATGAAAAAAATTCCGCTCAAGCAGGTATAATACAGAATAAAAATTATCAAATCATGTAAGAATGTTGATATATGTAGGATTAATATTAACCATGGTCTAATGCACGAAATTCGGACAGCCAATGTACGCTTCCTTACAAAAGACAAAACGATAAACATATAACACAAAAAACAGTTAATGACTATAATTTTCTGATAATGAATATAGTCCAGTTTCGCATATAGGCGTATAGTGCACAGTGGCGTAACTATAGGGCGGCAGGGCTGGCAAAATGCCACGGATCCCCGACCCGAGAGGGTCCCGGCCCAAGAGGATGACCTAGCTTTTTTATCAAAATTATAATATTTTTCAAGTACTTAAAATCAATTAAAGTGAGACACAAGGCACAACTAATAAGGAAAAATTCAAACTAATCATTAAGATTTCAACGCATTCAAAACAAATTCAAATTAAAATTCAATTTTAGAACACATCCACTGGTTGCTTTATTTTTTGTCAAACGAAAACAATTCTGTTAAATTGCAAATCAGATGAAAAAATTAAGCTATTTCACTCAAGAAGATCAAGAGCTAAAATTTTATTATGTTATTGGTTTTCCATTGCAAAATTCTGCAAACTATCGATGCAGCCTCTAAAGCACTTCAGTCTAAAGCCTCCGATTTTTCAAATGCCTAGAAGAATTGGAAAGGTATCGACATGAAATTGTAAATTTGAAAATGGAAGCAAATAGTGTAGCAGAAAAATGGTCTATTAAACTTGAATTTCCTTAAGCTCGTCAGAGGAAGATAAAATGTCATTTTGACGAACTTTGCGAAGATGAGCGTCTCCAAGATCTGGAAAGTTTGTTCAAAGTGAACATATTTTATCGAGTATTGGACATCATTATTAATCATTAATCAACTGAAATCGCGTTTCCTTCCATGAATGAAATTGTTTCCAATTTCAGTGTTTTGCAATCTGCCAATATGTAAATTTTAAATGACACTGATCTATTAAAAAAGCTCTGGAATTTGTTGATATATATATAAGACATGTCTGCATCATTTGCCAGGGAAACTTTCAGTTCTTGACGAAATAGAAAAGTCTTCGTGTATTAGAGAACTTAATGATTTATTTATAATAAAAATTCATTTTATATCGTGCTGATTTCCTGAAGTATGTATTGCATTAATGTTATTTGTTACAATAAAGCGGCTTTTGATTTCAAATTCCGTATATTTATTGGAAACTTTGACGTTTCGATCCTTTGACCAAGGATTTTCTTCAGAAGGATCAAAACGTCAAAGTTTCCAATAAATATACAGAATTTGAAATCAAAAGTCGTTTTTATTAAATAAAATTCTGAAAAATGTATAGATTATTATTTGTTACAATTTCTGTTACTACAGCTACTACTGAACGATCATTTCCGAAACTAAAATTAATAAAAATTTATTCAAGATACTCTATGGGACAAGACAGGCTACATTACTTGGCAATTCTGTCTATTGAAAATTCTATGTATAAACATAATATGATCTTGAAAATGAAGTTTATCAGATATTCAACGATTTTTACTGGGAGGGCCCCATCAAAAGAATTTTCCACGGGCCTCACATGGTATAGTTACGCCACTGATAGTGCAAACTCAAATTCTAAAGGTTCGTTCCAACAAGCAGTTCAGGACTGGTTCTGTATTGGTTTCCGATTTGACTCATTCGCATGCGCATCGAATAAATCAGTTTCGGACTGTGGCGCGTGTTGGGACGCATTTCTGACAAGATTTGACTGCTAACTGTCTAACATATAATTTTATGTTATAACTATTTAGTTGTAGGAAAGGTAAAATCCGGTGAAAACTAAAAATATGAAATAGTTTCTCATATAACCATGTAATTTCAATTCCTATTGACAATAATGGTGACATAGTACACCTGAATTTCGATGGAGAGTCTTCCATATTATCCAAAGTGTTGTTTATTCTGATCATTTCTCTCAAAATTTTCTGCTATATTCTCAGAAATTTCTTTGCTCAGACGAAAATATTCAAAAAACATATCAAAGTATTAGAGAGAACCTGTTTCTTCTAAAATAAAATTCAAAAACCACACAAAATAAAATCTCAATTATAATCTATACATTTTTCAAAATTTCAATGAATAATAAACTACTTTTGATTTTAAATTCTGTATATTTTATTTGAAACTTTCATTTCAACATATCAAATAAGAATGCCTATTTTCTTATAAGTTTACATGCCTATATAATTTATATTTTCAATTTGATGTATTTCCACGGTCAAGTCAAATTCATCATCGCTAGAATGTGATGAAAATTCATTTTCAGCACTTAAATCACTTATTTTTATTTGAGGTTATCTTATTTGACGAGTAGTACAAACATTGGTCCATGGACTGTTTCGACTGTTCACAAACTGGTATGCGAATTGAGTCACACGTTGTTGGAACGTTTGACTAATAGTCAAAATCCACATTTAAAATCTGTTAGAATACTTATTTGTAAATGCGCATGCGTCGGACAGTTCCGGACTGGTTTCTGTTCTTGTTGGAACAAACGTTAAATTTCCTCCATTTTGCTCATATAATTTCTTCGATCCACACTTAACTTTATCGACTATAATCGTAATTGAATGATGATTGATAGCAACTCTTATTGGTAATATGTACGAGTATGGGCATTCCTGTAGAAGAGGTACTCGAATCAGTTTTTATTTGTTCTTATCCTGTAAAAATATTCCTTGAATGGTACTAACTTCTTGAAATTCATCATGAAATTGCTGGATAGCTTGAATAAATGGAATATTCTGTTATTTTTGCGATCGCATATTTCTGAGGTTCATTGTTTCAACAATATATTGCTGTGGAAGTGGCACCCAGATTAGTTTTTATTCATTTTGACCCTGTTCCACCACAGCTAGATAAATGATACTTGGAAATGTTATAGACAGGATACAAATACATATTATATAAAGAAATGGAGAACGTGTTCGGCCCAAATTTTCTGTAATGGCCGCTGAAAAAATACTTTTGTCATTTTTCGATAGTTCAGATTATCGTACATATATTTTATTGCACTTGGTGAAAGAACTTTGTACACACATCATTCATACCAAGTTTCATATTGATTGGACCGATAGAAAACGAAAAAAAAACTTGTACCTTAGAGCTATTTTATTTCCTGACCACCCTATGGAAGGTCGCACGGGGATAAAATTTGATATATGTGATACTCTGTAGTAGATATATCATCCCACTATCATTTCAATCAATTACACGCGGGGGCACTTTTCCATAGATTATCGAACCCTTTGCACGTAAACAAAAAATAATTGGGATTTGTCATTTATACAGGGGCGTAGCTACCGCCGAATCAGCCATATCAATGATACGGGGCCCCCAAGCCACAGGGGCCCCGAACGTGTGTACTTCGAATTACTATATAATTCAGATTAGCCATTTAAAAAAATTTACGAAAATCAAAAAAAAGGAATCTCTTTTTTTTTCGGGTCAAGCGGGCGCCCAAAAATTGGCAACACAGGACAGAACATCTCAGATTTACCTGCAGCGCGCGTCAGCAGACATCAATTATTGCGGGATTTCCACGTTTAATCTCAATCCGTACACGAGGTTCATAACATTCGAACGTTGTAATAAAATGTTGTTCTTGTGATTATTTATTGGTTGGTAAGTTTAATTTGTGAGAAAAATGAGTGAAAGAAAAAGAGATGCCCCAGTGGAGCTCTGAGAACAAAAAGTGAACAGAAAAAGGAGGAAGGTATAAAGAAATTGCCCAATTCAAAATTCATTCCATGGTTTGTTAAACGAGTCCAGAGATCTAGCAAAAGGTTGGGGGGTAACAAATGTTTTCAAAAATTAAAGACGGAATATAACGAAGCGTTTTTTCAATGAGTTATCAGAAGGTGAGAGAATTTCAGACCTGGAATCGTACTTCAAAGTCAATGTATACTATTGCTGTTTAGATATATTAATTTCTCAAACTAAACAAAGATTTCAGAGCCTCTGTGGCTTGAGTAATACGTTCGAAGTATTACAACCGGAGAAACTCTTATCTTTTTCAAACGAAATAATAAAAAAGGATGCCAGAAAACTGTCTGCTAAATATAGTAAAGACTTGTCAGTTCATCTGTATGAACAATTGACTAATAAAAAAGATGACACACAAAAAAAAATTGTGAAATATGTGAAGTGCTATGGAACATTCAAAAATAGAAATGATTCTGAAAAAAAATTATTTTCCATAGAAATTCTAAACCCAAGAGTCGGGGCTTCAGCCACCATCATCTTAGATCATGGATGCAACTGTAGACATAATTACACAATTAATTGCTTTGAAAACATGCTCAAAATCTGAAATTCAGAAAATTCATTTCATTAAGAAACTCATAGTCCGTGAGACAGGCCATAAATTTTTCGTTGATTACCGCTCACTTGAAACTTTGTGAGTGACTTCATTGGGTACGTTCCACTTAACGACCGCAACGATTGTGTCGCCCATTTTGCGTTCCACTTAAGGCCGCGGTTGTTGCGATCGAGGTTTCAAACGTCACGGACACGTCACTAGTGACGTCATTCCTAAGGACTACAACGCTCGCAGTTAGAGCATGGGTCTGTGCGGTCGTTTGGGATTTTTCGCGCACTTTTTAAATCTGACAGCTTGTATACAAACAAGAAAATAGCGGAAGGACACCAAATGCAGAAACTGTCTCTCATAAATGCTGAAAATAATAATGTTGTTGAAGTTTTAGTAACTCCAGAAGAAGACTAATTGTGGGGCAATCTTTTACTGCTCTAGTTAAATCTTTCCGTATAATTTCCAACATAATTTCAAATGTAGCTCAGCCCTTGACATTCTGCAAATAAAATAAAATTATCAACTTGAGTTAAATTTTTGGCTGCATCTATTCGTCCGACGACCGGACGAAAATATTTTTCCAAATTTTTCCGGTAACCGGATGAATAATATATTTTTATTTATCCGGCTAGAAAAATATATTATCTACTGTCCAATTCTGCATTAATAAATACGGCATACCTTCGAAGGTTATATTATATCTTTCCAAAATTCTCTTTAACCATGCTTTGATACTTTTATACTAGTTATATTCACTTTGAAGTATCCAAAGTGAATAAAATATAATAATTGGAAAGTATTTGAACATCATTAAATGAATAGTAATTCCGAGAGTAATTCATTTATTATAGAAATTCAAAATTACCTCCAAGTCAGACTTCATGAAAACAATGTCAAATGTCTTAAAACTATATTTGCTTCAATTACGTTATATATTAAAATTCACATTTATCACACATCCATAATTCTTTTGTCAATCTCTTGAGTCCCGAACATTCCAAATGATACCATACATAACAATAATCACAACCTATGCTTTTTTTCAATTTTGAGTATTTATCAATCAATTTTTGGAAGTTTTTTATTGAGAGTACTCTTTTACAACAGTTTTCCTCGCTTTCGTAGTAAAATATAGTTGTTGACATGAATTAAAGTTTGTATTGGACTGAACTAATTAATTACATGATTATTTGAATATAAACAGGAATGACAGATCGACGTTTTTTGAAAAATTTAAAATCAGGTAAACAACTCAATTCTATCAATTTACCTTTGCATGTATTCAAATAAGTTCTAAAAAGATGAATTAAATTCTATCAAATATACTAAAAACGACTTTGGAAAATTAATTTGATCACGAATAACTATCCCCACCAACATTTAATTGAATGACGTATAAAATATAGGCTATTGTTTTGCACGCAAATAAAAAAATAACCGGACGAATAAAAATATCTTATTCCTCCGGTAGCCGGATCATTAGTCACTTCGTAAATTTTTTGAATCTTACAAGCGAACAACATAATAAATACAATCAAGTTGTCAATTCTCACCCATCTAAAATGCCTTTTAAATTCGGCTCCATTGTAACGGCCAACAACTTCAGGATAATTTGTGATTCGAGAACGACATTTTCACTTTTTTCTTTCATAAAGAGCTGCTTCCCATTCTTCATCAGAGCTTGAACTTTCCGAAAACTGTCTATTTATTCGACGCCTCATATACGTACCAATGACAGCAGTAGTAGCAGTCATGTTTAGCTCGGCAGATATTTGTCTATTGACATATGTTCATAAACCCGTTCCACTAAGTTTTCGCCCGCGACGATGCCGAGCTAGTGGAACGGAGATTTGGTCGTTGTGAGCGCGGTCGTTGTAGTCGTTAAGTGGAACGTACCCATTGTGATGAGTCCGACAGCTTTCACATTTGGCGAAATTCTTGATTTGGGGGCGTCTTTCAGCGAGAGCTAATTGAACATGTCAATTTCATGAAGTTTTGAAAATGTATTACCGTCATATTGATGTTTACATTAATCTAAAAAAATTTTTAATTATAAAATGAAGAATAATATTGTCCGACATGAATATTGGGGGCCAGTGGTGAGTCCGACAAGCCGCACTTGTCAAAAGTACGTTGGTATGAAAACGGACTACCGCTAGTCTGAGACTTTGAGGACGTGTTCAATTATTTTTTTCTAAGATTTGGTCATTTTGTCCGACAAATTTTCGGGGGCGTTTTCTCAGTCCGACACAGAAAATGTGTCAGGATTATAACAGTTCCTTCATCAATGACCGCTCATCTCTATGTTTTTAATTTTCCATTCAAACAGTGTCTAGAACATTACTGTATAGATGTCCGACAATTTAAGTGGGGCAATACTTCAGAAAATCAAAAATATGTTGTATAAATGCAGCTGCGTTCATAGACATATACATATATGAAATGCATATCAAGTTAGTATGATTATTGATTATAAATAATGAAAAAAAGGCTTGTCCACCAATATATTAATATTATTTTGGAATCAAATGTGTGATATAAAGTCAGTATACCGTGATAATCACCTCAAATATCATCCAAATTCACCTTCAACTGTGATATCTATATATTAATACGTCAAGAGCAAATTTTCGACCTATTTTTAAGCATATTGCATGCACGGAGGAGTGTGAGATTCAGCATATTCAAAATTTATATGGAGAAGATGTGCAGAAAGCGAAAATTATATACAAGTGTTCCATTTTAATCTATATATTAATACGTGAAGAGGAAGCTTTGTATCCCTTTTCAAGCATATTGTACGCACGAAAAAATTTGATATTTGGCATACTTGAAGTTTATATGACCGAGTGCAGAAAGCTGAAAATACATACAGGTGTCCCATTTCAATTTTACGACGTGAGGAGAAAACATTGTATCGCGCACACGAAGTGATGTGAAACTTGACTCAGTTGAAGTCTGTGTGGAGAATGTAAGATAGGGCATATTTGAACTATGTCTGGAGAAATATGCACCGAATGGGAGAATGGCTGAAGAAAAATTTCAAAGATTTCTCTTCCCTTCCTATAGTCGGGGAAGAAAGTCACTTTGAAATCTTGAATGAGAACCACTAATCCTAATTTTAAATTCGAATGGAGCATCGAACACCAATTTAATTCTACTAGGAATCCCCGGAGATGGAAGATTGAAGTGAGTAACGTTCCAACTTGACGACATAATAATATATTTCTTTTTCTATTTTCTACTTTACTTCTTTTCCATTATTTTGTTAATAAATTATTCATTACTAGCTTATAGACAACGTCCATTACTTATTTCTTGATATTGAATACGTCAAAAACTAAATTATATATGTGCGAGCGTTTTCATGTCGGACTGACGATACGAACCAATATTTCTGTCGGACAATATATTTTTTGGACTGATAATATGTTTTCAAATTATGACTGTTTTGGTCCGACAAGCGGTCATTGATGATGGAACTGTTATAATCCTGACACGTTTTAAGTGTCGGACTGAGAAAACGCTCCCGAAAATTTGTCGAACAAAATGACCAAATCTTAGAAAAAAATAATTGAACACGTCCTTAAAGTCTCAGACTAGCGGTAATCATTTTTCATACCAACATACTTTTGACAAGTGCGGCTTGTCGGACTCACCACTGGCCCCCAATATTCATGTCGGACAATATTATTTTTCATTTTATAATCAAAAAATCTTTTGATTAGTGTAAACATCAATATGACGGTAATACATTTTCAAGACTTCATGAAATTGACATATTCAATTAGCTCTCGCTGAAAAGCGCCCCCAAATCAAGAATTTCATCAATTGTGAAAGCTGTCGGACTCATCACAATGAAGTCACTCACGAAGTTTCAAGTGAGCGGTAATCAACGAAAAATCTATGCCCTGTCTCACGGACTATCATGGAATTATTACTAATAAAATTCAATAGCCTCGCCTCCAGTTTTCCGGAGATAATAACCATGCTTTCTATTTTTGACCTTTCCGGTTATAACTGCAACAGCTAAAAGAAGTTTTTCGGAATTAAAACTGGTAAGAAATTATCTTAGGTTTTCTATGGGACAGGAACGGCTATCAGAGTTGTCACTTTTGTCTATATAAGCACAAAATCTATAGAAAAACTAAGACCGTCTTCAGCTATAGACAATACAATAAATAAGTTTGCTGAAAAAAAAATATGAGAGAAGTGTATATTTGATTTAAATGGTTGGGCTAACCTTGCTCCTAGGAGCATTAATTGTAAGTAATAACTTATAATCAATATATAATTATTTTAATTCAATGCGAGCGTTTTGTTTCTTTTATGGAAAATTCTTCACCCTTCATTTGGGCTCCCCAACAATTTTGGATACAGAGCCCATTTGAGGCAAGCTACGCCACTGCATTTAGACGTGCTTACATGGGCTGAGCAAAAATTGCATTATTTGTATTTAGTTATAATGTGAATTATAATAATTAATGACAAATCTAAATGTAATTTGAGATTGAGTACCGAGCACGTACCAATTTTAGTCAGAGAAATTTTCCAGAAGCTGTAAGAATTATAAGGGCGGGACATATCGTGAAATGTGATAAATTGGTGGATAAAGTTACAGATTTTAATGTGGCTTCAAGTTTTATTTAATATTATTGAATAAAACCATTTTATCTAGCAGACAATAATCATTCATTTGAAAATGCTTGGAGCTAACTCTTAACATTTTTTATTTTAAGAATTCTGTCCCATGTTTTCATTTTGTGATTCAAACCGATTTTAAAATTCTATTTTAAGTTTTATACTTACCCAACATTGTACGACACAAATCTCTTTTGACTTGAACACTCTACCAAGGAATGTATTTTTGTCTAAACAATATAAATCAGTAAATTTATATTTCTGACTAACATATTTTTTCTTCTTAACTTTATTGGTAGTTTTCGAAACAGTTTTTACCACAAGTCTTTGACTGGTATGCAAACATGGATCAGTCAAAACTAGAATGCATACATTGATATATTTTTCATCTTCAAAGACTGAAATGTTGAGAGCTGCACGTCTATAATTTATATAGCTTAAAATTGTCATTGGAGAACCCGGGATGCCCTACAATAAAAATACCACGTAATGTCAAATCTACACAATTTATGAACCTCACCCAAAACATACATACCTGAATAACAAAGAATAAACCAAGCCATAAATTAGCAGTTACAATAATATTTCCATCATTGTTAAAAGCTATTTTGTCTATATCGTTTTTGTATAAACGAAAATTTGTCAAGATGTCAGGTTTATCTGCTGAATAGCAATTTACTAAAGTCAAGGTTCCACATGTCAAGCCAGCAGCAATATACGGATAAACTGGATTTGAAGCTATTGTTGTAATGTTTTTGTGAATATTGAGACGTCCCACCTACAAGTAACATGTTTCATAGTTGCTATATCGCTTTTAAACAAAAATTCGATGAATGAATATAGACCAATATTAACAACATCCAATAAAAAATTTAAACAAATTTTTATCTCATAAATTACTATTGTTTCATGATATTTATTTGACTTCTTTTAGCATAATTGGTTCATGATAAATTTAATTAAATCCTTATTAACGTTCAACATTTTTTGCATTTGTGATATTGGGAATCAGATTTTTTTTTTAAATAGGTATATAAATTAGTAAATAATGCAGTCCATAATGTATGATGATTGTTGAATATACTATTATTATTATTATATGGTCATTTTCACATTATTGTTTCGAGTAAATTCAATTATCTTCAGCACTCAGTCTAAAAGATTACATATTCATATTGTAACGAATTTCTTTTAATTCAAGATAAGTAGCAAAAAAGGAGACCCCTCCCCTATATAAAGGACCGCATAGCTTAGAGGAGAGGCCGGTAAACACATCAGATACAGTATTCCTCTATCTCTTTCCATGTGTAAATAGTACTGTTTGACATATAAAATTTTCATTATGAATAATGCAGGCATTAAACTTTGAAAAATTGAAATTCTTTATCAGAAGTTGAAAATATTGGCTTCAAAATGAATAAATGTAATTACTTCGTCTCCGGTAGTGGCTTCCCAAACTAATACTTCAGTTTGACTATTGCATATTGATGCGAAGTGGTTACAAGTAGGATAAATCCAACAGAATGTCTCACTGACAGTGTTAAATGACTTACAAATATTGAAACAATATTTATTTGAGTCATATAACATCAGGTCGGCTTGATTAGACCAACCAATAACAAGATCTTTACCGCTAACTACCAAAAGTTGCTCCAATTCCACAGGTTTAACATTCCATTCTTCATACCATTTATCCGAACTTTTTTTATAATACTGCAAAAAATATCATTAAATAGATTTTTGAAATGTAAAAAGTAAAATATATTGGAAAATCAAGGACTGATTTTACAATCTTCGGATAAAACTTGTATAAATGCAAAAAGTTATTCTAAGATGTAAAATCAATCTCAAGTGCTTAATTGTGAATCAATTCAAATTTAATACTGACCTTTATATCTCCATTCGTTAAATAAATCATTATACCACCTTTATACCAAGCAAAACAGGGCGTTTTATCGCCGTGCTCAATACCTCCATAAATTATCAATTCCAAAGAATAATCTGGAAGTAACTATAAAAATAATTGCATTTGATTTTATTATTCAACAATTGCGATATAGTCCAAGAGCCCGCTCGGAAATACTACCTTGAATTGTTAGATGATTCTTAATTATTCTAAACGATTCGTCGTGGAAACATTACCCTTAAAAGTCAACGGTGCCATTTTTAATTCTGCCAGAAGCAATTAATATTAATTATTCATTATGTGAATTTGACGCACAAACTACCTTTTTATGTTAGACACTTGGAAATTACACTGGAACATGTATTTTCATGTGTAAAACAAGAAAAACTCACGGTGCCGAGTCTCATTCTGCCACAACCCCCGGCACCGTGGCTTCAAAGTGGTTGAAAATATCGATAAAGTACCTTTTTCTGTTAGACGGAAAAGTGCTATACTAAAATTGTAGCCAGAGACCTGACGAATTCAAAGAACCAACGGTACCGACTCTCATGTTGCCAGAAGTCCTCGGCACCGTAGATTAAATCGGTGGCTCACGCGGCCTATTTTCAGTCTGAATAAAATTTGCATACATTTATTTTTGATGCAACAGTACCTTGAAAGGGAGAGTGTAAGGTGTAGTATGGAATAATATTTGATATACTTCCATCCTATCATCAAAGAATGATTAAATCTAGAGTAACAAAGTTTTTAGAATAAATCCATACCGTTTCAAATCCGGTAAACTGATAAAAGCAATCAGAGAACAAATATATAAATGAAATGAAATCAATCAATTATTGAACCATACCAATGAAAAAATAGTATTCAGTGAGTAATTTTTTTTTGTACAAAGAAACTTGGATGCATATTTTTACATAAACTTGATTCGTGACCAGAAAAAATATATGTTTTGATGTTCATAGATACATTTATGGCAAAACAGTACATCAAGGGGGAGCGCATAAGTTGTAAATATGAAGAAACAATCGAAATCTATTTTTATTCATTCGAAATTAGGTTCAAAAGTTTATTTAAAATATAATTAGTTGCAGCCTACATCTATTCCGCTTCCGAATCGGAACTATTGTGAGAGTCGTCGCTTTTATCTCGTACTTCTTCTAGATCGTCTTTTTCCGCATCCGAATCATCGATAGAATTGTCCTTCAAAATTTCATCCACGCTCAAAGGAGTGGGATTTCCCTCGAACCAAAATGGTTCCAATATATCTCTCATTACCCATCCACATTGTTCAGGATGCAGCAGTGTACATTCTGGTTTTGTCGCGTTTTTCCACA
The DNA here is from genome assembly GCA_963989225.1 of Dromius quadrimaculatus. Lineage (NCBI taxonomy): Eukaryota > Metazoa > Arthropoda > Insecta > Coleoptera > Carabidae > Dromius > Dromius quadrimaculatus. Next base: position 46,624,576 of record OZ022330.1, read on the forward strand.
TTGTTGTCACAAAAATGGTCCTCAAAAGCTTTTGCTCCAATGATTTGAAACAAGGAGGAATTATGTGCAAGAGTCGAACCTCTTGATTTTTCTGATTAGCTGTTCGTTATTTTTCTTTGCTTGAAAAGGTTTTGTGGAAAATAGTTAACCTGCAATTCACGTCACTGCAATTTTTAATAGAATACATCAAAGACGTGATCTCTTGCAGTTACTCTAGATTTAATCATTCTTAGATGGTAGGATGGAAGTACATTAAATATTATTCCATACTACACCTTACACTCTCCCTTTCAAGGTACTGTTGCATCAAAAATAAATGTATGCAAATTTTATTTAGACTGAAAATAAGCCGCGTGAGCAACCGATTTGATCTACGGTGCCGAGGACTTCTGGCAACATGAGAGTCGGCACCGTTGGTTCTTTGAATTCGTCAGGTCTCTGGCTACAATTTTAGTATAGGACTTTTCCGTCTAACAGAAAAAGGTACTTTGTCGATATTTCCAACCACTTTGAAGCCACGGTGCCGGGGGTTGTGGCAGAATGAGACTCGGCACCGTGAGTTTTACTTGTTTCACACATAAAAATACATGTTCCAGTGTAATTTCCAAGTGTCTAACATAAAAAGATGGTTTGTGCGTCAAATTCACATAATGAATATTTAATATTAATTGCTTCTGGCAGAATTAAAAATGGCACCGTTGACTTTTAAGGGTAATGTTTCCACGACGAATCGTTTAGAATACGTAAGAATCGTCTAACGATTCAAGGTAGTAATTCCGAGCGGGCTCTTGGACTAGCATATATCCATTTTCAAATGAAATTGAGAATGATTTTTTTTTTTTATAATCCCAGAAGTACCAATAGGATGGATACATTTTCAAAGATTTTATTTTTAAAATGAAAGAGTTACATTTTGAAGCAACAAACTATCTTGACGAATGAACGGCCAAGATACAAAAAAATATGGCTGCTTCCTTCTTATTAAGACTCAAAATCTTGAATATCTCTTTACAAAATGTCCCAACTCTAAACAGAGCTTAAAAAACTCATATAATATTTATATCACTTCTATTCGATCTCCCATTTTTGTATCATAATTGGCAAATCAAGTGATCAAATAAATTTAATAATAATTTTTTGACAATTGTCTCTCAAACCCATAGTCCAGTCAATTTAGACAAAAAATGACCCAATCTACCGAATAAATGGTACTGGTTTTTTACTTACTTGTACTAAGTACAAGAAAGTAATGTGAAACCGACAAAATTCACCTATCGAGATTTTGATGGAAATATCCGTTTTGAGCATCTCTGAATCCATTTTGATTATTTTTGGCTTGATGTCGGTACGTATGTTCGTGCGTGCGTAACTCGCAAATCTCAAAACTAGTTGAACGTATGTCGAAATTTTGTATTTAAGACTGGTATAGGGTCTAGTTGTGCACCTCGCATTATGGTTCTAATCGTCTGTACCGGAAGTGCACTTTACTTAAAACTTTTTTCGAATTTCTCTAATAAATCCAGAACGATCAACCGTAGGATGTTGAAATTCAGTATTTAAACTTGATGTTGTATCAGAATGGTTATCTGCTATTTCTGTATGAATCGGCCATCCAGAAGTGCACTTTACTTGAAACTTATTTTTGAATTTTTTGCATAAATATAGAATGATCCGCCATAGCATATTGAAATTTCGTATAAAGAACTTCTGTAACATCTTGCATTATGATTGCGATCGGCTAAACCGGAAGTACACTTTACTTGAAACTTTTATTTAATTTTCCGCATAAATTCAGAATAATCAGCCATAGGATATTGGAATTGAGCATTTGGAATTGCTGCAGCGTCTCAATGGTTGTCTTCTATTTTGTAACAATCGGTTGAGCCGGAAGTGCACTTTATATGACAAGACTTTTGAATTTTCTGCATAAATTCTAAACAATCATAGAATATTTGAATTTGTCTTAGGCACTTTTATAATATCTAATTGTACACCTTGCATTATGCTTGCTATGGACTAAGCCGGAAGAGCACTTTATTCGGAACATTTTTTGAATTTTCCGCATAAATCCAAAACGATCGAACGTAGATTATTAGAATTCAGTATTTAGGACGAGAACTATGAGAACCTGAATGTTGAAACGATATGGAATATGTTGACCAACATTACAGACAAAGCAGCAAAGATCACTTGTGGTACAATAAATACGACGACTAAAAAGAAACGAACACATTGGTGGAGTGAGGAGTTGAGAAACGAGATTAAAAAGAAGAAACAGAAATGGAAAGAATATATCAATTGCAAGAATCAAATCCACTACGATAAATACAAGGCACAACGAAAGAAGGTAAAAGAACTAGTCCAACGGAACAAAAAAGAAGAGTGGAATGAATTTGGTAAGCAATTGGAAATAAACCACAGAGAAAATAAGAAACTATTCTATAAAGTGACAAAGAACTTGCGTAAAAAAAAGGAAACTCCCTTGAAACAAATAAAGAACAAGGCTGGGCATATAATTGATAACGAAATTGATATAATGGAAAGATGGAAAGAATATTTTCAAGAGCTACTAGATACCGATATAAATGGGACAGGCAATACAACCCAAACAATCGTTGTGAATGAAGAAGATGAAGGCGAAATAACAATGGATGAAATAAATGAAGCAATACGAAAAATAAAAACAGGTAAAGCCCCAGGATACGATGATATCAAACCCGAACAAATAAAATATATAGGAAATGAAGGCTTAGAGATGTTACACATCTTATTCAATAAAATATGGAACGGTGAAAGCATACCAACAGACTGGGAGAAAACAGTGATTATGCCAATACATAAGAAAGGAGACACTACAAACTGCTCAAACTACCGAGGTATATCACTGTTATGCAAAACTGCTAAAGTATATGAAGCAATACTGACAAATAAACTAACAAAGAGAATAGAGAACAAACTGGAAGAGCCACAAAGCGGTTTTAGACGAGGGTATTGCACACAGGACCACATCTTCAGTGTCAGACAAATGATAGAAAGAAACATATTATACAACAAACATATATATTTATGCTTTATTGATATTGAAAAAGCGTTTGATAGAGTAAATAGAGAATTATTATGGAAGATCTTAAATGAAATGAAAGTAGGAAATAAATTGTCAAGAGCTATACAAAATATATATAAAAATACAAGAAACTACATACGTACTGGCAATTGTATTTCAGAAGAATTCAGAACGAACCAGGGGCTTAAACAAGGTGGTAATCTGAGTCCACTCTTGTTCATAATATATATGGATAACATATTAAAGAAAACGAAACAAAGAACAAAGAAGTCAGCCATAGGATACTTAAACCTTAATAAAATCGAGGCAGCGAAGCTCTTATTTGCAGACGATATGGTCATATTTGGAAACACAGAAACAACTTTACAAACCAATATAACAATTTGGCAAGAAGAGCTACAAAGAGCAAATATGAACATTAACACAGAAAAAACCAAAGTGATGGTAATAGGAAAGGAAAACAAAATCATAGAATTGCACATTGCCAACAGGAAAATACAGCAGGTTCAAAGTTTCAAGTACCTAGGTAGCATTCTTGAGGGACAAGGAGGCTTTGAAGAAGAGATCAGCAACAGAATACAAATGACAAATATTATATACCACAACTTAAAAATGGCATTTTTCAAAAATAGAAATATATCAACCGTGACAAAACTGACAGTATACAAGACGATAATAATACCGACGCTTTTATATGGTAGCGAGACATGGGTACTTAATCAAAGACAGAGCAGTAAAATCCAAGCAATAGAAATGAAATGCCTAAGAGCTATAGCAGGGGTAACAAAGCTAGACCGGATAAGAAACGTAGTCATTAGAAGCCAACTCAAAGTAAAGCCTGTGAAGCAATTGATAGAAGAAAAGCAGTTAAATTGGTTCGGACATGTCATCAGACTTCCCCAAACTAGAATAGTGAAAACAATATGGAAATCCCGCACAACAGGAAAAAGAAACAGAGGAAGACCTCAAAAAACATGGGATGATACAATAGAAGAAATTCTTAAAGAGAGAGGAACAGCAACCAAAACGGCACATCAACTAGCAAACAACAAAGTACTATGGAAAAACTTTGTAGAAAATAAATAACAGAATAAAACTCTACACCCTAAGGGTAGGCAGAGTAACCGATTATATATATATATATATATATATATATATATATATATATATATATATATATATATATATATATATATATATATATATATATATATATATATTTAGGACGATTATACCGTCTAGATGCTCATATCCTATTTTTATTGAGATCCACCGAGCCGGAAGTGCACTTTATTTGACAGTCTTATGAAATTTTTCGCATAAATTCGAAACGATCAGGTGTAGAATATTGAAATTTGGTATTTCAGTCTGCTGTAGCATCTGAATGATTGCCTACTATTTTAATAACAATAGACTAAGCCGGAAGTGCACTTCAGTAGGAATTTATTATATTATATATATTATATAATCATGGTGCTTCAGAAGATATCGAAGGTCAAAGAGGAAAAACTCCGTTTTGGACTAGTTTTTCGCAAATATCTTATTTTCTAATAGTCGTAGAGCATTCGAGATCATAAATGAAAATTAAGTACACACCTTTCTCTACATAAAAGATTGTTTGACTCCTTTGCGTATCTATAACCGTTAACGAGATATCGCGCGTAAAATGTGCGACCTAACATTTTTAACGGAAAGTATAGCTAATATACCGGCGATATAAATTATTTCGAATATTTAACTTGTTTGCAAAGTTGATATACATTTATATACTTGTTTTGATAAGAATATGCGTTTTGAGTATCCCTGAATCCATTTTGACAATTTTCGGCTTTACGTGTCGGTACGTTTGTACGTATATCTGTAAGTATGTAACTCGCAAATCTCAAAACTCCTCAAACGTATAATGTTGAAATTTTTTATTTGAGTCTAAGGTCTAATTGTGCACCTCGTATTATGGCGGCGAACGTCTGTACCAAAAGTGTACTTAGAACATTTTTTGAATTTTTCGCATAAATCCAAAATAGCCGTAGGATGCTGAAACGCAGTATTTGAAATTGCTGTAGCATCTTCATGATTATCTTATATTTCTATATCAATCGACTGAACTGAAAGTGTACTTTATATAACAGTCGCTTCGAATTTTTCGCGTAAATTTGAAACAATCTGCCGTAGAATATTGAAATTTTGTAATAAGCACTTCTATAACATCTAGTTGTACACTTCGCATTATGATTATGATAAACCTAAGCGGAAATGCAGTTTACAAGACGGTTTTCGATTTTTCTTCATAAATGCAGAACGATCAGTTGTATAATCTTGAAATTTAATATTTAAAGCAACTGTGGCATTCAAATAAAAATTTCATATCTTTCTAGCTTTATATTCTACCCCAGTGGTGGTGCAGAAAAGAATTCATGATTGCGCGTCGGTGCGCGATATCTCGTTAACGTTTATAGATACGCAAATGAGTCAAACAATCTTTTATGTAGAGAAAAGTGTGTACTTAATTTTTACTCATGATCTCAAATGCTCTACGACCGTTAGAAAGTGAGGTACTTGCGAAAAATTTGTCAAAAACGGGATATTTCATCTTTGGCCTTCGATATCGTTTGAAGCACCATGATTTGACAACATGATTTTTGCATACCCATTGTACATGCCAAAATGGAGATATTCCTGCAATAAAAAACCAGTACTAATTATTCGGCAGATAAAACCTAAATTGACTGGACTACCAGGTTATAAAGACGGGCATTAATAAAGTATAAATTTTGGTTTGGATTCAACACAACTTTGATATTAAAAATAAATTAGCTCCACAGAAAAAATACATTTGTATTTTAAATATAGAAATAGTAGAGATAAAATCTTAATTTTATTTTTTAAACTATTTTCTCTTAACAAATATTATCTAATAATATGAATGATTTTATTTGAACGTGGATATTCATTCAAAATGAAAATTACCTGATAAATACAGGCAAATTTATTCAAGACATAAAGAGTAGCATCAGGAGCCCACAAACAACTTAAAATTTTATCGTCGTCTGGCATTTGCACTTCATGTTTAATATGTAAGCTATTCTTATGAGTTCGATGAATATCCCATATAATGAAATTGCTTGTATTTTGAGAATACTGAACTAATGTAATAGGCTGTCTAGCTGTACTACATCTAAAAAATAAAATTTCAAGAATTATTTTATGAATAAATACAGGACACTGTAAATTCTTAAAAATTCAAAACCTGATTGTTTCACAAAATTACAAATTCAGAAATCGGTTATTACACCATCATCCTAAATAAGGCTGCAACTGTAGACACGTGCTTCGTCCTTATTGGGACTCTTCAGTACAGTCTAATAGCCTCAGATAGTCTTTTGAACTGCAAAGTAATGAAAATGCTATCTATCAACAATAAGGACGAAGCACGTGTCTACAGTTGCAGCCTTATTCAGGATGATAGTGAAAGCCGGTTTCTGAATTTTCAATTCTGTGGAACAATCAGGTTTTGATTTTTAACAATTTATCAAATTCTATTTCCCGGACATTTTTCAAAGGTCACTTTTACAGTGTCCTGTATTTCTTCAAACCTGCCACTTCGGCATTATAATAGATGGCACTGCTACAGATATATATCTCTGCATAAGTGCATACCATATATTAACTTATTTTCATAGCTTCGCGGCTGTCCGACTATCTGAGGCTTGTTATATTGTACTGAAGGGTTCTACTAAGGACGAAGCACGTGTCTACAGTTGCCGCTCCATTCAAGATAATAGTGTAAAAACTGACTCCTGAATTTGTAATTTTGTGAAACACTCAGGATTTGATTTTTAACAATCTATTAATAATTATTTTAGAAATCTATAAATACTTTCAGAATTATATCACAATAAAAAAGCCTTTTTTGGTTTTAATTCTGTATATTTATTTTTATTTTTATCATTTTTTCTGAAGAAGACTTTCGGTTAGAGAATCGAAACGTCAAAAATAAAAATAAATATACAGAATTAAAACCAAAAAAGTCTATTTATTAATTATTTTAGGCTCGGTTTCACCAAAGCTTTTAAATTTATCTAGAGGTTATTTTGAGTTAGTAACTATAGGTACAATTGTATCAACAATAGTTTTCGTATAAAATAACCTCTGGTTAAATTTAACTGGTGTTGGTGAAACTGGCCCTTAGAGTTTTTGTAAACCTAGATGTGGATATTTTGTTTAATCACACACCCTTGGAACTTAATTCTTCAATTATTGTAGAGTTGTTATAATGAAATCGTAGCGTCGATACACAAAATCCTGTTGGTTGACTGATTGTTACACAGAAAAAAACTGATGATATTCTATAATGAATGGAAGAAAATATTGATGATACAAAAATTTGTAACAATATTTGTGAGTCATTGTAATAGCATGGGAATAGATCTTTACTTTTTTTAAATTTGACACCTTTTTCAACTTTCTACAAGTGCATCCTACTCGTTGATTTCAGTGAATTAAAAATTGGGTGTAAAACAGATTTTTAAATTTCATATAAGTGAAAACTAATAAATTAACAGTAAAAATTTGTTATAGTTACGTTAAAATTTGATTGGGTAAGGTTACTCCTGTTTTAATTGACAATGTTTTCGTTGTTGTTCTCCAGTTAAATATTACTAGCTCGAATTCCGGCAAATCAGAAAGGGTGATAAGAAATGTTTGTTCAGTAAACTTCATAGCTAAAAAGCCTTCAGGAGCACCATCTAGAACACATTCAACAGATAAAAGAATATCACTTCTTTAATGTAGGAAGAGTACAATTTTAGAGGCGAAAAAACTTAATGATTAAATTCAATAGATTCAAATATTCTCAGCACAGATTAAACAATCTTTTTTTCTGGTATTTCACTCCTATTCAAACTATTCAAAAACATTTGAAAAGAAGTAGGAAAAAAAACATAAATGGAAAAATCGATATTTCGAAAATGAAGCAATATATCAAAGAATTTTATTATTTTCGTGTTTATCTAGTCAACGATAATAAACTTCATAACTTGGGTCGTAATCTTGTTCATTTTGTCCTACCAGAATTTATGTCAGTAATCAACTTTGGAATGGTCAGTGGACCATAGATCTGTCAATATTTCATATGTCAAAATACAACTCTCCAAAATGTCAAAATTCATTTAAGTAAGCTGAAAAATTAGACCTTTTACGTTGGTCCATAATCAGTTCTTGCTTATCACTTTCACATTTGACAGCTGAGACACTGATAATTATGTTTTATTTAGTTCAACCTCTTAAAATTCATCAAATTCAATCATCGAATTTTTGCGACTTGGGAATCGTACTCTTGCCTTTTGTATTAGTATTTACTTTCTATAATACGTAAAATTGAGAAAGTTGGATAGGTAACAATAAAAATTCTTGGATTCAATTTTCTCTCTGCAAAGGCAAACATCTGAAGATTTTTATGACCAGCATAACTATGTACACCATCGCCTTTATCATAATTGCAAGCAGAATATATGTGTTCTTGGCCAGTCAAAATATTGTAAAACATAAGATGACAACCTTTACCAAAACATACAACTTCTTTGCCGATTAGTACTAATGGTGTAGACGGAGGAACTTTTAGCCATCTGAAATAACAATAAATAATAATGATATTGTTTTAATATAATTAATAGTACCCTATTTCTGTTTCACTCTCGATAAGCATATTGACACCACTTTTGAAATTAGTATAAACACAGTGTCATGGTAATTCACAAATAATATTATTGATCAAACAATGTAACTTCAGAACTGGAGTTGTAACTTTTCTCACCCCTCACATTGAATTAGTCCAATCGAATTTTTGTCGGATCGCACACATAGTGCTTCAATAACGTAAATTCACGTTAGGATCATCGGGACTATGGAAATAACCCAAGATATTTTATATTTGTGAAATTGCTCCCCTGTTATAGTTTGTCGTCCTTGGCGAACACTGTTTCGTTCTTGTCACTGCGAATAATCTTCGATCTTCTATTTATGTCTCTCTGTATCCACAGTATTTCACAGCTTTGTACGGTCCCTCCCAATTTTCCTGCAACTTGGGACTAGTGCTTCTTTTCCTCTGGGAGATGAGGAGCCACCCTCAAATCACCTTGCTGGAACCGGAGATTATTGGCTCACAGATCGCATCGGTCCTTCTTTCTGCCACTGGCAGCTCGTATATTTTCCCATTCCGTGATAGGCAGATGTTCACATACGTTCGCGGCCGTTTCTCCAACGGGTATTCCCGTTTGTTACGCTGTTTCTTGATACGTTGTTAAGTGTCGGGCCTCTTGCTTGATCTACAGTTCAAGACTTGTCGGCAATCAACCTAGTAGAAGTGTTTCAGAACTTTTTCTAGGGTCTTCTTAATGCCAAAGTGTCCACTATCGTTACCATCATGCATCTATCTAATAATATGACTTCTCGACCTTCTAGGCATTATCAGTCTGAAAAAAACTCCGTTCCTTGATACTTGCCAAAATTTTTCAGTTCTGATGAAGTTTCTGATTTATCTTTGGGGACATTTTGCTCTTAGATCGGAATCAACTCTTCGGAACAACATGATTTCTTAAAGCGATAAAATCCGACATCTCTATTCTCCACACCTGGAAATCGATGGGAGATTCAGCCACCCTCTACCCCTCAAGACCGGCCAGCATAATTTTTTCCAACAATGCACTTGCACCCCCATCTCATTCTTTTAAGTCTAAGAAATCAACAGTACGCTTGGCACGGAATTTATTCGAATACTCTCCTTGTCGCACCGCCAGCTTCTAATTCTTCTGCTCACTCTCAGACATGTTGATATACAACGGGAAGAAGACTGCGCTCTCGTCGCCAACTCCCTGCGATAGTCATGATGCTTGTCACTTTGTGACACATCTTCATGTACCAACCACATCATTCTCTTCGCCATTCTTGATGCTTTCATGGCAGCTTCTATTTCAAGAGTTTTTATTACTGTTTCTCTAATCGTCTTCAGATCCGCCAAACGCACGACTCGCCCAATCTCGTCGTCGCCGGTGCCATCCATGAATTCTCACGCCGGCGCCGCTACAAATTCCTACGTTGATCTAGAACAATCTCCGTAGCTGCCCATGTAACAGTTCTTTCATGTGCTCTTCCCCGAAGCTTAGCTTTACCTCAAACATCAGCTTCCCATAATCCTAGCGTTCTTGTACAGACAATTCTGAGAGTACAATTAATGCTGTATCCCGGAGAATTACAGCCAGTACAATAGCTCTTTGCTTCATATTTCAGCCATTATTATATGAAAATAATTCAAATTGAGCAGAACACTCATCCCATGACGTCTTGCCATCGTACGGTGTCGGTTCCAGGGGGAAATTAGCTGTAACTTCTCTTGATGTAGACATCGGAACGTTTTCCATTCGCAAAATTCCATCTTCAGCATTAAGACTAAAGCTCTGCACTTTTTCGATGATAATAGAATATAATTTTAGTTTCAACTCATGTTCAACTTGCTTAACTTCATGTTCGACTTGACGCTTTACTTCAGTAAGTTTTCTATTCACTTCCTTTCCATCCTCCTGAATTTTTTCTGTCATAATTTCGTTCTGCTCCAAAATCTTCTTCTTCGACCTTGAACCTATTTCTTCTGTTGATTACTTCACCGTCGCCAGCGCCGTAGCTAGGGCTTTTGACGCCCAGGAAGAGAATTTAATATTGCGCCCTTCAAATTGAATTAATTTATTAAAATGCTCATCAGGTGCTCATTATTGGCTGGTTGCGCCCCTGGCACGTGCTTCTGTTGCCAGGCTCTAACAACGACACTGTCTTCAGCTACTGTCGCTCAAGTCCCATTCACAGCCTGAAATTCGTAAAGCTTGGTATATGGAAAAGCCGTAGTAGCGTTCACAGCGCTGAAATTTGGTGCATACAAATTCCACTTGGACCAAACCTTGCAAGCTCCAAACTTTTCTTGTAATTTAGGTTGCGTTCTACAAAAATAATGAAGAAGAGTATGTGTTTCGAGTGAACTCTTATTTCATTTGGCGTTTGATTATTTGTGTACGACTTTTGTTTGTGCTTAATTTTTATCTTTTTCAAATAAGTTATCTTGATTGGAGGCAGTACTTGAAGATTTCTAATTTTTAAAGGCTTTCACAGGATAATTCTTAAAATTTATATTCCTCCTATCATAGAGAAGGATAACAAGAAATTAAATGTAATAATCCTTCCTCAGTTATCATATTTATAATATCAATTTGAATATAAACAAAATACACAAATAAATAGCTCATTCAAGCTTCAAAACTACTTCAAAATTATGCCTACAGCTGTCGCTACTCGCTTGTCACTAATTTCGGTGTCTAAATTTCAGGCTGTGAACGGACAAATTTCAACAGTTTAAATTTCGTATTTGGAATTACTGATTCAAATACTGTCATCTTCATCATGGGCGTAGATAGGGGGAAGCAAGAGTTGCAGTGCTCACTCTACAAAACTAATTGTCCACCCTAGAAATTCAGCTCCATAGTCAGACTTTTAATTTTACTGCAGAGGCATTACTTTTGCTCCAAGAGAATCAGCAAAAAAAGGATTATTTTTCAGAAGTTAGCAAGGTTATTCGCAGGAAGTTAGTTTTTGGTGTACTTTTTATGTATCTATGTTCCAATTTTACTAGTGCTTCTCGGTTATATTCGCGTTTTTCCGCGATTTCTGGCAAAAAATCAAATATCTCCGGGAGTTATTTATTTTATCAAAAAATTTCAAAAAAAAAGTTTTGTAATTAAATTGCCTACACTCAAATATAAAAATCTAACAAAAATCAATTATATTTCAAGAACCATGCATTTTATCAACAAACATGTTTAGTGATAAAATTTGCTAGCTAGATTTTTTGTAGGCAATTCAATCACGAAACTTTCTACTCTACAATTTTTTCTTGATAAAATCAATAGTTTCCGAAATAATTTGGATAATTTTCTGAAAAACGTGATAAATCGCATGAAAATGCGAATATAATCATGGTGCATCCTTCAAATTTTTGTTGGGCCCTGGTTGGGACATTAATACCTTCATAAATTCCCCAAAAGCTATTTCTCTGCATAAAATCTAGCTGACTTCTGAAGAAAAGCCCTTTTTGCTGCTAATTTCCCAGGAGAGTGGATGGGCTCCATAATTTCGAGGCATTATATATGTATTTCTCATTAAATTCCAAAAATTACCGAAACTAAAAGTTTGCATTGGCTAATCAGCTGGCCGGCTGCCCGCCCTAGGAAAATTTCCCAGTTACGCCAATGATCTTCATACCTTCGCCATTAATTTTTTATCTTCCGCAGATTCGTTCATCTTTATCATTGTTCATCTTCTTCTCCATAGCTATCATTTATTGCGTTACGGTCGCTTTCATACCTTCTATAGATTCAGTCATTTTCTTCTCCATGGATTCCGTAGCTTGTTTATGTTCTGCTGCGGATACTTTCTGCTTAGCTGCCGTCGTTTTTATTAGTTCCATCAGCATTTTCAGCTGTTTCTGCATCTCATTAGTGGTCATGCTTCTTGGCATGGGCATTACAACAGTCCCGATTCAATTTTTCAACACTTCGCAGCACTGTAACCAAATTTCACTTTTGCCGTCCGGATTCAAAATTAATTTAACTGAATTTTTCAGGATCCTACTTCTGAGACTAGTTTGTCACAAATTTTATCATGATTTGAAAATATACAGTACACTTATTTATTCTAGAATTAGTCACAAAATAACAAAATCTTGACCGTCACTTCTATTCTCTGATTATTATTCTTCCCTCTCACCAGCCCACGGGGCTTTATATATTTTTTTCAACAATAAGCTAGCATTCAAATGTCTGATCAGTGAACATGTCGCAACAATATGTTAGCATATACCTCGTTGGATTAGATGTACATAAGAGAATAATTATATTTTTTCTGCGTCCTAGGATGGATATAAAAAAAGTGTAGAGCCTAATTTATTCAAAATCAAAAGATCTACAACTTTTATAATAACCTCCAGCGACTTCTGAATTATAGGAAGCGGGATTTTCGCGAAAACCTTATTTTATGACATTTGATCTGTAATATCTAGCACCGCCCACACTTTTTAGAAAATCCCTAATTGACGACTATTAACAAAACATTTAAAATTGTAACAAAATCAAGTTAACCGAATTTATAAACAACATGTCTCAAATAAAATAAAATACGTCATTCTACGACAGAGCACAATTTTACGAACAATATTGTTATAACGTATTTATGTCAATTCTTTAAAACAATTATGAGTTATATTACGGATAATTCCAGTGGAAATTTTACTTTGGATGAACTTGTGAAAAGTTTATTAATACATCCTCTAGCTGGGATAATTGATGATCAGGTACAAGTAATATGGGATATCGATGAGCCTTCCATCTTGGAATCATTTTTAAGTGAAGAAACTGAAGAAGACTTGAACGCAGAATCAACAAATACACTGAAGGAAGAAATAGCAAAACTGTTCAAGAGACAATCAGTAAGACGAGATGATATAGCGGATTTAATTAAAAAAGAGTCATTGAAACGCGCTAACGAAATGGAAGCAAAAAGAATTCTTATGATGACTCCAGAAGAGATATTGGAGAGAATAAAGTGTAAATGTAAAGAATTAAAAGCGAAATACAAGAAAAAAGAATCAGAAGCTGCAATTTCAGAGACAGCAAAATCTTCTAGTGACAGCAGAGAAAGCCTTCTCAAAACATCCTCTAAATTGTCCAGAATGAGCAAAAGATCGAAAATGAGAACAAATGTATCTGATGTTGAATTAAAAATAAACTGCAAAGAATTTTTGAGTATTAAAGATTATGCTATATATTTTATTGATGATCTGTTAATAGAAGCAGAGAAAAAAGTTAACGAACAATACGATGTTTCTCATTCGGAGTATTCGGAGGTACCATCCGAATGTGTGGAGATTACACAAATTGATTCTCAAGTTAGTTCTGTCGAAGAACTGTCAACTAACTATTCAAGTTTAAAAATTGATGAATTCACGCCTCAATATGGACACGATTTTGTTATGGATACAATACTTACATGGAACCTTGAAAAACCATGGACTTACTGCATAGATTTCATATCTGAAAATAGTGATACTTGCACCGATTTCTACAATTATGAGGTTTTAATAAATATTTTAATTATCTTCCTATTAACGGGTGATTGCAAGATCATTTTGCCATTAATATTATTTTATAAACAAGTCAGCTAAGTAAACTACTAATGCCCGATTTCATGATCTCGAGTTAAATTAACCTGGGTTAAAGTGACGGGGAGATAACCAATAAACAGGCTTTCGATTCATTCGATTAACTTGATTGGGCAGTGATGACATAATAAATACAGAAATTGATACTGTTACCAAGGAAATGAGCTCTTTAAACCGGATTAATTCAACTCGAGATCGTGAAATCGGCCATAAGACAAGTAAGGAAAATTACTACTGAACCAGATCTTATTAAAACAAAACTAAAACAGAGACTCAATATTTTACGTCAAAATTAGAATTTTTTTTTCGTATCATTACTTTTTTTTTAATTTTTTCTAATAGCATTGGTAGTAAGTACTACTAGATCAATCGGACTAAATCAAGTGCTCATTTGAAAATTACCAACAACAATCATATTTTCCCAAATATATGGTCCGACCAAAATTACTAAATCCTGAAATTTTTGTTTTTCCTGGAATACATATATATTTAAATAATATATCCAGAAGATATTGTTGCAAACCACTGATCTCTATAATAACACTGGATTGGATTTAGGCCGCTGAGATGCGTCCCCAGTTGAGCGTCGCCATCTTGGCAAAAACTGAGGTTTTGTGACAGATCAATACCGCGTTGGGCCGCGATATTTAAAATTTGGCTGCTTGGTTTGACGGTATTTTACGTATTTTATTTATCAAACATGATGATCGAGTGCATGTTTTGCGGAAAGAAACCCGATTCATCGAGAAATTTAACACTGCACAAGTAAGTACAACGAAATAACCTGAAGTAACTGTCGTTATGACTGAAATAAGTAAACATTACTTATTTTTATTGCTATGCTATGATGTGAATATTTTCAAGATTTCCATCCGATGAACAATCGGTCTAAGAATGGCTCGAACAAGTGGGTTTGTGCAGTGTTAAATTTCTCGATGAATCGGGTTTCTTTCCGCAAAACATACACTCGATCATCATGTTTCATAAATAAAATACGTAAAATACCGTCAAACCAAACAGCTAAATTTTAAATATCGCGGCCCAACGCGGTATTGATCTGTCACAGAACCTCAGTTTTTGCCAAGATGGCGACGCTCAATTGGGGCCGCATTCCAGCGGCCTAAATCCAATCCAGTGTTATATTAGAGATCAGTGGCCTAAACCCAATCCAGTGTTATATAGAGATCAGTGTTGCATACTGACTCTTTTGTAATCTCTCGTTTATATTGATTTTTCAAGAATATTAGTTCTCGTAAACCGAAAGTGATGTCTTGTACAATTCATAAAAAATATTAATTATTAATTTTGACAGGTGAAATGGAGTTTGCCAACAATGAGTTACCCCATACCGCAAGTAACTGCCAGTGTTTTTTTCACTATAGAAGTTTCTAGAGTTAGAAGTAGTATATGTCCAGTCAAGGTAATCTTTTTTTTTTCAAGTTTTTATAAACGTCTATATAAGTTTTAAATTTGTGTGAAAACTTGTTTTCCTGCATACTTTAGAGCAGAAATACAAAAGTAACAATTAATTTCTGAACTGCTTCTAATATGTTTTGAGCAGACCAATGAAGGAATGAACAATTTCTTCATGGTAAAATGTTAAAAACTAAGTATAATTTTGTCAGTCTGGTAGCTAGACATGGGGGGAACAAGTGCATATGAATTTTTATTGTAAAAAGGCAGAAGAAATGATTATTCAGCTTTATAGATGAAATATGAAATAATGAAATGACAGTACATCCATACTCCCATTCGAAATTAAAATATCGGGTTTTTTGTTTGCTGGTAAATGATTATCAGACTCAGGGCCAGTATTTCAGTCCTTGATTTATCTTAAACGAAGCTTAATTACCTCAATAACAATTGTTCTAACAATCAATACTATTGAAATTAAGCTATGTTTAAGGTAAACCATGGACTGAAATACTGAACCTCAGACCAGTTTGAAGTTATAATTTTCAATGTCATTTGTCACATATCGAACATTATGCTTTATTTTAGCAAAACTTGTAAAATAATCTGATATGGACGTCACATGACTTACTTGTATATCTTTCGGCTGAATGATTGACAGTTGGCACTGATATTGACATAAGACAAAATAAATTGCAATCAATATTTGAGGTGATCATTTAGAAGTTACAAATCATTAAAACGCTGTAGTAGTCTCAAATACTAAATTTTATCATTACACGGCCAATAGTTTCGAATTCATGCGAAAATTATCATTTCTTATACCATAAGTAGTTAAAGTATTATCGATTATTTTTGTGGTGCAATCACGAATGTTTATTGTGCTTCCGTTTGAATACCACGAGTGTGCAGCACGAGTAGTATTCACAAGCACAATAAACATGAGTGATTATACTACAAAAATAGTCTGTAATACTTCAACTACAAATGATATATAGAGGACTATTCCAGGAGTCAAACTATTTTTTCAAATTAGTTTCCTATGAATCAAGTAACCAGTCACGTAAAATACATGGGAACGAGTAAACAAACTTTTGTCAAATTGAAAAATTAGAATTTCTTACATTTTCTTTGACAAATAATAGAGAAATAGATTGCGTTCTGATATGAAAACTGATTCAAAAAGGTTTGGTGATAAATCAGAAGATTTAATTGATAAAGATATTCAGAAAAATATTCCATTCAATACGAAGAAAGCACGAGACTACAAATTGAAGGCATCCATATCTTTGAGTACAATACTCACTTTGACCAATAGTGTAATACTCGATGGTATTTCTACGCGTCCAAATACTCACTGATATGCACTGTTTCTATGGCGATTTAGCATTGTTAACCTTGTTATAAATACTACGAATGGAATAGTCATTTGAATGCTACAGTTGTGTTAAATACTAAATTTCGTAATTCTACAGCTGATCGTTCTGTATTCATGTGAAAAACTGTTTAGTATACTGCACTTACAGTTCAGCCGATCGCAGTCATAATGCGAGGTGTATAACAAGATATTATAGGAGTGTTTGATACAAAATTTCAATATTTTACGACTTATTGTTTTGAGTTTATGCTAAAAATTCGAAAAGACTGTTTTATAAAGTGCACTTCCGGCTCAGCCGATTGGTACAAAAATATAAGATAACCATTGAGATGCGATATTAATTTCAAATTCTAAATTTCAATATCATATAACTAACCATTTTGGATTTATGCGAAAAATTCAAAAAAAGTTACCAGTAAAGTGCATTTTTGGTGCCGACGATTGCAGCCATAATGCGAGGTGCACATCTAGACCTTAAACCAGTCTTAAATACAAAATTTCACATACATAATACATACACACATACCTACATACGTACCGACGTCAAGCCGAAAATAGTTAAAATGGATTCAGGAATGCTCAAAACGGATATTTCCATCAAAATTTCTAAATGTGAATTTAGTTGGTCTCACAATACTTGTAGTTTGTAAAAGTAAAAAAAGGTAAAGATATGATGGAAAAAATAGAACAAAATAATATACAAAGTTTCCTGAAGAGGTGAAAAAAAAAGTCACCTAGATCAAAAACTGTTTGGGAAGTAATATGTTCGGTTATATAAAAACTTGACGAAAACAAAATGAAATCGTTTCGGCATAGTTTGTCGTAATCTTCAATATAACAAAACTTTTTTAGTTTGATAAGTTTATTACAAATATTTGAGATTATTCACTACTTTTATTTGTAACAGGTAATTTATAACTTCGAAACTGAAAGATATAAATTCAACCTGGAAGATGATATTCAGCATGAAGTGTTTCTGGACAGCATCATTCAAAACAAAATGGAATTCTTCAAAAATCTTCGTTTTTAAATTATCTATTATATGAAAAACTAAAATTTCAAATAAATATTGAATATTTTGTGATTTGTTGTGATAAGATAATTGATAGTAAAAATATAGATCGACTACAAAATAAAAAATAATTTATGGCGTCAGAAACAAAACAAAAACTTACAACAATAGTTATTTATACAAAAAGTGAATTAAACCACTGTTTATTTGCGAGAAGAAAGTTCAAAATCACGAGCGCGTTTAGCGCGAGTGGTTTAATTCTTCGAGCCAATAAAGAGGTTTAATTCACGTGTTTGTATACATAATTTTATTCAATTTTGCGTAAATTTCTGGAACATGAAACTGAAGAACAAAATTCAAAAAAATTAAATGCAGTTGCAAGAGAGCTTCGTTGATATCGCGACGAGTGTTTGTTTTTCAAACATTTGGAAGTGTGACTGTCAGTAAACTGTCAGTTTTGTGAATTTTGAATTGAAGCGTTATAATTGTGAAAAGTATTGTCTGAAATGATGGAAGAAAGTGATTAAAACAATGTTCTCGTCCCCGATATCATTTTGAACGAAGCAGCCGCAGCAGGAAAACTATTCCTCAGAAATCGAAATCTTTTTATGAAAAGGAATTCCAACAGTGATTTAAATTTTTTAATCTAATTCCGTTTTGAAAATACAAATTTTACATCAATTTTTGACGTTATGAAACGTCCCATTTTTCATAACTGGCCTGCAATAGTTGCGTAAAGTAGTTACGTAATGACTTTACATAACTGGCCATGTTTCAGAGCTAATCAATTATACTTATCTGCGTACAATTAAAAGAATGATTTATTATTTACAATATGCAGCATTGGCAGAATCATTAATATCAAAGGATACTATAGCACTTAGGATATCACTGCTTGAGTACATTTTTAAAAATTATTTTGACGTTTTGTGAAAATTCGGTATCTGTTTATTTCAGTGCATTTTTGTTTTTGTAGTAAAAATAGATGGTCATGAATCACAGTCATCTGAATTTTGTGATGTAACGTGAGAGATGTTCTCATTCAAAAACATAGATAAAACTCACGTAATTTGCAAAACTCGCTACGCTCGTTTTGGCAAATATTCCGTTTCGTCAAACAATATGGCACTTTTCATAACTAATTATGTAAATAACTATTAAATCACTAATAATTCATTTTAAATCACTAGTGAATAAAGATTTACTTATGACTGTTGCTATGGATCTAATAATGTAGCTTTAAAACGTCAAAATTGAATAAAATAAATTTATTACTCATTAAAACTTTGCAACTTACAACATATAAATAATATTTGAATTTTATTATTTACCACCACCAGTGCTAACTGAAAATTCTTTTCTATATTAAAACATTTGTATAAATTTCTTCTCTTTGTGTCGCGCCGCCCTACACAGTCGAACACTTCTAGCAACCTGCTCAAATAACGTAGAACATTTCTAGAAATATAAACATCCGAATATATAAAGGCGAATAACCTGACTGAAGAGTAGTGAATATCAAGAACTTGATCAGCTAAGAGTGGAGTGTAATAAATAAATAATTTGTTGCTTTGTAGTTGAGTAAGAAATTGAATTGTACAGTGTTTGTCTCAGTGTTGTATCAAAGAATAAAACTTTTATTTTCTTTCATTCATTAAATAGTGATTTTTATTTTGATAACCAATTTCTTTAAGATCAATAACACTACAATATAAATAACATCTGAATTTTACTTTTCACCACCACAAGTGCTAATTGAAAATTCTTTTCTATAATAAAACATTTGTATAAATTAGCAAGTGATCTGGCATGCGAAATATAAATTAAAATTTTATTTAATATGTATATACAAAACAATTTGGTATTTGATACCACGTATTTAATCACAGTAAATGGTCAATTCAACCGTCACTTGAAGAATTCAAGACGCTTCTCGGAGGGGATGGTATTCTTTGTTCGTCTGATTCAGTGATATCAGAACTTTTAATAGCAGGAAGATTAGTATTTGACCGATCTGCAACAGCGCAAGCTTCCACTATGTAACGATTGAACACCTCTGGGCTATCAGCGAAAACGTAATGACCTGCATTTTTTATTGACTGAAAAATATACATTAAAGTTAGTCTCAACATTAGTAAATAACAAAAATTTCAATCACATTATGTAAGAAAATAATACCAGACTGCAAAAATATCAAGTAGATGTTAGTCAAAACTTCAATTATTAATCAACGTTATGTAAGAAAATTTATAATCGCGCTACTAAGTTTTATGTTAAAATTTAAAATAAAAAAGTGAGTTTGTCTCACGCCTTAGGGTTCCACCTCTTAATAAATTAATATTTTCTAGAATACTTGGAATATTAGGAAGTTTATTAACATTCCTTATGGCCGGTTTTATAAAAGACCAAGTAAATCTACTCTCAAAATAATTTTACTCTAAATATTTTTAATTCCTCAAGGTTTTTAGAGGCAAACTAAAAAATAAAAATGCTCTAGTATAATTTTTTCTTCACTTATGCCCAGTTTTACTATGTTAGCGAGTTTACTTTGTCTTTAAAATCCGTCATTAGATTGCTTTTATGATAAAAAGTTGTCATGAGAAAGAAAAATTGAGATCTTAGTTTAAAATATTTCTTAGCACGTTCATACATTTTTCATGTTCATTAAGATTTTTGCAGGCGATTTTTTTTTTTATGGCTGGTTTTATAAAAGACCAAGTAAATTTATTTCTAAAGTAAATTTATTCTATTTAACAAATTCTAATCAGTTTGAGCTCCATTACTGCCTGGTTTTATTTCTAGAGTAAATAAATTTATTGGGAAGTGGATATCTAGGGCCTTACTCTGTTAGATGACAGTCAATTATTTGACAACAATGATTTTGTTGTCATAATGAAGCTCAAACTGATTAGAATTTGTTAAATAATAGCTATTTATGTAATTAGTATATAATATATAACTTTATTGGACGAGCCGCTGGTTATGGACGAGCGAGCAGCGCGAGCGACTCTAATAAGGAAGGCGAATCTATAAAGTTTGTTTATGTACGAATTACATACAAAGCTTCATGTTCGACTGCTCTAAAGGCGCAGGATATCATCTAAAATATTTCTTAATTTCCCTATACAAAAATTCGGTAAGTATAACTTGGTGTGCTCTGCTAATGTTGCTATTGTTACAATTGTTTTTTACTGTTTGTTTGCAGATGTCAAAAATATTAAATACAATTTAATAGAAGAAATAGATACTTCAGAAAGTGTAGAAGAGATTAAATACGATAGAAAAGAATAAATGGATACTTCAGAAAGTGTAGAAAAGAATAATACGATGGAAAAGAATAATTTTTTTTTGACAATGACAGTTCCGTCCAATTATATAAAGCAAAAATCCTCTTCCAATTAAGTGGCATATTATGAGCACTAAATGCAATCATAAATTATATGATTATTATGCAGTCGAACATAAAATAAATTTAATTGGTCTTTTATAAAACCGGCCATATGACAACAGAATCAGTGCTGTCAAATAATCGAGTATCATCTAACAGAGTAAATTTTATTTACTCTGGAAGTAAAATACTCTGCCCTTTATAAAACCGGGCATAAGACTATCAAATTTGACATTTGACATGTAATTTTAAACAGAAAAATGCATGTAAAGGCTGATTTAATTTAAGAATTTACATTTACAAATTTTGATTTATAATTCGTGAATCTTGTTCTGGTTTATGATGAATTTGAATTCTCTAAATGTATTCAATAAAATTATTTACACGTGAAATATTTGATATATGGCCAGTTGCACCGCCGTCACTTAACTTTAAGGGAAGAATAATATCTATGGTTACCATTGTATAGACAATTGTTCCCATGGTAATTATTCCGCACTTAAAGTTAAGTGATAGCGGTGCAACTGGGCAATAATGTACAATAAATTCAAATTAGAAATGAAAATAAGGTACATCATCAGTACGGATTCATTATATTCTGTTACAATTGACGATCCATTCGTTATATCTGACAGGTGACAATTCGACAATTTTACTGTGACATGACAATCGATATAATACTTGTGATTGGTTGGATTTGATATTTAGATTTGGAAATTAATATTTCAAATGTAAAGCCGTGAATTAAATCCATCATAAACTAGCACATAGGTTAATATATATTTTATATTCATAAATCTAAATTTCTAAATGTAAACTCCTAAATTAATTCCATCATGAACTAGAATTTACAGATTCATAAATCCATTAAAAAAAATGTATATTATGCTACAAGAACTGAGCGAATGTCGTTTTTATCCAGGATGAATTTGGTTGCATTCGGTGAAGATGAGGGAGAAGCCCGAGGCAAAAGAGAGGGCGAAATACGAGGCAAAGGTGAGGACAAATATCTTGAACGTATAGTCTACGGATTGAAGAAATTTTTTCCGAAATTTCACTAATATACACTTGAATGTTCTAGAGCATTTAATTAAAATTGTACATATAATTTTTAACTCTACATTTATTTTAAGTATAACTTCCAATTGTCAACTGCGCAGATTAAGCTAACATAGACGCCCATACGTAGGGCCACGGTTGCAAGTGTACTCCACAAAATATTTTTGGGGTGTAATTTTTGAACTAATATATAAATTTTCATTTCGAAAGAAAATTTTATGTATGTAATGTAAATTTTTGTATGCATATATAAACAAAAGTGCACTGCACAAAAAAAACTGACAGTATCGATACCCTTTCAATCAAGTGGAACAAGTGTATCGACTTGAGGGGAGATTACAATGAAAAACAATAAATACAATTTCATTCTGGACAACAATGACTGTCGCTTGGCCCTTGTATTATACTATACTATTTTTTTGTAACACGTACATCGAAAGTACCCTATTACTGAGCTGACTTCTGCTTCGAAAGTTCTCAATTCCAAACCATGGTAACAATTTTCATTAATTCTCTGTTGACTGGGAATGAATGGATATTTTTTCCCGCTGGATAAAAATGAAATTGTAGATCATGGATCATGGATACCGTTGGATTTTTTTATTTTGATTATGTCAGATTGATATTTGAAAGAAATTTGTATTATAGCATGTGTTCGTTATAGTATGTGCATTTATTGTGAATGGGATAGCACAGAGAATGTGAAAAATATCAATCAATAAAATAAATCATGTAAGCTATGTTTCATTGTATTAGTTCACTGTAATGTGATTGCATTTGTTTGTCAAATCGATGAGATAGTTTCAATACATCCTAATTTATTTAAAAAATTTAGTAATGGGGGTACTTCGGTGCACTTGTTACAAAAAGTATCGTATGCAACACGGACACTGAACGACTGTCATTATTGTCACGGACAAATTTGGCTGCACGGAGCTACGCCTTGGGCTTTGCCCTCGTCTTCGCCTCGTACTTCACCCTCGCCTCTGTCTTGGGCTTTGCCCTCGTCTTCACCGAATGCAGCCAAATTTATCCTGGACAAAAATGACAGTCGTTCGGTCCTTATAGCATAATATACTATTATCACCAATTTTTAATCAGAAATTTAAATTCAAGTGTACTAATTGATATAGAATATATAAAATAGAAATAAAAATCAAGCTGAGTGTGTGAGTACTTGACTTAGTAGTGATCGGGATCCGTGAGTACGCAATTATCATAATATGTAATCAAGTTTCAAAATCATTAAATATTAGTGAATCATTCGTCTTAAAATATCAACTTTATCAAAAATGTATGAATGTTTCTAGAACTCACCTTTAATTTAACGTAGCAACCGATTCTTTTCTCTTTAATTATTTCCCCTGCAGAATTATCAACCCAAGACCTGGCGCCATATACCAAGGTAATTGGAACACTTTCATGCAAGTTGCCAATTCGCCAAACCATTGGATTCTTTGCCCAACCGAACCCAGACATCATTGCATGAAATGCACTTTCTCCACTATAAAAAAAAATAAGTTTTTCCGGTAAGCATTGAATATTGACAAAAAAGCAAAATATAGTCCACGGTACAGAACCCTTCTATCCGAATTATTAACAACTCTTCTAAAACTTTGTGAGTGACTCAATTTTGATGATTCCGACAACTTTTTTATCCGCAAAAATTTTTGAAACTGCTGCCATTATCTACGGATCTGCCGAAAAACACGTCGATTTTATGATTTATTCTTGATTATTGACATTACTTTCTTTTATAGTTTAGTTGTAAGATAGGGAAAGAAGAAACAAACAATATTTTATCCGACAAAAATATTGCGGCGTTTAGCGTAAGCCCCATCTCAAACATGTCAAAATTATAATTTTGTTAGATTATTAACATTCTGCCGAATTTTTTAGTATTATCAAATAAACATTAGTGGAGTTGAATGGTGATATTGTCCGACAAAATTTCTGCTGCATATTTTCAGTTCGACGCTCTGGAAATTTCAATTCTACGAGATTGGTTTGCTGGTTAACACTCATTTGTTTTAGATGTTTTTCCTTTTGGAATGATGTACAAAACACATTGGTATGATTATCCGTCAAAATATCTGCTGCATATTTAAAACAAGATTTGTGGAAATAAATTCAATCCTTCAAACTGCATAAATTTGTTTATGTTGATCGATGAACAACTGACAGATAGCCAAATACGATTTTTGTGCTGATATAAAAATTAATTGTATTTCGGCCAATCAGAAGGCTTAAACCGTAGAGCCTTGGACCGCTCTTAATTGGAATAGTCTATAGTTAAAATGCAAATCAAATTTACATTAACACAAAAACTGAACTTGGTTATTTAATAACAAAAACTGTCAGTTGCCCTTCGTCTAAGTAATATGTTAATATTTTTGTTCCTTTTACTCAATAAACTGATTATTGGAAAGCTCTTTTTGAATCCTGAATGTGAGAAATCGTATTAGCTTTGAGTCGACGTCTGTCCTTTTCTAAATGTGAACAGATTTCAAGACTGCCCATTATACAATTGTTAGAAAGAGAAAGATTTGTTGTTGTAATTTTTTTGATAAGTAGGTCAAATTATTACAATCTTCTTGTTCCAGAGCTACTCATCCTCATTTCTAAAATTGATTAAATTTTTTACCTACATTTTTAGTACATAGCCGAGAACTTAGTGAGCTTGACTTCTATTCTTTTGATCCCGAGGTTCAATCCCATTCGGAATCAATTGTCGCAATCAGTTTTCTGTTCGAAAAATCTCCTTAGTATCCATAGAACCTGAACAATTGTCAAACGCACTTACAATACAAAAATATCAAACTATCGAATCAGGACATGTGTCATATCCCGAAATTGACGAAAGGCGGAATAAATATTTATATTCATTTATTTGCTTTATCTTATTTCTTGTTCTGATTAAAAATAATTTTGTGGTAATTATAGCCATATTTTAAAGATTTTGACGTATATTACATTTGATTTGGTTATCATGACAACGACTTATGTTTTTTTCAAATGGAATGTTATTTCAAAATGTCAAATTCAAATATATTTTCAATTTGAAATATTGTAGATAATAGTATATTCCGATACAAGTGCGGAATGGAGATCATTCCATGCGAATGCGAATAATTCAGTCATGAGACGAAGTCGAGTGGCAGAATTCACATGAGCATGGAATGATCGATTCGCACGAGTGACGGATGCTATTTTTTCTACAGTCAAAGGTGTTCGCGGAAATATTTATAGCCGAAATATGCAGTTTTTTGAGAAAGAATTTGCTTTATTGATCTCATTCCAATTCATCAAACTTTGATAAAACTACTCATATTGATATTTTTTTCGAGAGGAATGATAAGAAAATCTAAGAGAAATGAAATTATGACAGCAATGGTACAGTTTTCTCGCGACGACACGCGGTTCTCCTAGGAACTTCTAAGCGTGCGGAATGACCCCTATTCCGCACGCTACAGCGTGTGGAATGGGTATCATTCTATAGTGACTGTAGAAAAAGTAGTTTTCGACTCGTGTATAATATGTAACTATTTATCAGTCGGTTAGTTACAATACTTATTTTTATCCTTTGTTTTATATGTTTTTTCATGAAACTACAGAATATTTAAAAGTCATCTTTTTTTTCCCGTTTGCACTATTTCTATTTAAAATTCACTTGTCATAGACAACTTTTATCTTGAACCACTGGTTCCCATGGCGAATACCCTTTTACAACAATGTCCAATATTCTAAACAATCAGAATGCCGTCAATCAGTCAGCGGACCAATAATTGTAACAATAGCATTTTGCAACAATGAGCTGACATTGAAATGTCTGACAGTTGAACATTTTCTAGATTATTCGCGAATGCTAACTTGGATCATATTTACAACTAATAGTAACGAAATACCACACGCGTCAAGAGCCGCAATCATGTTTATGCTGTTAATTCAATTACGAGAATTTGATTATTTAAAACAGTTCCGCTATTTTTCAAAAAAAAAAATCTAAAATATATTTTATGAGTGATTTTATGATAAATAATATTGTCATATATCCGATCAGTGTTTTACCAAATGTCATTTTAGTTCCTCTCCCGGTATACCGTGGCGTTGGTGATTGCTCTAAAGGCGACACTGGTGAACTACAGTACCAGCTATCCAAATATAGGCTCTTTGCGAATAGATTGCAGTGCCGCAAGTGGTTAATTTTGACAGTACTAGCAGGTAAACAAATCGTTATCATTGCACATGATTTCAGAATATATGTATCAAATTAAAAAAATAAAGCAATTTATAAGTGAATTGACCATGGAAATTGAAATACCGCATGCTGGTTATACAAACTGTTGCGTTCCAAACTGTAAAACAGTTACGGAAACACAGAAAAATATTTAAACATTTCTACAAGTTCCCATCCAGAGAACTTATGATAGGAATGAGAAAAAATGGATTTAGGCTATTAAACGAATAAAGAAAGTAAAAAGATGTCATTAATAACTATAAAATATGTATTGAATGGAGAAATTACTTGATGAAAATTTATATAAGAAGTTAGGTTAAACGATTGCAAGCTATAGCAATTTTTATGTATCTGATAAGTTTTTAAAAATGCATGTAAAATATCTCGCTTTTCATCAACCTAAGGCAATGTGAAAAAATGTACTTTCATATGACATGTTTTGATTCGTTTGACAGATATATAGCAACCTATAGTTAATTACTTTAAAATAACATATCTTATTTCGATAAAAACTTTATACAGACAAGAATTAATCGACATTTGCCCTACAACATGCGCGGAAATCAAACTCTTATCCAAAAACAGTTTTTCTTCGATATTAAACACGTGGTTACTTTCTTGCACAAATTTTCTTTTTCTAATATGGTACTCCAGATACAATCAGCTTATATGGATTGGAATCCTGCTCTTATTATAACTCCATTAGTCATCATTTATTTTTATTTTTAAACTTATTTCAAGCTTCAATATAAACTTTTAGCTTTTATTCACTTATTCCACGTAATGACAATTCAAATTTTTACCTGCAGCTACTTTCAAAATTAACCACCACGAGCGCTAGTATCGCTCTCCAATCTTTGTGCAAAGGGCCTATAGAGGTCAGTGCTTTTGTCAAAGGAAATACCGTGACCGTAACATGTTTTGAAAAATAATATAGGTGTGAAAACAAAACATAAGCCACCAATTAATACAAAAGAATTGAAGATTTCTATTTTTCAACTCAATAAATACATTCTAATGCTATTTTTTTAACTTTTCATTATTATCTCATTATCACAATTTCTTTTTTCTTTATTGTTCAGGTTGATAACTAAGGCCACGAATTTTTACGCAATAATAATTAACTACCAAGTTATTAATCAATTTAACTTGCAATGCCCAACGTTACGTAAACGAAACATTTAATAAATCAATTTTTTTATCATGTCCTTAAAAAAAATATATTTCCAGATAACATGTCTGCGATATTGTATCTTTTAATTTGACTTCAAATTCAATTCATATGAAATAATATCCTGATAATGACGTACATTCACATTTTACAGAATGTGTTAGAATAGTCATGTATAAATTCTATTTCAAATAACTTTTTTAGGAAATAGTTGATTTCCTTCTATATTTTGTATAATGAGCGATAACATGAAATGTTGCGTTTATGCAATTATTTTAGGGCTACAGAATATGTTCGTATTTTTGTATCCAGGCTATTTTGAAAAAGCCTTTTCTTGCATTTTTTTTAGACATGATTGTAAGATATTACTAATAAACTAACTAAGGGTTGAGAGAAAATATTTTCTCCAACACTGTTTTGGAATTTGCATATTCCATAACCAAAAATTATGTTGGAGCGAATGAAATTCAAATTCAAATTCATTTAGAATGATTCTGTATGCCGTTCAGAATAATCTCTACGAATCAGAAGCTGTTAGTTTGGTTACTGCCATGGTTACCATGGTTACTTCCTAACAATTCAAGTATTCATATCTAGTTTGACATTCAATAATTTTTTAAGTTTCTTGTGGAAAATTGGTGAGTTTCCAAAACTTTGTTAGAGAAAGTATAGTCTACAACATGTTTGGAATGGCGTATTCCACACTCGCGAACCGTAATCCTCGCCTTCGGCTTGGTTTACAAATTTTTCGCTCGTTCAGAATATAGGCCATTCCAATACTTATTGTAGAATATACTATTCTCCAACACTGTTTTGGAATTTGCATATTCCATAACCAAAAATTATGTTGGAACGAATGACATTCCAAAAAACTGTTTAGAATGATTCTGTATACCGTTTAGAATGATTCCGTAAGCCTTTAGAATCATTTCGACGAATCAGAAGCTGTTAGTTTGGCTACTACCATGGTTACCTTCTAACAATTCAAATATTCATATCTGGATTTGACGTTTGACATTTAATAATTTTTCAAGTTTCCTCTGAAATATTGGTGAGTTTCCAAAACCTTGTTAGAGAAAGTATAGTCTACAACATGTTTGGAATGGCGTATTCCACACTCGCGAACCGTAATCCTCGCCTTCGGCTTGGTTTACAAACTTTTCGCTCGTTTAGAATATAGGCCATTCCAATACTTATTATAGAATATACTATTCCCGAATATTCTGTCCATTTTAAAGCATCAATGTAAACATTGTCTTTCCTTTAATAATTTCTCTTGTTCTCACAAATTCTTATATGTCTCAGAAATAATTTGAAAAACAGAGAGGTTGATATTTTTTTTTCAAAAAAGAAAATGGGGTATTGTTGTGAAATTGAATGATAATTATGTTATGACAACCGTTATAAATCACTACATTATTGAGCCTTTGCTAATTGAACTATTCGCCCAGAGATCGATAACAATGGAGGACCTAGTAGTAGTAGACTACAAGTTATACCTATCTTCGAGACAGAGCTTCGGGATGCCAGCTAAAAGCCCTTCTCCGGCGGAAGTAGAATGTAAATAATATTTATCATATTGTAATCAAGAGAAAGTAAATTGTATTACTATTCAAAAGTGTAAGAAGTATCAAGTTCAACTATTTCCAAGTCTGCTCTTTAGTATTCGGCACATGTTAATAATTAATTTGTTGAAGTTGTAAATTCTAATTCTATTGTGGTGTTTTTTTTTCTTTTTCCAACTAATACCAAATACCAGAAAAAAGGAAATTTTTTACAAACTGCCATTTATAGAATAGATACTCACTGCTGTAAGCTTAAGATATTTGCATTTAAAAATCCCCGCTAGGTGTTATTAATGTATATTAAAAGATAGATTTTAATTATAAGCGAAAAATAGCTTCTTTGAACAACTTTTTACAGTCTGCCATTTTTTCGAACATAAGGCAAGTTTTTAAAATCGACTAGGAGCTTATTGTAAAAAGTTATTCTGAGCTATGCAATCAATTTACAAGTTCACCTGAATATGCTTTACTCTTAGACTCATGTAGACCGTCTGACAATAAGCTTTCAGTCGATAATGCAAACTTGCCTCACGTACGAAAAAATCTGACGTGAACATCACGTAATTTACTTGTACATCATTTGATATATACACAAATTTATTCAATAAAGTTTACTGTCACTTCAGGTTATAATTAATATAATTTTAATAATATTTTGACATGTACAATGTCAAACAAAATCAAAAAATTGACAACAGATTCATTGCCTACCTCATAATTTCAATTTAATTGATTGTTTTATATGGAAAATTCTGAATGTCTGTTATACTTATAAACTGCATTTCCGGCTCAGCCGATTGATACAAAAATAGTGGATAACTATTTTGATGCTACAACAAGTTTGAGCACTAAATTTCAATATGCTATGGCTGATCATTCTAGATTTATGCAAAAATAGCAGATAACCATTCTGATACAACATCAAGTTCAAATACTGAATTTCAACATCCTACGGTTAATCATTCTGGATTTATTGGAAAAATTCGCAAAAAGTTTCAAGTAAAGTGCACCTCCGGTACAGACGATTGGAACCATAATGCGAGGTGCATAACTAGACCCTATATCAGTCTTAAATAGAAAATTTCGACATTATACGTTCAGCTAGTTTTGAGATTTGCGAGTTACGAACGAACGCACGTACACAGGTATCGACATCAAGCCGAAAATAGTCAAAATGGATTCAGGGATGCCCAAAACGGTTATTTCCATCAAAATATCGATAGGTGAATTTTGTCGGTTTCACAATACTTCCTTGTACTTAGTACAAGTAAGTAAAAATGGCAGACTGTACTGTAAGCTCTCTTTCACACGGAGAGCCGTACGGCTCTCGCTTGCGAGCGAAGGTTTAGCGCAAGAGATCGAAATGCAAAGAGTTCTATGGGAGTTTTCACACTGGGAGTGAGAGCCTTTAAGGCGCGCGAGCGAAAGCCGGTAGAGTTCTTGCATATCGAACCGCGCACTTGGAAGGGAGCCGTGTCTCTTCGTCAAAATGCAACCGGAGTAGTGGGAGCATTCACACGGAGAGTAAAACCGGCTCTCGTTCTTTAATTTCTTACTCCTCATCTCATCAAATGAAGCCAATGAGGCCTTGTTGCCATCCCGTCAAAGTTCCTGCTTCATTGACATTGCGCATTTGGTTCTGAAATGAAGGCGTTTTTGTCGTTGAAGATAAATGGCCACAGAACGCGTTCTATCCATCGCGATTTTCACGTACTTAACGTCTGACGCGAAAGCGCTCGAGCCTAAAAGTTCTCCGTGTGAAGGAGTGGGAAGTCTAAAAAGTTGTTAATTAATAGTTATTTATGTATCTAGTGTGCCAAATTATACTTTGGTGCTTGAGAATGAAAGTTTTTTTTGAGGCGTTAGCCTAGACACAAATGATTCGAAAGCCCCAAAGAGAATTCGTGCACGTCTTGCATACAACATTTTTTCTACAGTCAAAAAATTATTAAATAGTATATTGTGTAACAAGTGCGATAAGTTGTCGATAGCCCACGAGAACGCACATTCGCTCAAGTGGGCAATTGACAACACCGCACAAGTTGCAGATACTATTTTTTATTACGAATATGGGATGATTATTATTTTACGTTTGTTTTTCCCCCGGTTTTTCCGGACGGTAAATGGTTTGCGTGCGACAAGTTTACTTGTCGCACTCAAATTATACTTGGAGCACTCAAACAGCAAAGAGCTATTTACCGCCCGAAAAAATGTGCGCAATGTAGTTCTTATCCCGCATGAGTAATAAAAAATATATTAAAATCATATTGAAATACAAAAATTAGTGGAGTTATTTTTCTTGACAACGTGCACAAAGTACTTTGTGCACGTAGTCAAGATAAAATCAGTGCACGAAGTACTTCATGCTCGTTGTCATGATAAACAACTCCAATGCGGCATTTCGCATACTAATATTGATGTATAAATGTCATCATTTTTTGACGTCTGTAGAAAAAATTAATTTTTCAATATACATTAACACTTAGCAGGGATTTTCAAATGAAAATATCTTCAGCTGCTTCGGCAGTATCTTCCATATAATGGCAGCCTGTAAAAAGTTGTTCCCTTTTATCTGTCACGAGCAGGGGTGTCTCGAGCGGAGGTGCAAGGGGTGCATGGCACCTCGGCGCAATATCCTTAAGGGCGGCAGCTGGCCTGGACCCCGAACATAATTCTTCCAAAACGAAAACCAATTTTATCAGGGCTGATAGAATAATTTTGAACATAAAATGTATTCAAAATAAGGGATTGTGAGCATCTTTCAATGAAGGGACCTACTGGACAAGTAGGAGAAACCTTGTTATCTATCCGCCTTGCTTATAAAAACGTGCCAAACTAACAAATATTATCATAATCGCGCTAAAGCTATTATATTGCGTCATTGCAAATTTTGTCATATTATTGGTTTACAGTTAGTTTCAAATGTAATCATTTGATGATCCAGGTCTAAATGTAATCGGCAAGTATCTAATAATTCTTATTTGAAGATCTTTTTGTCGAGCAAAATGTTTCAGTGAAGTCATTAAATAGGAGTTTATCAATAAATATACAATATATAAATATTTTTTCATAATACCTGCATTGAAACAACGCGTTTCAACGCCTGTTTTGTCAGCCGAAACAAGACAATTGCAGACAAATGCGAGTGTAGCCGGGCAGGAACAGGCTTGTTTCTGCCCGAGGGGAGAAACAAGCTTGTTTCTGTCCGCTGAATTAATTTTTTACATCGTTTTATCCCTGGCAGAGTCGCATTTGTTCATTGTCAATCTCTAAATAAAAATCATATAGTCTTAGTTAATTTGACAGTTGTTGTTTTCGAAACTGTAAATTAAATTAAAAAAGACGAGTAATTTCAAGAGGAAAAGTATTAATACGACAATTTAAAGTACACTACAACATCTTATTGATGAAGCACAAGCAGCTACTCTCGATTTGTTATCTGCAAAATCAAAAGAAAAATATTTACTTTGTTATGACAAATTTGTAATGTGGAAAGTTTCAATGCAGGTGTTATGAAAAATACAGTGTGTCTGTGTGGCACGGGACAAAGCACGATTTCAGCCAAGGGTGATGCCGGCCCTCGCTTCTCTCGGGCAAGCAACGCTCACCCTCAGCTGAAATCGTCTTGTTTCGTCCCTAGCCACACAATATACTATTTTCTTATGTTATCCTTTTTATTTCTAATTCATGAAACTTACTCAGTTATCACAAATACTAAGAATAATTCAGCAAATTATTTTTGCGAAATTTGTGAGTGAATATTTCATTTTGAAATTCATTACAAATTGAACTACTGCACTTGTCAAAAAAAAAAAAAACGCTCCTTTTGAAAATGTACCGAAAATACTGAACTTTCAAACTGCCATAACTCGGTTGATTTTCATCGGAAATAGATAAATCTTCGAATTTTGGAAAGTTTAAAGTTTTTTCTTTTGGAGCATATAGGTTAATCCAACGCTAAGTTCATCGCATTTCCTACCGTACTCCTGAGAAGAAAAGAATGTTCTTGATGTCAAAAAATGTCAAACTTTGAAAGCTTGTACCGGGAGCAAAACAAGTCGTGGATACATCTCACGACACAGGAGATAAATTCATTCATTTTCCTCTAAATTGCGCAAAAAATCGAGGGTCTGCAACTATTGTGACGCGAAGATATGAATTAAACAATAAAAAATTACAGTTTGCGGTTTTTTGACCATAACTTGGCTAATCATGCACGGATATTGGTGAACTTTGTTTTGTTGATAGCATTTTATTGTCACTTTTGATCAATAAATTTGCCAAGTTATGACCAAAAAAGCGCAAAATGTATTTTGCCTTTTTTTAATACATAACTTTGTACCAAATCGTCGCAGACACTCGATTTTTCGCGCAATTTAAAGGAAAATGAATGAATTTCCTGGGTCGTGAGTTTAGTTCATGATTTTTTTTTGCATCCGGTACAAGTTGTCAAAGTTTGATATTTTTTGACATCAAGAACATTTTTTTTTTCTCAGGAGAGTGGTAGTAATTGCCATGGATTTTACTTCGGATTAACTTATATGCCCTGAAAGAGAAAACTTCAAACTCTCCAAAACTCAAAGTTTCAACTAAAAAATATGTACGGGAGGAAGGGGTGGGGCGCAATTCATTTATCTTTGCACCCGGGCGGTAAATAGGCTAGAGCCGCCTCTGGTCACAAGCACCCAGTCTAATAGTTGAGAATTGAGATGAAGGTGTTCTTTGAATTGATTTGATTACTGCTTCAAGGGTCGATCTTTGATTATGTAAAATTAATAAACTAAATTGTGCTTGCTAAAGTTGTTCTTAAATATAAATTCTGTAAATTTATAGGAATTTTGACGTTTCAATCCTTTGACCAAGGATCAAGGATCTTCTTCAGAAAACAATGATACAAAAATAAACAAAGGCCTTTGTTTATTTTCGTATCATTGTTTTCTGAAGAATCTGAAAGGATCGAAACGTCAAAGTTTCTAATAAGTATACAGAATTTATAACTAAAGAGAATTTTATCATCCATTTTATTTTTAAAAAAATGTATAGAACATTAAATTGTACTTGGATTGTACAATTTGCCCTGAATAATAAATATTTGACTAACCTGGGTGTCTGGGAATTACACTGATAAATATATTCGATAATCAAATTAGCATCAGGCAAGAAATTTTCGAACATTTTAACAATATCTGGTCTTGCTTTATTTATAACCCATTGCCCTGAAAAATAATCTCTGTGAAAGTGTTTCATAATTTATTTATATTTTCAAATACCAAACGGTCCAGCAGCTCTGATAGCCCATAATGGGTTTAAAGGTTGTAAAGTAAAAGCAATAGCTCGAATCCAAAGAGGAACAGTTTTTTTAATGTTTGATTCTTGAGGTCTCTCTGGAAAACCCCATGGATCAGCCAAAATTAAATGTCTCACTCTATGAAAAGGCAAAATTAATAATCAATGCTTTGTTAAAGTATAAATTTTACCTCTCAGGATGTGAGATTGCATATGAAGCTGCCAAAAAGCCTCCCATGCTGTGACCAAGCAAAATCATATCATCTAATTTCATTTCTCGGCGCCATTCTTCAACAGCTTTGACCATTTGCTGTTCAGCTTCCATTGCATCGGTACTAAAATACGGTCTCGAACTTCTACCAAACCCTAAAACAAGAACAATTTTTACAATAAATCAAATAAAAGCTGTCGAAACTATTTACCTAGCAAATCAATAGCATAAACTGGCCTAGCACTAGCAAAAGCATCCAAATTCATACACCACATTGCAACTCCAGAACCCAGACCATGAAGAACCACTAAGGGAACATTGGGAGAATCCTGGTTTAATGAAATTGTCCATATTTTGTCTGAAGTTCCGACTGTTGGTCCGATATCAACAAACCTACCACGATAAGAAGTACGCAAAACTGTAAAAAAGAAATATAATTAAATAAAAGGTGATCATATGTAAAGTTATTTTACTTACATGACAATATTTTCTTTTCCACTGCTCGTAACATTGTGGGTAATGAGCCAGACCACTTAGAACTGCACCAACTCAGCTATCATATCAATGAAACCAATAATAATTATCAACTAACTATCGTAATTATTGAAAATTATATTTTATGACTAGTTTCATTGCTGTTTCATAAATTTAGACTATGTTCCACTAGACGGCCGCAATTTTTGCCGTTCCACTAATAAATTATTGCTATGGTTGGTATTTTAGGTGGAACCAGTGGAACAACGTGAGTGTCTGTTAAATATCAAAGAAACTGACAATTCATCGTTAAGATCGAAAAGTAAATCATTAATAAGATTAAACCAACCTGCAGCAAAAAGGATATATGAATGGAATGAATCTAATCTGCCTGTGTAAATTATTTTCTCATAAATAATAAATAATGATAGTAAAAGACCATGAAACTATTTGTTATCTTGACGAATAGAAAATCTTGAATCAATCGAAATAATTTAGAATCGAACGTTGGAGAGGCACCTTTTCGATTAATTCAAATTTCTTGATAATTTCTGCAGCGAAGTGACTAATGATCCGGCTACCGGAGGGATAATATATTTTTCATAATACCTGCATTGAAACAACGCGTTTCAACGCCTGTTTTGTCAGTCGAAACAAGGCAATTTCAGACAAATGCGAGTGTAGCCGGGCAGGAACAGGCTTGTTTCTGCCCGAGGGGAGAAATAAGCTTGTTTCTGCCCGCTGAATTAATTTTTTACATCGTTTTATCCCTGGCAGAGTCGCATTTGTTCATTGTCAATCTTCAAGAGAAAATCATATAACCTTAGTTAATTTGACAGTTGTTGTATTCGTAACTGTAAATTAAATTAAAAAGGGGTTAGTTTAAAAAAAAAAAGTATTAATACGATAATTTTAAGTACATCAAAATATCTTATTGATAAAGCACAAGCAGCTACTCTCGATTTGTTACCTGCAAAATCAAAAGAAAATATCTACTTTGTGATGTCAAATTTGTAATATGGAAAGTTTCAATGCAGGTATTATGAAAAATACAGTGTGTGGCACGGGACAAAACACGATTTCAGCCGAAGGTGATGCCAGCCCTCGCTTCGCTCGGGCAAGCAACTCTCACCCTCAGCTGAAATCGTCTTGTTTCGTCCCTAGCCACACAATATACTATTTTGTAACACATGCACCGAAAGTACTCTATTACTGAGCTGACTTCTGCTTCGAAAGTTATCAATTCCAAACCATGGTAACAATTTTCATTAATTCTCAGTTGACAGGGAATTAATGGATATTAATGACCGCTGGGTAAAAATGAAAATTGTAGAATTGTAGATCATGGATGCCGTTGGATTTTTTTATTTCATTGATGTATGTCGAATTGATATTTGAAAGAAATTTGTACTATAGAATGTGTAAAATAATAAATCGTTTATTTAGCTACAAGTGCTTTATTTGTGCATCAGGTACATTTGATACATATATTATAGGTAAAAGTAACTTTTACGAGATTATAAGCTATTAAAAAATATAACTTATCAAGAAATATAAGCTATCATGAATACGAACTGTTAAAAATATAAACTAATTAAGATATAAAGTATTTGAATTACTGTATATTTTTTTATGCTATTGTCTTATTAAGATAATATTTTTTAATTTCTGTAACAAATTTTTTGGATTCTAGCAGTTTAATAATATTTGGTAATTTATTTTATTCAACTTTGACGTTTTAAAGCTACATTATCAAATACATAGCAACAGTCATAAATAAATCTTTATTCACTAGTGATTTAAAATGAATTTAAATCACTGTTGGTATTTCGATTTCTGAGGAATAATTTTTCCAGCTGCTGCGGCTGCTTCGTTCAAAATGATATCGGGGACGAGTACATTGTTTTAATCACTTTCTTCCATCATTTCAGACAATGCTTTTCACAATTATAACGCTTCAATTCAAAATTCTCAAAACTGACAGTTTGCTGACAGTCATACTCCCGAATGTTTGAAAAACAAACACTCGTCGCGATATCAACGAAGCCCCCTTGCAACTGCAATTTGATTTTTTAAAATTTTGTTCCCAAGTTTTATGTTCCGGAAAGTACGGAGAATTAAATAAAATCATGTATACAAACACGTGAATAAAACCTCTTTATTTGCTCGAAGAATTAAACCACTCGCGCTAAACGCGCTCGTGATTTTGGACTTTCTTCTCGCAAATAAACAGTGGTTTAATTCACTTGTTGTATAAATAACTAATATACAACTAGTGATTTGAAGAAAATTGTGTTTTGAAATATTTTATATTTCTTACAATTTAACATGAAATTTATATTGTTTCTACTCTGGTAGCTATGTACATCATTAAATCTGGTTAAAAAGCCATTATAATTTTCAGACATTTCTTCTTTAATAATTTTATGGATGAATATTAAGCTTTTCATTTCTGCAAAATAATCTGTTGGAAGACAGTTTAATTATTTTAGGATTGATGAATAATTCTCATCGCTCTATTCTTGAGGAGCTGCAATCTCCTTTTATCATCTTCATTACTTAAGTAATGGATAGTGCTACAAAAATGAAAATGGGATAAAACAATAGTATTGTACACAGTTAATCTACTTTGTTTAGTTAAGTATGCAGTAATTCTGTACAACACTCCTAATTTTTGGGCTATTTTTTTACAGATATAATTTATGTGCTTACTAAATTTTAAATTTTGATCTCTAAGTACTTCCAAGTATTTTATTTCCAAAACCAATTCAATATTTACATTTTCAAGATTTTCAATAGTGATAGCAAAACCATTATTTTTCCACTCATTTCTAGTCGTAGCATTTCCTAGAAACATTGCCTTTGTTTCAGTAACATTTAATTTTAATTTATGAGCATAAAGCCAATTTACAATTTTTCCAATAACATCATTTAAGTCATTGAGTAACATATTTTTATCTTTCCCAGAACAATAAATAACTGCATCATCCGCAAACAAGTGAATGTTGCATTTATTTATAACATTTACCATGTCATTAATATAAATAGTGAACAAGACAGTTCCCAAAATGCTGCCCTGCGGAACACCATGTTCGATATAGTGTGTGCATTTATTGTGAACAGGATAGCACAGAAAATGTGAAAAATATCAATCAATAAAATAAATCATGTAATGCAAAAAGTATCGTATGCAACACGGACACTGAATGACTGTCATTATTGTCACGGACAAATTTGGCTGCACGGAGCTACGCCTTGTGCTTTGCCTTCGTCTTCACCGAATGCAGCCAAATTTATCCTGGACAAAAATGACAGTCGTTCGGTCCTTGTAGCATAATAGATATAGATATAGATCGAAAACGTGCATGATGCTGCCATCTCTGACTAATTAGACAAACTAGTGCCTATTCAATTTCAAAGATGTGTTGATTGTTGACGTACGAGCTTTTATACATTATTTTTGATCAAAATATAGGGAACGTATGAAATCCTCTAATATTCAAATACTGTTCTCCTCAGACACAGTTTTTTTTATCCCTCAAATGCTCAATTCTTGCCTTATGCATTTCTCTAAAATGGCGGATGACAAACTTATGCAAAACTTGCCATTTGACATTCCCGCTTTGCTCAAAACACGATTATTCAAATCTCTACACGATCATAAGCAGTTTCTCCAAATGGTACTAGATGGCGCAGTAGGCACGAAGGAGAATAATAGAGGAGCGGACACTCAGTTGGAAAACATGAAGTCTAAAATGCACTGATCTGAATATAACACTGGATTGGGTTTAGGTCGCTGGAATGCGGCCCCAATTGAATGTCGCCATCTTGGCAAAAATGAGGTTCTGTGTTCAATTGGTGACATATGTTGGTGACAGTTCAGTATGGTGTTGGGACGCAATTTTTAAATCATGGTGTTCAAATGCATGTTCTGCGGAAATAAAGCCGATTCATTAAGAAATTTGACGCTGCACAAGTAAGTTATGATAACAAATTTGAGTAATATATCAAATTTAATATAAAATATCTTGCTCACAAAATTAATCGCTGGACTGCAAATTTGTGCTTACTTACGAACAATAAAATCTTGATTATTAAATGTATTATTATTCTCCTATCATGTGTAGTAGATATTTAAAATTATTAGTTTTGAATAGGAAATATTATCGCAGAAA
The DNA here is from genome assembly GCA_963989225.1 of Dromius quadrimaculatus. Classification (NCBI taxonomy): domain Eukaryota; kingdom Metazoa; phylum Arthropoda; class Insecta; order Coleoptera; family Carabidae; genus Dromius; species Dromius quadrimaculatus. The sequence continues at coordinate 46,664,263 of OZ022330.1, forward strand.
TGCACTTCATTTATTCATATAGGTAAATTCATAGTTTCAAATTTTAGGTAACAAAAATTTATAAAACTATTGAACGGATTTAATAATACTAAACTACAATGTTTAAAAAATAGTTAAAACACTGACACTAAAAAGAAAACAAATATTTTTAACTATTAATAAATATTTCAACTATTATAACAATTTTCAACTTTTGTTGATTATTAATGTATGTATTTTAATATATATTGAGAATAATTTCTTCATCTTAAGGCCGTGTCATGCATAATTTCTCTCAAAATTATGTACATTTTTGTGTTTCAAAATTATGATCAAAAAAATGGACTGCGGCATACATCAAAATTCCTTCCAAAAAATGTTCATAAAAATGTATAAAAAAATGTAGGACTCGCTCTATATTCTTACAAATTTTCCTTCAAAATGTGCGCAATACGAATGCGCATTGGCATAAATAAAGATCCTTATTTGTCTGACATTTTATGCCCAAATATGAATTGTTGCTGTAAGAATTATGATTATTTTAGAAATATCGTGCTCCAGAGATGAAATCATAATTTTAATTGAGGAATTTCATTTCATCCATTTTGATATTTTTATTCAATCTGACATTTGTCACGTGAAGTACCTTATGCGCAGATGCGTGAACATTCAAAATGTGCGCAATATGAATGCGTACTAGCATAAATATACATTTCAGTCTGTTTGACAGTTACTTTTTATATACATTGTTGGTTTGAGATATTGTTAATTCCAACAATCACTATTATCGACGATATCAATAATAATTTGAAATTATGCTCCACAAATCTTCTTTCATCCATCTTAATATTTTTGTTCAATCTGAAAGTTGTCACGAGAAGTAGCATGTGCGCAGATGCGTGAACAGATTAATGTACAAAATTTTGTAGTAGTGACACACAGGCCTTCAAAATAATGTTCAAAAAATTGTAAAAATTTTTGTTAGAAATTTTGTTCAAAATTATGAACATAATTTTGAGAGAAATTATGCATCGTGTCATACGGCTTTTACTTGCATTATACTTTGAATTTCATCGAGTGTCTTCTATAAGTGTTTTGAATTTGCCGCCGAATAGGAACACAAAGCCTCAATTTTACTGTCAAGGCCGCCGTTCAACCGGGGCCGCTTTCAGATGCCAGAATAAGGTCTAAACCCAATCCAGTGTTATATAGAGATCAGTGCTAAAATGTAATGCGGCAGACGTGAGAGAGATAGTGAGAGCGGGCCTAGCTTTGCATGCTTCATATACAGAAATGAGATTATATTTGAATTTTTTTCAATAAAAAACTATCGTCAGGTGAAATCAGTTAAATACATTATTATTTATTAAACTAAAGGCAAAAGTAAGAGAAAATTAACATTCCTATTTATTAAAATCTGCAACAAAAAAGTGCATTATTATGAAACATGTCTTATAAACGTTTCTTTGGATAAGAGTTTTCTAATTATGAATAACAGATACATAAACAATTTTTTATACAAACACTATTAAAAGTACGACTTTTAATGGTTGCTTAGCGTATTAAAAATAACAATTTATGACATTGTTATCACGTTAACACGTTACCATTGACGACGTGTTAAAAGTGATTCACTTTTAACACGTTACCATTGGCGACGTGTTAAAAGTGATTAAGACTTAGTCTTAAGTCATCTAGACTCATTACAACTACTGTCACTTAATTATGTTGTTTTTTTTTTAATTTACATTTATTAACGAAATGTTTTACTTTTTACTCCTTTTTTTCTCAACTTGAATGAGCTGATGATGGTGACCGATATAAGGCACCGAAAAGTCCTGAAATTATATTTAATATAATCCAGCATTTAGCATGACTCCTTTCGCCACTATTCTCCTTTCAAAAACTATAATAATGAGAGTCACTTACAACAATTGATAAAACTAATATATAATGTTTGCTTAATCTTGATTGTTCTTTATTTTCAACATAGTTTTTACATACAGAGTAATTCGACCATAACGTTGACGATTTCTACAACTTGGATTCCTCCTCAAAGTACGCCAAAAAAAACAGTCTCATAATATTTACTAGAAACATTTTTATCTTCGCACCATTTCAAAAAACGTCCGTAGGCGATCTCGTACTGTTGCCTCGACTTCGAATGTAATAGATAATGAACAGTTCTAGTCGCTGCTCCCTCAATTTCAGCTGGAATTAATTTATATTCTTGACTATCCATTTCATTCAAAATATCTGTATCTGTCAAACTGTGTAATTAACAACCAGGATAACAACAAAACATTGGTTGCTATCAAGGAGTACGTGGTTGCTATATAAATGACAGCTCATCTAATATGTCATAATTTGTATAAATTTTTACCAATTTCGCATTATTATCACTAACAATAGTGTTTGTATAAAAAATAGTGTATGATATACGTGTTAAAAATGATTTTATTTTGTTCCAAAGGTTACGCCACTCCGCTGCGCGTCGTGTCCTAAACTTCCTTTATCACAAAATAAAATGACACTTTTAACACTTATATCATAAATAACTATTATGAATATTTCATATTACAATGGGCGTAATAAAATTGAGAAAATATTAACAAAAAACTTAGCACAAATCTCCTAACTTGCGTACATCCGTCATATTTATGGGAAAATTCCGTTCATTTTTATATTCCTTTCTGAAAACAAAGTATTTTGTCTCCAACATCTCATTCATGAAAATTTGTTTTTCTTCTATGGATATAATTTTCAAATCGAAAAAAATTCTTACAAGTCTTCTGAATCCAAGTTCTGCTTTGGATTCAAATTTATTTCTAGCGTTTATGTGTCTTCTACTAAAAATTAAAAATTATTTTAACTGAATAAATGGAAGATGAATTCTATCTACATTTTAATATATTTCTCTTTTTTGCACAGCTTGGGCTTTTTCAAAGATCCATCCTGTTTTATGAGAGATTTCCTTGTTTTTTTAGAGGCGCTTAACCCTTCAGCCGTGTGGTGGGGTATGACATACCCCATAGATGCTACTCATGTTCGTCTCTTCATTATTTGGTGTATTACTGTCTCAAAGAGGTCAGTAGCTGTCTTACTTGCGTTACAGAATATTTTAGTGGTAGGTTCGTCATTAAATTTTCTGCTTTTATCGAGTTGTAGCATTTCAAAGTTGTTCAGGGTATCATATACCCCACCACACAGTTAGTGTAACAAATTAATGTAGTATAAGTTCAGATTATGGTTAAGCAAATATACCCCTAGAAAGACCGTCTAAGCGTTTGAGTACTTCGAAAAGGTGTAACATTTGTACTAGAACGAAAGATCGTAAGACATTTCATGTTTGCAACAAATGTAATAAGGCTGTTTTTTTAGAATATGCCATTTTTTCATGCTCAAATTGATGTAAAATTGAGAGTTTATAATTTTTTTGTGTTACAATATTTTTGTATCAAAATTTCTCTGTTCTTCTACCGATAGTTTATTTCAAGAAAAATAAGTTAGTTTCAATCTTACATTCAAGTCGTAAGATGAGGATGAATAATATATATTTTTTAAAAACGGTCAGTTATAGATATTGACAATTTTCTCTGCCATTTATTGTTTCTACTCCTCAAGAAGATTCTATATGTTTTGTTGTGTTCAATATATACCAAGTTAAGAGAATCATCAGAAGAATCTAATATAAAACTGTAAATTTGTATATTTATTTTGTTTTTATTGCTGGGGTATGTCATACCCAACCACACAGTTCTTGCAACTTTTTTCCACCACACGGTTGAAGGGTTAAATATTTCGGGTAACTTGGAGAAATAGTCGGACATGCATTTTCTTTTAGTCGGAAATATTTGAAGGACGGTATCTGTAATAATTTATTTGTCACATGAATGAACAATTCCATACTATGCTGTACGGTGAATTTGTGAACAATTATCACATCTTTATAAGCTCTGGGTATTCGATGGTGGGAGTAGTAGTGGGGATAAATGACGTCAGCGCTAGACCCAGAAAGATAGGCTGCTACTGTCTAACAAGTAGAATGATATATTTATATTTTTTTCTAGCACTTTTGTTTGAATTAATAACCACATTTAATTAGAATTAGAATTTTGTAGAATTCGATACTGAAATATTATCGATAATTTCCGATATATCGATATGTCGATTTATCGATAATTATCGACAAATATCGATAATTATCGATGAATATCGATAAATATCGATAAATATCGTTAAATATCAATAAATATCGATAAATATCGATAAATATCGATAAATATCAATAATTATCGATGAATATCGATAATTATCAATATCTATTGATGGAAGTCAATAATTATAGATGAATATCAATAATTATGGATGAATATCAATATTTATTGAGTTATATCGATAATTATTGATGAATATTGATAATAATTATTGGAGTATATATCGATTGGAAAAAATCGAATATTGAGACGCACGAGACGAATTCGAGGGCAATTCTCACCTGAGAGATTGAATGCACTTAAGTCCTCTGTTATATACGCTATTATTCGCACTACCGTATTATATTGAATCACAATAGTCTAAAAACAGATTATTCAATCTTCCAATTTTGACAACAAACTTGATACAAAAATCACCATAGTAACAAGGCTGGCTACAGCAGTCGTTGAATAAATAAGCTTGCTTTCAAAAAGATGAGTGCGAAATTTGATGATATTGATAAGGCTACAGAAAAGGTAAGAAGAATTTACTACCCTGAAAAACTAGAAAATTCACGAACAACAATACGATGCATTTGTAAAATTGTATAAATTGCAATAATGCTGATATAAATATTGATATAAATTATTATCAATGATGAAGATTTGAACTCTAATACGAATAATTCAATTCGACACTCAAGTACTTCGATTATTCACTTGCCTTATGCCCGGTTTTATAAAGGGCAGAGTATTTCACCTCCAGAGTAAATGAAATTTACTCTGTTAGATGACAGTCGATTATTTGACAGCAATGGTTTTGTTGTCATAAGGAAGCTCAAACTGATTAGAATTTGTTCCATAAAATAAATTTGCTTCAGGATACTTGGTCTTTATTAGTTTATTCTACTTTGGTTCCTTGGAAATTTTTATCATCTCAGATGCTTCTGGACTAAACCCAAACTTAAGTCCCTGAAATAAGGGATTCAATTCGTCTTCTACTCCCGGGATTGCGGAAAAACTTTTTTGCAAAAGAGATTTCTCAAATTATTATTATTTATTCGCAAAATTTTCACAATTTTCCATGCAATTGTGTGTTAAGTAAGAGGAGTAGTCATATTTTTTGTGAACTTTATCGAAAAAAATCTTCGTCAAGTATTGTTGAATACCGATGATTACTTTCAATGAATATAAATAATTATCGATAACTATCGTTAAATATCAATATTGATAGCTATCGAAAAATATCGATGAATGTCGATACATATCGATAATTATCGATATGTATCGATAATTATCGATAAATATCGATAGTTATCGATATATCGATGATTATCGATAATTATCGATAAATATCGATAAATATCGATAATTATCGATAAATATCGATAAATATCGATATATATCGATATATATCGATAAGTATCGATAATTATCGATAAATGTCGATAATTATCGATAAATATCGATAATTATCGGAATATCGATATATCGATACGAAAAAAAATAAATATCGAAGTCCGATATTTGGAGAAATATCGATAAATATCGATATATCGATATTTTTCCCAGCCCTAGTTGCAACACGTTAGAACTTCGGTTCGATTTTTGATAATACTAGTTCCTTTTAGCATATCTATCTCTTTTTAACACATTGGAAAACGTAGTATACTTCTTAACTCGTATAATTTATTTCTGAAGCTTGCTGTTTCGTTTCGTGTCGTTCACTGCTGTCGCAGCCTTCGTAGAAGCTGCATTTGCGTCGTCTTTGTTCTCGTAAACTGCGTTTAAAAACTATTTTAACAATGCTTTGTGGTATATTTGGGGTTGTGAATTTTGCTTATTAACGTAGAGATCAAAATTTTGTGTATTTAAATATGTAAATTGGGGTTTTGGTTCCGCAATTGCGTGTGCACTAGGTGCATGTGATTTGCGATGTTAGTCTTTGCTTTTATTATGTAATAAATAAATAAAATGTCTTGGTTTTTTTGCAAAGGCCTGTAATGAAAGGTCCAACGTGGGAATCGGTGCACACGTAGGTACCGTTACGAGAGGCATCCCCCCTGGTGAACACCACCGCGTGAGTTTGCAATGAGTTCTAGGGCGAACGAGCGAACTAACTGGGGAGTAACGGCATACTCTCGATATGTACCTATCGGAAGTCGGAAAATATGGTGGCTGGCGGGGGTCCTTGATTAAGTTCAAGAAACAACATTAGCTGAGACCGATACTTAAGGTTACCATATCGCGTAATTAGGCGGTATCGCGGGCCTCGGAATATGCATTGGCCACGTATTCAAACAACGTATTTTTTTTTGCAAACGACGGGCACATCGGTGCCATGGGTGTCTGAGCGCTCAGGCACTCATTAGGGTAGTAAAGTAGAGTCAAACAGTAGCATAATATATCTGAGCACTTTTAAAATAAAATCGCGAAGTAGTATGGCAGCAGTCACTCATCGCGTAGATAGCTCTTCAAACAAAAAATTAGATCTGTTAAATAAGCGCGCAACAAACAAACCAACACACAAAACACGTTTGAATGTTGAACGAATGTTGAATGTATGCAACTAATCAAAAAAAGTTCCCTTTCAGCTTCTTCATTTCATCATTACCACCTCCAACAAATCAAGAAAAGGACGTAAGTTGACTAATAAACTTTGCTTTTCAGGTTCTGATCTATTTTTCTTTCAGCTATTTTGTATTGCTTTTTCGCAGGTACCTAATTAATTTGTATTTTTTCAGATCATTTGCTGAGGATGAGCCCAGCTGATGAGGTGGACATCAAGGGATTGGACATCGAGGGAATGGACATCGAGGGAGGAGCTGAGGATGAGCCCAGCAGCCAAAATCAACTCTCAATATTTGTTTTGTTGAATATGATTCACCAAAATTTGTTTTAAGCTTCTGTTTCAGGTCGCCGGCCGTGGATCTTCATAACATCATCGCATCATCAGCTAGGTAATATAATATTACTCATTATGTAACTGTTTTTAACCACTGTAAACACGTAAATAATGATCTTCAATTTATTAATTTATTTGTATTTTTTATGTTTTCAGATCATCCAGCAGTGGAACCAGAGCCCAGCAGCAAAATCAGACCGCAGAAGCAGAATAAGAGCTCAGCAGCAGAACCAGAGCCCAGCAGTAAGATCAGAGCCCAGCAGCAAAATTAGAGCCCAGTAGCAGAATCAGAACCCAGCAGCAAAATCAGAGCCCAGCAACAGAATCAGAGCCCAGCAGCAGAACCAAAGCCCAGCAGCCATCCAAGAAGTCTTCCAGCAGCAGTAGAACCAAATCCCAACAGCCGTCAAAGAAATCTTCCAGCAACAGCAGAACCAAATCCCAACAGCCGTCAAAGGAATCTTCCAACAGCAGCAGAACCAGAGCCCAATGATCTTCCAAGAAGTCCTCCAGCAGCAGCAGAACCAGAGCCCAGCAGCCGTCCAAGAAGTCCTCCAGAAACTGCAGCAGATCAACACATCAGTAGCAACTGTTCCAGGCCCCAGATTCAACTCAACTTCAAAGAAGTCAACTGATTAATTTAGCCCGTCGCTTGCAAAGTTCAAGTGAGTTCAATTTCTTTTTAAATTTTCCGACTTGTAATAATTATTTTGTTGTTTCAGTTGCAGTGAGCGAAGAAGCCACTTCTCTGGTCTAGGTTTCGCTGGGGTTCTCCTAGGCCCAAAGGAAGAATTCCCGGAAAAGAGTTCATCTCTTTCCTCTTAGTCATTGCCTGGGGGCGAACAAGGCTTACAACAACGCAACAGCATCAAGTAATCAACAATTAATCTTCGAACCTTTGTACCCTTTCCTAATTCCCAAAATAAAATTATTTCCACAAAATTTTCAGTTGTATTTATTTCTAAAACCGATTTTTATTGTTTTCAGGGGTAGTTAGGCTTAAAATGGTCCTTGTTCTGTAACTCATTTTGAAATTACCAAATAAAACCTTTCCCACGAAATTAAATGTATTTTATTTATTTTAAAAACCTGTATTTTTTTTTCAGTCAAAAATAAATAATATTTAATTATTACATTTGTCAATTCAAATTTAAATATAAGTAAATAGGCGAGCAACCCGCAATGCAAGTTTTTGAAAAATTGAAAACCTTTTTTTCGTTTGCCCAAAGGGTGCTAGAAAAATCATTTTTGTATGAATAATAAAATAAATCCTTCAATAAAACAATAATTTCGTTTTATTTCTTTTCAAAATAAATCATAAATGTAGTACAGCCAAAAAATAAAATGCTAATCTGGTAAGCATTAAAAAATAAAATTAAAAGTACTTCACAATTTTTATTGATAAAATCAGCCGTTTGGCCCAAAAAAATATATTTAGTTTTCATTATTCATAATGAGCTACGTGGTGCTACCTGTGTAGCAAAATGTAAACTAATAACTGGACACTATAACAGTTTACTCAAAAATGAGTACGACAACAAAAAAAAATGTTTCAAGTAAACTCACATTATTTTCAAAAAATAAATGGGGCGTTTTATTTCCTATTTTTTGATTAGTACTCTCGTTACGTCAGAAATCATCTTTTCACAAATTAATAATTCCAAGTGAACGCGGGCACTAATCAAAAAAAGATACATGAAGTACCCTAACTAATTTTCAAAAATAGTATGACTTAACTTGAAACTATTTCATAGATTATGAACCAATTACTCGAAAATGAGTGCAGGAAACGAAAAATCATAATATTTTTAAAGGGCTGGTACTAAATACAAAATTTATTTTATGCTCAATCGATACACAATTATAATTAAGTATTTCCAAAATAAATTGCCTTTTAGTCACAAGAAAATAAAATTACTTTAGAATTTCTCAAAACGAGGTACATGCTGCTATCTCTTTGATTTTCGTGAACTAACAAGTAATGAGTTCATACAATATAACTGCTCAAAAGATCGACGCGTCGCTTGCCGGCATTGTGTTTATCTGAATAAATCTTGAGTCATTACGTAAATAATAATTTTAAACTAATATTTATACTTGTTTTAATTTAATAAAGAGTATATTTCGATTAAAATGTATAAAGGCTAATACGTCAACAATCAACATTTTTGAATAGGCACTAGTTTATTTAGTTAGTATGAGATGGCAGCACCTAGCACGTTTTTGAACAAAAATTTTTAAATAGAAAAAATAGCGACATTTGGCATGTTTATTTATTGCAGAGATTTTTAAATACCTTATTTTGATATTTTTGAATGATTAAAATAGTAAAAATAAGTTTCTGAACTTTGTATTTACTTCGAAAATAAAACATACAAATTATTAATGAATTTAATTTATTCTAGAAACTATTTAACAATTTATTTATTAACTACTCCTGGAAACAATAAAAATAGGTTTTAGAAATAAAACGACTATAAATTTTGTGGGAATGATTTTATTTTGGGAATAAGGAAAGGGTAGTGACAGTGGGGAAAGAGACGAACTCTTCACCGGGAATTCTCCCTTTAGGCCTAAGAAAAGGCCAGCGAAACCTAGACCAGAAAAGTGGCTTCTTCGCTCACTGCAACTGAAACAAGAAAATAATCATTAAAAGTTAGAAAATTTAAAAAGAAATTAACTTACTTAAACTTTGCAAGCGGCGGACAAATTTAATCAGTTGACCTCTTTAAAGTTGAGTTGAATTGGGGCCTGGAACAATTGCTACTGATGTGTAGCTGATGCAGTTACTGGAGGACTTCTTGGACGGCTGCTGGGCTCTGGTTCTGCTGCTGCTGGAGAACTTCTTGGACGGTTATTTGGCTTTGGTTCTGCTGTTACTGGAGAACTTCTTGGACAGTTGTTGGGCTCTGGCTCTGCTGCTGCTGTAGAACTTCTTAAAAGGTTATTGGGCTCTGGTTCTGCTGCTACTGAAAGACTTCTTGAACGGCTGTTGGACTTTGGTTCTGCTGCTGTTGGAAGACTTCTTGGACTGCTGCTGGGCTTTGGTTCTGATGCTACTGGAGGATTTTTGGACGGCTGCTGGGCTTTGGTTTTGCTGCTGGGCTGTTTTTACTGTTGGGCTCTGGTTCTACTGTTGGGCTGTTTCTGCTGCTGTGCTCTGGTTCTGCTGCTGGGCTCTGATTCTGCTGCTGGACGGCCTAAAAACATAAAAATACAAATATATCAATAAATTGAAGGTTGTAACGCTCCTGAGTTCCCAATCCTAAAACTTCCAGTAGGCGGTGGCACCCCATATCATCTGCGAGAAGGTGGCGTACAGAAAAAACAATAATCGAATGCCTGTCACAAAAAGAGTAATTCTAATGTTGTAATACTTCAGTTTTGTCTTTATTAAATATCATTTCCCGTTTTGACATACATATGATATCTACTGTTCATTTTTTGCTGTTGTAGTCGATTCTCCATTAAACGTAATTAAATAATTTGTAAATGTAAATTCAGTGTTTATGTTGTTACAAATTGGCGCCCAACGAGAGGGCAAACAACAATAAGTAATAAAGGACATATGTGTAAGTGGTTCGCAATCGTGTTGACGGTGCAGTTATTGTTTATTTCGCTATATTCAAGCGCGAATAACTGTAAGTTTCAGCAATTGATCCTAATTATTTCTGAAGAATAATAAAGCAACCACGCCGCCTAAACGGAAGACACGAAAGATGGCTGATAAACAACAGTTTATCTCCTTCACAGAAGAACAATTAGCACAGCTCATTGCAAGAATACAAAGTAACGTCCATGTATCGCAAGAATCAACTCCAGAGTCAGTTGCGTCTGGAAGTTTCGTCAAATGTAGTGCTCGTTTCGATGGGAAAACAGACTCAGATGTGAATGCATTCATCGATGCTGTAGAGATCTATAAAGATTGTGCAAACGTAAGTGATGCGAATGCTTTACGCGGATTACCGATGTTGCTACACGGTATTGCAGCTACTTGATGGCAAGGGATTAAGCCCACGATAACTACTTGGAGCGATGCAAAAGAAAATCTTCAAAATACATACGGTCCGTGTAAACCAGCATTTCAAATCTATCAAGAACAACAGTGTCACCACTTTCAAAGAACTGCTAGAGGCTGCAAGAGTTGTAGAACAATCTCTAGAAGAAACCAAAGCTACAGAGCCAACGGTTAAACCGGAAGAGAAGGAAACTACGTCGCAAGTAAAAAACAGACCAAAATGCAAATTTTGTAGAAAGTTTGGCCACACTATAGAAGAATGTCGGAATAAGAAGAAAGCGACAAAGGATACTAGTATTCCAATAGCTGAAAACAAGAAAAACCAAGAAGAAGCAAATGAAACAAAGCCTCACTCAACAGTAAAATGTTACGGTTGTGGTGCACCAGGGGTGTACCGATCAAAGTGCCCTACATGTCGAGGTAACCATAGCGCAAGTGCTATCACTGCTGATACAGTAGAATTCTACAATGTATCCATGAATAAATATGTGAGATGGAAACATAGACCTGTTCTACCAATATCTATTATGGATGCAAAAGGTGTTGGTTTTGCTGATTCAGGGGCTCAAGCGACGATCGCAGGTAACAAACTTTATAAATTATTAATAATGAAAGGTTGCAGTTTCTCTAAGGACACAATACAAGTTGCATATGCTGATGGTGTTTTCCAAAGTAAAGATGTCCTGAAAGTCACAGTCGATGTCTCAATAAAGGAACGAGTTATTCCAACCCAGTTTGTTATACTTCCTGAAGAGACCGATAATTGTACACTATTGGGTGTCGATTTCCTGGCAAGAGCTAACATTGTCCTCAACTATAGACAGAGGACATGGTCATTCGGAGATGAGCCAAACACGCAGTTCCCATATGAAGAAGAAATAGCAAGAAGCCAAATAAACGTCAATGAAGTTGCTGTCTCAGAAATTTTACTTCGAGAAAATGAAGGTAATAAACTTTCCATCGAACAAAGAAATGAACTAAACTCATTGCTAGCTACCAATCACACGATCTTCGCGCCAGGGGGAGAAGCCACTGAATATGCTGAACACTCTATCAACACTGGTAATCACCAGCCTATATATGTGCCTCCATATAAACTATCCATACCAAAAAAGGAATTTTTGAAGAAAGAACTGGATAGAATGCTTGAAGAGAAAATCATAGAAGAGTGCGAAAGTCCTTGGGCGGCACCCACTGTGTTGGTACCCAAAAAAGATGGTGAGTTTAGAGTCTGTATAGATTACAGAAAATTGAACTCGATAACTGTAGGGGACAGTTATCCCATTCCCAGGATAGACGAATTGCTGCAAAATGCCAAACGAACTCCGTACATGACGACGCTGGATCTGAGAGCCGGATATCATCAAGTAAAAGTGCGGGAAGAAGACATGGACAAAACATGTTTCGTGACACCTTTCGGGACTTATCGTTTTCGTAGGATGCCATTCGGTTTGCGCAACGCACCGGCGACTTTTCAGCGCCTAATAGACAGATTCAAAGCTGGATTGGGTGATGTAGCGATATTCGCATATCTAGACGACATAATTGTGCTGTCAGCAACTTTTGAAAGACACATGCAAGACTTGCAAACTGTGTTTAATAGACTAAAACAGTTCAATTTACGGGCCAAACGAGAAAAATGTCATGTCATGAGAAAATCAGTGCAAGTGTGAAGATTCCCGAACCACAAACTGTAAAACAAGTGCAATCCTTTCTACAAACTTGTTCGTGGTATAGAAAATTTATTGAAAATTTTTCCGAAATATCGCGACCGCTGTGTACACTAACTAAGAAAAATCAATCATGGAAATGGGGAACCGAAGAGAAGAAATCTTTTGAGAAGCTGAAACTGTTGTTGACTTCAGCTCCAACTTTACAACAAGCAGATTCCTCGAAGCCGTATATCCTCCGAACTGACGCCAGCAATTATGCATTAGGTGCAGTTCTCCTACAAGGTGAAGAGTTTTCTGAACGTCCCATTGAATATGCCAGTAGATTGCTGCTAGATGCAGAAAAAAACTATTCAACAACTGAACGAGAAGCACTTGCAGTCGTATGGGCAGTTGAGAAATTCAGGGGGTATTTAGAGGGTGCTAAAGTAATAATAGGAACTGACCATCAACCACTGAAATGGTTACTAACATTGAAAACTCCCACAGGCCGCCTAGCTAGGTGGGCCTTATGTTTACAACCTTATGATTTGAATATAAAGTACACACCAGGAAAAGAAAATGTGGTGGCGGATATGTTATCTCGTCCTTGTAGTATAACTGAGTTTTGTTATTTTTGTAAATAATTCAAATAATTCAATAATCAAATAACAGAGTGCGTTAGTTGTTGAGCGCGGTACAATCAGAGAAAAAGAGAAGTAAAACGAGTACGGCGTTGAACGGACAGCGCAGTTTTGGGTTGTAGAACAATGGCGGAAAAAATAACAATGTAAATTCCACGTGTGTATTATTTTACATATCAATCATACCACATTTTTAACTGGCGACGAGGCAGTTGATTAAATAAAGTGTGCGTGATAAATTACAAGTGTTTTGTGTGGAGAAAAAAGTACAACAAACAAACATGGCAAATCCAAATGATGGAACTCGTGCTACAGCAACAAACAGTTATTTGAGAGATTTTCATTTTGAAAGATTTTGTCCAGAAAAAGAGCCATGGGAATATTACATACAAAGGTTTAAAATGGAGCTACAAATACATGATTTAGTAGGTACTGATGAGAGCACATTGAACAAGAGGCGAAATCTGCTACTAAGCAAAGTAGGACCTGATGCATTTAGAGTTCTAGTTGATCATTTTAAGCCAACAGATGTAACTACACAAACTTTTGATGATATTGTTAATGTTCTAGATAAATATTACGGAAAGAAGACATATATATTGTCAGAAAGAGTAGCTTTTTCTATGAGGTATAGAAGAGAAGATGAAACAATAACCCAGTACGTAAACGCTCTTCGGGGATTAGCAGGAAACTGTGATTTTGGATCCAGTCTAAATGAAAGATTGCGTGACCAATTTGTCATTGGGATCAGAAATTCAGCTTGGCAACAAGAATTAATAAGATTACATCCAAATAATAGCTCAAAATTAGAGGATATTGAAGCTACGGCACTTATTTTAGAACAAGCTAACCTACAGTCGAAACGTCTATCATTTTTATCAAGCGAGCAGTCACACGAACACATCAACAGAGTGAAATTTGGTAGTAAACACGGAAACAAAGGAAATCTAAACAAAAACAAACAACAAGGTTCAAATCAATATCACAAACCTCAGAACAAGCAACAAATACGATATTTGGATCCCAAGAAAGATTGTTTGAGGTGTGGAAACAAAAAGCATAAAGATAAAACAAGTTGCCCTGCCAAAGGACAAAAATGTAACTTATGTAGCGCAGAAAATCATTTTGCGAAAGTATGTATTGCTAACGGAAAAGCTAAAGTGAAACCATGGGATGAAGGTACGCGGTTTGTTCGTAAAAATGAAAAAACAAGCGAAACCGAAAGTGAACAACACTATTCTTCATCCGATACAATGAACGTACAACTGCTACAGTCAGTAAGTAAAGTAATGCTCTCTGTAGTTATTGAAGGTCAGCAGGTCGAGATGCTATACGATCCGGGTGCAGCACATTCGGTAATTGGCGCGAAGCTATGGCAGCGACTTGGAAGCCCGTTCCTTTATAAAACTTCGAATTTGGTTGGATATACAGATGCCAACATTGAAACATTAGGTAAAACAAAAGTCATTGTTAAAGCATTTAACTCAGAAAAAACACTACCACTTTATGTGACAACAACAGATGATATACCATTATTTGGTCTAGAATGGTGTTTGGCATATAACTTGAGTTTTCCACCAGGAGCACGCATTTGTCAAATCAAGAATAAGACCATGCTGAACAAACAACAGAAAATAAAATGTACAACAAACACAGACTCTCGAGATATAAACAATGATAATTTACAGTTGGAAGTTTTACTTGAGAAACATAGTAACTTATTTAATGGACATATCGGTGCAATAAAAGGACAAATTATTAAAATTCATTTGAGGCATGATGCAAAACCTAAAACATTTCGTCCACGACCAGTTCCTATTGCTTTGCAAGAAAATGTTGAGGCAGAACTAAACCGATTAGTTAAAGAAGATGTTTTGGAACCTGTAAATATGAACAACGACCCAATTGAATGGGCAACACCCATTGTTCTAGCAGTAAAATCTAACGGAAGTATTAGAATCTGTGGGGATTTTTCAGTTTCTATTAATCCGTACGTAATAAAAGATGACTATCCACTGCCACGTTTCGAAGATCTAGTATCGAAATTAAACGGAGGAAAATATTTTTCAAAATTAGATCTGAAAGATGCATACTTACAGCTAGAGGTTCATCCGGACTGCAGAAAATATTTAGTCATCGCAACACACAAAGGTTATTTCCAATACAAACGATTACCTTTTGGTGTTAATTTTGCACCTTCACTTTTTCAACGAACAATGGATCAGATTCTGTCAGGAATTGATGGAACAGTTTGTTATCTTGACGATATACTAATAAACGCACCAACTAAAGAACTACATTTACAACGACTTGGTCAAGTATTACAACGACTCGAAAACGTAGGAATACGTACCCAGAAATCGAAATGTGCTTGGTTACAAAATAGTATCTCATTTTTGGGACATGTCATTGATAAAGAAGGATTGCATCCTACAAACGAACACCTGAAAGCAATTTTGGACATGCCGAGTCCTACTAATATCACTGAACTAAGATCATTTTTGGGTTCAATTACATACTACAGCCGTTTTATAGAGAATTTACACATAATTTGTGTTCATCTCTATCGCCATCTTAAGAAGAATACGAATTTTATATGGACGCAAGAAGATGAACGACTGTTTCAAGAGCTAAAACAGAAACTAACTTCAAGAGACACTTTAGTACATTACGACCCCAATATACCATTGGTGGTGACTAGTGACGCTAGTTTTAAAGGAGCAGGAGCTGTTCTCTTTCATCATTTTCCTGATGGCAGCCTAAAACCAATTGCTTTTGCGTCAAGAACATTTAGTGAAGTAGAAAACCGGTACTCAACAATAGATAAGGAAGCACTGGGAATTATTTTTGCAATTACCCGTTTTCATCATTATTTATATGGAAGACATTTCACGCTACGGTGTGATCACAAGCCATTAGAAAGAATATTCAGTAAAAATCGCGAAACACCGAAAATCGCAAGCAACAGACTTTTACGCTGGGCTATGTTACTAAACAGCTATGATTTTGATATTGTCTATCAGCCAGGGAAAGAAAACGCACCTGCCGATGCTCTTTCCAGATTACCATTAGCTGATTCTTCCATATCACCAGCAGAAGAGATTGGATTACCAAAAAGAAGTCAGTTACTAAATTTACGATTACATCAGCTTCCAGTAACAAAATCAAGATTAAAATTGGAAACTTCACGTGACGAGTTACTTCCGAAAATTATAAAATTTGTACAAACTTACTGGCCCGATAAGAAGCAATTATCCGATGAACTTATTCCCTACTATGAGAAACGCGAAGAGTTATCATACGAAGAAAAAATTCTTCTGTGGAAAGGAAGAATATGCATTCCTAAATCTTTAAAACCAGAAATATTAAAAATGCTTCACGACGGACATCCAGGTGTCACAGCAATGCAATCGTGCGCGAGAATTCATGTTTATTGGACTAATATCGACATTGACATTAATAATTTTGTTAAAACGTGTACTCATTGCCAAGAATCGCGTAAAACACAAACTAAAGTTCCGCTTTATCCGTGGAGTGCGCCGCCTGAACCGTGGTCACGTATTCACATTGACTTTGCCGGACCTTTTGAGAAGAAAATGTGGCTAATAGTGATTGATGCTTATTCACGATGGTTAGAGATAATACCACTGAAAGAAACTACAACATCAGCAACAGTTTCAGTTTTGTTGGAAATATTTTCAAGACTTGGATACCCGAAAATAATTGTTTCCGATAACGGTCCACAGCTAACATCTGAAGACTTTTCAAATTTCTGTAAATCAAATGGTATTACTCACATTCGCACTACACCATATCATCCTCAAACAAATGGTCTCGCTGAGAGAGCAGTTAAAACTTTTAAGGAGCGAATGTCTGCAAGTATTTCATCCACTAAATCACAAAATGAGCGTCTTTATAGTTTTTTGTTCAGTTATCGAAACACGCCACAACGTTCAACGGGAAGATCGCCTAGTGAAATTATTTTTGGAAGACCTCTGCGATGTATATTTGATCTTATGAAACCAGATATATTCAAGAACATGGATCAAGCCAAATTAAATCAAAAAAGTCATTACGACAAAAATGCAAAATATAAAAATTTTCAACGGAAGGAGAAAGTGTGGGTAAATAAACCTATTGGCAAAGGTTCTTCTCCAGGACAGATAATTGAACAAACCGGACCATATTCTTACCTAGTTGATGTAAACGGAGTCATAAAACGAAAACATGCTGATCAAATGAGACCTCGAACTGAAGTGTCGCCTACTTCCAGTGACACTCCCGTAAGTTCTGAACAAATTAATTTATCTGAACAGTTCTCAGGTACTCCAAATGTTGCGGAAGGTAAAACCTCCATTCAAGAGAAAAATTCACCGGAATCATCTGAACCGACCCGTGCCAGATGTGAGCAAGATCTTCAGGAAGAAGTAGAGATCGAGGAACACCACCAGAAGTCAAGCTATGATCGAAATCAACTTGAGAACACTCAGACAAACAGTACCGTCAGTAGTCCCGTACCTAGACGGAATCCTGCAAGAGAAAGAAGACTACCTGTCCGATACCGTTTGTAATTTTATTTCACTCGGGGAGGAATGTAGTATAACTGAGTTTTGTTATTTTTGTAAATAATTCAAATAATTCAATAATCAAATAACAGAGTGCGTTAGTTGTTGAGCGCGGTACAATCAGAGAAAAAGAGAAGTAAAACGAGTACGGCGTTGAACGGACAGCGCAGTTTTGGGTTGTAGAACAATGGCGGAAAAAATAACAATGTAAATTCCACGTGTGTATTATTTTACATATCAATCATACCACAGTCCTATCATTGACGAATCAACTACAGATGCCAATGAAATATGCACGATATCTTTGAATGTAACAAGTCGAAGTCCAATTGAAATTCGTGAACAACAAATGGAAGATCCAGATGTGCGAAAAATAATTGAGGCATTCGAAGGAGATGATCAAGTCGACGTATCACGGTGGACGGATAGAGGGTATATTCTCACGAATGGAGTGTTATATCGCTATTACTTGGATGAAGACACTGACGAACCTCAACTTGTGATACCTAAAGAAGGTCGAAAACGAGTGATGGAAGAATGTCATGATGATCCGACTGCTGGACACTATGGCGTTGACAAGACGCTCAGTAGGATCACGCAACGATACTTTTTCCCAGGAATGAGAAAATATGTGGAAGAATACCTGAAAGCTTGCCCTTTATGTCAACGATATAAAGCCACAAATCTTAATCCTGTAGGGTTATTACAAACTCCTGCGCCTACCCAACGTTTTGAGACGATAGCCATGGATCTGGTTGGTCCGTTACCTCAAACACCAGAAGGTTATCGGTGGATATTTGTTGTGGAGGATACAGCTTCAAAATGGCTCGAAATCTTTCCTTTGCAGAATGCTACGGCCGAAGCTTGTGGTCGAGTTCTCATTAATGAAATATTTCTACGTTATGGAACTCCGCGACGTATGATAAGCGACAATGGTGTACAATTCATCGCGGATATTATGCAACAAGTCGCGTTTTGGTTCGAAATACGTCAAAGTTTCATACCATTATATCATCCAGAAAGTAACCCGGTGGAAAGGAAGAATCGGGATCTCAAAGTTCACATAGCCATGTTGGTGGGTGATAAACATGACAAGTGGGCCGAACAATTACCCGCTATACGTTTTGCCATGAATACAGTAAAGAGTATATCTACCGGCTATAGTGCTGCATATCTGACGTTTGGAAGAGAATTACGCACGCCTTTTGACGTTCAACACGATCTACGCCATATCGCTGAAGTAGATACCTTCATACCTGCGATCACACCTTTTCTTCGCAACTTTACGCAAACTTTGCGTGAAGCAACCGAAACAATAGCAAAACAACAAGATATCCAAAAATCAAGGGTTGACTCCAAAAGACGACCTGCAGAAACCTTCAAACCAGGGGACAAAGTCCTTGTGAAGAGCCACCTTCTGAGCAATGCCCGTAAAGGACTAAATGCTAAGTTAGCACCGAAACGAGATGGGCCCTACCAAATCAAGAGTGTAGTTACTCCAACTACGTACGAACTAGAAGAAATTGGGACAAAGACACCTATAGGGAAGTATCATGTAAGCGATATTTCTAAGTTTCAGGAAAAAGAGGTTGAACCTGCATGCCTACCAGTCATTCCCAAACGAAAACGAGGAAGACCAAAAAAGGAACTCAGGCCAAAGTCTTTGTCTGGTCAGCGCTCGAGGCCGTTAGCTTCTAACCAGAGGGGGAGGGTGTAACGCTCCTGAGTTCCCAATCCTAAAACTTCCAGTAGGCGGTGGCACCCCATATCATCTGCGAGAAGGTGGCGTACAGAAAAAACAATAATCGAATGCCTGTCACAAAAAGTGTAATTCTAATGTTGTAATACTTCAGTTTTGTCTTTATTAAATATCATTTCCCGTTTTGACATACATATGATATCTACTGTTCATTTTTTGCTGTTGTAGTCGATTCTCCATTAAACGTAATTAAATAATTTGTAAATGTAAATTCAGTGTTTATGTTGTTACAAGGTTAGTTAAGTTTTTCATCATTATTTTGAATAAATCTTACGTGTTGATGTAGTAGCAATGATTTTGAGCTGAAAGGGAAGGTTATGATTAGTTCGGCGGGGCGCTCCCACGGTGGTTGATTGTTTGCAGCTGGGCTTAAAGATGAAAAAAGCTGGGCCTCTTCCAACCACGGAGGACTGCTAATTGAAGCTTGAAGTTCTGATGTGAAGATGATGATGCTGAGCTGAAAGAGAATGGTTTGATTAGTTCGGCGGGGTGCTCCCTCGGTGGACTATTGCAAGCTGCTGGGCTTAAAGATGAAGCTGCTGGGCCACGTCCAACGACGGAAGACTGCTACTTGAAGCTTGAAGTCCTGCAATCATAAAATACACACAAAAATTAATTAAAATATCAGAATTCCAAACTGTTAAACAAAAATATTACCTTTCCAGCGATCTGTGAAATAATAAAAAAAACAAAACAGATTAGAGACCTGTAAGAAATATTTTATCAATTAACTTACCTCTGATCTGAAAATTAATCTAAAAAAAATCGATTAGGAACCTGAAACAGACATTTTGTTTTAATTAACTTACGTCCTGTTGATGATAATGATGTACTGAAAGGGAATTTTGATCAAGCATTCATTCAACATTCATCACACACCATTCAGACCCCCAATTCGCAATTCGCAGGTCAGGAGCTAAAAAAAAAAGAACTAACACCGCCGCGCGTTTGTTCAGAGGTTACGTGGGTCCCTGCCGAACCCCGGAGTTTAACGCCTAAAACGCGACCTATACCTGCCACGTAGCGGCTACTCCTCATTTTCCCCCTGGCTATAGATCTATCACATGATTGCATGCTTCAGGCAGTTCCACAACCATCCTTCGGCCAGGAGTCACCAGGAGTACTACCTCTAGAGTAAAGGCCTACGGATGGCAGCGACCGAGTATAGGATTCCCGGCAAAAAAACCGTCATCAAGTTTTAAAATTGCAAATTCGTCATCACACTTAATCCACCCCTATAAAATAGTTGTTTTATTCATAAATAACCACCCATTTTAGCAAGATCCATAATAAAAACTATCAAGATAAATAAAAAATGTGCCTGTATCGCAATTGAAGACGTGTAAGAGTTGGGGCTGAAAAATGAAGGGTTGAACTGGTTATATACTAAATCGTAATAAATGAGCTTTCTATTAACGTTTATTTCATCATTATACGATTATTAGTTCAGAAGATATTAGCTTTCAAAGTTATTGCTAAATTTAACCCTCTTTATTGACAAGGGTTGGGATATTAGCATGACACATGACATTCAAATCAACGTTTATTACATTATTCTATGATTTTTATTTCAGGAGATACAAGCTTTCAAAGTCGTTGCATCATTCAACCCCTTATACAGCTTACCCCCTATACTATCAGGGTTGAAAGATCAAGGGTTTAAATAAGCTTCCTATCAATCTTTGGTTCATTGCTATACGGTCAGAGGCGTCTCAAGCAAAGGTGCAAGGGGTGCACGACACCCCGGCGCCATGTCCTTGAAGGCAGGAGTTGGGCCCCGAACATAATTCTTTAAAAATAAGACCAATTTCTTCAACAAATTATTTTATTAGACGTAATCCACAATCAACAATCTGTAATCCGCCATTCTATTTTGAATTGGGATTAAAATTGTGGATTTTGGATCAGGAGTTGTTGATTTTGGATTGGGATTAGGATTTTGGATTGGGATTGGGTTTCGGGATTTTGGATTAGGATTGGGGATTTTGGATTGGGATTGGGTTTCTGGATTTTGGATTGGGATTGGGATTGTGGATTTTTGACTGGGATTGGGGTTGTGGATTTTGGATTGAGATTGGGTTTCAGGATTTTGGATTGGGATTGGGATTGTGGATTTTTGATTGGGATTGGGAATGAAATTGTGGTCTGTGGGTTGGGATTGAAATTGGGTATTGGGATTCAAATTGTAGATCAGGATTAAAATTGTGAATTGTGGTTTGAGATTGAAATTATTGATTGTGGATTGGAATTGAAATTTTGGATTGTTGATTGGGATCAAAATTGTGGATTACGGATTGTGGATTGCGGATTGAGATTGATATTGTGGATTGTGGATTGTGAATTGGGATTAAATTTGTGGATTGTGAATTGAGATTGAAATTTTGGATTGGGATTAAAATTGTGGATTGAGATTCAAATTGTGGTTTGTGGATTAGGATTGAAATTTTGAATTGCGATTCAAATTGTGTATTGGGATTCAAATTGTGGATTGTGGATTGCGATTAAAATTGTGGATTGTGGATTGGGATTCAAATCTATAAAAAAGAGAAGTACGATGAAGAGAGGGAGGGAGGGAGGGGGGTGGGGGGGGCGCAATTTATATATCTTTGCACCCCGGCGGTAAGTAGGCTAGAGCCGCCTCTGTTCATGGCTACTGCTATGATTCAATTTATACTTTGTAATCTCTTTTTAAAATTGTGAGGAAACCAGACATATAAGCTAAGAATCTGCTGTGGCCACACAGTACTTCACCAACTATAAATTTCATTGCCAGTTTCATCGCTGCTCCAGAAATTTAGAGTGTCGCATCAATTAATTGCATATTTTGACAGCTGTCATTGTCAAAGTGACACAGCTGTCAGTGTCAAAGTGTGCTGTCATTGTTAAAGTGACAGATGGCGGTTATATTTCAGTCCTTACATAAAATTAGTATTTTTGAAAATGAAGAGTCCTATTTTAGATTTTCGAGGTCTTTAATTTATTGGAACATACAGTTTCGACATTTTATAGCCAGAAATGTAATTGAAAGATGGTAAAGTGGATTCCATTAATTATTTATTTTTGATATCTACTAAGCTCATCTTCCCGAGAGCTTTAAATTGATACCAAACTGGACATCATTTATATAATTTGTAAAAGAAACAATTGACAATCGTTTAAATATCCTCTTTGACACTTCTACTGGAATTATCCTCACAAGAGTTAACATTATGATTCCCAATATTTCTCTGCTTCAGAAAAATATAACGAATTGTATAATAATTCAATTTTTAATAATAACAAATAAACCGCTGATAATTTTGAAAAATGTTTCAGGTGAATGTTGCGCCAAATTATTCGAAGATCAATTTTATTTATTTCATATTATAACTTAAACCTAACTTTTTGACGAAAAACCTAAATATAAAATTTCAGTCGAAAATTCGTACGCGCTTGAGTTAGTCAAGTTATCGTACTTCCAGACAGACAGACCGACTTTTTTTTAAATTATGTTTGTTGAGTTCAGTAGGGTCTAAAACATGAAGATCTATAAAAATCTCGAACTCTCAGAAAATCACGATTACAATACTTCCTCTATTATATAGGTCCGGGAAGAAAAAATGTAAAAACAGTTTTCGATGCATATTTTAATTCTTAGAATTTTAGAATAAATAGGAGAGCAGAAAAATGTACAAAGCTACGACCCTGACTTAGAATACTATGTGTACTTAGACCTTGTACCACCCATTATATGTTTAAATATTTATATATTAATGTTTGATAAGCTTTTCGTTATAATTTTGGACAATCTTGGTCTTAATATATTTATTGTGCCACCTGTTTGCATTTAGATGAACTACATAAGAAATTGTAGAGATTTGAAAATTCGTGTTTTGAGCAAAGCGGGAATATCAATGGCAGGTATTGAATAAATTTGTGACCCGCCATTTTAGGGAAATGCATAAGGCAAGATTTGAGCATTTGAGGGATGCAAAAAACTGTGCTTGAAGAAGACCAGATTTTAATATTAGAGATTTGAAGCCCTACCTAAAATATATTCTTTATTAAATTATAATAAGTGTAAATATTAGTTTAAAATTATTATCTATGTAGCACGCCTATGCAATTCCCTATCTTAACTGTGTTGCAAAAGTGAAGCCAAAAATATAATATTGTTAGAAAGAGAAAGTAACTCAGAGATAGGTTGAGGCGGGCCCATGTTTGTATGGAAGTAAATGGCGAGTTTCGCTCTATTTAGTATTTTCATGTGAAAATATATTGTAAAATAGGAAGAAAATATTTTATGGCAAATTGTAATAGTGGGTACAGAATATGTAGAGATAGAGGTAAAATATACTTGGCGCACGCAAAAGCCAAAGAGCCATTTACCGCCCGGAGAAATGTGTGCAAAATAGTACTTATTCTGCATGAGTAATAAAAACTATGTTTAAAGTATTGATATACTTACTGATAAAATAGAGTCAAGTAATGAAACTTTTATTGCGCAGTTTAATTTAATAACTTGTTTTTTCACACCTGAAATTATATCAAAAATTATTATTTTTGTGAGATCGTAGATGTAAATCATTTTTTTGTTACATTTTTCGTTAATGTTCAACGAACAAAGAATTTTTACTGAGCAGCATTTTTTATTTCTACTTTTCTTTTAGTGAATAAGAAATTGTTTGTGTATATTTTTTCAATTTTATTACGCCCATTGTAATATAAAATATTCATCAAATTATTTATGTGCCTATCATAATTCATAATCAGAAAACTCGTATCCAGAGAAACGTTTATAAAACATTTTTCATTGCACGTTCTAATGAATAGAAATGCCAACTTTTCTTTACTTTTGCCTTTCATTTAATAAATAATGTAATATTCAAGGTAATGAAGATAAGAAATCTATCTGGCAATTGTATTTTATTGAAAATAATTGAAATATAATCTTATTTCTGCATATGAAGCAAATAAAGCTGGGCCCGCTCTCGCTATCTCTCTCACGCCTGCCGCATTACATTTTAGACTTCATGTTTGCCAACTGAGTGTCCGCTTCTCTATTATTCTCCTTCGTGTTAAGTAGTGATTCATTCAGATGAACACAATGCCGGCAAGCGACGCGTCAATCGCCGATTAAATCTGTCAGCTCCCGGTAAAGAGGTATGAAATAAATAATATTATTCACTTGCTATCAAATATATTTAATATAAATTTTGATCCATAAGATCAGAATATGCAAAAATTAATTCAAATTTGCCAACAGTTTCCCAAATATAAGCCCTTTACTACAAATTGATAATTTGCGGCTACCTGTTGAGCAGATAAAAAGTATGACCAAATTCTCGTTGTATAATTTTACCCCTTATACTTTGTGGGTTTGATCGATAGAGGACTAGATTCAATTTTAAAATAAATAACATAATATAAACTTCATATTAAACGTTAATTGATAAATCTAAAATCATTTATTTAGGAGA
Source organism: Dromius quadrimaculatus (assembly GCA_963989225.1). Lineage (NCBI taxonomy): Eukaryota > Metazoa > Arthropoda > Insecta > Coleoptera > Carabidae > Dromius > Dromius quadrimaculatus. The sequence goes on from OZ022330.1 coordinate 46,689,437, forward strand.
TATAAACTCTCTATTAGAAATTGATGCTTAAAACTACAGTTAACTGTTGAGCAGTTATATTGTGATTACTTGTTAGTTCACGAGAATCAAAGAGATGGCAGCATGTACCTCGTTTTGAGAAATTCTAAAGTAAGTTTATTTTCTTGTGACTAAATAGCAACTTATTTTGAAAAATACTTAATTATAATAATTGTGTATCGAAATTTTGTATTTAGTACCAGTTTTGCAGGGGTAGAAATTATTGATTAAAGCCCAATAAGGGCTTTAATCAAAGAATTTTACTTGACGTACCTCAATTATTCTCCAAAAATATTATGACTTTTCGCTTCCTGCATTCATTTTCGAGTAATTGGTACATAATCTATGAAAAATGCAGGTATTAATAACTCGAAAACGAGTAGGCAACCGGAAAATAGTATCAAGTTGTCATACTATTTTTTAAAATTAGTTGGGGTATTTTTTTTTCAATTAGTACCCGCGTTCACTTGGAAATTGTTGATTTGTGAAAAGATGATTTCTGAAGTAACAAGAGTACTAATCAAAAAGTAGAAAATGAAGAACCCCATTTATTTTTTAGAAATAATGTGAGCTTACTTGAAGCTTTTTTTTGGTTGTCATACTCATTTTTGAGTAAACTGTTATAATTTAAGTCCAGCAATTAGTTTATATTTCGCTACACAGGTAGCACTACGTAGCTCATTTGGATAAATGAAAGCTATTTTTATTTGGCCAAACGGTTCATTTTATCAAAAAAATTGTAGGGAACTTTAACTTTTATTTTTTAATGTCTACCAGATTAGCATATTATTTTCTGCTGTATTATTTTAAAAATAAATAAAACAATATTAATGTTTTATTGAAGAATTTATTTTATTATTCATACAATAAATGATTTTTATGATGACTAGCACCCTTTGGGCAAGCGAAAAAAGGATTTTCAATTTAAAAAAAACTTGCATTGCTGGTTGCTCGCCTATTTACTTATATTTAAATTTGAATTTACAAATGTAATAATTGGATATTATTTTTTTTTGACTGAAAAAAATACAGGTTTTTCAAATAAATAAAATACATTTAAAAACGACTTTTGATTTTAAATTCTGTATATTTATTTGAAACTTTGACGTTTCGATCCTTTGACCAAGGATCTTCTTCAGAAAACGCTGTCTTGTTGAAATGTGGTGTATTTTGTGATTTGAGATGTGCGCGGAGTTGTACCAAGTAGGACATATTCGTCTGTTGGGGGGTTTTCACGTAAGTTTCCTCAAGTCTTGGGTGAATTTTCATTTGACGTATTAATTTCATGCCTATTCAAAATTTCTTCTATTCCATCTCTTTCTCTTGTTTCTTGTTCTTCCCCTCTTGGAGCAAGATGCCGGGTTGATACCCATCAGAAAGTTTAACATGCGCGTAGTCAGGATTAGATTCTATTAATTCGACTTCCTCCACCAACGGATCATATTTACTTGTGCGTACGTATTTCTTCATCAGAATTAGACCTGGTTTGGTTAACCAAGTGGGCATTGAGCTGCCATTTTAGATGATCTTCTAGGATAAATAAAAATTCGTTCGTGGGGTGTAACATTATTATCTATCTGATTAGACAATAGTCCAGTCAATAAATTTTTATTTTTTTTTCAAATTTGTGTGGAAATTGGTAGGTACAAAAATAGAAGATAACCATTTAGATGCTAAAGCAATTTCAGTATCCTATGGCTAACCATTTTGGATTTATGCGAAAAATTCAAAAAAAGTTACAAGTAGGGTGCACTTATGGTACAGACGATTACAACCATAGTGCGAGGTGCACAATTAGACCTTAAGCCAGTCTTACATCATACGTTCGACAGATTTTGAGATTTGCGAGTTACTTATATACATAACAGATACGTACCGGCGACAAGCCGAAAGTAGTCAAAAACCATCAAAATCTCTAGATGTGAATTTAGTCGGTTTCACAATTACTTATTTGTAGTTTGCACAAGTAAGAAAAGGTAAAGATATAATGAAATAAAGAAGAACAAAATAAAATGCAAAGTTTCCTGAAGAGGTGAGAGAAAAATGTCATCTAGATCAAAAACTGTTTGGAAAGTAATATGTTCGGTTATATAAAAACTTGACGAAAACAAAATGAAATCGTAATCTTCAATATAACAAATCTTTTTTAGTTTGATAAGTTTATTACAAATATTTGAGATTATTCACTACTTTTATTTATAACAGCATCATTCAAAACAAAATGGAATAATTCAAAAATCTTCGTTAGAATTATCTAATATGTAAAACTAAATTTCAAATGAATATTGAATATTTTGTAATTTACTGTGATAAGATAATTGATAGTAAAAATATAGGTCTGCAAAACAAAAAATTGTTCATGGCGTCAGAGACAAAACAAAAACTTACAACAAAATAAATTTATTAGACATTTAAACTTTGCAACTTACAACATATAAATAATATCTGAATTTTACTATTCACCACCACCAGTGCTAACTGAAAATTCTTTTCTATATTAAAACATTTGCATAAATTAGCAAGTGATGTGGCATGCAAAACATAAATAAAATTTATTTAATATGTATATACAAAACGATTTGGTATTTAATACCACGTATTGAATCACAGTAAATAGTCAATTCAACCGTCACTTGGAGAATTCAAGACGCTTCTCGGAGGGGATGGTATACTTTCTTCGTCTGATTCAGTGTTATCAGAACTCTTAATAGCAGGAAGATTAGGATTTGATCGATCTGCAACAGAGCAAGCTTCCACTACGTAACGATTGAACACCTCTGGGTTATCAGCGTAAACGTGATGACCTGCATTTTTTATTGACTGAAAAATATACATTAAAGTTAGTCTCAACATTAGTAAATAACAAAAATTTCAATCACATTATGTAAGAAAAATAATACCAGACTGCAACATATCAAGTAGATGTTAGTCAAAACATCAATTAATCAACATTATGAAAGAAAAATTATAATCGCCCTACTAAGTTTGATGTTCAAGTTTAAAAAAGAATTCAACTGTTAAACAATGTTGTGTCTAAGGAAGCATAGTTTTCTAAAGGAAACTTGATCTTGAATTGTATTTATATCTTGTAAGATATCTACAAAATTACTTAAATTCAGATTATACGGTCCATATTTATTAAAGTTCCTTGGGAATTCTTTAAATGAAAGTTTTCTTAGAGGTAAACGCAAAAACAAAAGTGCTATAGTCCTATATAGTGCTATATGTCCTTAATTACTATGATAGTAAATTTACTTGTTTTTTCATAAAAGTGGTCATTATATTGCTTTTAGGATAAAAAGTTGTCGTAAGAAACAAGAATTAAGATCTTAGTTTAAAATATTTCTCAGAAAGTTCATACATTTTTCTTTAGGTACATTAAAACTTTTGCAAAATTTTTTTTTTTCGTTTTAGGCCACCACATTTGAGATTTGACATGTAAATTTAAACAGAAAAATGCATATAAAGACTGTATTATGATGGATTCAATTTAGGAATTTGCATTTATAGTACTCACCTTTAATTTAACGTAGCAACCGATTCTTTTCTCTTCAATTATTTCCCCTGCAGAATTATCAACCCAAGATCTGGCGCCGTATACCAAGGTGATCGGAACACTTTCATGCAAGTTGCCAATTCGCCGAACCATTGGATTCTTTGCCCAGCCGAACCCAGACATCATTGTATGAAATGCACTTTCCCCACTATAACAATAATAAGTTTGTTCAGTAAGCATTGAATATTGACAAAAAAGTGATGTAGAAAATACATTCACATCACAAAGTTGGAGGAAAATTCATGGATATTGCTCGAAATGGGATATACTTTTAAAATTAAATGTAACGTAAAAGAGCTTTCACTGTTATTGCTTCCGAAAAAGATAAAGAATCAATGAAATTATGCATATATTATGATCAATATGATATACTAAGCATAATTTATAATGTCAGCTCAGTGTTATGTATAATTCATAAATAATTTAAATAAAAATAATACAAAACGCTGAAACAAACGCAGCCTGCATAAACTCTTGGTTGGTAGCTAAGGAAACGGTATTATGAATTGAACTTTTCGTTGAGTTGAAATTTCAAGTTTAAAATATTCAAAAATGTTTTTACAGTTGTAGATTAATTTCAAAATATCCTCCAAATGTTTAAAATACTGATAATTGAAATTGATGAACTTCCCCACTGAATACGTGCATTAAAAGTGTGTAATAAAATTTTTGTTACACAGTCTTACATAAAAACCTACTGTTTACATTGAAAATTGTGTAGAAAAACTGTCACTTTTTATTCGACCGTAGACAAAAATTATTTATCTGTAACTGTTTGCATATAGATTAATTAGGTAGGTACCTTAATTCAGATTCTTAAAGCTCATTCACGTTAAAAACATACCATGACTCAGTCTTAATTATAGTCTATTTTAGTTAAGAACGATTCAAGGCTCTTATAGGACAATGATTTGAGCCTTCTGATTGGCCAAAATGCAAATACGATTAACTCACATTAAATGCAATATTTAAAACAAGCTTTGTGGAAATAAATTCAATAGGTAAGAGCAACAAATATATTCACATATTCCCTAAATTGTCATAAATTTGAACCTTCAAACTGCACAGATTTATTTATGATTGATGAACAACTGACAAATAGTGAAGTTTGATTTTTGTGCTAATATAAAAATTGATCATATTTCGGTCATTCAGAAGACTTAGGGCCAGTTTCACCAAAGCCAGCTAAATTTATCCAGAGGTTATTTCATACGAAAATTATTGTTGATACAATTGTAACTATAGTTACTTACTCAAAATAACCTTTAGATAAATTTAACTGACTTTGGTGAAACCGGGCCTTAGAACGTAAAGCCTGGAACCGCTCTTAAGTGGAATAGTCTATAGTTAAAATGCAAGCCAAATTTACATTAGCACAAAAACTGAACTTAGCTATTTAATAACTTCATCCAAGTAATATGTTAATATTTTTGTTCCTTTTATTCAATAAACTGATTATTGGACAGCTCTTTTTGAATCCTGAATGTGAGAAATCGTATTAGTTCTGAGGCGACACCTGTCCTTTTCTAAACGTGAACAGATTTTAAGGCTGCCCATTATGCAACTGTTTGAAAGAAAAGGTTTGTTCTAACAGCTATAATTTTTTGATACGTAGGTCAAATTATTACAATTTTCTTGTTCTAGGACCATTCATCCTCATTTCTGAAACTGAATAAATTTTTTACCGTACATAGCCGAACTGGCCGAAAACATAGAGAGCTTGACTTCTATTCTTTTGATCCCAAGGTTCAAACCCAGTTGGAATCAATTGTCGCAATCAGTTTTCTGTTCGAAAAAATCTCCTTAGTATCCATAGAACCTGTACAATTGTCAAACGCACTTACAATACAAAAATATCAATCTATCGAATCAGGACATGTGCCATACCCCGAAAATGACGAAGGGTGGGATTCATATTTATATTTATTTATTTCCTTTAACTTGTTTCTTGTTCTGTTTGAAAATAATTTTGATTATTTAGCCATGGTTTAAAAATTTTGACGTATATTACATTTGATTTAGTTATCATGACAATGACTTACGTTATTTTCAAATGGAATGTTATTTCAAAATGTCAAATTCAAATATATTTTCAATTTAAATATTATAGATAAAGTATTCTTCGACTCGCGCATATCAGTCGGTTAGCTACAATACTTATTTTTATCTACGGTTTCGTTTTAGTGAGCAGCAATAATGCAAAATCGAAATTTGGTTTGGCGAGTTGTCATGCGATTTGTTCGAACAAATTGGACCCTTCACCTTCGTTTTATTTTTATTATTTTTATGAAACTATACAATATTTAAAAGAAATTTGTAGTGGTTACATGTATTAATAGCTCTTCGTTGAGCCATTACTAATTTTCAAAGTTGGTATGATATCACCTAACAGATGATTTTTCATTCTCAAATAATAAAACTAGTGTCTTCTCAATTGTCAAAAGTGAGCGAAGCAAGTGTTCTTGTTAGCCCTGTGGCATATTAGAATAGTTTTTTTTATTTCTTCTGTGCTATTTTCGGAGAATTGAAATTATCAATAGTATATTGTGCAACAAGTGCAATAAGTTCTTGATTGCCTACGAGAGCTCAAGTGGGCAACTGATAACACCGCACGAGTTGCAGATACTATTTTCTATTACGAATGCGGGTAAAAACTATTTTGCGCTTGTTTTTTTTTTCGGGCGGTAAATTATGCTTGGCGCACGCAAAAGCCAAATAGCCATTTCCTGCATGAGTAATAAAAACTATGTTTAAAGTATTTACTGATAGAATAGAGTCAAGTAATAGAACTTTTATTGCGCAGTTTAATTCAATAATTTTTGTTTACACCAGAAATTATGTCAAAAACTGTTACTTTTTGTGAGATCGTGGATGTATATTATATTTTTGTTAAATTTTTCGTTCATGTTCAACAAACAAAAAATTTTTGCAGAGCAGCATTTTCTATTTGTACCTTTCTTCTAGTGAATCAGAAATTGTTTGTGTATATTTTTTCAATTTTATCACACCCATTGTAATATAAAATATTCATCAAATTATTTATGTGCCTATTATAGGCTCTTTGCGAATAGATTGCAGCGCTAGTAGTGGTTAATTTTGACAGTACTAGCAGGAAAACAAAACGTTATCATTGTACATGATTTCAGAATATATGTATCAAATTTTAATTATAAAGCAATTTATAAGCCAGTTTAACAGTAAATTGAAATATTACGTGTTGGTTACACAAATTGTTGCGTTTTAAACTGTAAAACAGTTACGGAAATACAAAAAAACATAAACATTTCTACAAGTTTCCATCCAGAGAACATGAGATAGGAATGGGAAAAAATGGATTCAGGCTATTAAACGAGTAAAAAAAGTAAAAAGAAGTCAATAATAATCATAGAATATGTATTAAATGTAGAAATTACTTGATGAAACTAGAAAATTTATATAAGAAGTTAGGTTAAACCATTGTAAGCTATAGCAATTTTGTATGTATTATTTTTATGTATCGGATAAGTTTTTGGAAATTCATGCAAAATATCTCGCGTTTCATCAACCTAAGGCAATGTGAGAAAATATGCTTTCATGTGACATGTTTTGATTCGTTTGACAGACATATAGCAGCCTATAATTAATTACTTCAAAATAACATTTCTTACTTCGATAAAAACTTTAAACGGACAAGAATTAATCGGCATTTGCTCTACAACAAGCGCGGAAATCAAACTCTTATCCAAAAATAGTTTTTCTTCAACATTAAACACATGCTTACTTCTTGCACTAATTTTCCTCTTTCTAATATTGTACTCCGGATACAACCAGGCTATATGAATTGGAATCCTGTTCCTATTATAACTCCATTAGTCATCATTCACTTGTGTTTTTAAACTTATTTCAAGCTTCAATATAAACTTTTTAGCTTTTATTCACATATTCCACGTAATGACAATTCAAATTTTTTCCTGCAGCTACTTTCAAAATTAAACACTCTGAGCGCTAGTGTCGCTCTCCAACGTTTGCACAAAGAGCCTATAATACATAATCAGAGAATTCGCGTCCAAATAAACGTTTATAAAACATGTTTCATTATAATGTACTAATTCATTGCAGGTTTTAATGAATAGAAATGCTAATTTTCTTTTACTTTTGGCTTTCATTTAATAAATAATGTAGTATTTAACGTAATGAAAATAAGAAATTTATCTGGCAATTGTATTCTATTGAAAATAATTGAAATATAATCTTATTTCTGCATATGAAGCACGTAAAGTTGGGCCCGCTCTCGCTATCTCTCTCTCAGCTGCCGCATTACAATTTAGGTTTCACGTTTTCCAACTGAGTGTCCGCTCCTCTATTATTCTCCTTCGTGGTACAGAATGATCAAAATGGACTGACCGTCACGTGACTTGTAAAAGTTCGCATTATGATTAAAACTATTTTTATGGAATAAAGTTAGTATAAATTTATTAATTTTGATAACTACGTTACCGACATATCAAGAACAAAGTGGCGTATAACTTGCATATTTTATACCGGATTTATCCATAATCTGATTTAAGAAATACAAAAGTAAATAAATAGCTGTATTATTGAATGATTATTGAAAATTTACTATTATTCCACCAAATTTTAAGGTTAGAATAGTGTTTTGAGAGGAACTGTCATCTGTCACTTGTAGCTCACTATCTCAAGCAGGCGGTAAAGAAAAAATCAGAGCAAGGCAGCACAGTCAATTATTTCTGATCACTCTGTACAATTCTATGTTTCATTGCCACTGGTCATCTATTTCATTTAATGTACCTTTTTCTACGGCCGTGCGTAAGGTAAGGCTTTTTCGCGTCTAAAGTTTTACCACTATTTAAACTACTGAGAGTTAAATTTGTGTGGATGTATATTTATAGCTTCTCTCATCAATCTAATTGTTTGTATATTTCTTAAATCTGAATGTCACCTTGTGTTTTTGGCTCTCTTGCTGTGGACTTAATAATTGGAAAAATATGGAGGTTGAATGCCAAGGAAATTTTTTTTGTATGCAATATGAATGACATTCGACCAATAATTTTAGTAACTCGGCAAGCCTGGTTACCAAATACCTGGCCAAATGTCGTAATATTCAACTTTACACTTTTGTTGCATAAATTAATATAATGTGCTTGTTTCGCAGTATATTGTCACAAATATTGATGTGATTTTACAATAATACAGGTCGCAGTACATTTTACAATTCGTCGCACAATAACAAAATCGCTAGCCGTGATTGATAATTATTACTTATATCGGTCTACGTGGACTTATATGCACTCTTACAAGAATGTCCAATATTCTAACTAATCAGCGGACCAATTGTAACAATGGCATGTTGCAACAATGAGCTGGTATTCAAATGTCTGACAATTGAACATTTTATAGATTATTCGAGAATGTTAACTTGTTCATGATTACAATCAATTAATAAATAAATAACAAACTTAAATAAACATTAGTGTAAACTAAGATATTTCATATTTGTGACAGAATAAAAATATTTATAGAAGCATTTTCACATCGGTAATTCAGTCGCGCGATTCGATCGAGCTACTAATCGCGCTACTTAGTCATTATGGAGCTTTTAGATGCCCGGCTTGTAAAATAATATTCTGACAATGACCTACATTCACATTTTACAAATTCATCATAGCTAAAAGTCTATTTTTTTGCGAAAAAAGGCCTGATCATGTTGTAGACTATACTTTTTCTAACGAGATTTTGGAAACTCACCAATATTTCAGAAGAAACTTTTAAAATTATGAAACGTCAAACGCAAAGCCAAAAATGAATACCTGAATTGTTAGGAAATAACCATGGTAACCAAACTAACAGCTTCTGATTCATTGAAAGTAATGATTGCATGATTCTAAACGGAATACGGAATTATTCTAAACGACGTGTTAGAATGTCTCTTATTCCAAATGTTTCAACATAATTTTTGATTATGCAATATGTAAATTCCAAAACAATGTTAGAGAAAATACTTCAAGACCAACGTGCTATAGTTTCCAACAAGAGAAGGTCTTTAGTGATGCCAAGAAGCTATAACAAGAACAGCATGTCCAGGAAAAAGCGTCACGGAAGGTCGCAAAATTAAACCGGACAACCCAGACGTAGTTTCACGTACACATAAACGACAATAAAGTTTATTTGTTCGCCTTAGGGTTGGTTGTACAATTCAAACTCATATACAGTTAAAGTGAACAGAGTTTATTTATTATGGAAACAATTATTTCAGCAAATGTAACCTTGATAAATAAACTCAGTTTAGCTGAATACAACTGATCCTGAGTAATAAAATATCTGACTTACCTGGGTGTCTGGGAATTACACTGATAAATATATTCGGTAATCAAATTAGCATCAGGCAAGAAACTTTCGAACTTTTTAACAATATCTGGTCTTGCTTTATTTATAACCCATTGTCCTGAAAAACAATCCCTGTGAAAGTGTTTCATAATTTATTTATTTTTTCAAATACCAAACGGTCCAGCAGCTCTGATAGCCCACAATGGATTCAAAGGTTGTAAAGTAAAAGCAATAGCTCGAATCCAAAGAGGAACAGTTTTTTTAATGTTTGATTCTTGAGGTCTCTCTGGAAAACCCCACGGATCGGCCAAAATTAAATGTCTGACTCTATGAAAAGGCAAAATTAATAATCAATGCTTCGTTAAAGTATAAATTTTACCTCTCAGGATGTGAGATTGCATATGAAGCTGCCAAAAAGCCTCCCATGCTGTGACCAAGCAAAATCATATCATCTAATTTCATTTCTCGGCGCCATTCTTCCACAGCTTTGACCATTTGCTGTTCAGCTTCCATCGCATCGGTACTAAAATACGGTCTCGAACTTCTACCAAACCCTAAAACAAGAACAATTTTTACAATAAATCAAATAAAAGCTGTCGAAACTATTTACCTAGCAAATCAATGGCATAAACTGGCCTAGCACTAGCAAAAGCATCCAAATTCATACACCACATTGCAACGCCAGAGCCCAAACCATGAAGAACAACTAAGGGAACATTGGGGGAATCCTGGTTTAATGAAATTGTCCATATTTTGTCTGAAGTTCCGACTGTTGGTCCGATATCAACAAACCAACCACGATAAGAAGTACGTAAAACTGTAAAAAAATATAATTAAATAAAAGGTGATAATATGTAAAGTTATTTTACTTACATGACAATATTTTCTTTTCCACTGTTCGTAACATTGTGGGTGATGAGCAAGACCACTTTAGAACTCCACCAACCCAGCTATCATATCAATGAAACCAATAATTACTAACTAACTGACGTAATTATTGAAAATTATAAATACGTATATAATTATCATGCAAACAATATTTTGGAATACTTACCTAAATGCACTTATGAAAACAGTGAACGCATTACAAAATAGCAAGCATAACAATTTGAACATTAGCGTTATCATTTCTTTGTGGATTTTTGTTAAAATTAGTGATGATTTAAAAACTGACAAAATGCGTGATTTGTAGTATTAATTATTCTGCACATAGTACGTAAAATTTTGAATTATGAATGACATATCGGCAATGTCATGCAAGATTTATTACCTTTGTTGCGTTTCTAAAGATTCGGCAGCTTCGGCCATCTCGTTTTATAAATTAAATAATTGAACAATATCCAAATATTTCACAACCACTAGCACTTAACCTAACTTTTAGACTTTTCGTTATTAGGTAGCAGGAACTGAAACTTTACTGACAGAGCTCAATGAAAAAATGAATTAAAGTGAATCTCAACTAGTTAATAAATGGAATTTGTACTTCTGACTTATAAAAATTGTATATCTCTAGTTGATAAATTGTACGTAAAAATAATTCACAGCAAAGTACAATTCACAATGTCCGAACCGTTCGAACCACGAAATTGAACGAGATATATGATTAGGATATAACACAATGTAATTCTACCAAATAATGACAAAAAAATGCGAAAAGGAGTGATACAGCAGATTCACAAAAAATGACTCGCAATTATGTTTTTGCTACGCGTAAACGCTTATTATCTCACACGTCATGCTGGAGCTGGACCATGACGATGAGATCACAAATAAATAATCTTGATTCTTTAAAACTTCTACGTGCTTCTACTCTTTTATAACTTTTGACGAACTGTAGAATTTTGGACGCTAATGTTGTATATTGTTTACTTAATCGTTGAAATTTCAAATTTATTGTTATTTGTGATTCATCCACTTATATCTACTGATACGAACAACGAATTCAAATTCAAACCAAACATTAAAAAACGTAGATAACTATGGTAGATACATGTTCGTAAATTATTACTTTTTTCTAGGTTAAAAATTGGCCGGATATCTGGGACTTGTAAACGGGTTATAGAGGCGGGCTTTTCGAATTTTGAAATTTAAAAATTCTTTTTTTGTAAAAAATGTTAATCCAAGGTTATTCTCGTAATGTTGACATTGTTGACCATTCTATATTACATCAAACAACAAATTATCTTGTTTTCTATTCGAACGAACAGTAAATTATGTTATATCTTTCATTTGTACTTTATTTTCCTTATTCTCATGACAAGCATAATATATTAGATATGTTCGTATCATTCACTTGTGTCTGCTTTTATTGATGCATCAAACACGCACATTTTCATGAAATAAAAATATATGTATATTCAATACAATATTTAGAATCAGTCGTCAAAATAACTAATTTGATTTAAACGTTAACTTGAATGAAATAAAGTCAATTAACTGAATTAACATTGCAGTAAACAGTTGTAGCAAGAGAAAAGAAAATAAATTAGAAAATTAAAAATATGCCCCGGGTGAGGATCGAACTCACGACCTTAAGATTATGAGACTTACGCGCTGCCTACTGCGCTACCGAGGCTGTTGCGAAACAGTCTTGCACATACGTTGCTTATTAAAATTACAATTTTGGAATAGATAATAATGTTGGGTGTAAAATATCAAATTACGAAGGCGTAAAGAAGTTTAATATTATCTCATTCAGTATTAATAAACTCTCACAGTTCATCATGTTAAATTATTTTTATTTCATCCTAATTTTATGTGGAATATCAGCAGGTAAATTAAGAAAAAATATTTTAAATTTTCAAAATATTTACTTTTTAATAAAAAGGTGAAGATCAGTGTAACAAGAATAAGGATAAACCTCCACATTTACTAGTTAGAGATCACATTCTTTGCGATTATGATAAAACAGTTCGACCTGTAATAAATAATAATGCAACTTCTTTGGATATTAAATTTTTTGTTCATCATTTCGCTTTTGTAAGTATATACAGTTTCACATATTGATTTTTTTTAATATGTATCAAAATTTTAGAACCACCAGGGCACTTTAGAAGTTACTGCATGGCTGGGAATGGTAAATAGAAAACTGTTTTTATATAATTTATACATACTGATAAATCTATTAATTCAGAAATGGTTAGACGAACACTTGCATTGGGATCCTGAACAATTTGATAATGTGGAAGCAATTCTCGCTAGTACAAACGATATTTGGACTCCAGATTTATCCATTTGGAACAGGCAAGAATATAAGTGTGCTTCAAAAAGTGGCAGTAAATTTAAGACTAAAAAACTATATTATTTCACATAATCAGCCTTCTTTTCAATATCATTCTTCAATAAAATGCACAATTCATTCAAAAATTCTGAGTATTTCATGTTATATGGAGCCCACACTACATAATAAAGTGTACATAATTGGGAACTTAAATTAACTCGTAGCCATCTAGCGGTTATGAACGGAACTCCTCTTTAGTAGATTCGTTTTGACTTCTCCTTTGGCAATGTATGAAATCGCTGATTTTATTACAGTTTTTAATGTTGCTTGTTGATATTTTGGAACAAAATGCTATGTTTTCTAATTTGCGTGCAGCTTTTTTGTTTATATATCGAGATTCCTACTTATCTCTTTATTCTCATTCAAATCACAAGTTGTGATCAACAAAACTCAAGAATACGTGAAATTTTGTTGAAAAAATATTTTTTGTCTATATTCTTTATTATCTAAAAATTATTGAATTATTCACAAGTTTATAACAAAAAAACTACTACCTCTTTTATAAAATGAAATCTCTATTTTCTGATACAGTTGCATTTAATTCAAAGCAATTGGTGAAAAACGAATGAAATCGAGTAGAATATTCAGAATATTGTTGTAACAATACCGCTTCGACAAGTCCATTAAAGATCCGTCATTTCGTCCTTACCGGTAATTTTAGCTGCCAATATAATTTTGAAAATAATTTTTGCATCTTATTGAGAGATTAAATTATGCATCCTTTCACCACCTTTCTGGAATTTTTTTTTTTCATTATTTTTTACAGCTCATATTATTAATATTGCCACAAATTTTATTGTGAATAATTTATTTACACAGGTTACAGTGCCAATATTTATTTTATAAACTTGTATGAACACAATATCACTCACAGTTACTCTTACTGAATGACCTCTAGCTCACGCTCTTTATATATATCCTAATCCAACAATGGGCCAACATTCAAATGTCTAATAGTTGTTGCCTGGCAACCATCGAACATTTAGTAACCATAGACTGTCAATCACGTCCGACAATTGAACATCGACTTGGTCAATGGTAACTACAATGACAGTTACAATAAATTATTGACTAAATAGCGAATCCAAATAAGTAATAATGTGAACTAATTACTACAAATATTTCACATTTGTGTCAATATTATACACTCACCTTGGGCTATAAAAGGAAATCAACCTCAAATAAAAGATAAGAAGCTGAAAATTTGTACAAACCTTCATTTACATTTCAAATGTTACCTTAGAAGTTACATTTAATATCATGTGCGTGTCTTGAGATATTCAAAGTTAAAGGCTGCAAATATCAATTTTTCGTAAATATATCGCTTCCTATGCTTTAAATCGTTTATGCATTGATTACAAAAATTGTAGAGCAATAAATTCTCTACAAGTTTTGTCCTAAGCATTTTTTTATATGCTCAGCCGTTTTTGAGATAGAGCACGAAGAATGTGGAACGTTCAGCCGTACATGTCATAGCGCAAGGTCAATCATGAACCCTATGTACTATATAATACGATTTCTGAATTCAATTATCAGATAAATATGTTATTTCTCAACTATTTAAATATACGATATTATATAGAGGACGAGAATGAATATGGAACTATATCTGATCTATAAAGTATCGTTTTCATTGTGGTGTCGCAGGCCTGGTACGAGAAATTGAGCCAATAGGACTGCCGGATTTTTAATCTCACCGTACCGTGGTCTAGGGACCACGGTGTTGGAAGCGTGGTGTCAGAGGTTGGAAATATTCAACTTTTGTACCACGCTCGCCTCCGCGCATGCGTATTTCTTCTCATATTTTGACAGTTTCTTGTTCACATCCACGTGTTCTTATTTTATAAAGTCAGTGAAATACAGTTTGATAAGAAATTAATCCTAATACCGAAGTAAATTTAAATATTCATATCAGAAAGCTATACGTCTCGGTGTGGTCGTCAAATTTATGAAAAATGTTCAAATTTGATATAATAACTTTGTTATTTGTAATTTAAAAATGCGAGCTCGCGCAAACTACAACTTTCATGCCAATCTGATACCAATACGCATTTGTCAGTTGCCACGCTTCTCACACCACCATGAAAATAGAAAATACAAATTTCGTACCACGCTTACCGCGCCTGCGACACCACAATGAAAACGATACTTAAGGAGCCTGATATATTCGACACAGTAGGTTCCAATTAGACCCAGCTTGCTAGCATTTATTTTGAAGCAGACATTAGGGGTGCGGGGAACGGGGAAAGATCCAAGTTGGTAGTGCAGGTTGCATATAACTTTCAAGTGACATATTATGGAATTATTTTTAGCGCATTTTTTGGAAAAAAGCGCTATTATATTCACTTTGGCTGTCTGGCTGGCTGGCTGGCTGTCTGGCGTGACGCTGTGTTCTCAGCAACTATACTATTTACAAATTTGAAACTGGTACTAAATAAAAGCTACTGTTTCGTAGGTTTGCACAAATTGCTTTAATTCAAGCTCAGTGATTGTGGAAGATTAAATTATTCAATTACTTGTTTCAAGTGAAACAATGCCTATAGATATATATGACATTAGGGATATGGCAACTAAAATTTATTAAAGTAGATAAAAATTTAGTTACAATTTTCGCCGCGGGTGTCACTATTATTATGTACAGTTGTCAAACCTGTCCGGGATTCATTCAATCCGCGAATTTGAAGCTTATTAGAATGAATTATTATTATTCGATGAAAATTTGTTTACTTTTGGTGTATTTTTTTTTATATAGCTTTGATAAAGATCAAATTATCATTTTAAGGTACAGTACTTGACCTCCCGTCAGTCAATAACTAAACAATAAAGATTAAAAAGTATTTTTGAGTTTGTACATGCATAAATTATGTACCTATCAAATAGTCAACTTGAAACTAGTACTAAATGGAAGCTGCTGTTCCGTAAGTTTGCCCAAACTGCTTGATTTGAAGCTCAGTAACTGTGAGAGATGGTAATTTGCGAAATCTCTGAAGTAACAAGCATTCATAGGCTGTCAAAAATGCGCTTTCATCATCTAGATGATTCTTCCATTTTTTCTAACCTTAATCAAATTTAAATTTTAATTCTTCATCAGAAATATGAGAATTGATGAACAAGGCAAGTGATTTAAGAATGTTAAAAGTTGTGAAAACGTGGATATCACATTTAAAATACAATTCACAAAAAAAATTACAATAAGTTGAAAAGTTATTTCATAAATAAATTACGGTATGATTTTAATATGAATTGATAAATTTTTCAAGTTAATTATAAGATTGTAATTTTTTAAAAAACTTAAAACACAAACAATAAGAATACACGTCATACAAATAGTGTAAACTAGGCATCACGCATTTCAAACTTGGATAATTCCCTTTCCTCCCTACCCGCTAATGTCTGCTTCAAAACAAACTGGTACAACAACATAGGACGTGCGGAGTCTAATTTATAAGACATCATTGGTTCCAATGAATTGAAGACTCCGAAAATCTAGAAACGAGCTCATTATTTTCAAAAATACTTATTTTATAGGCTCTTTG
Organism: Dromius quadrimaculatus; assembly: GCA_963989225.1. Lineage (NCBI taxonomy): Eukaryota > Metazoa > Arthropoda > Insecta > Coleoptera > Carabidae > Dromius > Dromius quadrimaculatus. The sequence goes on from OZ022330.1 coordinate 46,706,151, forward strand.
CGAATAGATTGCAGCGCCAGTAGTGGTTAATTTTGACATTACTAGCAGGAAAACGAAAACAAAACGTTATCATTGTACATGATTTCAGAATATATGTTCCAAATTTAAATTATAGAGCAATTTATAAGCCAGTTTAATAATAAATTGAAATATTACGTGTTGGTTATACAAATTGTTGCGTTTCAAACTGTAAAACAGTTACGAAAATACAAAAAAATATAAACATTTCTACAAGTTTCCATTCAGAGAACATGAAATAGGAATGGGAAAAAATGGATTCAGGCTATTAAACGAGTAAAAAAAGTGAAAAGAAGTCAATAATAATTATAGAATATGTATTAAATGTAGAAATTACTTGATGAAACTAGAGAACTTATGTAAGAAGTTAGGTTAAACTATTGTAAGCTGTAGCAATTTTGTATGTATTATTTTTATGTATCGGATGAGTTTTTGGAAATTCATGCAAAATATCTCGTGTTTCATCAACCTAAGGCAATGAGAAAAAATATACTTTCATGTGACATATTTTGATTCGTTTGACAGACATATAGCAGCCTATAATTAATTACTTCAAAATAACATATCTTACTTCGATAAAAACTTTAAACGGACAAGAATTAATCGACATTTGCTCTACAACAAGCGCGGAAATCAAACTCATCCAAAAACAGTTTTTCTTCAACATTAAACACATGCTTCCTTCTTGCACTAATTTTCCTCTTTCTAATATTGTACTCCGGATACAACCAGGTTATATGAATTGGAATCCTGTTCCTATTATAACTCCATTAGTCATCATTCACTTGTGTGTTTTTAAATTTATTTCAAGCTTCAATATAAATTTTTTAGCTTTTATTCACTTATTCCACGTAATGACAATTCAAACTTTTTCCTGCAGCTACTTTCAAAATTAAACACTCCGAGCGCTAGTGTCGATTTCCAACGTTTGCGCAAAGAGCCTATAAAAGGAATTAAACATAAACGTCATCTGTCACTTTAACAATGACAGCTGTCACTTTGTCAATGGTTACGTTCCACTAGACGACCGCAACGCTCATGTCGCCTCAATAATCGTTCCACAAGACTATCACGGTCTTGACGTTCATGATAAATACGTCACAGATCACGTAATTGATCTCGACAACATCAAGCTCACAAAGCCCGCGAGTGAAAGGTGGATCGAAGCGGTCGTTGCGTTAATTTTTGCAAAAACGCCCAGAAATTCAAATTAAATGATAAGATGCCTTTCCAATTTGTACTTTAGATTTCAAAATATCTCAATTGATTCAAGATTTTCCATTTGTCAATATGACAGATAATTTTATGGTCTCTCATTATCATTATTTATTATTTAAGAGCGATTAATGTACACAGGCATATTGTATTCACTCCATTCGTATATTCTCTTTGCTATAGGTTAGTTTAATCTCATTAATGATTTACTTTTCGATCCTTATCACAAATTGACAGTTTATTTGACATTTAACAGACACTCGCATCGTTCTAGGAGCACCTGCCACATCGACCATGAGTTAGTAGAACAGCAAAACCCGCAGACGTGAGCGTGAGCGTTGCGGTCATCTAGTGGAAAGTACTAAATGATAGCTGTAACTTCGACGATTACAGCTGTCATTTTGAAATATGCATTTAATTAATGCGACATTCTAAATTTATGGAATAGCGATGAAATTGGCCATGATATTTAATGGTCGAGGAAGTACTATGCTGGCCACAGTAGAGTTTTTAATAATGAAATTATGAAACAACCACAACGCGACGTTTTGTAATATTTTTGCGAAGCAATTTTTTTTTGCTCCAGTCGATCAAAACAAAGAAATTTAATAATCATCTTGTTTCCAATTTTTATCTATCATCCGAAGCTAACTTTCCAATTTGTTTCTCTTAATTTTGAAAAAAAAAAGTTGTGGCTTAATTTGTACATTCAGTCCGAATATTGGTTATCAGTTTTTTTGTTTTTAAATAGGGGTACTTACGGTCCACTCAAATTAATAGATGATGAATCCAACTGCTGCGTTATTTTCTACCATAAAAAGGTGATTTGCGTTACCGAAGTAGAAATTGAAGCAATGTGTAAGGCAGATTATCGTCACTACCCATTTGATGTCCATAACTGCACTCTTCACATTGGATCTTGGTTCCATTCTGGAGAAGAAATAGATCTAGCAGATACTGAAATTATGACAGAAATGGGAACATTTTCACAAAGTTCGCTTAATCCTGAATGGCATTTAGTCTCTCTTACTTACGAAAAAAATCCAGGCATATATAAAAGTATGCCTAACAGCACTTTTCCATCAATAAATTTCTCTTTTGTTGTCAGTAGGAATGCTGCTGTAAAATTTGCAATTCTTATCGTGCCAATCTTGAGTAAGTAGTAGCTATTATTATCTTTTGATTTATTTTTGAATTGTTTTTCTTTATAGTTGCTATTGGGATGTCTTTACTTACTTTGTGGTTAGATCCTACTTCAACAGATAGAATTTTTATCTCAGCTGTTAATATTCCAATACACGTATTACTTATACTTAACTTTCAATGGGATTTGCCGGAAAGTGGTCCTTCACTCTCTTATTTAAGTAAGTTATTTTATATTCCAATTTTAATTTATATGGAAAAATATGATTTTTTAGTTGTTCTGAAATATAAGGTGAGTTAACAAAAGCATAATATCAAATTAAACGTACAACTTAATTAGAATTTTTTCTACTAATTTAATTAAAAAGGATGAAGTACATTATAAAGTATGGAACAGAATGTACTATACGACCTTAGTAATATGATATAAGTACTTCTGTCTTCTGATATTTCTGAATAAATTTTCGCATAAATACAGTTCAGTTTCTGTAGTGATGAGTCGCATTCCCTCCTTTGGCTCTGCAAATGTTTGTGATACCTCATAAATTCTAAGGAAACGATTAGAATTAGATTGTATAATTTCGATCATCTTAGCATGAGACGGAATAGAATTAAAAATTTTTACTAAAGATAAGGAACTTATCAACAAAACTGTGAGACATATTTTGCCAGCATTTAATTCCAAGATTCTGATAAAAACGTCTGAATTTTTAAATACATTTTATTGAGAAATATAATTTTGTATTTTTGTCTATAAAATCAATCAAAATAGCTAATAACAAATAAAGAATAATATCTAATCTAAAGGTTGAATAGAAATAGTATCAAAACTTTTTTTCTATCCTGTATAATTATTTTCTCTTTTTAAATTATTCTGTTACGGAAGAAGTAAAGCAGCATACATTTTTTGTATAATAAACTACCAGATCTGCACTCGTGTCAACTATCTGCAACCATTTAAAAATGTATTTATTTCATTTTCAGTTCAATTGACGAGGAATTCTGAGCTAATTGTTTTATTAACATTAATTGAGACTGTAATTGTTCGACATCTTTTCAGTAAAACAAAAGAGTCCCCAAGGTTTCTGGTAAATATTTTTTCACTAATTTCCACAAGCAAAGCAGGACAATTATTGCTATTTTTGGAACTGAATCCTGAAGTAAATGAAATTATTTTTGAAAAAATTATAAAATTCTAATATTAAATGTTTTCAGGGGGCTGCTGAAAATTTAACAACTGATGATAGCAGTAATCTTGTTGAAATAAATGAATGCCCAAAAGAATGGTTTCTGCTTGGAAAAGTCATTGACCGATTGTCATTTTTAAGTGCAATTTTTGCTCATTTCGTCATGTTTATTTATTATGTCAGTAATTAGGCATCTACATAAATAATAGCAAAGAAAATGGATCATGAATCAATTAAAAAAAATTAAAAAGAGGGCTCGTCCGGGATTTGAACCCGGGACCTCTCGCACCCTAAGCGAGAATCATACCCCTAGACCAACGAGCCGATATTAATTCTAATTTGTTACAATGTATTAATGCTTAAAATAAATATATTTGAAGTATTACTTTTTATTCTTCTTTAGATTAGAGGCACTGTTACATATCAAATATTATGCATTCAGTGGTAATGTTGAATGAATGTGAATAATAAAAAAATTCTTTTTCAGTCTGCCCTTTCAGATTATAATCATCAACATCAGCAGAACGTAAGTTTTTCTGTTATTTTTATTAAATCAATTTTTTTACAGCTACTACTCAGGTAAAATTATTTATATATAATTATTTTTATTTCCCCAATTTTTTTGTGCTTAATTTTGGTTTTAGTATTGATTTAATGATTTTTTTATTGTTTGCATTTATTTGCAGTTAAGAGGGGCTTGAGGATTTACTGTTGGACCTGATGGCATCTTAGAATTGAGACAAAATTCAATTACGATGCTTGTGGAAGATCAATTTTAAAAATATCTTTTTAACTAATCATCATCATGATCCTTAGTCATTGCCTGGAGGCGAAATATGGTTTACAAATGCCTTTTACACACTCTAAAATTCTTCAAAATAAACCTTTTTCCCACTTTAACCTTCTTCAAAATAAACCTTTCCTCCAAAACTGTTATGTAGTTTTGTTTACAAAACCTATCACAATTATTCTCCAGATATGGACCTCAGAATAAATTTATTTTGTTGTGTATAGTGAAATAAAGTATTATTTAAATGTTCTCATTGGTTTTGAAGTTTTATTGTTGAATCAACCATCAAATGGAATAATTGTTACCTGAAAGAAAATATTTCAATTTCAAATAATAGTTCATATTTTAAATTCATAATTCTATTTCAATTTTTGTTTTACTTATATTGCAATCTTAGATAGTAATATATTAATCAGAATACATCGTTGAATCTGTACTGAACCGTAATAATCCCTTAAATAATATTTTACAATTGGAATGTCTAAATAAAAATGTTTCCCTTGTATTTTCAAAATTTCAAATTACTATAGTTCAATTTTTGTCGTCGTGCAGCAGCACATATCAATCAGCATTTTATACAGCTTTATTTACACAATCACGTTTTTATTAAAAGCATGGTAAGACAAGTTATTTGATGAACAAAATCGAATTTCAGGCGTAAAACTAGCTTTTTCTTCATACCTCGGTCGAAAGTACGTACTTTTAAACAACATTTAAAGTCAAAAAAAAGTAAAATTAATAACGTACTTTCGAGCAGCTATGAAGGAAGATCGAATACATTAACGGGCCAAAAGTTGAAATCTCGATCCTGAGCGTCATGATGACGCGCATGGCCGAAAATTCAACTTTCGGCCCTTGTAGTGTAATATACTATATTTGAGATTGCGAGTTTTTTTCTGCAGAATATAATCTAAACCTTTCACAATGATTTTTTTGCGTTAAAGTTCAAATTATGAATATATTTCAGAATCGTCCTGTCCAAAATGGTTTGCTTTGTTCACAATTTCAAATTTATTCAAATTATAGTTCAGATTTTTCCGTCGTGTAGCAGCACCTGTCGACTCAGAGAAATAAGCATTTTATATAATCTGATTTACACAAACAGATTTTAAAAATTTTAAAACACGTATGACAATATTATAGAACTAGATTTAGAAAATGTTCATTGTTTTTCAAAGATGGCTTACCAGATAATTAATATTACTTATTCCAAGAGCATAAAACATCGATATCTTTGGGATCTATTGATCAATAAATCATTAACAGAGATAGATAGAGAATCCTAGCTTCCGCCACTCGAGCATCTGACTATTAGCTACCACTTATAAATGTTGAGAGTCACTGATTTAAGAGATAATAAATGTTTTGTGCTCCAAGAATACAAAAACTGAGTATTTCTTGGATTTGCTGATTATTCCAAGGATCTAATAATCCCGTTTTTCTTGAACTTTTTGGATTTTGTTGAAATTTGTTTTTTTTTCTGTTACAGGGATCATATTACCAAGAATATCGAGGAACACCAGAAGGATTATTTCTAGGATCACATTCATTGTTAGTTATATCAATTTTTTTCTCAAAGCAATTCATGTCAATTATATATATTATATTTAATATTGAAAAAAATAAATTGAATATCAATAATTCCTATTATTTGTTTTCAGAAGATCAAAAATGAAAATCCATCTTGTTCATTTTAATAAAACATTTCTCCACTTTTTAACTATATTCATCTTACTATTAATGTTATTTTGCAAAATAAATATTGGATAAAATGAGAAGTAGAATATATTTTATGTGAATTATATTTTGCCATGATGTGAACTTAATCATTTGTTTCTCATTCTCATTTGCTTCTCATAAATGAATGTTTGTACAACAGATTGCGCGACTTCTTCCTAAAAAATAACGGATTCAAAGATTACTCGTAAATTATGTAATACATTTAGAAAAGTCTGAAACAGTTTCAGGAAGATTAATTCCGTCTGTTGAGAATTGGAACAGTAATTCATTCCATTTTTTTTATTCGCTATAAATTGATTAAATTTATGATAACTAAAAGATGCTTTTGAACGTATGTAGTGTAAAAAACAAATCATATTTTACCGTCGTTTAATTTTTATGTAATCAATGGTGAATTTAAATAAAATATTGCATTAGCAAAATTGTTCCGGATATATCCGTCACCCTTCAAGGCAAGGCGCAAATTGAGACACGTATAGCACGTGTGACATGGCACAGCACAGTGTGTGTTTTTGTAGTCGGTAGGATTCAATGAGACAGCGCACGTTGATGACATGACACGAGGTGACGTGATTAGTGCCTTCTGTCGGTCGTGCGGCACAGTGGTCGAGACACAGTTTCTCGTGCCGAACTGTCTGTCACGCGTGTGCATGTATGTGAAAAGTCTACTTATCATATATCAGTATATCTGTACCAGTATACAATCTAGTATCAGTTGTTTTCTCATTTTTTAAATGAGAAAATGGCAGAAGAGAAGTTGATAGAGACGGCAAGGCAACACAAGGAGCTTTCTTTGACAAAAGATGCAAATTTTTTTCTCTCTCTGATAGAATGTACTTATTAGGTTATTTGAATTTCGTTCTTATCAAGAAATAAGAGCAAAATTTTTCCTTCAGCATCATCTGATTCTGATTCAGAACAATTGTTTTGTTCGTGTATCAGACATTTCCCAATATGGCGATTGCAAGTGTAGGTAGAAACTGCATCTCAATATGCGGATCACCACGCAGCCCGTGTGGTACGTACGTGTCGTGTACCTCGCGTCACGTCATCTCATACGTGCTATACGTGTCTCAATTTGCGCCTTGCCTACTGTAAACAAACAATAGCAAAAATTGTTGATTTTATTATGTGCTTTGTATATTTCCATAAGTTTTTTTGTGTTTTTTGATGATTAGTGATCATTTTCTAGATCATATTTGCAATTAGTGATAAATTCAGACTACATTTAATCATAATCAAATAGTTAGAAAGCTTGATTTATAAATTGATACTATGTTATGTTATATTTGGGATGGACCAACGGTTGAAATAATTATGGTATTCAAGGCTGAAAATTTCCTCTGCAGGCCAGAGAAAGATGCAATTGTTCAAGCCAAGTAAACCGTCCGTTTAGCTGAACAGATCTAGTTGAATTCTCAGCCTCAATCACAATCGAGTAGCTGATCCCTATGCAGATCTACATCAGCTCGTACGCAGGAAGTAATGCAGGTTGCCTGGAAAGATGTATCTTCTGAGGTCTTGTATTTTTTATTTTTCTTTTAATCATTTCTTACAGAAATGTTTATCTGTCCAAGTGATAATTATCTTGGGTGGTAAAGGTAATTATTACTATGACAAATAAACTTAGTTCGTCTGACTGGTGAATAAAATGAATTTGTTTACTAACGTAGATATTTTTCCAGCAAAAGTTTCCCTCTATGTTAGTTTAATGTGGTGCCCAGAAAAATTGTGGGCTTTCACCGAGCCTTAATTGCAACTGAGCAACTAATCCCTGTGCAAATCTACATCAGCTCGTGAGCAGCAAGTAATGCAAATTGCCTGGCAAGATGCATTTTCTTAGATCGTCTATTTTTTATTTTTCTGTTATTTATTTGTCAATGTTTATCTTTCAAGGTAATAATTACTTCTGGGGGATGTAGTCAATTTATTTACTAATGTGGAAATTATTCCAGCGGAAGTTTCTCCTCCATGTTAATTTTATGTGGTGCCCAAAAGAACTGTGGACTTCCATCGAGTCTTAATCACAACTAATGACTTGATCCGTATGAAGATCTACATTAGCTCGTGAGCAGGAAGTTATGCAGGTTGCCTGGAAAGATGCATTCCCTGAGATCATGTGTTTTTTTTAATTTTTCTTTTATTTATTTGTTACAGAAATGTTTATCTTTCAAAGTAATAATTAATTCTGGGGGGAGGATAATTACTGATATGACAAATGAACTAATTTTGTCTGACCAGTAGATGTAGTTAATATATTATATATTTATGTGGAAATTATTCCAGCAAAAGTTTCTCCTCCATGTTAATTTGATGTGTAGCCTAGAAGAACTGTGGACTTCCTCCAAGCTTGAATAACAATTGAGCAGTTGATCCTTATAAAGATCTACATCAGCTCGTGAGCAGGAATTTATGCAGGTTGCCTGGAAAGATTATTTAATGGGGTATTGTATTTTTCATTTTTATTTTATTTATTTGTTACAGAAATGTTTATGTGTCGAAGTAATAATTACTTAGGGGGAGTAAGGGTCATTATTACTATGGCAAATGAGCTAATTTCGTCTCACCAGTAGATGTAGTCAATTTATTTACTGATAGTGGGAGTTATTCTTGCAAAAGTTTTTCCTTTATTCGTATGTTAATTTGACATGGTGTCCAGAAGAGCTCTGTCTAAATCACAACTGAGCAGCTGATCCTTAGGAAGATCTATATTAGTTTGTAAGCAGGAAGTTATGCAGGTTGTCTGGAATAGTATATTCTACAATAAGTATTGGAATGGCCTATATTCTGAACGAGCGAAAAGTTTGTAAACGGAGCCGAAGGCGAGGATTACGGTTCGCGAGTGTGGAATACGCCATTCCAAACATGTTGTAGACTATACTTTCTCTAACAAGGTTTTGGAAACTTACCAATATTTCAGAGGAAACTTACCAATATTTCAGAGGAAACTTAAAAAATTATTAAATGTCAAACGTCAAATCCAGATATGAATACTTGAATTGTTAGGAAGTAACCATGGTAGTAGCCAAACTAACAGCTTCTGATTCGTCGAAATGATTCTAAAGGCTTACGGAATCATTCTGAACGGCATACCGAATCATTCTAAACGATTTTTTGGAATGTCATTCGTTCCAACATAATTTTTGGTTATGGAACATGCAAATTCCATAACCAAAAATTATGTTGGAACGAATGACATTCCAAAAAATCGTTTAGAATGATTCCGTATGCCGTTTAGAATGATTCTGCAAGCCTTTAGAATCATTTCGACGAATCAGAAGCTGTTAGTTTGGCTACTACTATGGTTACTTCCTAGCAATTCAAGTATTCATATCTGGATTAACGTTTGACATTTAGGCCCAGTTGTACAATCTAAGCTTATCTACAGTTTAGTTGAACCGAGCTTATTAACTATGGTTACAATTGCTGGAATAATTGTAACTATAGGAAATAAACTTAGTTTAACTAAACTATGGATGAGCTTAGATTGTACAATCAGGCCTTAATAATTTTTTAAGTTTCCTCTGAAATATTGGTGAGTTTCCAAAACCTTGTTAGAGAAAGTATGGTCTACAACATGTTTGGAATGGCGTATTCCACACTCGCGAACCGTAATCCTCGCCTTTGGCTCGGTTTACAAACTTTTCGCTCGTTCAGAATATAGGCCATTCCAATACTTATTGTAGAATATACTATTCTTGAGCAACTGTATTTTTCATTTTTATTTTATTTGTTACAGAAATGTTTATCTGTCAAAGTAATAATTACTTCTGGGGGAAGGGTTATTATTACTATGACAAATGAACTAGTTTAGCGCCAGTAGAATGATGTAGTCAATAATTTATGCACTAATGTGGAAATTATTTCTGTGAAAATCTCTCCTTTATTATGTTAATTTGATGTGGTGCCCAGAATTGTGGACTTCCATTAAGTCTTAATCACAACTGAGCAGCTGATCCTTATGGAGAACTAAATGCTCGGGATGATACAGTCGTGAATCAAGTGAATTTATTTTTTGGATTCTTCTGGACTTAGATATTTTATTAGTCGGAGTGAAATGTTTTCAAATTAATAGCTTGCCTATTTCACCAAAGAAATGATTTTAATCAATCCTATAGTTATTTCGGAGATGCGTGAAATATTCTAATACCTAATCAAATATTGTCCTCTTCAGGCAAAGTTTTTTCATCCCTCAAATTCTCAAATCTGCTATTGACATTCCCGCTTTGCCCATGCCCAATATATAAATTTTCCAAATACACCGCACAGGATTTGAACCAGGGACCCCTGAATTCATACGCTGCATACGTGCAGTCGGTATTGATCACAAATTAATTTACTAAATTTATAATAGCAAAATTGCAAACAGATAACAAGATACAGTATTTTATTTATTATCAAAGTAGAAGTCAAAATGTATCCATTCTATAATAGTTCAGCTTACAGGCGCTAGGTAGCTACAACTACAAATCAATTTTTAGTGCAAATAAAAGTTTTTTCTCAGAATAATTAAAATTTAAAGTGGTTTAATCAAATCATATCCAGCCATTGAGAAATTGATCGGTTTGGGACCTGATTAAGTGTCTTTCAAAGGATAAACAGCCCGCTTAAAATGTTAATATCGTGAAAATTAAATTAAAATTATTTTTGCATGAACATTACTTCAGATTGTTTATTTTTTTTTTTAAAAAGGTATATTATAACATAAATTATTTTACAACATAGAGTATTTGATTTTTATTTGACCTTAAAATTGCATCGTACAATCAAGTCAGTCTTTCCATGTGTGTTGGGATAAATAAAACTCAAAAGGAATAGTTTTTATAAAAGGGTGAATATTTTTCCATGATAATAAAAAGTACAACGAAATATCGGCGAGAGCAGAAATGTATTAACAAAACATTGGCAATAATTTTTTTTAAGCAAATAGATACAATTATAGCCTTCTATAATTTTGCCAGTGCAAAAAGTTTTGAATTTGTACTTTATGTATAAGTATAATATAAATCTTGATTCTTTTTCTGGAAAGTATAATATTATACACTGCACACAAAACGCGTTACACTGGAAAAATTACACTAAAATAATTTTAATTTTTATATTTATACATCTCGTTCCACTAAAACTGGAACGGACTTAAAAAGAATTAATAAAAGTAAAATATGATATAGTCTTCTAAGTTAACATCAAATTTCTAAAAAAATCGTAACTTATGACGAAGTTTTACATTAAAAAATACACAGGTATAGATTTATTAAATTTCATACGATCAGTCTACATGAATTAGCTATGACTTGAAGGACTTCGCCTTTACACTATTTACACTGAAAAATAACCATTTACAACGGGTTTGCATTGCGATATAGCCGTGGTAGATCCTAGTAGTACAAAACAGAACAAGAACGAAGTGAAAAGTCTGTAAGTTGCTAGCGGCGGTGCACACTAAAGTGTGATGGGCCCTCGAGCAAGAACATCTGGAATGGAATGCTCACACAGGATGCTACGTCTCTGCTTCGGCCATGGGTCCCACACGCGCTCACTTAGGCGGGTAGGGGTTGATCACCGTGACCGCGGCTGCTTGCTGGCTTGCCAATACCGCGGCTGCAACCAAGAAACAGCCACGTTAACGTTCACAAGTTCAAACACATGCTATTTAGAGCCCACTACCCGCCACTCTCTTAGCATCTATGTGCACTATCAAATTCTCATTGGATCTAACTGTGAGTCTAAAGGCTGGTTTATGCCTAATTTCACAAGACAAGAAAAAGCATAAGATTTTAATGCATACACTGTCAATGAACCGTTTATGCAATTTTGTAATTAGTCATAAATCCAGAAGAATCAAGCAAATTCCACTCCCTACATTTCATTCTTAGTCAAAACAATTGCAAGGCTTATACGTATCATTTAACATAGAGTTACTCATTGACTAATGGCCAATTTTATAGAAGACCTTAAATGAATTTATTTTATTCAACAAATTCAAATCACTTTGAGTTTTTTTATGACAGTAGAATCATTGTCTGATACCATGAGTTCTATTTTTAGCTGTTTTAGAAGTGTTATTTTAGGGAGTGTTTTAAGGCAATAAAAATGTTCCGAAATATTTAAATGAAAATATTTTAAACGAATATTGTGACAATTGTACTATTTGTAACTTGCATTTAAAAAAATATTATTTGGGCATTTCTATTGCTTTGGAATACTTCTTAAAATAAGGTTCTTAAAACAGTAAAAAATAGAGTTTGTAGTACGGTCATTATTATCAAATAATCGACTGTCATCTAATAGAGTAAATTTTATTTACTTAGATTATTTACTTTGTCGTTCATAAAATCGAGCATGAACTGAACTCATTAATTATTTGCTGTGTTTATTACTCTAATTCCATTGTTTAGTCATTAATACACAGATATTAAAACCTTTAAGTTTTAAATAATTACAACGTAACTCCAGAGCCAGAATAGAAAATCTTTTGTTTTCGAATTATGACTTTTTTGAGTTTTCATGATTATACTTTACAACTCACATACTATTGAAGAAAGAAAAAAATATATTTTAAAATTATTTGGCAATCTGAGTCACTTTGTATATTAAAAGTATTGTAGTTATTCTTGTACTATCTTATGTTCATGCCTTATGAAAAGCAGCATAAATCAGGCCTATCTAATCGCCAGTAGCAGGACCAACTCGCTCAGTTCAACTCACACACTCTCACGTGCTAAGACACTTGCGACATCACAGGTCATCGCGCGTACCCGTATGCCAATATACATCAATGGGTATTACCGTGACACAATCAGCTCATACATGGATAGAGTCATAGATATCACAGACTTCTCTACAACACCTAGTCAATTATGTATTTACTCGTATGCATTATGTACTTCTTATTTTACAGCACACATATTGACAATATGCACATTATTTATAGACAACTAGATGATGAGGTTTATAACAAAATAAGACAACGTACGCAGTATGTCAGTGATTAAAGAAGTACTCTTGTCGAGTATGGGAAACGCGATCGCGAACGTGAATCACCAATATGGTGTACTGTAAAGCCCTTTACAGGCCGACTAGCTACTAGAACTAGGTACTAAGGTTCAGTGAGTCACAGTGGCCACCGCGGGCTATTGTCAAGGCCGCACCAAAGGCTTACCTCCATAAGGGGGCGCATACAAGGGATATCCGAGGCCTACATGCGTATGGTGGTGCGTGTGCACATGACGCTGCGGCGGGGGGCTACGATTGTCTTTACTGTCCACTGGCGTCTGCTTGCCGTTGGCACCCGCGGCGCTATTGATACCGGCTGGCTGCGTCGTGACAGTACCTCCTGGCTGTGGAGCACCTGGTGCAGTGCCACTTGGTGGGCCACCTCCTCCGCCTCCACCACTCGATGGACTCGCGCTTGCCACCGAAGTCTTTGGCGTCGGCGATTTCATTGCACGTTCCTGCAGTTCATGAATCTTATGTGACGTATAGTACTGATTAGCATGATGCTGCAGTAAATCTAGAGCTTTTGTGGGGCCTTGCGGAGGGCGTGAAAGATCCTCCGGTGCATGGTACCGCGGCATCTGTGGATGCAGATATGGGCTACCACTGTACGGGCCTGGTACTAACATATTTCTATACATTGGATGATTAGGGTCAAATGGTAGAGCTCCATAATGAGGGGATTGCAAGTAGCTTGGATGGATGGCATACGCATATTGTGACGTTGGTGGCGGTGGAGGTCCTTGTGTTTCCATTGTTGGCTTCACTCCTTCTTGTTTTACTTCCTTGTCTTTCTTTTCTTCAGGTATTTTATCTTTATGTTTCACATTCGGACTTTGCGATGGAGCCTTATTTGGTGTTTGAGTTTTTTGTTGAATTGGTTCTGGCTGTTGTTCTTTGCGTCGCTGCTGTTCTGGATACAAATAATAGCGTCGCATCTCATCTTCCCGCTGTTGTTGGTGTTGCTGTTGTTGTTGTTGTTGTTGCTGCTGCTGTTGGTGTTGTTGTTGAGATTGCGAGTGATGATGATGGTTCATGTGCGCCGGCTGCTGTTGAGGCTGTCTTGAGTACATGTATGGACTCATCTGACTCTTCATCTCAATACTCTCTTTGAGTATCTGATGATTTTCATTTTGGTGTTTTTCTTTAATTTGTGTTTCAGTTTTGACTTTACCGGGTGTAGGTACTTGTATCGGGTTCGGAATTGGAGCAGCAGGCTTATTATTATGTTCGGCGGGACTAGGGCTTTCTTTTATTCTCTCTTCTTTTAATTTCTCCTCTGGGACCATTGACACTGCTCCATACGAGGGATCCATGTTATACGTGAACCCAGGAACGTATCCATATGAGTAATAATGTTGTGGTAACATTTTTTGTTGATACTCTGGTGCATCTTTTTTCGGATCTTTGTCAGTTACTTTATCCGTAGGGACTTTATCGCCTTCTTTGGGTTTTCCATCTTGGACTTGTTGCTGAACGGAAGGTACAAGATAAGGAGGCTGCCCGTAGAAAGGATACATGCCATATTGTGGCATGGAATGTGGCATAGTTTGGCCTGATTCAGTCTTTTTATCGGCAGCATTTTTGTTTTTGTCAGCCACCTCGGAATCTAGCACTGGCGCTGCATCATCGGAGATGTCGGAATAAGCCGGGCTCTGTACTTCGTCCCGTCCTGCCTGGTCAAGTCCAAATACAGGCTGCTCAGGCTGCGGGTGTGGGTGTGGACTGCCGGCTGGCGATTTGCGGTTCTTTTTCTTGTAATTTTGAGGTTTGTTGCGATCTTTTTTGTCGTCGGGCATTAGAGCCGCCGTAGGCTTGACTTTGAATTGCGGGATTTTGTTTGGCTGTTGTGGTGCCATGTTGGTCGGTTGTTGTGGAGCCAAGTTGGTCGGTTGCTGTGGAAGTGGCGTGTGATTTTGATGAGCCAATGCTGTATGTAGAGGAGTCTGGTGAGTACTTTGAGGTTGCAGCTGCACTGGCTGCGCCACTTGCTGCACCACTTGCTGCACCACTTGCTGCTGTGTTGACATAGTCACCTGAGCACTTAATTGGTTTGTAAATGTAGTGCTCTCTGTCTGAGGCTGGCTCGGTGCTATCGTGACGCTCACTGCACGTACTGTTGTTAGATTGGTACCACTGTTGGGCAGCGATACACCTGCAAAAATATAAAATTTAAAATACTCGTATAAATGGAAAGTATTGATAGCTTACTTGAAACGGGCGGTTTGTTTGCAGTAAATGCACCGACAGCAAAATCTTCTTGTGGTCCAAAGCGCAGTACACCCGGCTTGACAACGCTCTTGGGTTCCGTAATCGGATGAACAGCAGGTGGGGTAGGGGTGGGAACTATTTCTGGCGGAGGAGCAGCAATTTGAGGAGTTTGCGGAGTTTGAGGACTTGGTGGCGTGCTTCGTGGTGTTCCGGGTGCACTGCTCACTTCGACTGCTACGGGTGTTGTAGGTACTACTACTACTACTTCTTCTTTCTTCTGAGGAGTGGCAGGCGCTTCCAACACTTTTTCAGGGGACTTAACTGGCGTGGCCGGACTCGGAGCTTCAATATTGGATTCATCATTCTCAGACATGGATGTAACATCCTTTGTGTCGTCGTCGTCGGCGGAGCCGTGCGCATGGGACTGGTGATACTTCAGACCATTGATATGTTTGTACTTCTTGGAACAGTTAGGTTCAGGACATTCCAGCAAGACTGGTGATGCAGGTGGACTGGCGGAAACAGCAGGCGGTGTAGGCGTGTTGACCACGCGAGATTTCTTTCCTGTAGGAGCAGGAGCTGGTGCTTCTTCTTCGCCGCTTCGCGATTTGCGCTTAGAATTTGGTTCTGGTCGCGGTGGTATGAATGGCGTAGGTGATGACGTGCCTGTGGAAGTGGTGCCACTAGTCGAGCCTCCGCCGTTGGCTCCACCTCGTCGACCCTTACCACCACCATTACGCAATTTGCTGTGAACGGATGAGCGTGTTTCCGTGAAATTACTGAGATCATTTCCAGGTGTCGCACTGGCTGCTGCTCGGCCACGCTTTCCTCTACCCTTTGGAGTTCGCGCATCGAGGTCACTTGTTGGTGAATCGCAGAATCTAAAAGTCAAAACAAAAACATTCAATTATTCATGAAATATATTCTGCACATTTTGGTACCAAATCATGTGATATGAAATGGTTCAAGTAGCTAATTGTTTTGCTTTTATTGTTAATGAGAAATGAAACAATATCGGATTTCCTTTAGCTGCATATCAGCCGCGACGCGTAAAATATTGAGTGTCGCTGGTGTAACCGCATACAGCTGTGCCATAGCACATAGCATCGTACCGGAAACATCGGAATTCCGGTGCTTATTGATCGCGAGGGCGGGGCGTTGCCACAGCAACGGCCGCGGGTGGTGACTATCGTTGCGTCACTCGATGGAAATGAACGAACGAATGCCACTTTGGCGAGGGTGTTACAATATTAATTATGTGAAACATACACCGCATACTGACAATCTGATTTAGGAAGGGATAGGAGAAGGCGTGCAGGGGAGAAACATAAACCCCGTAGTTATGTATATGAATGATCTAGAATTAAACGACGTTATTTATTCACGAAATTGAAGGCTTCATCATTCACATTTGTCAAGAAAATATGTATGGATCTAGCTTTAAATCCAGGAATTCATAGTAAATTTCTAAACAAATATCAAATTGACAGTTTAGCCTCAGAAATATTTTTGTAAATTTTATTGAATGTGCTGAATTCATATGAATTTTATGAATAGTTTAGTGTAATAAACACATGAGTAAATTATTTGTAATAATAATTGCACAGTAACCCTTTGAAATTAATGGTTTGAAATCCACATGTCAGAATTGCTGACATAATTGATAATTAAAATTATTCCAATGAAAGCTAGAACCGATAACATTGAAATTTTAAATGGCGGTATTCAATCGTAGCTCTGAAAACACTACACTTTGAACCACTAGGCAGCGCGCGAATCATATTGAAACATGTGCCAGGAACGTGATTATCCAACAGAGGTAAATAATCACATCAACATTTCGGATGACATTTAGGATGATATGGATGGATTTCGTTTCGATTGGTTCTGATTGTAATGTATGCGTGTATATTAATATTTATAGCTATCATATCTATCAGGTTTTATTATTCATTTGACGATGGAATAATTAATTAATTCTGCTTCGCTGAAGCAAACTGGTAAATTGTTTTATACAATTTTATCTCATACTGTCATTTTTAGTACGTACATATTAAATCGATATAGTTTACGTAACAAAAATTTTTGTGGTATAACTAAATATATAACAGAACCCAACCAATTTTAGTACCAATTTGTACATGAACCGCGTAATAATAAGTGCTTTAAAGCACTCGGTAACCATTTTTCTCTGTCACAATATTTCATAAAATGAATATTTATTTGAATTATCTTTTAGAAATTTTGTAAAGGTTTAAATTTTTTCCAATCCTAAAGAAATTAATTAATTATTTATATATTGATCTCTGAAAATAAAATGTCACTAAAAATCATTTGATAATTAAACTCATTGTAGCGGCAATAATTGTGCTTCAATACATTATTTTGATAACAAAACAAAGAACCAGTTTTAGTAATAAGTATCATTCACAATGTAATTTTACTTCATTTTAGATGTCCAAAAACATGGCTGGAATGTACATCATATGCTGATAATGACCAATAGTTTTGTGTATGTATTGCTCGCACGCCGTTCCGCTAGTGCAGTTTTCTTTCATACAAGTAATCGCCTGACGGCGATTTTTCGTTAATTTTCCGTAACATTTTGTACTTTTTTTATTTTCAGAGATAAAATTATACAGAGTGATCAAAAATGATTGTCCGTGCTGCCTTGTTCTGATTTTTTCTTTGCCGCCTGCTTGAAATAGTGAGCTTCAAGTGACAGATGACAGTTCCTCTGAAAACACTATTCTAACCTGATAATTTGGTAGAATAATAATAAATTTTCAATAATCATTCAATAATACAGCTATTTACTTACTTCCTTGTTTTTTGAATCAGATTATGGATAAATCCATCATAAAATATGCAAAATATACGCCACTGTGTTCTTGAAATGTCGGTAACGTAGTTTTGAAAATGGATAAATTTATACTAACTTTATTCCATGAAGATAGTTTTGATCATAATGTCACATGACAGACAGTCATTATTGATCACTCTGTATAAAATATTAAGCATTAATACATTTTTTGTCTTTGACGAGTTGCGTTTTTTACTTCCCTGACCAAATAGAGGAAGTATTGTAATTGTGATTATTTGACAGCTTTAGATTTCGATGAGTCATCACGTTTTACACTTTACTGAATCCAAAGAACATAACTTTAGAACGTATGAATTTTCAACTGAAATTTTACATTTTAGTTTTTTATTGAAAAGCTAGGTTTGAGTTCATAAATGAGCTTTTTTCAACCAGTGCTACCAAAACTCTATTGATGGAGATTTTAGTTTTTTTGCGTTTATTTTATAAACGGTAGTATTTATAGTAACATGTAAAATAACTGAAATTGATGCTGAATTGACAACATTTATATGAAACATTTTTCAAAATAATTAGCGGTTCATTTTTCATTAAAATTTGAATTATTATAAAATTCTGAAGCAAAGAAATAATGAAAATCATAATGTGAAATTAAAATTTTCTTCCTCATATTTGCACTAATTGCACATCACATGCAAATGTTCGTCAATCGTTTTTTTTTTCAATTAGTAATTTGGTTCTATCGTGTCTGGTATCAAATTGAAGCTCTTGCGGAAATAATTCTATTAGAAGTGTTAAAAAGGATATTTAAACGATTGTCAATTGTTTTTTTTTACAAGTTATTTAAATGATGTCTAGTTAATCTAGAGAACTACTCTTCATTGCCAAAAATACTTATTTTATGTAAGGACTAAAATATAACCACCATCTGTCACTTTAACAATGCCAGCTGTCACTTTGAAATATGCAATTAATTGATGAAACACTCTATATTCATGGAGCTGCGATCAAATTGGCTATGAAATTCATGGTTGGAATGTGGTGGCACATCATTAGTACGTTTTAGCACAACTTATTTCTACAGAAAAATCATAAGTGGCGAGATTTTGTTTTTAGATGTCCATTTTAGTGGTATAGTTCTCACATTTCAAGAATAAATGCACTGAACTGAAAATGGATGAATTTATACTCAGGCAACTACGCCCAAAGATAGAAAATTTTTGACTCAATCAAGAAAGCTGTGTGGTCTATAATAAATTACAAATAATTCAATATACGATAAATCTGATAAAGTTGTGGGGTTATCTTTATGATCTATCTATCCGCCATAGCCAGAACATAATAACTTGTGAAATTTGTCTCGTATTAGATAATTAGAATATAATGGAATCATGATGAAGCCAATTACCAATAATTTCCTTTTTTTTCTTTTCATTGCATGAGAATAGGCACGTTCCTAATCGTTACACAAGCAGTATAACTTGTCTGTTTATCGTAACACGCACACTACAGACTTCCTAATAGAATTTCCATCAATTCTTGAAAAAAGTGACACTTTGGCTATTAGACAGCGCAATTGTTACATTAAAGTGAAAGTAAAAATATATGAACATGTTAATTATTGTTATTTTCTACAAAATCGTAATAACATAATTATCTTTCTTTTTGATTTCACTGTAATTGGTATCATCGCAGCAAATCAGAAAGTAACATATAGCAAATTAATATTATGCCTACAACCAAATTAGATATTACCTAGGTGGTGCCCAATCATGACGTGTGCAGTCTAATAAAGTCCCGACGTACGTTTTCCCTCGCCACGTCACATTTACAACTAGGACACCTGTAACAAAAAAGACACAGTATAGGACATTGAAATATCCAGCAAATTATCAACTTTAAACATAAATGAAATAGATAACAATAATGTTCTTGTAACAAATAAATCAATCTTAAGTATAAAAGTAAATTGTATGTGCGATCACAAATATGAAGTAATAATTTCAATTGTTAGACATTTGCTAACCCATTGTTGCGGGATGTTCATAGTGGCGTGCAGTCTATACGTGCAGGCTGTGCAGTGCACACCCTATGAAAATATTAGAAATTACGTAAATAAAATTAATATAATGGTTCATTGAATACTTCATTTTATTTCACAAATTTTCATTATAAAATCAGAGAAAGAGCGTATTTTATCTATTTATGCAACCAGAAATACGAGCGCGCCTCGCGGGCCACTCTGCTATATATTTGAAACGAATGTCGACGCTTGAGGTGCAGATTTCTCGTCTGCACGGCGAGCGAGGTCTGTTTAGCATAGTCAGTATAGGGAAAGTGAAGGAATAGAGCCTGACAGAGAAAAAGCATACCGAAATTAGCGATCTCCTATCGCTCGTTCTCTCTCGCTGGGTGCACCTGGAGCTGAATATACAACGTTTAGCTGAGTTCTTTTTCAAACGTCTTTTATTAGTTTGTTTTAAAATAGTTGAAATATTGTTATTCGTTATTTAAGACAGCAATATTAGGTGAACACTTATTTTATACGTTTCTTAAATTATTTATTTTTGTGAAATTATCATTTGTAGAATGACAACTGAAAATAGATCTTTAATTTGTGATCTACTGGAAAATCCTTTTTCACGTCGTGATGTCGGAACAAAAAATGAAATTATGAAAACAAGACCAACGCCAGACATAAAATTCACTCAAAATAAAAAAATTAAAGGCCAGCGACATTTCCAAATTAAAATAGAAGAAAAATTTAAATGGATTGCTGGTTGTTGCGAGCAAAATAAGCTGTATTGTTGGCCATGTATATATCCCCTTCCTCACCACCGACTGTGCACACCTATCACAGAAAGTTACCGCACGCCATTGGATGTTCAGTTGTCAGACATTTGAATGCTAGCTCATTGTTGGGAAAGAGTATATAAAGCTCGTGGGCTGATGAAAAGAATCATTAATTCTATATAAGTGACGGTCAGTGATTTTGTTATTGTGCGACGAATTGTAAAGTGAAAAGAGTACTGTAACCTGTAATATTATTTAATCACAATAAAATTTGTGACACCATTATGTATTTGAAGTTTAAAACTGATGCATCTATATTTAGCCAATTGTAGATAAACATCTCTAAAATGTTGTGGATAAGCTCTTTTGAAATGGAAATTATTTATAAAATGCACAATAAATAAAGTATGAGCACAAACGCAAAAAACATAGATATCGGATCACAACACAACCTCCAATATTGAATGGAAAACATCCAATTGATTATACAAATTCGAAACGGCAACAAACCGAATTTGAAAGAAAACATAAACAAGTTTCTTTTTGAAGTAAAAATATTCCATCCACATTAAAGAAACAAAATAAAGCAAAAATCGAAGCAAAAATAAACTTGGGCTCGCCATGGTCATTTACATAAAACAAGAGAGTTATAACCAAACAAAAAAATAAACAACATTTAGCATTGACACAAAACGATCCATTTGAAATTCAATAATTACAAATTAAATAGCTTGTGTTTCAATTTACTACATGATGTTGGAATATGTAATCGATGTATTTTTTGAACTAGAAAAAATTGGCAATTATTCCAAGATCATTTGTAATTAGATCAAGGTTCTAATTAAAATTTTAACACGATACTTTCACGCAATAAAGAAGATATGAAATGTGTAGAATTTATTATATAATTGATAGTATTGTTACATTATTACAAAAATAGAAATTTATTTTGAGATCAGTGGAGAAATCAGGGTTGGCTTAATTTAAATCAATTTAATTTAAAAAATGACATATTGTACAATAAATTACATTAATATATGGAATTACACAGTTAAATGAAATTAAAACGCTCTTTAACAGTTCATCCTACATAAAGTTAGTTTTAAATTTTTACTGTAGGAGTAGTCACTTTGAATTTATTTGCCAATAGGTTGAACACGCACAAATAAAATAAAGTTGCCAAATTATACTTCAGTTGATATTTTATTACTGCCATTATAAGGCAACTAAATTAATTCAGTAATTTAACTGAGGTGTTCTAAAATCTGTTTTTGATCTCTTTTGTCTAGAATAATTTCGGAAACAAGGAATTACAAATTGTGTTATGTGTTATCAAAAAGAAAATTCTATCATTCATAAAAATTGTTAAACTCATGGATAAAAAATTATATAGAGTGAAGACAAATTGATTATTGATAAAAAAATAAAAATCTTTTCATAAAAACAAAAACAATTCAACTATTATGGATAGCCAATTAGCCACACCTATTTTATAACCAAGATCAGCATCCAGTTTTGCTACATCATCATCGAGAAAACAAAGCACAACACGAAAAAAAAGAAAGAAGCAACAAAAACAAAACATTAAATAAAAAGAAATCCTACGGCTGTTGGAAGAAAAAGAAAGCAAAGAAACGCAACCAGAGAAACAACTCTGAATCACTGGCCACTTCATACCCCAAGAGGCGCAACTAAACGAGTAACAAAAGAACAGAGGTAATTAGTGAGAAAGTTCAAAGTCCCATTATTAAACTCCGGCGAACGGAGTTCGGAATACTGGTGCTGGACTGAACAAAATAATGAAGAAGGTAAATGACAAAGAGTAGAAAGGGTTCAGTCAGTTAGCAAACAATACGTTGCATTGATTAAGTGCTGGATAGCGGAATCTTTAGTAACGATTTGAAAACTTTACGGAAAATGGAATGAGTTCCTAATAATAGAGTAATGTCCTACTTTTTTCAAGCTTGTACCAAATTTTATTGTCATTAAAAGTATTATGACATGCCGTGTCACTAAAATTGTTGAGCGATTGTCATAATGCTTGTTTACACAATAATTATTTCAATTTCATTTTGATAAACATTCTTAACAAGATGTTCTCTCGAAATGCTACTGCTTCCAATTATCGAAATCTAAATTACTCAAATTCTGGAGTGACTTCATTGCAATGAAACTTCCTAAATGCTAACTTAGCTGAACATATCTTCAATATTCATTCAAACACAGAGCACATAACTCTCCTAAGTTAGAGTAATTTCTCCGGAGGCACATTTGCCCTCTCTCTCGCTCTTTCTTCAAATTAAGTGATTAAATTAATTATTCAAAATGAGAGACGAGACAGACGCCGTAGCCGCCAGCGGATATTCTATCCACGCAAGCATGAATACGATTCTCATAGACAACAGCGTGTATTTCACAAACCGCATTGAGAGCTCTTGAAAGTAAAAATACCTGCTAATTAATCTCAGGTTAAGTACCTCGGATCTTATGGCGAAAGAGGAAATTGTTTGAACTAAGTTGTGTATCCGCAAGAGATGAAAGGTGAACATTATTACGACTAGAATGATAAAAGGTGTTCGAAGTTGAAGTAAATTATTCTTGATGAAAATTTGCTTCTCAAGTATCTACTTTGGAACATCAATTTACATATATTTATAATAAAAGGGGGAACGCCCAAGTGTGGAGAATATTATCAGGATGAGTGAGCTTTCAAAAAAACCACCAATACACGTGATAATGAATGGAATTGTGTAAAACATCTGTCACTGACCCATTTGTTTAGATATTTGTAAAATTAATTTAGTTAGTTTGTAGTATTATTTTGTGATGCGTTGTGTTTTTCAGATTTAAAGGCCCTAGTCATTAGATGTTCAGTGGTTGCCAGGCAACAACTGTTAGACAATTGAATGTTGGCCCATTGTCGGCGTAGGTATATAAGAGCGTGAGCTAAGAGAAGAATGGATTCATTCAGTGATTCAGTACGAGTAACTGTGAGCGAAATTGTGTTCATACGTATTTAGAAAATAAATATTCACACTGTAACCTGTGTTAAACAATTATTTACAATAAAATTTGTGACAGTATGATTCAAGATTGGCTAACATAGGAATCTAGCGTTAACAGTGGTGGCGGTATCTATTCTTAAAATTTTGAAATTTATTGAAGAATAGTTTATTTATCAAATATGCACACGAAATGTATATTAGTGTTTTAAATTGAACAAGTGGAGAGAAAAAAGTGTTTAGTTCAGATATGTGCCTCAAATCTTATTGATTAATTAAAAAAAAAAGTGCGCTCATAGTAGTAGATATAAAAGAAATAACTGATTTATCGATTTTCTCTTTACTCTATTTTTAATAGGTGAAGTATTTTCTTAGCCTTCATCTTTCTTTCTTTTAATGTGTTGAACGGATTTTCTTGAATTTTTGGGAGCATCTGCTGGGAATTTCTTAAATTATAAACTAATTATATAAATATTATTACTTTCTTGACCTACATATTGTTTTAAAATTTTTGAATACAGCGTGTGTGTTAATTATGAGTTATTAATGCAATATTTATTGTTTTATAATATAACGAAAATGTAGGATAAGGATGTTTACATAAGTTTACGTTTCATTACAAAAAACTGTTGCACTTGTTGTATATCTCGAAGTGATCCATTGTTTTCTCTTTCTTTCTCAAAATAAACTAAACGATTAGAAATCAATTCTTGAGCTTAACTTTAAATCGGCCTGCCTTTTAAACTCATCATTCAGTACTAAAAATAAACAACATTCACTACTAGCGCTTATGGGAACGAATATATTGAATAATTTCACGCAGACATACGTTTTAAGGAAAACATCAACAATAAAGTATATCGGAAAATGGGCAGACAAACGCCATGTAAAAAATTTTCCTTTCATATCATTGGTAAGAGAGAGATAGATACTATTAGATCAGGCTATTTTTATCTCCAAAACAAAAATTCTCAAAGGACTGATTACGCTTGTTCAAGTATACAAAGTTTCCAGTAACACACTCAACTACTGAGTTGTTAACATGTTTATTTTATATTTGTGCTACAATTTTTGATATACACTAATAATCAAATTCCAGACTATTTATGATTTAAGTAATTTTTTTCTAACATATAAATAATTGAATATTAATAGCTTTTACTCCATTTTGTGATACAATGTTAAAAATTAAAAATATTAAAAGAAATTTAGAGAATCTATGATTTCTGAAATGATTTCTTTATTTGAATTCTCTTCAAAGGTGAACATGATAACTAAGGAAACAAAAAAGGCTCCAATTCAAAAATTATTTGGTTGTTTACATCTCAAAAAACGAACAACGATTTCGCAAATTATTGAAAAATTAAGTGACACAGCTTTCGCAATAAAATAGTTAAGGATCTATAGCCCTTGCTTTTTACTTACTTGTACGAAGTACAAGGAAGTATTGTGAAACCGACAAAATTTACATATCGAGATTTTGATGGATATATCCGTTTTGAGCATCCCTGAATCAATTTTGACTATTTTTAGCTTGAGGTTGGTACGTATGTATGTATGTATGTGCGTAACTCGCAAATCTCAAAACCCGTCAAACGTATAATGCTGAAATTTTGTATTTAAGACTGATAGGGTCTCGATGTGCACCTCGCATTATGGCTCTAATCGTCTGTACCAGAAGTGCACTTTACTTGAGACTTTTTCTGAATTTTGGATTTTAAAATTAAGGATGATGATCTACTGTTTCCACAGCAGCCGACTAGGCTGAAAGCGAATTTTGCTCGACAGATTTTTAGAATCTTTTGGATAAATCCAAGACGATCAGCCGCGGAAGTGTTTGATTATATATATTCAATGATGTACAAGTAAGTCACGTGATGTTCACGTCAGATTTTTATTTTTACCTGGAATGCGACCGCGACTCACTTTTTTGTGCAAATAGAATACACTGGTTATTAAAGGTAGAAGAATATTGTGTCAAAATAAAGTACGATTTATTTTACTCTATCATTTTGCTTCAGAATATATTTTCATTACTTTTTGCAATTTTTAATAAATAATTATGACTGCTAAGCGACTGTACAGCATCATTACAGTCTATATTTATGTTGCAGTAAATAAGTAATACATTTTTTTTGGTGCATTCAAAAATGAGCTTTCGCATGGCGACCACCAGAGGGTATATTCGTCAATTATCGCACCTATTCGACAACTATCGATAACGTCATCTTTTCCAGTAACTTTGCCGTTTTACGCAAAAGTCCTCACAACCAACCTATTCTTGTATATTATATGTGAAATGAACCCCAGAGAAATCAAATCATGCGAAATATAGCATTTCTGCGTACTTTATTGTTCTCATAAAGTATAGAGTACAATTACCCTACATAACGTACAATACATTATGATAAAGTACAGATGGCAACCCTACTTCTCGGAGTCACGTCACGACTTACAGGTTGAAAAACATTGTTGTAGAATTTTGATTTTTTTCTCACAGGTATTTGGGAACAAAAAAAGGTTGAGTGAAAGATTTCAGATGAAACTTTCAATTGAAACGGTCTTATGACACGTAAAGAGTATTTTTAGAAGCGTCACAAGTCGATCATCTCACGATAGTCAGAAAGAGAAAAAGATAAAAGAAACTTTGGTTTACAACCATATTTCAACTTTATATCCAATAGTATTTTAAAGACAAAGAAGTTATGCTTCTAAAGCGTTTACTGTGTTACATGCATACCTTATTCTTTTAGCAATATGATGTCTTCTACATTTATAAGCCATTTCGTAATTCGCAAAAAGTGCCTGCTTGTCAGTCAAATTCTAGAGAAATGTGAAAATATCCATTGTCATCGAAATATAAACATTTGCAGAGAAAATAATGTCTTTTAATATCGTAGTTAGTCATCTTCAACACTATATAAAATTATTTTCAGATTATTCTTCTTTATTTTTCGGAACACTAAAGAAAAACCACACCCCAAGTAAGTACTTAAGCCCGTATGACACGCTCAATTTTTTCGTACATTTTTCAGTTCAATGTTTTGTTTGTGAACAAATTGACTGTTGCAAACAGATTAAAATGTTCAATGATTTACTCAATTTTTCGTTCAATGGAATAATAGAACTCGCCCTATTTGTTCAATGTTTTCGTCAATTAATTGCGCAGATATTATGCGCACTATATCGCATTGCGCTGTCAATGGTAGCCAGAGATAAAAAATACATTCGTATCATTTAAAACAAAATGAAACAAAATCAGAGCGAAAAAAAGAAATAAAGGGAGCAGAAACTGGCTACAACGTAGAGAAACGAACTATGGTATTTTAACAATGTTGAAAGAAGAATTGTTAATATAAATTCGTTCAGAAATTATCTAAGATTTCTGCATGCTATAGCTTTTCGATATGATTCTCAGAGAATAAAAATAAAGTACGCATGCGCATGCAACAAAAAATTGAGATACGTTGCATGCAGAATTTCTTGCTTTCAATGATTTAGTTCATAAAAGAATACAGAAAAATTGATTACAAAACATTGACATAGAAATTGTACGAAAAAATTGAGCGTGTCATACGGGCTTTATGCGATAAAGAAATTTAAAAAATCCCATTTCACACTCTAATTATAATCACAATTGTTCACAGTTTTGTGACAGGAGTAAAATGTAATAAATGATTACTCACAAAACAATCAAGTGAAAATTAAAATTGAAATTTCTTGTTTTCGTCTTCAAAGTTTTGTTTAATTTGCATGAGATTTTGAACTACTTGGCAGTCTTGGCACGTTAAAGAACATATAATCTTATAATCTTGATTAATGTCACTCTTACGCTGCAAGTTTCCGAAATTTACCGCTTCGATGTTCTTTGGTTTCGTGAAATAGAACAGTTTTAAACAAAGATTTATCTAAATTCAATATTGATACACGTTTAGAAATAAGAATGGAACTTCAAGTCTGATATTAAAATACTTGTGATGATTTATTTCAATTATCAAATTCCAAATTTTTAATTTATTGAGATTATAAATTGGATATAATAAGTAGATGTTTATTATGTATTTTTATGCCTTTCTTATTACAACATGAAATTCATACTATTTTCCTTCCCATGTTATTGTTACCCATTAATGAAGAAGAAAAATGATGTCACTATGAGGCAACATCAAAGAGAAATTTCAAAGTTATTAACGATATTTATTCAACAAAGATGGCATCAATGTCGTATCGTAACTCG
Source organism: Dromius quadrimaculatus (assembly GCA_963989225.1). NCBI lineage: Eukaryota > Metazoa > Arthropoda > Insecta > Coleoptera > Carabidae > Dromius > Dromius quadrimaculatus. The sequence goes on from OZ022330.1 coordinate 46,734,304, forward strand.
TTAGAAAGCATTGTGTCGCTGTCTAAAGAGAAGATGTAAATACATGCTTTTGTTTGTAGAGTGCAGACACAAGCGAGTTTGATTTCATTTAAATTGTGTTTGTTCTCGTCGTGTTTATGTAAAACATTTGTAAGACAAAAGAACAAGCATTTTAAAGGTCGTTACTGGCGGCGAAGCCTATAACTTACACTACGCAAGCGCTGTAGTTGTTCTATGTTACGGAACACTCATGTTCCGTGCCAGTGAACCGAACGGCCAACGGCACGCGTTTAAAAATTATGTTTTACACATTTAGACGATGCATTCGAACGAAACGAGTATCATGGAAAATTGTATGCTTCTATCTTTCGTAAAAATTCGCTTTTTTATTTCAACTCGGTAATATAGTTATTTTGTTGTGAATGCTTAGGTACGCAATTAATTTCATACCTGAGTAATCTAACGAATTGTTATTCTACTATTCTGCATAGGAATAATCGCTCCTGAATTTCTCTACAGAGCAACATTAAAATTATACTTGAAATAATTTAACAGGTAATAGGTGGAAATTCAAACTTCATTCAAATTAAAGTTGGTATCATATAAAAATAATTAAAATGGTGGATAATAGTATTTACAAACATTGCGAGACTAATAATATAGGATTAAGTTTGATTCTAGTGTAATTCTGTATTAGCTATCACATATCCTAATAGAGCTCAGTTTCTGAGAATGTAAGTACAAATTCACGCAAATAAAATGAAGCTGATTACAATAGACCGCATCAGTGACACTTTGGCTCGTTTCCAATAACTCATGATGGATAATCCTGCTGTAGTCCACCAAAAACAATAAAATATTATGTAATGTATTACACGCAACTTTCTCTTCATATTAGAACAGAGCAAGCCTCCAGTAATATTTTATAAGACGAGCATTTCCTGAAATTGATATTTCTCGTGCTGAAAAGTCAATATATTATGCAAATGATTGCCGCAGATTTGTATCTTATTTACATTGAGATTCTAATCCACCCTTATATTTTTCCACAACGCACCACCCATTGTTACAATTCCATGCAGCTGCACGTGGCAGGGGGAACGTGTGAGCACCTCACGTGTCCGTTATCTGCCCTAAACACGTGTCACCGATTCGCTCGAATGGAAAAGTTAAATTGACGCGTTTTGATGTCCCTAAATGTGTTTGATACGTTGATGAACGGTTCAATTATAGTGGATGCATTGGACATAATTGCCGCGCACGCGCATTCGTGGAAAAACAGACATGAGATGTGTATTTTGCGGCAGGGTTTGTCATTAATTAAATTTTGTGATTTAGGGAGATTAGGGGCAAAGTGGGTGGGCGAAAGCTATTTCACAGGATGCTAATTGTATCAAATTGTAATTATTCATTTATTCCAACCTATAATCATGACAATAATAAATATAAAGGGGGATAAATTACTTCACAACGGATACGTTGAGTATTAATGAGAGAAATCTGATATGTATCGTAAAATTTTCTGCATCATACCTATTGATTAATTGAGAGTTTTTAAAACTTGGAATAATTAGGATTTTTGCAAAAACTAACGGTCGCGCGTTGTCTCAATACTTCCTCAGCAGTTATCCATAATCGTAAGATATGAGCTTTTTTCGAAATGCCTCTTCGGGAGCCACCAACTGAAAGACTTAAGAAAGGACTGAAAACTTATATGTACAAGCATAAAAACCCACTGCAGGAGCTTAACTTTCTGAAAATGATTCGATTCGATCAGCATAACTGCCTTTGAATACCAAAATACAAAATAATCTTTACATATAAATGAAACTGAAGTGTATGTCTGTGTTTTCGAAATAAAAATTATTTCTTATTCTCAAACGGTTATCTGCAGATACCAGAAATTTTTCTTTGTCTGTCTGTTTGTTTGGCCGGACCAATCTCCGAAACGGGCAAAACAATTGAGTTGATACTTTTTACAGTAGTTGTTGTTAATACTTACTAAAATATTTGATATGGTATAATCAACATATAATGAGTGGTGCACGAGTCATATCTGTTTGTTCGCGCATCGTTCATCCCATTGAGTTGAAACTGACATTTGTTGATGACATTTGCTTGAATATTAACATAAACACGTGGCGTGCGAGTAGCTGTTTGTTCGCGCATCGTTCATCCGATTGGGTTGAAACATTGAATTGTTGTTGGCGCTTGCGTAAAAATTCCTCACATAATACAATAAAAGTATAATTCACGCTGAAGTGTTAATATTCCTCTCAATTAATATCTTAATGAGTAGTTTAGAAAAATCATTATTAATTTTATTTCTTCATGTAGAACTGAATTTGTTATTATTTGGAAGACAGCGCACAGACTAGAGTTTTGAAATTTTGACACTGCATTTCTATTATATAATTACCTAGAAGAACCATTAATAAAGAATTTGTTTGAATTCCATCTCTAAGGGGGGACACTCCATGTTTGTATGGAATATCGTATTCTCTGCGACTATTATCATATTTTTATGAGAAAGTCAAGTTGACCCTAGAATAAAACAGCAAAAAAATATCTATACCTTAGGACTACCGGTTGCCCTAGTGCTACTTTTTTTCATAGATTTCAAAAAGTTATCGCGAATGGAGTCGCGTTTTTTTCGGATGCTGTAGTCAATTATTATATTTTCAAGAGAAAGTCAATTGAATTGATTAACTCTAAAATCAATAGAACAATATTGGTTAGCCCAGTTGCTGCAGTGATTTATTACATATTTCTTCATTGATTTAGGAGAAGTAAAATTGGATGTCAAATGGTAGATCATTTTAGGATAGTTTAATATTGGCTCGATTGGATTATATTATGTACTTATAGATGTTTTTGACAAATCATGTAAATAATTTTGATAATTCTGACAAGTTTTCAAGAACAGAAACATCAAAATCAGTCTTTTTACTAACTTGTACAAAGTCTGATAAAACTCACATTTCGAGATTTTTAAAGGAAATATCCGTTTTTCGCTAATGTTGAAATTTTGTATTTAAGACTGGTCAAGGGTCTAGTTTTGCACCTCGCATTATGGTTGCAATCATCTGTGTGTAAAGTGCACTTTCCTTCAAATTTTTTTTGAATTTTCCTCATAAATTCAGAATTATTAGTAATTAGTGGAATATAGTATTTGAGATTGCTGTAACATCTGAATGTTTATCTTCTATTTTTGTATCAATAGGCTGAGCCAGAAATGCACTTTATATAGCAGACTTTTCAAATTTTTGGCATAAATTCAAAACAATCAGTCGTAGAATATTGAAATTCCATATTAGACACTTCTATAACATATAGTTATACACCTCGCATTATGATTGCAATCGTCTATACCAAAAGGGCACTTTACTCAAAACATTTTTTGAATTTTTCACATAAATCCAAAACGGTTGATCGTAGAATGTTGGAGTTCAGTATCATCTTAAATGCTCATATCATATTTTCATTGAGATCGTCTGAGCCGGAAGTGTATTTTACTTGGCAGTTTTTTCAAATTTTTCGCATGAATTTGAAACGATCGGCCGTAGAGTATTGAAATTTGGCATTTCAGTCTGCTGCAGCATCTGAATGATTGCCTATACTATTCTTTAACAATCGACTGAACCAGAAGTGCACTTCAGATGAATTTTCTTTCTAATTTTGCGCATAAATTCAGAAGTATCCGCCGTAGAATCTTGGAAATTTAGGAATGTTGTAGGATAAGTATGATGATCTTCTGTTTCCGTAGCAACCGACTGAGCCGAAAGCGAACTTCACTTGATAGATTTTTAGAATTCTTTTGGAAAATCCAAAACGATTAGGCGTGGAAAAATGAGATTTTGTATTTGATTATCGTATGCAAAAAATATATCCAATGATGTACCAGTAAGTCACGTCAGATTTTTTCATGTAAAAATGCGGTGTGAATTCAAAGCAACCTAAAAATGAATCATTTGTGAATGTCATAAATTTTTGCAAATTGGAATTAATGGACACAATAATTATAGCTTCAATGAATCGCACGAGAAGCAGTACACGCAACATAATTGTCAAGTCAGAAAGAGGAAAAGCTCAAAATTGAGCTCTTTCAAGTCTTCTCTCGTTTCTGTTATACTACATTACTAATCTATATTGTTAAAAGAACCAAACTAGAACACATTTCACTCTCAACTTGACATACGAATCGATTCAGTAGGTACTAAATTACTCAAGTGTGAATTGAGCGAACACATACTTTTTTCTCAATTTCGTATTCACTTATAAGTAAACTGAATAGTTCATCACAGAAGACATGTTTGGAGATACTTAAGTCATAAAATAATAACGTTAATTTTGAATATTAGGACTTAAATGGAATTAAGTGAGATTAAACAGACCTTTGCAAAGAAATGAATTTGATTACAGAGAAAAAATAAAATTTAAACAAAAAACTTAGGCCAGGTTGTACAATTCGAGCTTAACTACAGTTGAGTTAGACTAACTTTATTTCCTATGGTTTCAATTATTTCAGCAGTTGTAACCATAGTAAATGAGCTTGGTTCAACTGAATTGTAGATAAGCTTAGATTGTACAACCGGATCCTAAAGATATACCGTGAGTTTATTTAAACGGGAAACATGACAAACACTTCATATCTATGGTTACAAATTTGACAGCAATATATCAAAGCATCCAATTTAGAATGAAACATAAAATAAGTTCAACTGAATTACGCAATAGCATTGTTCATGAAATAGTTTTGAAACTTAGCATGCGTTGACTTTACTATATTGTTTCGGACAGTTTCGTCTCAATAAGCAGCAATAATACGGCCAAAGACGTTTTTTAGTATCATATTGAATGAATAGATGATTGATGAGGCAAAATTGTTGTATGGTGAATTAGAGAAACATTCTTGTCTTCAATTGAAACGGTGGTTGGAGTGCCACGGGCGGAAATAGAGTGGTAACAAAGGAGAATTAGTGATGAAGTTAGTATTATTTTCTGTATTCGCCATTCTTGTATTATGTATACCCTCGAAATTATATCAATAATAATTTTGTCATCAACTATTACAAATTAGAATATATGACACCTCTGTGATAGTATTTATAGCAAATGTCGAGCGATTGTGTATCCGCAAAGTATAAAATGTATAATCTTCGTATGATAGAAAATATGCTAATTTCAATTCTTTTATTGATATTCAGTTGGGTTTAGCTTATGTGGGCCCAGTTCTACCATAAAAATCAAGAGAAAAATTATATGTGCCCTTTGTTACGTGATCCAGAGTTTGAAATATTCACATCGATATGATTTCATCCACGAATCTCATTTCACACACTCAGAACAATTGTTTATGTTTACTTCACAAGAAATTTGTGCTTTCTTCTGTCGATATGTGAAGTAAATAGTACATACTATCTTCTCGTGATGATTTTGAACGACTGTCACTTTGACATATTCTAAAACAACACCGTTTTGTAGCTCCTTTCTTGCCTTTCCGATTTCCTATAATCAACTCAGCTCAGCTACACCCTTATATAATACCAATTATTCGTTTATATTAATAAACCACTTGTATTCAGCATTGAAAATACATTTTAACAATATTGCTTCACGTTAACTGTACGAAACTGTCCGAAACAATATAGTGGAGTCAACGCATGCTAATATTCGGAAGTATTTCATGAACAATACTATTGAATATAAAGAGAATGTTACATAATAACAAACAATTGAATAGAATAGCTATTTTTCAGCACATGAGAAGAGTAGAAAACCATTTGCAGATTACTTCTTTTTAACATTTCCAAGTCTTGTTCTTTTTATCACTTCCATCAATGCCCATTTGGAATCTTCGACTCGCCGGCAGGCATTTGTCAAAAAGAGCGTTAATGCGCGCCCCCAGTCCCTTTTACTGATGGCCTCATTAAACTGAAAGAGGAACGAGGGGTGAGAAACGAAATACACTTCCCTTCCTATTTCCTGCACGTTTTTTACACACGCCATAATCCGGTGTCTGGTTTCCATTGGATTTTATCTTCTCGCTTTGACAGTTACTCGGAGAATGTGAATAGAGGTCTTATTTTAGATACCCGGTAATCTGTGTGAGCCACTCAGCTAGGATTTTCGGTTTTGTTGCATGAGAAGTTTAAAGCACTACATAAAAGAGGTTATCTCGTAGATAAAAATGTTGAATAAGTTTGGGTTGAAATCATGCGTTTAAGGTTTCGTACACATCAGAAAACCGACAAAAAACGAAATGATGAGTAGATAAGTTTCACATTATTTGAAAAAGTAATACTATAACATAATATTTTTATTAAAAACAAGCGGATGGAAACATCACATCCTTGTGGTTGAAGTGGTCAAAAAAAGTGAATTTTGTCTAAATAGTCCTAAGGCCAGCACAGTTTCAACTATATTTCATTAAATGTGTAAGCTACTCGTATATTATCAACTAAAGTTTGAAGTTTTAAACAAGAATCACAAGAGGAAGGGAGGGAATCTGACAGCATGAAACCATAGTGTATTGTGGTTGCGCAAAATAGCATATAGCACAAAAGTAATTCATGCAACAAAAGTGTAAAATTGAGCATATGACAATTTGAATATCATACTTTATAATTTACTCATTCATCAACAGTAAAATGAATACATAATGTATAATAAAACAACTCAACGTTTCAATGACAAAAAAGATTTCGAAATCTTTTATCTACATTTTCAACACGACAAATTACCCACATGGTTTTTAATTAGAAAAAAGCAATTAGGCATGCAGTGAAGCGAGTCCGGCTCTGGGCAGTGCAGGGGCGGGCAACGGAAAACAAGCGTGAAACGTATGCCAGCCGTTCTGACACTGACAGGATGTTGGTGACAGTAGCGACACGCCGGACAAACGACGTCAACCGGAACTATCTACTGTGCGGTGTTTACAAGCATGTTTTTTATTATTCATGGTTTGTTTTAGTTTGATTATGGCAGAAAGATATGTGACAAAATTTTCACATTAGCATTCCGCCAGTCAGCCATATCGGTGCAAGGCCCATACAAATAAGAGGAAATAGTAATATGTTTTCTTATATTAATTTCAATAAGCATAGCTATTGCATGCCAACAAGGTAAGGCAAAGTGTGAAGGCTCATTCAGACTCACGAAATTTAAATCATGAGCAATAGCTCTTGTGAAAGAAATTCAAACATAGCGTCACACTTCCGAAATAAAAAATCAACACGATTTTGCCGAAGCTGCCATCTACTGTGCTATCAGAAATCTTTATTTAAGAAAGAATCATTTAAATATAGGTGGAATAATGGTACTATTTAAATTTTAAATATTTCATGAATTTTTGCGACTTGAGCTAATATAAAGGCTGGTTAAAGATGGATTTAATTTAGGAATTTACATTTAGAATTTGGATTTAGCCAGCGTTTTGCAGAGGATTGAAATGTATGACATAAACATACTTTTTGTTTGAAACAAATTCATTTATTCCTATTGATTGGTCAATCGGTTGTGCTGGATTGGATTTGCAATTTAAAGATGCAGATTTCGTGAGTTGAAGTTAATTTGCGTATTTGATGCAGTGCTATAAGTCCCTAATGTCATCCACGAATTAATAATGAAGCTAATCTCGTTTTTTAATACCAAAATAATTAATTGCTTTTGAACAGAATTATTGTTTTGATTTTTATTGTCAATAACAACCTATAATGTTCAAAAATATTTCATAAAATTGAAAAACAAAGTGATTAAAAATGTGATAAACTTATTATCTTCTGTTCTGTGTTATTTCATCATTGTACATCGTTGTGACTAATTAAAGCCAATGTAATATAACAAACTAAACAAAAAAAGCCCTAAAATATTTTATTAATCCATTTAATCTCCCGCAGTACGTAATTTGCGCTCTCGTATTTTTAGTACCCGACGCGCATATTTCAAAATTAATTTTTAATTAAAAACTCCACAAACCAGAATAATTTCTCAGCCATGTTGTGCACCGTGTTTTGTTTCTGTCTTCTGGGAAATTCCTTGGAGGGAAGCACATTTAGTGGTGTATTTAGAAAGTTAAGAATATGAAAAACAATTTTTAATACACTCACATAAAAAGTAAGCCAGTGGCATTTAGTGTTAGTTTTGAAAAATTCCAAACATTTCACTGATTTGTAATTTTTATATAGAAATACAAAATATAGCTTATATAGTGGAAGACGCTTTATTGCGAGGGCTAATTGGAAAAGTTATTTGTTTCCATAAAAACTATTATTCATTTACTCGAATAAAATGATTTATCAGATTTTTGTAGTTGGTGATAAATGATTTCCAGTTCCAATGTTATTTTCAGTTATAACTTTTTCAGTCCAATTTGTTTTTATATTGTAGTTGAAAATTTTGAAGAGGATTGATAGTGGATAGCTATACAAAGGCAAAGATTCATAGATAAATTTGACATATGGTCATCAGGGCCATCTTTTAGTACTTGAAAATAAATAACAAATTCTGTGTGCATTTTCTAAGTAATCTGTCTTTTTCGACTAAACATCGTTTAAAATATAATATTGTGACGAACAATGTCCTTACACTTCTTTAGACTTCCATCTCAACACGCTGGCTAAACGGGTGACATACGCAATAGAGTTGTTGACTGGCCAACGCAACTGACTGATATGTGTCAAGGTCGTAGTAACGTAAAAACGAAATGAAAATTTCTCCAAGCTTCGACAATCAAAGTAGAGCAAAAAGGAAGGAATTAGAGTGATAGAGCGCGCGACAGTTATGGTTAATAGTTTGGTTACGGAGCGCACAAAAGTGGACTAGACGAAGTGAACCAGTGGAAATAAAATTGAAAAATAAATAGAAAAACAATTGGAAATAAATAAGAAGCCATGGAAATAAATGGATGACAGTGTTGATGTGAAAATAATGAAATAAATGTAGTGTTAGTGATTATTTAAGCGTCAGTTATAAGTAGAAATAATAAATAGTGGATAATTCTAGTAATATAAGTAAAAATAAATTATTGACCCACGAAAGGATTCAAATTTCGTTACAATATGCAAGACTATATATATTAATGATCTATACATGTTTTCAGAATTATATTATAATAAATAGATTCTTTTGCTTTTTATTCTGTATATTTATTTTTATTTTGATGTTTTGACTTTCTATCCAAAAGTCTTATTCAGAAAAAATGATACATTTTTAAAACTCAATAATGAACAACATCTTATTCAAGATACTTTTGCACATGATGCTAATAACCTAGTAGTTCTTCCCAGCTTTCGGATTCTGCTGTTTCTGTTTTGTCCAAAGGTCTTAACTTTGCTGCTGCTTCTCGCCGTGTCCCGGTTGAAGGGATTATAACGGTGGTTGAAACAGCTGTCAAAAAACCGTCAGAGAATGAAGCTTCAGATGTCAGACTTGGAACAACCAAAATATTGAAAAATGCAAAGCCTCAAGCCTCCTAAACCGAATTTGACTAAAGATGAATTGGGTTGTGTCATGAAATTAAAGTTGTGGTTTTATATTATTTTTTCAATAGATAATGTCAAACTATAAGTGTAAAAGTCATTCTTATAATTTATAAATGAGTATATTAATTATAAGTCATATTTAAAATTCAATAAATTTTGAATAAATGAAAGAAGCGTTAAAACGCTATCTAATTGGTCCGACATTTACGTGACGTCACTTCGGTAGTAAGCAATCCAGCAGTTATATATATAACTGAAGTTTCCTTGTATATCTTCAATTTTTTATTGGAAAAACTATTCTAATACAAGCAATAAGTCTCAGAGATAATTTCACAAAAGCTAATTCAAATAATATACCTGAAGTTAATCCATTTATGATTTATGAATACATAATGGTGTATGAAAAATTCAATACTCTAGAAGTACGAGGTATTTAGTTATCAATGTGAGCAGTTTTTTGGAATTATTTTCTCAATATGCAAATGCTGTTACATCTTTTTGTACAAATTCAGTCGAGAATCATTTTGTGATAAAACTATAGGATATGTGTGAGTTCAACGCGAAAATAAAACTTGTATTGTGAAAGGAAGAATCACTCCAGGATACCTATTCTATAATTTTCATGACTTTCCACCTACATGAGGTGATATATTAATAACGTCATATCAACTTCCACCGTTGTAGTATCTGAAGGTACTCGTATTAGTAATAAAGAGAAGACCGGAAGGATCTTGTCTCGATATAATTTCAAAGTTTCCATCGCTCCTGTCAAGAAAATCAAACAGTTTTGAGACCTGTCAAGGACATGATCCCTTTACAATCTTCGGGTATTTATAAGATTCCTTGTACCTGTGGAAAAGTCTATGTTGGTCAAACGGGCAGAACTGTCAGCACACGTATTGCTAAACACATGCAGAAGATGCATAAGACTCAATCATCCAGATAAATCTTCTGATCATGCCATTAATTTTTTGCACGACATCAAGTTTGAAGAAACAAGAGTAACTGCAAAATGCTCATCCATTCATGGTAGATTGGTCAGGGAAGCGATTGAAATAATTAAACATCAGAATAATTTCAACCATACTGATGGTTTTGAGCTGGCAAATGTTTGGCTTCCAATAATCAATAATAGACATACATAATTTGTAAAATATTTGTCTTGATTATTGTTTTTGTTACGTTTATGTACATTATTAAAACTCAGTTCTTTTGTAAAAAAAATTTTTATGACATGTTTGGACCTTGGAACTGTGTGCAACGGGACATCGTCCTCAAGTGTTATATTAATTAAACCTTTTTTCTCTATAATAATTGTCAAGACACATATCGTTGATTCCTCGTTTTTACGTGGTTTTTCCTCAGACTTTGGGTGAATGCCAGAGGAATTTTGTTCTTTTTGCACTAAATGTGGAACCCACGTTTTCACATCTAGTAATCTGTATATTTTCAATTTTTAATTTGTAATTATCCGGATACCTACTGGCCTTGTTAATTTCTGTATCATTTTTTCTGAAGAAGACTTTCGGATAGAAAGTCGAAATGTCAAAATAAAAATAAATATACAGAATTAAAACCAAAAAGATCTATTTATTAAGACTATATATTGTTAACATCACTTTTACCATTTTTGCAGCCCCGTGTAAGCATTTCATCCCCTTCTCTAAAATGAGCGTTTCGCGTGCCCAATCCCATTTACGTAATATGACATCAGGCCTCAGTCACACAATGTGAATAAGCGATATTTGGGTTCATATTTTGTTGCGTTCACTATGACGATAAAATTTAACGGTAATGGTCACTCCGTAAAAATGTGAGTTGTTGGAATTTTTGTTCTAACGGAAACATTTTATTTTAATTTCTGTTGTTTATATTTTATACTTTATGAACTTTAATCATGGATGAGATCAAAGAATTTTCCACAGTTTCAATTCGTTTTATTGCAGAATCACTAGTGTATATTGTTTGAAAATATTACATTTTATTGTGTACTATATCCAGTATTATTTTTCAATGGATAACAATGATTAATGCAAGCCACTGAATTTATCGAATGATTGTTGAAGTCTGAGTACTATTTTCACTGGAAAATATTTATACTACTATGGCGTAAGGTAATATAAAACAAAATATTTTAAATTCGCAATGCATCATGTAGAATATGTGAAGCGGAGACACCGCCAAATGTATGTTTTCGGCACTATGTGACATACGAACCTCGTTTCAGAGGAGTTGGTTCTGCTAACGAAAATATCGTAATGAACAGAACCCCTACGCAACCGAGTCATATGGCGTCAAGGAGTTTCAGGAAGCTTCGAGAAACTCTAGACGGGGATATATAATTGAATATGATTGTTGATAGTTCGGAAACGGAGCGCTTAAGAATAAAAATAAATAAGTGAACTAGTCGAGATAAATAAGAAGTAGTCGAAATAAATAACAGACAGTATTAGTGTCTAGTTTAGCGTCGGTTGTAATTGAAAGTATTTACTAGTGGATATTTTAGTTGTATTATTGTAGCTTTAAGTAAAGATAAATTTAGAAGCCCACGAACGAGTTGAGTTACGTTACAATATATTTTTAACAAAATTACTCATCCAGTTTTTTTGGCAATTTCAAGCTGTCACAGATTAACAAAACGAACTACATATTTTGAATAGGGTGTAGATGATTAGAATCATTTGATTTAAATCATGATTAAAATCAAGATTTTAATCAAAAACAAACTTCTAAAAAAAATACCACAGTGGAAAATGAAGTAGACTACTTATCATAAAAATTAGAAACAGGAAACATACATATTTTATCAAAAATAAAAAGTTATAGTATAGGTACTAGAAAATGAGAAATAAATTAAATTATGGCATAAAAATTCTAGCTTAGAATTAGAAATAAACAAAAAATTGAATAAAGAAACTGTATGAATTTTTCAAAAATGCTTCGACCTGAAATCCCTGAGCCACTTGACGCATTTTTCATGTCAATTTAAAATTAAATTGGTATTATAGGCAATGTTTTAAAAAATACTAAAAGTAGTACAAGTATTGAAAATACTACCTATAGTTGAAATTTTTAAGGTAGCGGTGTACGTCACGTCTAAATATATTTTATATATATAATTTAAAAATACCTATCAAGAATATAAATTCAAATGAAGAAAAAAACTTTTCAGAACTCATTTTATTAATAAATATGTTTTATTGGGTATATCAGTTCTGTACAAATTAATTTGAAACACAACGTTTCGGCAGCAAAGTGCTGCCTTTTTCAAGTGAAAAGAAATATTCATACAGAACTGATATACCCAATAATTTATTTATTTATTTAATCCAATCCAACAGGACATATGTTCCAATTACAGGATGATTTATTCTAACATAAAAAATTAATCGTGCGAATAAGCGTACACAAAAATAAAAATAGAAAAAAAAAAATCAATAATCAATGAAATATATAATTAATGAATATTTGTTTCAAAAGAAATTCTTAAATCTTTCTTAAAAATATTAAATGAGACTGAAAAAACATCTAATGTAACGGGAATAATATTGAAAAGAGTACACATCTGTCGTAAAGGTGATCTTATTTCATAATTAGTACGTACATTCTACAGTAAAAGACTATTTTATTTCTGGAATTGATACGAGGAACATTTATTGGTAGCTTAGACAGAATAGTGGCGTCATGAACAATATTGTTTAATATTTTGTACAAAAATAAACATGACTGTATTTTTCTACGATTTTCAAGTGAAACCATATCAATTTCCAGCAATAAATCACAGTATGGACGATCAAAATTTGGATAGCATTTGTGCTCTTTAAAATAACAATATTTCACGAATCGTTTCTGCACTGATTCAATTAATGAGATATAGTTTCCGTAGATAGGATTCCATACTTGAAAGCAATATTCCAATTTTGAACGTACAAAAGATTCATATAGTCGTTTCAAAGTAGATAAATTATGAAACTGTTTCGTAACTCTAATAAAAAAGCCTAAAGTAAACAACATCTATTTGTGAGTTATCATGAAGGGAATTTAAAGTAAAATCTGTAAAATTGAGAAGATTAGTTGTAGTTGACTTTCCTTTAACAAATCCATGCTGTTGTATGGCAATGTTATTTTATACACTATTGTAAATGTATTTATATAATATGGATTCATAGATTTTACTAATATTAGAAAGAATGGCAATCGGTCTGCAGTTGATTACATTGGAAATGTCTCCTGATTTGAAAATTGAAGTGATAAAAGATGATTTAAGGGAAGCCGGAAAAACATGAGTTGATAATGACAGCAGTTGAAAAATTATTTCTCAGAAATCGAAATCATTTTATGAAAAGGAATACAAACAGTGATTTAAATTTTTTTAAATCACTAATAATTCATTTTAATTCACTAGTGAATAAGGATTTACTTATGACTGTTGCTATGGATTTAATAATGTAGCTTTAAAACATCAAAATTGAATAATAGTATATTATGCTACAAGGAACGAACGACTGTCATTTTTGTCCAGAATAAATTTGGCTGCATTCGGTGAAGACGAGGACAAAGCCCAAAGCGTAGCTCCGTGCAGCCAAATTTGTCCGTGACAATAATGACAGTCGTTCAGTGTCCGTGTTGCATACGATACTTTTTGTAACAAGTGCACCGAAGTACCCCCATTACTAAATTTTTGAAATAAATTTAGATGTATTGAAACTATCTTATCGATTTGACAAACAGATTTTTGCAAATGCAATCACATTACAGTAAACGTAAACTAATACAATGAAACATAACTTACATGATTTATTTTATTGATTGATATTTTTCACATTCTCTGTACTATCCCGTTCACAATAAATGCACATACTATAACAAACACATTCTATAATACAAATTTCTTTCAAATATCAATTTGACATATATCAATGAAATAAAAAAATCCAACAGCATCATGATCCATAATCTACAATTCCATTTTTACCCAGCGGGAAAAAATATCCATTAATTCCTAGTCAACAGAGAATTAATGAAAATTGTTACCATGGTTTGGAATTGAGAACTTTCGAAGCAGAAGTCAGCTCAGTAATAGGATACTTTCGGTGTACGTGTTACAAAATCCATATTTATTAATATAAATTCTGTTTAATTATTTTATTGGTTTCTCCGCAACCTGCAGTACAATTTAAAACGAGATTTAGGCATACAATGTAAACGTAGCGATACGTGACATAAATCTAGTGACATTATTTGATGACGTACACCGCTTTCTTAATTTTTTTTAGTATAAATAATATTTTAAGAGTAGAAATTAAAAAAAAAAAAATTCTTTTAATAAAAGTCGTGATTTTTTTTTTTTTTTTTTACACCATTTTGAATAAGTGAAATTCCTAATCAGTGCTCCAAGATGAGATAAACACATTATTATTAATATTTCGAATTCAGGCCAACTTTATAATATTCAGAAAACGAAAAAAGTTTCAATATTAGTATCCACAGATATTATATACGACATGCGGTTTTTAAAATCGGGTCCAAAGGAAATGAACTAGTATTTCCTAAATTTTATTCCCCGTAGTGTAGGTACCATAATAAACATAACTTTTCGTATAAAAAAGACGAAAATGTTTCACTAGTAGGGACTAAAGTAGGGACATAAAATGTTTCTAGAAAATAATATCTTATCCTCTCATATTTATTCTTCTAGAATCTGTTTCACTTTAAAGGAGCTTATTTTATCTGAAAACAGTCCAACTATAATATTTGTGAATAAAATCTTCTCCAGGAAAGCAATAAAAAAATAGAGTGATATGGGAACTGGAGCAACAGCGCCGGCCACGAACAATAAAGAGTTTACATCACGTTACAATATCCGCGAAGAGATGATTTTCGTGGCTATTAAAACCTTCCTACAAGGGAGTATTTTATCCTTTCTGTCGCAAACCGCCGGAAACTGGTGGAAACGGTCTTTTTTATGGGCTGTTCGTTGCTGGCACTGCCAAGCGAAACAGAACAAAAGTGCGCTAGCAGAAGAAGCGAGACAGAGATGTATAATCCTAGCCAGCTACGGTCGTAAACTAACGAACTCGAACCGTTGCTTTGGAAACGGTAGTAAAAACCTGGAACGTAAAACATAAGCGGAAATTTTGCGAGTTGACGAAGCGGGAGATTGTTCAAGCAAATTTTATTTTGTTAACCAGCGTGACTTTGTTGACATTACGTTTACAAATGTATCTAGAAGTACACAGATCTATTTGTACAATCTTGGGAAGTGTAGCAATACTTATTTATTCGAATGGAACATAGGACAGTGACAAATATTTAACAACAGTTTATTTACTGCATATACATAACAATCAAATTTATTTTATTAATAACTGATTATGAAGCCAATCTTCGAAACCATGCACCTTGAACCAAAAATAAAGAATTGACCAGCTAATTATTTGATATTGCTTTCAAATACTTAATAACGTATTAAATTATAAAATCAATATCCACTTTTTGTCAAGAAATCAATTGATTATGTCTCCTTCATTTATTTTCATGTAAAGCTATTTGCGCTATTGATACACAACTTTATAATATCGTCCTGATGTTAAGCTAATTGGAAACTAAATGACGCGTATAAAACCACCCTTTCCAATATTTCATCATCCAAAAAACAAATTCCCATCAAATTGTAATTATCTCCACAAGCACATGCTCACAATCTGGCGTTCGCGTTCAACGTTCTTCGCTTCGGATCCATTGTAAGCCGGATAATCCGTCCTTCCCTAATTACTCCTCGCTTCCGTTCCTCACCGCGTAGTGAGCTATGCTCGTCGATCCCTCTCCTCACCTATTCTACAACATCTAGCCTCCATCATCAATCACTTAATGAACATCGAATTGGTTTAGTGTAACTGAATTCAGTAGAGCTATTGGATTATTAGAATTCTCTTCCAAGGAGTGATAGCAGTTTGAGAAAGATGAGTCATCAAGGAGGTTGATGAGTTGGATATCAATTCGAAGGAGATGTTTGAATAATTTATGCAAACTAAATGTAAAATGTTACTATACAAGCGTTAAGTGCTTTTATAATAGTGCTGAGTTTCAAATCATCATTCAGCGAAACTATGATTTAAAATGTTCTTTATTAATCACTTGAAGAACATCTAAAAGGACTTGCAAGTTGTTATGAAGCTAATAGAAATCTTCAAAGACAAATTTAAATCTATTGAATTATGGTTGGAATAAGGGTTGAATTATGGTTGGAATAAGGGTTAGAAGCTTGACAAATGTAATACAATGTAAAGACATGATATTTGTGCAGTTAATGGTGATGGTGTTTGAAAAATCAAGATAAAAGTTCTAGCTAACACGTCAGTGTTTGAGGAAGAATAAAACTTGTACCATACTACTTCAAAACTTTTTTTATTCCCTACGGTCGCGTAATCTCACTTCTATATACTTATTAACATACATATTACTTATTAAAAATGTGACTTACCGCCTTCAGTCTCATGCCAAACAATGCCTTCGAGGGTGACACTCGTGCCAGGTTCACAGGGCCCCAAACAGTCGGGTTCTGTGATGGTGCCCACACTCGTACCCACGCATACATCCAGCATGCCCTGAAAACAAAAACATAACTGTCATTTGTCTTTCTAGACTCGAGCCACTTTGGCATAATAACGGTAGTAAACCACATTCAAATTTTCTTCTCATTGTTCTTATGCTAATGGTGGAAAAGAATGTGGATATGATGAATAATTTTTCCATATAAATTTCTTTTTACTATGAAGCAAGAAATAATAAACTTTCTGTTGTCATATTTTTGCTGTTCCCAAACAGTAAACAAAAAAACTAGAACAGACAAATGAACAAAACTAAGATCTATGATTCACAAGATATTGTTCCTAAAGAATAAAAATGTGCTACCCAAGTTGGACTATATTATTAGAGAAACGATAAATTTTAAGCACTATCATAACCTTTTAAAAAATGGTATGATATAAAATTATTTCCAAGAGCAACCTACTCATTTTTGGGACATTAATAAGTAACAAAACACAATATCATATAGATATTTTTGTTATATTGAGCCCGCCGCGCACAAGGCAATTTTTCTAGTAATTTTGTTCACTTAATTTGCCACAAGTTTCCCTGCGCTCTGGACCGTTTTGAGCTGCGCTTGGTGTGACACTTGTTTTCGCAGCACACGAAGCAAGCTGCTCCACTTACTGTGACTCTAGAACGTGGACTTGCTTATTACAAATATGGATGTTTCCGGAAATAATCGTCGGAGAAGAGCAGTTATAGCTTGCGAATTGATTAGAATGCGGGCAGAAAAAAATTGAGAAAATTGTGTTCAAGAGAGTGGCTGCTGAAAGAGTTTTAAGGTCGCGGAGTTCTTATCCGCACCGAATCTATTTTGAAACACAAGTCTCGTGGCAAGCCTAGCACTCAGCAGCGGATCAAGTTTCTAACCCCGGAGCCAGCGTGGCAGCCAGCGCGGCTCCAAGCGAACAAGATTGCTTTATGTGCGGCGGGCTTTACTGTCGAAATAAAAATTCTTAGGGCTCTTGCTACAAAAAATGAGATCCATGAATCAAACGCTTGTTACAACTAAAAAACAATTCAGATCGATAATATTAATAAATTATAGAAAAAATATAAGAAACGGTGCTATTAAGGATGTTGAGATCAGAAAGAGATAGAGAATTTAGAGACCGGTCTCTATACTTATTTTTTGTCGTCAACTGAATTTCGTATTCAAATATCTTTATTATTAATCCGGAACTTTTTTTGAAATTTTGATTTAATGATTGTGAGTATTCAATTTATAATTTGTTGGATTTTTGTTCATCTCTTTCAATTTTTATCGCGACAATGATCAAAACAGTGGCAAATGTGTCATGCCGTTCCATAAGAACCCATAAGAAAAAGAAATATCGATTTAGGATTCATATATCAACTGAATCAATCCAAAAGACAATTACATTTTTTGATATATTATATATTTACACTTAGATTTTATCATATTGGAAAGAAGCTGACTTTCGTTCGAGAATTAATAAATTATTTTTACCTTAGGTTACATTTATATAAAATAATTCAATACTTCTATTATTAACCGACGCAAAAATAGTCACTTCATCTAGTTAACTTTTGCGCGCTCCGTAACCGATCTAACAGCCACTATTATTTCTACGCGCTCCGTGATATTACTCCACCCCTTAATTTTTTACTCGGCTTTTCCTTGGTTTTCTTTCGGGCTATTGCTTTTCGATTCTTCCAGAAATTTCCATTCCAGTCTGAGGTCACCACGACCAAGACAGATATCAGTCGGTTGCGTTGGCCAGGCAACAACTTTATTGCGCATGTCATCCGTTTAACCGGCATGTCTATAATGGAAATCTTCTCGGTAGGGACATTGTTCGTTACAATATCCAAATTTTATGAAACATTTTCAAATAGTTTTTTGTAGCAAGCGTCATAAACAGGATTCAAATACTAGTAATGAGCCAGCGGAAACATCGAAATGTAGATGACATAATTGTCGCTTCCTGTAATTGGGACAGCAAACATCAAGTTACTGTTGTAATATATATGTGACAATTATTATGGTTACCAGATGTAATAGAAAACAAAATCGGACACAGGTGGGACATTGACAGAAGTGTTAGAAAAGACACGAAGGGAGAAGAGGTGTTACAGTCAATAAGCCGTAAAATAAAAGCTTTCAAATTTTCAAATAAACGATCAGTTTATTTAGTTTGATTGGCGAATCAATCGAAATAAATGAAGTAAATTTGTCAAATACTAACATACAAGGTACTTGAACGACTTAATGATTTCTCATGTTTCTGACACATACAAACAACCGAAATACGAGCTGCGTGCATTTAAACTACGCCGGGAGAATAGGAGGCAAGGGATTTACAAAAAGACGCATCAACTTGCAATCCTGTGATTCAGAAAGAGTGTAAATTCAACCTGGTAACCTTAGTGGGCCAAATTCAGCTTGCCTCAATATTTAAAGAAGTTTCACTAAAATATCCTAAATAAAGACAAATGTATGTTAAAATAACTGTAAAAGAAAAATATAGAGTACATTTCCATGGTAATAAGTGAAGCTTTTCAAGTTAACGAAGGAAGTTGAATTCGACCCAATGTGTTGTTACTCGTGATTAATTCCTTTTGGAATAGTTATTTGTTGTACTAGGGTGAAATGTTATATATTAGTCAGAAAAGAATAAGTTGAGCCACGACGCCTAAAGGATAAGTAACTACCGAGGTGACTACTCTTCTTGAGTGATTAATTATATATCACACGAATCTAACACAACGTCTTACCAATAACCTTCCTCAAAACGACCGTCATTATTGTCCAGGGTGATGTTGGCTGCACTTAATGAAGGCGAAGCTTAAGACATAGCTTTGTGCAGCCAACTTCATCCGTGACAATAATAACGGTCGTCCAGTGACCGTGTTGCATACGATACTTTTTATAACAAGTGCAGAGAAGTACCTCATTACTGAGCTTTTCAAATTTATTTGAATTTTATTGGTTTTACAAACAAATTTTTGCAACTGATATCACATTTCCAGCAATTCAATACTATGGAACATAGCTCACATGTATTATTTTGTTATTGAATGATATTACATTATGATTTTTACATTTTGCATGTATGCACTGATACAGATCTTCAAATATGCGATAATAATCGCAATTGCAATGTGGATATAAATTCATTATGTCTATCGTTGTTAAAAACTAATTAAACCGAAGGAATCGAGATGAACACCCAGTGAATATTTAATTCTTTAGGTGAATGTTCTCATACAAAACATAAATGTCACATCATTCTTCTAATAAATAACTCCTATTAAATGGAACAATGAAATCATATCTAACAGCATGAGTGAGCGTTCTCACAACAGAGACTCGTTGCGTAATCGGGATTTAAACAGGCACACGTTTGTAAAGAGGATTACGCGTTCACGCTACCCTCGCTTTTAAAAACATGAACAAGGGTCCACGTTAAGCTAACCTAATACCCTGAAATGCCTGCCAATGCTAGAACGTTTACAAACAAACCTCCACACACTCTCCTGCTGATTTTGATGCTGCCTATTTTTAAACCTGTCACGTAAGCCCACGGAATTTCTTTCAATACATGACACCATGAAATGGACCTTTTGTCCACGATGGTAAATTGAGTTTGGCAAACTTTTTAATGGATTATATTTTTCCGGGTTGTAGGTTTTCCTTTTAAATTGGTAAACTTTTTAGAACATAAATAAAAAAATATATATTTAATATCTCTGATTAATAAGACATACATAATGGAGAAAGAGAAATAAAGATCGTGTCATTGTTATCGGCCAAGTTTAAAATTCGGTATTCTATAGAATAAGTACCTAGGCATTTTATAAAATGTCTAAAAGTGATCGGAAGTGTATAAAATAATAGATATCACTTCAAATTAGATTTCGGCCCAATATAAGGATTTTAGTAGAATTATTTTGTTGTCTCGGGCTCAAATCTAGTTCCACAGGCAGGAGCAGTGCAATTTGGTACCTTTTGAAAGTGCTAGCGACGCAAAATAATAGCCTCATCATGTCTTTTTCTCATACGTTCTCTAAATAACTCTCTTATTGCATACTTTATCTAAAAATGTCAGGTGTTTTATGAAATGCCTAGGTATTTCATTCAGCCCATTGCTGGTAACAAATATAAAGCTTCCATTTGAAGGAATATAATAAAATTTTGTTTTTACTGGATCAGAAAAAATAGAAATAAATGTATCATTTGAATTTTAATTATTTCTTGAAGCAGAGTAATATACCTTTCATCCTAAAATAAATACAAAATGATAAAATCTGTACTAATCTTATTGAAAGAGATAAAAGTCGACATCAGATAGCTTTTGATGCTTTGAACGAATAATATTGAAGTTTTTGCTTTCAGCTTTTCCACCTATCAACTGACAAAGAGCAGAGATGAAAGAAATAATTTCAGTACAAACATTCTTTGCGTCGAAATACTAACAAGCTTTTTAAAACTCAGCAGAACATTTGAAAACGAATAAAGAAGCAGAAGCTCACGTTTATAGAGAGAGTATGCTAATTAAATTTAAGCGTTGCAAAATACTTTGAAGATTTTCTGCAAAGTGAAACTTGAAAGATATTAAAATTGGAACAGCACCAGTTATTATTCTCTTCCTTCTGGATTAATTTCAATGGAGATATTTAATATAGAATTAGAGACTTCTAAAAATGAATACACTGAATACAAGTTATGAATTAATGAATGAAATATTATTTTTATTTTTAAACTATGATCATTTCGACTTTTTAGGTGAACATCAAGTTTTCAAAATATATACAAACAAACAAATATAACAGAAAATTAGCAAATTATGATGAATGAAATGAAGCATTACTTAATATAATTTTCACGAAGATTTGATTTTTTTTAAACTTAAAAAGTAGGTAGAATGGGCTCGTTCGATTTGAAAACTCCCGAAAATCACATATTGCACATAAAAGGTAGTTGTTAATTGTTGATATAAATATAAAAATTATCATGTTTTGTTCAGTACTTAACTCAAATTATTAAAATGAAAATTTCCATTTGAACATGCGCCACTACAGCATTAGATAGTCATAGCAGACTCGTCCGCCATCTTGGAGCCCACTGACAAGTCTGTGAAACGTTTAATATCCTTATTTTTATGATTTTGTGTAAATTATGTAGATTTCTAGATGAATAATAACAAGATTAAAATAGCAGGCAGTTGTGCATTTTGTTCTTTGAGAAATTTATCTGCTTGCATTAATTTTCTGCACAAAATCTGTAGATGTTTAGTATTCAAATTATGGAGTTAAAATAGGTAGTATGGTGATTTAAAGTATGGTGATTTAAACAAATAGGTACCTAGGTAAGTACTTGAATATTTGCTTTGGTCAAAGCAGGTTAAATAATAAATAATAATAAACAAAAAAAATAAGTTTTTTTTTTTTTATAAGATATCAGTCAAGGTAATCATAGAAAATACAATAAAAATTCAAAAAACAGTTCAAATCGAATGAAACACAATAACTTGCTTCTTGTATTTGTTTTGTTAGCTCATTTGGAATTGTAGCTGGTGGTTTCATTTTTGTTTGAAATTTCAAAATTGCTAATCCTCAAACCTCTCACAACAGTGTAGTGCTCCAACAAATAATTTGCAATACTGCAAAACTTCGGAAAATTATGAGAATTTAGTAGCAAATCATTAAGAATATTACTGGAGTACAAAGATTCTTGCAATAATGCTGACATTTACTCTGAATAATGCACTCAGATTCCGACAATCGAACAATTGAATTCTAAATTCAAATTGAGGTTAAGTAGCTCGGAATATATTTCTCCACATTCAAATGATGTATTGAGATATAAAAGTTACTCATCTGTAGAATCAGAACCCGTAACTTGAATGAATAATACAACTGGACCCAGAACAGCCCGTCATTTGAAATTATTTTATGAAATTATATCAAAGTTCACACATCGGTAAACGGCAAACAACTGACAGTGGGCTCCAAAATGGCGGACGAGCCTGCTGTGCTTTATCTAGTGCGCGAAGGAGAATAATAGAGGAGCGGACACTCAGTTGGAAAACATGAAGCCTAAAATGTAATGCGGCAGACGTGAGAGAGATAGCGAGAGCGGGCCCAGTTTTGCATGCTTCATATACAGAAATGAGATTATATTTGAATTTTTTTCAATAAAAAACAATTGCCGATAAGTTCAATATTTTCATTACTTTAAATACTTTATTATTTATTAAATGAAGGGCAAAAGTAAAAGAAAATTAACATTTCTATTTATTAAAATCTTCAATGAAAAAGTGCATTATTATGAAACATGTTTTATAAACGTTTCTTTGGATAAGAGTTTTCTAATTATGAATAACAGATACATAAACATGTTTATGAATATTTTATATCAAATGGGCGTAGTAAAATTGAGAGAATACACACAAACAATTTCTTATATACCAGAAGAAAATATAAACAAAAAACTTAGCAAAAATCTCCTAAATTCTCATTGATGAAAATTTGTTTTTCTTCGATGGATATAATTTTCAAATCGAAAAAATTCTTACAAGTCCTCTGAATCCAAGTTTTGCTTTGGATTTAAATTTATTTCTAGCGTTTATGTGTCTTCTACTGAAAATTAAAAATTATTTTAATCAAATATATGGAAGATGAATTCTATCTACATTTTAATATTTTTCTTTTTCTTGCACAGCTTGGGCTTTTTCAAAGATCCATCCTGTTCTATAAGAGATTTCCTTGTTTTTCTAGAGATGCTTAAATATTTCAGGCAATTTTGAAAAATACTCGGATATGCATTTTCTTTTAGCCGGAAATATTTGAAAGGTATATTTGTCACATAATTGAACAATTCCATACTATACTGTACGGTGAATTTGTAAAGAAATATTTATATTCTTTATTTTCTTTAAAAATTCAACTTCAAGGTTTTCTTGAAGTTTAATTTTTCACTAAAAGTTTAGATAAGATACGTTCAATAATTTGAAACATTGATATAACCTTTAATTTTAATATAATTTCAAAATAATTTCTTTCCACTTTTACATCTCTAGACGAGCATTCTTTTATGATATCCTCGCCACTTATTTAATGAAATATCATCTTTGGGTGCAGAAAAAAGAGAAAATTTCTCTTCATATGCCCTGTACCCAGTATCACAATTTGTCACAAAACATTTTCTTCCCATTTTACAATATATTTTTACATGAAAATACTAAATAAACCGAACCTAATCATTTAACTCCATACAAACATAGGCCCGCCTCAACCTATCTCTCAGTTACTTTCTCTCTCTAACAATATTACATTTTTGGCTTCACTTTTGCAACACATTTGAGATAGGGAATTGCATAGGCGTGATCTAGTGCTATAGCTACTACATTAGTCCAGCTGTTGTACAGTAGACCACGCATTTTCTGCTAGTAATCAGTTGGATAGCGCCACTGCAAATGACTCGACATACGTTTACATTTTATCTCAGCGTACGCGTATGTCCAACAACATTCTTACGATCTAGTAGCTATGACGTCATCAGAACTTTATATATTATTCTCGGCTTTATTAAACATTTTTTGGAAAAAATAAAAGTGACGGTATTTATATTTCAAGATTCTGAATAACATTATGTAAGAATTGAAAAACACCCTATTGATGCAGATTGCTAGATTTGAGCAAGGCAATAAAAGTTAATAGATCTACTGACAATTTGGTAGAGCTAGCAGCGCTGATTCAGTCTGAGGTGGTACATTTAGCAGTAGCAATCAGTTGAGAGGATGCTTGAGAACTTGGTGGAGGATCTAAGTTAAATAAAAAGATTTTTGGCTTTTCAGTTTGATAATGAATCTAGGCTTGCGCTATCGCGAATAGCAATTAGCTGTGTGAATAATCTTGGATTACCTCTCGTAGTATTTTCATCAGACAGATTTATTATCGTTTATTTTCAAAATTCTGGTTCCGTTCGTACTACCTTAGTAACAACTAATCACTCAAGAGAATTTGATTTGTGCTGCCCAAGGTAGCAATCAGTCTATTTAATATGCTAGGAATTCAGTTCCCGTCATGTTAATATTGACTAATTGAGACGTAAACTTATAATGAATTACATTTTCCTAAAATGTCTGACGGTACTGGTCCATTGAAAGTCCTTTAAAATAAATAATTAATTTGGGGAATTATCCTGCTGCGCCCTAAAAAACCTGTTGAATATTGTAATTGTTGATCAGTTTAATATTTGGATTTGATATTATGAATAATGGAGAATTCTTTGCTGGATTGATTGATTTTTATTCGAACTATTGGTTTGATTGATAGCGAACGGGTATCATTGTATGTTGATGATTAATTGTTCCATTATCGTAATCAACCAAATTATACTTGATTTGATAAGTCTTGTGTACGTATTTAACCAGCAACAAAGAAATATTATTGTGAACTGATCATTGCTTGTTTCATTATCGCAATCAATTTGATTTGGTGGTAAAAATCAACAACAAAATAGACATTGCTGGGAACTAAGAGTTGAATAAATAACATTTGAGTATCATTTATGGGGTTATTCTTTATTTCAGTTTTAATAAATATTACTATAGTGTCTCAAATAAAAGTGATTCAGTTTACTTTACAAAAAAATAAATCTGTTTATTATTGATCAATTTGTAAGGTTGCTGGGAGAGTAATCACTGAACAATGATGTACTTAGCAGTTAATAATAAATGGAACATGTCTTCAAACATACTTGAAAAATTGAATGATTCAATTCTAGCATAATTTGATATAACTAATTTATATTCAAGACACTTTTTCAAGAATCTTTTCAACTTCCCTGCTACATTAAACAATATAAAATCTGGGCTATAACTACTCTAAAATTAATATTCTCGAGAGAAAACGCGCTTATCCTGATCCTAACTGCAATCAATAATTCCGCTGCATTAATTTTAAATTACGAAGAAATTAAAAACTTCTTCACCGTTCAGAAAGATGGAGACGGCAGTATAATCACTGGAAACTTCTTGCCCTCAGGAACATTTAAATAAGAATAACAGAGTGAAAAATCTGGCCATGTTTAACTAACAGAAATTAATTTTCATTCAAATTGCCAACTAGATTTTCAAAGAGACGGAAACTTTTACAAAACAAAACAAATGATTAGTTTTATGTTAGACATTGTTAGTACAGTTGCTCACAATGTGGGACATCATTTCAAATTAACAATGAACGTAAATGTTGTGATTTATTGCTACTAAAAAATTGACGAAGTTGTGTGATAAAGATAAAAGCTAACGGTTCAATTTTTATGTCAACAGGTCATTAAATACATAAAATTCATCTCAATTAATTTTTACTGAGGTGTATAATACTACCAGCATGAATTTGCAAAAAAATTAACATGTCGGTTAAGTAAGCAAACATCATCAACTTTAAATATGCTACAAGAGTGTAAATTTCAGTACGATGACATGAGGGTAATTGGTGACGAAGACCCAACAGATAACCTAATAAACGGATCGATGATAGATGGTGCCAACATAAATTCAAGCATTTATATGATTGTAAACCTGAATTGCGAATAACGCCAAGTTATAGGATCATTTGCGAGGAAGAAAACAATCAAGATTAGAGAAAGCCGTAAAATTGTAATTTATGCAACAAAAATATAAACTTTATATGTCATAATGAATGTTTACACTCGTATTCATACAAAAAAAATCTACGTCCCTGAATAGTAACTTTCGAAACAAATCGGCAAAGATGCATTGTAAATTAATCTCAAGAGAGGATGGTTTCTAAAATACTTTCCTTAGATATCTACTTTTTCTATTTCAATTATTAATCTATTTTAAGTTAAAATGTTTGAATTAGTATGCTTGTAAATTAATCAATGTATATTTACATTTCAGTTACTACTGAAATTAGCATGCAAGTATTATAATTGAATTATACTCAGTATTGATTAATAATTGCATACAATTTGCAATAAATAATATTGGCTGTAATAGACTTATAATGGAGTTTCATACAGCAAAGTAATTTCCATGTTAATTGTTTATGTAATGTACTGAGAAATTATTCTCCTGTTGTCATTAAATTATAATTAATAGCAAACATATTTCTCATACAAAACACAACTAGAAAACTCACAATTTCACACAACTGTGCGAAAAGTCGTGAGAAATCATTTCTCACACCAGTTTGACCAACTTATATATTAATAATTCATTCTGAATATTCTTTAGGTGATATATATGATATATTTAGCAAGATTATTGATAAATATCACGGACTTGATATAAATCTCTGTTTGCTCTTTTATAAGCCACATTTCAATAACAAAATTGCACTAAGTTCTGTTGGAATTATTTTCTTATTCTTGTAATATATATTCCGAAGGTTGGTAACACTACGAATCACAACTGTCAAATTGAAGCAGACAAAACACAAAAATCGAGAAATTATGTATGTAATTATTGTATCATAACCAAAATTAGATATCCACAAATATCATTATTGCAGTTGGAAAATGGTTAGTGACGAAGATTTAGAAAACACGCTACCCCAGATCACAGAAAACTCTAACTAATGAACCAATCAGAAGGTCGCCTGGTGAGAGTGAGCCAATCAGATACAATCTTACCGTAGTTTGCAACAATTTGATTACACAACAATGAAATGTCAATCAACTGATAGAAAATATATCAATAATGTTCCAAATCATAACTAAAATTAATATCACAATAAATAAGCAGAGCAAACAATTAAAGTGCCTAAGTTATTTTATATTGTGAAAATAGATTCAAAATCTCAGTTATACGAATGATTTACCTACATATTTCATTAAAAATTGTGATCGTAGAAAAAGTATATTGTACAACACGTATAGAATCACCTATTTCACACTTGTGTGATTCCAGCAATTACACACCTCGTGTGAAATAGGTAATTTTCTATACTTGTACAATATACTATTTTATTACTCATGCGGGATGAATGCTATTTTGCGCACGTTTTTCCGGGCGGTAAATGGCTATTTGCCGTTTGCGTGCGCCAAGTATAATTTGGGTGCGACAAGTAAACTTGTCGCACGCAAGTCATATACCACTCGGAAAAACAAGCACAAAATGATACTCATCCCGCATTCGTAATAAAAAATAGTATCTGTAACTCGTGAGGTGTTGTCAATTGCCCACTTGAGCGAATGAGCCCACTCACTTCGTTCGTGCGCCAAACTTCTCTCTCGTGGACAATCGACAATTTATCGCACTTGTTGCACAATATACTATTCTCTCCAAACAGTACCAAGAAATTATTCAATTTAATATAGCTAATTATACCGCATCAAACCAGATAATCCAGTAATTGTTGTTCCTATTGTTATAAGACATACAGGTAATAACAATGAGATTTTCACAAAAGAAATAGGAGTGTACTAACTACTAATAGTACAAGATCTCATACAGGCAAAATTTGACAAATGAAAATAATTAATTGAAACAATCGCCAAGAAATTTTTTTCATCATCTTTTGTAGTAGATGTAATAAAAGTTACTGCACTGTTTTCAGCTACGAAAGCTCTTAATTTCAAACCAGGGAAATAATAATGATTTTTTTTTCAGCAGAAAAATAATCCTAATATCTCCGATTTGAAATTGAGAGCTTTTGAAGCTTAATACAATTTAGTAACGGAGTACTTTTGGTTCACCTGTAACCTGTAACAAAAAATATCATTTTTCTACAAACGTCAAAAAATCATGACATTTGTACATCAATATTAGTATGCGAAATGTCGAATTGGAGTTGTTTATCATGACAACGGGCACGAAGTACTTCGTGCACTGATTTTATAATTCCATTAATTTTTGTATTTTGATATGATTTTAATATTTTTTTATTATTTTTTGACGTCTGTAGAAAAAATGTTGTATGCAGCTAGTGCACGAAATTTCTTTGGAGCTTTCGAATGATTCCTTCATTCTTAAGCACTAAAGTATAATTTCGCGCACTAGATACATAAATAACTAATGCAACACGGATACTGAACGACTGTGATTAATGATCAGGATGAAGCTGGCTGCACAAGACGAAAGCGCTCTCGCTTTCACCTAATTACGGTCGTTCAATTCTTGCAGCATGATGTACTATTGATAATCGCTCATCCCGAATTTTTTGTTCTTCCAAGGTCATTTATTTCACGGTTGCTAGAAAAATTAATGTTTACTCAAAGTTGATTTTTACCAATGAGCCAATTTTACTGGTTTCTCATAACTGGGCCAGAGAGTAATTTGCAGCTAGTTCACCATGGATAAAAACAGAATAAATGCTTGTCAAATTAATTTTTTTTTTGACTTTTGATGTAATAGCACTTAATAAATACAAGATACCAATCAATACCAAGTAATAGTAAAACTCGTTCGCACTCTTGTTGACAGTGGGTAGAATGCTGCAGCTTAAGAGCAAATTTGGAACTATATGCAAAGATTTCACACATTCGAAAGTGAGGAGCCAAGGTAATTGTGGAAAAAAGTTTCAACAGTTTAGCCGAATTACCCTCCATGTTCTGATGAATATTTATTTTAAAATTACGGACACTTCTATTTTATTCATCTGTTCTGTATAAAGTCGGATAGATTAAGCGTAAATACAAGCTAAAATCAAAAAATTGAAAACTTGAATTTTTTTTTTATTAGCTAGTTTATAACGTGGCAAATAACATATCCTATTTTGTCAGATAAACTGTCAAAAAAATTGTCAAAGACTGTTTTTTACGTTTCACAAAAAACTATGCATCTAACAGAAAAAGATGTTCCTGTAAAAAAATTTCGCAGTAAAAAGCAGAATCACATAAGTTTCATTGAGCCCCGATCGGTACAGTACCTTCTGAGTAAATTGCAAAAAACCGTCATAAAAAAGTTGTTAACCATTGTAGACCAATTTTACAGAATGCTTTTTCTTTGTTAAGAGTTACATTACAACATATTCAAATGGCGTTCCTTTTGAGCACGTGTGAATATAAAGGAAATCGATTGCAAATACAAATACAAGGAATATTTTCCGTAATTTTTTGTACTTAACAATATATTATTTATATTTAATATACAACTGTAAGTCAAATAAGCGTAAATAAAGCAAAAACTGTTCTTCTCTAACAAAAAATGATGTAAAAATATAAACTAGATTAAAGTTCGGAATATGTTATGATGAATTACGAAAAAGCAGTATTATTGTAGTAGTGGCCGCTTAGATAAGAGATAGAGCAAAAGAGGAACGGCAGCCAACAGCAATAGTAGAGGCCGCTTTGATGAGGGGCAAGAGAGAGAAGAGAGTTGACGAGCAGCAGCAGCAGCAATCGAGGCCGTTTGGTGAGCGGAGAGTCGGTGTCGTTCGAAAATCTGTCAATTTTCGTCATCTCAATGCTCATGCGGAAAATCATAATAGAAGCTTGCCTTCAAAAACTGTGCTTCTGCGCTCTGGCCGGTGACCAGTGGTAGGAGGCCGCTACGCTCGGGAGGCCACGCCCAATTCGCGTGGACCGTCTCCGTACATTCTAACCGTTGGGAATGTTGTTGAAATGAAGCTTTTTCCATAATTGTTGATATTTTAAAAATAGTTATCGCAGAAGTGCGTTTTTTTTGCGATCAATTTTTTTCATACTTTCACCCGCTCAAAAGGAACGTCATTAGAGCAAGTTGAAGAGCAACTCTTGACAAAGAAAAGCTTCTTGTAAAATTGGTCTACGTTGACTAACAACTTTCTTATTGCCGATTTTAGAAAAGGTCTTTTTTTGTTTTTTCCAACATTTTCCGAAAATTCAGTGCGTATTTTAGAAGCTTCTGAATTCATATTCTGTCAAAATTTCAAGTCTCAATATGTTTAATATTGAATACAACCCAAATTATGAATTTTCGAATAAATGACCAAAAATTGCAATTATTGCAATCTTCCCAAAAGCTACGAGACTGATCAGGATTCAAGAGAACTTATTCAATTCGTCTTCTCATTGCGCACTTTTTTTTTACTAAAACACTTTTTTCCGTCAGATGCATAGATTTTTTGTAAAACGCAAAACGAATCGCTTTTGGCAGTTTTTGACGATTTTTTTGACAGCCTGCCTGATGACGTAGCCGCATACAAATGGGATATGTTATTTTTATATATGTAATTATAACTCTTATTTTTCATATGTTAATTTTTATATATATATATATATATATATATATATATATATATATATATATATATATATATATATATATATATATAAATTAACATATAAAAAATAAGAGTTATAATTTTTTTTTTCTTGGATATGTTAATTCCATCCGACTAATAGATTATCATTAAATTAAAATTATTTATTGTGACTATGGTTGCCTAAAAAGTATCTATATCGTGCGACGTTTGAAAAGTTCTTTTCTAAACGAATATAAGATATAAGTGAAGTGAGACGCAATTTAAAGACTCAAGATATGTATGGAATGAGAAACAAACTATTAAATTGCCTCGTGAGCAACAGAAATACTTCAATAATTCCAACAGCACAATATATTATTTTGAGCCAGAAATGTTTGGATCTATTATTAAAAAAAAGCATTAATAAAGTACTTACAATGAAATTGAAATTCTGTAATCCTTTTTTCATGTTACACATAAAATTAAAAATCCACAAATATTGAAGCAAAAATATGGAAGCAAACTATTTAAACACCACACTAGAATTTACACAACATTTACGTATTATTTTTGTATACCCTTGGAAGATTAAATAACTATTAAATGAAAGACACATACGGAATATAGTGAACTTCATTCAGTTTACCATAAATAGAGACAAACTCTAAAAATTTGAACTTATGAATTTTCTTTATCAACACAAGTGACCACTCTCACCATAGATTTATAACTAAATGGTACATCTGTTTTGAAACTTAAATCTAAAAATACCTCAAATAATTACTACCTTCTGGCGCTTTGTTATTGAAAAGATGGAAAAATCCAAATTTCTTACTAGATAAGGCTAATAGCTATAGACAGGATTAGTGTAATGTTAGTTCATTTAAATATTATTTTTCTATGAGCATTAGACAGTTATTTGCAAATAATGCTTCGACAGTAGTGCAGTATTTGATAGAATTCTCTTTTAATAGTCACATTTCATTTTAACTTTTTTTTTAATGTCGAATCTATTAATATAATATATAAAAAACATGAGATGTAAATACAGGCCAATATGAATCCATATCTAGTTCTGTATACTTCGAAATTGTAAACATAATACAAATTCTTCAAGCTTCCACATACAGTCATGCATATTTTATAAACTATCAAATTAATTCAAATCCTATTTCGTGCGGTCTCCGCATTTGTAATGCAAACAGCGCCCCATCTCACGAGGCTGAGCTGAACCTACCACCTCCGCTTGCCAACTTGATCATATTTTACATGACGCCGTAATTTAAATATATCTCCGTGCATTGAATAAATAAATCCATCTCGACGTAGTTGCTTCGTTGCGTTCCCAGGTGGCCCGGATTCACGGAAATTGTTCCGGAATTATAATATGATTCGCTTTAGTTCGTGACAAGAGAAAGAGAAAGAGATAAGGGTATATGAATAGACTACGGTGGAACAAGAATAAGTAATTGAATGATTTGATTTTAATTTACGGAACAGAATACCGTTTCAGATTGATAGAGCAATTCAGTTTGACAATGAATTATTGATATGAATTTCAGCTGTATAATGACGAGTAAAATAATTGTGATTAGGTTTACGTTGTAAGGTTGTCAACTCTTGTTGAAATAGACATACAGAGCGTTGGCAACATTGAGCTAGATTTTGATAGTTGCTAGTGCAGTTACATAGTGCTGAAGTACGAAAATATGTAATGTATTTTTAATAATTAATAATAAGAAATAAACAATAAAATATATAAAAAAGTGCCAGTGGTATTTATCATTCATCTGAGTACATGACATACGTGTTTCATATTAAAATTTTGTCAACTCGTACATAATAGTAAAAATACTGTAAAGTTATTTAGAGCTTACTGTTTTTCGTTAATGCGAAACAGCAAATTGAGAGCCCAAAAATCATACTTATTACAAACTTTAGGGTCATTTTAATAATGTGCCTCTATGAATTGATCTACAAAACAAATAAAATATACATAATATTTCATCTAATATTCAAAAAATATTCAAGTAGCGTTCACATAAAAAATTAATGGCAAGAGCAGAATTAGTGAGAATGGTAGCGCTAGATGTAAAAGTTTGACACTATGCTTATGATAGGAAGCATTCAAATTGAAAATTATAAAAATTAGTGGCGCAGTAGCGGTATCGGTAACAAGTGATGGTAAAGTACAAGTTGACAAGGTCCAAACTTCTACCGCTGCTTCGCTACTAATTCTATCATGAGTAACAGAAAGTGGCAGATGATTATGATTTGTTTATCTGCAATCAAAAATCCGTTATGGCCATCACAGTACTTCTCTGACCATAAATTTCATGGCCAGTTTCATCGCTGTTGCAAAAATTTAGAGTGTCGCATCAATTAATTGCATATTTCAAAGTGAAAGCTGTCATTGTCAAAGTGACAGCTGTCATTGTTAAAGTGGCAACTGTCATTGTCAAAGTGGCAGTTTTCATTGTTATAAAGACAAATGGCGGTTATTTTTAGTCCTTATATTAAATAGGTATTTTTTTTTTTAGCTGTTCATTGGAACATACAGTTTCGATATTTGATCGGCGGAATTGTATTTTTAAGATGGAAACGTGGATTCCATTACATAATTATTGATATTTACTAAGTTTATCTCCCCGAGAGCTTAAAATTGATACTAAACTATAAACATCATTTAAATAAAATGTGAAAGGAACAATTGACAATCGTTTAAATATATTCTTTGATATTTCTAGTAGAATTATCTCCACAAGAGTTTTAATTTGATACCGCCAAATTACTTATTTAAAAAAAAACAATTGATGCACGTTTGCATGTGATGTCAAAATATGAGTGACGATAATATTAACTCCACTTAATGATTCTCATTATTTTTCTGGTTCAGAAAAAAATGACGAATTTTATAATAATTTAAATTTTGATAATAACAAATGAACCGCTGATAATTTTCGAAAATGTTTCGTGTGAATGCTGTGCCAAATCATGCAAGGATTAGTTTTAGTTATTTCATATTTTATTATAAATACTACAGTTTATAAAATAAACGCAAAAAAACTAAAAAGTTCCATCAATAAAGTTTTGGAACTACTAGTTGAAAAAACCTCATTTACCAATTTGAATCTAGCTTTTTGATGAAAAACCTAAATGTCAAATTTCAATCGAAAATTCGTACGCGTTCTCAAGGTATTGTGCTTCCAGAAAGACTGACAGACAGACCAACTTTTCTTAAAATCATGATTTTTGGGTTAAGTACGGTCTAAAATGTGAAGATCCATTAAAATCTCGAACTGTCAAAAAATTACGATTACAATACTTCTCCAATTATATTATAGGTCAAGAGAGTAAAAATAGAACAAATAAGAGATGGTGGATACGAGAATATTAATTTGTCATGATCCGTTATATTAAAGCCTTGAATTTCGTGCTTACAAACACAAAAAATGATAATTTGGAGGGTTCAGAATGGTAACCTCAGCATTTCATACTAGTTTGAATTAAATATATTATAGTCCAGTCAAAATAGACATTCACCCTTGCATAAATTCCCAAGAAGCTGAAAATTGGCATGAACGTTAGTGATACCATTATGATGAAGTTGTGAAAAGTCCCCATCGATCCCATCTGTGCAAAAAATTTTATACGAGGTCAAACTTCGTAGAAACGGATTTTCCAAATTTTTTAGCGATATTGTCAGTTTTATGATAGAAATAGCTCAGACAGAAATTATAGATCTTCTAATTTTCTACAAAAATGGCCCACACACTTTTTACGCCAAGATTCGCCATTTCTGAGAAAAAGCCATTCTGAAGTTATATTCTCTATAATATGCACACGCTTCCACGCCACCTATGAAGTAGTGTACTTGGTGCGTAATTTTCGTCGTGGTTTCTCCGATAGTCCTATTCCACGGTCTTTATATTGAAGTTCAATATAATTTTAAGTCTTGTTATTCAACTGCTTCTTCTTTTTCTTCATATTCCTGAGTTGACATAAACTGTTCAAACAGCGATACATCAGTTGCTCCGTCGTTGATGTAAGGATCATCTTCTGTTGGAGATTCAGCATTTGAACACGACTGGCCTTCACAGCTGGTGCATGCTGGTGAACAAAGT
Organism: Dromius quadrimaculatus; assembly: GCA_963989225.1. NCBI lineage: Eukaryota > Metazoa > Arthropoda > Insecta > Coleoptera > Carabidae > Dromius > Dromius quadrimaculatus. The sequence goes on from OZ022330.1 coordinate 46,769,642, forward strand.
AAGCCTATTTTTTTGCTGCCGCATCTCGAATTACACCCCATTTTGCATTTAGAAAAAATAGTAATGAGGAGCTATTCTGGTGCAGGGGGGAGTAGAGCGTCGATTGGTTCCAATACATCATTAATTAGCTTCCAACCTCAATATTCTGGGTCCAGTTCATTATCAAGCCACAATTGAACCTGGTAATATACTCGATAAAAATGTTGATGAGCAGAATCCAAGGTTGGAGGAAAAGAAGCTAAATGAACACTTCTTTTATTACGAGTATGTTTTGCAAAAGCTACGTAATGCAACTGATCTATGCAAGTAATTTAAAGTAAGTAATAGACGAACACTGCCACGTTGACAATTGAACAGAAGGCAGATGTTGCTTAAGGTGAAACATCACCCGGAAGAACTATTTTAGCGCGAAATTTGAATTGATGAATTTTGTAGCAATATGTTTGATAAATACTTTCTTATAATAAATTAACAAAGTTTTTAGTGGCGTTTATATTAAAAATTAGATATTTTGTCAAAGTTTCATTATGTCTGCAATAAATCCGTATAAAATTAGTGCTAACGTATAAAATTAGCATGCAAATCCTATATCTCAGAGACTTTGATAACAACTTTTCTGGAAAAAATATATATACTAGGCGCTATACTTGCAGTTATCATATAAAAAATTTCATTAAAATTGAACTAGATAATTTCGAGAAAAAAATAATTAGTGCTGAGAATATTAATTTCTCAGAGATTATCCAGTTTTTTGGGACAAAATTTGGTAAACTTATAGATGACATTATTCTGCAGAGTGCTGTGCAAAAATTGTTGATTTTTATCAATTAATATTCCGTTTATAACTCTTTCTGTGCACTTCTAAAAGTATAATATTTATATTGAAAATTGGAGGAAAATCAAAGTCTTGTATTCAAAAATTATATATATTTGAATATTTTTTTTTTTTTTACATCGGCCACTGGATTTTGGGCTCAAAATTCTCGATATTTTGGGTACTTCTCTGATGTCCATTACAGTTTTTTTATTCCCTGCAAGGTTAATTAAGACAAAAATAATTATATTCCATGGCCAAATATTTCTTGGAGATAATATATTTTTTTGAGAGTCGTGAGATTCCAAGTTTTCGAGAAATTAATTTTTTTTTGTTCAAATCATAGATTTTGTTATGAAGAAACGTCAAATGAACAAAAAGAAATATATTTATTATATCTAAAAATTATGAGCAATTTTTTACAATATTTTCCAGAATTTCAGCGGCTGTATATTTCAAAATAATAATTTAGGAAAATATTCTTCAATTTCTTTTCTACTTCTTTGAGTGTTGTTCTTTGATTTGTTTTGTGGCGCTATCTAGTATCCAAATTTTGTATTACATGACAAGTGTCAAAGATTAATTTTATCATGTATTTATTCATTAGAGAATAAATAGCATATGGCTGATTTTAGTAACAAAAACCATTTTGAATATCTGCTTCTGGCTGTGTGTGTAGTTTTACCGATCTTGTCACACTAGTAAGAAAAATGGTTCGGACTCCATGATATTTGACAAATCTGACTTACTATGTTACAGTAAGTTCATTGGATAAATACATTAAAAATCAATCTTCAAATCTTATTTTGTAAAACTTATCTCTTTTAGATTTCTAAATACTACTATAGCTGGAAGTGTAAAGATGAGAATTTCAAGTTATCAATATCATATTTCTCAAGTGGTATAAAGCGACAAAATATTTTATTCACGTCCATCAATTATTATTGGGATCTGTCATTCTACAAATAATAATACTTGATCCGAATCTGCATTGCTCTAAGGCCCGAGATATTCACCTTCAAATAAATTACAAGTATTAATTTCTTAGTGAATACATCAAGGTTAAATACTTTAAAGAAAACTTAGATTAACAGCTTCAAATTTTGGTCTAGTCTATAAGCGAAAACTGCCTGCCGGACCCCTAGTAGAAAACATACCATATGTTCGAAATCTATCTACTAGTGCTACGGAATGGGGTAAGAGTCATGAGCAAGTAGCAATACACAATTATGAAAATGTAATAAGTGTTACAGTTGCACATTTTGGGCTGAAGGTAGCATCGAGCAATTCTTCTTTGAAGAAACAACTGATCATCAGGCAAAAACATATAATGGTGCTCGCTAAGGCGACATGATAATCAGGAGTCTGTATGTGCCAACAAAGTCGTGGAGATCATTTGCTCTATATAATATTCCGTACATAATCCTTGTACTGTATACTTTACGGTTCAATAAAAAATTCATAATTTTCAATTTAAAACCAGTTTTCTATTAAAATTAGATAGGTAACCCTTTATTTTACCTTATCCTTTATGATTCAATAAAAAACTCATAATTTTTTATTTAAAACATGTTACTATCAAAATTAGTTCTTGCGTGAATTTTGGGACATTTTTATATCATAATTTCATATTCTCATTATGAATAATTTCATTAAAACTTATGTCTTTGAAAAATGATTTTGTATGCGAGCATTAATTTCAGTAAATTTCTCTATAAAATGTTTTTCTTCTGAAATGTCAAATTTGAATTCTTGTGTATCCCGCCGTTATCACTGACCTTCCATAAGCCTCACTTACTCCAAAACAAGATTAGACTAGACATAGATAACTAGTATTTCCGGGTGATGTTTCACCTTAAGTTATCGTGCTTCCAGAAAGACCAACATGTTTCATGTTTTTTGGGTTGAGTACGGTCTAAAATGTGAAAATCTATTGGAGTCTCGAACTGTCACAAAATCACGATTGCAGTACTTCTCCAATTATATTATAGGTCAAGAAAGTAAAAATAAAACAAATCAGAAGAGATTGTGGATACGAGAATATTAATTTGTCATGATGCGTTATATTATAACCTTAAATTTCGTGCTTACAAACACAAAAAATGACAATTTGGAGGGTTCATAATAGTAACCTTAGTATTTCACACTAGTTTGAATAAAATATATCATGTATGTATTACCATACAATAATTGTTTATGGTGAACGGTTAACTTTAATTTTATAATTTTATTACCATAACCACAGCCACTAAATCATAGTTTGTATTTATTTTTTCATTGTGAATGCACCTTCAAGTCGATTCGTTTTTTTTATCAATGTCTTATGGATTTATGAGACTTATGAATTTGCACAGAATTGCAAAATTAATTTGATTACATTTGTGAGTTATATGTTTTCTGTTCAAGAAAAAGCTTTTAAAATTATGGCAATATTTTAGAATTGAATTCTATTAAATATTTTACCTTTTTTTTTTAAATAAGCCATTGAAAATTTTTTTCTCAATGTCTGAGAATAGACAGTTAGTTTTTTCAGGATTTATAGATGGCAATACAGATTTTCACTGTCGTCTTCAGCTGTGATCTGTGAAAGTGTAATGAACTTGTTATCTCTGGAAAATTTACTACCTATTCGTAAGATCCCTCGATAAAAATGCATTTACTTGTCAGTGAGATATGAATATAACTAATAGATCACATGGCTAAACTCAGAGACGTCATTTAGGCAATATAACTTATTTTTCAAAATATGCAAAACTAGAATTACAGGAATAAGCTAAGATCTCAATATATTACAAAAATATTGATATTCTTTCACTTTAAAATAAATAAGTGACATGACTACGACTGTTCAATACTCATTTCAATCGTCAGCTGTCTTTCTTTCAACAAATGTGAAACATTTAGGTTCAACCAGGTGATAATACTTTTGTCAAAAATTGAATGAATATTCAATGTATATCCAGAAAGCTTACAGGAGAAAGTAATTGTATGCAATACGAGTGTGAACAAGCATTATGACATGAGGCCAACAATTTTAGGGACTTGAAAGCCTCGTCATCAAATACTTGACCTCATATCATAATGCTCAATTTTACTCTTGTTGCATAAATAACTATTTGCAATTTGTACTTATAGGGTGGTTCTGTGAGTTCAATCATAGGTATGTTTGTAAATACACCGTTTTTCTTATTATTTACAGTATAATTTTAAAGCAAGCCTGGTTTCCGATACTTTTTCAATCCCCATATTCTTTCATGAAAAATTTTTGAATCTATTCAGTGTAAAAATGGGATTGACGGAAATTTTAAAATTCGATTGATTGTACCACTTATTCAATTTATAAAATAAACAAAACTCAACGATACCATTCGTATAATGTTGGATATTCTGGATATGTTTTTATAAATAATTCAATTTAACGTTATTTTACATAATATCATATTTCGTTCATAATCTATTGACGTTAAATGCAGCTACGTTTCCAAATAAATTTTACAACATATACCATTATGTAAATTTATTTAAATGAACCTATATGTGGATGACAGTTTATATATTTTTGTTTATAAATACAATATATGCAAATTTTATCTGTCGATACGTACTTTTGAATATGCAATAATTGATATGTGCTCGCTCTCGCAATATCAATTAACCAATAGGAAGAGATTATTTATTGAAAGAGATAATTTAGCAAGAATAATAGTAACCTTTCGTTAATCCGCCAAACTACAATGTATATCATATCGATGCAATAAGAAATCCATTATTGTAGACGCTTATTAAAAAGAATGTTAGAGAAACATCTCTATCACAACAAGATATTGATAGTTGAAAATTCACTGCTTAATAAGAAAGATAAAAAATTATTGACACGCTTTCTGGTCAAACATTTTGCATGCCTCATGTTTTCAAATTGCATGCCAATGAAAAGAATAGAAGTTTTAGCCATAAAACTCTTGTAAAAAAATTGGCATGCATCGCTTGTTGACACCAGGATGGGAAATTCAGGGGAAATCTTGAACAAATATAAAACCAACTTGCCGAGATCTTTCTTATTAAGTATATAATTTCGCGTTTTTAACGGTATTATTCCTTTGTCTCAGTGTCCCCAAGAAAACCATCGGGACGCAAAATTGTCCCGTTTTAAGGTGGTCGATTCGTGAATGAATTGATTGAAGTGTAATATAAAATAGTTGATGATTAAGTGAATTAGTTTCACAAATAATTGAATATGAAACTCAATTCAACTCTCTATATAGTAACTATATTCCATTTCAGTTTGTTCCAAACTTCTGAAAATAGATGTCAGCGTGTAATGACGTCATGTGACGGCAAACTCTTAATTAACTAGTCTAAACTAACAAAACATGACAGTAATAAACACATTGTAGCAAAATTCTATCAAGACCTCTACAAGAAGGCACTGGAATAAACAAATGAATATCGAGCGAGTTGAGTTCCAAGCCACTCTGATATAAACAGATGACTGCTCACAACAACGCCAAGTGCTTTTGTTTTATGGATTACATTTGTATTGTCGAGAATGTTAGCTGTTTTAATGACTTACCTGCTCATTTGTTTAGAGTTAATAGGCGACTTTATGTTTCGTTTTGGAATTAAATGGAGCTGTTTGGCACTGCCTTGATTATTTAATGTTTGGAAAATGTTACACAGCAAGATTGCTTTTATTTTGTTTCGTTCATGATAATACAAATAAAACGAAAGCTACAGCAACATTAAATGAGAAAAGGTTGAACCGTCGGACAGCATTGCCAAAAATTGTAACGAAGTATTTTTGTCGATGAATTATTTACTTACAACTGTTAGAATATACCTAAATATATTATGTTTGTACTTTCAAATACATAATGATGACTATGTCTATATTGCTACTAATATTTTCACAGCTATCATTTTTTGATAAGAGAGCTAGATTATAGCCATTTTTTTCTATTCTTACAATGTTTGATTAGATTTTTTACCTTTGTCAACTCTTGTTTTTGTTTTTAGTAATGACTTATTGCATTATGGTCTTAATTTAAATATTATGGTAGGCAACAAAGCTTTCATACCATGTACATACATACATACATATTCTTATACACACACACACAAACACATTCATGTTTTCGTATCTACACAAAACACTTGACACTGACATTTTAGCTTAAGTCTGTAATATATTATTTTCAAGTATTGTGAATACCAAATGTTCTAATTGCCTTTGTGCAAATATTTTATGACCCACTGTGCATGCTTCCGGCGACTAAATCTTGTAGATCCTTCTCTAAATTAACTGCTTTAGTCTTTCTGGATACTAACATGGGCAAACTATTAAGTTTCTTTTATAGTATATTTTATTTGTCTTTGATTGCCTCGAAATCCTGCATGTTATTTTCTCTGATTTTGTAGAATCAGTTCATCCTTGACTCCCATCCGATAAAGTTCACCTTATACGCTTATCCGATTGAGTTGACTTTTCGGCTTGTTGCGTTTGTGGGTATCAAAACGCGAATTAAAATAATCAAACTCAATTCCAACAAAGTTAGGCGTATATATAATAGTTGATACGAACAAAAAGTATGATTTTGAATGCATTTTATTTAATTCAGAATTTATTGGAATCAAAAACGGGCACTTTTTTATGGACAGTAAAAATATTGGCTATATTTCCCTTGTATCCTTTTTGATATTGTTGATATCAGGATTTTCCAACAGGGATTTACTGATATAAACATTAATTTTATTCAAGATACATATTGAACGGTTTTCTTAAATCAGAGTTGTGTTTAAAAAGCGTGTTATTTTAAGGGTTACGTACAAACGCACTTATTACTTAGTATACATCGGCAATGATAAGCCTTTAGTTATTTATGTATGCAGTGCGCGAAATTATACTTTGGTGCTTAAGAATGAAAGTTTTTTGTCGAGGCGGTAGCCGAGACACAAATCATTCGAAAGCTCCAAAGAAATTTCGTGCACGTGTAGCATACAACATTTTTTCTACAGACGTCAAAACATTAAAAAAATATATCAAAATCATATTAAAATACAAAAATTAGTAGAATTCTTTTTCTTGACAACGTGCACTAAGTACTTTGTGCACGTTGTCAAGATAAAATCAGTGCACAAAATACTTGGTGCCCGTTATCATGATAGACAACTCCAATGCGACATTTCGTATACTGAAATTGATGTAAAAATGTCATGATTTTTTGACGTTTGTAGAAAAAATAAATTTGTATTACATGATTACTTTTTCTTATTTCACAAGCTAACTTTTTGTTAAAGCAAGCCAAATATTATTCTATTTGAGTAAAATGCTTGGAACGTTTGAAGAATCAGAGTTTTTTGCTTCAAGATCAACATTTTCAACCCGTAGTAACTCGGTTAGTATTTAGTAGAAATAATTTTATGGAGGTTTTTAGGGAAAGAATTCGACGATCTACTCGTTGCATTGGATTTTTTTTTCCTTTTTTCGAGGCTCCTAAATTGGAGTGTAACTTACCCCTAATAGAAAAGCACACTTACCCCTTTTTAATATTTCATATTTGATTCTTTTGAATTGAACTACTAAAAAATATCTGAATATGAATCTGCTATAGAATTAGTTGGCAATGATATCACCCAGTGATTGTAGTAATGTGCGCAAGCGCAAAACATTTAAACTCCACGCAGCTGGAAATGTAAAAGAGTACAGCGCCAGACCTTTGTAATTGCTGATATAAAACCTAATGTATATACAGGATGTATCACAGAAAGTGAAACATAGGCGTTTAACATGGGAAATCAGTTTTTCTGTGCGCATTGCTCCCCAAATTATCTTAGACAAAAAATTTCAAATGGATATTGTAGAGCTAAATTTCTGTACCGACTTAATAAGAAAAAAAAATCATTTAGGCAACTTCATGATAGCAGAAATAAAATATGAATATTCACGGAATTGCATTTAATAATAATAGCTATGAAATTATAAATAAGAGACGAACGAAAGCGTAACGTTTAATACGTCAGTGTCAGAATGATGATTGTCAAAATAGATATCCTCCGTAGGTAGTGAATATCAGTTTACTAAATAAAAATCTAATAATAATGATGGTAAATAATGGGTGGCTTTATTTGATTTATGGTTTAAGATTGATGAAATAAAATAAAGTAACACTAACAATTAAATAATGCAACAAATTAAATCCAATATGAACTACAACAAACTCAAAATATTCTTAAATTCTCAAATTATAATAGATGTTCAAACAATCCTCCGTTTTGTGCTAAACAATATTGTAGAAACTTGACCGAACGTTACTTAAATGCCTATTATTTATTTTTTGACATTCTTGTGTTATAGCATATTCAAGTTCTTTTATACTCTGGTATCTTCTTTTATAAACATTAGTTTTCGAATGACCCCAAAAAAAAATAGGCTGAATCTATTCGCCCGGCGACCGGACGAAAATATTTTTTTAAATTTTTCCGGTAACCAGATGAATAACATATTTTTATTTATTCGGCTAGAAAAATGTATTATCAACTGTCCAATTCTGCATTAATAAATACGGTATACCCTCTAAGGTTACATTATATCTTTCCAAAATTCTTTTAAACCATGGTTTGATACTTTTATACTAGCTATATACACTTTGAAGTAACTAAAGTGAATAAAATATAATTGGAAAGTATTTGAACATCATAAAATGAATAGTAATTCCTACAGTAATTCATTTATTATAGAAATTCAAAATTACCTTGAAGTCAGAATATATTATTAAAATTCACATTTATATTATTGAAATTCACATTTATCACACATCCATGATTCTTTTGTGAATCTCTTGAGTCCCGAACATTCCAAATGATATCATACATAACAATAATCACAACCTATGCCTTTTTCCAATTTTGAGTATTTATCAATCAATTTTTGGAAGTTTTTTTTGAGAGTACTCTTTTACAACAGTTTTCCCCGCTTTCGTAGTACAATAAAGCTGTTGACATGAATTGAAGTTTTTATTGGACTGAATTAATGAATTACATGATTATTTGAATGTTAACAGGAATCTGACAGATCAACATTTTTTGAAAAATTGAAAATCAGTTAAATAAATTCATTCTATCAATTTACCTTTTAGAGCAAGAGCCCACGACGGCCAGACCTTCGTTATTTCATAAAAGCTGAAAGTTTGCCCATGCATGTCCCCTACATAGGTAAGAACGACCAGCGACTATAGAGTTTGGGTCGTGGTTACTTCGGCAGGTAACAGGTAGTAAAGGTGTATAAAATAGCACCTTAAATTCGTTAGAGTATAAAGCTCATTTTTTTTTATATTTTCTCCAGGATAACTTTAGAAATCTCGTCATCCATTACCGGACACTCATGACAGTTGCTACCCTCTGCCAGACACCCCTAAACTGTTATGAATTAAAATTATACTTTCGTTATAGTATAAAAGCTGAATTTTATATATGTTACTTGGGGAACTATAAAAAGATGTTATCCCAATAGCCGGACAGTTTTAATGGTTTTTACATCTTGCCAGGCACATTGAAAGTCCGCTGTAGGTGCGAGCACGAGTGCTTAGTCGATTGCGATTTTCAGAAATATCCAATGAAAAAATAATTTCATTACGTTAAAATAATTTCATTACGTTCACAGCCATCTTATATGAAGTAAATTTTTTCATTTCAATAGTGAAAAATATATATAGGCTGCTAGACAATTGGCCGTATTCTGTAATACAATCATTAACTTATTATCGACCGATAAGATTTTTGTCAAATGGAAACAATTGTAACAAGAAACAATATTCAGAATTTTTGTCTGTGCTACCTACGTTTATTGGCTGAAATAGATAATGATCGATAAAAATTTATCGATTGAGTTACAGAATAGCCTCAAATATTGGGAATTAAAAAAAATAATCTTAAACTTGAAAAATTCCAATCGTAACGTTGGCAACTCTGAAGTCATATAAAATAAATGAATTTTATTGTCCTAAATTTTTCCTATATTGTAAACCGTATTCATAATCGTAGAAGACAGTTTATTGACAAAATGACAATTAGTTTGATTAATTAGGTAGGCTCCTAAGTAGTGTTAGTCTAGGGCTCCACAGATTGGCAGTTCGCCTCCGAAAAATTTAAAAATCTTAGACAATAGACACTCTCACATCCATCGAAAAAGAAAAATTTCAATCTGAACAAACTATCCGTTCCGTAGCATATTTCAAAATGACTGCCCTAAACCCTCTACAGTAACCGTAACCGCCAAACTAATGCGGTTTGTTCGGTTACAGAAAGTAACCAAGAATTTTGACAGCCGCATTCCGTTAACCTAACCAGTTGTCGAAAAAGTAACCGCGACTACCGTGGTTCAATTTCGGAATATTCTATAAACCGCAGATGATGCGCAGTAAAAGATCGCAGTCGACTAGGCGCCCTATCTCACTCACACTCGCTTGAACAGTTGTTACCTCGCGCTCGCACCTACAGCGGACTTTCAATGTGCCTGGCAAGATGTAAAAACCATTAAAACTGTCCGGCTATTGGGATAACATCTTTTTATAGGTCCCCAAGTAACATATATAAAATTCAGCTTTTATACTATAACGAAAGTATAATTATAATTTATAACAGTTTAGGGGTGTCTGGCAGAGGGTAGCAACTATCATAAGTGTCCGGCAATGGATGACGAGATTTCTAAAGTTATCCTGGAGAAAATATAAAAAAAATGAGCTTTATACTCTAACGAATTTAAGGTGCTATTTTATACACCTTTACTACCTGTTACCTGCCGAAGTAACCACGACCCAAACTCTATAGTCGCTGGTCGTTCTTACCTATGTAGGGGACATGCATGGGCAAACTTTCAGCTTTTATAAAATAACGAAGGTCTGGCCGTCGTGGGCTCTTGGGCTATTTGCATGTATTCAAATAAATTCTAAAAAGATGAATTAAATTCTATCAAATATACCAGGAACGACTTTGGAGAAATAATTTTATCACGATTAACTATCCCCACTAACATTTCATTGAATGACGGATGAAATATAGGCTATTGTTTTGCACGCAAAAAAAAATAACCGGACGAATAAAAATATCTTATTTCTCCGGTAGTCGGATCATTAGTCACTTCGAAAAAAATATCGCACGGATTTAAATCAGGCGACCGTGCTGGCCAGTTAATTGGTCCTCTTCGTCTTATCCAGCTTCCAGGAAATGTTTGATTTAGATATTCCACAATTTCTGTTGTACTATGTGCAGGGCAGCCATCATGTTGAAACCACACATTTTCTTTATTTGTTTCGGCAATTTCTGGTCCAACTATATTCATTAATAAATTCAAATACGACTCCGAATTTATTCTTGTAATAAAGAACGGGCCTATTATTTGATGTCCTAAAATTCCTGCCCATACAATTACAGTTTTTCGATATTGTGTCCGGGACTGTATAACGTTATGTGGATTCTTCTTGGACCAATACCGGTAATTATGACCATTGGGTTCGCCATTTATGGTAAATGTGCATTCATCTGAGAATAAAATATTCCTTAAGAAGTCTCTATCATAATTTGACTTCTCCATCATTATTTCACAGAATGATGCACGCACTTCAAAATGCGCACAAAAAGATGTTGATGATTTTGAAATTTGAAAGGAATGTATTTATGTTTCTTAAGAATTCTATGAACTGTCATAAAATGAATATTCAGTTCCCTGGAAATTTCTCTTACACTCATTGTATGTTCTAGTTCTATCACAGCAAGAATATTTTCTTCATTTCCATTGTAGTTCTTGATATTTTGTTCCTCTTTCTTGAAATTGAGTGTACCTGTCTTCTCAAACTTGGCAATGAATCGTTGAATGGTAGACATCCCCGGAATATCATGATTTCGCCAAAGAGTACTAATATAATCACGAATTTGCCGTAAACTATTGCCAGAATAATACCAATTATTTGTAGCTTTTTTTCATTTGAATAGTTATTCATTTTTGAGAATAATTTTTATATCGATCTTTTATTACAATATTACAATTTGTCAAAATGAATAATAATAATTTGACGTATAAAGCATTATGCTTTTGTTCGTCTTTTATTTCTGATTCCATGGCTTATACGATTAGCTGTAATTCTGTGAATTTTCAAATTATTTTTCTGCTGTTATAAGGCTGCCAGAATATATATTTTTTTATTGATTCGGATGCAGAAATTTCTGTTTTACTATATCCATTTGAAACTTTTTGTCTGAAATAATTAGGAGAGCAATGTGCAGGGAAAAACTGATTTCCCATGTTCAACGCCTATGTTTCACTTTCCGTGATACACCCTGTATGTATATATATTTTATAAAAATGAAAAAATAATTCAAGAGAAAAAAACTTATATGTATGTAATATGGATGATATCAAGTGGAAATACGGTGCAGTTTCATTGTCTATACGCGAGCCGCCACTGAATACCTTACAATTTGCAGAATTTAATTGAGCTGCGTCATCAATGCATGATTGCTTTCTCTCAGCTGTAGTATGATCATTTGAAATACTTACCTTACATCTTAGAGGGATTAATGCAGAAATAGAAACGGAAAACATACCTGAAACAAAAAAAAAATAATGTCAAATAATTATACGAACAAAGCTAATTTTAAATACTAGATAAAGCTATAGAAAATTGGAATAAGGTAATAAATTTGGATTTTTAGTTGCCCGGCCAACTCCGAAAGCGTAGTATTATTATTCTGCTGATTTTTTTTTCTCAATTGGTGGATATCTCCGTTTTGATGTTTTCTTGAGAAAATTAAGAGCACTATCCGGATATTTAAATGGTACGGGTAGCAATTTTAGTCGTATTCCTAACTATTTAAGTGGTAAGGGATACCACTAAAGTTGCTATCATACCACTTGAATTGCTACACTTACCACTTAGTTTTCTCAGTGTAACTATTCAGAAATAAATTTTAAACGTATTTAATCATCAATATTCATGAAATTATAGTTCGCAGGAGTATCAACTATTTCTTAGAATATTTATGATAACGTGGGAATTATGGCAACAGTGCGACTAGGTGAGTCAATATACGCAGCTTGTTTTTCTTCGATCCAATATTTATGGTGGAGAGAGTAACGCTGTTGTCATATGCACCACCTTACGTGAAACTGGTAATCGTCAAGAATGCGTATTTTTTCTTATGTTTGAATTTGAAGCAATATCCTGCAATGTGATGTAGAATATTGTTTTTTTCAATTACCTACTTTTGCCATCATAGGATCTTATATTTTTTATGTAAGTTTTTTCCGTTTTTTAATCGTTTTTCACGCCTCTTTCATTAAATGCTGAGTATTGGGATCTATTTCAACATCAATTTTATCAGAGCTTTACTACCCAACCTCCTTAAGATATTTTAGGGTGTTAGCTGTTTGAAACAACATATAGTTGATATAATTTTTAGTTTGTATTGTGTTAGATATTTTTAGTATGTTAATGTTTATTTTTTGTTACTGTGGTACTTTAACAAAGTGAAATTATATAATTCTTAGAAAATTTATGCATAATAACTTACGTAAGAAACTATTGCTAGAGCAATTATTGCATCTTCAATGAGGAACTCATACTTAGAAAATTGAAGCTTCAATTAGACTCGCAAATGAACAGCAACAATTACGAATTACATATTCAGTGTTCAATTACTTAACGGTAATACTACAATATCTTCGGATCTCCGCCACTTCAATTAGCATCGCAAGCAGCCATAATCACCCATATATCCTGGTGCATAGCAACATAACTTACAAACACTACAGTTCATATCGCTAACAGCCTTGCTATCAGTATGTACATGATTATTGAGTGTATGTTATACGTCGGTGTCGGCGCGTGACCTTCGGGGCACTCATGGGAATGTGCTGACCCTTGACCTTGACTTGCAGTGGATAATATGCTACAAACGCCTCGTGGACGCCGTTCAAGAAATGAGTGGCTTGTTGAGAAAGAACTCCGTGAAATTTTAAATATAGAAATTACTGAATTATACGAACTTCCCGCATAAAAATCAAATAATGCGAGTATTTTACAGTTAATAGTTCCATGAAATGTATTATTTACGAAGATATAAACAGGAAAACGTTTTTGAATAAAGATCTGAATCTTATCGAGTATTTCGATCTAAAATTGATAGCAGGGTATCTCATCAATAATGTAAAAGTTAAATAAGTCAAAAGCTGTCAGTACACCGGAAGTAGATCAAAGTTTCACAATTCAAATAGCAGCATCGTGACTTCCTTTCATTTTATTGATTCTACACACAATATTTAGTATTTATCAACTGTGTCCTATAGAAACTATTTCAACATTTTCGAAATGAAAAATCAAATTCATAAAAATTTTGGCAAAAGCTTTTACTAGAAATGAGGATAGTAGAAAAAATTATGACAAGTGAGGGTCAAGAAGTGCAACAATGATTGTAGGCTAGCTCGCTACGCTCGTGCTTTTGAAAAACATCCTTGAATATTATCGAATTGCGCTGCGCGCGCCTGTGTGTTAGATCTTGAGCCCGAGACAGCCGAGCAGGGTACACTCAATTCTTTATGTTGGGCCTAGATTCAATGTTCATGTGCAACAATGATTATAGGTTAGTTCGCTACGCTCGTGCTTTCGAAAAACATCCCTAAATATCATCAAACTGCGCTGTGCTATCCTGGAGCTTGAACACCACTTGTCATTATTTTTCTCATAATCCTCATGTCTAATAGAAGCTTTTTCATCTATTTTAGAGCTGACTCCTCTCATCGACAATATTATCAAACTAACAAGCTTGCGGTCTACTTCTGGCGTACTGGCAGCAGTATAGATTTGAAAATATTTCTAGGAGATAAATAAAGCTCATGCTTCAAACGGGGAACAAATTGAAATCACGCTAATAAATCCCTAGGCCCTGATATCTTTGTATGATTGAGAATGCAATTGCAGGATATTTTAATAAATTCATGGTAAAATATCAATGAATAGAATGAATGCTCGTCAAAAAAAGCGTACGTTCTATAGAAATAATCAATGCATAAAAAAAATTATGGTTGTTTGTTGAAAAAGTTAAATGCACATAAAAAGTACCAAATGTTAGAGAAAAATAGAGGATGTTCGTTAAAAGGAAAAAGCACATCTTCAAAGGTATATTCGCTCGATAAAAATGAAGATATTGACGTACAAAGTAACAAGTGTCCAAAATTGTGTGTTGCTATTGGTAACAAATAATCAGTGCGTTTAATAATCATGCCAAAACAAACTGGTTAAGAATACAAAAAACTTTTATTCTAAATTCTAAATCTAACAAGATTCTTCTGTTACAAATGATTTTCCTCTCGCCACTTTTTGTATATCTTTTTTTACGCTTTGGAACGGACGGTACTACCTACATCTATCACTGCTTCAGCATTGCTAATATATCTAGGTAGAAGCTGTCGTTTTTCCTACTCAAAGGGGTTCTCGCACTTGTTTCTAGGTAGAAGCTGTCGTTTTTCCTACTCAAAGGGGTTCTCGCACTTGCTTCTAAGTCCAGTATTATTATTATTATTATATTATAATGCCTTAATAGGTACCGTATATCTTAAGGAAGTTGCACACAAAACCTTTCACACATTACTCTTCCGGACAAATAATTAATTTATGTTGAAGTTATATTTACTACCAGAATTAGTCCAGTCAAAAAACTGAAAAATCCGAAAGTTTTGAAACCTTGCACATTTATTTATGGGTATCTAGAGATGAATATGGCAAAAATCCTCATGAATGTGAGGTGAGCTCTAGCGGCAATTAGCGAAAACAAAGCACTTCTTGGGAGCCGTTGGTCTGAGGTAAAAGTTGACTATTTACATAATTGAAGCTCATCAAATTTGTAATAAAATCATCATATGAATTTTTCTTGAATTCCTGATGGTTACTGAATTTAGGGTGCTAAAAGACTTTATTTTCGTTTTGATACTTCGTTATTTCGTAGCTGTAGGCGTTGTTCGGAAACATTTTATTTTTTGGTTGTGAAGTTTATTAGCATTTCTGGAAATTTTTAAAGCCTAATGTTTCGCATAATAGACGTAAAACGTGTTGACATAATTGAGGTATGAAGACTGTTTGTTGTGCAACAAAATTCTTAGTTCACCTTCTGGTTTAACGGCAGTTGGTTTGAAGGCAATCACTTCGTTACTTCTAGCTAGCATAGTTTTCAAAAAAAACGCGATCTTCTAGCGCTCTAAATTCGGTAACCATTAGGAGTACAAGAAAAATTAATAGGAATATTTTTGTTTAAAATTCAATAAGCTTTAATTGTGCATTAGGTCAACTTTCATTTCAGACCAACGGTTCTCGAGATATTAACGGAAAACCAAAAAAAGTGCCCAGTTTTCGCTGATTGCCGCTAAAGTTCGCCTCATATTCGAGGACTTTTGGTATATTCATTTCTTGGAACCTCCAAATAAGTTCGCAAAGTTTCAAAGCTTTCGGATTATTTTGGAGGTCAAACCTTATTTTGACTGGACTAAATACCGGCTGACATAGTAATAATAGCAAATACACAAAATGAGCTTATTTCTCATCTCAGTTGAGAACAGTCCAAGGGCTTTTATAGGACTACGATTTAAGCCTTCTGATTGGCCGAAATGCAGAACTCAACAAGCTTGCTGGCAATGAATTCAAGAAATAAAAAGAACAAATATATTCCCATATTTTCTATACAAATTCAAATATTTAAACTGCACACATTTATTCATGATAAAATTGAAAAACGAAAAAAATGAAGCAACTGACAGATAACCAAGTGTGATTTTTGTGCTAATGTGAAATTGGTTCGCATTTTGCCCATTAAGAAGGTTAAAATTGTAGTCCCAGAAAAACCCTTAGGTCACTCTCAAATGAAATTAACAATAATGAGCAGATTAATACATTATGTTATATTTTTCTGAAGCGTACTTGGTAGAGTACAGTATTAATATATCGTGAAGTGTTTATTAGGTACTTAATATTTTTATCCTGCAAGCCACGAATAACTTTATAAAGCAAATATTCTCTTTATCATGCAAAGGTGATTTCAATATCAAATAGTGCTAGTGCACGATGCATTATTTTATATAACATTTTAAATTTTTATTGCGCAAATGTGTTGTAAATATCAAGCGCTTTATACAGAAATAAATTCAGTTTCGTTCTCTGAATACATATTGTAATGTTTATTGCTCTTAAAGGAATTGTTTATTATTAAAATAAAAGTCATTATTTAATGAATGAAAAGAAAATAAAAGTTTTATTCTTTGATGCAACTAAAACTGCACAATTTATTTCTCACTCACTACTATTAAACTTCAACTACAAAGCCACTAATATTTATTTATTAGAACTTATTCATTTATCACACTTCGCACTTAGCTGATCAAACTCTGGATACTCACTCCTCATTCAGTCAGGCCGAAATTTCAATGTCATTCTAGCAAGCTAATCGAATGTTCGAATGTGCGGAGCGGCGCGACGCAAAGCGATGAAAGGCTCCGCCCAGACAGAGGCGTATTCAGTGCCTATTTGGTTTTACTGATTATGACACTTTCGCACGTTACAATATTATAATAAGAGGCCACCTAGTTTGAGACATCTGTAATTTACGAGAAATTATTAATTGGTAAATTAAATATCGATAAGATTTTCCAATTGAATGTATTGCAGTTCACGGATTTTAGAATGAAGTTCTCTAATCTTTTTTACCATAATGGTTACATGTGTAAATATTTGTTCATTAATTCATTATCTCTTCATTGTAATGGTAACATGTGTAAATATTTGTTCTTTTATCTATGAATGATAACATTCACTTGGAGCTACAAGATTCCGAAAAACTAAACAAAACTGTTATTATAAAGTATTTCCTGTTTTGATTACGGTGGAATAGAAATTTTAAATCTGTTAATAATTCAGCAATAAAAATTCATAATTTTATAGTTTGAATCTTATGAATTGTCTCATAATTGAAGATGTTTTTATATTCAAGTTTTTACAGTTGAAACGCTCATTGTCAAGGATTGGTTCGCTTAATATTAGAAGATGAGTGACACATTGACTTTTGTGGTAATTGGCTAGATAAAAGATTAGGATAAGTTAGACATTTGAAGCGCGTAATCATCGCTACGCGTGAAAGAACTCGCGCTGGTGGAGCGACTGGAGTCATCAACCCCGTGCGAGCGGTACACAAAGTTACGTTTAGTATGTGTTTATTGACAAAAGCTGGTGTAGTTTATCATTATTTTTAATTGATATAAGAGTATATTCAATAACAACAGATTAACTCTTGTATTTATGCATTGAGTATAGGTAAGTTATAAGAAATATCACTAAAATTGGTATCCGTACCTCTTAATTTGCTACCCTTATCACTGACTATTCTCAGTGCACGAATTTATTTATTTAATTCGGAGAGACGATGAAAGACAGCAAAAAGTCGTATTCTAGCCTCGACAGACACGTCAATTTGGTACGACGCACCACAATAAATACCCATCTCACACTCGTAAATTTTTCCATTTTTATAACTCGATCTCCTATATAGTTTCTCCCTTAAAGTTACACTCAAACTAACATTGGCACCCTAAGGAGTATACAGGCGGGTAGTTTGCGACACGGTGTCAATATAAGCAGCATACAGCATTATTCCCAGGGGTGTAACATGTATAGAATGCGACGAGGAGGGTGAATTTAACCGCCATACAACACAATTTGATGCGATGCTTCTGAGCATTAAGTATTGAGGTTAGAAAGGAGTGAGAGAACATCAGTTTTGAATCCTGACGTCAGATATAACAATTTTAGTTTTTAACTGCTCATGATTGGACGTAGGTTTGATTTGATAATTCATGTTTGTTCAAGTTCAAACTTCTAATACATAGATCATTATGTAAATAACAAGAGATTCACGTGAAACATGACCATTAAAATACAAAAATAAACACACTGTATAATTTAAAGAGATTTATCTTGACGCAATGTGAGCAAAATGGAAAATTCCAAGCACTACCTCATTTCAACACTGCAATATTAAACTTTCATCTTGTAATATATTTTTTAGGCGATCATAACAAAAAAGGTGTTTCTATGGCTCCTTTTGCGGCCGTGAAGTTTCACTTTTTGGTACAAATCTGTCAAATTTTACTTTTTGGGACTGATCTGTCAAATATTACTTTCTGGGACTGATCTGTCAAAAACTACTTCATAAACACTTCATACATACCTATTTGGGCTGCTTGATGAACTCTTTAAGAAACAGTTTTCGCCGCAATATATATTATATTCTTCTGTCAACCTTCACAGTTCGTGCAATTCAAGAAATTGATACGCATTTTCTACAAATGTCACTTTGATAGAAGACAATAAAATAAAACAATTTCAACGGCAACTAAGATTTACAATTGCAATGTTTTAAAAATAAATAGATAAAATGATGTGATTTTGAATTATTTCGTAATGATCGCCTAAAAAACGTTGTGTGCACCTCGGCCTACAGTTCTTTTTTGGTCTCACCTGAATTGCAGCCTCAGCTACGCTTCGGCCGCAAACAACAGATTCGACCAAAAAAGATAACCTTTAGGGCCTTGATACACAAATAACTATTATCTAATTCCGTTTTGAAAAGTCAAATTTTACATCAATTTCTGACGTTATGAAACGTTCCATTTTTCATAACTGTCATGCAACAGTTGCGTAAAGTAGTTACGTAATGACTTTACATAACTGGCCATGTTTCAGAGCTAATCAATTATACTTATCCGCGTACAATTAAAAGAATGATTTATTATTTACAATATGCAGCATTGGCAAAGTCTTTAATATCAAAGAAAACTATATCACTCAGGATCTCACTGCTAGAGTACATTTTAAAAATTATTTTGACGTTTTGTGAAAATTCGATATTTGTTCATTTCAGTGCATTTTTGTTTCTGTAGTAAAAATAGATGGTCATGAATCACAGTCATCTGAATTTTGTGATCTAACGTGAGAGGTGCTCTCATTCAAAAATATAGATAAAATTATTCTGACGGAATTAGATAAAATTTTGTACAGAATACGTTATGAAAAGCCAAATTGTTTGACTCACGTAATTTGCGAGACTCGCTACGCTCGTTTTGGCAAATATTACGTTTCATCAAACAATATGGCACTTTTCATAACTAATTATGTAAATAACTATTGGTAATAATGTACAATTTGTAATTTTTTTTTCAAATGAGTTGACAGACATCTCTTGAATACTAAGTGCTGTGTATTGAGTTCCTGACTATAGTCTGGTTCTAACTGTTCCTGTGGGACTTCACACTCGGGGGTAATTATTTTCAATTCAGTAAACGAAGGGGTAGCAACACGTGTTCAATTCAGGCAAGCCTATTCTGGAAATAGGGGAAATAATTACACAAGTTTTACACGAAATACTATTAAAAGTACGACTTTCCAAATGCTATTTGTTTCTTATCTTCGTACGTTGGAATTATGTGTGAATGACACTGTTTCAACATCTTTACCAGATTATAATAGATGTATCATAACTTTCAACACTCTTTAATTTCGAATCGAAAAGATTCTGTTGTATGAAAAAAATGCAAGTATCAAAAATCGAAGCTCCAAATTTAATGTGAATTAGTTTTATTTGATGTTCAATTGTGAACTCATAGATTCTTTTCACTCCTGAAGACGGTCCAAGTGGGACCTAAACTCTAGAGTTAGAAGAAATATCAAATAAATTTGACTGAATTCTCATAATTTAATACCTACATGGAATTGATACATTTGAACTAATTCCTGGACTTATTGCCAAGTATCTGAAAATTCTTAACGGTGCTATGTATACGGGTCACTCTTTTCGGAGAACATTCTTTCAATTTTAGCAGATAGTGGCGCTGATATCACAACTCCGAAAAGACAGGATGATTGGAAAATAATTCAGTTGCTGAAAGCTTTATTGCAGAATCGCAAAAAAATAGGAACAAAATTGCCCGAAGAATGGATTTATCAATGAACGAATTAATATTTCTTGAACAAACGATTCTGTTATTTCTACAAGTCTACATATCTTCAATGGCGGGTATTACAATATCTGGAAATACAATTTGTACAATTTTTGTCAATATTAATGATAATGATAATTCTACTCCAATATAAAGTAAGCCATAATATAAAAAACATTTTTTTAGGCGATCATGACAAAAAAGGTGTTTTTATGGCTTCTTTTGCGGCCGTGAAGTTTCACTTTTTGGGACTGATCTGTCAAATTTTACTTTTTGGGACAGATCTGTCAAATATTACTTTTTGGGACTGATCTGTCAAAAAATATTTCATAAACACTTTATATTTACCTCTATGGGCAGCTTGATGAACTCTTTAAGAAACATTTTTCGCTTAAATAGTACATATATTCTTCCGTCAATCTCTGTAGTTCTTGCAATTCAAAAAATAAATACGCATTTTTTGTTAAATGTCAACTTGATAGAAGACAATAAAATAAAACAATTTCAACGGCAACTAAGATTTACAATTGCAACGTTTTAGAAATAAATAGATAAAATGATGTGATTTTCAATTATTTCGTAATGATCGCCTAAAAAACGTTGTGTGCACCTCGGCCTACAGTTCTTTTTCGGTCTCACCTGAATTGCAGCCTCAGCTACGCTTCGGCCGCAAACAACAGATTCGACCAAAAAAGATAACCTTTACGGCCTTGATACACAAATAACTATTATCGTTTTGACAGCGGATAAAAAGGAAGGTAATTTTTTGCAAGTGATAAAATGTTATTTACCTTTTTCCTAGCAACCAAATCAAAACACTCACTACAATTATGTCATTTGCATAATTTGTCCATGCTTAAACTGCACAATAAATAGAATTTGGAATATTTCCCAAGAAAATATAAAAGAAAATATTAAGTGAAGTGTTTCTATAAATACAAAATAGTATATTGTGTAACAAGTGCGATAAGTTGTCCATTGCCCACGAGAGCGAAGTTGGGCGCACGAACGAAGTGCGCCCATTCGCTCAAGTGGGCAATTGACAACACCGCACGAGTTGCAGATACTATTTTTTATTACGAATGTGGGATGAATATTATTTTGCGTTGATTTTTCCGGGCGGTAAATGGTTTGCGTGCGACAAGTTTACTTGTCGCACTCAAATTATACTTGGCGCACTCAAAAAGCAAAGAGCTATTTACCGCCCGGAAAAACGTGCTCAAAGTAGTACTTATCCCGCATGAGTAATAAAAAACAATAAATCATGTATCTGGAGACAATTCATCGTATTTTGTGAAAACCAGAATTATGTATTAGAAAGAGGTACAACGGTATGTCAAATTTCAAATATTTTACTAGATTGGACTTAAAGCATGCGAAGAATTGATGGAGAAAATTATAAAGAATACGTAGTGGAATATGTCAAATGAAACGATGTATGATAATTTATTGTACCCTCAATAATTATTGCACATTTAAATAAACTTTTTCATGAATAAAATGTCGTTAAATTATCTCGCCGAATTACACTCTAGCATTTTATTTTTCTTGGGATAGATTTCAGTTTGACAACTCAACTTTGTAACTTGACAGCAATTTGACTCGAAAACTGTTCAAAAAATAAAATCACTCCACTTACGGTGCCGTGATTTTATTAGAACAGTTTTCTTGTCAAATTGCTAGGTAACAAGGTTTCGTGAAAACAGAAATTTATCCAGCAAAATAAAAAGCTCTTGTGTAATTACTGTTGAACATTTTTTGACATTTATTTCGTTGTCATGACGATTTTTACACTTTTTTTTATCATGAAGAGGAAACTTTTCATCCCCATTTTAAGCATATTGCATGCACAGAGGAATATAAGATTTGGCATATTTAAAGTTTGAATGGAGAAGGCGGGAGAAGGTGTACAGAAAGCAAAAATTATATACAGGTTGCCCATTTCAATTATATATTAATATCTACGTGAAGAGAAAACTGTGTACCCCTTTTTAAGCATATTGCATGCACGAAAAAATATATGATTCGGCAAACTTGAAGTTCATACGGAGAAGATGTGCAGAAAGCAAAAATTATATACATGTTGTCCCACTTCTATTTATATATTAATATTTTTTCACCTCTTTTTAAGCATATTGCGCGCACATAGGAATGTGAGATTTGTCATACTTGAAGTTTATGTAAAGAAGGAGTACAGAAAGCTAAAATTATATACATGGTTACCTATTCTAGGTACACGTGAAATGGAATGTGAAATTTGGCATACTTAAAATTCATATGGAAAAGGAGTGCAGAAAGCTGGAATTTAATATAGACTGTCCCACTTTGATTTTACGTGAAGAGAAAGCTTTGTATTGCGCGCACGAAAGAATGTTAGATGTGACATACCTATGAAGTTGATATTCATTTATTTATTTATATATGTAGAAACTCAGTCCTACAGGCATATAAAGCCCAATAACAGGACAGGAAAAGAAGTACATAATAACAATAATAATATCACAAAACAAATAATTCAATGAATTGTTGGTTGAGAAAAAAAATAAAAATTAATTATTGAATAATATCAGAGAAATTAGAGATGAATTTAACAAAGTTATTATCATGATGGATTTGATGCGACGTAGTTCAAGAGATTCTATTTGAAAAATATTCATTTATTATACCATAAGTAGTTGAAGTATTATCGATTATTTTTGTGGTGCTATCACGAATGTTTATTGTGCTTGCGTTTGAATACCACGAGTGTGCAGCACGAGTGGTATTCACAAGCACAATAAACATGAGTGATTGCACCACAAAAATAGTCTATAATACTTCAACTACAAATGGTATATGGAGGACTATTCCAGGAGTCAAACCATTTTTTCAAATTAGTTTTCTATGAATCTAGTAGCAACTCACGTAATTTTCATAGGAACGAGTAAACAAACTTCTGTCAAACTGAAAAATTAGAATTTTTTGCATTTTCTTTGACGAATAATAGAGAAATATATTGCGTCTTGATATGGAATCTAGTTCAGAAAGGTATGGTGATAGATCAGAAGATAGAATTGATGAAGATATTCAGAAAAATATTCCATTAAATACGAAGAAAGCACAAATTGGAGGTATCCACATCTTTGAGTAAAATACTCACTCTGACCACTAGTGTAATACCCGATTGAATTTCTACACGTCCAAATACTCACTGATATGCACCGTTTCTATGGCGATTCAGCATTGTTAACCTTGTTATAAATACTACGAATGGAATAGTCAACAAAATATTATAATCAAAACCTGGAGGAGGATAATAATTCATTATTTTATAATAAATATATTTTAGAATTTTTCTTTGGATCATTTCAAGTGCAATAATTTGACTATGATACAGAAGGGCCCAAACAATTGCACCGTATTCCATTTAAGAACTCACAAGAGAGAAACAGAGAGTAAAAACTGCATTTAAATTAGAGCAATTACGAGTATTTCTAATCAAAAAACCTAGCATTCTATTTGTTGAAGATAAAGTTTTATCTACATGTGGTATGAAAGTCAACAAAGAGTCAAATTTAATACAAAGATCTATGGTTTCTTCAATACGTGTTAGAGGAGGAGCATCAATTGAATAATTAAATATTATTGATGACTGCTTTCTAGTGAACGATAAAATTTTATATTTAGGTAGATTGGGAAAAAGTTCATTTTTCACACACCAGGAATTTAGATTAGTCAAATCATCTTGCAGTAATAGACAATAGATATTTCACGGTCAAATTTAAGATCATCCACAAAACAAAGTTTATCGCTATATATTACAGTGGAAATATCGTCAATAAATATTAGAAACAGCAAGGGGCCAAGGTTTGAGCCTTGAGGTACCCCTTAAGTGGCAATAAAGGGAGTTTGAGAAGTGCAGATAGCTAAAATTATATACGAGGTGTCCCATTTCAATTTTACGTGTAGAAAAAACTTTGTACCGCGTGCACGAAGGAATGTGAGAATTGGCATTCTTGGAATTTATATGGAGAACAAATACAGAAAGCTAAAAGTATATACAGGTGTCCCATTTTAATTTAACGCTGAAAATGATATTATTTTATGCTGGAACACATCAAGAAATATAAACCGAATAAAAAAAATTCTCAAGTCAAAATTTAACGATTTACTCCAAATCTTGAATGAGAGTCACTATTTTTCATTTCAGATTCGGATAGAGCCTCGAATACCAAGGTAATTTTATCTGAAATCCTCGGGGATGGGGAGTTGAATTCAATAACGTTCAAACTTATCAGATTTCGACTATTGGGCGACCATTAGTGTAAAATATTATGCACGATTTTCTGTGCCGTAATCATAGCATTATGATAATAGTCGACTATAAAAAGTATTCATTTGATTATATTTCAGTTCGCAGAATTCAATTAACTGAAATCGGTATTCACGAGCCCTTTTCATAGCTCAACAAAACACAATCGATAATAATCCAGCGCTGACAAGCCCTCAAATGCATTCATGTCAAAATAGATCACTCGGTATGATGCACGATGTAAAGCATATACTGCGTGCTTTGCTTTGAACGGATCCATACGGCTTCTCGTTCAATAACGTGCGTTATTGAAAACGTGACAACACATCGCAGAAAATTGATTGGAAAACAAGAGAAAATATATAGGGGGATTGCGGACTGCGATAAGCTGGTTTTCCAATATTTGAATTACTGCTTTTACAGCTTCTATTTTCAGTTCGGTAGTTCATGAATTGGAAGCCAGAGAGCGTAACATCAATATCATAAAAACATCAATAGTGAATAGTTGATTTCAAAATAAAATTTATTTTGTAATAGAAATGTGAAGTTTCGGAAACGAACAATGGAATGAATATTGTAGTCATTTATAATAATTATACCAAACTTAATTATATGACAAAAAAAACTACCCCTAAATCCAAGACTATTTGTCAGGCTAAGTACCTAAATCAATTCTCCAAAATCAGCCGGTACTATTTTCCTATTTAAGTGAATTGGATTTTTATTGCTTATTCGTCTGTACTATTTATACTCCCATCCGCTACACATTATCTTCTCGTTATTCAACACACAAAACTTTAGATTTTCATTCCTATGATGAGAACTCCTGGGAAAATTTCAAAACCCTTTGTTCATTCAAAGTACTATGTGACATTATTGGGGTATAGCACTGTCTTCAACTTGTTGGTGAAGCCTGCCATTACAAAACAAAGCCCAGTAATCAGTCAGTTCAAAATGGCCGCCAAATGTCTTGATCCGTATAATCGAAAGATAAAAACCTGAAAGTCAAACGAACTGACTCCTCAATGCGTTTAATAAAAGCAACGGGACACTTATTGGAGTAGGGGAGAAGACAATAAAGAGTTTAATTAAGTTTAGCGGCGCGTCGTTTTGTTTAAAAGCTTGGATAGCAGAGACAAAGCTGCGCTTAATGCCGCCCGGGAATATTAAGTTTGTGAGCTTCAGTTCTAAGCTTGGCATTGTTCGGTGTCTTTAAGACGTCGAGTCTCCGCTGTTCTCTGCTTTCGCATTTTATTCAGCTATGAAATACCAAATAGCTATTTGAAGGTTTAATTTTATGGATGGGAAAGTTAATTTTCTCTTCCTTCAATTTCCCATAGAGTTTACTTGATAATTCACATGACTACTTTTGTAGCATGACAAGAACAGTTGACAGTAGTATATGTATGTTAAGAATTAAAATCTGATTGTTTCACAGAATTACAAATATAGGAATCAGTTTTTGAATCATCTTTCTGAATAGGGAGGCAACTGTAGACACGTGTTCCATTTTGTGACTTCTCTCTTATTTACAGAAAATAAAATACTATTTTAAACTGTAGTTGATCGTATCCAGTAAAAGTTATATTGTGGTAAAGTCGTCGGATTGTGGATAACAAAGAGGATAAAATAATTAGGTCAGTTGTTTCTGCACTGTAGAAGGAACATGTTGTCTTTGACAGCTTTTTTGTTTTACTTCCTATCTCTCAGGCACTGATGAAGATATAATAAATATCGAAACGTTTGCAATAAAGGAGATGACCTAATTATTCTATCCTCTTTGTTATCCACAATCCGACGACTTTACCACAATACTATTTTAAACGTTTCTGTTGAACAGAATAAATTTAAGAAAAAAAATGCTGGCTATGTCTACGTCAACCCTTAAAATCTAAGATTATTCAGTTTCAGAAACTAACGGATAGTAACTACCAAAGTCAATCTAATTACTTGAAATGTTTATATGATCAATTTTCTACCCCCCTTTTAATAACAATAAAGTGACTTTTTTTGTGTAGTAGCTTCATTACAAAATCAACAATGTCATAGCGATATATCACTTACAACCATTAGTCACACTATTTCGCGCATTCTTCCATTATAATTTTATTTTCTACGCTCAGCACATCCGTTAACTCATTCCACATCACGCGCATGATCACATTACTAGTCACGCTTAAGGTTTTCCGACACGCGAACTCGACATAACTACCCAATTGTTTCACGCACGTGAAACCACAATCCAGACATAGAATAATAATGGAAATATTACTATCGTTGGTATTTAACCTGCTTTAACTTCACACAAAAGCATATAAAATTTAAAATAGAGCACAGAATTAGATTTTACACAAGCTGACGGCTGTTTGTTGCATAATTATAAAATTAATTTATCGATTCGTCAAATTCAATGAAATGTCACATCCAACAATTGTCCAAATATAACTTGACTGGAGAGTCACATTTTTTGTTGCTTACTTGACAAAGAAGAGTAAATTAACCTTATTTTTAATTCAATACAATGCCAAAACAAGCGTCACTTTTGATTGTAAAGTCCGCTGCACACGAGGTAATTTTTCAAGCAATTTTGTTCGCTTGGAGCCGCATTGGCTCCGATACTGAAAACTTGGTCCGTTGCTTGGTGCTGCGCTTGCCACGCGACTTGCTTTACAACATAGATCCGGTACTACTTTTCGCACTTGCTTCGCCGCTGGCTGCTATTCATGGCCAATCAAAATGGGTATCGAAATCACGTGACTACATCAGCATCAGCCACACTGACTTGTATGTCTTGAGATTTTGAGAAATAACTACTCTGAAGGCTTGCATATTTGATTATTTATAATTAATTATTTGATCTTGACGATCTCCTACAACTAACTAGACGACGCAGCGAGTTCAATCAAACAATGAAAACAATTTATTGTAAAGAATTAGTTGGAAACATGGCTTGGACGTACCATTTAGATCAATTGATGCATTGGAAATATACTTCAAACGTTAACAATCAAAGTAAGATGAAAAGGTGAAAATGAGAACAGGTTTTCCTGCACCCTATACAGAAAACTAAGTGGTAAGGATAATAATTTAATGTGAGTGATGTATTCTTGGGATTTCAGTCAATTTAATTTTATTTCTTTTCTGCTTTACAGTTTCGGCTGCACCTCAGCCATCTTCAAAAGCGAAAGGAATTGAGGATGGCTGAGGTGCAGCCGAAACTGTAAAGCAGAAAAGAAATAACATTAAATTGATTGAAATCCCAAGAATACATCACTTACATTATTTACAAATCCAGTCAGCGTCAACCATTTTATCTAATAATAATTTGAGTACAAAAGATTCTTTTGTTCTGCCGCGGTCAATGCTGATGATATTCCTAAATGTCTTCAGCTTCGTACTCGATGATAGACATGAAAATTGCTACTTGAACTTCTGGCGGTTCTTTTGTTAGTTCTATGGCTTTTGAGTACCATTCAAATGAAATTTTCAATTGTTTCCATCCTACTGCCATGTTTTTACCAAATGTTATTAGTTTTGGTTGTTTGATATTCAACATTTTTGTCGTTTGTTCTTCCTTAACATTGACTTGCCGTTTATGTGTTACTATTTGGATGTCGTTAGCTAAATTATTCTGAATTATATTTGTTACATGAGTAATTTAAATGATATCCTCAACAACTTGAAGTGGTGAAGTCAATGTGATGATAATTGGTAAAGTGTTGCAGCTTTAAATTGTAAAATCTGAACACAATTGGCAACCGGTACTACTTGTAATTGTGAAACAAAAAGACGTCCAACGTCAAAATTCTGAGGATAGAAAATGTATTTTCATCTTTAAACTATAATTATAAAAAATAGTCTCTACTAAGAGTATTCATCTTTTGTGAACATAAGATCTACTTTTCATCTCAAAAATATGTCGAAATCAACTTACAATTTCGACTTTCACCACTTGATCTTTACCACTTATATTTCTAACCATTTGAGTGGTGTAATTTAGTTTTCTCAGTATAGTTCGTCGAACATGTTGAGAACACTGCGGCCTTATAACCCTTTCAACAGCCGCTCTCTTTAACTTGGATTTCTCTATTTTTGTTCTAATTAATTCGCCAGCTAAAACTGCTAGTCTCCGACGACTATTTCTGACAACATCCATATTTGTAATAAGCAAGTCCACGTGTGCTGCAAAAACTAGTGTCACATCAAGCGCAGCTCAAAGCGGCCCAGAGCGCAAGAAAACTAGCTGCAAATTAAGTGGACAAAATTGCTTAGAAAATTGCCTTGTGTGCGACGGGCTTCGATATTCCAATCAGTTGACCTTAATATTTTCATATGATTTAAGTTATGACAGCTGTAACTATGAATTGGGTACAGTTGAAAGATGATAAATTATTAATGGTGAATTTTAGTATTGGAAATTGTTTTGAAAAATCGAGCGCTAAAATTGTGCGCTTATATTAGTTTTTTTGCCAAGTTTTGTTTATGGACATAAGATTTTATTAAATCTGCTGACTATGGTGCTCAGAATCTAATATTTCATACTTTATAATCAAATTATTACATCCATTTGTAACGGAAGAATAATTAACTTTCTTATTTCAAATCAAGTATGCGTATCAAATTGTTATGTACTAGTTCTCATGACTATCATTCAACTCCTAGATCCATTTCTTCATTATAGCTTACAATCTTTATTGAATTTCAAGAATTATTTCCTTATCATTATTTGTAGCATTTTGACCGCAAACAATAAAAAGACGATGATAATAACTAATCAGTTTCACAATTCTTCGTGTCCATAAGATAAAAAGAAGTAGTTTCTTAGTTATTTTCCAGATTGGATAATAATAAATAGTCGCAAGGCAATCATCGATTTATTGCAGATTGTTCAGAGAAGCGATTGAGAGAAAAAGATCCGAATAATTTTGAATTAAAAAATGTTTGGCGTACTGCGAGGCATTTTATAATTAATTAATAATCGACATATAAGATATGTGAAATATTTGTCTCAATTCTTATTATTGTTACGAATGTGTAAATAATTAACATGATTACCACTTAGCACGTTTGGACTTGGCAACTATGTGTGGTATGCCCGCAAAAACAGAACATAGTCCTTGCACATTATAGTAATTAATTTACTCATTCATTTTTTTGCAATGATAATTGTCAAAACTTATATTATGATTCCTATGTTTGAGGTTCTTTCACGTGGTTTCTACTCAAACCTTGATCGAATGCCAAATGATCATTGCTAACTCTATATTAAATGTGGAAGCCACCTTTTCACATCTAGTCTTCTGTATATTTATCAATTATCTAAATACTTGCCTTGTTCTTTTTTGTATCATTGTTTATTGTTGATGATCTTTGGCGAAAGAAACGAAACGTCAAAAAATGGAATTCAGATCCCAAAATCATTTATTTCGAATATTCCTTATTTTAGGTCCCAATAAAATTCTAAATTCCTTCCAAGTGGAACAAAAATGAATCTCCAGAGTTGCTCCACCTTTATAAATAGATACATACATAAATTGACAATTTCTTTTTTTTTTGAGATTCGAATCAATAGAAGAGCTCCAAGAAAAATAATATTTAAAGTAATTCTAATATTTTATCTGGTCCATGATAAAAATAGGATTTTACTGAATATATCTATGTTTTTTTTTTATGAATTTCGGGATTTGCACTTATTGTTTATGTCTCTAAGTTGAATTTTTGAACACACAGTTATTTCTCATTTTTACTTATTTGTACAAAGTACAAGGAAGTATTGTGAAACTGACAAAATTCACCTATCGAGATTTTGATGGAAATATCCGTTTTGAGCATTCCTGAATCCATTTTGACTATTTCCAGCTTGATGTCGGTACGTATGTGCGTTCGTTCGTTCGTGACTTGCAAATCTCAAAACTGGTTGAACGTATAATGTTGAAATTTTGTATTTAAGACTGGTATAGGATCTAGTTGTGCACCTCGCATTATGATTCCAAAGTGCACTTTACTTGAAACTTTTTTCGAATTTTTCTAATAACTCCAGAATGATCAACCGTAGGATGTTGAAATTCAGTATTTGAACTTGATGTTGTATCAGAATGGTTCCCTGATATTTTTGTACGAATCGGCTAAGCCAGAAATGCACTTTACTCGAAACTTTTTTTTTAATTTTCTGCATAAATTTAGAATGATCCGCCATAGCATATTGAAATTTAGTGTTTGAACTTGTTGTAGCATCAAAATAGTTATCTACTATTTTTGTATGCATCGGCTGAGCCGGAAGTTCAGTTTATATGCATAACAGACATTCAGAATTTGGCGTATAATTTAAATGAGAAGTAGGGAATGATAATTTTTTGATTTTGTTTGACATTTCACATGTCAAAATATTATTAAAATTATAATAATTATAATCTGAAGTGACAGAAAGCTTTATTGAATAAATTGGTGTATATATCAAACGACGTACAAGTAAGTCACGTGATGTTCACGTCAGATCTTTCTTGTCACGTTTTTACATTGTTGCCATGTGTGTTGCCAGTCATTCGTGCAGGCCCATGTTACACAATTAACCTATTCCAGATAGCTGCAATGTTGTCAAGTTAGTTTGATTTTTAGCTTGGAAAGGTAATTAGAGTGAATTCCGATCCAGCCAAGCCGTGACTGAGATTCGAGCATACGATTTCGGCGCCCAGAGGCACTATGGTACCTCGCCGTTTTTGGAAAGTATTTTTCTTTAATTTGAATCAATGAAAGAGCTCCAAGAAGAATAATTTCAAGGAAATGAAATTTTGATAATACATATTTCATCTGCTCCATAATAAAAATAGAATTCTACTGAGTATTCTTATATTACAAATAGTTATGATATAGAATATGATTTTGATTAGGGTTGGACAGTTAATTACCAATTAAATTCGAACCAACTTTTCGAGTTATATGACAAAAAATTCAAATAAACATTTCTTAAAATTATAATTTTCATGTCAATTCTAAATTATTTTAACAAGAAATCAAAACTATTCACAGTATTTGCACGATGTTAAATCCATAAAACAATTATAACTTTGTTTTCATATAGCAATACGTTTATGCATGTTAATTATGTAAACTTCAGACGGTTTTTATCACAAATTAAAACAGAGGGTAAAAATGAAAAATGAAGACCAGATTAAATTAGGGTTGACGGACATAGAATATAGAATTTTATCACTTACAAAACCTGTTACAGAACAATAAAATCATAAATCTAAAAAATTATTACAAGGACTTAAGCAAGCCGAATGCACTTGAGTTGATGAACTATTTGATAATTTCGTAGATATAGTTGTAAGGTTTCCTTTTTTATTTTTTTAGTGTTACTCCATTGAATTCTATTTTATTGGAATATTTTTTCTTCCATCTATTACATAATGAACTTAAATCATGACAGAAAAGTTATAGAAACTCATCCATGACCGTTTATTCACCATATTTATTGGTCGCACATTAGAAAGCAATGCAGAATGCGCTTTCCTGCATATTAAGTGGAACAGTTTTTGAAATTAAGCAGAAAGAATTAACAATCAAATCAATATTTCATTCAACTATTATACTCCCCAAGTAACATGAAAAAAGTGGACCTCTGTAATGAATAGATAAGTAACTTTTATTTATGTTAGATGAGAAAGCAACATTCAAATAAAAACATTTTGATCACCGCTGTCAGAGATCAAAGATTACAAATACATACGATCAAATCACTGCTTTGAAATGCCGTTAATGGGAGGAATTCCATTGTTCTATCTATAACAAAAGAACCGCAAGGTACCAATTGTTTCAGAAGCGATAAACTTAAAATTTCTATCACAACAGTGCGGCACAAATGTACATACAAGTGTGCTGCATCGTTCAAATTAAAAATTAAAATCAGATTGTATTTATTAACGAAGTTGCGGTAAAACCGCATCATAGAAATTGTGGAGTTCGTAGATGAAAAACTACAAGAGATTTGATAAAATGAATAAAAAATAATTTGAATATTTCCAATAAAAGTTTTGATTGAAATCTTCTTATATGCATTTTTGACAATTATTGTCTTTCTGTTTCGAGAAACGTTTCTAAAGAAAAACAATTACTTATATTTATGTTATAAAAATGAAAAAGATTCGAAATAATAATATTTGGTTTACCTCAAAGATATATCTCATACTTCATAAACAACAGTGTGATATTTAGAGGTTGGCTCTAAATCATCTTGCTCCATTACAAAGTTCAGGCGTTCGGTAATTAAATGAGGTGATGAGAGCTTAGTGTTCAAAGAGAGAGAACAAGACAAAAGCTCTGCGAGAGAGGGTGTTCAAGAGAGGGTCTTTGTTAACCCGGAACACGACCGGAGCGACCACAGTATTGATTCCGGTGCGGCTGGTCACGTGATACGAACAAGCACGTGCCGGCGCCACCGCGGCACACTCGGCGAATGCCATCCATTTCCGCTTTGAACAAGACTCAGATACTTCCCTATGGATTTGAACTACTGTTTAGTATGTGTCTGTATGAAATACATACTTTACTTTTGATGAACTATTGCATAAATTTTTAATGATAATGCAATTATTCGGATTTCTGCTTCTCTTAATTGACAACTAAGTGTAAATAAATCTAGTAACAGTAAAAAAGCCGGATTGATCATTTTTCAGGCATAAATTATAACTGTCAATATTCAGAATAGCACTAATGCAAATCCGTTTGCTCATAAGTACTTACCATACAGTATTTGCCATAACTGATTTATTTAAATTCAATGATATTTAATAACTTTGTTGTTTTTAACATGTTATTGGTTTTATGACAGCTATATAATATCAATTTAAATTCATAGAATAATGTTGTAATATTGCATATATTTAAATATTAATAAGTAATATTACATGCCGCATAAATTAATAGTACAAAGACTGAATATTTTCTCTTCTAATAAAAATTTAATGATATGGTTGCTCATCACTCTGAATCACTATTATTAACACTCAAGGTTGAGTATTTATCTCACGATTAAATTATGCTTTATGTTGGAGAACGTAGGTGAAGATATTCTTAATTGGTGTAAAACAACTCGTTAAAAGTCGTGATTAATTAAAGTTATTTACGATGCAACCGCAAACAAATGAAAAATGATACTGGAATACTCATGTATGCTTTGAATGAGATTTTAAATTGGTTTCTTCAGAATAGATTCATAAATGCTAGAGCTAGACCTCTTTTAAATCAAGAAATATTTTCTTACTACCTTTGAAGCATTAATGACTATGACAATGGATAAACGAGAAGGGATGATATATGAAATGAATTAGTGAGTAATATAGGTAAAAGTTGCATTGCTACATTTTACATGTGTGTAAGATGCTTGCTAGAGAGAAGAAAAAAACAATCGAGGGATTTCAATAAGATATCAAGAAATTAGAATCTCTTCTGGATCAGTTTAAAAGACATTTGAACTCCAAATCGATAGTTTTTTAATTCTCATATATGGGGTCTTATGACATATTTGCCATTGTTTTGGTTATTGTCGCGATTATTTCACTCATGCCAATTATACTGACAAATTTTGCATAGTTACAATGACAATTATAATAATAAATTCCTTGCCAACGGGAATTTACTTCGGTAAATTCCCGTTACCTCGGTAAATTCCCGTTGGCAAGCGATTTATCGCGATAAACTGCCTTTGTCATGGAAAAACAATACACAATTTAATATAAACAAACAATCAGTTCTCGAAAATGTCAAAATTTAATCGTTTTGGAAATGCATTTTTTGCCAAAAGTAATGAAATTGAAAACAAAAAGTATAAAAATACAAGAGTATATGAAGATAATTTAGTGCATTTTTCAATAAAAAAAGGTTAGTAGTTGCAACTAACATTATTTAATAGGTAGTTATATTAGCAATTTCATTCGACAAATATTCTCCACAAATACCACTCGCGACTTCAATTTTATCATAATTTTTTCTTTTAAACATTGATTACCTTCAAGTCCTTCGAGTCATCTGCTCAGATGAATCTCACGATGTTGCTAGGTAATCAATGTTTTCAAGAAAAATTTAATGACAAAATTACAGTCCCTTGTGATATTATATACGATAAAAATTGTAAGATATGCACAAAAAACTAACAGATTATAAATATGAAAAAAATATTTTATATTAAATTCATAGCTCCGTCTTACACTTTTACATAATTCATCTAAATTACCGATCTGTTCTTTTTTAAGTTGTTTAATGCATTTTGCTCACAGTGCCACTTTTTTGTAGCAAGCACCTTTACGTAGCAAGATTGATCTCAGCTACAATTATTTCCAATTACAGTCACAATAATCTTTACCTGCTGAAGTTTGTCATCAAGCTAATAGATCATTCTATATTGAATGGATATTATGAATTCTAAATTTCACAATCATTAAATTAATTTGAAAATTGGCAAATATGTATGCTAATAAGCTTTATGTAATAATATCAGTTATAATTCAACATATTTCAACAATGTATGTGATACATTAATTAATTAATTTAATTATTCCACAAATAATTATACTCGTTCAATGTTTTTCATATATAATCAATGAAAATCACATGACTATTAATTTAATTACTTCAATAATTATTTCCAGGTAAATGTAAACTTTAAACCAAAACGAACGTAATCTGAAACGTGACTCGTGAGCTGATAAATTTTCTATTACTCACTTTATTGATATTTGGAAATTGTAAGTCTGTCAAAAATTGATGAACCTGGAATTTTTGGACCAATTATAATAAAAAAGATTCACTACCTACTGACAATTTTCGATACAACTAATCTCTATTTGTCAATTACAAATACCATTCGTGATTAATGTGCTTGACAAACAAATTTATGGATCTCCTATGGGAAAAAGCATCAGTAACTCATAAGCGGATCTTGTTTTACAAAAGCTGAAGTTTTCAAATTGTATCCAATAATGATTTTAACATCTTATACTATATACGGTATGTTGACGATTGCATTTTGATAGAGCAGTTTTTTAAAAAAAGTCAATTTTTGGAAATTTCAGTAGTTTCCATCCAAAGATAAAGTTCACGATATAGCATTCCGTAGATAATAAAATCAACTACTTAGACATCACTCTGAAATTATACATGGGAAAATTGTTACTAATTGGTTCCAGAAGTTGACTGCATCTGGCAGATATTTCAATTACTCTTCATAGATCAATAAAAAATATAAAATCAGCGTCACCAACATCCTTGTTTTCATTTATCTGACTCAATGTTTCATCAACAGAATTATCAATATATCTTTGAAACACTTTTTAGTATTTTTGTACTCCAATATCAACCGTAGAATACGTACTTTACAGCTCAGATCTGTAAGTGAAACACAACAACCAGTGGCAAATGACAATAATGACATCTACGCTGCAATACCGTTCGACCCCAAGATCTTGTTCGATGTGCGGAGAATTCACCGAGATAATAATATTTCAATTGCTACCAATAATTTCACAAATCAAACCTCTTAATAGTAAAATCAAGATCGTAAGAACTTGATTTATAAAATCGATTGTAATAATTGTGGCAACGTTTATATTGAAGAAACTTCTCAAACTCTGTTGAATCCAGACCGTAACGACCTCACGAGGCACCAACAAGAGATAGGTCAAATTTTAATTTCAGAGAGTCTCAAATTCTTTTGATGATTTTATCATTTTTTACGAAACTCATCTTTCATACTATTTGTAGTTTTTTGACTGGAAATGGATGAATTCTAATCTGAAACAACCCTAACGTACAAATCAAGTTTATCAAAATAATTATTTTGGACTTATAAACGTATTTTTGATTCATATCCATTCCTGGGTCCTTTAATCTGCTTCAATATCAAAGTGGATAATGATTGATGCTGTCTCATTCATGATTATTGCGCTTGATTGCTATTTAGGCCCCAGCGCAATAATTTTATTTATGATAACAAAGATTGTCGACCTTTGGACACTAATAATATTGCATATTGAAATCTTGACAAGGTCAAAATCCAATTAATCGCTAGGTAACCAAAATTTGAAATGTCCTATGGAAGTATTTAATTTGTCAACACCAGTTTATTTAAGGTGCTTGCTATGAAAAACCTGCCATCTGTTAGTCAATCGCTTGAAACAACTAAAATATAATGAAAATTAACTTTTTCCCAATGAAGTTAGTCCTAATTCACAATGGGCGTAAGCATAAGAAGTACATAAGAAATACGTAAGACATAAAGTTGAACATGTGCGATTCTTATGGTCGTGTTCACAATGGTCTAACGTATTTCTTATGTTTATGTTGTGCATAACAGCTGCATAAGAAAGTTGAAATTATCTCAACTTTAAGTATTTCTTACACATATATTTTCTTAATGCGCATGTCCAGTATATTTTTACAGACACAGACACTAAATGTGTCAAATGAATGAAAATAAACTTGTTTTTGTGGTTAGGAATATTTATAATCTTTGTTTTAATAACAATACTAAATGAATTTCGTCTTCCAAAAAAGACATTTAATTGCAAACATGTGCAGAAACGAAAGTAATGCCCTAAACTAAGAGCTTTAAAATAAAAAATAAAACCAAAAGCAATGAAAAATATTTTTGAATATAAAATTTAAAAAAAAGGAGTCTTTAAAAAAGCTGTTTTGATAAAATAATCGAATCAGAACAAAAATAAAGCAAAGCGTTGTTTAGGACAAGTATTTTAAATTGTGACAGATACTAAAAACTAAAAGTACCTATATTTTATAACCAACTCAGGCCGCAATATCCCTATAAAATAATTTTTATGCTTTGCTTATGCTATGTTCATTGTGAACACGCATAAGATTTCCATAAGAATTATGTTATGTACTTCTTATGCTACGCCCATTGTGAATTATGGCTTACTATTGTGCATGCAAACGGTTTCAAAATTGAAAGATATTTAGTCGAAAATACGGTCTTCTCAAAATTCTTGTCAAGTTTGCCATTTCATTTATATGAATGTATTAAAAATGATGAAAGAGATTTTCTCATAGTTAGAAACTTTTTCATGCAACTAAAAAAATTCAAGTCCCTCGATTTAATACTGCTTGAAGCATAAAGTGAAACAGTAATAATAATCAAGGCACAAAGTATAGCAAAAACTAAAGTTTCACATAGCTTTTTCTGTGAGAAACAAAGCAGTTGATAATTGAATAAAATTGTCTATACTAAAGTTGCTCAAGAGAGCGTAAAAACAATAAAAATAGCAACCGCACGATAAAGTGGATTAAACCGTGAAATATATACAGCAGCACGTTACAAATTCATTAATAACAATTCTAATTAATTATGTTGCGAGCGAGCATTATGTCTCATAGTAGACAATTTGTATAAATTAAAATCACATACATATTTTATTATTATCTCTATTAATCTGGTCAGCATTTTCGAAAGTATATGGTAAGTATTGTATGTGTAATTAATGGTCACAAATTAACAATATCAAGGCTGGCGATGACTGACTCTAATATATAAGTTGACATAGCGAAGAATAGGTATTTGCTTGCTAAATTATTTGAGAAAAAGAGTTCTTGATTTGGTTTTAAAGTTACGTCTTGATAATAATTGTTTATATTGTACGCAGAAATTAGTGACGTATACATATAATAACAAAAATAATAATAAATTAGGTACTGAAAATGCTTCAAAATATCGACCCAATTAACAACTTTCCATCATCATTAGATTTCTCATTGATGAAATAATGTGGCTTTCATGCAAAATATACTTGGGAAAAGTACATAATTGTTTTCTCATGTGCTTGTTTTAAACACAATTTCTTTTAATAAGCTATTAATTTATTATTAATAGGTATTTTGATTATTTATTAATACTTGGTGACGTTTATGGCGGCATGTTTATTATATTGAATATGTCATTAAAATGTTTATAATACCCGACCGTATAATTTTATTAATTTGCCTACCTACTTTGGACTACGATTTAAATAATTTTATTTAACGGTAATCTAACAGATTAAATTTGTAATTTGCAAATCATTTCAAATAACCGACAAATTATAATGTTTGCACAACAAAATACCTAATTCAATTCATATTTGCTCTCGCTTTTCTATTAAATATTTCAATACCACATTATGAAACCAGTAGTACAATCAATTTTTGGAAATAGAGAGTCAGATTTCAGAGGGCGAGAGGTAATATGAATGCGAAGAAGTTTTTCGCGATAAAAATGTTAAGTTTGTGAATGGCGAATGTTGATACAACAAATAGATATTTTCAATTTACTCAAATTAACTTATGTAACTGATGTTTTTCTTCACAAAACAAACATGAATGAATATAAAACAGATGCACAAATAATAAAATAATCGATAAATAATAAAAAGGAAAAATTGTCAACAACAGCTATTAAATCCCAAGGATCATTAACGTCAGTCAATCAAACTTTATGGACTTTTTTATATAACATTTCACATTAATATTTATCGAAAGCTATGAAATATTGTTTAATTTTATTTGTAAAACAATGTCAAACATGCAATGTGAAAAGTATTAAACATATTTACAATAGATTAAGTCTTATTATCTTTATCCGTTTCAAGTTTTATGCGTTGTTGACGACTGCACATTATGCTGGATTAACCTATATTCAAAACTTTGGTTTTTATCGACATTTTTAATATTAATGAAAATATTTGTTGTTCCTGACTGATACTTTGAATGTAGGTATTAAATTATAGAAATCCTGACAGAGGTCTTTACATTTGTTTTTACTTTATAGTTTCGAGTCCACCTGAATCATCTTCAGGAGTGAAAAGAATTAGTTCAATAATTATAAAGTCACATATTCTTTTATGTCATATATTTCAAAGCTTTATAAATTATGATATCTGTGTTTCTCAACTATCGATCATATTGTCTACGACTGACAGTTAACTGAGTTAATTTTCCTCATAGCCTTGGCCGCAGCAAAATAACTGCTTTCTACTCTTAATAACAATATATTAATTCATAGAAAACGCTATGATGTTACCACTGGTACGTCTCCAGCGTAAACGAAGTCAATTTGAGTTTGTTCACCTCAATTCTCTTGCTACGCCGTACCTAAACCTCAAGATGGGTCTGTTAGATAACACTCACTAATGAGTATAGCTCATTAACATCATTAACATTGGTGTGAAGTTGGAGCTGCTGTAATCATCCCCCGGTTCGTTAGCAAGGAGCAGACGATGATTACAGTGGGATTTTTCATTTGGGAAATGTGCTTATTATTCATTCCTCACACCAAAGAAATGAAGACAGTTTGCTAGTGTAAAGGCTATAAAGGGCCTTGGAAATGTGCTTTAAATTATTAAGCCGGCAGGAAAATGATTGCAAGAAAATTGCTGCTGTTATTACGGAACGAAATTATCTTATTCGTCATTTAAGTGTCTTATTTCGTGACTCATGATGATATAAATGTCAAAATTATTTCAACGCATATTTACTAGTTAGAATTTTAAATTGAGCTTGAGGTTTGAGTACTATTTTTAGAGTCATTATAAAGGATACTTCTAATAGCACGAATGAGTAGGACGCGTAGAAATTAGTAATGAGTTCCTAGTGGCAAATAGATATACACATCTCTGAAAATTTTTGTTCCAATTCCATGCCAAACGCTAATTTCGAAATAATTTTTCATATTCTTGTTTTCCGGTATTAATCCCGATTTAAGGATGTATGAGCGTTACAACAATTTTTGATTTCAAGCCTGAAAATTTATCTATTATTAGTTTTCTACCCAAAGAATTTACTGTTGAAATTTCAGGGTAGGTCACCGTTCATATTTAAAAGTACCTAATAAATTGTTGAAAATTGATACAAAATACATTGCTCTAATGGAGAAATAGGTAATTGAGCTCATAAATAAATAAATATCAGTATATTTAAGTTTGCGTAGAATAAAAAAAAAACTATACATAAGATAGATGAATATTGCAGTGTCCCGTCAATATTTTAAAAACGGTATGTATCCGTTCATCCTGAACAGCAAAATTCAAATGAAATTTAAATTACTTGATTAAATAAATTTTTAGTCGCAATGAATTGACACGGCAACGTTGCACTGCTATAGCAAAGTGGCGAGCACGTGGCTTTTTGCTGCATTGCCAAGTTAATACAGATCACGTGAATAATTTCTCCACTTCACCCCGCAAACGTTCACGCCTATCCTTACCCATCAAAATTCACTATTCCCCCAAGCCCTCGCTCATACATCCTTAAGATTAGAATGCAAAATTCTGTGCCATGAAGCCCTATTTGAATTTTAATCCAAAATATTTGAGGAAACAGGGTTTCACAAAAATACGAGATTTGGTTGTTTGTTTGTTAATGTTTTGGTGCGAAGCACCGCCGGTTGAAAACACAACTACTGTAAGTTACGCAAGATTCCACGTTGCATTTAACTCCCACCCTTTTCTTTCCATAAGAACCTGAAAGAAGTTTTGTGCCGAGATGGGCTATTTCGAAAAGGTCAGAAAATGTTTGTTCGGATTATAGGATTATCGGGTGCCGAGAGGGATATGCTTCACAATTGTGGAGAAAGTTTGCAACATGTTTCCAATAAATAAACTGTGTGAATAATTGTAATATCAAAATACAAACGCTAAGCCGTAGGCCACTTCCCTCACTTTTTTTTACTCGAATACCCTATCCATTTATTTTTACAGATCAGTGACTACGACTTTTCAAGATCCTTCTGGAAATTAAGATAAACATTGACATCCACTAATACA
This sequence comes from Dromius quadrimaculatus, assembly GCA_963989225.1. Taxonomy (NCBI): domain Eukaryota; kingdom Metazoa; phylum Arthropoda; class Insecta; order Coleoptera; family Carabidae; genus Dromius; species Dromius quadrimaculatus. The sequence goes on from OZ022330.1 coordinate 46,811,575, forward strand.
AACAAATGTCGCGTAGCAACTGACAGTTTAAAATGCCTATTTACAGAGGAATTTTTCCAAAGCATTACAGTCGTATTATTGGACTGATTTGGCAAAGTCATCTTTATGTTGAGGTTGAAATATTTTTCTCACCCCTGTATGATCCTGAAAATAGCTTATAGTCTAGTCAACAAGTTAAGAACGGGTAATTCTTGCTACTGCGAAATAAAATACGTGCGATAGCTCATTGAAGTCGTTATGACGTCTAGAAAAATGTATCAAAATTAAAACCCGCACATAAACAATTGCAAAAGTTAATAACAATTGAAGACTCCAAAGAAAAGGGGGTCTACTTTTTTCAAATTATTCGGAAACTATTGGTGCTGGAGGAATTTTACATATAGATTCTTAAAGAGGAGGAAATTTAGAAGAAAAAATGTCAACTAACGGAACTTGACCTCCATGTTAATATTTTTTATTTGATGTTGAAAATAGGGTTCCGGGCATTGCCATTACGCCAATTTGAAACTGACCGCTCATTACAAAATAGTATATCAAGATATAAGTTTCATAAGACATAATTTTAGGTTTCTAATGAACAAGTATCCTAAAATGTCTTATGAAACGTGTATCTTATACTTTTTTTTTCTATTTGGGCTCATATGTGTCAAAAAATAATAAATTTTTTATTTTGAGAACATCGGTCCAGAATAATTCATTTTTTATTTGATTCTTGGCAATACTGAGACTTGAAAGATAAGCTATTTGTGTACCAAAAATACTGTCTGAAATTTGTTATTTTGAATGTTGTTACTCTTTAGAAATAAATAAATAAATATAAATCTGAACAATTTGAGAATTTACTACAAAATATATTGTATTTTGACATATCAAAATGAAAGTTAGGTTATCCAGCAACGTAGCTACCAACCTAATAAAAATTAGGTTTGATTTTTATAAAGAGGTGCTTTACGATACTCAAACAAGTTTCATAAAGTACACTTTATCTACGACTGTGCGCTAATACGTGATTCGCCCACTAATTTGCGTGTCATTATGAATCTCATAATGGCACTAGTGCCATTATGAAATTCATAATGACACGCATTTTTGTAAGAGAAATAAGCAAAATAGAAATTCTATCACACTTCAAGTTTCCTTTATTATGAATAACTATTAATACACACACATTAATTTATGTTTTATAAACGTTTACGACAAGATCAGGGACAAGATTTTCACAATTAGATATGTTTATTTTCTTTATAACTTTGACAGCTGTCAAACAAACAAATAGTTTCCATAATATGCTACTTGATCAAGCTATGAATTTTACACTAAATGTTTTTCGAATGTCAAACATCAAATAAAAAAATCTAATTCAGCAGCAATTAAGGCCGTCGTAGATAAAATATTGAATGATACACGTTTGATACAGCTAGTGTAATGAAACTTGAGTGATAAAAACACTCGGCTAATCGCCTCGTGATTTAACATCACACACGTTTCATTACAACGACTATATCAAACTTGTATCATTAATAACTATTATGACACCCAAATAGAAGAACAATTTTTACATGTATTAAATATTAATTTGAAAATAATAATGTGTCTTCTAAACACTTGGAAGAAAAAAATACCTTGGGAAATTTTTTTTTCGTGTATTTGTAATTAAATGAAGCTATTGTTAAGTAATGATTTTTTTAAACTCTCATTTATATTTTAATCACGATTACTGTTAAACAAAAGATTATTTTGCTTTGTGTAGAACTGTTATTTGTAACTAAACTGAATGAAGTTATCAGCATGCGGTATTTTTAATTGTTATTATCTATTAGTTATGAGTAATTTAAGCAACAAAATAATTCAGAAAGGCAAAAACAGAGTTACGATTTTTTTAAAATAAAATTTGATTGTTGCCACTAGCGGCTTATTCAAGTATTAGAAGCGGATTTCGAAATGTAGCATTTTTTGGAGCAACGATGTAACGTAAAATTTTCCCTGAAATTGGAGAAAACTTACAGACACGTTTTAATGATATTGAGACAAAAGATTTCCACGTCTCAAACAAACATGTTAGTTCCGATACAATTTCAAGGTGATACTCACTGTTTTTCTCGTCATTAAATCATGCATTTTGATTTTCAATTTGAGTCTTCGTTGCACCATCATGTCAGAGTGCAGTGCACAAAACTTTGAGTATGACAAGGATGAGTTTTTGCCACAAGGTGAAACATACTATTTAGCCGTTTTACAATGATTACATGAAAAAATTCGCAAAAAAAACAAACTACTGGCAAGACAACTCATAGTTATTGCACCATTACAATGCGCCGCACTCTCAGCTTTGTCAATTCGTCAGTTTTGTGCCAACAAACAGATAACTGTCATTTCTCACCCTCCTTATTTGTCTGACCTGTCTGCCTGTTATCTTTTCTTGTTTCCTAAATTGAAATCAGTGGTGTTTCGCCCAATCCTTGTCATCTTGATCCAGATAATATTTTTATAGAAAATTAGCCTGATCTGATTCCTATCAAGTCCCTATGACAAATTCTAATCGGAAACACGTCCAGTTTCCATGCTAAAATTGGCTACAATTATCAAGTGAATGCCAATGTCAATTAGTTGTGGTTTTACCACAGTGTTGAAAGAACACCTTCTACAGACTATTCCTAACATCAAAGCAAATTCGACTCAGACCCTTAAAAGCTATTTCAAAGGAAGATCCAGGATTGCTTCGGGAAATAGAAGCACCGCTGGGAAAAGTGTGTGAATAGAGGCGAAAAGGACATATAATCTGTAAAATTAAAGAGACTTGTTTCCCACAAGATTTCACATTTAAGAACCGATATTTAAAACCATCATCTTAGACAGGAGAGCACTGAGCAACTGTATAGACGTGTTTCATCCTTAAAAATGTAATCCGTACCTAATTAAAATGTTCCACAGCATTCTCACAAATGTCACAATTTATTGTGATATCCATTTTAATAATAAAGTTTAGAAAATTTTTTTCTGAACAGATCTTCTATTTGTACTGAAAAATTTTATTGAAAAGACAAATACAGTATTCCAATATGCAGAGACGTCTCAAGTGGAGGTGCAAGGGGTGCACGGCACCCCCACGCCATGTCCTTGAAGGTGGCAGTTGGGCCCCAAACATAATTCATTAAATATAAGACCAATTTCTTCAACAAAATACTTTATTAGAGCTAATCCACAATCAACAATCCATAATCCACCATTCTATTTTGGATTAGGACTAAAATTGTAGATTTAGGATCAGAAATTGTGGAGTTTGGATTGGGATTAGGATTTTGGATTGGGATTGGGCTTCTGGATTTTGGATTGAGATTGGGATTGTGGATTCTGGATTGGGATTGGGTTTCTGGATTTTGGATTGGGATTGGAATTGGAACTGTGGATTTTTGATTGGGATTGGAGTTGTGGATTGGGATTGGGTTTCTGGATTTTGGATTGGGATTGGGATTGGGATTGTGGATTTTTGATTGGGATTGGGGTTGTAGATTTTGGATTGAAATTAGGATTGTGGATTGTGGATTTTGCATTAGGATTAAAATTGTGGGTTGTGAATTGGGATAGGGATTAAAATTGTGTATTTTGGATTCGGATTGTGATAGTGGATTTTTAATTGGGATTGGGATTAAAATTGTGGATTGTGGGTTAGGATTGAAATTGTGTATTGGGATCCAAATTGTGGATTAGGACTAAAATTGTAAATTGTGGTTTGAGATTGGAATTATTGATTGTGGATTATGGATTGGGATTAAAAATAAGGATTGTGGATTGGGATCAAAATTGTGGATACGGATTGTGGATTGCGAATTGATATTGTGGATTCTAATTGAGGATTGTGGATTGTGAATTGGGATTGAATTTGTGGATTGTGGATTGCGATTGAAATTGCGGATTGGGATTAAAACTGTGGATTGAGATTCAAATTGTGGATTGTGGATTAGGATTGAAATTTCGAATTGGGATTCAAACTGTGGATTTTGGATTGGGATTAAAATTGTGGTTACTGGATTGGGATTAAAATTGTGGATTGTGGATTGCGATTAAAATCAAGGATTGTGGATTGGGATTGAAATCTATAAAAAAGAAAGGTACGACGAAAAGAGGGAGGTAGGGGAGGGAGTGTAATTTATATATCTTTGCACCCCGGCGGCGGTAAGTAGGCTAGAACCGCCTCTACCAATATGTTTAATTATTTCAACAAAAATGATTGAACATAAATGGTAAAGACTTATAAAAGCTTTATACACACTGCCTCAAGCTTTCTATTAATTGGAAATCAATGAAAAACAGCGGACATTTTCAGGGTATTGTATCTTAAAATGAAAAAGCAAACCGGTCCATCCGATTCAGCTGTTTGACGCTGTTATAAACATTTCTAACTCGAATTTCCTTAACTTTGGTTGAATAAATATTCTAGAACCCTTGCGTGTGATATATTATCTTAAAACGTTTGATCTCAGGATTTAAAAATATTTTTAAATACTTATGTATGGAGAATACTCATTGTCTATTTTCAAAAAATAGGAGCTAAAATTCACAAAGCATGTTGAAGGTATACGTTTGCTTACCTGAAAAACTGACGAAAATAATTCGTTATTTTGATTATTTACTTACATTTTAACAGCAAACAAGATAATAAATAATGATTGGTAGTCTAGAATTTCAGTTGAATGTGGAATACGGAAAGTAGCGGTATACACAATGCAATCAGCAGAGCGTCATTGCAATTTTTATTCCTCATATTTATTAATAAATCTGCGCTCTTGGCGTGCAAAAAAACGTCGCACTTGACCGATTTTCTTATTTTCACCAGACAAACTGTTCTTTTTATTAAAACTGCTTAATAATACTTTATCAAAGAGTCGGCATATTTCTTTCAATAAAAAAACAAACTTTAATCTGCATCGTGTGAACGAATACTTCCTAATGAGCTATCAAAAGTAACGACATTCGTCTAATTTGTCTAAAAGTGTTCTTCCTCATGTTTCTAGCTAACTTTCATTTAAATTACAGAGTTCGTGATCCACTCACTTTAGCAAGTCTACTACGCGATCAAATAATACCCGATGAATCAGTGCTCCGACTTCGTGATTGTAAAACACCGTATTTCACTTCTCCACAACGTAATCAACTTCGAATAGCGCGGCTTCGGTTTCCCACGATTCGAACCGTCTGCGTCAGATTTAAAATGCAAATGACACTTAATCGTCATCCATTTTTAACTCAGCCATTCTCTTTGAATCGAGACTGGCAGCGTTCGAACCATAAATAGCAATGAGTTAATTCGTTCAACCCGTGCAAATTCCTTGCAAATTGTTTCGCGGCACGAACTGCAGCCAGAGCTCTATACACTTTCACGCACTCATTTGCAGAATGTGCCCAGAGTTGGATTCATCAGAGAATGTTAACTATGCAGAACATTTACGAGTTGTTGAAGGCAACAAATTGCTACCAGTATACTTGTTCAGTCATTTTGGCAACAATCATTCAAACTGTTGTACGCTCATCAAGACCTCAATAACAAAACAATTCTTGTTGAGAAACCTTACAGTGTAATTTATGTAGAGAACAATCATAATAAAATAGGAGAAGTATTGTAATCGTGATTTTTTGATAGTTCGGGATTTTGATGAATCTTCTCGTTTTAAACCCTACTAAAACCGAAAAAACATAATTTAAAAGTCAGTCTGCCGGTCTGTCTGGAACTTGCGAATGCGTACGAATTTTCGACTGAAATTTTATATTTACGTTTTTCATAAAAAAAGCTAGGTTCAAGTTCGTAGATGAGCTTTTTTCGACCATTGGTACCAAAACTTCATTGATGGAAATTTCAGTTTTTTGCGTTTATTTCATAAACGGTAGTATTTATCATAAAATATGAAATAACTAAAACTAATCCTCGAATGATTTGGCACAACATTCACATGAAACGTTTTTCAAAATTATCAGCGGTTCATTTGTTATCAAAATTAAAATTATTATAAAATCCATTATATTTTTTTGAACCAAAGAAATAATAAGAATCATAATGTGGAGTTGGAATTATTATCACTCATATTTTGACATTAAATGCAAACATTCATCAATTATTTTCTTAAAGTAAGTATGGTATCAAATTAAAGCTTTTGTAGAGATAATTTTAAAGAAGTGTCGAAGAGGATATTTATACGATTGTCAATTGTTTCTTTAACAAATCATTTAAAATATTTAAATGATGTCGTATCCATTCCAAGTTCTCCGAAAGATAAGCTCAGTAGATATCAGAAATAAATAATTGAATAGTGGAATCCACGTTACCATTTTCAAATTACACTCCCGGCGGTCAAATGTAGAAACTGTATGTTCCAATGAATTAAAGACCCCGAAAATCTAGAAAAGATCTCTTCATTTTCAAAAATACTAATTTTATGTGAGGACTAAAAAATAACCGCCATCTATCACTTTAGCAATAACAGCTGTCACTTTGACAATGACAGCTTTCTCTTTGAAATATGCAATTAATTGATGCGACACTCTAAATTTCTAAACAGCGATGAGACAGCGAATTTTTTCTTACTAAAATTATTACTCTAGCTGTAAATTAGAATACTTTTCGAAAAACATGTTTTAATAATTGTATAATTCCTAAAATACTTCAAGTCTCAAATTTTGGTGAAATTTCAAAAATCCAAATAGTAGCATCATTCTTCCTTCATTTAAATATATAATACTTAAAATGTAAGGAAACCCAATGTGTGAAAACAATTGCAAGAGAGAAGGGTATGGTTTTTAGAAATAAGAACTCCAAAACGTCTTCTATGCACACAGTTTTCGTAATTTTATTCAATTACATGACCGCTTTTGACCACTTGGTGGCCATCTTCAAGGTGATACCGGTGAGAACATGAAAAACTACAGGAAACTGCTGAAGCGAAGGTAAAAATACTTAAAAACTGAGAATGACAGAAAAAAATGGAAAACCATCGAACAAAATGAAAGAATACGCACAAAAATGCAGCAGTTTCCTGTAGTTTTTCATATTCTCGCCGGTACCACCTTGAAGGTCACAAAGTGGCCAAAATTGGTCGTGTAATTGAATAAATTCACGAGAACAGTGTAAATAGAAGACGTTTAGGAGTTTTTATTTCTAAAAACCATCTTCTTTCCTTCTCTATAATGGATGGCAGCATCGGTAAAATCGTGTTGATTGTTGTTATGATTTCGGATCTGTAAACGCTGATTTAATTTTTTGCACAAGATTAAATTTGTAGTTTAAGTTTGAGATTTCGTGAGTCTAATCTTTCAATATTACCGATGCCACTATTTTTACCGTTATCCTAATTTTTGGTAGTGAATATTACTTTCGAATAATACTTGCCCAACGTCTTAGAAGAATGGAATACGTAGATAAAAATGGTGAACATACCTGGAACAAAGAAAAATGTTTAGAGATTGTATATAATCAGTATTAAAATTTAAAAAAAAGTATTATAAAATAGTTATTTTACTCGGTCAAATATTAAATGCCTAAGTGGAAAATATATGTTTTCCTGCGACATAATTTTATTGTGATTGAACACAAATTAAAGAAATAAGAACACAAAAAAAGTTTTTAAATGATTGCTTCATGTATAAAATTTAATATTTATAGGAAGAAGCAGAGAGAAAGAATGAGATTTAGGAAAAAATGTAATAAATCGTGAATTCGAGAAGATTGTGGAATTGTGTCGAAGAGGCAACCTCTCGTAAATTAATGATCCCCAACTTCAGACTCGAGCAAAGCACTTAACGAGGAATGTCGGAGATTTATTATGTCAGAGACATTATTCTTGAAAAAGTTGGAAAATTACAACGAGCAGTCGTTTCTTTCAAATAGAAACAACAAACAAGATAATAAAAATAATTGTAATCTCCAGATTGCACATCAAAAGAAGAGAAACGTCTGTAGACCATTACATATTTGGATAAAACTAGAAACGAATAACTCGTAATGAAATCATTGGACGATGTTAAAAATATAAATTCTTGGTAACATTCTAACTATCCATAAAATCCCCATTTGGCGAGCTATACTGTCATTAAAGCGTCGTAACATTCTGAACTCTATCAACAAATAAATCTGTCCGTAAACATTACAGAAACAAGCGACGCAACAAGAATAGGAACCAAGACAGCTGACCTCGCATGTGTAAATGACAATCCAACGCCGTGAAGTCTTTATTATTCTCTGAGTCTGAACAACGATGCGATTGAACGAATCTTTTGTCAGTTGTCGACTTGCCAACGGTAATAAGTGAACATCGTAATTACCAACGTAACGGTATGTAGACAGGTGTGAGAACAGGCGCGGATTAATAATGATTTTTAATGTTAAAAAATATCTTTCCAGAGTATCTCTAAAAGATTTGAATATATCAAAAGGATTTACGACAAAATCGAGGATCAGCGATTGTGCTACATTCCTGATTACGAATGTACAAGTGCCTCACTCACTATGATAATATTTAAGGCTGGTTGCATACAGTACTTGCATTAAAGCAGAAAATACTGCAAATAAAAAGCTAGAAGCTGGTTCACAATTAAAAATTTCGTAACACTGAATCAGGTAGTAAACATGTAATAATCATCATAATATCAATTAAAAATATTGATGATTATGTTTGCAATGAAATGATATCAGGTTTTGTTTCAAATTAACCCCACCTATTTCCTTCTCGAAAACAATAATTATCTCACTCAATAATTTGTTCTTGATTTCTAATCATTATTCATTCAAACTATAAGTAATAAATTTGTATTCTACGAATATCAATTCATTAAATAACAATCTTTGATGGAAATTTCAAGAAAACATCAATGAAAAAGACATGATGTGTACTTGTAAGTGATCATTATAATAGGAATGCACGGTCGGTCGGCTGTCAAAGTGGTATTTAAATTAAAACATGCATTTGAATCGCGTGCCGCTTTGGTAGATTGTTATCCGCACTAGCGTGACAAACTCAGGACGTAGCATGATGTTCGGTCTACTAATTGTGTACGCAAGGAGTAAGATGCCCAACTGATCTCTATTGATTCTAGGGCAGATTAGAATAAAACACTCTTTCTCATTTTAAACCCCTGTTATTAAATATTCTTCAGCTATAAAATGTTATATTACGTTCTGGTATTGAATAAATAATGTACAGTTTTGATGAAAATCAGATAAAACAATTTATTCTTGAATATACTCAAATCACGGAACAGACACCGCCAATTTATGAATTGACTTTTAAGTTCTGAATTACTGGGAGTCGTTTTTGACTATGATTATTATGTATTTGAACAACGGTTATTTCTGTAGAAGATACAATATTTTTTTAGTTTATTAATTTGTAAATTATATATATAGTACGCAAGTTTTTTGGGAAGTACGGAGCCCAAATTTTCATTAATATTAACAAAAAATTATCCTGAGTCCGGCTCACATTGTAGATACGCCAGAGTTCTAATAAAAATTCGAAACTATCTTATAATTAAATGTCAACATTCTCAACTATAGAACCATCTGTTCATTTCATGATTTTTATCATCAGTTTTAGTTTTACATTCTAAAAGAAGTAAAACACTTTTTAGTATGTCAAATTCTATTCGTAAAGAAAAATTGTTTCTTTATTTAGGACTTTATGAAGACATGGCATGCGTGGCAACGAAGTCTTTGTATTCAAACGACGTTACTTTTTATTTGTGTTTATATGGAAGCTTTGTACGATGAAAACGGATCGGTAATGGATAAATTATTCAGACTGATATTTGAGTATAATCTGTTTTTTTTTTTTTTTTTACAATTCAATAAAGGCACGAACAGAGAGTCATGTTGACATTTATTTATGACTTTAAATATTATATAAAAGACTCAACAAGAATAAAGCAGAATATGCAATAAATTTTTCATGTCGTTTTGATGAGTTCAGTAATATTCTAGGACATATTTATAGAGTTTCATGTGAAACAGTTAAGAGATCTAAAGTAAAGATACTTATCGTTCGAAAAACTTCATCTTTCGCATTGGTAGACACAGAATTGTGTAGAAGACATTTGAAGCGAAGAAACTTCCAAACGCTGGAATATCACAGTTTTAAAATAGTTAAATTGTTAAAAATCAAAACCTGATTGTTTCACAAAATTACAAATTCAGGAATCAGTTTTTACACCATCATCCTGAATAGGACGGCAACTGTAGACTCGTATTTCGTCCTTATTAGAACTCTGAAGTAATTATAACAAGCCTCAGATGAAAGCTATGAAAATAGCTTACTATAGGTACTGTAGTGAGTTCTAATAAGGATGAAACACGTGTCTACAGTTGCCGCCCTTTTCAGGATGACGGTGTTAAACCGATTCTTGAATTTGCAATTTTGTGAAGCAATCAGGTTTTGATTCTTAGCAATTTATCAAACTCTGTTTCACGAATATTTTTCAAAAGTCACTTTACAGTGTCCCGTATTTCTTTAAAATAGATATTAAAGAGCCTAGGTTAGAAATGCATCTATTATAGTTAAGTCAAAGTTTGCTCTTCGAATCAAACAGGCGAGGCTTCAAGAATAGTTATTTGTACATTAAGAACGAAAAGCGGGCCTTTATTGCTCGAGCTCGGTGATTGTAGCGTGAGCAATAAAGACACTTCTTGCTCGTGTTGCACATATAATTTTTTCTACAACTACGATTACTAAATCAAATACCATTTTTATTGAAAATAATATCATTTGATTAATTCAATTCAAGTTGAATCTATTTCTGTTTTATTTGTAACTATGACGAAATGTAGTATCACAGTAACCAAGAAAATAAACAAAATCATAAAATCACTGTTTGTCAAAAAATGTTCATCGTAACTAATATTATAAATGCGAATTTGAGCTCGTTTGTTTGTTTGTTTGTTTGTTACGCTTCACGCGTAAACTACTCAACCGATCATCTTGAAATTTTATACACATATTTAGGACATTTGATTGGTTGATAGAAGATAATTAATTTTGATGTGCAATTTTATTTGGGACGTTCATGCAAAATCCAGAACAGTATATGAAAAAATTATAGCCTCTTTATAGAATGGTGTAAGTTAAAAAAATCAAAAATTACAGTGAACACGTTTCACTTGCTTACTTTTTGAAAAAATTCGAAGAGTTAATATCATCTCTCTTTGGTCCTTGAATTCGATACTAAAAATCACATTAGCAGTAAAATATGATATAGATATTAGCAAATTCAAGAAGTCAGTTTCTTTTCTGAAGCAAAAAGCAGTTGGTTTTCGACCCAAAAAATCAAAATCTTCAACAAGAGATGAAATAAATAAATTCTTGACGAAGGCTCCAAACGATCGTTTCCTTATGATGAAAGTTGCTCTTATTTTGGGTGTGGCTGGAGCATGTCGACGAGACACGGAAAAAAGTAAATGTCAACATTTAGTAAGATTTCTACTAGTTTTTGATGTTTTGAATAGTAACCCGGAACCTGCCTCGAAATTTGTCACTTATTACAAAGTGAAAAGTGGAAAAATATATCCTTGATCCACTAAAAAGTATTATCTCCAAGAAAAAATAGTACAGAGTCAAAATACAAATTTTAAAGCTCCAAATGATAAAATTCTCCGTTCCGATACATATAATTCCATATAGAAGTATATAATATGTAACAGGGACTAAATTTTAATGTTTCAAACACTAAAAATCTCCTATCTCATTTATAGAATTTCACGTATCAACATTATTTTTTGAATATATATAATAGTAAATATTCCTACCTTGATTAAAAATTTCGTCATTTCAAACAATAAAAACTAGCAATTCTTCCAGTAAAATATTCACTTGTACAATATACTTATCGAAGTTTAAATTTTCATTTTTTTAAATATCAATAAATATTTTTTTTATTAATAATTGGTTCTTGGATGCAATATTGTATTTTTTTTTTCATCTCAGTTTGACATTTCGATCTTTTAACAAAGAGTCACCATCAGAAAATGATGATAAAAAGGAAACACGGCAAGTATCAAGATAATGAAAAATATACAGCAGATCAGATGATAACGTAGATTATACATCTAGAACAAAAAGAACAATAAACTCCTGACATTCATTCAAGGTTTGAGGAAAAACAACACTAGAGAGCCTCAAGCAGAGGAATCTATAATATTAGTCTTGACAAATATCATTGCGACTAGAATTATTTTTCCCTTTGTTTGAGGTACTCTCACATGGTTTTACTTAAAACAAGGATCAATTGCAGGAGATTATCGATTCTTTTTGTTGTAAATGTAGAGTCCACGTTTTCATGTCAAGGCTTCTGTAGATCTTTTACTATCCAGATTTTTGCTTTGATTATTTTTGTATTATTGTTTTCGATGATGATTATCGGTTCAAGGATCGAAACGTCAAACTGGAATGAAAAAAAATACACAGAATTGAAATCCTAGAACAAATTATTTATAATTGAATTTCGAAGAAATTGATCGATTTTTTTCTTACCTTGCATTTTTGTAAACATGAAATATGCTATAATAAAGCTCAATAATTTGTTCGGTAAGTAGTAATTTGTCAACTGAAATAAATAAATAATATATTCACAGCTTTTGTTCCAAGAGTGGTAATTATTATTTAAAAAAATAATATAGTCTTACATTTTCAGTACAAAAGTAAAATAAAAAAATAAAAATTAAAAACTATTATTACTATAAAATAATATCAAAGCGATGATCGACTGGATGGGTGATGAATGAAAACGATAATTGGGAGTCAGTCACAGTTTAAAATTTTATTCACACAAAAACTGACGTTTCGCTCACATTGTTGATATTGTTGCCTACTTCAGGGATATGTGTAGTCTAGAAATAGAATAATTGTGGCATAAATCAAGTATCACACAAAACGGATATCTCACATTAGAAAAATAAATTGACACACTGTTGAAATTATAGATAAAGCAATAAATAAATAATTTAGAGTCTAAAAAAGTTTCTATAAAACTCCCGTAGCTCAAATTACAGATCATTTTCATAGAAAACTTCATTATTGTTGCAGGATATTATCAATCTAATCGAATTTTCTTAAATAAATTATGTTATAAGATCATGAACTTCCTTCATTACGTGCAAATGTCAACTTACAATACTTACATCGTACTAATCAGACATTAGCAACATCTTAATTTGTTCAACTTTTGGGGTATGATTTGTCAATTCGTTGATAGGAGTTCGAAGTACTTGTTGTTTTATTTATTATGGAATTGTGGATAAAAATATGATTTATATTAAAAAATCGGCAAGTAGGGCTAGAAACACGTGATCAAATATTTGAAAATGTAATTGACCTTAACAATGCTTTACACAACTGAACCTTTATTGATATCAATGTAAATAATTAATATTTTAATGCTATACTTCACTTACCTATTCTGTTAATTTTTCTTAGAGATGACCACTTAGCAATTCACTTGGTGGCATTTTCATTGCAAACTTTAGGGGCTTGTAGCTAATAATAGACTACGAATCCTATGGGCTCTAAGCGCATTCGAGGAAAGGGTCAGAGAATCAGGTTTCAAACATGAAAAATTATAATGCAAATGATAAAATTGTTCAGTTCGAAATATACTTTTTACAAGCTGATGATTATAATAAATATAAAGTGAATTTAGTATTGTATATAAAATTTACTATTTCACTTAAGTAGATTTTCATGGAGCTCATTGATAAAATTTAATAATTCTTTTAATATTAAATACACTTGAGAATTCATTATTTCATATTGAAATAGTATAACTTAATATTCATTCTACATGAAATATGAGATCTGTACATGTATATTTTCATTATATATAATATATTAAAAAGTTCCGTTTGACTTACAAATTTTATGATTTGTCTTTGAATATTTTAGCTTTCAGACTATGAATTTTTACTTCCTAAACGATAAAGATTGAGTTTTTACTCAATAATTATCACAATTCCATTTTTTCAACCAGCACATTGTGATTTTTAATGTTTATAATACCAGTTTTTTGCATATAAACTTTAAATTTGAGTATTTAAACAATGATTATTGTGAATTGATTGTCAAAACAAAGGTATTATTGCTTAAAAGTGTAATAATTAGTGATCATAACACTGCTTATTGGACATCAATCTTTATTTAGTATGATTCATTTTTTTCCGTGGACGAATTAGTAAAAATGACCATTGATGATATCGAGGATAACGGATTTATTTTAATTGTGAAGATTCATGATCCATAAACTAATTTACAGCGAACTTTCATTGTTGATGATCAAAATTCAATGGAGATGTTTCTATTCGGCCTTCTCATTTATTATCTCGAAGATTATTCATAAATTTTAAAAATGGTGAATGTATCGCAGAAGTATGAATACTATCGGAAAAATTTCATGTAACATTGCACAGTAGCTAAATTTATCTCAAACGAATTTATTTACAAGTCATTATTTTCGAAGACCATCTACGGCATTACTGGCAAATTCTGGAGCTGACATCAAGAGTTTAAAATGTTACGGTGGTTGGCGTTCGTCAACTGTTGCAGAAAGTTATGTTGATGAAAGTTCAAATAACAAAATTGATATTGCACATAAAATTCTCACGAATAAGAAAACTCAATGTATTAACATAAATGAAAATTCTGATGATAATGTCAATGTCAAAGAATCAAATTTAACAAAGCATCAAGTTCAAATTCAATATTGTAAACAATAAACATGAGAATTCTGGGTAAAAAATCATGTGCCAACTCGCACATATGGTATATATAGATGCGTAGAGCTGTACTTGCACAAAATTCTATGAATACACTTATATATCATTATTTTGCTTTATTTTTTTTCATTTTTGTAATTATTTGATTTTGTAAGTCAAGTTATAAAAAAATAAATCATTTTTCCAACAAGAAATTTGTATTCATTTGAGCAATCGATAAAGTACTTTATTGCTCGTTGCCATAGGAGACGAGCAGTATTGCTCGTTCTTTAGTAACCATCAACTTTTTGTTGGCAACTGGAAGCAAAAATATGAGTAAGAAGTCGTAGAAAAAAATATTTTCAATCATTTCCTCCAGTTCTTACAGATTTAGAAACGAATACACATTTTTTTCCCACATGTCAAATCAACATATAACAATACCAAAGACATCAAAGAACCACAAATAGAATTATTTAAAAATAAATAAGTTATTTATTTAATTATCCCCATCATTTATCAGATAACTGATTTCTATTTCTAATAACATGATAATGATATACCATGTTTGCATTGATGTCTTATATTTCCTGTATGTCACAATAATTGATACTTATAATAACTAAAATTGTGATAAAACATTCTATATACTTAACGAATAAGCACGTACAAGTAGAAATTGGTGAAAATACCCTTAATTTGATTTTCGACGAGCATTTCTAATTTACATTACAATAACATCAAATCCAAACTGTAGTCATCAGTAACCAGGACTCATTTGCCCAAAACGGATTAGTACTGGAAATTTTGTGACCACATAATCCGAGCAGAATAACAAGCTTTGTATTTATTCTAGCGTATAAATCAAGCGGAGGGCAAACACATCCCCAAATCGTAACCAGTAGTAACTGAAATCCTGGATTTACTAATTATTTTCCCAATCCTCTGATTTGCCCTCAAAGATGATCCTTGCGAAACTTTGCAGTCCTTCCAATGTTACATGTATCGATGTCTGCTGTGTTTAGAGAGTTTGCGAAGGATGTGGACTATTGATTTCAGGGTGGTGTATAATTAGGGACAAGTTTGATTTTAGTTGGATGAAGGTTGTGGATTCACGTTCTGTGTTTGAAGTAATGTTCAACTAATCCAACTAGAAGCAAGGATGCCAAGTTGACTGATTAGATGAAGTTTGTAGTATTATGAGCATAAAGTACGAATGTAAGTTCATTTCATCTCACCTCGCATCTCACACTAAACAGGGTATTTCATTAAAATTGAAGACATTCTCTCATTACCAAAGACCTCAATGCTTGTGAGAAAATATTTTCTCGTCCCAGTGGCTCTCAAGCTATAATATGCCATTTAATACATTTTTTAATTCACCCTATTAGATATTTGTTTCTGAATCAACCAATACAATAATTTAATGATGTCACAGTAGGATTTTTTAATTAGGGCACATTGTATTTATTTGGTCAGATTTTCTAACAAGACTGATAATTTTTTTACCTTCTAAATCAAAATATTTTATTAGTGTTCAGTTATAGTTTCAATACAAGCTAAAGCTACAATTTTCTTTAATACGTAGTTGGCATGTACGAAAGCCGTTCCACTCATCTCTTAATTAAGTGTGCTTAACCCCTCCACCATATGGTTACATCAACCAACAGTATCAAATTAAGAGTTAATGATCCATTATTCTACCCAAATTGTTTAGAAATGATTAATGAATTGAATTTTCGTGACAAGAAAACGGTTCTCTGTTCTATTTCCAAATCGATACAAAAAACGTTGTCCACAAAATACTATTGAAACACATCTACAAATTTCGGGCATCACTACCACCACACAAAGACTAAAAGCTCAGCCAAGGGCAAAAGGGACGGGATTTCACGTTTGGCCTGGTTACCCTAGGGTCTTTTACTGAACATCTGAACAGGGCGATGTTGTGTCTCGAGGGGAGAACGAAAGTTGCTCCATTGTTTCCGATTTTGTTGTAGATGTTCAACCTGATAGCGGCAAATATGACGTGTGATGATAAAAATATGGTAGAGTAATCTGATATGTTGTGATTTTTTGTTAATGAAGGATATTTTATTATCAAATTATATTTTACTGTCAACTGTTTTTGTGCATGAACTATATTTTTTTTATTAGGCTTATAATTTTCGTCCTTCCACTTTCTTTCAAACTTCGAATTTCTGATCGTTCTTTTTATTTTAACTTATATTATAAGCTTGACGAAGTGATCTAAAAGTAGAACAAGACATTTAATACCAAATTGGAACAGATTCCACATGCAGTAACTCATTTGAAGAAAAAATACTATAAAAACAGTCTAAGGGTTCTTATTAGAATTTAAGCCTTTAAACCAATTTTACATTGACTCAAAAATTGTACTTGACTATCTGACATTTGCATCAACTGTTAATCGTGCATCAAACATCATGAATAAATGTGTTTAGCTCGAATATTTGAATTCTCATCATTTCAAGTAATATATGAATTATTTACTGTGAGTGAATCGTGTTTACATTTTGGACAATCACAAGGCTTAAATTGTAGTTCCATAAGAGCCTTGAACTGTTCTTAACTGAAATAGATTATAGTCTACAATGACAGCTTCAAAAAATGGGTAGGCTGCACTTTGTTACCACCTGAAGGAACTTTAAGCCTCCACTTTGATAAATTGGTTCCCTAGAGCTCTGAAGTTTAAAAAGAAAAATTTGCAGTAAATAAAAAGTCCTTTACGATATTCCTTTTTAAACATAACTTACCCGATTTCACAACACTTTGTTAAATTTCAACAAATTGTATTTTAAAGACACAAACAACATAATAAAGATCACAATAGGGATCCGACGCGCATTCGGAAATGGAAATAGTGTAAGAAGATAGTGGGAAAAATAATTATAATTTGACTAATGTTTTCTTGTGACTTTGATTGTCCTCTATTTAAAAAATTACTGAACAATGAATTTTTCGTTTGGACCAAACATGCAACTATATTAAAATTATATTTTAATTAAGTTTAGATTAGTTTGACTTTGTTGGTCTAACGGTACCTCGCTATTTAGCGGTTGGATAAATTACTGCTTATCCAGTAAAGTAAAATTCAGTTCTATTGGGATTCCTACATTTTCATTGTTATCCTTGAAATCCTTATAACTCCCAAAATAGAACAAATAAGTGTACAAGCTATGTCTGAATAGGATTGGAAGCCAAAGAGAATAAGTTTTGCAACTGAATCTAACCAATTTTTGAGCAATTTATTGAGATTAACATTTATTTATGTGTACCAAGAGATCGTTCATCCACTCTCCAATATTAACAAGAGAGAAAATTCTATGCATTATACAGGGTGTAACAGAAATAAGTACATTGATTTTAACCTGTAATGGAACTCATCAAACATAACAATTTTTCTTAGGACCTTTTTACCGTAAATCCTTTGGATATAGAGTAAAAATTCATCAAAGTTTTGTCAAAAATTTTATAGTGCGCCTATGGTTCAAACTGAATGTTTCTCATTTGTTGGAAGAATGACAGCTGTCGATTGAAAGCAGTATTTTGCAACTTTGAGCTATCGTAGTCTTGTCAATCATTTATTTGAAACTGAAAGAATATCAGTATTTTGACCATACATTGATATTCAATCACCTTGATGGTTCTATTCTTGCATATATTGGAAGAAAGACTAAATTTGTCTCTGTAATCAACAATTTGATTTTTTAGTCGTATTTATATGTCATTGTTAAGAAATTTGATTTTTATTTAGGGATTTCACGTATATTTTCGGATGGTACATTTCTTAAACATAAGATTGTCTGCACAAGTTCATTGCACTTGAATCAGCTGATTTGAATTGTCTGAAACTGTGTCAGTGGTGTCAGACTGTGCTACCATCTACGAGCAGTTCAAAAAGTAGTTGCTGTTCTCAACTTACTTCATCAGAATCATGAAGAGAAAATCATTCAACGATTTATTTCAAGAAAACGGTGGAATATTAAATGGAATGCAATTCTAAATTGATTAATTCATTAAATAATTCAATAAAAATATTGCTACATGAAATTTTGAAGATTCTATTCTTGAAGAACAGAAAATATAACCTATAAATGTATCAACTGAATTTGGTAATTGATTTTAAATATTTCCTGAAATATATGATACAATATTTTATTTATTCAGCAGATCAATTCACGGGGCCTATTTTATTGAAACGACCTGGGGCCTGTTGCATAATAAAATACAAGTTAATATTATTAGCGTTTTTACGTGCATTTTCACTAATAGTATTAACTTGTATTTCATTATGCAACAGGCCCCTGAGTGTGAAGTTTGTAATAATATGAGGAAAACTAATACACAGGTGCTTCATTTATGAATTAATGTAATTCATTCATCTCATCTGCTGTTTTAGGTTCCAGCCAAACGATAAGTTTTAAATATCCCATGGTATTTTCTTTTTCATCATAATGAATAAGTGCATAATATTTTGACATGAAATACATTAGCATAACCACAATAATTCAATTTTTAGTGAAAAATGACAATTCGAAAATCGTTCCAAATAAATTCGCTGAGCTAATCCTAAACTGCTTGTGAAATCGTAGACAGAATTAATAATTAATAATCGGTTTTATTCCAGAATTTATTTGAAGGAATTGATAACTCACATATGTCAAAATCAATTATTGTTCTATTGCAACTGCTACTGGATCCAATAATTATGCACCTGAACGACTCGTTAAATTATAGGGGATAAAAAATGCTAAAAAAAGATGAGAATTCGGGAAAAAGTAACTGAGAAAAATTGTTATGCTTGACGAGAACTATCACTGTTCAAAATTAATGTACTTATTTCTGTTACACCCGGTATAATGTTATCAAAATACAGAAAATTAATGGAAATTAAATAGAGAATTATCTCTGCACCACGAAGGAGAATAATAGAGGAGCGGACATTCAGTTGGTAAACATGAAGCCTCAAATGTAATGTAGCAGGCGTGAGAGAGATAGCGATAGCGGGCCCAGCTTTACGTGCTTCATGTGCAGAAATAAGATTATATTTCAATTATTTTCAATAAAATACAATTGCCAGATAGATTTATTATTTTCATTACGTTTGATACTACATTATTTATTAAATGAAAGGCAAAAATAAAAGAAAATTGGCATTTCTATTCATTAAAACCTGCAATGAATTAATACATTATAAAACATGTTTTATAAACGTTTCTTTGGATACGAGTTTTCTGATTATGAATTATAATAGGCACATAAATAATTTGATGAATATTTTATATTACAATGAGCGTAATGAAATTGAAAAAATATACACAAACAATTTCTTATTTACTAGAAGAAAAGTGGAAATAAAAAATTTTTGTTTGTTGAACATCAACGAAAAATTTAACAAAAATATAATATACATCTACGATTTCACAAAAAGTAACAGTTTTTGACATAATTTCTGCTGTAAAGAAAGTGCGCAATATGAATCCTATTACTTGACTCTATTCTATCAGTAAGTATATCAATACTTTTAACATAGTTTTTATTACTCATGCAGGATAAGTACTATTTTGCACACATTTCTCTGGGCGGTAAATAGTTCTTTGGCTTTTACCGCCCGAAAAAAATAAGCGCAAAATAGTATTTACCCGCATTCGTAATAAAAAATAGTATCTGCAACTCGTGCGGTGTCGTCAGTTGCTCACTGGAGCTCTCGTGGGCAATCGACAATTTATCGTACTTGTTGCACAATATACTATTTTGAATTTCAATTTTTCGGAAGCAGCACAGGAGAAATAAAAAACTATTCTTATATGCCACAGCGCTAACAAGAAAACTTGCTTCGCTCACTTTTGACAATTGTATTCTCAATAACTTTTATCTATTGATGAAAAGTGAAGAAATTAATGTTGTAATTCTGTGTGAATTCTTATGAATTTATATAATTGATGGGGAAAAAAAGTTGAATTTTTCACTAAAAGTTTAGGTTAGATACGTTTAATAATTTGAAACATAGATATAACCTTTCAATTTCTAACATAGAATTATCAGTAGATGCGCTATTATAATTTTAAAATAATTTCTACTCACTTTTACATCTCTAGACGACAATTCTTTTATAATATCCTCCTCTCTGAAATGTTTTTCACAAACGTTATCTGTAATTTCCAATGTTCTATCCTGTCGTGGTATATTCTTGCGCCACTTATTCAATAAAATATCTTTTTTGGGTACAGAAAAAAAAAAATACTTCTTTTAACATATTCTGTACCCATTATTACAATTTGCCAAAAAACATTTTTTTCCTATTTTACAATATATTTCCACATGAAAATACTGAATAGAGCAAAACTCACCATTTACCTCTATACAAACATGGGCCCGCCTCTACCTATCTCTCAATTACCTTCTCTCTCTAACAATATTACATTTTTGGCTTCACTTTTGCAACACAGTTAAGATAGCGAATTGCTTAGGCGAAGGCGTGCTCTGCACTATATTTTTTTGATTTGTTACAATCTATTGTCAACTAGGATTGCCAGATACGAACGTGTTTTCGTTGGTAATGCCAACTCTACTGAGACGGCAAAAATTACTCATATAAGAATATAAATTAAGACATAAATAAAACAAAAACGATAATAATACAATTCAGATAAAATTTTATAAACTGTGGCAGTAGCCATATACATCCAAAACCAACACACACACACACACATAAATATAATGCAGCCCAATATATGATGGTAATACACATTCTCATACATTTATACACAAATGTACAATATGAATTGTATATTTGTATATATTTTTATCTCGACTGTATTTTTTATATTGTTTCTGCCTTTCCTAACTAATTACGGTTCATCCTTTCAATTCAAGAATACCAATACCATCCTAATAAATCAAATTAAATTGCATGTCATAAATTTTCGACAAGTCACTTGAACCTTTTCTCAGTATGTACCCTTTCTATTGTTTCTTTTTGGAGCTTACTTTTAAGAATCGATTTTTATGTGTAGGATGGCGAGCTAACTCGAGTATTAACAAAAAGTGAAGTCGTTATGCCCTCAAAATCTCAAAACACCGACATCGTTCGACCAATTGAGTTGAAACTATTTACAGTGGTTGCTGGCTCTTTCGTGAATGTTTTTATTATTGTACCATCAACGTACATCAAGTGGAGCACCGCATATCGTTCATCCGACTGAATTGAAATTTCAAATATTTATTTTAGTCACTGGCATGAAAGTTTTTGAATCATTAACGTACACTTATAACAGGCATCGTTAATCCGATTGAATGGAAACTTCTTATCGTTGTTACTGGCTCTTGAATAAAGGTTCCTGATATAGCATCATTGAGGTACAGTAAGTGATGCACCAGTCGTATTTGTTCATTCGAGCATCGTTCATCCGATTGAGATGAAATTTTCTATCGTTGTTGTTGGTACTTGCGTAAAAGTTCTTGACATAATATCATCAACGTATATTACGTGGCGCACGAGCCGTATTTGTTCGTTCGAGCATCGTTCATCCGATTGTGTTCTGTACTTGTTACTGGCATAAAGGTTTTTCACATGGTATCATCAACCCACAATAAGTGACACACGAAACGTATTTGTTCGTTCGCGCATCGTTTATTCGACACTCAGAATATTTTTTATTTCTAATTATCTTGCTAGTTCTTCCCGTAATTTTCAACTGGTCTAATCAACAACTTTTCGCTAAGAATAAAACAGAATTCGATCAATTTGCTGTGTTGTCCATTACTTTTACCCGCGCCTTGAACAATTTACTAAAATACAAAGATGTTCAATGTACTAGACTCGAAGATAATTTTAGTCTAATGAGAATGGCAGATTGATTTGACAATGTTGTTACTAGCCAAAAGGTAGAAAATACTAGGTCAAAAATGTAGGTGTTTACGGACGCTAAGCACTGTTAAAAAATGCTTATTTTTTAAACAATCTATCATAAAATGAGCTGCTTTGTTTAAATATAATACCAGCAAATATGAATCGAAAGTTGACGGCTTTCGGATTTATTTAAATTATTATTTGAATTCTCAGAAAGATTTTGTGTTATGAAAGCTCTAATTAGTGTTTAGTCAGTTGCAATCAATCCATATGATAAACCATTCTAAATTCAGCAAATTTCATGGCTATAATTTATTGAAAGCCACGCCTAGAACGGATAATAAAGGTCGTGATAAATCTAATTAATACTGCTATTATAAATCAAAACATAACAAAGTATTGTAACACTCTACCTCTCAACAAACAAATGAATGTGTTTCTCTTTTCACATTCACTCACACTAATAAAACATGGAATGTATGTGTATGTTGGGCCATTGCTCTCTAGCTTCGGTTTATTTCAGATCTCCCCTTCTTTCTTCTGAACAAATCTAGGGCGAGGGGAACTTGGCGTTGGTTTATCACATCAAGTAATCTAAGTTCGTAGGTAGAGTGCGTACTGCATCGTCGAATATCGAATACCTATTTCGTCGAATGTTCGCTGTATCGAAAGTCCACAATATCGAATACCCATTGCGGCGATTTTACCTCTACTACTGCTTTGTGTGTCAATGGAACTAAAATAGGGGTTTTTGTTCTCAACCGGCGATGCTTCGCATCCAACTAACGTGCGGGTTTTGTCCACTATGACCAAGCTTGACTCCGCTAATACAGTCATTTATTGTCAACGGACACTTACATAAAGTAATATTAAGGGTAAATTCACCGCAGTGGGTATTTAACGATGTGGACTTTCGGCGCATCGGACATTCGACGGTGCGAGCTGCTACGATTTGGCATGGCTACAGCATGCTACAATTAATTGTGAGATAACGCAATATTCACAGGTATTCTTACTTCGGTAGAATTGAACAGATTCATTTGAATGATATTAATTTTCATTTATATATTTAATACTACGATAGGATGTTGCTGTCTTCGTCAGGAAATATAAAACAATATTTGAAAAACCACAGATATTTTCAATTCATTCTTGTTCAATTATTTAGTTTATAATGATTAATCCGATAAATCCATTTCATCTGTTCAAACGTGGGTTTCCGAACGTGAGGTATGCTAAAACATTCTGCAACCTACGCTATGAATCAACACGAAAGCTCTAACAAAAGTAGGCCGGGGAATGCGAAACAATAGCACATCGCACGCCTTTCATCTTGATAAAGTGAGTGAGTGATTCGAATTGTAAGAGACATGAGCTGTATATTTGTAGATGGAAAGTGGCTATTGATTTTGGTGTGAATCAAGATACTGAATGTTTATTTTACGTTTAGTACTGAAATGTAGGTTATTCGTACTTGAATTATGAACAGTGATTTATGACTGGTTTCAATTAACCCATTTCAACTATTAATTATTTTTTGGCAATTAAATGCATTTCATTGAATGAGCAGCATTTGGCGAATCACTGTCGAAAGTTTAGGATATCCAACCGATCAAAAGTTCCTATTTTCGGATACTTCAGTCTTTAATGAATGGATTTTTCAAAATTAATATACCGACAAAAGAAAAGAAAAGCAACTTTGATATTCAATTTTGTACCAAATCAATATTTTAACTGCGCATGTTTGATATAATGATGCCTCTTTGTTCTAAAGGAGTGCACAGTCATGTTCTTCCAGTAAGTTGTTGCTCTAAACTTTCAGCCTAGAGCTGCAATTAACATGTAGCTGCTAATGACACAACACTCCGAGCAATGTATCTAATGTATTTAAGTAGTATTCGTTATGCTTCGTATGACAAGAAAATTACATTTGTTGCCTTAAATGATTAACTGTTCTCGAGATAACACCGACATTTAGCGAATGAGTGACTGGAACATTCTAAATCATTTACTGGCGTTTTGAAACAACAAAACTTCACATTATACATTTATCTGGCATTGCTCGAAATTAAAGATATTTAAGATACAAGTGTAAGAAATTATTCTTTAATGCATGAGTGGCTTGTTTAAAAATACGAGCGAAGCGAATGTTTTTGAAAGCTCTGTGAATGCATTAGTGACTTTTTACACGTTCCATGTAATTTTTTATCTTAGATCACCCTAATTTTCCTAAAATAGTCAATTGTATGAGAATATTTTCTCTTTTGTGAATGTGACTTTGATAGCTACTATTGGTAACTAATTGAAGGTGATTAAATGCTCTTAGAAATTAAAATATCACGTTTCAAATGTCTAAAAGTGATTTAAGTGTTGTATATGAGTTTCAAAATATGCCCCAGATGTTTAAAATACTGATAATTGGAACTGATGGACGCTCTCACTGAAATAGTGCATCAAATCACGATTTTAATTTTAAAAACATCATGATTTTTTTCGATTTTTTTTTAGTTTTGACTTTTAAAGCACTAATTAGATAGTATTTTCAATACTTTTAGCAATTATTTGAACCATTTCGTTACAAAACTGCCTCTAATATTAATTTAATTTCAAAGTTACATAAAACATACGTCAAGAAAGTGTTCCAGGGATTGCAGTATGTTTGAAAAACTTACACAGTTTCTTCAAACAATTTTTCATTTATTTCAGATTCTAAACCAGAATTTTTTATGCCATAATCCAATTTATTTTTCATTTTCTAGTAGAATTTTCTATTTTTGATAAAATATTCTGTTTCTAATTTTTGTATGATAAGTAGTTTACTTCATTTTGCACAGTGTTGTTTTTCTTTAAAAGAAAATATTTTGTTTTTGATTAAAATAAATGTTTTTTTTGAAAAAAATCACTTAATTAAAATCAAATGATTTTAATCATCTACACCCTGCTTTTTATATTGGAAATGATGTGAAAAACTGGCACATTTTTTGACGATCGTGTTGGATAAAATTTAATTCCAGTATAAAATAGAAGAAACGATGTTATATTTGGAGTTTTTAAATACATGTCATATTCTGCGAAATTATGCGCGAGGAAGTGAATAGTGTTTTATTCATTTAACTGACGAATGCACACTTACTTCAAGTGTAGAATAAAAGTGGAGGATATTTAGATTTTGTACTCTCGAAATGGTTGGGATGGCGAAATATGCAAACAAAATTGGCAAAATGCTGTTATTTTTAACTCTTTACATATGATAAATATTTCTGAAAGTTAAAAGTCCTATTCTAGATTTTCGGGGTTTTCAATTCAATTCGACATTTGATCGCCTTAAGTGTTATTTTTGCTATCTATTGAGCTTATCTTCTCGAAAGCTTTAAATTGATACCAAACTAGACACCAATTAAATAATTTGTTACAGAAACAATTGACAATCGTTTGAATATTCTTTTTGACATTTCTACTAGAATTATACCTGCGAGTGCTTTAATATGATACCAAACACGATAGAACCAAATTACTTATTTTTAAAAAACAATTGACAGACGTTAGCATGTGATGTACAAATATGTGTGTGATAATAATGCTAATTTCACACTATGATTCTACCTATCTCTTTGCTTCAGAAAAATATCACGAATTTTATAATAATTCGAGTTAGTTTTATAATAATTCGAATTTTAATGATAAGAAATGAGCCGCTGATAATTTTGGAGAATGTTGTGCTAAATTATTCAGGGATCAATTTTAGTTAGGTATCTCTTTTTCAGCGCATTTTTTGGAAAAAAGCGCTATTATATTCACTTTGGCTGTCTGACTGGCTGACTGACTGGCTGGCTAGCTGGCGTGACGCTGAGTTCTCAGCGACTATACTATTTACAGACTTGAAACTGGTACTAAATAAAAGCTACTGTTTCGTAGGTTTGCACAAATTGTTTTAATTCAAGCTCAGTGATTGTGGAAGAATAAATTATTCAATTACTTGTTTCAAGTGAAACAATGCCCATAGATATAATGACATTAGAGATATGGCAACTAAAATTTATTAAAGTAGATAAAAATTTAGTTACAACTTCAGCCACGGGTGTCACTATTATTATGTACAGTTGTCAAATCTGTCCGGGATTCATTCAATGACTTGTTAGACGCGAATTTGAAGCTTATTAGAATGAATTATTATTATTAGTTGAAAATTTGTTTACTTTTGGTATATTTTTTTTATATAGCTTTGATAAAGATCAAATTATCATTTTGAGGTACAGCACTTGACCTCCCGTCAGTCAATAACTAAACAATGAAGATTAAAAGGTATTTTTGAGTTTGTACATGCATAAATTATGTACCTATCAAATAGTCAACTTGAAACTAGTACTAAATGGAAGCTGCTGTTTCGTAAGTTTGCCCAAACTGCTTGATTTCAAGCTCAGTAATTGTGAGAGATGGTAATTTGCGAAATCTCTGAAGTAACAAGCATTCATGAGCTGTCAAAAATGCGCTTTCATCATTTAGATGATTCTTTCATTTTTTATAAATAAACACAAAAACTAGAAAGTTTTATCAATAAAGTTTTGGTACCATTGGTACCAAAAACCCCATCTACAAACTTGAAGCTAGCTTGATTGGGAGGAACTTGAATATAAAATTCCAGTCGAAAATTCGTACGCGTTCTCAAGTTGTCGTGCTCCCACACAGACAGACCGATTTATTTTTAAATTATGTTTTTGGGTTCAGTAGGGTCTAAAACTTGAAAATCCAATCAAAATCTCGGATGACTGTCAAAAAATGACGATTATAATACTTTCCCTATTATATAGAACGGGGAAATAAAAATCGGACAACCATTTCCGTTATTCACAAGCCTCGTTTCGAAATACTTGACCTCTATTGTTGACTTGTCATATTTCAGTATATACATTCCTTGCATAAAGAGTACTATTATTTTGCAAACATTGTCATAGATCCTTGCGGTACAAATATGTGAAAATTGTAAAGTAAAATTATTCTTACCTTAGATAGGAAAAGTTTTAAAGCTCTGGCTGACTTCTCAGTCCAAATTTTATTGTTGGTAGTTGTAGAATTTGAAACTAAACTTTTATATTGTGATAAATGTTTTGTTTTAAGATGTTTTTTCAAGCCACTTGTATTTGAATTCTTCATTTTTATTTTCGTGTTAATATTTTTACTTTTACACAGTTTGCAAATACCAATTCTTTTGTTACTATTGTCGTGACTATAATCATAGCAAACGCCATATTTACTTGTAAAGCGTGATTCAGAAGTAACATAATTAGTTTTCTGTCTTTTTGGTTCATTTGACACTTTTTCTTCTGTATCTGAAATACCATCTGTATCACTACTGGTCATTGTCGGTTCGTACGTCTTGTCCAATACGCAATCATTGGTCCATTTGATAAAAATTAAAGCTCTGGAAACAGAATGTAAATTTAGTCAGGAAAAATATTTTTCAAAACTCATTTTAAATAACTATGTTTCATTGGGTCAAGTTCTGTATACAAAAAATGCATAACGTTCCAACAGCAAAGTGCGACCATTATTCAATTAGATCTATATTCTTATTTCCTGAAGATCTGAGTATAAGCCAAACCATAAGTAGAGCTACACTACCTTCGATCCCCCCAGAAGTTAATATATCTAGTTACCATATTTATACATATTTGTTGTCTCTGCAATTTATTTATTATTATGATTTATTTCACTGGAAAAATGCAGCACTTTGCTGCTGAAAAATTGTGTATTTTTTATTTTCTATATACAGAACTTGACCCAATGAAATATATTCAATTAGAATACAAAATTTCATTTTGCCTTTACTCAAGGTTTCGAAAATATTGATATAATAGGAACAATTTTCAAAGTATATTAATTGCATTAACTTTAAGAACATATCCATCAAGAGCAGAGTGTTTACTTTCAAACTGATTTGTTGCAATAAACATTTGCTTTAATCAGTGTGGTAGACGGTTTTTCGAGTCAAAAATTCAGAAGAAACAATATATAAATCCATTAAATGATCAGAAAAAGTTTTTGAATTTCATACCTTGGTATCGAATAACTAAACAGTCACTGTATAAAAAAGTTTAATAAA
The DNA here is from genome assembly GCA_963989225.1 of Dromius quadrimaculatus. Lineage (NCBI taxonomy): Eukaryota > Metazoa > Arthropoda > Insecta > Coleoptera > Carabidae > Dromius > Dromius quadrimaculatus. Next base: position 46,840,270 of record OZ022330.1, read on the forward strand.
TAATGAAATACACCACACATTTGGCACGTCTTAGTACGTTCAAGTTTGCAAAAATACTGGTGGTTAAATTAATAACAAATAGCCATCATCTTCAGTGCCCGAATAGAAAACAGAGGTGTAGCATTTAAATTTTGACGGCTCGAAAAATAAAAAATACAAATTTACGAAATTATCGATGAGGAAAGTATTATTTAGTAAAAACCTTCTATTATATTATAATACAATAACATTGACTTACCTCTAAAAGACTTCAAATTAGAATACACTTTCACTGATATCACGAACACTGAAAATTAATGTACTAATACGATGTAACTCATTCAAAACTTGAAGAGCAAATACACTACAACTGCTTACTGCAATTTCATGAAAAATTTTGAAATAGTCCATGACGGTACACCAAAGAATCACAATTTTACAATTGGGCAGTATTCTCCCGGAGACCTGGTTGTAAAATAATTCTTGGTATTTGGGATATTCCTGTATTGGAGGACTACAAGAGAGGTATAAAGTGGGGGTTGGCTGAGTTATTTTTCTGGTGGAATACAAAATTTTGGAGGGATGACATTTCTGAGAAACGATATGTATCAAGATAACCACGTGCAGTTTGGTAATTTGAGAAGTAATGACTTATACTATTTAAAGTCATAGTGTCGACACCAAATTTATATGACAGGTCGTACAGCAAAAGGGCTTCAACAAAAACACTTGAAGTGCTTGGGGCTATTCAGTAAAAAGGGCCTGGTGCCCGCCTGACAGAATTTCCAATAATTTATGACATGCACATGACAGACACATTTATGTTATGGCAATTTGTAAACATATTTTAGTTAATTCCTAACAATAACTATTATTGAAACAACGTACTATAAACTGCGCGATATTGCCGCCAATTTCATAATTTCCAATAAGGAGATCCTAAATGACGTCAATATATAATGTTTTGGAAATTGGATTTTAAGACCTACGGGAGCATAAATATGACATGGAACTGCAGTTCGTATGCTCAGTGGCATAGTTTGTCTATATTTTTATTTTGACCAATAGTCCAGTTGTCAGAGATTTTGACCTCACATAAAATGTGATATAGCTGAAATTTGGCTCGTTGATAGTTTTTTGGGTGTAGAAGAAGTTAGAGAAATCTTTGCAGCTCTGAAGTGTATGCTAAATTCATAATCTCGAAAACAAAATCGAAAATTTTACCTAAAGATATATTATAAGTTATATGAGAAAAAATTCTGCATCAATATAAGAAATTATTAAAAATAAGAAAGCGAACTCGAAAACTCCTTGCGTGCCAAGCCGCTGAATACAAATATTCAATTGAGACGTTCGAGGAAAAACTAAAGTTTCTTTATCTAAAATATATGCAAAACAAAAAATCCAAAAAGCATCTTAAAGTGGAGACTCTAAGCTTTCTGAGGAAGACATTAGTTTTCAATAATTTTTTTTTCTCTCATAGAAAATTCGACCGGAAGTTAAAATTTCGAAAATTCTCACTGACTTTTATGAAATTGAAGAAATATATCAATAGAGACATAAAAAAATTAAATCCTTGTGAATTTATCACCACTATACTTTCACTTATAATGTAAAATTTTTTAAAATGATGAACATTGTCTCTGTTCAAAAAAACTCATGTTTTAAAATAATCATTTTCTTTCGTGGCATTCATTCGACAACATTTTCATTTTCAAAACGGTTTTTATTAATTTATATGAATCAGAAATTATCACATCTGCTTTTTTTAAATGAAGTTGAAAATACACTTCATAATGTGCAATAATTCAGAAATCGATACAACTTGATATGTTTGAGTAATCTTCAATATAAGAAATATATAAGAAAATGCATGTTCTTTGATTATTCTTATTCCTGCTACTTGAAGTTGAGCTTCAAAAAATTATTAAAAAAGAAAAAATTAAAGTTGAAATCCTGAGCTTCAAGAATATTATATTAGTTATTTTTTGTTTACGCATTCAGGTTATAAGCAAATATTGATTGGAAAATGGACGATTCTAACTCAAAAATATCCAGTCCTGTCAAAATGACAAAACTGCCAACTTCGAAATCTCTTTTGGATTTGATTTTTTGCATTTATTGCAGAAAAAGATGTGGGAGAGCTTGTAATTGTAAATAAACAAACTTACTGAGTTCTGCAATATGTGGTTCTTGTTTAACAGGTGATGTTTGTAGAAATTCACCTAAAATTTCAGTGCTAGAGACAGCGATGTTGAAGATGTTTGTAATGCCAAAGAATAAGAAGACAGTAAGTACAAGTTTGAAACAGAATTGCTATCAATTTTTCAATTGTTTTTTGAAATACATCTTATTCTTTTGCTCATTTATTGACAAATTCTCACTCATTTTAAAAACCTCCATATTGAATACACTATTTTAATTTTTACTCCATTAATATATAATGATCTTAGTCAGCAGAAAAACCATGTTCATATCACCTGTTCACACTTTCAAAATATATAAATTGAATTTTAAAATACAGAGATTGAAAATATTTGGTACGTTTCAAATTGCCGACATATTGTATCCGCCATTCTCAATTTTGAAAGTCTTACATCAAATTATTAATCAGCATCCTAAAAAAATCCTGGGTACTCATTCACAAAGAATATTCATATTGTTTTCATCAAACTTAATTATTTTTTTCGATATAAAAATTTTCGATTTTGTTTTCGAGATTATGAACTTAGTATGTACTTTGGAGAAGCAAAGATTTTTTTATCGTTTTCTACACCCAAAAAAGTACCTAGAAACCTAATTTCAGCGATATCACATTTTATGAGAGATTTTGGATTGAATTTGTCTCTGACAACTATCATGTAATGGCAAGCTCATGATCAATTTTACGAATTTCTAATCAATCCTGTCTGTGGAGGTTGAACCTCTCATTTCAGCTTCTTCTGTGCCGTTTTCCTAATAGTTTCCTTATAAAATGTAAGATATACTCCACAGGCAGAATAAATAAACATGGTTTATGATGCTGTCTATTTTTAGTATCTAGTTACTTGCCTTGTTTTATTTTTGTATCATTGTTTTCTGAAGACGATCCTTGGTCAAAGGATCGAAACGTCAAAATTTCAAATAAAATATGCAGAATTAAAAATCAAAAGTTGTTTTTCATTCAATACAATTCTGAAAAATGTATAGATTATGATTTATAAACATAAAGAACAATAACTTTTGAAAGCAGACGTCCGTCGTATTTATTCAGAGTTACATTCATGAAAATTCGGAATATCAAAATATTACCATTTGACAATTTTGTTTCGAAACAGCGAAAATATTATTATCAAATCATTCTTGACAAAAGTGTTGATTATTACCCCTCGGATTCCGAACACGATTTGTTTTTATTCCAATTCCATTAATTCCAAAACTATCAAGGTACCCAGTTATTTCAATTTGTAAGTCTGGGTCTTCGATAGTGTTACCACAAGACAAGACAAGACAAGACTTGAGTTGAGTCTTGTCTTGGTCTTGAGGAAGTCTTGCAGAACATAGTCTTGTCTTGGTCTTGACAAGACAAGACTTGATGCTAGTCTTGTCTTGGTCAAGAGTCTTGACAAGAGTCTTGTTTCTGAATTTTCAAAAATAATTTTCTCAGATTGATATAGGGCACTGAAAACTGATGGCATTAATTAAATCGAAATTTGAGAAGATATCATCAGGATTGGGCATTTACGAGTAAAATTCTGATTTTGATATATTTCCAAAGAATAAATTTTCCATATCTGGATTCAAAAAGATTATAAGAACACCATAAAAAAAAATTTCTCTAGCTTTTGTTCGAACATGTTACATATTCCACGTTAAAATTATATTATTATATAATGTGAAAAGTCGGCCAAGTGCGAGTTGAACTAGCACGCGAAAGGTTCTGTACCACCAAACGATATTTATATCACTCATTTTTTTAAAAATCATCTAGTTGAAGCTGAAGCAATATGTTGTTATTCGTAAAGATCTGTATGGGAATCCCATATATTTACCTTATTTTTATTATTTGTTGCCATAGTGGTCATAGTAATACATATTCTGTGAAATTGCAAGAGTCTACCTATTTACGGTACGGATAGACAGACGGACAGATAATGGAGCTCCAGTAATAGGATCAGTTTGACACCCTTTGGGTACGGAGTCCTAAAGAATGGTTCTTCATAGTTTTGAATATTGAATCAACTTTTATAATAATTTCAAGTATATCATAACTTGGATTTCAAATATTTCATATTGGTACAGTTATTGTTTCGCCATCAATAAGATCAAAATAATTCATGAATACTCAACTGAACCAGAAAAAATGTTACTGAAATGAAGAATAGATGATGTTGAAACATTGAAGAAATAATGCAATATGTAAGTGTTAGTTACAACTGCTTAAAAAACTCTTTAAAAAAAATAGCAGCCACTCCACTTCAAAGAACATTTTTTGGAAAGGGTTGGAGAAAAGTCAATCTCGGCAAACGCACTCCTGACCAAGCCGTAGGAGATTTGAAGAAACGGAGGGACGTAATTTCAAACAAATTCATAAAGAAGCAAACGTTTGAACAGACAAACATTTGTTGTCCCATGGTCAAGGTCACATACTTCTTATCCCCTTTTTGCGATGAACAATAGGGATGAGAACTAATGTATTGCAGATGTCTTAACTTTCACAATATACAAAAATGTGTAAGGCCTAAATTTATATATACCTATAAAGAAATATCTATTTATGAATAAGAAAAGTTCAATAATAGATTGACTAGTTGGGTGGATGTCTACATTCTTTTATTTGTTGTGACTGAAGTTTAACTTTGTGTTTCGAGATAATATTCAATGTAGACAGTACAAAAATTGGTATGATTTCAGTGTTTAAAGACATGAGACTGAATATTCTCATATGATCTCGTTTTAGGGGCTGTAGTCGAAGTTTTTCCGAGACCCTTCTCAAGTAGGTGATTTGAGACCCACCAAGATGTTAATAAATTTCAAGAAAACATGGAAAATATTTTAAAAGCTGAAGTTAATGTGTATTGTCTTCGAATGTCAAGAGCATCATATCAAAGTTCAATAATTGTATTTGATCATTTGCAAAAAAAACAAGATTTAATGTCTTATTACACAAATAATGATATATGAAAAAAAGTCTAGACTTATCTTGAATAAACGTCAAACACAATTCTCCCAGCTACGATGCAGTCAAATGTAACTGAACGTATCCAATATATTCCATTCAAATTCATAGAACAGAATAAAGTATTGCTAACAATTTCCAAGTTCCAATGGAAATTGAGGATTGCAAACAATACACTAAATTATCATAATTTTGCAATAAATCAATACTGGTGTCGAATCAAATGAGTCAATTTATTTATTTTTTCAGTATATTTTTAGTATCTAGTTACTAGCCCCGTTTTATTTTTGTGTCATTGTTTTCTGAAGAAGATCTTTGGTCAAAGGATCGAAACGTCAAAGTTTCAAATAGAATATACAGAGTTCAAAATCAAAAGTTGTATTTTTTGTTATTTTCAATTCAAAGTATTTAAAAACATATGACAAATATCTCAAGTTCCAATGTGATGTGATTGGCTACGTACAGAAATTTATTCCATCAAAAACCAGAATTAAAAATTCCGATTAGAGATTAGAATTTTGTGGAAATAAAGCAGGCAATTTTAGTCAAGAGTCTTGTACAAGACTTCAAGACTTTCTTGTCAAGACTCAAGGTGCGTCTTGTCTCGTCTTGTGGTCTTAAGGCAAGACTAAATGAAGGCCTTGTCTTGGCAAGACCAAGACAAGACGAGACGAGACCAAGACTAGTCTTGAGTCTTGCGGCAACACTAGTCTTCGATTCCTAATTCTTAATTATTCGATACCCGATTGAAACTGGAACTGTAATATTCGATTGGAACCAAAGCTAGCCTGAATTCGATATGAACCAAAGCTAGCCTATATTCGATATGAACCGAAACCTTCTCGGTTAGAACTGAAACTTCATACTTCAATCTAATTAATTTTATTATAAACAAAATATCGTTATGCGTCGATATACAGATTTTTCTATCAGACACTCGCACAATCCCATACTATGGTCAATATATTGTCACAAATATGAAATATTTGTAGTAATTAGGTCACATAATTATTTATTTGAATTCGCTGTAACTGTAATCTTAGTTAGTATTGACAAGGTCGCTGTTCAATTGTCGGATATGATTGACAGGCGCTATGGTCACTAGATGTTTGGTGGTTGCCAGGCAACAATTGAATGTTGGCCCATTGTCGGCTTGGGTATATAAGAGCGTTAGCTAGGAGAGGAATTCAATTCAGTCAGTGAGTCATTCAGTGATTAAGTACGAGTAACAGTGAGTGATATTGTACTCATACGAGTTTGTAACATCAATACTGGCACTGTAACCTGTGTTAAGAAATTATTCTGAATAAAATTTGTGACAATATTTTAAGATTAACTACTTTTTCTACTAATCTTGAAGACGTGTACTTGATACTGGTAAAACTTTACAAACCTGTTTCTTGTAATTGAAAATTGCATCTTGTTCTTATTCCATAACGGTTGAATTCAATAAAATTTCCTAGATTTGAATATTCAAAAATATTCTCGACACACTTTATGTCAATTATACATTGTATAATTCTAATACACAATGGACAACCAGTATCATTAGTTCTGCATTATATTTATTAGAACAAATCTTAATTTAAAGTTTCACAAATCTCAATTTAAATGTCAATGGAACATATTTATTTCTACAATATGAAGCAGTATCAAAAGCATAAGCTGAAATTTCAGATTTGATGGTTTAACATCATTTTCTTCTACTATAGATTTTTTTCTCTACTATTTTTGTTCCACTTTTTTTTCACTCAAATTCAAAATCTGACATTTTTAGCCAACTTCGAAGTGAATAATCTGGTAATGTTGTCGATGATGGATTTTAGTTTCAAAATGGATGAGATTTTGTGGAAAACTCTTTCTGAGTTTGAGGCTAATGAGAAAAATTAATGACAAGTGAGGGTCGGGCTCGTATGACCTTAAGATCATTGTTTGTTTTTGTACTGATTTCTTCGACAATTCACTGTTTCAGTCAGTATCTTAATTAAATAAATAAAGTGTTGGTGAAATTACAATCACAACAAATATAAGAATCAATACATCTACCCAATTAGTCAAACAAAGTTAAGTCGGCGTTTGACATGTGCCGATCAGGAACTTATTGAAGGCAACCGCCGAAGGTAGGTGCACATCCTAATTTATACAGATTCTCATAGAACTTTTCCTTGTAATATTACTCAACGTAAAAAATTTATTTTAGGTCCCTCTGAGTCCCTCCAAAATGAATGAAATTTTGTAAAATGTTTCTACTAAACATGAGTATAATGGGAAAAAATAGTGACAAGTGGGGGTAAATCTGTTCTACTGATGATAGCCTGAGAAGCCAAAAAATTTTTTTTTAATCTTTTTTTTTTTTTAAATAAAAAATCCCAAAGGAAGCTTTACCTGAAGCAAGCTTTTAGGTTGACTAATATTTGAAGGGAAAGTTCTATAAGAATTTGTATAAATTATAATGTGCACCCACCTTCGGTGGTTGACTTTCAATAAGTTCCCGAACGGCACATCGTCAAACGCCGACTTAACTTTGTTTGACTAGTTGGGTGGATGTCTTGATTCTTATATTTGTTGTGATTGTAATTTCACCAACATTTTATTTATTCAATTAAGTTACTGAATGAAACAGTGAATCGTGTTTTATAGTTATATTTGATATATAATACAAAGAATAGCGTGATGTTAACAGTTTAAAAGTAAGAGAGAGAAATGTTCATATGTTCTAGTTTTCGGGGGCTGTTAGCGAAGCTTTTTCACGACCCTTCTCAAGTGGAGAATTACAGACCCACCAAGATGCTAATAAATTTAAGGAAAACACAGAAAGTATTTTAAAAGATGAAGCTAATTTCTATTGACGTCAACATACGACAACAGAATTCATCATTAGATTGTGGCGCCCCAGTAATTGCAGAATCCTCTTATTCAAAAAAGTTGCAAGAAATTTGTGGAAAAAAAGTGCGGTGGTAAAAAGGAGTGGAAGAAACAGTGGGAAAATGGAGTGAAAATAATGTTCTCCTGTCAATAACAGAACATATTTGTTCAAACAAGAGACACAAGTATAAAAGGAACACTGAACATATTTTTGTTTTAATCAAATCAGTATGCGAGTATCAATTTTACTATTCGCAAACGAGAATATGACCACTACCCGAGTTCGAGAAACGGTTTCGCTATGTATTAAAACTGTTAGGAAGGCATGTGAGCATTTATAATTAATCAACTTCTAGATGGTTAGCACTTATTTCACTACTTCAAAGCACTGGAAACATTTTTTATATTATCCCACACACTCATTCCTTATCGATTATATCATGTAAACTATTCTATGATGTACAAAAATAGTCAAAAAAGATATATGGGCACTGATAATTTATTAAAAAATTCTCGATGCTCAGCGTTATTGTACCATTTCAAAGCAGTGGAAACCATTTTTGCACCATCCCTCACACTCTCTTATCGATTATTGGGCAGAAAAAGTCATGTGGACTGATATAATTAATGAACGAACTACTTTTCGTTGTTCGCTAATTATTGTACTGCTTCAAGCATAATTTCATATTTCTTTTTACTGTTTCCCACTCATTTGTTTTTATTTATTCTTCGAGCAGCTCACAACGTACTGAAAATATTGGAAAACATATGTGAGCCGTTGCAATTTATTGTCAAGTATTCCTCAATGTTTAAAATCAAATTTAACAGATTTGAAACAATAAAAATTTCTGAGACACTATCCTGTACATTTGTTTTGCATATATTATTTAAATTACCATTTCATAATTAACGAATAATGTACATTTTTCACTTCTTCGACCTATATACAATAGGGAAAATATTGTGGTCGTGATTTTTTGACAGTTCAAGATTTTGATAATTCTTCACGATTCAAAAATTAATATGAATATACAAAATAATAATTAAAATTATACTTTCCAATATTTTTGTGAAGAGTTTGACAAATTAACATATGAAAACTATGATACTTGCATAGTATGAATCACGTTTAGATATTTATTATACACAACAGATTTCAAATAAATGAAAATAGAACTTGATATAAATAAAAAATTTCAATACACCGTCGAATCATTCGCCATAAAATTGAACTTTCCAACATTTAAAACAAATAAAAGTCGATAATCAATTTTACGTGTCAGTGATTAATTTATATGTCTTATTTGAGTCTCGAATTACAAAACAAAACACTATCAACCGCAGCAAGCTATTAATCGCACTGAACAACTCCAGTAGCAGTCAGATCGATAAATGATCGATTAAGTGACGGCTGAAATAGTGTCAAGGCAGTGTGCGTTTCTAATCGCGAAGGTTGTGCAGAAATTTTTATTTTCAAGCAATTGTTTTGCATTATTGAATTCATACGCTGTAAATTATCAATTCGTTATGCATTACTTCACATAGGTGTTGTTCTGTTTCATTTGAAATTTATTGGTAGACCGAGATATGCATAATTCTATTAGACTATTTTCATTCTGTTATTGCTGTTGTGGTATTTGTACCTACTATCACAGTTCCATGAAAAATATTCGAGAAATAAGCTTGGAATATTCCACCACACATTTCAGTATTTCAAAGGCAGCGACGCCATTTTGAGAGCTTTGAATCGTATTTACATATTTTTGTGCACGTTGAATAATGTTTTGAAATTCAAATATTCATGTCATCACATACTGGCTTATAAAATATTTAAAAAATGAACAATTCATGTCAAAAATAGTGAAAAAGGAATATTGTTGTCATCCTATTAAATTCCTGGGAAACTGATGGAAGGAATTAACTCTTGAGCAAACAGAAAAAATCAATTCCAGGTATGTGTCAATCTGACGTGACACATCAGTTTTTGTTACGCTAGTTACTAAATTTGCAAACGATTTAGAAATGTGGGAAATAGGAATTGTCGCAAATTAATTATTATTAGATATAATGGAATACCAAGAAATTGGGTCAGACGATTCAAGAAAATCGTAAAATAGATCAACGTACTAAATATTATTACAAATGACGTGAAAATGTTTGTCTGACTCCAATAAATAACAAATAATTACAATGTCTAGACGTTCTCAGTAGTTTTGAATTATGAAACATAAAATTCTTATATGTTTCAAAAACATGTAGCTGGTGTGGGAAATGGATTATTTTGTGGTAATTGAATAATCCCAAGAGAATTCTTTAGTAGAGAATCATGAGCTTAATTCGCATTAAGAGCGTTCTGAATCTGGCTCTATGAGTCACCGAGTCTTTTCTATCGACCCTCATACAGAATCTCACCGCTGCGATGTCGAGGTCAATTTAAGTGGATGAGGATAATAAATAGCTGTTCGTGCCGAAACCTTTGTGCGAGATGCGCAATGTGTTCCGCTCGTAAAGTATGATCTGCTAATGAAATATCATGTTCGACTACCTCGCAAGAGATTGAGACGCTCAACCTTTCAATAACTTTTTGATTACTGCAATTATAAAGAAGCCTACATATTTGTTTTTTACATTATAGGTTTATAGCTATCCAACAAAAATGAATTTTTGTCCCTTAAGTTTCAATTCTCTTTAATTTTTTTATACCTTGAAATTCTTGAATGACGGAAAAGTCGTACTATTTCCATTTTCATGAGATACTTCAAATACAATGAAGTTATTTTATATCATGCGAAGGAGTAGATTATAATTAATTTGCAAATTAAAACACGAAATCTGTAAGGTTATACAAGAATAGGGCGTGTATTTGCGGGCGGCATAATTATTTAAAGGCTGCAGACAACCTTCAAGTCAACCAACACTGGAATGTGTTCATCTAAGAATGTAGGTGTTTGCGTGGACTCACCTTTGGTTCATTGGAGGTCTTGAGTTTCTTGGCGGGAGGAGGGGAGCCACAGTGATCGTCTGCAACAGCTGCAGCCGCGGCAGCAGCCGATGGGGAGGGCATGATGACAACCGCTGCAACCTTAGTTTGCTCTGGTTTAGAAGCGGAGCCCTGTGCCGTAGCAGCACTAGGGCTAGGAGGGGGCGCAGGTGGTCCGGGAGGTTGCGCTGCAGCTGCAGGAGGTCCAGGGCCTGTGGCAGGAAACGCAGCTCGTTGTTGCTGCGGTGTTGTAGGACGCTGCGGACCTGACCCCGTGGCTGCGGTTCCCACACGCACTACGTCCGCGGCACTAGTAGCAGCCACTGCACCAGGTTGTTGCACGGGTGTCGCGGCAGGTTTAGGGCTAGCCTTATCGCCACCCCCTCCACCTCCACCACCACTATGCTTGTCTCTTGCTTTATCACGTCGATGACCACTAGAGCCGCGTTTGCTCGTGCCTCCCGGTCCTGTAGTCGTCGCATTGCTTGTATTACCGGCTGCATTCACCGCACTATGTTTACTGCCTTTATCGTTGGCAGTTCCGACACTTGTGGCGTTAATGGTCGCGGTACTGTTCCCCGAGGTTACATCCACGGCGCCGTTCTGTTGTGCGGTAGCATTTACACCAATTACAGTAGCATTTTGCTGTACCGCTGCGTTTTGTCCTGGTTGTCCTTGTTGTTGCTGAGCGGTTTGTGCCTGTCCGCCCTGCAGCTCGTTCGATTTAACAATCTCGTGTTTTGCCTCGGACGTTTTAGTTCCGGGCTTAGTTCGCTTAATCTTCATCTTAAGTCCTTTGTCCACCGTGGCGGAGTGCTCGACGGCCAATGCCTTTTTGGCGGCGCCGGGCCCGCCGCCGGCCGTGGACGCCATGCTGCCGGCCGCAGCTACTGCCGCAGCGGCAACACCTTCGTTCGTTTTCTCTATATCAGCATCCAAGTCAATGATAAGATCGCCTATCCCGATGTCCCACTCGTTGTCATCGTACTCGAAGTTGGACGATTCTGCCTTCGCCGTGGTCCTGGAGTCCGCCACCCTCGGTCGGTGGCCACCGTCCAGCGAGCTGTCTCTCATTGGGGCCGCCATGCACACTCAACCGCGCGCCCAACGCCCTCCGCTCCACGCCAGCCGCTCGGCCGACAAGAGCACAACCGCAACATCGCACCAACTACACTACACACAAACATCACTAGATTACCTCGAAACACTTTTAATAACACACTTTTAATATATTACACTTTGCAGAAATCTTCTAAAGCAAAGACTTGGATCTTCTTTTCCTCACTGCCACGTTGTTGTGGAGTTGTTGTTGAGTTGGAAGGCCCGCTCGGCTACTGCTTTCTCACCCCTGGAACAACAATACATCTTAATAACATATCCGAATGTTTAGAACCCTCCACTACAACCAATCACGCACGTGCTTTCACATAGGGGGATAACAGACTACCCGAGCTTACCAACCTACCTAACATTTATGCCAACTTACAATCCAAATCATCACTTTATTAGACTTCTGCTCGGTGGCATCAAAATAAATCGAGTTTGTTCGATGATTAGACACAATTTTTGAAATTGATTATCTAAACATGCAATCTATGACACTGAGAATTGTCACAAGTCATACATTTTCACAAAATTCTAATTATAATCGTACGCAGAAAATTAAACAAAAAAACAACATTATATTATTTAGACATTGCTTAACATGTAAAAAAATAATAATAATATATTATAAATTCTCATTGCAGAATCGAAAATTCGGTTAGATGTCAATATTTAATAGGATCAACATCATCTCGTCCAAAAATGAATTATTCAAACAAATAAAATTTTAGAAACTTGATTCAAAATATTAAAACATCAAAGTTTTAATATGACGACGATTTATAGCTGATTGGTCAACATCTTTAATTGTGATAAAAATCTTTACGTAGAGATTAATTGTCACAGAGGTGATCCTAGAATGGCAAAATCTGACGTGAACGTCACGTGACTTACTTGTACATCATTGGATATATTGTTTGCATATGATAATACAATCAAACACACAATTCCATCGTTTCACGGCTAATCGTTTGGATTTATCCAAAAAATTCTAAAAATCTGACAAGTAAAATGCGCTTTCGGCCCAGCCGGTTGCTTTGAAAACAGTAGGATATCATTCTTACGTTACAACATTCCTAAATACTGATTTCCAAGATTCTACGGCTGGCAGTTCTCCGGTTCAGCCGATTGGTACAAAAATAGAAGATAACTATTTAGAGCAATCTCATATACTAAATTTCAGTATTCTACTGCAAATCAATCTGGCTTTAAGCGGAAAATTGAAAAAAAAGTTTAAAGTAAAGTGCATTTCCGGTACCAGGCGATTGCAACCATGTGAGGTGCACAACTAGACCCCCTAGATCAGTCTTAGATACAAAATTTCAACATAATATGTTCGACATCAAGCCGAAAGTAGTCAAAATGAATTAAGGGATGCTCAAAAACTTTTACTTTGTACAAGTAAAAATATTTGCATTCCGGTTCAAATCCTGCAATGCTTCATTCCAACAGGAAGTAGCAATCTAATCATCGTGGTGAAATTACTATCATCAGCATCTGTTGGATGATGAGAAAACGGATAGCTAGCGTTTGTGGTAAATTATACTTGGTTCTCATCTGAGAATTGCGATTAAAGCCAGACCTCGGAAACAGATGCGGTTCATAAATGTTAAGCAATTTGTATATCCTGTCACTCGATAGCCACAATCACTTGATTTCCTTATCGTATTTGCTCTTGAAATATATTTATCCAACAAAACATTATTATCTCATTTATAGGCATAATTTTAATACAAACTGATAAAAAGATGAAGCCATTGGGATTAGAGTTAAATAATAATAATAATAGTAGATTGTTTGACGTGTTGAACATGCTATTTTTTTCTATACTTGCTGGAAAAACTTGAGTGGAAGACGCTAAGAATAGAAATAATTTTCTACAGATATATTAATCAAGGTTGTTTTCTTGCAAAAATGTAGTAATGGTTTTGACAACTGCCAAGCAAACGCTTAGTAACAAATAAACAATATTAAAAATTATTTGTCAGAAACGTCAGAAGCTAAAGATTCTCGCGAAATTCTGGATGCAGCTAAAGAAGTGACTTTACATTTGTTTCCGGCTAAGTCGAGAGAATTTTTGTTTTCTTATATGTTTAACCTGTAATTTTTTCTTAATTAAGTTAAACTGTCATTTGGACGCGTGTCATAGTACATTTTTTCTTTGTAATTTTTGTTGCTAATTAGAAAAGTGTTGCTAATTGGAAAACCGGCACTTTTCTTTACCGATTTCTGCATAATAAACCTGATGTTTTCCATCAAGTATACAAAAATAACTCATTTATTTGTCTTTGAGAACATTGCCTTATATAAATCAATAAGTTTGATACATTTATTTGTCATATCGTATGTTATTACATCTTCCTAGTTTTTATACTATTTTATCATGGCATACACACATACCCACATGCATACCTCCAGGGGGATACGAACTCGCGACAATAGTGACAACACAAGCAATGAAGTTTGCTTGAGCGCTGTCTGAACACTCTTGATCAATACTTCACTGAAAATAGGAATAAGTTATATCTTCAAACTTTTTCAGTTGAGTTTTTCTAATAAAATAAAACAATAACAATATTATGTATTATTATATCTACATTTAAATAAATAAACAAAATTTATTCAGTATAAAATTGCGTCCCAACACCATACTGAACTGTCACCAATTGACACAGTACCTCAGTTTTCGCCAAGATGGCGACGCTCAATTGGGGCCGCATTCCAGCGGCCTAAGCCCAATCCAGTGTTTATTAGAGATCAGTGGTTGTCATTTAAAGTGTTCATTTAACTGTCATTCATAAATTGAAGAAATGAATAATAAAACATCTTAATTTAGACAGTAAAACTACAAGTGATTTTATGAAGAAAATCATTTAAAATGTAGGAGCTCCGATGCAAAATCAAAAACAGATTTTATATTATTTTCCTACATGCACAAACAGAATATTATTATTCTTATTATTCTTTTTATTTTATTTTTCATGACAATGCTTAATTTATTGAATAAAAACAAATCTTAAGTATTTAATACATTTGATAGTTTTTCATTACCTACAAAATCATATTTTTGTGCGCATAATAAGCTTGAGTATTTAACTAAGAAAAACTAAACTCATTAAAATAAGCAATAACGCTAGGATTTGAATACTCGCGCGATTTTTATCCAACGTCGCCAAGCTTCCAATTTCAATATGGCTGACAAATGTTTTCGTGAATCTCTGATCATTTAGATTAAAATATCTATAAAACTGCACGTCAGAATTTCTTGTTATAGTTTTGAGGTGATCTACGAGAATTGGCAAATATAAATAACAGTTTTTTATATCTCTCTACCCAAAATTGTGGTTGAATAAGATGAAAAATGTGCGTTTCACAGAGCATAAGAGATGAGTCCCCATTGACTACATATTAAATACACAGTTTAAAAAAATTTATAACACAAAAACTATACGTCAGATCTTTCTTAAAAAATTAGATCAGATGTATTCTATTCGATTGAAATATACAAAAAAAAAACAACCTTTTATATCCACCTTGCTCTAATGATCGTACTACCTTAAAAGAAAATAATTTGCAGGATATTCCAACCATATTGGAAGCATGAAATAATTGATTATATCAAAGATACAAAAGATCGAAAAGTGCAGAACTGCATAATGATTCACGTAGTAATTTTTTTCCTAAGCTAGTGATTCATCGGCAATAACAAAAAGTTATGCTAGATACTTTCCTCTGAATTCATCAAAACAATAATATCTTATTATAACACGAAACAAAACTGTAGTATGCACAAATTATACTGAAAAGTGTTTTTTTTTCAAAATTGAAACAAAATGTTAACATTATGGTAACCAAGACTTCAACAGAAAGTCAACCTTTTCGGTACTAGTATTGAAAAATAGCTACTTTTCGGTACTAGAACTAAAAAGTAACCCAATTAAAGAGTATATAATTTTTTCTTCTTTTTTCCTTGTATGCACCAATTTTGAGATTTTTTGTATTCATATTTGTACTACTTTTCTCCCGATATTGAAGGCAGTAAATTTAAAGTTGCTGCGTTAGAAGTATAAGCGATTTCAGGTGGAGGACACGGATCTTCAAAATATTATTTCTTTCGTTGTCAATAAACACATTGAAATGTCGTCTCCATAGAAACGATAGATTGATTTTATTTAAATTATATCATTCAAAAACTGCATAATATGCAAATTTTCTTAAGTAACACAATTTAAAAAAATATATTGTATGCAACTTGTACAAAAAGTGCGTTTTCAGCACTCACATGATTGCAGACCTCGGCGTTGCCTCGGGCTGCAATTATACATGCTTGTACTGAAAATAAGCACTTTCGGTACTTGATACATAAATAACTATTAACGTATGCAATGACTGACAAACAAATAAACATCGATAAATTAAGTTATATTTGCGATGAAATTTCATGATTTAGTAGTACTCTTGTATAATGTCTGAAATTCTAATGATTTTGAAGAGATGGCGCAACTAGTGACTTACCGGTGATATGAAATACTGCCAGAGATACTAAAACAAAGTATTCCTTCTAATTTACAATCATTATAGGCTAGCTCCCTACGGTCGCACTTTTGAAACACATCCCTGAATAATGTTGAAATTGAGCCCGAGACTATCGAGTTAGACCAAAATCTAGTTTGCTTGACAACTACCGCGTGCAGCAATAGCACATGCGGCCACAAAATGAACAAAAAATTAAATAGGAGCAACGACATCGCGATAAAAAATAAATAATAATTAACTTATTCGTAAATCAATAATTGTCTAGATAATTGTATTATGGAAAATAACCTTTTATTATAAATGTCAAGCTAGTCGCAGTTTACATTAAAAATATTTGGCAAGGTAATTTATGTTGCTAATTTGCTTCATTATATAATAATAAATGAATATTGTGCCTGAGTTGTTGACTAGGAATGATAAGATTAAAAAGTGGGAAGAGGTCTAAAATATCAATTAAATTATTGAATATCCTGATGTAGTTTACTGCAATATTCAGTTTTCGGTCTCCGTATTACAGTTTTATTCAATTCAATACGTTGTTAAAAGGACGAAATACGCGCATGCGCATTATTGAAGAATAGACTGTATTCGTATGCCGTACTGTAAATACGTGCACAAGCATACCGCATTTCATTTGATTCATATGTTGCATTATCGTGTTAGTTATATCTAAAATACATAAAAAGTCATTAATATTCAAAATTTAGATTTCGTCTTTCTATCTATCTGTTTCACATTTCAAATTCGTTCAAGGCCAGATCTCTAATCTTAAATGTATTTTGTTTGTTATAGGTTTCACGAGAAATATGTTAAGTATCCGTATGAGGAAAGGAAATACTGAACTACCAATATTTCCAAGAATCAATTAGTCACGAACCATTAGATCTAAAAAACAAGAACACCACACAACATCGTGAACAATCAAGTGGAAGAAGAAACACCAAACCAACAACCGAAAAAAAAAACAATCACCCGAAACAATAAATAAGAAAGCGAGTGGCTATTACATAATTGAAGCTCGACCACATACCTCAGCAACGGGAACCACTAATAACATGCCATGACATCGCTTACAGCCTTCTCGGTTCAGTGAAGCGATAGAAATAGAGAAATATGTATGTGGGAGAGAGAGAGACTTCACAAAGGGTTCTAGAGTTTACGACATGGGTGGCGTAGGAATCTGGCTGTGAACGATAACCTGGAACACTAGATCGCCGGAAAGGACAAGTTACAAGCCCAAGGCGGAGAACTCATTCAAGATGTTGATAGATTATAACATAATTTGACCTTCTGGAATGGAGAAATTATGAAGCAGTGAAGGGTAAACTTAGCATATATTTCATAATTTGGAACTATCGATTGTTGCTATATTATGTAGAAGGCAATATTTGTTATGGTTATGAATTTGAACCTTAAAGGTTCTATAATTAACTGGAATATAAAAACACTATATTGGAAAGATACTTCCGAATACAATGCTTTTCATTATACTCTAAAATTCACTAAGAGAAAAATTAAACTTAGATGGTTTAGGTCGTATGCCATCTACGAAAATATCTTAATCTGGTAATAAATTTATTTTTACCCAAAAATATGGACATTTGTACCAAACAAGTATCTTTGCTCTTGACCCTCATTCAGGTACTTCTGAAGTTAATATCAGGATAATACGACGGGTTCTAAGAAAGACTGTATTGAAGTTAAAATATTTTTAGGTATCTTCATGTCGGATGACATAAAATCCATGAGAAACAAAATAAAAATGAATTGCAAGCAGTTATTTTCGGATTCCAACCTCAAACTCTACTATCCTGCATCCAATTATTACAAATGTCATTTTTTGAAATATGTTTTTCCCATTCTCCCCCCACCCTTGCTTCGCAACAAACAGCCATCAACTACAAACCATTAGCAATTGAAGCGCGGTTTGGCCATTAGCGGTCAATAAACGTAAATCAATCAAAATTCGCGCAGCTTTTGACGTGTTGAACAGAATGAGGACTAGGAGACAGAAGGGAGAAGAGAAACCGGCGCAATGTCGTTACTATGATCGATAGCTGTGATGTTTGGACAATGAGTCAGCAGGCGAGAATGGATCGCAAAAGAAAGGAACGAATCAATCATCATGTTGTTTCTTTGTTTTGGAGCTGAAACTGTTTGAAGATGTTTTGATAACTGGTTTAATTGCTTTTAATGATGGAAAATTGGGACTGGCTTCAATCTCTCAATAAATTGTTGATAGAATTATTAAACTAGCACATACAAAGCAATAATAAACGACAACTCAAATTAATTTGAGTGCTTGGAGTTCTCTTGATGTTCGACTATTCATTTGCACCGTAGATAATTTTGTTACAAACTTTGTTAGAGAACTGAAATATTAGACTTGGAGTTTTCGTGAAGTAAACTGTGAATATTTCGAATTATGAGTATCCAACTTTACTACCTAATCAGTAATAGCATATTGTGCAACAAGATTAAAAATACTATGAATATTATCCAACAAACGTCAAAATTGTATCCCGAAATCAAAGGAAAATTCCTACGTTTCGCTGCGTGACTCCACTATCATTGAACTTCCTTATTCATATTTGATTTTTTATTCTACCTCTAATTCAAGCTATTAAATCCAGCAATTCAGTAGGAAGAACTTTTAAACTATTCTACTTCCAAATATCATTGCTAACATAGCTTGAAACGATTGCAGTAATACAAAATTAATTTTCTAGTTTTTAATTAAACAATAACAGTCATAGGAACTATTTGATCCTATTCATGAATAAAAAAACGGAACTCTCATTAAGAGTCTCTAAGATTTGTACATTTTTCTTACATTTAATTTTTTATCAACAACTTCCCGTTTGACTTCACTAAAGAATTTTGCCACCCGCAGACAACTGGAAGAAAATAAACCCTTTTAGGTCTATTATTCAAGGGTGGTTTACCCTATCCTTTGCTAGCCCTTCAAGAGAGAGTTGACAGTGGAAATTACCCATCTCATGCTGGTGAGGGATTTAGGATTTGAATGATGATTTTAAGTGTGACAAATCGGCTTTAAATTTTATATGAAAACTATTAATTACGTACTTAAATTTGGTATTCATCAAAGCAGTTGCCTTTTGTAACGAAACTAATTAGCATTTACCTAAAGTATCAGCATCAGCATAGAAAACATAGCCTTAATCTCAAAATAATTGAACATTCAAAATTTTTCACAAGTTTTCACAGCAACATCTTGAATAGGCAGTAATTGTAATAAGTTCTTATTGG
Organism: Dromius quadrimaculatus; assembly: GCA_963989225.1. Lineage (NCBI taxonomy): Eukaryota > Metazoa > Arthropoda > Insecta > Coleoptera > Carabidae > Dromius > Dromius quadrimaculatus. Next base: position 46,860,162 of record OZ022330.1, read on the forward strand.
GACTCTATAATACAATACGACCAAGCTTCCGATGATTGAAATTGTAAGCCTGTGTTGCTATGAAATCAAATTCATTTAATTGCAATTGATTATAGATTGTACTGAAGAGTCCAAATAAGGACGAAACAGGTGTCTTCAATTGCCGCCCGATTTAATTTGTATATTTTGTGACACATGTTTTGAATTTCTACCCTTTCAAAGGTAATTTTATGGTGTCCTGTACTTCTTCAAAATAATTGCTTCAAGATTTGGGTTTATTTCAAGTGTCTTTTATTCTTTTTAACACTGTAGCTAGTTTAAATTTTAATATGAAGGCTGAAAAGAGTCTTCATTTGAAATGAACGTTAGCTAAACCATATAGGCAGAGCTCTACGATCCTAGGAGTGAATATTTTAATATTATCTAGTTACTATTTGTATTTTTGTTGTCTTGACTATTTTGTTTATTTATTTATTATACATTTTGTTAATGTTAAAGGCAGATTTTCTCTACAGTATCCAGGTATTTTTATCCAATAAAACATATTTATTAAAAAATTTAAGAATCATCTAGATGATGAAAGCGCATTTTTGACAGCTCATAATAGTTACTGAGCTTGAAATCAAGCAGTTTGGGCAAACTTACGAAACAGCAGCTTCCATTTAGTACTAGTTTCGAGTTGACTATTTGATAGGTACATAATTTATACATGTATAAACTCAAAAGTACTTTTCAATCTTCATTGTTAAGTTACTGACTGACGGGAGGTCATGTGCTGTATCTTAAAATAATAATTTGATCTTTATCAAAGCTATATAAAAAAAAAATATTACAAACTACGGCTTATGTTGGATCATAGAATTATTAAGCTGACTGCTCAATTTACAGACAAGAAAATACACCAAAAGTAAACAAATTTTCATCCAATAATAATAATTCATTCTAATAAGCTATAAGCTTTAAATTCGCGTCAAACAAGTCATTGAATGAATCCCGGACAGACTTGAAAACTGTACATAATAGTAGTGATACGCACGGTTAAAGTTTTAACTAAATTTTTATCCACTTCAATAAACTTTAGTTGCCATATCCCTAATGTCATATATCTATGGGCACTGTTTCGCCTGAAACAAGTAATTGAATAATTGAATCTTCCACAATCACTAATCACTGAGCTTGAATTAAAGCAATTTGTGCAAACCTACGAAACAGCAGCTTTTATTTAGTACCAGTTTCAAGTCTGTAAATAGTGTAGTTGCTGAGAACTCAGCGTCACGCCAACCAGCCTGCCAGCCAGACAGCCAAAGTGAATATAATAGCGCTTTTTTACAAAAAATGCGCTAAAGATGAGAAAATTTTTTTTCTTCATTATTTTGTTTAAATTTGCTGTGCTTTTGTTGCTGTTAATAAAACAATTCAAGAGTACGCAGTTAATAAAATGCTGACTGCACCCTTCGCCACTGTTCGACATCACAAACATGTATTTTCGCCAAAATATGCGTAGAAGCCAAAACAGTATCCAAAACTGTATCTCGACTTGCATCACGAATTTCAGGAGCATAACTCTTATTGATTTATCTTCTAGTTAAATCTTCCTTGAAAGACAATCTAATTTCCAAAGTGGCGGCACTGGATTCTTCGGTGCCCCTATGCAGACCTCTAAAGTACGAGTCCTTTCAATCTTATGACTGGCAATTAAAAATATTGCTATTGAAAATTAAAAAGGATATTACAAAATCAATTAATTTTAATTAAAACGACTTTTGATTTCAAATTCTGTATATTTATCTGCAACTTTGACGTTTCGATCCTTTGACCAAGGATCTTCTTCATTGTTTTCTGAAGAAGATTCTTGGTCAAAGGATCGAAACGTCAAAGTTTCAAATAAATATACAGAATTTTAAATCAAAAGTAGTTTTTATTGTATAAAATTCTGAAAAATGTATAGACTATCCATTAATTTTAATTGTTATTAAAGTTTTCACATTTCCAGCATATTCCTAAAGCTTGAATACCTACTTATACTTTTTTCATCTAGATTTCAGTTCGAATTTCATTCGAGAAGCTTCTAGCAGGATTACCAACAACCCGGGTTTTGTCAGGATGTGCCCAGCCCACCGGATTTTTTTGAAAATACCTTACTCACTTTTGGGTTTTTCCAAAAAGAAAAACCGATTGCATTGTTCATGTAATGAAAATTAATAATAATTATTATAACAAAAATTTGTATTTTAAAAACTCATTATTTTCTATTCGTGAAGTAATTTTCATTTTTCTAGATTCTACACACTCCTGTATATTTTATTCTAATTTTTGACGGAAGCAAATCTAATTTTTGTGTGTAAAAATTGTAGTCCTTACAATCCAAGTTAAAAAATAAATACCTACGTCTTTATGAGCTTTATGAGCAATCATTTGATCAATTCTTTAACATGTCTAAATTTTTGTAATAACTGGGGTTTTTACAAGTCGAGTTTTACCGAAAAACCTTATTGGGTCTTTACGACAATTTTTTTTTTGTAATTTCACCAATTTCTTCCAAGTTGACGTACTAACCTCAAAATAAATTATCATATTTTATTTAAAAAAATTTCGAACTAATATTTTTCCGGCGAGAAAAAGCGAAATTACGCGCCTGTCCACGGATGGCTTCGAAATTGAATAAGAAAGTCGAACAAAGCTCGAATGGTACAAGAAATAGAAATATAGACGGAAAAAGTGTAATGTAATTTAAGCTTTAAAGGATAATTGTTACAGAAACTCGTTAGAGGAATACAGAACAATATGGAGTTTTTACACCATCATCCTGAATAGGCCGGCGCATGTAGACACGTGTTATATCTTTATTAGGACTCTTCAAGCCCGATCATCTGAAATGAAACTCTATTAAATCAAATTGATGAATGGCATGCAGAGATAAAAACTTATGTAGCCGGAGCGGCAAGTTCAAAGATATACATGTCACAATAAAATGACCTTTGAATAAGTCCGTGAAATAGAATTTATAAATTATTAGAAACTCAAAACCAGAACAGGATGGCAACTGTAGACACGTATTTCGTCCTTATTAGGACTCTTCAAGTCCGATCATCTAAGACTTGGTTAGACTATACTAAATAGTCCCAATAAGGACGAAACACGTGTCTACAATTGTCGTTCTATTTAGGATGATTATATTAAAACCAGCTTCTAAATTAGTATTTTTGTGAAACATTCAGGTTTTAATTTTGTAAAATTTTGTAAAACCGGTTACAGTAAACAAACGAGCAAATGGATTCTACAGCAAACGATTTATTTGCCATAATTCACATAATGTGTACATTACTTGAGCAATTATTCCAAGAAAAAATACAGGATCTTCAAATTAAATATTTGTCTTCTAACACTTTCTTGACGGTTAAATATTCATGAGTATACATTCTCAAAATCAAATAAAGGTAAATATTTATATCCGGAGGCTTTTGGCGTTTAACTGTACAATTTGAATAAGGTTCACACTTTTATTTCCAGGTGAAATAAAATATTCATGGTATTTTTGTGGAAACATCAAACATGCCGATGTCTAACTTCTGATTATTGCATATTAAAAAGTAAAATCCATAAAACTCGAACGCATTTGAAGTATTCATGAATAACGGGCAATATATTGCTTATTGCTTTATGTCAAACATAAAATATAAAACAAGAATAAAATATTCATGTTTTGACGTTGATAAACACATATATTACGTAATGCACGCAATATTGATGAATTTATGTCAGCTTACGTTAAACATGTACCTGGATATTATGTAGTCAAACAAAAGTACATATAGCGAACCAATATTACAATACATTTTATATTCTATTGTTGTATTGCAATAATTCAATATTGTAAATGGAACACAAAATCAAATAATTTATTTTGTCATTTGTGTGAATTTATTATTGATGTTTTATATTATATAGCGACTATTATATTCAAACATATGAATTATGTTGTTTTGTAAGTTATTTCAGCAATCGAATTGATATAATAATACGCAAAAATATCATATGATATATACTTATTAGTTTTATTTAGTTATGATTTTACATGTAGAATTGGGACTACGTATTTTTTATGGTCACTTCTAAACTTGATGGTTTACGCATCGTAAACGCAAACCATATAAACTCTGTAACTCAAATTTCGTAATCTAAATTTAGTTTTCTGTGAATTCATGTTGATAGTAACTGTCACCGATCCATTTGTGAGGTTATTCGTTCAAGTAATTTGTGCTGTGTGCTCTTATGCTCAATATTGTCAAAAATATAAGTTGAAAGTATTATTTCGAAATACTTCCACATTCTTGCTGTATTGGTTACTATTTTGTAAAACAAAATAAAAAGAAAAAAATAGACGGAATCAAGAACGATTAACTAGTAACCACGAATTATTAAGTTCAAAACCAGAGTTCAAATTGAAATTATCTGGTGATTTCTCGATTTCTATTGGAAATTTTGTCATCCACGAGACCACAATTTCTTTATAAATTGTTTTCTGTCTTGAAGATTTCTTTATTTTATAATTTTTTGAACTGTATTTAAAGTTTCAAGTCTTTAGCTCATCGGGAATTAAATCGATTCTTAAATTTCAACCAATAGGTAAAGGAGAGGACTCGGGAGAGGAGTTTTAAACGTAGTAAAAAATATGCTATGTTAAGTTACTATTGTTTTTTTGTATGAAATAGGAACGGAAACAATTATGTAATTGAAGTAAAAGTGTGCTATAAGTGATTCAATATTGTATTGTTATCGAGAAGTGAGCTTTCCTGAAAGTTTGAACGCGCTAGCTAGCTAAGAAATGACTGAAATTTCGATTATAAGATTGCAGACAAACAGACAGACAAAAAAGCGAGTTGCATTGCAATCCAGTTCTGAGCTATATTTGAAACTACAAGTCTTTAGCTCATCAGGAATTTGATTTAGAATCGATTCCTAAATTTCAACTAACAGATAAAGGGAAGGAATTTTAAACGTAGTGAAAAATGGAAGAATCATCTAGATGATGAAAGCGCATTTTTGATAGCTCATGAATGCTTGTTACTTCAGAGATTTCGCAAATTACCATCTCTCACAATTACTGAGCTTGAAATCAAGCAGTTTGGGCAAACTAACGAAACTGCAGCTTCCATTTAGTACTAGTTTCAAGTTGACTATTTGATAGATACATAGTTTATGCATGTACAAACTCAAAAATACCTTTTAATCTTCATTGTTTAGTTATTGACTGACGAGAGGTCAAGTGCTGTACCTTAAAATGATAATTTGATCTTTATCAAAGCTATATAGAAAAAATACACCAAAAGTAAACAAATTTTCATTCAATAATAATAATTCATTCTAATAAGCTTCAAATTCGCGTCAAACAAGTCATTGAATGAAGCCCGGACAGATTTGACAACTGTACATAATAATAGTGACACCCGCGGCGAAAGTTGTAACTAAATTTTTATCTACTTTAATAAATTTTAGTTGCCATATCCTTAATGTCATATATATCTATGGGCATTGTTTCACTTGAAGCAAGTAATTGAATAATTTAATCTTCCACAATCACTGAGCTTGAATGAAAGCAATTTGTGCAAACCTACGAAACAGCAGCTTTTATTTAGTACCAGTTTCAAGTCTGTAAATAATATAGTTGCTGAGAACTCAGCGTCACGCCAGCCAGTCAGCCAGCCAGACAGCCAAAGTGAATATAATAGCGCTTTTTTATAAAAAATGCGCTAAAAATATGTTGAGTTATTATTTTCTCTTTATATGAATTTTAGATGAAAACAATTGTATGATAGGAGTAGAAGCGTTCTACAAATTATTGAATATTGTATACGTCGAAACATTATATTTCAACAAAGAAAACAGAATAGATTCCTTTTTGTTTTCTGAATTTTTTATTTAATTTTTTTCAAGTCATATTTCGAGATACTTACTGTTGTATAAATAAACTGAAACAGCAAAAATCAATTTAGAATCACTATTTCAAGATAAACGTCAGAAACTAAGATCAAAAATAAATGAAGCCAAGTTCAGTTTGCATAAAATGTGCCTTCAAGTCGTTATTAGAATGAATATTAGAAGCATAAAGTAGTAAAGTAAATAGATAAAATAAAGTATCGCGAATTGGCGGCCATTTTGGCTCCAAATATTTGTCAATATTTCGAAGAATATATCAAATATCAAATGGTAACTGACAAATTGAATTTCTTTGTATTTTAATGAGGATATTCAATCACAAGAGACATTTTAATGATATTTGGGCCGACTCTATTTGTAGATGTCATTTTAACAGATTTAAAATATTGCAGTACATTATTTCTATAGTGACTTTACAGAGTGGCGGCATCATGTCACAAACCATTTTCATTGCGTTGATTGACCGTCAAAATTAATTACGAGTAAAACTTATCGACCTTCAAATCGAAATTTCATGTTCATTTATCTATCTATAAATGAGATTAAACAAAATAAAATGTTCAGCTCAACATCTGTATCGTGCTAGCAAATCAAATATAACAGTCACGGAAAGTGGCGAACAAATAATTATTTTAGATTCGTTTTACATGATATCCAAATCTCTTAGTTAATATTTTCTAACGCTATTCTTTCTAAGAGAAGTTGAGGCTCAGTTTACTACATGCAGGGTTGTTATAAAAACCACTTTATTAAATTTTGACCAGGCCACTGGTTCTCCTGATTCTCGGAGGTTTCATGGCAAAATTAACTGGTATTCGACGCTCTATCCGAATCTGGCATAAAAGATAATAGTTTTTATTCACGATTTTAAAGTGACTTACTTCCCTCCGCCCCACCCCACAGATGAGGGAAAGAAATCATTAAACTTTTACTTCAGGCATTCTCCCATTCGGTGCAAATTTCTTGATAATATATTCCAGTGTGAAATAATATCGTATCCGACAGTAAATCAAGATCGTACACCATGTATATAATTTTGGGTTTCTGCACTTCTTGTCTATATAAACTTCAAGTATGCCAAATTTCACTTTCCTTCGTGCGCGCGGTCCGAAGTTTTCTCTTCATGTCAAATTAAAATAGGACACCTTTATGTAATTTTAGCTATCTACACTCCTTCTCCAATAAATCTCAAGTATGCAAAATCTCACATTTATTCGTGCATGCAATATGCTTAAAAAGGGGACCGAAAGTTTTCTCATCCCGTATTAGTATATACAAAATGATGCACAGTACACATAACAAATTAGAAGATATTTAAAAATTTAATCCTTTAATTTTCATGAGACTAGTTTCATTCATGCACAGTGAAATAAATTGAATAAAATATTTACCCCAGAAATGTTGTATATAGAACAGGACAAATACAATATCAATCGAAAGACGATTTCTATAGCACAATATACAACAATAGTCTTCAAGATATGAGCTTTAAATTTGTAGTTTACATTTTTCAACACTTTTGCGTGATGCATATTTTTATTGGTTAGCCCCAAAACTGATTACTTTTTACATGTGCTAATTTGAAGTTTTTGGCAATGCGTGCACGCACGATTTTCAACACGCACTTAGTCAGCAACCTCCCCAGTAGTCGGACAAAAAGAAAACTACTCTTTCGCTTATTATGCAGCAAATATCAATCAAAATACATGTATAAATTTTTACTAAAATATTCTTTTGTTAAGTATTACTAATTTCAAAAGTTCTTATTTTGTACTAGACATATAGAATCAAATTCTATTTAAAATTTGTAGAGCTCTTGAAGATGGCTAGAATGAAGCCGAAACTGTCAAGTTAAAAAAAAAAAAAAATATTAATTGACTGAATTACTGAATTGAACAGGCGGAAAATATGAATTACTAAATTTGAAAGCGAGACGTTACATCATATTTTTGTATACTTTAATTTGTTAGTTGAACTTGAGTCAACTTTTAACAAAGGTTAATACAACAGGACACATATGTTGTAACACTACAATGAAATGACAAATCTTCTAAAGGTTAAAATAATTTGTTAATGTCTTGATAAAATGAATTTCACACTGGGAATGCTAATTATGTTTGCATGTCTCTAGTTAATCTCACAATATAACGGCGCGGCACACAGTAACCTCATTATATAACACTCTTGTAAAATAACGGTTTGAATATTATATTGTTAAAGAGAAATTGAGAAGATTGCCTTTGGCGACGTCTATAAACAAAATGTTTCAAAACATTATTATTGAATGATTGAAAAACTTGTTTTACTGTAATCAAATATCTCCTAGCTTAACTAATTTATTGCAATAATAAATAATATGAGAAGATTTTTATAACGTCGAGTGTGAAAATCATTAATTATTTTATTATACTTCACAGTTACTTTGAATCCGGGAACTGGTAGTTTTGGTTTTATAATGAATAATTGCTTATTATTAGACAAATTATTTGGTCATTATTATAAGTTATAGTCAGTTTTTCCGGGATCTATATTTGTTCTTCTGTTTGGATTCGCTTATTTTGTTTGATTTGGCAGAACGCCCATTATATTTTCATTTCATTTATAATTTCCTTGGCATCTTAAGTGTTTTCTTTTCAATGCATAATTTGCATATTCTAACAAATACGCTTGTCTTATAATTACGCTATTAAGTTTATGACATTTAATATTATTACTGTTTTTAGATCACGACGAATTGAAAATGCCAAACAAAAGTTCACTTTAATTAGCTCATTTATTTCAAGCTTATTAAAAAGAGAGTTTTTTAAGAATATCATGAAAAGAAGTACACTCAGATACAAAAGCAGTCTATAAAATCTATTATCTACGATCGTATAAAAAGTGACAGTTTTTACATGATTTTCTATAAAAAAAACTGCGCAATAAAAATTTTATTGCACATTTTTAGTTGTGGAGTATTTTGAATCTGTAACATTTATTTATCAAATATGAATGACAAATTCATACAACTACTTGTGCTTAATCTCATTTTTATCCAGTTGACAAATGAATTCAGAAACAAAATATCATTGCATTCCATAAACAAATAAAATGATTATTATGCTTTACTCATTGTTACTTACATATCAGAACAGCACTTTTATGGGTGAACCAATTCGCTACAAAGCAGCTTTAGCTTTACAGATTACCCTGAATCTAGAGCACAGCTGACCCAGTTTGCTATCTGCAATACGAAATCAGGAGCGTATCTAGGGCAACGCAAATGGAGAATTCGCTTCGATCGTATCGAGAAAGGGCATAAATGAGAAACATGACAATATAATTTATTTGATACACAAATAAATCTTTTTGACACTTGTGATATCTAGCACTTGTGATAATTTTCTTTGATAAGTGGAATTAAAATACACAGGATATAGTTTAAAAATAAAGTCGTGAATTTTTGCCGAAATTGACTCTCCAGATAGTTTTAGAGCAAGTATAGCGTGTATAGAGCTAACTGGAAGGATGGTGGGACGGGCAGTTACCGAGCAAATACCACAAAATTTTGCAGGTATAAAATGAAAATAAAAGCTAGAGTTATATTGGAAAATTGTCAGTTTCTTGATTTCTCTTCCACAGAATTCAAGATAAAGTCAATTATGTAGCAATAGTTATTATAAAATAGATAAAGTTCATCGATAAGAAAATGATGTTTTGGTTTGAGCTTCTTTGATATAGCTGACTAATTACTCGTATAACAAAATGCAGATTACTCAGATTTGGGAGTTTGTACTTATTGTAACGGTTATCATACATTGGCATTAATTGCACAATTGTCCTAAGTACATCTCTAACTAGACGGTACCGACACCCCCTGTTGTGGCGGTGCGGCCTTCCAATTAGTAAGTCAGCCATCCTTCCAGTTAACTCCATACACGCTATATATTATAAAATTTGTTGGGAAGTAGTTCTTTCTTTCTGTGAATTTATAAATTTTGAATGTAATAATAAATGAAATAACAGCATTCTGATAAATCAGGTTGCTATGCGAGTAAAATAAATATACAATTGATTGCGAATGTGACAATCTAATAAGAAAATTCACTCAATTTCGATGATAAAACATAAATTGTATCCAAAGGAAATGGAACTGGTAAAAATTGAGTATTGTTTCAAATTCTTTTACTAATCTGGTCTTGAACAAAAATGCTGAAATTAATTTATTCTTATTTTGATTTATCTGTCACATTAAGAAAAACTTTCTCATTCAGCAACATTTAATTTTCAACAAATTGTTATTCCTATATTTCTGTTTCTAAAATGCACAAGACAGTCGATTGAGAGTATAAATCAACATTGACGGTTACATGACTGCTAAATGAATTATCTAACAAATGACAGTTGATTGTTTGCTTTTGACTTGACCTGTAGTCATTTGTACCGTGGGATTAAATTCTAATTCGAAGAGACAGTTTCTTAGCGTCATTCTAGAGATTCTCGACACATGTACCATCTAGCGTACATTAGGATCTTCCACGATTTATCGAAAATCTCGAAGATGAATTCTAAGCATATTAAAGAAACAATTGACACTAATTTTTTTATTGAGAGAAATTGTTGTGATTGGCAAACACAATTTTAGATTGAGCGACGTTTGAAAAGATCATGTTGTTGTGACGTCACTACGCATTTTAGCACTTGGCTGTAGCATTGCTTGCAAAAAGCCCAGTAAAGAGATCCCTGGCTCTAAGAAAAAAACCATCAAATTAGTATTGTAACAGCAGCAGCCATCGAGAACCAAATAAGTTGTTTATAAACGTCTTAATACGGGAGATACGAAAAAAGACTTTATTTAAATCCGACGTAATACCGCAAGTGTCTTGTTTGATTTCTCACTTGTGTGAAGTCTATTTCAATGTAAATACATATTTTCAATACATTATTAACAAAAAACGATGTATAAATTTGGCTGTCATCGTAATAATCTCAACATAGTTTTAGACTTCCAGTCTTGAACAAAATACTTTTCATGAAGTTATCTCGTTTTTAAAGTACTGTGAGATTCCAATTTAACTTTCAAACAAGTAACAGAAAATGAATTTAACATCCAACATCGTACTTTCATCAAGATATATTGTTTTTCATTATTTTCTATGCATATGAAATGTTAGGTTAGTTTCTTGTAACATAACACTATTGTAAATTTCAACAAATAAATATTGCATCATTAGTAATGGGCTGAATTCAGCTTCCGTAATTAGTAAAGAAGCTTCACTAGACCTATTGATTTATTTCAACATACATTTATTTCTATCTATGATATATCAGTAAAGCTTCTTTTAGTATAGTGAAAAGAGTTGATTCGAACCAGGGTCAAAAAAAAACATTTATAGGTTAGCGCTGAATATTCACCAAGAAGTTTCAGGTGCTAATTATAACGTGTTGAAATTAATATATCACTAAAACAATATTTTATTACACTACGCTCACAAAAATAGTTGTTATACTGTGAAAAGAAAGAGCCATAATAAAGATTAACCTCTGGGATTTAAGCTGCGTTAAAAAACTCGCTTTTCGAAAAAATGTCGGCAAATATTAACTCGTCACCACTGGCAAATTATCTGACTGTTGCTTTACGAATCCATCAGAACTCATTTTGTGTCTGATTCTATTTTAAATCGAATTAATTCATGGTTCCTATCTCTTATGCACTAATATGCGTTATGACATCACAGCAGCGCTTGGCCAATAACAACGTTTCGTCGATCACGAGACAAAATTTGAAAATTTCACGATTTTATATGTTGTTCGTTTACATATCGCGATAAAAAAAAAGTTTCATCTATAGGATGTTCAATTAGGCTATAAACTAAACCTTACATTGATACACAAAAAGGTTGTATTAATTTTTTTCAGAAAGATCCTGTTTTCGTTATCGTTGGAGACAGTCTTGTGGAGTCAAGTGAGTTTATTTAGCTCGATGTCAGTTTTTGACATTTGTATATCACTAAATAATATCAATAAAACGGCATTCAACTACTTGAATTGAAAAAATGAATAAAACGTCCCTGTTTTCTACCAACATAAGGTAGATTTTTTTGCACCTACATATAATATTCAAGTACCTATAGATGTAACTATATCATGACGAGATTGCGACCTGTCTCCAAGCTGTCTCTACTAATTAGCATAGGAAATTTGTATCGTGTCGATTTTTCAATTTCAAGTTCAATATTTATTCAAATACTGTGTGTACACTCGTTGTTAAACAAGTGTAGGTCACTGCTGTCACTTTATGCTATGTGAAAAATATTGCGCCTGTATAAGTTTGTTGTGTAGTAAATTTTATCTGCTAAAGAACGATTCATTATTTACGATAATTATATTCGAAAATACAAAATCAACTTCATACATGCCAATAAATTCTTGGATAAAATAAGTAACATCAAAATTATTGTACATATATGTTTTAACGGCTTATCTCTAGCTTTTTATTTCACTTCAAGCGTCAAAATGGGATGATACGGATCTGCATAATACTTTTCTTGTAAAGAAGCCACACAAAACACTTACCATTTCATGTGGTTTCGAATGAAATATTTTAATAGGATTACACGAAAGCGGCTTTTCAGCTTAACACTTTTATTTATTAGGTGGCACCGTGGCACCAATACTCCTTGTTATTAAAAAAATATGACCTACAAAACAAACAACTTCACCTCCAATTCGACCGTTTCGTATATTTTTAATGAACATTTCACATAAATTAAATTAAACATTAATATATTCATAGCTAACAAAACATTATGTTATCAACATAACGATGCATAAAACATACATTTTGAAAAAATTCACACCCCATTTGCTCGTACAAATATTTTCTTCAGAAACCTCACATTCGACATTTTTTATCCATCTCCAAATCAACTCAAATGATTCAATCTCTCCATTTCAACCACATTCTTGCTTTTATTACATTCTTCATCAATCAATTCATCCAGTATTTGATTTCTTAAACGTATTTCCATAGAATTACAAGCCGTTATGTTTTTGCAATTGTGATATCCAGCTTTCACTTCTATATATCAATTAAAATACAAGTACTCAAAATACTGCAATCAGTCATCATTCCACCCTTGACAGAACAATTGAGCGAGTTCATTTAATTTTAGTTATCATTAAATAACAGTTGCTCATTTCTATAGAATTAATTTTAATTTTTTTACTTCAATATTTACGAAGCTACCTATAATTACCTGCCCATTTCTTTTATTTCTGTATAATAACACACTGAAGTCATTTAAGCGACAACTATGGAGCACTGAACGTCCTATAACATCTCAGCAAGTTACCTTTTATGGGCACGAGACAAGCGTACATTGGTGTTCAATGTTCAGGCGAATGAAACAAAGAATGGACAATATATACATTATACAATAGGCATGAACATGTATTTTTATTTTGTCTGTAATGTATTAAATTCTTGTTGGTCGTGTCAAATCATTACGCCTTACTGTTGAATCGCTGTAAGGATGTTGTTTTAACGAGAGTAATTTTTTTAATTTGGTTATTATGTAGGATGCAGTAAGATCTAATGTAATATATTGTTACAGATGTCAAGATGAGAACATAATGAGTACGAATTATAAAACTAGTCAAAACCTGAATTTTTCACAACAAATTAAAATTTAGGAGTTATTTTTGATAGCCTCATCCTGAATCAGGCTTCAACAGTAGACACGTATTTCGTTCTTATTGGTAATCTTTAGTATAGTCTAAGTCTTGGGCACTGTCTAATCAAGTCCCAGATTTAAGACTTAGACTGAACTGAAGAGTCCCAGTAAGGACGAAACACGTGTCTACAGTTGTCACCCGATTTAAGATGATTGTGTTACAAAAGTACCTTAATGACGGTCAAGTGCAGGGGCTTTCGTTGGGCGCAAATTGACATATTTTTGATTTATAACGGTATCAAAAGGTTTTCACTGGCGCAGATGGCATACAACCAAAAAAATAATAACTGAATCTGATTTTTGCCTTACAATGCTATTTTCAAACAACTTACAGAATTTAGTATAAAATATGTCCTACTCTTCGTATAAAATTTTTATTTAATTTTAGGCGATTATTGGATCTTACTGATACTCGTCCTTGAGCTTAATGAAACTAATTTGGAATTTGAAATATATTCCTAATTACGAAATATATACGGTGTAATTCAAAGCGATGTTTATCGCTGAAATTATCTTTATTGACAAATACTCTAATACCAATAAATTCAGTTAATGGTAAGTTTCAACCAATTTGTAAATAAGTAATAAAATAAATGGAATCAAGATGAGAATGTAGATAACTAAAAGGAAATTCGAAAAATAGTTTTTTATTTTGGATTGCATCATATCATGCCGCTTTTTAATTACTAACCAGAATTTTAAGTTCTCGTGTTAATTAAGAGTAATTTTGGTAGCTGGTTTAATTAAGTTAATTAATTTTATGATCTTAACAAGTGCTTTAGTGGCGAGCCTCATTCGTGACGGACGTGAAACTTACATGAGAAGCAGTAATAAAATTATAATTATAAGAGTTACTTAAGACGGTAATTCAAATAATAGAGTTATTTTAATTTCCTAGCTGTCAAGTTATTTAGTAATAATTGTATAGCAGCTATAATATAGCTGAATAAAGTTGTTTTCTTATTAATTACATAACCACGTATGATATTCCTCGTCTTTTAATAAATTCTTGGAGAAAAACTTATTTTTAGAATAAATTTTTTTCCATTCAGACATGATGCTCATTTTTAAGTAGAACTCATACAAAAATTAATTTATGTATGTTAAAAATCATTCTAACAGAGCGAATCACAGCATTCTAAAAATCATTGATTGTATTATAAGTGGTATTAATCTGAATCTCATTTACGTTCAATTCAAAATCCAGTCTTCATTTTCCGTCGTAATCATCAACATTAATAAGTGTCAAGGCATCAAAGTGAACTGTGAAAGTCTCAATTACGATTTCTCTATCTCTCTTTCTCTTAAGTCTTTAATCTAAACACGTCACAAATATAAATGACATGCGCACAAACTACACCGTAATTACTGAGTGCTGCTCCTGCCGTTAACCTAATATGGAAATAATTTAGCGTTTCCGGTTTGGCTTCGTATTCAGGAGCTGTTATTATAGGAGGAGTCTTTGCTTCTCTGACAGCTGTGCATTTGCTTTGTTAGTCGGTATTGTTGGAAATATTCGTGCCCTGAATATTAATATGTGAATATGAGAACAAAATATCAACTTATCCTATTAAAATTTTGGTGGTTGCCTAAATCATCTGAGACTAAACATTTCACCTGAGTTTTCTTAAATAAAAACAAGTTTCACCGAATCCAAAATTATCCCATTTTTTTTTTTTAAATCGTTACCAACTAAAAACAAACTTTTATCGCAGACCCTCATCCTTCCAGTTCACAATGATTACAACTTCTGAGGGTTGAATGATGGCAGAATGTGCAGAGAAACAAATGAAAACCAGTGAAACCAAATCGATAGATATAGGGGAGTAGTATCTACAGTCACCCCGGCTGTTTACTGACTTGTTTTAAAACTTACCAAGACCACTATTTGACTGACTCGCTGCCTATCGAAGCTCCGTGTCGATAACAAAGCAATCGATTGCACTGTTGCCAAGTCTTACAGCCTGCTTTCAACAAGAATGCCGTGGAAAATACCGTAAGAAGGATGTCAACGAAAATGTACAATGGTTGGAATGGAGATAATGTTGACAGTTTTATCTTTATATAAATGTTTGATGTACCCGCATCTAGTAATAGTAGAATTGCTAATTGTTAGTATCACCCACATAATAAAAAAGTAGTTTGATGAAATAAATAACAGTAAGAGATAATTTGAGAGATATAAATAATAATAAAAATTATTTGTAGATACCAGCGAGGAAAGCTCGTCATTAAGTACTTGTTTCAATAAATTATATATCTTGAGCAAAATAATAATTATAAATCAATAACAAACATTGATTATACATATTATAATTTAATTGTAGCATACTTTTGTCAAGCAGATACAGTAAATAAATAAATAAGGTAGTATTTTGTCGTTATGAATTTGTTTTCCATCCCATATACTTCATGCCATGTAAATAACATATAACACATCCATTCATATACATTACACAGTTAGAACTCATGCATACACTTACACATTACAATATTACCAATATTAGTTTATAAGTTTTGTATTATTATTGTGTAAATGTCTTTCTACTTTTTTGTGTTTTTACAGTATCTGTCAACCCATGTCAATCCTTTCTTACGTTGCCAGTACTTCATTCAGAATTAATCACTTTGTTTTTCAAATATTTGAGTGAATTTCAAACATTTTCGAACCATATAAGTTTTTCTCTGTGTCCACATTATTTCAAGTTAGTTCATCTCTGCATCTTCAACTGAGTTCTACTACCTCATGACTAAATATGTTTGTCCACGGCTACCTTATAATAAATACTTTATATATGAGTTTTCTGCAGCAAAACGATAGTCATTTTTCACAGAGTGAATAATAGCAGTGAATAATCATTATTCACTGGTGTAGAGTTCCTAGGTCACGCGGTATATATTACGAATCTGGCAAGCATTTATCAGTACGTCTAGGCAATAACCAGGCACTTTGATTAGCTAACTTCATATAAATCACAAAAATCTTGTTGAAATATTACTTTAATCTATTTTTTAATGCACTTCTAGAAAAAAGTTGACATTAAATAAACTATATCAAGTAAGCCATTGATATAACATGACAAGCGAAGCATAATTTGTCAATTTTGAAACGTCATAATTTCGATCCAGAATACGTAAAAAATTAAAATTGATAGTGAGAAAGAGATATTGTGTATTTGTACTCCACCGGAGATAACAGAAGCTGCAAAAGTCACCTCCCTGAATTTGTTGCCTGAGAAATCCCGAAATCTTTACATTCTTGTGTGCAACACCTTTATGGACTGAAGGGCAACCAAGAGAATTAATTCATTCTAAGGGTCAGTTTTACTGGTATATTTACGGAATTAGCTGCAAATTATAAATCATCCAAATTATGGACACATTGCTCTATGCATAGGAGTACGCTTAATATAAATCAAGGAGTCGATATAGAAGACTATGCAAAACTGCGGTCACTTTTAAAACGGAGATCTCAGGGCTTTCATCCGAATAAAGCTAATATATTTCCTTCCGAAAAAATTCACAAATTTCTTATTCAAGCCTGTGATGAAAAATATCTTGCAATGAAGGTAAGAAATTGGAAACATTTAAGAACTTATTTGAAAAAAAAATTATGGAATTAAAGTCAATAGTAGTCGTGGACAAAGTATAGTATTCTACTCACATATAATAAGCTATGATTCACTCAGGTTAATTATGCCACTCGCTACGCTCGTGACATAAACTTAACCTTCGTGAATAATAGCCTTCATTATATGCTCGTATAATAATATACTATTATGTTCGACTGCATCATAATCATGTAGTTTATGGTTGCATTTAGTGCTCATAATATGCCACTTAATTGGACTAGGACTTTTACTTTATATAATTGGACGGAACTGTCATTGTCAAAAAAAAAATATTCTGTTCTATCGTATTTATTCTTTTGTACACTTTCTGAAGGATCCATTTATTCTTTTCTATTATATTTATTCTCTTCCACACTTTCTGAAGTATCTATTTCTTCTATTAAATTGTAATTAATATTTTTGACATCTGCAAACAAACAGTAAAAAACAATTGTAACAACAGCAACACTAGCAAAGCACACCAAGTTATACTTAGCGAATTTTTGTATAGGGGAATTAAGAAATATTTTTAGAAGATATTCTGCGTCTTTAGACCAGTCGAACATAAAGCATTGTATGTAATTCGTACATAAACAAACTTTATGGACTCGCCTTTCTTATTAGACTCGCTCGCGCTGCTCGCTCGTCCATAACCAGCGGCTCGTCCAATAAAGTTCTATATTATATACTAATTACATAAATAGCTATTATAATCGAATCAACCAATGAGCTTTATTGTTTTTTTTCTTTTACTTGTACAAAGTACAAGTATTGGGAGACCGACAACATTCAGATTTCGAGATTTTGATGAAAATATTCGTTTTGAACATTCCTGGATCCATTTTGACTGTTTTCGGGCTTGACGTCGATACGTGTGTACGTATGTATGTAACTCGCAAATCTTGAAACCCGTCAAACATATAATGATAAAATTTTGTATTTAAGCCTGGTCTAAGGTCTAGCTGTGCATCTCGCATTATAGTTGCGAACGCCTGTACCGGAAGTGCACTTTACTTGAAACTTTTTTTGAATTTTTCGCATGAATCCAAAATGGTTAGCAGTAGGATGTTGAAATTCAGTATTTGAAATTTTTGTAGCATCCAAATGGTTATCATTTATTTTTGTACCAATCGGTTGAACTGGAAGTGCACTTTATGTAAGTCTCGAATATTGAAATTTCATATCAAGTACTTCTATAACAACTAGTTGTACAACTCGCATTATGATTGCTATTGGCTGGACCGGAAGTGCAGAGCGATCAGCTGTAGAATCATGCAATTTAGTATTTGAAGCAATTGTAGCATTTAAATGACAATATTATATTTTCATAGCAATCTGCTGAGCTGCAAGTAAACTTTATTTGTCAATCTTTTCTAATTTTTCGCATAAATTTTAAACTATTCGCCGTAGAATGATAAAATTTAGTATTTGAGACTGCCACAGCATTTTAATGAACTGCAGCATCTAAATGATCACCTCAAATTTTGGTTGCAATCGATTTTGCTTTATTTCAATATCATTGTCAACTGTCAATTATTCAGTCAAAAGGTGTACATGTAAATCATGTGGTATCCACATCAAATCTTTCTTTTTTAAATTCAAATCCTGAACTCTTGTGTTCTAAGAACTATTTCAAATAATAATTTTGAGTTCGCTAATCGCTACAGTAAATGAAATATTAAATTTGACAAAACAACGTCATAATTCAGTCATTTTGTACATAATATTTACAAATTATACACACAAACCTTCCTCCTTTATCGCTTTTTCTCTTAGTGGAAACCGTATCAAAATCCGTTGCGTTTTTAGAAGAAGTAAGCGGAGAAATAGACGGAGGTAGGCAACGACTTTGTTTTATGTTATTTAGAGATGAGCCTTAAAACAAATTCTCTTTTTCGACATCAGAAATACAAGTATGTTACATAATCAGCGAAGAAAATAGAATCACTCAAAGAACAGATGTTTTTTTTACAACCCACAAAACTATAACAATCAAGAATAGGGCGAAACTAAAAAATTGATACCAATTTGTGCAACTGAAAATATAAAATATAAAAACAGAAGATGATTGAAAAAAAAATACTATTCGTGCTATTTTGTGTACTGACGTTAGCAGATCACATATTTTTACTTGTACTAAGTACAAGGAAGTATTGTGAAACCAACAAAATTCATCTATCGAGATTTTGATGGAAATATCCGCTTTAAGTATCCCTGAATCCATTTTGACTATTTTTGACTTGATTTCGGTACGTATGTCCGAGCGTGCGTGCGTTCGTGCGTAACTCGCAAATCTCAAAACTTGTTGTACGTATAATGCTGAAATTTTGTATTTAAGACTGGTATAGGGTCTAGTTGTGCACCTCGCATCATGGTGCCAATCGTCCGTACCGGAAGTGCACGTTACTCGAAACTTTTTTCGAATTTTTCTGATAAATCCAGAATGATCAACCATAGGATGTTGAAATTCAGTATTTGAACTTGATGTTGTATCAGAATGGTTTTCTGCTATTTTTGTACACTGAGAGAAATTTATGAAATTATGACAACTCCGCGCGGAATTGACAAACTCGGAGTCGAGTCTATAGAATCATGGTTCACGCGAGTCTATCGGAATCAGTGTAACCGTTCAGCATCCTTAAAACCAACTGCGTGAAGGAATTGTAGTTAAATATCTCGTGAAGTTGAACGGATTTAATTTAAGTTGGATAAACGAATCTATTTATTGATGCAAAAAAATATTTAGTAAAATGAATAATCCTTCAATGATTGACATGAAAATTTCTATATTTGAATTGATTTTTTTTTAAATTCATTGTAAGCCTGAAAAGTTCTTGGAATATTTTTTCAAGTAATCTCTTGATTCATAGTAACAACTAAAATGAAAAAATATATATTATGAGTTTCAATAAGTGTAATTGATATAATTTCTCTAGTATAATTTATTTATCCATGTTATAATTTATGAAAATGGTGAATAATAATAAAATAATGAATCTGTTTATAACAGATTTCTTAAAAATGCTTGTTGACATAATATCAATTAGATTTAAAGAACTGATCCAAATTTTTTTCCGATACATGAATACATAAGCCAATTTATTAAAGAAAAATTTGGTCTCTTAGCATTCCTTGTTCATTTAAAATCTATTTATTTCAGATTAAAATAAAAATTGCATCTATTTAAGATCATTAGGTTGATTTATCCAAAATTTGTGAGAGAATCTGATGTGTTCACTTTAATGAATCAATTAACTTTAGCCATTTAGCATTTTTTGTTTTTTTTGAGTGGACTAAGCCTTGTTGAACAAAATATTAAATTTGTCTGTACTTTGGGTTTTATTACTTGAAATTCTTGGCGCACATCTGTTTGTCCCTTTCACAGCCTGTGTTATAAACCAGGGGCTTTCAACACCAGCCCGCGAGAACACCAATCTGGCCCCCGATAGCGGTTCAGACTTGTCCGGTAATCGACCCGTTATTGTTTATTTTGATTACATTGAAAGATTCAGAATGTGGGTGAATTATATAAAATTATAATCAAAGATGTTTATATTCAACGATCAATTCATATTTTGGATCTTAAGATTTGGTGGAGCGTGGAGGAGTTTGAGGACCTCTGTTCCAAACAATCACAAAACAAAAATTTGTCCACCCTACCCTCAAGTTTTCAAGAAGAATATTTACCGTTTTACTTTATTTTGGAGAGTTCATTTAGTTTTGAGCTGTTATCGAAAACGCATTGAACCAGTGCTTGATACTGTTTTACAAAATAGTGGAATAACAGATGGAGAAATTCGAGAGATTTTGATGGAATAGAATATTGGAGCTCATAACTACTTTTAAAGGTAATTTATCGTACTGTATTCAATCATTTGAATTTATGTGAAATTATTGAATAACTGAATCAGTGATTGCATTTCAGGATCAAAAATCATCAACAATAGACTAAAGCTCCTAGATAATTCGTCTATTAAACAATTGATTCCGATTATTTACTTCTAAATAGAAAAATGTATTTCAGAAAGATGCAGCTAATGAGGATTGTCCTACACAGTCAATTTCTTTCGGCAACCCAGCCAATAATAATGGAAATTTAAGTGACACTGTTTTATTATTCCTGTAATAATAAAGTAACAATATTTATATAACATATAACAATTCTAGATGTCTGATGCAAATAGCAACAATAAGGATAATGAGAATTGTGTATTATGAAAAAGGGATAGCGAAGACACACTAAAATACAAGGCGGACTTGGAAATGAATTTTCTATCAAATCACAACGATACAGGGTCCATCAGCGGGTACTCAACCAATCGAACGCCTCAAGAAAAGTCCAAATAGAACTTTCAGGCAAGTATTATTCTGTCAGATCGTGTATTTCAGATGGAAAATGCAAATAAATCTATCTGCTTATATTATCTATTCTTTATTCGTTACAGATGAAATAAAAGATTCTTTGCCAGGCTGGAGTACAACAATACTTTTCCAGAAATCATGAAGTATTGGAAAAAACCGCCCAGGCACGCTACCATCAATTAATTTCATCTGATGCTTTTCATATTACTATAAAGAATATTTTGCTCTTGCTAATGTTAATCAATATAAAATTAGTATACACCATATATCCCTATAGAAAAAATTAATCATCAATAATTGGATGACATTTATGTATAAATGTATAGATTCATGTTCCGTATTTTATAATAAAAGAGTTTATCTGAACATTAATGAATAATAATATCAATAACCCAATCCTATGAATTAATAATGAGAAATACTTTTCGGAATTTAGTATGAAATTCAGAAAACGGCTATTGTGATTCTTTCGATGAAATGATTCTATTTTCTTGAATATATTCGATTTTACTTCAAATGCTTCCGCATCTAATTCAAAGCTAACAACAGTTGAAATAATTAGTTACATGTTTCTCTCAACACTTTTTAATATTCAATCGATCGAACACGAATTGAAGGAAATTAGAGAAAATATTAAATGAACAATTCTTTTTATTGCCAGAAAAGTAAATCATTTTACCCGAAAATATTTTTTTATTTGTATCAAATATTTTTTTAATGTATTGAATTATAATAGCAATCAAATGAAATTAGTAAGTATTAGAATGAACTCCCAATGACATATCCCAATTCCTTACGGAATTGCTGTTATGAACCTTTCAAATGCGCTGAGGAATTGAGTTAGCACCCTTGCGCATTTCGCCGTATCCAAGTACGCCGCGCAGTTGAGAAAACAGAAAATCATTTGACTCAAAACAACATTTTTCTCAGTGTATGAATCGGCCAAGCCAGAAGTGCACTTTACTTAGAACTTTTTTTGAATTTTTTGCATAAATCTAGAATGATCAGCCATAGCATATTGGAATTTAGTATTTGAACTAGTTGTGGCATCAAAATAGTTATCTACTATTTTTGTATCAATCGGCTGAGTCAGAAGTGCAATTTATAAGAATAACAGACATTCAGAATTTGCCGTATAAAACAATCAGTTTAATTGAAATGAAAAGGTAGGCAATGATAATCTGTTGTCAATTTTTTGATTTTGTTTGACATTTTACATGTCAAAATATTATTAAAATTATATTAATTATAATCTGGAGTGATAGAAAACTTTATTGAATAAATTTGTGTATATATCAAATGATGTAAAAGTAAGTCACGTGATGTTCACGTCAGATTTTTTCATCTTATTGCGATGCTTTAGCTGAATTCTCCACTTTTATCAGCAAGTATCAGGCAAAAAAGTGTAGTAACGTGCTCTCGAATTACGTAGAACATTTCCAGAAATGGACAACTGTATGGGCAAACGACCTGACTGAGGAACAGTGAAAAAGTGAATATCAAGCAGTGAATACTCAGTGAGTTAATCAGTGTAATAAATAAATTAGTTGTAGAAAATAAATATCTGTGTTGTATAGTGTTCATTTTAGTGTTACTTCAAACCTTCAAAGAATGAAACTTTTATTTCCTTTCTATTCATTGAATAGTCATTCTCATTCTAACAATAAACAATTTCTTTAAAAGCAGTGAACAATACAATATCATTGGTTTTTTGTTACAGTCTAACAGAAATGTAACTTTTGATATAAAACTGTTTCGGTCAAAAAAATTCTAATTCTTATAGCATTTTTATCAAAATTCAGTAACATAATGTAACATTATTTTAAATATAACGTTTTGATACCTGATGCTTTGATGCTCAGCCGAAACGTTGCAATAAGATTTAAAAAATTAAAGCATCATCTTGATGATCAAAGAACATTTTTGGGCAGTTCATGACTGCAACTGTTTATTTTACGAGGAGAATGACACTTGTTGCAAATTCATTTGAGAATGAGAAATTGTTATTGGAATAGTTTATTGAACGTTTGAGGTTTTGCACGATAATTTTATCTGAAAATAATATGCATCAGAGCTGGCACGGCCTTTTTATTCACTTAGTTCTACTTTCGTTGATGACGGTCACAAATAAATAATAAATTGGAAAAGTTCGATATCTCCGGCAAAAATTACATGCCTTCGGTTATTACGTTCTTCCTAACGTTCTTCATATTGATATTAATTACTATCTTCCACAATCAATGAGCTCAAAATCAAGCAATTTGGGTAGACTTACGAAACAGCAGCTTTCATTTAGTACCAGTTCAAGTCTGCAAGTGCTGTAGTTGCTAAGAACTCAGCGTCATGCCAGCCAGTTAAGCCTGCCGCACACGAGGCTATTTTTCAGCAATTTTGTTCACTTGGAGCCGCGCTGGTTGCCATGTTGACTCCGATGATAGAAACAATCAGAACGGGTATCGAAATCATGTGACTACATCAAAATCAGCTTTATGTCGCATTTACCATACTACACTGACTTGTATTTCGTCAGATTTTGAGAAATAGTTACTCTGAAGGCTTGCATATTCGGTTATTTATAATTAATCATTTGATCTTGACGATTTTTTTACAAAAAACCAGACAACACAGCAAACTCAGTCAATCAATGAAAACAATTTATTGTAAAGAATTAGTTGATAACATGGCTTGAAGATACTATTTAGATCAATTGATGTATTGCAAATATACGTTAAACGTTAAAAATCAAAGTAAGATCAAAAGGTAAAAATGAGAAAAAGTTTTCCTGCATCCTATGCAGAAAACAAAGTGGTAAAGATAATTTAAGTTGTATGTGATACTGCACATATCCTGCTGCAAGTCGTTTGCACATCAAAAACCTCACAATTTAGTGACAGAAAAAAGCAGGAGTTCAATATTTTTAACGCAATCCATGGAAGTGGTGGCGCTAATTTCCTCAGTATAATTCGGCTTCTTGACATCATGTCAACTTCAGGATTTCGCGAGATGGTAGCTTAGGTGTTCTACTTGTACAAAATGTTTGCGAAAAAGTCTATTTAGGAACATTTTCGAGTTGAGGTTTCCGTACTTGAGTTGAAGAGAAAATAACAAACAATTTTTTTTTCTAATTATTCGAATACAATACTGATCCATGCAAGGTGGGTTGCGCTGGAAACACTCACGTCCTTCGAGTGGGTTTCAATAAACTTTTTTAGTTGGAAGGCGTTTACGCGGATGTCAAATGCCCACAGCAGATTCTCAAGAATATTTCGTCGAAAATGGACACAAAAAAATTGAAAAAAAATTATAGAAAAATAAGTTTTGAATACATGAAATAAAGATAGATTGATATTTGATATGCGAAAAGTTCAAAGAAACCTTGATTTCAAATGAGAATGAATTTTTATTCCGCAATAATTCTTAGATTTTGATTCAATGAACTGACCTACGTTGACAACTAATCTATTTATAAGTAATTATTTTCAAATCTAACATTTATTCTGGCAACTGTCATGAAAACATGAGAGATCTTGCAAATAAAATATGCCAACCAAAAAACTCCTTTAGCTACTTTAAAAATAAATTGATCTATTTTCTGATGGCAAAAATTTAAATAAAACTACTTTAGTAGACTAGCAGCTGTTAAGTTAATAACTCACTAAGCAATCTTTCATCTTGGTATAGTATTTTAAAACATGAGTTGTTGAATAAGAAAATAGTTCCTAGCCGGCAAGCTATTAATGAAATTGACAGTAACAGAAACATGATTTTAATTCTTATTTAGACAATTATTATTTTGCTGACTTGGTTTGAAACTCTCTCAAGGCGATCTGTAATTGGTTGTTATCTAGAAACTTTCAGGCAGTTTTATTGTAACTCAGTGAAGCTGTAACGCTCATTATGATCTTGTTTAACACATTACATAAAATTGTATTAGACTAAGTTGACATACATAAACGTGTATGGTTGAAAAGAGCATCTCAACAGCAATTTAGTAATACTCCACCATTTGGTGAGAGTTGAGCGTTATTGAGAGCGAAAGAGTGCTTCAGTGACGACGCCAGTTCATCGGCTATGGTGGCGTATAGCTAGCAGATAAAATAGTTTCTGTGTTAACGTCACAGTGCATGGATATCAATTTTATGCGATTCGATCACTTGGCAAGTATTGCCGACATATTCACGTCATCTGTACCCGCGACACGGACACACCCATTTTTTTTTGTTGATGTAAGTTGTAAGACATGCATTCAAGTCGAAAGTGGGCGTTCCAAATTTATCTTGTAATATTTGAAGTCAAATTTCTATGGTCTTATGAATTGAATCGAGTTTAATCTTTGAGAGCTTGTATTTTCTTAGGTAGGAACAGTCGATTTTTAGTTCTTGGAATAGCATCAATTTTCAGCTGCCAATTTCACGACAAGTTCATAAATCATCTTGTATAAGTTGATAACCGTGATTTATGTTGGGAATATTATGCACTTTATTTTGGAGGTCTTATGTCTCATCAAAACTTATTTAAGAAAATAATTTATTATTTTATTCGATAAGTGCGCTAGTAAATAAATAGTAGAGATACTTTTATCATTAAAATATCGAAGCAGGGAAGTTGAGTTTTGAGATTAAAATAGATGTAAAATTTTTCTATTTGCGTCGCTGAAACGTTTCAATTGTTTGCGATAGCGTCACACCTCAAACAAATGCCAACGAAACAAACAAGAGCGGAAATATAATAAAAGAGAAAATATTGCTTCGAATTTGTTAACAGTTGACTAATGAATATTAATGTTCGTCGTTCTTGGAATCCTATACAAGAAAGTTACAAGTAGAAATAAAAACACGAGCTCCCTACTTTTCTCTTTTTGTACAATCGAAGAATTAATTTATTCTTGAAACCGCTACTTAACACGCTATATAGGATCCGATGTACAGTAGTGTATTTTTTCCCTCCAATAGTAATTGATAATATATTTTAATGGCCCGTAATAGCCTGTTATTGTAAAGGTCAAACAAATTATAAATATGAACAGGATATCTAACCTATAATTTCACTTATTTCTAAATTATACGACGTTAATTGTCATAATATCATACTTTAGATACATTTAAACCAACTAAGTGATATTAAAAAAATATAACTGTGAACTATACTATATGCTATCATAAAAATTATGAATGTATTACATTTTTTTAAAATTCAATATTATTGTGATGTGATACTCTTGATGATTAGTAGAAATTACTGATCTGTTTAAGATGAATGTCTTTTTTTTTCAGAACTATTGGATTATTATTTAAATATATTGATTATTTATAAAAAATACATATAATAATTTTGGTTTATGTAAAAGGATTGGAGGAAGATTGTAGACGGTTACAATTATCTTGCGAATATCAAGTAGGAATTCTTTTTAACATCTTCAAATAATATGGTGATGTGCTCATCTTAAGCGTCTGCAAATTCCTCTTACCTTTTTCCATAAATCAAACTTGTCATCTGTATTGTTTGCAGACGCTAACTAATCAATTTCTTACCAATGCCGCCCAACGCCTCGTACATATATGCAAACCTTAAAAATGACTAAATTGGATTTATTTTATATATCCATTTATGATTTTCTATTATCTACTAGCCTATTTATTAAATCTATCAGCATTATAGTATCTTTGGAATACATGTTGCTCACCTAAGTGCAAAATATTTAATTCCTTTTGAAAAATTATTAAAAACTCAAAGCCTGAATGTTTTACACCAATACAATTGGGAGTCAGTTTTAACACTATCGTCTCAAATAGAGCGGCAACTGTAGACACGTGTTTCGTTCTTATTGAAACTCTTCAATAGCTAGGCTGTGTTCGTCAGTTTTTTGACAAAAATCACAGCAGATTCGCTAGAACTAACACCTTGTGATTTTTTTGTTCCCAAAATTGAAATCAGTGCTGAAAGGAAGCCGTTTTTAGTCTATTGCTGACATCAAAGCATATTCGTCTCAGACCTTAAAAGCCATTTCAAAGAAAGTTATCCCGAATTGCTCCGGGAAATGAACATACCGCTGGGAAGAGTGTTTGAATAGGGTTAGGATACTTTGAAGGGAATAAGGACCAATAAACTGTGAGATTATTAATAAGGATTTTTTTTATGATCAACTCTCGTAATTATCAAACAATTTAATTTCTAATTTCAAAACTTGAATAAGAGGTACATGTTTTATGTGAATTTAAACGTAATTCAACTATTCTTTTGAAGAAATATTTTGGCAGATACCACGAGCTCTGTTTTTGGCTGTACTAAAAGCGTTGTGTCAAGAAATGCAATTAGAATTTTCCCAAATACTTTGAAAAAAATCTTAAGATAATTACAGTGAATACACAAGTCTGCAAAATTTTTTGAATATTTTCCATCAAAATAATTTTGAATATACATGATGATAATTTGAGATGTGGAAATTCAGTCAATAACATTTAATTTCTTTTCCTTTACAGTCTCGACCCCACCTGAGTTATCTTCAGGAGTGCTAGATATTAATATAATTTTGAATTATACTAAAAACTACTAACAATTTTTTTTTGACAGATGCCGAATCAACGCTGCTGGATGTTCTTTGTTTTGTATATACAGGGTGTAACAGAAATAAGTACATTAATTTTAACCTGCAATAGATCTCTTCAAGACTAACAGTTTTTCTTTATAACTTTTTTCTGTAAGTCTTCTGGATATCGAGTGAAAATTCATCAAAGTTTGGTCAAAAATTTCATAGTGCGCCTATGGTTAGAACTGGAACTCATTTGTTGCAAGAATGACAGCTGTCGATTTAAATGATTATTTTGAAACTTAAAACCATCGTAGTCTTATCAATCATTCATTTGAAACTGAAAGAATAACAGTATTTCAATAATACACTGATATTCGCTCACCTCGATAATTCTATTTTTGTATATGTTGCAAGAAAGATCAAATTTATCTCTGAAATCAACAATTTGGTACATTGGTCGTATTTATATGTTATTGTTGAGAAATTTTATTTCTATTTAGGAATTTCACGTATATTTTTAAAAAGTTAGTACATTTCTTGAACATCAGATTGTCAACACGAATTCATAGCACTTGGATCAGCTGATTTGAATAGTCTGAATATAGCCTGTAACACAGTTAGAATATGGGTCAGATTGTGCTGCCATCTACGATCAACTTAAAAAGTAGCCGCTGCTCTCAGCTTACTTCATTACTATTGGCTCTCAAACATAATTAGAAAATCATTCAACGATTTATTCAAAGTGAACGGTAAAATATGAAATAGAATGCAATTCAAAAATAATTAATTTAATGAATAATTCAACTGGAAATATTCCCGCAAAAATTATAAGAGCTTATTCTTGAAAAACAGAAAACCTAACCTACAAATGTATCACACTGAGTTTGGTAATTGATTTTAAATATTTTTTAAAATATGAGATACAATATTCTATTTGTTCAACAGATCAATTCACGAGGCATACTTCATTGAAACGACCTGATTGTGAAGTTTGTAATAATATGAGAAAAAACGAATTCACAGCTGCTTCATTTATGAATTAATGTATTTTATTCATTTCATCTGGTGTTTTACGTTCCAGGTAAACGATAAGTTCTCAATATCTCATAGTATTCTCATCATTATGTATAAGTGCACAATATTTTGACATTAAATACATGAGCATAACCACAATAATTCAATTTTTAGTGAAAAATTACATTTCTGAAATCGTTCCAAATGAATTCGGCGAACTAATCCTACACTGCCTGCGAGATCGCAGATAGAAGAGCTTGACATTTCCACAGGTTTTAACTTCTGTGACAATAATAATTAGACGATTTTTTCCAAAATTTATTTGAAGGAATTGATCTGGAATTGATAGCTTACATTCGTCGAAATCAATTGTTTCGTTGTAACCAGGGTTGTAACTGCCACTGGATCCGATAATTATGCACCTGAACGACTCGTTAAATTATAGGGGATAAAAAATGCTAAAAAAAGATGAGAATTCGAGAAAAAGTTATTGAGAAAAATTGTTATGCTTGACGGGTTCTATCACTAGTTAAAATTAATGTACTTATTTCTGTTACACCCTGTATATATATAACCAACAGACAAAATTTTCAAAAAATTTCCACTTGAAAACCGTGTAGGTTGTACCACGTGATGTCGAATGGTGCAATTCTATTGGTCGAAATTTGGATGGTAAAAATAATCAATAATATAAAAACAATTTTTCAAATTTTTTTCTGTGTTCCATTTTTCTCAAAATCATCACATGAGTTCTTATGGGACACTGCCATAGGAGTCAGGCTAATCCACTGTAAAAATTAAAATATAATGAGAAAAATGATTAACTTTCTCCAAAAAACTTACTATTTTGAAGATTGAACCTATAGAAATAAGTAAAAAAAAAAATTATTTGTAGTTGTGAATTCCGTTCTCTAGTAATAAATAAGAAATTGTCCAAGAACCATGTTTTAAGCGCTGCGACAATAATCATTCTGTTTATCCAAGCAAAGAAGTGCGGCATCGTCGCGAACTACGATAAACCAGGACCAGTGGCGCAGTGATTTAATGTATTCAAAAGATTCAGGGGCCTACTCAGAGTTTTACTTCTTCGCATATAAATAACCTATAAACGTATGACATACACATTTGCATAGCTACTACAAAAATTATACTTCAACCGATACACCACTCGATGAATAATTATTGAATAAAATAAATTCTATCATTTCTTTAGTAGAATTCAATACCTTCAGGTACACCACTGACACCGACACAATCGCTACCAACCTTCTATCATCACCCAAATCCCTTGCGCTGTTGCCACGATTCCTCTCCAACTAAAAAGACTCTTAAAAACACTCTGCGACTTATTAAATAATGATTTTATATTCAATTTATGCTGGCAAGAGGTAATAAGATTATAAAAATACTTTTTTGGTATGTTTCAATTGATTAACACTTAATTTTTCGACGGAAAGATTCGTTTTTCTACAGATGGTAACGGTTATATCGTTCTATGCTTTTACATGGATGATCCCCCCTTAAAGATAGTCACCAACCTCCTTAAATGAATTGTACACATGTATTTCTGCGCACCGAAATCCTCGCGGTATAATTGATGATAACAATTAGATAACAATTAGAAGAACAAAAAACGTAAAACGTTTTGATCATGGAAAAATATAAAAACTTTCAAATTACAACAGCCGACAGTTATGGACATCCGTGGACACCCAAGACCAAGTGACTTGATCAAGAATGCGCGTACACGCATAACATCAATTTGTAAAACAGCATCAAGTAACAAACTATCAGTTGAAAAAGTCAACCAGTAAAGACTATCACATCAATATGCAAAGGAGAAGGATATTTTTATTTCCTCAAGACTCTTCTTAAAAACACACAATTAATCTTCGACCGATTTATACTGTAGAATCGCGGTCTTATGATTCAATCATTATCTTTAGTGTTCGACCGAAAATCAGATTTTGGTCGAAGCCAAAGCCGATTGTTCGGCCTTAGCCCCAACCTTCGGCCGAAGCTGAAACCGAATGTATAACATCAGTAAGATATTTTATAATATTGAATAAAAACCATAATATCGATGCAAATTGGGTATAAGAATTATTTGGTATTATGCATGATAATAATGACAGCAGAAGTATTGAGTGAGATTTATGTATTTATTTCTTTATTGAAATAAATCACCGATCGAATCAAACCCTCTGCTACAATTGGCATCGGCAATCTCGATACACAGCTCATCCGTGTTCGTACAAGATCGTCCGTTTTGGCCAAAGACGAACCCGATGATTCGGTCAGACACTAATTATTATCTTCGCAAGTTCGGAAATAAATTGTAAAATTTATGTCGGTTAAACAAGTGGCATACGCAATTAGGGTTGCCAGGTGTCCGGCTTTAGCCAGACATGTTTTTATGGTCGGGTTCAGTCAAATATTTACGTATCCGGCCTGTCCGACTTTTGTTTTGCTTTTGGATTAAACCATTTCATTTTATCTGCATATAGTCTACAGAAGGCTGAAAAGTATAGGACTGATTCTTATTGTTGTAGTTAATTTAGCAACAAAACTATGATTCAATAATAAATAATGATTATAAACTGTTGTAATGTGAACCATATCAAGGTCTCTTTTTTATCAGTGATGTCTTGCTTTAAAAACATATGTTCGATATAAAAAAAAGTACGTTTGGCTTTTGAAAAAATTATGTCAGGCTTTTACGGCAAAATGTCCGGTCTAATACAGCGCCGAGTCCGGCTTTTGTATATTAGAGTTTGGCAACCCTATACTCAATAGAGTTGTATGGCAAAAGCAACTGACTGATACGCGTCAAGGACGTGGTGACGTCAGACCGAATGAAAATTTATTGAAAATTCCAGAAACTGTAGTCGTGAATATAAAAAATGGGAACTGAGTCGAATTGGACAGTAAGGAATTAACAGGAATAATCGGAGCGTGGTCGAAGTAATAGTGGTTGGTTGGTCGGTTACGGAGCGCGTAAGAGTAATAATTGCTAGGAGTTCGGTTATGGAGCGCATAAGGATGAAAAATAAATAAGTTTACTAGTTGGAAATAAATAAGAAGCGGTTAAAATATATGGATGAAACAGTGTTACGGTGCAAATAATAAATAAGTGGATATTTTAGTTATAATACAAGTGTAGCTTTAAGAACGATTTCAAGTTTCGTTACACTATTATAATTGTTAAATAAACATCACACAAAACATATTGTAACGGATTTCCTTATTTAACGTCTGGGATATTGAAGATAACGATAGCAGTCTTGAAATAGGAACGGCAGAATTGTTCCAGGCCACCGCAGGTAAACAAATGAGACTTTTCTTGCGGCCTATATAAAGGGGCGCTGTTTGATCGAGAGGTCAACAACAAATCAAATAATCGGAGAGTAAACAGAATGACAGAGCAGGTCAATATGAATCTTAGTGATATAAATATTTCTGGAAATAAATTTCAGTTGCATCATTATTAAGTGTTTTGTCAGTGTTTTGTTTCATCTAATTAACTTTAATTTTCATTTACTTTTTAATAATGGTGTGTTGTTTTTATTTCGAACCCTAAAACAATTACAATATGGATTGCTGATGGGCCCAAACCATTTCAGATAAATTAAAATAACCTTTTTGTCTGAATTCCAACATTTCTTTGCTTGTCATTCTATTATAAAATCATTTCGCAGGAATGAACTCAAGTGCTGAATATTATTTCAATGAAATTCAATCTCGTTATTGCACTAATGAACACAAAGAGCTGATTATGTTAATTGCATACAACATTAATACAGAAATCAACACATAACTACCCACAGAAATCAAATTAAATCAGCCTTAAGCAGACATTATCCTCATTTATAAATAAATAAGCGTTAATTTATTCCAAGCCTTAAATATAAATCACAACAAAACGTTTCTATTATCATAAACTCATTCCATTATAAATTCATTGATAAGCAAACAAAGCGGCAAAAAAAGACACATACAATTGCGCGCTTGCAATGTGCCGCTTCATTTGAGCAATGGACACAATTCATTCATACGAATGGGAATGTGTTATTACATTGCCTGTGCAGAAATAAAAAGTTGTAGCTAACGTAATTTAAATTACAAACGATCCGCTATTAAAACGAAATGACAGTGCAAACGGCATTGAGAATAATGTGATTGAGGTTATGGTATGCTTTGTAAGTTTTCACGCATGCGTGGTGGGTAATTGTATTAAATGAATCACTTTTTATAGGTATTGTTTTGTATGTTGTTTCATCACGAACGTAGCGATTTTTCTGTTAGATGTATTTCATATTTTATTAATAATGTTTCTTCTGAAAAAAATTGAAGCACAATTTCAAACAAATATTTTGAATGCACTAAAATGACCAGACGATTAAATAGTTCTGAAGCAATGCTTCAAAGAAATGAAATGTACAAGTTCTCCAAATAAAACTCCAAAAATAAAATCTTACTTAATTAAAATAATCAATATAATTTATATATTCGAACACCTGCATAAAATGAAACGGCTTTTATATAAATATTTATTATTTTGATGTAAATATAATTCCGTAAACAAACAACTGAGTAATTACGTGCGACCGAAACCAGTAGCTGAAATAAATATTTATTAAAACTGATCTTGTCTAACTGACAGATTGCTGCAATTATGGTTCTCATAATTACTTTGTTTTTTTTTTTGTTTTGTTTGAAGGAAGCTATAAAAACAAACCAAGTAGTTAATGATCTCAAATGTCGTGCGTCAATTGCTCCAACAAAAGAATGTCATCAACAATCTAGAAACAAAAATTCAAAAGAATGTGGGTGCTTAAGAATTCTGGTGTTTAAAACTGTATTACGTGACTCTACGTTTAAAGCTGACTGTCACGTGAAGCTACTCCACATGAATTACGAGCATTGACCGAATGATGTCATTTTTTATATAGTCTATTTAAAAATAATTTGGATATTCGGATATGTATTGAATATTCGCCGAATTTATAAAAATATCGCGTTGTGTATAAAGAAGTAGGCGAGTTCTGGCAAGAGTGATGGAAAATTGGAAAATGCCACAAATCGGAAGCAGATCCAAAGTTTTTCATTCATAAAAAAAAAACTACAGCCAAAAAACATCCGGTGACAATTTTTGCGCCATTCTTTATATGCTAGTAGTTTTTCGTAACGTCCATATCCTAAATAACCGAGTAAATAACCCTCTGGAACAACGGTATTACGTGACGTCAAAAGAGTATAATGTGGGCGTATAAATATTCCAGAATTTTGAGCAGCGTAACATGATTCTAAGTTATAATTATCTTGAGACTGAATGTCATTATAATTTATGTATCTAAATTCATTTTCCATGCAACATACCTACTAATTAATACGGACTAATTTAAAACAAAGCAACGAATTCAAGCATGATGCACTAGATTATCAGGCATTCAAGCTATAAATATGTATACACACGTTCCTATGCAAAGGCGACTAATTAATCCTGTGCAGGAAACTGTAATTACGATTTAATTAAGTTTTCAATCTCTACTGTGTTTTTGTTTTATCAATGTACAACTTGTTTATCAACTAACAAGATAATATCAGTTAATGCAGCTTTTTCTGAATAATTAAATAATTAAAAACGAAATCATGCAGATAAGATCAGATTGAGCCAAATCAGTGATGCTCAAACATGCATGTAAAAGAACTGATATTTTAATTTCAACATAATTCATTGCAATTTAAGTAAAAAGTAATTGAGGTTGATATAAATTGAAAATATAATTACGGAACATTTGTTCCAGGTAAATATTTGAGCCTAATTATAACATTAACCGGTACTTATCCATAATTGCTAGTGTGGTCTAATGATGGTAAATACTGTTAATCTCGAGATATAGTAAAAAGAGACAGAAATATGTAACCTACTTCACGAACTGAAAAATGAATTGATAATAAATGATAATTCTAGCTGAATGTGGTGCTCCACATGTATAGTTACAAATAATTTGACATATGTATTTTATGTAATTAGCAGAGATGAAAAAATAATAATAAATTATCAAACAGATTTTTATTGAGAGTTTATTGGGATCCCCAGAGTAATAAAACATTTTTGACTACTACTAATTAGGACACACATTGATATCATTATCATATCTTGACATGAATATGTTATTAAAGTTGTGTGACTCTTATGGCCGATTTCAGGACCTCGAGCTAAATTGATCCGACATAAATTTCTCATTTCCTTGGTAACAATATCAATTTCTCAATTTTTTGTGTCGTTTTTGGCCAATTGATTGTACGAAATAGGTAAAACAAAATTTATTGGTCACTATAACCCAGGTTAATTTAACTCTCGGTCATGAAATCAAGCGTTAGGTAACAGAAAGAGATATAAATCTAATGTTCAAAATCAGCTAACGGGTAATTGTATTCATAAATAGGTGCTCATCCAAATAAATAATACAAATATTCAATAATTTCATACTCCATATTCGCTAACGCAATTATAAATGCTCACTATTTGGTTTAGCGTCCTCCTCTAGCTGATTCCAAAAGATTTTGATCCTTTGGTCTGAGTGTCTGAGCTATGAATGTTGTAAGTTGTTGAAGCAGTCAGCTTCCCCCGCTTCTTGTGTCGCATCTAGGTTTTGATCTATAATTCACTTTTTGTTATTAACATCTTATTTCTAGATAGGAAATCCAAAATGTTCTATGGGCAGTAAAAAAATCGAAAAGGGGATGCAAATTTACATATCGTCTAAATGGCAGATTATAACTATTTTTCAATCTGATAAGGCATCGAAAGTAGAAATAAAGTTTCGAATTGTCTATGACATATTTGCACTTAGTTGATATTAGGTTTTGTTCTTGTACAAATTATAAATATATATATTGTTCCCATGTATGGAATATTACCTCCATTATCAATCTATGTCCTGTTCGGTGCAGTCTAGTTGGGCATTCGGTAAAGGGTTCCTTAATCTGAGTATTCCAGTTGGGCATTTTAATCTCTTACAATGCAGATATTGGATTTACCTGTGTCAAGTACTTGTCCGCCTCCATGACTGTATGATTATAATGTTTGCAAAATATCTATACATTTTACATTTTTCATAACATTTAGTTTTCAACTTCGCCTACTCCTAATACTATGTACTGATTGGTCATTTCCTTAATTGTATGTATCGCTTTAAGAGTTATAAAGTTCTTGAAAAAATTGCAATCAAATTGGTAGTTTTGCTTTCATCAACAAATTAAAGTGAAGAAAATATTATATTTGTGTTTCATCATTTATTTAATATTCAGTGATCATGGAAATAAATCGCATATTTAGTGAAAAGGGAAAGGAATTGCTAGTTATTAACAATTTTAAAGTTTGCGTATCTTTGACAACAAACGAGAGAATAAGATGGCGTTGTACAAATTGAATTATCGATGTACTGTTACAGTATACACAAATCGTGAGTTTAAAATAATAAACAGTGACTTAGTTCATGATCACGAAGAAGAATTAAACATTGAACGGCGGGCGCGAAGTAATATTGTCAAAAGAAAAGCAGTCTTCGACCTTACCGAAAAATCATCCAAGCTGATTCGATTGGAGTTTCAAAAAAATCAGTTGTATCATAACTTAGAGTCTAGTATGATAATTGAAATTTGACGGAATATAAATAAATGCAGTTCGAACTCACTATCTTATCTACAGAAAAATACAGGCAGAAAAATGCCCAACTGGAAGAGTTAATTTCGCCTACCCTTTCGGCTGTAAGGGATTATCTCAGGTACAATGCCCAACTGGAATACAGCCGTCCTGTTGAAATGTAAAATGTTTAGTGATCGATATTATTCATCGTAACTTCACTCCCGAAATATTTTTGCATAACGATCAGAAAAATTCTGTATTCGAGTTGGGCATTGTACCTGAGATAATCCCTTACAACCGAAAGGGTAGGTGTAATTAACTCTTCCAGTTGGACATTTTTCTATCTGTTTTTTTTCTGTAGATAAGATAGTGAGTTCGAACTTCTTTTATTTGTATTCCCTCAAATTTCAATTATCATACGAGACTCTAAATTTTTTTGAAACTCCAATGGAATCAGCTTGGATCGTTGGACTACTTTTCTTTTGACAATATTACTTAGCGCCTGCCGTTCAATGTTTAATTCTTCTTCGTGATCATGAACTAAGTCACTGTTTATTATTTTAAACTCACGATTTGTGTATACTGTAACAGTACATCGATAATTCAATTTGTACAACGCCATCTTATTCTCTCGTTTGTTGTCAAAGATACGCAAACTTTAAAATTGTTAATAACTAGCAATTCCTTTCCCTTTTCACTAAATATGCGATTTATTCCCATGATCACTGAATATTAAATAAATGATGAAACATAAATATAATATTTTCTTCACTTTAATTTGTTGATGAAAGCAAAGCTACCAATTTGAATGCAATTTTTTCAAGAACTTTATAACTCTTAAAGCGATACATACAATTAAGGAAATGACCAATCAGTACATAATATTAGGAGTAGGCGCAGTTGAAAACTAAATGTTATGAAAAATGTAAAATGTATACATATTTTGCAAACATTATAATCATACAGTCATGGAGGCGAACAAGTACTTGACACAGGTAAATCCGATATCTTTGTGAGGGATTAAAATGCCCAACTGGAATACTCAGATTAAGGAACCCTTTACCAAATGCCCAACTAGACTGCACCGGAAAAAAAATACGTTTCTTTTCAATTCATAAGAACATCAATTCATATGTTGTAAATTTTTTGTCTACGATCAATTTGTTCAAGCGTAAAACTCATGACCTCAACTAAGTACTGCTACACCATGTGAATATTAAACAGTTTTTAAAAGAATTATTCACATCACTTTTACTTATTACTAGCCAGTACCCGCGAATTTGGCTGCGTGAATCACCATAAAAAGAATAAATAGTCGTAAAGAATAAGTGAATAGCAATAAATGTACTAACAATAATTATTTCTAAAAATTATAATCATTACAGAGAATAATTGAATTCTGTAACGGATCTGCACATCATCAAGTCGCTCGCGCAAATGGTATTACGCAGTTTTTGCTGACTTTACGATAAGGCAGAAAGTATTTCCCCTTTTTTCATCTTATGCATGCGCATACTTTTGATTATTTCCACATTTACGCAGACACTGCAGATCTATGGCTGGCGCAGACACGAAGCATACAAATATTTATACTAATATCTTCTGGACCCTGCATGATATCGAAATGGAACATAAACGAAAATCTAGATTAAAATTCCTGTTTTAAATCTTGAAATTTTCATTGAAATCTGTTGAGCCGTTTCGGAGTCTATTTAAGCTGAATTTGCAGATAGACAGACAAACAAAAAAATTAATTAAATTATGATCGGACATCGTTTAAATAGCAGTTCTCTTTTGAATTTTTGTATTTATTTTTAAAACAGGTAAAAATAAAAATGACCAACCGCACCAAAGGATTGATTCCCAATAAACGCAGACCATTCCTTTTACCTTAATTCTAATCCATAAACCAACGGAATTTTTCTTGAATTTGCCTCAATTCATCTAAGTATACTTTTAGAATGTGAGAACACTGATGAAATACGAAACTGCAACAGTTACAGTTAAAAGTGAAAATGGAAGCAGTAGCGAGTCAACGAAGCAAGATTCAAAGTCTTACTGATTGCAATTATTCGTATGATAAAAATGTGAGTATAATGTTTTAATTTGTTCTTTTATTGAATAAAGTGGAAAATAAATCTAAATATTATTGAAATTCGTTATAGTCTTTCTTAGAACTCTTTGTATTATTCTCAAAAGTACCTAGAAAAGCGGATACGTGCAGAGGTTCTCGTTTGGTGCAAATGGACACATTTTCGGGTAGGATTAAATTTATGACCGGATTACAGATAGTATACGACCTGTTTTTACCGGACCGCCAAGAAAGGTTATGTTATTTGCGCGTATCTATGATTAAGATATCGTTGGATTTGTCTCGGCAATCCAAATGTCCTTGGAAGGTGTTGTCAAACTTTTTTCTTCTAAATGAATCCAGTAGGGTATTAAAATAAAGAATATTAAAAGGTGATGACAAAAATATATACAATTTATAAGTTTAAAAGTAATTTGGAAAGGCAAATTGCAAAAAGAAACTATTAATTGAATCATTCTACTTCACGCAGTTTATAGAGCTCGTAGTAAAACTTCAAAGTTTAAAATAAACCAAATTATTTAAAAACAAAAAAACCCAACCGCAAAAACATGTTTTTAAAAAAAAATGAATAAGACTAGAAAAACTTTATTGTCAAAAATAAAACTGAAAAGAGAAGAACAAAGTCTATTATAGAATTAAGTTTGATTTAATGCTGAATGTGACATGTAATGTTCACATGTTCGGTACCTATAAGTACTTGAGTGCAAATAAATAAATAAAATATACTTAAAATTTGTGACGGGTAGCGGGAGTATGATTCCCATCATAATTTGACCTTCATAACTATAATAACTTGAATGTTATGAATTATTGCAGGCGAAGACAAAAAATGACAAACACAAAGTCCTCGCCTGTAATAACTTACAACATTCCAATTATCAAGTTATTTTAGTGACGAAGTTTAAATTATGGTGGGAATTATATTTCCGATTCCGGTCTAAGGCCCAAAGTATATTTTATTTGCACTTAAGTATTTATAGATTCCGAGCATTCAACATTAAATTAAATGTAATTCTACAATAAATCTTGTTTTTCTCTTTTCAGATTCATTTTTATCAAAAGTCTTGTTCTATTCTTTGAGCCTTTCTTGCAGTCTACTACATTTTTTATCTGCGAGAATTCTTGTAAACGCGGCGTTTTCGAGTGAGCAATTGAAAAAGAAGCCAACTCCATGATGTTCTAAACAATAAGAGGTCGTCTATGTACCATTCAACGATATTGAAGAGGTGGAAGAGGCAACCACTAATGTCTACAAGGCATCTCTTTTAAATATTAAATTTAAGTTGAGTATCTTCACTTTTCTGTCGCACTATTAAATGTAATATTTTGAAATAATGATCTTTCTTCACAAATGGAGAGAAATTAAAAAAAAAAGTTTGTTGGTAATAACTCAACAAGACATCACGGAACAGACACTTTCAAAGCGTGGGCGTCGGACTGAAAATATAGCACACAGAATTTGTCAAATAACGTAATCAGCTGATTATAAAAACATTCATTGAACTATTGTGAAAAAAACAGTTGGTTGGTCGTTTGTTATTACAAATGTTTCAAATAAATATATAAATGATCGTAAAAGTATTTGCGAAGTGTTTGTCAAGAAAATTACAGAGCTAACGCTTTTAGCAATTGCCCAGGCCGTATTTACGGAAATTTTCGTTAATAAAAACGTGATAATCTTGTCAAAACGAAACCGCATACAAAATTACACAACAAGAGTGACATTCATGGTGAAAAACAGGGCCAGGCTCCTGGACAATTTAATTATTACATTCAGGTTATTTTGGTAGTTCACGTTACGATTTAATAATCATAAACAATAAGAATAATTTTTTCAAAGCGATATCCTATTGCTATATATTCAACCATTAAAAAAGGAATGCACCATAGTAATTAAAATGAAAGGAAGATCCGCAATGGAAGGAAATGTTAAGAATCACTGCTCTACAAAAAAATGTGTGTTTAATTATAATTAAAATGTAAATTAATATCATTTTATCGGTTGAGATTCCGATAAAATCTTATTTTAGTTTAATGATGTGTGAGATAAGATCTATTTCATGGTTGAAATGCCCGTTGCTTTGAATCTGACTCGACGATTCATTCGAGTCGGACAAGAAACTAAATCAAACAATTTTATCGGTCATTAACTTATTGAATACGTAAAATATATAATTTATAGTCAACATAAATAATCAAAGTTTACTTTTACATTTATGCTCAGGCAAACAGAGACGTGAATATTTATAATCCCTGAGGAGAAATTCATTATCATCAATAATCAGCAGATTCTAATAAATTTTGCAAATGATGTACAATTAGTCAGTAATTTAAACATTCAATAAATTAGAAATGAATTGGCGATAAGCATGTTATTTTTAATATTTCAAGAACCTGATATGGTCTGCGCAGAACCTTGAATTTCTTCTATTAAATTTATAATATGTGAAGTCATATTTAAATCATGTCACTCACAATCAATAAAGTATTATAGTTATTTATCGACTAAGCTTCAAACATAATAGAACAATTACTCACAG
Organism: Dromius quadrimaculatus; assembly: GCA_963989225.1. Classification (NCBI taxonomy): domain Eukaryota; kingdom Metazoa; phylum Arthropoda; class Insecta; order Coleoptera; family Carabidae; genus Dromius; species Dromius quadrimaculatus. The sequence continues at coordinate 46,901,595 of OZ022330.1, forward strand.
TCATAATTCTAGAAATATATTAAGTCATGTATGAATATAATTTCATACGAATTCAGGTCAAACATACGAGAGGTGTTCAAAAAGTTCTAGGTCTGACAAAACAAATAAAAGATATAAATAAAACTTTTAAATTAATTTGCATCATGAAATCAAAAATAAATGTGTGACCAGTTTCATCGCTGTTACAGAGAGTATCGAATTAATTGATTTTATATTTCAAAGTAACAGCTGTCATTGTCATTGAGACATCCTCAAGGAGTCGCGATTTATTCTTTCTATATTCCTGTACCATGATTGTACATTTCATTTTCTCGAAAAAAACATAGATGGCAGGATTTTGTTACTCCGTAAGGACCGTTTGGGTTTGACACGATACATTATATGCTGCATTTTAATGCAGTATGTTGATGCAAATAAAAATGTGGCAATAAAATGCAAAGCAAAATGCAGCATTTAATGCATTGTGTTAAACGGTCCTTACAAACTCAATCCGGGTAGTAATATACGCTTTCAAGAAAAAAAAGCTGTGTATGTAATTATAATGCTATTGTTTATCAGACTTGAAAAAAAATTATATTCAAAACAAATGAATAAATATCAATAATGACATAATTATAATTGTCCAGTCACATTTCTTATGAATCCATAAATGGAAAAATGTTGTAGCCTTCAGACTAATCGAGCTCTAATAACATAATTACAAGTTTGAAGAGGTGTGAGAACAAAAAACATTATATTCAACACTTTTCATATACATATCACATGTTCACTGAACAAATTACTTATTTCATGTGACATGGAAAACATAAACATAGCATAGAACTTGATTTAATGAGGTAGAAAAAATAATATGAATATATTAGAAGACTTGAAAAAAGTAAATTGATACATATTTGTTTAAGTTGCTTAAACATACATAGTTACATATACAGAATGTTAATCGATACTATATAAGAATGTAGTATGTTTCGGTTTGGTTCCACTACGCCCAAAAAGTAGCACTTATGTGATATTTTTTTTTGTAATTGGATTTTGTAATATTTATCGGTCATATTTTTGTAATTCTTTGGCATATTGAACTTGAGCTCATCAGTGTTTGTAGATCTCAGCTTTTAGATGAATTCAAAGAAAAAAAGCTATAACTCACCCAACATAATCAAGGACATAGATAAAAGCTATGGAAATTATATCTAATATCTTTGGATGTAACAATACCGACACCAAAACTATTAGTGATTATTGAACAAACATTGACTGAAAATAACACAGATCCGACGATATCGAATGAACTGCTAATGCTTATAAACATATGTCTGGAACAAAATTATTTTACTATTAATGGCGAATTTTTTGTCCAAAATAATGGCTTACCTATGGGCTCGCCACTCTCCCCATTGCTTACTGAGTTATTTATGGATTATTTTGAACGGACCCTATTCAACAACAATTGTTTAAAAAATGTAATTTTTTGGTTTCGTTATGTGGATGACGTTCTATGTCTCTTTAATGGCATCCATAGACAAATTAATACTCTCTTAAATATTCTAAATTCCTTGGAAACAAATATAAAATTCACGGTTGAAATTGAAACAGACAAATCAATTAATTTTTTAGACTTAACCATAGACCATAAAAATTAGAGTGAACTTAACTTCAAAATTTATAGGAAACCAACTTATACAGACACAATTATACCATCCACTTCTAATCACCCTTTTTCTACAAAAATGGCAGCGTTTCATAGTTTTGTTAATAGATTATTAAGTATACCCCTTGACGATACCAATTTTAAAGAAGAACTTGATATAATAACCACAATGGCTGCAAATAATGATTATAACAAAGATATTGTCTATAATTTAGTTGGTAAAAAACAGAAAAAGATTTTTTGTAAACAATTTTATAATAATTCGAATGAAATTTCATCCTCTGATATGAAAGTCTATAAAAAGCTGAAATATATAAATATCAGCAATAATTTATCTTTCGAACTTAAAAAATTCAATATTGTTCCTGCTCTTCACAATAATTCTCATACTTTGAAAAATTGCTTAGTCAACAATAAAACCTCGAATAAAACTGTTCACAAAGATCCTCTTGATAAGTCAGGAATCTATCAAATAAATTGTGGAGATTGTGATTTCATTTACATTGGTCAAACTAGATGTAACTTCAATATTAGATTCAAGGAACATATGTCTTGTTTCAAAAATAACAGACTGAATTCGAATTTTACATTTTGAAGAAAAAGCCCAGAAATTAACTCTCCAAGAAGCGTATGAGATTAAAAGAGCCGTTAGAAACAATCAACCCTTATGAATGAACTAATGAACAGTTAGATCTTGTGGACGCATATATATAAATAACATCTATTTTGTAAATTATTGTATCTTCTGATGATGGCTCAGTTGCCGAAATTGCAATAAAGATTCTTATTAAAAGTTATTTGTGAAACTAAAGCGAGTATTTTACCTAAATTCCTTATATTATCATGTATTGTTGAGTATTTATCTCAAAATATTAAAATTAAAATATTCATTTGAACAAGCGCCATTCATGACGTAACTATCACTACAGCTGTCCAGTTTTACAGCAGACCACATATATTTTCTGTTAATACGCAGTTGGATGGAGTTTTTTTTCGTCGCATTAATCAGTTTGTTGACGTTTGAGTTGAATTTAAATTTGCCGAAAATCGACCATGTATGCAAATTTTTCGATATATGTATACACTTTATCCCAGCGTGCACGTACGTATAGCAACATTATTACGATCGAGTGATAGTGACGCCATCAAAACTTTTTTTTTGAGGACTGGAAATTTACGTTTTTACAAGAAAGATAAAAAGATTACTAATCGACGCACTCTTTCCGATCATAGTGCAAACCTCAATTATATTAAAAAAAAAGGCTGTAGCGTGCGGAATAGGGGTCATTCCGCACGCTCAGAGGTTCCTAAGAAAGCCGCGTGGAGTCGCGAAAACACTGTTTCAATACTGTCATAATTTTGATTCTTTTTGATTTTCTTATCATTCCTCTTCAAAATGGAGTCAATATGAGTAATTTTATCAACATTTGATGAATTGGAATAAGATCAATGAAGCAAATTCTTTCTCAGAAAATGGTATATTTTGGTTATAGATATTCACGCGGACACTTTTGACTGTAGAAAAAATAACAGCTCATGTGAATTCTGCCACTCGACTTAGTCTCGTGGCTGAATTATTCACATTCGCATGGAATGATCTCCATTCCGCACTTGTATCGGAATATACTATTTTCCGAGACAACATTTGTTTGTATGTTTTTGTAAAATGAAATAGTTGAAAGTGATTTGAAGCCTAGTACTATAAAAAGTATGCAATGCGCAACAGCCCAAAGGGTTTGAACGGTCGAGTGAACTTGTAAAAATAATATGTGAGATTCTGTGTTTTCAAATTACAATGCTAATGGAAAAAAAGGAAGTTTGAGCCATAAAACCTTCGTGAAAAAATTGGTATGCATCCCTCGATGGCACAAGGGTGGCAAAGTAGGTTTTACATTTATGCAAGATTCCCCCGAAATTTCCCATTCTTGTGCCAACGAGGAATGCATGCCAATTATTTCACAGGGATTTTATTAATTAAATTTCATTTCTTTTTATTAGCATGCAAATTGAAAAGACGGTATTTTACATTTCTTCACAATTTCACGCGACTTTTCGAACTGTAGTGAATTGCATACCTTTAACTATTTCGTTACAAAGGCATGCAAAAATTTTTTACGGAACGATCCAATTTACAAAAAAATATAATTGGAGCTTGCGCTATGACCCAAAACCAAGTATCAGTCAATAACCTTTCAATCTTTCTTAACAAGGGGTACATTTTCAATCTTCAAAAAAGCATGCGGTTTAAAATCGGAGAGCCCCAACTGTCACCATCTCTCGTTCTAGATAAATTATATATAAATTTCAATTTGTTTGTGAATTTATACAACTATTTGCATATGAAGAGAATTTTAGTTGTTTCTGCTACCATATATAAAAAAATATTTACACATTCACTTATCTACTGAAATCCTGATATTTATTATTATCAAGACTTTCTATAACTATAATTAATCTTTGCAACATGACTTCAATATGAACTCGTATAGTGTAGAACAGGCTCCTGTCGTCAATGGCACGCACGTCTTAGTCACATGATAATTCTATCAGTTGGGCGACCAATGTATATTGCCTACATAACACGGGCCCCAAACGCACCCTACTAAAACTTTCGAGCATCAAACCCCTCTGAATACACATCCAACGCCTACGTGATCACAACGATTGATGATCGTTCTTTCCTCCCCAGAGAAATAGGGGTGAGAATGGTACGAATAATGAGAAAAGTTTCTGCATAGGAAGGAGTATTTGACGTCACACTTGACGCATGTGTTGAATATAGATGCGAATGGATGTGATAAATAAAATAATAAGAATATACGTCTGTATGAGTAAGAGTATGTGTTAATATATGACGGACGTGACATAGTTTCGTAATTCTTGTTGACTGATTTTCTTTTGTTTCTTAGAATAGATATTATACAAGTAAAATAATATTTTACATTTTGCTAATTTCACAATTCTGTAATAACAAACATGTTTATTATATTCTGATTGCACGAAGCGTAATAAAATACATAAAATTAAGAAACATCTTCTAAATAAGCTAGAGAATCTACTTGATTTTTTTTTTTTTTTTTTACAAAAATATCATTTTAAATTATCGTACTACAACATTATCAGTTTTTAATACAGGAAACTTTAAAATGATCTTTCAAAAAATCCGTCAGACAGAATTTGGAAAAACCTGATTGTTTCACAATATTACAAATTAAGGAGTCGGAATTTACACCATCATCCTGAATAAAGTGGTAACTGTAGACACGTGTTTCGTTCTTTTTGAGACTCTTTAGTACAGTCCAACAGGCCTCAGGTAGTTAAATTTGTGAACCGCAACGCGATCAAAATGAACTTGATACAAGACATGCAGAGATATAAATCTGCAGCAGTGCCATCTCCCATACTGCAGCCGAAGTGTCTACGTTGCCGCCGTATTCAGGATGATGGTGTAAAAACCGTCTCCTGAATTTGTAATTTTGTGAAACAATCCGGTTTCGATTTTAAACAATTTATTGAAAAAAGTAAGTACTTACACAAGTGTATAAAAAAAATCCAAACGAATCTCTTCATTTAGTTCTAAAATAAATTCAACTCATAACTTAAAACTGGCATCAATTCAAATCATCATCACAATATGACACCAATTTCACAAATCCTCGTCTTTCATGAAGCGCATACCGCTTGCCAAGTACAGCAGGTTGTATTACACCGCAGTGTGCAGAATCTAATCTCAAAGGGCATTATCAGCAAATAGAGGGTAGAGAGAGTGGAGTGAGAGGAAGAATGCAAACTCGCTGAATGACTAGAACAACTTCCGCACGTCGGCCATTCAGATAAAGAGCGCTAACTCAACACGCATATGTGTGCGAAATATGCTATGTTGACACGAGCATAATCCATATTGTGAAGTAGGTAGAGGGGAGAGGTAAATGTGGAGGGAGATACAATCGACAGAATAATTTATTCTTGGCACAATAACATAGAAGCGCATTTTTACTGGACAGCAAATAATCAAAAAAAGATGTGTGCGCATTTACTCATTCGAAATGAAACTTCTTTCATGAACCAAAATCAAAATTATAACCGAAAGGTTATATAATTTATTATATTTAAAAAGTACGAACAAATATACTCTAAAAATTTAATTTGGGAATATTTACGATTCTCATTTGTTTCAACAGATAGTTGTAGAATAAATTGAGTAACTATATTTTTTGTATTATTAAAAAATTTAAATATATCTTTACTCCACAGTTTTCGTGATGCAAATTCAAAATAAAACAGTAAGGCGCAAATATTCTATCCGAGTGGAAAGTTTAATAATACCACGGAGTTGAAATAATTCGAGTTGACTATGAGGCGCACATATTCTATCCGAGTGGCAAGTTCAATAAAGCCACGGAGTTGAATTATTCCGAGTTGACTAAGCAATATCAATTTTTTCAGTTTTTTCATCAATGGCCAATCAAGTTGACTGAATAAGTCAAACCATAATTTATTGACCAACTCTTTTTCACTTAAACACTCATGTCAATTTTACTGACAAATTTTACTGATACTGAATTGTTTTTAAGAATTCTGTAACTAGAAGACTGAGTCACATTGGAAAAAACTTTCAATCTAGTTATTTTTCAACTGCCATTTAATAACGTTTACAATTCAAGATTTTATAAATATTTATTACAAGTTTTAGAAATAGTACGATCAATATGTAAATTATAATAAGTAATAATAGCGTAAGCGCAAATTTCAGCAAAATATTTATCAACATATGTACTTATTCAAATATAATTATTTAATTTTTACAGTCACTTAGAGATACAAATACATCAAAATAAATTAGAAATTGTATTACAAGTACATTCAGAATGGACAATTAAATATCGTTTGTGCGAACTTACCCGCGATATAAACCAATCAAAGATCAATGTAAAATAGGACCTAGCTTCCCCACACTGACTTCTTTAAAAAAATGAACTATAGTTACAGTAACGAAAACAATACACAGTTTTAATACAATATTCGAAAAAGCCAGAATTGAGTCTTTAGGAAATGCATCTTTCGTGGAAATGTCTGACGAAATTGGAAACAAAAGTCTGAAAATACAAAAAAATGTCGGAAGAGTATATGGAGACAATTTAGTGCATTTTGCAACAAAAAATTACTAAATGCAACCTACTTCATTTAATAGGTAGGTACTTATAAGTCATTTCATTCGAGAAATATTTTTCACGAATACCACTCGCCACTCTAATTTTATCATAATTTTCTTTATAAAAACATTGTTTACTTTTAAGCAAAATCCTTCGAATCCTCCGCCTAGATGAAATCCTTTGGGCTATGCTTTCGTGATTTAATCGGGCAGATGACTCTCACAAGGTTGCTAGGTAAACAATGTTTTCAAAAAAAATTTAGGGCAAATCCCTATTTTGAATAGTATGCTATAGAAAGAAATCGGCTATGGCAAAAGAAAATAGTTTATTACCTCTTTAATCCGTAAATTTCGACTCGGTTCTCGATACCAATTAACAAAAACGATCCAAATCCAATTTCGAGGTTATTTCTTCTAAATTCTTCACCATGTAATTTTGCAAATTGAGGCCAAATTTTTTTCTTGATTTTATGTTCCAATTTTATTCTATCTCGTTCCAGTGTAGTGAATCCGACTTAATTCACTATCTATTATTTCTTTCCACTGGTGGAAATGTGTTAGTTAATAAGCAGCTCGTCGACGTCGATGCGTACTATTTCTTAAACTTCTTCTAGAATGGAACTGTTTGTTTATATTGCTCGGTTAATTATGTTACCATTGCTGAGTTTTATCCTTTTTGTAGATGTTTTGATCCAAAAATATTTAAAATCCAAAACACACTATCTAGATTAATCAAAACAATAAACCTTTTCCTTCATCGGCCTCAACACCTATGTATATATAAAAAAAAAAAACGCGTCGTTTAGTGAGAGGTCAGTGTAAATTGAGCAGTACAGTAAATACGTCAGGTCAAAATAAATTTGGTGCAGCATAAATATTCTAGGAAAAAAATTGGTTCGCAATTATTATAAAGCTTGAAATAGTTATAGTTATAAGTGTATTTTGTTCAATGAATAGACTTTCATTTCTAATTATTTCCAAATAGTAGTATTTGACACTTCAGGTCAAAAGTTTTGACGGATTTCGGTGCCTTTTTTTCTATGAAAATAACTATTTTTTCATAATGATTCATATTGAATTTAATTTTCAAGATAAATGATTTTTTTCCATGATTATTTGTTATAATCAACTAATATAAATTTATCGTATCACCTAGATATATTACTATGAAATGAGGAATGTGCATTTCTCTGTTGCAATAAAAAATTACAATTGTTCTTAAAGATTTCACAGGCTTTTATGAAATTTCCACATTGCCAATAATATTGTATACTCTAAAGATTTCTTGGTAGTGTTTTTATAATTACTTATTAACTAACACATTCCAGAAATTCTTTGAAATTCAGGAATTTAAATTCATTCAATAGTTTAGCAACACTGTTTTCTTCATTTTTATGGTTTATTATCACAACAAAAAACCTTTAGAATAATTACCTTCGTAAAGAATTGAATTCCTTGTTGGCTTGACTTAAATAATTTGATTCAAATCAGAATAATTCTTCCAAAAAAAGTATTGATTTAAATCATTTCTATATTATTTTATTGGTTTTGTCATGGATTCCGCCGGATTCCGCTATATTTTTCATACAAAACAAAATAACAATTGGATTAATATATTCATTTTTTATATTTAAATGGAAATTCAATTTTATTTAAAATTTCAGTAAAACACATAACTCATAACTTGTGAACACGTTTTTTTATAAGTGCTAAAATTCTAGATTGATCATATTGTCACAAATATGAAATATCTTTAATTTTTTTTCTTTTTAATTTAATATTGAATGCTAGACGTCAAAAAAGTTAGCACCCCCACTTTGCCCAAAATTAAAAAAAAGTAGTCTATAATTTAGGACGCGCAGCGCATAACGAAAATAATTGATTTTCAACACAAATAATTTGTTTATGACAAAATCTTTGTGGGTACAAATTAGTCTTTAGTTCAAATTTGAGTTTTCTCAAGTCTCCTTTCTTCTCAAATAGTTTGCCTGATATTGCTTTTAATTTTGCGCAGCGCAATTTGAAAATAATTGATTTCCAGCAAAAATAATTTGTTTATAACAAAATCTACGTGGATTCAAATTAGTTCTTAATTCTAAATGAAATATTTCATGTTTCCCCTACTCTTAAATTGTTTTTTCATAACTGCTTTTGAACTTTGCGCAGCGCAATTCGAAAATAATTGATTTTCAACATAAATAATTTGTTTATGACAAAATCTTTGTGGGTACAAATTAGTCCTCAATTCAAATTCAAGTTTTTTCAATTCTTCTTCATTCTTAAATGGTTTGCTTAAAATTGCTTTCAACTTTGGTTCGCGCTACTCGAGAAAATTTGATTTTTAACAAGAATAATTTGTTTATAACAAAATTTATGAGGGTACAAATTAGTCTTTAATTCCAAATCAAGTTTTTCAAGTTTCCCCTACTCTCAAATTATTTGTTTATAATGGCATGAATTCCGAGCAGCGCAATTTCAAAATAATTGATTTTCAACATAAATAATTTTTTTATTGCAAAGATTTTGTTATTACTAATTAGTCTTGACTTTGAGATTGAGATTTCCAAGCTTTTTTCCGTCCTGAAATAATTTTTTAAATCTTGTTCCGAATTTGACGTAGCGCAATTGCAAAAAAATTAATTTGTTATAAAAATATTTTTTTTTTCAAAAAATCCTATTGGTTACGAATTAGTCCTAAATTAGTTCTTTCTAGTGGGCTGCCTTTTTTTTCGATTGGCCAATGTGGGAGTGCCAGCTTTTGCTCAAGTTGGCACCCCCACTTTTCAAATTGATTTTATGGCCAAAGTGCGTGGGTACAAATTCTAATTTTTTGGGTACAAATTAGTCCTTATTAGTCCTAAATTATAGACTACTTTTTTTAATTTTGCGCAAAGTAGAGGGGTGCTAACTTTTTTGACGTGAATGCTAGCTCACTGTTGGACAAGAGTATATAAAGCCCCGAGGGCTGGTGAGGGCAGAATAATCATTAAATAAAGTTAGGATCACCTTTTTTTTTATTGCACGATGTAACCTATAATATTAGTCAATCACAAATTAAATTTGTGACAGTAAACCAACAATTTCACTCCATTTCGTGACACAATTTTAAAAAATCGATAACAAAAAACATGATTAATTAAAAAAATTCGATGTTCAAGATTCTTTCCAAACCTGGATATATTATACGGTAACGTTTGTCTTTTATTTCATCACAAGAACCAATGTTTCTTTCTGTTCTGGATACACCAATTTTATGTAATGATTATCTTTAATGGTAAGGCAGTTATTCTATGATTCCTACTTTCACATAGGATATACAGCAAATTCCTCGCATTAATAATAAATTGTTTTGAGTTAATATCTACTTCATGCAGTGTCACTACTTATACGTGTCAAATATCTGAATGTAAATCACTGTAATATTTTTATCGTGAAAACTTCTAATATTTCAAAATAATAAAAACTTCATTTCCCCTTCGTAAAGAGCCGAGAACTCTTTAAAATTTTCAAGAAAATAATCGTTCGTTCATCAGCACGAAACAAATTTTATCTGACATAAATATGCATGCCAACACGCGACACGAACAAACGTAGTTTCCATAGCCCATCGTATAACTCAACTCGTATTTGAAATTGGAAATTCGCAGGGCCAACAATGATCGTGCTGTTCATATTAAAACAGGGAAACTTTCGAATAGTTAGGGGTGACAACATGTCAAAAACTTTGATATCTATTTTCCTCACTGCTTTCATTATCAGCTGACAGATATGAAAATGAATTTCTCTGTGATGGAAATGCGAAGTGAATAACATAAATATGTAAATAATTTCAGCTGGGTTTATTATTTGATAACAAAGTTTCCAACTCTTGGTTAGGCACTGCGTATTTGGTGCACTATAAAGTTGCTCGACCTTTAGAGCAATGTAAAGATAAAATTAGAAACTTTAATGTTGTTTCTGGGTATCTCATACATTGAACTGATTTTATTAAGAGTATTGAACGTTTGGTTTTTGATTGCACTTGATCTGTTATTTGTACATTATATTCTGTCGATTCAATTAATATTTAATGAGAACCTTGTTTCAAGCTTTAGACAATTATATCAAATTTAAAATTGATTGTGAAGTACAAATCACCTCTCCTACGGATTGCAGTGCTCAATATAAAACTAATCATCTCAAAGTGTCGTCAATCAATTCCAAAATGGAAATTATTTTTTTAAAGTGCAATCATACAATCCAATTTATTTATGTATAGCTGATTACAAATCAATAGAAAAACTGTTTTCAATGACTTGATTAGCTCCATTGTTTAAAAACAGAAAACATAATAAACAGCTTATAGCTCCATGAGTCAAATTGGAGTACTTTATAACTTAATTTCATTTAATAGAATAGAAATGCAAATGTCATTCTCTTATGTGAGTGGATGATTTGAAACTTGGCATGAATTGGTATATTGTTGCAATTTGCCTCGCAATTCGCCTTTACTGTTCAGAAACCATAACAAAATGTTATAACATTGTTGTCGTATTAGAAATACGTTATTTACGTAACTGAAAAAGATACAATATTTGGAAAATTTACTTATTTCATTCAGCAAAGTGAACTGATAATAATTTGCTTATATTCGCAATGTATTTTTTTACGTGACAATGTTGCTCACTTCTATTGAAGTGCACTTAGAAACAGGATTGTTATGAAAAAGTCTAGTCCGAAAAAACCCAGTTATTACAAAAATTTAAGCATGTTAAATAATTGATTGAAAAAAAACTTTGTACAATTGTAGATGACACTTACATAAAGAAAGTACAAGTGGCGCACGAATCATGTTGTTTTAAAGTATAACAGACAAGGCGCGGATAACTGTCCACTCGCGCATCGTTCATCCGATTGGGCTGAAACTTTGAATAGTTGTTTTTGGCACTTACGTGAAAGTTTCTGACACAGTATCATTCAAGTATGACTCGCCCTGCAGTATACAAAGCCCCAAGCATACATTTTTTAAATTTGTTCCCATTTGTCTGTCTGTGTAACCGCTGAATTGTTTGAGTTAAAATATTCTACAGTTTTTGTTAGTACTTGCGTAAATATTTCTGTCGTAAAATCATCAACATACGCAATAAATGCTGTACGAGTCGTATTTGTTCGTTCGCGCATCGTTCATCCGATCAAGTTGATTTCTTGTACAGTAATTGCTGGTAATTCAAGATTTCTAATACTGTACAATCAACGTAAAAATGATGGCGCGCGATTTGTATCAGATAACTATTCGTTGGGGCATCGTTAATCTTATCAAGTTGAAACAGTTGTTTACGCTAACGTGAAAGTTCCCAGCATGATATCATCAAAGTAGGACGACCGCTGCAGTGTGAATATTTATCTTGACAAATATTTTGATAAGTTGATTTTTTCATCTTTATATAGATCTCATTTTATTTATCTAAATATTTATTATTCAACGCGCGAATCAAAACGCTGGATCTAAGGGTTGAACGTTTGACACTCCATCCTAGTAATGATATAGATAAACCACTAAAAAAAATATTCTTTGTAATCTATTATGATTATATTTTCAAAAGGAAGTCAGATGTATTGATTAACCTTAAGATAAATATAGATATATTGATCAAGAAACTTCAATCCTTCTCTTTTTGCCCATCTCTGATTTCACTGCTCTCCTCATACCTTTCTAATCATTCATCCAATTTCTTGGCTTCATTTCAGATTATTTTAAAGCTACTTCTGAAGTACCTCAAGGCTCTAATTCTAGTACATAGTTAGCGCATTTTTTGTAAAAAATTGAAGAATCATCTAGATGATGAAAGCGCATTATTGACTGCTCATGAATGCTTGTTATTTCAGAGATTTCGCAAATTACCATATCCCACAATTACTAAGCTTGAAATCAAGCAATTTGGGCAAACTTACGAAACAGCAGCTTCCATTTAGTACTAGTTTCAAATTGTCTATTTGATAGGTACATGATTTATGCATGTACAAACTCATAAATACTTTTTAATCTTCATTGTTTAGTTATTGACTGACGGGAGGTCATGTACTGTACCTTAAAATAATAATTTGATCTCTATCAAAGCTATATAAAAAAAATATACCGAAAGTAAACAAATTTTCATCCAATAATAATAATTCATTCTAATAAGCTTCAAATTCGCGTCAAACAAGTCATTGAATGAATCCCGGACTGACTTGACAACTGTACATAATAGTAGTGACATGCACGGCTAAAGTTGTAACAAAATTTTTATCCACTTGAATAAACTTTAGTTGCCATATCCCTTATGTCATATATATCTATGGGCACTGTTTCGCCTGAAACAAGTAATTGAATAATTGAATCTTTCACAATCATTGAGCTTGAATTGAAGCAATTTGTGCAAACCTACGAAACAGCAGCTTTTATTTAGTATCAGTTTCAAGTCTGTAAATAGTATAGTTGCTGAGAACTCAGCGTCACGCCAGCTAATCGTAGTCTCCATAAGAGCTCTTGGACCGTTTTTAACTAGAATAGACTATAGTAACTTAATAAGTCGTATCTCGTTCACAATGCGCGAAGATCTAGCTTGACGCATGAATGTAGAAAAAAGATTATTGACACTTCGGAAAGGGATGATATTTTTCATTCAACGCTTTGCAAATTGCTTCTTCAAAAATTACTTAAAAAATTCTTTTAATATAATATATCACAGGATGTATCTTTTTTGTTCCGTTAAAGATAGAAGCTAGGAAAAAAATATACCTGTCTTCAACATAACAACTTTCAAAATCAACATTCCACACAAAAGATCCCAAATTTTCCAATGCCTGAGGCCTCATTCATCTTTCAAACGACCTGTCCCTTTTGGAACTTTATCTCGTTGGCTGTGCTCCCTACGGGTTCAGTTTCAAACACAGACTGTACTTTTTTCGCACAACAAGCATTGACTAATTATGAAGTCATGGCTTGCTTGACGTTTCAGACTAATTACTGCTTTAAAGAGGGTTACTATGGTAACGTTCCAAGGAGGATAAAAAGGAAGTGGCTTGTAAGCTTAAGACAAATTTCTTGTCATGCATTTTTTCTTTTTTCAACAAAGTTTTTTGCTTGAAGTTTAATTAGTTTTGATTTACTTTCGGATGTATTCAAGAAAAATTAACATGAAGCAGTTACAGCATTTTACTACGTTGCCAAATTGAATGGATTATTTAGCTTCAATGTCCTAACTAGTTATTTATACAGATCAGTGATCAAATCTCTCAACAAATCAGAACCAATTAAATTCCTCTGCTTTAATACCAACATCAGCACAAAAATTTCCTCTTCACATGGCCGTTAAGCCAAAGCTCATATCTCAACTTCTAACCGGAAACCGCAAACTCAGTGAAGTAGTTCGCGTGCGGTCGCCGCCGGAAACGATGGCGCTGTCGGCAATGACGTCAGAACCGCAGCCAACTCGATCGCAATGATAGGCGCTTGTTTTGTGACATGTCACGAACATTGGAAGCTATTACGAGGATTTCTAACTAAATTTAAGTTTTATGTATCTACAAAGAGATACAAACAGAGGAAGTTTTCAATTGCTTAATAATTTATGAAACAAGATAAATATAGATTAGAACAGTGCTTTTGAAACTATTATTATCATAAACTTCTTACATAGAAAATTAATGGTAGAATGTACTCAAGTGAGAAACTATTTTCAAAATTTTGAAATTTTCTGAAAACAAATATTTGAGATCAAAGGTGCAAACAAAATTCTACTGCTTCATTTGAAAAAGGTCTCCACCAATTCCCCAGAAACATTTTTTTTTCAAATTTATATTCAAATCCAGTTAATGTTGTCCATGAAAGGCACCAATTCCAAAATGGATGAAATTTTGGGCAAATCTTTTACTAAACATGGGAATGATGAAAAAAATAAAAGTGTCGGCTCGTATGACCTTAAAACAATTATTGTGCACTATAATACTTACACATACACATGTCAAAGCTTCTCAAATATAAAACAATTGATTTACAACAAGTCATTTGAATAAATAACTTACCTAATTCATTTAAGTAGTTTGTAGCTTTACTCTACTGATACAAAGAAAAATATTCAAGCAGGAAGATAAGCAGTTGATTTATGAACCCATTAAAAGATATGAAACATCGTGTTTTCTTTTATTTATTGAACATTGTGCAACAAATGGAAAAATGCATTGAATTATGCCCACTTTTGTTTTTTTTTTATCTTTATGTATTCACTTGTTTTAGGTTCATAGGCAGCAATTAACACATTTAAAATAAGCATATTTCAACTTGCTTGTAATTAAATTCTAGCGATAAAATGGTGATACTATTCCATTTACACAGGATATTCCAGAGTTATTAATGCATCAAGAACATTGTGAATTTATTTTTATTAAGGGGTGGGGGGAAGGGGGATGGCAAGCTTACAAACTTGGAGCATTTGGATAAACATTTGCATCATAAGAAAATAGCATTTGACAGTAGCTCATATCTCATAGTCTTTTCTAATGTAAAGATAACTTGAATAATAATGTAAGGAAATGTATTCAATTCATCACAAAATAAACGACGGCATTTATTGAAAATTAAACATACCGCATGCAAATGGAGTGCAAAGAACGTTCCGAGCATTTTGCAACAAACATCAACGAAATTTCGCGAAAGTAGCTGATTGGGCATTTAAATCTGTTTAATAAATTACTCTCTACAACCGAATTTCTTTGTCTGACTGGCGCTTCTGGGACTGTATTTTATGGGAATACCATATTTAAATAATATTTACTTTTGTGTATGACGTTAGAAAATATGCTTACTCTAATTATCGACTAATTATATTTCTTGTCAACTATTTCCAACTTAAAACAATAACTTCAAGTCACATCCAAGTTCTATCTCTTCATTATTTATTATTCTCCAACTCAGCAATTCAAGACTCATGAACACGCACATGTTTCAAAACAACCATCGAGGAATAATAAACATTTTAGATAAATCCATTTGTTATAAAAATATAATTGTTTTGCGTAATAATATTTTATCAAACGCTGAGATAAAATTCTTTGGATTATACTAAACGAATTGATCATACATTTCATTTTCATTGTAGCATAGAATCACAATAAAATTGTGATAAGATTAAGATTATGAGTGATTTTTTTAACAAACATGAAATTTTATTCCCTTAACTGGCCATACTTACTAATAATTCCAATGCTTGTTTAAAATTACTTACTCATTTCACTGGTGGAATAAAAAATTTAGGAACGGGGTGACAAATTTTAAGACGATATGGGTCAAGTAACAGTACGCAGTTTGATAGTTCAGGAGTCTTTTGCGCTGGTATATTATTTTTAGTCGTAGTGTTGACACCAAACTTCAATAATAAGTCGTAAAGCAGAAAGGCTTGAACAAATAAACTTTAAATGTTTGGAATTATTCAATAAGATAGACCTATTGGCGAAAATTCTAACAATGTGTTGAAGATTATATTATTTAACAAAAAATTGCACAACAATTAACTTTTATATTTATGTTTTGAGCATGATATTCCAACATTCATATTTTTATATATCACTTCAAAAGATTTTTAATATTGACCTTTGACTGAAAAAAATTGTTACACAATATTTTGAATAAGAGGTTTCACAAGATAAACAAATTATATAGAGTTTATTAGATACATCAATTACAATGACAAAAAGAGGAAGTAAAAGAAATATTTAAGACAAAAATATCAGCCGTTATCAAGTATGAATTATTAAAAATGGCAAAATGACGTAGATATTTAAAAAAATATATATATTTCTCAAATAGAAGCACAATTTGCGTAATGAAAATTGATTATAAAGTAACCTGACTTATGGCAAATCACACATTCACATGCATTATTAGGAAAAATATTAATGCTTGAGTCTAATATTTGTATTGTAACGAATTTTCTTTATCAACGTCTGGAATATTTCGAGATGATTCTAGCAGCCTTTCGAAAGGCTCTTAAACTGTTCCAGGCTAACACATGTAAAAGACACTCCTCTCTCTGTCCCGCTCTGTCCATATAAAGGACTTCCTCGTTTACTTAAGAGATCACAAAATTAATCAAATGGTCGCAGAGTAAATTGAACTGCGAAACTGGGCAATATCAATTTTACTGATGTAAATATCTCAGGAGATAAATATTAGTTGCAATAACTGCTGAGAAATAAACAGTTATAGTGTACTTTTAGTGTTTTGCTTTACTCAAGAAATTTCATTTTTTATTCATTTTTAAATAATAGTGCTTTTTTTTTAACAGGTTGAGTGCCACAATAGAAAAAAAAATTTGAGTACTACTGGCCACCTGATATTTTCTATCTTAATGGCTTTATTATGCCACACTCAATACAAAAAACACCTTTTCAACTCCAATTTATGTTTTTTGGACTTTCAAAATGATTTTTCAAATTTTGGTGACACATTGGTCTCACGCGGCCACAAGCATTGCCATTCGGGCCAAATTGCCGAGTGAGACCAATGTGTCACCACGCAGTTTTCCTATCCCAACGTGTTCGAGTATCTTCGAAGTGTGTAAGCTTCAATCAGTTCACGACTTATTATGCTACGATGCAGTCGTATGAACAAGATCAGAAAAGTTTATGCCTTGAATGCTTTTTTAGGTCACACAAAGTTACTAAGTGAATTTATATTTGCACTTGTAAGTGAAAATTCTGTTTATTTTTAGTAATTCAAAGTATGTATGAGTTGATTAAATTAAAATTGCATTTGTTTTTGTCCTATTCAAATAAAAATAAAAGTTTTGTTATTCTGGGTCGCGTGGTGTCGGAGTGGTCTCACAAAACTCCAGGCCAAGCATGTTTTCTAGTCCTACTGGCCGTTCATATTCGGATGTCATGTGAATCAAAGGCATGTGTGAGACCGTTGTGGAGCTATGCAGCCAAATATGTTCAAAGTGCGTGTGAGTCCACATTGGTCTATCGCGGCCTATTACACATAATTGAATGTGAGACCATTTGGACTCACATGGCACTCTACCTGTTAAATCACATTGCGCATCCGATCAAATTAAAATTAACTTCGGATATATTATCACCACTTAATAATTATTATCTTGTGAAATCATTTGAAGAGCCTATAAATGTTAACTTATTTAGCAAAGAAAAATGAAGCTTAGGATGCGAACCAAAGGCAATTTTGATAATAATAAAGTAGTCTACTTATCAAAAAATGGTAGGCATAGAAATATAAAATTTAATGTTACAACTGATTTGATACATTCTATCAATTGTATTTGGAAAAATTCAAAAAGAAAGAATCGTTCAGCATATATTAAAAAATTTTCTAAAAGTGTAGAGCTCACAATAAAATAATAGAAAGTCAAGAACAAATACTGGAACAATAAACTAAACTGAAATTTCCAAAGTAGGTATGATGAACCAGTGATACAATGTGCAATCAGCATTGCCAGTTGCTGAAACAATACATTTTCTACGGATAATTTGGGAGTGGGCTCGACGGTTGTTCGGCATCCAACGCTGGCAAACAGCCTCTGCCAACACGAAAGCAATGACCATCGACATTTTTATATTTATATGAGACACTTTTGGCAGCTCAAATGATTTGGAAATAAACTCATTTGTAGGCAAGAGAAAATAGGCGTGCGTACTGATTATAGGTTTGTTCCTACAGAAAATCCCTGACTAGGTACTGACAGTCCCGTACTAATTTTTTGTACGCATGCGCGAGCTATGACTGATTTCAAACTAGTCAGTGATTATTTGTTGGAACACATGTTTAACAGTCAGAAGAATCACAACAGATCCAATTACATTTTTACTTAATCTGAAGTGCTCAACGAACTTCACATCATTATAATTTTCAATTGAGTTCAAGTTATTCTGCTTTTTAGATTCTATTCTTTCTTGTAAAAGTTCTCCAAAATTAGCATCGTCAGATTCACTTAATAAAGACGAAGTAATTTCGTAAGCACTACTAAACTCACTATCATTCACATTTAATAGGTTTTTAAAAATCTCAAAACTTCACTTTACAAAGTTGATAACTGTCAACAACCTCACAATGCGCATGCGGGGATTTAGAATTTGCGGATAGTCAGGAAACTTTTCTGACTATCAGCAAACTGGTCCATGGACTGTTGGAACAGAAAACTTTCTAGTCAGGGATTTGTCACAACTGCTGCTGGAACACCTAAAATCAAACTGCGCAGACTCCGGACAATCTCGGACAGTTTTGTACTGCTGTAGGAACAAACCTTATACTTCACAAATACACTCGAAATAATCTATAATACGCTAGTCAAAATGATTCAAGTACATGAAGCTAAGTAGGTGTGTCAAAATAAAAATAAAAAATTTGAAATCAAGATAAATAAGTTATTTATTTCAAGACATATATGATTTGTATTCGAGTTACAATTCTTATATCTTCAATTTTTAGTTCAAAGGACTTTGTTATACTCATGATACATCAAAAATCAAATATTTTACTATTCAATCCAATAAATTATATTTATGTATAAAATAAATAAGAGATTATCAGTATGACATTTCTGGAAATAAAATCGAATCGAATCCACTATTTTATGGTAATAAGCAAATAATAATCCACAGTAAAACAAAACAATGGGATTTATCTGAAATAAATAATACATCCACACAAAAATTTCCAGTGTCCAGCTTAAATTTAAATGTTCACCAGTTAAATAGGATTAAAATATTAGTCGCAAATAAACGAATACCACAAAAAATATAAAATATGTTGATTTCACATTAGTGATGGTGAACCGCATTGATAATTTTTTATCTTGAAAGATTAAAAAGCATATAGCTCTATGAGCGAAATATTGCATCATTTAATAAGTTCAATTATTGTAGTTCTCAAATGAAACTAAATAAATGAAAAATAATTAATGGAAAATAACTTTTCGGTAATTTTTTAGAATAACTAACATTACTTAGATCTTAGAATATGTATTTTGTTGCGCTGCCACCCCCGCTTATTTATCTTCTTATAGTTGTGGTAGATTGCCAACTGCACCAGACTAGGTATGAATTTCTTATCACATTGAACAGGTAAAAATTAAAATGAGCAACTACACTAAAGGACTAATTCCCAATAAACGCAAAACATGAGCAATGAGGGCTTTTCCTCTGTCTTATCTGTAATCCACAAACCAATCAAGCTTTTATTGATACTTTTTTTAAAAAGAATATTCATCATCATGTGATGTCAGTATGTATGAATGTAGACCTCCAAGTTTTATTTCCTAGTACTCTTCATATTAACCTCAGAAGCGACTCAGAAGTAACTGAACGGCGGTCAAGCGCAGGAATACTCATTTGATGAAAATGGGTATATTTTTGGGCAAAATTAAGTTTTTAACCAGATTAAGAGCATTCTCTATCTCTGTTTAGCCTAACCATTCTTTATAGTCCCGTCTCTTACACTTTCACATAACTTATTTACATCACCGATTCACAATTCTTTTCAAATTGTTATAAGCGTTTGACTCTCAGATGTCACTTTTTTTTTAGCAAGCACTTTAATTCGATAATGATTGGAGATTCTTAAGTATCATTCAAAACATGTAATTCTCTTATCAAATCGTATCAAATGAAGACAACGGAAGTTTGCAATCCATTTTTAAACAACCTTCAAAAATGCGGAACAAGCTCATCAGGTTTGCGATTACTTCATGTGTTGGAATACAATTATGTAGCTATTTGTAATCTTGTTTTAGATTCCTTAGCATTTTTTCAATCTTTCAATTCAAAATGAGACTTTGTTACAAAAATTTCGCCTTACATCTTTTTTGTACAATTTTTTTCTCATTCCATACCTACGTCGCCATCTGTATAACAAATTTGCACTAATTTTGTAAATTAGTACTTGCTAATGACTCTTGATTGAAGGGCGCTAATTTGGGGAGCATGCGCGTCTTCTTTGCCCTCTTTCGTTCCTGAGCGGTTGTTGCAGACGTACTTGTTTTGAGCAGTCTTGTAATTTTTCTAGTTGTTCTAAATTTTGTGATTATTTTATTTTATCGAAATCAGTGTTATAATTTTGTAAGTATTTTGTTTATTATTTGTTCACGTTATTCCAAATTTAGTATAATTTTTGCTAGTGATTCCATTTGAAGGCGACCCGCGTGGTTAACCTTTTGATTTCCAAATTTATCTCTTTCATTCTTAATTCTTTGTTAGTTTTTTGTGTTCAAAACTTTTTTACAACCTTGAAACTTATATACTATATTCATATTTTTGTTCTGTTTTAAATTTTATTTACTATCAAAACGCGATCAGGCGGAGTAAAAAGCCTACGAGATTTGTGGCTATCTTCGTTCCCCCTTTATCTTTCATTACCTAAGTATGTTTGATGTATGAATGATTAGTAAAATTGGTTGATAATACATAATTTAACTATATTTTGGATCCAACGCGTTGCGGATTTGTCATTCAACAACTCGTAGTTTAGTTTCTTACGTTGTTTGTGTATGGTTTCTGGTTTCCAAAGCTTAAAATATTTTGTTGTGGGCTTTAGTTCCCGTTTTTAAGCTGGAAAATCCTACGAGTTTGTGAAGATTGATCCAATTTTTCAGTAACGAACCACGTTCGTAAATTTATCGACTCGTCGCTAATAATCCATTTTCTTTTTTTGCTAGACTTTGTATTTTCTTTGTTTTTCTTCTCTTTAATGCTCAGCGTAGTTTTTTTTTTACTTTGTAAATTTTTAGTGCACAATTTAAAATTAGGCAAATAAATAACTTTACTGATTATTTTCTCTAATTTTTACTAAATTTATAGTTTATACGTTTTTCAATTTAAATCTAAATTTATTTATTCAAGTTTAATGCTTCACGTTTGAAGAGAGCTCTCCAATTTTTTCATAGGAACCTCCTGTTTCAGTTGAATTGGATACTGGTTGGATTATTTGTTTTCAGCGTGAACTGTTAGGGATCTTTGGAACCCGTGGCCACTTGAAACTAGTTTCTGGCCAACCACACGTCTACGAAATTAAGAAGAACATTAATACGTCCCGAAGTTGATTATCAGGCGCAAGACCAACTTTAACACCTTCAAGGACCGTTGGGTATTTATCAAAGCCCTATAAGACGCAAGATCAACTTTACTTAATTCAAGGAACGTTCTTGTCTGACGTTGTTTTTGTGACTAACAATTCGTCATCTACCTTCTCTGCCAGTACTAGTCTTGAGTTCCGCCTGAAGAGGATATTTAGCTAGTTTTTGTAACGTAATTTTGAACGTCTGTGACGTGCTCTTCAGTTCCCTTTTGGCTGTTGCAATGAGATTTTTTTGTATTATAGCTTTAACAATTTTCGCAAGTTACCAAATTTATTCAATTATAATTTTTGGAATTATTTGCTTTAAATTAATAATAATTTTGTTTATAATTGATTTCGACGTCTATGCTTCATTTCTTTTTTGCTGTCGCTATTGTCTCACAGAATAGCACCTTTTTCTCCTTTGATCATTTCCTGGGAATGGCGCCCATTTCCTATTTTTCAAGTAAAATATTTCCGGTGCTCTTATTAATGGTTAGCCTGAGTCTTCATTTTCAAGGTAGGATATTACAATACTTAAATTTAGTGTCAACCAGAAGTATATTAAGTTTTTGCCACCAAATAGTGAAGATACATTATCTTTTTTAATTTCCTACTGCCACCTTGGAAATAGGAAAAGGTACAACTTGAACGGCCAAACGTAGACAATGTTTAGTTACATTTATTTGAAAAAAATTAACATTGCAGCAAATAAATACTCATGAAGATTCAAATAGATTTGATCCCCCAATTATTCAAATTGAATATCTATTTTTTATCTTGAATAGTTCTCAGTGTATCTATTTAAAATCCCATATATACTTAAACGAAGGTCATGGGAATGACCCAAGGGTTGGGGTTAGAGCTGTAGGTCAGAGGTTTCCAAAAGAAGGCTCAGCTGCTGATAAAATTTATTCGTAACCTATTGAAACTTTAAAAAATCAAATTAGAATTTGGAAAATAAAAATAGGTAAAAAAACTTTTAAGTTAAACAGTTTCATTTCAAACCATCAACTGCTCGATCACCTGTACCTCGAGCTGTACCAAAAACTAGGATTATTGGAATAAATTATCAGAGAATTATTTTCAAGTTTGAAAGGAAACAAATTATTATGTCAGGGTATTGCACATGACCTCCCGTCAGTCAATAGCTTAATAATATAGACTATATGGCTTTTTTGAGTTTGGTCTATATTAAAAATGGGTATATATGTGGTATGTATGCATAAGT
Source organism: Dromius quadrimaculatus (assembly GCA_963989225.1). NCBI lineage: Eukaryota > Metazoa > Arthropoda > Insecta > Coleoptera > Carabidae > Dromius > Dromius quadrimaculatus. Next base: position 46,924,711 of record OZ022330.1, read on the forward strand.
AGAATTTAAAAAAAAAAAAACACTCTTTTGTCAGTAATACGTTGAAAAGGATAAAATAATTCACTTGATGTTCAATGACAGCCAAAAAGTGTAGGTGCTGCAATTAAATCAGATAAAAAAAATTTTTTTTTTCTATTGTATTATTTCTTCTATTTTTATACACGAATTAATAGAATCTAGAAGTACAACGTTTTCTAATAGCTCACGCATTAACTCCAGTATATCTACAACTTTAAAATAATTGTCAATTAAAATCGTGTTTTCTTTTATTGGGGCAAAATATTTCATTATTTTTTGATCATCATTTGATCTAATATTTGTCAATAGAATTCTAGGCGATCTCTCGCCTATATAAAGAGAAGCGTCATTCAATCGAAGTTCAGAGAGTCAATCAAACGATCAGAAAAAACAAGGAGTTCAGTGCGACATAAATATCCTAGAGATAAACATTAGTGCGTAGTTGTTATCTACTGTAGAATAATTTGATAGTTACAGTTGTTAGTGTATTGTGTTTGAGTATTATCGAAGTAATATTAAACTTCGAATTCTAGTAATCCGCAAATAATAGTATTTATATTTCTATTTCGAACCCTAAAAACGTTACATTATTATTGAGGATGAGCACAACTGCACAAAAAATTCCTATACAAAAAGCAGAATTATATTTATTTTACATCACAAAGTTAACAAAAATCACTGTTATTAAAAAAAATTGACAATTATTTTATAAACAAGTAAATAAGTACTGATTTTTTTCCAAAAAAACTGCAAATAAATTTCATGGCTTACAAAATAAAATTTTCAGTAATTTAGTGTAGTGAGAGACGTGAGAGATTTACGACTGCAGGTAAAGTCCATAATAGTCAGTGCTGCACAAATTCTATCTACTGAATCATAATCACATGTGCAAATAAATTTTCATATCGTTTCGAAGGCCAACAAAAAATATTTAATTCATGAGAAAAAAATTCTACTGCAGTCTGATATGTAACCTCTAATGTAGAATTTTCATTACTAAAGCAATGTTTACATTACATACATATCACACGTTCTGCCACAATGTGGCTTTATTCGCAACTGCTTAGTTTAAAATGTGTATTTTTTCGAACATTTATGTTATAAAGTTAAAATGTTAAAAAAGAACAAGGTCAAGTAGATCATGCGTTAAAAGTATTTCGACCATATACTCAAAATCATTTCTATTTTACATCACTTTGCATGTGATTGTTAGTTGTTTTCTACGAAAACCATTTGAATATTACGCATAAGTGATTCTAATTATCATTCAAATATCTTTGAGAATAAATTGTGACAGACAAATGTTTTAGAACTCAAATGAATATGTAAACAAAAATTATATTGCATAGAATGTGTTTCATGAGAATAGTTCTTTGTATAACTTTACTTTGTTGTTTGTAACAAAGACTTAAAGAGAACAAACTCATAATACTGTTGCCAAAAAATAGATTTGAATTTGACATTACAGAAGTCATGCTTAAAATTAGGTGCCGTTGGCGCAACTGGACATGAGCCTAAAAGTAGTTTCCATATCTGATTGAACATTTTAGCCAACTTTTAATCAATTTATCTCTTACGTAGTATTTTGCTTTATTCTGGGTTTTTAAGTTTTTACCGAAACACAGTTTGCATAATGTATTTTACAAAATTTAATAACAATGACTGATATCAAGAATTCTATTTCAAAGAAAAAAAATGTTCGAAATTATTTAAATAGAAATATTTTAAATGAATATTGTAGACTACTGCATTCGTAGTATTTATAACAAGGTTAACAATGCTAAATCGCCATAGAAACAGTGCATATCAGTGAGTATTTAGACACGTAGAAATACCATCGGGTATTACACTAGTGATCAAAGTGAGTATTTTACTCAAAGATGTGGTACCTCCAATTTGTAATCTCGTGCTTTCTTCGTATTTAATGGAATATTTTTCTGAATATCTTTATCAATTTTATCTTCTGATTTATCACCAAACCTTTTTGAATTAGTTTCCATATCAGAACGCAATTTATTTCTCTATTATTCGTCAAAGAAAATGCAAGAGATTCTAATTTTTCAATTTGACAGAAGTTTGTTTACTCGTTACTATGAAAATTACGTGATTTGTTACTTGAATCATAGGAAGCTAATTTGAGAAAATAGTTTGACTCCTGGAATAGTCCTCCATATACCATTTGTAGTTAAAGTATTATAGACTATTTTTGTGGTGCAATCACTCATGTTTATTGTGCTTGTGAATACCACTCGTGCTGCACACTCGTGGTATTCAAACGCAAGCACAATAAACATTCGTGATAGCACCACAAAAATAATCGATAATACTTCAACTACTTATGGTATAATAAATGATAATTTTATTCTAAGTAACTTATATATACCTCAGGATTTTTCTTCAAAATGATTTGGAGCATTTTTATTGTCTTAAAATACTTCTTCACACAATGTTCCTGGAACAGTTAAAAAAACAGAGCTTGTGATACGGGCCTATATTTGGATGTTCCTGCAAACTTTGAACTCAATCGGAATTGTAATTTCCGAGTACTTTTCCACATCTGTACTTCTTGCTGTGTACTTTACCGGCGCATCGTTTAACTATACTTTCCGTTCGCAAAGTTGCAGTTGGAATCGATTGAAAAAAAATATAAATAAATAGGTAAGTATTTACCAAATTTAATTTTATCAAGTTCAGATAGTTTATTCGGATTCCAAATTCAAATGAACTCTTATTCACTGAATTGAATTATTCATTATTTACTTCAAATGAAATTCTAACAATTTGTTTATGATAAACATCGGTTTCTTAGTTCAATAACTTGTAGTCCGTGAGAGAGCGCATAAATTTTTCGTTGATTACCGCTCACTTGAAACTTTGTGAGTGGCTTCATTGTGATGAGTCCGACAACTTTTTCATTTGGCAAAATTATAGATTTGGGAGCGTCTTTCAGCGAGGGCTAATTAATTTAAAAAATATTACCGTTTTATTGATCTTTACACTAATCGAAAGATTTTTGATTATAAAATGAATAAAAAATATTGTCCGACATGAATATTGGGGCTAGCGGTGAGTCCGACAAGTCGCACTTGTCATAAGTACCAACATACTTACCATAAGTACCAACATACTTTACACAATAAATTGAAAAAAATATTTATACAGTAATAATAAATAAATCTTCCATCAATTGCTCTTGCTATTTATTCTCAACGGGAGATTTTTATTATCTATTTCTTTATTAATTAAAAGTGACTCACTTTTCGAAACATATTACAGATAAGATAAATAAGACAATTTGAGTGTCGATACTTATAACAGTATCAGTTCTGTATAAATTACCATAATCTTACAATGTTTCCACTTATTGACCATTAACTAATGCATGAGATGGGAAAAGTTACCTATTAAGATAAGTACGAAGAAATTAAAACAATAACGGATGCGCAGTTGAAATATTATCATTTGAATTATTGTTTTAATTTCCAAAATAGTAATTTCCGTATCAAGGACGTGAAGTTGATCTTTTTTTAGTTGAATCTGTTATTTGCGGCCGCAGCATCATCTGAGACTATAATTCGCGTGAGATCAAGGAGTTTTAACAGTATATTTCGAAAAAGAGAGCAAGATATGCACCAAATATGCACATATATTGAAATAATCTTGGTATGTAAAAAATTCAATATACTTACATATTTGAAAAAAGTGAATAGATCATAAAATAAAATAATCACATCACACTAACAATTGAGTCATTGCTTAACAACTTACCAATAATTAAAATAATTAAAAATTAGTCACACTAAATAACATACTGATATAAGAAAAATATATGATACTAGATGGATGGATAATCTATTAAAAAAAATTGTAAAGGTATGCCTATCTGTTAAATAAAGTGTAGAACATAAACCAGCAAAAACAATTTCTATCAAATAATTTTAAATTGCGATTTAAATTAATTAAATTTTAATTATGAGTTTATTATTGAATTATAATCTAGCTAAAGCAATAAAATATCACATTTAATAATTTTCAAGTACAGTAGTTGACAAGTAAATTAGTTTTACACTCACAGCAAAAAATTAAAATTATTGTCTTGAATCTATTATTGGTTGATTGTATATTAATGATGATGTAAATTTTCCTGACTATTAAATTTTGTGGTGCCAAGATTTGACCACCAACCAAATTCTAAGAACATTCACTGTATTGCTTCCAAAATACAAGCAATTTCAAAAACGTCCTGCGTCTGTCTTTGAAGGTCGGTCGTACAGTAATCCCAAGAAATGCGTCGTTCGCCGTATCAACTTTTCTGAAAACATTCTCCGCTCGTCTCATGATGTGGGTTGAAATTTTTTCAATATTCAGATTGTATTATCTCTAATTACTCAGTTGAATTATACCTCCATTATACCTTAATTAAGAGTTATTGTTGTGAATATATGTGACTTTATCTTTATTGTAAATGATTGGTATTTTTTTTCATTTGTGAGAATAATGATATAACGTTGCATTAATGTGGAAACAAAATTAATTGTGTATATATGAAAGTAGTATCGATTCTGTAATCAATATTTATTTTTTAACCAAATTATATATAATTATGAACTAACAATATGTGATTATCTTGGGTTGACGGAAAATTTATGATGTATGTGATAACTGATAAGTATAATATTTATTGAATATTTAAAATTAGAATGCCGGTATTTCAAGTATGTGGCATATTTTAAATAATGATAACATTTTGTTGATACAACTGACATATTTTATTTATTTATTTATTTTTGGGTCTACGATTGTTGAGTAGTAGGAATAAGCGTACTTCTAAAATAGAAGCATGAACCTGGATGAGATTCGGGCAAATCTTTGCCGAAGAAAATTACATAATCCTAAAAGTTTCAGTGCAATTAATCTGGTAGTTTCCGCGATTTTGAGCTTACATTTATTAATGTACTGTAACGTGCGAGAGTGTGGAGGCTCGTAAAAGTGACCTTGCATGGGCGGAGCCTTTCGTCCTCCATGCATCGCGCCGCACCGCATCACATCACCCCTCCCGATGAAAGCCTCCAGCAATATTCCAGAAATGTGGTAGAACATTCGAGAAATGGATATTTCTGTATATAAACGCAAGCAAACGATATGAAGAGTAGTAGTGTAATGGTGAAGCTAGAGCAGTGAATATCAAACAGTGAAGTAATCAGTGGATATAAATAGTTGAATATAAATATCTGTGGCCTTGTTTAAGATAATAGTAAGTGATAAATAAATAATATAGTGTTTGTTAGCGATATCTGGGAGATGAATGAAACTTTTATTTCATTTTCAATAATTAAATAGTGATTTTTATTCAATTATAAACTGTTTCTTTAAGCTATAAATATTACAGTACCATTACTGGATTTTATCGACTCTACAAGAATATTTTAAGTGTCACGTATGCTCGACGTATGCTTTAAATAGTAAATCACTGACATACCAAATGAAAAGCACCATCTGCTCGTTGATACTTCTAATTTTATAAATGTTCGCAATGAATAAGAAAGCAAAATCTAATTGACATTCCAGTCCAGTCGTTAAAAATTATTTATTTAAGGAATCAAAAGAAAAATTCATCCATAAGATCCTAGCGTGTCCGAGTTCATGTTCTTCTACTTAGTGTCTTTCTGTCGTCAGATTCACAAGATAGTTGACGTAATATGAATAAGACAGATGCGACACTCTTTATCAGCATCTTTAATATTCATGTCTTCTGAAAATTTTTTCGATAATAGAAATTGATTAAGTGCAACCAAATAATGTTATTTTGTCTTCATTGAGCTTTATTGCACGAATTCGCTGTACATATCAGTCAACCAATAAGATAACTCACTGATTTATAACATAATATTATTTATAAATATGTTTTATTGGGTATAAGTTCTGTAAATTTATTAGAAACACAACGTTTCAACAGCAAAGTGCTGCCTTTTTCAAGTGAAAATAAATATAAATATAGATTTATATTTATTTTCACTTGAAAAAGGTAGCACTTTGCTGTTGAAACGTTGTGTTTCTAATAGATTTACAGAACTTATACCCAATAAAACATATTTATTTATAAAATGAGTGATGAAAAAATTATATTATTAGGTGACTTTAACTCAAAAATTGGTGAATTAAATCAAATCACCCAAGAAAATATTTTTGTTAACTCTAATATTTCTGCAGAAAGGATAACTTCAAATAAAATTGCTGACTGTAGGGGTAAAAAACTAGTATTAACCATGGAAGAATTTGGATTTTTTGTCTTAAATGGTAGGTCAAGTGGTGATATTCCAGGTAATTATACGTTTATTAATCAAAGAGGAAAAAGTATCATAGACCTAGCATGGGCTAACATAAACTTCGCTGAGACGGTAAAAAAATTTGAAATTTACCACACCTTAGAGAGGTCGGGACACGGTATTTTGATTTTGAATTGTAACAACAACCTGCATGCAAAATCAGATAGGGAGCAGTCTAATGTTAAAACCCAATATAATATTAAATTTAATTATAACAATGCTAATTCGCAACAATTTGTAAACCTCCTAAAAAACCACGTTAGTTTATACTTTCATTCTGAAAATTCAACACTATTAAGCAACAACTTGATCAATGCAATTAGAGAAACTGCAACTAAAACAAATATGATGCAAATATCTAAGTCTCGAAATGGCAAATATACTTGTGATAATAAAATATGGTACAACCAAGAATGCCAATTCTACAGAAAACTAACACTTAAACACTTGAGGAAATTCAGAAGAAACCCAAATAATAATAATTTAAAAGATTATCTCTGTAACAAAAAAATTTACAGAAATACAATAAAAAAATCAAAAAAGGATTATGAGTTGACGGTCATTAATTCACTAGCAAATACCAATAACAACATAGAGTTTTGGAAGACGGTTCGAAACCTACAAGATTTTAAAGTTACAACTAATGAAATCTCGATTGAAAGTTGGGTTGAATTTTACAGATCGCTTCATCAAGGTACATGCAATGACACTCTTTACTCTTACTTTGATTGCCTACATCCCTTTTTCGACATACACTTTAGCTTAGAAGAGTTGAATACTAGTATTGCTAATTGTGGTAACAATAAAGCACCTGGGCTAGACGGGATCAACTACGACTTTTTCAAGAATTTGCCTGAAAATTGGACCCATTATTTGCTTAACTTATTTAACAACATTCTAGACAATGAAGATGTACCTGTAAGCTGGTCAAAAATAGAAATCTTTTTTATACATAAAAAAGGGGCTAAGGATAATCCAGAAAATTATAGAGGCATTGCTCTGATAAATAACATAACAAAAATCTTTACGAATTTGCTATATCTTCGTCTCCAAAGCTGGACCGAAGAAAACAAAATTATAGCTGAAAATCAAAATGGTTTCCGAAAAAAAAGGGGTACGATTGATAATATATTTTCTCTGTCTTCATTAATCAATTTACAGTTGAGGTTAAAAAGGGGTGAGGTTTATATAGCTTTTATAGATTTCAAGCGCGCCTTCGACACTATCTGTCACTCAAAAATGTGGGAAAAATTGTACACCTCTGGGGTGAGTTCAAAAATTATCAGAATTTTAAAGTCACTTTATTCCAATATAAATGTTTTTATCAAAAATAACAATACTATATCAGAGAGATCTATTCATTTAACTAAGGGTGTGCTCCAGGGTGACGTCTTATCACCGTTATTATTTGCATTGTTTATTAATGATTTGGAGAATTTCTTTAGATGTAATAATCAAAGGGGTGTTAGCATTGACGGATATAATGATGTAATACTGTTAGCTTACGCAGACGATCTTGCAATTCTCAGCGATTCCGCAGTAAGTTTACAGAATAAACTAGATTTACTAGAAACATACTGCAAAAATAACTTCCTTACCGTAAACACAAGTAAAACTAAAATCTTACATTGTCACCGAGGACGTTCAAAAAGCAAAATGTATCCCTTTAAATACAATAACAACAAAATAGAAGTAGTAAAAAACTTTAATTATTTGGGTATCTTATTTTCAAGCTCGGGCAAATTCCTGGAGGAGTCTATTGATGCTGGCAAAAAATCATATTTAATTAATAAGATGAACATTTACAAAGTGAGAATCATTGCAAGTCTCAGGTTATCTTCTAAACGTTTTGTTTTTATTTATTATAACAGTACTAGATATTACTGGGATACCTCACTACTTTGCACCATTTGCAACCTTCAAAGAGCTGAAAACTTACAGCATTTTCTCGTAGAATGCCCATTATATAAGCCCTACAGAGATTATTACATAGCATCATACTTTTCTCGCGAGGATGCTCCCTTTCATGAACTATTACAGAACCTATCAAGTGAAAAAATTAATAATATCATATTTTATGTCACTCGATGTTTGTTATTAAGAAGTTTTGCCTTAAACGAATGATTATCTTTTCCATCATGAGTAAACTTGTTGTTTGCATTTTTTTTTTTTTTTTCCTTTATACATATTATATATAAAATAATACGCACGATATATTTATTTATAATTATCGATATGAATGGCTCAATTATGTTTGTATAATGTTTATTTGTCTATACCAACCTTTGTATATGGCATCAGCCATTGGATCAATTAAATTAAATAAATAAATAATATAAAATGAGTTCTGAAAAGTTTTTTCCTTCATTATGATATTATTTCATTATGAATGTTGGGTTCAATCTACCGTCATTGTCCCGGACTCAAGATTCTACGTCGAGCTTGGTCAGAGCGGGCCAAGCCCGCTCGATAGAGCAGTGCGAAGAATCGTCGGTTGAAAGCAAAAACCATTGTTTCAATACCACTGATAAAAGTTCATTCTACTAGTGGGTCGCTAGTATCACCATTTTACACTCACACACCGCGCAATGTATATTTTTTAATGATAACAATTAATTAATAAGGTTTTTCAAGGTCAACCGACTCTGACCGCCAATAGTTATTATTTTTACCATATTTGTCATGCTATAACAAATCTTTTCGCAAAAAATTCATCAAAATGGGATGGGAAAATGAATCAAATTAAGATTGCACTGAAAAGAGGCGCTAGAGCAAATTTCAATTGCCAAACAATCAAGATATCAAACGTTTTGCATATTTGATAGTTGTATTCCAATAGATGATTGCGAAAGCATTTCTGAAGTTTGAGCTGTAAAAAATATTCTCTCATCGAATATTCTTCGCTTTTAGATAAATATGTTCTTGTAATTTTACATTTTGACGTAAAAATGCATCCTAGGCTGTTTGTTGCAAACTATAGAAGATACATTTGATGTTTCAATATTATTAGACAACTCGAAGCTTCATCTAAATACCACAATAATAAATGACGCTATCACATTGCACATATCTCCCGTAATGAGAATCTGCTGCAACGCTTTACAACAGGGAATTGGCTCGTAATTTTCTCACAACATCGAATTTGGGAGATTTTCTGGAGCTCTCGAAATAAAACAAGTATCTGTGAACGAGCTTCGTACGGGGAGACAAATCAAAGTCAAATGTACATAAGCCACGTAAAAGTCTCTTCTTGAGGAGCATTCCGACCTGCCTCGTAAGTCTTTGCCCCAACATTCGCAACGTGTTTCCCCTTTTCTGGGTCATTATTTAAGCAATGATTTTTTTGGAATAATCCAATCGCAAGATATTTTTGTGAGAGTTCAAGTTTAAAATTCTAGGTGAAATATTCCGAATACGAAAAAATGGAAGAATCATCTAGATGATGAAAGCGCATTTTTGACAGCTCATGAATGCTTCTTACTTCAGAGATTTCGCAAATTACCATCTCTCACAATTACTGAGCTTGAAATCAAGCAATTTGGGCAAACTTACGAAACATCAGCTTCCATTTAGTACTGGTTTCAAGTTGACTATTTGATAGGTACATAATTTACGTATGTACAAACTCAAAAATACCTTTTAATCTTCATTGTTTAGTTATTTATTGACGGGAGGTCAAGTGCTGTACCTTAAAATAATAATTTGATCTTTATCAAAGCTATATAAAAAAAATACACCAAAAGTAAACAAATTTTCATCCAATAATAATAATTCATTCTAATAAGATTCAAATTCGCGTCAAACAAGTCATTGAATGAATCCCGGGCAGATTTGACAACTGTACATAATAATAGTGATACCCACGGCTGAAGTTGTAACTAATTTTTTATCTACTTGAATAAATTTTAGTTGCCGTATCCCTAATGTCATATATCTATGGACATTGTTTCACTTGAAACAAGTAATTGAATAATTTAAAAAGCAATTTGTGCAAACCTACGGAACAGCAGCTTTTATTTAGTACCATTTTCAAGTTTGTAGATAGTATAGTTGCTAAGAACTCAGGGTCACGCCAGCCAGCCAGCCAGACAGCCAAAGTGAATATTATAGCGCTTTTTTCCAAAAAATGCGCTAAAAATTGTAAGAATGCTTTTATCAAAACTTGATTTAATGAAATCTTTATGGATTGAACAGTGCGATTTGTTCACTTCGGCATGTTAAGGCAACTCGTACAACGCTACGCGCTGACTTGTCTATATTGTGTTCTCTGTCTATTGCATGGCGCAAGTATGTATGAAAGTAAATCAGGAAAAAAATAGTAAGTTACGTATATGAAACTAAACAAATTAACAGCCTTAAATCATCCTCGAACAATTACGTATCGAATAGTCAAATTCCCATACTAATACATTCAGTAGCTTTCAACTGATTGCGACATAAGAATAATAATTTTCATTAAAATAAACAACAATATAGATTTTGTTGGGAAGGAAAACTTCTGGAATGCAATTTATTTTTATTTTTCTATTTCAACTAGGTTCGATACCATTTGTGTCATCCTCAGGAACTATAAATTATTATAAGGGCGATCAATCAGTTAAAAAATAATTACATTTTTTTTTTTTGTTTAACTTCGGTTTAACTGTAAAGCCCATATTACACTGTGTGGAATTCAATATAAAAATGTATATATAATTTTATGTACGGAAATTTCTACATAAAATTCAATACAGAATTTTATATGATAATTTTTGTGTATGACACACAGACAGATTTATGAATATAATTCGTCTGTAGCGCATGCGTGCGTACTACTACTTTCATGAAAATGGAGGAGAATTTCGAAGAAAGTCTATTATTGTCTGCTGCGACATTAATTATATTTTTGAAAAAATTGTAGAGTAAAAAAAAAACTGGAAATAAACAACTATGGACAACGGAGAAATGCAGGTCGCGGCGTTTTAAATATGTTGAATCAAGAATTTTTGCTTGAATTTATTCTTAATTTCTGTCAATGCAGATAATCTAGCATGTTTGTTATTGTACTCTTTGCTTTTCACTACATACAAACAAGGGTAATCTTTATAAGAGTTTATAAGCTCTGTGACTTGTTCGTGGGACCAAGACATTTCTAAAATGAAGCAAACTCTACCAAGTTATAATATATAACCTCAATCTCAACTCAAACTCATCTGAAATGTCACATGAAAATCACTGCGCAGTTCTCGTGCGCAGTTTTGATATTAAATTCTGGAAGAAAATCACGAAGTATAATATATATAGGAGTTGAAACGAAGCGCTCGTACACGGCACAAATTCTTATCGCCGAACGAAGAGAGAGATGGAAGATAGTAGGCATGTATTAACATGGAACAACTCAGACAATCACTTAAAATTTTTAGTTTATTTAGTATTGATCAAGTTACATTTGTTTCAAATCAAATAATTTTTTATAACGATTTGTCCTACGGTTTTTTAAAATAAAAATCATGGATCTACTTCAGATAAATACAGAAATTCCTTTAACTTCCAGCAAAGGAACAAATGCGCATTTTGTGGAAAGTCTTGATTTACTCAAATAAATTGACACCCGAAACATCCTATGTCAAATTAATAAATAATAATCTACATTTTTTCAGAATTTTGATGAAAAATAAATTATTTTTTATTTTAAATTCTGTATAAATACTATTAAATTTTTTTAATCACCACGATTTTTATACATCCTGCTATCAACTGACTAATTTATGATTGAAAATCATTTTCAAATACTAACTTATTCTATTTTTAGAATATTTCATTTTATCGGAAGAAAGTGATAAGTAGTTGAAATTAATAAATTGTGTTAGATTTTTTATAATTGACTTTCTTCAATATCAATGATATAAATTTCAAAATAAGCCAGGTGTCTCACGTTACTAGAGATAATTATTTATTAGCATTTGATTGACATAGGAGGTATTAATGGAAGAAATAGTGAAAAGTATCATATACATCACTTTTTTCATTCACATATTCCCAAATAAATACTAAAGATAACAATAATAATAACTAAAAATATCACAAAAAAAAAAGATAAATTAAATGAAAATAACCAATCTATTCGCGGTATTACTCGTCTTCACTTCATTAATGTCTTTTCGTCCTTCGGAGCACTAAAAATAGATATTTTCTCCTTGAAACTTAGCTATCCACTATTGCAATTGGAACTAAAACACTTTCTTCTCATTCTAAAGTTAAATAATCAAAAATTCCAGGCTTCAAATCACAAAACTAGCTGCAAACTCAATAGTGGCAAATGCTGAATGCATTGAGAAAGATGCCTACTATCTTCCATCACACACACTTAACCTCTCTCTCTAACGCGATAAGATATTGAGACACAGCTGGTATAGGGAGATAGCATAGCGTTTCACCGGCGTGAAGAAAATAGAGCATGCTCTAACTATTTCTGTATCAAATTCTGTACATAATTTTCTGTGAACTTTTCTTGTATGATACGATACATAATATTTCATACAGATTTATGAGTATATTTCAATATTAAATTCTGCTCCGTGTAATACGGGCTTAAGCTACTCACATAAAAAAAAATTGTTTCTAATAAAATTCAGTGTAATCATTATTAATATTAAAACATGAAGAATTGTATGTGAATAATATTCCATATGGAGTTATGGTGTAAAAAAACTTGACATTTGTAAACATGAAAATTTTTAAATGTAATAAAAATTAAAATAAGCTATAAAATGTCTCCTGTTTTAGGAAAACCGTCAGAACATCATTATTGTGACCTGTATACAAGTTTTTTTTTATAAAAAAAAAGAACCAAGTACCATCACAAACTAATATAGATTTTTCAATTGTTGTAAGTGACTCTTATTATTATAGTTTTTGAAAGGAAAATAGTGGCGAAAGGAGTCATGTTAAATGCTGGATTATATTCAATATAATTATAAAAAATTATAATAATAAAAGATTGTCAGTCTTAAGTCATCTAGACTCATTACAACTACTATCACTTAATTATTTTTTTTATTCACTTCTATTAACAAAATATTTTACTTTTTACTCCGAGTTTTACTCCTTTTTTTTCTCAACTTGAATGAGCTGATGATGGTGACCGATATAAGGCACCGAAACGTCCTGAAATTATGTTAAATATAATCCAGCATTCAACATGATTCCTTTCGCCACTATTTTTCTTTCAAAAACAATATAGAATTTATTTTATGTAATTCTAATTCTATTATAGGATGAAATGACCATTCAAGTCAAATTATTCTTTTTTACATTTGAAAAATTTTATTATTCAAAAAGTTTTTGTGAAACAGCAAAATCCTGAATTTTAAGCAGGTATATTCTCATTCGTGCTACAACTTAAAATGTCGAATAATCATCCAAATTCAAATATTTTTCAAAACATTTTTCATAGAAATAATTTTACTAATTCTGTGAAAAAAATATTGAAAAATAAAAAATACATCATAGTACATTGAAAAAATTCAATTAGATATTTATTCAATCCAAATCAAGTTTTTTTCCCTGCTTCAAATGCGAAGTTCTAGTCGCGCTACGTCATACCCTAGACGCACACTCAGCACTTTGGAGCTTCTTTGTATCGATTTGATGCGCTGAGCCGAGATAAATAGTTAAGGCATCGGTTTGGACCAGATGAACATTTCCATAGGAAAATAATTGAGATATCTTCAAATTATTTGATGATGGAATGATTAATAAAATTTCAATACGAGCAAATGTTGTACATGCAATCGTTCAGACCCTCACTGAAAATTTTACTATATATTTTTTTTAATAATACTACAATCAAACAATTTTGTGTCAAACAGCGCAAAGTGCAGTGACCCAATCAACCCAAAGCGATCAAAAATCCAGATTACGTCGCTTCACACCCTCTGAATACCCTGTCAGCCCGCGGCAGCGCCATGTTCCATACAACGAGCGAATTAGACACTAATTAGTCGGGGCAGTTGCATAAAAATGCAAATGGGCGCAACGCACACTGCCTCTCCGATCTCCGGCGCAGATAACTTGATTTCAGTTTTAATTTAACTGAATTACACGTTTTACACGAGGGATGCGATGCAGATTAATCAAGCTGGCCGTGAAACTAATTAAAAAATAAAAGACGACCAAATGTTGCACTTGTAATAGGGAGTGTTCAGCGTTGACAAATGATTTGTAATTATCGGCTTTAGCAAAACGCGCAGGTTTGAGGTATTATTAACTAAGCTCCAATTAAATTGTTCACACGTTGTTTTCTTTAAAGTATGACTTGCTACATTAATGCCTATCAATACTTAATACAAAGAAATTATAATCTATTTAAATACTTGTGTAATAAATGGCTACAATTTTCCTAAGAGATTCTAGTAAATCAGGAAAAAAATGTTTTTATTATTTATCAATACTTTTTATATTAATTTCACAATTAACGGGATTTCCTGTAATTCCAAGCATTGAAGGAAAAATAATTTTGAATCCTGAAGATGCAGAGTAGAGTATATTTAACTTTTTCAGTTTTAACATTTTTATATAAACCTGCGATAAAACCATTGCATTTTCCTCTTAAAAATTAACGGCAAGATACTACGAAATTTTTACAGCTATTTCATATTGAATTGATCAAGAATATTCAAAGATTTGAATAATCCTGCCATCAATTAGTCAATATTCATAGTGCTCTATTTTTTAGAACACAATACAAAAAAATTCTGCTCACAATAAAAATTGTCTTGCAGTACTATAAGAAATTCGAATGAAGGGTGTCCCTAGAAAAATATTTGCGGTACGCCTATGCAAGTAATTAAGCATAAGGCGACATCGTAATCCTGTATATCAACCGAACGATCCAAAACAGTGTAGGTGTGCTGAATGGGAACCAAGCACGTTGTCCATTTATCAAATTATTACTTATCGATAATCTGTGCCGTGCTGGTTCGTGCGATAATAAATATCACAGTAGGCCTTGGCGAGGGCGCGGCAAAACAAAACAGCGTTCGCTCGCATTCATGTGTTAAACGCCGCAGGTCCCACACACACACATACAAATTCATATTAAAGAGTACACAACAAGAAGATTGTTTCCTTATTACTAACTAGTGATGTTGATCCTTTGGTGGCCTGATGTAAACGAGCGACATGAAGTTTATTACTTATAAAACATTGACAATTGATAGGTTGAAAAACGGTTCTTAAATTAATTAGCTATTTGACGCAGATTCGCAATTGTAGGTAGATACAATTAACACATTTGATAAAAACTGTGCTTTATACTCGGCTATGGTAAATTTTTGAAAAATTTTGCTAAAACATTAATTTCCATGATTGAACGAATTATCTTCAAATATAATTTATCATAATATATCATTGCGATAACGGTCCGTAATTAACAATTTGAAGTGTGACAGATTTTTTCCAATCTTATCGCATCTGCTTAGTGTAATACATATATTTTCACTAGTATTTATCTTAAGTAATTTTCAATATTATAACGCTTATAATTAAATTCTAACAATGACAAATGTGTATAGTTTTTATCTAAGATCTTGAATCTTATTAATGGTCAGCAACATTTTCTGATTTTATCAACCTGTTTACTACAAGCACCGTGTAAAAAAATTTATGAGAGTTTTTAAATAAATATTAATAACACCTACGAAATATTTTGACACTAATGTGAAATCTCATCCCTTTTGATTCGTATTCTTTTGAAGCAGGCTGATGCAACAACAATTATTCTGATTAAATAAGCCTTTTTTGATCCCATAAAGAACCGATATTCAAAATATACATCAAACATCAAAACACAAAATGTTGCCAGAATTTATATTAAAGCAGAGATCGTAATAAAAACAATGTGAATGGAGTATTCACTTGAAACAAAGCCAAAATGCATTTTATTTGAATTTAATTCATAATCTTGCCAAAATACTAAATTAAATGATTATTTTGAAAGGTTATTGAATTCCTATTGAAAATAATTTTGTGATACTGGAACGTTTATTGGATTTTGAATCAAATAATAAAAACATAAATCAAATACAATTGAGTCTATTTATTATCGAAAACGAATCTTGATTGTCCATAATTGAAGTGAAATTGATCTGTATTTACAAATAGTAATTTATACTATTATGTCTTCCGCCATTTTTATTATATTTCCAAATAGCTTTTTATTTAAGTTGAATGGAATGAATCAATAGATTAGAGCAGCTACCAAGCTACACTTTTTCTTTAAGTCGGCTATTGCGACGCATTGATTGTCAACTCATATTATGAACGATTATTATCAAAATCTGAAAATACATTCAATATGAAATATTAGGGATATGCAAGGCGCCTAAAGCGCTCGTTCAGAATTGAAAATATGTAACACATAACAACTAACATAAAATACTTTAATGGTTATCTGTATGAAAAAAAAAAAAAAAATATGTGAGAACTCTAACTTCACCCGAACGCGATTCGAACTTGGTACTAGTCGAATCACAGACCAACGCGAGGGGTGAACCACCTAGAAAAATTTGTACAGGGATTGCCAAAAATGGCAGTACAAAGGAGTTTATTGCTAGTACTGCTAGTATTCCTGCTGTACTGCCAATTTTACTCAAGTATTGCCAATATTTCTCAATTATTGCCAGTATTATCAAAGTGGTCCCAGTATTTTTGTTATATTGCCAGTACTACCGAAGTACTGCCAATATTGTTAAAGCATTATCTGTATCTCCGAAGTGTTGCTATTATTATATAACTGATGCATTTTGGATTTACTTCAATCAGAAATTCATTGCTTCTATTATTTCAATAAAAGAAGTAAGAACTATAGGTAATTCAATGTATTATTGCTCTTTATAATAACTGGTATAGTTATAGTGTATAAGGTCGAAAACTAGGTTGAATATTCATAAATTGATATTGTTTGATTATATAGTACCTAAGAAATTCGTGTATTCTTCGGCGTCTATTCATATTGACAATTAGTTTTTTTTTTTTGCGAATGATTCCATTAATTGGAACTCATTTCCTCAAATTTTTGAGATTGATATAATGTTGATAGATAGATTTTTAAGATTAAAATCTGTATATTTATTTTTATTTTTTGACGTTTCGAATTTTTATCTGAAAATCTTCATCAGAAAAAATTGATATAAAAATAAAACAGGGCAAGTATCTAGATAATTAAAAATTGAAAATATACAGATTACTACACGTGAAAACGTGGGCTCCACATTTAGTTGAAAAAGGAGCGAAAATAATTATTTTGTGTAGATTTGATTTTACATAAGTGTTTTAAAATGTGTTAACATAGTGAAAAAACGAGAAATAATCTGTCATAGAATTAAAATCTGCACAAAACAATTCTTTTCGCTTCTCCAGATGGCTAAGGTGTAGCCGAAACTGTAAAATTAGAAGAGAAAATATTAAAT
Organism: Dromius quadrimaculatus; assembly: GCA_963989225.1. NCBI lineage: Eukaryota > Metazoa > Arthropoda > Insecta > Coleoptera > Carabidae > Dromius > Dromius quadrimaculatus. Next base: position 46,942,505 of record OZ022330.1, read on the forward strand.
AATTGACTGAATTCTCTCATCTCTATTACTCACACTCACTAATCCAGTAAGCTTCAACCATTTTATTCAGTAGATATTTATATTCATATCTTCTGAGCCCTGCAAGATATCGAAAGAAAATATACACGAAGATTTGAAATAAATCTTCTGTTTTAATCCCTGAAATTTTCATTGAAATTTGTTTAGCCGTTTCGGATCCCACTCTTGACAAACTTTCAGATAGGCAGATAAAAATTCTAAAAACGGTCGACATCGTTTAAATAACGGCTCTTACTCAAATTTTTGTATTTATTTTGAAATCATGGACAAATACTCAAACTTTATTTATCTGTATAGATGATTCAATTTGAAATGAACACTTGAATATATTTTTGTCATATTTATAACCGTGAAAATAAAATACATCGTATGTTCAATGGTAAAATAAACTCTCAGTATACAAAAAATAGAGCAATTGATTAGTCGATAGAAGTACTTAATTTTTCAATAGATCAGTTTGGTGAATTTTAAACTAGAATTTGAGGGATTCCGGGTTCAAGTCGATATAAATATTATTATAAAGGTTGCAATAGAATTAAATTTCATGAAATATTAATACGTCAACTATAAAACCAGGCATTATTCTATACATGTTAATCTTGGATTTTGCTTCAGTTAATATCTCGGCAAATTCACAGTTGTTGTGCTATAAAATGACAATAATACAAAATACATGTACTATTTACTGAAGAATCTAGCACTTATTCTTCTTAAAACTGCATTTTCTTCTAAATAATGGTGTGATTTTCCTTTATACACAGCCAGTATTGCCGACTTTTCGCAAGTATTGCCAAATATTCCTTACGTACTGCCGAGTATTTCCATGTAATGCCAAGTATTTCTATGTACTGCCGGGTATTCCTAAGTATTGCGTGTACTGCCATGTATTCCTGAATGTATTCTCCAGAAAATGTACAGGGATTCCCACTGGTGGTTCACCCCTCGGATCAATGCTGTACCTCAGAGCCACACACTGCTGTAATAATTGATTGCTGTAACTGACTGATATCTATATATCTATATTAGAGCGTTACGGAGTCAGTGAATCAGTGATGAGCGTAAATATATGTCAAGATATCATTGGCCTCATGAAATTTGAAATTATCAGCACTACGTTTAAGTCGGCATCTACTCCGCACTTTTGTTGTCCACTTCGATCACTGAATATAAGTATGTAAATAAAAAAGAGACGGAGAAAGATTGCTATCACTTTCATACTTTATTGTTAGAGCCGTCGTAATTTTGATATGTTATTTTTAATATAGAAGATAAAAGCCTGTCAGCCTTCATGTAATGATAGTTGTTTTTTATTCGATATGAAAAATAGCTAGAGAATATTGTAAAAAAAAAATATTGCACAAAGTACATCCAGTAGAACAAAATAATCAATAAAATGTTGCAAAATGTTTTTCGATTATGACACAAGATATACCGGGATTATTTTTTATACTGTTATAAATAATACAGAAAAAGCTTAGCCACGGTTCCTCAAGATCGAGTGGCTACTTTTGTTGAGTGATTAATCACATTTAAGAAGAAGAATGTGAAAAGGTATCTTTTTAGTCACGCTAATTTATAAAAAAAACAAAAAAAGCAACAAAAATAATGGTCATATACCACTAGGTATATGATTATTGCTCGGATTATTGTATTTAATGTTGACTTTCTCAAAAGTAAATGCCGAGAGATTGTGTTGCAATTTAACAATTTTCTAATTCAATCTCATAAAACTCAACCATGAAAGTCCTTATATGCATTTTTAACACAGCATCGGTAAATCTCCAAGAGAACTATCGAATAAGATCGTATTGAGCACCAAAACATAAAAGCGGAAAATTACACAGCGCGGATGTAGCCAGACGCAACCAATTTGATATTTAATGACGAAATGTTTCCTTCTGCCTTTGAGCCTTTAATAATTGAATGGTGAAGTTATTTTTTCAGGTCTCAAAACAACTTTCGGAAATGTAGTGATTTCGAGATTAAATTACTGCCGCTGTAAGGCATGCAAAAAATTGATTTTAAAAGCCTATTCAATCTAAGAGCTGAGAGGTTGAGAAGAGTCATTAATTATAACTATTATAACGTATAACATTGAATAATATTAGAAGGAAAAAATTATAATTTATTTATAAATATTCACAAGAGTATCGAATTACTGTGAATTTTTTTTTTTTAAATTCTTTCAGATTGCGTTTCAATGGGTAAAATAATAATTTAAATCAAAAATTGATAAGAATTATTGACAACTGAAAATTTGAAATTACTAGATCAAATTAGGTATAAAAACAAATAGAAATAACAGTTTGAATGATAAATTTCAGTTAATTGAGTAATTATTTTTCGTAACGCAATACAATAGCTATATTTTCAACCTTGAAACTATATCGGTTTTTATTCATTATACACCTGAAAAGTGCACTCCTAACTCCACCAAAGGTCTCAATCGTGCTAGCTGGGAACAACTACCCTTATTAATGAGTGCGGACTCATCCCAATTGCCTGGCCTAGACCTTGGAGATTAGCGTAACAGGAATAAAATATGAAATGTATAATTTTTTTTTAAATTTATCAAATGAAATAATACTGTGTTAAACTTCCAAGAAAAGTTAATCTTCAGAAAGGTTTAGGCCAGGCAATTAGGATGAGTCCATACTCATTAATGAGGGTCGCAGGTATCACGATGAGGATCTCTGACAGAATTAGCACGTTATGTGTTGGGAATCCACCCACTAAAAATGGTGTAATTATTTTGTTTATTATACATCTGATTTTTCTCTTATTTAAATGTGAAATAAGTCAAACAAGAACAAATCATCATTAAAATAATTGATTATCGTTATCATGCTAGACTTATATCCATTTCGGTAAGTTTCGGACCCACTTCGGTCGCTCACGGAAAAATACAATGAGGGCATTCAAGATATTCAAAAAATTCATGTCTATGCATATTATGAAAACTAATCTCCAGTATTTAACTGAATAGAATGAAACAGAAATATCCTAATATAGACACGAACTTTGTAGATAAAGATCACTCATACAAATGTATGCCTTACTACGTTTTAGAAGCACATAAAAATCTAGGCTTTGTTTATAAATGTGTATTCGTAGTGTGGCGGTACAGGCATATTTCATTAAGACTAAAAACACGCAACATTAGGCACGAACATGGCAGATTGCGATCACCAATACCTATTCCGTTTAGCTTAATATACTTTCTCCCAAAGTGCTTACAAATTCAGTAATGTCGGCCGTCGGCAAGTAATATATGCAACACACCGCACTCAAACAAAAGCAGATGAGCCCATACGAGCAGAGTGTATTGCCGTTGATCAACGACGTACCCTAAATAGGCCTGACGTGTACACGCATAATAGCAATATCTTTCAATAAAGTGACGTTAAAGGAGACTGGGAGAGTTAAGCGAGAAGAACACAAAATGGCTTCCTCGTCGGATCGAACAGGCAAAAGTGTGGAATTGCAGCACGGTCTGCGAGTGCGACAAGGAACATGCCAGATAAGGATAGAGTATTGTGGGAACGCAGCAATAAGAATCCACTAACACAGACAGAGATGGAGAAGCATCCCATCAGGTACAGACACCACACGGCTGCTAGATAAAGACAGCCTCATGTCACATTACCAGCGAGAGAGAGTGACAGACTACGAATATGCTTCAGCGTGAGTGAGACGAAGATAGACACACATCATCAACACGCATACATTCCAACGTTTTTTAGTTGTTCGAGGGCAACTTACCACAAGATAATCGGAGATAATATCCACAGAGACTATAATCCAACGTGTGATCGTTTTGCTACTGCCACAAACTGCGAAATCCAACAAATATCCAAGCAGGCACGGAGCACAAATCACACTATACAAAAAAAACACAGCCGCCGATCACACTGCACTCAATATTCTACTCGTACTAAACCCGATGCGGGGTCGGATCAGTGAAGCCACACACCGCACTTATTCCACTAAAAGTCGTCGGCATCGCCTCCATTTTTGATAGGACGTGTGCTGTGTACAAACAATAAATACACTGTACAAACACTAAACTTAAAAAAACAATACACTGTGCAGGAGCGAACACATCCACACGGCGAATAAGAACGCACTGATCAGCGATGCGGCTGGGTTAATGCGCTCGGGTCCCGTTCGGTTGCGCTCGAGAATATTCGTAGCCAGCGGAACAAAGAAGATCATGTGGATTCAGACCGTACGTCGGTGCTTGGCTCACCGTGCTGTGGATTCCGGTTGTCCGTTCGCCGGTTGTAGGACACCGACATACACACAATTCGTGTAAATAAAACACAGTGCGAATTGAGCACCGGCTTCATATGTTTCAATCGCTACTGACAGCTGCTAACGATCATAAGTACATGCACACATGCAACAAACAATTGACAAACGGTATTCAAAGCCATTCGAGAAGTATAGTTGCCACACAAATCACTATAAATCCATCATTCAAAGTGCAGTTTTATGTAAGCAAACTTTATTTTCGCACAATACATTCCAAAACAATTGAAAAATTGCCAAAACAATTGCAGTCATTAATTTTATTACTATAAACTCATAAATTTTTATTTATCAAACAGTAGATGTAACCTACATTATTCACAGATGAATTTGCCAACTGAAAAGTAATTTTTACGTTCCACCGTCTTAATTCACAATTGTTTTCACACCTACAAATTATCAAGATTCATTTAGATATTATTTCTTTTGTTTTCTCATTTGATCAGTCATACAATGTTGATAACAAGCACATATAGTCGGTGTACACTATTATGTTACATATTGACTGTCTATTGTTTCATATTTTCAAATAATCATAATTTTCATCAACTGATGTAGAGAAAATACATAATTATTGCTTTTGTTTCAATTAACTCTTAATTTTAAAACAATGAAGTTTTTCCGTATTTTTCGCAATCGTTTATACATTATTGTGTGAATTTCATGTCATTTATACATTCGTGTAATTAATTTTGCATTGAAAACATTGAAGGATTGATCCTACACAGGCAATTGGCGAGTATTTTTTAAAAACCGTTAGGTATCTCAGAAAATATTTAATGGAGAATGATTCAATAAAAATACTGTGTTCTTCTCTTTCGGAGCTTAATAATTGGTGTTTTAGTAGTACGGAGCCCTGAAAATCAAGTTATAATATCTAAGTGGAGCAATGTTGTGCAAAAAACGTTGACTCATAAATATGAAGCATAAACTTTTACGGCTGATAATTCAGCATGAATATTTGAAATCCTTGTTTAATATGAATATCAGCGGTCACGTTTAGCGCTCGTCCAGTGGTCTGATAGTAACTTGCGATAATTGGTGGACGATTCAAGACGTTGGGGTCTATTACACCGCGTAATCCAAAGGGCACGACGAGGTTTGAACCTCTTCGCCTTGTTGGAACATCTGAACATCATTGCAGGCCGGGCGGTGCGGAGCGGGAGACCTCCGCAGCGAGCGATAGTCACGGCAGGGACCGCGCCCCACCGCTGCGCTGTCCGCACGAGCAGTGGCCGCGCCGGCTGGCTGTTGCGCTTACAGACACTATCTGTTCTCTAGCGCACAGCGGCTTTCATCTGCGAGGAGTTGACTTTAAAAAACTCTTTTCATCTCCTTAGAGCTGTATCCTAGTTGTAATATAACATATCTGTTATTTGCCGGCTCGGCTGGTCCTTCTCAATCAAATAAAACTGACTCAAGCACTATGTTAGTTCCTCACCTTTTTATCTACATTTTTCATTATTAATCTTTGATTTATATTCAATTTTGAGGTCAATTACGTAACATTCATTAGGCTTAATCCAATATGTATCAAAACTTGTCTGTTGAATGTGTGCTTTTAAAAAGTGCTTGGGGTTGTTATCTACAATCTAAACTTCCTTTTTGTCAGTATATTTTAGCCAAGTTATATGCGAACTGTTTGGTAAGTCAAAATTTACCGCAACTGAAGAATTTTTCATAATAATCCAAAAAACTTTTGGATAATCAAACACAAAATTCCATTGTTCCAGGACTAATCGTTTTGGATTTATTCAAAATATTCTAAAAAACTGTCAAATGAAGTGCACTTTCGGCCCAGTAGGTTGCTTTGGAACCAGTAGGTCATCATTCTTATGGTACATCATTCCTAAATACTGATTTCAAAGATTCTACGGCCAGCAGCTCTGAATTTATGACTAAAATTATGAAAAAAGTTCAACTGAAGTGCACTTCCGGTTCAGTCGATTGCTATGAGAATAGTGGGCAATCATTCAGATGTCACAGCAGACTGAAATACTGAATTTCAATATTCCACAGCCGATTGTTTCGAATATATGAGAAAAATTTCAAAAGACTATTAAGTAAAATACACTTCCGGATATGAGCATTAAGATGGTACAATCGTCTCAAATATTGAATTCTAACATTCTACGTTCAACCATTTTGGATTTATGCGGAAAATTCAAAAAATGTTTTGAGTGAAATGCACTTGCGGTACAGACGATTGCAATCATAATGCGAGGTGTACAACTAGTACTAGATGTTATAGAAGTATTTAATACGAAATTTCAGTATTCTTGACTGTTTTGAATTTATGCGGAAAATTCAAGAAATCTGTTATATAAAGTACACTTTCGGAAAAACCGATTGGTACAAAAATAGAAGATAACCATTTAGATTGCTACTGAAATCTCAAATACTGAATTTCAGTATCCTATGACTAATCATATTTTTGAGGTAGATAACTATGTAGTTTTTAATAGTGGATTCAAAACAAAACATTTCGGTGTGGGCTTTATGGTAGCGAAGAGAATAAAGGATCTAGTTATTGAATTTGTTCCTGTAACAGATAAAATATGTAACTTAAGGATCAGAGAATTGTACAGGAAAATTAGTATAATTAACATACATGCCCCAACGGAAGTAAAGGAGGATGAGAAGAAGGACGATTTCTATGAAGATTTAACGAAAATATTTAACAGCATACCTAAGTATGACGTCAAAATACTACTAGGAGATTTTAACTCGAAAGTGGGAATAGAAGAAATATATAAAAATATAACAGGAGGCCATAGTAAGCATGAAGAATCAGATGACAATGGAAAGAGGCTGATAGAATTTGCAACGGTAATGGATCTAAAGATAATGAGTACCAGATTTCAAAGGAAAGAGATTCACAAAGGAACATGGACATCTCCCGATGGTAAAACATGCAATCAAATAGACCATGTACTGGCCGAGAGGAAGCATGAGCATTTAATAACAAATATAAGATCCTACAGAGGTGCAGTAACTTAATCTGACCATTTTTTGGTTGAAGTCACAATTAAACAAGAACTCCCGCAAATAAAAAATAAAATCAGTCAAAAAGTTAGGTATGATGTGGAAAAATTACAAAATGAAGACAAACGGAAAAATTTTGAAGAAATGATGGAACATAATTTACAAGAGAAAGGTTTTGAACATGGGAAAACAGTGGAACAGAACTGGGATAATCTAGAACAAACAATCAGAAAAGTGTCGGAGCAGGCGATTAAGAGAAACAACAATCGAATAAAGAACCGAGACTGGTTTGATGAGATTGTAAAACAGCGATGGTGAACAAAAACAAAGCAAAAATCCTGCTTCTAAACATTAATAACGATGAAAACAAACAAAGATACGTACTAGAGAATAAAAATTTCAAACGGATCTGCAGAAGTAAAAAGAGAGAGCAGCTAACTGAAAGAATGGAAGCAGCGGAGGCTAATTACAGAAACAAATTTATTAGAAATTTCTACCAAGAAGTAAAAAAGCAGAAAGACAGATACAAGAGCAAAGTAATCTACTTTAAAGATAAAGATAATAAGTTAGTAACGGGTATAGAAAAAATAGACAGATGGAAAGAGTATTTTCAAGAACTACTGAATGATGAAGCTAGCGAAGAAGAGACTCCTAGTGTGCAGAACAGAAACCCGGTAACTAATGGCGGATTTGAAGAGCTGACTGAAACTCCTGGAAAAGAAGAGATTATAAAAATAATCCAAGGCCTAAAAAAGTGCAAGAGTCCCGGTGAAAACGGAGTGGCCGCAGAAATATACAAGTACAGGGGGGAAGAACAACAGACGTGTATCTATAAGTTGATTAAGGATATTTGGGAACTACAACAGATGCCAAGCAGATGGAAAACTTCAGTAATTCACCCAGTGTATAAAAAAGGAGACAGAACAGCTTGCGAAAATTACAGAGGAATAGCCCTGCTTGATGTAGCATACAAAATCATGGCAATTGCTCTAAGAAACAGACTGGGAAAAATTGCAGAGGAAAAGTAAGGCGAATATCAAGCCGGTTTTAGAAGTGACAGATCGACGTCAGAGCAAATATTCGTGCTGAAACAGATTATCGCAAACAGCTATGAGCATGATCTTGAATTACATGACTTATAGACTTCAAGCAAGCAGTGGACAATAATAAAATGAGAGAGATCTTAAGGGAGCTGGAAGTACCGGAAAAGTTAATAAACTTGGTTAAAATGACACAGGAGGACACCAGTTGTAGAATTTCAGTGGAAGGAAGGCTGTCTGATAGTTTCAAGGTAATCAGAGGTCTAAGGCAAGGTGATCCGACTTCCCCTATTCTGTTTAGTATGATACTGGAAGGGATAGTAAAAAGAAGCGAACTGCACAGGACAGGTATCATTCATAGGCAAAAACATCAGCTTTTGGCTTATGCAGATGATATAGCATTAGTAACAAGAACGAAGGATGAGCTAAAACGCATATTTAAAAAGTTGGAAAAGGAAGAAAAAATTATTGGTCTTAAAATAAACGAGAAGAAGACTGAATACTTGTATGTGCGGGAACAAAACAAAACCGGGAAAGATAAGTTTATAACTAGAACAGAGGATGGAAAACTTTACGAATTCGCAGAAACTAAGAATTTTAACTATCTAGGAGTAGTTATAAAAAATGACAGTGAAGAAGATACTGGAATTGCAAGCAGAATTCAGAAAGGTAATAGGTGCATAGGAGCTCTGTTTAACTTCATTAAATCAAAATCGATCTCAAGAGCAACAAAAATAAGAGTCTATAAAACAGTGATACGGCCGGTAGTGTTATACGGGAGTGAATTATGGGTACTGAATGCATCTAATCAAAGTAAACTTGAAATGTGGGAAAGAAAGGTTCTGAGATTAATCTACGGAAGGAAAAATGTAGGAGACGGTCTGAAACTAAGGAGAACGAACGCGGAAAACATGCAACTTTTCGCGGACACTAATATTACGGGGGTGATTAAAATCAAACGATTAAAATGATTGGGTCATGTAAAACGTATGTCAGAGAACAGAGTGGTTAAAAGTGTTTTAAAAGGTGGTATAATGGGAAAAAAGAGAAGAGGACGTCCTCGTGGAATATGGTACGACGCAGTATTAAAGAATATCGAACAATTGGGTGTACAAAAATGGGAGGAGAAAGTACAGGACAGAGTGTTATGGCGAAGAATAGCGCAACAAGCCATGAGTCTACAAAGCTCGCAGTGCTGAACCATATATATATGACCAATCATTCTGGATTTATGCGAAAAATTCAAAAATAGTTTCAAGTAAAAAGCAGTTCCGGTACAGACAATTCCAACCATAATGCGAGGTGCACAACTAGACCCTAGATCAGTCTGAAATACAAAAATTCAACATCATACGTTCGACGTCAAGCCGGAAAAAGTCAAAAGGGATAAAGGGATGCTCAAAACGGATATTTCCATCAAAATCTCGAAATGAGAATTTTGTCGGTTTCATAATACTTGTACTTTGTACAAGTAAGTAACAAGTGTATCATCTTTTCGATTATCTAATAATTAATGATATACCTACACTCGAATTGAGAACTCCATCAAGAAAAGTCTCTATCAAACAAAGATTCATAATAAGCTTGTGACTATAGATAAAAATGAAGCAATATAAAAACGATTAAACATACTTCAAGAAAGTAGTTCGATAGAACAATATTATTTGAATCGTGCGAAATATGATGTCACTCAAGAAAAATAGTTACACTCCGTTTTGAAGTTTCTTTCATGATGAATACATCATATTCGACATTAATATATTAAATTACTATTTTGAAGGAAGGAAACCAATGCAGATGTCTGTGCAGCAAAATATTTTTTTGGAGTCTTGTGGACTTGTGGTTATTCATTGCAGCTGAAACAGTTTTTACCTGAATTGTTATTCAACAAAAAACGGGATGAGTAGAAAAATATTAGCTTCTAACAGCCAGAGTTAGTACTGCGGAAACTACAGTGCTCTATCGTCTATCCTTCGTAGTCTCGCGTTCAGCTTCCTATGAGTGCATGCACACAATAGTCAAACATCACGCCGCGCCGCTAGAACTGTGAAGCGCACAGTTCTATGCAAAGATTTTTGTATCTTTTTATGAACTAGGGCTAGTACTAGGTTTATGCATGGTATAACAGAAATAAGTACAATAATTTTAATCAGTAATAGAGCTCGTCCAATAGAATAATTTAATTTTATAACGTTTTTCTTTAGGCCCTCTGGATATCAAGAAAAAAAATCATCAAAGCTTGTCATTTGTTGGAAAAATGACAGCTGTCGATTAAAATGAGATTTTGTGACTTTGAACCGTCATAGTCATGTTAATCAATCATTTGAATCTAACAGAATATTTGCATTTTGGCAATACATTCAAATTTTCATTTACCTTTGTAATTCTATTTTTGCATATAATATATAAGAAAATATATAAAAAAAAATTATGTTTGGCCGATGAGCTATTAGAGGCATTTCCTCAGGATTAAGAAGCTGTGTTAGGACGCGTAATTAAGCCGAATTCTCTTGAGAGTAATATGAGTTTGAACCACAATGCTCTGTGAGATATCACTAGAGAGTCACACACGTTAATTCTCCACAATCAGGGCGCTCCAGGTTTAGTTTAGTTATCTAGAACGGATATAAAAATGATACACCTGCCTCAGAGGTTGGATAGGTTATCTGGCTAACAGACAAGCCATCAAGTTTACCAAATAGATAGCTACCAGTACTACAGTGAGCATCGATACCAGCGACATACGCGACTTACCCACTCTTGGAACAACCCCGTTGTCCGCAATAACACACAGTACATGCGGTTGGCATGCACATACTCCCGCGTAGCACCAACAGAATAATGTAGCACCGGCGATACTAGCTCCCAGATAGCTAAGTCATTAGCACTGTTTATCTCACGTTGGACGATACCTACGGATGGCTATCAATACCATAATGCCGTACCGATGCCTTCGACACACAATGGCTGATCGATCTATTCACTCTTGGAACAACACCGCAATAACACAAAGTACATGCGGTTGGCAAAAATCACCATCGTTACACGGTCAAGGTGTGAGCACCGATGGCATTGACAGCCCAGGTAGCTAAGAAAAAGGATCATACCTCACGCACATTTAGTGTGACGCTAAACATACCAAACTCATAAAACTCACCAATTTATATTAGTTCTGAGCTAATTCACAACACTGAATTAAATAATATGATGGATAATTAAGCTCAGATGATTCAAGTGAACAATGCACAAACACAGATAAACTGAACGCTGAAAGTTCGACTTTAAAGTGTACAGTACACGCTTTCTGTATAGCTTGTTCTTGGAAGTGATTAGGGTTGTTTACTCGAAACTAGGTTTTATGTATACTACGGTTTTTAGGTCATATTGATATAGCAGGGTGTGTTGAGAATCTCTTCGCATTCTGAAGACTAAAAAAAATGGATCAGGCCATATGTTAAATTTTTAGCTAATGAATATTTCTTCTTATGAAGGATGATAAGGTTTTCAACAAATAATTGAAAAAAGTCTTGTCTACACTGTTCTATTTTAGCTTAATCGCTGACCGGTTTCAATTCTTTAAAGAATCATCTTCAGAGCCGGTTAGACTACAACGAAACGGAAAAATCACATACAAATTTTCTGTAAATCTACAGTTATGTACAAAAATCACATAAAGAAACAAATATTCAAAAATATACAAAAAATACTTACACTATACAACTACAGAAGAAAAACTACGTCGACTAGATATATAAAGGAAAAAACAACCATGTAAAAATTGTAGAAAATAAGTTTCATAATGTATGAAAAATTTTTTATCTGGATCTGCGCCTTGAGTACGCACGACTGTGCAAAAAATTTTTGAAAAACATGATTATACTGGAGGAGGACGGGGAAATCCTGTCGCAGCGCCAAAATTCAATAAAATTTCCAAAAGCGCGCTATTTTTCAAATTTAACTGGTCATTCAAATTTAGCGCTCTGTTTGCTGCAATAGATCTTTTTATTTCTAAGTTTTCTAAAAAGTCAAGTGCTTTCCCATTGTTCTTAATGTGTAATATTTCTACGTTGTTATCAATGTTGAAATCATGTCCTGTATCTAATATATGTTCTGCGAAACTAGATTGGTTGTTGTTATTTTTAATACAGCGCATATGTTCCTTTACCCTAGTGACAAATTGGCGCCCAGTCTTGCCAATATAATTGCTGCCGCATGCGCACCTTAACCGATATACCCCCGACTTCTCAAGTTGTGGCTTCCTGTCAATTTTTGTACACAACTCTCTACCAAGGCATGTCATCGATTTGAACACAAGGTCAATATTATATTGTTTGAATATTGCTCTTATTCTATAATTTATATTTCCTAAAAAGGGTAAGCTAATACGCAAAGGTGGGTTTGTTTCAATGTTTAAACCGTTATAAGCTGTTTTTAAGAGAATGTTTTGTTTCTTTTTGTGTATTAGGTTATCAACAATCTTTGGATGAAAATTATTTGCTATGGCCATTTGTTTCAGAATTTTAGTTTCATTTTCGATATCTGAAACATTTAAGTCGTATGACAACATTCTATGAATGTGTGACTTGAAAACTGCCAACTTGTGTTCTTTGCAATGATTGGAATTGTTGTTAATTGAGTCTATGGTTTGAGTTGGCTTGCGGTAGATATTAAAATTGAAACCATGTTGTGATCTAATAATTCTAAGATCTAAAAAGTTTATTTGTTCATTTACTTCTGTCTCTAAGGTAAAAGATATGTTGTTATGTAAGAGATTTAATGCTGTATGAAATATTTCTAGTTCTTCCCTAGTGCCTGTCCAAAGGGCCAGAACATCATCAACGTAACGGTACCAGAATTTAACATTGGTAACTGAAACTGTAGAATTATTAAAAAGTTCATGTTCAAAATTTTTCATGAAGATTATGTTGACAAAGTTGAATCATTTTTAAATGAAAATAAATTCAAATCACTTAAAAACAATCCTTTGAACGCTTTTAACACTAGAACTAGAGCACTTATAAAGGATCATATGGACTTTTTCAATTTCTATCATATCAGTAAAACGCCACCAATGAATCCCAGAACACCAATATTATATGGTTTGCCTAAACTACATAAGGTTGGTGTTCCAATTCGACCAGTAGTGTCTTTTATAAATTCACCTACACACAATTTGGCGAAAGGTTTGAATAAAGTTTTAACAACTAATTTTGACACCCATTCACCTCACTCAATTAAAAACACTTCAGAGCTGATAGAAAAGCTGAAACAGCACCATAATGATGCACAAAACGGGATCTTGGTTTCTTTTGATGTTTCCAATCTTTTCACTAATGTACCAGTTAAGGAAACGGAAAATCTTGTCAGCGAAATAATCAGTAAATCATACTGGTCCAATGATATGTGTAACAGTCTTTTTGTTCTAATTCAACATTGTCTAAAACAAAACTTTTTTATATTCAATAACAAATTTTATGAACAAAGTGAAGGCTTACCCATGAGTGCCCCTCTGTCTGGCACTATGGCAGAAATCTTCATGAAAAATTTTGAACATGAACTTTTTAATAATTCTACAGTTTTTGTCACTAGGGTAAAGGAACATATGCGCTGTATTAAAAATAACAACAACCAATCTAGTTTCGCAGAACATATATTAGATACAGGACATGATTTTAACATTGATAACAACGTAGAAATATTACACATTAAGAACAATGGGAAAGCACTTGACTTTTTAGAAAACTTAGAAATAAAAAGATCTATTGCAGCAAACAGAGCGCTAAATTTGAATGACCAGTTAAATTTGAAAAATAGCGCGCTTTTGGAAATTTTATTGAATTTTGGCGCTGCGACAGGATTTCCCCGTCCTCCTCCAGTATAATCATGTTTTTCAAAAATTTTTTGCACAGTCGTGCGTACTCAAGGCGCAGATCCAGATAAAAAATTTTTCATACATTATGAAACTTATTTTCTACAATTTTTACATGGTTGTTTTTTTCTTTATATATCTAGTCGACGTAGTTTTTCTTCTGTAGTTGTATAGTGTAAGTATTTTTTGTATATTTTTGAATATTTGTTTCTTTATGTGATTTTTGTACATTACTGTAGATTTACAGAAAATTTGTATGTGATTTTTCCGTTTCGTTGTAGTCTAACCGGCTCTGAAGATGATTCTTTAAAGAATTGAAACCGGTCAGCGATTAAGCTAAAATAGAACAGTGTAGACAAGACTTTTTTCAATTATTTGTTGAAAACCTTATCATCCTTCATTCATTTCTACACTTGGGCGTTTCCCCTTTTTCAATTATTTCTTCTTATGCCTGTATTACACGATTCAATTTATTCATGAAGATTTTCATGAAGTTGATCTTGAATTTCTTCGTGAATTTATTGTCAAGCAGAAAAATGTTGGTTCGTTTTTACACACATGAAGATTTCCATCAATTTATTGTGAAGAATAGGGAATATGCATGAAATTTAAATTTGGTTCAAATATTTTTTTTCCGAATTTATATTGGCCGGACTTTTGTACTAAACCATTATTTTGATATTCAATATCTTTTTAATTGCTTAAAATTGATAAATAAAAATGCAAATTAAGCGCGGGAAATTCAAAGTTCTAAAACGCAACACCATTGGTTAAAACGAAATGTGACGTCATACTATGCCAAAAAGTGCGCACTGCTTACATTTGTATGGCATTGCAGGCTTTTGATTAGAAAACATAGTAATAACGTGTGTGTTGTAAATTCATTTATTGTTTAAATGTAATTTTAGCATTCTAGTGAGATTATAAATCATTTAAGACAAAGCACAATCGGATAATCTGCCAAGAATAGATCCATTCATGATGTCTTTTTTTCTTTCAAATCCAAATTCTACGTCCGCTGAAATAAAAAGAGTGAACACTGCAAAGTAATTATTCAATAATAACACATTATATACGCTATTTTAATAAATACAATCTGAAATATGATGAGCAGTAGCAGTAAACATGACCTATAATTTTTGTAGCCGAAGCCGCATACATACACTGTGTTTTATTGCTAAAACTAATCACATATATACTCATGATCTGTCAAATTTATTATGATACTTCATCTCTTCTGATAACCTTACATTATTTCTTCGTATTTTAAAACCTGTCTGGATTGGAAAAAAGACTTTACCAGGTATATTTCTGATAGTATTTTGCATTCAGGCACAATGCAATATTTATAAATTGACTTTTGAGCTTTTATATGACTGAAATAAGCTGAGAACGAAAACATCTGTGGTAAACAATGGACTGTTATGTCACTGGACATATTATTTGAGGTCATCAATAGAGCGCGTGAAAATGGCGGCGTTTAAACAGCTCAAAATTATTCCCAATTTTAAATATTTTTTCAAACTTGATTACAGCACTTTTAAACATAATTCATATTTTTAACTATTATAACGATGTAATCAGTGAATTAAAAATATAAAATAAATTTATGAATACACCCTATTTAATAGTACCAACCTATATATCAGTTGTCATTTTATTGTCGTTAATTTTTGTATTGTGTTTCTTGCAAGTTTCTGTAGAATTAGAAGTACATTGAAATTAGAATTTTCACAGTATCTCTTTAGAATCAAACAAACTTAACCGCAAAAAAGGTTGGAGGTAAACAAAGATAATGTCAAATTCAAAGGTTGGCAACGACAAAATGTGGAAAAAAAACTCTAGAATCCTCTAGAAAGTTGTCGAAAAATAGAACACGTTCTAATTCGTCAATAACTTCATGAATTTCTTCATGAAGAAAAAATTCACGAAGTGTCCCGTATTACACGATCCAATAAATTCAAAATAAAACTTCGTGAATTTATTGATGAAGAAATTGAATCGTGTAATACAGGTATTGAAGAAGAAAAATATTTGTAAATTATTGCATTTAAAGATTATCGTACACATATCTAACGGTCCGAAAACAGCGAATCCAAATGTTTAAATGTAAAGTTCTAAATTAAATTCATCATAAACCGACTGTAAACATATTACAGAAGATTCATTTTTCTGTAGAAAAAATTCTGTACCAACAATACACCGCTGACTACCGGTGTTCCTGGTTCGAATCTGAGACATGGATATTGAAATTATCGGATGCAAAAAGAAGTTGATTTGTAAATTGAAATGTATAAAATAGTGATTTATGTGTCCAAATTTGTATAGGGTGCAATCTTTATACCCACTCTACAGAATTGATGAAGGTGTAGATAATTTTAGTAAACAACGATTAAGCATAATTTAAATCTTCTGATTGATCAAAATTCTAGAAGTGTAACCATTCAGATAATACATTAATATATTTGTTACTTTCATTTATTGGACCAATTAATGAAAAGTTTCTTCTGAATCCTGTATTTAATGTGTGTCAATCATACTGCAATATGGTAACCAGCCAATGCAGCAAAAGTACTATTTTCCTGCCTGTAAATTCAAGTTACAACGCTACTAGTTAAAATCGACTGGTGGAAAATTTTTGATTTGCTCCATTTTCAACATATTTTTCTGGAATGTATTACAGCCATAAAAGAGCAATATTGTCATGTCTTCTTTAACCAAATAATTTCAGCGTCCCAACCATTTACTTGGCAGAATTTTAGGTTTGAAATCCCCTAAAAATTCCACTGATATTAAATCCCACTTTATACTGAGTCACGATAGACGCATTACATCACAGGCCTTAATAACACAAAACTCACTAACGATGGCGCTGAAAGAGAAAGACGCCCCCGCAATATCTGCCTTTATCTTTCATCATCTTGTCTCTCTTGTTCTCATTTGCATTTATTCTTCCGAACTGGACATCTTTTTTCATTAACGCTGTGTATAGCCGACATTCCATCTTTGTCACCCACACGCATAATATAAAGAGTGATGACGTCGTATTACGTATTCGTCGCACGTTTGTGGAGGCGCCACGGACGGCCAAAAATGATTTTTGCTGTTCATTAATTTAAAATTGGACGAAACGAAGCAAGCTCTGAAAGCTGATATAACTTAATCGGAGAAATGAGAAAGATGCAGAAATTAAAATGAAATTGTTGAATGCGCGAAATTAAAAACAACTCGACTATCTTTGACATCCACATCACACTTTTCTGTTTTTCATAATTATGATATTCTTATACTCTCGTAATATTGTGACGAATGCCTCTAATTAGGGTCTGGAATAGTCGAGATAATAGCAACCTCTTGAAATTCACTTCCTAGCCACCGTGGGTAAACAAGGGTCTTTATAATAGACCACGTCGTTCAGTTGGAGGTCAGGATAAACTAAAATAGATTTGGTGCAGAAGCCATGTTTCATCCTTAGTCACTGTTTGATTAAAAAGTTGATGAATCCTCTTCAAAACGACTAATGCACACAAATCAACTTGAACGTCACCTCTGAATGGAATGCTATTCTTCTACCAGAAATTTGTGGCTCTGAAATTTCATCCCCTAACTTCAAATTAATCATCCTGAATCATACATTTCTTGACTTTGATGTACGATGGAATACTGATAAGAAGCATAGAAATAACAAGCAGATCTTAGAAACAAAAACTGTATATTTTTTGTCGTATTCTCCTTTCAATTTTATACATTTTGCATAACTGTGCAGCTGTCAATAAAAATTAGTTGTTTTGGTATGCAAATCCGTCTTTGGTAGCACTTATAAACAATAATACTGAATCAGAGGAATAAATTGATTTACTGCAGAACTAACGATTTGTGAGTAGGCATAATGTTTTGAAAAACATCACCTTTTAGATACTTTTTCTAGGCGGTATTCCATAATAGTTTCGCTGATTTTTATTGTTAATAATAGGGAGTTTTTGCAAGCCTCCGCTATTGATACGATAACGCTAACGTAGAGAACAATTTTTTTAGGAAATGCTCGCTCAATAGTGAGCTTGAATCACAGTGTACTCACAAGAAACTTCAAGGGAAACATTAATAGCATAACAATGACTTTATTTATCAATTCCAGTAATAATGCCCGAAGAAAATCGTTTTTGATGTTAGCGTTTACGTTTCATTAGCGGTGGCTTGCAAAAACTCCCTAATAATAAATTATGTTCTTCAATAACATTTTAGCCCTGTCGTACTTAATTAATGCGATTATCAACTGCACCAGACCAGGCATGAATTTCTTATCACATTGGTCATTTGCGCCATCTCATAAAACCGTGTGAAAATTAAAGTGATCAACTGCACCAAAGGATTAATTCCCAATAAACGCAGAACATGTACCGTATGGGCTTTCCCTCTAACTTAATTCTAACTCAAAAACCAATCAAATTTTTATTGACGCATTTTTAAAAATATAGTATCATTATCATGTATTCTCATATCAATATAATATTTGGTGTGATTTATTTTCATTTTCTGGCCAGTTGTTGTGCAATAGTTTGTGTAAACGTAAACGTCGGTGTTTTATATTAGTTTCGTTCTTTCTCATATTTCATGAATAAAGTATCTTATTTTTTGTTTTCATACATAACCAATTGCAAAAACTACTGTAACGCATGATGTGTTATAATTTGCTTATTTAATTTTGTTTATTTATTTAACACAGTATACAGGCAAAGCCTATCCAATCTACAACAAATCAAAGTGCTTGCGCATGATGTATTTTTATATACTAAGGCCCGGTCTTTCCATCTCCGAATAACTTATTCCTTAGATAATTAATATGGTCACAATTATTGCAACGCAGTTGTTGCTGTGGATATTATCCACCGAATAAAATTATTCGTAGGTGGAAAGATCGGGCCTAAATAGTATTAATTAATTAACAGAAACACAAAAAAAAACCTTATCAAATCAGCAATAATAAAATTTCTGCATGATAAATAGCTAACACAAAATAGATTAACCAGCAACTAGCTAATCACTTAGTACTTAGTTGTAACAAAGATTCTTTTTTCTCTGTTGTGACGAATTCTTTCTCGAGACTCCGTCACAGTTGCACATCTCAGAGCCTTCTGCTACCGTCAAATATTTTGAAGTCCATCAAAACATGTTCCACATCTTGCTCACCCTATAAATTTTAAAATCCGTAATTCTGTTTAAACACTACACCGCACCGCTTACCGTAGCATCATCAGCCATCATCCGAAATAAAAATGTTTTAATATTTCACATATGGTGGAATGAAGTTATGTTTTTGAAACATCTGAAAGTAAATTCAACCCTATATTGTTTGATCTGTATTTATGTCTTGTGCTTACCGTTAATGAATTCTGAATGTAATGAACCGTTGTTCTGTAAATATGTTGTATATTGTATACCTCGTTTTGTTCTTCGTGACCTTTGACCATAAACAAATAAAGATATGACATTTAACAGTTAACCGACAGAGGACTAAATCGTAACTAATTTATCGACAGAAAAAATAATTTAGAATAATTGGCCGTATTCTGTGAAACAATCATTAACTTATTATCGATCGATAAGATTTTTGACAAATGGAAACAATTGTAACAAGCGAAAACTCAGAATTTTTGTCAGTGCTACCTACGTCCATTGACTGAAATAGATAAAAAATTATCGATCGAGTTACAGAATAGCCCCAAATATTAATTTCAAGGAAATGTAGTCGATAAGGATGTATTTAGTAGGTAAAGAATAGGAAATTTGTTGTTGTAAAGAAATTTGTATTTGTAAAATGACTTCTTCATTTTGTCTGTATCTCCTCTTTACATTACTGACCGCGCTAATAAGAAATTAATTTTAAAACAAGTCAAGTAAGGGTTCATTTAAATTTAAGTATAAATAAGGCCTTGTGGCCGACTTAAGTCACTTCTTTTGAAGTGCCATCTTCCAAAGTTCTACTGTTCGACGTCTGTTTGAAGTTTTCGTGCTAAATCCATTTGGTCCAATTGTCAAGATAAAATTGTGAGTTTGATTGCTTTCTTTTGTTTTTTATATGTAAGTCCGTAAAAGCAACTTAGTTTATTTTGCTATTGTTTTTGCTGTTTTTGCACTTAGAATATTTTTGCTATTTTTGAACTTGAAATAGTTTTGCAAAGTACAACTTCGTTATTTCGTTTGACTTCCGTCATCCGCTCCGCGAACGTTGGATCAACTTAACGTAGAATCACCGCTGGCGAAGCCTTTGTTGATTTCACAGTGTTTGAGCAATTTAACGTAGAGTCACCGCTGGGAGAGTTATTGCTGGCTTCACAGTGTCAGAAATATTAAACATAAAATCACTGCTGGAGTGGTCATCTGGTGGCTTACCAGTATTGAAACAACTTAACGTAGTCACTGCGGAGCAACCAAGTTGGTTCCACCAGCATAGAACCAGTTGTAAAAGTTGGTACACCTTTCGGGAAGTCGCTTCGCGATTCCGCGAATGTTGATTGTCTTGGGCAGTCACCGCATCGTCACCGTCAGCCTTCAGCCCAGCTATCGCCGTGCAAATCCTTGCAATATATGTATATGTTCGACAGCTCCATTTTTGCGTGTAAATAAATATCATAGTAACACTTACCTCCTGCATATTATTCTCTAAATCATCCTGACCCTTTCCTCTGAGCTACTCAGCCGTCAGCCTTTAGAACCTGCGTCCCCGACCGCATTGGCGCCCGAGTATACCGTCGGCAGTTTCAACAGTGACGCCAGTATTAACAACCTCGCCATCAGCGAGGTATCGTTACATTGTATATAATATAAAGTGAGAATGAACCATATTTAAATATAATAGTGCATGGTATTTCTTACTATATTCATTGTAACTTTTTGTAATTTTTAAAGGATCTTGCAGCACTCACTGAGATTTTTTAGATAAAACAAATATCAATATATTGAATATATTTTTATTAAATAAAGTGAAAATCAAATATAAATATTATAGAAATTCAATACAGCCTTTTCTAAAACCCTTCGTATCAATCTCAGAACTTCAAGAATGACGGTCAAGCGTAGAGTAACTCGTTTGGTGCAAATGTTTATATTTTTCGGTGAGATTGAATTTATGACTGGATTATGAGCTTATCACTGACGCAGATGGAATATGACCAATGAGAGGTACCCCATCTGAAAATCGTGCCACTCTCAGTTGCGTACCCATGATTCCGGATCATTTTAAGGGTACATTCCGCTCGTCTAGTTGTAGATAATTTTATAAGCTACAATTTTCATGATAACTGTGGTGTAATTAACATCGAGATAAAAAAAACTTTGATAATCTCCGTTAATGATAACAATTGAAATGTCCTTTATTCCACATGAGCGAAAAATTTGTAGTCCGAGTTAAAAACAAGGACTATAATTTGTTAGTGTAGATTACTCTATTCCAAACATTTTGTGAAGTGTAGATTATACTTTTGGATTTTCCAAATATTTTGAAGAAAATTTTGTAACTTAAGAGTTTTTTACACCTAAAAAAAGCTCATTGACGGAATCAAGGAAGGATATTCTCAGCGATCTCATTGGGACGTCAAAACATTCTTCTAGGTCCGACTTTCTTTATAATTTGGTAAATTTCAAGTTTAATTTTTTTGGCCTCGAGGTGAAAATTATGGTATCATAGCTCAAAAATCGAATGTGATATGATCATTGCTCCTTTTTTCGAAGCATTTTTTTGTTCAAGTGAAGCTCAAAATTTAATTTACAGCGACCATTATCATTGGACAATCGAGCCTATAAAGTAATTCTTAATATATTTTCTTCATCATCAAATCATCCATAATAATATCTAATAAATAGCTTAATTTATCTCCTTTTTTGTCTAGTGACGTCACAAACGCAGCATGATACGATGTAACTTTGCTTGTCAGCCCATCAATTGGATTTCAATTGATATTAATTCGTAGACATTGTAGAGGTCTAAGGCTACGGCTTTTGTGAATGTAATTGTTTGCTGGCAGTCATCCAGAGAGAGGTGGAGAATATAGACATATATACGATTACGTTGAAATGATTAAGATCGCGATAGCGAGTAAATACTGGGTTGTGTGGCAATTGTCAGTAATTGAAGTCCTTATCGCTTATCGAATAAAGATTTTAATATACATTTCTGTAAGTGCTAAGCAATTATAGTTGAGTGGAAAAATATTGATTCATATCAGTAATAACAGATTGCAAAAAATTATGCAGATATGGAACCATTCTCTGTAGCTATTGTTATCTCGATATCAGAAACGTGACTGCATAGATCTTTTCATTTATCTTGATTTATCTCTTAGATTAGTTTAAAGCTATTGTACTGTCTGCATTGAGATTAACTGGTAATTATAGAGATTTCCACAATTTTTCCATTTTTCTGACTTTACTAATTGGTCAGTTTAATTGAGCGCGTGATTTTTTTTTGTAGAAAATAATCAACTAAGTTATTGATACTACTAACTGTACGATAAATTTGTATTTAAATCATGGACGAAGAATAATCAGGGAAAATTATTTTCCTATGTTAACAGGTGTTTAGTTACATAACCAACGTTAACGATTCGTATTAATTTCATTGCTCCATAAAATCTCTTATCTATTACAAATGGTCAAAGGTGCTGGTAGATAATAATGTCTGTCAAGTGTTGCGTGCGAAGTGACGGGCTGTTATATTATGAATTGTGTATTTGTGCTTTATATCGCTTCTGGTATAACTGGTGCATGAGAATGTAAATGTATCACGCCTTGTCCTTATTAAAAAGGAAATAATGTTTTATACAAAATTACATGTTTTGATACTTTTGATGTTCATGTCAAGAGTAAATACCTACTATGTATTTATTTAGATCAATACACTGAAAACGATGTTTTGAATATTACAATAAAAAAAAGTATTATTACTGAGCAGTGTTATTGATAGTATTATTATACATCTACTACATACATCGAATTTAATAATAGTAATTGAATTTAAGGATTCTTATATTGCTTTGAAGAATTTATGTTATTATTGAAGAAACTGTACAAACTATTAAAATGTGAAAATATTTGTCCTAGGTATTTTTATTCGGTAATTTTTATTTATTGAATATTGATCGGATATAATTATATTCAATGAAGATTCTGAACAATGTAACTCTTGAAATAGATATTTAATCATTCATTATCACAAATTATTACAATTTATTTACATTTGGAATAGATCAGATGTAGCCTCGAAGGCAACATGATTCACACACATTTAATGCAGGATACAGAAAAAGCTTTCCAACAATTAGTTCAATTGAAAAAAAATATATATTTTCAAGGGATCATAACAGAAAATGTGATTCTATGGTCCTTTTTGCTGCTGTATAGTTTCTTTTTTCCACTAATTTATAAAATGCTACTTTTTGTACACATCTGTCAAATTAATTTTGAGAATGATCTATTAAAAACTCATTTTATTATATTGAATTTTTCAATCTTTTGGCAGTTAATTTTTTTTATAGTCTAGTTTCAATATTTCTAAATTAAATATTTATAGCAAATGTTGCTTCAATTTGTCTAATATTGTATGCTCAAAGACCAGAACACACACAAGTACAATGACAATAGTATCACTGTGCACAGATGAAGAACAACAAATAGTGCGGTAACTGTTTCTTCCGTATGACTGATTTCTCTATGTGGTTATGCGGTTTAGTTTCCATTGTTTCACTTCGATTGCAAATGATGTTTTCAAATGATTCTATGTTTTGCACTAGCACCTATTTTCGTCACCCTGCACAATTTCCTTAGAATTAAAATGCCATTTAAGATAGTAAGTAATGAATTGGGGGATTACAAATTTAAAATGCAGAATGTAGAAAAGGTTTGTGCATTTGAGAAGGATGGCAGATCAATCTCCAAGCACTAAAAAAAGAGCTACGAGTTCGTTGCCATCTTATCTCCAAATGCGCGCCAATTCCAAATATGAGAGAATTCAATATTCAATCACAGGTGCCAAATCTTAATGGTACAATTGGCATCCACAAGAGACTGAACCTTTTCCTCTCTCAAGATCCAGTCTAAAATTTGAGCAAGGCCTGAATAACATATCAATCTTAAATATCATATCGATTTATTTTTATTTCTGTCAAATATTTGATATGCTCTTATCTTTTTCAATTCTGTTTAGATATCAAATTTTGTTGGTGCAACTGCACTGAGAAAACTAAATTGCACTATTCAAGTGGTTGAAAGTAATGTCTTAGCACTTGAGTTATGAAACTGTACTGAGAAAACTAAATTGCACAACCCAAGTGATTGAAGGTATAAGTGGTAATGTCTTAGCACTTGAGTTATGAAACTTAAATGGTAAAACTTAAGTGGTAAATACTGAAGTTGTAAGTCGATCGTGATATTTTCAAGATGAAAAGTAGATCTTATGTACACACAAGTTGCCCACTCCTGATATAGACTATTAGTTTACAAAACTATTTTTTGTATTCAAATTATGAACAAACGAAATATAGTTCAATTAAAATGAATAGTATATTACATCTGAGGTGGGAAGTATTTCATTACAGCCGAAAGCTTATTATATGACCGAGAGGCGAGGCCTCGAGGATCAGATACAGAAATGAAATTCTCATCGAAAGTATGTATATTACTTTATTCACAATCATCCTTAATTATTGAGGAAATAATTGATCCAATCTCGTTCTTTTGTCAGCATAGTAAATTGATTCAGTAATCTATGAAAACAAGCTGAATGTTTTGAAAAATTTACTAAATTTGACATTTGCTGGATTTGTGGATCAAGTTATTCCTACGTATATTTATTGGAATTATTAATAGTACAGATATTAATAAGTTTTAACAGTGAAATGGAACTATACACTCGTCCCGAAAAGAACGAAAGTGCTACGGATGTAAGTTCATAGCGATTTTGTTCATAATTTACAAATTTATGAATTTATAAGACATAAATTCACATAGAATGGCAACATAAATTCGCTTCTCTTCAATATTAATTGTTTTATTTGAATCCTGTTTGAATCATTTGATAATGTGATCGATATTTTTGACAGCACGGTTTATTACACTCCAACAAAGATTTATGACTGATGCTAGGCAACCCTGCATAAACATTTCCCACCCAAGAGATGGAAGTGTCCAGAAGGTTAGGAATTGCCATATTACTATAATGATTGTGAATAATAGTAGATTGTTTAGTAAGTAAAGAAAAGAGGTAGTTTTCTAGTGAGTGTATAAGATTAATGTACGAGCGTAGCGAGTGCATTAATTATGCACGAACTTGAAAATCTACTTTTCTTTATGTGTTGAACATGCTATTTTTTCGTGTACTTAAGAATAAGTATACAAAAATAACATGAAAATTTAAAATTTGACATTACATAAATGTTTTTATCAAAGAAGCTATGTCAGATTTGTTTTTTTTTAATTTTTATTGTTAACATAGTCATGGTAAAAAACATCATAACGACGAGTAAATAAACAATTTTCGAAATGGATCAAGAAGAGTTTCCTGATATTTTAAAAGCTGACAAAATCAAAAGAAAAATACGAAAAATGTTACGAATTATTTTGCCATACGGCGATTCCCAACTCGGCACATTACAGGTAGTCTCTGCTAATGACTCCCCAACTCGGCACATACGAATATCTCAGGTACCTGCAATGATACCCAACTCGGCACACTTGCAGGTAGTCTGGGCATTCTAATGTTTTTAAATAAAATAAAATCAGTTTTATAGTTTCTTTTTTATAATCATACAAAATTTGACATAGTATAATACTAAATCAAAAAAATAAGTAGGTTACATCATACAATACTAATAATAATTTCACTGTGATCGTGGATTAACCTTTTTGTCGTTATTACTCGATCTCTGGACTCGCTCATAATATGGAAAAATGCTTTGCACTTTCGATTAACACACCGCTACTTCACTTCACCAGATAAAAATTTTCGATTCGATTTACTGAGTTTATGTTGTTCGATAGTGTTTTCTCACGTTGACTAGCTATAGTTGGCGAATTGATTTCTTTGATGTTGTTGATTGAATAGTTAGATTGATATTAGATAGCTACTAAACAAAATATTTTAATTTATATTTTTCTTAGGTGTTAAGCCGATAAAAGGGATAGGTTTTTCTGCAAACACTTGTTTTAAAATGTGCCGAGTTGGTCATAAGGATTACCACCAACCCTTGACTGATGTCCCATCGGGAGATTAAATGTGCCGAGTTGGGGTGTGCCCGGAGAATAATAAAGAAAGTTCAGGGAAGTAATGAAGATATTTTAGTAGCTTACTTTTTTGAGAAGGTTAGTTTTATAGTCTAACTTGTTAATATTTTTATTATAATTTTCATATTTTTATAGGCTAAGACTTTTAAATCCTCAACATTGTGGTCAGTGTATTCTATGTTGAAAAGCACGTTGCAAATTAATGAAAATGTGGACATTTCTGTATATAGAAAGTTGATTGCATATATAAAACGTCAAAATGAAGGGTATATGGCAAAGAAATCTAAAGTTTTGACGATGGATTATGTTATAATGTTTTTGTCGAAAGCTCCTGATGATTTATTTCTGTTTATAAAAGTTGTATTAATTATTTTTTATTACTCATGCGGGATAAGTACTACTTTGCGCACGTTTTTCCGGGCGGTAAATAGCTCTTTGCTTTTTGAGTGCGCCAAGTATAATTTGAGTGCGACAAGTAAACTTGTCGCACGCAAACCATTTATCGTCCGGAAAAACAAACGCAAAATAATACTCATCCCACATTCGTAATAAAAAATAGTATCTGCAACTCGTGCGGTGTTGTCAATTGCCCACTTGAGCGAATGAACGCACTCACTTCGTTCGTGCGCCCAACTTTGCTCTCGTGGGCAATTGACAACTTATCGCACTTGTTACACAATATACTATTCGCTCTTCATGGTGCATTTCGAGGTGATGAACTGCGTTTGTTACAAGTTGACAACATTGAAGATAATGGATCTGTTTTGGTTGTCACATTGCATGATACAAAAACAAAGAAAAAACGTGTCTTTACAATCTTTTCAGATGTGGGAGGTGTCAATGGAATTGCATTATATCGAACGTATTTGAGTTTACGATCAAAAAGTATTGGTCATCGTAGGTTCTTCGTATGTTACCGAAAAGGCAAATGTACTGTGCAGCCAGTAGGAATTAATACTTTCTACAGTATACCAAGAAAAATTGCAGAGTATTTACAACTTCCAAATGCCAGTAGTTACACCGGACATTGTTTCCGAAGGAGTTCTGCGACATTACTTGCAGAGAATGGGATAATTTATATTAATAAGTGTAATAATAATGAATAAATTTGTTTGTATTGTTTGTTGCTATGAAGAAAAGTGTTTCTATGCAGAAAAGTGTTGTTAAGTGGAAAAGTGTTACTAACGAGAAAAGTAGCACTTTTCTTTATTATTTTCTATCCAGAAAAGACTTTATTTTTTTTTTTCATGTTTGACATTCGAAAAACATTTAGGCCTAGTTGCACGAACGTGCATTAACTAAAGAGTTCTTCAAAAATGAACAAAACCAAATCGAATATATTCGTCAAATCAGTTGCTTAGCATTGCTGTCAAAAATTCGATTTGATATTGTTCATTTTTGAAGAACTGTTTAGCTAATGAACGTTCATGCAACCGGGCATTAGTGTAAAATTCATAGCTTGATCAAATTACATTTTATTCGTTGTTATGGCAACTATTTGTTAGTTTGACAGCTGTCAAAGTTATAAAGACCATAAACATATCTAATTGTGAAAATCTTGTCCCTGATTTTGTCGTAAACGTAATGTGTGTGTATTAAAAGTTATTCATAATAAAAGAAACTTGAAATTTGATAGAATTTATATTTTTATTATTTCTCTTATAAAAATGCGCGTCATTATGATTCTCATAATGACACTAGTGCCATTATGAAATTCATAATGTCACGCAAATTAGTGGGTGAATCACCTATTAGCGCACCGTCGTAGATAAATTATTTTTTTCGCCAACTGTCAAAAAAACATGATATTTTTGTATTGTTATGGAAACGCAAATTTCGTGATTTTTTCACTAGTAAAAAAATGAAACATATTTTTTCACTAGAGAAAAAATTAACATATTTTTTCACTAGTGAAAAAATTAATTCTATTTTTGCACACCTAGTCTAATATAAATCAGTTTAGTAATGCTATAAGGATAGAAACAAACAGGTATTTAACAAAAAAGAAATATGAATTTGTACACAAAACTACTTATTTTTGAATATAAAAATTAATTGTTGACAGTTCTTTATTTATCAAACAACAATTGCGCATACTTTTGGTTACAATACCCAGGTGACTGCAAATTAATTATAGTTTGTACTTTTTTCCTACATTTTACTGAATAAAATAATAATTATTGTTGATCTATTATTTTTTGACATTTGGCGAAAAAATATTGTTTGTATTTCCTGTACGAAGTGATTGTATTTTGTTGCGCTTTCGAATGAATTTGTCACCTCGACCTTACGGTCTCGGTTAAAATTGACATTCTCACGCGCAACAAAAAAAACAATCACTTCGCACACTTAATACAAAAATAACTATTATGCAACTGGCCCTATGTCTTTTTTTGTTTTATAACTGCAGGTGGTACCAGTTACCAATTAAGTTGTCAAATTTTACTACTTAAATTGCAAGAATGTACCACTTGCCTTCACATCGGCTTTACCACTTCAAAATTGTTAGAGATTGGTACTAGTACCACTTAGTTTTCTTAATGTAGCAATGAATGTTTTACAATAAAAGCTTATTTGAATGAAAAATATTGTAATGTCTTCTGTATTGAATTTTTTGTTTCTTATATATTTGTTTCTTTTATTTATTAAAAACTTATTTTAATTTTAACATAACACGATTTTTGTACAAGTTTATTGATTTGCATTTCGGCCAATCAGAAAGCTTTAATCATAGCTGCATGCTGAAGCATGGATCATTCTAATTATTATAGATTCATATTTTGAATGTATATATTAAAATAATGCCCAGTATTATAAAGGACAAATAAATTCACTTCTAAAGTGAATAAGATTTACTCTGTGAAATGACGGTCGATTTTTTGACAGCAATGCTTTTACTGTCATCAAGAATAATGATTCGATTTGAATCTGTTAAATTAGATAAATCTACATTGGAAATGAATTTACTTCGACCTTTATATTACTGGGCATCAAAATTTGAGGCAGTCTTGATAATTAATATTCTTGAATGAATGACGAGGTATGATTTTTTGTTAAGTGTCTCATTTATGAACCTCCTTACACTCATTTATGGTTAAACTGTCGATGTACAACCTAAAGCAATCAAAAGATTTGTTTTGGTACTACAAATATGGGAATAATAAGTATTGGCGGTCAGACTCAGTTTACTTTGAGAATCGTATTCATTAATTTAGGCCCGAGATATCCATCTCCTGATAAATTTATTTGATGAATAATAACTATAGCAACAATTGTCTGCACAATTATTACCATAGTTATTATTCACTAAATAAATTTATTAGAAGGTGGATATCTCGGGCCTTATATTAATAAAACATGTATACATTGTGCATGTGTGTGTGCGATAATAGCGACTCACCAGTGAAATAAAATTTGGTCAGTGGCACTGAGACAGTGGTTTTTTTTTTCAGCCGGTGGTGTTCCGCACCCAACTATCGGGCGGGCTTTGCCCGCTTTGACTACTCGACGTGGCATCTTGAGCCATAGACATCAACGAATTGTGCATCAAACACCTTATGTTGGGTTTAATCTGCCGTCATTGTCTCGGATTCGAGATTCCATGTTGAGCCTGGTCAGAGAAGGCGAAGCCCGCTTGATAGTTGAGTGCGTAGCACCGCTTGTTGAAAGCAGAAATCACTGTCTTAGTACCATTGAAAAAATTTCATTTCACAAAAAAACCGCTAGTATCGCCGACTTGCCTACACACACACCGCGCAATGTATACATCTTCAAATGATATAAAATATTTCCACCAAGTTCCATTAAAATTAGAGGTGAAGTAGTACATCAACATTTCGGCCTCATCAATTTGTCAATGTTGGCTTAACTGCTGTACGTAGTAAAATTTAAAATTTTTTTTTTTCGTATATAACAATTGAAAAATTCGTTACTATTGCAGTATTTATTGTAATACGCCTACAGTCCCGTAAGTCATTATGAAATATGGATTTAAAAAAAAAAGTTAAATATATGAGCATGTGAATTAATAATTCCAATTTAGACGTTACTACTAAGATAACTTTTAATCGAATTTTTTTTTATTGTTTACTAATTAACAATAATACGTTTATACGTTTGTTGACAGTGTTTATTTATTTTTTTGTATTTGTTGACTGATATAAATTACAGTTTTTTGTATTTCTATCTATAGCAATTGTGGTTTAAATGTATAAAGAGTGTTCGTTTTATATATGAGATTTCTTTCTGACAACATGTTAAATACCCAGTTTTTAGGATAAAAAGTATTAGTATTTAAATGGGAGCCAGTCTCACGTACAGGTAACTGTGTACCTCTGTAAGATTTTACCTCATGTAAAATTCAACTGCTTGAAATAAATAAATAAATGAATAAATAAATGAAATATTATACAAAAATTACACGTATGATCTTTCTAATATATTATAAATTCAGGTCTTTGTATTCACATTGCTCTAATGATCGTACTACCTTGAACTCCGTAACTTCTGTAGACATGGATAAAATCTGTTTTTTTCCGTAGTTGAGTTATAGAAATAAAATTCTATTATTTTCTACAGTAATT
The DNA here is from genome assembly GCA_963989225.1 of Dromius quadrimaculatus. Taxonomy (NCBI): domain Eukaryota; kingdom Metazoa; phylum Arthropoda; class Insecta; order Coleoptera; family Carabidae; genus Dromius; species Dromius quadrimaculatus. Next base: position 46,973,605 of record OZ022330.1, read on the forward strand.
AAAAACTTTCATGTGTTTTCTCTACCTATAATGTTGTTTTAATATTTATACATGATTGTATATAACATTTTATCAGCTAATGATAAATATAATGTACAGAAACAGATGGTTTAACTCCAGACCTTGATGCACTTCCTAGTTGTGGATAAGTTCTCAAATGTTACAGAAAGCTATTTATTTTCTTCTTTACCAACATATTGTTTACAATAAAGTTCAATCTTATCAATTCAATTATCCTTTCATATGGAAATGGATAATTCAGGCGTAATCCGATTCAGTTTTCCATTATCTTAACAAAATTCTAAACCAGATCCTTCAAATACAAAATATAAATAATTATGAAATCTCTTTATTTATCGCCATCTGTTCATACAAGTATCTATTTACTTATTCTTGTCCTATCGTACCTGTGTTTGTTTAACATATTTACCTAACCACATATCAACACGCACATGTTCTCTCTCACTATAACCCTCTTGCATTTGAGATCGCATGCACATGTCAAATGGCTGCATTTATTTTTGTTTGCAGAACGCCGTCAGCAAGGTAAACGTGTACGAAGATTGAAATTTATTAAATCAAACAAACATCAAGGTATGTTTGCAGATATAGCTCTGTGTAAGATATATTTTTATTTTACATGAAATGTTTATTTTGTTCTACATGTCAAGTGACGTTATGCTTGCAGGCTTCAATTGTTTTATTTATTGTTATTTAATTTGTATTGTTGTTTCAAGAGACGGCTTTAAATATTCAATAGAAGTAGTGGATATGCTGACTGTTAGATGATATGAAGAAAATGAAATTTGGGAGTTCAGTCAAGAGTTTTATTTTAATCTACTCTGAGTAGATTAAAATAAAACTCTTGACTGAACTCCCAAATTTCATTTTCTTTAAATATTCAACTGTATTTTATAATTTACTCTTACAGAATATAATTGACGTCCTACTCACCTGAATATAGAATCTACGGACTGGATGTGTTGCTTAAAAACGAAACTGCACTTATGGTGTCGTTGTGTTTCAAAACAAGACATCTTGGTCTTTCAACTTTATATTAGATTGTTTTTGAAATTCTTGTTGTATAGCTTATAAATATGCTAGTATTTTTTTTCATGTGGTTGAATAATGAAAATCCTCATCTATTTAAAATTAAATACTCAACAATAACTGTGTGAATATAATATTAAATATTGATGAGCTGAAATAGGTTTGTCAATTTGTAATAAAATTTCTCAATAAAATTTTTATTTCCAGTCTGCTTTGAATTTCAAATTCTGTATTCGCATCACATAGAAAATTCGTTTTGATTGCATGATTTGTGAAATCCCGTATTCTTTCATTCCTTTCTCCGGAAGTGCCAGTCTCTTCTCTTCTCAACCCACATGTTTCAAACTTTACACCGTTTCTCCCTGAACAACTCTCAACGCAAAACCGTGAGCTGAGGAAGCGATCATTTTTTATACTGCGTAATACAAAGCATCCCAAAATGTGATTGAAATCGTGACAATATTAATGTCAAGCTAAAGAAGAATTTGTCTCAAAGCATCGGTTCATCTGAAGAGAAAATGGTGATATATTATTCATGTATAATGATGCTGCTAAAAATTATAAAATATATAATTTTGAATATATATTCACCTCAAGAAAATTCGGCAATATGTCAAATTTTTTCCAAAAATACTACTCAAAAAGTTTGAGTATCCCATTCTAGATGTAACAGAGCAGAAAGCGAAGCAAAGCAAGACGTCATGTTATTATTTTTGTGCAATTTCGTCGCGAACTGTTGTCTGAAACGTGACTTCTCCATCTCGGTTGCCATGAAACAGAGATGTTACTGAAATGGCATCAAGCTATAGCAACGGCGCTATGAGTCGGCTATTGTGGTGATTTCAAACGGATGACTTTACATTATATCGAGCTCGAGATGCGTGACCTAATGTTGCTGACATAATACTGAGAAAACTATTCTGTTTTATAGATTATCCGAAGTACAAAGGAAGATATTTATCATCGGCATCATTTTTTAAGAAGAAGTACGTAATAAAATGAACTGTTATGCACAGTACATAACCTCTTGTGAATTAGATACAACGTAGCGAAGAATAAACTCAGAAATTCATTCAAACGCCACCAAATAAAGAAACTGAGAGATATTTTATTTTATTTCTTTGAGAATTTAGGTTTGTATTTGGAAAAACTGGATTACCACTTACCAGAAACATGACCATATGAAATTTAGGGATTTAATTGGAATCCTGACTTGTGTTATGTGAATGGGTTCAAATTTCCGTTAATTCAGAACGAAATGAGGCGGGCGGAATATTTTGCTGACAAAATTCGCAAATTGGGCAGAATCGATTTAGTCTGAATAATACTGTATGAAATGATTTCTTTTTGTATTGAAAAAATCTGACGTGAACATCACGTGACTTAAAGTAAAATGCGCTTTCAGCCAAGTCGGTTGCTATGGAAACATTAGGCAATTATTCTTATTCTACAACATTCCTAAATACTGATTTCCAAAATTCTACGACTGCTAACAGATCTGAATTTATGCGCAAAATTAAAAAATAAATTCCTACTGAAGTGCACTTCCGGTTCAGTTTATTGTTATGAAAATAGTAGGCAATCATTCAGATGCTACAGCAGACTGAAATACTAAATTTCAATATTCTACATCTGATCGTTTCGAATTTAAGCCAAAGATTCCAAAAGACTGTCAAGTAAAGTGCACTTCCGGTTCGGTGGCTCTCAATAAAAATAGGATATGAGCATCTAGACAGTATAATCGTCCCAAATACTGAATTCTAACAATCTACGTTCGATCGTTTTGGATTTATGCGGAAAATTTAAAAAATGTTTCAAGTAAAGTGCACTTCCGGTTTAGCCGATCGCAATCATAATGCAAAATGTACAATAAGATGTTATAGAAGTTCTTTATACGGAATTTTAATATGCTATGGCGGATCATTCTATATTTATGCAAAAAATTCAAAAAAAGTTTCAAGTAAAGTGCACTTCTGGCCTGGCTGATTCTTACAAAAATAGCAAATAACTATTCTGATACAACATCAAGTTCAAATACTGAATTTCAACATCCTACGATTGATCATTTTGGATTTATTAGAAAAAATCAAGTAAAGTTTCAAGTAAAGTGCACTTCCGGTATAGACGATTGGAACCATAATGCGAGGTGCACAATTAGACCCTATACCAGTCTTAAATACAAAATTTCAACATTATACGGTCAACTAGTTTTGAGATTTGCAAGTTACGCACGCACGCACGCACGTAGGAACGCACGAACATACGTACCGACATCAAGCCAAAAATAGTTAAAATGGATTCAGGGATGCTTAAAACGGATATTTCCATCAAAATCTCGATAGGTGAATTTTGTCGGTTTCACAATACTCGCTTGTTACTTTGTACAAGTAAGTAAAAACACTCAAAAAACTACTCATGACAGTATTTTCAAGTAATTTGTGGTTTAGGTAGCATTTTTTTTCAAGTTTTTCAAATAAAAACACTAATGGCCAGTTGCACCGCTCTAACTTGAACAAAAAATATCGAATCGGATTAATGACAGCAATGTTTATGTCACATTTGACTTTCAAGTCTTGATACGAGATTGTTCAATTAAGCGACACTTAAAATTTAAGGGACAGCGATGCAACTGACCATAAATCACTTAGCAATATATAAGTTTGTCTCCAATAAATATTGAATAGTGTGCGCTGTAAATATGTGATACATTGTAATGAAGTAAATAAAATATTAGAAATATATCTTCATTATTTATCAGCGTTCAATTAAATCTGTGGATGTGCCAATGAGTCTTTCGTATTTGAATGTACGGATAATCGATAGTGACACAATCAAAATAATTTTGAGTTGGCAAGGATCTGATGCTATGGGAGTTGATAAAATCAAACTAAAAATGATTCTATAAATCCTATTAATTAGATTATATAACTCACATTATTAACTTAGATCTGTTAGAAAGTATTGTGTCTGATGTATGGAAATTTGCTATTCCTAAACCATTAGCAAAACAGAAGGATTGCTCTGCGATCCATAAGTATCCTACCAGTACTTTCCAAAGTTTTGGAGAGGGTATGCAGTGATCAAATCGTGAAATTTGTTGAAGAATATGAAATTTTGCCTACCAATCAATCTGGCTTTATAACTAACCACAGTACAAATAACAAATGCATGTTTATTAAATATTATTGACTCATTAATTAATGTCCGACTAGTTTATTATTGTTGTCCAAGATAATTACGTAACAAATAATACCCGAGGGCATTATTTTCCAAAATACAGAAATTACAATGACAGGACATACATGGCTAAAATTTTTGGATGAAATGGTACATTAATCGGACATGAAATATTGAAGGCACCACGGGAGTTATACGGACGATAATTCCTAAGATCAACGTACACACCCCGGGTCCTTTTAACTCCCTTGATACCTTAATTACTATAATTATTTTGATCATTCTAATACATCTCTTTTAATTCAAATAGATTTAATGGAAGCATTCGACATGATCACAGTATACTACTCGCTAAGCTTAGTCATTATAATTTCTCTTTCAGTGCCATTCAGTGGTGTAAAAATTATTTTGGTGAGCATCCAATAACCATAATGTATCTTCATCTTTTTTTCTTTTACGTCACGGTGTTCCATAGGGCTCAATTTTAAGTCCTCTGTTTTTCCTAATTTAATTAGCAGATTTGCCATCAATTTTTAGTTTCTGTTGTGTTCATTCTTACGCGGATGATACGCAAATCATTGCTTCAATAAGCTCTGGTAATGTTATTGAGTGTTGTGAAATTGTCAATAAGGAGCTTGACTTGCTTGGAGGTTGGGTCAGGAACAATGGTCTGAAAATCAATACTTCTAAATCTTCTTCGTTGTTGGCAATTATTCTTGATGGTGTTGTTTTGCAATGTTGCTCCTGAATAAAAATTTTAGACCTCCTTATTGTCGAAAACATGTATCAATTTTGACATTACTTGAGTTCTCCTGTTAAATTATAAATAGTCAATGCTCTAGTTTTACCTTTGTTGGATTAATTTTTCTGTGCATATGTTCCAAATCTCACACAGTTAGACAAAAACAAGATCACTCATATTCAGAATTTATGGTTGAGATTTATCTATATCGAATATATTTCTGAAAACGTTAAAGATATTGACAGTAAAATTGAAATCTCATACCTGAATCTGGTACACAAGATAAGACTCACTGGTACACCCGCTTATCTGTTTAAAAAATCTGACGTGGACATCACGTGACTTACTTGTACATCATTGGATATATATAATCAAACACAACATCTCATCATTCCACGGCCAGTCGGTTGCTATGGAAACAGTATGTCATCATTCTTATGCTACAACATTCCTAAATACTGATTTCCAGGATTCTACGGCTAACAGTTCTGAATTTATGCGCAAAATTCCAAGATCGTCAAATATAGTGCACTTTCGACTCAGTCGATCTCAATGAAAATAGAATATGAACATCTAGACAGTGCTATCATCTTGGATACTGTATTCTAATATTCTACGTTCAATCGTTTTGGATTTATGCGGAAAATTAAAATATGTTCCGAGTAAACTGCACTCTCGGCTTAGCCAATCACAATCATAATGCAAGGTGTACAACTAGATGCTAAACAAGTGCTCAATACGGAATTTCAATATTCTGTGACTGATTATTTTTAATTAATGAGAAAAGTTCGAAAAGTCTGTAATATGAAGTGCACTTCCGGCTTAGTCGATTGGGACGGAAATAGGAGATGATCATTTGGATGCTACAGCAATTTCAAATAATGAATTCCAGTATTCTACGGTTATTCATTCTAGATTCATGCGGAAAATTCAAAAGAAGTATCAGGTAAAGTGCACTTCCAGTACAGACGATTGCAACCATAATGCGAGGTGCACATCAAGATCCTAGATCCTATACCAATCTTTTATACAACATTTCAGCATTATACGTTCGACGAATTCTGAGATTTGCGAGTTACGCACATACACACATACATACGTACCGATATCAAGCCAAAAATAGTCAAAATGGATTCAGGGATGCTCAAAACGGATACATCCATCAAAATCTCGATATGTGAATTTTGTCGGTTTCACAATATTTCCTTGTACTTTAAGACCGTCAGATAGTCACAGATTTCAGTGCCTTATTTTGTTTTTAATGCCTTCAAGAGGTTTGATAAGTATGTATATTTGGAGTTCAAAAATGCTGAAATTAAAGCTGGACCGTGTGACCAACATAATGAAAATTAATTTTGAATTTGTATGAAAAAGCATATTCTGATCCAATTTTGTCGCTTTTGTCATACTTACGAAATTAAATTCAGAGAAAAATATTTTGACATTAAACTGTCAAACAAAATTAAAAAATTGACAACAGATTATCATTGCCTACCTTATCATTTCAATTGAACTGATTGTTTTATACCGCAAATTCTGAATGTCTGTTATATTCATAAACTGCACTTCCGGCTTGGCCGATTGATACAAAAATAGTAGATAATTATTTTGATGCTACAACAAGTTCAAACACCAAATTTCAATATGCTATGACTGATAATTCTAGATTTATGGAAAAAATTTAAAAAAAAGCTTCAAGTAAAGTATACTTCTGGCTTGGCCGATTCATACAAAAATAGCAGATGACCATTCTAATACAACGTCAAGTTCAAATACTGAATTTCATCATCCTACGGTTGATCAATCTGGATTCACTAGAAAAATTCGAAAAAAGTTTCAAGTAAAGTGCACTTCCGGTTCAGACGATTGAAACTATAATGCGAGGTGCACAATTAGACCCTATACCAGTCTCAAATACAAAATTTCAACATTATACGTTCAACCAGTTTTGAGATTTGGAGTGGTGTTGTCATCTCATGATGGTGGTTCCTCCTTCCTATGGTGGGCTGGTTGGGCTCAAAGTAAGTGAATCATCCTTTGGTATTGTTGTCATCTTCCATTGTTCATTTGTTTCATTTTTTTTTTCAGGGTTCTTCCGTTGGTGTTCGTTTCCTCTAAGTTCTCAGGGTGTTGCGGTGATTTACTTCTTCAGGTTCCTCTCGCTTGAGATCGGTTTTTTATTATTATTATTTAAACTGAGTTTATTTCCAATGGTAACAATTATTTCAGCAATTGTAAAAAATCTCGATTCAACTAAATTGTGAGTAATCTTGCATGGTACAAACGGGCCTTGAGGAAACAAAGTTTGAAATAAGTCAAAATTACTACATTCTGAGCAGATTTTCACTATCAAAAATCTCATAACTCTTTTCAGGACCTTATTATATGTATGAATCTATCTACAAATACATCATATTCCGCGTTTTCAGAGCACTATCTGCAGTTATACGGAGTCGGAATTACTACATTCTGAGCAAATTTTGAGTATTGAAAATCACATAATTCTATTCAAGACTACATTATATGTATGAATCTGTCTTTAAACACACCAAATTTCGCGTTTCTAGCGTGCTATCAGCCTATTTTCTGAGTCTCGTTAATCTCAAAAACAGAAATTTTACTACAGAAATGCGGTTTATGTAAGAATCTAGCGCCAAATACATCATGATTTCATAAAATTGCTATTATAAGAATAATAATGATTATAATTTATTATATAATTATTCCAATCTAATCCACTTATTAGGATAGTCTCATCCAACCACTGCCGATAATTTATAAAGAAATAAGCGGGTGCTCCATCCAGTTGGAAATACATATTTTGTCGTAATTCAAGTAGTAAATCTTCTACTGGAACATTCCCTGATTCAAGAAGCTCAAAAATAATTGATTATTTAAATTCCTGTCAAAAAAAAAATTGGGTTCAATAATTTGATCTCCCATTAAGCCATACCAAACATTTACTTTCTGCGAATATTGATTCTTATACTCAATCGACAAATAAAGATTTTTTTCTAGCCGAAACCTAAAATTTTATAAGCTAGCCAAATCATGTTGCTTCATCCGTAAAAAGAATTTTATAATAGAAATATGAATCACAAATCTTCTTTCACTATCTTCTTGAAATAAAGAGTGTATAAATTTTGTTTCAAATGGTTTTAGTTTATTAGTCCAAGAGCCCGCTCGGAAATACTACCTTGAATCGTCAGACGATTCTAACGTATTCTGAACGATTCGTCGTGAAAACATTATTCTTAAAAGTCAACGGTGCCATTTTTAATTCTGCCAGAAGCAATTAATATTGATTATTCATTATGTGAATTTAACACAGAAACTAATAAATGTGTACCGTTTCAATTCCGGTAAACTGATAGAAGCAATCAGAGAACAAATGTATAAATGAAATGAAATCAATAAATCATCGAAGCATACAAATAAAAAAATTGAATTAAGTGAGCTTCATACTTACTTGTACTTACTTGTACTTCTATCGAGCATAAAGCCAATTAAGGCATGCGAATAAAGTAGAGGCACTGATTTCTATATAACACTGGATTGGGTTTAGACCGTATTCTGGCATCTGAAAACGGCCCCGGTTGAACGGCGGCCTTGACAGTAAAACTGAGGTTTTGTATCACTATTCGGCGGCAAATTCAAAACACTTATAGAAGACACTCGATGAAATTCAAAGTATAATGCAAGTAAGATGAAGAAATTATTCTCAATATATATTAAAATACATACATTAATAATCAACAAAAGTTAAAATCGTTATAATAGTTGAAATATTTATTAATAATTAAAAATATTTGTGAACTTTTTAGTCTCAGTGTTTTAATAATTTTTTGAAACATTGTAGTTTAGTATTATTTAATCCGTTCAATAGTTTTATAAATTTTTGTTACCTAAAATTTAAAACTATGAATTTACTTATATGAATAAATGAAGTGCATTTCTGCGATAATATTGCCTATTCAAAACTAATAATTTTAAATATCTACTACACATGATAGGGGAATAATAATACATTTAATAATCAAGATTTTATTGTTCGTAAGTAAGCACAAATTTGCAGTCCAGCGATTAATTTTGTGAGCAAGATATTTTATACTAAATTTGATATATTACTCAAATTTGTTATCATAACTTTGTAACATTGCCCAACAATATGATTTTATTATTCATGATATTTTCAATTTAATCTAAAATTGAAAATCAAATCGTTTGATTACTTTAACATAATGAATTGATGTATCCTTCTAGATCTCCATAAAACCTGTAAAAAGTAATACTTCACTGAAAATAGGAATAAGTTATATCTTCAAACTTTTTCAGTTGAGTTTTTCTAATAAAATAAAACAATAACAATATTATGTATTAATATATCTACATTTAAATAAATAAACAAAATTTATTCAGTATAAAATTGCGTCCCAACACCATACTGAACTATCACCAATTGACACAGAACCTCAGTTTTTGCCAAAATGGCGACGCTCAATCCCGTGATTATTAGAGATCAGTGAGTAGAGGTCACAAATTAATTGTGACAAAGCTTATAGATGGCGCTGCATATAGTTTTTACTTTTGCAGTCCATTTATCTATATGAGTTTAAACACTTTGGGATTCAAGCCCTGACTATCTTGAGTTCTTGGCTAAACTGTACTGACGAGACCTAATAAGGACGAAACACGTGTATACAGTTGCTTCCCGATCTGAGATGATAGTGTCAAAAACGATTCTTAGATTTGAAATTTTGTGGAACAAATAATTGAATATTTCAGAATTTTTAATTGATTTCAATTTATGTGGAAAATTCGGAGAGTCTGTTATATAGAGTGCACTTCCGGTTCAGTCGATTAGTACAATAATAAGAGATAACCATTCAAATGCTACAGCAATTTTAAATACTGAATTTCAGTATCCCACGGCTAATCTTTCTGGATTAATACGGAAAATTAAAAAAAAGTTACAAGTGAAGTGCAGTTCCGGTACAGACGGACGATTGCAGCCACATTGCGTGGAGCACTACTAGATCCTAAGCCAGTCTAAAATACAAAAATTCAACATTATACGAATATTTTCATCAAAATCTCGAAATGTGAATTTTGTCGGTTTCACAATACTTACTTGTACTTTGTATAAGTAAGTATGAAGCTCACTTAATTCAATTTGTTTTATTGGTTTGCTTCGCTGATTGATTGATTTCAATTCATTCATACATTTGTTCTCCGATTGCTTTTATCAGTTTACCGGAATTGAAACGGTATGCATTTGTTCTAAAAAATTAGTTACTCTAAATTTAATCATTCTTAGATGATAGGATGGAAGTATATCAAATATTATTCCATACTACACCTTACACTCTTCCTTTTAAGGTACTGTTGCATCAAAAATAAATGTATGCAAATTTTATTCAGACTGAAAATAGGCCGCGCGAGCAACCGCTTTGATCCACGGTGCCGAGGACTTCTGGCAACATGAGAGTCGGCACCGTTGGTTCTTTGAATTCGTCAGGTCTCTGGCTACAATTTTTGTATAGGGCTTTTTCGTCTAACAGAAAAAGGTACTTTATCGATATTTCCAACCACTTTGAAGCCACGGTGCCGTAGGTTGTGGCAGAATGAGACTCGGCTACGTGAGTATGTCTTGTTTTACATATAAAAATACATGTTCCAGTGTAATTTCCAAGTGTCTAACATGAAAAAGTAGTTTGTGCGTTAAATTCACATAATGAATAATCAATATTAATTGCTTCTGACAGAATTAAAAATGGCACCGTTGACTTTTAAGGGTAATGTTTTCACGACGAATCGTTTAGAATACGTAAGAATCGTCTAACGATTCAAGGTAGTACTTCCGAACGGGCTCTTGGACTATATGTTTTCTCGATATTTTTATATTTTTTAGATATTTCAGTAGTCCCGCTAATATACCTTAGGTACTTGTTTTGGGATTTTCTTCAACTTAAGCTGAAACTTCAAATTCTTCATCTTCGTAATGTATTCCAAAATCTCTGTCCTGTCTAGCTTTCTTTACACTTTCTTAACTTTTAAAACGCGTTAATAATTTACTGACAGAAGACCTATTCATATGTCTCCCAGGATGCCTTGCATTAAATTCGTCTGCTGCTTCGCGGCTTGTTCTATTTTCACCGAAAAATTAGAATTAATTCAACTTTTTCTTTTAATGTCAAAGGAATTTTGAGCCGTAAAAAATCATGTATACACGTATACAATCAGCTTCTCCAATTGTACAATTTATGCAATCCGACTGTACCGTTGTGCTTTCTACTCCTGAAATCATTAATCTCATGAAAAAAGTGTCTTGCTTTCACTATCAGTCCTACAAATAGGTAATTATATCCTCACATGATTCAACTTGAAATATTCTCACTATCTAAATTAGACACAGTCGAATTGCGATCATTTTACAATTTAATCCATTACCGCAGATTCCAATTCGCACTTATCACAATTTGACCATTTCCCTTAATTCAAGTTTCCATCCTTTTCTACCATCTTTCTAACCACACAAGCAATTTCCCTATCACCCCCTAATAGACACTTCACTTACATTGCCCCCTGCGTTTCCATTCTCCTTCTCTCATGCTGGTCGTCAGTGTCGAGGGTATTTACCGGCTGACGACGCCTGTGGTGGCGGTGGCGATACATCGGCGGCGGTTGCAAGCCGCCTGGGTGTGGTCAGGATCACGATCGATAGCGACACGACGCTGAAGGGTGCAGGGACTAGAAATAGAGAAGGGGAGAAACAAAGGAATGCGAGAAGTTCAGGATAGCGCAAGGATTGGAAAAAGAGGTTCGAGGGAGGGAGTTAATTGTGGTCGGGTTTTGGGGTTTGATTTGGAAGGATATTGATATTCTAACTAATACTTCAAGTTTGTTATTAATATTTGTCTAACTTTTTATCTGGAAAGCATTGTATCTGTAGTAAGAGTTGGCTGGACCTCATTCAATTACAGTTACTATGGAAGTCAGATTCTCTTATGTTATTTTTGGTGAACAAAAAAAAAATATATCTGCTAGAAGAATTCCTAAATCTGAATACAGACAAAAGACAACTGGAACTGAAGCATCTAACTTTTTGGATCAAATGATGGATACGGCTGAAACCTAGGTTTATTATTATGGCTTGAAAGGAATAGTTGAAGAAGTGACTAGTGAATGTTATTCTTTATTTTCAACTAAAGTACGCAAAAGTATTTTAGAAAACGTCGAAGAAAAGTGTTTGAAGGACGCTGATTTTGCAAGACAATATACCTATTGACAAGTTATTATCAGCTCTGCGAGAAATTAATTAATAAGGCTTTAAACTGATTACTAACTCCTCTTTTCTTATTTTAAAACTGAAATACCATTTGAACAATAACAAAATCAAATGAAATGATAATAAGTGTCATCAAAGACTGATTTATTAACCAAAACACAATCAGAGTTACTTTGCAACCTTTGTTGTCGAAAAAACGATTCTTCTTTTTGATATCTATGTGCTCTTTTTATCTTATCAATATCCCTTTATACGTACATCAAAAGAGCGAATTTTGTGATTTTTCCTGATGTTTAATTTGAAGCCAGAGGGTTAAAACTGAGAACTACAAAGTACCGGTGGGATATAAGCATTTCCTTTTGAAGTGAATTGGTTTTTTCCATGACCGCAAAATTAATAGAAGAAATACCAAGTATACTCGGAAGGTTGTAGTTCTGAAAAGAATATCCATAACAAACATTAATATTTATGAATTTCAATTGGCGTTTTCCATTATTCCATTTATATTGGTTTAGAACAGAGTACAAAAAATTGAGTGGTTGATTGATCTGACAATTTTTGTAATACAAATAGATTTAGACATTCAAAAAGTGTAGTTTAGCTATTTTCAGCGCTTTTTTTCTTAAAAAAAAAAACGCCGTTATATTCACTTTGGCTGGCGTGACGCTGAGTTCTCAGCAAATACAGCACTTACAGACTTTAAATTGGTAATAAATTAAAGCTGCTGTTTCGTAGGCTTGCACAAACTGCTTGATTTTTTTTTCAAACATCCAGTTTTGGGTAAAAGATTAAAAAATGGAAAAATCATCTAGATGATGAAAGCGCATTTTTGACAGCTCATGAATGCTTGTTACCTCAGAGATTTCGCAAATTACCATCTCTCACAATTACTGAGCTTGAAATCAAGCAGTTTTGGCAAATTTACGAAACAGCAGCTTCCATTTAGTACTAGTTTCAAGTTGACAGTTTGATAGGTACATAATTTATGCATGTACAAACTCAAAAATACCTTTTATTCTTCATTGTTTAGTTATTGACTGACAGGAGGTCAAGTGCTGTACCTTAAAATTGAAATTTGCTCTTTATCAAAGCTATATAAAAAAAAAATACACCAAAATTAAACAAATTTTCAATCAATAATAGTGATTCATTCTAATAAGCTTCAAATTTGCGTCAAACAATTCATTGAATGAATCTCGGACAGATTTGACAACTGTACATAATAATAGTGACAGCCCCGGCTAAAGTTGTAACTAAATTTTTATCTACTTTAATAAATTTCAGTTGCCATATCCCTTATGTCATATATATCCATGGGCATTGTTTCACTTGAAACAAGTAATTGAATAATTTAATCTTCCACAATCACTGAGCTTGAATTAAAGCAATTTGTACAAACCTACGAAACAGTAGCTTTTATTTAGTACCAGTTTCAAGTCTGTAAATAGTATAGTTGCTGAGAACTCAGCGTCACGCCAGCCAGTCAGCCAGCCAGCCAGCCAGCCAGCCAGACAGCCAAAGTGAATATAATAGCGCTTTTTTCGGAAAAATGCGCTAATAAAAATTAAAAATGTAATTACTGCTGAACTATGCATAACTGAAATCTGAAAATTGCTGCACAGGAATGTTATACCTTTAATTTCGAACTGATATGGGTTAGTACCCATTTTAGGGTAGAAACTATTTATCTCAATATCTTGCGAGTTATCTAAACAAGATCTTTTGTTTTCATGCTCAATTCAGGCTAGTACATGACCACCCGTTACTCATTTTCTTAGTAGTTTCTGAGAAAATTGCACCAAATTTTCAGTTTTTTTTTTTTAATACAGCTTTAATAAACAACGAATTTATTTTTGGATAGAGCGCATGACCTTTTATCAGTCAATAACTAAACAATAAAGACTAAAAGATCCTTTTGAGTTTGTACGTGCACAAGATATGTATAAAATAGTCACAACTTGAAATTGGTACTAAATAAAAGCTGCATTTTCGTACGCTAGCTCAAACTGCTTGATTTTAAGCTCAGTGATTGAGTAAACTTGTCGCACGCAAACCATTTATCGCTCGGAAAATTAAGCGCAAAATAGTACTTATTTCGCATTCGTAGTAAAAAATAATATCTGCAACTCAAGCGGTGTTGTCAATTGCCCACTTCGCTCTCGTGGGCAATCGACAACTTATCGCACTTGTTGCACAATACACTATTTTCTACAGACGTCAAAAAATGATGACATTAGTACATCAATATTAGTTTGCAAAATGTTGCAGTGAAGTTGTTTATCATGACATCGTGCACGAAGTATTTCGCGCATTTATTTTATCATACCAATGTGCACGAAGTATTTCGTGCACTCATTTTATCATGACAACTAGCACGAAGTATTCCGTGCATACTGATGTACTCTAATAATCTCTGTGTTTTAATAATTTTTTTCATAATTTTTTGACGTCTGTAGGAAAAATTATGTATGCAACTCGTGTGCGAAATTTCTTTGGTGCTCTCGAATTACATTTTTAAGCACCAAAGTATAATTTGGTACACTAGATACATAAATAACTATTTCTACATTCATGCGTAAAGTCAGTACATCATGTATCGCAAACGATGCGTAAAGTAAGCGTTTCATGTATCCCAATTTTACCAACATTTGAACATGTGACAATTAAATTTCCTTTAACTCATACTTGCAGCACATTTTTTGTAGCTTGGCAAGCTTCGTCACATTAAATATAAATCACCATTTTCTATGGTCATACATTAAGGTATTTTTTACGCATACTGAACTATGCGTGAAGTAGGTATTTTTGAATTTTCAGGATTGTTAAATTGCGTAATCTGATTTTTTTTGTTGGCAACAGCCATTTTCTAAGAACTTTTGAACTGTGAATTAATGTCTTGTGCTTTTGTGTTTTTCACAGTGTTGTTGCTTCTTAATTATAATGTCAAAATATGAATATTGATAATATGAAGAAAAAATTAAAAACTCACCACTTTGTGCACATCTGTCATCGATTCATTGTTGAGTTTATGTGTAAAGTCTAAATGTCAACTAGTGCTGTGTTGTATCTCGGATTTGTTCTTAAAACTACTATTAGGACCGTAGGAAATATCTTGTATACAATACGAGTGTAAACAAGCATTAATTATAACATTCGACAAAAATTTTATTACCACAATCATAATTTTTTTCATTTTCAACTGTTGCAACAACACTAATTTTAATAAAAACGAGTTTTTACTTTAAATTCTGTATATTTATTTAAAACTTTGACGTTTCGATCCTTTGACCAAGGATCTTCTTCAGAAAATTATACAAAATAAAACAAGGCAGGTAACTAGATTCTAAAAATATACAGAATACTAGATGTGATAACGTGGATATCACACCTAAACAAAATCAATCAATCTGTAATCAATAACACACATATATAATGAGTATGTTTTAGTTGGTGTAGTTCTGTTTATATTTTGGATTATAAAGTACACTGAAGACTATTTGACACTGCAGCTGTGAGCCAAATCAATAGCAAAGAGTAGCGCTACGCTGTCTTGTTGAAATGTCGTGTATTTTGTGATTTGGGATGTGTGCGGAGCTGTACCAAATAGGACATATTCCTCTGTTTGGGGTTTTCACGTGGTTTTCCTAAAGCCTTGGGTGAATGCCAGAGGATTTTATTCTTTTTGTTTAGGTGTGATATCCACGTTATCACATCTAGTATTCTGTATATTTTTATTATCTAGTTACTTGCCTTGTTTTATTTTGTATCATTGTTTTCTGGAGAAGATCCTTGGTCAAAGGATCGAAACGTCAAAGTTTAAAATAAATATACAGAATTTAAAGTCAAAAGTCGTTATTATTAAATAAAATTCTGAAAAATGTATAGATTATTACACTAATTTTGTTTATCTTTCTTTATCTTCAACTGCATTGCGTCTTAGACACTTGCACGGTTTTATTACACTTCATGTTTTATAGAATCTATCAATAATACGAAATATTGTCGATTTGCTTGAAACGAGCCATCAAAAAATGTACGAATTTCGTCATAACTACTCCTACTTCGGTACTAAGAAAATCTATTTTGCAAATCACAAACGCACAGTTATGTGGTTTATGGACTTTAACAATGTAGACACACATTGACTACAACAACTAAAATTAGTAACGCGGGATTGAACTGTCAAAATGAGAATTTGTTTTATTTGTTTTATATTTCATTCTTGTACATTTGCACTAGAATATACAGGAAGGCCAATATAAACATACTTTTAAAATTCCATGTTAAACTCCTATATTTCGCGTTTCGTTGCACACCCGGTATATTTCGCCTCGTATCATTAACTTCACACTCTTGTCACATATTCTACTATTCATGAATTTACACAATTCTGCAAATTTTAGATTTGAAAATGATCACCTTAACAAACTGTTTAAATTTGGTACACTCAATATAAATTATTCTGTAAATTTTATTAGTCCAAGTGACCATGGTTTGTTTATCTCTTTTTAAAATTCTTTATTATTTGAATTATCAATACTTATATTTCTATAACTCAGATCACTAAAATACCATATTCAGTTGTTTCAATCTTCACGAAAACTTGTTCGAACATTGGTTCAAATGATTGAAATTTGGATAGTAATTTAACTTGAGTTGTGGCATGTAATCTAAAAATTGGTGACAAATTTTTATTGTATAATATACGAAATTCTAATCAACGCGTATTACACATAAATATTGAGATTATTAATTTCTAGTATTTTGTAAATTTAATTCTCATTTCAATATTAATTTTAATTTAATCGCAATCTATTTTGACTGGAATAGGTTTTATTATCAATCAATCGTTTTGATTATCTAGTGGTTAATTTCATTGCGCAGTGAAAATTTTTTAATATAGTGTTAGCGTAGCCACCTAATTTCTGCATCCGGAAGATCTGCAACAGGTCAGTTAATACTGTAATGTTTATTGCTTGACGAATCAGTTTGTAATTAAATAATAGTCACTTTTTAATAATCTAAATGAAATAAAGCTTTATTCTCCTTATGTCACTAATAACACTATATTTATTTATTTGTCACTTAATTCTAATTTAATCAAGGTCACAGATATTTATATTTCACTATTTATATACATTGTTTACTTTACTGTCACTGTTTATTATTTATTTCACACTACTACTCTTATTACTGTCCTGTCTCACGTCTTTGGCTTGGCCTTATATAGAGAAATATTGTTTTCTCAAATTTTCGATTTCTCGACTCTTTCCATTTCTAGGAATCACTAGAGGCTTCCATTGGGAGGGGTGATGTGCTGCTACGCGGTGCGGCGTAAGGGACGACAAGAAGCTCCTCCCCATACTACGTCGTCTTTACGAGCTCCCCCCCCACTCTCGCACGTCACAATACAGTATTATAATAGATAGTTGGTTTTCCATAAAAATATCAATTATTAGTTTCATAGTATCAATATTAATAATTCTGATAAGTATTCATTGGAATATTATTTTTTTGTAGCGTATTCAAATATTTTATCATTTTCAATAAAAACATACAAAAAAACGAAATTAATCTGACTGCCACGAAAATAGCAGTTTATAAAAGAAGATTGTTAGTATTCATGGCTCAGTACAAATATGTTGGCTTTATAAATCGAAGGTCGTGATTCTAGCCTCAGATAAAAAGTTAGTGCGATTATCACTGAATTATGACACTTTGTGGCGTACTCTTCACAAAAGCAAAAAGTACTTTCGTCTTGACGGCTGGTGACTGCACACCACGGGTTATAAAATATCAATCAATCTACCAATGTGCACTCAAATAGAGACTACTGCACCCGTATCGGGTAAAATGCATGATTGATATTTATTTTGAGCTTCCAAAATCTTGTTAGAAAAAGTATAGCTTAGAAAACTCGCGAACCGTAGTCCTCTCCTTCGGTTCGGTTTACAAATTTATCGCTCGTTTGGAATAAGGGTCATTCCAATACTTATTGTAGAATATACTATTAAACGGCATTCGCAATTATTCTAAACTAAACGCCGTGTTGGAATGACACTTGTGCCAACATAATTTTTGGTTGTGAAATGTGCAGATTGCAAAAAAGTGTTTGAGAATAGTAATTACGTTCCGATTTCAGTTACATTTCGAACAAAAAAATAATCGTTGTGTAATATCACTAATTATTATTTCGGAATACCTAAATAATCGTTGAGGTCCTTTTAGTCTCTAATTATAAAATAATACATAAAATTATGATAAATATTTCTGATTCTATTACTTATAAGCAAATCACAATTTTAATGCCATAAATTAAAAAAATCTAGCTGTTTTATCTGAAAAGTCACACATAAAATATTGGTTTAATTGGTATAAATGGTCATAAATATCTTGAACAATGTTTAATCGGACAAAAATAATCAATGCGAAATAAAATTAATGAAATTTTTAATTAATAACTTCATGGACATCACTCGTGAAAGTATTTAATAGCTAGGTACTTCAGTCAATTATATACTAGCAATGCAGCAATAAATTACTATAATTGTAATTAAAGAAGTCATGAACAAATTAACATTTATGGTAGAAAATTGCATAAAATAAATTATTGCTTTATGACTCCACCACATTAGAAATGTCCTAGCTTTATGCGACATAACATAACATCCTTACACCACGAAACACGTTTTTCATCGTGTTATGTTGGCAGCCGTGCACAGCTGTAACCCCAGAACAGAGGTCATCAAAATGTTACTCTAGGGTCAGATCACGTCAGCGAGTTACAGAAAAAATATTGGATTTTGAGAAATGTTATTACCAACAAATTGAAAAAGATGTTTCTCGACACAGACATATTTATTTATTGTCAAATTTTCTAAGTTATCGTACTTTCTACAAGAAAATATGAATAAATTTCTTTTATTCAACACTGACGTATAATGAACTTGTCACTATGGTTATTAGAGAGAGAATAAAAGAGACGTCACGAGAAATTCATTAATATATTCGTTAAACATTGATGAATATTTACAATTTTGATAGTTTCCTCGATTATTATGTGCTCCCGAAAACTTCGAATATTTAGAAGAACAACAATCATTTTTATTCTCTTAATTTGGATCACATGAAGAACGTGATACGATGACTAAATCTGAATGATCTTGTTTTTCCTCATAGCATCTTTCTCACATTTTATGTTGAGAGTTTTCTCCTTTCAAGATCGTTTGCCTTAGAAGATATCATCTGCAAACTTCATACTCTACCGTCACCTAAATAAAGATTATTAAGACTGTTCAAGTTTCTTCAAACTTTATTGTATACAACCACTATTCGCTATCGCAAGAAACAATAAACCTCTAACTTCTACCTTCTTCTTGGTCGTTTTATTTTTAAAGCACTTTCTTTTATCACCGGTGCTGGTTGCGCCAGTATTCACTGTGAAATGATTATCGAAGATAAAGCTTTGTTCCCCTCTGTGCTATCCCAAGTCAAAGAAGCACGCGCGCCTCAGCTTCAAGATATTGATTGGTTGTGCCCCTAGACACGGACGCCTTTGTCGTAAAATCCGCGCTAGCAGTGATTCATTGCCGACTTGACTTGTAAGAATAGAAGAATTTGTGTTCGGAATTGCGAAGAATGCGGGTGATATATTGCGGATTCCACAAAACGGTTTTAAATAGATCACTAGATCAATATATTGGGATCATCTATTTTAGTTGAATACAAAACAATCCTAAATGATTAATTTGATATTTTCATAGTATTATTCAATATTGGAGAGAAAGATTGTGAGTTGTGGAACTCTACTTTATTTTATTTACTTTGCTGGAGAGCTCTTCATAACGATAAACTCCATACAACGTAGAAGTGAGCATAATTCAATTAGTTTACCTTAAAACCTACACATTGATAAACTCTATAGCGCAACAGCCATTCTCTATTACGAAGAAATTCATTCATATTAGAAACAGTAAATATTTATTATCGGTATTATCTTTTATGTTATCTTATCAGGTTACAAAAGACGCCGACTTAACCATTGAAGCCCCGAAACTTCTGAGGTCGTAAATAGCTGTCTTGCTTTTGTTATTGTTAATTATTTTGAACACGTGCACCATTACGCTTGGTTTGCTTGGAAATAGATATTAAAAATTATTGTGAATTTGGTTGTTTTTATTTCTTTACTCTAATGCCCGATTTCATGACCGAGAGTTAAATTAACCTGGGTTTAAATGACGGGGAGTTAACAAATAGAATGGGTTTAATTTAATTTAATTTATTTGATTGGCCAATGATGACACAAAAAATGCTGAAATTGATATTGTTACCAAGGAAATGAGCCATTTAAACCGGATTAATTTAACTCGAGATCGTGGAATCGGCCATATATAACGGTAACTCTCTATAACGATAAAAAAATGCTCAGTCTCTTGAGTTTCGTTATAAAGAGTTTGCACTGTATTGGACAATGGCTTGAATGGAGTATAATGTATCCTTGTTGGGCACATGCTCGGTGATCGCACACACTGTTATGCGTGATAGTTCTCAAAAAAGTGGATTTCGGCCAAAATGGAGGTGTTCACGTTTCGATAGTCTCGGGCTCAAGTTCGGTTCCAAGGCGCGCGAAGCGCAATTCGGTACTATTCAAGGATGCTTTCTCAAAATGCGAGCGTAGTAAGCTAACCTACAATCATTGTAATAAAAGACATAGGTACATTGTTTTCATGCCCCTGGCAAAATTTCATTTCACACCTGAATCATTGGTAACGTCATCTCTTAAAAAGTGTTAAAATTAGAATGCATGAACTGAAATACGTAATACGTGAATTATATCACTTTGCAAAATCTGGAGCTTCCTCCACGATCAGCAGACACAAGAAAGAATTAAAATATCGATAATCTAATTTTCTATTCATAATTAAAAGTTCAGATTACAAAGCGGGATCAAATTCCACCGACAGACAGAAGTCAGTAAGGTTTTCACTGAATAATATACTCTGTGGCGTATTCTTCACAAAAACTAGGAGTACCCATGGTTTAATGACTGATAGTCGCATACCACAGCTAAAGAAACATCAATCAATATAGCTAGTGCACTATAAGTATCTACAATACCCACATCGGGCGAAAAGTGTGATTAATATTTATTAATATTTTTTTTTAAATATAAAATTCATTGGAAATTGGAAATATTCTTGATTGAAAGCTGCTTATACTTTAAATACGTTGAGAAACGATTTATGGTATACGATTTAAGCCTTCTGATTGGCCAAAATGCGAACAATTTTACATTACCACCGAAATCTTATTCGATTATTCGTCCACAACTGTAATAGCATATTTTCCTTTGGCATGGAACTAACAGTGGCAACAGTGAGTTGGCTCTAAATATTAGTCCGAATTATTTTTACAGGATTAGTTGATTTATAAGTAGAAATAAATAGTAATTTTGATAAATAAGTGAAGTTGGTGTCTTAGTCAAGCTCCTATAATTATTACAGTGTGTATTTTAAACGCAGTGAGTAAGAATTCCATTTGTTCCTTTATCTTTTTCTGTTAAAGTCGTTTTTAGCTGACTTAAGCCTTGCTAACTTAAACGTGTCTAAGTGTAATTAACTTAAGTCATGCAGTGTTCTCAACTGTATTGACATTCAATATGGGAATCGAAGAAGAATCTAAGTCTTGTAGTACATGCAATGTTGAATTTAACGGAGAAAAAATTATAGGCTGCGATGGAAAATGTGCAGGTTGGTTTCATCTGCACTGTGCTAAGTTGAAGGAGAAAGATTATAATGTGGCGAGGGCCAATCCTAGTTTGAAATGGTTTTGTAACTTTTGCATGAATGAAGTCTATGAATTAGAAAATAAAAGTATGCGAAGTGAAATGCAATATTTGAAAAACGAAATCATGGGCCTGAAAGAAATAATTAAAACTCTTGCAGCCAATAAAATTGATGAAAAACTTGAAAAGAAATCTTATGCTACTGTAGTAAATCAACCTTCTATAGATATTAAACCTAAAGCTTCGCAGAACTCCACAAAAACTAAAGAAGAAATCAAACAAAAGATTGATCCGTCAAAATTGAAAGTCGGTGTTTCAGCCGTTAGTAATATCAAAAATGGTGGCATTGTTGTCCAATGTACAAACAAAACTGATTTTAGTGTGCTCAAAAAAGCTGCAGAAAAGGAACTAGGCAGTAAATATGAAATTAAAGAAAGTAAAATGCGTGATCCTGAAATAAAAATATTCGGAATAATGGAAACTATGGAGAAAGAAGAAATTGAAGAGTGTATAAAATCTCAAAATGACTTTAGTGATAATGACGCGTTAAAAGTAACATATGTTCGAAAATTGAAAAATGATTCGTATATGGCCATAGCTACCACAAATAATAATTTCTTTAATAAAGTTATGAAAGATGGCAAATTATATATCAGCTGGAAAAGATGTAATGTATATGAAAATTTAAATGTTCGGAGATGTCAAAATTGTGCGGGTTTCAATCATAAAGCTGAAGACTGTCGGAATAAATTGGCATGTTTTAATTGTGGGGGAGAGCATTTAATGAAGGATTGTGCATGTGAACATATTGAATGTGTCAATTGTAAAATGGCAAATAAAAACTTTAACTTGAAAATTGATGTGAATCATAAAGCTACGGATATTACTTGTCTTGTGTACCAAAGAAAACTTGAGATGTTACGTAAAAAAATTAGTTATACATAGCAATTAAAGACGAACCATGTAAAAAACTCTGGTGTAGTATTACTTCTAAATATTCAGAGTATTATCCCGCATAAGAATGAAATAGAACATTTAATCTATGAAAAGAAGCCTAGTTTATGTTGCTTGACAGAATCAAGAACAACTCAGGATATAGACAATCATGAAATTGAAATTGAAAATTATAATTTAGTAAGATGTGATTCTAGCAGTAGACATACTGGAGGAGTCATACTGTATATAGCAGACAATATAACTTATAGAATACTCGAAAATTACAGTATTGAAGGAGAATTATGGTATTTGTCAGTTAGAATTTTGATAAGTGGAAAACAGTTTATCATATGTTGTCTCTACCGATCACCAAATGCTAGTTCTTCAAAATTCATCGATTGGTACCGTAATTGGAGTAGTAGTATGCCAGCAACTAGCGATATTATTTTACTGATGGGGGATTTCAATATCGATTGGAGTGATGATGACAGTTTTTACACAAGAAAATTGAAGAATTGTACTAAAGAAGCGGGATTCAAGCAGATTATTACTGAATATACACGAATTACGAATAAATCGAAGTCTATTATTGATCTTGTTATTACAAATGATCCATACATAAAAACGGAGCTGTGGCACTCTTGGAAAATCACCGATCATGACATATGTGCAATTTACCCAACTATGATTAATTCAGTAACGCATAGTGTTAGAACTGTTACAGATATTAAAACTGATCAAATGATAACTGGTTTGGCTGAGTGCAATTGGGAGTATGGCATTAGTGACGTTAACAAATTGTGTGACATTTTTTGCAATAATATTATAAAAACAAAAACAGAGTGCAGTAAAATAAAAGTTATCAAACGAAACTTCAACAAGCCATGGTTAAATGACACTGCTGTTCTTCAGGCTAGAAAAGAACGTGATAATAACTACCGCAAGTTCAAGCTAACCGACTCAAATTTTGAGGGAAAACTACAAAAAATCGCAAAATAATTATGTTATGCTGCTTCGAAAATGTGAAAAAGAATACTATGAAAGTAAAATTGATTTAAATAAGGGTAATCAGACTGAAATGTGGAATACCCTAAAATCACTCTTAGGAAAAAAGTCCGTTAAAAAACAAAACAATATTTCATACGAGAATGAAGTTATTGAAGATGATGAAGAAATTGCGAATGTATTCAACGAGTACTATATCAGCAGTATAAATGATATCCTAGCTGAAATTCCGAAAGATAGCGTTACCAATTTCAGTGCCAGTAACAAGTATAACTGCAAATTTTCCAGATTCGAAAAACTTTCCATCAATAAATTGGAAAAAATTTTATTCAATCAAAATCAAAACAAAACTAGTTGGGATGGAATAGATATCAAAACTATGAGACATTTATTTCCACTCATAGGATACCCGCTACTGAATATAATCAATACGTCGTTAGACACTGGGATATTCCCAGAAAGACTTAAGGAATCTTTGATAATACCGATTCCAAAAGTATCCGCAACATCTAAAGTGGAGGAACATAGACCTATTAACATGTTGGTTGCAATTGAAAAATTACTAGAAATATCAGCATACAATCAAATTAAATCGTATATTGATGAGAATAACATGCTCAGTAAGTGGCAGTCAGGTTTCAGAGAAAAACACTCTTGCGAGTACGCTATCCAATTCATATTAAAAAACTGGAAAGACTCTTTAGATAGTGGAAGAACAATTTGTGCTGTATTTCTAGATTTTCAGCGGGAGTTTGAAACCATAGACCGAAAATTATTATTGGAAAAATTGAAGAACATGGGCTTTGATAAGACTGTTCTTAGTTGGATACAAAGCTATCTAGAAAATAGAGTACAAAAAACTAAGTACGGAGATAAGATCTCCGAAAAAAAATTGTGCGATAATGGTGTTCCACAAGGCAGTGTCTTAGGGCCTTTATTATTCATTCTTTATATTAATGATTTACCGGATGTTCTACACGAGTGTAAAATTCATCTTTTTGCAGATGATACTCTAACATTCTTAGGTCCAGTATTTCAGTCCATGGTTTACCTTAAACGTAGCTTATTTTCCATGGTAATGATTGTTAGAACAATTGTTACTAAGGTAATTGAGCTCCGCTTAAGTTAAACCGAGGACTGAAATACCGGTCCTTAGACAGCGACAATCAAGACATACTGTTAAATACATTAAATCAGGATCTGAAGGCTGTGAACAATTGGTTAACTATAAATAAACTAAAACTAAACACAAGTAAAACAAAGTGTATGCTTTTAAAAACTAGGAAACATCATCAAGAGACTGGTAGTACCAATAAAAAAGTTATTATAAATAACAGTGAAATAGAGTTTGTGGCCACTATAAAATATTTAGGAGTGACTATTGACAATAAATTGAAGTTTACTGAACACATTGAAAATATTATCAAGAAACTTGCTAAGAAAGTAAATTTTTTGTGTAGATTAGGAAAATCCCTATCCAGATGGAGTAAAGTGATTATTTATAACACTATAGTGCTTCCTCATTTAACATACTGTGGATCAATTCTCCTTCAGTGTAACAAGTCCCAATTTGCCCAGCTTCAACTTTTACAAAACAAATGCATGAGGTGTATTCTGAAGTGCAATAGATACACTAAAATTAGAGACATGCTTTCTGTTCTTCAGTGGTTGGACATAACTAAATTTGTTCAATATAATTCTACCATATTTGTTTATAAAATGGTACATAACAAAGTACCCGAATATTTGTCTGAGATGCTAACTTTTAACAATAAAATTCATGATTATAATACTAGAAAGAAAGATAACTTGCACATCGATAGTTATAAGAATGTAAATACCCAAGGTTTTATTTTTGTACAAGGTTTTCATTTATATAATAACTTAGATAGAACTCTTAAAGATATTACTGATATTAAGGTATTTAAGAAAAAGCTTAAAAAGCAATTATTATTGGAATAGGCTCTTTCGATGCACTATTATAATAAAGTACTTAACTTTTATTTTATATTATACGTTTTTCTGTTAAAATTTTCTAATGTGCAATATTCTGTAAAATTTTTCTGGAGATATTCATATATTATTTTTTGTATTGTTTTAAGCTTCAAGCTATCTAAATACATTATTATTATTATTATTATTTTTCCCTTGAACTATTTTCCCCGGTTTATCAATTTTATGTTAGGTTTATTATTGAGGAAAATTGAATTACTGGGGAAAAAACTGAGGAAAATGACTGAAGAAAAACGGCTGGAGGAGATGATCCCCAATCTTCAACAACAAAATATTCACATACTACCTGAATAGATACAAATAACTGACAATTGATGCAACGGATAGATAGTCGAGTGAGTTTTTTGTGCTAATGTGAACTTGATTTGCATTTCGACTAATCAGAAGGTTTAAATTATAATCTTATGCTGAGCTGTGTACCGCTCTTAATGTGAATAGATTAGTTTGATACTACATTACAATGGTTGAATTATAGTTTGATTGATTTTGTTCACAATCACATTGATACAAGCACTAATGTAGAATTTTCAAATAAGGGCTGAAATTGCAGATAAGTTTCATAGTTTTTAGCGCATTTTTTGGAAAAAAACGCTATTATATTCACTTTGGCTGTCTGGCTGACTGGCTGGCGTGACGTTCAAGTAGATAAAAATTTAGTTACAACTTTACCCGTGGATGTCACTATTATTATGTACAGTTGTCAAATCTGTCCGGGATTCATTTAATGACTTGTTTGACGCGAATTTGAAGCTTATTAGAATGAATTATTATTATTGGATGAAAATTTGTTTACTTTTGGTATATTTTTCTTAAATAGCTTTGATAAAGATCAAATTATGATTTTAAGGTACAGCACTTGACCTCCCGTCAGTCAATAACTAAACAATGAAGATTAAAAGGTATTTTTGAGTTTGTACATACATAAATTATGTACCTATCAAATAGTCAACTTGAAACTACTACTAAATGGAAGCTGCTGTTTGGTAAGTTTGCCCAAAGTGCTTGATCTCAAGCTCAGTAATTGAAAGAGATGGTAATTTGCGAAGTCTCTGAAGTAACAAGCATTCATGAGCTGTCAAAAATACGCTTTCATCATCTAGATGATTCCTTCATTTTTTAGGTTATATGCGAGTTTATATTTCATGGCATCTCTAATTGATCCATTTGGTTTTTTTATTCATTTAGTTTAGGCCTACTGTGTATAGGGGTGCCACTTTGGTTTATAAAGGTAGAAAAAAAAGTACATTGTGTCAAAATAAAGTACGATTCATTTTACTTTATCATTTAGCTTCAAAACATATTTTTCATTACTTTCAGCAACTTTTAACAAATAATTATCAACAGTAATTACACAAGAGCTTTTTATTTTGCTGGATAAATTTCTGTTTTCACGAAACCTTGTTACCTAGCAATTTGACAAGAAAACTGTTCTAATAAAATCACGACACCGTAGGTGGAGTGATTTTATTTTTTGAACAGTTTTCGAGTAAAATTGCTGTCAGGTTACAAGATTGAGTAGTCAAACTGAAATTTATCCCAAGAAAAATAAAATACTAGAGTGTAATTCGGCGAGATAATTTAACGACATTTTATTTATGAAAAAGTTTATTTAAATGTGCAATTATTGAGAGTACAATTATTATACATCGTTTCACGTTTCATTTGACACAGTCCACTAAATATTCTTTAAGATTTTCATCATCAATTCTCCGCAAACTTTAAGTCCAATCTAGCAAAATATTTGAAATTTGACATATCGTACCTTTTCCTAATACATAATTCTGGTTTTCACAAAATACGATAAATTGTCTACAGATATACGATTTATTGTTTTTTGTATTTATAGACACACTTTTCTTGGTACTTTCTTTTATATTTTCTTCGAAAATATTCCAAATTCTGTTTATTTTGCAGTTTAAGCATGGACAAATAATGCAAATGACATTGATATAGTGAATGTTTTGATTTGGTTGCTAGGAGAAAGGTAAATAACGTTTTATCACTTGCAAAAAGTTACCTTCCTTTTTATCCGCTGTCAAAACGATAAAATTGTTTTTCTCTTATGGCTTACTTTATATTGGAGTGGAATTATCACTGCCAAACAGCTGCACAGCATCTTTACAATCTATATTTAAGTTACAGTAAATAAGTAATAATTTTTTTTCAAAAAATGTGGCGTCCACCAGATGTAATAGTTGTCATTTATCGAACCTATCCGGCAACAATCGATAACGTCATCGACCCCAGTAACTCTGTCGTTCTGTTTCACGCAAAAATTCTCATAACCTGCCTTTTCTTGTATATTATACGTGAAATGAATCCCAGAGAAATCAAATCATACGAAATAAAGTATTTCCGCGTACTTTATTATTCTCATAAAGTATAGAGTACAATCACCCCAAATAACGTACAATACCTTATAATAAAGTACGGGTGGCAATGGCAGCCCTAACTGTGTACTTACTCAATAATTGTCAAAATATGGCAGTTGAGGCCCGAACAAATTTTTTTGTATGCAATACGAGTGTAAACAAGCATTATTACATTCGGTTAACCATTTTATAAATATTTGGCTTCTTGTCATGATGATCAACTTTACACTATTGTTTCGTGATTTATTCTGTTCTAAAAAAAAAAAATCTGGTGACTTATTTGTACATCATAATACGATGTGATTTTGTGTTTGATCGTATATATCATTGGATATAAATAATCAAACACAAAATCTCATCGTTCCACAGTTAATCGTTTTGGATCTACCCAAGAGATTCTAAAAATCTGTCAAGTGAAATGCGCTTTCAGCCAAGTCGATTGCTATGGAAACAGTAGGCCATTCTTATACTACAACATTCCCAAATACTGATTTCCAAAATTCTACGACTACTAACAAATCTGAATTTATGCGCAAAATTAAAAAAAAAATTCCTACAGAAGTGCACTTCCGGTTCAGTCTATTGTTATGAAAATAGTAGGCAATCATTCAGATGCTACAGCAGACTGAATTACCAAATTTCAATATCCTACACCTGATCGTTTCGAATTTATGCGAAAAATTCCAAAAGACTGTCAAGTAAAGTGCACTTCCCGCTCGGTGGATCTCAATAAAATAGAATGTGAGCATCTAGACGGTATAATCGTCCTAAATACTGAATTCTAATAATCTACGTTCAATCGTTTCGGATTTATGCGGAAAATTCAAAAAATGTTTTGAATAAAGTGCTCTGCCGGCTAAGTCGCTAGCAGTCATAATGCAAGGTGTACAACTAGATATTATAAAAGTGCCTCATATAAAATTCACATATTTTACGACTGATTGTTTAGAATTTATGCGGAAAATTCAAAAAATCTGTCATATAAAGTGTACTTCCGGCTTAGTTGATTGTTACAAAAATAGAAGGTAACCATTGAGATGCTACAGCAATTTCAAATGCTAAATTCCAGTATCCTACGGCTGATCATTCTGGATCTATGCGGAAAATTAAAATAAAATCTCAAGTAAAGTGCACTTCTGGCTTAGCCGATCGCAATCATAATGCAAGATGTATAATAAGATGTTATAGAAGTGCTTAATACGAAATTTCAATATGCTATGGCGGATCATTCTATATTTATGCAAAAAATTGAAAAAAAAGTTTCAAGTAAAGTGTACTTCTGGCTCGGCCGATTCATACAAAAATAGCAGATGATCATTCTGATACAACATCAAGTTCAAATACTGAATTTCAACATCCTACGGTTGATCATTCTGGATTTATTAGAAAAATTCTAAAAAAACGCACGCACGAACATACGTACTGACATCAAGCCAAAAATAGTCAAAATGGATTCAGGGATGCTCAAAACGGATATTTTCCTCAAAATCTCGATTAGTGAATTTTGTCGGTTTCACAATACTTACTTGTTGCTTTGTACAAGTAAGTAAAAATGAAAACTTTTTGGTACGGAAGATGGCCGAGTCGTTGAAATTGTTGGCCGAATGTCATTGTTATATTTGTAAGCTTTATCAAATATAAAAACGAATCTAATATTTTATTCTAACCTTTATTTTCAACTTTCTTACATGACTTTCCCACCATCAGTGTTTTCAACATTCTATTCTATTTGACACTACATATATTAAATCAGTGTGGCCAACATTCTGTTATATTTTACACTCCATACATCATATATTACAGTCATAATGCTTGATGTTTACAGTCGTATTACATACAAGTGTTTTTTCTACAGTCCTCAACATTGATATTTTTACAATTATTGAGCAATAGCAAGGAAATTTTTTAGCAATCTTCATCTAAAGCTGTCAGAAGCAACAGTTACATCTATAATTTGTCACAAATTGTTTTGTGATATCTATTTTATTTTAACTATAATTTTCATTGATCTACGAATTCTTGACAAAGAAGGATTTTCAAAATTGCTTACTAATCCTTAAAAGAACGCATGATACAGTTTTAAAATAGTATCTGGTTTTTAAGGACATAACAGAGCTGCAAACTACCAGAAGCTAGTTGAAAAATCTATAACGAATTTTGAGGCCATGGTTTGCAGGATGTCTTTGAAAATTTATATGCTACATGCTTATTTAGAAAATTTGGAAAACAGCATTAGGGCATACTCTGAACAACACGACGAACGTTCTCATCAATACATTATGGGCTTGGAACGCCTTTATCAAGGCCAGTAAGATGAAACTATAATGGAAGATTATATTTTGAGTTTAATAAGAGCAAGTACTCATGAATATAATAGAAACAGTGAATTGGGCTATCTTTTGGTTTTTTCAAATATTTTGTGAACTAATATTGCACTTGGTAATAAAAAGGATATACGAATTTTCAAATGATGTTCTCATGACTGCAAAAGCAAATTTTTTTTAGAATGTTTAACTTATTTTCGGATGTGAATCATGTAACCTATCGTAATTGCATAATCTACATCTCAAGTACATTTCGTGTTGACGTGTAATGTATCATTAGTATTTACACCTAAATAAAATAATATAAGTTTATTGGGACCTATATAAATTAGACATTGAAATTAAAGAAATATTTATACAACTATTCAAAATTTCAATAATCGTATATAATAATTGATTAAGATTATATAGAGTAAAGTGCTTGACTTGACATAATAATTTTATCAAACACAGAACTTACCTCGAAATTATTCGCAATTGAACTGCACGCTAATCTTTATACTTTTATGAATCTCTGTTTACGTATCTGGAACATTCGTAATTTTTCGCAATCAATCTGTTTAAGAAGCTACGCAGAAAATTCGATAGTAAAAATATTGTCCAAATTTTATTTCCAAAAAATTCTCTCATCTGATGAGAATTTAAAGTAATCTTAGCAAATAGGAGGGCTATTTTTATTTGATAACATCTATAATACCATATGTTATTGGATTTCGTACTTCTCTAATGTATTAACTTGTTTTGTATGTACACACTCGTACACTCAATGTACATTGACATAAATTTATTGTTTCTTAGTATTTACGTTTATTGAATACAAATAAACTGTTTCTTCAGTTTCTCATATAAAATTCAGATCTTCTATTGCTGACGAAAGATGTTCATTCAAGGTTGTAAGCCGACTATTATGAACTTTATTTCTACTAGACAATTTCTTCACATTTCGTAGCCAAAAGAGAAGTTTTATACTTACTTGTACTAAGTACAAGAAAGTATTGTGAAACCGACAAAATTTACCTATCGAGATTTTGTCACAGTTCTCCTTTGTCGCACTCTCTTAGGACTTCCCTAAAATCGATCGGTAATAAAATATCTTTTTTTAAAAGGACTGTTCGCAAAAACAATTCATAGCGATATGCTCAATTCATTAAAACAATTGTCTCTTCTACTTTGCATTCTTTTTGGATTTTTTTCTAAATATGGATGATCTAGAAATAGAGGAACAATAGAAATCGTGGAAATGTGTTGGCTCATCTCTTGTAGATTACATAAAATAGGGCAAAACAGTAATCAAAGTTGCGAAAATATTCTGGAATAACGTCGAAGGAAAATGTTTGAATGGATGTTGTTTTTGCAGGACAATGCGCCTGCACGCAAGTCGTTGTTAGCTCTGCAAAAAAAATTATGACTTCGACTTCAAACTGATTGATCGTATTTCGTATGATAATTTAAACATGAGGAGATAAGTGTTGTTTAGTATTTTTATTATCTTAGAACTTTCCAATCTCTTGTTACTTTTATTATAACGATTGGAAAATATTTCTTTATTAGAATCATATTACATGTATTTATTGCTCAATAAAATAAATTATTATTGGTATATTATGAGATGTGAACGCTTCTCCCAAACATAAAATTGATTGTCAACAAATCGAAAAAACCTACAAAACAACAGAGGTTTTTATGAAGAAAATAAGAAATATCCAAATTTACGACCCGTTAAAAAATCTTTCAACCATCACATATACATACCAGTTTCAATATCTTGAGACATGAAACATTCTTCGATGTTCCTTGTCGTTAGCTCGTTTGGCTCCGTCCCAAACGTCAGACGAAGAGAGACATTGTCAGAATGAGAAGATAGATCTCCGATGTAAGAACAAGATCTCGAATAAAGTGCAGCGTTCTAAAAATTGAACGAGCGTGCTCAAGTAGCCGAGAAAATTTATTTGGAATTCTGAACCGGTCCGAATAAAAAACTGACGTTTATTTCAGCCGTCGTGTCAACACAGACCAACACAATAAACATCTGCTTAAATCAAGTAGCCAAGAGCAGGATCATGGGTGCTTTGACGGACGAAGATGTGAGTGTGTGTATCTCAGTGTTAATAGGATTGGTTTGTTTTGGGTTGCATCATGAATCGATTACGAATTACCAAGTTGTTGTTTTGAAACAGAAGATTGAAGTTGAGAAAAAATTAATTAACAATCTTGGGCATTGAGTATATGACATTTTATTCAGATTATCAGGTTATTAACTTTGATCTTCATTTTAACAGTCCATTTAATTCTGATTTTTTCTATTATCTGTTTCTTGAACAGCTTAAAAGAACATAAAATGTGATTCAAAATACCAGAATACTAATACGTGATCATCAAAAATAAACAATTGTTATTATCTTCCCGATCGATAACACGAATTAATGAAACCAGCATCATGGTTCAGTTTACGATATATCCTTAGCTATCTGTTTAATATGTAGCATAAAAAGTTAACACCCAGTATATAATTTTGGAAGAGGACATGCGCTCAAAATCAGTATCGATTGCAGTGATAATTTTCAAATTTCTGTATAATGACGTCATTTGTCTATCCTCATAAATGCAACACATTTACGCGTCAAGCCATCACTACCAATTATTATCTACAGTGCAACGTGCAAACAATTCCTGATAAACAATTGAAATACTAGCACAGCAAATAACGATATGATACCCAAATGAATTCATTTTAAATTTTAGTTTATTTATGCATAGCTTTTGGTGGAATAATAACAATGAATATTGAACGAAAGCCTCGCTCATTAATCCTAAAATTTTGATTGTGCTGCATATTCCCAGAGAATATGTTGATACTTGATATGAAATAGTATTTGGTTGGCCGAATGTAATAATTGCAGATAGGTTATCTTATTTCTCATAAATGTATGGTGTTAATTTTAAAAATCATTGGTAAAACCAAAATGCACGCCCCGTGTAATAAATTAATATATTTTTGAGTAATAGTTTTACATCAGTATCATGGTGAGTAATCATGT
This sequence comes from Dromius quadrimaculatus, assembly GCA_963989225.1. Taxonomy (NCBI): domain Eukaryota; kingdom Metazoa; phylum Arthropoda; class Insecta; order Coleoptera; family Carabidae; genus Dromius; species Dromius quadrimaculatus. The sequence goes on from OZ022330.1 coordinate 47,007,334, forward strand.
AATCATTAAATTATTCTAAAAATAAAACTATTCAAAAAATCATTATGAGGTTCTCTAGAAAAAAAAAACATCAAAAATTATAGCAACAAAATCAAATATCGAAATCCAATATGTAAATGTTCTAAAATCATAAAATAAAATAGAAATAATATCTTGTCCCAGGTCTAAACTCGGCCTTTCAGTACGAACCTCAGTGTGAGAGTATACCCATTACCTTATGGCATACCAATGAGATAGGTATATGAATTGCAAAATTATCAGTTCATATACTCACAGTTCACGATGATGGAAAATTTTTGTAGATTTTTTCAAATGAAATTCTTATATATTTTTATGTAACGCGGCAAGCGTTATGATCGCCAATTACAAGTTTTAAAGAAAAAGTCCTACATTGTAATTATTTTTGACTAGACAAGTGTCCAGAATTATTTTAATTGAAGTCGTGATTCTGAGAGGGTAACAGCAAGAAATACAACATATTGTCACAAATGTGAAATATTTTACGTCATTAGTTCACATTACTATTTATTTGAACTCGCTATTCATTCAGTAGTTTATTGTAATAATTTTAATTCTAGTTACCATTGACCGAAAATCTAGCCGGTGTTCAATTGTCGGATATGATTGACAATCTATGGTTACTAGATGAATGCTGGTTCATTGTTGTTCAACTGTCAGACATTTGAATGTTGGCCCATTGTTGGAGTAGGGCATATAAGGCACGCGAGCTAGCGAGGGAGCAATCATTCAGGAAGAGTTACTGTAAAGCGATTTTGTTGTTGTGGGCCTTTCTCAAATAAATATTTGCACTGATAATAATTTATTCACAATAGTGACAATATATTCAGATCACAAATTCAAACTGTTTTATTGTCTTTTGTTATTCACAAATCACAAATGAATAGGCATTGATAAAATACATATACTCAATAAAAAAGGAGGACAAGAAATCTTGTCTTGATGATCACTTTTTGTCTCACCTTGATTTTCAAGACAGGCCTATCGTTTTGTCCAATCAGAACGCTCAAGTTTAGCGCTGGCGTTTGCCATTTCTCCCAAATTTGAAAATCACACTAAAAAATATGAATGTAAAGTCTGTCATTTTCATGTTTTGATCAATATTTGTTATATAATATAGTAATGTTGATAAGAGTTAGCAACTTTCTTGAAACAGATTGTCAATTTTTCCGTCAATTTTAAGTGCTTAAAATTGTTCAATAAATTGTACAGAGTCTACGAAATATACAAACCATTTATCTTCAATTTAAGCTGCGGAATACCACTATTAGATAATTAAAATGAAGTGCTACCAACATACACGTATATACGAACACGTCGCGTTTTCCTCTTCAAACTTCACAGAGATGAAGCATACTTCATCATTATCATTATTTTCTAGATGAACAAGTACCATAAGTATTGCAATTGATGGATGCAATTTTCCAGTTTATTCCTCTTTATACAGTTTCTAATTTTTGAAATAATGAAAACGTACTATAACACTATTTTATAAGCAAGATTTATACCTTACATAATTCAGAAAAATGCTACACATAATCTGACAATTCATGTTTTAGTTGACACTTCCATAATTTTTACCAAAATCACTAAGAAATCCTAAAAAATTGAAGGAGAAATAGAACTTGTTCTATTTACAGCTTACTAAGCTGCTGAGTATCTACTTAAAAATTAAAATCGACGGAAAAATTTGCAAATGTGATACTGTATTTTATGTTCTACTTCCAGTGCTCTTGCTCCTTGCGTACACCCCATGACCTAGAGAAAGTCTTCCTCATCTCATGAATTCATATTAGCAGTTGATCACTTGTAGAATTAATAATAATAATAATAATAATAATACATTTATTTGCAATAAATCATCTGCTTATACAAAGGAGATGAGTACAATTTTTTTATTATGAGTTTAAACATTACAGATAAAGTTGCGTATTTGTTATTACTGTAAATGTCGAATGCCTTATCTGTGATGATGTTGAACATCAGTGTGAGTGAAAAATTTTCAGGGAGGCTTCTGGAAATGAGTTTTGTTATGTAATGCTGATGATGGGCGCTAAAAAGTGGGCAGCGGAACATACAATGTTCTAGAATCTAGAATCTAGATCATCATCCTCATAGGTGTTACAAAAAAAGCAGATTTCATTTTACTGCAACTTTTGACAGAAGTAATCGAGGTAGATTTTCTATTTTGAAGTTTGACAGGTAGTTTGAGCGTGATATAGTCTTGGGAGTAATTGACGAAATTGAACTGATTGTTATAAGTGGAAGAAATAATACTTTGGGTGTCGTTTCCATGAAGAATTTCTCTATTCATGCTGTTACGATGCTGTGCTTTTCTTCGTTAACGTTGATAGCATTTTGTTTATTCAAATTTATCCTGGCATTTCAAATTGATTATTTTGAAAGATTACAATTTATCTACCTTTTATATACCTACTGATAGAAAGTGAAGGGATAATCGTGACGAGAATAATAGTTTTGTAATTACTTATAATTAATAATTGATTTCTGATTAATAATTTTCAATCTTTTGTTATTATCGTCATCCCAATTTTAAAGTCTTTATTTTTTGAGCGACTTTTTTATAGTCCACTTTTCCATTACAAATCAAATTTGGTTTTCTTCTTTAAAAATTTGATTTGACTTTTTCCAAAGAATCTCAAAAAATTGAGATTATGTTTTTGATCGTAATGTTTGCATACATGACAGTGGTTTTTTCAAACATTAAATAACCGATTTAACTAAATCTTCCTGAATAGTAGTCCTAGGGACTTAAGGAAGTTTTTTTAGTTTACTCTCAATCGGAATTTTGAATTTAAATTTATGATAATCATTCGAGTTATAGCTAGGGTAAGAGAGGTAATAAGCCAAATGATAAATCAAAATAAGTATTAATGAGTATTTTAATAAGGATTTCTAACCTCAAAGGGCACAATATAGAGTGCCGATGACCCTTACGATGCTGATAATCACGTTCCCGGCTGTACTCTTCTCTTTTATATGCCGCTTCTCCAGTTCTGGGATTAAACCCCATTTTGGAAACTAATTTATAAACTGACAGAAAAATAACAAGACCCTCAGAACAAAAGAACTTGAAATAGTAATAGCGAATAGGAAATTTTATTTCAACTTCATACAGCTGACAGAATATTTACCTAATCAATGTTAATAATTGCTGGAAAGCCATGAATTTCATATCGATGACTGAATAATCGGAATAGGCATCTCGTTGTGAGTATTAAGAAGATAAGAGGGTATAGGTGAAAATGATACGTGAAGAAGATTTTCATTTTATTGTTTCTTTTTTTTTATTCACTCTTGCTTTCAATTTCATCGTTAAAACCTGAATGCCACAAAACGCGTTTCATAATAGCACGCGGTGAAGATACGCAGCAAATTCATCAGGAAAGAAATTTTAAAATTGTATTCGATTAGTGAGAAACAGTGAGAATCAGTAATTCTTCGAACATTTGAACAAAGGCATAATTAGCTCATCCTACAATAAAAATTTTATAATTTTTTTCGCAAATTGAGAAATAATAGGTTTAGAAAACATTATGGTCTCCAATTGTTTCTAAAAACAATCGAAGATGATTTTGAAAAAATTTTCACAATTTTGCAGTTCAATACAATGAAGTATATCTAAAGTATTGGTAGAGTTTGCGGACGTAATAGTAATGAAACAGATATCCAGTGTATATCATGTATATGGGCGATTGTCAACTGTACCAGATCAGATATGAATTTCTTATCACAATAGACATCTGCGCCAACGCTTAAAACCAGGCAAATATGAAAATGATCAACTGCACCAAAGGACTGATTCTCAGTAAAAGCAGAACATTTATCGTAAGAGCTTTCCCTTTGTCTAAATACTCTAAATTCTAATCTTATCTAAAACGTGAGCCTCGATGTCTTATTTTAGTTGGTTTGTTGTTTGTTCGGCTATATTCTTTCTTATGTTCAAGACAAAGTATCTAAATGTCTTAACTTTGTTGTACTGAATTATTTTTACCTGTGATATGATTATTTAATTTTTGTCAATTAGTATTTTTACTTACTTGTACAAAGTGATATCTTGCATTATGATTGCGATCTGCTAAACCGGAAGTGCACTTTACTTGAAACTTTTTTTAATTTTCCGCATACATTCAGAATGATCAGCCATAGGATACTAGAATTTCGCATTTGAAATTGCTGTAGCATCTGAATGGTCATCATCTATTTTTGTAACAATCGGCTGAGCCGGAAGTGCACTTTATATGAAAGAATTTTTGAATTTTCCGCATAAATTCTTAACAATCATTGGATATATATATCCAATGATATATATGATCAAACACAAAATCACATCGTATTATATATATATTCAATGATGTACAAGTAAGTCACGTGATGTTCACGTCAGATTTTTTCAAATAGATATATTGGACTTTTTTATATACCAAGATTACATCAATGTATGTGCGAACATATTTTGCTCTCTTTTTCGAAACCTATAGCAAAAATTCCTATAACACATAGGTGAGTATAGAGGATGTGTTATAATTTGTTCTTTTATGCAATTAAATGAAAATAAAATTTTAATATCATTGAAATTTAATATAGCCTTTCCTAGAGCCCTTCGTATTAGTACCAGAATGACGGTCAAATGTAGGGGCTTTCGTTTAACGTGAATGTCCATATTTTTTTGTAGAATTAAATTCATGACCGGATTGAGTTTCACTGGCGCAGATTTTATGAATGTACTATAAAACCTAAGCAAATCGAGACATTTCAAGTTTGAGAGTTGAAAATAATAGCTTCTTGATAATTAAAATTTGATTCACCAATTATTCAGGTCTTGGATGAATAACTGAAAATTTGAACCAAATGCGAGTTTTTCAATCTATACACTTAAAACAAAAACGTTGACAATATCCGACTCGCTTCAAAATTAGACCGATTGGATATTATCCACATATCTGATTAGGACTATCTTTTTCCAATTAACATGTTTAAAATCATGGATAAAACTGACTGATAATGGAATCAATTGTCATGATTGTTTTTTGTTTCTGCTTCTAATCCAATTCTCTAATAGTGGATGAACAAAAGTTTTGGATCAGTGAATGAGATCTTCATTTTAAGTATCGCTTCATTCTTTGTTTCAATGTTGCACTTTCTAGTTTATCTGTATTAGGTTTTATTAACCTCATAATCAAGAGTTCCAAAATTTATCTTTTATATCAATGTCCTTTGGAAATATACTTCAAAGGGAATTAAATCTCAAATTAAGGTCCATGCCTAGTAAAAGTTTTACCTGGGTTGACCTGTTAGTCACAATAACATACTATATGCTCTTAATTTTTCGAGATATTTCCAATAAGAACAAATTTTTTATGGTAATTCTATTTGCTCGGAGGTTCGCTTCATCCTGTTGAATCAAAACTTTGTGAAATGAAATAATAATAATAACAAACATAGAAACAATCTCCCGTGAACATCTAAGAAATTTTTATTGTATTATGTGACTAGCGGCAAAAACTCAAGTGTCGCGTGAAAAAGTGCCCATAGGGTGACGCTTGCGACTCTGTGAGAGACGCCGCCAGCTATATTGTAATATATTCATATGTAGAACTATGTAGGAGAAATTTTTCGCCGTGTTGAGACGTGCCTTCCGGCTTTATATGTTGAATCTTTTGGCAAATATCCGCTAAATAAGATGTTCTCTTCTTCCGAGACAATAGTCGTTATCAACTTTTGGCTGTTGTTGCCAACTTCCTGATATGTCATGTATATCATAGAATAATTAATTTCAAGAATCATAATTTCATGAAAGCAAGTTTGACCCACATTTGTTTTACATCAGAATGAAAATAAGATATCAAAGTGCAAAGAACTATCCGTTTTGTTCCCGTTCTCAAGTTTCATGTTTCTTATTAAAATATGTATCTTGAAAACTAGATTCCAGAATACGTGCTCATATTGCGCGAAACAATGCTCACTAGTTTGTTTCCATATCATAATCACGTTTCAAATCCAAGAGTTGCACAGCGAACATTCTAGAGATTTCAGTATTTCAGTTCTGAAAGTGGAACACGGAGTTCATTCTATCGTGTTTATTAAGTAAGTGCATGTGAGTGCTTTGAAGCAATATTTGCTGAAGGTATTTGGTTCGTACTCTCAAAGTTAACCTTGCTTCAGGATTATTTGTAGTTAGTAATTTGAGTGCTGAAATAAAAGCAAGCTGTTGATTTTTGATATGCTTTATTTTTTTATTTCTAGCTCTGCATCACAGTATAAACATTTGATATTTATATTTCATGGAAAAAATATTAAACATTTAATTTTTTTCGGCAATTTTTATTATATGACGACATTTTTGTTCAAAAGTTTGGACCTTAGAATTGGCAAAAGAAAATAGAGTAGGTAATTAGGTATGCCTCTGGTTTCTATTAAATTATTATTATATATACTATAGGTTATTCGGAGCACCATTTATAGACTAATGTAAACAGTAGTAGTGAACATATTGAAATTTTTGTTTCTTGAGAAGATTCTAACTCTACTTTGAAAGTATTGAATTTTCAAATTATTTTCCATGGTTTATTCTTGATTATATCAAAAACTCATTATTTTCAAGTGTTCTATTGAATTTTAACTAACAATGAAATAAAACTTTGGAACTAAAACATCTTAGTCTTAACTCTTAGAGTTATATACAGTCAATATAATGTAAATAGCTTTAAAAAGTTACATTTATTGGGTACTAAAACGTAACCACATCCCTTATTTGGCAGTAAAGTAACGGAATGGGCATTAAGTCAGCATCAATAGCTGTGAAAGTAATATAATCTGTAGGTACATAGTTTGTTTAGTCGGAGTGCGAGTTCAGGACGATTTGCATATTAAAGATAACAGCAAATGTTATTATTGCTTTAATTGCTACGTCCTTTGGATTTCCGGAGTTTTATAGCGATGTGTACGTGCGCTTGAAGATAATGGCTCGTTCACAATGTAGTCTTATTGGTTGTAAATTTGATTTTAGTTCTTCGCTGACGTTCACTTCTGATTACATTGTTCAAATTATTACTGTGGTTACTTTTCATTTTACGATTATAGCTTATATTCATACATACGAGTAATTGCACAAGAATATTTAATGTATTAACTTTTACTCATGCTCTCTTCTTTTGCTGTATTTATATACTATTCTCAACAATAAAATTTAAATTAATAATAACAACCGTAATAATAAATACTATTTTATTACTCATGCAAGATAAGTACTATTTTGCGCACGTTTGTCCGGGTGGTAAATGGCTCTTTGGCCTTTAAGTGCGCAAAGTATAATTTGTCGCACGCAAATCATTTACCGCCCAGAAAAATAAGCGTAAAATAGTACTTATTCCGCATTCGTAATAAAAAATAGTATCTGCAACTCGTGCGGTATTGTCAATTGCCCACTTGAGCGAATAAACTTCGCTCTCGTGAGCAATCGACAACTTACCGCACTTGTTGCACAATATACTATTGTAACATTCACACACAGGAAAATAATTAAGTGAGATTTGAACAAAGAACAATTCACAGAGTTTAAATGAAAAACGGTGGTACCAATACCTTTCAAGATAATGTATTATCTTTGATTACATGTTATTTTATAAATATATAGTACCAGCAATATATAATCAATATCTGGAGAAAGAAACTTGGTATCGAATCTTCGGCTGCGCTTTTGTACTATACAAAAACGCATCGACTTTTACTACTTACATTGTGAATGTAATCAGAATAAATTATAGTAAGCAAGGTACCAGGCATACCGCGGGTCAGATTGATGATACTCACGGGACAATATTGGGCCGCAAGTCGTAGTTTGAAGATCCCTGTAAAATTGCTTCTAATTTTTTGAAGACTAACACGTAACTAGAGCTTCTCATGTTTGCTATGATCGGAGCTTCTTTTTCATTATATGCTACAATAAGATTTCGATGGGCAAGAGATTTGAACTATTGAATGTCCACCTTGAAAGTGAACATCAAATCTTTCACGAGATCATCCGTATTACAAGCGGCATCATATTTTTCAAAGACAGGTTTATGATTGCTAAACATCGGTTGACACTATGTTAAATATATCACGGTGGTGGATAGTCGATTGAAGGCGATGTAACGTAAAGGTAATTTTCTCATTAATTTTCGTTGGTTTTCTGTATCGTTACAAAAAGTATCATATGCAACACAGACACTAAACGACCATCATAATTTACTAGGGTCAAGTTGGTTGCACGAGGTTACGGCTCAGGCTTCGCCTTCGCGAATAATGACGGTCGATCAGTCGTAGTAGCATATAATACTACAATATTTTATTTATGCATGAAAATATTGAACTGGAAGATATTTTTATCCTATGTTAAATCTTATGTTCAATTAATATCGATTCATTTGTACTCTGGAAATACAATCAGAGACAAAAGTACAAATTGATTGTGAAAATCTGCTGTGGGCATCATAGTATTTCCCACATTCAATGGACAGTTTTATAGACAGTTTTTTGGTGCTACCATGGGTAGCTCTATATCACCAGTTGCTGCAAACCGTGTTATTGATTTTGTTTTGAACGAGGTTATGCCATAATTTTGTATCTAAGTTCAATAGCTTCAATGATCACATACAGTTCGCTGTGAAAATTGAGATTAATAATAGTATACCATTTTTATAGTACTGATTGAGGAAAAAAGTGACAGCATTTCCATAGAATGGTACAAAAAGCCTTTAGCAAGTACTAGGTACCTGATTTTTGAGTCAAACCATCTTAAAAATCAACTCATGAATGTTGCACATAATTTGTACACTAGAGCAATGAAATCGACCTCAGTAAAACATTATACTAAAGTGATCAACAAAGTAACTAACTCTATTAGGATAAATAGATAGCCTTTGGGTATTATAAACGGGATCGAAAATCATAATATCAACAATTCAAAGGATAGACACGACCTTGGTAATATGACAGGCCAAATTCAAATTTTTCACTATACCAGACATAGAAGACGTGAGCAGCCGCATTGAAATAGTAATTATAAGGTTTCAAGGGTGTTGAAAGGACAATAATGCCTGAGGTCAACAGTGTAATTTCCGAGGGCCTCTGGCCCGAGGTGTGTACATTGACCGTAGACATTATTGTCTGCCAACTCCCGTGGTGCCTTCAATATTCAATGTCTGATTTTTGTTGTATTTCAATCAGATTTCTTAGCAATGTATGTCCTGTCATTGTGATGTCTGTCAGAGAAATTACTCTAGTTACTTGCTGTAACTAGGAAACTTGTTTGTTGGGGGCAAGGGCATTATTTTGAAACAGCATGCCTTCGGGTATTGTTTGTTACGTAATTACCCTGAAATCAGTGTTATTATGACAACAATAATAAACTAGTCGGACATTAAGGTGTTTAAGAACATGGATGGAACAGAGATTTGTTTCAAACAGTGCAAAACGGTAAGCAATCTATTTTCTAATATTAAAGACAGAATACCTTGCAATAATTGTGAAGCACAATACACTGGGTAGTCTACTAAAAGATACCTATCTCAAAACAAAACTTGATAAGCAATGCCGGGACAAGATCCTCTGGTGACGCAAGAAGCAATGCTATAAATTAAAAAAGCAGTTAAAACATAGCTTTTTACTTCTAACTTTATCATAGTATAGACAATGGAAATTAAACAATATTCTTAGATTGAAATTGAAAAAACAGAAATTTCTTGCTTTTAGCTTCACCAAACTTCTAAATAATTGTACCGTAATTCAGCTTAGATGCTATATCTGGTTCAATCAATAAAAATACCAAGGCTTAAAGTTTTTCCTGATCCATCATACTTTTCAAGTAAATTTTTATTTTATTAAGTTATTTTCCATTATGTACTGAAATAGTCCTTTCACATCTTTGATGAAGTCTGGTACATTTAGGATCATAGTTTATAATTCTTCATACTGTTACGTGCGAGAGTGGGGAAGCTCGTAAAGGTGGCCTTGTATGGGTGAAGCCTTTCGTCCTCGTTACGTCGCGCCGCGCGCATCACATCACCCCTCCCGATGGAAGCCTCTAGCAATATTCCAGAAGTAGAACATTCGAGAAATGTATATTTCTAATATTTCTATATAAAGGCAAGCCAAAGACTTGAGATGGAGTATAGTGTGTAATGGAACTAGAACAGTGAATATCGAACAGTGAAGTTAACAGTGTACATAAATAAGTAAATATAAATATCTGCGACTTTGTTCAAGTTAGAATTAAGTGATAAATAAATAAATATAGTGTTGTTAGTGATATTAAAAATAATAAAACTTTTATTTCAATTTAAATTATTAAATAGTGATTTTTATTTAATTACAAACTAATTTGATCAAGCAATAAACATTACAATACAATTCGTGAATCGTAAGGTTAAAAGTCATTACTTGCACCCACTTGCAGGATTGTGTATAAGTTTTTATTATTTGCTGTTTCTAAAATCACAAACATTGCTTACTCTCTAAAATATCTTACTGTGTGCACAATTCAAAAATACATGTGTTTTTGCGCTCTTAGTTTATCAGTTTTTTGAGTGGTTTATATTGCGATCTAATTTTTCATTTTTATACCACTCAATACATAAAAAAGTGATTAATTGAGTGTCATTAAACTTGTTCTCATCTTGTGCTCTATATTCGCAGCAAAAGTGTATTTTTCAATATTCTGCATCAAAAGTGACTGTATTATAAAATTAAATGACTTATGTGATTTAAAAAATGACACTAATTTCATTCCAAATTCGAACACCAAACGTTATAATTGGAAGAAAGCTAATTTTCCGTACTTATATTCACTAATTTCTGATTTTAATTGGAATCAGACTAGTTGTTATTCTGATGTTAACAATGCATGTGACTTTTTATACTACATTGTACACTTTTTTTGATTTATCAGTACCTATCAAAACTATGAAAAATCTCAATTATCCTTGCTGGTTTACGCGAGAAATCATAATAAACATAAAGAAAAAAAATTACTTCTATGTACAACTTTAAAAAAATAATAGTAGTAAATCTTATTATTTAGAAGAAGTTAAGTCTATGAGAAAGCAAATCAAAATCAATATTAGAAAGTCATACAACCAATTTATAAAGCAATCTAAAGACTCTCTGATAAAAGATTCCTACAAATTGTGGTCATTCATAAACAGTAAAAAATCAAACTCAGCAATTCCATCCTGTATGAATTATGGTGATAACACTTTAAACAATAATTATGACATAGTGAATGCTTTTGCATCGTTTTTTAGTGGAGTATACAACACATCCTCGAATACCTTTCCTAATATTAATGTCCCATTTGTAGACACATTCTGTCTCAACAATATCACAGTTGATGATGTAATTGTAGCATCACGTTCACTCAAAGTAAATAATTCTTTTGGTCCAGATCTAGTTCCTAATTTTATTGCGAAGGACTGTGTCTTTCCTATAGCTTCTGCTTTAGTTCATATGATTAATTTGAGTTTATAAACTTCAGTTTATCCAAATATGTGGAAAATTGGCAGAATAGTCCCAATATTTAAAGCTGGTAATACTAATGATGTGAATAACTACCGACCAATAACAATTTTATCTGAATTCAGTAAAGTTTTTGAGACAATACTCTACAAATTCATTTATTCAAAATTTTCTACCTTTTACCTATCTCCATATCAGCATGGATTTGTCAAAAAAAGATCTACTTCTACTAATTTCTGTAACTTCACTCAGTTTGTCTCACAAGAACTTGATAATCGTGGCCAAATTAATGTTCTATATACTGACTTCTCCAAAGCATTTGATCGTATCGATCATAATATTATAGTGCACAAACTAAATGCTAAATCTGATAATTTGATATGCCTTATTACTAATTATTTATCAGATAGATCTCTATACGTTCACTATCTAGGTTATGATTCTAATATATTTATTCGAAAATCCGGTGTACCTCAAGGTTCAAATTTAGGTCCATTACTTTTTCTCATTTTCATAAATGATGTGACTAGTGTATTACAGAATAAAGTGTTACTTTTTGCGGATGATTTAAAAATATTTTGCACTATCAACTCTATTAGCAACGGTATTTCTTTACAGAATGACTTGAATGAATTGCATGGCTAGTGTCTTGATAATAAACTATCATTAAATATACAGAAATGTAAGTTAATGACATTTACAAGGAAAAATGATTCCGTTGATTTTATCTATAAAATTGGTAATACTGATTTAATACGCGTCGACAGTATTGTTGATCTTGGGCTAACATTTGATCCAAAATCTCGTTTTCATCTACAAGTTAATAAAATAACATCGTCAGCCAATAGAACACTTGGTTTCATTATCAGGAATGCCCGTAGTTTTACTAATATTCAGGCGTTACTCGCTTTATATTATTCTTTAATTAGATCCAAACTTGAATATTGTGCTATCATTTGGAGTCCTATATATTCATGTCACGATCATCAAATAGAATCAGTGCAAAGAAAATTCTTAAAATTTCTTCATTATAGATTAAACAAATCTTATCCAGAACAGAATTATCCTTATGATGTATTACTCAGCACCTTTAATGTAATTTCATTAGAACATAGAAGAACTATTCTGATTCTTTGCTACTTACATAAAATCATCAATAATAATATAGATGATACTGAATTTTTAAGTTCTATTTGTTTTAATTCAGGACCATGACGTTCACGAGTTAAAAACAGTTTTTATTTGCCGATGCCGAGAACAAATATCTTACTTTCAGCTCCTCTACAAAAAATGTGTCATTCTTATAAATCTCATCAAAATATTGTTGACATATTTCATGATTCATTATTCATTTTCAAGAAAAAATTGTGTGACTTTCTGAGATCCAATTGATTGGTTTATTCAATTAACATGTGTCTTTCCTGATTATTAAATTTGTGTTTGTATTTTTGAATTGTACATTATACTACTTAATTTCCTGTTATTGGGCATTTTGCCTGTTGGAATCTATTCAATAAATAAAATATGAGACCTAAATATTCTAAAATTTGTATATTCTAGGATAAAATAAATCAAGAAGAATCGATTCTGATAATTTTTGTTGTTATAAACATCATGAGGGTGCTACGATCGCACGCTGCATTACTTCAGTAACGGACGGAGGAGAGAATAGCCGAATCAGAAGCAAACACTGTTTGACTCTGTATCTCCTAAACAAATTGAGATATTTGAAGTCTATAAAAAATTTCATATTCTGCACGATTCATTTTAATGTAATAAGAATTATTATTGAAATATCTTAAAAAGTACAAATACCATTACCTGATGAATAACATTTAGAGTTTGTAGCTGTACCTTTCGACTCAATTTAGATCTACAAATTTAGAAGTAACGCGATGAAGAGTTTCATCAGAATATTATCAGAAATACAAATATGCTCGATTGAAATTCAATACTTAATTATATTTCTATAATCGACGATTGTAGTAGCACAATGTTTGTTTATGTATCTTCTGAACGAAACAAGATAATTAAAATATGTAAGGAACATGTTGTCCAACACATTTAATAAAATCAATAAAAATGTCTTAGGAACTGAACTGATAAGATATTACTATTTTAAAAATTATAATGAAAGATTATTATCAACAATAACAAAATTTCCATAGAAGTCGGTTGTGGCAGAAGACATAAGGGAAAACTTATTTCCTTTCATTTTATATATTATGTTTTAAGTCAATGTGGGAAAAGAATTAGAAGAGCCCAAACTCAGGATGTCAAAACATTTATTTTCAATATCGAGTTTTATGAATATTTTCAAAAATGCTTCAAGAATTATCGATCTTATTTATTTACAGAAGTTGGAGTACAATGGATTCCAGTGATATTAGAGGTACATTATATACCAGACAGGAAAATCATAGAGATACTTTTCTTCAAAGTGAAAACATATTTTTTTTTTTCATTTTCAAGGAGTAATAATGAAATTTTCGTCATTTCGATCCTTTTCTTATTTATTGAAGAGAAATAGTTTGGGCTATAATTTCAGCTATCTGGATGATCAAAATGCAAATCATCTTCACATTAGCACAAATCAAACTCTGCTATTTCAATCCTAGAAAATGTTATTTACTTATCACCAATATGAATGTGTTCGTACCATTTGAAGATTCAAACTTTGTGTTATTTAGTAGTATGTAATTATATTCGTACATTATACATTCAACTTATTTCGATGAAACTTTTTATAAAATTCTGCTTTGAAAGTGTGTGAATCAAGGGTGCGTGAGTAAAACTCGCAAGTGTTCAATTTTTCGTTAATAAAATGTACCTGTGCCTAGTCGATCCTATCACGCATAAAAGATATTAGTCTAAAAATAAGTGTTCTTACTTCACGTATTCCAGAATCTTGAATGACAACATACCTTGTGACCGTCTAAGTATATTATCATTATGCTATTATAATGCTCTTTATTTCTGGAGCAATTAGATTTTTGTAACTGATTAGACTAATCTCAAAAGTTCTTTTGAAGAAATTCCAAAGGAAAGTTGAAAATAAAAGTATTAAGCTCTGAGAAACCATAGTCACTTATTTTAATGAAAAGAACAGGATTCATCTCTTACAGAAATGAAGAACAGACGAAAGAAAATACGAGCACAACAACAAAAAAACTCCCTGCTGAGATTAAATGTTCACAACAAAGCGAACTAATTTCAGAATTGCCTGCTGCCAAGTTTAAATTCACAAATGAATTCCGATTGCTATTCACTGGTAAAGTTCTCAGTTGTAGATCTCAGCGCGCCGTGAAACAAAGAGAAAATAAAACACAAAAGAGGAGAGACTTTGCAGTATGAATGAACTCGTCTTGTACTTTTTTCAGCACACGAGCGCAGCCGGAAATACTTGCGAATTTCCGTCGACAGATGTGTCGGCAATCAATTGTAGGAGTGAAGAAGACGATGAAAGTGCGAGCAGCGCCGCCGTATCCTGCGGCTGCCAATTGAACTACGATATGGGTTCCAGACGCTATGCACTCAACACTGAGAGGTTTTTATATCACATTGAGTTTATCGTTTCTCGTATGCCTCTCATATCACAATTTGTTTTCTTTTTGGATTATATCTGCCAGATTATTTTGATATCACCATTCCTGATGCTTGCATAGCTTTTCAATCATTTCGATGTAATGTGATCATATAATGCGATAATATGATTCACAATACAAAGACCAGAATATTTTTTGATTCCGTTTTATGATTATTTTTCTGGATTGATGTTAGAGAAGATTATTCTGAAACATTAAGATGGTTCATGTTGGTAATAAGTAAGGACGATGCTTGTAATTGAATTCAATTCATGATTATTTGATTTTGTATTTCATTTTTAATCATAGTAGCTGAATTTTGTTATATTGCTATTTTTTGATAACACACAAATGTTCAAAATTAATATGGAATTAAAGAAAGTAACTTGACCTTGTCTCTTACTTCTGAAAGATGATGAGAATGAATCTCTTTTCCATTTGTCCAAAATGACGTCAAAAAGCTGTCTCAACGAATAAGAATTGAGCTCAGAATCACTTCATCTTAATTTTACGAGATGAAATTCAACTGTATTGTAAAAAATATCTATTCAGTAATTAGCGTTTATTTATCTGTTTATTTCTCCAAGAGAAAATGAAAAGTTGTTTGTTTCACTAAACCAAATAAAAATCTGTTGATGGCATATTTATGTCAGGACAAGAGCTTCTTTTTCGCAGAAGGATGAGAATGAAGTGTTTTCGAAGATCACCGTATTTCTCAAAAAATTCGATTTAAATTCGTGGAAAATTTAAATTGATTTTTAGTGATAAGAGCTTATATTAACTTGTTTCATATAAAGACTAACACACTCATACCAAAATTACAAAATGTGTATTAAATTCATCCCGACATAACATTTCAATTATCCCAATTAGCAACGAAAAGATAAATCCAATTTACTCATAGCTGTTTGTACTTCAACGCTATAGAACATAAATTGACAATTAAATCATTTGACGATGACTGAAATAACAAATTAGTGAAGCAAAAGCAGCAGCTGTTTGGCGAAAATACTTCAACAACGTAGCTCATAACACGTTGGTGTCGAAACATTGAATTATTACATCAATTATGTCTAATTAAAGCTGTTGGCGATCAGTCAGCGTGGTTGTGGCTGCGCCTGCGAGCACGCATGTAACGGAAGCTAAACATACGCACTTGCAACACCTGCTTTGGAGACAGGAACAGCGGAAACAACCAAACGAGAGAAAAGAAGTTTAATAACACCTAAATATTGTACTAAGAGGTGCAGCACGAATTATGGAATAGTTTTTAACAATGCCTAATTAGTGTTCTTATAATGATTATCGTGCTTAAATCATTAGTTTCATGATGAGAAACAGAGGTATTAACGGTAGAAGTTTTCTCAGTTTTTAAATTAGTTGTAATACAGAAAACGTTCAAAATGATTCATCTGTCTTGATTGAAAAACAGTGATAAATTTTCGAAACGAAGTCAAGAAGTTTGCGGAATGTGAGGATTAGAAGAAGGAAAAAAACTTTACATATATATATTTTTCTTAATATTTTGCTCCTACTTCGACACACTTGACAAATCTTCCGTTTGATTTATTCATATCCTCGGAAGAAATTTTTCACTTCGCCCTTAAAATGCGCTTGATTTGCCGAATTTTTTGTTCATTTTTGCAGCCAAATTACAATTGCAAGAAGCTACCTCTGTATTGCAAGAGGAATGATTTAACTTTTGGAGTCCACAGTTATTCATAGCTACCCTCATTGCATTTAGAAGAATTGTTGTGCAAAAATAGTATTCTGGGAGCCGCTCTTTCACTGTATTTTGACATGTCAATATGTTGATACTAAATTTTTTAATTGCCTTAACATTTCTAGAAGTTTCATTTTTTAAGTGGGCATATCTCAATAGAGATTCTCCAACTTTTTTCAACAAGGAAGAAGCATCAACAGACCGCTTCGGTGAAAGTACTATACAATCACTGATCTCTATATAACACTGGATTGGATTTAGGCCGCTGGAATGCGGCCCCAATTGAGCGTCGCCATCTTGGCAAAAACTGAGGTTTTGTGTCAGATCAATACCGCGTTGTGCCGCGATATTTAAAATTTAGCTGTTTGGTTTGCCGGGATTTTATTTATCAAACATGATGATCGAGTGCATTTTTTGCGGAAAGAAACCCGATTCATCGAAAAATTTGACACTGCACAAGTAAGTACAACGAAATAACCTGAAGTAACTGCCGTTATGACTGAAATAAGTAAAAATTACTTATTTCTATTGCTATGCTATGATGTGAATATTTTCAAGATTTCCATCCGATGAACAATCGTTCTAAAAATGGCTCGAACAAATGGGTTTGCCAAACTTAGAAATAGCCATAAACATAAGGTTATGTTCTCAAAATTTTGTTGCGTCCGCGAAAAGATACACGACTCTGGAAAATGATGTTGTTCCGACTATTTTCAATGAACTATACAAAAACTATAGCGTTAACTGCAAAACCAGAAAAAAATGTTCAAATAGTCACACAATTCTCAATACGATTTATTTATTGTTTAGATTTATAACAAAAATCGTAAAACTATTCAATGAATTTGATAATTCAGAGCTAAAATGTTTAAAAAATAGTTAAAATACTGAAACTAAAAAGTTAACAAATATTTTGAGCTATTAATGAATATTTTTAAATATTTTAACTATTATAACAATTTTTAAATACTTTTAACTATTATTGATTATTAATGTGTGCATATTGACGTATATTGAGAATAATTTCATCATCTAACTTGCATTATACTTTGAATTTCATCGAGTGTCTTCTATAAGTGTTTTGAATTTGCCGCCGAATAGTGACACAAAACCTCAGTTTTACTGTCAAGGCCGCCGTTCAACCGGGGCCGCTTTCAGATGCCAGAATACGGTCTAAACCCAATCCAGTGTTATATTAGAGATCAGTGTATACAATGATTCTTTAATTTTCTGCATAACTTCATTATATTGAAGATATTGACTTGGGAAAGCAATTTCGATTAGGGATGGAGTTCATTTTCGTGTGTTGTTTTTATTTTCATATAAAAACTAAAGAACTTTGACAAATATTGCATTCTTCTGATTTTAAATTCTGTATATTTATTTGAAACTTTGACGTTTCAATCCTTTGACCAAGGATCTTCTTCAGAAGAAGATCCTTGGTCAAAGGATCGAAAAATGTATAGATTATTATTGCATTCTTCAATAATTGTCTCCAAGATTTGAATTTTGACCGATTAATTTATTATTTTATCACCTTGAAACCCAGTAATAAGTTCTATTTGCTTGACAGTTCAAATTAATTTGTCAAATACTTATGAACATGAATTATTCATCTATTTTTTACAAAACTTTGAGTCGGCCTCTCCCAGTAAAAAGTTTCTAAAAAACTTATTGCATACGGCAGGGAAAGTACTTGGATGAAGCAAGATTGATTTCTGCAGTTATCTGATACATGAAACTCCAAATAATGGTAGAAAATCCAAATAGGATCATTTTATGTTTGAGAATTATAGAATAATATATTCTACAACAAGAATTTAAGTGGCCTCCATTCTAAACAAGCGAAAAGTCTGTAATCAGAGTCAAAGGCAAGGTCTACAGTTCGCGAGTGTGGAATACACCATTCCAAACATCTTATAGACTATATTTTCTCTAACAATATTTTTGGAACCCATCAATATTTCAGAAGAAATTATTAAAATTATGTAACGTCAAACGCGAATTAAGAAATATAATACCTGAATTGTTAGGAAGTAACCAAACTAACAGCTTCTGATTCGTCGAAAATAATGATTCAATGACTCTAAACGGCATACAGAGTTATTCTAAACGATGTATTCGAATGTCAGTTGTTCCAATATAATTTTTGGTTATGGAATATGCAAATTTCAAAACAGTGTTACAGAATAGTATATTCTACAACTAGTATTGAAATGGCCTTTATTCCAAATGAAAGAAAAGTTTGTAATCCGAGCCGAAGGCTGGAACTACGGTTCACGAGTGTGGAAGACTATAATTCCTCTAACAAGATTTAAGAAATTCACCAAGAATCCAGAATGAATTTTTGAATTTTGAATCATCAATCACAAATCTAAAATTGAATTGTTTGGACGTAACCATTAGTGCTATCGTTTCTTGAGCGGAGGCTTATAAAAACTCTGTTATATTTTTTTTGTAATACTAGTGTCACAAATATGTAGTAATTATGTCACATAATTATTTATTTGAATTCGCTGTAACTGTAATCCTAGTTAGTATTGACAGGGTTGATGTTCAATTGTCAGACATGATTGACAGGGTAAGGTCACTAGATGTTTGGTGGCTGCCAGGCAACTGTTAAACAATTGAATGTTGGCCCATTGTCGGCTTAGGTATATAAGAGCGTGAGCTGGGAGAGGAATTGAGTCATTCAGTGATTCGAGTTTGTAAAGTGAAGATTTACACTGTAACCTATTTTAATAAATCATCCACGATAAAATTTGTGACACTATTTTGAGATCTGCACATTCCACAACTGAATACTATGTAGGAACAACTCCAACACTTAATTTACAGTTGCTAGAGTTTCTTTGCGTATGCTTGAATTTCAAGATACGCTGAAAAAATCTTGACGGAAAACTGAGCACCATCAATATTACAATGAACTTATTTATCAATGTAATTGGGTATGTGCATGAATATTCATTTCTTGCATTAATGTTAACGTACCATGAGCGGTGGCTTGCGAAGACTCCCTATTTTGTTATCAATGTTATTCCGTTCACCATAATTTGAATTCAGCTGCAGAATTATACTGAAAACAAAAAAATTGCACATATCCAATTGCAGCACCGATCGGATCCTACCTACAACTTTTATAGGACTGGAGCTTTTCCCAAATAGCACGTCAATAGTATATTACACTACAAGGGCCGAAAGTTGAATGAAATCAATCATTATGATTGGGAAAAAATTTCAGACCTACGGTCCTTTGCCACTTCCTCTATCAGCACTTTTTTTGTAGCACCTTCCTTCGAACTCGTTACATTAAAACCAATTCTTAGACGGTTGTATGCCATCTGCGCCAGTGAAAAGCTCTTAATGCGGTCATAAATTTAATACCACATAAAAATATGGATATTTACACGGAACAAGTACCCCTGCGCTTGATCATCATTCAGGAACTTCTGATGTTAATTCGATGGTTTCTAGAAAAGACTGTATTGAATTTGAATAATATTTTAATTTCTTTCATTTTATGTAGGTAATAAAAAAAATTGTAACACATCATGTACTTACCTAAAAAGAGAGCAAGGTATGTATGCACATACATTGAAATAATCTTGGTATATTATAATTGATTCCAGTATATTCATTTGAAAAAAATCAATGAACTGTACATTTCACGAAAATAAAATAATCATATCACTGTTAGAAATATTGAAGTATAACATTGTGAAGGTAAAACATGGGGTACTTCATTCGTGGAAAGAACATAACTTAACGGAAAACAGAACTAAAATAAGACATTTACAGAAATTCATTGCATAACAACTTACCAATAATTAAAAATATCAAATTGTATCACATATTGATATGAGGAGAATACATGATAATAGATAAAAGAAAAGCCCTTACGGGGACATGTTCTGCGTTAACTGGAAATCAATCCTTTGGTGCAGTTGATAATTTATATTTTTGCCTTGACGCAGATGTTCAATGTGATGTGAAATTCATATCTGGTCTGGCGCAGTTGGCAAACGCCCCTTAGACACTGAATGGACAAATTTTTCAAACAATAAACGATATCTTTATCTTAAATGTCGTATTACTGCTCTTACATTCAATAACTTCTTGCCTTTTTGAAAGGTACAAAGCAATAATCCATTTTGCCTTAGAAGATGGTATTCTATTAGCCTCGTAGCTAGGAACTTTAAAATAGGTGTTTTACATGAACTCTCTTGAAAAATACATTTGAAAGCAACATTGAATCTTAGTGAATATTTTATTTCTACAGCGAACTCACGCACCTTTATATGAGGTGTTTGAAAATTACTTGTGCGGTTATTAGGTAACGGAAATTGAACAATATTCGCAGAGCATCTTTTGGCAAAAGATGAAAAAAATTCGAGTCAGTAATTTATTACGTAGACAGTGAACCTAATTCTCAAGGCACTATTTTGAAATTCAACTAATCCGAAATGAAAGTGCTGCCAAATCAATACAAAGAATTATGCTATCCAAAATTGATTAAGATTATTATAATGGTCCTTTAAAATGGATAATATCTCGTATTAGTCACTCAGAAAGAAAATAATAAAATCAGAGAAGCTATGGGAAACAGTAAATACCATAACAACCATGTCATGGCTACTTTGAAATTTCTACGTTTTATGCATAATTAGCATTCAAATGTCTTGTTAGTGTCAAAACATGAATCAATATATGAGAACAATTTAAATCGTTATGAGAAAGGCACTTTATGAAACGTCATGTGTTCAGTCCTCGAACAAAGTATAGTCACTTATTTTTCACGTGTTGTAAGTTCAGATACGCTGTTTGATTAAGGCCCGGTATTTCAGTCCATGGTTTACCTTAAACGTAGCTTATTCTCCATAGTGATGATTGTTAGAACAATTGTTACTAAGGTAATTAAGCTCCGCTTAAGTTAAACCGAGGACTGAAATACCGGCCTTAATTCTCGCAAAATTTTTAGTTACTGCCTTATGGGAATAGATTTTAAAGCATGACTACATTGCTACGTGATGTTAGATTGCTGAGAATCGTTGGTGCGAGCGAAGAGAGCAACAGGATTAAAATCTAAATTCAGATATAACCCTTTCTCTTTAAATACTTTCAAAAACCACCCCTTGTCTAATGTGACAGTACAACTGTCTTGTTCAATTTTTCTTATTTGTTTCTACAACTGACGTACCTTCTAAACCTTTACTGTTTCATACCCCAAAATATCTTACCCAAAAATGAAAATTCTAGAAATCTCCTCCTAACCTTACCACTACGGCAGTAGTTTCTAAGCTTATTTGACCTACCATCTCTTTCAAAAAAAAAAAGTACCAAACGCCCCCTGAAAATATATTTTTCTGAGGCAAATAGTAAAAAAGATCTTGTAAATAAGATGTCTTGAAGCTTGAAATAGTAAAATCACAGAAAATAATATTATTACCATCAATAATATTAAAATAAAAACATTGAGTATAAAATCTGAATCTGCCTATCTTCTCTTCCTATTAATGCTTTCACCGTCCACTTATTTCCATTCGAAGCTTCCAAATGCACCCGAAACAATTACCGCCCCCCTGGATCGTTTCAGCGCCTCCTGAGGGGCGATATTGCCCACTTTGGGAATTACTGACTTGCACGTTATAAGAGAAAAACATTGATATTAAATTTTTCGAGTGATAATTCCACAAATAATTGGAAATTAATGATTGTCTGATCTTTCCTTTTACTTATGTTAAAATACCTACATTTATGCCAAATTTCAAGATTCTAGTTGACGAAAAATGCCTTATATAATCAGTAATTTGGTCTGTCATTATGAAAATATGAGTTTTGCTCACGAAAGAAGGTAAGAGAGAAGTTGCAGACGTTCACGACGCGTATATCACAAAATGCGCATTGCGAACGTCTGCAATTTCTGTCCACTTTTTTTCGTAAGCCACACTTATAACTTAAATTGTTTGGAGACAGTAATCAATAATCTATTACCACCAGTTTCTCGTTACATCTCGGCCTAATTGGGCTTATAGATACATGGATAATAATGTTTATTTACGATTTTCTGTTCGTATCTAATATAGATTTTAATATATATTTGTTTAACATGCCTTATTAGATGTATTTCATAGTTTACATAAATTATTCACCCATTGAAAAAGTAAATGTTGAGAATAATGTAGGAACATTTATTTATATTACTTTAATGCATAATGTAAATATTTCTGAGATAAAATCTGACCATGAATTAGTGAAATAACTACAAGGCAAATAAAATTATTATCATGTTAATAATGTTAAGGCAACTGGACTGGAAACAGACATTTATTTTTTATTATGTTCATTATAATCATATCATAAACTGAGTTAATTTACATAGAAATAAGCATTTCTACTATAATATATAGAGTTATAAACTTTATTCGATAAATAATTTAAGAAAAGAACTGTCCAAATCAATGTGATAATTGATGTTTTGTTTTTGAAGAGAAACAAGGCACATTTTTTTGAAAAATTTATTCTTCTCTTTGAAATAAGCCAAAAAAGAATATGGCTAGATCCACGGAAGTATAAAAACATTTTTTGTTATGTAAGAAATCTAATCTAATAGTAGTTTTGTTTAAATTTATGATTTGTATTTCTAAATATATATACTCACACAATCTACAACAATATAAATGTCTCTCGATGTATAATGTTACCAGTAGGAGACCGATGAAAGCAATATGAAGAAATTGTATAAATTATGGAAGCGAACGAGATGTAATTAATATTTCCCAGTATAATAGTTGAATAATTCATGTATCTTGATTTGTCATCGAACGAGTATTTGGGTAAATAACACGCCTTCACATATCAACAATTCTTGTTGACACAAAAGCATAATGTTCAGTTACTTACAAATAAACATATGACGCATGTATTGTTTTACGCTTCAGCATTATTTACGATAATATATACATGAGAAACAACATTATTAATGAATTCCTACTTTATTTTCTTCATCAATGATCTTTTCTGCCGATAAAACAGAAATTTAACGATAATAATAATTCTTTTCACAGATAAATTAATTATACATGTTGTAGAAGTTTGTATTATGATCAAAATTATCTTCCACGGAATGAAATTCGTAAGACACGTTAGTACATATAATAACCCATCTTAAAATTAATCTTTCAACTGACGGTAAAAATAGCTCATAATACCACATGAAAGCAAAAACGAGCATAAGCAATTCCAAGCTGTGCTTGATGGCTCACAAGCGAACGTCATAAATGCGGCTGTATTACAAACATACATGCTTGCTGCATCACATTAAGTGTTAGTTTCCGGTGCTCTCTCTCTCCCTCATTGAAGAGTTTTCTTTTTCGTTTTTGTTGGTTGATGGCTAGTGTTGAGTTTTAACTGCAGCGTAATGCAGTTTTCTAATTTGAACTTCTTTGAAGCAGTTACCACATTAAAACGTCGTGTAGTTAAATGATTATTTCGCATTATGTTACCAAAGCAAAAAGAAGATATATAATGTAATAATTACTTGATTTTATTATCAACTGTAGACTTTAATAGTTGGGGAATTTACAAAAAAAAAGTATTAACAATTTCTTTTTCAAATTAATATAAATGTAATACATATGGTGAAAAATTTGTTAAAATTCATGATACGTATTTAGTTTTCCTGTGAACTCATGTTTTCTCATTCTCTAGATAAATTAAGAAAAAAAGTCCAATAAATTATTTAAAAACTGGCTAAATTTTGTTCAAGGCATATTTTGTTGACTGAGCCAATTCAACTGAGGCGGGGCTCTTATAAGTATTTCAGAAGATATAAAAGAGATAGCAAACCTATTTAAATGAGGCAGTGAAATGGATCATAAATGTACCCTGATGATGGCTTGTTTGAATTCATACATCGATTTTTATCAATTTTAATGAATGTTATACAGCAGGTACTCATAATTTCTGCATCCTCATGTTAATATGTTAGTATGCCAATCGGGAACCTAGCACTCAAAATAGTTGACATTTAGGAAACATTCAACGCTTCTTATGAATATTATTCCAAAAACATTGAAAAACTTTTAAAACCTTGCTTATAAACACGATTGAAATGGGTTAATCGCCTGCAGTGACTTAATTTTACTTTCATAAGTTTTTTTCCCGGATGAATAATTTTCGACACGCCACTGCGAGTAACTGCCGCGTGGCCCGGATATCCGGTGGACAGAAAAACAGTAGCACTATCACCTTACGGACGTTTGATGAACTAACAAGCTCCTATAAACAATTGTCTTCACTACTGTTCTGGACACGCCTCGAGAACTTTATTAATTGCTCGGTTTTATATGTTGCTTTTCTTTTCCGCTTTAATTGGTGACGGATGTTGGGACACTGTGCTAAGAATTATTACTCTCATCCAGCAAATTATATTAACTATTTAATTATGGTCATTTTTATTCATTACTAATTATGAAAAATAAATAATAGAGTACAATTCCAAATATGTGAGTCAACAGTCGAATCGCTATGGTTATAATATAACAATAAAATAAAAATAATTTATGATTGATAGCTCTACAAAAAGGCTTTAACTTGGAAATTATTTATGGCATATTAAATTTTTGAATTGGAGCACGATAGTAGAATTATGAACTACTGGAATGAAAAATTATACTATGGATCTGTTGCATAATGAAATACAGGTTAATATATTTTTGTCAATTATTGTACATGGAGTAACAGTTTTTCAAATATTTTTAATGTAAAAAGAGAGCTTTTATTGTGCAATAAAAGCCTTATTGCATACATTTAATGCACGATTTCAATGAGAGAATCCATCAGTTCTAGCTATCATTATTTTATACACCTGCGGGATACTTTGAAATACATCTACAACACTAAAATCACTTTTAGACCTTTTAAACTTGATATTTCCGTACAAATTTCAAAGAATATTCATGTCAACTTCAACGAAAACAGTTCAATTTATAATAAAATTTTCTTAGTTACCAATAATAGCTGTCAAACCAACATTTACAGAAAAAAATATTTATATATTGTAATATTTATTGCTTCGAAATTGCTTATAATTAAAATAAAAATCACTATTTAATAATTTAAAATGAAATAAAAGTTTTATTTTTCTCGATATCACTAAACACACTTATTATTCATTTATCACCTAATACTAACTTAAACAAAATCGCAGATATTTATATTTAACTATTTATATCCACTGATCACTTCACTGTTTTATATTCACTGCTCTAGCTTCACCATTACACTACACTACTACCGTTCGCTTGCGTTTATACACAGAAACATCCATTTCTCGATTGTTCTACCACATTTCTGGAATATTTCTAGAGGCTTCCATCGGGTGGGGTGATGTGATGCGGTGTGGCGCAACACAACGAGGACGATAGGCCCACCCATGCAAGGTCACCTCTACGAGATTCCACACTATCGCACGTTACACTGCCCTCTTTTTAAGAGTGTTTCGTCCCGAAACACACCTTCATGTCTATGCCAGAATCGACACCCACCGCCCTTGGTGCAACCAGTAGTTTGGTAGAAGTAGCAGTCGACAGTTTTTGGTCCGATCGGGCCTGCTGGGTGGAAACAGCAGACCAATATTTGAATTCCGCTGTTCTGGAATATAACTTAAATCATATTTCGAACGATCTTCCAATCTAATCCATCCAGACCGCAGCCTAACTTTGGTATTGCCAGTTTCAGAATGTCATTCTGCATTAGATGACTTCGCATATCTTGCAGCGTTTCCCACATGGAACGGTAGGTTGGTTTGTGATGAAATTTGTCTTTCGTTACCAGGTGGTAAATATAATGCTCTTTTATTGTCGTATTGCCCCTTAGGCAGATGGTCTTCCCCACTGTAGGCTTCTGGTGTTCTGGCCTGCCAAATTTCTTCTTGAAAACTGCTGCTATTCCTTGGGACATTTTCAAATCTTCTGACACGCAATGGGCCAAGGAGTAGTCGGTCGGGACTCTGAATAGATTCTGCTGCACTTCGGTAGTTATTCCAAATCGAGCCCGACGTCCACTTGAAAAAGTCTTCATAAACTCCTCGAACGAATCTTTCTGCGCATGGATCTTACGAGTATGTGCGTCATTGGGGTCTTCATTGTTGTCTCCCGCAAATAGTGCTAGCCCATTGAAGTGCACCACTCTTGATGGGGTTGCGTCTAATTTCATAGATTATGTCGTTCATCCTCCTGATGACTTCGTACGGTCCCTCCCAAGATGTCTGTAATTTTGGAGACAAGCCACGTCGTCGCCCTCGGTTATAAAGCCATACAGAGTCTCCTGGTTGGAAACTCTCGTCTTGTGCCTTGACGTCATAGGTCTCTTTCATCCGGTCGCTGACATTCTGGATGTTTATACGGACTCGGGAGTGGATATCGTCCATCTGACGCCTTAAATTAATGACATAATCTTCGCCAGCCAGATCTTCTCCGGGTTTGCAGCCGAACTTTAGGTCGCATGGTAGCCAAAGTTCCCGTCCAAAAATAATTCGTGCTGGAGTCTGTCCGGTTGTTTCGTGTACGGATGAGCGGTAGGCCAAAAGGAACAGATGGAGATATTTGTCCCAGTTTTTCTGGACAACTTTGGTCAGGTGTCTGTTTATGGTCTTATTCATCCGTTCCACCATTCCATCAGACTGCGGATGTAAGTAGTTCTGGTTTTGCGAATGTTCAGTACTTCGCATATCCCCTGGAAAAGTGTGGACTCAAAGTTTTTTCCCTGGTCAGAATGGAGTTCCAAGGGTACACCAAAATGACAGATCCAGTTCTTCACTAGGACGTCTGCAATGGTAGCAGCCTCTTGATTAGGAAGAGCATACGCTTCCACCCATTAACTAAAATAGTTCATGACAACAACAATGTATTTATTTCCGACGTCTGATTTGGGAAATGGCCCTGCTACGTCGATGGCTATCCTCTCAAATGGACTACCGACATTATACTATCGCATAGGAGCTCTTGGTCGTTTCTGCAGTCCGTTTCTTGAAGCGCACGTAGTGCATTTCCTGCACCATTCACTAACGTCTTCTTTGCAGTTTAGCCAATAGAACCATCCACGAACTCTCTGCAGAGTCTTCGTTACTCCAAGGTATCCTCCACTCACTCCATCATGGAGATGTCTCAAGACCTCCGGAGCCCGGAACTAGGAATGATCAACTGTTCTCTACTCTTGATTTCATCCGGATCTTTCAGGACACGCTTCAAGACGCCTTCATCCAGGATTATGGAATCCCATTGCGCCCAGTATGATTCAACCGTCGGGTAGTCTGGTGCTTCTCCGGATACGGTGTGGCTAGAACCGTCAAACTCAGCCGTCAATGGCCAATCCTACGTGCAAGGCTAGGTGGCAGTTATTCGAAGTCCCAAGCGACTAATAAAAAATCTACAATGACAATGCGACAATGCGTAAAGGTTTGCAAACCAATTCATCAATCAGAATCAATCCCACTTTGACACCACTGTAATGTTTATTGCTTCGAAATTGCTTGTAAAAAAAAAAAATCACTATTTAATAATTCAAAATGGAATAAAAGTTTTATTCTTCTCGATATCATTAAACACACTATGTTATTTATTTATCACTTGATACTAACAAAGTCGTAGATATTCATATTTAACTATTTAATCCACTGATCACTTCACTGTTTATATTCACTGCTGTAGCTTCACCATTACACTACACTACTACCGTTTGCTTGCGTTTATATACAGAAATTTCCATTTCTCGATTGTTCTACCGAGGACGAAAATCTCCGTCAATGCAACGTCACCTTTACGAGCTTCCACACTCTCGCACGTACAATATAATTGACTGCTGTACAAAAATTAGGATCGAAGATGATCATGAGACCCACATGTAAAAAGTCTCTAATGCACTCACGGAGCTTACAGAAACACTCTCTTTGCTTGTATTTTTAGCCAAGCCGCTCGTGCATTGTATCTTGTATCTTTAAATATATATTTTTTCGTGCACTTTTTTCAATAATAATAGCCTGTATTTCACTGATCCCTGATAATAATTTCAGTATAATCTAGTGCTGGAAACTAAGCAGTATTCGAAAAATTTCTCGGTTATTTGAATTTGGAAATACACGGATTTCGATTTCTATTCCTGAGCTATTTCAAGCTGAATTGCAATCCGGTTGAAATCAAAACTTCATAATTGAAATTGAATACATCCTGTCATAAACTGAGATGATTGATATTTTCAAGTATTGACTACTCTTTCTGCTAATCTTGTTCACGGATATTCTTTTCTTCTTGCAAATTGTAAACTATTACGCCATATTTTTGTCACATCGGTTGAATCCCGTGACTACAATTTGAATTAAACCATAAAGATTCCTTTATAATGTTTTCGTTTAACTATAATGAATCTAAGCATTGATTTCACCATTTTGTTCAGTTTGTCGGATCTACTACTAGAAGAGATTCTGTTCTACAACAAAAGACAAGATATCGGTACTGCCATTCTAGTATGGTATGAATACTGGTTTATCTGATAATCATTAAATGATTGATTGATGAACCCACATTTAACGTTATATACGTTAAACAAAATTCATAATTATTTCTGCCATACAGTACATTTTATTGAATAAACTGTATCCGCTGAAATCTTTATTCATGAAAAACAGTAATTAAAAATACGTAGGTTACACCCATTTCAGAAATATGATCTGGCTCGGAAGTGACCCAAGGGAACAAGCTATTTTATGAGACTTATGTGTGATGTGTTATATTTTAAATTGTTAAAAAATCAAAACCTGATAAGTCTCACAAAGAATACAAATTCAAGAATCGGTCTTCACACCATCATCCTGAATAGGGCAGCAACCGTAGACACGCATTTCTCTTCAGTACGGTATAGTAAGCCGAAGATATTATTTTATTAAGAGAAAATAATCTCAGATGGACGATTTTCAGTGTGTGGTGCACTGCAATTTGCACAATCTTTTGCATGTTTTCATTCTCTGGTTACTCTAGTTGTTCAAAGGGGTCGTTTTACATTTTTAATAGTAATTGAAGATGTCTGTACATTCAAACAGCACAAGTGAGAATTAGAGCAGTTACCAAAGCGAATTATCAACCCCTTATCATAATAATTCTCTTATATGATAAATGGTCGCAAAATTTTAAATTACTGCTATCTTTCACTAGCTTGTTTTTTTCAAATCTAATCTAAATCTGTACGTTTCATGAGCATAGTTGAGAGAATTCTCAATAATTCTCAATTTTTCTCAAATATACTGTTTACTCTTCTGGCTGAATGAAAAATATGAGAATATTCTAGTCTATTTGAATCTCCAAACTAAGCTAATTTTCTCAATGGCTCCAAGGGAAAAAAATTTATAATGGAGTTATAGATTAGGTATTACAGTTGAAAAGCCTCCCGATTGGCCAAGTACTTATGTAGTTATCTGTCAGTTGCATCATCCATCATCACAAATAAAATTGTGCAGTTTGAAGATTCAAATTTGTATGTATTCATGTAATACGTAGATATATTTGTTGCTTTTATCTATCGAATTCATTTCCAGGAAGCTCAGTTTGAACCCAGCATTTATATGAATGAATTATGTTTATATTTCGGTCATCCAGAAAGCTAAAATAGTTCCCGAAAGATTTTGTGCAGGTTTCAATCGCACCAGACCAGGAATAGAATTATCACATTTTTGACCTCTGTGCCCTGTGCCAACGCTTAAAATCAAGTAAAAATTTAAATGAACAACTGTACCAAAGGTTCAATTCCCAGTAAACGCAGAACATTCGCCGTAAGGGCTCATCCTTCATCCAATCCACTAACTAATAATTTTTTCACAGATTTTTACTTCGCCGACCTATTAGATATTGATGTATCCGGTGCGCAAAATTATACTTTGGTGCTTGAGAATAAAAGTTTCTTGTCGAAAGTCCCAAAAAAATTTCGTGCACGAGTTGCATTCAACATTTTTTCTACAGACGTCAAAAAATTATAAAAAAGTATAAAAATAATATTAGAATACAAAAATTAGTGGAGCTCACAGAATTTCATGCACATTGTCATGATAAATTCAGTGCACGAAATACTTCGTGCCCGTTGTCATGATAGACAACTTCAATGCGACATTTCGCAAATCAATATTGACGTACAAATGTCATCATTTTTTGACGTTTGTAGAAAAAATATATTAGGGGAAGTATTCTAATCATGATATTTGACAGTTCGAGATTTTGATAAATCTTCACGTTTTAGAGTTTAGACTCTACTGAAACCTTAAAAACCTAATTTAAAAAAGTCGGTCTATCGATCTGTCAATCTGTCGGTCTGTCGGTCTGTCTGAAAGCACGATAACTTGAGAACGCGTACGAATTTTCGAT
This sequence comes from Dromius quadrimaculatus, assembly GCA_963989225.1. Classification (NCBI taxonomy): domain Eukaryota; kingdom Metazoa; phylum Arthropoda; class Insecta; order Coleoptera; family Carabidae; genus Dromius; species Dromius quadrimaculatus. The sequence goes on from OZ022330.1 coordinate 47,038,581, forward strand.
TGAAATTTTATATAGATGAGCTTTTTTCAACCAGTGGTATCAAAACTTTATTGATGGAACTTTTTAGTTTTTTGCGTTTATTTTATAAACAGTAGTATTTATCATAAAATATGAAATAGCTAAAGATAATCATTGAACAATTTGACAAACATTTTTCAAAATTATCAGCGATTCATTTGTTATTATCAAAATTTAAATTATTATAAAATTGGCTATATTTTCTGAGCCAAAGAAATAATGAGATTCATAATGTGGAGTTCGAATAATTATCATTTATATTCTGACATCACATGCAAACGTTCGTCAATTGCTTTTTTTAAATAAGTGATTTGGCGCTATCGTGTTTGGTATCAAATTAAAATTCTTGTGTAGATAATTTTAGTTGAAGTGTCAAAGAGGATATTTAAACGATTGCCAATTGTTTCCCTCACAAATCATTCAAATGAACTCTAGTTTGGTATCTATCTTAAGCTCTCGGGAAGACAGTAGATATGAAAAATAAATAATTAAGTACTGGAATCTACGTTACCATCTTCAAATTACATTTTCGGCGATCAAATGTCGAGACTGTATGTTCCAATGAACTAAAAACCTCGAGAATCATTTTCAAAAATTTCACTTTTACAGCTGTCACTTTGACAATAACAGCTTTCACTTTGAAATATGCAATTAATTGATGCGACACTCTAAATTTCTGAGACAGCGATGAAACTGACCATGAAATTTATGGTCGGGGAAGTACTGTATGGCCACAGTGAATTTTCTTGCTATTATCATATATTCTTCTCATATAAATATTTTATTTTGTACGACTTTTTAAAATTTCCAATAAGTTGTAAATCTGAACCCAGATATTTATTTTAGGTCTATTTTCTGTTGAGCTATATTCCTTATATGTTCCATGAATGAAGTACCACATGGTCTGTCTTCACATTGTTTTACTGAAATATTTCTTATTGCAGTATGATATTATTGAAACTCAATACAGCCTTTCGTATTATTAGCCACAGAAGTTCTTTGAATTACCGTTTGGTACAAATGGACATTTTTTGGGTATTATAAAATTTATGACTGGATTAAGAGTATTTCACTGGTGCAGATGGCATGCGACTAAGATTTTGAACAAAAATTAACTATCTTACAAATTTATAGGATAATCACGGGGAAGCATTTGTTTTACGGGTGACAGATCTTGGAGACAATTTATATTGATTGGTGCGTGACATCATTAGTTCCAACGTTGTAAAACAAAGTAGGAAAGTACCTAACATGAGTATCAAAATCATTTTACTTATTTATGTTGTCATGAGATGAATACACTCGTCTATATTTTTGATATTTAGTTTTAGAATGGACACCCTTTCCTTCATCTATAATTATCTCTATATCCATGTCACCATTTGGCTGACAATATCAGATTAATTTCATAGTCGCCGAGTATTAACTAAGAGAACGGTTACAAGTAGTTAGTAACCCGTTCTACCTCTCCATATCCCGCATGATCCAGCACCCAAGGCTCTTCACACTGTAATTATCTGCCTTTGTGAACACCTAAATATGTGCCTGAACTACAAGCGGCTTCATGTGCTGAGGTGTCTCTAAGACCTGTACTTATTCAGCTAGAACTATTATGCTCTCAGCTCTCACCCAGATAGGTTAATAGCAATTAGTTGATATAAGAATCGTGTTACGAAAGTAATACTAAAAACACCATTGCTGCTACTGAAAATAATTTATTATTTTATGATTGCCTGAGATAATGTAATCAACAGCAAGAAAAAATGTTTTAACCTCTTACGTTTATTTGTAACTCTGTTACTGTTGATCTTATACTGTGGTCATAAAGTGTCATATTTTTTAATGTTTCAAAATGAAATAAAATTATTCCAATATTTCCACATAGTGCGTATGGTAAATTGTGCAGCAAGGGCAAAATTTTCCTTTATTTCCTTTATGATTAATTTTCAAAGATTGGTAGATTTGAAATTGTAATCCTTAGACATTGCAAATATTCGGATACTTACTAACTGTTTAACTGTTATAATAATTAAAGCATTATTTGTAGAGGTATAAGTATAAACCGGATTGTATCTACAAATAACAGTAAAAAAATACTTGAAAATTAAATGCTGATAAACATTAAACACTAGTTAAAATAAAATTAATTTCTTGAACAATTTTCTGGTTTAATTAGTTAGCATTTTAAACGTGCTTAAACACAATTGCTTCAACCACAATGGTAAAGTGGAACATGTGCAATAGCGGTTGAAAATATCAACAATTACCAGTAATTAACCCGGTTCTTTAACGACCGGCCGGTCGTAAAACCGAGGAAAGCCACATTGCAGTAAACTTATCTCGAACAAATGAACGCCAGTTGTTAGTTGACCAACGCGAAGCAATGAAAGGCGATGACATTTTGAGTAAACTTAAGTGTATTTTAGCTCAACTGTATTTGCTTTCATGTATGATTTATGAGCATTGTAGTTATTGATTTAAGTTATAATTAAATTAGTTCACTATAATTATGAGCAATATCTAGAGTTCTTGTAGAAGGTGGACGAATCTATAATTATGTTTTCAAGGTTCTTGAAGCCAGCCCACAAACATCTGAAAATGCAGAAACAGTTGAAGTAGTCTAGTAGAAACTCTGAAGTCTCGGCAAATGATATCCGATATCTCGTTCTAAAGATTATCAGAACTATAATTTATATTATTTGGAAAGATAAAATTAGATTTGAAGGAATTCGCATCAGTACCAGTACAAAAATTAATAAAACCACTATGATTTTATTTAGTTTGATATGAAAATGTTCCTCATTTGCAGATGCAGTAATCAGAGTCGGAACTAGGGTATTGGCCGCCCGTGGCGAATCATAAAATTGCGCCCTTTTTTTTGTGTAGAGAATTATTATGAATACTGAGCAAAAAAGATATAACACAAAAAAAATATGTATATTCTTCAATCCAAGTGGTGACATAGTAAAAATAAAATTATAATGAATCAGGTATATTGAATATTACTTATATCTTAATTAATTAATTGATTGCATATATCAAAGTGGCAGCTGTCATTGTCAAAGGGACATCTGTCATTGTCAAAGTGACAGCTGTCATTGTAAAAGTGACAGCTGCTATTGTCAAAATGACATGTCAATGTCAAAGTGATAACTGTCAATGTCAAAGTAACAGATGGCAGTTATATTTCAGTCCTACAAAAAAAAATGGTATTTTTGAAAATAAAGAATTCTTTTCTAGATTTTTGGAATCTTCAGTTCATTGGAACATACATTTTTAACATATGGTCGCCGGAAAAGTGTAATTTAAAGATAGGAACTTGGATTCCACTAATTATTTATTCTTGATATCTACTAATTTTATCTTCCCGAGGGCTTTAAATTGATACCAAACTAGACATCATTTGAATAATTTGTGAAAAAAATAATTGACAATCGCTCGAACATCCTCTTTGACACTTTTACTAGAATTATCTCCGCAAGGGCTTTAATTTGATACCATACACGATAATAGAGCCAAATTACTTAAAAAAAACAAACAGTTGACGAACGTTTGCATGTGATGTCTAAATATGAGTGATAAGAGTTCTAGTCTCATAAAATGATTCTCGTTATTTTTTTGCTTCAGGAAAATATAACGAATTTTATAATTATTAAAAATTTTAATAATGACGAATGTATCGCTGATAATTCTGAAAAATGTTTTAGGTAAATGTTATGCCAAATTATTTGAGAATCAATTTCAGTTATTTCATATTTCATGATAAATACTACCGTTTCTAAAATAAACGCAAAAAACGTTTCTGCAAAAAGTTTTGGTAGCACTGGTTGAAAAAAGCTTATGTATGAACTTGAACCTAGCTTTTTGATGAAGAACCAAGGAATTAAATTCAATTCGAAAACTCGTGCTTCCATACAGACGGACCGACAGACAGACCGACTTTTTTTCAAAATTATCTCTTTTGAGATTTATCAAAATCTCGATCTGTCAAAGAATCAAGATTACAATACTTCCCCTATTATAACCTCTTCGATCCATTTGGTCAGGCAGCTGGACGATTTTCTCTTTTATTTTCAGAAATTGAGCACCTGACGGTTTTTTGGGTGACATACTGTTATCTGGTTGAATAAAAATGTTCTATTTTGAAAACAAAATGATATGAAAATATACTTATTTGCAAGAAGTATCAGAATAAATTGATTTTGAACAATAGATGAGATGTTAAAAGTCAAAAATATATTCTTCTTCAACAAATCAAGCGTAGCGAGTGGCCCGGCATTCTTAACACAATGCACGAAATGCAGGAGCTAGACTATTTGCTGATAGAGCAATGTATTTTTCCAATAACCAATATAAACCCAAGTAAAATTATTGCAATCTTCCAAAGTGATCTGCAAGGCCATGGGAGAAAGAGTTGAAGCCAAGTTGAAACTCAATCTCCGCCTGCTCACTCGAAGATATGCAACCGAAACGCTGGGCACCTCCTGACAAAACATTAAAGATGGTAGGAAGGCACCGCTGGCCCCGGTTTGGTTACCGGAGCTTCGTTGAAAGCAACTCAACTGATCGTTTCCTCACCATAGTGAGTTTTAGGAATGCTCCATAATAAAAGATAAAAGGATGGCAGCAGCAACTCAATCGCTCAACACTTAACATCATACTTAATAGCAACAATAGTAATATTTGGATGACATAATACTTAGAATAATCATCCATGAAATCACCGTGAATATCACTATAATATTCGGCACAAGCATTGCAATAAAACACAACTATTGACTTTGAACGAATAAACGAGACTGAAAGAAAGACTTAATGAATAAAATTACCGATGTACATTTTATGCTAACATCATTACCTGAAATTAAATTATTGTTATTTGATACCTCAAAGAAAATCCATAACACCCCTATAGTCAGAATTAGGAGCTAACTTGCTTGAAAATCCATCAATTTCATTGAAATGAACTCTATACTACATAATAGTTGTTTAAGGCATTACTTGTCATATTTATTTTTATTCCTTTAGAGTTTGACATCAATCCCGTGTGTTTGGGTTTTTTGGATTTTTCAGCAAAACGGTTAGTCTTATGATAAAAATAGCTCAGACAAAAATTGTAGATCTTTTAATTCTTTACGAAAATGGTCCTGACACTTCAGTCTGAAGGTATGTTCTCCATGATATGCACACGTATCCACACCATCTATGAAGTGCACTTGGCGCGTATTTTTAACGTGGTGTCCCTGGTAGGCCTAATAGAAGTTGAATGAGAAGAGCTAATATTATATTAAACTTTAATTATAAGACCTTGGATTAGGCCTACCGAGGACACCACGTTGAAAAATACGCACCAAGTACACTTATAGGTGGAATTGGTGAGGGCTTTTTTAATTAAAAAACCATACAATTCTTGATCACACTGTTCTCTAATTTTTATTTAGTAATCGGTTTCGATCACTGGGTGATCATTCTCAGACTACCAGAGAGACTACAATGAGAGGAAATAAAACGTAAAACAAACAAACATACAAACAGGTAGAAATTTTAACAAATCAAAAAATACAAAATGGTAACTTACACAATAAAATAAGAGCTTCACAAAAGAAAACGACGTCAAGTAGCCCGCTAGTGCCATGTTAATGGAACAATGTAAATGATAATGAATAAATGTAAAAAAGCGGTAAGAAGCACTAAAAAAATCGTAAAATTATATAAAAAGATATATCCAAACTGTTCAACAAAATCCAAACTACAACTGAAAAAAACTGAAAAAACTCGAAAACTATTCAAAAAGTCTCGTAAGAACTAGTTATGTAACCCGTTTAATTAAATTAAAAGATTCAAAAGTGGGGTGTGCCTAAGGTTCGTTTGGTCATTCAAACTTATATTGGCATGGTTTTTTAAAGACTTCTTAATCTCTAAGTTTTCCAGGAAATCAAGAATATTGCCATTTTTGCGTATGTGTATAATTTCAAAGTTTTTAGTAATATCAAAATCGTGTCCGCTTTCAATTAAATGATCAGCAAAACTTGATTGGCTGTTTTGAAATTTTACTGCGCGCGAATTTTCTTTGAATCTCGTTGCAAATTTCAGACCAGTCTCGCCAATGTAAAAACATTCACACGGTTTGCGTTTCAACTTATAAACGCCTGATTGCGCCACTAATTCCGGTTTGTCCACTTTTTGACAGATCTCTTTTTTCAAACATGTCAAAGGCTTGAAAGCAATGTCAACATTGCATCTAGCGAACAAATTCCTAACTTTGTAGCTAATATTACCAATAAAAGATAGACTGAATCTCAAATTGTTTTTTTCAATGTGTAAAGTGCTGTTATAAGCTTGTTTCAGTTGAAGTTCATATTTTCTTTTTGTTATCATTCTATCGATAATATTAGGATTAAAATTATTGGATAAGGCGATCTGTTTGAGAGTCTTTGTCTCCAGATCGATGTTGACAGTGTCGAAGCCGTAAGAGAGCATTCTGTGAATGTGGGAATTGGAGTCTGCCATTTTGTGTTGCAAGCATTGGTTGGAATTATTATGAATGGAATCTACTGTGTGAGTAGGTTTTCTGAAAATTTTATAGGTAAAATTGCTACTTCTTGTGATCTGTAGGTCGAGGAAATTTAACGAGTTGTTGGATTCAATTTCGATGCTGAACTTCATGTTAAGCTCGCCGCACACGATGCAATTTTTCAAGCAATTTTGTTCACTTGGCGCCGCACTGGGTGCCACGCTTGCTCCGATGCAAGAAATTTGGTGCGATGCGGGGTACTAGACTTACCACGAGACTTGTTTTTCAAGATAGGTTCGGTGCTATTTTTCGCACTTGCTGCGCCACTGACCGCTGTCCACAGCCAATCAAAGCAGACGACGAAATCACGTGATTACATCACTGAGTTGTATGTCGCATCAGAATGCTGTGCCTCATTAGTACATTGTGTTTTGTGGTGTTTTAAGATACAAATAAGTAAAAATTATGGCTGGTAGAAATTAGGTAATGTTCACGTACCCTAGCTCAGGGTGTATACCAAGAAATTTAATGAAAATTCCCTGACTTTCAGGTTTTCCAGGTTATTTTCAATAAAATTCCAGACAGTAAAAAACAAAAGTTTGATACAAGCTTACATATAATCACAGATTAATGTTGCAATTCTGTGTGAACCCTATAAATCTGTGAATTAAAAACAAAATCGCAACGAACTTGATATCATGAACGAATTTACATCAATCGACAAAAGTAAATGTACTTTAATAAATATTTTTTTCATGAATTTATAGATCTGGAATACTTATAGATTTGCACAGATGGCCCTAGTATCTTAAAGAGTGAAAATATACTTTTATGAGTAATAATGCATAAATATCCTATAATGTATTTTTTTTTTTTAGACAAATATCAGAAATTCCTTGACGATTCCATGACACTTCCAGTTCATCTAAATTTTCTGACATTTCCAGGTTTTCCACGTTTGGTATACTAGCTCGTCAAACAAAATGTTGAAAACTCTGCGGCCTTGATTCCTTCTCAAAAATCACTCTCTTGACCAAAGTTTTTTCTTCTTTTTTTCTGTCTCGTAATTCGCAAGCTATAACTGCAGCAAATGCTCCTGCTCTCCTCCGACGATTAGTTTCGACAACATCTATACTTGTAATGTGAAAATCTACCAAGTCTACGTTCTAGTGTTAGAATGAGTGGCGCAGCTTGCATCGTGTGATGCGAGAATAAGTGTCACACTAAAGCCCGCCGCACACGAGACAATTTTCCATGCAATTTTGTTCACTTAATTTGCAGCAAGCTTTCTTGCGCACTGGGCCACTTTGAGGTACACTTAGTGTGACACTTATTCTCGCATCACACGATGCAAGCTGCGCCACTCATTCTAACACTAGAACGTAGACTTGGTAGATTTTCACATTACAAGTATGGATGTTGCCGGAACTAATCGTCGGAGAAGAGCAGGAGCATTTGCTGCAGTTAAAGCTTGCGAATTACGAGACAGAAAAAAAAGAAGAAAAAACTTTGGTCAAGAGAGTGACTTTTGAGAAGGAATCAAGGCCGCAGAGTTTTCAACATTTTGTTTGACGAGCTAGTAGGGTGTATACCAAACGTAAAAAACCTGGAAATGTCAGGTAATTTAGATAAACTGGAAATGTCATGGAATCGTCAGGGAATTTCTGATATTTGTCTGGAAAAAATACATCATAGGATATTTATGCATTATTACTCATAAAAGTATATTTTCACTCTTCAAGATACTAGGGCCATCTGTGCAAATCTATAAGTCTTCCAGATCTATAAATTCATGAAAAAAAAAATTATTAAAGTACATTTACTTTTGCCGATTAATGTAAATTTGTTCATGATATCAAGTTCGTTGCGATTTTGTTTTTAATTCACAGATTTATAGGGTTCACACAGAATTGCAACATTAATCTGTGATTATATGTGAACTTGTATCAAACTTTTGGAAAATTGTCTCGTGTGCGGTGGGCTTTACTGTGTAGCGCGTTGAGTTTAGTATGGAAACTATGCAAAAGCTCCATAGAACCTTCCCACAGGACCAAAATATTGTCAACGTAACGATACCAGAACTTGATGTGGGGCACAAATTCAGTGATTTCCTGAAAAACTCTGACTTCGAAGTTTTTCATGGAGATTTCAGCCATGCTTCCTGAAAGGGGTGAACCCATAGCCAAACCATCCACTTGTTAGTAAAAATTGTTATTAAAAATAAAAAAATTCTGTTTTTAACAGATTTGTAGTAATTTAATGAAACTGTCACCCATTTCATCACTCCAATGCGATTCAAATAGAATATCATTTACAAGACTGACTGTTTCATCAATGGGGACATTTGTGAACAGGTTGGTAAAGACACTAGTATGCCATTGTCAACGTTAATTACATTTTTAAGGTTATCGATCAGATCTGCAGTGCTTTTAAGTGAGTGTTTAGAAGTAATATTAAAATAAGTATTCAGAATGTTATTAAGATGTCTGGCTAAATTGTATGTAGGCGAATCTACAAACGATACAACAGGTCTGATCGGATAGCCAGGTTTGTGAAGTTTCGGGAGCCCATACAGAACTGGAGTACGCAGATTCATAGGTATGATGTTGTATATTTTATGCAATGAAAGAAAATCACTGTGAAGTTTCAATTCTTTTTTCAGGGAAGTGACGAAGGAAGTGGTTGGATTGGAATTTATTTTGAGAAAAGTGTCACAATCGATGAATGTTTCAACTCTTTCAATGTAATCTGCTTTATAAAGGATGCTTATGCAGTTACCTTTATCCGCTTTTGTAATAATAAGATCGTTGGATTTTATTTTAGTCTTAATACTTTTTAAACTACTAATGTTTTTCTGTTCTGTATGGGCCGTAGCTGTTTCGAAATAGTTTTTGCGTTTGTAATCAGATAATGTGTGCGTCAAATTATTTAAAATATCTATCAATTGCCTTACTGGCAATATTGTCAATTTCTGCCACGAAAGTTTCAAAATGTTGCGTCCTAGGAGTAAAAATCGGTTTGAACTTAAGGCCTTTGTTTAATAAATTCATTTCATCATCGTCAAATGAAACGTTTGTAAAATTGGCAACGGTATCATGGAACTTGTGAACTGTTTCTGAGCTTTGTTCACTGATAGATAGTAAACGTCTTTTATTTCGCAACAAATGTGATATCTTGTTTTTCAATCTGATATATTTACTCCTGTCAACATGTGAAATCAACTCGTTGCAGTCTTTCAGAAACTCGTTAAGTGAAACAAAAGGAATACTTGTAACTAATATGTCATAATTGATTTTAAGTCTTAAATTTAGGTCGCTGATGATGATGTACGGTTTTTTTAGTTCTTTTTTCAGTAATACCTTCTTGGTTTCAATAATAAAGTTGTTGTTTGTAGTTTGGATGTTGCTCTGCCTTGAAAATTTGTTGTTGATGTAATTGGGAAAGATGTTCCGTTTGAGGCATGTTTTGTTGAACTAGATGTTGAGTTGCGTTTCCTCTCTTTTGCGAAGTATTCATATAATCAGTCACACTTGGGTTTCCCTATTCCCTTATTACTTATAGGTGGCGTGAAAACGTGTGCATATCATAGAGAAAATAACTTTAGAATGACTTTTTTTAAGAAAAGGTGAATCTTAAGAAAATAAAGTGTGAAAACCATTTTAGTAGAGAATTGAAGCATCTAAAATTTCTATCTGATCTATTTTTATCGTAAAACTAATTAACTCATCGATAATAAAGTACCTAATTTTTTGCCTTCAGTTTTTGAAATAAATATAGGGTACTCTTCACAGATTACGTACAACAGGGCAAAACAGTAACTGGAAATAGTTATTTTTTATTTTAGATTGCCAAATGTCACTTTTGCATTCCAGAATGAAAATTTTTTTTGTGAGAGCAAGTAAGAATGCCACATAATTTCGCATTCGCATATCAAACAACGAATAATCTGTAATAAAATTACTATCAAATTTATTATTTTTCGTCTAACAGTTGAAAACTGGTTTGCAATAGAGACCAAGCAAATATTCGATTTTGGTGTGATCATGTCATGATGTCAGAACGAAGATATGTCGTCTGAAATAAGAGAAGCTGCGTAAAATGCAATATCTGATCTTATTTCCAAAAAGTCGAACAGACAATACGCGTGCGTACTTCATTGTCATCGAGCTTTGTTCCGTATCCTGCATTTAATGTGAGTGAATCGTTATCGCATTTTGGCCAATCATAAGGACTGTTCTCAATTAAAATGAATTAAAGCGAAAGTTGCTACAAACATGAATTCCCAGAAATTCAACTGCTACGTGTTAAAATAGTGATAAAACTGGCCATAGGAGGAATACATTTCAAACATTAAATAATTATAGGGAGTTGTATTCGATTCTTGTATAATGGCTTTATTTAATTTGAATGATATTAGCTTGCGATCATAACTTTATCTCCGTGAGATAAACTAAGCAAAATATGCCCATTAAAGTATCTCTTAAATATACATTAGATCACAATATGATTACTTGAATGAATGTAAAAATATTGGGATTTCTCGGGACGTATCATTGAAAAACTGGAAAATGTGTTTCTACTGCATCATTCTATACACAGTAACAGATATGCTTGAAAAGATAAATCTGTTTTATCCATTAGCAAGTTCTCTTCCTTCCTATTCACCTCTTTCAAACAACAAATTGTATTTTCGACCGTTTCAAATACCTTTTTTATACAGGGGTGAACGATCAAATCAAATTAAATACTCCCCCATTTGTAACTGTTTTATTATTCGCAAAGAAATCACACATTCATCCCCTCTCGAAAAATCCGCAATTTAACCACTCAAATATCATAAAATATTCATTCATACTTCTCTTGAAAAAAGCCCTCAATTCCATTACTCATAACGCTCCACGCTGCACGCTCGACGCTAGACCCTCCATCCGAACTCAACAAAATAAAAAAAGAAATCCAAAACAAAACAACAAACACGTCATTCCATTCCACAAACAATGGACTGTCGCCTGCGTCCATAACACACTGCCTGTGAGAACGTTTGGCGGTAATTAAACTTCAGTTATGGCATTATTCGGATTATAATGCTCTAGGAGAGGTGGAGAGGGATTGGAACATGACACGGTGCATTAGACCTTACATCTCTTTGCCCCTCTGTAGACCGCGTGTGGGACTACTGGTGGTAGCTTTCCACGTTCCCCTGGTGAGCCGAGAGGCTTGATGGCTCGTTTTTAGTTTGTTTCAGTGACATGTTTTCAACTCGTGAAATGGATTTTACGAATGTTTTCGAGCGGCTAGAATGATGTCATCAAGAATTTCATTATTGAATAAATTTATTTTGTGCTTTGACAATATTTTAAAAATAGTGAATAGGTAGTATATTCTATGACAGCTGTTCCATCAATACCTAATGATCCTAGTATAATTTTGGTAATATAAATAATGCTGGAAATAAATATTAACTGCAATATAGACTTAGGTAGTGAGTCTTTGCTTCTAGATTTCGAGCTTTACAAATTGTTCTCTTGAAGAATCATTTTTACCGAAACTGTTGACAAAGACACATTCAACTAAAGTAAAATGTAAAAGATATCCTTCCAGATTTGAGGTTCTCGAAACTTCCTAGTCTATGAGTGAATTCAACATTGCTTGTTCCAGTCTCTTGTGACATGCGATAAGGCTCAACGTACAGTGCCAGCAGCGGATTGGGTTATTGATTGACGAATCGATTTGGCTTCAATACTTCCAACCCAAGTGGCTAGAAATGGATGAGAACTTGTTCTCGTGAACAGAAAGTTTAGATTTGTGGTTTCGTTACAGACAGATTATTGGAAATAAGTTTGTACCGCAAAAGTTAGACTGTTAGATGGAAAGGACTTTTGTTTGAATGTACGTAAAAAAGTATCAGTCTTCAAGATTTTTAAATCAGAGGTTTCATACAATTTAATACTGAGGAAAAAATACGGTGGAAAGCGTTTTTTAATACCTCCTGTTTTCTGATGGACAAAACTGCAACAGTGGAGTGAGAAATGTTGATGTTATAGTAATTAAGGTATCAAGGGTGTTAAAAGAACAATAATGCCTGAGGTCAACAGTGTACTTTCCGAGGGCCTCTGACCCGAGGTGTGTACGTTGACAGTAGGCATTATTGTATGTTCAACCCCCGTGGTGCCTTCAATATTTAATGTCCGACTTTTGTTGTATTTCAATCAAAACTTTTGACACTGTATGTCCTGTTATTGTGACATCTGTCAGAAAAATTACTCTAATTACTTGCTGTAAATAGGAAACTTGTTCATTATTTTATAAAATAATGCCATCGGGCATTATTTTGAAACATAATGCCATCGAGTATTATTTGTTACGTAATAACCCTGAAATCAGTATTATTATGACAACAATAATAAACTAGTCGGTCATTAAAGATATATCAATTGTATTATAACTAAGCTCAACTCGTTTATGGGCTTAGTGAGTTTACTTACACTTGAGGCTACAATAACATAACTAGATTAATATTAAATCATTCTGTTTATAAACGACGCTGAACCAAACACTATCTCTATACTTATTTATTATTTACACAGTAACACTGTCGACTGCTCATTATTACTGCTTCTTATTTATCTCAACTAGTTCGCTTATTTATTTTCATCCTTTTACTCGCTCCGCATCTGGACTACAATAATTTCTTGGCTCAACCTAGTCCAGATTTTTATATCCCTGTCTAGAGTTTCTCGAAGCCTCTAGAAATTTCTAGTGAGTTTTCAGAAATTCCATCAGACGTCACTACGTTCTTGGCGTATATGAGTCAGTTATGTTTGCCATCCATTTATCTGACTTGGCGAAATAGAAGTCTAACATGTATGGATCCTTATCTTGTGCATTTCACTGCTGGACAGGACAGGCCTACCCCAGATCGTACCCCAGCATCAGTACTACCATAACTACATCGATGATCATGATACACAGAAAACTCTTTTTCTCAGGAAGTGCTATGAATATTAGTTTACTAGTTTGTAGCTTTGTTAAAATATGAAAAAAGAATATTTCAACGGATGGAAGCTCTTTAAAAGAATAGAATAAGAAACCAAATTATTCAAAATCATGTATTTTCAACCGAAAACAAACATTTCCATTAGTTTTAATCATTAAAATTTTGTTTATTTGAAGTTGGCAATGAATGTTTATCCTATATATTTAGCATAGAGCAGGGTTCCCACCACAGCTTGACCCCACTCCTCTTCTTTACAATCTTAACTCACTTTGTATAGGATAAAAATGAAAATTGTGAATCATGGATGCCGTTGATACTTTTTTATTCCATTGTTATATGTCAAATTGACATTTGAAAGAAATTTGTTTCATGCGATGTGTTTGTTATAGTCCAGATAAAATATGTATTCCAGTTTGCATTAATTCCCAACAAGCTGGATTCTTGTATAGGTCTTAAATACGTCATTACAAATGCTAAGTCAAAAGTTCTTATCGATACCACTTGTGCGTTGTTTTTTATCCGATGTCAAAGGTCACACATCATCATTTTTTGCATATATCTCTAAAACGATTAGAGCTGCTGAAAAAATGAACAATGAAAGTTTATAGATCGTAAAATTTTCTATAAAAAAGGTCTCAATACTTTTTTTCTTACAAAGCACCTTTCTCAAGTTATCGCGATTTCAGACTGTAGGTATGCACATATTTCTGCACTACCTCTGAAGCGGTATATACGGCGCTTTTTTTAACGTAGTTTTGCCAGTAGGAATACTCCACGATATATTTCGATGTAGGTAATTTAATGGGACGATATTTTATTAATATAATGAAAATTGTAGCAGCAAGAAGATTACATTATTCATCATCAAATTGTACATAATCACTCGTTCCTTCCTCTCCGCTGTTTTCTTCCTCTTCTTTCTCAATTTGTGCTGACTGCTCTAAGAGAGATCAATTGGATCCTCATCGATTTCGAAATAATCTTCATCTCTTGCATTTGATTTAGCATTAGTGCAAGAGTGGCACAGACTAGTGAACAAAACAATCCAACTTTTCTGCTCAACACAATTATTCGTGCAGCCTTTCTTGCAATTACAAAAAAATTGTATTCAGCAGTTTCTCTGGAGCAGGTGGAAGTAAAATATGGATTGACTCCAAACTTTTATCAATCAATTTACAGTCCCAGTCTTCAGGATTCAGTCCATTATCCAACCACACTTGCACTTGGTAGAACACACGAAACAAGTGTTGGTAAGTTGAAGCAGATGCTGGAGGGAAACAAGATAGCTGCACTCTTTTATTTCACCTCCAGTCAAAAATTCACTGTAAATCTACAAGCACGTCTATTTACTACGAAAATCTGTTTAAAACTGACTGGACTGTTGCTATTACTCAAGGCTAACCTACTAGTGGAATTAGGGACGGCAGTTGTCCTACTTAAATGTAAATTTTCCACATTATAGTATTTGAGTGCATAAATCGCAAAAAACAATATTTCAATATTCTGTTCTTCAAATGATGCATACTGGCCACATATGAATGCATATTCGTATTATTTTCTAGCTTTGAAATCGCGATAAATCGAGAACGGAGCTTCGTAGGGAAAAAAGTATCGACACCTTTTGCTCACTTATTTTTCCAGTAGCTCTTATCAGAGATATACGCAAAAATCGAGAATTTGTGACCTCTGACCTCGGATAAAAAAGTACATCGATAGGGACTTTTGACATAATGACGTATTCAAGACCTGTACAAAAATTCAACTTGTTGGAAATTAATGCAAGCTCAGTACTTTTTTTCGTCTATTCTGTCTGGGCTATATTTACAATTAATTTATCTTGGCTTTATTGGTTTTGAAAATGTTTTACTGTTTCGCAATTATAAGACTTGGCCTAATTTTTAAAAGAATTCCAAGTCTCAAGTTGCTTATAGGTACATTTAATTCAACCACGATGCACAAAACTCCACTTACAGATCTTCTTTTAATACCTATAAAAATCTCATATTACTTCGAGGGGTTTGAGAGATACAATTACAAATTTTTCAATTCTCTTGTTACTTGTACGTGAAGCTCAATCTGCATACCAAATTTCAGCTTTCTGTAACTACGAGAAGTTCTCTGAAGCTCTTTGTGATCATCAATAAATGAATGAAAAATCAATTTTGATACTAATAAATTGTAGAGAGGAAAATTACATTATGATTTTACATGAGCCTGATGAATTAATTTTTTCCTATAATAATTTGAAACTTGCAGTGTTATTCATACGAAATTGTTCCTCCAAATTAATACATTGGCTTATTCGAATAGTATATCATGATACAAGGACCGAACGACCATCAATATTGTCTAGGATAAAGTTGACTGCATTCGGTAAAGGCGAGGACGAAGCCCAAGGCTTAGATTTATGCGGCCAAATTTATCCGTGACAGTAATAAGTGCACCTAAGCTCGCCGTTTCTGAGCTTTTTAAATAAATTTAGATGTATCAAAACTAATTTATCGATTTTGCAAACAAAATTTTACTTACTTGTACAAAGTAACAAGTAAATATTGTGAAACCGACAAAATTCACCTATCGAGATTTTGATCCGTTTTGAGCATCCCTGAATCCATTTTAATTATTTTTGGCTTGATGTCGGTACGTATATTCGTGCGTTCGTACGTGCGTGCGTAACTCGAAAGTCTCAAATAAACTGGTTGAACGTATAATGTTGAAATTTTGTATTTAAAACTGGCATAGGGTCTAGTTGTGCACCTCGCATTATGGTTCCAATCGTCTGTACCGGAAGTGCACATTACTTGAAACTTTTTTCGAATTTCTCTAATAAATCCAGAATGATCAACTGTAGGATGTTGAAATTCATTATTTTAACTTGATGTTGTATCAGAATGGTTATCTGCTATTTTTGTAAGAATCGGCAAGGCCAGAAGTGCACTTTATTTGAAACGTTTTTTGATTTTTTTGCATAAATATAGAATGATCCGCCACAGTATATTGAAATTTCGTAAAAAGAACTTCTATAACATCTTATTGTACATCTTGCATTATGATTGAGATCGGCTGAACCGGAGGTACACTTTACTTGAGACTTTTTCTGAATTTTCCGCATAAATCCACAATGATCAGCCGTAGGATACTGGAATTTAGCATTTGAAATTGCTGTAGCATTTAAATGGTCATCTTCAATTTTTGTGACAATCGGCTGAGCCGGAAGTGCACTTTATATGACAGACTTTTTGAATTTTCCGCATAAATTCCAAACAATCAGTCGTAGAATATTTAAATTTTGTATTAGGCACTTTTATAATATCTAGTTGTACATCCTGCATTATGATTGCTATCGACTAAGCCGGAAAAGCACTTTATTCGAGACATTTTTTGAATTTTCCGCATAAATCCAAAACGATTGAACGTAGATTGTGATAATTTAGTATTTAGGACGATTATACCGTCTAGATGCTCATATCCTATTTTTATTCAGATCCACCGAGCCGGAAGTGCACTTTACTTGACAGTCTTTTGGAGTTTTCGCATACATTCGAAACGATCAGGTGTAGAATATCGAAATTTGGTATTTCAGTCTGCTGTAGCATCTGAATGATTGCCTACTATTTCCATAACAATAGACTGAACCGGAAGTGCCCTTCAATTGGAATTTATTTTTTAATTTTGCGCATAAATTCAGATCTGTTGGCAGTCGTAGAATTTTGGAAATCAGTTTTTAGGAATGTTGTAGTATAAGAATAATGCCCTACTATTTCCATAGCAACCGACTTGGCTGAAAGCGCATTTCACTTGACAGATTTTTAGAATCTCTTGGGCAAATCCAAAACGATTAACTGTGGAACGATGAGATTTTGTGTTTGATTATATATATCGAATGATATATATAATCAAACACAAAATCTCATCGTATTATATATATATATATATATCCAATGATGTACAAGTAAGTCACGTGATGTTCATGTCAGATTTTTATCCTATACAAAGTGAGTTAATAATCCTTGTCTACAGGGAATTGATGAAAATTGTTCCTATGGTTTGTAATTGAGAACTTTCGAAGAAGAATTCAGTTCATTTTTAGGGTACTCTCGGTGCACGTGCTATAAAAAAACTCTTTCTTAGAACTGAATTGGTATTTTAAATTTTGGTAGTTTGAATTGGAGATAGAATAAAAAAAAATGGATATAAATAAGAATTAATCTATTTAGTATATTAAGGTAGCTCCTTTATATACAAGTAACAATTGCGTAATATTTCCTTTTACTTCTTCTTGGTTCTAGTAACAACATAGAGCTTGAATAAAATTAGTAGAACTACTTAAAGTTAATATTAAAAGATAAACATCTACTCTTGCTTGTACAAACGATAATCATGAAACAGCTTTCCTGTTACGTTTATCTGCTTTTCAGTTTACACCTCTGTAGTCTTGATACACCATCTTCAATTTTACCTTGAATGTAACGACTGAAACGAGATGAAACTGAACTGGAATGATTTCGCCCGCCATTAGCGTGGGCGAAGCTTTTTCAATAACACTTCAGAATCCGGGGTTCAAGTCAGAGAGGGATTTAGAATAATTTGATTTCAAATGGACATCATGAGTTTAACTATATTGAAAATATACTGAAACAATAAGTTTTAGTTGGAACAACCAAGTAAACAGTCTTCAAATGGACACACAAATTTGGGAAGGCATATTTTTGAGTTTCTAGTTTAATAGAAAGGAAAAGCAGGTTAAACAACAAACATTGTCATCCTAAGTATATTCTTTTCAACTGTATACTTCTAGTACAACGTCTTGTCTAAATTTTTTTTACAGAGCTGATAAATACAGTCTTACGAAGACTACATTTCTTCAGACTCTCTTTCTCGGTGTTTCTCTGGTTATTCTGGCGGACTCATTCAAATGATAAAATATAATATTCTCTAGTCTCTAGTGTTATAAGTCATTTATAGCAAAAATCCCACATTTGTTTCAAAATATGGTAGTCAGGAAGTTTCCTGCAGATTTTTGTACGTGAAACTTTTTGAGCATAGGCGTCTGTCGCGTATTCTATCCTTAGTTAATCAATCCAGAAAGTTAACTTATATTTTGTGACTCTCAGTCATTTTCAGTTAGCATTTGAACATTTAGGGATTTATTCAACTGGATGTTGTGGAAAACACGTTCATATGGAATATAAAGGGATTCTGCTTCATGTGTCAGCATAATTCGTTGATCATCCAAATCATTGAGCACCAACATTCTTTAACATCATCACAGAAATATGTCATTCAATATGATATTCATCAATTATGTCGATTGAGTTTTGATGATTTCTTCGAGCAGTATATTAACACCTAAATAGTTAACGCACTCGGAAAACATCGATTATTGTGGTATGTAGTATCCTCTAAACGTCATACAAATTCCAGGAATGTTATTGTTCAATTCTATGCAAAAAAAAAATTGAAAATATCTAATTGTGGTCCAGCATCATCCAACGTCCGTCTCTGTACTCATCAGATCTAGAACATCGAAACGATTATTGCGGTGCTTGGAACGGCGAAGAGTACTTGGTTGCTTATGCAGATGAGGCTGGATCGTGGATCGACTTAACTGGCTCCGGTTCAGCTCCATTCACAGTCGAATGATTCGGTGGTAATTGCGGACTTAGTTGAGTGGAAATGTTTGTGCTCATTCCAAAATAACTTTAATTTGTTCGCCTTGTTTAAGGCTCACTTCATTTTTGATTGTATTAGACGGCTTTTGGGATGGCAAATTGTCAATTATAATCTTTTGGAATTGCAATTAAAATCTCGTTTTAATGGGCTTCTTCCCTGTGCTGCTTTATTCTGCACGAAACCAAATCGTATGATATTTATCATTTCAATACTTCACTTGTGCATTTCTGCCAAATTATTTATATGTTGAAACGTTTCAAGGTGGTGGATAGTCGTATGAAGGCGAAGTAATGCATAAATAATTTCGTATTTAATCTCCTTGGTTTTCTGTATTTTGACAATATTAGGAAATGCTC